>CM062568.1:48188374-52988374 GCA_031468815.1 Morus bassanus | reverse complement strand
CTTTTCATAATATTGATTTCTCCATTTCTACTAGGTCCAAATCACAATGTCACTCAAGAATGATATCTTTCTTGATTGCTTCAGATTTCTCAGTTTAATGGTTATAGGACTACCATTCTCATTTGATGTCCTGAATATTATTTCGTAAATACAGATTTCACTGAATTTTGATGCCTTTTAATCTAATATTTTGATCTACTCCATTCTCCAAAGATTACCAACAGGTTGCACATCAGAACAAAATATTTTTTTATAAAAAAAAAATCATGAAACAGAGAGAAAATAGTTCATTCCAAGGAAATTTAAGGACTGAGCTTTCAGAGCACATCACGCTGTAGATTTCAGTTTCATCTAACAAAAAAAAGAAATCCCTTCCAAAAAAGAGTCCTTTTTGGCATATCTTTCCCACTCTGGAGGGAAAAAAAAGAGAGAAAAAAAAACCCTGCAAAACAAGTAAAACCCCAAGGTTAAAATGAAAACAACTGTTTAAAATATTAATGCGTAAGTATAGATTTCATTGAATTTGGATGCCTTTTATTAGAGTTTAGTGCTCATTAGTGGCTGCTTTTTTCTTACTCTGCTTGCTGTACTGCTTGTCATTTTACTCTGCTTTGTTGAGGAACATTCTGATAACAGCAACAGTCAGGCGCCTGGGCTGGCAGACGGTCAGGGCATTGCTGCTGTTTGTGTGCTGCTGCACTGGACAAGCTGGAACTCCAGTGTGAACTCAAGTCAAAGGGACTGTGAACTGGGGATGAGTCCATGTGGGAGGAGGACACCCCAAAGCATCTTTGGCCATGAATAAGACCATGGCAGAACAGGTACGGCCCTGGAGAGACTGCAGCCATAGCTAACGCCATGTTGGAGCAGGTTCACTTCTGAAGGGACTGCGTCTGTGGGTAAGGCCACGCTACAGCAGGTATATCTCTGAAGGCATGATGGCCCATGGAGGAGGCTACGTTGGAACAGGTGCACCTCAAAGTGACTGTGGCTGTGCATAAGTCTATGCTGCAGCAGGTATACTCCTGGAGACACTATGGCTCATAGATCAGCCTCCACTTGGAGCAGGTACACCCCTAAGAGACTGCAGTCTGTGGATAAGTCCAGGCTGGAGCAGGGGCAAGGGGAGGAGTTCATTGCAATGTTAAACCTGATGGTCTGGTCCAAAGCCACCAGAGGTGGAGATTGTAATAGTTCTACCTTTAAATTGTTGTAATCTGGGATTTGAGTTGCATGTTATAGGAATTACTATAGCAGAAACCACCTGAACCAATGGAGGACAAGCATTCTAAGAAGCAGTGCAACTGCAGCAGTGACCCAACCTGAGCTGGCTTTGGTGCTTAGTAACTCCACACAACACACCATCTCTCCTGTCCTGAGTGACCACCAGAACAGATGGAGCCCAAAGCCATGGACTGAATGAACTCAACAGACATTTTGTGGATATTTGTGGACATTTTAAAGACATTTTAGAGGGGTGGTCCATAGACTAAGGGAATGATATCTGTGTGTTATTTCAAAGGATGGGAAGGGGCATGGTGACTAATGAGGTTGTATTGGGGAGTGTGGGACCTGAGCATGATGTCAAATGGTATGCAATAAGGGGTGGATATTGTCATGGTTTCAGCTGAGATAGAGTTAATTTTCTTCATAGTAGCTAGTATGGGGCTACATTTTGGATTTGTGCTGAAAACAGTGTTGAGAACCCAGGGATGGTTTAGTTACTGCTGAGCAGTGCTTACACAGAGCCAAGGCCTTTTTTGCTTCTCACCCCACCTCACCAGTGAGTGGGCTGGGGGTGCACAAGAAGTTGGGAGGGGACACAGTTGGGACAGCTGACCCCAACAGACCAAAGGGATATTCCATACCATATGATGCCATCATCAGCATATAAAGCTGGGGGAAGAAGGAGGAAGAGGGGGACATTTGGAGTGATGGTGTTTGTCTTCCCAAGTAACCGTTATGCGTGATGGAGCCCTGCTTTCCTGGAGAAGGCTGAACACCTACCTGCCAATGGGAAGTTGTGAATGAATTCCTTCTTTTGCTTTGCTTCCATGTGGGGCTTTTGCTTTACCTCTTAGTTTTCCTATCTCAACCCATGAGTTTTCTCACTTTTCGTCTCCTGATTCTCTTCCCTATCCCAGTGGCGGGCGAGGGTCTGTGAGCAGCTGTGTGGTGCTTGTTTGCCGTCTGGGGTTAAACCACCACAGTCCTTATTTAGCTTTTTGTTTGCTTCTTTTTTTTGTGAATTATATAAAATGTATCAATTCTCTGTCTTTGGTGAAATCCTCACATGATTTCTGTTTGTTTCACATAAATTCAATGTTCGCTTGCATAAAACCCCATGACATTTGGAACCATTCTTTTTTAAGACCAAGAGAACATTGTGAATTGGTATTGAACATTACAAAAGCTAAGTTCCTCAGAAACATCAGATTTTGGAATAAGGTCTAAAAGGACTGCTACATTTTAAAAATATTCTGGCGTAGTGTTTACATATTTTACCACGTTATTATATGTCAACATGACAAAGGGAATGTGATGTTTGTATTTTGACAGTATTTCTTTAATTAACAAACTTGTATCACATAATGATGCTATAACAGTGTGGCAGATGGATGTTTATAATTTTGGGCTATAATCTGTGAAATCTAAATAGGCACTCTGTGCAGGGCAAGGATGGATTGTTTACAAGATGCTGCTAGGGCCAACTGTAATCTCATCAGGGACCCATCAGAAAACTCAGCTCTTCAAGCAGAGAAAAACATGGTTAAATTGTTGACTGCTGCAATCTTAAATTATGCATGATTGTTGACAATTCATAGTGTGAACAAATGCTATAATGTTCCATTACAGATTTTCATTTTTTTACTGAACCTGCAGTTTATCTATGCTGCTCAGAGTGATACAGAGATCAAATTGTGAAATGCTCAGAGTTTTGATTGGATTTGGTTCATTTAGCTTTTTAGAAGCTGTGTATTTATTTTGCCATATTTTATGATCTTATTTATGCTGCTGTTCATGTACAAACACTGCTCATGTACGTATGGCACAGGAGGAGGTAGGGTTTTACATAATTTCACTGCCACCAGGCATCTTTCTGTTCTACCTTGTCCCCGGAGTAGCACAGCCAACTGACAAAGTACTGCATTTTGAAAGTGCCGCGCTAGCAAGAGCTGAAAAGTAATATGTATTACTGCAACTAGATTCAGAGGCTGAATCCTGGTGAGGCAAACCACTGTGGGTTTTGTACAGGGTCTTTGCACAGGAGTTAGCAGGGCTCACTGAAAGAGCTTTAATTAAATTTGAAGGAGAGAAGGGATAAAAAAAGGCTCGCTAGAGATAAGCCTGGGTGCAGCATGCCAAATTTTGAGGGACGGTGTGCTAGAGAGATCCTTCAGTCTGACATCTCAGTGGAGGTAGGGGATGGAGATCACATGGTGGCAAAGATGCAAGGGTATTGATGTGTTAGAAACCACGGGAACACCTGAGAATGGTCATGTAGGAATTAGGGCTTCTCCCCACAAAAAGGTGGTGGAATCAATAGCATAACTGAAGTTCATGTACACCAATGCACACCACATGGGAAACAAACGGGAGGAGGTGGAAGCCATTGGACGGTGGGAGAACCATGATAGAATTGCCATCATGGAAACATGGTGGGATGACTCACACAACTGGAGTGCTGCAGTGGATGGCTATAAGCTCTTCAGAAAGGAGAGGCAAGGAAGGAGAGGTGGGCAGAAACAGAGTGACAAAGGCTGAGGAAAAGGCTGAGGTAGTTAATGCCTTCTTTGCCTCAGTTTTAATAATAAGACCAGTTGTTCTCTGAGTACCCAGCCCCCTGAGCTGGAAGACAGGGACAGGGAGCAGAATGAAACACCCGTAGTCCAAGGGGAAATGGTCGGTGACCTGCTACACCACTTAGACACACACAAGTCTATGGGGCTGGATGGGAGCCACCCAAGCTTATTGAGGGAGCTGGTGGAAGTGCTCACCAAGATACTTTCCATCATTTATCAGCAGCCCTGGCTAACAGGGGAGGTCCCAGTCAACTGGAGGCTAGCAAATGTGACACCCATCTACAAGAAGGGCCAGAAGGAGGATCCAGAGAACTACGGGCCTGTCAGCATGACCTTCGTGCCAGGGAAGGTTATGGAGTGGGTCATTATGGAGAGTGCTATCACACAGCATGTACAGGACAAGCAGGTGATCAGGCCCAGTCAGCGTGGGTTTATGAAAGGCAGGTCCTGCTTGACTAACCTGATCTCCTTCTATGACAAGGTGATGCACTTAGTGGTTGAGGGAAAGGCTGTGGGTGTTGTTTACTTAGATTTTAGTAAAGCCTTTGACACAGTTTCCCACAGCATTCTCCTGGAGAAACTTGGCTGCTGATGGTTTGGATGGGCACACTTTTGTCTAGGTTAAAAAAGTGGCTGGATGGCCGGGCCCAAAGAGTTGCGGTGAATGGAGTTAAATCCAGGTGGTGGCCAGTCATAAGTGGTGTTCCCCAGGGCTCAGTATTGGGGCCGATTCTGTTTAATATCTTTACCAATGATCTGGATGAGGGGATCGAGACAGGCTGGATCGATGGGCCAAGGCCAGTTGTATGAGGTTCAACAAGGTTAAGTACCGGGTCCTGCACTTGGGTCACAACAACCCCATGCAACGCTACAGGGCTGGGGAAGAGGAGTGGCTGGAAAGCTATCTGGTGGAAAAGGACCTGGGGGTGTTGGTTAACAGACGGCTGAACATGAGACAGCAGGGGTACCTACGTGGCCAAGAAGGCCAACAGCATCCTGGCTTGTATCAGAAACAGTGTGCCCATCAGGACTAGGGGAGTGATTGTCCCTCTGTACGCAGCACTGGTGAGGCCACAACTCAAATACTGTGTTCAGTTTTGGGCCCGTCACTACAAGAAAAACATTGAGGTGCTGGAGCGTGTCCAGAGAAGAGCCACAAAGCTGGTGAAGGATCTAGAGCACAAGTTTTATGAGGAGCGGCTGAGGGATCTGGAGTTGTTTAGCCTGGAGAAAAGGAGGCTGAGGGGAGACCTTATCACTCTCTACACCTACCTGGAAGGAGGTTGTAACGAGGTGGGTGTCTGTCTCTTCTCTGAAGCAGCAAGCGATACGACAAGAGGAAACATCCTCAAGTTGCACCGGGGGAGGTTTAGATTGGATATTAGGAAAAATTTCTTCACTGAAAAGGTTATCAAGCATTGGAACAGGCTGCCCAGGAAAGTGGTTGGGTCACCATCCCTGGAGGTATTTAAAAGATGTGTGGATGTGGTGCTTAGGGACATGGTTTAGTGGTGGACTTGATAGCGTTAGGTTAATGGTTGGACCTGATGGTCTTAATGGTCTTTTCCAACATAAGTGGTTCTATGATTCTATGCAGTGTGCTCCCAAAGTAGAAAAGAAACTGTCTTTTCCATCATTCACCTTTAATCTCCTTCAGCTGTTTGTTCTATATCAATTATGGTTTTCTGCCAAAGTTGCCATCAAAGAATCTAGGAAAGGACTGTTTCTAGAGCTAGTACAAATACTAGATCACTTACACCTGCCTCCCAGCCTCCCTGCTGATCACTGTGCCCTTTCCCAGCTGATACAGCCCTAGCCAAAATGCCTCGCCATGCTGTTTAACATGCTAAATATTCCAGTTCAGGCTGTCTCACTGTTTTGAAAGTGTGTGTGACTGGTTGGGCTGGAAGTCACAGGACTTTCTGAGATCATAAGTTTCTACAGGCAGCCAGATGGTGCAATCAGCCTTCCCAAGAAAAGAGAAAGTTATTTGGTACAGGCATAGTCAGACACCTCTGGGAGTCAATCATGTGAATCTCATATCCTTCTAATCATCCCTGTCTATGAGACAGTCCCTTTGTTTTACCTTTGCCTCTCATTGCAATGGTATTACTCAGGTCTCCACTTGTGAATTATCCACTGGAGAAAATACTCTCCCTCCGTATGAAAAGAAGGAAACTTCAAGAATGACAGTTCAGTCTGCAACACTCTGGGCAGAATGATAAACAGGATGCTGCATAGTTTTACAGCATCTGGATTAAACACTTTGCTACATCTGTTTCCAGTGAGACACAGCTGTCTTGAAAGTTAGGCTATATTGCTCCCATTTTCCATAAGGTTTCACACATAAGATTTTGGTCCTGAAATCTTTACCCCTGGACAGCATGTTGCAGCAATGAGACCTAAAAGAAAGGTTCTTCAAATATGTGGTAGCTAAAGCCTACCATCAGAAAGCCTATTTGAGAGGGGAGTCTGTAGGACTGCAGAAATGAGATTATGATCCTGCTGAAGGTAAAGTGAAAGAACATCTTTTCTGGAAACACAAGCTCTGTGAGAGGAAACTGTCCAGGTCCGCAGCAGGTTATGTGCTGCTGCCAAATCTAGTAAAGAACAAGCAGCACAGGGCAGGCACATATGCCTTAGTCTTTCCTTCAGCATTGCTCAGGAATATTCTGTTACTAAGGAGACCATTGTTCTCATTGCTGCTGCCTCTCCAGCTCAGCCTCCACTTTTTCCTTAATGCATTTCATGCAGCAAAAATGAGCTTGGAAATGAAAAACCTTCTCAAGGTCAAGTGAAGGAAGAAGACTACAAGATTAAGAGGACTTTAACTCTTTGAGATGAAAGAGTAAGCTGATACAGTGGACAGTGACACACTGTCCCTCAGGTTCTCTACAGGACAACATACTGTTACTCCATCTTGTCACATTATTTTAGGTCAGTAATAGATGATGCTTCATTGTAGCTTGTTGCAGTTAGGTGTTGTATTTAGATGGCTCAAAACACTTTATGCAAGCACAAAGTAGTCTGAGGTCTGTGATGTATGTTGAGCTTCACTTCTTTCACAAAAAGGCCTGGTGCTAAAACACATAGGAGATATCAAGTGTTTTGAGTACAACATATTTAAAAGCTTTATGTAGAGGATTTGATGGCTTTTTCTGTTTGCCTTCTAAATTTATCTAAAGGTATCCAAAGTTCCTCTATAGTCGCTCAGAACTTACCAATATGAGAAGCTTAACACCTAACAGAAGTCTGAACAGAATTGGGATACGGAAACCTGACAATCTTTGACATATCTTTAGACACATGAGTTCGGGTACAACATATGTATCTACTGTCATTGACCCAAGTTTCTGCTGCCATTTTTTAGTGATCAGGGAAATCCAAGATGACTGCATGTGGCTGACAGAGGTTATGTAAATCCTGTGGCTATTATCTGTACAGAGAATGGTATATCTACATGCATTCTTATAAAGACTTTCCACCCTTCTGGAGTGGCAGTAAGGCTAGGTGGAATACCCTGCAGTGCTTACAATTGCACAGGATGCTTATGCTTAGGCAACTGAATCACACAAATACCTCTAAATTTTCATCAGTTCTGAGTGAATGAACACAGGAGAAATCCAAAACCAATGGACTTTCTTTACATCAGCCAACAGAAAACGTGACATTTGGTAGGATGGAATTGACAACTTGAAATGGTTAACAGAGTTTCATCCTAGCTCTGTAAATATGTCCATAAACAGTATAAATGAAGAATTTATTGTGCTGCCTACTGTTTTTATATGATACAGCAGTTCTAGAAGTTACCTCCTCTTTCACTAAGAACAGATTAGAAAAGCTTTTTTTGATTAACTGCTTTTAGTATCTTAGGTGCTGTGAGGTTGGAGAACTTGGTTCCTGTCACTGACAATGTTTATGAAAAATTTACACAGGAGAGTTGCACAGAAACTGTCAGAATCAGAAAGTCATCCTTTTCAAATATGCCCAATAGATTCTATGCAGCTCTCCTATGTAAATTTTCCTTTACTGTTTGATAAAGTAGGAAACAAAATCTCTAACCCTGCAGACTCCAACACAGTGAAATCCAGTAATCAAAAATTTTTTTCCATCTGTTCCAAGTGAATGAAGATGCAACTATTATAAATACAACTGTGGTGCATGAAAATCATATAGGTTTCAGCTGGATAGAGAGTCTATGGTTATATTTAACAATTCGATGAAAAGTACACCAGGGATAGTCTTCCAATTTATGCAAAATGAAAAATAAACACATTAAAAATAATTTACTACACGATAGATGGAAATTACAAATGCTGGTAACTGGTGTCTGTAAGATTATATCACATTCCTCTCTGCATGGGTAGAAGAACGTATATGAATATATTTCATTAATGCAAATGTTAATTATGCATATAAAACCTACACATTGTTCTGAAATACACTTCTAATCCTACTAACCATGTGGGTTAATTGCTTGAAAAGCTTTTTAATTTCTTTTTTCCTTAACTTATCACAAAATAATCAGAAAATCAAAAATGTTAGGGCAGGTTGCACAATGAATGGGAAGAAATATATGTTTTTATATTTGGGTAAATGCATTCCTAATCCATCTGCAATGGTCTTATTTATAATATCATGTACTCATCTGACCAGTTGTTGGCTCTTCTCTGTGTATGGATGTTAACAGGCCATGACCAGAATGCCTGATAAATTGGGGAACTAAATTTTCTGGGAGTCCAACTTCAAGCATTCAGTGCCAAGGCATGATTACAGATATCCAACCCTCAGCATGCTCCCAAAACACATGTCTTTTTGAGGTGTTCAAAGACTGAGCAGCATAACTATCTAGTCATGCTTAGAAATCTTTAAAAAGACCCCCATATTTCTATGTAAAGAATTATCCCACCTTGACTTTATATTTCCTTTCATTATTATTATAAAAATAAACATGATGAAATAAATTTTATTTTTTTTTCTTTTTTGTTTTCATTTATAATTCTTTTTAGTCTTTGGAAACTTAGTTTACTCTCACTTACAGAGGATAAGATTCAAGAGTAAACTTTTAAAGTGAGAAATTATTGTGGTTTAACCTTGGTATATTATTCACACATTTTGTATTTTAGTGGTCACTGGGTTGCTAAGCTGTGTATCTTCACAGGACACTACAGTTTATTTTATGTTGATTTATCTGACTGATAAATATCTCACTAAGTGAGTGATATTTAAAATAAGACACAATTAGTTAAACATAATTGCAAAATATTTTGCAGAAAACATGCCTTTCATATTATCAAAGATTTCTGAAAACATAGGGCAACAACCAGACGGGCTTTATCAAAGAAGAAATGCATTCAATTAAATAATATTCAGCTCTTAACATACGGATCTTACTGTGGGCAGAATTCTGAAATAAGGTTTGCAGAATAAAAACTAACTTAAGAATTTTTCCTCTTCATGTCTGACACTTTATGGTTATTCTTTTTTCTCTTCTCTGGCCTCCAACAAAGAAAAAAAAATGCATATGCATTGATTTAATTATTCTGCATTGAAACCAACCCCTAATTATATGTTTGCTGAGATTTGTGTTTGAAGAGCTTTATGAGTTCTAGAAGAAAGAAAAAACAAAACCAAAAGAACAACAACAAAACCAAAACCCCATCATTTAATTTTTATGTATCCCTGTGGCTTGCCCTGGAAGGTAAACCCATGAGATATATTTAGCATCAGAGTAAGATCTGAATTTACTATGCAAATGTCAGGAAAATTATTTCTGAATAACTGGTATCTTAAAATCATCAGTGGGGAGGGTTGTTTACTTCAGCTGCAATGCAGCTCTTGTTCTATGCCAGTTCCTAATAATTATTTGCAAATATTCTCCATAATAGATGAGGATCATCACCTGAGACACTCCCTTAAATCATCCTATTTATTTAGACTACAAGAGCTGCTAGATGCTGTGTCTGGGTATCCAAATTTCATGAACGACTAGTGCTTAAAACAGCTATGGAATCTTTACATGAACCAAGAGTGCTAGTTAATAAAGAGCATAGTAAATTTATACAGATATTTTTGTGTATATTCTGTATTGTGTGTTGTCAGCACAGCGAAGCTTTATTTCTTATATTTTAAATAACTATCCATCATAGATTGCACTCAGGAATAAGAGAAAATGGCAGATTAGCTCAACTCTTATGCAGCTGGACCAGGAGATAATGATTACATGACACACTGAAATTTGAGAATGGGTTTTGTCCAACATGACAGTACGTAGTCATCTGTTAAAGAATAGTTTGTCCTTTGGAGTGAAACACAGCATAGCAGAAAAAGATAGCTATCTGTGGTCCTTTGTGAGACCTATTGCAGTCAGTGCAAAAGGAAGCTTATGCTAAAGGCTACCAAGGCACTAAACATTTGATAACGAGCAAGTTGAGTTCAAAAGGTAAGGAGTACAGCTGGCAAATCCTCTAACATCTTATCATGAAGTTCTCAGTTCAGTCAGGCTATACTGCTGATGGAAGAGTGCTAATGCTCTGCCATGATTCAAAACAGCAAATGAGATCATATAATACTAAGCTAGTTAATCTGACACTGGTTTTGGAGAACATAACACAAAAACTGATTCAGAATCTTTTGACTAAGAATTAAAGGCGAGTAACATACTTAATGATAGTCAAAACTGTGTAATTGAAAAATAAGTCCTGTCAAAAAGTTTGATTTTCTCTTTCATGAGCTCATCAATTCAGTTCACAGATGTAAGGCTTTTGTTGATTATTTGAATTCTTCCTACAAAACCTCTGATTAAAAACACCTGTACACATGCAAAAAATGGCATAACACAATATGAACAAAATATATTTTAAATGCATAATTAACATCTCAATTCTACTAGTGGGATCTTGATTAGAGGGGATCGTTTTGGCAGGGTTGAACAGAAATGACTACTAAGGCCTATGATATACAACATTTCCTCCAGGAATAACCTAGAAATAAATTTTAAGTTGCTGTTGTTAAACTTAAGTTTGATACAAAAATAGGTGAAATGATCTTTAAAAATATTGTTAATGATATAGAGTCATCTGATGACTTCATCTCCTGTGATCTTTTAAACAAGCTGCTTGGTAACATAGTAGAGTGTAGTTACAGGATTTAGAATAAAGAAAATAGGAAACAGACATCAAAAATGGAGCCACATCCTTGAAAAATATTCAGTGTTAATAGCAGATAATTAACTCAGTCTGAGCTCCCACTGTGATTTAGGGTTAGAAAGGGTTAATAAAATGCTTGACCATAAAAACTGAGCAGAGTGAATAGACATAGTATGTGGGGTTTTTTTTGGAAAAATACTAACATCTACTAGGATCTTTTATCTAGGCAAGAGACTGCATTAAGAACTATTGACAGAAAGCTAAACCTAGATATACTTAGAGGTGAAGTGTAGCAGAAATATTTTACAGTGGAACAAAAAATATCTGAAATAGTTATAACTATATTTGTTAAGTCTTCATTTTCTGCGATCCTGCAATTTCCCTCTCTTAGGGACTTATGCAAGGTGTGGGAATAATCACATGAAATCTAATAGTTTGTCTCAAATTTCAGATGATCTAATGGTCTTTAATGGTTCAAGTCTCTTCAGTCTAAATACTGTCATTCTAAATAGGTCAATATTGCAGTAAACTAAATGGTGTCCCCCCACAAATGCATTGTTTTCATTCAAAAGAAGGTTGTCACAATCTGTGTCTCTTTTTTAAAAATATAGGAATTTTCCAAAAGGATCAAAGGAAATAAAGAAACAGAGCAGACATGTCTATAGACTAAGTAGCTGAATTAAAAAAAAAAAAAAAAAAAAGCCATTGCAGCTTGAGGGTGTGTATATCAATTCATTGTGTCTTGGACAGAACAGAGTTATTTCTCCAAGTGATCATCTCAGAAACACAATTTCAACATTATGTTCAAAGTCCAGTACTATGCTATATCAGAAATAAAATAAAAAAATCAATCTTAAATGAAAAATAAAGGATTTGAAAGAGAATGGAAGAAAAAAAAAAACAAACAGGAGGGTTGAAGAAAACCTACTGTTAAGATTTGAAGACAAATATGCGCATCTTGGTGCAGTGACAACTGCCAACATCTATCACAGATTTTTGCTTGAGTATGCATGGAAAAGAGGTAGCAAAGTGTTGTAAATTTTCATCATAATATACTTCTCTGTTGCTGCTTTGTGAATACCAGTGCATTGAAAATGTGTATAAGGAAAAACAAACAAACAAACAAAAACAACAAGGCAAAGACCTGAGGAATCATACCTCTGTAGAATACAAAAGAATATCCTTTTATTTGTGCATACTGACAGTAAATAATCAGCAGGAGGTAAACTTGTATTACCTGGGAGATTAACTAGCTGATGCAATGGATCATTTCTTGGCTAGCTTCCACAATTCTTTGCAATATTGTACTGTGTAATAAGTTTCTCTTAAAACTTTTGAAAATGCTCATGACATAACCTGTGTGGGAATGGAATGAGATCCTAATTCCAGCATTTCAGAGAAAGGGGCGCTAACTAATATCAACTAAGAATTTTTCAAGAACATTTATTTCCTGTTACTCTTTACATTGGTATCTATGTTTCAAAAGTGAAGAGGCATATTATTCTTAAAAAATGATCTCTAAAGTAAGTGTTATATGATGAAGTTTTGGATTATCTCAGCATAACTCCAGTACAACTAACCTACATCTGATACTGTAATATTCTTTTTTATTAAGAAAGACCATTAAAATGTTAATTCCTGAAGACTATATATGCACATATATATATACACACACATAATTTTTTATGTAATTTAAACTCAATCAGTAAAGCAATATGAAAAAAAAAAAAATAGTCCTGGGGAACCCCCTCTTCTGTTATTATGAATAAACACACATTAACTGCCATGGAGTTTCATTGATTCTAAATGAAGATCTGGCTGTCATTCTCAGATTTCTTTCGACAGTGAACAGGAGGAAGTGACTTTTGAAAATTCATAGTATTTTTGTAGTTCATCTTTCAGTGAAGAAACAGCTTTGTGGATGTTAAGAATCCTGAGAACTTTAAGGCTGAGCCTGGACATTCAAAGAGTCCTGCTTAACCTGATATAGTCAATAACTCCATCTCTCCCTACTTTATAAATACTGACTCCTGGTCTCTGCTCACACCCCATGTTGTGCCATCACAAGTGTTTAACTTATGTTTGGTCTAGCTGTCTATCTTAAGATCAGGTGAACTGCCCTGTGGAGATGTGGATTTGCCTTCAGTGTCTACAAAAGTAAGCAGAAGTGACTAGCTTGAATTGAAGTGGCTGCCTTTTTAATAGTTACA
This sequence comes from Morus bassanus, assembly GCA_031468815.1. Classification (NCBI taxonomy): domain Eukaryota; kingdom Metazoa; phylum Chordata; class Aves; order Suliformes; family Sulidae; genus Morus; species Morus bassanus. The sequence continues at coordinate 52,975,213 of CM062568.1, read as the reverse complement.
TGAAAGAAAATGAACCCCATATATAGGAAACTACCATCCCCTGCATCTGGTTATCCAGGGAAACCTCTTGCTTTTATACAAAGGAACAAAAATGCTCTTTGTCCAGTAGAAAACTGGCAAAACCTCCAAACATTCAGTATCTGGGGTCTGTAGTAGAATAAACAGGCTGAAAGAATTATGCTAATAATATTGGCTCTGGCATTTCCTCTATGACATTGCATTAGAAATACCATAGAGCAATCAAAATAAGCTATACTTCAGAATAATGTTTATTTCTATAAGTAAAATCCATCCTGAATTGAGAAGATGTGTTGTGTGAGGAAAAAATACCTGATTACCCAAGAAATATAAGTAACAACTAGAAATTTATCAAGACACTACATTTTCTTATCATAACTATCAAAAGTAATAATTTCAATATAAAGTATATGGTGTCTGGAATAGCTTTGAAGAACACAGAACTCTCAGAATAGAATGTGCTGGGTGTCAGAGTCAAGGTGTTGGTAGCAGGGGCTGCAAGGGTATCTTCTGTGAGGAGAGGCCAGGGGTGCCCCATGATGGACACAGACGGTTCCAGCCAGCTCCAATGGACCCACCATAGGGAACAGCTGAGCCCCTAAGCCATGGGTTTAAGAAAGGGCAAAATGCTTCGACAGAGGAAGAAGAGAGGGGAGGGGAAGAGGGAGAGAGTGAGAAACAATCCTATGAGCACCAAGGTGAAAGAAGGGTGGGGAGGAGGTGCTCCAGGCACTGGAGCAGGGAGTCCCCTGCAGCCCTTGGAGACACCATGTGGGAGCAAATTCCCTGACAGGAACTGTGGCTTGTGGAGAACCTGCACTGGTGAGGACCCTTTTTTCCTGAAGGACTGAAGTTTGTGGGAAAGCTTATCATTTGTTCAGCTTAGAGAAGAGAAGGCTGAGGGGTGACCTCATCACAATCCACAACTTCCTCAAGGGGGCAGCAGAGGGGGAAGTGCTGATCTCCTCTCTCTGTTGACCAGTGATAGACACGAGGAAATGCAGTGAAGCTGAGTCAGGGGAAGATCAGATTGGACACTAGGAAAAGGTTCTTCACTGAGAGGGTGGTTAGTCACTGGAACAGGGTCCCCAGGGAAGTGATCATAGCACCAAGCCTGTCAAACTTCAAGGAGCCTCTGGATAATAGATTAATTTTAGGCAGTCCTGCAAGGAGCAGGGAGTTGGAGTCAATGATCCTTATGGGTCCCTTCCAACTAGAGATATTCTATGATTCTGTGATTCCTGAAGAACTGAAGCTTGTGGGAGAGCCTATGCCCAAGCAAAGGAAAAATGTGAGAAGGAAAGAGCAGCATAGCACTATCTACCAGTTGTAGCCCTCCCACCCCTCCCCATTACTTAGCAGGAGTAATGGAGTAAATGAGTCGGGAGTAAAGGAGTGAAACTGGACATGGGAAGGGGGGAAGAAAAGGTGGTTGTTTAATTTCTATCTTACAAATCTATGTTATTTGGCAATAAATTAAATTAATTTTCCCCAAGTCTGTTTTGTCCGCAACACAAATTGGTGGGTGATATCCCAATCTTTATCTTGACCCACAAACTTTTTCATCATATTTTCTCCCCCTATCTCAGTGAGGAGGGAGAGTGAGTGAGCAGCTGGGTGGAAGACTGGCTGATGGCTATTTCTAACCCACCACATAGACATACTCTTTCAATCCACTGATGTGATTTCCCCTCCCTGTTTACAGTACACCTTATTCAGCAATGAAGAAACAGCATACATTTGTGCTAACAGGATCATAACTCTTACAAAGCATGTTGACTGGCTATTATGCTGGTTGAAAAATTTCTTTGAAAGCCATACTCCCCACGTCTTCTTTTGATAATGCTTTGAAAATAAAACCTCCTTGCAGAAAATTCAGACTGGTGCCTCTTGTCTTTCTTCAACAACAAAAATAGAAATTTATCAAAAAAACTGTCTTCCGTATAACAAAATTTAAAAATGTAGTTTTAAATATTCATATGTATTTGTACAGAGTGATGGAGAAGTCCCAAGAAGAATGCAAAAGTGTAATAAGTTGTGGAAAAAATCTGTTTCTGCTTTCATAAGTTGAACTAGTATTAAAAATCACCTAAAGGGCATCAAAGTCATATTTTGTTATGACTATGGTAGGTCTCTCTTCACAAATCAAGTGAACGATCCTGGTTTGAAATCATACAAAATTCCCAAAGCATACATGGCCTAATAAAATTATACTAGCTATTAAGTATAAAATATTCCTGAATACACATTATTCTTTTAATTAAATTGAAAAGGAGTTCTCAAGGTCAAAACTAGAAGAAATATGGTCACAAAGAACTTTTTTCACAAATGTGGATTACCCAGTATCAGGGCAAGTCTGATTCTTAGGTCAGACTACTACAGACTGGCAATTTCACCAGCTCTTATTGTTTTTGTAGTCTCTGAAGTGCAATAAATCACTAAGTACAGGCACTGAAGTACAGGTATTTTTTATTTATAACTGGATGCCTTTACAATCCTTACAATCAGGAAAAACTTTAATGGCTGATTCTTTCTGTTGAGGTAGCATTAACCATTTTATTATGCAAAGCAACTATCACAACAACAAAGGAAAGGAATATTAACAGTTGAAAACTTTGATGAAGTGGAAGGAATAACATGAAGGAAGAGTGGAGACACTGACTTTGATTTTTAAAAATACCTAATACTGCAATATGGTGTGCATATGTTTTTATTTTCAGATTAGTCTTATGCTGTATTTCTGTGCCAGTTGATTTTAATATTGTAGGGGTGGATGGAGACAGAGATTATGGGAAGACAGGTTTTTATGTATAGAGATTATTAGTTCAGTAGTCTCTTAGATCTGAGGAATTTAAGAGAGATCTTCATTTAGGGAGTAACCTGTTGAACTGATTTAGATATTAGTATCGTAGTATCAAAGTCTCTTTATGAGTTGCTGAAGTGATTGTTATCATCAAGTTGAGCTCTCTGGGCTTGATTCAGCTGCCTGCACAAAGGCAACTACTTATATTGGCTATTTCATTAAATATCTAAGACATGTTCATGGAGCTGATTAATATAGGATATCTTTGCCTTTCTGGAGTGGGGAAATCTGGGCTGGGGTACTAAATGAATCACATGACACATTTAAATTTGGGCACTGAATTGTTCTTTAAACTCCACTGGCTTTATCTACACTGACTATAAAGTAGACATCTAACTTGTGGGAACTTACAGTTGAGATGAGACAAAACCCACTCTGTATATTTCATTTCTAACCAACCAGTGATGCTAAGTGACTGTTCTGTACAGCCCATCCAGCTGTTTTATGTCACAGAACTACAGTTCAATATCAACCTGTTCAGATACTGGAGAGTATCTTAGTGCAGTTGGTGGCTAGACAATCCTTTTTGTTTCCACATTTGTAAAGCACCAAATTTAATGAGAAGCATTCTGAGAGTCTCTGAATGGAGGTAGCTTCATAAGTAAAGAATTTTCCTCTTAGACTACCTGCTTCTTTGAACTGTGGCGATATAAAAGGAATAAAATTTATAAAAACTAAAAGAATGATTCCAAGAATAGTTGAAATGAGACTGATACTGGTGAGTAAAGGGTATATCTGCATGCAGTACTTTGAAGGACTATAGCTTCCATGCTGACAGAACATACTAATCTTTTCTCCGTCTAGACACTTGATTCATTCCAGCAGTGATTACAGAAGATTATCATGCTAAGTTGCATGACAGGTCACATAAATAATTTGTGAAGCCCAATGCAAAATATTCCTCTAATCATCTGTTCTTTGTAAGGTATATTTAAGGTGTATGCTTTGACCTTAAATTAGCTTGTGAGTATCTTGAAGTAGTTGCAATGTAAAATTACATGTTTGTGCAGTGTATAGTGTAATAAGCTCTGTTTCTGCTAGGGATTAATGAGCATTATTATAAAACCAAAAGTAAATAAAAATATGCAAAAATATCATTAGATGATAATCAAGAGAAAAAATCTAAGTTAAAATGTTGTTAGTATTATCTGCAACATTGTTACAAAAGCTGTCTTGATGTTAAAAGATAGACACTTATGGTTGATAATAGGAGAGATGGAGAGATAGATAGATAGACAGAGAGGCAGATAGATGGATATGTCAATAACTAAACCATAAATCCAGCAACAGCATACTCCAGTTTCTAACAAAGTAAGGAGATGTATTTTCCTGACTGGTGATATTGTTGGTCCCCCTTTAAAAAAAAACAAACTGCTATATTTTATTAATTAAAATCCCAAAAGACTATTTTTTACCTTTTGTTATTATTGTTCGAGATTATATGTGTGTAAAGATCCTATTTAGAGCAGGAATTTTTAATGTGACTTTACCTCCATCTGTATTGCCTGGAAATATTTTTTTGCTGACTTACTGTGTATATTATATACATCTCATTTCATTTAGACTGCCTTTGCAGTGTAAATAGCCTATTTTATGTAAGTAGAATATAACTGGCAGTGACTTATCACCTGAAAAAAATTTCTTTTCCTCCTGAAGCTTCTTATGTGTGATTCAGAGCTAAATTATTCAACAAAACAACCATATGTAGTCAGAAAACAGAACAAAACGTGCTAAGCATATGATGTTACAAAGCCCCAGGGTGAAAATAATTCACTTGAGAATATAGCACCCACTAAAACCATGCAATTTCATATAAATGTAGCTCAGTCATCTGACAATTCAGTTATTTTGTTACTGTAGCACTGCTGTCCCTGAGAATCCTCAGTCCCCAGCTTGATCCCAATGGCTGTACAATGTAAGTTTGGAAAAATGAAATAAAGAAAAAAAAATAAAATTATAATGCATAACTACTATAATGTACTGTCTAAAAACTTAGAAACAAACCCACCAGTTTAGACAAATTGTTTATAAATAAACTGATATCTAAACTTAATTTTTTCTCCTTAAGTAAACTTAGTCACTACAGCTTTTGAGAAATACAGACTATTTTTTTAGTGCAGAGGACTCTGCTTCCAAACTAAAAGCAAACTTTTTTTTTCTATTTAAAAAGGTTTTTTAGTCCTTAGCAGAATAATTATTGACAAACCTTTTTCTAACTCTAAAAAAAATAATCTCTGTAGAATTACTGTGCAATAAATTCAGTTTTCATTTACCTGAATAATTTTTTTAAATGAATATTAACTTCAAAAAGTAGAGTTAAGACTACAAGATTTTTAACTCTGGAGATATAAAAATAGTTCAGTGGGCTTCTTCCTGCCTGAAGGCTTGCTTTTTAGGTATAAGATTTTACTTGTAAACTGTTTGTTGGCAAAGTAGAAAATGTCTTGGATAATCTCCCATACCAAGTGAGTTGATAGTACTTTTCTATCTGGGGATTTAATTTTTCTATACCAAATTTTCTGCTTTATCTATAGAATGACTGAATACTCACTCATATGACAGTTTTTGAGTCTCAAAAAATTAGCACTGTGTTGTTGCTACATAAATTTGCACAATTTCATTGTCTGTGTTTGCACCTGTAAATTAAGTTTTGCTACAGAACACCCTTGGGCACTGAAATTCCCTTGCCTACACTGCTAAGCTGTTAAAACTGTGTCTGGCACCACTCTGGCCCACACCAACTAGCACTCTGCCAAACCAAGTCTGGTCATAATACCAGACCAGGCAAAGACCAAGCATCACTCCTGATAAACAGCTTGATGTGTCACCCTTGTTATAAAGGGTAAGAGGTGTAATACATGGCATGGGCTATTCAACAGGAGTGTAGTATCAGGTAAGTTAGATTTATTAGTATAATTGTTAAGCTGCTGCACCTGAGAAAACCACCTTTCAGTACAAATTGCAGGTTTTTGTACTAAGTCTCAGAAAAGACAATTTGCATGAAGACAAATCAATATGGCCTATTTCCATCTTATTGTTTTATCCCTATGACAAATGTAAATTTGAGTCCAGTTCGGCTGACAAGTTCAGGTACACAGAAAGGACAAATAAAGTTTTAGTTGTGTAAGCTGTAGGTGAAATAAGGTTGTGGAAAAGGTTGTTAAAATTAATAATAAAAACTAAAATCTGCTGTAAGTTATACTTCTGTTTATGGTCCCTGAATACTTAAATATTTGTCTTGTAATTTCAAAATTAAAAAAAAAAAATCTCATTTATTTATGGGTCTGGATCAAATCTACTTATTTGACTGCTTATTGGTTTGAGTGTATTATCAAAGAAGTTTCCAAGTTTAACTTACAATGAATTGTTCCTGTTGTCTTACCTCAAGTTATGTTTTGGAAGTAGATGGAATATGGATGAAGGCTCAGAAAGCTGATTTGTGTAAGTGAACTTATTAAACATATCTAACAATGCTTTATTTGTTCTAAATAATTGAAGCTTTCCTATCATCACTTAGCAAGACTGCAGTGAAAACATAGGCTTTCAAAGCCTCGTACAACTTTAATCACTAAGTAGTTGCACTGTTTTCTGCTTTTTCTGAAATTTTTGTTATGCATATATGGTTTAGCAAGATATAAAAGGGACCAAAACAAGAAAGATTTATCAGATGATAGCTCATATCATTTAATGTAAAAACTAACAGGACAGAATTTTTTTTGTCACTGACTGTACAATGAGTCAAGGTGGCTGGGCTAGGTGTCTAACTTAGAGACATGCAAAAGAGGGTTGGCAATATCCAGTCTAATATTTATCATTAGTAGTGGATTAAACCACTGCAGATTGCACATTGCAGTGCATAAAGGCAGTCATGGAAAGAATTGACAGAATTAATCGCAGGGTAGCAGCCAGAACTCCTTTTACTTCTGTGTTACAGAGTATTCTGCGTACCAGGCTTGCAGAGCCACCATCCCATTGGATCACATCTTGAGATAAGCAAGCTGACCAGTACCAGCGGAGTTCAGGACACATGCATAATACAGTTACGAGAAACTAGGGAATGTCAAAGCAAAAAAGGGTGCCTTTGTAAAGTTAGTAATTTCCACCATCAGACAGGTGCCAAACAGTTAAGTTTTTATCTTAGTTGTGGAAAGAGAAGCCTAGAACACCTAAGTCCTTTTCTGAATCAAGTCCTAAATTACTTAACTTTTAGTGCTGCTTCTTCCATTTTTTCTTCTTTTTTCTTCACTAGAAAAAAGACCGTTGATTCCTTGTTTTATGTAGAAAACTGCTGAATGTGAAGAGCCCAGGAAGAAGGTTCCCTGGGGTTATCTGTGATTTTAGATACATCAATTTTTTCACGCTATAACATCCAATTTGGGACAGTTAGCTACAGAATTTCTGAAACCTAGGTTAGCAGACATTGAAATGGCCCCAAAATTTGATACACACAAAATTACACGTCATCTTCACACATCCTGAGGAAAATCAATTAATTACAAAGATAAATTATTTTAAATCCTTTCTTATTTTATTATATATTTCTTTCCATTCTTCTGTTTCTCATAAAAAATAAAACACATTCTGCTCAGGGTCATGAAAGATTTCTAATAGCAGAATTAGGTGGATTTTTTTTTTTCTCTATGTCATGGTCTAGTAGACATAACTGTAATCTATTTTGATGTTCAGTTGTAATTACGTATAAAAACATTTACAAGGAAGTGGATTATTATATTATTTTTCTATTATTTTGTCATAATCTTTTGGAGTATATTTTACTTGTCTTCTTTCTGAAAATAGTGTTCATGTTATTAACCTCCTGCCCCCAAGTCAAATGGAACTTGTAGACCCCTAGCTGCATATTGAGGTTTTCCTGGAGGGAAAAAAGGAATAGAAATATTTATTTCATTATAAATTTGGGATTTCCTTTCCATTTATACCAGATTGACTAAAGAGACACAACAGCAATTAAAAGGAATACATTAGAAGGACTGAGAATATTCAGTATGAAAGAACACACACAAACCCTTTCTTTAAAACTTGTTACTTCTGGAGACAAAGAGGAAAAAAAGGAAAAGAAAAGAAAGCAAAGCAAAACAAAGAAAAGAAAATAAAAGAGTAAAAGTGAAAATGTAACTGATTAATATACAGATAAAGGAAAGTATATATTTTTCAGTAATATTGATTTTTAACTGGGTAATTTGAAACAGCATTTTTCAAACAAACAAGCCTTTATGAATAAGGAAATAATTATTCCTGTAGAGGAAGAGTTATTTTCTGAATATTTGCTTTTAGAGTTAATTCATATTTCTACATATAGAATGAATTATTTCTACAATTTTGCAGATGTGTGAGAAAATTTCTTTTCTATTTCCAGTATCTTCAGTGCACAATTAGCTTACCTCCACTAAAACTGTATTATGCATATAAATGAGTTATATACCTACAATATGGAAAAGATCTTGATATCTGAAATATCTCAAGACTGATATCATTCTTTAAAAAAAAAAAAAAGAAACCAGAAGCTTTACAAAAATATCAGTGTGGAATATTTGTTCTAGAATACTGATGAAAACTATACTTTATGATAATTGACATGTTTAAGTGGAGTATAGTTTATAATAACACAGAAAAAAATATGTGAATAATTTAAAAGAGAACATAAGCATGTTTAATCCCAAAAATGTCAGTTTGATACCCTGAGCTGGCCAAAACTTCCCCTTTTCATCAATAAGAAATATTGATGAACAAAAATTTCTGAAGCATTTCAATTTTTGATTGAACAGAATTCTCTGATGAATATTCTTCCCTCTTACCCAGATAAAGCAGTGTGCAAGCTGTAAGATTAATGTGTAATTATGAATTCACTACTCAGAGAAATCCTCAGCTGGTATATATTATCTTATTTTATTTTACTTCAGACAAATCAGGCCTTGGGAGAATCTCCTCAAAGGATCAGAACTTGAATCCATTTATGATGCTGGAAAATATCAATGGATACATTCTTAACATTTTTTTCCCAAAACTGCTGGAATTTGAAATGAACTACCAAACATAGGGTCAAAAGGTTCATAGATATCCAGATGGAATAAAAACTCAATATATGACTTTAGCAGCAAATTCATTGAAGAAAAAAAACAATTTTTATAAAGACTTTGTGTTCCATTAAACCATTTCTCATGTGAGTTTTCCAGTTGGGCAAATTTAAATGAAAAGTTACTATTTTCCTTTTTTTGTGTTGTAATCTTTCTTTTCTTGATTACTTAGTATTTTGAACAAAGCTGTTGTAAAATCCACTGTTAAATATCCAGCAATATTAGATATGATAATTCAACTTACACTCTATCCTACCATGCTTTGTCAATGGACCAAATTTTGCTAGTTGGACATTCACCCCAAACCAGGTTTTCCTTTACCCCTCCATCCCTCCAGGAAAGGGAAACAACTCTTGAAGGTATTGAATTCTATCTTACCCCAGGAAAACTGGAAGGAAGTGACAGGAGCACAGGACATAAATACAGCTAATCCTAGTCCAGCAACCCAAGAAGAAAGACCAGCAAGTATTCTTCCTCTTGGTTGAATACACACAGTAAGTCCATAAACAGAGAGGCTAATTTCCTCCTGAGACTCAAAATCACTTCCTGGACCCAGCTGCCTTCCAAAAACACATTAGGATAAAAGCTGTCTCCTGACAGTGTGACATTCAGACATTTAAGTTGGATTGAAAATTTAATTTCAATTAAAATGAATTTATATAAATTTCATAAGTAGTTTGATTAGTTTATTGGCTTGTTACACACATTGTCACCACAGCATCATACAGCTTCTTAGTGGTTTCCTACATTACTTAAGAAAAGCAGTACTCTAAGAATTTTACAATAATAAATAAATAATAAAATTCAGAGGGAGATCTTTCTGGAAAGGAAAATTATATTTATTTATGAAATATCTGAGTTGATGTTACCATTTGCATTCATTGTCTCACAGATTTAATTCACTCATAGTCTCATAAACTCATACTCACAGTCCAAGATATATATGCCCAAGTGATCCAGATAGTACTATGTGTGTGCCACCGAGGATGAGGGATGCCAGCTATTAGGTCTTCATCACACCTCTGGAGTTCCTGAGTGGCAATGACAAACTAGGTTTTGGACAGTTATTTTACCCCTTTTAGGAGTTATCAGTTGTTATTGGCTGATTCTTTCATTCATTGTCTTGCTTATTTCCATCTCCATAAACCTTGAGCAAGGTTGCACTACCTGTTTTTCTGCAATGGAAATATACGTTTTCCTGATGGGCTAACATGAAAACAAAGGACATAACTGATACACTACTACCTTGTTGTTTTAGAATGGAGAGTCGTTTGCTGTCATATAGGAATGCATGCCATTTACTCTTGACATCAACTTTTTAAAAGTTGGAATAGTGTTCTTCTTTATCAGGACAGACCATGTTTTAAACCCTTGCTATGCTGTTCCTCCTGCTACTTACACACACACACACGCACATTTACACTCATAGTTGGTTTATACCAATCTTAATGTCTCTGTTACAAGTCTCTACAGTATCATCTTTAAAAATGCTATAAATTCCTTTTTCAGAGAATGGACAATTACATGGAATACAAGCAGTCTTGCACCTTAAGTTGTACTTGCAGTGTGCATTTTAAGTTGTATGAAATTTTCATATCAAAGAAGCTAGAGCATCTCACAGACAATAGTACAAAATGAAGATGGAATATGTCCCAAAATCAATTAAGTCAGTGTTCTTGGAAAATTTTCTCCTTTTGAGTTTTTAATTTAGCAGAGATTAAAACCACTGTGAAATTCACTATATATAAAATTTCAAAGAATCATAGAATAGTTTGGGTTGGAAGGGACCTTAAAGATCATTCAGTTCCAACTCCCCTGCCATGGACAGGAGCACCTTCCACTAGACCAGGTTGCTCAAAGCCCCATCCAACCTGGCCTTGCACACTGCCAGGGATGGCACATCCACAACTTCTCTGGGAAAGCTGTTTCAGTGTCTTACCACACTCAGTGTGAAGAATTTCTTCCTAATATCTAATGTAAATTTAACCTCCTTCAGTTTAAAGCCATTACCGCCTGTCCTATCAATACATGCCCTTGTAAAATGTCCCCCTCAAGCTTTCTTGTAGGCCGCCTTCAGGTACTGGAAGGCTGCAATAAGGTCTCCCTGGAGCCTTCTCTTCTCCAGACCGAACAACCCCAACTCTTTCAGTCTGTCTTCACAGGAGAGGTGCTCCAGCCCCCTGATCATCTTCATAGCTCTCCTCTGGACTCACTCCAACAGGTACATGTCCTTTCTATGTTGTGGGCCCCAGAGCTGAACTCAGTACTCCAGGTGGTGTCTCACAAGTGTGGAGGAAAATCACCTCCTTTGACCTGCTGGACATGATTCTTTTGATGCAACCCAGGATACTGTTGGAGTTTTGGGCTGTAAGAACACATTGCTGGGTCATATTGAGCTTCTCATCTACCAACACCCCCAAGACCTCTGCAGGACTGCTCTCAATCTGTTCTCCACCCAGCCTGTATTTGTGCTTGGGACTGCCCTGACCCATGTGCTGGACCTTGCCCTTGGCCTTGCTGAACTTCATGAGGTTTGCATGGGCTCACCTCTCTAACCTGTCAAGGTCCCTCTGGATGACATCCCTTTCCTCCAGCATGTCGACCACACCACACAGCTTGGTGTTGTTGGCAGACTTTCTGAGGGTGCATTCAATGCCACTGTCCATTTCGCTGAGAAAGATGTTAAACAGCGCCAGTCCCAGTACCAACACCTGAGGAATGCCACTCATCACTGGTCTCCACTTGGACATCAAGCCATTGATTGCACCTTTTTGAGTGCAACCATCCAGCCAATTCCTTTTCCATCGAGTGCTCCATCCATCAAATCCATGCCTCTCTCTCTTTATGTTCAGTTTTGGGCCCCTCAGTACAAGAAGGACATTGAGGTGCTGGAGCATGCCAAGAGAAGGGCAATGAAGCTGGTGAAGGGTCTGGAGAGCAAATCTTATGAGGAGCGGCTGAGGGAACTGGGGCTGTTTGGTCTGGAGAAGAGGAGGCTGAGGGGATACCTTATTGCTCTCTACAACTACCTGAAACCAGGCTGTAGCGAGGTGGGTGTTGGTCTCTTCTCCAAAGTTATTAGTGATAAGATGAGAAGAAATGGCCTCAAGCTGCATCAGGGGAGGTTCAGATTGGATATTAGGAAAAATTTCTTCACTGAAAGACTGATCAGACATTGAAACACGCTGCTCAGAGAGGTGGTGGAGCCACCATTCCTGGAGGTGTTCAAAAAACTTGTAGATGGGGCACTTTGGGATATGGTTTAGGAGACGTGGTGTTGGGTTGATGGTTAGACTTGATGATCCTAGACGTGTTTTCCAACCTTAATAATTCTATGACTCTATGATTCTCCAGTTTAGAGACAAGGGTGTCATGTGGGACAGTGTCAGATGCTTTGCACAAGTCCAGGTAGATGTCAGTTGCTCTTCCCTTATCCACTGAAGCTGTAACCTCATCGTAGAAGACCACCAAATTTGTCAGGCACAATTTGCTCTTAGTAAAGCCATGTTGGCTGTCACCAGTCACCTCTCTGTTTTCTAAGTGTCTTAGCATAACTTCCAGGAGGATCTGCTCTATGATCTTGCCAGACACAGAGACTGACTAGCTTGTAGTTCCCTGGGTCTTCCTTTTTTCCCTTTTTAAAAATGGGGGTTATGTTTCCCCTTTTCCAGTCAGTGGGAAATTCACCAGACTGCAACGACTTCTCAAATATGATGGATAGTGGTTTAGCAATTTCCCTCAGGACCCACAGATGCATCTCATCAGGTCCCATGGACTTGTGCACCTTCAGGTTCCTTAGATGGTCTCAAACCTGATCTTCTCCTACAGTGAGCAGTTCTTCATTCTCCCAGTCCCTGCCTTTGCCTTCTGTGACTTGGGTGTTGCGGTTTGAGCACTTGCTGGTGAAGACTGAGGCAAAAAAGTCATTGAGTACCTCAATGTTCTCCATATCCTGGGTAACCAGGTCTCTTGTTTCCTTCCAGAGAGGGCCTACGTTTTCGCTAGTCTTCCTTTTTATCACTGACATACCTATAGAAACTTTTCTTGTTTCCCTTGATACCCCTGGCCAAATTTAATTTTATTAGGGCTTTAGCTTTTCTAACACAATCCCTGGCTGCTCAGGCAATTTCTCTGTATTCCTTCCAGGTTACCTGTCCTTTCTTCCACCCTCTGTGGGTTTCCTTTTCATGTTTGAGTTTGTCCAGAAGCTCCTTGTTCACCTATGCAGGCCTTCTGGTATTTTTGCCTGATTTCCTCTTTGCTGGGAAGCATCAGTCCTGAGCTCGGAGGAAGTGATCCTTGAACATTAACCAGCTTTCTTGGGCCCCTCTTGCCTCCAGGACTTTATTCCATGGTACTCTATCAAGCAGACCCCTGAAGAGGCCAAAGTCTGGTCTCCTGAAGTCCAGGGTAGCGAGCTTCCTGTGTGCCCTCCTCAGTGCCCTAAGGATCTTGACCATTTCATGGTCACTGCAGCCAAGGCTGCCTTTGAGCTTCCCATTCCCCACCAGCCCCTCCTCGTTGGTGAGAACAAGGTCGAGCATAACACCTCTCCTCATCGGCTCCTCTATCACTTGGAGAAGGAAGTTATCAACACATTCCATGGACCTTACGGATTGCTTATGCCTTGCTTATGTCCCTCCAACAGATATCAGGGTGGCTGAATTCCCCCATGAGGACCAGGGTTTGTGAATGTTAGGCTGCTCCTATCTGTCTATAGGGGACCTCATCTTCTTGGTTTTCCTGGTTGTGTGGCCTGTAGCAGACCCCTGCTATAATGTCACCTGTCCCTGCCCTCCCTTTAATCCTGACTCATAAGCTCTGGGTTGGCAAATCATCCAACCCGAGGTAGAGCTTTATGCACCCCAGCTGGTCATTGACAGAGGGGGCGACACCCCTTCCTCATCTCCCCTGCCTGTCCTTCCTAAAGAGCCCATATCCTTTCATTCCCACACTCTAATCATAGAAGCCATCCCACCACATCTCTGTGATACCAATGAGATCATAACCCTATGGGCATGCACACATGTCTAACTTTTCTTTTTTACTCCCCATGCTACGTGGGTTTGCACAGAGGCATTTAAGTTGGACCCCCCCTGAAGCTGATTTACTGGTTGGAGTGGTTGGAATTCCTTTGTGCTGCTCTTCAGGTGCTCTCCTGTTGACCTGTGATCCTTCTCCAGGCTCTGGGCATCTATTGCTGGCACTGGCATCAAACTGGTAGGAGTGGGATGGATTGAGGTTCCCCTCCCCTGGCAACTTTAGTTTAAAGCCCTCTTCACCAGCTTGGCAAGCCTATGACTGAAGATGCTCTTCCCCTTCTCTGACAGATGGACCCCATCAGCCCCTAGTAGATCTTGTTTCTCAAAGTGAGTCCCATGGTCTAAGTAGCTGAACCCCTAGCTATGGCACCAGTCCTGTAACAATTTGATGGTTTGCCAGATTTGACTGGCCCTTTCAAACCCCTTCCCTTTGACTGGGAGGACTGATGAAAAAAACTACCTGTGCTCCAGAGTCCCTTACTGCCACTTCAAGGGCTCTGTAATCCTTCTTGGTACTCCTCAGATTGCTCCTGGCTATATCACTGGTTCCCACGTGAAACAACAGCAGTGGATAATAGTCCGTGGACTGTATGAGGCTTGGTAGTCTCTTGTTGACATCCCTAATAGGAGCCCCTGGTAAGCAGCACAGCTCTCTAGAGAGTGCATCAGGTAGGCAAATACGTGCCTCTGTACCTCTCAGAAGAGATTCACCTACTACTTTCACCCATCACCTTTTTTTAGTTGCACTGATCGATCAGAAATTTGATTAGAACAGTAACAGAATGGGCAGTAAAAACTGTATTATTTGCATTGGTTTTAGTATTACCAGTTAAAGAGAAGAAAATTACCTCTGGAAAATGGTCAGAAGACAGGATAGTAAAACAAGAACTCTTCACAAAAATTTCCTGTTTTCTCAGTCACTTACCAGTGCATATGAATGCAAGATTCAGTGCTTCCAAGAGCTGACAACTACACTATTCAAATGTCACAATCATCCGGTGTCTTTGATTCAACATAGCTTATGTTTCTTAGTCCAGGCACTGTAATGATGATCCATGTTCATGATATTCTGCCATAAGGTCTTCCACTCTTCATTTTCTGGTCTATCTGAATGCATATTCCTCAGATTTTGGATTTGCTGTTGCTGTGGATGAAATTTTAAATTGGCTTCCCTGATGTATATAAAATATTTATCTGTCACCTCACCTGCTGAGTTTTGTTCAAGCTTTGAAAAGATCCTTTGAAGTAAGTGTATGGTCTCTCTGAGCTGCCTTTTGATATTAACTCCACCACACTGCTGTGCTGATAAAAAATATTTACAGTAGTAGCCTGCAGAAGCAAAGATTAAATGACTAAGAAGGACAGTCTTCATAGGTTGCCACTAAAGAAAAAGACAAATTCAAGCTTTTATTCTGAATATACATTGGAAGAATTCCTTTGTCTCTGTAAGGGAGATTAAGGTATTCTACCTTCTACCTTCTGTCTATAAGGGATTCTACTTCCCTCAGTAAAATTGAATACTTTAACGTGTATCACTATGGAAAGGAGAGAGGGCTCCTTTACCATCGTTTTCAGAGTAATCCTCCATTTCAGCTTTTTCATTTTTCCTTGAAAACCAGTGTTGTATTTCCCCAGTTAGCTGGAGCATTTAGCATGCAAAACTGGGATGGAAACACAAGTGCACAAACTGAAAGCAAGCAGCTGAATACTCCAGATTCCCTGATACGAACTGTCTGGTTGTTAGGACTGCTGCAGAATGCATGCTTCTAACAGTCTAGCAGGAATGATTTTGCAAGTAATTGCACCAGCTGAAGACTGGTTTTGCTAAACACATCAGTCTGTGTTTTGGCTGTTATTTCAGACACACTGTTGTCCTCAACTGTGTTATGCTTCTTTACCATGCTTAGTCTTTGTTTCCTGAAAGAATAAATCAAAGATGGTGTGTGCAATATAATCTTCTCTTAATTAGAAGGAGTTTAAGTGCTTATATGGGGGGAGGGGAGCAGATGTTTTCAAGGTTTTTTAATTATTTTTTTAAGAAAATATTTATCTGAAAGCAAGATCAAAACATGAATTTATAAGGAACAGTGCACTTGATCATAAATAATTGATAATATTGACTGTCAAATTGCATGCAGAAACACTCCTTGGTCCCTGGAAAAGTATGAGAACACACACAACATCTTCTTGTACCCCATTCTAAAGACAGCTTCAGATTCAAATTTTCAGATTCTAATCTGGACATGGTGTCACTTTGTAGGTGACAGTTCTGAGACACCAATAAGAAATATGCCCAATCCTCATACTGACACTGTGAAAAGAATCCTGAAAAAACTGAATTCATTATATCATAGAATGTATGCACATCTACATGCATATGTAGATGGCATGCATGCATATATATATGCATCTGAAGATGGGTATACATGTGGTTTGTTGTTTTGAAAGTATGCCTTACAACGAGAATATTGGTAACTGAAACTACATAGACAGAACGCTAAGAAGCATGTTTTTCACAAGTTATGGTTATTTTTACAGGACAAAATGTCAACTCTGATGATAAAAAATACTTTACCCAGTAAATTGAAACAAGGGCAAGTTGAAGTTAGCAAGTTCATATTGGAAATTAGATATTTTTGCTTTATTTAGGATTTTTTTCTACATTGGCTCAGTAAAAGCCAATAAATTTTATCAATTCTCCATCAAGTATTGTCTTTAAATCAGTGGTTTGCAGTTTTCATTAGGTTGACATGAGTAATGAGAATGGTACCTTCTCATCTTAAAAAGGTAGCTTAGATCTGGAAATGTTTGAGATTAACTGCCATGAAAGTTTCCTCCCACCTGTCAATGAAAAGCGTCTTCTTTTAAGACATTGGAGAACACCAGGTTTTTAGACACACTTAGTTCATTTTCACACAACTACTTGTGCTCAGCAAGTTTAACTACTGTGCTTAGCTCATGTTCACTAACTATATATTCTTTTAATTCTGGTATCATTTAAACCTCCTGTGAAAGACTTGTTCAGGTTGTTAGGAAGCTTTGTGTTAAAAAGTAATATATCCAGAAAAAGCCTAGGACCTGTTCCCAGTAGTCTCCAGGATATTGGATAGCTACAATTCTCGTCATCATCTTCATCACCATTATCATAATCTAAAGGCTGGTGTTCCAGAAACCTGCTATTTCCTCTTTGGTAGAAAAGTAAGTGACTCAGACATAGATGATTTTATGCTACTTTATGTTGCAATCCTATATACATACTGAAGTTACACTTCTGAATTAATATTTCATGACACATGTAGAAAGTATGAATTTCTTTTTTTTTTTTTTTTTTTTTGTACTGTGTTTCTTATCAGTTAAATCTTTATTTTGGAAGAATGAATAACTGTTTATATTTTTATTAGTTTTTGTTTTGAAACAACAGAAAAAGCTAACACAACTGCATACCTTTTACAAATCTCCTAGCAAAATTTAGAGGTAAATATGTACTACTTAATTTACATATGCAGGACCTTGATGATCTTCATTTAAAATGAACAGAAAAATGCATATCAATTATTGTTTTCTAAACAAGTTGGATAAGGTCCAAGTAAGATTAGTAAGGTTGTATAAGTGTTGAAATTCTCTGCTCCGAAACTGGCATTCCTTGTCTCTTGAGGAATAAGTAGCATCCATGAAAAGAAATGTTGGACTGACATCAAAGAATAAACCATGCTATACCAGAAACAGTTTTATTGTTTTTATTTGTTTGTTAGCTTTTTCACTTTAAGAATTAAGGACTAAAATGCATAAATGGCACTGGGATCTAGGATTAAAATCTGGGACTTCTTTCTTTGAACTGAAGTTCTTTATCTCTAGGCTATAGAATCACTGTAGCCAAGCAAAGACAAGTTCAGCCAATATTTTTTTTTTCCTTCTTGTACAATACATATTTTCCATTCTTCCTCTCTCTTTCTGTCTCTCCATTTTCAGTGACTGTAAATTAGCAAAATGCTTGTAGATTTTAATGAAAAGAACTGGCTTTGACAGACAACAGGTAAAGGGAACATGAATTTCTGCAGCAAAGGGCTTTGCAGTTTTAGAATCCTGGTAAGAGACAGTTTGGTGAAAGTAACTAGTGTCTTCTTAAACACTTTAATTTCTTTTCCCCTCAAGACAAAATCCAGTTAAGAACCCAATTTGTGTTCTTGACAGCTATCAGTCAGACTACCTCTGTACTCTTCCTTTTCACTTTTGGGTAAAAAGAGTGCTTGAGGCCAATTTGTTTCAAAGTTCTATAGCATCAGAAATGTTTGATTCTGAGCACTTTAGCTAAGGTAAGAGGTTCAGTATTCCTCAGGCATTGAGAAAGCTGCAAATTTGTAAATTTTTATTGCTCACAGTAAAAGTGAGTGATGGCTTCTGAATGCCAAGACCATGGCACAAATCTTGATTACTGTCAAAAGAATTTCAAACTACTAACTGCAGCTTTGTGAAAACAATCTTTACTAAGCGTATTTTTTAAAAAATTCTTAACATATAAAAACTATACTTTTATACTTCTTTTCTTTAGAATAAGCACTTTTATATTTGTAAAACACACTTTGTATTTATTCTTTTAATAAATTTTAAGCTTGGTGGGGAAATTTGTCTGGCTTTACTTCCAAAGAGAAAATGATCAAGCAGCTATTATCAAGGTACAAGAGTGCTTGATGACACAATCAAGAATCTCCATAATTCATGCTCCTCTCTTTATCCAGGACGATATAATGATACTATGCAGTAGGTAGGTAAATTACAGAAAATTGGCTGTTTAAATCTTCATACATATTTAAAAGATACAGATTATTTTGCTCATAAACCAAGCTCTGCATCACTAAGTCTTTTTGCATGCCATTATTATGATCCTGCTGTTTCTGTTCATGTTGTTAACCTTGTTCTTCCCAATTCCCTTAAAAACAAACAAGGTTATGAATGCCTTTCTTCTGCAGTTCCTACCATATACTAGAGGGCATCTGTAATTAGCCTGAGAAGATCAGATTATAAACTACTCACTTGACTTCGGTTGAGAGAGACTTCAGCACCACTTTGTAACTGAAGCTCATAATCTTGCAGGATGTGGTTTAAAAAAATCCCCTCTTCTTACCAGAGGTATTAATGTACTAAGAGCTCTTTTCTGACATTCTTCAGGTCACTATAAATATCATTAAGAATAAGTTCTCTTTCAATGATTTCCAAGGAAAATAACGTAATGCTTACTACACCATGATTCTTTGTATTTATTCTAAAATAAACTGTTATTATTAACGTTCCAGTGTATTAGGCTTTTTGAATGTGTAAATACATATAACAAAATTATGTAATTTCTGCTACATAAAGATATGCCAGTATTATCCCTTTCCTTCTCCAAGGTATTCCAGACTCTTTTCATGGACAGCAGCTGACCATTCTTTTTAAAATGCCTAAATTCTAACATGGCATGTGCTCAAAAGATTATGACCTCACTTTGTAAATACCAAATGTCAACTCTTTTTAGTCCTATCCATAATGAGATGCAGCGGTTTTCCCACACCGTTTCCCCAGAGACTAGTTCTGTCATGTATAAATAGTGAACTACCAGATACAAATGCATATTTTCCTGAAGATCCAAAGAAAAAGAAATATTTTGTTTTTGCTGGAAGTGGTAGACATAGACTAAATAATATGCATTTGCATTATCTTATTTGGGGAGTATTTTATCAGTACGTGTAATATCTGTGTATGTTGCAGATAGATCTGCACTTGCTGGAGAAAAAATGGAACAACAAAAGCTAAGCAAAAAAAACCAACCTGACAACAGCTAATAAAATACCTGAAGCAAACAAAATAAACAGCTTGCAGAAGAGGTGCAAATTTTGTATTGCATGAAGAACTGAGTTCTCAATAGTTGGTGCTGCACAGCTTTTTCAAAATGCCTAAGGGTCAGTTTTGTACAGTTATAATATTCTTAACATTAATTGTCATAGGATGTAAGCAGCTAGTTGTTTTTTAAATGTCCTTGCTTCATTAACTGCTATTGGTTTCTTAATGATCTTAATGAGGTTACACAATACTTGCAGTGGGGCATTATGTGCTGGGACTGTGCAAAATGAATATATTTTCTGAATGACCACAGAAAATAATGCATGCTTTATGTAAGACACACCCTGGAAGCCTTAGAGGTGAAAAAATAGCATGGAAAATATATTTTTTTCTCCCAGCAAACATATTCATTCCTGAATTTATGCTACCAGAAGTTTACACTAAAAATATGAAACTAGAAAAAGAAAGGTTGTATGTTTTCAGGCAGATGCTGAATAGATTTAGGACAAACTAAACAATGCCTTCATTCTTTATAAAGTTGTGTAATTAGTTTGTCACTGAATCACTACATTTATTAAAGATTTATTAGAATATGTATGCATTCTAACAGCTTTGTCAGTTCTTTTTATGTGTAAATTCTTTTAATGCATGAAAATAATTAAAGTATTTGAATCACCAATCAAACACCTAATTAGCATTCTAATCAACAGTCAAGTATCTGACATGACAAATTGGGTTAATTGTCAGCTGCACATCAGGAAAATTAAATGATTAAAAAAAATATAATAAAGACCTTGCCAGCAGTGTGGTTAAGTTAAACCACAGTGACAGATTGGAACTTCGAAAGTAAGTGAAAACGAACCTCTGAGAGGTTGCCTGTGATCATTTGCACATAAGTATCTGGCAACAAACTATTATGAAATTGTAGAAATGCTTCAAGAAAAGGTTTGAATTTTATCACAGCCAGCGATATCATGAACAAATTATTAATATCTTTAAATAAGTAAATATTCATCCTTCCTAATAATTTAGCCATCAGATGACAGGTATTAACCTGCATCTAAATTTAATTAAATCAATAAATACAGATGTTTTTGTTGAATTCATTTAAAGAAAATGCTGTTATAACCATATTTATTATGGTTAGACCATTAACATATATTTATTTGAATTTGAATTCTTAATATATGTTTGCTGAATTACTGGTAATTTTTAGTTAAAAGTTAAAAGATCAATTGTTCATCTTCCACAGCTTTGTAATTTATATGTTGTTTTATAATTCTGAAAACTGAGTGGTATGCTATCAAGGAAGATGAATATGTAAACCCCAAACTGACACTGTAGGCACATATGTAGACCCTGCCCCAGTTCTGTATTTCTGCACCACAGCTTCTGCTCCAAGATTCCTTTAGTGTTGTCTAAAGCGATAATGTAGGCTTCACGTTGCTAGAATTTGGCACACAGATTCCATCAAGATTCACAAATTTATTTCTCTGACTATACCAATAGCAGAACTTGACCTAATAGGCTAGGAATGCCTAACAGTTCACACTTTGCAGAGTAGACTACTTTTGTTGTTACCTTTTTACATTTTTTAAGGATTTGAGTGAAATCATCCTTCTTAAGAGTGAATTTAGCCTTAAATATCAACATGCAAAGTATTCTGGGCAGTATTTTTTTTTTCTTGGGAAGAGAGATTCTATATAGTTCCTGTTGAGATCATAGAGATAAGCCTGAAATGAGAGTTATTTATATTTATTGTCCTGATAAATCTAGAAGTAACTGTCAAGTAATTTGTGTAAGGTGCATCTGAACCTTCATGATAAATTTTGTCAAGCAGAAGAAGCTTTGACTGCGGACATGGTGTGTATTGACATACATTAGATAGGTACTGCCTTCCAAAACATCCCTGGATATATACTTCTGATCAAGTAAGCCACATCTTCAGTTGTAGTAAGACAAACATGATATTTCAAACCAACCTCCCTAGACTGAGTGTGTGTTGGATTGTTACCAGCTAAGAATCAAATATGGCTCAGGGAGCAGGGATCAAGTTCATCATTTAGGACTTTGAATGTCATTCTAGGAATGGTATTCACACAAAAAAAAAAAAACAAAACCAAAAAAACCCACCAACCCCCCCACCCCCCAAAAAAAAACCCCAAAAAACAAAAAACAAAACAAACCCAAACTCAAAAAAAAAAAAACCCTGAAAGCTTGAAACCTCTGCAGAAGGACATTAGGAAAGTCTTTGGGGTCTGACCAGTGGGGTGGACCTCTGTCCATTTACCCCAGTATTCTGTTCCTGACACTGCAACCAGTGAGATGAGCTTGGGAAAGTATGTGAGCTTGGCTACGTTCTTCAATCTTTTTCTTTGTACTTACCTCTCCAAAATCTGTGCAACTTGTGTCTATTTCATCTTTCCAGCTATTTTTAATTTATCATTCTTATATCTTAGCCCTGTGCAGACCAGCACAAGTTTACAGAGTATGGTTATCACATGCTGACAGCATTTGCTTCAGCCTAGAACACAGCTGTTATAGCTATTTAACACATCTTTTATAAAAATCTGTTATTCCCAAAACTATGCATAAAAGGGGAGCAAGGGAATTAATATGTGAAAATATGACTTTATTACTGGTCTTACTATGTCCTGACAATCTATTCGCAATAAAATAATGATATTAATTTCAGTTACAATGACGCTATTTTGTGGTATAACCCTGGTCAGCAACTAAGCACCACACAGCCACTCGCTCACTCCCCCCTCCCCTCTGGAATGGGGGAGAGAATCAGAAGGGCCAAAGTAAGAAAACTCATGGGTTGAGATAAGAACAGTTTAATAATTAGAATAAAACAGCAATAATACTAATATAATGAAAAGGAAAATAATGAGAGAGAGAGAGATGAAACCTTGGAAGAAGGAAAAAAAAAAAAAAAACAAACCAAACCAAAACTAAACAACAAGTGCTGCAACCGCTTACCACCCGCCAACCGACGCTGCCAGACCCCAAGCCGTGATCACTGCTTCCCCTGGCCAACTCCCCCCATTTAATATACTGGGCATGACGTCACATGATATGGAATACCCTTTGGCCAATTCGAATCAGCTCTCCTGGTTGTATCCCCTCCCCTCCTGGCTTCTTGTGCACCTGGCAGAGCATGGGAAGCTAGAAGGTCCTTGACTAGTGTAAACACTACCTAGCAACAACTAAAACACCAGGGTGTTATCAACATTATTTTCATACTAAGCTAAAACACAGAACTATACCAGCTACAGTGATGAAAATTAACTATCCCAGCTAAAACCATGACATGCTAATATATAATAATATATATTAAATAAATATATAAAATATATAATAAAATATATATTAACCATATGAGGAGTGCCTAAAGTCACTTGGTTTTTTCAGCCTAGAGAAGGGGAGAATAAGAGGAGACCTCATCGCGGTCTGCAGCTTCCTCACAAGGGGAGGAGGAGGGGGCAGGCGCTGATCTCTTCTCTCTGGCAACCAGTGATAGGACCCGAGGGAATGTCAGGAAGATGTGCCAGGGGAGGTTTAGGTTGGCTATTAGGAAAAGGTGCTTCACCCAGAGGGTGGTGGAGCCCTGGAACAGGCTCCCCAGGTAGGCGGTCATGGCCCCAAGCCTAAGGATATTCAAGAAGCAGTTGGACAATGCCCTTGGACACAGAGTGTGAATTTTGGGGTAGTCCTGTGCAGGGACAGGAGTTGAACTCGATGACCCTTGTGGGTCCCTTCCAACTCAAGACATTCTATGTTTCTATGATTCTATGATATGCAGTCCAATTATCCACTTACAACTAATTTACATGAATGATGCAGTTAAAATTGTTATACACAGACTGTATATTACCTAAACTTTTCCCCTATGTTATGTTTACTCTTCCCACATGCCTCTCTAAAGGGTAATGGGATCAGACTTCACTTAGTAGGGAAGATTTGCGTTCAGTCATTAGCATCCAGGACTCTCCACTGGGTGGACTTTGATGGTGAAGGTAGTGGTTTCTTCCTCCTCAGTCTTAGGTCCACCAAAGATTTTTCTTATGTGTTGTTACAAAGTCTGTTTGGTCACTCTTTCTTTCCTTGTTGGCTCACAAGTTACTTAGTCACTTACCTACTACTTACTTTTATTAGACCATTATCATATACGGTTAAGCACTTCCACTGCAGAATCAGGATTAAATGGAAGCAAAATAAGTAATTGTTAAGTTATAGAAAATAAGATACTGCAGAGTCAGTGTTCATCTGAAGGACGTAGCCCTCTTGACCCGCTCCTGACCTATAACATTTTTTGCAGGCACAGCTTAAAAAGATCCACAATCAGTCAAAACAATTCCTGACAAGCCCTGAGGCCTGAATTGCTAAGATATTCAAAAGGCAGTGGCCTCCTGTGATCAGTAGAAACATCATATTTTCTTGGCTGCACAGTCTGGTGGTTAATCTCCTTTTCTGACAGGTGGGAAAATATGCTCAATACTGTGCACAGTTTAAAGGATGTCAGCTGAACTGTAGGAAACACTCCATGGCCTGTTTAAAATGTGCTAGTGTGTAACAATAACAGAGCTAAAGAACAATCCACCTTTCCACTACTACTCTAGTGAGGCTATTAATCAAAAAAATGAAGGAATTTCCTTTTTCTTTTTCCCCTTTTTTTTTTCTTCTTCATATTTAAAATTCATTAAGCAAAATTTTAAAGCATTTATCAGCACAGAAGTGCAGGTTTCTTTCCTCTGATGACAGTAGCACTCCCTGAGTGAACTGTAAAGTCAAAATCCTTGTTTTTGTTTTCCGAATGTAAAATGCAAAAATCCATGAATTTTCTAACCAGGTCTGGAGTCAGCACCAGTATGACCAGAAACAGAAAGAAAGAGGAAGCAGAATCTGTGAGAGTATCATAGACTAGATAACTATGAAGCAAATGTAAACATAGGGACTGAAGGTACATTGTATAAAATACTTGGAGAAGCTGAGTGGACAGAAGGTGGTGTGGACTGGAGGACATCAGAGGCGCATTATTAAGGAATCTGTGGATTCCAGAACACAAAACTACCGGCTTGTTGGGACGGCAACACAGCTTTTACAGCATTTTACAGCATCCTGAATGAAACAAATAAAGCATTTGTATAAGTATTTTTAATGTTTTGACCTTGTGATACCATGAGATTACCATGAAGCTGAACCATTCTGACTGGATGCCCAGACATTTGCAATGTTTTCCATTATGTGAATGGAAGAACAAAACCTCCTTGGACAAATGAATCAGTGTTAAAAATAACCACCTACAGTGGGAGATAAGTGTCATTTGGACACCTGCTTTAAATGAATGAGCTTCAATTTCAAGTGCCCTAATCACTAGACTAGAATCAACGTCCTTTTCTCCGTGATTTAATGCAAAGACTCCTACTTGCACATTCACAGTGGCTCATCGTCAAATGAAAAGATGATGGGGAATGATAATCAGAATATATCACTACTTGGTGATTAAGTCACTGTCTTAAAATGGCAGAGAAGCAAATTCAGTCTTTTGCAAGTAGTGAGAGAACTAGAATGCAGGTCTAGATAGGACAGCTTCATGAACATCAGTGTTTACAAAATTATGCTGTGATGGAAAACAGGAGGACTGGGGTGTAGGTAGAATGGACCCTACAAAAAAAAAAATTGTTAGGAATCCTTACATAGTTTAAAGGATTCCTTGAGCTGAATGCTTAAAGTAACTTAATGTTGTTCTTTTAATATAAATGTAATATCAGTATAGCTAAACACACTTATAATAGCTTTTTGAGCTTTGAAGTGCTTATTATATTGTCAGTTCTGCCTGAAGAAATTTTTAGGAAAAGAAAAAGTCACCAAGAAAATTATCACTATGAAAACCTTGTTAGATATAGCTGTAAAGTCATTCAGTGTGTTTCAGACTCTTGTTTACACATTAAAATAGCTTGGATCTTCTAGTGTTTGAAAGGGAATCTGGTTCTGATTCATACAAAATAGCTTTTTTAATGTTGTTATAATTGCAGAAGAAACCACAGTACATGAAAAATTCAAAAGAACTGTTTAGAGAGTCAAGACAATAGGGATTCAAAGTTCTTCATGTACTGCTTTTCTTTCTACAACAAATCAATTGTACTAGTTCTGTGAAGTAGTAAACATCTTTAATAGGGAAAAATGCAATAAAACAAAAATCCCCACAAGTCCTCCTACAGAAACTTATCTCAAAACAAGCTTAAAACCCCCGTATTGGTCTGCATCTTCACTTTGGTGTATTATGTTTAGGTGTTTAACTCAGAACTCTAGTCTTAGCAGGTCTCCTATACAGTTAATGAGGAAGTAGAAACACTTCAGAGTACTATTCAGGAAAGAAAATGAAATGAGCCATCTGTTATACCATGACAGAGAAAAGTTTTTCTTATAATATAAAATGTTCATGCTTGTGTGTTCATCTACATGTGAATGTCTGTGTCATCAAATATGCTTTAAATTGGATATGTTCATGACGGAAAATTGTATTTGATTTTTTCAGAGGCAGCCATACAACAATAATAACAAGTTAACTCCATAACAACACATGTAGATATATTTAAAACAACACTAAACTTTTAAGACTGTGGAGGTCAATACATAAGGACTAGATACTCATCTGGTATAAATTGACAAAGCACCATTGATTTCTTACATCACATAATTTCTAGAATGGGTTAGAGACTCTTATTCAGACTGAATTTTTGACTGTACTGTCATTCAAATTCACGCCAAAATCAGAGAAGCACCCCCATTGAGAGAAAAAAAGAACCACAGATGCATTTATGTCTAAAGGATTTAAACTATTTCAAATCAGTCTCACCTTCAAGCATTTTTCTTGGCTAGGAATGCACATGAGTATGTGTTTAAGTACTTTTTTCTTTAAAGCAGGCTCTGTATTTAGAACATGGCATATTCAAAAGAAAGCATTTCTAATTTTACAAAAAGTACAAATTGTATGTTAATGTGATTGTTTTCAAAGTAAAACTGTGCAAAATTTTCATTTAAAAACATTCTTAAAATCCTATATTGGTCTGAATCTTAACTCTAGTTTATCTATGTTTGGGTGCCTATGTCAGAAATTTAATAAAACTTTGCATAACTTTTGCAAAAACTCTTGTAAAAAATGTTTGCAAAAAATAACTGTGTAGGGAAATTTGAGAAATTAATTTGCAAAAAAAATATTGTGATTTACTTGTAAAGGTGAACTTTATAGGAATAAATATAGAGATATCTGGAGACTGCTGCTTCTAAACTCCACAGCTTTCAGGACAGAAAGAGCAAACTAGCTGTGTTTTCCAAGTGAGATTAAAAAACAGCAAAATGCTAAGTGAGAACTTTTTCTAACAGAAGGAAAGAAAATGTCTGGGAACAAAGAAGGTAAATTTCAAATACAGAATCACAGAAAACTTTAGGCTGGAAAAGACCTCTGGAGGTTATCTAATCCGAGTTCCTGCTCAAAGGAGGTCTAAATAGTTAAGGCTGCCCATGGTTTCGTCCCTTTGAGTTTTTAATATCTCCAAGAATAGAGATTCACAACCCCTCTGGGCAACTTGTTCCAGTGTTTGACACCCTCTTGGTAAAATGGTTTTCCTTATGTACAATCACAGTTTTCCATGTTCCACCTTGTGTCTGTCACCTCCTCTGCTCCCATTGACTTGTTGTAGACAGCATTAAGGTCTGCCCTTCACTGTCCCTTTTTGAGTCTGAAGAACCCCAGTTCTCTCATCTTTTACAAGTTCCTTTGTACATCATGTTTTTGAGGTCCCTGACCATCCTGGTGGCCCTCCCTCCATTGGACTTCCTCCCATACGTTTATGTCTGCCTTGTACTACAGAGCCCAAAACACGCGGGGTCTCATAAGTGCTGAAGAGACGAGAATAATCACCTCCTTTGACCCTTCTTATTGTGTCTGAGCTCAGTCAGGTGTTCCCTGTCCCTTCATCTTCATCTTTTTGCCAAATTTGCTTGACTTTCTGCACTCTGCAGTAGACTGTCTCTGTATACTGAGGAGGCTGTCTTTGAAGACCCTTCCGATTGTGTCAGGCCCCTTTGCTCTCCTGGAGAGTCTCCCATGAGATCCTATGTTAATAGATTTTCCCAACTTTGGGGAATGGCAGGGACAGAAATTGAAACAGTATGCCAGATGATCAGTGGGTCTACCCATGAGAAGGCAACTGAGATTTCTGTGCACATTACATCAAACACCACAGACAAAACATTGCGACTCTAAAAGATTGGACTGTTGGTATAATTTTACCTTAGTACAACCTGGTTTTGTAATCTGCCTCTAGGCTTGCAGGGACATGGGACTGTCATTTAAATTTAAAATAGACATTACTGAGCCTAGTACAACAACATCTGCCGCTCCTCACTCAACATCTGCCCTGACTGTAAAGGATAAGAAGACTCTATCCCCACCAATTTCTAAAATTGGACCCTATACCATCAAATATACAGGCCAGCAACAAGTGTTATTTAATCCATCATGGTCCCTCAAATGAGAGGAACTTGCCCTGTTAAGATAAGTACAATAATTATTTTCATCATTATTTTTATATAGCAGAAAAATAAAAACGGTTTGTAATGTAAAGTAACAGAATTGGAAGAAAAGAGTTTTTCAAGTAGTATTTCCTTTGCCCTGATTTAAAAAAAAAAAAAAAAAAAAAAAAAAAAACAACCCCAAAAACAAACAGTTATGCAGTATAGGTCATAAAGCACTTTTTACCTAAAACCTTAAACTTTAATAAATGAATCTTTATTTTGATGATTGTAGAATCTGATTAAATACCTCACTGTAGATGTTTCTACTGCAGTCTTAAGAGAGACTAGAGCATTTCTAGCAAAAAAAACCAAAGGTGTCACCATAATACAGTTTGTATAAGCAGCTTCTTTGTAGTCTCAAAGTATAAAGGTTTTACACATATATCAGAATTATCAGAATGGTTTTGGATGCTGTGATCCTGTTAACATTAATGATCTTTTTTGATGACAGTAATTAAATTTCATTAGTAGTAGTAAGAAAAGTATTAGCACAAAGTTCTGCAGGATACAGCTCCTGGAATATTATGGGGAAAGTGGGAAATCTTACTTGGATAGCTTTATCTATTTTACAAGACCTGCTTCAGCGATTCACTGTAATCAGTTTTGTAAGTTCATTATAATAATTGAATGGTATATGAACAGTCCTCAGTCTTCACAAGATGGCCAAGGTTACAACAAATCAAGATACTAAATAATCATCTAAGGAAAAAGAAATCATCAGTCTTGGCCATGCCACCTCTGGCAATTTTGGTAAATTATATATAGTTGTTCCTGGTTTTAAATTGTGCCAACTTGCATGCTTCTAGGGAGTAGAATAATGGACTGAAAACGCCACCATAGGATTCTATATGACTGACAATACAGTATTTGTGAGTGGCAATTTTTAATTTTGTGATGGAATAGGTAATCAAATATTTTTATAAAAATATTCTATACATTTATATGTACAATATTTAAGGAGATTTAAGTGAGAACTTTCTTTACAAACACTCTTCTTAGGGAAGAAAGAACACTCAGAAATATGTGAAAAGTCAACATAAAACCATTGTGAACTGCAGCTGGTAGAAATGCTTCATATTTTCTGATGCAAACTTCTTAATACATGAAAAGTTCTGACTTGTTCTCAATATGATAAGACTTTCTTGAAAATGTAATAAAATGCAACATTATGCAAACAAGTAAAACTCACCAATAAACTGATTTTGATTAAAAACAAGGATTGGCAAAAAAAGAGCAAAATAAGTCTCAAGTTCACAAAATTTTAAGCAAGATTATGATTAGTTTAAACAGAATAAACAAACAAGTATTTAATCCAAACTTTACCAGTTTTGTTTTAAGTTGTGTACTTACTATGTTAGAAAAAGCTGAACAGTCACAGACTAAGAATGTCTCCTGCCCCCAGGATCCAAAACATGCAATCTGGTCCACACACAAGGAAGCACTCCTCCTCAGCCCAGGCAACCTGCTGTAGGTGGCCCTGTTCGACCAGAGAGATTGGTCCAGATGACCTCCACATCTTCCCTTCCAACCTTAACCATTCTGTGATTCTGTGATTCTTCTGTGGAGAGCAAATAGGACGGGGGCACCTCAGACTTTACGCTCCTGGCATTTTAATATTAGGCACATGTGATGAATTAAGTGGCAAGTGGAAGCAAACAGCAGACACATAGCAGGCATGTATCTTCTGATAATGTTTACTGATAGCTATATCCCATTCTTTAATAGCATCAGCCAGGCATAAAGATGGGAAAATCCAAAATGGAAATGGTCTCAGTAAGTAGAGTAGGACACTCCAAGAAAGAATGGTGCAAACATGCTAAGGGATGCAACAATTCATGAAGCAGTTTCTGGGCTTTCCTTCCAGAAGGGTGCTGCTGCTGCTCACACAGGTAGCTAAGACATGTTCACTCCTAGAAGCTCTAGCAGTTTCTAACAGCCTCTGAGACCTAATCCTACTCAAAATATGCTTCCACCTGTTATCTTCAGCCCACTCTTAATTTAGAGTTAGGAATTGTCAAGCACCTCTTCAGCTGGCACGACGGAAAGCATTGCCAGCTATAAGCACAGCAAGCAGAGGCAACAATTTATGCAGTAGTTGGGGTGGAAGGTGTCCAAAATCTCTCTTGGGTGTGGGACTGCTCAGCACTGGCAGTGATGTGCCACAGGGCATGGTTCCCAGCAGCAACGGAAGCAGCTACCCCAGCATGTCAGACGCCTCTTGAACACAGCTCAAACTCTGCAGGGAGGACACAGCCATCCAGCACGGAGCATGAAGTGACCAGTGCCTCTCCCTGAGCCTTGGTCAGGCAGAGATGGTGGCCTTGCCAGCAGGAGGTTTGTACTGGCTGGGGAGTCATTAAGTTAAGCCACTGAAGGAGGATGTGAGCAGAAGTCTGCACATGTTGATTTTTAATATGTGTCTACATTTCTTCAGTGAGAGATATAGATAAGCAAACGTCACATCAGAGAGGCTTTATTTTTCTCACAGTTAACAGTAATTATTTCACATATCTTAAAATCATACATTATTACAAGGGGCAGGGGAAGAAAAACAAAGAAACATTCAACATTTTCATCAGTTAAATTTCTGTATTTTTTGACATAGCAGGAAGTTTTTATCCAAAAATCAAAGACTGTGGCTGAATTGACTCTTCCTTGGTTTTGTTTCTGATTTCATTGAACATATCTATCAGCTGCCTGTAAAAATTTTAAATCACTTCATGCAACCTTAACTTTCCTTTTGCTGTATATTGATGAGTTATGGCAATAACAAATACATCATCCTCTGGAAGCACCAAGTAAAATAAAAACAACCACTCAAAACACTTCCTCCAGTTGTCCTAGAAATAAAATATCTTCTGCTGTGACAATCAGTATCTATTTTTTAATGTGTAGAACCTCTACTAGGATATAAACTTACATGAAAATTTCCTTTGGTCTGTGTTAGGTCTCTGATTGGAAGGAAAATAAAAACAAATAAAGTTTTGCCCCCTTGGATGAAAGAAAAATGTCACCATTTGTAGCAACAGAACATATGAAACAGCATCTGCTAAAATTAACTAAGCATAGACAGACAAATTGACAGGCCTAGGCAACTCATGCCCAAGAATCTTAAGGAAAGTAGCAAATTACTGTGATAGTAACACAATTGTTTTTACCTTCTGAACTGTAAATTTGTTAGGAAGGACTGAATAGCTGAATTATCTCCAAAACACTGATTTAAATTTTTTAATAACTCAAAAGGAAACTGGAGACATGTCAAAGGTTTAGAGGACTAAAACCAGTAGCAATATTTGCATTACAATGAAGGGAAGGCCCAGGGAGCCATAGACTGCTTAGGCTGATGTTTCTCTGATAAAATAACTGATTTGTGGCTATCAACAATGAATCAGAAATAAAAATTGAGGCAAAAAATCAGGCTATATATATGGAAATCCCTGTTTTGAGATGGGGGGGCGCTGCACAGACTTGATATTGGCACGCTTCTTCTACACTTAGAATAAGTAATTTTGTAAATCATCTTTTTATCCCTGCCTCGCAGGGCTGCTTTTATTTCCCTTACCTTTTTCATAATTTGTCATAATCACAGCATACATGATTGGGGACCAAAGTGATCATAACTTCCAGGGACATTCTCTTAGACCCAGCAAGGATGGATTATTATGATGAGGTTTTTTTGCAGCATGGAACATATATTATCTGATATAAAAAAAACCCTTACTGAATTCATTTAATGAATTCCTTGAGAGTTCATTGTCTTGGAAAAACACTGACATGTAGAAAAGAGATGAAACAAAACTCAACAGTTATCTATTTAAAAAAATGTATAATATATTAATACCACTAAATAAAGGCAGGCCAAGCAGCTCAGCTCCATGGAGTATCATTCAGTGTTTGACTAGCTTACATTGAGGAAGTTGAATTTAGCCTTCTGCTGGGCCATATGTTGTATCCTTATACCCCTAAATTAATTATTTCTGTGAGGTTTTTTTCAGATAAGAATCTAGCGTAAACAGAAGATTCTGTTGCTTGTTCATCAGGAGCTTTCTTATATGAAACTGAACGCATGGCATGCATGCTGCTTGCATAGTACGATGACCTGCAAAGGTTTCTGAATGTGCAAACCTTCTTGAGAAATACCAATCCTGACATCTTTAAGATCCAAAAGAACACTGGAAGGAAGGAAGTTGTTGTGCAACAGTTTTAACTTGGTTATTAACATGACTTTTCTGTATTAGATTATTTAAATGTCAGGACTAAAAATAACTTCTTAGCTTCATATATATGCTGTGATTTTTTTTTTTTTTTCTAACATAAGATTTTGAGTGCAAAAAAGGCCTCTGCTGTCATCTTAAAGCTGCACTCTTCTATAGTACAGTTTTAGTATAGGGCCATAGATAGCTGATTCTACACAGGACAACTACTTGTTATCACTATGTACTGTCAAGAAAATACATAAAACCAATGGGCATCCCCACACACAATGTATACAGCTATGCTGAAGCAAAAAACACAGAGGCAAGAGTCTTCTCATTGTTAGAGAAGTGCTCTTCTTGTAAAGCAGGTGAACATAAAGCTCCAGGTTGGCCTAGACAAATCCATACAAAGCAAGACCTAAAATCCTGGTCCTGGGACCTTGCAGAGTCAATAGACAGCCTGTGGCCTGTTACCAGCAATGGCAATACAAATTTTCTGGGCTACAGAGCTACAGCTCATGCAGAATTGTTTCAAAGTCCTCAAAATCAAATTAGTTCTCAAATTAAAGCCTCAGATGAATTGAATAAAGACACTCTTGTTTACATATCCCATGTAGTTCTTCTATGAATAAAAGTACTACTGTAGACTTTCGATGAGTTTTGTGATTATCTTTTACTTCCAGGTAATTTATGGGTATTTGTCATCTAATCAGTTGATCTACATCTTGAGTTTCTGTAGTTATCTATTCTTACCAAACCAAAAAAATGCATACTTAACTGAATTACTTAACTTTTTAAACTATTTTTCTAATTTTTCAAAATAATTCTGAATTCCAGTTCCAGTCTCTCTTATTTCCTTCTTACGGCATACCACTGTTTTCTGAAGACTGAAATGGAGAGTGGTTTGATTAAGTAAAAAAATACGTGGATGAAATGCAATGACCTGTGTTATATTGGAGGTCAGGTCAGATGATTTAAAAGCCCTTTAGGCCTTAAACCCAAGGAAATCTCTATGAAATTTATGAAGTTTAAGAAAATATTTTACTGTGGTAAATGGCTATCTGCTAAAGCAGCTTGCAGGAAGATAATAACTAAACAGTGATTGCTTAAAACCTTAAATCTAAATTTCCATATCTATCACCAGATAGTTCAGCTTAGTTGTATTTACTCAAAGATATATATCTAGCAGTTTATGCCATATCTTACATTTACAATACTACTGAGATAATCAAATTCTCTCTTGAAGTTCTTAAAGATCTGCAGGCTGTTATTTAATATCTAGGCAACAAAATACTTAATTAAAACAGTAACATACCTCTTCCATTACAGTATATAATTATATTTTTATGTATATGTATGCACATGAGTGTCTTTTTTTTTTTTTTCCTAAATATCTATTGACATTAATTTGCAGTACTGGATCATTTAAAAGGTAGATAATCTGTTTAAATGTGTGGCTATTCATTCAGTACAAAATAAGTGACCAGTAATACAATCAGGGCATTTCAGTTTTTCATAAGCAGTATAGGAAAATTGAGATTCTACATATTCTCCTGAATTTTTTAAGCTCCTTGTTATAAACAAGCAGTATTTCTAACAGTGCATTTTACTGGGAAACAAGACATTGATGTTCTCATTTTATAAGGCACAGTTACACAAATAAAGTTCAAGTTATTATGATTAATATATGTAACAAGTACAATAAAGAAGTCTTTCTGGCAAACAGGTAATATTTGTGTGAGAGTTCTCCCTATGCTACCTAACACTGGAACTACATATATTCAGAAGTACTTCTGCATTTGACCCATGAGTTGAAAAAAAAAAAAAAAGAATAAACTACATAGGACATTATACTCCTCCTGTATTCCTGCAAGTGTCACCCAATTAATCTTGACCTCATTTAGTTTCCAGTATCTGACGCAATGAACAGAGTTTGGCCACAACCACAGCCCACAAGGCCAAACATATGGCTTAAAATCCTAAGTACAAGATTTGTCTACAAGATCATGCAGACTGAACCCTCAGAAAAGTAGCTGAAAATGGAAGGTAAGGAATCAAAAATGTTCAGAGACAATTCACAGTAAGGAAACCAAACAATGACTTAAAAATACAGACATAAAACATATAGTATAAGGAAAGAGTTTAGAATTTAATTTTACATTTAGCTAAAATCATAAATAAGAGCTGATCAAATCACTTTTATTATGAGAAAGAGGATAAAATTACATGAAACCTTGAAAAAAAGCATTGGGTAATGCTAGTGAAAATAAATATGTTTCTATGACAGCACTTTCTACTTTCTCTCACTCCACCTTTTTTTGAAAACTTCTTATTAATAGAATCATAGAACAGCCCACATTAGAAGGGACCTTGAAGGACCATCTGGTCTAACCTTTTGTGGTAAAGGGAGCCTAGACAGGATTACCTAGCACCCCATCTTGAAAACCTCCAGTGATGGGGACCCTACCACATCCCTGGGGAGGTTGTTCTAGCAACTGATTGTTCTCACCGGAAAAAAATTTCTTTCTTATATCAAGATGAAATGTTTCCCAGTGCAGCTTGTAGCCATTGTCCCTTGTCTTCTCTATGTAGTTCCTTGTGAAGAGAGAAACTCCATCCTCTTTGTAGCCACCCTACTTACCATTCTCTTAAATTATTCAAAAAGAGAATGACCACTTAAACCAGCATTTTCTGGGCACAAAATATTATGCTCTGTCTATGTTTTACAGCAATTTTTCCTCTGTGCCAGTTCTGCAATTTTTGTTCTCAACCCATAGGGACAGGAATCATTTATTAACTACCTTGTGTACATACAGTGACTGGCACAAGGGGTTCCCAATCTCAGTTTGGTTTTAGATGATATTTAAACCAATGGGATTACTACCAAGATGTTAATGTAGACTAAGAAGTACATAAACACTACAAGAAGGTAGCTACTTTCATGGCATGTTTTCAGCTTGAGGCAGTATCAACTATGAGTTAACTGAAACAAAATTCACCTAATTTAGTTTTACATATTCTCAAGCAAAGACAAGTAAGTCTCCAAAGAAGAGCTTTAGTGAACATGGTTATAGCCATGTTTCCTCAACAGCTTGACATGGCTGGCACTACTCTCTACAGCAACAGAACTAAAATAGTTGCTGTAGGTGTTTTACTTTCTGTAAAAACTATCTGCAAGCATAGCACATAGCCAGGCTGAGAAGAGAGGATGTAAACTAAACATATGCAGTTATAATTTATCTTGTTT
Source organism: Morus bassanus (assembly GCA_031468815.1). NCBI lineage: Eukaryota > Metazoa > Chordata > Aves > Suliformes > Sulidae > Morus > Morus bassanus. The sequence continues at coordinate 52,939,352 of CM062568.1, read as the reverse complement.
TATGTGTTCAAAAATATAAGAAGGCCAAATGAGCTAAACGCTGAACTCATTTACAATTATGTCTCAGTGGGTACTGAATCTGGTCTATAGTGCATAAACGCTGGGTAAAATGAGAACACAAATTAATAAATAGTGCACTGCTTAAAGCATCAGAAAACAGACCTTCCTGAAGACTAATTACAAATTAAAAGATTACTATCAAATTAACCATAGTTCAGGCAAGCAGAAAATTGAATGAATTATAAAAAAAAAAGAAAAATTAATACTACAGTTTCTCACTTTTTAATGTTAAAGCACTAATTATGAATTATTCTGAAGATATGACAGCAAAACAGTTGCTGTTTTATTGTTCCTATGCACCAGGGAGCAGATAGAGCATAACAGTATTTGCTTACAGAACAGAAAATGTTTTTCTTGAATCATCTCATGTAGCCTTAATTTAGTAACATATACAACATGGCTTTGAATGATGGTTAATGGAGTTTGGAATTGCTCAGACTTTGTTTATAAAACTATGGAAAAACAGAGCTGGAACAGCCTGTTATTGCCTTATCTCAGGAACTGTAGTGCCAACTGAGCCTTTTTGAAAGCAATTGTCATCTACAGACTGCTGTCCCCCTTGCAAACCATCTCCTTGGAAAATTGGTAAGGCAATCCTTTACCAGTGATTTTCCCATAATATCTAATATTTTGGTGAAAATCTGTAATTTTTTCTAGATAAACAGGAAGGCTGTTCTCTTAAACTTTCCAACAGTCTTCTATATTTTGAAGACTGGGATCAATCTATTCTTGAGGGCAAAAAGTTCTTTTTCAGTCTTTGGTAATTCTGAATGTTTTCTGGGCCCCCGCAATTGATCCACAATGACAATGAAATGTAAAGCTGAAATCAGAATGCCATATTCCTCCCATAGACTTACCAGCATTGAGTAAGTAAATGGTTTATTGTCTTTGATCTTTACATTGCAGTGTGGTGTTTACTTCTTTCTTCTTTTTTTTTTTTTTTCAATGACATTATTAATTCTCATTTAGTGTTTTCTGAAAAATTTTCATCACAGCAGTTATCTTTTACATTTGTAAGAAAGACAACTTTTTACTCTATCATAAAAAAAAATAATTTGAATATTTGACACAGTTTGGTCCTCTAGAATCTATATTGGCTGCTACTTTTACCTTGAAGAATAAGAAAAAAATAGAGTATTTGTCTGGAAATTGAAACTATGACAATTGATCTTATTTTTCCCCTTCTTTCTCCTCTCCTCTTCCATTTTAAATCAACATTACTTTTTTCTGCCTGAATTTCACCTGTCCTCCTTGAGTTCTTAGAAATAAGTGCAATGGTTTTGAAAGTCAGCTAAATATGTATATCCAGCAGAAGTCACAAAACCATGAAATAAATATATCACTGTTACTTAGTAATCATCTTCCTTACATCTTCCTCTCCCATTTTTCCTAGTATAAAGTTTTCCTCAACAGGTTGGCCAGCCTATTAGTAAAAATGCTTTTGTGCCAGTTCATCAAGTGGATCCTGCCTCTTTTCCTAGCAGTACTCAATTCTCAAAGAGGGCTGAGTGTTCATAAAAATCAAATTCCTGTTGTCAACATCAGCTTGGAAGCAGTTGTTGACTCATGGGATCCAATAACGACTCCTTAAGCCTCTCCCCTCACTAGCAGGATCAAAGAGAAAACCACTTGGGCCCCCAGGCTGTCAACTCTCACTCCTAGACCTGGGTAGTCACACTTGATACCTTCCAGAAATTCACTTTAAAAAGTCCACCTATACTTTAAAAAAATCACTTATATTGCAATAGTTTTACTTTCATTGAGGTGGCCATAATTAAACCATCCTGGGAGTCACACATAAAGTCTTCATTTGCTACAGAGTACTCCCAGCCATCACTTGTGGGGGAGGGCTAAATAAATAAAAAGATGAATGATTAGAAAGCTACTAAAAACAACAGCAGAAACTGAGGTTCCATGTTAATAATTAACTTAGAAATATTTCAATGTTCAGCTTCTGCAAAGAGTGTGCCATTCTACTTAGAGCCGTGCAAATAAAAAAACTTTCCTCAGCACAAAAGGAGCAATAGCTGGGTAGATTCATTTCACATTCTGTGTGCTGCAATATCTGCAAGAACAAGACAGTGAAATATTATTTTAGGAAACAAATGAGAACCATTCCACTGTAACCCCCATTAAAATCAGATCTTTTTTTTTTTTTCATAAGACAGAAAGTTCAATCAAACATTTCAGTTTAAACACAATCTGCATTATGTCTTGCTTCTACCTATGTAATAAAAATATGGCAAAAATGCTAAGGGAAGTAGGCATCTGTTAGAAAAATGAGCAATATTATAGCACACATGTCATGCCATCAGCCAGAGAAAGAAAATATTTGAAGTAACTGTAGATCCTTTAGGGACAATAGGCCTGATTATCTACTACCTCAAAACTTAGAAAAATGTTATTGACAATGAAAGATGCTCCTGTTCAGATGGGATAGTATTTTATGGCTGCTCAGTGGGTAACAAGGAGGCAAAGAAAAATGTATAAGCTCTTACTATTGAGAAGATATTGCACAGGACAAAACAAGTAATATTTAATCTTAGAACACATATCTGATCCTTAGTTTTCTGTCTTTTTTTGCCTGTGGTTCCCCCCCCCCCCCCCCCCCCCAAGATTGACATTTTCTGACTTCAGGAGTAAAGCTGTAAGCAATAGCAATCTGCCCTACTAAGCAGTTTTCACTCTTGACTTCCACACTTAAAGGAGGAATTTGTATAATTTTAGATATTCTGGAGCCAGAATATGCTCACAGCTCTGCCTGTAATCAATGGGAAGAGATAGGTACCATTAATCCCATTTACCCAGTCATATAATAGACTTAATGCAATAAGAAATATTGTTCTCTGAACTTTCAGCCTTTTTTTCCACTGACTGAAGAAGAAACCTAGAGACAATATTGATTAAGCAATGGACTTACCTAAATATCGTTAAATATATCTCACTGTAAATGGTCATCTCTTGCATCCACTTAAATTTAAATACAGAAGGAACTTGGATATGGATGTGTGAGTGGCTCCTAACAGCACATGTTGCACAAAGAACAACCCTTAGATCTTGATTTTCTATTTGTTCAAGTCCAGTCTTTAAAACTTGCTTAACCTTCTCTCCTTGCTCATTTTTCTAATCTATGTCAATGTGTTATGTTTCTGTTGGTCCTTCTAAGGTCTAATGGCAGCAGAAATATATATTGGTGTACTGTAAAGAACAGGTTTTTTTTTTGCCAAGTGTTGATATGTTATCATGCCAAATGCAATGCAAATTTCTCTAGAGATGAAGAGCACTGTGTGCAAAATAGAAATCTTCCTCAAACTGTTTCTCTACTTAAATTTATAACAAGCAAGTAGATGGTTATGCTTGGCTTCAGGTTTCCTTAATAAAAATGCCTATTCATAGTCACAGGACCAATCCATAAAATATCCATTGCTCTTAAATCACAAAATTATTAACCACTTAAAAATAGACATAGTGCTATCCCGTGCCTTAAATCGTGTACACCTATAAAGCACCAGTGCTTTCTGATTTCAAAATTACTAAATGGGAAATTAATCCTAAAGAAGCTGGGCCAGATCTTCAGCCTATGGAAATGGGTAAAGTTTCATTGAAGGCCACAGGAGTGACAGTATTTTAATCTTCTGAAAATCTGATGCCAGTAGTGAGAAACCAGAGTATTTTATCGCCACCACATAGATGTATCCTGTCGAGTTAGTGTAATTACACATATGTCCGTGTTAATTTCTGTCGTAGTTTTGTGTACACAACAGTGAAACTATCTTAAATAATATCTTTGTTAGTTTGTAACCTACTAAAACCTCCGGCATTTAAACTCCCAAATTCTGATAGGTAAGTATATCCATTTTTCCTTCCTGCAATGCTTTGCTTAGGTGAAGTGTAGATGCTACCATGTTATTTCATTTTTTGGTAATCAATCCTCCTAAGTACACTGGACTCTGTATAGGCACAGCCCGAGTACATAAGATAAAGGGCCTCAGACTGCAAGGGATATACCTCAAACTAGACCACTAGAGATCCACTGCAGCAATGCCACCAGCCAAAAAGTGATCTGAGTTAAGCCTAAATCAAACACGGAGAGGCATCCTGTTTATTGGCAAAATATTATGTCTACCTTTTAACAGCTATCATACCATATAGCTTCAGGAAGAATTAATACCATATAACAGTGAAAATGAAGATAAACACTATGGAAAAGTAGGACTTCTCACTCTCATTTTTAGTTTAAATCAAATCAGGAAGCATTTTATTGATTCATTAATGACACATGATTAACCAGCAATCAGGGAACCATATGTTCAGGATCAATAGCAGCAATAAAACAGATGAAGCACAGCACTGGACACTGGACAAATAAAATAACACCAACAAATGTCTAAATACCCTTCCACAATTAGTCACAGGAAGCTCTAACCCCCTTCTACAAATGTACACACTCAGTTACAAGCTCACCCCCATCCCCTGCTGTGGGGGTTACCGTCCCTGTGGGAGACATGGGTGCCCCAGCTTTGTGTACCCCCCTTCATCCTAACACTTCACTGATGTACCCACTGGTGAGGAGGTGCCCTGGGAGGTGCCTCCATACCCCAAGGTAAGGTGCCCGCGTGCTGCCCTCATAGTACCAGCTCACTGCTGGGTGCAGGCTGCTCCCAGTGCCCCGTGGGGAGGTTGCGCTGCCCAGCCTGGGCAGAGCAGGGGTGTCTCAGGGACACTGCCATCAGTGACAGACACCCTGTGATGGCTATGGCTTCACAAATGTCTATGCTCTCTTTATACTTCTTTTCAAGCTGACTGCTTTTTGTCATATTTTTTTTTAAAATTTCCCTTGTTACTGTTTAATCCCACTGAATGTCATCTTCCTCTCCAGGACATCTTCCTCTTCAGTTTTGGGCAAATGCCCTCTCAGATGGTTTTGGGTGTCCTCTTCTCACACACTGTTTACACTTCCATTCTCTTACCAGCTGTTGTTATCCAAGGCGTGTTACCAAGAGGAAGCTGTGCAGGGACCCCCACAATGTTTTCTTCATACTTCACAACTATTTGCTTACTTTTTTCTTTTTTTTTCTTTAATTAGCATATTTCACAGGTTTTTACCTTAATATTTTTACTTCATGCCTGCTTATAGTATAATCTTTTTGGGTTTTTTTCCCCCACATTTTTTACTTGTTTAAAATGTACATTTATCAATAAATGGACCACATCTTTTGTGGTTTGCTTTGGCTCAGAGACTGTTGCAGACAGGTTTGAAAAAAGTAGATATATATCTGAAGATGAAGAATGACTTCCTATAACCAGTCTGGATCCAAAAGTATAAGAAGGGATAAATCCAAGGAAAAAGAGTACCTAAATATCAAGGGAATCTATTGAACCTTCTAGAAGTGGCACAGAGTGTCAAGCTGTAGCAGCCAGAAATTTATCTATTTTATAATTTTCAAGTACAGAGCTCCAACCTATAAAGTTTAGTGGATGAGAATGTTACATTCTGATACTTCAGTTATTACTCATATACTATTTTCAAATATGAAGAAAAAAGTTCTTGTTTTATCTGTTTCATATATATATATATCATATACAAAAGGTTGCAATTTCTGAGATAATCTATTATGTACATATTTTCTGTTGCATTTTCTCTCTGGTAATACCTTTACCTCCAGGTCATTTTAGTTCCATTAGTGGGTTGTTGTCCTGTGATGGTAAAAGGTCACATTGACAGACTGACAGATTCACAGAAAGGAAGTACCCTTATGGCCATCTAGGCTGGCCTGCTGCATAACACAGGCTGCAGAATTTCACACAGTAAACCTATCTATCAAGCACTTAACTTCTGTTTCAGCTATGGCACATTTTAAAAAATTTCCAGTCTTTATATGAAGATTCAAATGGTGATTATAGATTGCTGCTGACAAGACCTGTGAAATGATCAATTTTTTCCCCTCAAATCTACCCTGTTACTTTTGTTAATTGCCCTCACAACACGCAAATATTTTTTTGAAAACTTGTATCATAAACCTTATTACAACAAAAAATGACTAGACAATTCTACACAAAAAAACAATTCTACATTTTATTTTGGCAGTTTTTTTATGTACTTCAAGAGCAGATGATGGTCACTTTAGAAGTACCTATGACTGAAATAAGTGATAGAGAGGGAAAATAAAGTCCAGATTCACAAGGCAAAGTCCTAAATCCTAGTAAAGACCTACTGGAAATTACACTATTGCTGCTAGTCATACATGCAACCATATACATACGTAATATATGTGACAGAATCTGTGTCTCTTAGAAACTGTGGTGGATGGACCCTGACTGAGGAGACAAAATATAATGAAAAGCTCGTGGGTTGAGATAAGGACAGGGAAATCATTCAGCAATTACCGTCAAAACAGACTCGACTTGGGGAAAATTAATTTAATTTGTTGCTAACCAAATCAGATCAGGATATTGAGAAATAAAAAAAAAAAAAATCTTAAAACACCTTCCCCCCACTCCTTTTTTCTTCCTGGGCTCAACTTCATTCCCCAGTTCTCCACCTACTCCTCCTGCAGTGGCGCAGGGGGATGGGGAACAGGGGTTGTGGTCACATGCTGTCTCTGCCGCTCCTTCCTCCTTGGGGGAAGGACTCCTCACACTCTTCCCATGCTCCAGCATGGGGTCCCTCCCACAGGAGACAGTCCTCCATGAACTTCTCCAACGTGAGTCCTTCCCACAAGATGCAATTCCTCACGAACTGCCCTAGTGTGGTTTCTTTCCATGGGATGCAGTCCTTCTGGAACAGACTGCTCCAACGTGGGTCCCCCACAGGGTCAGAAAACCTGCTCCAGCATGGGGTCCTCTCATCATGGGTCCACAGGTCCTGCCAGGACCCTGCTCCAGCACAGGCATCCCATGGGGTCACAGCCTCCTTCAGGTACATCCACCTGATCCAGCATAGGGTCCTCCATGTGCTGCAGGTGGATATCTGCTCCATCATTCCACTATTAACCTCCATGGGCTGCAGGGTGACAGACCTCTTCACCAGAGTCTTCACCATGGGCTGCAAGAGAATCTCTGCACCGGTGCCTGGAGCACTTCACCCCTCTCCTTCTTCACTGACTGTGGTGTCTGCGGAATTGTTTCTCTCACATATTCTCACTCCTGTCTCCCAGCTGCTGTTGTTGTTGCACAGCAACTTTTTCCCCTTCTTAAATATGTGATCCCAGAGGCACTAATACTGTTCCTGATGGGCTCGGCCTTGACCAGCGGTGGGTCCATCTTGGAGCCGGCTGGCACTGGCTCTGTCAGACATAAGGGAAGCTTCTGGCAGCTTCTCGCAGAAGCCACCCCTGTAGTGCCCCCGCTACCAAAACCTTGTCATGCAAACACATTACAGAGACAAGATGTTCTTTTGAGCCAGTTAGAAATGTTTTTTGGTTTTTGCCTTTTTTGATACAATTTGTGATTCAAAACAGATGTGTATATAAATATTCAAGGTGGGGTTTACAGCAGCTTTCTTCTCAATACTTCCTACTGGCTAATCCAGGTGCCTTCTCACTTGTCTGATGGTTACACAAGTAACAGTATTTCAGTTATAAAAATAAAAGGGAATGCTGGACTGGGATAAATATAGAAACAAGATGTGCCCTCAAATTTAACAGCTCTCTTTTCTCTTTGTATTTAGGAAGCACATTAATACACTTAACAAAAATATGGCAGAAATTCAAAATCAGACTCTTTGCTTGTTTTAAATACGTGATAAAATTTGCCTTTTCCTAAAGTCATCACCATCAGAAAAACGTTGTCTTTGTACTTGAGCCATTTGCTTCCATATGAATTGTTGCATTTTAATCATAAGGCAAGCATTAAACCAAATCACAGCCAAGGTCAAGATATGTGGATTGATATGCTAATCTCCCCTGCCATCTTGTATTTTTTTCAGCTTACAATGCATAAAATAATAAAATGCATCACCTCTTCATATCATCAGTGGAATTTTAGACTGGATGTAATACAGAGTGAAAAAGGCATTTTGCTCTACATATTTAGACAGAAGAGGTAGTGTGCCAATAACGACACAGCCACATTGGAAAAAGGAATTAGAGTTACTCTCTGTAAATGGTGACGTGATGTAATTGGAGAGCACAACATGCCATTACCATAAGAACTGTGGTATTACACTAATACTCCCGTGAAAATTTAAAAATTTAATGTCTGAGAAAATCATCATCAGTTGCTGCAAACTTCTTCACTGTGCTATTGTCCCTTCTTTTGTAAAACATTATCCTCTGAATCAGCTGTGTGGTTGTATTAACTTTTCCACCCTGTAATTCCAGTACTTGTCCTGGTCACCTCATTATCTCTTACAGTCCTTTAACCTTTGTTTGTCTTTCTAACTATATTCATTCTTTAGACTTCCCTGTCTCTCAAAATTGATTTTTTTATTCCATTTATGTATTCAGCAACTTTCTTAGTCTTTTTTTTTCTTTTTTTCCCCCTTTTAATTTCATATTTTATGTGTACAGTTGCTTCCTGAAGTTACTTTCCTTTAGTTCTATCCAGGACTTCCTAAGTAAAATTTTCTTCCGTTTAGCTGTAATCCTCACAATCTCACCACCTTTTCCCTAGAGAGATCTCAAGGCCCTTATTTCACCCGTATGTCCCTTGACGTGTTATTATTTGTCATAACTCTCATCTTGATATCTTTCTGACTTGGACAACGTTCTGTCATTTTTACATTTATATAAATTCAACTGACAAATTTAAATATTCAAATATTGATGTATATTGATGGCCAGGCACAGACATTATGCCTCTAGAAATATCTACACAGATTCATATGCACTTTTGCATTATTAAGCCTTGATGCTTCAATATTTATCAGAGAATTATCTGTGTATATTGATCTGTTTAAAAAAGCTATTTTCTTTATGCTGTAAAACGGGGAGAGAGATCTAGGCGTTCTGTTCTACGGCAAGTTGAACATAAGCCAATAGTGTTCCCTGGCAGCCAAGAGGGCCAACCATGTCTTGGGGTGCATCAAGCACTGTATTGCTAGCCGGTTGAGGGAGGTGATTGTCCCACTCTACTCTGCACTGGTGCAGCCTCACCTTGAGTACTGTGTGCAGTTTTGGGCCCCAAGGTATATTAAGGATACAAAGCTACTAGATTGTCCAGAGGAGGGCCACAAAGTTGGTGAAGCGTTTAGAGGGGAAGCCGCATGAGGAGTGGCTAAAGTCACTTGGTTGATTCAGCCTGGAGAAGAGGAGACTGAGGGGAGACCTCATTGCAGTCTACAGCTTCCTCACAAGGGGAGGAGGAGGGGCAGGTGCTGATCTCTTCTCTCTGGTGACCAATGATAAGACCCGAGGGAATGGCAGGAAGATGTGCCAGGGAAGGTTTAGGTTGGATATTAGGGTTCTTCACCCAGAGGGTGGTGGAGCCCTGGAACAGGCTCCCCAGGGAGGCAGTCATGGTGCCAAGCCTGAGGATATTCAAGAAGCAGTTGGACAATGCCCTCGGACACAGAGTGTGAATTTTGGGGTTGTCCTATGCAGACACAGGATTTGGACTTGATGATCCTTGTGGATCCATTCCAACTCAGGACATTCTATGATTCTATGATTGACTAGAAATCTTTTTGCATTATTAATATAAGATTTGGGGGAAAAAAATCCAGATTTAAGAACTGACTTTGTGTTTCCAATGATACCATATTTACTCAGAAACAGATTTATTCTGGGGATGCAGTATTTTTATGATGTTCTATAAGGCTGTTTATTGTTAAATCGTAATTATTATTGACGTAAAACTACTTGACTTTTTTGTTTCCACAGTTTACTTAGTGGTGTCTACTCAGGAAACAGTGGCTGTGATTTTTTTCTACTCTTACATGCTTTTCCTCTTTTTCCTCTGCTGTCTATAAGCAATCAATTCCTTTATGAAAATTAAATGAAAAAGAAAACAGAAATAATGATAAAGTGATAATATAGTAATTCTGGGGGTTTTAGCCTACTCAATATATTAATCCAATTTAAGATGCATCAATCATTCTGTCATGTAACAAATGACAGAATAAAACATTATATTGCTTAATTTACCTTTAACAATTTTGAAAATTTGTTTACTAGGTATAAAAGGCATTGTATTCTAAAATATTATTTATTTATTATATACTCATTTCATGTGCTTAGTGCTATGTAAACCCACATTAATACACATCCATTACCTTGAGGGTTCCGTATATTTTTTTGTTTTAAACTTGACACTAACAATACAGTTGTAATGTAGCAAATGCAGAACTAAGGATTAATATTCAGACTGTATGCATGCATTTAACAGTACTGTACACTTTAACACAGTGGTTGTAATTAAACACTGCTGTGTTCGCTGTCACTAAAGAGATTATAATATGTTGACTTTGAATGTTGCACAAGTCAACGTGGCCACATTTAAAAGACTATGTTTTTTTTACTCTGATAGGTTTTATTTGATAGATGAATAAAACACAGGATTAAATCAAAACATAAAAGAAATCTAGGTACAAAATAAATTTTAAAAATGGAAGCAATGCATTCTTGGCATGTTCTTATATTTGTGTATTTAAGGTAAATAGAAATTTTAGCTGATGTAAAGTACAAGTGTGCATCACTTGCCTTTAAAATAAACTGATAAGAAAACTGTTGCTACTTCATAAATATAATGCTGTACTGTCATAAAGGCTGGCCCACAGATATGGAAGGTGAGATGTACTAAGACGTGTTGAATATTACATCTTTTTTCCATATTCTACAGAGAAAATGAGATGGTATGCCATTTTGCTTGAAGAGCTCTACCAGGCTAAAAAACAGCATTCCTGGAAAAGAACAATCATTTTAAAGCATGGACTCACTGTGTTCTGGAGGATTCCTGCACAATTTGTCAGCACCAACAGTGCATAGAACCCAATTCACCTATATCACTTTTTTCATTTACACTTCAGATTCTGGGCCCTCTAGAGCAATCCTGGTCCTCTGATATCATTTATCTGAACAAAAGAGAGGTGGACACCTCTAAGGATCTGCAGGCAAATAACTAACTTATTTTTTTCCCCCTTTGGTTGTAATAATTTAAGCATCTCCTGCAAAAAATAGTTTTGGTAGTGCTAGAAGGTTAAACAGACCAGCTCTCCAACAGAGAGTGGTATGTTAATCTGCTGCATTATTCACAGCACACACAGGATTTTGGCAGACTGTGTTTTAGCAACTTTTATTAGATTTATACATTAAAATGATTATACATATGTGTAATGGTGTACTAATTCTTGATTATTATCTTAGGAGAGACATTTGGTGCTGCAGGTAAAGTCTTACAGATTTGAGATCCTTAGGCAGACCACCAGTTCTTGTAATTTTACAGAGATATTCGAAATAAAACACAGAATAAAGTACCATTCCTACAAATACTTTGAAGTTCTGAATAATAACAGAAAATATCACAGAAAGGGAAAAACATCTTTCCATAACACATATTTATATGACACAGTATGTCATTGTCTTGCTGAGCTGTAGTTTTCAGCAACAGTTTTGCTCTTGACAAAAATGCTTATGATGATATTTCTAGTAGATTATTTGCCATGATGATTCATTTTCACTTATTTTGTAAACATATGAAGAAAAATTTTGTGATATATAACAGTACAAGTCTTTGTACTGTGGTTTTGTTTTCTGCTCATTTAGAAATCTCTTACAACTAAAATTGGAGGTGTATTAAAATAAAATTTTGTCTCCTTTATTTGAGCATAGTTAGATATTTATGCATTTGTTTTATGCATTGTAGTAGGAAGTGGTTTAGGAACCAATCATCAAAAAAGACTTCAGCACTTTGGTTATTCTATTTACATAACTTTGGTAAATAATATCAGTTTCCTTTCAGTTTTTGTTTCCACATCTGCAGAATAAACCTTTTTTTTTTTTTTAATACTTTTGCTTTGAAATTTAGTCCATTGACAGTAAGAAATAAATTCATTATAGTTCTTTCTAACATGTTCAATTTCAGCACCTTTTAAATATTATTAAGTTCACTCATAGATTAAATGTAATTTTTTTCTTTCATGCTTGTATTCCACCTGCTCATCTACCCAATCAGCAGATTTCCTCTGCTTTACTTTAGATTTCTTTTTATTTTTCCTCACTTTTTTTTGTGTTCTTTCTCTAGCAGTTTTTCACATATTCTTTTCTCCCTTTTGTGTCTGACAAACTGAAAATTTGTAAGAAACGTAGTGGACAGGTACAACCTAAGAATTGTAACATGGAACTGTAAAAGCTGAAGTATCTGTTTATTTTTTCTCAATGAAGTTCAAATGTTTTCTCTTACTTCAGGCAAGACACAAGTTGCATGTTGATAAACCTATCTACAGAATGAGGATAATAATATTTGCCATTTTCATGGATTGCTGTCAAGCTGTAATTAGCCCATATAGTTAAACATTCTAAGAAAGAAGTCAATGCTGCAATATGAAACTTGGTTTAATGATGTGTGTTAATTCTTATAAGCTATAGCTCAGCAAGGATACAACTTAGTAAACTAGATGACTTTAAAAAAACAAAACAAAAAAAACCACCCACACCAAAACCCCTTAATTAACTTGAAACATCAAAGTTGAGGTCTCACTTCATTCTTTATCTTTCTCTTTAAAATACATGAGTGGCTGGAACTTGTTTCTTTCTAGGTATGATCTTTTGCAAAAGTCACAACTAAATCAATTGGTTTTCTATATGTAATGGACATATAAACTGTGCACTCTAAAATGCAAAAGGGTTTCTAAAGACCTCAGAAACAAAGATGCATTTAGGTTGTTTTGACTTTTAGAAGGAATGTTCCACAGTGATAGTTGACCAGCCTTCCCCTCCCTCATGCCTTAAAGAGAAAACTGATTTTGGTATTTGAATTTGTACAGAATTTACAGACTAATCCCTTTAAAAGATTGAGGAATTCAGTTTTGAATTAATCACCATCCTCAAAGACATATGGTGTCTTAGCCTCATTTCCTCTGTCTCTAATTTATCTAGAGATACCTAGTGAAGACCTTGACTTTGCTCTGAGGAGATCCAGATATCACCACACTTATTTACTTACAGTATGTTTACATATTTCACATAAATTCTAGTCAGTTCAATTTCTTTGGTCCAACAAATTTCTAAGAAACTATTGATGATATGCACTTAAATTCAGATGATAATGTCCTAATAAATCAATATCAAGTTTGAAGAAAGTTTTAAGTTCCCCATCAAGGAGACCACTAGCCTTGACCTATATGTCATATACCATGGAAATACTGGAAGATTGAAAGTTCTTGAGTACCTAACTGATGAAAGCTCTTTTGCTGATATGTACCAGGCAGGCTCAAGCAATAAAAACAGCTATTGACCTTCTTTTTGGTTTCTGTTCCCTATCAAAAAATGCAAGTGCTGCAACATGAAACAACTTTGCTCACAGCAATTTCTGTAACTTTTTCTAAGGAACCAAACTTCCCTCAGTTCTTCATTTATAGTTATATATACTATATATATATACACTATATATATATATAGCTTGTTTCAGCATAACTTGAATGTGCATTATCACTACCATGCGCTCAATTTATGTCTGAAGCATCCAGAAACAGTGGTTCCACAAATCAAGCTTAAGCAGGCTCTGTCTCTGGCTGCTGTTCTACTCCAATACATTCCAAGTGATTAACACCACCTGTGGCACTCCTAATTCACAGCAGCAGACAATTATATCCCTTGGATACCCATTACGGGTAATTATTCCCATGACAGACTATTAGATACGGGTTGTGAACATCTCAGTTGTAAACTTTTTTTTCATTTTTATTTTAATTCTGATATTACCATTGAGAGGCATATTTGGGGAACAAATCAGAGTGTTACATTAATGGTATGCTTACAACAAGCAAAAGATTAATTTTTATTGCTGGAGTTGTGGTCAGATTCATTATTTAAATATGTGGTTAAAGGAGATTTTACATGTTTGCCATTATAAGATTATTTTATTTCATTCTTTTAGTACAGAGGCAGTAGCAGATCCTGCTGATAAAGTGACACTTGAGGCAGTTAGAAACTAATTGTTTTTGTTTTAAAGACTGTCTACTCTTAACAAATCTTCTTTCATTTTTCTTTCTTTTTCCTCCTGAATATACAAGCCTGATCCCTTATAAGCATGTAGGGGAATTCTCAGTGTGAAAAAAGGTTTAACTCAAAGATCAAAATTCATAAAACTTTCCTATTGCTGTTGCTTTAATTTAAAGATCTATCTTTTCTTATGAAATAACAGGATATAACACACTCAATCATAATCTCTTTGATTTCCTATCACACAAGTCATGGTCTTATGTAGAAAATAAGCATGCTCTGAATCTGAATTGAGGTAACTTTAGTTTCAGTCAGGACCGAGTGTACTGAAATCAATTGAAATAAAATAATGTATGTAAATATAAATGAATGAACAATTGATTCTTCTTTGTATATTCATTTTCAAGATGTCCATTTATATAAAACAGCTAATATTGGGTTAAAAAAAGAGAAGGGAAAAAAGAAATAATTTTGTTTGTTTATTATATTAAAACGGAACAAAATATGATTTTCAATGTATTAGAATGAAAAGAAAAAATAACACAAAATTAAAATGAGGAAAGTTTACACATGATGTGAATGTAGCAGTCATGGTTTCTTTGATAAGGCTGAGTTCAGGTTAGATTTTCTGTATTGACTTAGCCTCTTTGATAAACATGAAGAAAACACTTTCTGTGATACACCCATCAGGATCCTCTCTCTAGCCCCAGGCCATTACTGAATAAGCAAAACCCTTAGCTATTAATTATAGTTGATCCTACATTGGAGCAGAGAGACAGACTAGGTCAGATGATAAGACTTCCATGCTTCTTTTATGTGATTTATTGAACTTTTAAAATCCTGTAGGCATTTCACAAGTGTTGTTTAAATGTGCAATATGACAGAAAGATATGTTAAGGTACTGCTGCCCTTAGCCCAAGCTCAAGCTCATCGTTATGCTCTCGTAAAAATCTACCCAACATCTGTAATAGCAAAGTAAGATAATGTTTGCAAAATTCAGAAGAAACAGAACAAACACAAAACCTGTTACTGTGGACTAAATGTGTTATGCGAAGAATCTAGGCATGATGAACAGGATCTGACCCTGTTGCACGTACAGTCTGACTACCACAATTTGTCATGTGCTGGTGGATCTCTCAGAGAGACTGAAGTCATGGAAGCAAATAGGATTTGTACAGAGTCTATGTGCGCTATAGGCTTGCACTCTGTATCGAATAGTGTGGAAATTTGGATCAAAGCTATGACATCTTGCAGCCAACAGTGTGGACATGAATAGCTCTCTCAGAGAGTTTCTCCTGACTTTATATTCTTCAGTCAGCAGAAACACAACATAGCTTCCCTAAAGACTAACTGGTACTGTGTCATAAATTAAGAGTGGGAAAGAGCATTACTTTGCAACTGTGTAATTATTCCTGAGTTCCTCTAAGATAAACTTAATTCCTTATCCTCCTTTGACAGGTAAACTAGGCCATGAAAATATTTATAAAGTTATGTGTCATGCCTGAGGACTGTCCTCAGGTAACTTGCAGGTCAGATGAATTTTTTTAAATAATAACACCCAGTTTCATGGGGCAGATTGTCCCCAGGAATTCAATGTATCTATACAGGTATGAAAATAAATGTGCTTAATGGGCAGTGTATCAAAACATGTAGTAAATATGTTTTAGATGTGTGAAGAGGATGCTTTGGTACCGTTCATTATAGAAATACAAGAATATTTCCTAGAAATCAGCAAGAGATTTATCTCTCTTTCATGAACTTAGCTCTTGTCTATATTTACTGAAATGACTAGGATAACTAACAAATTTCTTTTGGTATCTAAGCCAGAAATTGAACTCATATTTAAGAGAAGTAATGATTCAGGATGCTTACTATTAACATTTATGATCTATAATTTCTTTTCCACATTGAAGGAATAAAACAAGTCATTAGTAAGACTGTACAGCAGCTTTTAAAAATATGAACAAGCATATGCGTACTCAACATAAGTGGCAAATGTGAAGGATTTCAACTGATAATTAGTTTATTTTGTCCAGTGAGAATAGACCAATTCAAGTGAACAGGTAAAACCAGACTGAAGGTCCTTCAGTATCTGATAAAGCAGGATTATTTTATTATTTGTGATCAGCTAAAATAAAAGTGGAGATAATTCTATACCCTTGATATTATTTTAAGAAGCACACATCACACACCTAAATTCTATCACTAAAATTCCCTGAATTTTCTTACACTGCTGGCGAGGAGGGGGAGAGAAAGCAGGGGGACAAGAAAAAAAACCACTTTGGAGTTGAAGTGGCTTGGAGTAACCTGACTTTACAATCTAGGTTTCACACTTTAAATGTGAAGGACTTTGCTGAATCTGTGATAGAGACAAAGCAATACCCTTTCTCTTCCTCTTTGGTGAGACATAAAACTTCAGTATTGCTCATTGAAGTCAGTCAGACTCACAGCAAGAGTTTGGACACTAGTACTCTACAGACTGATTTTGCTCTTCTCACTTCATCCATCACAGGTCAATTGTTAAATCCTGGCAGTTTATAAGAGCACATCAGGTGTATAAAGCATTTGCAGAGTACTTAATGGCCACATACTGAAGATTTTAAAGTTCAACAGCTCCATCAGAACAGTCTGCTGAAGAGCAGTCTTCTTAGAGTAATCTGGAAATTAACATTAAACTCCAAGGACACTGTCTTCTGCATGCATATCAAAGGTAGTACAGAGGGCTCAATGTTTACTGCTCAAGCACTGATAGACACTCCATGGCTTCACTGGCTTTGCTCAGTGTAAAAACTTATTTCTTACATGTAACTGAAAAAATTACTAGACTCTATTGCCACCCTTTCCTAAAAAATCTTGTCTTAATTTAGTGGTCTAAACTTCTTGATCTGTTAATGAAAGACTGCCTTGCTGACAACCCAAACTAGCTTTTCTTATCATTCCCAACACATTGCTTTCTTCTTTACAGTGAAGGTCATTTGTGTTGGTAGCCTTTTTTATTTTCTCTGGAAAGTCACATTTTTAAGTGATGAAGAAAACTTGTGGAGCCTGAGTTAACTGTCCTCAGAGTTAGAAGCAGTGCAGGCTCCCTTTCACACTCCTCATTCTATTGCTGGCAAAAGGTCTTTTAGACTTCAGCTCCATTCCAACTGTGTTTAAAAAGAAAGAAACAATGCCATCTGTCAGTCATATTCTCCAAATGTTGAAATCACCCTATATTATGAGCAGTATATCTGAAAACAGACCTGCAGAGAGTATTTCTTTTATGTCAGCTACTAAGGAGGAACTACCTAGTAATTTGGAAGTGATGTTATTGTCATTTTATTTGTGTTCAGACCACCGGTTACCCGAAGTAAGTTCTACTAGTGCAA
Organism: Morus bassanus; assembly: GCA_031468815.1. NCBI lineage: Eukaryota > Metazoa > Chordata > Aves > Suliformes > Sulidae > Morus > Morus bassanus. The sequence continues at coordinate 52,921,825 of CM062568.1, read as the reverse complement.
CAATAAAGAATTGAAGAGATATTTGCATATTTCAAGATTTTTAGATAACATTTCACTCTACTAACACTAAAATATTTTAGCAATATAATGGTAAAATAAAATTTTAAAACTTGGAACATTTTAGAAAACAAAGAACAATTATTATAACATTTATATAAAAAGAAACGTGATTTTACACTTTTTTAAAGAAAGGTAGTTAACTTAAAGCACAATTTCTACTTTTTATTATTTAACTTCCTCATATCAAATGACGTTTCAGTACTTTCAGAATTCATAATGATTCTATTTATGACACATTACTTTTCAGTTTATCAATTTATTAAAATAAGAAATGGAACTTGGATGTGAATCGTGATACCTATATTAAATATGAAATAGCATTTACTGTAATTCTATTTTGGGAACAATGTCTATTAAATGCTTCAAGAAGCATGAATTAATTAATTAATTAAATCCTTCAGAAGATTCCACTGAAAAGCCTACTTAAAACTTTTCAGAAGACAAAAGTTAACTTTTTATTAAATTTTGAGCTTACAAAAAGTGAAAACATTCATAACAATTCCAGTGAAATCAAGGTTCTGTGGTGGTCTGAATCCATCTTATATATCCTCTTTCCACCTCCTTTCTGTCACCTGGCATGTTTAGTAAATTCTAGGAAAAAGCATCTCACATCATTGCAGTGATTATACACTTCATAACAAAAGTTATTAAAGTAATATATATTTTTACAAACTTTTGTGATCACCACAATTGTACTACATATTGCTTTTCCATGTGTCCTAAAAAAATAAAAGAAGCAGAATCTGACCACCAGGAGATAAAAGCCGAAAAATCCTGCAAGGGCATCTGATCTATCATGCAGAATTTTCAGTGTTACGCATTTTGAATTTGCATGGGCTTTATAGTCATTGAATGCATTTGAGGATTAGGATCTAAATATTTAGCAAGTTTCAATAGAAGACTGGATTAAAAGGCAGTGAAAATATTCTGTAAAGTGTTTGGTAGTTTTCCACAACCTAGTAGAGATGACAGAATCTTCTGCCCTGATATCTATTTTTCTCCTGCTTGATTTCTTCCCAACTGTTTTTAGTCTAAACAACTCTTATTCCTGTTTAGTACTCAGATTCTGGTCTGAATGTAATAGAATTTTCTGTATATAAATTAAAGAGTAAATTAAGGAAATTTCTCTGCAGACTTTGTGGTTGACACCAAAAGACATGATCTATAAAAGAGATTTTCCTAGAGAGAAAAGAGTCTAGAATGGAAATGGGCTTTGCTGACATTGTCCAAGGGAGAAGGATTTGATTCAAAGGCATTATGGAATACATCTGAAACATGCTCCATAATATTTTACAGTTTGTTATTTGTGGAAGATTTTTTCCTTAAAAGCATAGCTACATTAATGTATAAAAGTCTGTACAAACTAATTATGTTCAAAGCAATAGTTTGGCGTCTAGAGGAGCAAAAGTCATAGACTTGGAAGGATTTAGTCATAGACTAAAGTTATAGACCGGGAAGTCATAGACTGGCAAGTCTATAACCTACCAGGAACTTGCATTGGCAACATCACTGAGAGCCTGCTGAGTCTGGTGAACCCCACAGATTATCATCTGCCCTACTGTTCCACACAGGGTGAAATGGCACTTTGTCAAAGCAACTTAGAACCATCAAAAGAAACTATGTCCCTTGGAGGAATGTTAAAAGGATCTGTAGCACAGGTGGTGTTGTCCTCTGTCCTCCTGGTCAGGTGAAGGGTTTCAGGAAGAAAGAGATGAATTAAACAGGTCAATGCCTGGCCACATGGCTGGTGCCATACTTAAGGTTTTGTCTTCTATGACCATGGATTTACCTTTGAGAAGTCTGTTGGGAGCTGATGGGATTCACCTGACCAAGTCAGGCAACAGGGGCTTTGCCAAGAAGCTGTCCAGACTTATACAGAGAGCTTTAAACTAAGTTTAGCAGAGGAAAGTGATGGAGCTTTGAGCAACAGATAAACGCCAGAGGCTGACAACGTATTAGGAACCAAAAGAGAAACACCTATGAAATAACTCAAAGGAATTAGGGTGTGTTCCTCTAAAAAGGTGTCAAGGTCAATAGCCCAACTGAAGTACCTCTTTACCAATGCATGTTACTCAGTATGGGTAACAAACAGGAGGAACTGGCAGCCACTATGCAGCTAGAAAGTGTCGCGGAAGTTTCGGACAATAACACGCAGAACTATATGATCAGGTTAATGCCAATTTATTGCTCACATAGCTCAGTTAATATACTCTATTGCCGTGGGCATATGTTTTTTCTTAAGCAATACGATTGGTTCACCTATGTGTACACGTGCCGCACGCTTACTCACTATTGGCTTGTTTGCTCTAATCACGCGTCGCTTGTAACAATTTTTCACCCACAATAGACCCAGTGTAAAAGTACTGTTGAAGTTTCCCAACCTTGGTGATATCTTAATTCAGCCATGTCCACAACTTGTGCTTCCTCCCTTTTCTACTCCCTTCTTTATCTTACTCAACTGCCCAAACGGCCTTCTCATAGTTGTGCTAGCAACAAGTTCTCTGTGCTTGGAATGTTTGGATTGTTCACAGGGTGACCTGCCTGCTCTAAAAATTCTCCCACAAGAAAGCTACAATTTAATCGCTATTGCTGAAGTGTGATGGGATGAATTGCATGACTGCAGCACTGTAATCAATGGCTATGAACTGTTCGGAAGGGACAGACAAAGGAGGGGCAGGGGGTGTTTCCTCTGTGTAAAAAAATGGATAGACTGCACAGAGCTGTCTTCAAAAAACAGCGATGAACAGGTTGAGAGCTTATGGGTAAAAATTAAGGGTGAAGCCAACAAAGGAAACTGTGCTGGTGTTTACTACAGGCTACCCAACCAAGGGGAGCCTGTAGATGAAGCATTCTTACTTCCTTTATGGGAACCATTACACTTGCAGGCTCTGATCCTGCTGAGGGATTTCAATCACCTTGACATCAGCTGGAAAAACATCACAGCAAGATGTAAGCAGTCCAAGAGACTCTTGGAGAGCATCAAAGGCAATTTCTTAATCCAGGTGATAGACAGCCCAACCAGAGGAGAAGCATTACTGGTCCTGTTGCTCACCAACATGGAAGAACTAATTAAGGTTGTCAAGATTAGTGGCAGCCTGGACTGCAGTGATCTTGCCCTAGTGAAATTCACAGTCTTGAGGAATATGGACCAGGTGAAGAGTAGAGTCAGGATGCTGAATTTTAAGGAGGCAAACTTTCAATTGTTTAAGGAAGTAAGGATGGGACCCCCTGGAAAACGGTCCTCAGGAGCATATGAGCTGAACAGGACTAGCAACTCTTCAAGGACATTTTCCTTAGAGTGCAAGAGTTCTTGATTCCCACGTATAAACAATTGGGCAAGGAAGACAGGAGACAAGCATGGCTCAGTAAGGACCTCCTGATCAATGTAAAGCATAAGAAAGAAATGCATAGGAAGTGGAACCAGGACCATGTATCCTGGGAAGAATATAGAGACACTTCCTAGATGTGCAGAGATGAGATCAGGAAAGCTAAGGCACAGATGGAGCTAAACTTGGCAAGGGATGTGAAGAATAATAAGGGTGTCTACAGGTACTTCGGTCAGAAAAGGAAGATTAAAGAAAACGTACCCTGACTGGTAAATAAGACAGGAGAGCTGGTGACAACTGACATGGAGAAGTCTAAGGTCCTCAACAACTTTTTTGCCTGAGTTTTCGATGGTAGCCTTTCTTCCCACACTTCTCAAGCCCCTGAAACTCAAGGTGGGGACTGGGGCAATGAAGTCCTTCCCATCATAGGTGAAGACCATGTTTGAGAGCACCTGAGGAACCTGAGCATACATAAGTCCATGGGACCAGATGAGATGTACCCCAGGGTCTTGAGGGAATTGTCTGATGTAGTCACTAAGCCACTCTCCATCATATTTCAAAAGCTGTGGCAGTCAGTCAAAGTCCTCAGTGAATGGAAAAAAGGACTCATCATGCCCATTTTTAAAAAGAGTAAAAAGGAGGACCCTCAGAACTACCAACCTGTTAGCCCCACCTTAGTGCGCAGTAAGATCATAGAACAGACTCTCCTGGAAGACATTGCAAAACATGTAGAAGACAGGGAGGTGATTAGAGACAGGCAACATGGCTTCACCAAGGACAAATCATGCCTGACTGACCTAGGGGCCTTCTATGATGGAATGACTACATCAGTGGACAAAGAACTGATGTCTTCTATCTTGACTACTATAAGACTTTTGACACAGTCTCACAAAAAATGCTTGTTGTTAAATTGGAGAGAGATGGGTTTGATGCATGGACTGTTTGATAGATAAGGAATTGGCTGGATGGCTGCATTGAAAGATTTGCAGTCGATGTCCAAAGGGAGATCAGTAACAAGTAGTGTCCTTCAGGGGTCCGTACTGGGATCGGTACTTTTCAGTATCTTTATCAATGGCATAGTGATACTGAGTGCACCCTGAGCAAGTTCGCAGATGACACCAAGCTGAGTGGTGCAGCTGATATGCTCTAGAAGAAAGGGATGCCATCCAGAGGGACCTTGACAGACTTGAGGAGTGGGCCCATGTGAACATCATGAAATTCAACAAGGCCAGGTGCACGGTCCTGCACCTGGATCGGGGCAATCCCCAATGTCAATGAAGACTGGGGGACAAACTGATTGAGAGCAGCCCTGTGGAGAAGGACTTGGGGGTACTGGTGGATGAAAAATTGGACATGAGCCAGTAATGCACTTTCACAGCCCTGAAAGTCAATCATATCCTGGGTTGCATCAAAAGATGCATGGCCAGCAGGTCAAGGGAGGTGATTCTCCCCCTCTACTCTGCTCTCATGAGACCCCACCTGGAGTATTGCATTCAGTCCTGGGGCCCCCAGGACAAGAAAGACATGGACCTATCAGAGTGGGTCCAGAGGAAAGCCATGAAAATGATCAGAAGGATGGAACACCTCTCCTATGGAGAAAGGCTGAGAGAGTTGGGGTTGTTCAGCCTGGAGAAGAGAAGGCTCCTGGGAGACCTTATTGTGGCCTTTTGATTTATAAAAAGGGCTTATAAGGAAGATGGAGAAAGACTTTTTTTGCAGGGCCTGTAGTGATAGGACAAGAGGCAATGGTTTTAAAGTGGAAGAGGATAGATTTAGATTGGATGTAATGAAGAATTTTTTACTCTTAGGGAGGCAAGTCACTGGAATAGGTTGTGCAGAGAAGCTGTGGATGGCCCGTCCCTGGAAATGTTCAAAGTCAGGTTGAAAGATGTCCCTGCCTATGTCAGGGGGCTTAGACTAGATGATCCTTAAAAGTCTCTTACAACCCAAACCATGTTATCATTTTATGATCCTAGGAGCTGAGGAGTCTTCTTCAGAAGTTTCCTTTCGTCAGTAAGGACCTTGTCTCTGAAACATGTTATGAGGCATGAGCATGTGCAAAAGTGCAGATACCACTAAAGACTGGAGCAAATAGCTTGAGCATCCAGGTAGAGTGCAATCAAAGCAAGCAGTGTTAGGAGTGGCTGGCTGGAGTAGCTACTGAGGCAAGATCAACAGAGGGTGTGTGGGTAGAGTATTAGCAGTTAGCATGACTTAGCAGCTAGCACAACCAGGTAGATAAAAAGGTGGAGGACAGTTTGTTGATGCTTTCCTATCCACCAAGACAGGTGATGAGAGCAATGGAGACTGGAAAATCCAAATGGTGAACTAGGGAGGTCTAATAGGACATTAGAAGTTATAAGCTGCTCTAATAGTTGTTTTATCAATAACTCAGAAGAGGAAATGTCAGAAAATTGAATATTGATGGAGTTTAAGAAACAGTCAATCCATATTACACCATTTATCTTTCTATTGTATTTTTTTAAGGGAACTACTGATGTTTGAATTACCTTTGGTAAATGGGAAACTAACTAAGTACTACAACAGATTAAGTTCATTTTACCAGGTTTCTGGGTTCACAACACTGTTTATTAGTGATCCCTAATAATTGAATCTCTATTTTTTGTTAACAGTTACCACCCAGTAGAACAGCAGCACGTATTATTTCTTTATTAACACTTCTTCAAGCCATACCTATGTGTTTTTTGCCATTTTTATCATTGTTATTCCACCAAATGCTGTAAAAGTTATTCTACATTTCTTATGTTTTCCTTTTCTTCACTCATATAATTTCCTTCACTCTGATAAGACGATGAGTAGGTATTGTTCTGCCTATAAGAAGTTTAGTCTCCCTGTGGCGGTTAGAGAGGAACTATCCCTTCCCTATCTCACAATAAAGGGAACAAATCTGGCTTTACTCACCCATGTATAAATCAACGACTCAGCTGGCCTCTGCAGAACAACAGGCAAAAAAACAGTGAAGTTATGATCAAAATCAACCTTCAGATTTGATAGATGCAGTCCAAAATTTTTATGGACTCCTTACCTAATGTTAAATAAGAGTCAAAGTAGAGTCTCACAGTTCACCTTATGAAACAATGGTGTACTCCTGAGGGCAAGGAAAAACTAATAATACAGAAATCTTTACTCCCACAGTAGTCATCCATTACAGAATTCCCTACACCTTCCTCTGAAATTTCTTCAGAGCAAGTGACTGCAGAGTTTGAATATAAGACTGTGTCAACTACCAGTATTATCTGCATGTATTCACAAACTTAATGTTGTAGTATAATATTGCTGATTTCAGATATTAATAGTTTCTACAGTTTTTCCATATTTCAGGAACTGCCGCATATGTTCTTGCACTTTCTCAGGTTTGAAACCTATTTACCTATACTATACTGTTCTTTATTTTTTTTTTTTTTTTTACTATCACTGTACTTTCTCTTTGGTATCTTTAAGCCTCCTCAAAACCTCTTTTCTAAGAACACTCTCTAACATGTTCTTCACTTCAGTCTGTACAGAATTAATAAAGATATTAAGGCTTTTTATAACCTTTTGTCCTATTGACATTGTTGTACAAATGAAGGGAAATTTATGTGGGTGATAACATACTTCTATGTATGTTGTTGGCAATACTCAGTAGTATGATTTTTCAATCCTAGTCCAATCAGTTTGAGACAGTCCTTGGACTTGAGTAGCTTTCAAGTAGGGCTTTCAATAAAAAGTCTTTTACTCTCTGTTTGCACAGTTCCTGTCACCATAACATATTAATCCTAAGTGTTATGAAAGGATTTTACTTTCAAATAAACATGTCCATACTTTTTTTCTTTGTTTTGTAAAAATTTTAATGTAGCAGAATGAACGGTGTAAGTCTTAATAAATCAGCTTTATGTAAGTGTGTCTGCATATGTGTGTATGTATGAATGTGTGCTTATGTTTGTTAAAGAAGGGCAATGCTTAAAGCTCACCACAGATATTATGATAAAAATTCAATAACATTCTATTTCACCTTTTTAATTTTACCTTCAAATGCCCATTTTTGCATTCCCAGTTGCATGTCTTTTTATTCCACTGTTTTTTACGGTTGTGCATTTACATGTACCATAGTAACAGCCAAGCCTATGCTTTGACTCAGTTCCAAGTTAAAACATAAAACCATAATATCAGAAGTACACTCTAATCAACAGCTGCAGACGATAAAAAACCATATGTTTTCAAAGCAGATTTGAAATTAGAAAATCAATAAAACAATGAAAGACCCTGTATAAAAAAGTGTCTGTTGACTCTTTACTATGTCCCTACAGTATCTACTAGACATTCCCCAGTATTTATCTGTTCCTTTTAAGGAAGGCGCACTTTCTGTTCCTTTTGAGGAAGGCGCACTTTGTGTGTTTTGAATTAATGATTGATGACTTTGTTCAGTTTTAAGGTTAAAAAAAAAAATCTGAAATTAAATAATTATGTATCTATAAACTGTGAAAAATTAGCAATAAAAACCATCCTGGATCCACTATCTGGAATCTACAGGCATGTAAGAGTCTTTTAGAAAATACTGAATGTATCTATGTATCTTAATTCCTTAGTTGGAGCCTGGGGCGGGTGTCTTCTGGAACATGGTAAAATCTGCATTTCTAGACTATGCCCATCAGTGATAGAACCAAAGGTTCCTGCTAAGTGGCATGCTGACTTATTTTGGTTTCTGTGTAAGTTCAGTTGCTGTACCTTTTGTATTGAGTGGTGCTAGAACCATAATATTACAGTTATTTGGCTAAACTGATTGTTAGAACAAGGCCTGGTTTTGATCTTTGGGAAGATTTCTTTCTTCTTGTCAGGAAATTCCTTCCACTAACAGAATTTTTGCAAACCCTTAGGAGGGATTAAAGAACATTACTGGGATCTAAATAACATTATTTAAGTTCCCTGCTCCAAGGTTTCATGCAAGGTCTTGGGACTTTGCTTGAACATTCAGAGATATTTAATTGCCTTGCTTCTGTGGCTGTGAGGTTGCATTTTCCTATTTCATGGAGTGTTGTAAAGAGACAAATATACTAAATATTATTAGGCTTCTTTTACAAAATGTTCTAATATAGTAACAGGCCCCTAAAATACATGTGATGTTTCATGCAAAGGTTGTTAGTTATAAAGTAGAAGTCTGAATATTAAGTCTGAATAAAAGGAATGTAACATCCCCAAACCATGAAAAGGAGGAAAATTTGAGAGCACCAGGGTAGACAGTACCTTGTTTCATTTGTCCTCAGAGGTATAAAGTACTGCAATGACTGGCCAGCTCACTTTTATATAGACAGTCATCAAGCTGGAAATTCCTGAGAACTTAGGAGTCAATGCTATTCACCCTAGTTCCCAGTGAGAGCAACAGGAATAAATTCAGCAATTTTTTCTATATTCCTAGACAACTCTCTTATTAGTGGAAAGACATATTTTGACTGCTTTATTTCTGACACATACAGCAAAGGGGTGAGTGGGAGAACGTTATTAAGTGTTATGTGCTGCAGAAAAGACGAGAGATGTGGAATTACAGAGTAAAGTGTAGGCAGTGGTTGGTTTTGTCAAAGTGGTGGAAAAAAGTAAAAGATATCTGTTTGAAGATATGTGGTGTGAATAAGGGGAACAGGAGACTAATGATACATGACACTAATGATACGTTAAAGGAGTAGGGAAAGAATGACAGAACATGATAGCAGCATAGTCACCAGTTGGGATTTTGTTCTGAAATTCATATTCTTTGCTTGATTTAAAGAAACCATAGTAATTTCTGATTTTTTCCCTTTAATCTTCAATTAGATAATTTTTGTATTTATCCAAATGGTTGTCATCACCCATTACAATCATAGTACTGATAGACGCAGAATCTTTCTATAAGAAGACTGCCGTGTCCACTTATATTTTGCAAGTGAAAGTGAGGCTGTCCAGATACTAATCTCATAACCCCTTTAACAGAGTAGAAGCAAGTCTGTCCTAATGGATGACATAATTCCTTTGCCATTTTGTCAGCTAGGCAAGGAATAGAAATATATGGAGATGTCAAGAAATACATGACAGGTACAGCAGGCTGAGTATCATGGTAAGAAAAACACAGAAACTCTCTGAAGCGTGCAGGCAGTATCAGAGAGGATGAGGTCTACGGCAGCAGGCCAAGATTGATGGGAGGAAAATGCCTCTCTGAAATGTCTGTAAAACACATTTATATCTAAGTAGCATATCTAACAAAAGAAATATCTCAAAATTACCTAAGAAAACACTGCAGATAGAAAGACTTTGGAAAAATACAGAAAGAAGGAAAGAAATAGGGGCATAGGAGGTAAATGAGAGAGATGGATGGGAAGACTGCCTTCCTTGTCCAAGCACAAAAGGATATACAGCAGCACAGAATAATGTGTCTTCTAAAATAGTAGTAGTAGTAGTAGTAGTAGTGGTAGTTGTAGTAGTAATAAAGAGCATGGTCACCTCAAAACTGCAAAAAGGGAGTCCTGAGCCATTTTTGGGTTGGTTGCTTTCTGATGTTGTTGTTTTCTTTTAACATAAAATACTAGATTTTTAACATAAAACTAGATTTTTGCATAAAAATTGTAAGGCTGGTAGCATTCTTCAAGCCATTAATAGAAAGAAAAAAATAACACTAGCACTGTCTTTGCAGTTGGAGCTCATTTTCCTACTATAAATTAAGAACAAGAGAAAACTGAACTAGTAATTTGGTCACAGAATATGCTTTCATGACAGTAGTAATAGAAGTGGTAGATCAGGCAACAGTCCTGTAATTTTCTCAGTGTATAAGTTAGCCATGGTGGGAAACTGGTGCAGCTCATAAAAGCTTCATACAACATGTTATTAAAGTTGTAGAACTTGTCACCTGGATGATAACAAGTCTCATGGATTCAGCAAGCAGTGAAAAAAAAATCTATCCAAGTGGTTAGAGACAAACAGGTTGCTTCTAGTTTAGAAAGTACTTATTCCACAGTTGGAAGTTGGGGGATTATTTGGAGAAATATGTTCATATACTGTTCCAAGTATCCATTACCAGCTGGTATTAGGAATGGGATACTGTGACAGATAGGTTTATTCTTACTTTACTCAGATAATATTCTTACTTTCCTTTCCAGAAAGAAACTGAAAGTAACTTATTTCAAATCAAAAGAACAAAATTATATTAATATCCTTTTATTATTATTTTCTATATTTAATAATCTGTGCTACAGTCAAGATGTTCCTGCCTTAGAAACTGATCTCTAATAAGGATAATATTTTGAGATTTTATAGGAAAAAGTAACTTTACAGTACTTAAGGATTTAAAGGCCTTATGAATGGAAATTAATTTTCTGAAACAACTCGAGCAAATTTACGTTACAGATGTAACAAACAGTTAAAAGGTATCGGTAAACAAAATTATATGCTCGCTGCTGCTTACGTGTTGATAGATCAGTTTGTCTGTAAATTTATGAAAGAATGGATCAGTAATATTTTTTTACAAAAATGGTGGTCCTAATGGTCTCTTTGGCAGTTATTATGCAATAAAGGGATGCTATTTTTATATGAATGTATGAACATAAGCTTGAAAGCGGCTTTAATGACAGCTGACTATATAACTATGATCTTGTGATGCCCTCATGCTACCATTGCTGTCATTGCTGGCACTGCTTCTTTACAGTTCCCCAGAATTGCCATAATAATCATTCATGCTTAGTATTCCTAGAGATATTTGTTCAGTGTGCAACTTAAATTACTTTATATCCAGGCTTTTTATATCTATGGTGTTTTGAAAGGGCTTACAGAGTCTTTTAATGGGCTTCATGATCATGTCATACTTGGCAAATCCTAGACAAATATTATTTTGGATGTATCTTTTGTATTTATTAAGAGGAGATTACATCCCATACAAAGGTTGATGCTTATCTCAATCTGACAGATTTCTTTATTTCAGAGTTCTCTGGAGAGAAGAGGATGGTACTAGTAATGTCTGAATAAACTTACTAAAAATGTAAATTTTTTTAATATTGTTTTTCAGGGATGATTTTTTCTGAGCTGAACACAACGGATTGCAAACCACTTTACCACAAGTGTTATAACATGAACACTCTCTTCTCAGCTGCCTTTCTGAGAACAGAGAGATTTAAATGTTGGATAGTGAAATTATTCCTTTAGCATTAATAATTACTTTTTATTTCTGCTGTACTTCTTCTCAGAAGAGGATATTGCATAAATAAATAGCTAGCCAACATGTAAGAAAAGTATTTTTTTGTCCAATCTGGCAGTAAGAATAATCCAGTGACTTTTTGGGAGCAGAGGTTCTCATAGTACTATCCTGCTATATTTATTTCACTTTGGTATTGTATAATTAATCTATCATGGACTGCATGATCTATGAGATGTAAAAAAAAATCCCAAACATATTTTTATTGCTTAGTTATACTTCATTCTGCAGCTCTCATTTCTGTCATGGATAGTCATTCCTCATTATATTAAGTACACTGATTTCAGCATAATTACCTGCATGAGGAGGGCTGATAGACAACAGTTTAAAAACTGTATGCTGGATTTTAAGTGGTGATATAGGGGAATCAAATCTTCCTCTCTCACTGACTTTCAGACAAATGCCTATGTTCCTTTTCCCATTAGGATGAACTTAGGAGCTTTCAGTTATACAAGGAAGCTCATCATATTTCAAGAGAATACACAGAAGTTCACACACACATATATGTATATAAATGTACAAATATTTCTATGCAGGTGTATTCATGTATGTATGCAGGTAAGTGTCATTTAGCTGGCAAAGTCAAATATTAAAAAATCAATAAATTGGTTTATAGTTTACCTTGTAACCAGGTTCATTCTAGTACAAACTCAGACTGAGCTTATCTTTGGGTATTTGCAACTGTGACCAAAACCAATTTCAAGTAACACAAATAAAATTAAAAAATAAATAAAGATGTCAGTATCTCAGCAAATCTGAACATATACAATTTCTTAACACAAGTGTTTTTCAGTTTAACCTTCCAGTTTAAATAACCATTAGACCCCCCTCCCCTCATGCTAAAATGCTGGTAAGCTTAGCAGAAATTAATAAAATTAGTACACTATGTGGAACTGTTTTGTTTTGTTTTGTTTTAAACTGTAACTGTTCACTGGAGATAGGTTTTATTTATTTAATTGAGTTAAAACAGAAGTAAAACTGAAATACAATTAAATCTGAATAAAATCATTTGGAGACTACATCAAAAATAAAAATTAAAATCCTGAAGCAAAAAAGAAATATGGTAAGATTGTGTAAAAGAAAAATTATATGTAGTAGTTCTTATAAATTCTTCCCTTAATGCAGTATCAAATACACAATGCACATCAGCAAGGTGGGGCTGACAGGACTGGGTGAAAAAGAATTAACTTCCTTCAATGAACCTGTGGTTTTCTCTTGTGAGGATGGTAACATAGGATTGTGCTTTGCCTATTCTATGTCTGTTGGGAACTCTTTTACCTAAGAAGATATTTGCAGCTTTTCCTTATTCATTTTTTTTTTGCTGACTAGCACAAAGGATCTGGATGGAGCTATCTCCAGCACAGTTTTCAGCTAATGGCTTTGGAATAAGATGACCTTACCTCAGCTGCGCAGGTCAAAAGGAGCTCAGACAAGTGAGTCATCACATTTGCTGAACATATAAAACTCTAAAGACAAACCTTCTTCAGTATTTATACCAAAAACATATTTCTATGTTATATTTTAAGAAGGGGCTCAGGAACATCCTTAAGATCAGGTAGCATCCAAACTATCTTGATGAAACCCCTGTCTCAAGCATATGTGTTAGCTGAGTTTTGGGATAAGACAGCAGAAAAATTTGGACCCACTTTACTTCACATCATGATTTTAATAGTGAGATATAGTTACAGTGTGAATGAGCCTAACTAGCATCATCTATCCCTTCTCATGTGGTGATATCGCATGATAAATGTCAGTTATAGAATCCTTCCTAAAAGCTTCTACCTAATTTATGGGCATTACCCACAAAGCCTGATGCAGTCAGCCTGAACTCAGTCATGAGTTCAACAGTGCAGTCATGTTGTACTTAGATTTTTAAGGCAACATTATAGATACATGGACTTAGATCAGAGATTTCACAATTATTTAGTCTACTCCCTGGTGCATAAATCTAGGGACACAATGGACTTTGCCTATGATCTCAACCCATACCAATGTGACTGGATATTGACTATATCATGGTTGCCCATGATAATATTATTTCATATTATGATAGATAAGATCAGCTCTAGATTTGATGGAAGATATGGCTTTTTGGTTGAATTAGAAGTCTGAAGCTTATTACCCAAATTGTGCCATTTATAGTAGAGACACATAAAGATATATAGGGTATTTGTAATTTTCAGTTTAATTCACGAAGTATTCCCTACACATATTCCATTAATTATTTTCCTGATTTAATCTTCTACAAGTTTCTTCACGTATAATTTCTCCAAAAATCCAAGGTGGAAAACTACATCCAAAATTACAAAGATGCCCATGCAGAATAACTCACCTTCTTGACTGTCTCCACTCACTGTTGTTAATAGGTGTCTTCATTTGAGCTAGTCATTTTAGTCCCTCACTGTAGTCAGTGGAGGAAACAAGTACTTTCAGAGCAGACCTGTTCAAAAGAAAAGCTTACCAAAGGAGATGAAGGGCTCCCTTCAATTGTCCACATATATGTATCCACTCTTTATTGAAACATCCTAGAACATCCTTATAGGTTGAGAGATACTCCACTGAGTGCTTGAGACAAAATCAGGAGTGCTGTGTCCAGGTCTGGACTCCCAAGTATAGGAAAGGCTTAATAATACTTGTTAACTATTAATACATAACAATTAAACAAATAAAAATCAATCAAAAAAGAGTGGAACCTTCTTGTCTTCTTCCTTTCACATAATATATTTGTTACAGCTTTCACAGTGCAAATTACCACTTGATATCAGGAAAAAAATTAGCCTGTTCAGTAAGAACAAGACCATTCCATTTACCCTGTGTTTCATGTGGTAGTAGTCTCTAGATATGTCTATCAGACAAAGCTCCAAATGTAAATGACAAATTACCTGCTTTGTGAGTGCATGAGGGATTTAAGCATCAAGCATTAGTTCTGCAGTTTTGACAGGCTTCAATAGTTTTGTGGATAAATTTAGACAACTGTATGACTTCATCTGTAGAAACATGAAGAGAGTCTAGGTTTTAGAAGTTTGGTGCATGTCAGTGGTACCTGAATGTTGAATTCAGATGCTTAATTTGGTGTGTAGGTTTCTATGTTATTTTTCTGATTCTGTTACAGGATTTACAAAGTTGTCCTGGACTATAGGCACCCAAGTTTTGTTGTCAACCCTGTTCTTTTGCTTCTCTTTAAAAAAAAAAAAAAAAAAAAAAAAAAAAAGAAAACAACTAAAAACGAAACAAAACAAACAAACAAACAAACAAAAAACCAACCAAACAAAAAAAAATACCCCAACTAATACAACATTTTGGGATCTTCCTGTCAAGATACCAGCAAACAGTACTCGATCTTCATAGTACTGTCTTTCAGAGTTAGACTTATCTCTGTTTTCCATTTATATCTGAGAGTTTTCTCAATGCTACTGAATGGAAACAAGCTTCAAAAATTTCATTTTCACTCGAAAATTAGGATATCTGGTTACAAAAGCCCTGATTTTACTGTAAAATGCTAATGGTGTAACAGTCAGCTTAATTTTTTTCCTGATGTACAAAGAAAAGCCTGAATTAAATCTTCTTGAATGCATCTGATAGTAGTTTTATAATTCAACTTTCTAGTGTTGAAATTAGAAGGAAAATTTCAGAAGAGAGCTAGCCAGAAGATATGTTTATGATCCTCTGAGGAACCTTAAGAACCTCTGAGCAAATGTATTTGGTTTATGTGGCTAAGTTTTGCTAGTGAGGGGGCTACAGCGGTGGTTTCTGTGAGAAGATACCAGAAGCTTCCCACATGTCTGATAGAGCCAGTGACAGCTGGCTCCATCATGGCCCTACCACTGGCCAAAGCTGAGCTGCTCGGTGGCAGTGGTAGCACTTCTGTGTTAACATATTTAAGGAGAGGGAAAAAGTGCTGCACAACAGTACCTGGAAGAGAGGAGTGAGAATATCTAAGAGAAAAAACTGCAGACACCACGGTCAATTAAAAAGGAGGCAGGGGAAGTGTTCCAGGTGCCAGAGCAGAGATTTCCCTGCAGCCCCTGGTGAAGACCATGGTGAGGCAGGCTGTCCTGCTGCAGCTCATGGACATCCATGGTGGAGCAGATATCTACCCTGCATACTGTGGAAGACCCCATGCCAGAGTAAGTGGATGTGCCCAAAGGAGGATATGACCCCATGGACAGCCTGTGCTGGAGCAGGTTTTCTGGCATGATGTGGGACCCTGTGGGGGACCCACACTGGGTCAGTGCATTCCTGAAGGACTGCACCCTGTGGAAAGAACCCATGCTGGAGCAGTTTGTGAAGAACTGCAGCCTGTGGGAAGCACTCACACTGGACAAGTCCATGAAGCACTGGCTCCTGTGGGATGGACCCCACGCTGGAGCAAGGGAAGAGTGTGAGAAGGAAGGAGGGGCAGAGACAATGTGCAATGAACAGACTGCAGCCCCCATTCCTCATTGCCTGCACCACTCGGCGGAGGGAGGAGGTAGAGAAAATAGGGAGTGAAGTTGAGCCTGGGAAGAAGGGAGAGATGGGGGGAAGGTGTTTTAAGATTTGTTTTTATTTCCCATTATCCTACTCTGATTTTTATTGACAATAAATTAAATTAATTTCCCCAAGACAAATCTGTTTTGCTTGTGATGGTAACTGGTGAGTGACTCCCTGTCCTTATCTCGACCCAGAGGCTTTCATCATATTGTCTTTCCCCATGCCCAGCTGAGGAGGGGGAGTGATAGAGTGGCTTGGTGGAAGCCTATCAGCCGGCCAAGGCTAATCCAGCACAGCAAACCAGGACATATTTAGGCAACATGTTGAGGGTATCCCATCTTACTGCAGAAAGTATTGTTGCATTTAAAGTATTTTATCCTGTATAGAAATTATCTCCAGAAAGCCTGAAGAACATTGCTCTTTCAACAGTTCAGACTGAGTCCAGTTGAAGACTAATTCAATTCTCTGGACAAATATTGAAATGTTGTAACAGATTGATCAGACATTTTTAATGTTTTTCATGAAGTAGTCTCAGTCTATAAAAAGAACACAGGATTTTTCAGCAAACATGAATCTGTTTTGTCTATGCTTTGAGCAGATACAGTTTAATCTGTTCCCACTTCCAGTAGGCTATGAACTGCTGAGTGAACATGGTAACCACAGCCTTGAGCTTGAGCTAGTGGCATTGAAGATGAGCCAATTCATGCTGCAAGTGAAGATTATGAAGTAAGATTTGGATACCTACATTAACATGGGTTCTGTTTGGTTTAAACCATGAATAGCCATACTAAGGAAACATATCTTAAAATTTTAGAGGGTTAACCTCTTTCATCAGTTTTTCTGCTACACAGGAGGAAGTCTTCTGTACCAGAAGACATTAAATCAGTTCACCAGTTTTTTGTTTTTTCCGGAAAGGGGTAAAATGAGAACTTGGAGCTAATAAAATGTAATGAAAACTGTAAGCATGTGTTTACAGTGCATATTTCATTCTTCAGATCCTACAGATTGTCATATTGTGCACAGCTTTCCATGAACAAATGGAGAATTGAAAGAGGCATACTGTTATTAAAGTCAAGATCTAGGCTGATTTTTAACAAGACATTGAAAGCTTTACTTCAGTTCTGTTCATTGCACCTCTTTGTTAATTTTTTTTCCATTTTTAAGAACCTGAAAATTTTCATTGTGATATGCTTCCTGCAGAAGTATGCTCACTGTATATTACAATGCATACTTTGAATGCTGTCTTTAGGAAGCATACAGTAAGTTACAATGCTTTCCTTGCACACTGTTTTCAGAACCACATTATTTTTCTTGTTCCACAAGACATTCAAAAGCAATCCATTCTTAAGAAAACTGGTTGAATAGTTCTAATGTTCTGAAGAATGAAAGTCCCTGTGAACAGAATCCTGTGGGATAAAAGATAGTATAGAAATTCAAGATATATTAATTGTTCTATAATTGACATAATTAAACACGTATTTATTTTGCATCCTATTGTCATTCAAATGTCAAAACGTATTTTTTTTCCCAAATAGTATTACCATTTTTAAAATTTGATTTGATTATGGAAACCCATAAAAATATTATTCATAGACAGACAGATTTGGACCATCTTTTTTATTTTAAAATTATAGTCAGCCATACCATCAACAGATTAAAGGCCTCTAGATATTTCTTGGAAGTTCTGTGTAACTGTAATCCTAGCTGACACTTGAGAGATTCTCTGTCAGATTTCAATGTTTTATCTTTCCCATCTGAGGTTATTTTTAAAGTGTGGCTATGAAAACTCTGCACTGTATAGAAAGCTTATTTGTAACTGGCATGGTGCCACAACAAGATATGGAGGTGCGGAACATATTGCAATATTCCACCAATCTGCAGCGCTTATTAGAAGAAATCTTATTACACATATAATTTAGTAATACTCTGCTTTGCACAATGTAAGAGTCCATTTTAGGTCTATATACAAAAAGTATAAACTATTAATTATCTAAACTAATTACTGTGTGAATATTAAATTTTTTACAAGTTTGAATATGATTTCTTTTGAGATTTCCATGAATATAGCATGCGCATATAGATAAATTTACCTAAATCCCATCTAGCCATTTGTGTACTAGATAGAAATTGTCTTTCTACCTCCTTAGGCTGTGTTACCTTGAAGACATTAAAATTAATTAGATAACTTTCTGTTTAGTTTGAAAGTTTCCCAGGCATGTTTAGGAATTCTTATTCTAAGGTGATAGGTATCTTTCCTCTATTTGGCAGTCCATTATATTAAAAATTTTGGTGGATAAGCCTAGCTAATTTGTCAGAGTGGCACCAGATCATAATACTCATCTGAACTTTGAGAGGCAAGCTGTTAAACTCTATGTAAAGATCTGCTGCATAGAGGCTCCCCAACTGTCATGCATCACAGCATTCTCCGCCTTGTTTTTCTTGTAGAAAGAAGCCAAGCCATTGCACAGACCGGTATGCTGGGGAGCTAAGATTAAACTCATTGGCTACATACAAACAACAGTGTATTGGGTGCATTTGCCCAAGTGTTGGCAGAGGAAGGGCTGCAGAGGTGACCTCTGTGAGAAGAGGCCAGGGGCTGCCCCATTCCAGACACAGCCAGTTCCAGCTGACAATGGACCCACTGCAGGACACAGCTTAGCCCAGCAGACAAGATGGCAGCACCTCGGGGAAAATGTGTCTAAGAAAGGGCAAACACTGCAGGGCAGTGAGGAGTGTGCTGCTGGGGATGTGGGCAGGTAAAAGGAGTTGGGAAAGAAGGAGTGAAGTTGAGCCTGGGAAAAGGTGGGGGCAAAGGCATTGTTTTAATCTTTTGTCTTTGTTTCTCACTACCCAAATCTTTTCTAATATGCAAGAAATTAAATTAACTTTCTTCCAGTCAAGTCTGTTTTGCCTGTGGTGGCAACTGGTGAGCGATCTCTGTGTTTTTATCTCAACACACAAGCTTTTTCATCTTATTTTTTTCCCCTACCCTGTTGACAAGTGAGACAGTGGGTAGGCAGACATCCAGCCATTAACTAGGATTAACCCTCTACTATCAGTGGAACAGAGGTCTACACTTAAAACAGTTATTTTAGTCTCCCTTCATTCTGGGAGGAGACAATGAGGGACTTAGAAGGTACTGAAATATGTTTTACCTTATTTTAACATTGGTTAGATAGATTGCTTCCTAAACGTGCCTTTTTTATATTTGTTGACTGTAAAAGACAGGTGACGATTAATAGCTCTGATTTTAGTTGCAGACTCTTCTATGAAAAGTGTGGAGCCTTGTTGCCCCATGAAGTATGGATTCATGCATGTTTCCCATATTCTACTTCTGTGTCAAAGCCCCATTACATTATTTGTAACAAGGCCATGTGGCTGCAAGTACTGTTGGGCAAGTAAGTAAGCAAAAGCAAAGCTGACACGTCTAGGCTATCATTAGTTTCAGCTGAATATCGAGTCCCAAACTTTAGTACCCTATGTGAGAGCCCTGGATCCTATGCTGGGGGCTCAGCTGCTTGTGTTCAAGCCAGCTTTGATATGGTGCTGCTGTGTCCTTGGATCAGACTGAGGTGAAGAAAGCTTTGTGGGAAAAACTTGTGAGAAGGATCTTACTCTTCTTAGCTGCATTCAAGTTCAGGCACTGTCCTTTCCTGTGCTATGTAGTGATGTGCCTGTGCTCATCTATGTATTGTGTTGGTCCTGGTCCTGCTCTTGGCCCACTGACCTGACTTCCTGGCTTGGTTCTTAGGCCTGCCTTGTTGCCATGGACTTTTCTGGCCATTCAGCCTTTTGGGCTGATTGAGGTTTCTGTCACCAGAGTCACTCGATTACTCTTGCTCAGGCTCTGTGGGACTGCACTGCTTGGTAAGGGACTGCACTGTCCTTCCTACTTTGGGCTGCCCTCGGCATATCTACCCTTACAGAGAATTCCACACTTGTTGCTCCCTGGCCCTGGATGGGGATCTTCAGAAACTGCTGTTACTCTCTTAAAAAGTGTTTTGATGTATATGCTGTGGCCTGTGTGAGTGTTTTGGAATGCACTTTATATATAAAGACACCATGTCTATACTTTAAATAAACAGCAGTTAGGGACAAATCCCTGGCTCAGAGGTCTGATGACACGTCAGGCAGAAGTCTATACTACTTAGTGGCAGCTCCGTCTATAGTAGATTTGGTGTTTGTTTGTTTGTTTGTTTTTTCCACAAAGCTAGTTAAAACAGAGTCAGGGAATAAACTAGCAGTTAAGTAATGGAAATAATCAAGAATACAAAGATTTCTCTCCCTAGTCCTTTTATATTTAACAGCAGAGGCATACATTTCCCTGAGACAAAGCAGATTGAACTCCAAGTGCATGGAGGTTCCCAGCACTTCCTACCTGTTTTCAAAATGCTTAGGGAAGGAGATCTATGCTTAATTACAGCAGTCAGGATTATGCTCTGGAGGCATAAAAATATTAAGATCCTCTTATATCAATTATTATTTGTCATTGTAGGTGTATTGATTGTATAGGGAATAATAGTTGTTCTGAGAGCCCCAATGTTTTGACTCTTGCCCTGAGCAAAATTAATTTCCTCTTTGCTAGTGCCATGTATGTAAATGAAATACCCTGCCTTGGCAGACTCTTGGTTTAGATGCTAAAGCTTCACTGCCTTTAAGTCACTGTTATATTAGTGGCAATGCTGACAGAAACAGAAATAGATCCCATTGGAATACCAAAGTTTTTGTTTCATATTTCAAATTATGTAAATGTTCAGACTCTGGTAAATAGTAAACACCTCTTGTATTACAATATATTTCATTACAATAAACTCAACATTATAGAATTGAATAAGTAGACTTGAATTGGGAATAACAGTAATTAACTAATAAATAGTAAAATGTTATTAGAATCTTGATGGAAGAAGAGAATTAAATAATCATTCAGGCTTATGTTTTCAATACTAGAAAAATATTTCTTGAGCTTTTTTTCTCCAAACCAGAAGCACTGGAATTTAGTGCAACCTTGAACACATACAATCTGTAATAGGGAGTTATCACTTTGATATGACTTTATTTTAATTTCATAGTTGTATATCTAATGTTTTCTCTGTCACATATATTTCTTTAAGAAAATATTCTTTCTAGATGAACTAGGATACTTTTATTCCACAAGCTTAAAAGGTGTGTAAAAATTCCAGTGACCACAGCCAATTTATTGGAGATATATCAAGTATCTTATTTATTATATTATTTTAAAATCTAAGAGAAACCTGCATCTATCTTTAAAAATAAATTAGTTACAAAATAAGTTAATTACAAAATTATATGTTACAATCTCTTCTTACTGTCTTAACAATTCCATTTTTGTTTGTTGTCACTATTCTTATTTTACATGGCCTTATGTATTTGCTCAGTGCTCAAGTTCTTTTCTTTTTCAGTAAGGCTGAGCTGAGTTTGCACTGCACACAACTGGACTTCCAGTCACAAGCAGTGGAATTTTTGGGCTCTTGGTTATAATATAGTCAAGAAATTTCTGTCAATACTATTGTTTGACTGAAATGCCAATTTCTCCAAGTTGTAACTTTTTATAAGAGAGTATCAGCTTCAAAAAAACTTTTAACAATTCTTGAGGTGGAAATTCTGGTCAAAATAAAAGAAAAAGAAATTACTCCTGTAGCAAAACCTACATTGGCATAGGGACCACATCTTGAAAATTACAGAAAGAGATTAAAATTGTATCTTTTCTAATTCAAATCCAGGACATGTCCTTAGGTCCTCCATACCACATTTGAGCAGCACAGTCACAACATTTCTAGTTGTTTTTTGATAATTCTACATCCCCCTGACTTTTTTATTTTCTTTCTGCCTCAAAAAAATGAAAGAAAATAGGACAGAGAGAGTAAAAGTCCTGAGGTTTTCTCTGTAATTAGCAAAGGATAAAAAAGCTATTCTATATACAGAGCATTTAAATTAGATGCCTGCTCTGAGTAGCTCTTTGGAGGAATCTATCTTTCTGCATTGCCTATATAAGAATCAATGCAGACTAGGCTTCTAATTTAGGTGCATATATTTGGGATTTATCTGCCCTACTTTAGATATCTAAAAGGCATACAAGTCTTAATTAGTCACTCTGGTCTCACTTTGTAATAACCTCCAAGGACAATTCACTGCATAGGAAAGGGCAGATGAGTTGGTCTCTAGAGATGCCAATATCTTTTTGCAAGCTATAGACAGAGCTTTGGGTTATCACACCATTATGACCTTAATTCTGTTGCTCATGCAAAGGCATCTATTCCACTGAGGAACTCTAGGGCATCTGGGACATCTATGTAGAGCTAATCAAGATCATATAGGAAACCCATTTTCTTCCAGACTACCAAACAGATGCCAAGCAGAATAATAACACGCTGAAACTAAAATGGCACTAAGGATGTGTCTCATGCATCTTATGTCCAGAATCTTGCCACTACAGTAGAATGTTATTCCAGATTAAGACAATTTAATTTAGCTTTTCATGAGTAAGCATCTGTTTTCCGCTAAGGAAGGGCTGGTTCTTTTGGAATCTCTATAAGAAAGGCACCAGTGTTCAAGGATGATTATAGGATTTATTGCATAAAAGATGGAAATTATAGAAAAGTTGATAGCAATCTTCTGTCCCTCCTGATGTGAGGAACCCTAGCTGTTGCAGCAGTGGACGAGCCCATCTTCATCGATCACAGTATGCTGCACAGAGTTCCTGTCTGTGGTGAGGTTCACCAGCGCAAAGTTCTTGCTCACAATACAGATTCATCAGTCACTAATAGCATCATGCAATGTGGACTTAGGTCTGAAGAATCTCTTGGACAACACACTCTAATACCCTAATCTCATTAATAAAACTACAGTTCCTGAAGAGGTGCATATAATATTTCCAGTGGACAAGACAATGCAATATACATATAGTTATGGTTAAATGAACATTGAATACATGTACATTAACAACATATTGATTATATGTACTTTGATTAATTATACTATTATTTAGATACACCTTGATTAAACAGCAGTGACATGGTATCTGTGATACATTTTCATACTCCTGAATGGTCATGGGCAGTGTCTACATGTGAATTATGTGTACAAATATCCATTACAGGCACTAGACTTCTGGGACTTGAATCACTTACCTAATGATACATGGCAAGTGTCATTTGAGTCCTAAACTATCCCACCCTCCAGCTCCTTCTTCAAGGAGGCATGGATCTTCCATCTGTTTTCTCAGGTAATCTAAGCAACTTCAAATAGCCCTGGAGGCAATTTTTAGGCAGCAGATCATGCTTACAGTCTGTGCAGCCTAGAAAGCAATTCATCACACCTATGGGTTAGGTTCAGTTGTCTAATTATATGGTAGTAGAGCCATTGTTGCTGCCCTAGAATATCTGAGAAATACTCACCTGAGTGACACAGGACCTACAAGATACCTGCAACGTCTTGGAACAGCTGGAAACTTGGAAGGATAACTAAGATATCTCAAACACTGTGAGACGCCTTTTCTAGGCAAATGAATCAAACTCTATATGTCTACTTTGGAATCATCAGAATTGCTCTTTAGCCTCCACTAATTAATGTAAATTCACAGTACTGCGACATTAGACACCTAAATCACATAAAAACACCTGTATTGAGACACTTAATCTTAAGTGTCTGAAATGGGAACAGAATTCTTTCCTTCTCCTTAAAACTGAGTGTATTGGGTCTGGCTGAGATGGATTTAATTTTCCCCATAGCAGCCCTCATAGTGCTGTGCTTTAAACTGGTAACTAGAAAGGTGTTGATAACACACCAGTGTTTTGGTTACTGCTGAGTGGTGCTCACACAGCATCAATGCTGTCTCTCCAACATTTCCCCCACCACCACCAGTAGGCTGGGGTTGGGCAAGATCTTGTGATGCAACATAGCCAGGAGAGCTGACCCAAACTGACCAAAGGGATATTCTATACCATATGACATCTGCTCAGCAATAAAATCTATAAGAAAGGAGGAGGACAGGGTGTATTCATTATTATGATGTTTGTCTTCCAGAGCAACCACTATGTGTACTGAAGCCCTGCTTCCCAGGAAGTGACTGGACATCATCTGCTGATGGAAAGTGGAGAATAAAAGCTTTGTTTCCCTTTGCTTCTGTGCATGGCCTTTGCTTTTGCTTTATTAAACTGCCTTTATCTTGACCCATGAGGTTTTTTCCATCTTATTTTCTTGCCCCCTTGTCCTGCTGAAGAGGGGAGTTATAGAGCAGCTTGCTGGGTACCTGGTATCCAGCCAAGGCCAACCCACCACACTGAATAAAATTAATCCCATACCAAGTCAGAAGTGTGTGTTTGGCAACGTGAATATCTCCTGCTGATTTTAGATCTCTCATATTCAAGCTGTTCTATTTTATTTAGAAAATTCTATATTCATAACAATAGGAACCTGAACCTGATGAAACTACATTCCAAATAAATGGTCTCCAAAACTGCTGATTTATTATTTCAAGAGAGGAGGCATTCGAGGGTGGGGACAGACATCCATGTTTTTATTCCTCTTGGTACAGACAGAAAATAAATATTGAAAATTTCACTAATCATCTTTCATCTAATTCTAATCATAACACCTATTAGTGGCATTATAGCCAAAAGATTGTCAGTGACTTGTATCACTTCCTGGCTATACAATTGAAAGATTTGGCAAGCTTTCTTCCACCCCGTACTTTCTCCTCTGCTTTCCAATGTAGGTTAGGATCTCTGTGATAGACTGCAGAAAAGAACATGTACCTACAGCTAAAATTTCTGTGTAAAAGTCTACCATCTTAGCTTCAAACTGTCACTGGAACTAGGTTCATACAAAGGATGCCTATTTTTGTGCCGCACATAATCATGCATAGAAAGCTGTTCCCTTTAGTTGACTCTAATGTGGGAATGGTATTCTGTGGAAGAACAGTAGAGCAGAAAACTGGGAATTATACTTTTGTACATCTTCTCCACAGCAAGACTTGTCAGAATTTGACTTCATGTTTTAATACATTTATATACTTTGTTAATTTCAAAACACACTACTTTGCTAGAGACCTTACACGTTATTAAATGTATCTGTTTGCTTGTTTGATTTCTTTTTCCCCATAGCAGTTCTCAGGCAAACTTGATGGATTGATAAAACTGCAAAATATACTTACTGTAGTTATCTGGGTTTTCCTCAGCATCAGAAGCACAAATTAAAAGAACAAGAACATTGGCTTTGTCTACATAGCCCAAGATAGAAACCTTAGGCATCCCTACAGGCTGAACCACTGTGGCCAGGGAGACAAGTCAGAGGACTACAGAGAAAGAGAAAGATGGTAAAAGAGAGCTTTAACACTGTATGACTAAGTAATTTAACTGGAGGAAAAAGGTTGTTTTTTTCCTTCCTACATTTTGATTTTACTAATTCTTTTATTTTTTGTAAGCAATAACAATGTAATATAAAACTCTTAAACACTCCTAGAAACAAAGACTAGTAGTAAGCTTCCAGTTTTTCCATACAGAACATCTAAGTCACTATAATGCAACATCATGTTCCTTCTGACTCACTCTCCTTATAGAAGGGCATGAGAATTTTCTTTCTTTCAGTATACTGGACATTTACAATAATAAAAACAAGAATTTTTTTAATAAAAGTATGCTACAGCATGTTAGTTGAAATTCACTCTTGAAAAGTGATTTTATTTCTATGTAGTGGATAGAGCTATTTCCCTGAATTTTGGAGCATTTATTTACAAATAAAGGTAATTACCATTTAATTTCGTATGAAAACATATAGTAAAAACCAGCTCTTAGAAACTATCTAAATTTTTATTTTGTGATATTTATATCTGCTAATAAAAGATTTTAATAATGCCTTTCTAATTTGCATCTTAGTAAATGAACTCAGGTTAGGCAGTCTCATATTTAAAATCATATATTTTGAGGTAAATGTATTATAGAAGAAAATCTGCTAGTTGTAAATAAAAAACAAACATTAGGAGAACAAAATTTGCAGTTACTCGGAGCTGTCTATTTATCCCCTAAAACACCTCAAAGATCATGCAGAATGCATTTTTGTATCTATAAAGATGTACACGCACATATTTCTATACATACATTACGGTCCATCAAATTTCAGCACTGCATCTTTGCTAGCAAACTTCTGTTCTAGAAACTATGAACCTAGATAAGATAAACTGTGTGCTGAACCTGTTAAGTATTCAGCTGGTCATTATCTTTCAGCCTTATAAAACATGCCCAGTAATTAAACTGTAGATATATAACATCTTTACCCCTACTTTTTTCTTCTCTTAAGACAGTTGCAACTGTCTTTTCAATGTGATTTTACATTAGGTTTTTATTTATTTAAATTTGTAACTGTTAGTCTACAAGTATTTTATTTTGTTAAACCAGTTCAAAATTGTTGCTCTTTTCCTCTCTGAAAAGCTGAGCATACTGGATGTGATAGATGGATCGACCTTTCAGCAGCTATGGCACAATTTTAAAAAGGAAAGACACTTGATTATTCACTTGGGTGTCAAATCTTCCTTTTTCATTTTTGACTATTCAGAGCTGACATCTTCAGGAGCATGATTCTAAACTGATTTCATCTTTCCAACATACATGACAGCATCACCTGTTTCATTCAACTCATTTGATATCATGTCTTATGGAAGTCTACAAATTTAATGCTTTGGGAAAGAACTAGGATGAACTTATATTAATATCTGTCCATCTTTATGGTAGACCTTAACAGAGAAATGGTTTGTTGACCAGTTACGTTAGATACTTTCGGACAGGTTGTGCACTGAGTATCATCATAAATGATAGAGGAAAGGGTTCACGATCGGAATACTTTTGAAAGGAAACAATAAGAAATGAGTCAATATCTTCTATGCTTGTGTGCAAATGACTTGCTTATGTTTGCAATGCTTCTTATTTTTTGTTATACATATACTATACAGATACTTTATTTCTTTTTGTTTTCATACTCCATCTACGTTAAACTTCAAGCTAATCATAATCATTTTAGAAAGGTTTCCTACCTTATCCAAATACTGAAAGCAAAGAATCCATTAGAGAACACATATTCATGGTGACTTCAAATACAGATGGATAAACAAAAAGTCAAACCAGTAAGAGTTAACAAATGAGACTTCAGTAACAAATTTCAGTAAAAAAATTTCTTATTCTATATTATGACTTCTGGCATCAGATATGATGATATTGATATGGAACATTTTGAAAATAAGACATGATCATTCAATATATGTCTTAGTGGTGAGGGAAGTAATGTTCAAAATGATGATGAAAACTGATATGATAACAGTATGTTCCAACAAAGAAGAACCTGTGGAACACTTTTTTTATTATGGATCTTTTCTGGAAAGTTTTCATTCTGCCATTTCTATTAAACACATCAGTAAACTAAATATTTTACAGATATTTTGCGTATAATTAAGGAGAGAGTTTTCATAAGAACTCAGTAAAGTAATCACTACAAATAAGATTGCAGTGAAGAAATAACTCAGTGTTTTGCCAAGTGATTATTATGTCAATGACAGTAGTGATAACTGCTATTGAGCCTACGGCAGATTTAAGCCACAGGAGAGCTTGACATATGTGACAGCATGCCATTTAGAAGTACTGCCCAGATGTTATCCCTGGGGAAGGTTTCATTTGGCTCTAGCGGTTTAAGGAAATGTTGGGAAATGCAGGTTACAAATTGAGCAGTCCTTAGCTGTGTTGTATGCATTTGTGTCTGAGCCTATTATAGCTCTTCCATTTATGTTTGATAAAGCTGTGTTTGCTGTTGTTGTGCTGAAGTCATTAAATATTCTCAGCATTGTGCAGTGATATTGCGAATTGAGAAAAATGCCATTAAATATATTTTATTTTCATTTCAGGACATCACAGTAACAATTATAATGGAGCTAGAGTTCATGCCTCTGGCACATACTCACAATTTCTCCAACTTCCAAGCTTGCTGCCATTTGATACGCTCAAATCTGTATCATCATGATCTCAGACGTTACCCATAGGAACCAAAGTTATGAGCAAACATTAGACATCCCCTCCTCACCATGAATCTTGACAATAAGAAGGCTGTAATTTGAAAATTTCGTAAGACATATTTAAAACACCACAAACAACACTCAGTTCTTAATCTAGTCTAAATACAGATACTGTTCAGTGACAAGAACTGTCTAAAGGCACTGGTTTTGTCAAGGGTTGTATCAAGAATGGAATGGGGAAAAATATTTAAAAATAATCCTCTGAAAGAAATATAAGCACACCTAATTCACAGATTAGAAACATTCCCTCCTAAAAAAAAGTAAAATAAAATAAAAAAGATCAAAAGTTGTTCCTTCCTTTCAAATGAAGAAGCCTGGGAATATAGCAGATATTTCTTGGTTCCTATCCTTTTATCACAGTCATTCCTTTTTAGTGATGTGGGTTACTGTGCTCATAGTCTGAGAATTCAACAACCCTGCTACAGCCTTTCAGCAATACTACTACCTAATAGCTTAATATGTGAAGTAAAAACTTCTGGCTAAAATCTCACCTTTTGCTTTCAGTTATTTAGAGGCAAGAAAGCTATCTGACATCCCTAATGCTGCGAAAAGTGAGTGTGCAGACTACCTCCTGTATTTCATTATCAATAAGATAATCACTCGAGACATATTTATGAGTTTGGAGTGAAAATTAGGTTAATTTCCAATCTGTTGTGAAGGA
Organism: Morus bassanus; assembly: GCA_031468815.1. Classification (NCBI taxonomy): domain Eukaryota; kingdom Metazoa; phylum Chordata; class Aves; order Suliformes; family Sulidae; genus Morus; species Morus bassanus. Next base: position 52,893,023 of record CM062568.1, on the reverse strand, counting down.
GACTGCATTTAAATAAGTTTATCTCATAGTACAAGTATAGCCTGAGATTTAGGTGTTCGTCATGATGAGCAGCCATATCTGAACTACTCAAAGGAAAAAATATATATAGAGAAAAAATGTTGCAGTGGAAGGAAAAGTCAGAAGGAAGACTTAGAAAAAGAACAAAACTATTAAAAGGTGAAGCAGCTTGAGTCTCCTTGGAAGATCCAGAAAAGTAGAAGACTAGAAAGTTCATATATAACATGGTGTGTCAGGTTCCAAGAGTCAAGTACCTACTAGCTGTTTTTTTAGCAAAGGAAAGAACTCATAGCTCCATCAGCTGGGTGGTTGGTTGGAACATTTGTTGATCTGGGTGATAATCAGTGCAACATTTCTGATCTGAGGGACAGTGGGATCAGCAAGGAAATGAATGTGCTTATGAGCCAGTGCAGTATTTACAACACTGTTTGCCTTCCAGGTTTCATTTCTTTCAAACTGTCATCACAAACACCACCTTTTCAAATAAGGCCCCAACAGCAGCTAGAGAACCTAATAGTTAGGTTGCCCATAGCTGAATGGTGATTAGTCCACACATAGAGAAAGTCAGTGGCAACTATTTTCTTTCATTCTTAAAGTGAAAATATTAACATCATGCAACAAAATTCACTCAACATTTATGTTTTCATTCAGGGAGATGGATGAGAAAACAAATATTGTGTGTTACATGCATTTTTTGTTTAATTGCCTAATAATGAAATCAGAATCAAACATAAGTATTCTGATTTGTTAAATACAAAGAATCTCTGCATTGTCACTGGGCTGTGCTAGAGGGTTGTTTTTTTTTTTTTTTTTTTTAATGAATATTTCTGCTGTAGAGTTTAAGCTTTTCATATCAATCTCATTAAACATGATTTATATAATAAATAAAATTTCAGCCAATACGCTGATATCTTTTTCTGCCATTTTTAAAACCAGGAATCTGGGTACTCCTGTTTAAAAACTATTTTGTTTAAACACACCACCCCCCCCCCATTTTCATTTAATTGGAAAGAAAATTCCAAATGACAAAATGAATTTTTATGTTCTATTCTTATTCATAAAAATAGAATTTGCATTAGACTTTTTTATGAAATGCATATTTCAACTTTTACACAGACCTGATCTCCAATATTTTGTACATTTTTCATGTTACAGTTAGAGCACTCTTCAGATTACTCAGATTTTAAAAATAATCTCAAAGTGAAATACTGTATTTCAAAGAAAAAAATCAAGGTACATTCTCCAAAAACCGATCTGTTTTTTTTATTTTTAAAAAAATTTTTGTTCTGATTATCAGCAAGACTTCTTCCATGTTTATTGTACCAAATATCAAAATATTGTGTACCAAATATTACTTAATATTTAACTGATTATTAGTCAAAAGATTCAACATCCAAAAAATGAAAGGGTGGTAGATTAAAATTAGCAAAGGCAAAGATGGTCTTTGGAATAATCGAGTAAATTAAAACTGTAGATGCTGTGCAAAAGAAGAAAATGTAATTGTTTCAAATACACCACTGGACATTGTATTGGGTGTATGTGTCAAGGTTTTGGTATCGGGAGGGGCAGGCTGCAGGGGTGGCCTCCATCTAGCTCCAACCCACCCACCGCAGGGCACAGCTGAGCCCCTCGGCCAAGGTGGTGGCACCTCAGGGAAAAGGTATTCAAGAAAAAGCAAAATGCTACCTGGTAAAGTGAGGAAAAAAGTGTGAGAAACAAGCCTGTAGACACCAAGGTGAGAGAAAAAGGAGGGAGAGGAGCCAGAGCAGGGATTCCCCTTCAGGTACTGGAAAAGGACCACAGTGGAGCAGGCTTTTCCATGGAGCCTGTGGAGAGGATAATGCCAGAGCAGATATTCATGCTGCAGCCCATGGATGACCCTATGTAGGAGCAGGTCAATATTCCTGAAAGAACTGCAGCCTATGGAGAGGACCCACGCCAGAGTAGATTTTTTCCTGAAGGACTGCAGCCCATGGGGAAAGCCTATGCCAGGGCAGGGCATGTGACAGGGAAGGCGTAGCAGAGAGAGACCACTATGTACATACCCTCATTCCTCCTAGTGTCACTCAGGTGGAGGGTGGGGAGGAGTCTGGAGTGAAGAAGCCAAGCTAAGCCTGGAAGAATGGGGAGATAAGGTGTTGTTTTACTGTTTGTCTTTTTTTTTCTCACTACACATATCTCTTTTAATTGCCAATATCTTAACTTAATTTTCCCAAAGCTGAGTCTGTTTTGCCCACTACAATAACTGGTAAATAATCTTTCTGTCTTTATCACAAACTACAAGTCTTCTTATCCTATTTTCTCCCCCTCTCCCACTGAGGAGGGAGAGTAAGCAAGCAGCTGGGTGGGCATTTGGCCCTTAGCCAAGGCTAACCCACCTCAGGCATATTCAGTTTCTACATTATGTGTTCAACATGTATTTGCTTACATTCACCTTACCCTAAATGTAAAGGTAGCCTTTAGTAACATTACTTCATATTACAAAGAAAATGAGTGTTAGAAGAATTAAAAGCAATTGAGATGTGCAGGCTACATGGTAAAAAACAATATAATAATATAGGAAAAGGAACAGTTAAGGCTGTTAAAACATCCTGTCTCAAAGCAGTATGGTAACTAGGAATCAAATCCTTCTGTAAATACTACTGTAGAAAATAATCTTTTAAATACATGCATTCAGCAACATATAGCATCTAAATTATGTGATACAGAAATTGTCACTGCTTATGGTCATTTTTTAGTAATTTATTCCAAAATCAAGTAAATAAGCTTCATCTCCCATAATGTGAAGGTTGTTCCAGTAATAGACATCAATTTAAAACATTCGGATAAGTATCATAACAGTACTGCCAGTATTTTGTTGCCCCTCAAAATGCCTTTAAAATTACCTGTTGATATGACTGTATTAGGTCTTCCACATTGTTTGTGTTTCCTGTATATTAAAATATAATTAATATATAACAATATATAACTGAGAAGTGAGAAAATAAGGCTAGTCTAGAAGGCTTCTGATGACTTGTGTTGACAAACATGGGATTAATTTTAAGTAAAATAAAAAACTTAATCATGAGGTATTCTTCAAGGCAAGGGATAGAACCCACATTTTTTCATGTACTTCTTTTTCCCAGTTCTTGATTTCCCCCTCTTTAATGCTTCTGTCCCTGCATTCCTTTTTTGTCCTTTCTACCCCTTTTCCCTTTGTCAGCAAACTATTTCACTTTGGCATAACATTTTCAGATTTGCCCAGGATATATAAACCACCAACTGTGTTCAAAAGGTGGGAAAATTTTCCACCGTTCATGGCTAGTAAGTGCTGTAAACAGCAAACATTATTGTTGGCAAACATTAAGATGCTTGTCAAAGAAGTCTTTAAAATAAGTATGTATTTTTTCCTATACTACTCAAAACAAGGCTTACAAAATACAGAGAAAATTAAAGGTGCAGTGCCTAGGATGCCTACTAGTTCAGCTGGAACCCGGATTTGTATTCAAGTAACTTTCCCATTCAAATGTTAGATGTTAATCACACCATACCGAGGTATTTTGGAGCAGAAAGATAGAAAGAGGCTCTGCTACTGCATTTCTTAGGATGTTATATCTACTGTTTTTCTTTGCTTGTCATATTTCTCTGTATCAGTGATTTCCAGGTCAAAGATCATGGGCAGTATGCCTCTCTTGACATACTTTCATGTTGCTTATGGTCATAAGACGTCAAACACTTAAAAATAAGGATGAGATGTAACAAAAAAAAAAAAAATGTTGTCCACAGTTCCATATTTTCTCATTTTATTTGGTCATCAGTCAGCAGAAGTAACAGGTCACTATCATATACATTTCAATTTGTGCTGTACAAGAAATATATGCATAATATTTAATTTGAGGATCAAAGTGCCATGAAGTAAATAAAACATCTTACTGGGGATTAGGAAAGAAATCATGACAGAGAGAAAAACTCAGAAAGAGGGATAACCATTATTCTGCTGTCATTTTTGTTTTTACTTATTGGAAAAAATATTGAGGAATGTTTCAATGAAATATATGGTGACTGCACGATCTTGGCTAAAAATCAGTGACACCTTGCCCTTGGATTTTGAAGTTAACTTTAGTAACAAAGCAGTTGTTATGAATAACTACAATGGATGTCATGGTTACTTAGTTATAATGTAAATAAAAAGACTGTATTTATTTTTATAAGTTTCCAACCACTAAGCATTTAGTGTTATGTTATTTAAATTTACGACCTATACAATACATATTTTACACTAATAAATGGTGAAGTAAATTACATGAGAGGCAAAAGAACCATAAATAAAACCAGCTATCTACTGATATTGAGGTTTGTCTTATTTACCAATTGAAAATAATAATAAAAAAATATTTATTCTGCTGCAAAATAAGATGAGGGCAATATGTATGAATATTTTAAGATGGTTCCAGGCTACCTAGATTTATGGGGATCAGAAAGTATTTTCAGTGGCTGAGCTGAAATTTTACCTGGTAATGAATTTTCCCTGCTGAGATTTTTATTCACACTGAAATATCTTAATGTTGTGTTTCAGCTACTTAAAACAAGTAGCAAATTAGCATAAATTTATATGGCTACTTACATCTCAGTAAATCTGTGCCAGAAGAAGAAGGTTACTGAACAATTAATACTTTAGACAGATAACCTACATAGCATAACGTGGCAGTGTATCTTCTCTGCATAACATCTCTCTGTCCTGACAGTTATGACACATCACTGCCACACATCTTTTTTACTGGATGATAATTTTGACATCTATGTTACAAAAAAATGTTCAGTGAAAAAAAAAAAAAAAAAAAAAGGCAAAGAATTTTCAGTCAGCTAAGCCTACCAGAAGAACAGGCAGACTTTTAACTGCTGCCTGTGAAAGCAAGTAAGACCAAAAAATATGTAAGACTGTACTTTAGTAATGTGACAGGCTGGGGTTGCGCTGTGAGGAGGCAAGTTTCTGATGGTCAGCAAACTAAAAATAATGTCTACTGAGAAAGCAAATCCTCAAACATAATCTTTTAGAGGTTTTGCAGGTCACCCTAATTCATCAGGGCTGTGATTCACCACCACCACCACTTTCCATAAGATGGCAACACTACATACATGCTTTCTGCTTTGTTGGGTACTTGGAAAATGAACTTTGAGAGTCTTATCTCAGAAATGCCTACATAAGCCCTTGCTCCTGCTACTTCATCTCTTGCAGTATTTTCTACTATACTACCAAGCCTGCTACATGGAGAGGTTGTAGCGTTGTGAGTCTTAATTTAAATGAGTAAAAACAGTTGTCATAAAAAATAACCAACCAGGGGAAATTAAAAAAAAAAAAAAAAAAAAGAAAAAAGAAATATATTCTCACATTCTAGTACCAAGAAAAAAAACATGAAAACATGTTTCCATTAGACCTGCAAAGAGTACTCTTCCCATAAAGCATGTTCTTATTATCTCTTATTTCAGTACATCTTACAAATTTACATAATTTTAAATTAAAGATTGTCAAGAGTAAAAACATGGACTATGGGACAGATGATTTTCTTTGAGTTGTCTTCAAGTCCATAAAATGGATCTTTATTAATGTATAAAATAGGAAAAAATTTGGACAGTTTATTCCTGATACATTTTATCCTCAAACTGAAGGGATAAGGAGGTTATGAGTAATTGAAATGGTGATTTAGAATGGAAACTGTTACATAACCTCAGTTGTTAGTGTTGTTATTACTGTACCAGTAGGAAAGGCAACTTAAAGCCATGCTTTGGTATGGTACCCTGAGTGTCATTTCATTAGATTCATATGAGGAATTCTTTAGCTCATGGTGAGCTCATGCTCCATAAAAATAATGCTATGCAATGAAGTAGGTGATGTGGAAGAAAAAAATCACAGACCCAAATGTTTAATTATTAGTCATATATAGTTTGCTTATTGTTACATTATCTTAAATTACCTACTTAAAATGAAAAAAAGTGTGTATTAGTTTGTTAGCAAGTAAAAATTTCAAACTTTGAAGGGAATGTATTCTCATAGTGTTCATCTAGTAAATACATAAAATTTTAGTATACTATTTAAATAACTCTTTTTTTCTGTTTTTATCATAAATGTCTTGAAAGTTTCCAGTATGTAATTAGACTATGTGATATCTGCTAATGATTCTTGATGGATTTTTCACTTTTATATGGTGTAATTAAAAATATTTTGAGAAGAATAATACACATACATGGCAATTCTTTTTATAACCAGCTTAAACTTTATTTGTCTCTGTGCTTTTGTGTGCAAAATGGCAGTGCAGCTTCAGGCTCTGAAAGCTGAGATGAAAGAAAACTCTCACAGGAGAGTTGTGTTGGGGGTGTGGGTTGTGGTGATGTCATTTCTATTTTTGTTGTTGTTTGGGGGGGGCTTTTTTTAAAATTAATTAGAAAAGTCTCTCTGGTCTCTGTTTAAAGACTACAGGACTGAAGTTCAGCAAAGTAAACTTGCCAGAAAATTTTGTCCAATGGAACATGCATAAAAAGCTTGGTAGCTGAGCTTGTTATACCAGATAGAGTCATTGCTCTTGATTTTGATTTCATCAATACCTCACTCACCTAAATAATTTCCTTGTAATCTATTGAGTTTTAACAATGGAAAGTTAGCAAGCAAAAACCTTGAATCTGTTCTCTCTGAGCTCAATTAACTCTACCATCCGCACAGAGCAAGGGACAGTACTTTACACTGACAGCGGACTGTATGAAATGAACTGTGCTCTAGGGTCACAAGCTATCTCCTGTTCAATTCTTGTTCTATAAAGAAGTCCTTTCAACTCTTCATACAGATCCTTATGAGTTGCTGTCATGTGTTCATTTTGTGATAGTGACCAGAAATCAAATGAAGAAAAGCCAGGTATCTCATATACGTCTTTATCTACTTCTTGCACACACGCTAGTAGGCTATGATTAAAAGAAACTCTCCAGTTTCTCTTCCATAATAACATTCACAATTGGATTATGAATTGTAAGTCCTCCTAGCAGGAGACTTACATACATGGTCAGATTTATGCATAAAATTACCCCTTCACTTTTTTCATTTGATTCTGTGTTATAAGAAATTGCAAATAACCTTTCTCAACTGATTTTGTTCATACCATTCATGGCTTTATGAAAATCTGTGACTTCCCTCCTCAAACATTTTATCTTTCTCTCCAAGCTAAATATGTATTACAAATTTCCTCACATGAAAGTTGTTCCGTAGTTTTGGATGATCACCCTTTTTACAGTAATCTGTACCCACTGTAGGGCTTTTTTTCCTCTTTTTTTTTTTTTTATTTCTTTTTTTTTTTTTTTCTTTCTTTCCCCAAGGAGGACCAGAACAGAATCATGGATTTAGATTGACAAAATTACTTACCTTTTTTCCTTTTGATCTCAATTTCTTTCCTACTAATTAACTGGGCCTCAAGTGCTTTTTTGTAGAGGAAAAAAAAGGTACAGGATTTTCACTTTCTGTTGGCGAGTCTGTTATTTGAAAGACAAGAGGACAAGTAACTGTCATCAAAAGAGAGTTCTGAATTAGATGCTGCAAAAGTTTCAAAATAGTTGTGGGGATCATGAGAAAAGTAGATTACCTGAATACAATAATTTATGAAAACAATTAAGATTACAGAACAGTCTCCTTCACTTTAAATTAAAGTGGTAATAGTGATTTAAAAAAAAAAATATGTTTGATAATGAATTTTTTTTATTCTTAATTATGGAATTATAAATACAGAAATATGTCATTATCTGGACCTATTGATAACAAATTATATCAGGATTCTAATTTGTGGAAAATATATCTGGAAAGGAAATGCATATTCACCCAGATACTCAGCACCCAGTACATACAAATCCAGGACCCATGGGAGTTTTGCCTTCGATTTCTGCAGGGACAAGATTTTCCCTACATGCTTTTATCCATCTGGCTATAGTTCTGCATGAGGGCATGGAATAGTTTTATACACACATATTTCTGTCGATTGGTTCTCTTCCTTAGATCTCTTTATGCAGGGTGATATAAATCCAATATATCTTTTTCAAAAACATGTTAACAACCACTAAAATTGGTGATTCTTATTTCTTGTATTTACTTCATCCACTGAATATTTAAATTAATGTTGAACTCTCTGTATTACAACATGAAGCACACACATGGAAATATGCCAGCAACAATCAGTCTTGTAAGAGTTTTGCCCTTTGTACGGGTGCCTGATTCAGTTTTTGCTTGATTCTTTCAAGGTCAGAAATGCTCAAGAGGCTTAGAATCTAAGACAGCTGTATTTTATCACTTCTAATATTCCTTCTGCCCTTTTTTAGATAATCACCAAAAGCATAAAGAATTTGAGCCATTCACTGAAAAAAATTGGCTCATATAGCTAAGACAAATATCTCATTTCTGTATCAGTATTGCAATACCAGTTACTGTGCTACTTTAACTTTATTTCATGAACTTATATGAGGCAAGCTAAGCTAATTAGGTCATGTAATAAGAAAACCATTGTAGCAAACTGTTAAAGAGTGTTGCTCTTGAACAGACTTTTATGATTCGTGCTGTAAAGCAAAGAAGTGATCTTAGATATGAATCTGGATCTTCAAGATGTCAAAAAAAACCCCAAAACCCAAAACAATAACTCACAAAAATGTAAAGATGTAGAAGATAGAAAGATGAAGGGGGTTTTTGGGTGGGTTTTTTTTGTTGTTGTTGTTTTTGGAAAAGATTAGAAGTCTTTAATGGATATTTTTTTTTTTTTAAATGCTTAGTATTCCCTGTACTTTTTGATAAGCAGAATAGGACAATGGAGTTTGCATCAGGATACTTGATTTCTATTTTTAGCTCAGCTGTTCCGAGACTGACCTTGGGCAAATCATCTAAAATCTCTTAAGTTTCATTTTTGTCCTTTGTTCTTTCTTCTCATTGTCTCTTTAGATAATAAACTATTGATTCAGTGCAGTAATTGTATCTTAATGAAAGTAAAATATCTGGAACTACAGATACTCAGTCCGGTTAAAATGTCTAGAATATTACACACCTAAGTATACAACTCTATATAGCTTTCCCTGAATTTATTCTGTTTTAGATTTGGTGCTTTAGACTCACAAATCTTCTTTTGTGAGATAAGGATTTTTCATTAAAAAAAATTGAAATGTTTAAAATTGCTTATTCATAAGAAAGCTACCAAATCTATTTCTCATTCAATATTTAAGTGTATTTCGTATTTTCAATATCAATTCAAAATGGAAAGATTTGGTTAGTCCCCACTCAAATGTGACGTAGGTGAGTTACTGCTTTTTTTTCTTCAGATGCTCATGTGACACTATGACATAAATATTGCACTGCAAATCCTGAGAAACTGAGATACTGGTGAATTAAAAAGAAACATACCAAAAAATGTTTGGCATGCTCTATGATGCAGAGTTGAAAGCCTTTGTGAGGTATTTGGTCAGAAAAATCCCAAACACCTAGATAAAACACACATGGAAAAATTCTGTTGCAACAGTGTGTTCTTTCTAGATTGATTTACCACTTAAAAATCAAGAAGTAATGCTTAAAAAAGAAGTAGATGAAATTTTATAAGAGCTCTAAGTAGATGGAGTAGAATGAACTTCTTAAGATTCTCATTCAAGAACTGTAGACTTGCTGCTGGAAGCATGGGCCATAAATAACTGTGATAACAAATAATAGCAAATAACATCTGTGGTTACACTAACTCTGGGAAAAAAAAAAAGTTTACAGGGGCCATCAATCTTCATGCTTTAGGGCATAAGCTGATCACCGGCTGACATCAACAAGTAATCTCCCTTATGGTGTCTTATTACACAGTAAAGTAGATTACGAGCTTTTGTGACATAGGAGCAGCAACCAACATTGAGCACAGGCATTGATAAAGTACAGAACTAAAGAGACCATTGCTCCAGCCTAAGATTACAATACTTAAAATACATGTGGCATCATGCTTGCAAATTTAAGACTGATCAAATGTTAAGTTACCCACTGAAGCTAATTAACCAATCAGTCTGTATACTGGGAAAAATATTTAAAAAAATTGAAATTCAAGACAAAAATAAAAATTTTATTTAATAGAAACACTTGGTCTTTAAATCATACAGGACACATTCAGCCAACTAGGGTAATATAAGGTAATTAATTAGATCATTAAAGAAGATTCTTCCTTTGACTATTCTCCCTGAAAAGTAATAGTAGAGTGTTTCCTTGAGAAGAGTTTAAGCTATGTAAGCTTTCTCAGTTAAATTAGAAACTGAGAATGTGATTTAGTTTAACTTGAATAAATACAGGAGTAGGTGAGTTAGCTTTCTGTGGTGGAAACTGGAACTTTTCATCCTATCCACCACACTAGCTGGGGGAAAAAAAAACAAACAAACAAACAAACAAAAAATTGGAAAGGTTTTGTGTTATTTTTATAGCTAAAAATTTTTATAGTTTCAATGCATTTTTTATATAGGCAAAGAACACTGTAGCTCCAGAGGTAAAGTTTTGCTACTACTTAAGTAAAAACATTGGGTTTCCTATGAAGTTGGGTAGAAAAGAGGAAAGCCCTGCATAATTTCAGGTTGCTTTTCACAATTGTATTTTGAACGTGATTACCTATTGTGATTTTCACAGGAGTTAAAATCTGGAGTTCATTCTGAGAAGGAGAAAAAGAAAAAAAAGAAGAAAAAAAAAAAAACAAACAAACAAATCAAAGGGTAGCAGCAGCAGAAGTTAGAGATTATGAGAGACTGAATGTGAAGCCTCCACCCTAGAAGGTACTTGATGAAGCAAAAGAAAATATAAGCATGTAATGTGGTTAGAACAATACGCAAAAAAAAAAAAAAAAAATAATAATGATTAAAAGATAAACCTAAGTACTGCATACAATATATTATGCAACTTTGCAGATGTCTAATGCTTTCCAATAATTTAATTGTGAATAATTTGGATTTAAAGCTCTCTGAACAATTTGGGATCCCTGCTATATGTTATAGATTAAATTCATAGTGTAATTCTCCTGTGGTTAATTAGATTTATACTGATGCAAGATGCAAATAGTTGAGAACTGAATAAGACCTTACTATATACAGATAAGAAGAGCATGGTCAAGCTTTTCCAACCAGAAAAAAGGTCAGCATAAGAAACATTCCAGGAGTTTGGCATTCTAAGTGAAACCTTGAATGTCATAAAAGAGAAGCTGTACATTACTTTACAAAGCAACTGGTTAATGACATTAACTACTCTTAAAACCAAAGACTTAGATTCTTACCCAAATTTATTTTTTCATCTTTAAAGACAGATCAGATAAGGTAGATGACCAACTTATTCTACCTGCTTCTGTGTCCTTTCCATTCAATTTAAGATTCATGGGTCCAGAAGAAGAGAAGAAACAGAAGAACTTAGTTATATGGCCCAATGAGAAGGAAATAACTGCAGAAGGCTGGGCAGGAATGTCTTTAGTCTCCTTTCTCTAGGGACTATTTCTGTTCTTTTTTATTATTATTTTTATCATTAGGACAAAGAACATTAGGATCATTGGGAAAGGACTTCGTAACAAAAATTTTTTGGCTATTAGTTATAAACCAGTAAATTACATGTGGCCATGAAGGCACCTGGGCACTGGGACCAGATGACAATGAACAGTAAGCATCAATCCTAGCAAGTCAGTCTCCAGAGCTGAATGCCTTTATGCAGAATTCCTTTTGGAATGGTCCCTAGCGAATTCTTTTGGCTGAGGAGTATCTAGACTCCTGTACGAGACTGCAGGTTGGTACATGTCAAAGTCACCCTGGGGAATTTTCTAATGCTTTGCTAGTATAAAAGATTTGTTCTGATGCTTGAGAATGTTCCCAAATACTGTTTAATTCACTTGTATAACCATAGCTTCTAGGAAGAAATTCTCCCATAGACGTCTTCTGTATTTGAGGCTCCATATTCACATTGCCTCTTGCTCATTCAATTCCATGCATTTTTGGTCCCATAAAATTTGAAGTCTTTTTGGTGCACAGTGAGCCAGAGTTAGTGGGAAGAATGCAAGAGAACTTGCAAACTGTTCTGTGGCTTGTTGCTTAATTTTTTTTTCTTGGCAACACAGAGTTCCCTCAGGCTGAGGTAGACCTAAAACTCACAAATTCCTCATCTGGGATGAATTCATTAACCAACAGAAGCTTATGGAAAAGGAAGTTTGTTTTGCTTTGTAGCCATCATCAAGGGAAGATCAAGCATTCTGAATCTTGAGTGCACAGGAGGGATTTACCACATGCCTCTGAATCAGCTACTTGTTCTGATAAAGCTATTTATTTAATATTGTCTATTGGGTAGTTATTGTCCATTTCCAAGTTGTTCACATTTATCACCTGAGGTCACAGAATTATTCTATGCCAGTTCCCTATGCAGTCAAAGGAAAAAAAAAAGGAATTATCTAATTTAGCTGTCTTCAAACATTGTGCAGAGACCTGCACTCCTCTCCTTTGGCTGTAGCCAGTGGTCTTTGCTTAGGATGTTGGATTACTCAAATGCATGCCTCTAGATATTACATAAAGGGTAAGTTAAGAGCCTAAAGCAGAGATGCTGAAGCTCATCTTATACTTTACCTTCTGGAAACAGAGAGAATTCCACTGAGAAACGAAACACATTTTATTGTGTACAGTGCACATCAGAGGTTCATCCTGCTTCAGAAATGTCACTGTATTTTTCTTCTGCCCTAAAAAAAAGAAGCACTTCAGGGTGCTTTTTTATTTCACAAATACTACATTTCAAGCATATGAACCAGATGAATAGGAAACACCCTCTGAAGCTTTTCTTTCTTTATCTTTGCATTAACATATTTGTACACATAATATAATATACATACTAACTCTCTTTTTCACCAATTAGAAGATTTATTTTTATATTGATATTCTAGGTTCCCAAAAGGAGCAGGGAGGAGAGTTTTTCTTAACTGTACACTGTACAACTAGTGCTTCTTTTTCAGAATACAACTGTCACCAGACTAATTTTTATTAGAAAAGACCTGTAGGTGGTTTTACTAGCCTCTGAAGAACATGTTAACAGCTTTGTGAAAAACATGTAGCCATTATATGATGCACAGAGCTAGAACAAAATCATCATGCCTAAATACCAAGAAATAACCCCTTTCTAACAAGAAACACCAAAATTGAACTAAAGAGTGCCATTTGTTATTAAAAGCAGCAAAACAGAGAATCTAAGTCAAATGAAACATATTCCCAAGAGACAAATATTTCATGCTTCAGAATGTAGCAATTGCAGCCTAAGAGATTTAAAGCATTGCCAAACAGTTTTATGTTCATGTTTAGAAGCAAATGCCTTGAGAATGGCAATGATTACTGATGTAAACTGATTTTCATACTGAGTATTGCAGTCTGATGTACAATTCTGGGACTTGGGCTGTCTTTCTAATCTACTCTGGAAAAATACTGGCAGAACACAGTGGAAAAGTCGTACTCTTTTTTCAGTGCAAAAAGTGGCCTAATACTTTAGTCCTTCCTTGAATTATTATTTATTCAAAGCTTTATTTCAATGCAAAAGACTAAGACCATGGCTGAACCAATTCCTATGGACATTACTGAGATCTGATGGTATTTCAAATATTTAAATGTGTGGTTTTGTTTAGCACTGGATTAGAAATTAACTCTTCATATACTGGTAAAATTAATTACGCTGTTCCAAACAGACACACTTAAAAAAAAACCACCAAAATATTCCATTTATGTATGTAGGCTCAATAACATGGCTTGGTCATATTTATAGTTCAGTATACATGCAGAAATACCAATGACTTTTTGGACTTGAAATCTGCTAATAAATACAGCTGTAAAGCAACTGCCTCTTTGTATCTATAGACAAACCTTTATTCACTGACAAAACTAGAGGTCAATTTCTCTAGAAAATATTTCAAAACATTCTGTCAAAATACCTTGAATTATCCTTAGCAGTACAGGAATGATTGGTGTACAAGATAAGAACTTAGCTGCCTGCAGCTTCTGGCAGAATTCCTGTCCCCTCCCAGCAGCCTCAGGGGCTTCTTTCCCAGTCATGTGCTCTGTTGCGATTGGCTGGCAGGAACGGCCAGCCCTACCAGTTTACCTCAGAAGTGGACCCAGGGGGTCCTTGCCCTTCATACACAGGGGCCACCATTTTGGTTTGGCTGCCATTTAATGCCGGAGAGCTGCTGTTGTGTTAAATGTCATACTGCTCTGTGGTTGGCTGATGGCATTTCTTGACACCACCGTACGCTGTGTTCCCAGGCAGCCCTGTGATTGGCTGGCAGGACAAGCTTTCCCTGCCAGTGTACCCAGAAGCACATCAGAAAAGGAAGAGCCCTGCCATTACATCCAGGGAGGCTGCCACTTTTGATAGCACTGTTCCCCATGTGTTTTCATACTTCATTGTAACTGGCTGACAGATGTTTCTTGACACTGTCATGCCCATGTGCTTTCAGGCAGCTCTGTCATGCGTTGTCTATAGCCATAAAAACATAGGTATAAAATGGATAAAACAGTATTTAATAGGAGCTAATGGAATGAGTAATTAAAGTTTAAATGCAAATAGGAATTAATTAAACAAAATTAAAAGACAGGTTCAGGGTCCCCCAGTTTACCAGGCTGCAAAGAAAACCCTGACATGCCCACTGTGGAGCCCCTGGTGTAAATCCTCTCATGTGCAAAGAATAGCACAGTCCTTTGAGCTCGATTCAGAGGCCCCCACATCCAGGCCCAGCCCAACAGGATGATTATGCAGTATTACTGGGGCAGACTTTGGTCTGCATGACAACACACAGGCAATACTCTCTGCAAAAATGGAAAATCAGAACAAGATGGCCAGGGTTTTATGTAGGATCTATCTAGATAGTGTAGGGAGTTACCCAAAGATGATTAAAAGTTTTTTAAATTAAAAAAAAAAATAATAATTAGGCAATAAGGATAGTCATATTTTCAGCTGCAAAAGCTCTGTTATTAAAGAACTCAAGTTAATGAAAAGGTTTATACACAGCCCCTCACCTTGTCCTTCCTTCCAACCAGCCAATTCAGCAACATCTGTACAACCTTCTTAGATGGAAATTTTTCATGCTACTGTCTCTGAGCCTGTCACACAACTTCATGATCCTCTTCCCAATTTCTTAGTCTCTGCATAAATTGTAAATTCCTGGGGATATGTTATAATCCTATGCTATATCTAATAATTTGCATTCTTCTGGAATAACCAGCAGTCCTCATAGAAGGATCAATACACCCAATCTGACAAAAAGTTCTACATGATCCAATTACTTTAATTGTTAATAAAATCTTGAAAAACAAATCACCTACCTTTTACAGCTCCAAAGGATGAAAACATCTGAAGTAAAAAGTAGTAATGAAAGTGAACTTTTTAATGCATTTTTCCTGAATACTGAAATTTTTCTACAGAAGAATATTGTTGAAAGGTTAATCTTCCTAAATTTTTTTTGTTTCCACTCATGAGTACTGTGAGTCCTTACACAGAAAGAGTTAAATGAAAATTAGCACTTGGATAAATGATAAATGAAAGAAGGGAAGAAAGTCCACAAAGTAAATAAAACAAAACAAAACAAAACAAAACAAAACAAAACAAAAGGGTCTTTCTCTTCCTATCCAAATAATGTGCAAAAGGGAAAATTATTTAATTATTTCATGGTATGACAGAATATGGCACTGATAAGGCATTAAAAATAATAGAAATCCTTTATAGATGTTTTGTAAAACTGTTTAAACTTCAAAGACTTTAGTAAAAGTGGGAAGGCTTATGTTTCAGAAGTCTCCTAGATTTTGCAACAAGGAAAAGAAAGCATCAGCAGTTACACAGTAATGATAAGACTGGTAAGGGAATGCTGTGATTTCAGAGACACTTTGAATAGGTCTTTTCTGAGTGAGATCTGTTTGTAGCTTAAAGAACAGATACATCCAAAAAAAGGTTACTATCAGATGTTCAGCTGTAACTGAGACATTAAATGTTTATTGCCTCTAAAGACATACTGGAAATACAGGGTCAGTTCCTTTTCATTGAGACAATATTTGTTATTTTAAAGTAAAATAAACACAGAAAAGGAAATACAATTCCAGCACTAACAAAATTGAAGGGTGACTGTGTTAGGTAAGTAGTTAGAGAGGGACGTAGGTAGGTAGAATCCAAATCTTGTGTTAAGTTGAACTATAAATAAAGAACAGCAGGTATATTTAAAAATCAGGCAAATTAGGTCAAAGGATAAAAAACCCAGGGCAAATAGACTTTATAATTCTGGTACAGAACTAAATAAGACAGTCATGTTTTGTCCCAGCCTTTCCCTTAATAGGAGAAAGACAGAAAAATTACTTTCTGGTTTAGGTTTTGGGTTGTTGGGGGGGGCGGGGCATTGTTTGTTTAGTTTTGCACAGGATGCAGCTATGCTGCTTCTGTGTTAGAACATAGCTTCCGTGTAAGAGTAAAGTAAGAGAGTGTTTTGAAGGCTTAGTTCTGCCTCTTCCTCCCTTCCTGTTTTCACATCCCATTTTCATTGTAAAAATTAAAAGAGGAGTGCATTATAACACCTTTAAGGAAATAAAATTTCTCTTCTACATTGCATATTTCAGCAGCTCTTTCACAGAATTTAAAAATTGACTGTAACATAAGATAAGAAACAAGAAGTTCTTATCTCAACCACCTTTTCACATAATATCATAACTAGGTTAGTTAATCAGAATAGTAGTTTTACCTTCTACAAAATATTTTCACTGTAACACATCATAAATACTTGGTGTTCACCAGGAAAGTCTTTATTTTTTTGATTACATTTCTATAACTTCTGCTGGAAAGACTGATTATGTTCCCAAAGTGCTTTAGAACCTGCTCAGTTCTGTTTTCAAGCAATCTTGTCTTGAATTTGAGAAACAATGCTTGTGATGAGGTAAACCGTTTCTGGATCTTTATGTATGAGTGTCACATAACACAAGAAAAAATTCTCAATTTCCACAGTACAGAAAAGTAAAACATAGAGTTTAACACTTAATTGTCCTAAATTCCAGCTCCTGACAAAAGTATTTACTTTTTATATATATTCTATTTTAATAAAATAAACTTGACATTTTGTTTGTAAATCACATTTTCTCTATAAAAATCTGATACTCAATAACCATCAATTGTCCTTCAACAAAAATGATTCACCCTCCAACTGCTTTCTTATGATGGTCTCACTCACACTGCAGGGCCTCTTGGATGCCACAATACAATGCAACTAAAACTCCCTTTGAGAGACCTCAAACCTTTCCAAAAGGGTAAATTGCCAACTTCAGATTCATGATGAAGCCCATAAAAATACTCTGAGACAAATATCCAGCACTAAGTAAATAAAGGCCACAGAATGAGCTCCATAACTGTGTGGACCTCATTTATCCATAGTGCTTAACTGTTAGGACATCTCCTGGATCCTTTCTAGTCTCCTCACAGCTTTTGTAAAACATGTTACAGCAGGACAGCCCTCAGTGACCTGAGTAAGAACCAGCTGTGCCACGTGAGCTCATGAGGAGAGATCACTTTCTGCCCTTCTCTGCTTTGATAGCATAGACATAGAGAGGGGAGTTCTTTCCACGCCATGTCCGTGGCATGGAAACACGGACATCCATGGACTATTGGTTGGAGGCTTTCAATAACCCTCCCGCAACCTTTCCATTCATATCTTTGGTTTGCTGATTTAAAGTCAGTCTGGTTGTTAGCATCATCGTTGCTTTGTAAGACATGCATTACTTTGATACAACTATTCAGTGCAACATTGTGCTTTATTTCTTTTTCATTAGTAATTTAAGTTGCAAAAAGATACTTAAGAAGCCTTATTTTATCTCCACCTATGGCACTGAAATAAGGGGTGAATGTCACTGTGTACAAAGCTTTTCTAAGATAAAAGTTTACTTTTTATAGCTATCCTTTTCAGTTGTACTACCTTCTCTTACCATGACCTTTAATGGAGCTTATTATTCTGTTTCTTTTCACCAGGCCAGTGGTAACATGGGGTAATAGGCAATACTTGCTCTATTGGGTAATGTGATAGTTATTTTCCTTTTAAAAATTAAATCTTGATTACTGTTTATTGTTTGTGGCATTCTCCAGTAATCTAACCTTTCTGAAAGTCCACAGGAGTACTGGATTTAACTAGAAATCCAACACTCTGCTTGGACTGGAGGACTACTTTTGACATAAACCAAGAAATTCATTATTATATGTTCTTCATGTCTTGGTATTCATGGTATTTGGAAAAGCTAGCTGTAAGTGGCTTCAGGCTGTTTTTTTTCACCTGTGCAAAGTCACAGGAGATAGTATAAATAAAGCTTCCTTAGCTACAACACCTATTCTACTGGTATAAAAAAATGTGTCTCTGCTTTATTACATGAATGGTTTTTTCCCTCCACCTTCTATATTATCCCGTTGTTTGTGATGGTAATTTTTTGTACTAAAGGGTTTTGATCTTTGCAAAACAAATTTGCAGTGCAGTCTGAGTGAAAACAATTGAAGCATAAGATTCCCACTTTAAATCTAAACAGATTACTATGACTACAGTTTTATCTACCTGGAACACTGATACTACTTTTGCTACAGCAGTTAATTTTGCATGTTGTGCTAAATGTGTATTATATATAAACTGTTCTGGTTCTGGCTGAATAGAGGAAACCTTGACTACAGAACTATTTATAGTAGTGCCTGTTTGGACAGAAAGACTTAACTACATACATAGACACAGTTGAGAATTCACAATGCAATGTGCTATTACATCCAGGGCTAATCTCTCTGGAAAGTGTTAACTGCACTCTCATATATTTCACCCTGTAGACATTCATTGGTTGTTCTTCCTACTTAGAACATGGCAGGTAGAGGTGAAGGTTCGTAAGTAGGGCATAATTTGAAGTGTGGCTTTTGTCAGAGTAATATCTAACTTGTTAATCCTGCAGAAGAAACAGAACCATCTGTGATTTTTACTTATTTATTTTCCAGACAGCATTTTAAGAGAATGTGGGAATTGACTTCCCAACTTTTCTCAGGTTCCTACTTTAACCTTCTTTCTCTGGGTCACATTTTTGGACAACTTTTAGCATGTGCAAAAATATTACAGAAATAGGTTATACACAATTTGAGAGTACAAAGCAATCATTTATTGGCTACTACACACAGCATATTGCTAAAATTAACAAACTACTATGCTGATCAATAGTATGTTCCTCAGTGAGTTGCATAGGGAAAAGTGAGCTTTTGTTGTATTTTAGACTGGGATGACCCTCAATATTGCTGAGTTGCTATATTCTAATTGATCTCCTGTTTTGGGGAGGGAGGGCTGGATAGGATTTTGGAGTCAGTGTTTTTCCTATAGAATCCTTAAGGTACTAACTCTCCCCATTTCACCAGCTACCCTTTTGTCTGTGTTTTTACTTTTCTTATTTTTCATTGTTTTAAAGCACTTACTTTTTCACACCTTAGCAACAATTTTCTCAGTAAAACTGATCCCAGATCACACAGCTGCTTTGAAAGAAACTAGGCCTTGAATCACAGACAGCTGAATAAGGTTGTGTGTGGGGCTACTTCAGATTGAGCTGAATTGGTTCTTCAGTAATTGCAGTCCTGAGTATCCAAACTATTGCAATGATTCAGTTGCCCAAACACGGGTGTCTAATGCTCTGTGAGATGTCCTAGCATATCCACCTGGCTTCTGGCTATCAGTCAATATGAGTGCTGCCTCCTGTACATTCTACGACCCATCTGACTGCTCTGTGTAGATTATTTGAATACTAAGGGCCTCTGGACTTTATCTCTGGACTTTACTCAAAGCTTGAACACTTCATTCATATTTAGACACCTGCACTTAGACTCTTAAATTGAATTGTCTAGAATCTGCAACTAAATCCCACCCTTAATTTTTCCCACTCTTTAGATGAATCCTATTCTCAGTCACAGCATTATACTGTACACATTAGTTTAAATAATATCCTGAGAGTTTTTTGTGCAATGTATATTAAGCATGAAATTTAGGTTCTTTGCTTTTTCTATCAACAGCATAAAGTTTAGCTTAAAACTTTTGGCACTGCAGCACATCAACCACATGGTGCTGATTTCATGAAAAATAGGGCATCTCCTAAGAACTCCTTCCTCTGTTCTGCAACCAGTTGTCAATGGAGGTACCTATGCTCCTTGCTTCAGCAGCAGCTGTGACCGATGGGCACATGTATATTAAACATAGGCTCATGAATGCATGTCATTAATTATCACTTTTTAAAATACACTGTAATTTCCCAAAATATATTTGGTTTATATTAGTGACAAATTTGCAGACTACCTATCTGATGGCAAGCTCTGTGGAACAATGATTAATTCTTGTTCATGTCTTAAATAAGTTCTAGTTCTCCATGTAGTTGCTATATCACAAAAAAAAATATCCTAAATCTTTCCTTCAGGTCATCCTAAATGAAATGGCATTAAATAACACTTTACATTTTTTCTAACACAAATTTAGACAGACATTCAAGGTAAAACATGGATCTGGGAATCTTTACTATTTAGATAATGAGATAATTACTTGCAATTACAATTGCAAAGTTTGCAATTTAAAATTCAGAGATTAAGCACAGACTCTGTTAACAGATCTTCAAATCTAGACAATAATACAAATTCTGAAGATCAGTGTAGGACAACATCAAGCATATGACTGTAGAAAATCTTCAACTAACAAATATAAAATAAGAAAAAAGATATTACTTGGTTTTTTTTCATTTTTTTTTTTTAGAGGACAGTAGTGCAAACGTTTTTCATGTTAAGCATAGATACATGCTATTAGTGTTAACTGGTCGCAAAAGAGTTGATTCAGTCTCATGGATTTTTTTAGGTCTACTTACTCAAATATTGCAGTAGTCATTATAATCTGAAGTAATTTTAACTTTTCCAAAATTCTGCCAAAATTTTATTTGAATGTTATAAAAATTACTGTCAATTTGCTTATACTCTGAGTGGATATCACATCCTTTTAGTATTTTGTTTTCTTGAAGTATGAAACACTGTGGTAGTTTCAGCAGAGTGACTAGAGAAGTACTGAAGCTGAAGGATAACACTCACTACAAGGAATATTTTCAATCTGAAAAAAAACCTGTCCCTGTTACTTTCCATGTCAAGTGCATGAGCTGCAAAAAAATATTTTGTCTGCTCTGTCGTGGAAAATGAAGTGACAACTGCAGCATTTTACAGCTCATAACAGTGTCAGGAGCAAAGTCAGTAAGGAAGAAAATACAGAGGAAAAAAAAAAATCCCTCACAATGTGTACTTCACTGAAGAGAAATAAGAAAGAACAAGAAAACATCTTTGCAGTGACAGCAAACACATGAAAATAATAACAGAAGAAAATACAAATAAGGAAAGGCAAAACATAAAACACATCATAAAAGGGTTTCACTGGGTGATATGTGTACTTAGAAAAGCATATAAGCACTAGAAAAAGAAATGCTCCTGGAAGCTAGGGAAAAGTTTGAGAAATTTAGTTAGTGGAAGTTTAGATTAAGAGCTAGACAGAGAGGGAGGGAGAGATTCTAAAATAATTCAGTCTTTAGCTGGAAAAAAAAAAAATCATTCACACATATTTCATCATTCTAGATGTCAGTTCCTCTGGCTATGGATTATCTAGGTTTAAATAACGTTTTATGTGTTATATTAAAATCTTAATCTCAAAGCAGTTTCTTTTTTTTTTTTTTTTCTGTGCATTTGAAGAACTCCTTGAAATATTGTAACCAAAAAAGGAACCAGTCCAGATCATCAGCATCAACAGAGGTGTTTCTGTTTACTTTGAAAGGCTTTGAACCCATCATAAAGTAAAACATCTGCACTGGTACATAGGTATATAGATAATAAAGAAATTGAAAAAAAAAAAAAAAAAGCCATTTAAAGATAGTTCCCTGAAGGAAGCTTCTGAAAAACGGGTTTCTGATACTGAAGCAATAGCAGCAATCCAATCTTTGATCCTCTCCACCCCCAAAAAAGCTTTTGCATGATCTGACCTTTGCTGCTATTTTATACTAAGAGCTACATCCTGTATTAGATTTCAGAATTGGTTCTGGAAAATTGGTTCTTTTAATATATTATGCCTATCAGTGACAACCTTTACAGGCCTGGAATCTCTAGCCATTTAGATAAGTCTAAGGATTTGAAGCTGATCTGAAAATGTATAAAATATAGTGATTAAAGGGATGAGGCAATAGGTAACATGAGGAAATATGTTTCTGCCTATTAAGTCAGTAAAGATACAAAATTATCTTTAAAAGCGCTCTTGTCATCTTATCTTTCAGGAAGCTTGTGCTTATGAATTTCACCCTAAATGGCTCTGTTGCAGAATAACATGTATCTTCAGATGCCTCAAAATAACTGAAACATCAGGGAGCATGGTTACTGCTTATTAAAAGATTATGAAAATGTTTTTATGTGGTTTGTTGAGAATGTTAATAATCAGATCTGTGCAAAAGGAAAATATAATGGAAGCTAGATGCAAAAGTAAGCTTATCTTCTCCCCTGAATATAGAGTGCTATTTTGCCATGTTAATGCCCTAACTAATGAGAACCAATATTAATTTTGTAAATAATATTCCCCAAAATAAAAAATTGATACATATTCCAGCAATATTCAGAAATGCAAAAATTAAGATGCTCTTCTGGGAGAAGGTATATGTATTTGAATTTCTAGGTATATTGTAAAGTATTTGAATCATGCTCCTCAAATTTGCTTGCATAAGAAATTCTCTAAGGAAAAAAAAAAGATAAATTTATGCTAATAGCAAATGAATGAGCAAGTCCTTATAATTTCTGTTATTTAATAACTTGGAAAGGGTAGAAGAGAAGAGCATTTTGAACTTGTGTTGTTTAAAAATAAATTTGCTTCTAGCAAGCAAGTAATCTAGCAAGTAGAAACCTTGCAATTTAAGAAGTGTAATTTTTAGACTTATGCATTATAATGAAATCTTTACTTTTATTTCTGACAAACAAAATTAATTATCAAGATTTGTATACACTGGCACCAACTAGAAGATAAAATTTATGCAAAAATCATAAAATTATATGTCCTATAATTTAGCCCATTAAAAAAATTAAAAAAAACAATTAGTACATAAATAACAGCCAATGGCTTGAGAAAGATTTTGCCTTAAAGCTCATTTTGAAAACAGCTGATAAGCACAGACTTGGAAGAAAGAAGACAGTACACAATTTAAACAGAAAAATAAATGTTAAATTCTGTCTTTTATACAGCAGAATATGTGTTTCTTCATTATTTACTGGGAAAAAAATAATGTTAAAGAATAACATTACTGCTAATTAAATATTATGTGGTTTTGGTGCATATTCTTTCCATAGACTCAAGAAATGAAAAATAAGCCGATACAAGTTAGAAATAAATACGGGGTTTTTGTAATAATATTTTGCCCCTTTCTGTTCAGAAACAATGGATATGTTGAACATGAGATTGTACATAAAGCATGTTTTAAATTAAAACTATGCTCTGGGTGTGACATACTTAGATTACAATAAGCCATTGTTAGATTTTTATGCCTCTTTCATGGGTTCTAAGTGGAAGCCAAGAAATGTGCCACTGGCCGTACAACCAGGAAAGGAAGCATGGAGAGCTCATTCAATTAATTAATCCAGATTAATCCAGAATGAATTTCAGAGGCTGCCATGAACCAAGATTGAACAGCCTCCTTCCTATCAAACAGGAAGGACGGTAGAACACAGACAGACAAGCAAACTGAAATGAATTCATTATTGCTTTAGTGCTATTAGCTGAATGGAGAATTTCCATCTGAATTAGTTAATTCAAGGTTCAGCCTTCTACAGAAAACGTAAAGACTTCTCCATGTCATTCATCAGAGCTGCTTATGTATAAACTAACAGAGTTTTTTTTGTATGTATAATCACATTTCGGTGTTTCCTATTACTCCATTGTTACCACTTTCACCCAAAGGCATGATGACAGGTACGACTTCAAGTCTTAACATGCTTGTATTTTCGGGATTACCAATGATTACTTCCATTCTACTGTGAACATCCTGAACTGTGGAAATCCATGAAAAGTATCTGGTGAAAAATACTTTTAAACAAGTGCCATTTTTATCTAAATGTAAATAGAAACTAAACAATCAGTATAATTGTGTTATGGTTTAAATACTTCTGATATAAAATATATAATGATTCTGTGGTATCAGAATTCTACTAAGATTCTTGGAGCACTGGTGCAGAATGTGTCAAAAAGTAAAGAATAACTAATATAAGTAAATAAAATAATATTCATTAGAAGTTGGCTTGTACTGCTGAGACTGAATATCTGTTCTTATTTTTGCATTAATGAATGAGATGTTCAGAAAGTTGTGCTCTGAAGTTTCACAGGGAGTTTTGCAGCTGTCAGGCTAGCTCATATACCTTACCAGCTATAAAGCGAGTGCTATCTCATACAGAATCAAATACCCAGTGAACTTTTTAGAGATGACACAAAATAAAAGTTTGTGCCATAAATAAAGAAAAGGAAGAAAAAATAAAGGAGAAAATTAAATTAAAATGGTTATTGTACTTAACTAAAATCCAAGGATCTGCAGTCTGATACCAGTACTGCTCTGAAGAAGAAAATGCGTCTGTTGCCTGCAAACCAAGAAACCCAACAAATGAATAGACCTGAGAGACAACAAAGCCTTCCTAAATCAACACGTGATACCTTTCCTCTGTGAAAAATATCAGCCATTAGCTAACCCTGACTTCCTGATGCCTGTTGACTTCCAAACTGTGAGTCCAAAGCTATCATCTGTTACACAGGAAAGGTACCACATAAATCAACAATATTTTGCCTGCGGCAGCATCTTCCAGCCTTAACGTACTACAGACTGAAACTGTGCACATTTTCCCTTTCTGAGAAAGAGTAACTCCCACATCAGTCTGGTGACCATTCTGAATTCAGCCATATTGATCACTAGCAGAAATGTGTATGAGTATGTGCTAAAAATCAAGCTAAAAACTGACAGCACAGCATATCATCTCATACAACCGTCAAGATCATTAGTTCAAATACCCAGAACTTACAAAGACACTGGGGTTTTTTGCTTGTTTTTGTAGAAACACATTCATGTGAAATGGGTGTCTATCATTATTTAACATTTTCACTACTATAATTCCTAAAGGCTCTGTCCAAAGGGCATCCTCAAATCAGAGAAAGAAGAATAAAGGCATTCCTGGCTATCTGTTTAAAGGCAAACTGAATGTGATAATCCTGCCCATATAACAGAATGAGGAAATACAAAAAACTGCATGGACCCAGTTCTGTACATCCACACAGCTTGCTGCAGTGGTCAGGGGTACCAGTCTTGGCTAGAAGCACTACGGTCAAGTAGTTGAGGACTCAGGTCAATCCTGAGATATAAAAGCAACATACTGCTTTTGTTTCTGGAATAGGCACATGTAAGACCATTATTTTTTATGAAGCATGGTGTAGTGTGGGCATGTTGAGTGGAGTTCATCTAATCACACGTTGGTATCTACAGCATAAGCATAAACAACATCTGCATCGCTCATCCAAATTTGACTTTAGAGGTGGGAATTGGTGGTTTTGGCCTATTAAGCTTATTCTATAAGTTGTACAACACCATTCATCCCAGTCTAAATACATCTAAACCAGGTCTGATGAATAGAACTCTATTTATCTGCATTGATTATAAAGGGTTCCTCCATCAGCTAGCTCAGAAGTAGACATCTAAACGTAGCTGAAATGAATTCTGCTCAACTTTCTGTTTTGCAGAAAGAATAGAATTCATTTCAGCTACGTTTAGATGTCTATTCTGTGAAACATGGAAGTAAAATATATCTTTATTTTAGAAAGTTTCAAACATGTTTCAAGGAAGTTTCCAAAATATTTATTTTTACATTGTTGTTTTATCTCCATTAGTTTACAACATAACAAAACAAAACAAAACAAAACAAAAGATATGGAAAGTTCAACAGAAACTACAGAGGACTGTGAAAATTCTTATTTGAAATTTTAGATCTGTTACTTTGCACTATTTCGCAATACTTTGTCGCGGAGCATATCTTGTTCAATCTGACAATCAGTAGACTTGTACAAAATATAAAAATAGAATTCCTCTCATGTGCCTGTACACTGACTAAATATTCATGTATCACCTTGGTATTGTGTCAGGGTTATAAGGAAAGTAATCAGTGGTAAAGATAAACATAAAGCCTGATTTTTTCCACTTCAGCTGAATGCAGATAGGTCTAATGCCATCAGTTCCAATATTATCACCACTGACACATATCTACTTGAGAGAAGAAACAGACCTCTTATTTGAAGCATTTGCATAGACCAAATTCACAATGGCTGTAACCACACAAACCTCACTTCTATTACGATATTGACTCCAAATACTTCAGATTTCAATTTGACACAATCTATCATAAACTCATATTCACAGTACCAGTCATAAAAGTGATCCATAAGTAAAAATTATAATTTCTAAGCAGTATACAGGGACCCAAAAGATACAGGCTGAATTTCTGAGTTTCTAGCTCTCATACAGGTTCTTTCTGTAATCTTGGGGAAGCTATGTAGTTACTATATTTTACAGTTCCCAGTAAAATAAGGGATATTGTCTCCCTTGTCTCTCCATATTTCTCCATGGGCTTCTTTTGAATAGTTTTGTACTATTGTTATTATTAATCTAGATTTTTGATCTATAATCTTAATATAAGAACAGGATATTCTAAATTAAACATATTTTATTTGCAGCATCATAAAAAAGGTCTTATAAATTATTTATAGTTGTATTAATTGAAGAAGTTACACTGATTTAATTGCACCAGTTTAATTAGGACAATAACAATATTAACTTTCATACATATACAAAACTTTGCATCACAAACTTTCTAGGGAAATGATCACATAATGTATTATGTGTTTAAGTCAACCGCGATTCCAAGTGAGGGTGATGTTTCTTTTTATGACTTAAATGGGTATGATTTTGATCTTGCAGGGTGTTTGCTTTAGGGTAGTCCATAGGACCAGCTGGATTTGGAAAGAATATTCATGTACAAAGAATGCGCAAAATTCTCATCTCCTATAGCACAGACAAAACCAAAGGCAGACAAGTTATTTTTTCCTTCAGAGAGCTAACTTCCTTTACACATAAAGCAAACACTTTTCTTCATTGTTTTCAGCCTTATGTTCCAAGTACCGTTACTACACTAAACTGACCCACAATAACTATCTTTCTTCATATCCTTAGCTGGAGTCCATATGCTTCATAAAGTAACTTACTTCAGTGGGATCTCACTGTGGCTTACGTTAAGGCACATCATCTCACAGTTATTGCTGGTTTAGTCTATTTATTTAAAAGACAAGGAAGTCTTTAAGATGATCTGGCTGTCTTGTAATTATATGGAGTTAGTTTATTAAATCCACCCCTCAGTTGCCTGTAGCTATTTTTCAGGTGTGTCAGATTTAGAGCATAGAATTTTCTGGCCTTCGTATTCTAATTGCCCTTCTGCACCTACGAGTATATTCCTTATTTATAGAGGGAGACTTTGGGAGACAGCGTGCTTTGAACTGACAGCAATCGCACAAGGTGTGTATTCTGTTCTAGTTGCTGAACATTCCATTGCTGAATAATAGGATTTCCTTTGTCATCTTCCTCTGGTCACTGACAATTACCTGTGTTCTTATGACAAGCAGTAACTTGTTAAGCCATGGTAATCTGATTGCATATCTTTGCCCTCAGGTTTAATACACCATTGCTTCCAGGATCTGCTACCATCAAAACATCTTTTTTCCCAATCTCTCTGCAGTTTCTCACACAGCTTACTGATTAATGTTCTAACCTCTGTGCTTGTTCCTAGAAAAATCCCCAGAGTCACCCAGCTGAGTTTCTGCTCAAACTGTCTTAATATGTCCTTAGTTTGGCAATCTCCTGTTACCTGCTTATATAAGAAAGACTAACAGTATCTTACAGTTATTTTAACTGTAGAAATGTGGCTAGAACTCCTGCGGATATTAAAAAGAAAGAAAGAAACAAAATAAATAAAAACCCACCCCACCCCCCAAACAATAACAACAAAATAACCCCAAGAGTGTTTTTTCTGTTGTGTTTTTTTTTGTTTGTTTGTTTGTTTTGTTTTGTTTTGTTTCGTTATTTTTTTCCCTAGCTTTGTATGATTTTTCCAGGACAGCCTTGTTGCTGTAGCTTAGCTGAGTGGCAGACAAGCTATACGTTGTCTTCCACCTTTAAATGGAAAGGAATCTTTTTTTCCTTTTCTTTCTTTCCTTAACAAAATTGCATTCCATTTATTAAAAAAAAAAATATGTTCAATTAACAATGTATTCTAAAAGCCTTTTACTGATACACAACAATAAGAAGCAAATGTAATTAATTTAGCAAAATTAGCTTGATTTGTAAAGGTTATTTGGAAAAATTTTTCCTCACGCATATTAGGGATGGAGGAAAGTTCACAAATGACATCATGAGACAGATGGGAAGAGAAGACAACAGATTGCTATTTTTTTATTATATGAGATGGGGTAGGAAGGTTTATGTCAGCTGTTAGTTCATTTGAGGAAATTATGAAGAATTTAATACCCAAGTGCTTCTGAGAAAAACTGCAGTTTGGGGAATTTGCCACCTACAGCATGTGCTTAACCCAGTGGTAAGCATGTATTATCTATCTCCCCTTTGTGCCCAGTCACAGAGGATATGACTCTTTTCTAGCCCTCAGCTATAGACCTAGTCCTTTCACTGAAACTGTAGAGGATCATGACTTAAGCATTGGAAGTCCCTAGATCACAGCTAAGACAACAGCTGTTGCACATATGCTCACGTAAAAAGAAAGAACACTGCAGAACAGTAAAAACAGCTATCCAGTCTCAAAAAGGAGACAATATCAGACACTGGCTTTTGACAAAATGAAAGCTGTAAAAACAATGCCTTCCTCAGCCCTCAAGTCACTTACCGTGCATTTTAAACTGTCTTAGACCATGAGAGAGTATGAAAGAATACTGTCTGGTGTGCAATAAAACTATCAGAACTTTTGCCATGTGGGCTCACTGCCAGCAAGGTATAACCTTTTCAAAATTGCAGAAGCCCCAATTTGCAAAAGGAAGACATTTAAGTGTGAAAGGCAATTGAAATTAGGCTTCTAAAAAATCAGGTCAGGTATTCAACAAGACATTAGGCATCATTCATGTGGAATTTGCAGAGTTACCTTGAGGAAAGCAAATCAGAGAAAACTTGCTGTCATACTCCAGTTTCTGGCTTGCAGCTTCCATGGCAAGGCTCCTGCTACAAGATACAGGAGAGGAGGAAACCGGTATTCAGTAGTGTCTTGCTCTCAGAAAGAAACCAGAGCTCTGAATCCCCAGGAAGCTACTTCAGCTTCCAAATTTCAGATTCACGTTTCATAGAGGGGCTCTTAACATGCCAGTACTCAACATGTTGGCTGCTTTGAATACTAATTTAGGTCCCTGTGGCTGGTGTATAGTTATATCTAGGCACCTAAACCAACACTGCAAATTCAGTTTTGTGTATCTCTGTTTTAGATGCAGTACTAAGCATCACAATGCCGTCTGTTGAATCCCCGACTGAATCATTTTTCAAAACGAGACTTGGGACTAGAGAGAAATAAGCAATTAGGCATATAAATGAGTACTAGAGTATGTAAACCACATATTGGCCAATCTGTGCTTCAGTAATGCCTATCTTTGATGTACATAAAATACATTAAGATTGTTCCTGATCCAAATGCCTTCTGTTTTCTGTGTTTTCTGTATATTACAGTTCTTCTACACATGCTTAGATCTTGTCTAAACAAACAAGCAGGATCTGCTCCACATAAAGCTATCTTTAAATTCTGTCATCATACCTAACAAATACCAGCAAGATCAGGCCTGTTATTTTTTTGCATTGCTTGTTTCACAGTAACAACACATCTGAAAATAGTACCATTACCATACCTTTGGTTTTGCTCCTTATTTATGACCTGATGCTTAAAGAATTCTTCTAGGAAACACAAAATATATCTTGGCAGCCCAAGAGAATTTTTAATTTGACTCCTTTTCTTGCTGTAGGGAGTATTCAGCTACTATGCTTATTGTTTTCATATATATATGAAAAAAACCCTGCTACTATTATTCCCAGATGAAAAATAAGCATAATTACATATTTCTCCCTTTCAAAGTATTTTGAAGGAACTCTAACATTTTAAATGTGAGCTTATTGTTACTGCTGTTATACTACATTATTACAGCTGTTTTTATTAAGACATTTAAATATATATAGTTTTATTCATATTCGTTATTTTGGCCTAAAGACTTGTAGTTTCCAATTACATAGAATAAAGCATCATTAATATAAATTATTTTATGGTGTTTAGTGGTTTCTTTATTAATGAAAACTAACATTTTTTTGAGCTCAGATGAGTTACTTCAGGATACCTACCATTCTTGCCTATCATTTAGGAGAAAAAGTCAACAACCACCAAACATGGTAAGTTACTGTAAATTTGCCAAGCTCAGCCATACATTTGTATGTTGTGTTCCCAACTGAGGCAGATTCCAGTGTTTAACTTAACATTAAAATAACAAGCTATTTCTTTCATTGTACTTGACACCTCATTTTGCATATGATAAAAACCAAAACTCCATAATTCCAATATGTTTTCAGTGAACCGTGTAGATGATGTGGAACTGCAAAACATTGGGGACTGCCAGGGGTATCTCAATATGCTAGTAGCTGAAATCCAGAACAAGGTATTCTGTGGTCTGCCTGTGGAATAATTTGCATTTACAGTGGCAATCATGCTTCCTTAAATAGAAAGAGATGATTTATTATGTTAGAAGAGCAAGACAGGAGAAGAATTTTAAAATTCTTTTTCTTGCTTCAAACAGCTTCACAAATAATCTGAAAGCTACCTGTGGAGCTTAGAGGAATGTTTTCAAGCACTTTTTTTTAAAAGATGGACAGAAACATCATATTGAATTCAGCTGTTTCTTCTTGAGTGTTTGGTTTCACAATGGTTTTGGTATGACATTGCAAAATACTGTAATTCAGCAGTCATGTTATACACTGGTGTTACTGCAAAATCTTGCTACATATAGTACTATTTCAAACACTAATGTGTGCATGCAGAACAATTGAGTAAGAAATGTCTATCATGTGAATTGTAGGCAATGTATTTTTGGTAGCTAACTGCTGTTTATCTACTTAACAATAACATATCTACTCTGCTAAATAAAAGAAGTTAATGCAACAAGGTGATGCCTGATTATCCAGGCTGTTTAATTGTCAGGTCACTCTCTGGACCTCATGTGAGCAGCTTTTAATTGACAATCTTCTAGGAAGCCTAGGGGTAGTTAAGTCAAGGGATGACTCCCATAGACAATAGACACAAAAGTGTTCAAGGACTGGATCCCTTTACTCCACATCTCTCTCCAACATTAACAGAAAGAGCTTTGTACCCTGTGCTACCACCACATCTGCATGCCACAAAACAAAATGTGAAACACGCTGACTCAGTTTCACAACAGGAAGGAAACGGTCAGCTGAGCCTTTACAGTTTTTAAAGTGTTTTGACCTGAAAGAAAGGGTGGGGGGAAAGTCCTCAGAAAATAATTCTGTCTTGAAATCATACAGCTCCTATACTGACTCCAGAGCACTTCTAGAACCAAATGCTATGCAGTGGGGATGCAGCAATATGCTCTACAGGGAGCTGGTCTTAACAGTAGGCGACTGC
Source organism: Morus bassanus (assembly GCA_031468815.1). Taxonomy (NCBI): domain Eukaryota; kingdom Metazoa; phylum Chordata; class Aves; order Suliformes; family Sulidae; genus Morus; species Morus bassanus. The sequence continues at coordinate 52,861,225 of CM062568.1, read as the reverse complement.
TGTTCTATTTATCAATGCAAATAACCTCAGTGATATGGCTATAATCAGTTTTCCTTTCATCTAGTTAACAGTGAAAATTTCTGATAATTATTCTTACCCATGAGATGGCTGTATTTTTTGTGCTTTCACCAGAAAGAAAAGACCAGAAAACAACTAAAACAGTCAACTATTTTTTTTCTGTAATCATGCCAAACACACTCCAGTATGCTATGGTACATATTATACTAGCTGCACTATAGTTCGTTCCTTCCCCAGAGGGTTATTTTGCTTATTTAGCCTTTCTTAGCTATATACAAAGACAGTATTCCATTGTTCAACATACAGTGTAAAGGAAGCTTTTGTTTAAAAGAGTTTCTCTTTTGTTAGCTTTTTAAATGTTACTGTCTGCTCCTCTTGTAAACAACTTTTCTTGTTACAAGCATATTTAATTCTTTTCACTCTGATAGGTTGGCTTATCTTTCTGTAATAAAGAAGGTAGCTATATTACTAAATTCAGCCTTTATGCCTGCAGTGGCTGTAGTTTAGAGATGCATGTACTTGACTATTGAACAATTGTTCATCAGTTCAGGTGTCTCAGTGCTTGAACTAAAGACAACTTGAAGACTCACAAAGTGGAAAAGGAAGAGGACTTGCTATATATGGCTTAAAGTTGCCAAGCAGTACAAGACTTAAATGAAAATAATAAGAAATCAGAAAGAAGTGGAAAAAGCTATGTTTTTAGATAGTCAAAATTTCCTCCACCATTGTTTCCTCCTGCTTACAACTCTGTACTTATGTCTCAAGTCTTTCAAAATACGCTAAGGGAAAAAAAAACAGTTTGACACCTGAGAGAAAGAAGAGAAAGAAAGAGTGAAGAACAGAGGAGAGAGAAAGGGAGAGAAAAAGAAATAAAAAGGAAGGAAAGGAGAGAGGGAGGGAGGGACAGAGGAAGGAAGGACGGAAGGAAGGAACGAAGGACGGAAGGAAGGAAGGAAGACGTGAATGTATGTATATATTCAGTGTTTTGAAAAATACAGGCAAGTTCTAAGACAATCATTGAAAGGTGAAGCTTATACCTCTTATGATAAAGTTAATTTACCCTTTTAATTAAGATGTGGAAGCTGGAAAGTAGAGTGCATTTGATGCAGGAATGTCCGATACAGAATGATACAAGGACAGCCTACAAACCAGGGAAAAATGAACAAAGCATACGAATATACCTCCTGTGAAGTAAATGATACTATGCAAATAATGAAATGCAAAGGTAATATTATCGACCAACAGACCATAACAAATCTGGGGAAAAGCTAATTTTTATCACCATTCAAATAACTGCAATGAGTTTCATCTATAATTATTTTTATATTCTGGTAGCAATTAATAACCCCATAAAAGATTGTGGTCGTTCAGTATTAAACTCTTCAGGTGTAACTAAGAAGGTGTAATTTAATATACAGATATACAATTACCTTAATAATGAATTCTGTACAGCATTGGTTAATTATCCCTCCCCTTGAATCTAAAAACTGGTGGGGTGACACAAGACAGCCAGCCCAAGATACAAATTGGCATGCTCAAAATTCATATGTTCTCACTCTACTCACAGAAATGAGTGAATCCATGTCAGTGTGGAGAGTACACAGAGGTCAAGAAATGAACATGTTCTGAAAGTTTGAAAATAAAGAACACTTAGCTCCTGTGCACTGATTATCATTGCTGACACAGACCACTAACCCTACAGCAGCTTTGAGCTCTCAGTGCATGATGCATGGGAAAAATTGAGGTCTGAACACCAGAATATCAAACTAGGAAAACTTAACCAGTTCCCTACTGTGTGAACTAGACCACAGAAACAAGAGCAAATCCAATTTTTTGTGTACAATTCAGTACAGGCTAGCACCTTAACAAAAAAAGAGAAAAACAATGTAGCCAGATATAAAAGATTCAATTCTTATTCTTAAAAGCTTTTTTATATTTTCCTTTTCTTTAACTCACACCATATTCCACCTCTTTTAAATAATGGCAGTGACAACATTCAAATCCATCTAATCATGTAACAGATGGTTATATGGCAATTATACAGCAGTGGATATATATCACTTGCTTTAAAATTACAGAAATATTCCTTAATTTGCCTTGCATCCCTTACAAGATTACAAGTCACTTAGATTTAGGCGTCTGAGCTTATGCTTTGGATCTCTGGGAATATATGCACTCTAGCTGAAGCCCCCAAGCTTAACAGAACACACTCGATGAGTATAAAACCAAGGTAGGGCTGCTGTCCTGAAAGGCAACATCTCCCATTCATGCTGAATACACGTTACAATCGGTCTTAGAAACTCAGTTCATAAACTTTTGTATTAATTCCTTCTGTCAAGCTGCCTGGCTCAACCTTAGAAATGACCCTTAATATTACCTCCAGAGGCTTTTTATTGCCTTCTTAATTCTCCTTAATCTGCCTATCCCTAGTTTTTTATTGCTTTTTCACTGCCTGTCTATTCACAATAGAATCTAAAAAATGCAGTGTTATCCACATGCAGAGTCCCTTCTCTGTGGACTGATCCTTCAAGTCTCTGATTACAAGCAGAAGTATGTTTCTTAGTCCTCTTATACTGTCATGTAAATCGGCTGCAGATCACTGAGGAAAGTGAAAGCTTGCTGTTCTCACAAACACCCTTGACACAAAGTCCTGCTGGGCCAATAATATACTTTCTGGTATCTTCACCATCCTTGGTATCAGAGAAAACATTTAAATAAAAGATAAAAATCTGTTTCCAATAAACAGGGGACAGAAGCAAACATGTATTTTATGTAAATTAAGTTAAGAAGTCTTCAGACTTATTTACTTGAAGTGATTAAGAAAGCTGACGGAGTGTAATATGCATGGAGACATTTCTCCTGCCTCTTGACAATTGAATTTTGATTGGCTAGGCTTACTGTAGTGCTGTGCATGTCAACTAGGAATAAAAAGATCGTTAGCACTAGGGAATAATCTGCTAATAAGACAGACTCAATGTGCAATAGCCTGTATGGTATGGATGTGATTTTAGATGTTTTAAAATGTAAAATGGGCTTAAGGGCTTTGCAGTATGTCTGTATAGACATACTCTTCCATCCATCAGTGGAGATTCACATCAGTAAAGGGGTACATTCAGCAGTTAAATATTTTTACCATTTTCTGTGAATGTTCAGTCACATAGTACTATTAACATTTTATGACTGCATTCATATAATTTTATTCTGTAACTTGACCTTGAGAATGTTTGTATTTTGAAGAATGTATTTGAAAGGTACACAATATGTGGAAACCAAATAAATCCAAGGATTTAAAGTAGTTCCCTTTGGCTATGGCACCCAGAAGCATTTGAAACAACTGTCTTGATTAAAGCTAGTATAAAAGGGGAATTCACAAATATAGTCTGCTGTTGGACAGCTGTTTCACAGGATGCTACTTTTCACCTTAACTTAATGAATTTGTAAACCTCCCCCGTGTCCTGGCACTGCCTAAGTACTCTCATTTTTAACTGCAGAGAAACAGTTTTATGTTTCTGGCACTCTGTACCTTCACATAAGCAACCGTGACAGTATTTTTCCTTATAAATATCCTAAGAAGGAAATGTCACTGTGTTGGTTTTTTCTGTGTAAAAGAAACACTGGATTCACACCCACATACAAAATCACTTTCATCTCAGGAATAAGATAGGTTTGTGAGGTAGGATTCAGCTGAGACAGGTACTCAGAGAAACAATCACTAGGAGACCGAAATCTAGGTTTTACTTGCCCAGTTTAACAGCACTGAAATAAATCATTAATTCACACACAAACTTTAAAGGATTAAAAATAGAAGACTAGAGAAAAACATGTTTCTTCTCACTCACATACTGCTAAATTTTGCTCATTGAACTCAGATTTATTTTTGTACTGATGAAGGTACTAAAGGTTTTCACTGATTATTAGCAGTGTGAGGGACAAGTGTGAACCACAGTCCTTGTCAGACCTCACAGACCTCATCTCTATTGTCTATACTGTGGATAGACACAATGCAGACAATCATGTCACTGTGCTACTACTACACAGGAACAGCCTCATCAGCAAGGTGACGCAATGATGACTCAACACTTCAAGGGTTTTCTTTTTACATGTTTTTTTTTTACTCAAAACTTTCAGAATTGTGGGTACACAAGACATACATAGCTGAGCTCCAGGAGACATAAATGTTGTTGTTAAACACAGAATGAGCTTCCACGAAAAAGAAAAAAAAATAAATTTTGGAAAGCTCAAAATTCAAAAGTACAGTCTGAGCAGGTTACAAAACCTGTCTCCTTAACAGTTCCAAACCTTTTCTCTCCATTACAGGGAAGCAGTAGATGCATACAATTTTAGTGAGATGACTATGTTTCCAGGGCTGTGTTCAGTAGTTAATTTTCTATTGACCCCAGACACTCCCAGCTATTCACCTGGGCTACAACCTAGACCACAGATGTACATTCTACCACTCTCCACCCCCCTCTTTCTTGACATATTTTCTGTTTCATTTTAACATATTTACTCTCTCAAAGTGTTTTGCTCTGAAAAGATGCAGACTGACGAATTGCTTTTGACTTTTAGTGTCAAATGTACTATAGTTTTTAGTCTTTCTTGTATCACTTATCACCTGTGCTAGGGCAGAAAATAGCATCAAAAGCCTTCACCATTTCTTGTGCAGCCCTCCTATGGAAGCAGGCAGGAAGAGATTTTGTTTCCCGTATACTCTTGGCTTGATATTCACACTCTGTCTGTTACAGAACAGCAGCATGACGCTTCCTATTTCTTTGCAGCTGTAATCTTTTGGGGACAACATGTTGAATGTGCAGATATGTTTCTTCTGACCACAGGTACAACAAAGCCAAAAGCAAGACACCATGCATCTCTGAGGTCAACAGTGCCCATACTGCTTTATACCACCTTCTCAGGATTTGGGCTAAATGCATTGACTACTGCAGGGAAGGGAAGGGAAGGGAAGGGAAGGGAAGGGAAGGGAAGGGAAGGGAAGGGAAGGGAAGGGAAGGGAAGGGAAGGGAAGGGAAGGGAAGGGAAGGGAAGGGAAGGGAAGGGAAGGGAAGGGAAGGGAAGGGAAGGGAAGGGAAGGGAAAATCACCCAAACTCAAAAAAAGCCTTAATTTGCCTACAAGTAACGGATTTTGTTTGTTTGGGATTTAGTGACTTCTTTCTTTCTTTCTTTCTTTCTTTCTTTCTTTCTTTCTTTCTTTCTTTCTTTCTTTCTTTCTTTCTTTCTTGGTGGCAAGGCAACTCAGAAGAGTCAGGAAGAGTAAAAGGGTGGAGAAAATAAGGAATCAAACCTCTTTTCTCAAAAATAGCAAAGCCTGAGAGAATTGATTTAAATCTTGAATGAGACATACTTTTGTAGGAACAGTAGCACTTCCTTGCAGTTGGCAGGCTCAGTGAAGAATGACTACAGCTATGAAAACACTGGAAGGACAGTGCAGAAAAATATCTGTTAAATCAGTAAAAATCTGGACTCCCTGTACAGGCAGTCTTGACATCAAATTATCTTTGGCCTTACAGCTGCACTATGAGGACAGACTTTTGAATAGATGTGTGAGTCTCATTACTTTGAAGAATAAATATCAATAAAAATGGCAAATGAAAGTTTCTTACTGTCATATATCTACTGGATATCCTAATTTGCAAACATCGTGCTTTGTATGTGCTTTGTTTTGGTTTTAACAAAAATAAGGGAAAAAGGCATGTCCCACCTTAGTATAGCCAGGTTTTCATAACAAAATATAGGTAATTGGCTTGCATTTTGTAAATGGTTTATCTTAAATAATTCAAGGAAGTATTCAGGAGACTTTTTTCATCTCCAAGCTCATTTCTTAATTCCTATTGCTACCGATGAGAGCCATATGCATGCGTGAAAAGAAGAATAAAACTTTTCATATTGTTAAACCTAATTATTGATATTTTTATAGGTAAAATAATTATAATCCTGTCATTCTAGATAGTGCATAGTGCAAAGATGAGTCAGAAACCTTAGCTGACCTCAGTGAAGGACTAATATTGTATCTTTCTGTTGTATTCATGAATGCACTCCAAGACACCTCTTCAGAATGAGACCAAAATAAAATTCACTTAATTTCACTTTAGTCACAAAGATGCATTTATTTTCCTGAAGCAAAGACTTGTCATGCATTCAGATGTTCCATTCCTTCCCTTAGAGAACACATATGTCACCTCCATGCTGTCTCAGCCCACTGAGGGAATAATAATTTTTAATGAGACTGTTATAAAAAGACAGTTTAATTTGCATGTGAAAGGTTCTGTTATGAGAGCAATTACAAAGAGCAACCATGATTACAGATATCAAAGCAAACAACCCTGAAAACAATTAGCATTTTATTGTCTGGACAACACCGTCAGAAGACTACCAAATTGCAAAGGTAAACGTGGTATGTCAGTTGTTTACTGATGAGATGGATCACAATCAAAGCCAATGACTACAGTAGTGGAAACTCTATGGAGCCAAATGCTATTTGAAAGAAATAAAAATGACATATTTTGAGAAAAATAAAGTGTACATGCATTTTTATACTTTTCTTTACACACTGAAATTCTCTCTTTGTTCCAGAAAATATTGTTATATCAGATATGGGAGATTATATCCCACTTGTGAAATCAAAAGATGATTATCTAGATTTTTTTTTCCATGTCCAGAACTGGATGGTATGTGTTTATTTCATTATGTCCTCCACCAAAAGAGAGGGCACAATGAAATGTTCCTGGCAAAATTTTGCTTTTACCAGTGGTGGATGAACGTGATTTTATATTTTAGACTATTGGCACTTATCATCACAGAGTTAAATGTAGCAACCTTTGTCTAGAAGGGAACAGTTGGGAATAAAGTAGAACGTCATAAACTGTGCTTGCCTGTCAAACACATCTAGCTATGCATGTCAATAGAGACTGAGAGTCTCTAAAGTTGAAAGAGTGGTATTTTAATTGAAATTTGAGGATTCAGAACAATATGTAATTACTCACATCTCTGTAAAAGGTATAATTAGGACTTACTAAGATAGCATTCATTTGGCAAGTCCTTAATTAGTTATGCTCATACCTACTGGAAAATATTTAGGTGGGGAAGATTTTGACTGAGACACTTGCAGAGGCACTGACCTTTTCCCACTGAGGAAATGTAGCCTTATTTTAAAATAAACAGCACACTAAATGCATATAATATACGCTCATCATAAGTCTTCTGTTTGTATTCTATAAAGTGTTCCTAATATCTTCCAGAACATTTCCTAAGTGAAGCAATGCACTGTCTAAATCAAAGTTCTCTGTCACCAGGGTACTTGTACAAATCATAATAGATATTTTTATCAATTCAGTAGCTGAAATACACAGGCAGTTACCCCTAAGATAGATATGCTAAAGAAATATACCAAAACATAATCTTATAGATGAAATTGCCTCAATTCTGTGGAATAGCTGTGCAAATACTTCTAGAAGAAGTCAGTTGCTATTTGTCAGTTAGATGTGCACTTCTCAGTTCAAAACCCCCACTGGATGTTTGGTGACATGAACTTGTACTTCTCCCTTGATAAGATTTTTCCAGACATCTACTTCTCCTAGTCATTTTGAAAACTATTGCTGAAAGACAGCATGAGACACTGTTATTTTATCGGTTCTTATTCTTGTGAAGGAGAATCTTTCTTCACCTGGAATGAAAATAATTTCTACCATATGAAATGACCATTCCTGTGTATTTTACCTTAACTAATGAGAGGGACCCTTTCCAAAAGCACTTTGAATACTTTCTCACTTTTTCTACTCAGATTTTCCTAGAAATGTTAATGCATCCCTTGTGATGGAAAAAAATTACAATTTCCCTTGAAAATCTTGCTTACCAAATGCTAATCAAATGACAGTCACCTTACATGTTATGCATTTCTCAGGGAAGTATGGAAGTTTGCTTGCTTACTTATCAGCTGCAGAAAAATATTTGCAGACAACTGTCTTTCAAAAAAAGTCTCCTTTTGTGTACAGTGGGAAATCTTTCCTTATACAAGGCATTTTAGTATTTCAGAGCCTATGAAGGTGAAGAGAATTTTTTGTGTATGTGTATTTGTTCTATATTTTCTTATCTTTTAATGACTAACTAACATAATTCTTGCCATTGCTACATGTTTTCCTGAACATTAAGACTATTTTTTTGTTCCCCAAATTTGGAAATGGGTATGTTATGGACCTTCAATCAGTGTTTTTTGAGTTATTCAAGAATTTCCACAAATTCTTTAATTCTCACAACAATTAATACGCCTACTTAGTAAAACCAGTGTCCTAACATATTTTTAACCCTCTTTTGCAACCACACAATTTCATAAATTATAACTTTTTCTAGTGCATTAAAAATGACATTTCATTTATACATTTTTAGTGGGAAGAAGATCTCTGTCGGCCTTGAATTTCATCATGTTATTTCTTCTTATATGTTTGGTTTTCTTCAGTGTAGCCTCCTAGCCCCTTGACTTGTTCTACTTAAAATTAGTTAATGTCTCCTGTACTTTCAAGCTTATAATTCAGTTCTTTATGCTCAATCACTATTTAATGCTGCTATAAATACTACATTTGGGCTAAAAATTTGTGGTTGTCTGTGCTGTGAAAATTCTTCTCTCTCTTGCAAATGCTTACAAACCCCATTTTAATTCTCATGTCTTTTCCAAAACACTGGATATCCTGTTTTGTGTAACACTGCACATTCCCTTTGTGTTGTCTTGCTATTTTTCTGTGTGACTCCAGCTCTGAACTCAGAAAACATCTTTCTGATTCTCTTTTCCTTTAATAATTTGGAATTATCATCATTACTACAGGACTGGAGTATCACAAACACTACATATGCTTCAGTCCAGACTTCATTACTTCTTTGCTCAGCAAATTAAATTTTAAGGGGGTAATTCAGGGTCTGTCATATGACTTTGAGTGTTTTGTTCCATTATAATCTTATCTGCCATTTAAACTTCCAGATTCAATGAGACTGATATCTTATGTCTGTAACAGATTCTTTTATGGTTCATTTCTGTATCCTTTTTTAAAAAAAAAACTGAATCAATCACAAACATTTCAGTTCTGTAGCACTCAGATTTTAGCCATGTCTCTTGTGCCTGAGTTAACTTAATTTTTGAAAGGAAAAACCCAAATATAAAACTATAATGAGCTACTGTAAAAATAACATTAAATGTTTTGCCTTCTTCCTGGTACTGCTGCTTGAAAATGCAGAATAAAATAGTCTGAACTTCCACCAGCTGTCCTCTCCATATTTAGAAGTTATTAAAAAGTTATTAACTGCTGAAGTTATTGCCACAGAATCATTTTTGAACTGTAATCCCTCAGTGTCAAGGACCGTAAGAGGAAGTATTTCATTATCTGGGATTTAACTGATTATTTAACTGAGATTTAACTAAACTCATGTAACTAAAAGTTCCAAGTGGCTCCTTGTAAAAGTGTTTTACACTTACATTTCCTCAGTTTCCAACTGGTACTGCTTGCTAATGTCTTACAGGTCCAAAGGATACTATGATCACAGCTGCTCCCCAGCGCAAGAATTTTGACACCGTCCCACGGTTTTCAGTCCCATCACCATTTCTATTCAAACACCTGTAGTCAACATTTTGGGTCAACCATGAATTAGCACAAGTGAGAATTCCACCACTGTTCTTGTCCTTTGCATCTAGAACAGTAACATATATGTGTGTGTTTACAGAGAAAATCAAATCCCAATTAAAGCTGAATTAAAAGCTGAAATAAATTTTGGTCAGAAGAAGCATTTACAGGAGGTGTATCAGCCATTAATCTTAGGCTGGCAGTAGTTAGGATAATGTGAAACCAAAAATTTCATGTGGCTTTTTACTGATCCTGGGTACACCTATCACAGCTCTTCAAAAGAACTTTTTTACTCCTCTAGCAAGCAAAACATAAAGGTCCCTTAAGAGGAACGACTATCTTTTCAAAGCTGTAAGCTTTTAACTTTTTAACTTTTCTTTCTGTAAGTTTTCAAAAATGAATTTGAATGTGCTAGAAAATTTTGTGATACTCAAAGGGTTTTTTTAAACAAATATATTATTTGCTAAAGGCTATTTGTTATCTAGTTTCATGCCTCTGAAACAGATCAGAAAAAGACTGGGAAACTGAAATTTGAAACCCAGGTTTGGAAGGTCAAAGGCTTTTGGATTAGATCTGCCCAGGCTTTGGTTTTCCATAAATTCCATTGGGTATCAACTGGGTTGAGTGAATAATAAATATAGCTGTTATTTATACCACGTTAATGAACAGCTTGCTGTGGGACTCCGGAGTGTTATTGAACATCAGACTAATTTTCTAGTGAATCATATATATCTGCATATAGTCAGGAAAAGCTAAGTACAGGAGACAACTAAGCAGACACCCTAACTATTAGAAGCATAAAAACATGTCAGCATAAATTGGTTAGTTGCTGCTTTGTTTCTACTCTAGTTAGCCTACTCATATGCCCCTAGCAGAAATCAGATCAAGCTTGGATGTTATGAAATTTCAAATATGTCCAGGTTTTACAATGCCAAGCACGTGAGTTACTTTAAGGTGCATTTAACATAGTAAAAGAAAAATACACCAAAAAAAAAAAAAGTTCCAAGACTGAATGAACACTAATCAGCACATTTGATGTGTGAAAAAGTGTCAGATTAATATCATCTCTTAGGAGATTGATTTTTTTTTTTTTTTACAGTGCATTCTGCTGGCCTTAGCATGCAGTTAAGATGCCATCTAAAGTGCTGTACACAGAGAAATCATAATTTGCAATGAGGATGCTAGCGCCTCTTATTTCTGAAAACATTGAAGTATACCTGACTATTCTGTATGGTATTGTTGAGATCTTTTCAGGAGTTAAAAATTGCTGAGGCAGCCTTCAAAACTCTGTGTATTGAGAGACATTAGAGCAAAGATGTCTATCTGTAGTCTTGTTTTCGCAGTTTCTACTACTGAGGGCTCTGCTGGAACTGACAAGATGCTGCTGTGAGAAAGCTTGTAGTGGTCCTGAAGCACAGATGTTGTTGGAGAACCTAAACAGATATTGAGAGGATGCATGAGATGAAAACATTTGGCAAAATGAAAAAAAAAAAAAAAAAAAAAGTGACAGGACACAAACTGAACTGAAAAAAAGGAAGTTATCTTGACATTTAAAATATTCTTCTTTTAAGATACCAGTGACCAAAGATAAACAAGTGAGATAAATTACCTAATCATCTGTAAATTGAATCCTAATTTTGGGAAATCTTAGGAATAATACTTTAAAAAAAATCTAGAATTATGAAGAAAATGTAAGAAAGTTTATTTCTGTTTACCAGTAAACTAAATTTACTATTGCTTGATTGCAATTAAGTGGAGGTGTGGGGAAGAGAAAAGAACATTCAGTGAACAAAAAAATTAATAGGTGTCAGGCCAGATGAGATTTTTATCCATAAAAAGGCTATAGAGTGGATTTCATCCTGTAGAAAGTCTTCAATCTCTGATTCTACATATCTTATGCCAACAAAGTCTGTGATTCTTATAATTCACTGCTTCGTTACTAGATATCTTGCTTTTAGGGCACAGAACCCTATAATTTACAACTGTAACAGGAATAATGGAACACAGGGAGAGTTCCCCTGCATTAAGTGAACACTTTCTGGAATTCGTTCATTTTTTTTCATTTTAACTGGAAAGGAGAGAAAAAGTATTTTAAAAAGACTTGCAAATATTGAAAAAATGTACTAGCATATTCCAACATAAAATTCTGAACAAAGACATTGAGTTTTGAGCCAATCTGAAACCAAATTCGATCTCTGAGGTTCTACACTCTCAGATGGGACTTCAAGCTTGAAAGATTTCTTCTTTTAACATCTTTCTCTGGTCTTAGACTTCAAATTAGGCCTACCTTTCTGTGATGTGCTACAGTCATGTGACTGTCCTAATCAGCAAATGATCTCAAACTGAGGAAGTTCAGGCTGTTTTCCCTGATGCACAGTCAAGCCATAAATCTGGGAAAGAAAAAAAAGAGTGGCAATTTGAAATATTTGAACTAAATGTCTGCAAGGCTTCACGAGAAGTTGTAGTTTTACAGTGATCAGACCAAAACATAATGTTTTCTTTGTTTCAACAAACCAAAATATATGTATGTTTTTCTAACACGGAAGTGAAGCTGATTTTATGGAAGCTGCATTTCCATCTAATAGGTATTTCAACAGAAACCACTCTAGATTCCACTCTGGATTATCTAAGATACTAATCATCACCGCATGACTGATACCAACCTGGCTCACACATTTAGTGTGAGGCATCCTCCTATCACACACATCACCACATATATGAGAAACAAATCCCATTTTTATAGTCCTAAGCAGAGAAGCCAATGGATAGTGTCTGCGACAGAATATTTTGTTACAGCTGTATCCCAGAAAGCTGTATCTTATTTTGAAACAATGCAGTCTCCTTAGTAGCAAGTAATACATAACATGAACATGATTATTTTGTTCACATTTTCATAATCCTCTAATAGTATAATGCAACAAAAGAGATCCTTTCATTATCCTTCATACAAGACTGGAAGATATTTACTAGTATCATTTCAGACATAAATATTAGGATTTGGGGAAAAAATTGCAGCTGCCTTCAGATATGTATATATAAAGGGACTAGAAAAAAATTACATATTGCTTGAGTCAAATTTTTACTCTTAAACAGAGTTATGGAGAACTTCATTGTTGCATTGCTTTTGACTCACCCTCTGACATTTCACTAATTTCATACTTTCATTCTTTAATAATGTATCTTTAATTTAATGGAGTTAATTTAAGACATTTTCTGAAAATAGTAGAGAAAAGAAAAAAAAAGATCCTAATAACATTTATATGAATAATAACAGCATTAAAAAATAGATGTTTCTTGGATGATTCACAAAAAGCAACATTTTCTTTCTAAAAGGTGTTAGGCATGTTTTTAAAACATCGTTGTTAAAATAAATTGAGATATTCTAGAGCCAGTCAGGATCACCATGATTAATATTTGACTCTGTACATAATGCAGTCCAAAGAACTTCCTTGAATAAAGTGTTTTGCAAAGAATTCCATAGAATTAGAGAACAAAGCCCCAAAACCTCAGCACATAAATCTCATCATATCTCCTTTGGTGTCACTCTCCCCCAGGAGGGGGACACTGATGCACTAAGTCTGGCTTAGAGTCTTAGGGCCCAACTCTGTGAGCTGTTAGAATATCAAAAGGGCAGAATTTAGGAATTACATGGAAAGCTATGATACTGAAAATATCAATTATCACTGAGAAATCCTGGAAATTCTTGAATTCCATGAGGAATTTCATTTCTTTGCTTTTTTAGTGGCTAGCCACAACATTGCATTTTCACAGAACTGCATCAGAATTAATGGATTGGTGTTGTGCTAGAAATAAGAATGGAGGAAGGCTGCACAGTACAGAGCTTACCATTTCATGTGTCTGTGAGGACATGCAGAACAGCTGGTAAAGGCTAGTGAGAACTCAAAGAGATCACCTCCTTTGCTGGCTCAGGAAATTAAAGTCTGGACTAATTTACTCCTGCATTTGATCAGAATCCAGAAATGAACCATTAAACCTCCTTTCACCCTCTTCACTAGCTGTAGGCTAATCACAATGTGCCTGTCTGTTTCTGTAGAGGAGGGAAACCTCCAGTGGGGATCAAGAAATAAGATGTTATCAAGGCGTGATAATACATGCTGACAGAATCAGACTCCATATGTAATGTAGCATTAATTGACATTTTCTTTTAAAAAATATGGTTAGTGTAAACCTCTGTTTTAAGGAATAACTTAGGGCTTAAAGTAATGACCAAGGATATAGACCACAAATGATCAATTTCCTCCCTATCTTCAGTGATTTAAACCATTTTCCATGTCTTAATAATTTTCCACTCACTTCCGTAAACAGCTTAAGGTGTCCATATTCTAGTGTGGTGGTGCTGGGACTGAAAGAATGGGAGAGATAACTTGCACTCCTCCCTTCCAGTAATGTTATCCTGTTGTTTAGCAAAAAATTCAAGTTCTATAAGGGAGGATTTATTTTTTCTTTTTTTTTCTTTTTCCTCACCCTTCCCCCTGCCCCCAGTCATTCTCTCCTCAAAAGGGAACAACATGGGTTCTGGTTTTAAGTCTGGAATTTATCTTGGATAGCATTCAACTCACCATATATAAACATCTGTATCTCAGCTAACCACATGTATGGGCACTTTTACGGATCAACTAATATCATCATAAAACATATGTTCAAAATAGGTCAGAGGATTAATATCCTAAACTTAAACATTTTTCTCCACATACTGTAGAAATCATTGGGGGTAAATTTTTTCAGATACCACAATTTATTGAGGATACCTAAAGTTAGACAAGATGAGTCTGAGCCTGGTAACTTTTGTAAAATATGGATACTACTCAGGGAACAGGGAATGTTTTGCTCTCTATTTTATCTGGTAAATCTTGAGATCATTTCTACACAGTGTACCTGCTTTAACAGATGTACTGGAAATTGATCCTGAAACATTCCTAAAATGAGCAGACAACTGTCTTTTGATGGGAAGGATAGCAATAGGTGCTGAATTTTGACCTTCCATGCAGGATGATACCTCAACTCCCTAAAAAGAGTATTTGACAACATTTTAAAGAGTAAATTTCAGGTATTTCTTAAGGAGAAAAGCAGAGGTACTTGTGGTTGGAGAGCAACATCTAGTCTGTGCAGCCAATGTCTTGGTCTAGGTCTAAGAAGCCATCTCAGTATCAAGTTAACTTGAGTTCTAAGGCAGCTCATATCTTTTCATGCGTTATATGAAGAGTCTGGGCAGATAATACCCCTATTTCATGACCCCTATTTAAAATTACATTTTGATACCTGATAACTGATTAATCTTTAAAATATTCAATATCAATTACGTCAATAACATATTTCTCAATCATGGAGCATGCTGACAGTGTCACACAAGCATGCAATACAATCCTTCAGTACCAAAAGCAGTATCATTCAGATTTTAGTTCTCATAAAAATAGATATTCAATCAGTTTGAAAAAAAAAAAAAAAATATAAACCTGTGTTAGTTAGCATTAATACAAACTTTATAAATTACATCAAACATCATCAGTTGCATTATCATGCTTGGGACCAGCATCAGGATGAATGGCCTGTAATTGTCCAGGTCATCTCACTTCCCTTTTATATAGAATTAACTTTGTCCTTGGCAAAGTGCTTTAAAACTTTAGCTGAAATCTATTAATATCTGATAATTTTCAAAAGTCTAATTTTAGTAGTTGACATTTTATGTCCTTCTGGCTGCTGTGAGGATGGAGCATATTTTGTCATCATAACAAATATATTTTCAAAGGTTTTTCTCCAAATGCAGGTGGAAATAACAGAACACTTCTACCCACTTTGATTATTGCTGATAGCAGTTCAACAGGTGTCATATTTATTTAAAAAGAAAAGTGATTTAGTTGGAATAAGTACACACTTTGGACAGCTGAAATTTTCCGCAGATCTAGTGAATGAAGAGCCAAATAGAAGAGGAAAGAGCAGCTAATCTATATCACTGTATTTTAGAACAAAATAACTGTCTTAATTACCCCAATTTTATTTTAAAGAGGAAAAAGGGCACTTTTACTTTATTCTCCTTAGTAATGTAATGGATCCTAGAAGGTAAAAAAAAAAAAATGCCTTCTCTATTTGAGAGTAAACACCTCCCTCTTCTGGGAATTTCTGTGAAATGCATGGCAATTAAGCTTCTGGACACACTGCATGAAGAGCTGTTTAGTTCTCTGTGCAGAAATCATATAGGAAAGCTGGCCATTATTTCTTTTAAATCTAGTGTGTCATTAGCTTGAGGAAGTATAAAATATTTTTTTTTTCTACTTATTCTCCTTGATATTTTTTATCTCCCAAGGACCTAATTTTCTTTGTTAGAGGGCTAATCATAAACTGCAAAAGCAAGGCAAAAGGAACATATGTTTTTAGGATTCTTCAGTTATTAGTGACACATTATTAGCGTACTGCAAAATCCTATCCTGTTCGTGGTTTAAATTATTAAACACTCTAAGACTAAATGAAAAGGCACTATCTCTTTATCAGACAGCTGCATGTACTGTGTTAAATGGTTGGCCAATTTTTATCAATTATTAATAAACCCAGTAATTTAGCTGAAATAAAGTTCATTAATGTCTAAAGGATTAATAATTACAGTCTGGCAACCAGTCTTCCCCTCTCTGTGGAGCAAGTATTCCCAAATTGTACCTACTGACAGCAGCTATATTTTTCAAACTTTAGGTGCTCATCAAGTATAAACAGGTTCTTAAACTTATCGGCAACTCCCATAGACAGTAATACTATGCTATTATAGATGTTGCTGCCAATCAAATCATCACAGGTGTAATAGTACCACTTTACAGGAAACCACTTGTGACTATGTTAATAGGTAGTGCTGCTAAAATGACACGGGGCACAGACTTTATCTAGACTGTTAGTACTGACAATCATAATTTATGGGAGAAATATCTTCTAGCAGTGAAGCTTCCAAGATTTATGAAAAAAGTCATTGTGAACAGTTCTCAAGTATATCTTATAGTCATTTTTGTATGAAACACTGTAGAATCTGTCATGAATACAAGAAGTGCAGTTATATATAACTCCAAATATAACTCCTGTTTATGTGTATATACACAAATGTGTATATTTATGTACAGACACACAAAATGCAGTCTGTAAGAAAGTATTTTTGTGTGTGTATAGATATATGAAAATTATGAGTATCATGGAACATTTTATTTCGAAAGTTGGTATATGCGAATACATAGCGAGTGCACACATAAACTATTTACTGAACTTATATGCATGCTGGATTAATCTTTTAAAGGAAATAATTTACCATGAGAAATATGAGAAATTTACCATCAAAGAAAATAATGTACCATGGAAGTGTTTATGTTATTTTGTTTAATTCTTTTAGTAAAAGGAATGAATTTTGTAGCAAAACCAAGCATAAATTATATTTAAAGATATTGTAAATCTCTTTCTCATTAACTAACTTAGAAGGAATATAATGATGAATACAGGAAAAGTTTGTAATTTTTTGCAAATAATTCTGCTATAATTATATATTATTATTTACAAAAATTAAGGTCAATGCTGACCAAAAATCAGAGGGTTGGGGGGGGTATCTTTTTATAAATTATGACCTCATTCAAAGAGAAAGATCAGTATTTCCAAAGCCAGTAACCAAGTTATCATGCTTTATCAGTGCACATTGATTAGACCATCTAAACCACACTTAAACAAAAGTTACTTCGTTTAAAGAATTCCAAAGCAATCATTTTAATCACTGAAGTAATATTCTTAGCTCTTCTAACTATCAGTGTCTTCTCTGGAGCAGCATGGATTTAAAAAGCCTAAATTTGGAAATCTCTGAAATTTTTCTCTGTCACTTTTTAATTATCAGGGTTCTTCATCCTCCTCTGACCAAAGAGTGCATTTAAAATCAATCTCTGAATTTTGGAATTAATTTTATACCTCTTGAACCCTGTAAAAATTCAAAGTAGTTGTCCCCTTTGTGATATATATAATTATATACATATTCACATACATAATACATATTTATAGCACATTTATGAAGTTTACTGCAACCTTACCACCACTGTATTTCTTATACCAAACCTATAGCTCGTCAATTCATAGACTACAAATACATGTATACAATTTAAGGGAGAGAATTAAAAGAACAGAAATAGCTTCAGAATCTATGCTAACAATAAAAAGGATTCAAGTATTTTGTACAGTAAGTGTTCAAATGACCAAAATACTTACTTTTTTTTTTTTTTTTTTTTTGCTTATATGGACTGATCACAGAATCACAAAATGGTTAAGGTTCCAAGGGACATCTGGAGGTCATCTGGTCCAACCCCCCCTGCTCAAGCATACTGCTCAGGACAGTGTCCAGATGGATTTTGAATATATCCTAGGATATATTTTATATATCTCCTAGATATATTACATACATGTCCTAGGATGGAGACTCCACAACCACTCTGGGCAATCTGTCCCAGTGCTCAGTCACCCTCACAGTAAAAAAGTGTTTCCTGACGTTGAGAGGAAACCTCCTGTGTTTCAGCACGTGCCCATTGCCTCTGGTCCT
Organism: Morus bassanus; assembly: GCA_031468815.1. NCBI lineage: Eukaryota > Metazoa > Chordata > Aves > Suliformes > Sulidae > Morus > Morus bassanus. The sequence goes on along the minus strand of CM062568.1, from coordinate 52,843,023 downwards.
GTCACTGGGCACCACTGAAGAGAGCCTGGCTCTGTCTTCTTTGAATCCTTCCTTCAGGTATTTATATATATTGATGAGATCCCCCCTGTGCCTTCTTTTCTCCAGGCTGAACATTTCTCTCCCAGGAGAGATGCCCCAGTCCCTTAATCACTTTTGTGGCCCTCTGCTGGACTCTCTCCAGTATGTCCATGTCTTTCTTGCACTGGGGAGCCCAGAACTGGCCACAAGACTCCAGATTTGGCCTCACCATTGCTGAGTAGAGGGGAAGGATCACTTCCCTTGACCTTCTGGCAACAATCCTCCTAATGCAGCCCAGGACACCATTAACGTTTTTTGCTTCAAGGACACATTGCTGGCTCATGTTCAACTTGGTATCCACCAGGACCCCCATCTCCTTTTCTGCAAAGCTGCTTATGGTGGGACCAATCAGCTAGAATATTGGTGCATGGGGTTGTTCCTCCCCACGTACAATGTTTTGTACAGTTTTGCAATTCTCCTTGTTGAAAGTCATAAGGGTGCTCTCAGACCATTTCTCTGGACTGTTGAGGTCTCTCAGGATGGCAGGCCAAGCCTCTGGTATATCAGCTACTCCTCCCAGTTTTGTGTCATCTGCAGACTTGCTGAGGGCACACTGCCCCATCATCCAGATCATTAATGAAGACATTAAACAGGATCGGACCTACTATAGATCGCTGGTGTATACCACTAGTTATTGGCTTCCAGCTAGACTTTGTACTACTGATCACCACTCTCTGGACCCATCCCTTCAGCCAGTTTTCCATTCACCTTACTGTTTTCTCATTCATCTTATACTTCATCAGCTTGGCTGTAGCATTGGCAGTATGTTATTGGCAGTAGCATTTGTATTGACAGCAGCAGTAATAACAGAAATCCTAAGGATAATTTTATTTCTTAACTTACACTGTTAACATTCACCTTTAGGATTTTAAAACATATTGTATTCAAGGGAAATCCTGGATTTTGTGGAAGGACCAGATTTACATGATAAGCAATACAAAACTGGTCATTTCAGAAAGTCAATGCAGTGTCAGCCATAGTTTTACTTAGATACTTGGGATTCATTGTGGACTAATAACAAGAAAAGAAAATCAGGCATGGACCTCCAAGCCACTAGTCAACTTCATGTATACCCATCAAGAGCTGCCTGGAAACACAGGAGCAACTGATTTGGGTGAAACTTCCTTGTCTCCGAGAACTACAGTCATAATCTCTTTATAAGCAAACAGGAACAAACCTTATGTGATTGAAGAGCCAAGGATTGTTGTTGGCCTAACTGAAATCTTCAATATCTGGCCAAATGCTGTTGTTATTATTAATGTTGTTATTATTAAACAGGTATTATTAAAATAGAAAGTTACTTAGGCGCAGATTAACACAGATAGCTTCCTTATTAATATTTTGAAAAGTGATCTGCAAAGAAAAGTGACAATTACCAACCCCTGGTTTCTGGTGTTATGCACCCTTGCCCATGTCTGTTAGGCCCCCAGGCCAATGGTGTCAGTTCCTCTCAGACCAGGGCGGTGGGTGTTGCAAGGAGGGTCAGCACCGGGAAAAGTGGGGTACCCACAGTGGATGTGGCACCCTTGGCCCAGGGGCCTTGTTGGGATGCTGCAGGTGTGTTTCTACCCCCATGGCACCCCCTGGAATGAGGATGGTCTCATCACTGCTGCCCTGTCATTTCCTCAGCAGAAATTGCAACACCACCACAGGGAGCACCAAAAAAAGAACTCCTGGTTTGGGCCCAGGTCAAAACCTGAAATCTTCTGCTTCCTCAGAACTTATGAGGAAAAAGACTTTCCCTTAGCTTTACTTGAAGCATCATTACCCCACCATTTTAGTTTAGTTTATCCTGATATGAAAAAGAAAAGGATATCTTTTATGCAGTATGATTTAAGATAATGCAATAAGTGCAAGAGTTATTTTTTTCCAAAGTGGGTCAATGTTTTATAACTAAAAAAATAAAATTAGAATGTTGCTTACATTCACAATAAACAAGCAAAGAAACAAACAAGAAAAACCAGCAGTGACTCTTCCCTAGGAGTTTAAACTGTTTGCTCTCATCATGGATCAAAACACTATTTTGGGGTTTGCGTTTTCACTCTCTGATATGAGTTTTAATCTAGTTTAACAGGTAATATTTAAGCAGTCTCTGTGCGGCCCCTAGTGGAGAGACTTCTGCACGAAGTATTATGTGAGTGAGAAAACTAACAATTAGCAAAAATAATACCTGGGTTCAGCTGAACCACTTTCTTTTTTCCTAGTAAATGTTAAAATATTAAAAGTCAGATTTATACAGTAAAGTTTGCTGCACTGGAAGTAAAAAAAAATGACATATCTGTGTTGGTAAGAGATCTGTACATCATATATGAATCAATTTCTGCTTATAAAAGTATATGTCTGGTGGAAGTCCATTGAAGTCTGTAGAATTAGAGGAGACAATAAGCTGCATAACAGAGCACAAACTACAGGTACTGATTTTCAAGCATCAATTTCACTTGTAAAAAAGGAAACTTTTAAGAGTTTTTTTCAGGCTGATGGAAAGAACTTGTCTGACATCAGCACAGCTGTGAGAGTAAGTCCAGCACAAGACATTTTAGCATCGCAAAGAAATAAAATCCTAGTCTGTATTTGATGTTTTAATTCTTACATATTTTTCAAAATAATTAACCCTCAGATACTCAAAAGTATTTTTGTGGTACAGCCTAGGTCCACAAAGAGAGAGGTATGAGGCAGACATGTTAGGTTTAAGTTCAAAATTTATCTTCCCAAAATCACTGTTCAGCTCTATAAATTCCATGTTCTTTAATTCCTCAGTTCTCTACATTGATACTACAAAGAGTAAGACAGCTATAGTGAAATTGACAAATTTGGTATTCTTTTTTCTTTCTTGCTCTTCACATAAAACCTGTAGATATTTTTATTTTTTAGCTTAAGCATCGCATTCCGCCTCCTCTACTCTCTTTTTCCCAAGAAAAAGCAAAAGTGCCTCCCAATTCATCAGTACTTGAAGCATTTACCTGAATCCTAGGAAAACAGAATCAAGTCACTATTATTCTGTGTAGAATGGAGACTTGAATCTAGATGTTCCATTTCCCCCCATATACTCAGTAAAGTGTCTATACTAGGAATGTAAATGGAACAAGGAAAAATTATGAAAAGCTGATACATGACTGTTAGCATGCTTCCTGGAATAGTTTGGCCAGTGCCAGATAGTGCTTGTTCACACAGTGTTGAAACACGAGTCCAGGATGCTACATGCCAGGAAGTATTGTTAAAAGAACTATAGATGAGGCTACCCTATTTTTTGAGAAAAAAATATTTTTAGGCAGGAAGATACCAGCGGTGATGTGCTGTTTGTCCTCACAGCCAGGTCTTGGTTTTTATAGGGGCAGAAATGTTGTTCATGATATTGTGAAGGTGTTTTTTTAAGTCTCCCTTGCTGTTGTTATTCCTCTTGGAATCTAGATATGAATTATCCATCATGCCAATTTCCAAGACATACTGAATATTTAAATGTAACAGGGACATATCTTCAACTGCATTAATTCAGAATATCCTATATTCTAAAGAAAAACCTGTAGTAACACACTTAATGGATTGGGTACAGGTATAAATACAAATATTTGTTTCAATTCAAGTAGATTATTGTCTTAATAAGTGTCTCCTACATTCCAGATGTCCAGTCTGATTGCTCAAGCAGGTGAAGAGTACTTTATTAAATCCAAGAGTAGGCTTCCATCTATTTTTGAATGGCTAGACTTAGGTTCAGCATTTTGTATTGCCTGGTTTCTACAGTTCCTCACTACAACATGGGTTTAGTCTTCTTAGACTGTAAATGTTTGACTCAACTGGCTTACCATAACTTTCTGAAGTTAAAAAACTTAGTGATCAATCTCCTGTTAGTACTGGGTTGGTTTTCAAATACTGACAATAGAGTAATGGCACCAAGGAAGGAAGGGGTTTTTCATTGATACAGCCAGTCTCTGGGAAAACAAAGGAGTCTTAAAAATCGCATTTTACATGCCTAGGAATAGGTCAGGTTAACAAAGGGTTGCAAGAAAGATACTGATGAATATGTACACAATTTAATATTATTTCTTCATTTTATTCTTCTTTGATAGCTTAAAAGTACTAACCTTTTTCCATTCTTTCTGATCTAAATAGACATAGAGAAATAGAAATAAAACTACAGCAGCACTTGAATTCATGAAACAGAAACATCTTTTAGCCATCTGAAATTGGAGATAAGCATTTGTTGGTAAGCAAGCATGTACTTTAAAACTCTCTGCTTTGTTACAGATATTTTTTTTCCCCTTAGGTGTTGTGAAAGGACAAATAATATAATATAAACAAGCTTAATACAGTGGCTCAGCTCTGAGTGCTCTATAATGCCAACTAAATGTAACATTACTCACTTCAAGAAATCCCTGGAACTTTTAAGACCAATAGGTTTCCAATTTCCATGATACAACAAAGTATGATTTTTTTCTATTAATAATTTCAGAAAAATCCTGCTTTGCTATTATCTGCGTAGCTGAGGTCTGAGTTGTTTTATAATATTGGATAGCTGTATTTTTTCAGTCTTCCTTTTATCTTTGAACTAGTATGTGCATTATGAAAAATGAAGCCTATAAATACTTAGATTTTACATTGTCCCACATATCTTAATCAAGTTTTTTTATCTCCTCCTAAATTCTGTGCAATAAATGTGTAAGATACTAGTGAATGGGGTTTTAATTTACTGACACATGACTCTTTTTACTTTCATGCATATTTAAGGACGAAAAAAGGTCTTCAAAGGAGTTATGGTCATTTGTAGTAGAGTCTAACCTTTTCTAACACAGCAAGTACCATTATCTGTAGGACAAGACTTGATTTTTTGCAATACAAGGTTGATATTGAAAGTTTTATGAGGAATATAAAACAAAAAATCAATAACAGAATGGTTTTATTGGAGAGGCATGGGGAAAAATGATAAATTTTCTTTCAGAAGTATAAAAACTGAGAGATGTTCTGTGCAACTGTAAATTGCATTCTGGCCAGCTATATGCACCTAGACAGTTTCCTTCTTCTTATTTCTAATAGCTTAAAAATTGTGTGTGTGTGTGCGCGTATTTTTACATATGACATATATATACACTCCAAATACATTCCCTTCATTCCCTCATTTTGGTTATTTAATTCTTTTATTGGAGACTATTCCAATGCCTTCATATATAATATGCTCTCAGTGTAAGTCTGCATCACCTATTAAAAGCAGAATCTACCTATGCTCCAAGCTAAATGGAAGCCATGTATCTGCATTAGTATGGTACTAAGCTTGAACCATGAATCAGAAAGATTTATTAGTTTGGACTTAATGCTGCACTATTACTAAAAGCTTAGTCAACTCCAGCATAGGCAGAGCTCACTTGCAAATTTCTGCAAAAGATTATGTAGAAATACACTTTCATTTTCATATTGCCACTAAATTACACAATTATATTGCAGTTTTTGTACTTTTGAATCATATATTCATAGGTATCATTTATTCATGTAACCAGAGTCTCAGCTGACCATCTGAGTGATGTTGAAGTTGCACTTAAATTACCACAATCTGTTATTTCTAGGTTTTCTTTTTAGGGAAAATGGGTAATGTGAAATGATGAGAAACTGGTGTGCACCTTGTTTCACCCTGAGATAGAACTGTGATGCAGGCTGGGACAAGCACTATGTTTAGGCACTCAGAAACACTCAGAGGTTTATTAACATAAACATAAACATAATGACTCTATCTGTTTGATGATCAGATGATGATTTTTAATACGTTGATACATTGATGAAATTATGATAAAACTTAAATTATTCTGAAATTATACTGTATGATTCTTGTTATTACTTTCAAATTCTATAGCAGATTAATTAAATTTTGAAAATAACCATTATTTCTTTGAAGGTTATGATAGGTCTATATCCTTACATGTGCAAATGGGATGAATTAACAAATATTTATGTATGATACTCTTTATTGTCTGTAAATGTAATTATATGAAAACTGGAGACGAATCATTTACTTTCAGAATGCCCACATGAACATATAACTATATATTTTTAGAGGTATTAAAATTAATAGATCATGAAATTTCTTCTAATGCATGTAGATTCCTTCTAAGACGGTCAGAAATTTTTACTTTTTGTTGTAGAGAAATGCAAGACCATATCTTTAGTTCTAACTGTTTTACGAGAAAAAATAAGTATTGCTAACACCAGCAATCCTGATAACACTAATACAAACAGAACTATTCCCAGCTGCTGCCACATACCAGTTTCAAAACTTCAGTATGTCTCTTTCTTTGATGAAGTTCCTATAGGTCTCTAGCTTTTGTTTTACAACCTGCATAATTCATGGGCAACAAGTCCAGGTCCTCAGGAGACAGATACATTTAGAATGCTAGGGGAGTAAGTATTTTCTTCAATACTTTTGCTGTAAGAAAATACAAAATGTTACAGTATGTTGAAGTTACTACTATTGTGTGTATTTACTTGTAGCTATTCAATTCTCTTCGTCTCTTCCTTTGCTTATGATACAAATAGATACAAATGCTGTGTGTTCATTTCCTCCTCCAAAGATTTATTTTAAAAATAGGTAAGAAAATAAAATACAGATAATTATATATTTTGAGGAATGCATTTTTAACTGTTGAAAGCATGAGTTAAAGCATCGTTTGAAACAACAAAAACATGAAAATTTAGGCATTGTTCTGACCAGTGGGATATATTTTCCATTAAAAAAAAAAAAAAAAAAATAGTGGCTATGGACTTACACATAGTTTATTTTAAATTTATAGAAAGATGTAAAAGAACATATATCTTGTATACTTTGTGCATATTTTGAATCTATTCTGTGCTACATCAGGTCAGACTAATTCATTAAAATACAGAGCAGTGTCTATTTCAGTTCAGAATAGTGCTACAAAGCAATAACATGGATGGTGCAATGAGATCAGAGGGCTGGAAAAATGTTGGGTTTTTTTTTTTTATAACTGCAGGCTCTTTTTTGTTCTTTTCTGGGAGCCATTAAAGATTTTCAAACTTTTCACTTCCCCAGTACTATCAAATTATTGAAAAAATCAGGTTCAAAAAGAGAAAGTGGCATTGAACTTTAGTAAATACAGGTTTTGTAAAGGATATGGAAAACAGTCAGTATAGCATCTCTTGTAACTTAAAGGATCAGGGGCCCCAAGTCCTTTGTGAGTGCTCTAAACAAAGATATCTGTGGAATGTCATGAATGCCATTTTCTCTTCAGGTCTGTATAGAAATAAGATTGACGGTATAGCCTTCTGAATAGAGATTTCCATGGAAATCTTGTACCACATTCAAAATAATTCTCTAAGGGACCCAGCTTCTGAGACAAATGTTGTTACCTCTGACTTTTACTAGAAATGTAATGTTCACACAGAAAACTTCCATTTGAAAATTTCAGGCGAATGTGTATTATTCAAAAAGGTTGAATCTGAACAAATTGGCATTTTCTAATGGACTACTCCCTTGTGGAAAAATATTTAATAAATTCTATTTTAAGTTAAGTATGCACAATGAATTATTTGTGAATTACCTATAAACATTCTTTTGTTAATTCAGCTATGGTTAAATCTTTCTGGTGTTTATACATACACACCCGTGTACTCATACATAGTCTGAAGATTCTTTCAGTGCTAAGGTTTAACAGCATGTATTGTTTGAGTGCTACTTTTCAAATAACTTGAGTTCACAGGGTGAAACTACAGGTCATGTATAATTTCTGAAATTCAGAGTGAGCCAATTAAAAAAGAAAAGGCAAGGGAAAAGTTTGATTGTCAAATTAAAAACTTCATAATTAATGTCAGATAAGTGGTCATTTAGACCAGTTTTTTAATACCAATCCTCTACTAACAGAGTGATAAGACATATTTATACAAATTTTATTGTACTGTAGTTCCACATAAGGATTGTATTAAGAGACGGTTAAAAGTACACAGTTCAGTGTCAGGAAATGAACAAGCTAAGTTATGTGTGCACAAACTGTGCTTTTATCAGCAAGTACACTATCAAATGTTGTTTTTTGGTGGGGATAAGAGAGAATGCCACATTTGTTCAAGTTACAAGGTAAATCACTTTCAGAAATGATGCTGCCTTTCCGAATAAGCAAAAACCAAAGGCAAGTTTGCAAAAGTTACATTTGCTGGGCATGTTTTTAGCCAGTCAAAACTGTTGCTCCCATCCAAAGAAACCTTTTCTAAATAAGGTTAATACCATGAGTTATTTTGGCAATAACTGTTTTGAGGTACAACAAGTCGTTTTTTTCCTGGTTTGCTTTTTTCAAGTAAAGTAATAGAAAATATATTTCCGAATACCTCAAAGCTTGTTCAGTGTTTAAAACAGTCATGAAATAGCCAAACACAAAGTATGTTTTGGTTAATCGCTTCTTTGAAAAACTAGTGTATACTTGTCATGAATTGCTATAAATAAACTAAACCTTCAGAAGTGTGTGAAACCAAGGTGAACAATTTACTTGTACAGCCTTTACGGCACTTAAACTGCATTCTGTCTCAAATCTTACCTAGTGTTTAGTGACACAGTGAGACAGGGGTGGTGATTATCCTTTAATAATATCAACAAAGAACTTCGGAAATCATGAGACGTGTATGTCTTTGTAGGTTGACAGAATATTGGTTACAACTGATAGCTTCCATTTCTCTAAGGCATTATGACCTCAAAATATTCCCTGATGTTATTTTAAAAATAGGCCTGGGTAGACTAATATATGTAGAAAATTACTTAAATTGCTGGATTTGTCACTTAGTAGTGATAGTAGTTAGATGCATATTTTGAGAAATGCATTTCTGAATGATGAAAGCATGAGTTACAGCACCATCATTCGGAACAACAAAAACCTGAAAGTGTAGGCATTGTTCTGACCAATGGGATATATTTTCCATAAAAAAGTGAGTGAGTACAAACTTGCATGTCCTTTATTTTCAATTTATGGAAATATGTAAGAGAATGAAAAACAATCTAATGCACATTGTGAATCTTTATGTTGTATCAGGTCAGACTCATAAAATAGCAATGGAAATTGGATATTAAATGTGATCCTGTTTTGCCTAAATTAGATAAAGTTAGATTGAATCATTGCTTTAAAATTCTAGGTAATACTGTCATGATTTAACCCCAGCCAGCAGCCAAGCACCACACAGCTGCTCAGTCACTCCCCCACAGTGGGATGGAGGAGAGAATCAGAAAAGTAAAATTGAGGAAACTCATGGGTTGAAATAAAGGCAGTTTAATAGGTAAAGCAAAAGCCGCACACACAAGCAAAGCAAAAGAAGGAATTCATTCACTACTTCCCAACAGCAGGCAGGTGTTCAGCCATCTCCAGGAAAACAAGGCTCCATCACACGTAACGGTTACTTGGGAAGAAAAATGCCATCAATCCGAATGTCCTCCCCTTTCCTTCTTCTTCCTCCCCAGTTTTATATACTGAGCATGATGTCATATGGTATGGAATATCCCTTTGGCCAGTTTGGATCAGCTGTCCTGGCTGTGCCTACCCCTAGCCTCTTGTGCCCCTGGCAGAGCATGGGAAGCTGAAAAATCCTTGATTTAGTGCAAGCACTACTTAGTAACAACTAAAACATCAGTGTGTTATCAACATTATTCTCATCCTAAATCCAAAACACAACACTATACCAGCTACTAGGAAGAAAACTAACTCTATCCCAGCTGAAACCAGGAAAAATACCTAGGTTCTTGAAGAAATATTCTAAAACTCAGAAAAATACCCACGTTGTTTTGTTTGTTTGTTTGTTTGTTATTTGTCTTTCCAAGGAACTCTCAGTGCATGTCTTCTTATGAAAACAGTGATGCACATAATTTTATGTCAGCTCAATTCATGTAACTTTTTTCTTTCTCAGTCAATATTGTTCAGTTCTATAGCACTGATTGTTAGATGCAATTTCTTTTGAATGCTGATGCCATAGTATCTATGGTCATTAAAGTTTCTGTGATATTTTTCACAAGAACAAGCTCATAAACTTTGATATCTTGTTCAGAAACCACCTTAAGCAATTGTATTTAAGAAAGTTAATATCCCCTATGATTTTAACATTTAGTATATTGTGCACAACAATTTGTCATCTCCATAGAGAAAGGGGATTGCAAGAGTTAACTTCTGCAATAAAAGAAAATAATTGTCATCTCCAATTCATCATTCTCCAAAGCAACCAGATATCATTACAGAAAAATGAAATTGTGCAACTTCCTATTATTTTCCGTACGAAAATTTCAATCAGATTCACAACTGCTGTGGTCAGTTCAGGGCTCTAAAATATAAGATGGATATAAAAATATCAGAAGGTGTCCAAAGGAGAGCAGCAAAGATGGTAAAAGGACTAGAAGGCATGACTTATGAGGAGCGGCTGAGGATACTAGGTTTGTTCAGCTTAGAGAAGAAGAGACTGATGGGTTATGTCATTGCTGTCTACAATTTCCTCATGAGGGGGAGCGGAAAGGGAGGTGATGATCTCTTCTTCCTGGTGTCCAGTGATAGGATGCAAGGGAATGACTTAAATCAGTGTCAGGGAAAGTTCAGATTGGATATTAGGAAAAAGTTCTTCACTAAGAGGGTGGCCAAGCACTAGAACAATCTCCCTGGTGAAGTGGTCATGGCCACAAGCTTGTTGGTGTTCAAGAAGTATTTGGACAATGCTTTTAGACAGATGGTTTAACTTTTAGGTTGCCCTGCACGGAGTCAGGATTTGACTCTTGTATGTCCCTTCCAACTCAGGATATTCTATGATTCTATGATTTTAAGAGAGAATAATTCACTTACAGTTCACATATTAAAACTGCTAAAAGAAAAAACAAAAACAACAACAAAAAAAATCCCTATACTTCACGAGTTAGATTTTTTCTTCAAGACAGATTTTTATTTGTGTGCCAAATGCATTTAAAAACATATTATCTTAAGTTACATGCATGGTGCTCAAATATATGTAGCCGTATATTGTGTGTTACCAACATGTGTACTCTAAGCCACTAAAAGTTCTCATTTTCCAAAAATACAGCCACAGAAATCTTCTTAGAGAAGAAAATTATTCTAGGATTTGGGATTTTTCTTTTCATGCTCCCAATTTCCTTATTAGCTTACTGAGTCCTGAACAGCTCACATATGATAAATAATAGAACTATACATGCCAGGGAAAACTGCCTACAATATTTTATTTACATACTGCAGTATATGACAAAGAATCACTCCTATGAGTTGTCTACTGTAGTTATTCCATCTGTGAGTGGCTTATATTTTGTTTTGTGAATCTTTAAAATGCAATGTTTGCTCTAAAAATAAAATTCGATTTTTGTGTATAATGTAATCATAGTGACAGGTGCTGGATTGTGCCATTAAGTTACAGCTCAAGTAATTACATAGTCTCTAAGGTGTACAGGAAACCATTCTTTTTTCAAGATGATAGATATTCATGGGATCATGACATTGTCTAGCATGACAGAAAAGAAAGGGTAGATTTTAGAGATTCAGTTTGTGTATATTATTAAATAGCTTCACTGGCCACTGGGCACAGGGATGACTGGCTGCTACAACTGACTCAGTCCCTGACTGAATTTTTTTTTTGCTCACAGTACTTCAAAACACTTACAGGAAATGTTTCTGTCTAGGTTCTTAGACAAACTGAGAGATCCCCCAGAATACTCTAGCTGTTAAGGCTTCACTTTCAACACGCATGTAATATATGTCTATAGTGGCACCTAAAGTCAATAGCCATCATTTGGTTATCATTTGGTTACAAGAACTTGCTTTGTGGTTGCGTAATTACTCTAGAAGAGATTAAAATAAGATTTGTTTTTCTTCTGCCTGATTTTCTCGTTGTACAAACATGCAAATGTTCACTGGGCAAATGGAACTGATCCAATGGGAAAAAAATGAAGAGGTGTATAAGTTCAGAGAGAAGCTCTAGATTAAAGTTTCACACAGTTTTTTTCCAGCTGGAACTATTCCATTTTATGTCAGTCATATTCAAGGGACCATAGTAAAAGAGACTGAGTTCTGTAGTCTGACAGCAAGGGCCCTTCTCAGAGAGTCAGTGGTGTCACAGTTTAAGCCAAATGGCAGTGGGGAGACTAGATGGACTCAGATACCAAAACATATTAATCACAGACATGAAATTTTATGAATCACATGATTTCACTGTTCTGTAGGAGAGATGACACAGTGCAGAATAAAGTTGGGCAGATCCACATAAAGACTCCAGCCATGCTGTGTGGAGCTCTGGACCAGGACCTGAGGTCCCCGGACTTCTCTCCCTGGATGACCCCAGGCACCACCAGTTACAAAATGGGGTTGAGAACATCTGATTTTTGACTGCCCTGTTCATATTCAGTTGGCATCTATCAACTGTCTGCCACTGGTGCTCATGTTCTGCTCCTTTGGAAAGTTCTAGATGGATTCATAACTTTCACAGGGATTGACAGGTTGCTTACACTTAAGGTATCTTATTGTAATAACTAAGCCATTCTTTTTTCCTACAAGCTTAACTACATTTCATATGCTAACACTACTGTTAACCAGACCTACGTGCTAACTGCTATAAGTGGTTCAAGACTTTCTATTGATTAGAGGATTCACCCTTAATGTATAAAGACTTTGATATTGATAGTAAGGTTGGGGGGGGGGGGTTCTGCTGCTATCTTCTATTTCTTTGTCAGAAACATACAGGAAGACATTTTTAAGAACAAAGAGATTTGCTGTGATAGAAGTCAGAGCAGTTTGGTAAGAAGAAATGAAAGCAACTTGAAAACCCTACTAAAAAATTGGTAAGGGACATATACAACTTTAATCTGTTTTCAGTACTTCAATTTACGCTCACTTTTTGGCATATTTCTGACGAGTCTGCACACCCTTCCAAATGTAGTAGGTACCTTCAGTGAAAGAATGGTCCAACTGCTATGATACATAACCATGGGAAAAATTTGAGGCTGGACTGTGTATTCAAATCCTTAACAATGTAAAAGGCATCAGTATCTATTTGCAGATTAGTTTTACTTACTTTTAGATCACAGATCAGCTAAGAGTATTTGAAACTCAATTACTGTGCAACTTGATTATGAGAAGGTGCAGTGTGTTTCAGGAACAATCACTGTTTTGATGGTCATTTGGACAAACAGAATATCGTTTCAGAAATGTACCATGTACTTCTTCAACCTTCATTTACTTATGCTGCTAGCACAACTATCATAATTACGGTGCTTTGGTCTTTGTATTCTGGCAACATGGACTGAAACTATTAGAAGAATTTAATTGGAGAATTTTTTATTCCTCTCACCACTACACTGGCCTTGAGAGTAATAGCTGTAATTATGTGTAATTATGTTCTGAAGATTCTGAAACATGCAGTTAGGAAGAATGTGAAGAAGTGTCTCTTATATGTGTTATGAAAGAGAAAAGTAGAAATCATTATTTGAGATGATGATGTGAAAGGATAAGATGTGTTATAAAAATAAAGAGGTGGCAAGATACAGTCTGAGATAGTGAATTCTACAGAATCTCATAAAATATGTTTAGTTCTACCCACAGATAATTAAAGAAGAGATCCCTAATAAGAAACACTCCTGTATGGTAAGAGTTCAGGATACAACTTAATAAATGCTTCATGTTAAAAGTGCACAAGTCAAATAATAGTATAGAAAATTAAATTTACTATCTACAGCAAAAAGTACTACTACTAATAAAAAATAAGCAGAGCAATGGAAAACAGCAAATCAGCGTTAAACTAGATTAACCAGCAAGTCACAGTTGTCTACATTACATCCAGAATATTAAAAAAATTAAACAGTTATGAAAAAGTTATGATTATATTTTTAAACCATTAACATTTCCATTAATGAGCATTTTAAATCTTTCACTATAGTTTTAATAAGGCAGTGGAAAATTCTACATCCTAACAAGTCCCTTAGTACCATTATGATCTACTGATCATAATAAATGACCAGAGACAGAAAAATTGCTAAGCTTTTTTTTAAAAAAAACAAACAAACATACAAACAAGCAAGCAAGCACAGAACAACCCAAACCAAATCAACAGTTCTGTGAAATAATTTGTTTTAAGAAAACTGAATGTGTTGTTCCTTAAATCAAGCTTCAAGAAATAACATTGGAAAGGACTTCAGGAAATTATCTAATCCTTTAGGGCCCCTATAGCAAGATCACAGAATCACAGAATGTTTGGGGTTTGAAGTGACCTCTGGAGATCATCTCATCCAACCCCCATGCTTGAGCAGGTACACCTACAGCAGGGTGCACAGGACCACGTCCAGGTGGGTTTTGAATATATCCAGAGGAGACTCCCCAACCTCTCTGGGCAGCCTGTTCCACTGCTCTGTCACCCTCAAAGGAAAGAAGTTTTACCTCACACTGAGGTGGAATTTCCTGAGTTCCAATTTGTGCCCATTGCCCCCTGTCCTGTCGTTGGGCACCACTGAAAAGAGTCTGGCCCCATCCTCTTGACAACCACCCTTTAGATATTTATAAGTATTGATAAGATCCACCAACAGTCTTCTCTTCTCCAGGCTAAACAAATGCAGGTCTCTCAGCCTTTCCTCATAAGGGAAATGCTCCAGTCCCTGATCATCTTTGTAGCTCTCTGCTGGACTCTCTCCAGTGCTTCCCTGTTTTTCTTGAACTGGGGATCCCAGAACTGGGCACAGTACTGCAGATGTGGCCTCACTAGGGTGGAGTATAGGGGGAGAATAACCTCCCTTGACCTGCTGGCCACACTCCTTTTAATGCACCCCAGGATACCATCAGCCTTCTTGGCCACAAGGGCACAGTGCTGGCTCAGGGTCAACTTGCTGTTCACGAGCACTCCCAGGTCCTTCTCACTGGAGCTGCTTTCCAGCAGGTCAGCCCCCAACCTGTACTGGTGCATGGGGTTGTTCCTCCCCAGGTGCAGGACCTTACACTTGCTCTTGTTGAATTTCATCAGGTTGCCCTTGGCCCAGCTCTCCAGCCTGTCCAGGTTCCGCTGAATGGCAGCACAGCCTACTGGTGTATCACTCACTCCTCCCAATTTGGTATCATCAGCAAACTTGCTGAGGGTACACTCTGTCCCTTCGTCCAGGTCATTGATGAATATATTGAACCGGAATAGACCCAGCACAGACCCCTGGGGAACACCGTTAGTTACAGAACTCCAATCAGACTCTGCACTGTTGATCACAACCCTCTGAGCTCTGTTGTTCAGCCAGTTCTCAACCCACCTCACTGTCCTCTCATCTAACCCACACTTCCTTAGCTTGTCCATGAGGATTTTATGGAAGACAGTGTCAAAAGCCTTGCTGAAGTTGAGATAAACAACATCCACTGCTCTCCCTTCATCTAGAAGGCTATCAGGTTGGTCAAGCATGATCTTCCCTTAGTTAATCCATGCTGACTACTTCTGATAACTTTCTTTTCCTCTATGTGCCTGGAGATGACCTCCAGAATGATCTGTTCCATCACCTTTCTGGGGATGGAGGTAAGGCTGATTGGCCTATAGTTTCCTGGGTCTTCCTTCTCACCCTTTTTGAAGACTGGAATGACATTGGCTACCCTCCAGTCCTCGGACACCTCTCCTGTCCTCCATGACCTTTCAAAGATGATGGAGAATGGCTTAACGACAGCATCTGCCAGTTCCCTCAGCACTCATGGGTGCATCCAATTGGGGCCCATGGATTTGTGAGGATCCAATTTGCCTAGGTGATCTCTGACCCAATCCTCCTCAACCAAGGGGAAGTCCTTCTTTCCCAGATTTTCTCTCTTACTTCTGAGGGCCAGCCTTAGCAGTGAAGACTGAAGCTGTCCTGATTTCAGCTGGGATAGAGTTAATTTTCTTCATAGTTGCTAGTATGGAGCTATGTTTCGGATTTGTGCTGAAAACAGTGGTGATAATGTGGAGATGTTTTAGTTGTTGCTAAGTAGTGCTTACACTAGTCAGGGATTTTTTCAGCTTCCCATGCTCTGCCAGGTGCACAAGAAGCTGGGAGGGGCCACAGCCGGGACAGCTGACCCCAGCTGACCAGAGGGATATTCCATACCATATGAAGTCATGCTCAGTGGCTTTTTTTAATTTGTTGTTCCTTCTGTTTGTTTAGTTATTTGAACCCCTCTTCAAAGCTTGATGGAAGCAAAGTAAAATTCCCCTAGACTTTGAAAGACCTGGTAACAAGGATAGTACGGCTCAAATATTATGTTTCTTTAATTCCTAAATTGTCATTAGGCAATTATTTTTTAATTTAATATTGTTACTTATTTTTAAGTCATTATTTTGTTTTTTTAAATTGAAATGATGTAGACTCATTTCTTCAGCAGTCTTGTCAAAACTAAGGTTATCCTACACCTGCAGGGACCTTGAAGGACTTATCTATCAAGAAGCGGCACAGTCTCAGGGTATTATAAATTACCTAGATATGCCATGAAGCATTAAAAACTTAGTCTACACTCTAAGGAATAAAAAGTTAATTAAAATAAAAGGGTGTTTTTTCTGGTAGTAACAGTTGAAAACTGCAGTTTACCTTGAACAGAACAACCTGTTGTCATTGATTATGCCTGATATATAAAGTGCCACTTCATAGCTACTTGCCAAATGTGAAAATAGATGATTACTAAAAAATAGTGCATTACTAAATACATTTCTGTACTGCAGCAACTGAACTTGAGCAGTATGATATTTCCAAATAACAACATATTTTTTTAGAAGGACTTCTAGGTACTGTGTATAGATTTACATTTATTGTCCATAAATTTATAAATGAAATGTCTCTTTCATAAAATATTTTTAAAATAGCTATATTAGTATGTTTGTAAGTTGCATTGTCATATATACCTTTTTACAAGGTGGTTAAGTCAGGTATGTTTCACAATTATTGGTCTATTGTTCCTCTATCAGTCTTTTCTTACTGATTTTTATGGATTTTATTTATCTGCCATTTGAGACAGCCTATAATAGCTAAAAAAACCAAGAATTGTGACAGGTACAATGCAAGATCTTCAGGAGACCTATTTGTATGTGTAGAAGCAGCTGAGGCTATGCAAGATATCCTAAAGTATCTCAAACAGAACTAGAAATATATGTTAAGGCTACCAAATTGAACCCTGGTTCTCTAATAGTTGTCCAAGTGTAAGTTAGATAATCTAAGTGGGGTTTTTTTTTGGTTGTTTGGGTTTTGTGTTTGTTTGTTTGTGCTTGTTGTTTTTTTTTGTTTTTGTTTTTTTTTTTTTTAATAATCAGGCACCACAAGGTAATTAATGTCATCTCACAATAACCATGAGAGAAAACAGGAATTATTCATTCTCTGCAGATGATTATTTCTATTTTTTCCCAGTTGGACTAAGTCCATCTCTATACATGGTAACTTTCACATAGAAATTATTAAAATTAACTAAAAAGGGTGAGATTTAGTTCCAGATTAAAATATTTCACTTTAAACACCTCTAGTATAGATATTTCTAAGGGAATCACATTTTAAGGCCCTTAATATTCAATGAAGACAAAGTTTCTTGTGAATAATTGAGATGGTCTAATACAGGTTTTTGCCTTAGTAGGATGGATCTGCTATAAAGGCAACTAAAGGTAGATATCTGAATCTGGGGTTGAAACCTTCCCAATGAAGGTGTCAGAAAACTATGTGAAGTTAATTTCACCATGGAGAATTTCACCAGTTTCCCTTTCTGTTTGATGAAAGTAAAATAATAATTTAGTTACCAAGACTTTTTGGAGAATTAAAAAAATTATTTGCAGCATAATACTGTTGTGTTCAGCAGTTGAACTTGAGCAATTGTAATAAGCCGCAATTTAAAAATGTGGATCACTGTAGAAAATTTCATTGTTAGCAGACACCACACAGAAAATAAACCTGTGGGAATACCATAGTTTTGGAATTGTCTGCTTAAGCTTCTCCTCAATGAAAACATTCACAAGACTGATAGCTAAAAAGACTTTGGATGTACTTAACTGGAAAACAAGCTGGAAAACAAAACTGGAAAACAATGAAGAAATTAAGATTATTGCCCCAAATTTGAATAAGGCCTTTGATTTTAAGAATTCATGTGACCAGTTTTTGTAATAATATCTGTGAATATATTTAAATGTAAATTTACTTTTGGTTGCTTTTTTTTTTTTTTTTCTTCCTGGCCTGAAATGAAACAGTGATTTCAGAAGAAAGAATGAGTATGTGTTTGTGAGATTGAGAATAGTGAGCGGCTTTGAAAGTAAAGACATAGTTGTTTCACTATTGAAGAGAAAGGTATATGAACGTATGCAAAGAGAAGTCTGACATGGGAAAGTAACAGTCTAAGAATACTATCTTGACACTATTATTCTGGATAGATAATGGTTAGACAAGATTATCTGAATGTAACTATAGCCTTGAGCAAGTCAGAAAAGAGCAAAAGTTATAAAGCTTAATATCAGACTGCCTTCACTGTGTACTGAAGTTCAGGATGAGTCAAAACAGTTACCCAGTTTACATGTTCAAGTCTCACATAAGGCTATGGTATTCTTTATATTGATTAAAAGTTAAAAACAAAACAAAATTGCAGGTGTGGTTTTGTCAGAGAAGTCTTAAAAAGTCTGTTGTTAAATATTCAAAATAAGTTGTCAGAGAACTTGGCACTTAAATTTGAACCAAAATAACCCATGCTGAGGAGAGAGATACGTGCATCATACACATAGTGACTGAATACAATTTTGTGGATGAAATTAATTAGAGATAACTGAGGAAGGACAAGGCTTAAAGCCAAAAAAAAAAATCCACTAGTAATAGTGAGGGAAGAAATTAGAATTATCAAGGCATGATCCTGGAATACTGAATAGAGGGAAGTTCAGAATGATGAAAGAAAGATGATTAAATAACAAATGATGGAAATTAAAGGGGAATGCAGTTTCTAGAAATATCTGTTCAATTATAAAGCTAGTTCATAGTTCAAATACAATAAAGATGTCATAATGGTTCTGGTATTTGACCAAGAGGAGGTAATGAGAGATTTGATGCAACAGTTGAGAAGTAGGAGAAGTCAGATGGGACTGTCTAGGATAGTATTAAAAGAGAAACTACACAGAAACTGTGCACAACATATTCAATTATCTTACAAGTGAAAGGGAAATGTGGCAACATTTGCAATTTTAAACAGGCTTAAACAAATGTAGGCATCACTCTTTATTCTTTTAAGATGAAAAAATCCTTCTGTTGTCAATAAAGGACCGTAAAGCAAAACTGTGAAAGAGCAGAAAAAAGAAAAGACACAGAGCATGAAGATTCACTTGCAGGGAAGAGAAAAGTGACAGAAAGGGATAAAGTCCAATCATATTATATCCATTATTTCTTGGAAGGGATCTCTGAGATCATGTAATTAGAAACAATTGGGTGCAGGAGGTGAAAGATTAAGAAGTGAAGGATGACAAAAGGCAACAGGCATTGCAAGTATGAAATCTGAGTAAACTGAAGAAGTATACTAGCCAAAGGACAAAACTGAAGGGAGAGAAAAATATTTATGTGTTTTCTGCTTGATCTTCAAGGATAAACTGCTTAAAATACAAGATTGATCAATTCCAAAATTTAAAAATTCAGACAAGTGTAGGAGAACACCAGAATGGATGAACAAAAGACATCATGAGTTAACCCAGACATAGAAAGGAAGTATATAAGAGGTGGTAGAGGACATTAGCTACCCAAAAGGTATATATACGCATTATTTGTGCATGAAAGGTTGGAATAAGAAAAGCCAGAACTCATCTGGAATTGGAACTATCAAGGATAATGATGGGCAAGAAGAGGGGTTTTATGTCTACATCATCAGTGAGAGGAAAGAAGGAAAATTAGTCCTATGGCTCTGTGGGGCAAAGGATCTAGTGAACAAAGACATGGATAAGGTACTCAGTGCCTTCTTTACCTCAGTTTTGACTAGTAAGGTCTGCCCTAAGGCCTCCCAGATCCCAGAACCTAGTGGACAAGTCTGTGGGAGTAGAGCATTACCCAGAATAGAGGAAAATCAAGTCAAGAATAACTTAAAGCAAATTATAAACGAGCATGGGGCTAGACAGAATGCATCCAAAAGCTACTTGGACAGATCATTTTGAGGCCATTTTCTACCATCTTTGAACGGTCGTGATGTTCAGGGGACTTTTCTGATGACGTGATGATTGGAGAAAGGCACACATCATGCTCATCTTGAAAAAGAACAAGAAGAAAGATCTGGGAAACTGCAGGTTGGTGTCCTGGTTTTGCTTGGGTGGAGTTAATTTTCTTCACTGTAGCTGGTATAGTCCTGCATTTTGGATTTAATATGAGAATAATGTTGATAACACACTGATGTTTTAGTTGTTGCTAAGTAATGTTTACACTAGTCAAGAACTTTTTCAGCTTCCCATGCTCTCTGAGGTGCACAGGAGGCTGGGAGGGGGTGCAGCTGGGACAGCTGACCCCAACTGACCAAAGGAATATTCCATACCATGTGATGTCATGCTCAGTATATAAACTGTGCGGAGTTGGCTGGGGGGTAGCAATCACTGCTTGGGGACTGGCTGGAGGTCAGCTGGCAGATGGTGAGTGGTTGCATCACTTGTTTTTCCTGGATTTTGTTCCTCTCTCTCTGTTGTTGTTTTCATGTTCATTATTTTTTATTATTATTATTATTGTTGTTGTTGTTGTTATTATTGTTATATTTCAATTATTAAACTGTTCTTATCTCAGCCCATTATTTTTCTTCTGCTCTTCAGATTCTCTCCCTGATCCTGCTGTGGTCACGGGGAGGGTAAGCAAGTGTCTGTATGGTGCTTGGTTTCCAACTGGGGCTAAGCTAAAACAGTAGGTCAGCCTCAGTTTAGTCACCAAAAAGATTCTGGACTGAATCTTGTGGAAACCATTTCCAAGCATATAAAAGAAAAGAAAGTGACCAGCATTAGCCAAGATGAGCCAAGATGGATTAACCAAGGGTAATTTATGCATGACTGATCTGATTGCCTTCTATGGTGAAATGAGCGTCTCAGTGAGTGAAGGGATAGTCATTAATGTAATTTCACTTGACTTTAGCAAGGCATTTGACACAGTCTTACAGGATACCCCCTTAATCATATATGGACCGAATAGGTGGATATTAAGGTAGGTAGAAAACTGACTGAGTTGTCAGGCTTAAAGTTTTTTGAACAGCAGTATCAAGTCCAGCTAGTGGTCAGTTATAAGTCACATACCTCTAAGCTTGGTATAGAGTCTGATACTGCCTAATCTCTATTAATAACCTGGATGATGGTAAAGCATGAATTAGCAGCAAGTTTGCAAATGATACAAAATTGGTGGAAGTGATTCATAGCCTGATGGGCAGGGCTGCTATTCAGGACAATCAATACAAGCTGGAAAAATGGGATGATGGGATAATAGGATAAAGTTCAGCTGGATGGCAAGAAACTCAGTGGAGAAGGATGTAGGGCCCAAGTGGACATCATATGGAAGATAAGTCAGCAGTGTACCTTGACAAAGAAAACTAACTGCTGGCTGTATTAGTAGGAGTGTAGGCAGAACCGTAACTGGAGTATTCTATTCTGTTTTGGGATGTCCAGTACAAGACATTAGCATAACGGAACTAGTCCAGCAGATGCCACCAATGTAGTTGTGTCCTCACATGTAGAACACACAAGGAGAAGCTGAGATATTTGGGTTTATTCAGTCTCATGGAGAGAAAACTAAGGGGGAGATCTTAGTTCTTTATACAACCACCTGATGGGAAGATATAGCAAGGGGTGAGCCAGGGTCTTCTAAGAGATGCCTAGGAATAGTTATGCCAACAGGCACAATTTACAGAAAGGGAGCTGATTTGATACAGGATATATTTTTTTTTCACCATGAGAGTGATCAGACACTGGAACAGGTTGCCCAGAGAGGATGTAGACACTCAGTCCTTGTAGATGCTTAAAACTCCACTGGTCAGGGCCCTAAGTAATCTCTTCCATGCCGGCTCTGCTTTAAGTATGGTGTTGACTGCAAGACATCTATAAGTCCATCCAACCTAGATTATTCTATGGTTTTAAGAAGCAAACCAGTCTGCCCAAGAGTTTTTTGTCAGATAATCTAAAAAAAGAAGTGAAACAACTAGGTGTTAATGGGGAGGACCCCATGACAGAGCAGGTAGATCTTGCCATAGAAAACATGTTTGATTGCAGCTGAAGATGGAGACAAAGTGGAGAGAAACAATAAATATATGAAAAGGAAGGAGAGATGAAGAAGGATGAAAGTTTAAGAGTTATCCATATAGAAGAACCAGAATCTACAAATAATGACTATTGGGAGGAAGGTTATTGATGTGCCATTTTGGAAGGGACAACGCGAAAGAAAAATGGAATTAACAGCTGAGACAACAGAAGTGTCTAAAACAATTTAAAGTGTCTAGAACCATTTAACAAATTAAAGTGTCTAGAACCATTTAAAAAAACCTTTTGGTGAACGGAAATTGTAATAGAATTGTAGCTATGATAGTAGCTGTGGTGGGTTGACCTTGGCTGGATGCCAGGTGTCCACCAAGCCACTTTATCACTCCCATTCCTCGACTAGACAGGGGAGACAAGATACAATGAAAGGCTCATGGGTCAAGATATGGACAGGGAGGTCACTCACCAATTACCTTCACAGGCAAAACAGACTCGACTTGGGGAAAAATAATTTAATTTATTGCCAATCACATCAGAGTAGGGTGATGAGAAATAAAAACAATTCTAAAACACCTTCCCCCCACCCCTCCCTTCTTCTTGGGCTCAACTTCACTCCTAAATTCTCTACCTCTTCCCCTCGAGTGGCATAGGGGGTTGGAGAATGGAGGTTGCAGTCACTTCATCCCACATTGTCTCTGCCGCTCCTTCCTCCTCACACTCTTCCACTGCTCCAGCGTGGGGTCCCACCAATGGGAGATAGTCCTCCATGAACCTCTCCAATGTAGGTCCTTTCCATGGGCTGCAGTTCTTCACAAACTCTCCATGCCCCAGCATGGGTCTTTTCCATGGGATGCAGTCCTTCAAGAACAGACTGCTCCAGTGTGTGTCCCCCACCAGGTCACAAGTCCTGCCAGCAAACCTGCTCAAGTGTGGGCTCCTCTCCACGGGTTCACAGGTCCTGCCAGGAACCTGATCCAGCATGGGCTTCCACAGGGTCACAGTCTCCTTCGGGCACATCTACCTGCTCCAGCGTGGGGTCCTCCATGGGCTGCAGGTGGATATCTGCTCCACGGTTAACCTCCATGGGCTGCAGGGGACAGCCTGCTTCACCATGGTCCACCACAGGCTGCAGGGGAATCCCTGATTAGGAGTTTCAAGTCTCTCCTTTCTATCTTTTCATTTCTACATTCTGTCATTACTTCACCTGCCATCATACTCCTTTATTTATGTAATAATTCCATACTCCCCATCTTCAACAATTCTCAGCATTCTCCTTTCTCTTTTTAATAATTTCCTAAAAACAAGAGAAGAAAACACACCAAGGAAACTCTTGCAGAATGATGGCAATAAGACCACAATCCCTCTCTCTTACTCTTCTTCTGTTATTGGCATCAATTTAGACTCTTGGCTTACTGACTTTTTGCACATTGGGGCTTTCAGATTTTTAAGTTTCCCTTAAGGTACCTGCTCAGTGATGGTTATTAATTAAATAATTAATAGGCTATTCTTTTCTTTATGAGAAAAATGCAGAAATCAATATCAACCTTCACAACATTCTGTAAGAATACTGGTCATACAGAAGTTTGTAATTAGTGGTACAGATATGTATGTTATTAATCAAGATTTCAGGAAGCTGTAGTAGCTATCATCCAAATATTTAAACATTCTTAATCAATTCTTGTTTTCCTTGTTTTTCCTTGATAGGAATAACTTAGACTGATGAAAAGAATGTATGTATTTCTAGGAGGTGATGTCTGTAAATGCACAAAGGGGAAAAACCCCCAATGTCAGTAAAATAATTCTTCACTTATCAGATACTTATAAGTTATTCATGACATAAGGCACTCTGACATGTTGTGGAGCAAATAAGAGCCTCAGAGTCTTAATTGCATATGCTAAATTGTCTCCAGAAATCTGCTTCAAATAAACAAACACTGTTCTAATTAGGATGCATTTTATCTTACACTCCCAGATTCTCTCTAAATATTGGTAAGATTCTGTAAGCGAGATACCAACAGCTTATACTTAAAAAAAAAAAAAAAAAAAAATACGGTATATGAAATCTTTAATCTTGTGCAATCAAATTTGACTGCAGATTAGTACCTGTACTTTTTTCTCCTTACACTTAGTTGAACCTGTTGATATTGTTTCATAGTGGGCTAATCAATTAGCCATTAGTAAATAAAGACTTAATGATGTAAATGCTCACCAGAAGAATATGAATCTTTAGAAAAGATTATTTAAATGTTTTGGATGATATTTTGAGTTTGTGAAATAGAAATAGACACTAAATACATGTGATTGATTAGTTAGTTCAGGGTAGTATAAAAACATGCAATTGTATATTATAAAAATTGCTATTTATAAAATTTATGTTAGAGTTTAGTAATATGGATGAAGTTATACCTTTTATAAAAGTAATTTCATTAGCATTTTATCGCTGACGTGAAAATTTTCATTTAGGGATTTCAAAATTTGTCTTTGAAATCCTCCTCTTGGTAATATTCTGACACAACTAATGTTATGCCTAAATGAACAGGTGTACCTAGCAGATCTGGGATTCAGAAATCTTACTTGAAGGGGAAAAAAATGACAAAATAGTTTTGGTAACAGAAATAATTAACTGCACCCCAAATATTTCACCAAAATATCTCCTCACGGCATCCTTCTGGACGAGTTGTCCAACTGTGACATGAGCAGGTTCACGGTGCACTGGGTGATGAAGTGGCTGAACGGCAGGGCTCAGAGGGTTGTAGTGAATGGGGCTACATCTGGCTGGTGACCAGCAATGTTCCTCAGGGCTCAATTCTAGGGCCGGTTCAGCTCAATGGTTTTTATCCATGATTTGGATGCAGGAGTTGAATGCACCAATAACAAGTTTGCTGATGATACTAAACTGGGAGGTGCTCTTGAATCCCTTAAGGAACAAGATACCTTGCAGAGGGATCTGGATAGCTTGGAGCACTGGGCAATGACTAATGGGATGAAATTTAACAAATCCAAATACCGGATTCTGCACCTAGGGTGGAGTAATGCCAGGCACAAATATAAATTGGGAGAGGAGTAGCTGGAGAGCAGCCCTGCAGAAAGGGCTCTGGGGGCGCTGGTCCACAGCAGGCTCACTATGAGTTAGCAGTGTACCCTGGCAGCCAAGAGGGCAAACCGCATCCTGCGGTGCATCAAACACAGCATAAGCAGCTGGTCAGAAAAGGTGATTATCCCACTGTATTTAGCTTTGGTGCAGCCTCACCTGGACTACTGTGTGCAGTTCTGGGCCCCACAATTTATGAAGGGTGTGAAGGTCCTTGAATGCAGAGGGCAACAAAGCTGGTGAATGGGCCGGAAGGCATGTCCTGTGAGGAGCAGTTGAGGACACTGGATTTGCCTAGTTTGGAGAAAAGGAGGCTGAGGGGCAACCTCATTGCTCTCTGCAGCTTCCTGAGATGGGGAAGTGGAGAGGGAGGTGCTGATCTCTTCTGCCTTGTATCCAGAGATAGGACATGTGGAAATGGTTCAAAACTGGACATTAGGAAGCATTTCTTTACTGAGAGGGTGGTCAAACACTGGAACAGGCTTCCTAGAGGGGTGGTCGATGCCGCATTCCTGCCAGTGTTTAGGAGGCATTTGGACATGTCAGCCCTTGTGTACGTATGGATACATACAGCCCTTAGTAA
This sequence comes from Morus bassanus, assembly GCA_031468815.1. NCBI lineage: Eukaryota > Metazoa > Chordata > Aves > Suliformes > Sulidae > Morus > Morus bassanus. The sequence continues at coordinate 52,817,122 of CM062568.1, read as the reverse complement.
TACGCTTTAACTTTTGGTCAGCCCTGAAGTGGTCAGGCAGTTGGACTAGATGATCATTGTAGGTCCCTTCCAACTGAAGTATTCTATTCTATTCTATTCTATTCTATTCTGGTGACCAAAGTCAGATTTTTTTCTAGAAACCTTCTGAGTCATATAAACTGTTGCAGGGGTAGGGATCTCAATGCTTCCAGTATCAATTGTTTTGGGAAAGTCAGACATGTTAGAATTTTCAGACTTCTTGTATTGATGTCTAGGGTCTGAAATCTGTGAAAATATCGGGTCTAATCAGGACTAAGTTATGTCTGTCATCTCTTCGGAAAGACAGTAGCCAGAAGCAAGAACAGTTGGTCTGTAGTCAGTTCCAAAGGAATGCCTGTTAAAATGGATAGCTGGCAACATCCCTAGTACAATGAATGATGTGGAAGGTCCAGACATGTTGGATATTCTTCCTTGGCTTATGCATAGTCCTTTTTTTTTTTTTTTTTTTAAAATTTCTGCATCATGTGCTTAGAATCTCTAAAAAAAAAAAAATAAAGAAAATACGGCATATCTGTTTTTTTATTATCTGTAAATTATTATTAGACCTCATACTTTGGGATTTTTTTTTCTATTGTATACTAATAAAATTCCAGATTTAAAATATAAACTATACGGTCTTGCACAGTTCCTGCACAGGAAAATTGTCTATGTTCTTAATCAGGAATTTTAGGTTAGATACAGATGTAAGTAAACCTGTTTTCTTCTGTGCACTCTGCAATCATTGTTCTCTTTTTGGAACCTGGACTTCCTGTACTTTGCTTTTGCCTTCATCACTGGAACTTAAGAATGAAAAGGAATAATGCACACCCTCACTGCATCATAGCATACATTAAAGTAAGCCAGTGTGTACTCAGGCATCTATGGATGTAGATCCCAGGTTATATTCTTTAGTGTCCTTTGTCTAATTCTCTAATCATCAGTCTATCTTTTAAGAACTTAGTGAGGTAGTCCAGCAATATGACCACTTTAATATAAATTTCTACAGTTTCTGCAGATAAGGAAATCTTATTGCAACCTATTCTGCTGTAACTGTATTTTTAAACACTATAGTTGTGGATATTACACACTCTGCTTGAATACAATGCTAGTATGAATGATGAAGCAAATGTAATTGATTATCAAAAAATCATTCTTTTTATTTTAATTTTATTCAGGAGATCAACTACATAAGAATAGTTTAAAGTGCTTTATTCTGAATCATTTGAGAGACATCCTGGTGACGTCTTTTATGTTTCCAACATGAAATAAAAAAAAAAAAATTGCTGTCATTCTCAAATAGCAACAGCACTTATAATAGTTTGTTAAATTTCATCAGTCTTGACTGATTGTCTCTTGCACATAAGTTTCAAATAACAAAAATTACCCTTTCTTTTCTACTTTTCTACCTGAATCTTGGTGGTTTTGTTATCACAGTTTGTGATGTACTGTGTTTGCACTCTGCTAAAATTTAACAATAGAAAAATAATCTTCTCTTTTTCCCTTTGCATTAAGGATAAATGCCTACCTTGTAAGATCTTGCAGGTTGTGGATAATACATTGAAATGAAGTGTTCCTGGTTAGCCTTCACAGGGGATACTGACAACACTGTAAAATCATTGTTGCACAGTGCTTCTCTCTTTAATATTAAATTCCGCAGCCATTGAAAAATCCCACTAATCCCAGAAACCTCAAATAAAGTAAACAAGCTAACAAAGAATGAAAAGTAATGTACTAGTGGTTGTGGTTTGTACATATATGTAAATTGTTCAGGCATTATATTTATCTTACATTTTTTATGTATGCAGAAATAGATATGTGATAATAGGATTATATTTCCAGTATATCTGTATATACACATAGGCTTGCAAATGTAAGTTCACCCGTAGACATAGTGTATATTCTTTCTGACTTCTATCAATATCTGGTACTGTGTAATCCAAAGCATGAAAAGGATCAGAAGCAGAGTTAACTTTCCAAGTGATGCCAATACTAACATGATTTTCAAGAGATACTGGGTTTCAAATACAGGAAATAAGGGGAGTTCCCAAAGTCTGACTTTAACCTAAAGAGAATTTTTCACTCAGTAAACCCAATATTTAATAGAGAAATACAGGTTTCTTCAGAAGACAATTCATAGGAAGGTATTCTGCACATTTCCCTCTTCAACTCTTGATAAGCTTGTATCATCTTATTTACTACAGAGGGTATTTAGGACATCATGTTCACTAGAAACACCAGCTGAAACGCCTAGAAGTCACAGTGTGTAAGAAAATGCACGGACATTTGTGGAGAAGCAGTTATAAAAATACCTTTGGAAATGCACATGGTATATAAGTAGTGTGTTAGAACAAACGGAAGGATGCATAAAGAAGGATAGAATATGAAAGGTTTTGAAAACAAAATATCTGTTAGTTTACTGCAACAGAATGAAATTTGTAATTTTAATTTTGAGTTAGAGCTATGAATCACAATCTACAAATAAAAAAATTATGAAATCATCTAATCCTTTCGAAGTAACTTCAGAGAAACGTTTTGCAGCATGTTTGAAAGTCAAGAATTCAGTAGAGGGATTTTGGGTGCAGGTTGCAGACACCTACATTTAGACATCCAATTTTGGGCTTTTCATGTGTTGCACACCAGCTGATGTTTGACATCAATCAGGCTATCTAGAAATACTTCCAGTTCACTTGACTGCTGATTCCTACAGGAGGTGGTGGCATAGGAATATCTATAGGGAGAACAAATTTCTATTCTGGTTTAACATACCACTTCAGAGCACAAATAGGGTGACACAAAATATCACCTGAGGTGTGACTTCATACAATCATGCAATATTTGAACAGACCTTTTTTAGCACCATAAGAAAGTCTGTTGTTTGGTGGTATCTCCTGGGTACTAGTGTTGGATATAGATGATGTTAGGTTAACCCATTCTTTTCTGATGTTTTCTTCATTCTGCCATCTTACCGTAGTCATTTTCATAAGCACATGTGCCATGCAGAACCAATTTCTATTGTTTGATCAAAGGCTTCATTACTTTTGCCATGATCAGTGCTCAATTTATATTCCTTCCTTCTTCCTGTGGCCTTCAAAATTGAAGCAGTTATATTAAACTGGGTTCAAGACAAGGGACACATTGTTTATTACAAGAATAATTATAAATAAATGCATTCTTTATTTGCATTTTTTCAGTTCCTCAGTTGCCAATTTACTTGGGATGGTGTTTTTTGTGGTTTTCAGTAGTATACTCCAATATGAAAACATTACGTAAACATATCAGTAATGAAATAGGCAGTAGAGCTTCATTTGATGAAGTCTTCAAGACCCTTTTATCCTTACCTTTTTCTAGCATTCTTTCATATCAAGTATTGTATAAAAGACAAGAAGAATACTCTGGGATGCTCAGCCTCACTCTCTGACACTCTTATTTGGGAGCATAGGCATTGCTTTGTTTTGCTTAGTTACTTTTCTTTCCACCTGTTTGCTCTTAAATTATACGCTGGATTGAACTTTTAATCCTGTGACATCAATCAAACTGCCATAACTGTAAAATGTATTGTATTAGTAATGAAATTTTGATTAGTACTGAAATTTAGTCGTTAACCAAATATTTGATATCACATCCTACTATATGCCCACATATATTAGTGGATTATTTCACTTATACATCACTAAATGAGTCTTCTGGTCTCTATGGGAAGAGGTTAAGTATAAGAATAATCCTATTTAAAGTTGTAATATATAATTTAACTTTTAGTCAGCTGTCATGCAATTTCAACCAAAGGACACATAGATATATCACAAGTAGATCTATTTTCTAAGTTTGCTAGTGTAAGTTAGCATGTCTTATTAAAATCAAAGTCAATTTTTTTTCCCTTGAGGATTTTTAACAATAACACTTGGCAATTCATCTGCAAGGACTTTAATAGTATTATTCCACTTCCTGAAATCAAAAGATCATTCACAAACTTTGATAACTGCATGATGACATCTTATACAAAACACCTGTTCACATTTAAGTGAAAATACAGAAAACTTGTTCACATTGGAGATTGCTTCCTTACTTAAATGACTAGCCCCACTGAAGGTGGTAAAACTAATTAAGTAAATTAACCTGCACCAATGCAAGCAATAGTTCCACAGTCAGGATGTAAATAATCCTCAGAAAACATTGTTGTCAGGTAAGCAGTAAACTATTATTTTCCTCTCTTAATTAGAAGGTAGAAATCAATGTGGTCAAATTAAAGGAATTTCTTGTAGTCGTAGAGAGTCAGCTTATGAAACAAATGTAAAATTAATGTATTTCTATCCTTATGCTCAAACTGTTAGAACATACCTTCATTACTGATATTCCACCTCTATATAGTGAAATGATTCATCAAAGCACTGTGCCTGTAGTTCATTTTAATATACAACAGACACCATTATAAAGTCAAAATTACTGAATAGTCTTCTATTCCAAGGTACTTCTATAGGGTAAATAAAGCAATACAGTTTATCTTCTATTCACAGATGTAATGGGAAAATTAGGGAAAACAGAATTTGATACAAAACAGGTATACTTATGATTTCCTAGGAAAACAAGTGAACATACCCTATACAGCAGAGTGTACATTGTGTATGTTTTTTAATAGGAAATATTTTCCTCAAAATAAAAATTCTCAAGTTAGTTTTGGTGGATATTTTTGTTTTTAAAATAACAAATATTTTACAAGGGAATACCCCTAACCCTGAAGATTTAATTTCTGATTTTTAACACACTTTTCCTTGTTCGACACTTGATTTTTTTATTTTTTTTTAAATAACAAATCATAGGAAACCTTAGCCAAAATGAAGATATTTTTTAACTGAAATAAATGTTTTATCCAAACTAATTTCCATAAAGAAATTGTAATAATAATTTTAACTACATGACTGCTGCTTATCAGCCAATTAATTGGAGAGATTTGATAGATGAAAAAAAATACAAGTTTCATGAAGATTCCCCAAACTGAGTGAAATACATACACACAATAAATTTCATTTCTTAAAATTCTGTCCCACCACAATTGATACTTAAAAAGTAACACAGAATAAGTATTTTTTTGTGTGAAATGGGCCGTATTGAAGTTATTAAAAAAAAACAAACAAAAAGAAAAATAAAACAAAGCTAAGGTACTATTCATAAAAAAATAAATATAAATTGTATTAAAGCAGATTACATTGATGAGAGACTTATGAATTTAACATAAATATCCATCACTGTAGAGTCAACTCCTAATTTTGCAACATTGTGTTTTGGTATGTTTTTCTAGGAAGATCCTGAATGACTAGGAATTTCTGACTTTAATATTGACAATATTGGTTTAACTCACAAAGTTTAAAATATTTAACCTATTTTTCCATTCTTTTCTTAATTATTAACACTTCTAAAGAGAATTAATTTATGTACTCATTTAAATATGTAATATATATGTACTCCTATATACATAATTAGATCTATAGGATCACAAAGTTGTTTCCTTTTACACAGAAATATCTGTGCAGAAAACCTTTTGAAAGTATAATAACCTGTGATGTTTCTGTCACTGACAACTTTCATATATCTTTGTGTGCAGAGAACTAGGGTTTTCTTTTTCTTCCTTTTTTAATAACTGAATGATTAATACCTCACAAAATAATAGGTAGTTAATCTTGATAATTTGAATATAATAGTTCAGGCACTTAAACTTGTACACAAAGGATGTCTTTAAATGCATTTTGAATGGGTATATATTATTTCATTAAAATTTCTATAACTCATGTTTACAGAAGGAAAACTGTCTATGTGTTATTAAAAAAATCTTCTTAAGGTGAAATCAATCCTGAAAAATCTGTGCCACAAAGGAAAGTTAAAGGAAAGATTTTATTTTAAAATCTCTTGTAGTTTCCTTAATATGGAATATTAAGATATCTGAAGGGTTCATATTTTCAGGACACTTCCAGACACTTTGTCCACTAATTGTTATTTCAATCAACACAATACTTTCAACCTTAAATGCAGATGTTCATCTGAGTATGTGTTTAATAACAATTTCATAAAACTCCTTTCAAGTACTCTTATTCATACAAATACTCATTGTAAGTGCCAAAAAACCATTGTATGTTTGTAAAAATTTAAAGTTTGAATGCAGATATTTAAAAAGACTACGTACAATAGAAACGTCAAAAGAAGCATCCCCATTTCCTGAAAACAGCTAAGAAACAATTATATATACAGTTTTACACATCTGAATAATTCTGTTGAAGTCGGGGGAATTTTTGAGGGACAACTGAATTCATGACATGATTCATCATAAGATAAGGACATTCAGTGTTTAAAATGTGTTGAAACAGGGAAAGAAACTGTCACAATCTTCCTTGATTTTAGTCACATTTAAACAAGTGGTGCTACCAGAAATGTTACTGGAATGAGTTTAAGAGAACTATGATAATAAATTCTAATAATATTCAAAGCATACTTATCAAAGAGCTAGTTGAAGTTGAAATACTGGTCTAAACACTATATTTTACATTTGCTTTCAACTTCTAAATTTGGGCATTCTATATTCCAGTGGAGAGGTATCTGCTCCTTTAGGGGACTGAAAACCATTGTAAACATGGTATAAGATGTCCAAGATCCTTCTCCTTATATAAAATCATATATACCATTTTTACCAGTGGAATTCCATGGAACATAAATTCATAACGGAAGTTTTATATACACTGTTATTCTTCTAATTTCTTAATGTTATAATGAACTCTGAGAGTTTTCAATAGCTAATGTTTGTTGCAGAATTATCATTTTGTTACAAATTGTTGAACACTGTAACCTGTTTGTGGTGTTGTAGCTGTTTTTTTCTAAAATCTATCCTGTTGCTTAATTTGTTTTATTTTTGAGAATTTTTATGAAGATTAAATATTTTCTTTCTCATTTTCAAATCACTGCTTCTTTTTTTCATCACCTGTAAATAAGGAGTAACTTCAAATCTTCATTTATATATTGCATTGAAAATGTTTATAGATTTTCATAAGCCTCTCCTGGGCATACTGTTTTTTTATAAACACAGTCAGACCCTTTTTCAAAGGTTATCTTATTGCATAGTTTAACATTAATGGCTCAATAAAAGAGCTGGATTCTACAGTATGAAGCTCAATTATACTCTTCAAGGATAAGACTGGGGAAAATCTTGCTTAATATTTCCATTAATGGCCTTGGCACAGAAAACAGAAATGTACTGATAAAAGATGCTGATGACACAAAGTCATAGAGTTTGTCAATAAAAAAGAGGGTTGGGATAAAATACGGAAAAAAAAGTATTACTTTGAAGGCTGAAATAATTGAGGTAGGAAGAAATTCAACAACACAAAATTGAAGGTCAATACCTGTAATTAAACATTCTGCTTTGAGAATGGACTTGGATATACTCCTCAGTTAGAGGATTACTTTGAAATGCCCCTGTGATACAGCCATGCAAAAGACAAGACAAAACAAAACAAATAAACAAAAAAATCAAGAAAGTTAGGTATTTCAGGAGGAGATAGGAAAATATTATTAATTTTTTGCAGAGTCACTTGAGATATGACAATGTGGTCATCCATGCTCAAGACTGATTGTGGAGCTGGTGTAAAGAAGGGCAATTTGTATGATCAGAGATGGAACACCTGCCTTATTAATGAATCAGAGAGCTTGAGTGGTTTAACCATTTAAATGCTGAGGGAATGACTGCTGTTCATAAATGTACTGGAGAAATCCAAGGAGTAAACACTTTGAAGGAAAAGTAACTATTTATACTGAAAGACTTTGCTATTACAACACTAAATCGCTATAAGTCACAGAAGGAACAAAAAAACCTGAAAGAGGTATGAGGTGTTTGGGGGAGTGTATTCAGATTTCCTACTACAGGTTCCATCATTAGATGTCAGGAAGATGCAAGATGAGGCATCTTTAGGTAATAGATAATTTGGACTGCCCATCTTGATATTAGACATGAAAGCAACACCAAAATCCATCTTATTCACTACAGCAAGCAGATAGAAGAAAGACAGTTTTGTCTGTTTTTACATTTATGAAATGGAATTTATTGTGGTTTTGTCATTTGTATGAAACTGGATGTAATGACCTATCTGGTTCATTCCTGGCCTGCAAATATATTTGTTTCTTTTCTTTTCATTGTTTCTTGTTTTCCACAGGTGTTCTAAAAATTGCATTCCAGACTTAAACGGCTGTAGGTTCTTGAGGTGGCACTCAACTACTTTTCTTTTCATGTATGAAAAACACACACTGAACTTTATGTTAAAATTCTGTAGGACTTTTATTATCATCTGTGATATTCTCTAGATTAGTTAATTTTCACGCAATTGGCCTTTACATTTGTTTTAAAAATAGATATCTACTATCAGTGTATTTTTCTTTTGTTTTTGTTTTTTTAATGCTTCAAGTATAGATGAAGGGAAAAGTTTTGTCTGTGCCCTAGATAACAGTTTTGTTCATTGAAATTCAGCACTCACACCAAAAGGCTTCTTCCAAACAAACCCATTTTAAATGTCCACCACTGCTAAAGAACATACTTCCCTCGAAAGAAAATGAGACAGGACTTCAGTTCTCTATATCTTGAAAGGAACTCATGTACTTCTTAAGACTTCTTAACTAAACTGGTAAAACTTAAGTGTTTGTTTGAGTCGTGTTATTGCAGTTGATTGAGCTCCAACCCTCTAAATCTTCACTGAGGTCCTCAGTCTAGATAATCTACTTGCTCGAAGCAAAAATCTAATATTTACAGTAAAAGTGGATTCAGGATTATATAATATCACAAGGGGTAGAATACTAAATCAACTACTGCTCAGCAGAACATTTATGAAAGTACATTTCCAAATGGTTTATAACACAGATGCTCACTGTTCCACGCCTGCTGTTATAACCGGTTTCTTCTTCATATTTTTCTCTCAAATCCTTACTGTCACCTCAACAGATTTGTTTTTTAAAATATTTACACCTTACTGCTTCTTTCATCCAAAGATTCAACAATTTTGTCTGTCTACACTGACAGTATCTGCACTGATGTATTTTTGCTGTATAAAATGCACGTGGAAGGTGTTGGGGGTTTTCATGTTGGGTTTTTGTGTTTTGGTTTGGTTTGTTTTTTTTTTTTTTTATGTCAGCCCTCTATTTCTGCACATGTTCAGTGGTTACTGACCATTACAAAAAGCAGCTACTGAACATATGCAGAAAAACTGCATGTTCACAGTTGGTTAAACAACAGATAGCCAGTTACTGATGCACCATCTGTGCATCACAAGTGGTGAATATCTTTGAGTCTGAAGAGGTTGATAGTGAGGATTATGCCTATGGTCTCCAAAGTCCTTAACCACATCAAAGTACTGCAATAATAGCCCCATCTACTCTGCTTTTTTTTCTAGGTAGAGTAGAACTCTGGCCACCAATCTTACTTCTAGAATTCCAGTTGAATGTTCAAAATTCCAGCTATATCAAGTTTTCTGGATCAGCACTTACCCTGCAAAGCAGGCGAGTAGCTCATGAAATATGCTAGAACCCCACTGCTGTGAGTTTTTTTGAAAGAATTCCTCTTTATACTGCTTAAAAGAAAAACAAATTATTGCAAAATAAAAGATATTTGTATATGATTTCTGCCAATAGGCTGAATTCAAGTATGCTGGCATGGTTAGTATGACCATGTGGAGGTCCTGGTTGCACTCTGATTGAAGACACCTAAGAACACAGAGGCTCCACACACTGAAGGATATATCTACGTCACTGAATAAAAAGGCCAATGAGAAAGATTGAGCACTGGACTGTAACTTTTCAGGCTAATTGTCATCTTTGTCTGCAGCACTGATTGGAACACACTTACTTGGCTTTGTTAAACATTGAGGTGGTTCGGAAAACTGCTCACTCCAAGAAATACTCCCCAGAACTAAAATTTCAGATTTGGCTCCCTCTGGTCTATCAGCACTATTCCATCAGGTTTTGCACTCTTAAACGTCTCCACATGACTTCATATCTCATCCCAGAGTACACAATGCACAATTTCTATGTCAGAATAGTGGGTTACAAGACAAATTTTATATTATTTCAGACATAATAAACAGAAAAGAACATGCAAAATGCAGTAGTGCTACCTTAGGGCCCTTGGTGCACCACAGAGGAGACCAAAAGCTCTTATTCTCTTGAAAGGGCTAGCTCTAAGCAGTGCAGACATGAGCTTGTCTGTTCTAGTTGACCTTTTTTACTCAGCAGTACAGAAATAGACAAAATGGGCTGAGGAATCATACACACCAGCCTTACAACAAAATCAGTTTGCATTTTAGTAGATTTCTAAGTGTGTATAATGTTAGGGAAAATGTTACTAAAAGAAAACAATGCTAGTTCTTCCAGACTGTCATAGTAACATATTACTTAGACAACAGATAATCATTCCCTTAGTATACTTGACTAAGGTTTCGGAGGAAAACTTTGATTAGTTTGGGTGGAGAACAGCTACACAAGCAGTCTTTCTTACATGTTTGGTCTGAAGGAGAATCACACCTGTATAGGCTATAACATCAAAGGATTTATGTCAACTGTGATTAGCAAGTCTATGTGATATACATTTTTTTTTTTTTCATGTACAGTGTCAAAGGAAAGGTAAAACACTTTTTCTTGTCAAGAAAGCATGAGAGAGTTTCTTTTTGGCAGAAGACTGACAAGATGGATATCCACAGATGAGAAAACAAGAAGAATATCATTCAAGAAGGGAGCATAGTCTATTGGCTTAAAGGAGAATTGATCATCTGGCCTGGAGGAAATTAATCCCTGCTAAGTAACATCTGGTTAGTTTTAGAATAGGATAGAACAGAACAGAATAGAACAGAATAGAATAGTTCCAGTTGGAAGGGACCTACAACAATCATCTAGTCTAACTTTCTACAACAACCACTTGTTGTGTAAAGTTAACTTACTGCATTTTGACTAGTAATCTTTGAAGAATTAAACTTTAGCCATTGACCGTAAGCCAAAATTTCAGCACTTCTATGAAACTGAGATTTACATGTTGAAATTGTCTCGAGAATTTAGATGATGAGATATAGCTGATTGGCTTACCTTTTCTTTAAAACACATCTTTTGAGGAGACCAGTTTCATGGCTGAAAGTGTAGTTTTGATGCTACTAGTGAAGTTAGAATATTTGCCCAAGGTTCAGCTCCCTTCATTGTTTCACAACTAAGAGTTCAGTTCCCAATTAATAGGAAGGGATTTCTCCTTCACCACTTCAGCCAAAGTTGTGTCAGTGTGCAAAGACACATATATTCACAAAGACTAATTAATTAAAGAGAATTTTTGTCAACAGAAATTTTGGCTTTCATCTGAGCTGTCTTTTCTAGCCTTGGTCTGGAAGAGAAGGGCAGGGAGACTGGAAGTGGAAATCAGGGAGTGAGGCACTTCTTTGCCTCAACAAAGCAGAGAAAGGTACTGTATCTGAATGTATCCATAATCATAATTCAGAAGGAAAACTGAGATGAAGACTATGAAAAATTATGAAATTCAGAGAAGGAAATTGGACTCAGTAGGGAAAGAGAAAGCAGGAGAATGGGAAAATTAGGTTTTACCTAAGTGAAATCTAATGACCTAAATGATCTAAGCAATTTCCTAAATTGTTTTTTCTTTTCAAGTTTAATGATGATATTCTTCAGATGCAGATTCAGTTGTTTATTATATCTACAGGAAAGAACATACCTCTACTTATGCATGGAAAGAAACTTCTCTAGAACAGAAAACTCATATTTTTCATTTTCTGAAAAAAAATCTATACTACGCTATTTACTATATTACTATGGAGGAAATTTCTTCAGTTCTAGTAAGACAAATTGACATAATAAGTTAAAGATATATACTGTAAACTCAAAAAATCAATTCTAAAAAGAAAGAAAAAAACATAAATTGCAAAGAAACCTATACTATCAACATGTATGCTTCTTTCCATTATGTTCTTATGTTTTTATTATCAAAATTGTCTGTTTACTATTTCTTAGAGTTTTACTGGAAAATAAAAAATAACACATGAAGTTTTAATGGGATAAAATTTCACTGAGTTGGAAAGAATTTTTTGTATTTCATTATGATAACATATCTCCATATAAGAAGTAACGATGACTAATTTTATACTTAGAAAACCGGGGCTTTATTAGGGAATTGCTAGATACTGTATATGATTAACAGGGGAGCATAGGTAATATACTTTTTTTTGAATGTAATATTTCCTTCTGATAATTTCCAGAAACAAAGAGAAAATTATACAATATGTTGACAAGCAGATGGAAGTAAATGACAGGCATCCCAAAGTAAAATAATTGTAAAATAACTAAAAGAACAGTTACTTATTTCTGGTAAATTTATGCAAGTACAAAAAGTATTGTACTCATAAATACAGCAGAAGTAGTTCCAGCAAGTAGTAAAATGCAGACATTTTTCAGTGAAACTATCTGTCATTCCAGATCAGTGTTCACAGATGTACTACATATTACAGGACCATTACTGAAATTGGACAAAGATAATTATCTTATGGAATGCCGACATAATGTCAGACTTTGGCAAGAAATGAAGGGTACATTGAAAAGATATGTCATAGTGAGAGTAATAATGAAAATAAAGAAAAACAAATGCTATTTTAAAGAGAAGTGGGAAACTAGAGAAGAGAACTGGAAAAAAAATATTGTGACACAATTTGCTTTATGCAGTGGCAGCAATTCAAGGCAGTGAAAATACTTTGAAGTGTTAGCAATTGCTGTTATCTCTGTAATACAGAAAGATCATGGAAACAGGAAGTACAAGAGTTATCCAAAGTTTGTCAACATCAGTGGAAAGATTCTCTGTTATTCAGGTGGGTTATCATCTATGTTTCCATAGTCTAAGGCTCTGACAACACTGTGATCTATGGAACAGTCTGCAGTGGGAAATAGAGCGGAAGATGTCAGATTGCATTCAATTTATTTTATTAAATGTTCATTTGATAAGGCTTTATTTACTAATCTCAAAATCTTTTTATGGCTCTTTAGAACTGATTTTAGTGCCGATCTTGCAAGGAAAAACACAAGAGTACAAGGAAACAAAAATCCTTTGAAGGATCAGGGTCTCACAAAATGAAGTGTGAGGATAACCTTGCCATGACTGAAGATAATGGTAGAAAGAAAAGTCTGACATTGTAAAACTGGAAAATTGGAGCACCGAATTTAAATGTAATAAAAGCATTAAAATCTAAGGTCGATTAATTGGAGTTTTCTAGGTTTTTTATTTAAAGACATGATGGAAAATACATGGAATATCTAACACACCAGTAGTTATATATTTTAGCATTTTCTGTTATTTTTGTATAGCAAAGTTTTTTGATTTTTGAAGAGGAAAGTAGGAAATCAGGTGAATGTAACATGATAATGTAATAAAGCTATATAAATACCTAATTAATATAATGAAGATATAAATGAAGGTGAAGTGGAAATTCTGTGTTACGGTTTAGTGTAAATGATAATCTGTTGTGAAAAGTGCTATGGTGCAACAATATATATACTTGTGTGCAGGATGTGTGAGTTCGAGGTAAACATATAAACAACTTCCATTCCTATAGCTGTAGTATTCTATGACTGTAGTACTCCAGTGTCTATAAATTTTGTTCCTTTTACTCCTACTCACCATGAATATGCTAATGATGTGATTCATTTTTTTCCTTCTCTTTTTCAGAATCTTATTAATCTTCCAACTTGGCAGCAAATGCCCCTGTAATAGAAAATGTGTCTCAACCAATACAGCTGATAGAATTGAAGGGAAGCCAAAAATATTTTTTTCACCTTTCAAACTCCCCACACTGTTATATGAGGCCTTAAGTATTATGACATGTTTTACTGTCTTCATTATATGGCTATATAGTCTTTGAAGAAACAAGATGGAGAACTGAGGACTTTTTTTGGCCTGATTATCTGGTTTTTTGCACTTGTTTGGACTTCTTTTGTTTGTTTTATTTTTCTGAAAAAATAATAACTGACTTTTTTTAAGACATCAGTTCTTCATGGAATTATCTGAAGATAAGTAGAATTTTTCAGCTTATAATGGAAAAAACAAACCTATTTGCTTGTAAAACATATTAGTAAGATAACAGTTAATTCTTTAAATGTACTCATTGCGTGAGAATTCAGTGATAATAAAATCTTCAATTTGCATCATTCTCTGATTAAGGTTGCTGCTGCATAATCTGTGAGAGGGGAACATATCCTGGCAGTCTGTTTTTTTTAAAAAAAAAGAGTTATTGATCTACTAATTATCTAAAATATTTGGAAAAACTCAATAATAGAAAGCTATATAAAATTCTGTGGAAAACAACTTACATTTTTACTAGCCAACACAGTAATCAGATTTTTGCTCTGAATGCAGGACATTACCTTGACACCAGAATGCAGGCATCACTTCAAGGAGTGTTCTGACAGCTGTCCTTCTGAAACAGATTTTTTGTCAATGATTTCAAACAAACATCCTCTTAGTATGTAAATTAGTTAATAAATTTGCTTAACAGAGATGCAAAAGGTATAACTCTATTTTTTACTAGCTAACCACATTTTTAGGAGCTAACTAACCATTGTTTGAAAGTGTGAAAATGTCATATCTTGATGAAGTGCTCTGTTTATGAAATCTCAAAGGAGAGAGATTTAAACCTGAGAGGAACTGATAAGAGAATGCATGCCTACTTTACTTTTCTGTTAATATTTGTGTAATTTTAGCAATCATTTCACACAAGTACTGAAACAAAGAAATTTGACTCTTAAGACAGTAGCAGTGCATGCAGGGATGATGCACCCACACAATGGGAGTGAGTAGAATAGCTATAGGACAGGAAAAAAAGCAGTAAGGTCTTCCTCTAATAAGATGCATGACCAAGTTTGTGAGCTGTAATTGGAAGACACTAGATGAAGAAATAACCCCTGGTAGTAAGTACTAGTTAGAGTGCTCTTGGAAAGTAATAGAAGAGTGGCCTAAACTGTAAAAGATCCCACTAAGTTTGTAAAAAGATAACATATCTATTTCTTTACCTTTTACTTTACATAAAGGAAGAGAAATTAAAAACCAGTTTGGAAGCACGAAACAAATTTAATCTCTTACTGATGAAGGTCTTCTGCTTGACTTCAATGTCTAGGAAAATGTTAGCTCAAAATGAACTATTTCTGTTACTTATTTTCATGAAAATTTAAGATCTGGATTACCCTGAAACCTATCAAATTTGGCTGAGATTAACTAGTGGATTCAAGCGTTACTGTGGATAGGTCAAAGAAGAAAGGAGAGCATATACACAGGCAAACATACATTTGAATAAATCTTATTTTACCTGAAATCCATCTCAAATTGATACGTCCAAACCTGTGAATAGGCTAATAGAACCAGAGCCACAACATAACTCAAATATTAAAATGTCATTCTGAAAAGCAGGAACAGATAAATGAAAATATTTTTATAATATAAATGTCAAAAAAAAATCTCAGTGATGTCACCAGCTGCTACATGCTTGGCCAATAAGGCTGAATTTAAAAAGACAAAAAACACTTTAAAAACTAAGTAATAATTATTGATATCCTAGAAGCAGAAATTTGCAAGCGTAGTCCTCTTTATTGAATATACTGCAAGAAAATATTCCATGATGTGCCACAATGAAAAAACATCATTCATTCATTCATTCTAACTAGCTTTCACTATTTCATTTTTTCAGTGATAACAGTTACCTAAGGTCACATGCTATGCTTTACTTCATATGCTTAATATTTGGTTTAGGAGCCCTTTGTTTTTTATCTCTGTAGAATAAAGGTTTACTTGTATTCACACTCCTCAATAAAACAAATATTTCATCTTATTTATTGTTTAAGTTCTATGATATTTAAATATGGAAGGGAGGAAGTGTAGACGCTCACTGATATTCAGATGAATGTGTAACAGCTAATGTTAATGGCTTTAAGAAAAAGCCCTGTTTCTCCTTATATCAGAGAATTCAGAGAAAAAGTACAACTAAATCTGTTTGATCCTTTACCGTTGCATACATCTAACTACATTCTATATTATAAAGTATGTTTCAGATTATAGCCACTGCCATTTTTCTCACATGTATCCTCAGCTCATGATAAGTAAAATTCCATGTTAGTTAAATGAAATGCAGCACAAATTACCTTCAGGAAACAAGTTCTTTTCCTTCCAGATACAGCTTAGAATCTAGAAATGAAATATTTCTATTTAAGTTTAATGCAAATATTTCCTTCCAGTTCAAACAGTACTGGCTTCTGATTTCATTCTCTGCTTTCATTTGACTGCATAAAGAAAGGAACACCCACAAAACACTGTGCATTGGGGAATGTTGCTTTATGTATTTTGAAGTGGTTTTCTCTCATCTTACTTGATGCTATAGAAATGGCTCCCTCAAGTTAAAAAATTATTACTTATATATAAACCCACTTAGAACAGGATCTACCTTGCCAGACATAATTTTCTAAAACTTAGACTTCTAGACTAAATGGAATGAACAAGTTTCTGTCCCTTTAATGACAATAAATAGGCACTGTGTGGTCTCCTAAAATAGATGTTTGCGATGCATGGGATGAACCACCTTTTAGAGATGTCCATTTATCTTCATTGAGATAAGTGAAGCAGGGTTCTAGATTAATATTTTATATGTGGTTGGAACTGTTGATATGAAAACATAATTACTGTAGTTTCAAAGCTCAGGGTTCAGTCTAGCTTACTTCAAATGTATGTAACTCAACATAGAAAAACATTCTACTTGACTATAGTATGATTGTTGATATATGTGATTTCTTGTGAGATCTATGTTTAAATAATACCAGATTGAAAAATCTCTCAAGTTTGCTATTGTCCTGGTTTCAGCTGGGATAGAGTTAATTTTTTTTCATAGTAGCTAGTGTGGGGCTATGTTTTGGATTTACGCTGAAAACAGTGCTGATAACGTGGAGATGTTTTCGTTGTTGCTAAGTAGTGCTTACAGTAGTCAAGGACTTTTTCAGCTTCCCATGCTCTGCTGGGTGCACAAGAAGCTGGGAGGGGACACAGCCGCGACAGCTGACCCAAACTGACCAAAGAGATATTCCATACCATATGACATCATGCTCAGTATATAAAGCTGGGGGAAGAAGAAGGAAGGGGGGACATTTGGAGTGATGGCGTTTGTCTTCCCAAGTAACCGTTACGCGTGATGGAGCCCTGCTTTCCTAGGGATGGCTGAACACCTGCCTGCCCACGGGAAGCAGTGAATTAATTCCTTCTTTTGCTTTGCTTGTGTGCGTGGCTTTTGCTTTGCCTATTAAACTGTCTTTATCTCAACCCAGGAGTTTCCTCACTTTTACTCTTCTGATTCTCCCCCTTCCCACTGGGCTGGGGGGAGTGAGCGAGCGGCTGTGTGGTGCTTAGTTGCTGACCGGGGCTAAACCACAACAGCTATATGTCATGGTTTTAGCTGGGATAGTTAATTTTCTTCACTGTAGCTAGTATAGTGCTGCGTTTTGGACTTAGTATGAAAATAATGTTGATAACACATTAATGTTTTAGTTGTTGCTAAGTAGTGCTTACACTAGTCAAGGAATTTTCCAGCTTCACACGCTCTGTCAGGTGCACAAGAAGCCGGGAGGGGAGGGGACACATGCAAAAGAGATGAACCAAATTGGCTAAAGGGATATTCCATATCATGTGACGTCATGCCCACTATATTAACTGGTGGGAGTTGGCCGGGGGAAGCAGAGATCACGGCTCGGAGACTGGCGGAATCGGTCGGTGTGTGGTGAGCAGCTGCAGCACTTCTTTGGTTTTTTTTTTTTCTTTCTTCTGAGGTTTCACCTCTCTCTCTTGTTATTTTCCTTTTCCTTATATTATTGTTATTATTACTGTTTTATTTAAATTATTAAACTGTTCATATCTCAATCCATGATTTTTCTTACTTTGGCCCTTCCAATTCTCTCACCCATCCCACTGGGTTGGGGGGAGTGAGTGAGTGTCTGTGTGGTGCTTAGTTGCTGACTGGGGCTAAACCATGACAGTCCTTTTTGGCACCCAATGTGGGGCATGAGGGGTTTGCGATAATAACAGTTGCTGGTCACAGCATCAACTCTGTTCTCAATATGAGTTTATCTGATCTGCATCATGGTCTGGTTTTTGCTGTACATGTTAAAGATTGGTTTTTGTTTTTGTAGTCTGCTGTGCTCTGCAGTGATTAGCAATGTTTTGCCTGGGAGAGTTGTTATTAAAACACTGGCCTTGAGTTTTGTTTAGTATCTGGAGTTTATATTGAAACCGTTACTGTACTTCGGGTACCACTTCATGGAGACAATTAGCAATTATACCTCCTCCTCTGAGAGGTTGTTTATGGAGGAAATACAGAATGGCACCTTAGCTACCATCTTCTATAATGTCCCCTCCTTCATTATAACAACTTTTCAGTATCTTGAACATCTTTGGGTAGTTAAGATACACCTGTTGGTATTCCTATGGCAGATTGTTTCAGTTTTGCTTAAGGTTAATAAGCAATTCAAGAATATCATCCAGAGGTCTGCCCCAAGGCTTGATACTTATGAGTGGCAGGGTATGTGGGATAGTATGGGCAAATGCCTGAGACAGTGGGCACCCCCAGTGATTTGGGACTTCACCCCTGAACAAGTGCAGAATCCTGAAAAATTAGTAGAATATTTGGAGGAAGTATGTTGTCAGCCCAGCAATTCCAGAGAGATACAAATCACTGCAATGTGTTGGGGCCTGGCCCATGCCTACCGAGCCCAGTTCAACAGTATTCAGTACTCCCAAGGGGAAAAGAAAGCCTCTGGATCTAAGAAGACAAAGAAAAAGAAGGCGACAGGCACCGTGGCCACTCCAACTCTGGCGACAGGCACCACTGCCACTTCAACCCCCACAACAGGCACCACAGCCACTTCAACCCCAGCAACAGGCACCACAGCCACTTCAACCCCAGCAACAGGCACTGCGGTGGAATCAGAGAATCAGCCTGTGCAAGTATCAGTCAGCCCCTATACACAAGAAGAAATCTTGGAAGAGAAAGTCAACTCGTTTAGAAAGAGATGATGGAAAAGCAGGGCCATCATGAGGAGAGGAGGAGGAAGAACTCATACAAGAGACGGAAACTACCCGATCCCTGTCCTTGAGTGAGCTGTGAGATATGTGGAAATATTTTGGCCGTTGTGCGGGTAAGCACATTGTCACCTGGCTGCTCCGATGCTGGGATAATAGGGCCAGTAGCCTGGAATTAGAGGGGATGGAAGCCAAAAAACTGGGATCCCTTTCTAAGGATGGGGGCATTGACAAAGCGATTGGAAAAGGGACACAAGGCCTCAGTCTCTGGAGGTGACTCCTATCCAGAGTGAAAGAAAGGTATCCCTTCAAGGAAGATGTTCCATATTGTCCAGGAAAATGGACCACCATAGAGAAAGGTATCCAGTACCTGAGGGCATTAGCCATACTGGAGGTGATTTATGGTGACCTGGACGATGAGCAGTCATCCAAAGGTCCAGATGAAGCCCAATGCACGTGACCCATGTAGTCGAAGTTTATACGGAGCTCACCATCATCCCATGTAAACTCATCGGCAGTAATGTCCTGGAAAGATGAAGAAGCATCAACAGTAGGGGATGTGATTGATAAACTCCGGGATTACAAAGCACATATCTCTTCCTCCCTCGTCTCAGCTGTGGAGAAACTGTCCCAGAAGGTTCAGCAACTCAAAGAGGATATGTCCTACTCCCTACCTGTATGGACCAGTGTATCAGCATCCTTCTGCTCAAAAGAGAGGATACGCACCACGGGGCACCCTATGGTTTTACCTGTGTGACTATGGAGAGGACATGAGGAAGTGGAATGGTAACTCTACCTCGACCCTAGAGGCACGGGTACGTGAGTTGCAAGGAAAAACAATCGCCCAAGGGGGCACCTCCAGGAGAGTTGCTGCTCCAGTTTCCAGTAGGCAGTTCCCCAGACAGAGGAGTAGAAGCGCTGATTCTATCCGTGATCTTAATAGAGAGACTTCTGATTCCCATTCACAAGAAGTGGGTTGGGAAATCTGCAATTGGAATTAGAGGGGCCCTGCCTCCATCCAGGTGGAGGAAAGGGACAACCGGGTTTACTGGACTGTGTGGATCCGATGGCCTGGCACATCTGACCCACAGGAGTATAAGGCTCTAGTGGACACCGGTGCACAGTGCACCCTAATGCCATCAAACTATGTAGGGGCAGAACCCATTTGTATTGCTGGAGTGACAGGGGGATCCCAAGAGCTAACTGTATTGGAGGCTGAAGTGAGCCTAACTGGGAATGAGTGGCAAAAGCACCCCATTGTGACTGGCCCAGAGGCTCCGTGCATCCTTGGCATAGACTACCTCAGGAGAGGGTATTTCAAGGACCCAAAAGGGTACAGGTGGGCTTTTGGTATAGCTGCCTTGGAGACGGAGGAAATTAAACAGCTGTCTACCTTGCCTGGTCTTTCGAAGGACCCTTCTGTTGTGGGGTTGCTGAGGGTCAAAGAACAACAGGTGCCAATTGCCACCACAACAGTGCACCGGCGGCAATACCGCACCAACCGAGACTCCCTGATTCCCATCCGTGAGCTCATTCGGCGACTGGAGAGCCAAGGAGTGATCAGTAAGACCCGTTCACCCTTTAACAGTCCCATATGGCCAGTGCGGAAGTCTAATGGAGAGTGGAGACTAACAGTAGACTATCGTGGCCTGAATGAAGTCACTCCACCACTGAGTGCTGCTGTGCCGGACATGCTAGAACTTCAACACGAACTGGAGTCAAAGGCAGCCAAGTGGTATGCAACAACTGATGTCGCAAATGCATTCTTCTCAATCCCTTTGGCAGCAGAGTGCAGGCCACAGTTTGCTTTCACTTGGAGGGGTGTCCAGTACACGTGGAATCGGCTGCCCCAGGGCTGGAAACACAGCCCTACCACTTGCCATGGCCTGATCCAGACTGCACTGGAACAGGGTGGAGCTCTGGAACACCTTCGGTACATTGATGACATCATCGTGTGGGGCAACACAGCAGAAGACATTTTTGAGAAAGGGAAGAAAATACTCCAAATCCTTCTGAAGGCTGGTTTTGCCATAAAACAAAGTAAAGTGAAGGGACCTGCACAGGAGATTCAGTTTTTGGGAATAAAATGGCAAGATGGACATTGTCAGATTCCAATGGATGTGATCAACAAAATAACAGCCTTGTATCCATCAACTACTAAAAAGGAAACACAAACTTTTTTAGGCGTTGTGGGTTTTTGGAGAATGCATATTCCAAATTATAGTCTGAGTGTAAGCCCTCTCTATCTATTGACCTAGAAGAAGAATGTTTTTAAATGGGGCCCTGAGCAACGACAGGCCTTTGAACAGATAAAGCAGGAGATAGTTCATGCAGTAGCCCTTGGGCCAGTCCGAGCAGGACAAGACGTAAAAAACGTGCTCTACACTGCAGCCGGGGAGAATGGCCCTCCCTGGAGTGTTTGGCAGAAAACACCAGGGGAGACCCAAGGTCGGCCCCTAGGGTTCTGGAGTTGGGGATACAGAGGGTCCGAAGCATGCTACACTCCAACTGCAGAAGAGATATTGGCAGCATATGAAGGGTTTCAAGCTGTTTCAGAAGTGGTTGGTACTGAAGCACAGCTCCTCCTGGCAACCTGAATGCCGGTGCTGGGTTGGATGTTCAAAGGGAGGGTCCCCTCTACACATCATGCAACAGATGTTATGTGGAGTAAGTGGGTCAGGCAACATAAGGGTGAACTATTTATAGCTCGGTGGGCCCATGACACCTCAGGCCATCAAGGAAGAGATGCAACATACAGATGGGCTCGTGACCAAGGGGTGGACTTGACCATGGACACTATTGCACAGGTCATCCATGAATGTGAAACATGCACTGCAATCAAGCAAGCCAAGCGGATAAAACCTCTGTGGTATGGAGGCCGATGGCTGAAGTATAAATCTGGGGAGGCCTGGCAGATTGATTATATCACACTGCCACAAACCCGCCAAGGCAAGTGCCATGTGCTTACAATGGTGGAAGCAACCACCGGATGGCTGGAAACATATCCCCTGCCCCATGCCACCGCCCGGAACACTATCCTGGGCCTTGAAAAACAAGTTTTATGGCGACATGACACCCCAGAAAGAATTGAGTCAGACAACGGGACTCATTTCCGAAATAACCTCATAGCCACCTGGGCCAAAGAGCATGGCATTGAGTGGGTGCATCTAATCCCCTATCATGCACCAGCCTCTGGGAAAATTGAACGATACAATGGACTGTTAAAGACTACACTGAGAGCAATGTGGGGTGGGACATTCAAACACTGGGATACACATTTAGCAAAAGCCACCTGGTTAGTCAACACTAGGGGATCTGCCCATCGAGCTGGGCCTGCCCAGTCAGAACTCTTACGTACTGTGGAAGGGGATAAAGTCCCTGTAGTGCATGTAAAAAATATGCTGGGGAAAACCGTCTGGGTTATTCCTGTCTCAGGCAAAGGCAAACCCATTCGTGGGATTGCTTTTGCTTGAGGACCTGGGTGCACTTGGTGGGTGATGCGGGAGGATGGAGGAGTCCAATGTGTGCCTCAAGGGGATTTGATTTTGGGTGAAAAAAGCCAATGAACTGAATGGTATGCTGTTAATTGCTATATGATATTGTATGTCATCACTCCTATGGTTGCTATATGCCATATTAATGGCATCTTAGTAAGAATCTCCCAAATTAATGAAGAATAAACATTGATTGAACCAACCAAAGTGTAGCAGTGATGGAACAAAGACTGGCTTCAGCATGCAACAATCCAACACCACACAGACCATCTCTCCTGCCCTGAAAGACTGTTAACGATAGATGGAGCCCAAAGTTACGGACTAAATGAACTCAGTGGACATTTGTGGACCCTCAACAGACATTTTACAGGCGTAGTCCGTAGACTAAGGGGATGATAAATGATATCTGTGTATGTTATCAAAGGATGGGAAGGCAGGTGGTGGTTACTGAGCTCGTATTGGATAGTATGGGACCTGAGCATGACATAAATGGTATGGAATAAGGGATGGATACTGTCATGGTTTTAGCTGTGATAGTTAATTTTCTTCACTGTAGCTAGTATAGTGCTGTGTTTTAGACTTAGTATGAAAATAATGTTGATAGCACCCTGGTGTTTCAGTTGTTGCTAAGTAGTGCTTACACTAGTCAAGGACTTTTCCAGCTTCCCATGCTCTGCCAGGTGCACAAGAAGCCAGGAGGGGAGGGGATACAACCAGGAGAGCTGATCCAAATTGGCCAAAGGGTATTCCATATCATGTGACATCATGCCCACTATATTAACTGGTGGGAGTTGGCCGGGGGAAGCAGAGATCGTGGCTCGGGGACTGGCGGTATCGGTCGGCGCGTGGTGAGCTGTTGCAGCACTTGTGGTTCGGGTTTTTTTTTTCTTTCTTCTGAGGTTTCACCTCTCCCTCTTGTTATTTTCCTTTTCCTTATATTATTATTATTATTATTATTATTATTACTGTTTTATTTAAATTATTAAACTGTTCTTATCTCAACCCATGAGTTTTCTTGCTTTGGCCCTTCCAATTCTCTCCCCTTTCCCACTAGGGTTGGGGGAGTGAGCGAGCGGCTCTGTGGTGCTTAGTTGCTGACTGGGGCTAAACCATGACACTGTACTATATTACATATTCTGCATTGAAAAAAAAAAAAAACAAACAACCCCACAAGATGGAATATTTTAAGTAAGTTGTAATTAAAAGTCTAAATTTTAACTATTTTTGAATGAACTTGAATGAAAACTGATAGATATTCATGATCTTTAAAATTACATGTTATTTTATATAAATAGTTGGTATCTTCAAATAGAATAAAAAGAGTCATAGTGGAAAATTAGGAAAGCACAGTTTAAATTCCCGTGACACGTTCAGATAAAATACCATCAAGTGGCCCAAGTAACCACTTGGGCTCCCTGAAGACAGTAAGAGTACGGGATGCATAAATAACATAAAAAAAAGTGGAACTCACTGCTAGTTGTGTCAATATTAGAAGTACCTTACTGGTGAGGAAAAAAACTGGAGTCTGTGTTTGGCTAACTGTTAGCAGATTCAGAATTATTAAAATGAGAAATCACATTTCCTTCCATAATTCCTCATTGAGGTATTGCTGATCCTTGAGAAAAATCCAGGAGAGAAGTGGTCTTCACTGGAAATAATTTGCCTTCCCTTCTTATTATTTTTCCATATTTTATTCAAGCTTGATTTTCACAGATGAACCAAAGAGAAAATGTACTTTATTAGTCACTAAAAATGCAAAATTTTCTAGTTCCTTTAGATTCTTTTTACAACCTGAATAAAAGTAAAAGAATATGAGTAAATGTCATAGAAATAATCTGAGTTTTAAGATCCATTCATGGACCTAACTTGGTCCTTATCATCAATACCGAAGACAGAGAATAATAAACTAAATTTGCCTTACTATACTTTTCCTGTTGTTCTTCACTAATTTAGGTTATTTTATTATGTCTGATTTAATAAACAAAGATTAATGTTATGCATTTAAAATCCTATAGGAGCTGGAAGTAGGCAAATATATTCCTGACTCCTATACCTAATTGCTATCAACTTCTTTTGTTCTAGTGGCTAGAAATAATTTGTTACAAAAATAAGCACACAAATAAAACCTTGAGGGAAAAAGAAGTGATAACTTCAATAATCTGAAAATATTTTGATGACATGAACATACAATTTGCATTCAGAACTAGACAAAACGTAATATTTAGGCAAATATTTTTCCTATTCTCTTATTCAAATCAAATCCTTTAGTAGACCTTTAGGGCACTGATTTCAGATAAGCCGAGAAGGGAGAATTAAAATAATAAAATTGTATCTGTTCCAAATATTAATGTGACATAACTATCAAGTTACTAGTTCTTCCAAGCAAAAAATTCATTTGTTAATTTATAGCATTGAATGCAGGTGGTGAGGTTTTGGCAGCAGGGTGGCTGCAGGGGTGGCCTCTGTGAGGAGAGGACAGGAACTGCCCCGTGCCTGACACAGACAGTTCTAGCTGGCTCCAACCGACCTCCCGCAGGGCACAGCTGAGCCCCTCAGCCAAGGTGGTGGCACCTTGGGGAGCAGAGATTCCCTTGCAGCCATTACGAGAAAGACCACAGTGGAGAAGGTATTTCCCTGCAGCCAATGGGAAGGACAACAGTGGAGCAGATGGATATTTCCTGAAAGACTTTAGCCCATGGAGAAGACCCACACTGGAGCAGGGGAAAGGTATGAGGCAGAGAGGAGCGGTTATGGACTGACTGCAACCCCCTATTCCCCATCCCCCCTGTGCCGCTCGGTGAGAAGGAGGAGATAGAGGAGTCAGGAATGAAGGATGAAGTTGACTCTGAGAAAAAGCAGCAGGCAGAAGGTTTTTAGGAATTTTGTTTGCTGTTTTGTTTTTTTGTTTGTGTCCCCCCCACCCCTTCATTTCTCACCATCTTACTCTATTTTAATCAGGAATAATTTTTTCCCAGAGTTGAATCTGCTTGCCCACGATGATAATTGGTAAATGATCTCCTTGTTTTTATCTCAGCCCATGACCTTCTTTCATCTTATTTTCTACCCCTGTGCCATTGAAAAGGGGGAATGAGAGCAGCTGGGTGGGCATCTGGCAACCAGCCAAGATCAACCCACCACAGTTATCTTACAAGGGAAAATACCTTCAGAATAACAACTTATTTTCTCATATGAAATTCAAACTTTAGCATACAGGACAAACCATATCCTATTACAGAGTGTTTGAAAGCCTGATGAAAGCCCCAGGTCAAAAGACAAGATAAAATTTATTTAGGAGAGGACGTATTTTGTTTTATTATTGCTTGAATGTCAGTCAGAAAAGTATTTGTCAATATTTTAAGACCAAAGAATTTTTCAGTCACATTACTTAAAAAAAAACTTGCAGAGGAAAATATTGTTTTGATCATTTTTACTTTCTACACTTGTACATTTTTAAAGCTTTTTTTCCTACTTTGCCATACTCAGAAATATATACAAATATTGCATTTCACAAACCCTACTGAAAATTAGTGTGATAGGTGTTTAAAAGGGGTTTTGCAGTGCAAACTGGAGTGCTTAAAAAAGAGCACATTAAATATTGATAACCCTTCAGCTCTTAGAGGCTTCATCCCAATGCTTTCAGTGGTACTGAGTTGCATTTGAGTTATCCTAGGACTTTCATGGGACTATGTAAGAAGTAAGGCACTATTCAGTTTGAAAAATTGTATCAGAATCTGTTTTCAAAAGAGTGTCACATCCTCTAATCCATATATCTCATTTAGTTTCAAAGAATACCACTCTAAAGTACATGAACTTTTGTAGATCATCTCAGCTGCACATTGCTGAAATATGAACCGCATTTCATCATTATTTCTTTCATTTTTCAGACAGTTTTTTTCTCCCATGAATTAGTCCTTGAAATTTTCCTGGTGCTTTTTGAAGATTTTCTTTCCTTCTTGAACTCATGGAGCTCACTTATCCAAGCTAATACATCTGGTAGTCTCCGCAGTTATTATTAAAAAAAAAAAAAAAAAAAAAAAAAAAAAAAAAAAAAAAAAAAAAAAAAAAGAAGATGAAGCAATGGTATCATACTGCATAAATAAGCATTATTACAGACTTCAAATAATTACCTGGCACATGCTGTAGCTTGCATTACATAACATGACATGGCATGGTATATGATTCAGTGTGACTCAGGATAGCCAGCTTCAGAAATATCATATTCCACTCACTTTTATTAATACAATTTAATACATGTATCTGACAGAGGTTTGGGGGTTTTTGTTTGGGTTTTTTGGGGTTTTTTGCCAAATGGCTCTGATGTGCATATTTATAGAATAATATTTTAAGATATAATGGAGAAATGTCACAGCCTGCTGAATGTGGGGATGTAATAATTTCTTAGAGGAGCTGTACCTTGTGTATATTCAGATTTTCAAGGCAGAGTTAAGTTACAGCATCTGAGTAACTTTTTAGAATAGAGTCTGCCAGTCACTTCCAAACCTTTGACTTGGACTTGACAAACCATTGACAAACCTTTGCTGCATGTAGCCTATTTAAGAATTATTGTCAGCTGAAGAAAACCTAACCAATACCCCACTGGATGAACCAATAACTTTAGGCATGGTGGAAGCTGGCATAGGAACGTCAGAGTAAGATACATACCAAAGATTTGAATTTGTTTTCCTTTTTTTCCCTAGGAGTTTGATAGTGTCAGAGTGGTGATTTCATTGCAGTGATTAAAAGACACTCATTCCAGTTCCCTAAACTCATCACAAAGACAGCTTTTAACAATCTCTGAAAATCAAGTGATAATTTGAGAGAGAGTTTCTATCTAACTAGTTTCAAAACTCAGTATGTTAAACACAGTGGTAAGTCTTCATAGGGCATTCTAGCTGTCCTCCCACGTATCAGGCAGGTACTTAACCTGGTTAGAGAATATCAGTGCATGAATGAGTGACTGGTATTATACTCTTGTCTACAAGGCTTCTCTACCAGAGAGAAGAAGAGAGAGAAATTGAGGGAGGGAAATTTGTTTGAGAGCAATGTGGATAATACAAATGGACTTTTGGGAAAATATTTTGGCTGTTACAAAGTAACACTTTTAATCACTACTTAATCATAAGCATATATACGCAAAAGAAAATGAAAACATTTAACTAGATTTTAGCAACAGTAATCGAGCCCCATTTTATGCAGTAATATATCATTCTATAAAGTGCAGGTAACTTGGGGATCAGGCCCAAAAGCAGGGGGAAAAGTATATGTTTGCAAGAGATTTCTCTGTGCAAGTTAACTAAAATTCTGGCACTCTGTAACAGAAGTGGGTACAGGAAAGTGACTTCTCATTTTTGCACAGCGGGTTTTGTATCAGCCACATCTATGTTATTCTGCAGTCTATGTCAGGGCCCTGAGGGTACCACCAGCCCTAGCTGCACCTGCACAGCCCTGCCACTCTGGGGGCCCCCCACCCTGCCCACAGCCCAGGATCTCATTTCAGTCTCTGGGGCCATCAGTCCCTGTCCTGACAGTGCCGCAGCAGGGACAGTCTACAGCTCCACTCAGCCCGGCCCTGCCTTGGCAAAAGCCCACCGAGCTGGGCCCATGAGTGGGGGTTCCAGCCCAGCCTTGGCCTGTCTCCATCCCCAGGGAGGTGGCTGATGCCCAAGGCTGGGGCTGCCCCGGTGCCCCCAAGCTGCCCTGCTCCTGGCCGAGGAGGTGGGACAAGTCCTGGCTGCCAGGGCCTTCCTGATAGAACCATGGGGACCCCCTGACTCTACCAATGCCACAGCCCCAGGGAGCTGCCAGCCATGCTGTGCCCTGCCTTTAACTTGGGACTCATTAAAGTACAAACTAAAGTTCCTTCATTTGTACTTTTCATTTGCCATGTGAGCTCTGTTGCATATGATATGTAAGAAAATACCACAGGCAAGAAGAGAAAAAGGGTATGTCAGAGCCACCAGCCTTAACAATCTGCATTGTGTATCTAATTAAAACAAGTAATATACATACAAACTATTAAATACAAAGAGAACGTTGCACTCAATTTCAGTTTTCTTAACATAAACCTGAATATATGGCACTTTATTGGACTTTATAACCCTTTCCCAATCCTCATACATCCTTGCAAAGTCTATTTATTTGAAAGAAATTTGGATTTACTTTATTTCATGAACATCCTTGGCTTCTTAGTTTTGATGTTTGAAGTTTCACTTGGCTCATGTCTTAAATTTTTTTCACGGACATGAGATTAGAATCATATTTTAAAATGTAATCTTGTCTGTTGGAAGTAAATAATTGAAAAGATGACTACAGAACTATTGAGTGAATTGATATAATACTGTGAAACCTGGTAGTACTGAACTGCAACTGTAAACTTATCCAGGTATTTTTTATAGATATACACACACACACACACACATGTACATATATATGTGTGTTAGACATTAGGCTCAGTTTCCTGAACAGATGTTGTCAAATATTTCTTTAATTCTGTTGCAAAAGCAGTTAGGATGATTTCTTTCCTTTTCTGTTAGAAAGTACTATTAAAATTAGAACCCTAAGCATTTGTGACACTTAATTTCAAAGTACAGAACTTTTCAAACTGGGACAATCTGTATTGTCCATTCAGTGTTTTAGCACAGCATAAAATTTATCACAGGGGATTTGGAAAAGATAGATAGCAGTCAAGTTTTAAATTATGTGTAATCTCATCCATGGGAAGGAGTTGGTTTAATGGATAACTTACTATACTCTGTGACACAGTGTTCTTCCAGTAAATGAGTGTTCTAAAAATTTTTGTTCATTCCAGAACTATTTTCTTAGCATGCTGTCTAAATAGCAAGAGGAATTATATTCTACAGCTAAAGACATTGCTTGCACATAGACCATAATAAAATTCTCTATAGTACTTTAGTGTATTCAGGTTTAATGTTCTCCCACTGCAATTCAATACAGTACCGCAGGATTTGTTAGAATAAGAATTGCTCCTGAATAGCTAAAACTCATAGACTTTCCTATCATTATTAAACTCAGTTAAGTATAAAAATGGTGGGAGGAAGCAAAGAAAGGTTACCACCTGTAGGAGGTGCTTCAGCTTATTAAGTAAGCATGATCATCTTGCTCTGATTTTTCCCCAAATGACTGCTATTTCTTTAGAGAATATTACTGCTAAACTATATTCTTTAAATACAGAAATTAAGATACATTTTTGAGTATTCTTAAATTCTGAAAAATGCTGATAAGAACAGCTAAAAATAAAAGATAAACAGCAAGTACCACAGTTTGTTCTTCACAGATTTATGTGAAGATCAAAAGTAACATTTCTGTTTTCAAGCCTTAAAAAAAAAAAAAAAATCACAAAATATGAGTTACTGCCAAAATATAAAGTCAGCAGTGCAGGAGAAATGCCAGATGCTTCAGCTGCCTTCTATTCCTTCAAACCATGCATTAACAGATAACTCACTTCCCCCTCAATTTAAAATTAATGTTGTGTCACCACTATTAATTTGAATGTGCCAGTGACAATACTTGAAAATAAATGTATTCCCTCACCTTTACATTCTTCATGACCAGATCCTTCCACCTTTGCTCAAAACATCCTATTCTCTTCAGAATATTCAGGAATAAGTCACTCAATATTAGTTAAATTGTGGATTATATTTTCAGGTGTACATTTTAAACTATCTATAGATCAGTTGACTTGTCTCAGTCTAAATCAGAATTAGTCTTTCTCTTTTTATTATGTATTCTAAATTGGAATGAACTTGCAGGGCAGATATTTCTTTGTCTATACGGGGAGAAGTGTGTGGTAAATTAGAAAATTGCATTGTAAATACAACAGTGGAACTCCATCCTGTTTAGTATTACCTGACAATTTCACATAAGATTTTAAATACTGTAATTTGGAGTATGTAACCCAAATGTGCTCACATGGCCCAGCCTTTGCAAAATGGTCTGGATAAGAACAGTTGGTAAGATAGAATGGGAGCGTAAACAGTGTGTAAGAATAGGACACTCAAAATTGTCTGAGAATACATTTCTTCAAAACTGATAAAGCTGAAGAACTTGACCATCAAACAGTAACAAGGAATTAAAAAGACACTTTTGAAACAGGGATCCAGCTTCAAAGAATATAGAAAAGATCCCCTGTGGCTGGGGAGGGGCCCTCATGACCTGGAGGGGAGGAGGAGTGTGTCTGAGAAGGAAATAGAACTTGGAATCAGTGAAGAGAGGGTGTTTGGAAGTTTGTTGGTGTTTAGTGATGATAACAATTTATAACTGTGGTTTATCTGTTTCATTGCTGATATTGATCCTGAATGCATAGTTTATTGGTTGCTCATTAGTCACGTGTTCTCAATAAACCACTTCAGTTCTGATCTGACATGAAATGATGTGAACTGGACAGCTTTTCCCTGTGATGGAAACCTCTTTAGTCTGACTCAAATGCTGACAGATGATTTCTTGAATCAGGTAAGTAATGATATAGTTTCCTTGAGACATCCATTTGTCTTAACAGTGCTTCCCCAAGAAGTAAACTTTCCCCATTCTTTTCACTATTCCTTTCCCCTCTTCTTTTCTCTTTGAATCCTACTTCATCATTTACATTTAACTGGTTATTTGTCTTTGTTCATCATTTTTCAGAGATTTTGTCCGGTAGCAATGTCATCAACAAAGTACAGAACATTGGGCAGTTACTATCAACTTCTGCTATGTCATGTTTTTATTGTTACTGTTGTGGTGGGGTTTTTTTGTTTTTGCTTTAGGTTCTTTCTAGTTCTTTAGGTTTTTTTCCTCTTGCTGTACATTCCTATGATTGTTATTGAGCAACATGGTGAAAATGCAGCTGGTTTGTACCATTGCCTACGTTGAACCATACTTTTAACCAGTGATGTCCATCTTTTTGAGGCACATAGTATCTCCACAAATAAAGTTGAGTAAGATAAAGAAAAATGAAGCTACTTAAATTCCATAAAAAATAAAACATAAATATTTTAAAAGGTGTAACTAAAGATTATCTGTATTTTGAATTAAATAAACTCCTTCAGTAGTCTTTTTTGCCCGCTTCATTGGGTCACACAGTAATAAAAGGGCTGAATCTCTTGCTGTTCTGCTTTGGTCTAGTGGAGGGTGTCCCTGCCCATGGCAGTTCCCTTCCAGCACAAACCATTCTATGAATGAAAGGAATGACTGGATGTCTGGAATTGTGTCTTGTTTATTAATGTCAGAAGAGTACGTACTTCACAGGAAAATAGGACCCAGCATTAAATCTGTTTCACAGTATGGTCTTCAAAATATTTATCTATGTCTAAGATTGCAATCCCAACAGTGAACAGAATTATTTTAATACCTGATCTGCTTCATTTGCACTTACAAGTAACCATACATTCTGAAAAGCAATAAAAGCCATCGTGTTCAGATAACTGGAATTCAGGAAATGGAATTGCATATTTAAGAAAGGCAAATACAAAATTTGTATTCCAGTTTAGTGGAAATTCCTCAAAAGAAGTAAATATATGTCTTTCAGAACAGCTAATCACTTCACAGTGAAAGTCATAAATGGTGATTGATAGCACAAAGCTTAAATTTCACATCTCACATTTCTGATGAGGGGGAAAAAAAATCCCTACATGCAATCTCCTCTGGTAGTCTAAAAACATGTATATTCCATATTCCATTTTGCCATGAAAAAATTTGGAATTTCATATGAAAGGGAAATAAAAATGTTCTTTATTATTCCCTCCCCACTCAGTTCTCTTTTCTATGGTTCCTTTATTTCAATCATCAAAATACTATTTTACAAATGTATTCAACCCAGATTCATTTTGTGTTTTCCACACTGTCGTGGTTTAGCCCCAGCCGGCAACTAAGCACCACACAGCCACTCGACCAACTCCCCCCACCCCAGTGGGAAGGGGGAAAATTGGAAAAGCAAAAAGCAAGAAAACTCGTGGGTTGAGATAAGAACAGTTTAATAATTAAAATAAAATAATAATAGTAGTAATGGTAATGATAACAATAATGATTATGATGATAATAATAATAATGATAATATAATAATAAAAAAAGAGAGAGATAAATGAAACCAGGGGAAAAGAGGGAAAAGGGAAAAAAAAAACCCTCAAGTGCTGCAACTGCTCACTACACACTGAGCAACACTGCCAGTCCCCGAGACGCTATCGCTGCTTCCCCCAGCCAACTCCCACCAGTTAATATACTGGGCATGATGTCACATGACATGGAATATCCCTTTGGCCAATTCGGATCATCTTTCTTGGATGTGCCCCCTCCCCTCCCGGCTTCTTGTGTACCTGACAGAGTGTGGGAAGCTGGAAAAGTCCTTGACTAGTGTAAGCACTACTTAGCAACAACTAAAACATTAATGTGTTATCAACATTATTTTCATACTAAGTCCAAAACGCAGCACTATACTAGCTACAGTGAAGAAAATTAACTATCCCAGCTAAAACCATGACACACACATTTAAGTGAAGTGACTAAATTAGAGCTCCTAGATGCCTCAAATATAAGTCGTAAGAGATATATGCCACTGGCAGAAATTAAAGTTGTAATTGGTCTCAATAATGTCATGTGTGAATTATATAACAGTATACATATTAATTTAACAATTTATTTTGGTAATTTATTTATGTGAATACTTATTTGGTAGTCTGAAAGCATTTTCCTTTTCTAAAAGCTGGAAATTTTAATCAAACAAAACCCAGCTACCAAAAAAAATAAACAAAACCCAACCCAACCATCTGCCTAGTTACAATGCAGGTTGATTTTCCCCAGAAATTGTAGACAGGCCAAAATTGGGCACTGATTGTGTATTTTGAAGTTACTTTTCAAATCAGAAACAATCATAAAATTTACTGTTTATCTGAGTTAAGTGACTAATTCTGTTGAGAGTTTTTTCCTGCTGTCCACACACTGAAACAGAACGAATATTTTGGGACATACTTGCAATGAAAATTTGTCAAGAAAGAAACAAAAACCTTTCTATGAAGGTAGACATGTTGCTGTCACTGTGTAAAGATCCTTAATAATATACCAGGTAATGGCTCTGTTCCTATCAAAACTACTGCAGAAAATCCACTTATTTTGTTAAACTATAACTGAATCTAAAATCAAAGTAAAATGCCACTTAATGATAAAGGAAAAAATGTAACTTCATTAAACATGAGTAATTTGCACAGAGGGTAGTCCAAAATACTCTATATTTTATAATCTTTAGGGCTTATTGTGCACAAACACTTTACCTGATTTAATTAAGCAACCTGACTTGCTAGTTGTTACTTAGAAGAGAAAAGGTTATTCTTTGGAGGATTGATCCATTGCTTGCTTAAGTCAACAATACAGCTCTGGTTGGTCTCAGTAGTTTTACCTGTGGTCTCCAATTAATAAGGCATTACAGCTGAAAGCAGTTTTGTCTCTCTGCCTAAGTAATGAATAACAACTCATGCCTATCAGTACTACATTGTCCATGGAAGAAGAAAGCATTTTTTTTTCCATCTCTTGCATGCAATGTGCATGGAACCTCTCCAAACTATTAATTTTTCAGAAAGCATAAAAGAAGTGCAATGCCAAACCTGAATGCACTGTGTTCCTATAAAATTAATGACATCTGAATAAATGCACAGAAATTTTAGTGAGGAAAAGCAGTATCCGCAGAATTTACTAGTGAAGGATTTTTGTTAAACTTGTCTTGGTTTTGTCTGGGATAGAGTTTATTTTCTTCATAGTAGCTAGCATGGTGTTATGTTTTGGGTTTGTGCTAAAAACAGTATTGATAATGTGATGTTTTAGTTGTTGTTAAGCAGTGCTTACACTAAATCAAGGACTTTTAAGCTTCCCATGCCCTGCCAGGGGACAAGAAGTTGGGAGGGGACACAGCTGGGACAGCTGACCCCAACTGACTAAAGGGAAATTCCACACATCATACTCAGCTTATAAAGCCAGAGGAAGAAGAAGGAGGTGTGTTTGGGGGGATGTTCAGAGTTATGGTGTTTGTCTTCCTAAGTAACCATTATGCGTGATGGAGCCCTGCTTTCCTGGGGATGGCTGAACACCTGCCTGCCCATGGGAAGGAGTAAATGTATACCTTGTTTTGCTTTGCTTGCACGCGCAGCTTCTGCTTTACCTATTAAACTATCTTTATCTCAACCCATGAGATTTCTTCACTTTTACTTTTCTGATTCTCTCCCCCAACCCCCTGTGGGGTGGTGAGCGAGTGAGCTGCTGTGTGGTGCTTAGTTGCCAGCTGGGGTTAAACCATGACAAAGCTATTCTTCATTCAGTGAAAATACGCTACAGAAATAAACACAATTGAGTCTGCTGCCATTAGAATTGATGTGTGACCTTTTGTTTTTTTTTTCCTCTGTATTTTTCCATTTGTTCCTTTTCTATATCTTAACAATAATATTTCCAGAATGAGATGGCATGGAAATTGATAAAATGGCTCCATTGGTAATAGAGACAAAAATATAATACAAGAACAATATATTCATTCAGTTAAGGTCTAAAGACACAAAGCATCTTATTTTGTATTTATTTAGCTTCTTACGGACTCATGCTGTCCTCTGATTGAAAATACTGGAAAATATCCTGAAATTTTACATTAGATAGACCAACTCCACACTAGGGAACATATACTAAAGTATGTCCATAACAAATAAATCCTACACCTTGTCTAAAGAACAGTCCAAGTGAAAAAACATACTGTATTTTGCAGGAAAACTTTATGACTGGATTTTTCTTCATTTTGGATTACATTCTAACTGTTCATTTTTGCATTTTTTTCTTTATCAAATGTAGAAGTTTCATCTAAAATTGAGGAAAAATATCCTTTCCTTTATTTTGTGTCCTAACTCTTCAACCTGATTGGTATTTACTGGAAAGAACTGCTATTTCTCTCATCATCTTCCCTATCCCCTTAAACAAAAGCAAGGTATGTATTCTGAGGCTTCTGCTTTTCATACTGTTTTTAAAGATGCAATCCAGGCAATTCTGATAAAATTATGCAGAGATTCAAAAGTCACTGTATAATATAGCCAAAATTTATTTAGGCTATTTCTAACCTTAAAGAAGATAAATTTAACACTCTCCATCTTTAACTGCAATTAAAACCAACAGTTGTCACAGATAATAATGTAATTGTTATCTAGATCTCTAGAAGGTCTTAAACTGTTCTTTTTCATAAACAGTGTAAGAATGTGTAAAGTAATATTATTTCCCATGAGTTTTTTTCAGGATGACAAATAAGATTGCCTGTCATTTGATTTCAGACTCAAATGCTACAGGTTTTGCAATTCTTTTTTTTCCATCAATATTCCTGAAGCAACTCTTTAATTACCTCCCTAGAAGGCAACAAGGTAATGTAGAATTAAGTGACACCAACCCCTATGCAATTACTTCTACTTACTCTCACCTACTCTAATTCTAAAGTTCTGTTCTGAACCATCTTATAATGATTTTGTTTATTACTATTAGGTTTTATTAACATTAGTTGTTATTAATACTCGGTGTTAATTTGTAGCAAAATGTCTTTGCTAACAGGTATCTAAGTACTTCTAGGTATTCACAAGTTAAAGTCTTGCTGTTTTCTTTGATTTTAAGATGTAAACGTCATTAGAGTTTGGTCATAATACTGACATTCTCTCATGATGCCTCAAACATCTGATGGAGCTGTTTTTCAAAGAAGTTTAAGAGTAAAAACAGAAACAGAATTCTCACAGATAATGAAAAAAATTATCGAGGAATAAAAATATTCCTCGATGAAGCATTCACAGACTCTGAATTTTTTGCAGATTCACCCACAGCCGCCATGCAGTAGCAGCCATTGTGTTAGAAAGAGCGATTGCTTTTGTTGTTGTTGTTTCAGTTGACACCTCATATTTATATGAGATGCTATGCCAAAGTGCCACCAAAAGATCAACTAAGGAATCCTCTTATAGCTTGTTGTGTAACTCTCAGAGCTGACTGGAACAAATCCCATGCCAGAGCTACATTTTTCCACTACTGCCGGGCAGTGCTTAATAATCCAGCAGCACGTGTGCCTGCTTTAAGTGGAACATTTTAACCTTCTACCAATTTCACTGATATGGATCATTTACTTACCAACTTCGACTTTCATTTCAAACTTCTACCCTCTGCTCCCATCCTCCACGCTGTGAATGCCTTTGGACCATTACTTTTAATAGTGTAAGTATAAGTTGGGAATTCCCCAAGCTTTGAAAAATAAGACAAAAGTGAAAGTAAATGGTCAAGTAAGCAGTTCTGCTAAGGCAGTGAAAATTAATTGCCCTTTTGAGCAGACTAACCGGGGTGGTGGGCTTAGTGATCACTGTTGGGTGCAAAACCTTGATGTATTAACTTTTATGTATTTAAGTAGTTCCAGATCTCTTCAGAACATTCAGGTGAAAACTTTAGCTGTCTCAAATTTTGGCACAGAGTTAGAGCCCAAGGCTGTAACTAAACCAGGTGGAAACAGAAGAGACATACTGACTTAAATTTGAATCTCTGAAACTTAGTCAGCTACCATAAACTTTTTGCAGTCAGAACAGAGAAATTAAAAAAAAAAAAAAACAAAACAGTAAGTAATTAATCTGATCAAGGATAAATTCATTCTAGCCTGAAAGTTGTTTTGAGAGGCACTTACAGGAGCACAGTATTATTACCTGAAGAATACAGTATATTTAAATTTGGGCAAATGAATTATGGTTACAGACTGGGTAGGGAATCCAATTCATAGAGAAAAATGGAACAACCAGGCTACAAAAGAGTATAGAACATATAGCAGGAAAATACAGTTGAATGTAGCACTGCTTTTGAGGAAATGAAAGCAAAATAGTAATAATAATAGTTTCAGGAATGTAAAAATACCTCATTTTAAAAAAAGCTGGGAAAATATTTCATCATATTAATAAATTATATTTTAGAATTTGTATTATGTGTTTTTAAAATGTTTTTGTTTTATTTTAAACCAAAATATGTTGGAATTTTGAAATACTCTTATCAGTTGAAGAGATATGTCAGGCCACATGAAATAATAGCTGCTTCTACTTCAATCACCAATGTTGTGTTTTCTGAACTGCAGGTTTATAAGTGTGAATTCCCCATCATTATTTCCCTTAATATAGCTTGGAAATGTTTCATAAAGAAAGACACATACTGGATTTAGTCCTATTTATTTTAAAAATCTATCATAATAATGACGATATTCATTGATATTCTCTGTTTTGGTTAGGGTTAATCTTCATTTAGGTATCAATCATAATCTAAGTGCCCAAATATGAGATTAAAAAAAGCCATTATCATCTTAAAATTATTGTATGTCACTGTTATACAATCAAATTTTTGAGTCAAAAGAAATGTAGTTTTCCATTTGGTTTAGGTTTCTGTTGGTGTATAGGCATTACAAAAAAAATAAGAGTTCATAAATTTGATTAAGAAATAGATAGAGGAAAGAGGCTGATGGGAGTACATACTGATTAGGTAAATGCATAAGTTCTAGATGTAGCAATTTAGTCAGTGACAACACAACATTATTCATTACTCTGGGATCAGTGTTTTCATCTTAAATAGACAAAATATTTTTCAGTGACTCCAGGGGAAGCAAAGGTCTGTGTTGAATGAACTAGTAAATGGGTACATATTCTGACAACAATAATCCATCCCTTCATTTCCTCAGGGAGAGATTCCTGCTTTGCAAGCCAGTAGTTCAGGTTCACACTGCTAAGCAACAAAGGTATATTGTCCTTTTTAACAGGTGATTCCTACTTTGTTCTTTCAAAGCATACTTGCAGGCTGCTTTTCTCCGGAGAAGACCTTGGGTTCTGTAACCTCGTTGCATTAAATTAATTGAAACCACTTAGATTTCAAGTACATCATAAGGTCAACTATACCTCTGTGCTGAATGTTTTTTGTAACCCGAAACTGGTGACTCTTCAGGCTGCATCTGCACTGCTAAATAAAAGAGACCAGAAAGTGAGCTTGAGCACTGCAGCCTCATCATTTATAGATCTACTTATTAATTAAGTTTCAAGCTCTGTTCAAAACAAATTATACAATATTGACAGATCTCCACTGACTCTAATGAGAGCTTAGATAACTTGATCACATGCAGACAGTTACAAGCAATGAATGTCACCCTAGCACTCAGGTGTTAAGCACTGTTTGAGAGTCCCTACTGTATCCTGCATGGCCTATGGTATCCTACCTGCCTAAAGGGCACAAGTGTCTTGCAGTTCCTGGACTATGCACAATACTGTTTTTTCTTATTCTGTAGGATATCTAAAATGTCACTAAATAACCAACTCTATGTTTTGATTTCTGTCCAGATAAGCCCACCCCAAACCAGAAAGACCATACAGTCATATCCACTCCACATTTTAGAATCATCCAGTAACTACCTAAAATAGTGTATACCAGTGTGACTACTTTCTTTGCATAAAAATGCTATTAACTTAGTGTCAGGATTTTATTTTTCTTGTGAATGAAGAAAGCCGCAGAATTTTAAGACTCCTTTTCTTTGCATTCTTTTCTTTGAAAAAGATTTGACAAATGGACTAAATAATACATTTCTAAAGTACATAATGTTATATTTCTATTAGCACTAATATTACTGCATTTCTTATTCTGGGAGCTGTGATAAAGAACCATTTTAAACAAGATCAGTAATAAACTGAATTATTAATAATAAATGCAAAAGTTTCAAAAGTAGATGTATCCTTCTGCTTATTATAAGCTGACAATTCAGCAGCTTGAATTATTAGGTAATGTCAGAGTGTTTAGCATATTGTTATTTAAATAAGCAATACAGCAACAAAATATAATTAAGGAAAAATGAAGTATTAGGAAAATCACAATCAGTGGTAACAAAACTGTGTTGCACAGGAAGTAATAGAATCAGAAAAGTTTAATTACAGCAACAGTTATATATGATGTTGCTCCCTTGTCCTCTTGCTATGTGGTTCAGTTCTGTGGTGAGTTAACCTAGGCTGACAGCAAAGCACCACATAGCTGCTCACTTACTCCCCTCACCATTCCCAGAGGGACAGGGGAGAGAACAGGAAGAGAAAAAGCAAGAAAACTGAACGGTCAAGATAAAGATAGTTTAATAAGGAAAGAAAAGAGGAAAGAAGAAGGAGAAGGAGAAGAGGAAAAAAACACACACAACAAAACTAAACCCAATCAAGTGAGCAGAGGCAATTACTCACCACCTCCCACAAGCAGCCTGATGCCCAGGCAATGGCTACCCTCCCACCCATGCCATTCCCTCAGTTTTTATTGCTGAGCATGACGCTATATCGCATGGAATATCCCTTTTGTCAATCTGGGTCAGCTGTCCTGGCTGTGTCCCCTCCCAACTTCTTGTCCATTCTCAGCCTAATCACTGTGGGGGCAGAGTGGGAAATAGAAAAAGCCTTGACACTGTGCAAACACTGCTCAATAACAGCCAAAACAGTGGTGTGTTCTCAACACTGTTTTACTCACAAATCCAAACCACAATGCCATATGGACTGCTATGAAGAAAATTAACTCTATCCCAGCCAAACCCACAGGAAGTTTGAAGGACTCTTATTCAGAGTTGAACTCTTATGTGACAAAAGTGTATGGTATTTTATATCGGCAACAGCATTGCAGCCAATGATGTTGTTACTACGTATGACCAGGATCTGCAGTAGTTGTTATTTGGCTGAAACTACACCTAAAAGTTAAGTATGTGATACAAGCAACTCATCTTGGCACTCAGTGTAATCAATGGAAGGAGACAATCTGAATGACTGTTAGACAGAGTGACTGTTCTAGTTGTAAAAAAATGACCTAAGGCAAGCAGAAGAGACTTTCCATAATTTAGAGACAGATTTATATGACTAAACTATGCATGGCTTAAGCTATATAAAATGAATCCTACTTTTAAAATGCATTAGATACCTAAGCCTTAAAATAAATGTTTAAAAATTTAGATAAAATATGTAAATATCACCTGCTTTTACCTGGATTAATGGATTGTAGGTGAACCTACTATGAATATTTGGCTCGGGCTTATACCACGGACATCAACTTGGTGAGCCTTCTGGCCTACTAAATTAGTGTTTGGCATTACTTGCAAATCAGCAAAAAAAAAAAAGGAAACAAACTCATGAAACTTCTGTGTTTGTTTTTGTTTTCTTTCCCCCTAGTTCAGCTTGCAGGGCTGAAATTGGCATGATTCTATGCCAAATTTGTTCCATTTTGTTTCCCATTTGAACTTGTGTTATTTTTCCTCCTGAAATCCTGTCTCCAAATCTTTGTTTGGGCATTTCTTATCCATCATGAGAACAAGAGTAGATCAAGCACAGGGAAAAAGAAGTGTTATATGTTAATTGCTATTTCTCAGGTAACAAACAGGACTGACCTGGTGAGCCTTTCTAATTCATTCAATTTCAGAACTGAAGAGTGTTAGCCACTGTTTGAAAGATATTTCAAATTCATATGTAAAATTCAAAAGCAAACAGACTATATGCTCTCACACACAGCATTAGGTCCATTACTGTGGTGGGCTGACCCTGGCTAGAAGACAAACACCCACCCTGCCTCTCTCCCACTGCCCCCTCCCAGAGGTGGGGAGAAAATATAAGGAAGGTAAGAAGATTTGTGGATCTTATAAAGGCAGTTTAATAGGGAAAGCGAAAGGGGTGCACGTAAGCAAAGTAGAAAGAGAAAATCATTCATTACTTCCCATCGGCAGGCATATGTCTAGGCACTTCCTGGAAGCAGATCCTCAGCATGCATAACAGTTGCTTCAGAAGACAAAAGCCATAACCAGCTCCCTCAACTCTCCTCATAAGACCTGCTCTCCAGACCCTTCACCAGCTTTGTTGCCCTTCTCTGGACACACTCCAGTAACTCAATGTCCTTTTTGTAGTGAGGGGCCCAAAACTGAATTCAGTATTTGAGGTGTAGCCTCACCAGTGCCGAGTACAGGGGGACGATCACTTCCCTACTCTTGCTGGACACACTATTTCTGATACAAGCCAGAATGCTGTTGGCCTTCTTGGCCACCTGGGCACACTGCTGGCTCATATTCAGCCAGCTGTCAACCAACACCCCCAGGTCCTTTTTTGCCAGGCAGCTTTCCAACCACTCTTCCCCAAGCCTGTAGCGTCGCATGGGGTTGTGACCGAAATGCAAGACGCGGCACTTGGCCTAGCTAAACCTCATGCAACTGACCTCGGCCCATTGATCCAGCCTGTCCAGATCCCTCTTTAGAGCCTTCCTATCCTTGAGCAGATCGACACTCCCACCCAATTTGGTGTCATCTGCAAACTTACTGAGGGTGCACTCAATCCCCTTATCGAGATCATCGATAAAGATATTAAGACTGGCCTCCATATTGATCCCTGGGGAACACCACTTGTGACCGGCTGCCAACTGGATTTAACTCTGTTCACTACAACTCTCTGGACTCGGCTATCCAGACAGTTTTTTACCCAGCGAAGAGTACACCTTTCTAAACCATGAGCCACCAGCTTCTCCAGGAGGACGCTGTGGGAGACAGTGTCAAAGGCCTTGCTAAAATCCAGGTAGACAACATCCACAGCCTTTCCCTCATCCACTAGGCAGGTCACCTGGTCATAGAAGGAGATCAGGTTGGTCAATAATTGTTTGAAGGAGAATGATAATGACACAATATATCTCTAAGTTTATCTTGGTACAGTTTAGAGAAGCTAAGGAGATCAGTAGCTTGCATTTGTTCCCCTACATCTCCTGAAGGTGCGCTGTATTTTGTAAAATAGTAAGAAATAAAGCGAAAGTTGTATCTCCTGCCTTTCAATTAACTTCTGTAACAGAACTTTCAACTTAGAAATTTATCAGATGCTTATAGCTTCTATGACACAGCTACAACTGGGTAAAAATTCCCAGCTGAAGAAAACATTAAATCATAATCCAGACTGACATAAACTGCTGAAGTCAAATGGACCATTCGGAATGCTATTGTCCTGTGAAGCAGCACTTATTCAAAGAAAATCAGTGCAGTAAATATCTTAATGAAATGATGGATTTATATTATTATATCTTATCTTCCAGAAATACAGAAGCTCAGCTACCAAATCTCAGAAAGGTCAAACACATAAAAAAGTGAGATATTGATATATTTGTGATGAAAGATTATTTAAGAAAACATTTTTTACTTTTGACCTTGTCAATTTGGTTAGAGGTAAAATGTAGATAGAAAGAACCAATTAAACTAATTGACATTAGTCAAGAAGGATTTAAAATTCAAGGCTCTTGTATCTCAGAATAACAAAGGACATTTTGGAAAGGATTTTACAACTGCAGCTTGTTTCACTCTCTTCAGGAGCTGCTGATGAAATTCATAGGCAATTTCTTCCAATAATGATGAAGAACACATTTATTTACTACAATATCTTCTAGGAAAATATGTTCCTTAGAAATGTTTATCATAGTTCTTCTTTTTTAAGAAGCTAATAATTCAGTCAGACTATGTTAAGTCACAGTTTTATGTACATAAGGGACTAAGTAACAAATATTCAGTTTTGCCAATCCCTTTATTTGTGCCTTTGAGACTGAAAACAAAGGCTGTGGACATGTTTAATATTTTTTTAACCTGCATGGACAACTGAGTTAACATTGA
The DNA here is from genome assembly GCA_031468815.1 of Morus bassanus. Lineage (NCBI taxonomy): Eukaryota > Metazoa > Chordata > Aves > Suliformes > Sulidae > Morus > Morus bassanus. Next base: position 52,773,867 of record CM062568.1, on the reverse strand, counting down.
TATATGAATACCACGCTTGCAATTACAATAAACTATTTGAGCACCATGTGCAAAACTGTATCTATTAGTAATTATGGATGAAAGATTATTCTCCAATTATTTGTGTTATTATTTTCAGATTCATCAACATTCTAAATACTTGCTCTTGAGAATTCATCTGAAACTAAGGAATTAATATTTAAATGGGGAGAATGTCTGTATTTACTAGTCTCTCAGATATTTCCTAGACAGTTTTTATTAAATGAACAGGCACAGAAGAAGTTTTTTATGGACATTAAGAGTCTTTCAGACAGAATTAGGTTGTAAGTAACCTCTTGCTGTAAGCTCCCTTAACAATGACAGAACACCAAGGAGAGGGTGTAGACATCCTCTATCCACCAAAAGCACTCTACAATTTGGATCAGAGCTGATAAACCTGAACTTGTCTTTAACAGTATCTGCTAAGATTTTTGAACACTGAACTATTTCAGCAGCATTAAAACTGTAGTCTTAAGTTTCCTTAGTTCCCTCTATCTCCATCTTTTTATTTGTTATTGTAGTGGTTTAGCCCCAGTCAGCAACCAAGGACCACATAGCTGCTCTCTCACCATCCCCCCCTTGGTGGGATGGGGGAGAGAATCTGAAGAAAAAAAGTAAGAAAACTCACGGATTAAGATAAGAACAGTAATAATAATAATAATAATAATAATAGTAGTAAAAGTAATGAAAATTAAAACAAGGAGAGAGAGAGAGAGGAACAAAACCCCGGAACCTTGCTCTTTCCTCACTCCTCTCAGAACTTTCTCCATCCCTAACACTTCCCCTCTCCTGCTCCCAGCTGCATGGTCTGCCTTCCCCTGCATATCACCAGACCCATCTGCAGGCCATTCAAACTTAATAAAACCTCCAAAAAAATATCCAGGGATTTTTCCATAGCTGTTTTCTGTATATTTTAGCTGACACAAGTGCAGTACAGAAGGATGAAATAAACTCTCTCTGGCAGTACTTATCCATTTCTGGCAGTATGTATGCACTGACTAGGTTTATGAACTCTAAATGACACATGTGGCTTTTAGACTTCTAAGTTGGAGGTAGACCAATTTCATACTTTGTGGTATGTGTCCATACCTGGATACATACCTCACAACTGAAAGAAGGTCTGAGTACTAATGAGGTCAAGAAGGCTTGTTGATCAAAGTAAACCCAACTGTCATAAGCAGAGTGCAAGAGAAGGTTAAAATGAGCCTTCAATAACATAGCCAGCTATATCTGGAATGCACTGATTTGTAGCTTTGTATTTTTGTAAGTAGACCAGTATTGCATTAATATATGCAGCTAGAATTGTAATTTACAGTGGTGACCCTAGAAGACATCCTAGACACCTGTCAGCATCTGACAGTGAAGTATGGGTTTATGATTTTGTCGGTGCAAGAAGGATAGGAATCTACAGTTCAAGAAATTACATGCAAAGTAAACTTAAGTCACGCATTCATCTGCACAGTTGTGGAACATCTGGGAGCTTTTTTGATTAAAATATATCAACCCTTGGTGGTACTGCAGCTCTTTGCATAGCACTCATTGAGGGATCAGTGAGCATTTGCTCTGGGAATAGAACAGTTTCTAACATTTCTCACCCTGAATGACTAGAAATTACATTTTTCCAGTCTTTAGGGAGGATGTCCACCACAAGTCAATGAGTACTCTCTGGTCCTTATGTTAAAACTGTGTCACTGAGTAGCCAGAAATGAAAAATTCCTGCAGATGGAAAAAGATCCAGCAAATGAGTTTGACTACATGGTATAATTGCTAGAATATACACCTGAAAGAATAGAGACCTACTTCTGTTACTATTTCCATTTCATCTGCAATGTAAAATGCAGAGATAAGAATTCCAGAATTCCAGATATTTTCTTTAAAATTCAGACCACTTAGTAACTCAGTTGTTTTGCAGGTCAGTGGGATATTAGCATCAGCCTGTCTGAAATATTTTCTATTCCGGAATCACTGAAGTCAAAGTATATGTGTCCTCAAGCAACTTGGCAAGAATAACTTGCCAAAATGATGACTATGGGGCAGCTACTTTGTGTAACTACATCAAGATGGCAAAGGGAAGAAATAATTAAGATAGGTGCAAATTTGTGCACAATAAAAAAAAAAAAAAAAAACCAAAGAGAAAATGGAGGTGTGGAGAGAGAGATGAAAGGGACAAAAAGGAAAAGGAAAAGAAAAGAGTGGGAAAAAGGAAAAAAAAGAGGAGGGGAGAGAATTTTTTTTTTTTTAAAGAAACCCTACTCACCATTGAACTTAATTGAACTTATACATGAATTAAGGGACTTCTTCCAAATATTAGAGAAGGGAAATTATAAAACATTATCTTAATAAAGAATAAAAAAGAGGAACAAAGCAAACCAACAAAATCCCCAAAACCCTAACTGTGAATAAATGGAGTTTGACCAGTTTAGCAAAGAGATTATGTGGTAGGGCTGCCTGCAGCAGCAGACTATAGCTGATGAATCAGAAGTCTTCTTCTAGTCCCATTGTGATTTACTGTGGTATTCTAGTTTCTTAATATTCCACTCTCGAAATTTAGTCTCATTTTAGTCTATACTAAGACATAAATATTAAAGCTAGCAGAATAGTAAATGTTGTTATTGATTTCTTGTCTTAATTTTAAAAATTGAATCATAAAGGCAATGACATTTAATAAGATGCCTCTTTTTGATGAGTTTTCTTCAGGAAATATTCTAGATTTCATTTAAATTTTTGCATAAATTATTTTCCAGAAGAATATGCATATTTGTATATTTATGTATATGTACATCTACAATTTTCAGGGACCTTAAATTCAACAAAAGTTATTTTAACATAATAACACTATGCAGAAAGGTGTTGACCATTTCAGGGAACTCTGAGGGTTGGCTATATGTGATCTTGTTAGAAGATATGCTATCAGTCAGAAAAAAAGCTTTCTAACCAGTGCTGAATACAGCTACCAGTGTACTTTTCAGGTTGTTTCAAAAAGCAAAGATTTCCTATTAATATTTCTTTCAATTTTCTTGAGAATGCTATACTCCAAGGGGGAAAAGGTGTGGCCAGTGATTAAGTTAAGAAGTCTTTTTCATCCATGACATATCAAATTTTGCCAATATTTATTAAGCCTTACTATATAAATTTGTTAATGCTTAAAGCCATGACCATTTGGGCAGAAGACTAATATTTGTTTATTCTTTGCTAGGCCTCAGGCATACAGCATGAGTTCTCAAAAATGGTTTTAGATTGCAATTATTCCAGAACCCACTTCACAATCAAAATTATGCAACTATTTTCTTATGTCAGTTAAGACCCCAAGTTTAGTGACAGTAAAACTAGATTAATTCTCTATAACATTCTAGTGTACCCTGGCATTGACTAACATTTTTATTGTTACAACTTGAAGATAAGCATCTAGGAAAAAACAATTTCTCAATTTTTACTAAAATATACATTGCAGTGTCTCTAGTGATTTCCCAGAGCAATTCTGCAGATATTTTTAAAAACCTTTGACGTACCAGGCTTGAGTCAATTGTTCACATATAGGAAGGTATACAGAACCATTTGAGTTTCCCTATGGTATCTCAACTGTTTTCTAAATATTTCTGAGGGAAGTCACAGGTTTCCCATAGATCCCCCTAAACACCTATGTGCGGGCAAAAGATCTGGGCCCTAAGAACCTCTATGTTTTTGAAAACTGCTAGAGGGAGATCCTGAACTTCTGATACGGAATAATTACTTTATTTAAGAGGTATAATGAGTAGCTATATAGGATGTATATGTGAACAACTGACACAAGTCAGTTGTTGTATGGGATCTCTTCCTGTGTTCTGACAGTTCTGCAATTAACACGCTATTGTGCATCACAAAAAAAAAAAAAAAAAAAAAAAAGTCTTGATTTCACTACATTTTATGCAAGATATTCTGTATTTCTATGTTCAGCAAGCTTCCAGAATACCTACTGCCTTGCAAGACATACTTTCAATTTCTAAGTAGGTTCAGCAATTCAATAAGCACTGATGTGATTATCAAAAACGAATTCAGCACAAGGGACAGATATGAGGGATTAGACAGACAGACAGAAGTTTTCAATACATTTGGACAAGTGAATTATTTGTATTTGGATCATTTTATGATTCCTTAATAGAAACAAACACTTCTAAGGTAGAATTAATTATTTGCTCTCTTTTATTTTTATCAGTATTTTGATACTATGAATCATTACTCAGAAATGCCTGATTCTCTTCCTCAATTTTAAATTGATGATTATATCAGGTGTAAATGCTTCCATTATGGAAGGAAGTAAACCAGCTCCCCTGGTAAACCAACCTAGAGTAGATTGAGTTCAGTACAGGACTTCCAAACTTGCTCAGTGCAGACCTTCAGAGTCCATAGTCCTATCTCATTGACATGAATAGAAATTATATGACTAAATCTTTCATAAAGGCTAATCAGACCAATGGTTCTGATTGTACCAGTAGATACAAACTGAATGTAAATTATTACTGATGCTACATTATATCTTAATTTGGAAACAAATCAAGCAATTTAATTTTCCTTAGACAGCAACAGTACACTATTTCAATTGGTGAAAATGAAGCTGAGTTTTAGCTAAATACTAATGGAAGTTCAGCCCAGCTATTTTTATTCTGTGAAATCCTGTAACCCTGTCAGTCAACCTCTTTGAAATGTTGTTATCCTCCACACAGACTGCTTTTGTTGTACTTCACATATGGTTTACGCAATTTTGTCAGCGCTATTTTGTCTATGAATTTACATCGTCACAGTTATTCTATGACTTCAGAAAACAGAAATACTTAGGTATACCTTCAGTTGGTATTTCTGCCTGGTTATATGTACTTGTACTATAGTCCACAACCAGTGGCCTTTCTAGTCTAAAAATAGTGTTCTATACATAGCAATATATAAACCAAGAAGAAGATATCTTGGTGCCTACATTCTTAGAAATGTGTGACAGATGGGAACTTTAAAACAATTATGATCTAGGAAAAAGTTCTCTCCACTATTATGCCAAGTACTTAACTAAAATTTGCATATTTTTAAAGTACATATTTTTCAGATAAACAGAAAGATAGATTTCTATTTAAAATGGAAGTTGGGAGTTTGTGCTTAACTCATCCTAATTCCACTCACAGATATGTTATTATCTGAAAAGGCAAGATTTATTTTTATGATATATAATACTAATCCTTATTGGATAAGTTTAATCATTTGTGGTGAACAGAGTTAAATCCAGTTGGCAGCCGGTCACAAGTGGTGTTCCCCAGGGATCAATATGGAGGCCAGTCTTAATATCTTTATCGATGATCTCGATAAGGGGATTGAGTGCACCCTCAGTAAGTTTGCAGATGACACCAAATTGGGTGGGAGTGTCGATCTGCTCAAGGATAGGAAGGCTCTAAAGAGGGATCTGGACAGGCTGGATCAATGGGCCGAGGTCGGTTGCATGAGGTTTAGCTAGGCCAAGTGCCGCGTCTTGCATTTCGGTCACAACCCCATGCGACGCTACAGGCTTGGGGAAGAGTGGTTGGAAAGCTGCCTGGCAAAAAAGGACCTGGGGGTGTTCATTGGCCAAGAAAGCCAACAGCATCCTGGCTTCTATCAGGATGTAGTAGCGTAGTGTAGCCAGCAAGAGTAGGGAAGTAATCGTGCCCCTGTACTCAGCACTGGTGAGGCTACACCTAGAATATTGTGTTCAGTTTTGGGCCCCTCACTACAAAAAGGATATTGAGTTGCTGCAGCGAGTCCAGAGAAGGGCAACAAAACTGGTGAAGGGTCTGGAGAACAAGTCTTATGAGGAGTGGCTGCTGGAACAGGGCTTGTTTTGTCTGGAGAAGAGGAAGCTGAGGGGAGACCTTATCACTCTCTACAGCTACCTGAAAGGAGGTTGTAGTGAGGTGGGTGTTGGTCTTTTCTCCCAAGTAACTAGCAATAGGATGAGAGGAAATGGCTTAAAGTTGCGTCAGGGGAGGTTTAGATTGGATATTAGGTAGAATTTCTTCACTGAAAGAGTAGTCAGGCATTGGAACAGGCTGCCCAGAGAGGTGGTGGAGTCACCATCCCTGGAGGAGTTAAAAAAAAAACAGGTAGACGTGACACTTCTGGACATAGTTTAGTAGGCATGGTGACATTGGTTTGACAGTTGGACTTGATGATCCTAGAGGTCTTTTCCAACCTTAATGATTCTATGATTCTATGATTCTTTGGGTATGCTCTTTTTAACACAGTGTTAAGGTGCAGGGTTTCAAAACTTAAAAAGTCTTGAAGGGTACTACCAAGTGTGCTTATGCTTTTGAGAAAGCTGACTGTTCTTGTAGATGCATTTATCTATCTATCTATCTATCTATCTATCTATCTATCTATCTATCTATCTATCTATTTATTCAATGGCTTGAGTAAATAGATATGGGAAAAGCCATGCCTGGGATAATGAAACAATTTTGACCTATTGTCAAACTATAATATGGAATTCAATGTAAATATCCAAATTGCTCAGTGAATGTCAGACTATTTTAAGATTAACTAGAAGCTATCTAACCCTTTTTCCTTTCACTTATTCTTCTGATACATCATTCACAAAGTTTGCAAGACAGTTGTTTATCCTGTCAAAACTGAAAGAAATAAAATGGATAAATAAGGCAAGCAGGTGAGTCCAGAAGCATCACTGCTAGGAATGCTTAGAGAATAACAGTGCTCAATTTTTCCCTTTTCTTTTGTTCTTTCATAATTTTGTTCATGTTGTTTTTTCTCTTTCTGTCTTTCTCTTCTTTCTCTCTCTCCCCTCTTCAATTGACTTCCACACTATAAATAAAATTTAGATGACTAAGTGTGAATGTCTAATGTAATTTCTGAAGACATTGTTTTTTGGAGATATATGCATGGAATGGGCAAATATGATACAAGATGACAGGAGAGCCATTCCTAACTACATCAGCAAATGGAGTCACTCAGGAAGCCCATGTATCCCAAATTGCACTTGGATGTCTGTGGTTAGGTAGTCAAATCCTGATCTTGGTGTTTAATCTGAGCTATCTGTTTAGATGCTCTGCAGCCAATGAAAAGAGCTGGATACCTCTGGTGAAAAGCCTGCTAACCTCTATGATCAAATAAGTTAGGATGCATTACCATTGTGAGAAGTCTATATTTCTACACTATTCATAGAAAGAGACAAAAAGTTAGATATCTCCACTTAAAAAAAAAATGAAAATTGTCGTACTGCAGAGACTTGACTGAATCAGTCATACATAGAGATCTAGTGCCATTCGTGATATAGTATCTATCTGGTCCTCCAGCTGCCACTCCATAAGTGCAAAGTTTCTACTGAGTCTTCTTCATATTTCATAGTCATGCAGATTTCTCTGATATGTTCATCTCAAGTGGTACCAGACACATATTCATGAACAGCAGAATTGAGCTACAAATTACCATTTCAAATCAGTTTCTGAGTATAAGCCTATTTAATTGCTTTGGAAATGTGCATGTAATAACTTCATATAGCTCTATGAAACATTAAAAGAACTACATTTCTAAAATATAACCTTCTTTTGTTTGATAGAAAAAATAAGGGAATGTTAAAAAAATTCTTCAGTAGCTCAAACGAAAGTGCCCTGTATTCAAAATACCCAAACTGGACATAAAAAAACAAATCATAAGACTGGTCTGCGTATTTTGGATAAAAGAGTTAATAGGGAAAATAAAGGAAAGGTAAAAAATTCTCAACATTCTTTTTTTTTTTTTCCAGCAACTTAATATGTTCCTTCGTGAAGTGAAATGAGAGGTGCTTCAACCAACAAATTGGATATAACAACCTTTGATATACACTAATTATTATGAAAAGGTCAAAAATATTACCTTTATCAAATATGCAATAAAAATAAAATTATGTCAGACAATATGTTTTTGAACTCTGTTAAAGGACTCATTGTTATTTTTGGGGAGGAAATATGGCCTACAGATAAATTAAGACTTCTTATTATGAACAATAAACATGGAAAATACATGGAGAAAGAAACAGAAATAAAATATCTTATGAATTATGTTAGAACCACAGATAGAGAAAGAAAATATTGTCAGCACATTGTTTAAGACTCTGGATGTATAAAATATTTATGTCAATGTTCTGAGTATTTACCATTGTTACAAAAGTCATGTAAGTGTCAGATTCCAACATAGATCCTGGTTATCTAAAGGCTTAGAGTGTTTATACAGGGAACATCTGTTTGGGATGCAGTTATTAATGCCTTCAATTGTTTCAGAATTTTTGAGAAAGATACATTCTTGAGAAGACAGGTTGCTTCTCTTGGTTGGATTCATTCTCAGTCTTCCAAAAAATTGCTATGAGCCATCAGACTCATCTTTGAGGTAGTACTGAGGTTCAATACTGAAAGACATGCAGTACTAGTGAACCAGTTCATCTAACAGTCATTATTTGGCAGATGTTACCTATTTTGCACAAGCAAGGTATCTTGAAGAAAAAAAACAAAACAAACAACACCCTCTATGTGTTGTGTTCAAAAAATGTGTAGACGTGGCACTTTGGGACATGGTTTAGGAGGCATGGTGGCATTGTGTTGACAGTTGGAATTGATGATCTTAGAGGTCTTTTCCAACCTTAACGATTCTATGATTCTGTGTTATTCTGTTGAAGATGTCCTTTAGCAAAACTTTAACCATATATGCCTCTACCTTTAGAGCACCACTTCAGAGGCAGAGATATTCTGAGGAGGTACATCCTCAGCTGTAGATTTCCTGAGATTTCTAAAATGATAGCGTCCAGACTTAAACTTGGAGAAATTCTGTATCAGCATTAATACTTGTGGATTTAGGATTTGTGACTGTAAAAATCATTAGCTTTATAGCTAAAGTCATAGATATATTTAAGAGTTCCTTTGTTATTGTTTGCCAAATGTCCAAGGTCATCACAACCTAAAATCTTTTTGGCCTAAATATCCACTTCCGTACTGAAATCACAGCAGACTGTGATTTTTTTTTTCAGGTAAGTCATTGTGAAATGCTCCCCATAATTTCAAAATATCTGACACAGTAAAACAAGACAGTATATGGCAAAACACACACACAGAGAAAATGAAGTTAATTTGTGAGGATGCTTAAATTTCTAAAGGTCTGGAGGAGTGGGCTTGAGCTACTTTAACAGCCAATGGAGAGAAATGGAGTGTTTAGTGTATTTGATGTATTATAAAGATAAACTCTACTACCATATAAATGACTCTCTCAAACTGTCGTTTTCTGTCCACTGAATATATACTCAAACTCAGATGCAAATGACTACTTTTAATCAAATAAATCTTATGGTAAGACTATTTTGGAAGTCAGATGGGTTCAAAGAGAAAAAGTGGCATCCTTGTCTGTCTGTTGCAACTGTTCAGAAAAAAAAAATGTTCCTATAGGAACAGCTTTTTAATTTTTCCAATTCCCTTCACTTTATTCCTGGTACAGAAGTAGGCTGTATAGCCCTAGGTGATGCTATTCTACCTGGTGCTACTAAAAATGCAGTCAAAACTTCTTGGTTGCAAGACAGTTAGCACTCCAGGCTACATTCATAATTTTCTTTCAGTTCATTTGTGATTTACTCACATTATGCTCACATTAATTGGTTCATCCTTCATGGCCTCCTACTATTTTGAAAATGGAACCAGTTACTGAAAAAGAGACTGGCAGTGTGACAAAGATCTATCAAGTCTTTAAAACTTGATCCAATGGACATTCTTTAATCAAGGTATTTGGCTAGTTGCTGCTGGCACAAACAGTACAAAGGCAAGAAGTACCTTCCCCCCCACCCCAAAAGCTCCCTCCCTGAGCTCCACCACATATAAATTTACAGTCGGTTAACTGATCTTCAGAAAACCACAGGAGCTGATTGTTTTTACACATATAACACACTAAAACTGTAAAGTAAGTCAGAGCAAAACAAGCTTCAAAAAAAGCTTAGGGTAACACTTTGCTTTAAGTGCAGAAATGGCTAAGAACAAACAATTACTGAAACTAAGCTGATGAGTAACTCATTAAGCCATGGTGATTTGTAATCTTCTGTCTATACATTGAGTCTAACAAAGAGTTGCATTCTGTGCTATTAGTCTGAATTATATCTTCTGGTAACATTTACTGCAGTAGTCTAAAGACTACAAAGACATTAATTGTTTAAGTTTTTGTTTTAAAGAAACTGAAGAAGTCCTATCTATATATTAAGTATGCTTGGCTGCAAGGGTAGTCTGCGTAAAAAGTGTCTTCCAGAATAGATTCCCATTTCACTGTTTAGATATTTCTTCTTGGTGATAGGAAAAAGAAATCTATTTATCAGATTTGATTTAGTTACGTAAAAGTTGCTTCTGCTGCCATTTGAGACACCCTAGTATATCTAGCACATTCCTTTTGGCTGGCAATATGGCAAAAGACCTGTATGAGGCCTGTATCTTCCTGAATGGGTTTACTGTCTATGCTGGGTTGACCTTGGCTGGCCGCCAAGTACCCACCAAGCTGCTCTCTCATTCCCCCTCCATCAAGGGGACAGTGGGAGAAAATATGATTAAATGCTCATGGGTTGAGATAAGGACAAGGAGATTGCTTACCCGTTACCATCACAGGAAAAACAGACTGATCTTGGGGAAATTAATTTAATTTATTGTTAATTAAACACAGTAGGATAATGAGAGATAAGAACAAATCTAAAAATGCCTTCTCCCGACCCCCACTGTTCCAGCATAAGCTCCTCTCCCAAAGGCTACAGTTCCTGCTAGGAGCCTACTCAAGTGTGGGCTCTCCACAATCTGCAGCTGCCTTCAGGACATGTCTACCTGCTCTGGCATTGGGTCCTCTACAGGCTGCAGGGTGGAGATCTACTCCACCATAGCCCTCCATCAGCTTCAGGGGGATTTCTGCTCTGGAGCCTAGAGCACCTCACCCCCTTCCTTATTCACTGACCTTGGTGTGTCTGCAGAGTTGTTTCACATTTTTTTCACTCCTCTCTCCCAGCTGTTCAGCACTTTTTTACCCCTTCTTAAATATATTACTGCAGAGGCACTACCACCATCACTGATTGGCTTAGCTTTGGCCAGTGGTGGGTCCATCTTGGAGATGGTTGGAATTGATTCTGTCCAACATGGGGGCACCTTCTGGTGTCTTCTCACAGAATACACCCCTGCAACCCCAGCCCACACACCTGCTACCAAAGTCTTGCCATGTAATCAGAATACACTGTCTTTGGTAATGATTATCACTTCATGTTCACACACAAAAGACATGATTCAAAGTTTAAAGTATTTTAAAACTCAGACTGAAATTTTAAATTCAGTCAAGCTGAAATTCTATGTTCTCTCCAAATCTCCTGATTTTCCTTCCCTTCTCCCTATTTATCATCTAGAAAACAAACAAACAAAAAAAAAAAATCATGCCTCAGTTGGGCTCTCTGGGCCCAGACATTCAGCCATTGATCATTTATTATAGCCATTTTGCTATGAGAAATTCAAAAGTAGATCTTATGAGAAAGGGAGAAAAAAAGCAAACTACCAAAAACATCCCCAGAAAATTTGTTGATAGCATCAATTATAACTGAAATATTTTACATAAAGATTAGAAATTCCACTGAAAATGGAAAGAAGCCATAAAGCAAAAAAGTAAATCTCATCCTCTTTTGAGATGTGATCAGGATAGTAGTCATACAGAAACATATTTTTTAGTGCAGAATCAGATTTCAGATTTCAGCTGAAAGCTGCATTGCAGTTTTTCCTGTAGAAATAACTTTCTACAGGTCAATGATCCATAAATATACGTCAGACCTGGCACTTAAAGCCTAATGTGACTGATCAATTTAAGATTTGAGTATAAAACTGAGGTAATACCTGACTGCAAATATAGCCTTACTACATCGTAAAGGCTATAACAGCAGGTTATATTAATCTTAGACATGGATGAACCTGGGAAATTCTGCCTGCAAAGCTAACTCACCAACCTAGCTCAAGTGCTCTGAAAGACTGCTAGCTCAACAGGGTGATCTCAATGTATTTCTTTCAGTGAGAGGGCATGAAAAATAGTGGTTGTCTCCAAATAGCTCATGGCTTCATGTTTTGCTTATGAAAGTGCATCTCTAGTTCTTATATTTTTGTAATACAACTTAGATGAAGGCTGCTATTTTTTTACTTAGTATTTTATCCATTCTCTTAACTTCAGTCTTAAGTAATTTCTTTCTCTCTATTTTTCTCTCTATTGGTTATTGCATAATCAATTTCAGCCTTTATGTTTTTCATCCACTTTCATCTACAGGCTCTTTTATTCATGGTAATCTCTTCTTAACTTTGTCTGTTAAACCTCAAACTTCCTTGCACAGGAGCAGGCAATTCCAAAATGTAGGAAGTCAAGCAGGCGAGGCAGAAAGCCAGGTTGGCTGAGCACGTATCTCCTTATAGAAATAAGGTGAAAAAAGAATGTATATGGCCAGTGGAAGCAAGGTCAGGCAACATGGGAGGACTACAGAGATGCTGTTCACCACTGCAGGGAGGAAATATGTGTGGCCAAAGCTCAATAAGAATTGAAGCTGGCCAGTACTATGAGGGACAACAACAAGGGCTTTTTAAAATATGTTAATGGCAAAAGGCAGACCAGGAATAACATTGGCCCGTTACTTGATGAGCACGGTCACCTCACAAGCAGGGACATAGACAAAGCAGAGATATTTAATGCTTTCTTTGCCTTGATCTTCAACACCGATGGCGGGCTCTGAAACCCCCAGAGCCCTGGGCTAGAGAACCATGACTGTGGAAATTATAAACTCCCAGTCAACCCTGAACTTGTGTGGGACTTGCTGCTCCAGCTAGATCCCTATAAGTTGATGGGGCCTGATGGGATTCATCCAAGGGTTCTTAAAGAGCTGGCTGATGTCATAGCGAGACCTCTCTCAATGATTTTTCAGTGTTTTGGGGAATCTGGAGAGGTCCCGGTTGACTGGAAGCTCGCAAATGTTGTCCCAATCTTCAAGAAGGGCAACAGGGATGACACTGGTAACTACAGGACTGCCAGTCTCACTTCTGTGCCTGGCAAAATTATGGAGAAGATTATTCTGGGAGTTAATGAAAAACACCTGAAAGATAACACAGTCATTGGTCCCAGCCAGCATGGGTTCATGAGGGGAAAGTCCTGCCTAACAAGTCTGATTTCTTTCTATGACAAGGTTACCCAGTAATCTTTGGTCCCATGAAAATGTTACCCACCTAGCTGAGCAAGGGAAGCCAGTCGATGTAATCTTTTTGGATTTCAGTAAAGCTTTTGATATCGTCTCTCACAGTATTGTCCTGGACAAAATGTCCAGCATACAGCTGGATAAACACATAAAGCAATGGGTGAGCAACTGTCTGGCGGGTCGAGCTCAAATGGTCATAGTAAATGGGGTTGCATCGGGCTGGTGGCCAGTCACTAGCAGGGTTCCTCAGGGATCCATCTTGGGGCCGGTACTCTTTAATCTCTTCATAAATGGCCTGGAAGCAGGACTTGTAGGAATACTAATTATGTTTGCTGATGACACAAAATTGGGAGGAGCTGTTGACACTCTTGAGGGCAGAGAGGCCCTGCAGAGAGATCTGGACAGACTGGAGAGCTGGGCAATCACCAACCATATGAAGTTTAACAAGGGCAAGTGCCGGATTTTCCCCCTGGGCACAGCAACCGTGGATGTACATAGAGACTGGGGAACAAGAGGCTGGAAACCAGCCCCGTGGAGAGGGACCTGGGGGTTCTGGTTGACGGCAACTTGAACATGAGGCAACAGTGTGCCCTGGCAGCCAAGAGGGCCAACTGTGTCCTGGGGTGCATTAAGCACTCTATTGCTATGCCAGTCGAGGGAGTAGATTGTCTCGCTCTACTCTGTGCTGGTGTGGCCTCATTGTGAGTACTGAGTGCAGTTTTGGATGCCAGAGTACATTAAGGATATAAAGCTACTAAAGAGTGCCCAGAGGAGGGCCATGAAGTTGGTGAAGGGTTTAGAGGAGTAACCATATGAGGAGCGGCTAAAGGTACTTGGTTTGTTCAGCCTGGAGAAGAGAAGACTGAGGGGAGACCTCATCATGGTCTGCAGCTTCCTCACAAGGGGAGGAGGAGGGGCAGGTGCCGATCTCTTTGGTGGACAATGATAAGACCCAAGGGAATGGCAGGAAGATGTGCCAGGGGAGGTTTAAGTTGGCTATTAGGAAAAAGTTCCTCACCCAGAGGGTGGTGGAGCACTGGAACAGGCTCCCCAGGGAGGTAGTCATGGCGCCAAGCCTGAAAATATTCAAGAAGCACTTGGACAACACCCTCAGAGATACGGTGTGAATTTTGGATTTGTCCTGTGCAGGGACAGAAGTTGGAGTTAATGATCCTTGTTGGTCCCTTCCAATTCAGGACATTCTATGATTTTATGATTCTATGATTTTTCAAGATTTTTTTAAGAATATTTTGAGCTTAATTCTCTTTACGTGAGAAGCATCAAGTTGAACACGTCTAAAAGAATTATTGTAGAACTCTAAGTACACAAATAAAGGAATCCTGATATTAATCACCTAAGGTTCATGATTTTTCTTCATTAAACCTTATTTTTTGTCTGGGCTTTATCTATATACCTTAGCTTTGGAGAAAAAATATTATCCTTTCGTAAGACTGTAATTGTCCCAGGAAAACTGCTCATGGAGATTTTATTTTCAGACTTTGTGAAAGCAGGAAAGGTAACGCTATAAAGAAAGTGAATAGCCTTGCATACTAATGGTACTGCCTTTATAGCATTGACCCTCCCTATGGCCTTTCTATTACCTATAAAAGGAACTCCACTAGTGTAGGAGTCCAACTGGAACTGGAAGATCAGTCAGAAGACAAAAGCTGAGAGACAAGGATCCTTGAAGAGACTGATAAGAGTGAACATCCCCCCCAGCTGTTTGAGGAAGTGCCAAAACCACAGTAACTAGGTGAAAGGTAAATGCGGCAGGAGGAGATTGAGACCACCAACCCCATTCAGGGCTGAAAAGACTTGCCTCCCCACTCCTGTAAGGAGCATGCGTGCTAATTTACATAGCAAGCGAGGATAGCTAACCCATTGGCAGGAGACGATACTTGATAAGGGGACAAGGGGTGGAGATCCCTTGAACCTTTCAGAGGAATGTCTCAAACACTCACAAGATGAATATAAAAGGGCAAAGCAAGTGCCATTTGGGGCCTTTCTTCTTCTTCTGTTTCTTTTTTTTTTTTTTTGATGAACGCTCCTACCGAACAGACACCCACCCCCTGTTGGCTGGACCAATGCTGGAACCTGGACCGGTGATGTCTCTCTCTCTCTCTCCCCCCCCCCCCCTCCCCCCCCGGCCCTTTCTTTCCTCTTCTTCTTCTTCTTTTATGAATATTCTTAATAAGAATCCACACCGCTAACGCTTTTCCATGTTTTCAAGTTCAAATTGCCTTTCCAAGTCGAAGTTACTTTCTGTGTTAGAATAAAAAGAAAATGTTTGATTGATCATTTGGTGTCATTTCACCTTAATTTAGTCCAAGGGGATCATTAAAACCTTGGTCGCTCTCCTCCCTCTGAGGTTGGGATGGGACAACTAGGAAGGATATAATGTTATTTGCTTGTAAAAGAGTTTCTGTCTTCAGTGGGTTTACTCAGAATTTCTTAATTATTATCTGATGATGATTTTTTCAGAACAGACAACAAGCATTCCTATAAACTTGTTTAGCTAATAAAGTGGTATTTTATCTTGTCTTATGTCACTTTCTTTCCAAGATCTTTGGAGGAACTTGCACCTTTTGGAGAGAAAAAATACTGTCTAGATGTTGAATTTCTGCCATACAGGGAAGCTACAGCTCAGAATAGATAGATGACAGTTTAAAATAATTTTCACTGCCATGAAAAAAAAAAAAAAAAAAAAAAAAAAAAAAAAAAAAAA
The DNA here is from genome assembly GCA_031468815.1 of Morus bassanus. Classification (NCBI taxonomy): domain Eukaryota; kingdom Metazoa; phylum Chordata; class Aves; order Suliformes; family Sulidae; genus Morus; species Morus bassanus. The sequence continues at coordinate 52,757,923 of CM062568.1, read as the reverse complement.
GGTGTGATCATGTCTGTTCCACTTAGATTAGCAGAGAAAACTGGACATGAAAGCAGTTGTGGAATCCCTCAAGTATCTGTACCCATTAATTTTCTCTTGGTGAAATGGTCACAATTTAAATTACACAGGATTGACAAAATTAACATACAGTTTAAAGAACAGATTTATCTATTTCCCTCCTTATGTTACTTTTGGGAGTCAGAAAAATCAGAATACATTTCAAAGGAAAATTGCTATTTACTTTCATTTTTCAAAAGGTAACACCTGTCATGAGCGATATCAGAAATATTATTAACCTCAGTGTCAATGCTCTTTTTTATTTTCAGCTCAGTTCAAATATTTCTCATCTTTCACCTTCTAAATTTAGCTTTTCTATATTATGTTACTATTAGTTTTTATTTTATTTTATTTTCTCATTTTCAGTCTTCCCATTTTCTTCCCTTTCTAGAGCTACTTTAGTTTCTAACAGGTGCCTTCACTGTATTACCCTACTCCTTGGCACAGATAATATTCAAAAAGAATAAATAAAAATGTTATTGTTGTTTATTTCAACAATTTTTCTTTCATTATAGATTTACTAAAAACAGTCCATCCCAGCTGTCATGTTTTTTTTATTTTTTTTTCCCCTCTGGCTTATTGCCATGTTTTGTAGTGTCAATATGCTTAGATTAGTTTGAGCCAGTATTTGCTCTACAATCTTGTGAAACTTTATTATTGTAATCAAGAACAGAAAAATGATATTTGTACAAATGAATTATCAAAACTTCTTATATAGATCTTGTCATAAATTCAGACTTTGTTAGCAAGAAATACTTGAGAAAGAATTTTACTTCCTTGCAAGCAACAATATGTGCCCTTCGCTTGCGTTGGCTCACCTAGGGCATAAGACTCTTCTTTGATTCAGTTTGTCATTGATGAATGGAAATGTGTTCACATACCTTTTTTTTTTTTTTTTTTTTTTTTTTTTTTTCCCTATATTTGCTTATTGCTGGTTTAGTGAACTGAATCAGCCAAATGTGGATCCAGGAAATACTGTAATGAGCACAAGGGAATTGGTGAAAGCAAGGAGTGCCTTTGCATGAACTGTCAGCTCAACAGTATTAGGCTACTGTAGGTTCAGAAAAAGGGCTTCAAAGTATATTATTTTTTATTCCATACACTAGCAATAAAGCTAGTTCAATATAGGCAGAAACATTTTAGATCAATATTACCAAATTTAGCAACCCTCATTTCTACCTCAGAAAAACAGCAGTTCTAGTGATCTGATGTTTAAGGTTATGTGGACTGAATTATGCATGTCAGTTTTGCATTTGACTAGATAGGCAAATCAGGGTTTTAAGCTTTTGAACAGTGTGTCAACAAGGCAACCCTATAATCAGTGGAACTTCAGAGTTTGGGAAAAATTAATTAACTCAGAAGATTATTTTTTCATAATATTTGAGACAGAGAAAATAATTTAAACTATAAATTCTAAACTTTAACTGGGCTCTCATCTGATTGATGAGAACTTTCATCCAGAACTTTCTTCAAATTAAAGGAAATATTAAAACTATTGGCTAGTAATATTTTAATTTGGCTTCCTTTTGCCAGTATCATAAGTTACTGTACACAAATTGTGATTGTTATTATTCTATTATAGTTGTATATGATGCTATGAAATATGTCTCCCTGTGTTTTAAATGAAGAGGGAAAGTTAACATTTTGAATTTTGTGTTGTCCAAGTATTTAAGTTAATGTTGCATTAGCATGCTTTTTTCTTTAAATAACAGAATATTTTGGATTAATATTGATTTAGTGGAGCTTTTCTTTGATGTCTCATACACTTCTCACTTCTATTAAACTGTTTTGCATTACTTCAAAGTGCTGTTGATTTATGAATCATAAATACTCAAAGTGCTAATTTGCCATGTCTCTAGAATACCCCTTAACTTTCTGGTGTTGTGTTTATTGTTGTGTTTGTATTTGTTTGCACATTCATTTTTGCAGATAAAAATATTTTAACTCAAACATTTCAGGATCTAAGAACATTCTGTCTTAATCTCAGAATCATTACCGGCTCGGTCATTTGTAAATGAGGTTTCTGTTACAGTGCTAATTTTTTTGCAGTCATTCCCATAGTGGTAAAGCCATAATGTTACTCATATTAACATTCAAATGACACTCATTATTTAATTTTCTTTGAGTTTCCTTTGCAGAGAATTATTTTCTAATTAGTAGTGTACCTTGGCTATTAAAAAGAAAAAAAACACCACGTGTTCTCATCTTCATTATACTTATGGTGGCTTTAGTGATACTACCTTTTAAGAGTAGAGCAAACATAGCACTCAGAATATACTGAGAATCAACTCTTCCTTTTTATGGAAGAGAAATCAAGACAGTAAAATAGTTTTACTGATTTTACCTACAGAAGAGAGGAAAAAGCCATGCCATGCACTCTTACATCAAAACACCTGTTAACCTATCAGCAATGCTTGCATTTCACATTCATTATTAGGAAATAAATTACCTTCAAAACCTTCCTCAACTGATCTTTCTTTTGTATTTTTATTTTTTTAAATATTTTTTTCTTCCTTATTCTTATTTTCAGTGATGTGATATCCTGGATATTCAGGAACAATAAGGAAAAACAAAGTGGACAAAGGGGTATCTAAAGAGAAGAGTGAAATGAAATGTAAATCTTGTCTCTCTTTGCAAACCCTTTTTAAGTATACATAATATTCTCTCAGTAACATGATTCCTTTCTGTTTTCCTCAATCAAAGGAGTAGAAAAGACCTACAGTATTATATTTACATTTTTCATTTTTTCAGTAGCAGCTGCTGCTGCAACTATGATCTTTCAGTGTGTTTTCTCAGTGGAGAAAAGCTCAAGAATATATGGTTTCTTTTCAGGTCTTCTTTTTTCCCATGGCCCTTCAGAAGACCCATGTATGTAGTAATTACATATATACATACATATATATATATAAACTTTGCCATGAAAATCTGCAAAAGAAACTTATTTAGAGTCTGATTCACAAGAGGAGATTGTACAACTTCTTAGTGTAAATAATAGGTTCCAAGTAGTCGGAATTCAATTTATAAATCATTTTTTAAGATGTGAGCTGCTTAGGTATCTCAGGTTCACATCACTACTAAGCCTAAGTGAGAGAAGAACAGACTTGGATTAAAAGCGTGTTCCTGAAAATCCTTCTGAATCTAGTTTATTCATTGGGCAGGAGGAAGAGAGCAGGAGGAGGTTAAAAAAATAGGTGTGTGCAGTAACCTAATGCTTTGAACACTTGTGCAGTAAGTGATAGACCCTGCACATGTAAGGATCTCAGCTAATATTGAGCCCATTCCTGCTGTTCCATCAGCACATCAAATACTTCTTCATATGCAAAATGTTACCTTCAAGTACTAATCTCAGGTTGAAGACAACAAAGAATAGCTGCAAATCAGAGATTCTTTAATTCTCTTTCAGCTGTTGGTCACTACATGAATGTTTCTATTCCAGTTCCTTTCACTTCAAAGTTAAATAGTTTTGCTTAACCTGAAGCTAAGAATAGTTGCACTTAAGCTAGCATTTTAACCTAAGTAGTTTGATTTTGCCACAGAGGTATAGTGGTGTTAAAAATTCCATCTCTTCATGGATGAAAAAGAAATACTCACGCCTCATATTGGTCATTCCACCTCTGCCAAAAAGAAAAGATGTAACAAAAAGAAACAAAATAAATTAGAAACTGATCACCCTGCAAAAATGTTACTGAATATGAAGCTGATCTAGGAAGCAGAAGGAAGGCCCACTGAATTTCTGACTGTACCAGTTGCTCTATTTCAGATTAACATCAATGCAGAATTTACAGTTCCAAAGCAGGTATTCTGGAATATAAAATTTTCTAAATCTTTTGGAGTTTAGCTATTTGTCATAGTTTTAGCTGGGATAAAGTTAATTTTCTTCACTGTAGCTGGTATAGTGCTGTGTTTTGGACTTAGTATGAAAATAATGCTAATAACACACTGACGTTTTAGCTGTTGCTAAGTAGTGCTTATACTAGTCAAGGACTTTTCCAGCTTCCCATGCTCTGCAAGGTGTACAGGAAGCTAGAAAGCGAGGGGCTAGAGCCAAGACAGCTGACCCAAACTGGCCAAAGGGATATTCCATATCATATGACTTCATGCCCGGTATACTAACCGGGGGGAGTTGGCCGGGGGAGGCAGCGATCGCGGCTTGGGGACTGGTGGTGTCAGTCGGCGGGTGTTGAGTGGTTGCATTACTTGTGGTTTTTTTTCCCCTCTCCCCCAGGTTTCATTTCTCTCCATATTTTCCTTTTTATTGTATTATTATTATTATTATTATCATAATAATTATTATTATCATTACCATTACTACTATTAATATTTTTTTTAGTTATTAAACTGTTCTTATCTCAACCCATGAGTTTTCTTGCTTTTGCTCTTCTGATTCTCTCCTCCATCCCACTGGGGTGGGGGGAGTGAGCGAGCAGCTGCGTGGTGCTTAGTTGCTGACTGGGGCTAAACCACAACACTATTTTACAGAATTATTAGTAGTAACAAGAGTAGGTACCTGAATATGGATCTCTGACATCTCAGATGAGTGCCTTAACTATTAGTCTGTATACAATACCTTTGCACTGCTGGACTAAATGCACCTGTTCTGTGTTGGAAGCACATTTGGATAATAAAAATCCAGGATACTTGAGGATTCTCCATGGGCTAAACAATGAAGCTTTATATGCTATTACTTCCTTCTCTATTGTGGTTGTGGGACAATCAAACTTAAGCACTGGAGAAGACTGGAAAATATAATTATACTATTAAGGAAAACTAGAAAGCCCACATTTTCTCTGGAAAGTTCACATTCTTGCTAGCGAACAGCCAAAAAAAAGACTGATGTTAGCCATAATGGCAGCCCTGTTTCCTTGTTGGGAACTACCTATGAGTTTTCACAATAATGACACTTTAAGGAAGATATTCTCCTTCCAAGAACTGTAACAGATATTAGCAGCAATCTCTTTCCAAATGCTAGCAAAAGTTGATAGAAACATTGAAGCAGAAGGAAAGAAAAGAACCAGAGACTTTAAGACAGAAATTTCAGAGATTTCTTGATGTAAAAGAGGTCTGAAGACAGACACAAATGATTACAATCTTCATAGTCCAAAGAAAGCAACATCAACAAATGTCATATGAAATACCAGTCTAGCCTGGGAATATTTTAATGGATGCAAAGCAGCTCAACTTTTTAATATAAAACCCAATCAAAGTCAAGAAAACCTCAGAATCCATCTTCTTCCAAGCTTTTGACTTGAGTATTTCTTTAATTAAATGTTGCAATTCTGCAAAGAATTATTAAGCCATAAAAGCCCCCTGTGTGGACAAAAAATGTGTCTAGGAGCCAGAAAATCACCATTTCAGATAGCTTAATCAATAGCACTCGTCAAGATTCCTGTCTAGAGGGGGATGTGGATCAGTTGCATCAAGGAGCTTCTATGGATAGCTGGCCCCCACAATGCTCTAGTGAACACAGAAAGAGAGTGTTCCTTTAGCAGCAGGTGGGAGCAGTTGCCTTCAGACTGAGGAGTGCCTGCACTAAACCTGGAATGTGAATCCTCGTACATTAAGCCTCACAACATGAAAGGCAAGTAGACTTCCTGGAACTCAGATCATTTTAATTTCACTGATGCTAAAATATAGGGGAGCCAACATACTATTACATAGTAATATCAATTTACTGTAAAACCCCAGCATAAATTCTGAAGCATCTGGGAACTGAATTCCTAATATTCTTTAATTAATAAACCTCATTCTCAGATTTCAAGATGATCAGGAGCATGGAAATATTTTAATTTCATTTCATACCCAGGGTTACAGTGTGTTTTGTGGATTAATTTTCAGTTGAATTATTTTTCCTTAAATTGAGACAAGATTTGCAAAAAGTAGTGACTAAATTACAAAGAGCAGGCATTGTGTAAGAACTCATTTTAACAACATGAATACGTAAAAATCAGTTTTCAAAAGTAGCATTATTCTAAAAATGGCTTTAATAAATACATATAATATTCCCCTCAAAAAAAAAAATCAAAATATGCACAAACTGTATTTAGTTTACCCAGGATAAATTATATTTCTATGTATTTCTAATATGCAAAAATACTAATCCAATAGAGATTTCTACACTGGGGATTCACACCAAGATCCAGATCGTGCTGTTCTCCAGGATTAAATTGATTACACTAGAAAATTTTTTGGGTAGAAAAGAGGACAATCACTTGAATTGAAAGAAAAACATATGGAAGGAGATCATGCACTGAAAATGAAGAAGACTTTAAGTGTTTCCTTTTGAAAATGTGAATAAACCTGAAGGATAAAAGTATAATAGAAAGGAGACGCTTGCAGGGCATTTATCTAAACGCAAACCAAATACATCTTGAAAGTGAAGAATGATGACAACAGCAAGAAGCATGCATGCAAAATGTCATAAGATACAATAAAATCACTCAAAAATTTGTGGTTTCAGCCCTAAGATAATACATTATCTATGACCATAACAAAGTCTGAAGAGGTTTGCAAACTTTTCAAAGAAATCTAGGTTAAATGCAGACTTAAATACAGAATTCTAGACTTTATGGCATCTAGGGACATTTATTTTCCAGTGCTAAAAACCTATGAAAGAGTAATCTTCACTCTACTAGTAGCTGGTAGAGGGTCTAAGGTCACCTCAGGGCAATATTTTTTATTTTAGCTGGACATTTTATTTTTATTCATCGTAAGAGGCTGACAGAGAAAAGAGAAAAGAAACAAAGTAAACAAATTACACAAGATTTTTGCTGAGGAAACGTATTTTTCTATTTGTGGTGGGTCTAGAAATAAGCAGTTAACAATCTGAAACTGTAGATAATTCTAAGAGAGTTTCTTCTTCAGAAGTTTTAATATTTAGGCTTTTCTCATTCTCCTTTTTCTGCCCCCCCCCCCCCAATTTGCAGTCCTGCTGTGATCAAGTATTTATGTGAGCACTTAAGTGCCTTTGTTCACTGAGATCCCAGTCACTCACACATGCCCATGAATGTTCTGAAGAATAGAGAAGGTTTAGCTATGTCCTTACCTCTGTGTCAACGTAATGATTTTCTTGTGCAAGCTAATTGGAGACCACATTTATTGAAGGTAAACAGCAGATGCTACTGAGTTATCTATAACCAGTTCAAGAAGAGGTTGCTGTCAAGTGTCTATGAAGTAAGCTGAGACAGAGAGAAAATGAAGACATGCCAAACAGACACAGTTTTCTCCTTTAAGAAAAGATCAAACACTAAGAACCATTGTTCCACTTCAACTACAACTCCGTGCAGCGCACCTGCATATGATCCTCCTAAAAGGGGGATTTTAAGGCATCGCTCCTGAAATGAAGAACTTTTTGGGGAAAGTAACTAGAAACTCAGAGTCTGATAATACATTTAGAAGCCTGGAGTGAGAATTGGAGGCCAGCTCATGGTGAAACTTTCAAAAGGTTTTACCTTCTATTTCAGGCATGTAGGGATAACTTAGGTACAGGAAGCAGTGTAGTACTCTTGATATTGCAGACTAACGCAGAAGTGAGAGTAAATCTGGATGTGCCATTCAGCACTCCCTGTACATTTGCAGAGGTGAAGTGGATTTGCTGGTTCTGGTCTCCCAGCCAGATCACTCCTGGATGTAAAATATGTGGGTAAACGTGGATGTTTGCATAACATTGCTTTGTAGGTAAAGCTTAAATGCCTTGGTTAGGGTGGTGGAGGTAGAGGAAAGTCTCTGCAGTCCTCAGCTTTTCCAGTTTCAACTTCAATTAAGATTTCTTTACCAAATCTCAGAGAAGTCTATGTAAAGGTGTGCCATCACACTATGAAAAGCCTTTTCTGTGACTTGAAGGAACTTTGCTCAAATTTGGTTAATATGTTCTATATGCCAGATGTAAAACCACAGAAAATTTTGTATCTCTAGGCAGCCATTTCAAAAATGAGTTGAATGTGAAGGCAAGAAGTAATATTAAGTGCCATTTGACAGTTTTGAAATTCTAAAGCTGAAATTCTGCCATGCTTTTGTCAAGGCATAAAGGTAAGGATGCTCCTGTACTACACAGGGCACCACAATTTCATTGTGGCAGTATGCAGGCATAATGGTCCTGTGGATTTCTTTGTTGGATATGGGACTGTGACTACAATTAAACTGAAAAGTTCATAAAAGAATAAAAGATATCAGAATTTGCATTCAGTAATATATGCTAGCAGGCTCTTTAGTTCATATCATTATATGCCAGCTGCTGACATGCTACCAAACCAATTAAGGAAAGTCACCAGAGTAAATTTAGCTACAAAAGGCTGTGAAACTGAGCTGAAAAGTGTTTCACATCCTTGAAGCCAAAGTAGCTATGATTTGCCCTGCAGTAAGTCTGCTGTGTGACAAATACAGGCAGTGCTCTACATCCCATATTTGAGAGCAGCAGGGAGAATGTACTGCAGAGAGTGTTATGCAACAATTATGGGAAGGATTGAAAAACCAAGATTCATAGCATCCGACAATGAGACAAATGGACCCAACTGCAGTGAGAGATCAGATATGATGCCTGCACTTAATAGTAGTAGGTCCTGGATTGCTTACATCTTTAATTGTTGAAAAAGACCACAGAAAATGTTACACCAGCATGCAGAAACCACTGTACCAGGTCAGCCACGCTTCAAGGCCATATGAACTGTATGCAGGTAGAAGGAAAGCCCACAGAGGACTTTCACACCCTTCAAATATCAGGGAAGGTTCTGTCCTGAGATGATACTGTTGAGTTTGTAGACAAGATTATGCAAAAATGAGAAGCATAATGAAACCATGGCTCAGAAATGCTCAGTAGAAAGAAACAAAATTGCATTTGCTGCAATAACATATGGTGAGGCAAAACAGCAGCACAGAAGAATTATGTTTCACCCTGTAGCTGGTATTCAGGTCAGTAGTAAAGAATATATCTGTTGCACAATCAGGACACCTGGCAGGACTTCACTCATGCTAAACTGAAGCAATTCAATAGTTTTTAGAAATAAAAAATCTCATAGCTTTTAGCAAGTGCCTTGCCCTACCCATTTTCTAGCTTTCCCATTCCAATCCATGTTTCTAGAATGAATTGTTTCGAGGTACCGATATACAAGGCTACATAAAAGCTCTCCATAGTCCATACAGATTCATTTGGTTTTATTTGTTTTGTTTTTAAAGGAGGCATTTGCCCATATAGAGGTAAAATATGAAAGGTAACTGTATATGTTATTTAATTATAACTTTTAATGCAACATATTTGATACATGTCTTTCTTTTAGTATGCTATATTATATAACTTAAAAAAAAAAAAAAAAAACAACCAAACCAAACCAAACCAAAAAAACAAAAACAAAAACATAGTGAAAATGTGTACTTTATGTGCTGTCAAAAATGTGGCCATGTGATGTGAATTCTGGGGACACCAAAGAACACAATGGGTCCCATGAAAAAGCTGAGCCATAAATTTCCTCATGTGAAAACAACATAATTCACAAGACATTTATCTGAAAGACTGGAATTATCTAGTTGATATACAACTTGCAAGATACCTAGAGAGAGATGAGCTGTACATGAAGTTGATGTTTTCCATTGCAACATCTGAATGAATTGGATTCAGATTTAGATCCAGGCACCACATACTTTTAGATAAGAAGTGCAAGTTCGGGTCATAGATGAACATACATGGAAAATCTGTTCTAACCTCTAGGCCTACGGATTACATAAAAATAAGTCATATATATTCCAAATTGGTTGACATATTAGTAGGGATTTTGGAAATCCAGCTAGTAGTAGTGACTGTGGACTAGAAATATGCCCATATTAAAAGAGAATCATAAATCTTGAGAGTTGCAGCAGCATGAATGCTTTAAAGGCATCTTAAAGCAGATGAGTGGTTTAGATTAAAATTAGGATTTCTGTAGCAAAATAATCTTGGAAAGAAAAAATAGTGTAACTAAAGAAAAAGGGAAAAAATCAGTATCTTGATTTTTACTGACATTCTAGCCAATTTTGGTGTAAACTAAAACTTGACATTTATTCATCTGTAAGTTATATACAAGGTAATACTACCATGCCATAATAAAAGGAATAAGAAAGTAGTTTTAAATCCATACTATCATGGGTAAGGCAGAAAATAAATGTGGGGTTTTATGCTATCCAGAGCAAAATTCAGACCAGGTAACCAAATATCATGCTAACACTTTCCTGAAACTGAAAATTAAAACCTTTGTACATACAGACACTTAGACACATAGTCCAAAGAGTAAAAGAAGTCTTTTATCTCAGTAGCTCAGAGGTCTGTGTGTGGACTGATAACAGCCCAGGATAATATGGCAGGTAATCCAGAAAGACTCAGAAGGACTGGAGTTAGAGGATATATATGGTTGTTCTACCATATTCTCCACAGGAAAACTTCATTTTATGCTTGGGATTGGTTCTCAATTGTTTTGCATCTGGCTTTCATTCATGTCCATGTACAGAAGTGATCACCCTTTTATTCTATGTAGAGCAGGTCTTCAGCGTTTCAAGTGCTGTAACATCTAAAAGCTCTCTACAGAAAAAAAAAAAAAAAAGAAGAAAAGAAAGGAAAAAAAAAAAAAAAAAGAGGTAGGGGAAGGAAGTAGAGTAAGAACAAATTTCCAAATTTCCAAATTAACGGGCTCCAGACTTATTTTTTCTCTGTACTGATGTGGAAGGAGTGAATTTGGATTGGTGGATCTGCATTTCCTACATACAAATAAAGGTGCATAGGATTCAAATGAACTAGAAATGTTACATGGAATATAGGGACCTATGTTATTCACAGTCAGCTTTGTTGCTACTAATTCATTGATGATCACAATAAAACTCTCTTGAATTTTAGTTCCCATGAAGGTCCATTTCCCATTGTACTAGCTTCTGTTGTAGCATAGAAAGAATATCTGGGTTTTATCAGTCTTTCACACAAAGAACAAAAATGTAAGTGTACATGCACGTGTCAAGGCTGAATCCGGATTTATGCAAGATAAATACCAAATTTGTGAGTTAGGAGCTTCCATATTGCACTTTGAAAGCATTGTAAAGTAGAACAGGAAAATCTCTATTTATTTACATCTCCTGAGCTGCCTGCTATCATTGTCAGTGAAATATGATTCCTTCTGGTCTAACACACAACACATGATCTCCTGCAAAGCTTCTAATTCTTTCCTTTAGTGTCCTGCTAAGGGACTTTTTTTTTTTTTTTTTTTTTTTTTTTTTTTTTTTTTTCCAATTCTGTTACTTTTTTTTGCAATTCATTTACTGAGAACAGGCAGACAACATAGCCAGGTAGAAGAAAACTTATCTCACCAGAAGGTGATATAAGTATCTAGAGCGTAAAGCAACTGCATTTTGCAAAGCTGCAGTGCTTTCTGAGAAAAGTTCCCAGGTCAACTGCAAAGCTGACTCACACTGGAAATGGTGAGAATAGAGTACTCTGCTCCAGCATGCAGCATGATGACTGTATTTCTGATCTTGATCCTACAGAATTCTGACTAGCATTACTGAAATTTAGCTCATGCTTTCCACATGAAAAAATGCCTTGTATTTGCTAATTTTTTCCACTTCAAAATGTATTTTATATAGATTGGTTTTGCTTTATTATTTCTCTGTGAGGCAGATTATATCTATAATCAACTATTTCTCATTAATATAAAATAACATAATAAGGTACTATATGTATGTCTACCACAATACAAGACAGGAAAATGGATTATGACTTTATTTCCAAGCAAGTTTGATTTAAAGCATAATAATTTTATCTCAAATTTGAATTATTTGTTAAAAATTAGGTATACAGTGTCTCAAAATAACTCCATTAAAATTCTACTAGTTTCACCAGCAAGAATAATATTACAGCTTAGCAATACATTTAGACTGGAGGAAAAAAAAAACAAAACAACCAAACAAGCAGTGCATATTAATATCCTAATACCTGAAGGTATGAATTAATAGAACTATTTGGATCCCAAAAAAGGATAGAGTATGAATTCAGGCAAAGTACCCATGCTCACACTTTCAATAGACACTAACAAGTCTGATAACTTCAGCTTTTCAAAATTTGGAGGGATTTTAGTTTTCAAAAAGCCCTTGAGTAGGAAAAAAAAGAATCATAGTGTTTAATAGTCAGCATTCTTGATTGTTAGGTATGCAGAGGGAAGTATGTTTTTACAGAAGAACATGGAGGCAAGTCCACACTCCGGGTAGAAGGCAAATCCCCTCCTCGCCCACCTCACCCTCGCAGGTGCCTTTGTACAACAGGTATAAGGCCCTGGATGTGAAATGCCTATCAATGGATGATGTGGATGACAGTCCATCTACACCAAAGCTGTTGCCAAGGTCAGAAAAGCTTACCCCCTGTACCATGACTGTCTCCACGAGGAAGAAAGGATGGGTTATAGTTGTAGGTGACTCCCTTCTGAGGGGAACAGAGGGTGCAACACGCTAGACAGACCTTCTTCTTAGGGAAGTCTGCTGCCTCTCTGGGGCACAGGTTAAGGATATCACTAGGAAACTTGCTAGCCTGGTATGGCCCTCGGACTATTACCCTTTATTGCTCTTCCCTGTGTGTGGCAATGAAGCTGCAACGCGTAGTTCAAGGGCAATCAAGGGAGACTTCAGGGCCTTGGGGTGGTTGGTAAGGGAATCTAGAGGTTATTTTTAACTCTCTCCTTCCAGTTGCGGGCAGTGACGCTGGAAGAAACAGATGGGTCCAGTCTATCAATACATGGCTCTGTGGCTGGTGTCACCACCACAATTATGAGTTTTTCAATAATGGGATGGCCTACACAGCACTAGGCTTGCTGGCATCGGATGGGATTCGCCTTTCTCAAAGGGGGAAGAGTCTTTGCTCACATGCTAGCAGGGCTCATTGACAGAGATTTAAACTAGACTTGAAGGGGGAGGTGGATAATATGGGTATTGCCCATGACAAGCTGTGGGATGACACGCCAAGGTTAGAGGGACAGGGTGCTAGTGAGTGCCCTCAGCCTGTTGCTCTGAGATGTGCTGGCTACACTGCAGCACACCTGAAGTCTTACAGAGATGAGCCAGGGGCTCCTGAGATAATAGGAACCAACAGGGAAACACTAGTGAAATATCTCAAAGGAATTAAGGGGTGTTCCTCTAAGAAGGTGACATGGCTGACAGCCCAGCTGAAGTGCCTCTACACCAATTCATGCAGCATGGGCAACAAAAAGGAGTTGGAAGCCACCATGCTGCTAGAAAGCTATGACCTAGTTGCCATTACTGAAACTTGGTGGGATGAATCCCATGACTGGAGTGTGGCTATCAATGGCTACAGGCTGTTCAGAAGGGACAGTTGAGGAAGGACGGATGGAGGCATTGCCTTCTACATCAAGAAATGGCTAGAGTGTGAAGAGCTGTCTCTGAAGAATAACCACGAGCAGTTGGAAGCTTAGGTGTAAGAATTAGAGACCGAGGCAACAAAAGAAACCTAGTGGTTGGTGTCTACTACAGGCTGCCCAATCAAGGGGAGCCTATTGATGAAGCCTTCTTACTCCAGCCACCGGAGGCATTTTGCTTGCAGGCTCTTGTCCTGCTGGGGGACTTCAACCACCCTGATATCTGCTGGAAAAGTAGCACAGTGAGCTGTAGGCAATCCAGGAGACTCATGGATAACTTTTTAAGCCAGGTATTAGACATCCCTACCCAAGGAAATGCAGTACTAGACCTGATGGTCATCAACATAGTGACGCCAAGACTGGAGGCAGCTTAGTCTGCGGTGATCATGCACTGGTGGACACCGCAGTCCTGAGGAATATGGGTCAAGCAAAAAGTAAAGTCAGGACCTTGAATTTTAGGAAAGCAAAATTCCAGCTCTTCAAGCAGTTAGTCAATAGGACCCCCTCAGAAATTGCCCTCAGGGACAAGGGAGCAGAACAGAGCTGGCAGGTCTTTAAGGACGCTTTCCATAGAGCACAAGAGCTCTCGATTCCCAGGTGTAAGAAATCAGGCAAGGAAGTCAAGAGACCAGCATGGCTGAGACAAGACTTGCTGGTCAAACTAAAGGGCAAGAAGGAACTGCACAGGCAGTGGAAGCAGGGCCAGGTATCCTGGGAAGAGTATAGGGACGCTGTTTGGTTGTGTACAGATGGGATCAGGAAGGCCAAGGCACGGCTAGAGCTGAACTTAGTAAGGGATGCAAAGAATAATAAGGGCTTCTACAGGTATGTCAGCCAGAAAAGGAAGGTCAAAGAAAGCAGACCCACCCTGATGAACAAGAATGGCAAACTGGTAGCAACAGATGAGGAGAAGGCTAAAGTACTCAAATATTTTACCTTAGTCTTCACTGGCAACCTCGCTCCCCACACATTTCAGGTGGATGGACTGCAAGACGGGGACTGGGGGAGCAAAGTCTCTCCCACTGTAAAAGAAGACCAAGTAGGAATATCAGGGATATTATTCTAGAAATAAGGAGAAAAAAGAATGTATATGGCCAGTGGAAGCAAGGTCAGGCGACATGGGAGGACTACAGAGATGCTGTTCGCCACTGCAGGGAAGAAATATGTGTGGCCAAAGCTCAATAAGAATTGAAGCTGGCCAGTACTGTGAAGGACAACAACAAGGGCTTTTTAAAATATGTTAATGGCAAAAGGCAGACCAGGAATAACATTGGCCCGTTACTTGATGAGCACGGTCACCTCACAAGCAGGGACATAGACAAAGCAGAGATATTTAATGCTTTCTTTGCCTTGATCTTCAACACCGATGGCGGGCTCTGAAACCCCCAGAGCCCTGGGCTAGAGAACCATGACTGTGGAAATTATAAACTCCCAGTCAACCCTGAACTTGTGTGGGACTTGCTGCTCCAGCTAGATCCCTATAAGTTGATGGGGCCTGATGGGATTCATCCAAGGGTTCTTAAAGAGCTGGCTGATGTCATAGCGAGACCTCTCTCAATGATTTTTCAGTGTTTTGGGGAATCTGGAGAGGTCCCGGTTGACTGGAAGCTCGCAAATGTTGTCCCAATCTTCAAGAAGGGCAACAGGGATGACACTGGTAACTACAGGACTGCCAGTCTCACTTCTGTGCCTGGCAAAATTATGGAGAAGATTATTCTGGGAGTTAATGAAAAACACCTGAAAGATAACACAGTCATTGGTCCCAGCCAGCATGGGTTCATGAGGGGAAAGTCCTGCCTAACAAGTCTGATTTCTTTCTATGACAAGGTTACCCAGTAATCTTTGGTCCCATGAAAATGTTACCCACCTAGCTGAGCAAGGGAAGCCAGTCGATGTAATCTTTTTGGATTTCAGTAAAGCTTTTGATATCGTCTCTCACAGTATTGTCCTGGACAAAATGTCCAGCATACAGCTGGATAAACACATAAAGCAATGGGTGAGCAACTGTCTGGCGGGTCGAGCTCAAATGGTCATAGTAAATGGGGTTGCATCGGGCTGGTGGCCAGTCACTAGCAGGGTTCCTCAGGGATCCATCTTGGGGCCGGTACTCTTTAATCTCTTCATAAATGGCCTGGAAGCAGGACTTGTAGGAATACTAATTATGTTTGCTGATGACACAAAATTGGGAGGAGCTGTTGACACTCTTGAGGGCAGAGAGGCCCTGCAGAGAGATCTGGACAGACTGGAGAGCTGGGCAATCACCAACCATATGAAGTTTAACAAGGGCAAGTGCCGGATTTTCCCCCTGGGCACAGCAACCGTGGATGTACATAGAGACTGGGGAACAAGAGGCTGGAAACCAGCCCCGTGGAGAGGGACCTGGGGGTTCTGGTTGACGGCAACTTGAACATGAGGCAACAGTGTGCCCTGGCAGCCAAGAGGGCCAACTGTGTCCTGGGGTGCATTAAGCACTCTATTGCTATGCCAGTCGAGGGAGTAGATTGTCTCGCTCTACTCTGTGCTGGTGTGGCCTCATTGTGAGTACTGAGTGCAGTTTTGGATGCCAGAGTACATTAAGGATATAAAGCTACTAAAGAGTGCCCAGAGGAGGGCCATGAAGTTGGTGAAGGGTTTAGAGGAGTAACCATATGAGGAGCGGCTAAAGGTACTTGGTTTGTTCAGCCTGGAGAAGAGAAGACTGAGGGGAGACCTCATCATGGTCTGCAGCTTCCTCACAAGGGGAGGAGGAGGGGCAGGTGCTGATCTCTTTGGTGGACAATGATAAGACCCAAGGGAATGGCAGGAAGATGTGCCAGGGGAGGTTTAAGTTGGCTATTAGGAAAAAGTTCCTCACCCAGAGGGTGGTGGAGCACTGGAACAGGCTCCCCAGGGAGGTAGTCATGGCGCCAAGCCTGAAAATATTCAAGAAGCACTTGGACAACACCCTCAGAGATACGGTGTGAATTTTGAATTTGTCCTGTGCAGGGGAAGGAGTTGGACCTGATGATCCTTGTTGGTCCCTTCCAACTCAGGACATTCTATGTTTCTATGATTATATCATTCAGGTTAATGATCACCTGAGGAACCTGAATATACATAAGTCTATAGGACCTGATGAGATGAACCCCAGAGTCCTGTGGGAATTGGCTGATGTAGTTGCCAAGACACTCTCCATGATATTTGAAAAGTCATGTCAGTCAGGTGAAGTCCCTGTGGACTGGAAAAGGGGAAACATTGCACCCATTTTTAAGAAGGGTAGAAAGGAGGACCCTCCGAACTACCGACCTGTCAGCCTTACTTCTGTTCCTGGGAAGATCATGGAACAGATCCTCCTAGAAGCTATGCTAAGGCACATGGAGGGCAAGGAGGTAAGCCAAGACAGCCAGCATGGCTTCACCAGGGGCAAGTCCTGCCTGACCAACCTAATGGTCTTCTATGATGGAGTGACTACATTAGTGGACAAGGGAAGAGCTACAGATGTCTTCTATCTGGACTTCTGTAAGCCCTTTGACATGGTCACTCACAACGTCCTTCTCCTTAAATTAGAGAGAGTTGGATTTGATGGATGGACTGTTCAGTGGATGAGGAATTGGTTGGATGGTCTCATCCAGAGAGTAGTGGTCAACAGCTCAATGTCCAGATGGAGATTGGTGACAAGTGGTGTCCCTCAGGAGCCCATAATGGGACCAATACTGTTTAATATCTTCATCAATGACATAGGCAGTGGGATTGAGTGCACCCTCAGCAAGTTTGTGGATGACACCAAGCTGAATGGTGCAGCTGACATGTCTGGGGGATGGGATGACATCCAGAGGGACCTGGACAAGCTCGAGAAGTGGGCCCATGTGAACTTCATGAGGTTGAATAAGGCCAAGTGCAAGGTCCTGCACCTGGGTTGGGGCAACCCCTGATATCAGTACAGGCTGGGGGACGAAGGGATTGAGAGCAGCCCGGCAGAGAAGGACTTGGGGGTACTGGTGGATGAAAAGCTGGACATGAGCTGACAATGTGTGCTCGCAGCCCAGCAAGCCAACCATATCCTGGGCCTCCTCAAAAGAAGAGTGGCCAGCAGGTTGAGGGAGGTGATTCTGCCCCTCTACTCTGTTCTGGTGAGACCCCACCTGGAGTACTGCATCCAGCTCTGGAGTCCTCAGCACAGGAAAAACATAGACCTGTTGGAGCAGGTCCAGAGGAGGGCCACAAAAATGATCAGAGGGATGGAGCACCTCTGCTATGAAGAAAGGCTGAGAGAGTTAGGGATGTTCAGCCTGGAGAAGAGAAGGCTGCAGGGAGACCTTATTGCAGCCTTTCAATACTTAAAGGGGGCTCATAAGAAAAATGGGGACAAACATTTTAGTAGGGCCTGTAGCAATAGGACAAGGGGTAATGGTATTAAACTAAAAGAGGCCAAATTTAGACTAGATATAAGGAAGAATTTTTTTATGATTAAGTGTGTTTAGACACTGGAACAGGTTTCCCAGAGAGGTGGTAGATGCCCCATCCCTGGAAACATTCAAGGTCAGGTTGGATGGGGCTCTGAGCAACCTGATCTAGTTGAAGATGTCCCCGCTCACTGCAGGGGGGGTGGACTAGGTGACCTTTACAGGTCTAACCCAAACTATTCTATGATTCTATGAAATAGATGTTTAAAATTCTCCATTGTTTTTCTTGAAGACATAGGAACACAGGATTATAGAGATGCCTTGAAACAGTTCCTGTGTCTTGCCCTTCATGAAGCTAGCAAACACCATTTAGAAGACCAATAGACAGTTTTACTGTAGTTTTCTTCCAGAACTCCATAGACATTACAGTTGTGAGGATTCTTTTAACATCCAGTGGCATCTATTCACTTAAACATTAAATAAGTTTCTTAGCAGGCTGCATACTGCACAATACATCTGTCTTCAGGCAATAGACAAAGAAATAATGAAGACTGGACAGTTCATGACTTCAGTCTCTAATTTTCATCTGACAAACTTTTTCTACTTCCAAGACTGTAAAATGAAAGGTAAGATACAATGATTAAAGTTCAGAGGTGGCAGCGATGTTTTAAGATGAAACAGAAAAAGAGGAAAAAAAAAATCAAAAAAAACCCCTCTGCAAATAGAGGACCTTGTTGCATTAACAAGTATTACTGTGTTTTAAGAACCAGAATTATAGTTTCCATTCCATGTATTAGGAATGTTAAAGGCATTTGAAAAACAAGACGTTAACTACTATTGATTCAGATAACAATGTTCAGCAAAGTTGTGAAAAAATACCATGAAAATAAAAGAAAGATCCTGAAAGATGGTTGTTTAACTGAGATGTCACAGAGAGAGTTTTTATGTAAATCTTTTATTCTTTGTCATGGTAACCTTATAGTGGACAACATATATAATTAAATATAATAATTAATTTCACACAAACACTTCAAGAAAAACCCAGCCATGCTTGCTTACCTCATATTTGTGACATAAACTTGTGTGATATACTGTGGGCTTACTCATTTTGGTTTTAAAGACATAGCAATGCAAATGCAAGCAGATCATAAATTCCTATTTTTAAGAGATGTGGGAATCCACTGAGTTATGAAGAAAATAGGATCCAGCTTATAAGTATTAGTGATAGGTGAAACCACTGTCATTGAAGGATTACATTTAGCAGTTAAGCAATCAAGTATGGATTAAAAAGTTTCCAAAAAAACCCTTGAAGTACATGCCCAAATGAGGCTGATATATATGCAACCATACATAGATTGTACGCATATGATTTTGATGCATTTTTCACTATTCTGAACAAGCATTGACTCACTTAGATTAGGGTAAAATCAAAATGTATTGGAGATAAACATAAGAATTCTCTTTATCCAACACATTAGTCTCCTCCAAAATTAATGATAAGGTAAGCAACTGAAGATAAGCAACACAATTTCATAGCAACATGACAGGAAATAAATTGTTAGTACCTAAAAAAATAAGGTATAAATAAGAAGTCTTTTTTAAAGTTCTTTCCTCTCTTCCAACTGAAATTATGTTGTGAGCAATATCTTTCTGTCTGTATTAGAAATTTCTAAGCTTGTATAGCTATAAAAGACCTTATGAATATACATCTGAAGGTTACCTCTGCTGTATCTCAATATTATGATGGCAGACTCCATAACACAAACACAAACCTTTCAGCTAATATTCCATCTACAAATCACTAAATGTCATGTTTTAACACTAGCCAGCAACTAAGCACCACACAACTGCTCACTCACTCCCCTGCAGTGGGATGAGGGAGAGAATTGGAAGAGTAAAAATGAGAAAACTCATGATTTAAGATAAGAACAGTTTACTAAATGAAATAAAGTAAAGTAGTAATAATAACAACAACAACAACAATAATAATGATATACAAAGGAAGTGATGCACGATAAAATTGCTCACCACCCACCGACTGATGCCCAGCCAGACCCCAAGCAGCAGTCACTGCCCCCCAGCCATTTCCTCCCAGCTTGTATATTGAGCATGATGTCATATGGTATGGAATATCCCTTTGGCCAGTTGGGTTCAGCTGTCTTGACTGTGTCCCCTCCCAGCATCTTGTGCACCTGGCAGAGCATGGGAAGCTGAAAAAGTCCTTGACTAGTGTAAGCACTACTTAGCAACAACTAAAACATTGGTGTGTTATCAATGTTATTCTCATCCTAAATCAAAAACACTCCCCACCACTGAACATACAAACCCCACATATAACTCTAATATATCTGTATCTGCATTAATAGAGTTATTTCTTATGATTGTGATAATCTGGTGTACAATGAGGTACTTTTATAAAAAAAAAAAAAAGAAGTACTTTATGTAGAAAAACCCTGACAAAGAAAGGATTTTCCATGAACAACTGATCAGAGATATTAGGTAGGACCTATGCAATTTAACATTAGCCCTCTGAAAGTTGACCGTAAGTCTCTCTCTCTCTTTTTATTATGCGGGGAATCTGGTCAATTAGGCTGGGCTAGACATCTAGCTATATATCATATACATGTTTCCCATGTAAGACTTGCTCCGCTACAGTAATGGTGTCTCTTGGGAGACAAGTGTATTCATCTTGTATAGTTTTAAATCCTATGTATATAAAATTCCTATTGACTTCTTTGAATAATTTCTTAACCATTTATGAACTAGCCTAACTCTAGCCTAACTCTCCACCTAGCTCTCTTCATATATTGTAATCAAAAGCCAAATGTTGCAAAAAAACAATGAAACACTTAATATTAAATATTGATAGCTTGGAGAAAATAAAGATTTCTCAAAATCTAAATTGTTTTTAACAGATATAAATATTAATCAAAAAACCACAGTGAATTTAGTCCAGCCAGAAGACAGATTCAGGTCTGTGCACAGTTATTGAAGACCTGATGTTCTGGAAGACCCATCACTTCAAATAGTCATAACTTGTTAAGAAGCAACTTTTACACAATTAGTTCATTATTTTGGAGTACTTTAAAACATTGAAGCAATAAAGAAGAATGAAGACATGTTACGTTCATAGCAGTACATAATAAACAGAGAAAAAAAACACCCCTCAAAACAGGCACACATGCATCCAGAAAAATCATAGTTCTTGTGATACATAAAATCTATCTTTATGAAAAGTTTTCAACACATGATTCTTGGAAGTATATTGCTTTCTAAGATTGTTCATATGATATTTCTAGTCTAAATTTGAAAATACTGAAAATCTTAGAAGAAAATCTCATTTCACACGATCAGGTTAATCTATACCTAGAGAAATCTGGATGATATAAAGCATACATGCTGAGTCAAACTGTCAAGTTTTCTGAATTTTCTTGCTTTCATAAAAATAATTTATCTAAAGTAATTGTATTTTGATGTTTATTTGAGTATTATTGGAAACAATTTTGACATGTCTTAGAGTATTTCTCTTTTCTAAGGAGCATTTGTTTATAGGTGAATTTCTGGAACTCCTATTCATGGTGACAAGTACCTTATGACACATGCATACCAATTTAAAATGGCATAGCTACTTTCTGGTCAGGGTATTACAGCCTGATCTTATTTACCTAATTTGTTATATATTTTTTTTTTTTTACCTTAATGACTTAGCAAGCAATTTGTGATATGTCTCTACAGTGAAAGAAAAGTACCATGGAATGAGTTTAGCACTGAAACCCTAACCCATGGTTTAACTGTTAACTCATTCCCTGGGTTTCTCATGGGTAGCTAACTCCCTCAAAGATTAATCACTCTGTGGAAAAGCTGACACCAAGCAGTCGGATTAAAAAAAAGTAATGAAGCAAGTTAACCTCAGGGCAAGGATTGGTATCTGACCTTTCATTTAGCAGTATAAGCATAACCATACATGTTGGTATGAGCCCATATTTAATTTCAGTGGTTGATACTTCTTTTTATTTTTTTTTTTAAAAATACTTCAATTACATTTTTAAAAATGTTAAATCCTTGGACTTCCTCAGGTACCCTCCACCTTTTGTTATACAGAAAATGGATTCTGTTGGCTTGGATAAGTGGGATCTGTAGGTCCACTCTTTTTCTCTTTTATCTCTTCTTCATACACCTGTGTTTGATTTTAGCTTTTCTGTCCTCCCTCCTTGATCAACAGAAGGCTAAGACACTGCTTACCTCTGTAGATCTCAACACTACATTCTTCTTTAACAACTGTCTCTTATTTAATTGTCCTTAAATCTCTTTTGATATCATTCATGTTGTTATGTGTCATCTGAATGGGGAAAAAAAATACATCAAAATACCTCTTTTATCCCCTTACAAAATAAGATGGAAACTTTTTCTGTGTATGTGAAACCCCTGTCAAAATGACTAGGTCATTAGTGCAAATGTCTGATAATCTACCAAATCACTGGTCAATTTTCAAGTCACAGAAGTGAATGAAGTGACCTTAATTAATGTCAAGGACTCAGGAGTATCTCTTTTCAATTCACTTTCCAACATTCCCCCCACCAATTAATGACTGTGTTTATGTATTTTTGTATTCATTTAAATATAATTCAATATGAAAATATACAAACTGCTGCTGACCTTGTTGTTAGGTATTTTTAAATGTTAACTCCTTATATAAGGGAACAGAACTTACATAACTGAAGATCTAAGGATTTACTGTTGGCTGTTGTGGTTTAACCCCAGCTGGCAACTAAGCACCACACAGCTGCTCACTCACTATCCTCTGGTGTGATAGAAGAGAGAATTTGAAGAGTAAAAGGGAAAAAAATTGTGAGTTGAGATAAAGACAGTTTAATAGGTAAAGCAAAAGCCATGCATGTAAGCAAAGCAAAACAAGGAATTCATTCACTACTTCCCATCGGCAGACAGGTGTTCAACCACCTCCAGGAAAGCAGGGCTCCATCACGCATAACGGTTACTTGGGAAGACAAACACCGTAACTCCAAATGTCCCTCCCTTCCTTCTTCTTCCTCCAGCTTTATATACTGAGCATGATGTCATATGGTATGGAATATCCCTTTGGTCAGTTGGATTCAGCTGTCTTGACTGTGTCCCCTCCCAGCATCTTGTGCACCTGGCAGAGCATGGGAAGCTGAAAAAGTCCTTGACTAGTGTAAGCACTACTTAGCAACAGCTAAAACATTTCTGCATTATCAACATTATTCTCATCCTAAATCAAAAACACAGCACTATACCAGCTACTAGGAAGAAAATTAACTCTATCCCAGCTGAAACCAGGACATTGGTCTAATCAGAATCTTATCAATTTGACTAAAATACAACAAATACTTACCACTAGTCCAGCTACAATATTATTAATACTTCCACTCCAAATGACTACAGAAAACCTTGCTTAGAATGACTCTAAAATATGTCAACAAACATGTTAGTATTCATGTTTAGCAAGAACAGTAACATGAGTTCAATTATTTGTCTTTTCCACTGTCTCAAATTATTATAATGTTAAATGCCACTGCCTATTTAGAACAACTACAGAGATAAAATTGTCCACTTTCTACTCATTTACACAGTCTAGTAAAGTTAATTCATGTCAAGGGATAAATTCCCTTGATCCAAACTCAATACAGTGTGTTTGTGAAGTCTCGTTATCAGTGGTTTGGTATGCTTAATCAATTCTGAAAATTTTCAAATAACAAAGAAATGGATAAGAAACCAAATATATGGAGATAAAAAACCCACAAAGGGTCTTTTATCTGTCTTTATCATTATAAACAGCTGTCTGATTATTGATCTGAAGATTGTTCATTCAGTGCAGTATAAATAAGATTTATGTGATGATGAAATATTACTCTCAAACTGAGAAACTTCCATCGTTTACAAGTTTTCTGCACAGTTTTGTTTTTCCTCACTGTATAAAAAAACTCTAAATCTAATTTTATGCCAACTAGGAGTAAAATCCTCCAAAATCTACTAAATATTATGTCTAAGGTTCTTAGAATCCCTTTTCTTTCTGTCCATTATTTAAAAAACTTTAGTTTCATAAAAAAAGCTTTTAAGAATAATTGTCTTGGCCAAGAGTGATTTTTCCCAGTTCAAGAATTGGAGGTGCCACTGACCATCATTTCCCACAAAATGTGCCAGAACAGGGAATGATGACAGGAAGGGGGTAGCCAAATAAGCACATTCAGTTGCTGAATATGTTGTGTTGTTGAATTAGTAATGTTGTGGTTAATTTTGTCCATACTAACATAATAGCCTCTTAATATTGATTAAAATAATGTAATATTTCTGAGACACTCTGAGGTAAAGAAGATTTCAGAAGTATCTTAGCCCTCTCTAAGCTGAAGTCCTCTGTTGTGCTTTTGAAAGAATGATGAATGTCACCAACTGGCATGTTTCTATATCCTTTTGGATAATTCAGTAATTCTAATTCAGTATTCGGAAATATCAGTGATCTCAGCCTACCTGTGTATATTTTTCCACTGCAGACTAAACAGATCTTTGATTTTGTAGATGTACAGAACAGATCTGCCATGTGTTCTTTGTGGAAGTACATTGGAGGATGCATAAAACAGAAATATGCCATCAAACTCTTAAAGGACAGTATTTCATAAATCCTCTAAAACCATCTTGTATCTATTTTACAAGGTAATTGGTAAAACCAAATAAAATCAAATTGTAAAGAATAAGGGTTGTTGTGGGGATCTTTGAAACATTGGAGGGTAAGTTTATCATTTATTTGTGTAATGTACTGTTTACCCAAATAATGACATATTCCCCTCAGTTTTGTATATCATAGCAAGGAAAAAAATAAAAGCTTCTTGAAATTAAAGATTGAACATGAATGAAGGGTACTTGATTCTTCCTCATGCACTATTCCAACATTCAGCATTTGCAAAGCTGTGCAGATATGTCTGCCTTTTACTAAAGATGGTAGTTAATTCTATTACTGTTACTTCACTTTTCCTGTGTGTATCCTCCACCCACACAAATAGGTATGTGTGTACACACACACACACAGAGATACACAAATACGGGGAGGCACATTCACTCTAACTAAATTATCATAGTTCCCAAGAAGTCAACCAGACCGATGCTGATTGAAACAATTTGTCTGGATAGCGACATATATATATAAAGTTACACAAGTACTTCTACTCTAAACATGCTCTAAGTTGGGGTAAATAACATGATGCTTAAAATTCTGGCATCCTCTGGATGACTGTGGAGATTAATACAGGCATTCATGTTACTATTGCTGAAGGTGAAGCAGTAACCACAGTTGGATTTTTTTTTTTTTTTCTGTCAAAAATACTAGCAGTGATTCACCTTTAATATATTTTTCTGTCTGTAAGGATTTTTCTTGAAATCATTCTGTATTTCTGAGACCCTGTCAAAATAGACCTTTTTTGTCCATTCACAAAAGGGAATTTAATACAAAAGTTGACAGTATCTGTCATTTTAAAAGCAAAACTAGACACAATGCTAAGCAGTTAAACTCAGTGAATAAAATAAACTATTTTATAAAAACAGACTTTAGCACATATTTCTACACTGCAGCCTTACTATACATACCTTTATTTTTAAGATCTATGAACTAATCAACTGGAAAAGATAAATATAATTTTATGCATTATAGGCCAATCATTGCCAGAATATAGCTCTAGAATGGCAAGAGATTAATTATGAAAACAAAATTAATTTTTATTTTTTGGTCAAAGTTTAGGAGGAAAATGTTCTTCCTACTTCAGAGACATTTCTGTGGTTTTGTTTTTCAGTAAAGCAAAATTAATTTTTCACTTCATTGAAATTCTGAACCATAAGAAGTTTTGTTAGGAAAAGTAAAGAATAAGGTCATTCTGTCCTCTCCATAAAGAAGATTAAATAGCTACTGTATAAAAGTATTAGAGACAAGATTATCTTGAGATTTACTAAGGAACTTCAGACTTCTCATAATAAATTTGCTCTAAACCTATGTAGACAGTAAACAAACAAACAAAAAGGGCTGGTCTGCTCTTTTTCCTATGAATGTTCTAAACAAAAGAATAGCAAGATGTATCACTGAATCCAAACTTAATTCAAAAGGACATTCCTTTTTTCAAATAGTGTTGAAATTGAACCTACAATTTAAAATGCCTCATACCAATAATGAGTAGTGAGCTGCTTATTCACAATAACTATGATGACAATAGAGCATTTTTGATGATATTGAATTGATATTGAATAATACTGTACAAAAATATATTTAAAAACTGGTTCATATGTAAAATACCTCAGTGCAAAAAAAAATCCATTACTGTTACTTTGAGTGCTGAGGATAAATGAAAAAATTTCACTGTATATATAGCTTTCTGCTGATTAATGTTAACCATCTCTTATCTTTCATCCTGGTTTTGCATGTAAACAACAAACTTAGTGTTTACAGACAAGATCATAAATTCAGAGTATTATGTATGTGTTTAGTAACTATACTGACCTACAGTTCATGCACGGATGAAGAGCAGCAGTTTCTTTTGGATGAAAACTTATATTTGTTCCATAAAAGTATTATGAATAAGTACATTAGTTTCCTTTTGCAGATGAGGAAAATAAATGCAAAGATATTTATGTCACCCACTCAGCTAGCTAGTTGGGCACTACTAAAATGCCTAAGTTAGGAGACAGGTTTCTTTGTTTCATTGAGGGAGATCAATGCACTGCATCTAGAAGAAGCAGCTTTTATGTGCCACAGCATACCTCAAAACTCAGGTCCCCCAATTACCCTTCCTAGTCCCTAAGTATATGTCCTGCAATCACAAAGAAAAAGTACAAATCCACATCTCCTCTCTATATGAAGGTGGCACAAAGGTGAAACCAGGAGTCTACTGTTTGGACATAGGCATGATTGCCCAACTATTTGTAACTATCACTCATTTTCTGGCTTTTCTTTCTCTTTGCATTCACTTCAAGTGACAGAGGAGGGTAAGTAGGCTCTAATTTAGACATATCACTTAGATCCCTATGCACCCGAGAATAATCCTATCAAAAGTGACTTGTGGAGGACATACACAGAATTATGTTTGTGCTGCTAGCTTCAGGAGAGATCTTAGACTCTCATACCAGATGCAGAAACTGCTTATGACTCAGCTCTGGGTCAGAGTCAAGTATTCATCCACAATGCTCTGGTTTCCATGGAAATGAAAGATGAACTCAGAGGCTAACACTTTGAATTTATGAAGACACGCCATCTAAAATAAAACTGGAGACAACCATAGTGCAGAGATATATATCCTGACTTCTGGCTGTTTTCTTTCCCCTTGGTGTATCTATGTAAAAAGTATTCGAAATGGGTCTATTTCAATGGACAAAGGTAAATAGTTCCTAAAGATAAAGAAGCCTACTAGTTCCAGATAATATTTTTAATAGAGAATATATAAATCCTCATATTTAAGTCTGTTTTGAAGTAATTCAATATTTAAATTCCCTTTTTTGGAAAAATCATAGAATCATAGAATGTCCTGAGTTGGAAGGGACCAACAAGAATCATCAAGTCCAAATCCTGTCCCTGCAGAGGACAAACCCAAAATTCACACCATATCTCTGAGGGCACTGTCCAAGTGCTTCTTGAATATCCTCAGGCTTGGTGTCATGACTACCTCCCTGGGGAGCCTGTTCCAGTGTAACACCACCCTCTGGGTGAACAACCTTTTCCTAATAATATAATAAAATAAATAAATACTAAAATAGGTAAAGATAATTTAAAATATTACTATATAAATTAAATGAAATTATATAAATATTATATTATTATATAAAAATAAATAAATACTAAATTTTATATTCAAATAAATATCTTAGCCCATGTTCCTGATGAATACATGGAGTTTGTCTTTTATCGGATACTTTTTCCTTATTTCAGCTTCTGTGTTTATGTGAAATAGTTGTTAAACATGAATAGATAATATAGCAAACAATGTAGCTTAAACTTGACTTATATCATTATCTGGGTCATATTCCAGTCTGCACTGAGACTTTGGTTGTAGGCAAAGCACAGGGATAAAATATCAGGCCTGGTATCACCTGCCTAGATAGAAGAACAGCTTCAGGAAAGAATTGCAATTTCAGGATTCTCAGTTCTATACCTACTCTTTTTTCCAAAGTTAGGGTCAAATGTTGTTACAGAACTTCAGCACATGTACCCTAGTTTGAGGATGCATTGCTACATTGGTGAATCAGGTATCTTTATATCTTTTGTCATTCTAGGTCCTTGAGTAAACCAAGTATTTATTATTCAAGTGTTGCACTTCCATTTCGTTCTCAGAGGGCACACACTCTCCCTGGATCAGCTTACCTTATAAAAGCAAAAGGAATCTCATGAAACATATATTTTTAACATTTTATCCTTCGTTAGTTACAGTATCTTCCCATATACACATTATTCTAGGTGTGGGGGTTTTTTGTTTGTTTGTTTGTTTTTTTTTGTCAATCACTATTCATAATTGTACAGCTAAAGCCTCCAAATTATTTTTTTTTACGTCAGCATGTCATTACAGAATGTAATATATATGATAATGATGCAAAGTATGACTAGTAAGCTCCTAGTTTTCATGAAATTTGAGATTCTACCAAGCAATCATCCACTGTTTTATTATAGAAATATTATCCAAGTCAGTGCTGGAAGCACTGGTGTTTAATGCATCTGAGTCACAGAAAAATATCTTACTGTTTCATTTTGGTTTCTTTAGGTGGTTAAAACCAAATTTGCCAAATACTTTATCCATGCATCTCTACCTTTCTTATCTCAGAGGCCCAGAATATAAATTAGCATAACATTTTAAAAATTATTTATATGTTTAGGAGCCTGAATCTCAGAAGGAAATAATGAATCTCAGGGTCTTAAGTTATTCAGCTTTCTGAAAACCACATTTCTTGCCTCCCCTGTGTAGACAGAGTAAGGACTTCAGCCTTACTCCTATGTACCTAGATAAAGGAACAATGAATATGCTTCTTCCTATAGAAGAAGAGATGTTTTCATGCCTGGTCCTACTATAACTGTGAAGCAAGCAATCAGGAAAAGAATGGAACCATATTTTTGCCCCTACATCATGTTAACCAAGGGAACCGAGTCACAACAACAGGGAAATAAACTTATCATAGTCTTTCTTATTGGTAGAACTACACAAAGCATTAACTACAAGGAGCACAGGAGGAAAAGGAATTTAAGTTTTGACTGAGGTGATGATGGTTATGTATACACATTATGTAAGCTTCACAAATACTGTGGCTGAGCAGATTACCTGAGCAATAAGACTACATATAGACTGTGAATGTAAACTCTTCTGAAGAAGTTAGAACTGCTGAAATAATGGTTGAAGAAAAGAATTATTATCTAGAGAAATAATGTCATGTAAAATGGTGACTTAGCTTTAGGTTATATTTTGATGCTGTGTAAAGAAAAAGAACAGGAAATGAAGAAGAGTTCACATCTATCAAATGAATACTTATAAACTAAAATATTTGGTGAGGAAACTTCTTTGTAAAACCGTAGAGCTGGCAAGAGCTTTTTGGGTTTCTTTCCCTATGTAGTTGGATTTTTCCTGAAAAAAATCCATAAACTCTAAAAAAAGAAAAGGCAAAAATTTTCAAATTGTCATATTCCCAGGCCAGTACCCGAGTACTTCTTTTCTTTTTAGAATGGGAAGAAAATAGAGAAGGAATACAGAATTGTAAATAGGGGTAATTAGGGAATTTAGGAAGACACAAACTGAGTTTGAAGTACAACATTTCTTTAGAATAATAAAGATATAATTTGATGTTTTCAAAACAGACAAGCTTTAACCTCCCAAAAGGTATTTTTCACAAGCAATCATGGATTTTCCCTAAACTTGATGTTTCATGCATTTTTTTGGCCACATAACCCAGATAGATGCTTCCTGTCAAATTTTTCAAACATTTCAAAGTTATTGTCAATTATAGGCATAGTCCCTGGATCTGACTTAACTCAGATCTGATCAGATAATCCTCCTGCAAAGCAATAATTTCATCTGAGTATGTAATACCTATCTCAGATGGTTGTTCCCTACCTGCCAAGAGTGTTTGCCTGTACCAATGCTTCCCTTTGCACTCTTGTAGCCTAGTAAATACAGTATTGTCATGGCTAGCAACAGGTCACAAGCTTTGCACTGTCTCTTCAAGGCATAAGGATTGGGGCTGTAAGGTTTGCTTTGTACAGACTAGTTTTGCTTATAGATTTGCTTTAGCTGTAATTGATACAGGGTTTATGAAAAGACAACATGGATACCACTACCTAGTTTGCTCCAGCTTTATTTAGCATGGTGTAATTAGATATAATTTCTATTTTTAATATTTTTGTTGTAGTCCCTTCTTTTAATAATATTGACAATAAACATTTTGGTAATGAAAACAAGCAATTGTACTATGCAAAATTATTATCTTTGATCATAGAACAATGAAGCATACAGCAGTACAGGTCAGGGGTGACAGCAGACGCCTTGAAAAAGAGGGCACAGAATGAATCAGGAGGCCCTAACTCAGCAATTCAGCAGTGATCAGTTACTATAAGGCACACTGAGACAAAACAGGCAAAGATGATTTTGGGGGTAACAAAAAGAAAAAAGAAAGAGAATCCAACATATGTAAAGTACTTCATATGAAGTCAGATGCAAAGTAGAATTGCACGCCAATGGAAAAAAGAACACAGTGCAGAGCATGTTATAAAATATTTAAGAATATCAACGGAACCTTAGAAGAAGAAGCAGCATCATCTGTCATTAGCACTGCACTACTTCATACAAAGAACTCAGTACTAATGATTCACAGCATCCCCCTTGCCTTCCTCTTAAGGAAGTCTGATGTCATTGGCAATGAAAAGATGAACATGACACCAGAAAAAAAGGGGTACATATTAAAAGGGCCTTTTTTGTCCCATCATTTTCAGCTGTGATACTGTTAATAAGATTTGGGTTTTTATTAAATAGATAATTTTAATTGTGAGTATTAATATTATTGTAACTGAATTAGTAATGATAGTTGCTGTATTTTGAATACAATGTTAATGTATTTTATTAGGCAAACAATAATCTTGGTTTCATATATAGGTTGTGCTCTGCTTTTTTGCTGACAACAATATTCTGAGCATGACACCCCTCTTGTCATTCCAGTTTAGCATAGCTTTGAACTTAGGAAGAACCTAACTGCATTTGTCCAATGCCAACAAATCAGGTGTTAACAAAACCAAGAAGACTTTTCCTTAAAGCTATGGTATATACTGATCCAACATGGAAAAAAAATGGGGTACCACTTCACTAAAGGAACTAAATGTATTCACTCTTTGACATCACCTGGGAACAGAAATGCTATTTTCAAAAAGGTCCTGTATTTCCTAATCTTTACAAAATCTTTCTTGTGAGCTTAATACTGTGCAGAACAAAAGAGGAAAAAGAAAAAATGAACATTAAAAATGTTTACGGTGGTGCTGAAAGATAAAACTTGTGAACTTTTTCAAAGCATAAATGTATCTGTTGCTTCCTGTTGACTCCTAAACATCTTTCATTTTCCCCTCACTTTACACTGTAAGTGTCTTGCAGATCTGACAGTTACAAAACAGCATTCAGACCATACTCTTAGCTCTGACTTTGATATTACAGGGATCTCTGCCTGCTCTAGTGAAGTCTCTTAACCACATTCAGCTTTGAATAAAGGCATTTACCAATTCTTAGTGCCATGCTGACACTTTGGCTTAAAAAAACTTCATAGCAAGGAATGGAAATAAAAAGTCAAAGATACTCTCGTGATTCAGTTGAAGGGTGTTATTCAGGTATTGAACAGCCTTCAGACGTACAATAATCATTACAGCAGGAGAACAAGCCTGAGCCTGTTTATTTCATAATTGTCCACAGAATTCTCCTCTAAGACAGTCTGGATAGAAGCACTTTGTGCTTCTTAATCTGAAAACATTATTCCATTTCATTGGATATTCGGATGTCCATTCTTAATTGTCTCCATTGCTTGCTGTTGTAGCCAAAAAGTACTAATTACAAGGCATATAATTATATACCATTGCATTTCACTTTCCTCATTTAATTTAATGCTGATGCAATAATGCTTTTAAGAAAGAAATTTCATTCAGATGGGGGCCACTGATAACCCTTCACCATATGGTACTGAGTGTTTTGCTGAAGAATTGCACACGATACCAATTAAATAGCTGTTTTCTTTATGGTTTGTAATTTGCTAGGGAAGTTTCTTTATACTGAAACATTCGTTATTTGGACCCATAGAAGCAATCCCTTGCTCATTCTCTGGTTTCATAAGATCTAAATTAAAAAAAAAAAAAAAGTCTTCAGGTATAGGCAGCACTGGAAACATAAGAAAACTAACTTTGTAAAGAGTTATCTTTTAAGGAAAAATTCTGGATGTTATAGATCCAGATGTTTTCCCTTGGTAACATCATGTGATGGAAAGCAAACAGAAATAGATAATATCACAGAGATTCATGGGTCTGCAAACATGTTTGACTTGATTAAAGTTCAGATAGACATGGAACATCCATTACATAACACACAGTGTGTATATCCTGCTACGTGTATCAACATAAAGAGTTTACAAACAAAAATATTAACAGAAGTTCAAAAACACCTTTCTTCATGGGGAAAGAAAAAAAAAGAATCCAGGATTTTCAGTGGTTTATTGTAGTCCTTCTACTACTACCTGTACAAAAAAATCTGGATTTTAAGAAATTAAGTTAAACAAGGTTATGTTGAGCACTGCTTAAAATTTATCTGTGTGGTCCTTTTTGTCTCTATAGAAAGTTTGAACAAAGCTTTTTGTATGTAAACCATGGATAAGTATGAGTTGATGAAACCAGGAATCAAAATGCTGTGCTGTAAGATGGTTTCTATTATGAACATTTTTTTTTAAATAGAAGTGTACAGGAGTTATTCTAAAGAACATATTTGTAGGTTTATAGATGCAAATGCTCAAGAGTATCACCCCTGATTAAGACAAGCCTTTTCACTGAAATTAATGCAGACTTCTTAAAGTTCTGACTTCAGTCCAACTGTTGGCAACCATTATGCAGTAAATGGAAATGTACAAAGCTGACAAAGTTAAGTCAGACCTCATGGAGAGCAAAATGTATGATCATACTTTTGCATCAGACTCTAACATATCTTTCCATACCCTTTCTTTCATACAGCCCATTGAATGCAACTTTATTAAAATCGATATATAAGGACTTTTATTCTTCTTACGTACCTGCAGGATTCTCACTAAAGATAGTAGTTATTAAGCTGTTTAATGCAAAAGATCTCATGCCTGTCCAGGGGTTATGTATTCTAGCTTTCACTCCAGGCATTGTAAATCCAAAGCTCATGACTTAAGATAAGATTAGTGCAAATTTGTGATGTGGAAGAAATTATCTAACATGTTCACAGGCTCACATGGATATACGGTCACATTGGAAATTTTATTCCAGCTCCACAAAGAAATGACCTAGTTTAAAAATCATATGCAACTAGTGTAACATTAATGAGATCAGAGCATTCAAAGTATCTGAGATCAAATGTTTAGAAAGTATGCATATTTTAAGCTTTGCATTTTGAGATTTAGCAAGGTCGGAATGTTTTAGAGGAAACAGTCTTTCAATACTGGCAGAACAGCAAGGTGGCAAGATACTAATAATGGTCCTCATGGTTTGCAAAGTTTTCAAAAATTTCCTTTGAAGGCATTCACTCTTAACTGCACAAAGGACACAGTAAATTTTGGGTAAATATAAACACACACACACAACTAAAGTGTCTTAAAAATAGTTTAATTCACACCTTCTAACTGGCTTTTGAAAATATTATCTTCTTTTTCGCTCCCAGCTTTATGGTTATTTCTGCAACAGTAGTATCTCTTTAGAGCTTCTGAAATAGAAAAGCAGCACTGTAAGGTTGTGAATAGTTCCCTGTTGCCCTGGTGATTTGCTCTTGAATGTTATTTCAACCTGTTTTTTATATAGCTTCATATTAATACTTGTATATAAGCTACAGGGGAAAAAAATGATTATTTGCAATGTGTTGAAAGAAGCTGTGTATAACAAAGTACCATGTGGGGTGCTGAAGATTTAATGGTTGATGTTCATTCACAGAACCCATGAATGTCAAAGCTCATAACATTCTTTGAAACACAAAGGGGATGTAGAGTTGAATTGAAATAAAAAATGGGGTGAAAAAATCCTGTTTAGCTTTCCTTTATCCTGATAATTTCCATAAAAATGTTCCACAATTAAACTTGATAGCTATTGGAGAGTATTATCAATTCACAGTCACCTAATTTGTTTCCAAAATGCAATACAACCAGTAAACCCACACTAAGATTTGAAGACAAAGATTTTTACAGGTAATTAGGTAGCTATGTCAAGTCTCACATAGTGGCCATGAAACTCGCATACCACTGCTGGGAAGACTTCTCAGCGTGGCTCCATCGCCACTCCCTCCTCGTGTGCTGTAGAAGCTGTTCTACACGCAGGAAAGTCTTTGAGATTCTTTGTGCCAGAGGAGAGGGATTATGTACAACACTTGAGAGTTTCTTTTCTTGTTGTCATGTTAGTTTGTGTACTTTTCATGAAGTGGTTACAAGACAAAATTTACGTGAAAAGCCATGAGACCTGGAACCGGAACCCACGTGTGTGTTTTAGGAAAAGGGTCTGCTGTTTCTCCAGGGCATGTTCTCTTCCAAGTTTGTGTTTCAAAGGAATAAATAAAGTTCAGATTTTTTTACTAGCCATATGCATAGCCATATCAGGGTCTTAAGCTGAGCTGAACTTTGTCCTTGTAGCTTTGAACTAAAGCCTCTCAGATTCATCCTCTTAGGTGTTTCTTACTGACTACCTCTTATCAACTGCATTCTGCCTCTTTCCTTTTTCAGCCTCAGGCAAATTGTTACGTCCAACCATTGTAACCAGGTGTAAATTGTTCTTATATTTCTACACTGCATAGGGAACAAAGGTATGTCTCCTATGAATCTTTTTCCTAAAGATAGGCTAAGAACTCAAAAATTACTTTTTAGATATTAAGTAAGCAGATAACTAAGGCATATATATGAACTAGCTCTAGAACAAAAATCTTATTTTTTTTCCTTGCTGATCTTGAAAAATGCATGTTTAAAGGTCAAGCCAAGATATTGCTGAATTTAAAGACTTTTATTGTTTGATGCACGTTTTAGAGAGGAAACTCCAAGAAAGGGTTTGACATAGAGTTCCTGGTAAAAATACTAAAATATTTTTATAAATCTGCAACACTGCTTCTATCTTGTATTTTTTTCTTTATTATAATTTTTTTAATGACTTGAAGGAATGAAGAACTTTATTGCATTTTAGCTATTAATCTTAAAAAATTTAATTATATGCTGAAACTCACAAAGTTTCTTGAAGAAAAATGATTTTTTTTTTTTAATTTTAGCCTTTTGTGTTTATTTAGTTATTAAGTTTCTGAAGTTTAGGGTTTATGAACTTGAAAAGGAAAATTGATTTCCATAAGTTGGGTTGACCTTAAAATTTAAAGTGTAAGGGCATGACCAAACAGTCAAGACTAAAACAAGTGACTTTCACAATCACACCTTGTATATTGTGAATGGCAGTAATTGTGCATTGGTGATAAATATGTTCAACATAATGTAATAAATTGGATGAGTTTAATCAAGTATTTTTAAAAATTTTTTATAGTAGCTGGGAGAGTTAAGAAATCGACACTCTACAAACATCATCAGTGAAATATTGTGTGTGATTTAAAATGATATTCAGACAATGTGGAAAGAACATAATTGCTTTTTGCTGCAGGTATACATTCAAGCAACAATTAAGTTTGTGAGTATGAAAATTATGAAAATGTGGAAATAATGAGGCTGAAAGTATTGCTATCATTTTTTTCTTCTTTTTTTTTTTCTCCGGTTAAGAGAAATCCTTGCAATATAGCCCTACTACATTGGCAAAGTATCTTGGCTAAGGTTTATGAGTGCTGTCATAAAGATTTTGTTCAGCATGAAGTAAACAGAAACCTTCTGGGCTTACCCAGAATAAACACTAATATGACTTCTTTTTGTCTGAGAAAAGAGTAATGACACTTTTTTTCCAAATTTTTACTAAGTAATATACATAATGATATCAATATGAACCCCCAAGTTGCTCCACCTCTTTCACAAAGTAAGCATACAAACGAGGTGTCAGTTGCCAGAAACTTCAGCTTTCAGGGATTTATTCTGTTTAGTAAATAGTGCATTACTTTCTTTCATGTACAAGAATTTACATGATCTTTAAAAATATAGCAGGCTGTGACCTGTGATAGTGGAACTAGTGTACAAAAAATGTGAGGAGAGGAATTTATATCTGATCCAGGATAATAACAATAATTCATTGTTACATCTATCCAGTTCCAGTTAGAAATTACATGAAATTCACATTTCAGCATGAGCTCCTCTAAGTAGAAAGAAACCCTGTCAAAATCATGCAATGAAAGGCTTTAAAAGTTTAAATGTTGTGTAGTCACTGCAGGATTATTTTACCTAATACTAGCCATCTAAAATTGGATATTTAATCTAAAGCAATTGACTTGATTCTAAAAATAGGTACTTCTAGAAGAACAGAATAATTAATTTCAAATAGAAGTAGAAAAATGAATTTTATTAATTGTCTCTATAGATGCATTTGACTACATCTGCATTATAAGCAGGTATGCCCAATGGCATCTCCCACAGTCACAGTCTCCAGCTGTTATTGCAAACCTGAATGAAGCATAGAGAAACTCCCTTCCAGCCTCCATGCAAAATTTCCTTCCTGTAGAAATGTGAAACAGTGGAAAGGTATTCCTGAGCCTTATTGTGACGTAGAAGGGGCAGCAGAGAAACAGTTGTAATTTTTACCTTTCTTTCTCTGCCTAGTACAAATTGAATCTAAACAGCTAGTTTTGGCTAGATGCCCTACTTTTAGCCAGAAATGCTTGATGAGTTTGTTAGTGCAGATTTTTTAATTTAAATTTTAGAGACTTTATGCTGTGGAAGTCTGGATCAAAGCTGTTCAGTCTATATTCTGCTTAGAGTCAATAGGGAGAAAAAGGAATTGTAGCTTGTTCATTTGTGCCTAACAGGTCCTAGCTTTGGATGCAGTAAATCACACCCCTGGTGTGCCTGATTTTCCTTTATTGACAAGAGAGTATACAGAGAGTAACTAAATCATACATAGATTTCTGCATGTAGACACGTTAACACAGCCTTCTATGATATATCCTATCCCCAAATGCTAATAGATACAGTATAAAACTTGGGAAAAGCAAATATGTTTTTTTGTTTCATAGAGATTAAATCCATGGCATGAGAATATTTTTTTTTCTAGATCATTGTTTACTCAACCACACTGTACAAAGTATTACATTTTTGTAATAATATGTAGGGGTTTTTTTTCTTCATTTTGATAGTTGTGGTTTAATCTGGCAGGCAGCTAAACAGCACACAGCCATTCACTTGCTCTCCTCCAGTGGGTCCGGGGAATCAGAAAAAAGGTAAAAGTCATGGTTTGAGATAAAGACAATTTAATAGGACAGAAAAGGAAGGGAAGATAATAATAATGATAAAAGAATATACAAAACAAGTGATGTACAATGCAATTGCTCACCACCTGCTGACTGATGCCCAGCCAGTTCCTAAGCAGTGGCTGTGCCCCCTCTGGCTTACTCCCCTCCTATTTTTTGTTCAGCATGATGTCATATGATGTGGAATATCCTTTTGGCCAGTTTGGGTCAGCTCTCCTGGCTATGTCCCCTCTCAATTCCTTGTGCACCTCCAGCCTCCTCGCTGGCAGGGCAGTATGAGAAGCTTAAAAATTCCTTGACTAGTGTAACCACTGCTCAGCAACACCTAAAACATCAGTGTGTTATCAACATTATTTTCATCCTAAATCCAAAACACAGCACTATACAAGGTACTAGGAAGAAAATTGACTCTATCCCAGCTGAAACCAGGACGATAGTACTTAGAGTATCTGGAAGACCCATATGTATGCCTTTATGTAAATATAAGCTACAAAAAATTCCTCAAAATCTGTCAGAATTTACCTATCAACAACATGCAAATCTGTCTTTAAATGCAGTTGCCTATGATATGAGATTTAGTAATCAAAGAAGAACACACAGCAGCACTTCTGTATTTGGCTTAAGATAAAGGTTAAAAAAGAAAAAAACAACATTACCTGTATTTTGATTTTTTTCTTCTTGCTTAATGCATGTATATGAATCTCCGGAGGACAGCTGGGTTTTCATACTCTTCCACAGGTGCCTGATGTTTTTAATAAAAACAAACATTAAAGACCTTACTTTAACACTGCATCCAAAACTTTTCATTTCTATTGTCATGCCTTTCCCTTAGGCTCTGGTCAGCTGGGATTTGCAACTGTCTCAGAAAGAAAGATGTGTCTTGTGTAACAAAAGCAAAAGATAGAAAGGTGGAGAGAAAAGCAAATAATTCTGGATATGAAATGTATATATGTGTTCCCATCACTGTAAATATTTTGTTTTATGCTACTGTTAGTAAAAGTGACAATCTGCTAGAAAGCTTATAAAAGCTTTCATAAAATCTTTTATTTTATTTCTTTTAAGAAGATTAGCATTTATCATGCATACAGCTATAGTAATGAAATGTAAAATTGTTTTAGTCTAATATTCTTGAAAAAAAACACATCAAGGATACATATCCAGCATGATACAAATAAATGTTCCTTTCTTTTCAGGTTGGTTCTGCATGGTTCATTGTAGAACAGGAAATTTATATTTATGAACTTCAGTAGTGTCAGTTACTTCAAAGAAAAATAGCACAAACGAGTCTCTGCAGAAGACATAGAGATGTATGATTGGGGCATCAGTGTTTAGACACTGAAAGGAAGAGGAAAAGGAAAAGAAGGAGTAAAATTTTTTTGGACTTGGGAGTAACTCATTGGCAAAATTGATCAGATACTGTAAGAAAAGCTAGAAACAGCAGATCCACTTAGGATAAGGTGATTGAGAGGATTACGTTATTTCTTGAGAAACTGTAAAATCTGGAGAGAGAGCACTCTCTGCTTTCCCCAGGAAATGATACGGTTGCCCCTTTAAAATAACTTAGCAATTACAAGCTCTTTGCATTAAATCCAATGTTGCTGACACTAAAAGTACTTCCAAAGCAGTTAACAGTTGCTACAAAATGAAGACAGTCTGGAAAGGTGGAAGGTGGAAACAAGAAATGCTGTCATGTGCAGTACAGAACAATGCAGCAGTTACATTGTAAGAAGGAACTCTGAGGCCAGAGGAAAATGCCAATCCTTTCACTACGTAATTGGTAAGACCTGGAGTACATTACTTTGAAATGAATTGAGTGGTAATACTAATGCAACTAGAACATATGGTCCTGAAAAAGGTTAGATTACAGCCATGAGGATTTTTAAAGGTCTGTGATTTCAAAGTCTATAACTGATCTTAGCTTCCACCCCTCCACACCAGTTATTTTGCTTTATATATGACCTGAGCTTCTTATTTCTAAAGGAGGAGGTCGTTTGCTCATCTAAGCTCCACAGACATGGCAAGAAAAACAGAAACCATTCAGGCCATGGAAGACCTCTGTTTCACTGATCAATCTCTCTCCTGCATCTCTTTCTGTTATCAAAAAGAAGTTTTGTCAGGACTGCACTTTCAGCTTGGCTCAGGAAAGCTGATGAAAAAGTCAGATGGTGCCACTATGCTGCAAACAACAAAGGGAATAGAGAACAGCAGAAAGTATTGAAAATAATTTTGAATGCTCACTTCGTAAATAAAGCTACAAATGTTCTTCTCTGATTGATGACTTCAGGGGCTTCTAGCACAAAGGAGAACAACAAATTCAGATCACTTGTTATGCTTGTAAAACTGTGCCAGAATCCCACTATAGGATGGTACCAGAGGGAGATTGATTGACCTTTAGAGCAGCAAGACACAGGGAAAAACAAACGTTCTGTACTTGCT
The DNA here is from genome assembly GCA_031468815.1 of Morus bassanus. Lineage (NCBI taxonomy): Eukaryota > Metazoa > Chordata > Aves > Suliformes > Sulidae > Morus > Morus bassanus. The sequence continues at coordinate 52,718,074 of CM062568.1, read as the reverse complement.
GTCCTTGACGTATTCCAAATCCCTAATGTTCTGTTTAAGTGAACTCTTGCTAAGATGAGAATGCATCAATTCATGACAGTTCTTGCTGTTGCCAGAATAGTTCATGTCTCAATAAGTGACAGAAAACCAGGCTATTATGTTTTGCAAAAAAAGTTGAGGGCAAGATATATATTTTTAAAGACACTTCCTTGTCTTCATATATATACATACATATATACTAAATTATCTGACAATCACTTATGTCACTGTACACTGTTTCTAGTTTATTACTGACAGAAAGCATTACTTCATTATGCAAGGAGATTAAAAAAAAAAAAAAAAAAAAAAAAAAGAAGAAGAAAGAGACCTCTCTGCAAACTTTATTTGAAGAAGTGGTAGTAAGATGGAGTGTTTGAACAAAGAAGGAAAAAAAATGCTGCAACAGCTCTTAGTCAGAGACTCCTGCTTTTTGAGGTAAAGAAGATAAAGCATTTCTCTGTGGTATTCCAAAGAAATTTTCTTCTAGTACTTGCTTCTTGAGAAGCAAGGTCAGTCTTTCCATATCTCTTTCTAAATGAAAGAGACCTTTCTCTCATCCACCCAACACTATAGAGCTCCTGAGACCACTGCATTATTGATTAAGAAGTTGCAGACCTGCACCACAGCTTTACCCTGTTCTTCAGAATGATTTCAAGGCAATCTGTCCTTTGAGTCTAACTATTCTTTCAGTTCTACCAGTTCTTTCCATAAATCCTCAGAACACTCAAGATGGCTTCCTATTATCTGGAAAAAAGGGAAAACAGAATCTTTGCTGAGTGAGAGGAAAATGAATGTCTTCTCCAGATAGACATCTCAAAAATACGATCAAGCTCTCAATAAGAAAATATCAGTGCCTGCATAAAGCTGGCTTTTGGAAAGTATGTATGGTATTAATATAAGCTGCCTGATAAAACAAGAATATCTGTAAGGCTTTCGGAAAAAAGTCTCATAGCTCATTTTTTCTCTTTATCATCAAGTTAATGTAGAAACAGTTATTTTTTTTGCATGTGACCATGATCAACAGTAACCACTCAAGTACCACCCACAAGAAAAAGGATTTGGTTTATACAGAAACTTTCTCAGATAATGACCCACGGGTGGTGAATTGACTTCCAAAACAATGACCACTCATTCTCACAACTTTCCAAATATGTTTTAATGTTTTGAAGGTTTCCATTTATTCTTAACATCAAATCAACATGCACTGCAAATTGCCTGGCAGAAATACACAAAGCAGCCATTCTTTTGAATTAAGCAAATTGTCTATGTGCCACAGTGATAAAAACCCATGAATATCTATACTAGATAGATGAATGGAAAAAATAAAATTAAGATGTTTTAATGCAAGTGACTCCTCATTTCAGGAGCAAGCTCCTTTCCAGTGAAAGTTTGTATCTGTTTCCATTGAATAACAGTAGAGTCAATACTTTATGGCAAGACTATGTGTCTGCCTTGAGGTGGATGTCTTAAGGGAGCCAACCAGAGAAAATATACCACTTCTTGGGAAACTACACACTGGTATTTTTGAGTGGTTCTGTAACTAAACAAAATATGTGATTAGAAATGACCTTGTATTTTGTGTTTCACCAGTAGGATCTTCCTGTCATGACTACACGTTTGTTTTTTTTTTATTTCATTCTTTACATTCCTATAGTCTTCCCTCTAATGTTAATGTATTCAGGTTCCTGCTTCTGCAGAGATCACAGAAGAAAAGTAACCTGCCAGTAAAGTAACCAACTCACAATTTTTTCATAAAAGATGAAGAAGATGAAAGATGAAGAAAATTATGACAGTATTTATTACATGTCTACCATAACAAAAAGCATATATTAACAAAAAACCCCACTAGTATGGTGAAGACTGAAATAATGCAGATGACGGTTTGCATGTTAAAATAAACTATTCCAAAATAAAAATTATATAATTTATCTACTCATCTGAAATTACAAATTTACAAATACCTATCTATAGAGGAAAAACCTGATAAAAGGTGTGTTTCCTTTTAAGACAGTTACTGAAATGAGAGATAGGAAAGCAGGAAATTGATTCTTAATGCATTTGCTAACTAGTCCCACTCACCTTTTATATGTGGAGATTGTTTGAATTCTTAACTGGATGCTGTTGCCTGTGCTCTCTTGAGCACATTGTCAGAATGCAACTTATTAACCGTTATGATAAAGAGCCTAGGAAGATTGACAGAAAATGTATGAACACTACCAGTGAGAAAAATTATTTTGATACATCATCTAAAAAGTCCTATTCTCTACCTCCATCTACTGGAGGATTTTTAACAACTAACAGACCCTGGAGGTTTTTCTAATGCTTCCTCAATGCATCTGTTATTTTCAAGGAAAGCTAAACCCCATTTCAGAAAAAAAAAGGCTTAAGGCTATATCTCTGGAAAATAACATTTTAAGCATAATCTCATTAGCTGAATCATCCCTGTTTAGACATAAACATTCTTATAAACATCTAAAGCTGTACAAAATAGAATATAGTGACCTAAACTTATGAGTAATCGTTAAAAAAAGCAAAAAAAAAAAAATCCACAAAAAAAACCCAACAAAAAAAACCAACAAAAAAACCCAAAACCCCAACACTTCTCACTGGTTTGACAACAGAGATTCCCTAGATACCATCATCTGAACTGGTGAAGTTCTCTACATTCCAAAACTTCTGTAACTATAAGGCTCTATCTATCTTAGTAATAAATGTAACTCAGTGAAGAGTACAGCAAAACAACTAGTGCTGAGGACCTGGCATCCACACTACATGCATTTTGCAATGTTTTACCCTGACCTAGTTGTAGCCAGATTCTGTGTACTGAAAATCCATCAGCTGTTGAAATGCCTTAGCTGTTACTGTCACTTCTTCTGGTAAAGTCTAATTTGAAAGTTGTCCATTGTGTACACCCTGAGAACACTCCATGGAGTGCACCTTAGCACAATGAGGACAATTCAGCAATTTACTTTAAAAAATGAACAAACAAATAAACACCTTTTGATCTGAACCATAATGCACAGTGCAGCCATGCTGAGAGGTACCACTATGTGGGCAAAGCTTAACGTCTCACAATCTATCCTTCACCTCATGTCATTCAAAATTCAGGGTTTGTTTCCAAAGGGGTCCAATCAAGCCAGTATGCTTGCAACTAACTCACTTAACGCAAACTGACAGCATCATTTTCAGCACAAAACACAGCAGTCACAGCCACTTTCATTTAATATCATTGTTGGTAAAATTGAAGCTGTACATTTATAAGTATTTTGAACATAAAGTGGGAGACCTGTACTACATGTCTTCCTAAATTTCAGAGTATAAGCCCACACCCTCTGTTTTCCAAGCAGGGCATCCTCGCTGACTGAGACACAAGTTCTTTGGATGCAGGAGGAGTGACGTGCTGATTATCCCAGCATCTCCAGCTGAAATTGAAGCATTTTTGCAGACAGGAAACCCAGACTCAGAAAATTAGAAAGAAACAGTGAACTAAAAACAGGGAAAAGAGAAAAGTTGGGGGTTTGGTCTTGGTGCAAAATGCGTAAGGATTTTGCTTTAAAGAGCCATGGAATAAGCTACTTCTATAGTATGAGGAATATAGACTGGAAATCAGCTTTTTGCTGTTACTGGAACTTCCTTCATTAGTTTGCAGAGTTAGTCTCTGTGTTAATCCTGTAATCATTCAGTTTACATGGTATATTTGTAAAATTAGAAAATATGATAAAATATCTCAATCTTTGCTTGCAAATCCTGCTAAAGTGGCCACTCTCCTTGAAAATGGGAGAAGTGGTTTTCAACCACCAAAGGTTAAGTGATTGAATCCAGAACTTAAAGAGACATGTCTAATCATGACCCTGTTATGTAAACAGGGAAATAATGCCTCTTCTTTGTCCACGTTTCTCTGGTTTGCATTCTCCATCAGTGTACATTAGATATTATAAATGCATGCCTTACAGATTAGGCTGCATAGTAGAATCAGATGCTGGGAAACACAGTTTGCGAATCCTTAGTTGGTTTAGACATTGAGATGATTTAAATAGCATATTACCTTTCCACGTACTGAATAACAGCACATTCAGTAGCAGAAAAATTTAATAGTTTTTTGGCAACTAAAGAACCTTGCTATAGGTACTTAGCATAATAAAGATCATCATGATCCAGGAATATTTACATTTGATAGTATATGGTGAAAATATATATATATATCTATGTACAGCTCTCTGGGCAAAATGCCATATTTCAGCTTCCCTATTTATGCTGATGTGACAGAAGCACCATGTGTGCTTTCTATCAAATCAATAACAAACTAGACTCTGTTGGCTTTATAGAATGTGTGTAAAATGAATATGGGTACTTCCTCTAATGCAGTAGAGTAGAAAAACGATGTTTAACATAGTATTTTCAGGATTTCAAGATAGTCCATCAGGCTAAAAGCCAGGGCTTAAGAAGAAAATGAAAGCTGGAGCCTTCTACTGTATGTCTGTGTTCTTAATAAGCAAGAAGCCCAAAATAGAGAAATATAATTCTGCTTTCAGCTTCAGACAACTTCCTTGTTAAACCTCAGGACTCCGTAAGTAGATCTGCTTTTGCTTTATTACTCAGTCTGTCTAGTCATAGACTGAGAAGGAATCACGATGAAATTGGTGAATTTGGGGAATTACTTCTGCAAAATAGCATGAGGAGAGATTTACAAAGGATAGGGGGTGGAGGGGGTTGCTTGGAGAATATAGGTGAGACATGCCTTTTACAGTGTAGAGAGAGTTAAGGCAGATTCTGCTTTTTACACAATAGGTTCTGTGTGTGTGTTTTGTCAACTTTTAGGAAGGAATTACTTTCACTGATATCTCAGGGAATAGCTGCAAGAATCTTCCACTAGTCGCAGTTAAGCAAAGTTTTCCAAATTGCACTCCTGGATTTAGTTGCTTATATTTAATCTATGGCTAATTTGGGACACCTGAGCTCTTTTCATGTTTTCATGCAACACTTGACATCACAAACTCTACTATTTTATGACTTTGAATCATGATTCATCTCTTGTCAAAATCAGTGGAGTGTTTCTGTTCATTTTAATAATAACAGGATTGAGCCAATACAGTTCACTAGAAAACTTACTTTCTCAGGCTCTTATGCAGGATGAATAGATCATGATAGGAAGAATATCTTTATCTGTGCTGTCTGTGCTCTCACCAACAGACTTTCATCACATGCAATTAGATGTTTAGCAATAGAGTTATTTTTAATATAATTAGAACAGGTTATTTTATTATTTTTTCTCCAGTCCAAAATTCTTAACTCATTCATACTGTTTATAGCAAAATGCCACTTAAAAAGATTTTGCTGCAGACTACAAAAGAAAACTCTGAATTCTTGTTGCATGTCACATAAATAGTGAAAAGTTCAGACTTTCAAGTGCACAAAATAGTCTTTAAGCTATCACTGAAAGCAAGCAAAAAAAGTTGTCCTTTTCCTTCGAAGGAAAAAAAATCTCACTGATGTAGTTGAGATGATTACTTCATTATATTACATAGAAAACACATCTTTAATTGCAAACAACTAATAAATATTTAATAATTATTACTACTCCTTACGGTTTACATTTTTACTTACAAATCCCATTTGAAAGAAATAGAAAAAGTCATGAAATATGTATCTGTTAAATTATACAGGAAAATACAATCGTGTTATCCAGGACACATGGTAATGTCTCAGAGGGTACTTTAATTCACAGAACTTTATGCAACTGTTAACAGTTAAAACCATTATATATTAGTTAAAGAACTGATGGAAAAATCTAGGAAAACTTGTCATGTACAAGTATCAATATAAAGTGTGCATTACTTTCAATGTTCTTTTTTTTCTGCCTAGTTTGCACTTACCTGCTGTAGCTTACTCTACTACATATCCTAGAGGCTTGATCCTCCAAATTTCCAGACAAAGTACTTAAGAAGTACTACTACACTAAGAACTCCTGACTGACTTATTTTCTGAAATCCTGTTCTATAAAGGAAGATGAGAGATCTGGTGTGCTCTGAAGTTTCTCTCAGATATTGGTATAGGATATTGTCAGAATATCAATGTGGGGCTTAGTAGTCATCCAAGCTATGGAAGTGGAGCTATAACTTATCAATGCTTCCATTATGAAATTTGGTTTTAGTCACTATTTTTATGGTTAGTCTCATAATAGAGGCACTTAAGCAAGTGGAGTATGCTAGTCCTAGTATTTATCACCCACAGTTTTTTCTGTTCTTTGTAGAAAAATGAGCTTTCACAAGACCCATTTGAGTATAGGAACATCAATCTGCCAAACGGAGTAAGTCAGAGGTGTCAAATGCACCTGTAACAGGCAATAAGTAACGACCACAATTCAGTCCTATCCTGTTGTCTGCAGATGCTATTTTCTTATATTAGCAAGTACTACAATTTCTTCAGAAATCACTGTGGTCATCTATTGACTCATATTCCTTGAAACCTACACACACTGTCATCAAGTGTGGAAAGGCCGAGTGAAGAAAACACCGTCAAAAAATGTCACGGTTTTAGCTGGGATAGTTAATTTTCTTCACTGTAGCTGGTATAGTGCTGTGTTTTGGACTTAGTATGAAAATTATGTTGATAACACACTAATGTTTTAGTTGTTGCTAGGTAGTGCTTACACTAGTCAAGGACTTTTCCAGCTTCCCACGCTCTGCCAGGTGCACGAGAAGCGGGGAGGGGAGGGGGCACATGCAGGAGAGATGATCCGAATTGGCCAAAGGGATATTCTATATCATGTGACGTCATGCCCAGTATATTAACTGGTGGGAGTTGGCCGGAAGAGGCAGCGATCATGGCTCGGGGACTGGCGGTGTTGGTCAGCGGGTGATGAGTGGTTGCAGTACTTGTGGTTTTTTTTTTCCTTTTTCCTCTTCTCCGCGGGTTTCATTTCTCTCTCTCATTATTTTATTTTTTTATTATATTATATTACCATTATTATTTTTATTATCATAATCATTTTTGTTATCATTACCATTACTACTATTACTATTTTATTTTAATTATTAAACTATTCTTAACTCAACCCACGAGTTTTCTTGCTTTTGCTCTTCCGATTCTCCTCCTTCCCACTGGGGTGGGGGGAGTGAGTGAGCGGCTGTGTGGTGCTTAGTTGCTGACTGGGGCTAAACCACAACAAACAATAAAAAAGCAAGACCAACATAGTCCATCCTGTTCCCCACCTCATCTTCCAAACCCACGGCTTTGACTTGAACCTGAAATCTATTTAAGAGAAAACATTAATCTTTTCCCCCTTGACAGGCTGGCAAATATTTTGTGTGATTCATGACTTTTTGGGTGACAAGAAATTTTTGAACTGTTTCTGAAGAGCTGATGAATCTAATTGGCGATTTTACTTTTGGTATAAGTGGCTGAGGAAGTTTAAACCAGATTTATGTTTCTGCTTGAAGGTGCTATGTGTAAGCTTACTTTCCCTCTCTTTCTTGTTTATTGGTCTACTTAAGTGGAAGTGCTGAGAAACCAAGGCCATAATTCAACCATTCACATGTCACAGCATATATTTATACTGTGTTCTGTCTTACCAATTATACTGAAGACTCATGAGTTCAGTAGGAGGGATCCCATATCGTCAACATTATCAAGTATTTATCTGAGTCATTGGGTGATGATTCTTACACCAGATTTCATTGTGTATTTATTCGCTCAAATGAAAAAACAAAACAAAACAAAAGCCCAATAAAACCCATAAACAAAATAAAACCACCAAAACAAAAAGCAAGAGTAAAACTTTAATCCATCTGCAGAACAGATGAAAACTAAAAGACATTTCTACAATTATGCCCTTTAAGGAATGATGTGGTTTATTTTTGCTAAATATTTCTGTATGGGTGTTTAGGGACATGCTTTAACTGAAAAAAGCCTAGAACATCTTTCACGAAAACTATTAAAAAACAAGAATTAGGAAGATATGAAAATTCATAGTGCTTCAGACCAATGGGCCATCTAGCTCAGTAATGTCTTCAGCTGTGACTGCAGAAGGACACCGCAGAGTAAACACAAGACAAGTGTATGGGGTACTTGCGCTAATACTTTCTCAGCTTCTGACTACTTTTGGCATAGATTTTCTAAGCATGCTATAGTTTGTCTGACGGTTAGCCAGAAATTAATCTGACTTCCAAGTGCTTCCAAGTTTCTTGTCTTTAAAATTTCTTTTCAAACCTATGTAATTTTCTTGTATTTACAATATTCTTTTTGCAGACCTACTGCCTAGTCTCATGATAATAATGATAAGTATGATGATGGAGTACTTTAATTTCTTTGTTTTGAATAAGCCTCCCACTAAAGTCTCACATTCCAGATTGGTATTAAAGATAGAAAGTATCACATTTTTCCTACTACCATACAATTCTAGGTGCCTGTATCTGGGTGGTCACAATTAGATAAGATGAACCCCTGGATTACCTTCTGTCATGGATGCTTATCAAAATAAACTAATCAGATATTATACCTCAATGAAATTTATTTCAAGTAAAATCAATTCAACACTCCAACAAACATTAATTAATCACAGGTTCAGGATGCCAAGTGGGAACTATCACTGCAGAGCCAACTTAAGAATTCTTAAGATTTTTAGAAGGAGGATCCAAAATGTGCAATCACGTACCTAAGAAGATGAGGCCTCTCAACCTCAAGGAGTTGCCTTAGGTAGTGTCCCAACCTAAAGAGAGAGTCCCTGACTGCAGACCTGCTGCTCCGAGGAGGACCGACTCCATAGGCCCCCTGGCAGGGCTCTGTTTATATCCTAGCCAAATCTGACCTGTGGTCATAGATGGTCATGTCTGTTTCCTGTGGGCTGAGGGCTCCATCTGTCAGCCGGCAAGGGCACGAAAGTAAGGGCATGAAAAGCAACAGCAGCTGCTCTGCTTCAACAGCTGGAAAGCCCTGGTGTCTGTAAGGGTGCATTGCATGTGCCACACCTTCTATAACTGCAAACTGAATAATTCTAATGATAAAAATAATGACACATTAAGTGAATTGAGTATTATTGGCATGGACAGAAAATATTAGGTTGGTCTTTTCCCCACTTGCAATCTTTCTTGCGCGGTTCCCTAAAGTTTGCAATAATTTACATATGAATAAGATTAGACTTCATACTTACTAACACAAATTACTTATATGACATGTTACTGTAAAAATTTGAAGAGCCATCTAACTTGCACCAGAGTTGATCTTGTGTTGTTGAAAAGAAACATTTTTCATTGTATCTTATATAGTAAAAGACTCTAAGACACAGCCCATATAACAATAATAACTGTTAGACTCTTTGCTCACCTTTATAGTAGTTCAACTACTGTCACACTACAAAATTGACTCATAATCTATATTACATAGTAATTCTGTGCACATACACACTTCTATGCTGAACAGTGACTTTCCCTGAATAAAAAAATAAAAACGTATAGACTCTGTCTGCGGTAGTTAATGTTTTTGACTCCTGAAATATGTACCTACTATGGATGAAATTATAATTTGCATTTTGATTATCCTCTTATATTAAAAAAAAAACAAAACAGAGCCTTCTAATCTCTAGATTTGTGTTATTAACCAGCATATATTTTCTTATAACTGTCCTCACTGATATGAACATAATTTCATAAAATATTATCACACAAATTATTGACCTGAATAAATACATTTTTACTTCTTCTCAAAGGAAATAAAATCTACATAAGATACATATTGCTTGCTTCTGAGATTAAAACTGGCACACTAAGCATGTATGGTTTTTTCTATGACAAAACAAACACAAAATTCAATTTTCTATAAACTCATATTTCTTTAAACTTCCCTTTTCTCAAAAACTGTTGACAAGCTTAGCTGATTTCTGTATCTACACTCACCGGTTCCTTTCATTTTTTTAAAGAAAAATGAATAAAAAAAATGAAGTCAGTCAATGATATTTTTTAAAAAACTTCCTCTCTTAAAAAAGCCCCCTTCATTTGTTGGCCATACTCTTGTCTTCTACCATTTCACTCTGCATTCATCTAATATTTGTCTTTTCTAAATCTTTATCATCAGTTCTTTGGACTGTCCACATGCATCAGTGATATCTTTATTTGCCTCAGGAATTATTTCCACACAGCTAATCGTGCTCTCTTTTGCTTTCACCCTAATCCTCAGAATTGACAGTCCCAAGCAAATATTCTATTGACACAATTTAACTGTTTTACTATCAAGGTAAAATAAATGCCCACAAAATGTAAAAGTAAATATCAAAAGCAGGTTTTTAAGTATCAGAAAGTTTCTGCTTCAGTAAATGATACAACACAAAAAGTTTGGAAGTGTACAGAACAGCTACAGTTCTTCAAAAGTAGTTGGGATTGCAAAAGCAGATGAAAATCTGTGTCTTGGTTTTGAAAACCAAAACCAGAGAGTAATAATAATTAAATGCTTTTCCTCTGTATAGATAATAAAATCTTTAAAATGAGCCACAGTAACTTGAATACAAACTCATTTTATTTTTGTGCTGGTTTTGACTGGGATAGCATTAATCTTCTTCATAGTATCTAGTATGGGGCTATGTTTCAGATTTGTGCTAAAGCAGTGTTGATAATACAAGGATGTTTTCACTACTGCTGAGCAGTGCTTACACGAGGTCAAGGCCTTTTCTGCTTCTCACAGCACTCCACTAGCTCGTAGGCTAGGGAAGTTGGGAAGGGACACAGCTGGGACAGCTGACCCCAACTGACCAAAGGGATATTCCATAACATATGACATCATGCTCAGCAGTATAAAGTTGAAGAAAGAAGGAAAGGGGCATGTTCGGAGTGATAGCATTTGTCTTCCCAAGTAATCATTATGCATGATGGAGCCCTGTTTTCCTGGAGATGGCTGAACATCTGCCTGCTGATGGGAAATACTGAATGAATTCCTTGTTTTGCTTTGCTTGTATGCACAGCTTTTGTCTTACCTATTAAACTGTCTTTATCTCAACCTACAAGTTTTCTCACTTTTACCCTTTTGATTCTCTCTCTCATCCGGATGCTGTGGAGTGAGAGAGCAGCTGTGTGGTGCTTAGTTGCCAGCCATAGTTAAATCATGACAATTTTGTAATTGTGCTCACTATGCTTTGTCTTGGCTCATAGGCAAGTCTTTCAAACTGAAAAAGCCAATTATAGTTCAAGATCAAGTTTTAAAATATATCTTATGGAATGTTACTGATTACATGTATGTGAGTAAAGTTAAAATGTTGCAGCATATGCACAAAAGTGAAACAGATGAATTACCCTTGTTTATCACAGTCACCTGGATTACTCATCAGGACTGTTTGGGGATTTTTGTTTGAAAATCTCTGATATTCAGAAGAAAATGAAAAGGCATGTAATCATTCTGAAAAGTCCTGAAAAGAAACAGTTTTACTTAAAATGAATAATATGTCATTTTTAATGTACATGCAAGAGTTTTATATTTGACATAACTATGACATCTAAACTTGCAAAATTAATAGACATTTCTCTTTTTTATTGTCTTATTTTGTCAGTGGGGTACTTTTACCTTTAGGATGATGAATGACTTCTGGCAGTGTTTAAACACGTGATAGCTAGAGATACCAATGAATAGATCTGGCTGGGGTAGTTTCTTTAAGAATATACAGGGATGAAGCACTTTTTTAAGCTGTACAAGCTAAAGCTGGGAATGTGTCAACATTCTAGTTCAGAGAGCTGTGATTTTGGGAAAAGTCCCCTAATCATCCTCTCTTACTGTGCATTGCTGCAAGTCACATACATTACTGCATTTAATCCAAGTTTCTTGCAGATGAAATGAAGTGTGAACTCTGTTCCAGCCTGAATCAAGACCTCGTGGCAGATCCAGTGACTTGTTCTTTGGACAGCTTTGCACCAAATGTCCAGGCCAGAGAGGAGACAGAAACTAACCCAAAGTAAAAACCCTAACCATGCACAATGTAGATGCAGGGATCTTATATAAAATTTCTGTGATCTATTTCTGTTTTACAAAGTTAATTGTTAATGTAGACACAGGCTGAGAATACATCTTCCAGATAATGAGGATATAGTCCTCCCTGTATTCATGTCCCCATTTCATCCACCTGCTCTTATACACCATGTGTATACTTCTTATTTCAGCTGACAAACTTGGAAATTTACACTACTTCCGAGTATTTCATTTCAACCATTCCTTATTGGTCCTCTGAGGTGACTTTAAGCCCTATCATAATAAATAGCCATAAAAAAAAATAATAATAATGTTAACAGGAGAAAATAGATTAGCTTACTAATCAAGCATTTGGGCAATTACTAATCCTGCATATGCTTGACAACCAAAAGTTTTACACTAAATTGATGGAAAAAAGTTATGCCTGTTTAACTGAAAAAAATATGCTGATTTCAATCAAATTTCCAGGAAAGTACATCCACTAGACTAAAGTTGCAATAACTGGACAATTGAGAACAAATTGTTTTGCTTAGCTAAAGCTGTCTGGAGGATATGGCTTGTTTTATCATTTTCAAGGGTAAGAACAGGATTCATAATATGTACAAGAGTTGTACTTCAAGATATTTTGTAAAATCTTCTACTAAAATCCAAACTTTTAATGTAAGACTTTTGTAGCATTGCATATTTCAAAGGAAAACAAATGTTTTCAAAAACATGTTTACTTCTAGGTTGCTGAAATCTACCCAAGTTTGTACACTGCATAGCACAAAATTATTTTATATCAGGTTTTTGCATACAATGATAAAAGTTTTCAGCAACTAACCTGAAACTGGTACATTTAAATAGACTTCTCCTGTAAGTAGTTCTTTTTTTGCTTGTTTCACAGTGCAACATAGACATCAGAGAGTGGAAATAATTGTTTCTGCTAGTACACAAGGACTGAGAATCTATAATTTAAATTTCACTTAAACAAAAAGTTCTTCCACAAGTCAACTTCTATACTTTAGTAAAGCTATTTATTGATTGCCTTTACTAATTCAGAGGAATAATAATGTCTTGTCTTTCTCACTCTCCCTCATTCTCTTTTTAATTGTCATTGTAATTTAACAAGATGTTATGCTGTCAGAATTTAATTAAACCTCTCAACAATGCCATCTGGTGGGATTAAAACCAAATTTTTTAGAGCTCATATCCTACTCCTGACAACAACAGAGAATTATTCTTGGCAACCTCTTTCAAGGAAAAGGCAAAAAAAAATAAACAAGTTTTATTCAGTCAGCTTCACTAGTTTAGCATTACTAATTACCAAAGAAAGATATACTAAAATTTTGATTTCTTAGATTATCTAAACCAGAGCTGATTATATGCATAACTAGTGACCAGATTGTCTCTTCCTATTACCATTACCTTCCTGCAAAATGATATCCATCATATCCTCCACTTACAGCAGATGACACTTATATGTCCCTTTGTAAGGGACTGAAAGAGTTAATGTCTCAAACATTGTTGTAAAGTAGGATGTAGCAAACTGCAGGTGGGAAACTGGTGGACACAGGGTGTGGAGGGCACATCAGAGGATGCGCAGTCCCAGGTTCTGCCGTGCCTCACATAGCAACTTGCTGAGGTCATACAAAATTTATTTGAGGAAAGGGCTTATGACTGCCTGAAAGACCCCTCGTGACCACCTCTCACAATGGCGCCTGTGCAGAAGATCACGAAACTTCTGGAACAAGAACTATATAGGCTCACAGAAGGCATTACTGAAGGTGGGGCTTAGACTATAAAAGACACTACAACAAAGAGACTGGTGCGCGCCCGCCACCAGAGGATCATCACATCTGTCGTCATCGGCACTGGATCCAAGGGTGGTGATATCTCCTTATCTTTCCCTCTCTCTCTCCCCCCCTCCTTTCTTTTCCTTTTCTTCTTCTTTTACAAATATTCTTAATAAGAACCCCTACTGTCAACCCTTTTCTATGTTTTCAAGTTCAAGTTGCCTTTTCAAGTTCAAGTTACTTCTGTGTAGAAATAAAATGTTTAGCTGATTGTTTGGTGTCATTTCACCTCAATTTAGTCTGAGGGGACCATTAGAATCTTGGTCGCTCTCCCTCCTTCTCTCAGTTTGGGATGCAACACCATTTGTCATGGTTCAACCCTAGCCAGCAACTAAGCACCACACAGCCACTTGCTCACTCCCCCTGCAGCGGAGTGGGGGAGAGAATCGGAAGAGTAAAAATGAGAAAACTCATGGGTTGAGTTAAGAACAGTTTAAAAGAAAAATAATAGTAGTACTAGTGGTGGTGGTAATAATAATACTAATAATAATGACAATAATAATAATATACAAAGCAAGTGATGCACCATACAATTGCTCACAACCTGCCAAACGACACCCAGCCCGTCCCTGAGCAGTGATGGCTGTCCCCTGGCCAACCGCCCCTAGCTTATATACTAAGCATGATGTCATATGGTATGGAATATCTCTTTGGCCAGTTTGGATCATCTCTTTTGGACGTGCCCCCTCCCAGCTCCTTGTGCACCTGGCAGAGCATAGGAAGCTGAAAAAGTCCTTGACTACTGTGAGCACCATTTAACAACAACTAAAACATCAGTGTGTTATCAACATTATTCTCAACCTAAGTCCAAAACACAGCACTATACCAGCTACTAGGAAGAAAATTAACTCTATCCCAGCCAAAACCAGGACAGTATTCTATGCTATCTATATTACGCCCAGGTCCTACTTTTTCCAATACATTCTAATTAATCATGACTATTTTTCCTGTCTTTTGATATATATACACACAGATATCATTCTACATATGCATCTATGTGACATACTTTTATAGCCAGGTTCTTTACCCGGGCAGCAATATCTTGCCACAATGCAGCAGCCTAGATGGGTTTGCCTCTGTGCTGCTGGTCGTTCTGCTTCCATTGCTGTAACCACCCCCACAGGGCATTTGCCACCATCCATGAGTCAGTATCAAGATAGAGCACTGGCCATTTTTCTCGTTCAGCAATGTCTAAAGCCAGCTGGATGGCCTTTACTTCTGCAAACTGACTCAATTCACCTTCTTCTTCAGCCGTTTCTGTGACTCGTCCTATAGGACTCCATACAGCAGCCTTCCATCTCCGATGCTTTCCCACCAGACGACAAGACCCATCAGTGAACAGGGCATATTGCTTCTCATTTTCTGGCAGTTTTTTTTTACAGTGGGGCCTCTTCAGCACGTGTCACCTCCTCCTCTGGTGATATTCCAAAATCTTTGCCTTCTGGCCAGTCCATGATCACTTCCAAGATTCCTGGGTGACTGGGGTTTCCTATTTGAGCCCGTTGGGTGATCAGTGTGACCCATTTACTCCATGTAGCATCAGTTCCATGATGTGTAGAGGGGACCCTCCCTTTGAACATCCATTTGACAAGGGACACAGTAGCAGTAATGGTAAAAGCCGTAGCTGAGTACATGTTGACGAGGAAAAGAATGGTTCCCAAAGCCAGGGGAATCATGGACATGCAGAGAAACCCCACCAGAGACGGCAGATCCTAAGAGCAGGGCTGATACGGTGGGGGTGTGGCCAGGAGCAACCGCAGGAAATTTAAACGGTCCCTAGGGAGTGCAAGCGACCAGGAGGGCGGCAAACAGGACAGGCAAACAGGGCATGGCACATCATCCAGGGCATGGCATGGCAGTTCATGCAGGTGGGGCATGCAGGGATGGCCCTGCCACTTCAAGCACAAGCTGCGACTCACTTGGAAGGAGCTGAGAACAGCAGGAACCATGGTATCCACACACGAAAGACCTGTGCCCTCAGCATTCCTCGCAGCCCCTCCAGCTGCAAGAACTGATGCAGCCACCCAAACAGAGCCTTTGAGGCATGCAGCCATCCAGGTCCTGGGCTGCAGGGTGTGCCTGAGTATCAGGCCAGTATCTGATGACAGCAGTGCTCTCATCTGTGGGAGATGCCCCCAGGTAAAGGAGCTGCTCAGCCTGGTGACACAGGTTCAGGAGGAGGTGTCCAGGCTGAGGAGTATCAGAGAATCAGAGAAGGAGATTGACTGGTGGAATAGTAACCTACCATCACCCTCTCAGAGGGACCTGCAGCAGCCAACCATGGTACAAGCAACAAAGGACACTCTACCCCCTCACCACCAAACAGAAGGAAGTAACCCAGCAGACCGGGGAGAATGGAAGCAGGTTACTGTTCAGGGCGGCAGGAGAATCCACTCTCAGTCTCCCTCACCTTCTGTGGTGCCCGTACATAACAGGTATGAGGCCCTGGAATTGGAAGGGCAGACAACTGATGATGTGGATGAAGGTCCTTCTGGGATGGAGTCATCATCTACGCAGCCTACCCTCCTCATCACAACCACTCATGTTAAGAAAAAAAGAAGTGTAGTTGTCACAGAATCACAGAATTGTAGGGTTTGGAAGGAACCTCTGGAGATCATCTTGTCCAACCCCCCTGCTTGAGGAGGCACACCTACAGCAGGGTGCACAGGACCATGTCCAGGAGGGTTTTGAATGTCGCCAGGGAAGGAGACTCCACAACCTCTCTGGGCAGCCTGTTCCACTGCTCTGTCACCCTCAAAGGAAAGAAGTTTTACCTCACACTGAGGTGGAATTTCCTGAGTTCCAATTTGTGCCCATTGCCCCCTGTCCTGTCGTTGCACACCACTGAAAAGAGTCTGGCCTCATCCTTTTGACACCCACCCTTCAGATAGTTATAAGTATTGACAAGATCCCCCCTCAGTCTTCTCTTCTCCAGGCTGAACAAACCCAGGTCTCTCAGCCTTTCCTCATAAGGGAGATGCTCCAGTCCCCTGAGCATCTTTGTAGCTCTCCACTGGACTTGCTCAAGCAGTTCCCTGACCTTCTTAAACTGGGGGGCCCAAAACTGGACACAGTACTCCAAATGTGTTCTCACTAAGGCACAGTAAAAGGGGAGGATAACCTCCCTTGACCTACTGGCCACACTCCTTTTAAAACACCCTTTTTTAATTTCCATAGGTGACTCCCTTCTGAGGGGAACAGAGGGTCCAATATGCTGACCGGACCCAACCCACAGGGAAGTCTGCTGCCTTTCTGGGGCCAGAGTAAGAGATTTTGCTAGGAAACTCCTTAGTTTGGTAAGCTTCTCAGACTATTACTTGCTATTGGTTCTTCATGTTGGTAGAGAAGAGGTAGCAAGGAGAAGCCCAAAGGCTATCAAAAGGGATTTCAGAGCCTTGGGACAGATGTTTGAAGGGTCAGGTGCTCGGGTAGTATTTTCCTTGATACTTTCAGCATCAGGGAATAATACCGAATGGAACAGGCAGGTCCAGCTGATCAACACATGGCTCCGAGGCTGGTGTCATTGGCGGAATTTTGGCTTTTTCAATCACGGGATGGCATACTCAACACTAGGTCTGCTAACATCTGATGGTATTCAACTTTCTTAGAAGGGGAAAAGGGTTTTTGCTCAGGAGGTAGCAGGGCTGATTGACAGGGCTTTAAACTAGATTGGAAGGGGGAAAGGAGTGGTATGAAGCTAGTCAGCGAGGAGCAACAGGTAGATACCAAAGTTGGAGTAGCTGCGTGCTAGTGAGACTCCTCAGCTTGCTACATGTGGCGATGGGCACAAGGAGCCACATTTGAAGCATTTCTACACAAATGCTCACAGCATGAGGAACAAGTAAGAGGAGCTGGAAGCCTTGGCCCAGTCCCAGAGGTATAATATCTTTGGCGTAAGTGAAACCTGGTGGGACGAGTCCTGTGACTGTTGTGCCATAATGGATGGTTACAAGCCCTTTAGGAGAGATAGTCCCATAATGGATGGTTACAAGCCCTTTAGGAGAGATAGTCAGGGCAGGTGAGGCGGGGGGGTGGGGTGGCATTTTATGTAGTGCAGGAGCTGGAATGCATGGAACTTGCAGTTGGCGATGGCACAGCTGAGAGCCTCTGGGTAGGGATTAAGGGACAGACAAATAAAGCGGATGTTATCGTGGGAGTCTACTATAGGCCACCCAGCAAGGAGGATGACACTGATGAGTTATTCTTTAAGGAAGTAAGGGATGCCTCTAAGTCATCTGCCCTTGTCCTTATGGGGGAATTCAAATTGCCAGATGTCAGCTGGGTATACCACACAGCTGGGACAAACAGGTCCAGAAGGTTCCTAAACTATCTGGATGACAACTTCTTGGTACAGGTACTAAGGGAACTGACAAAGAAGGGTGCCTTCCTTGACTTGCTGCTTATTAACAGAGACGGCCTCATGGGGAGACGTGGAGATCAAGGGACACTTTGGCCACAGTGACCATGAAACAGTCAAGTTTAAAATCTATGGTGACATGAGGAAATCTGCCAGCAAGGCCTCAACTCTGGACATGAGGAGAGCTGACCAAGTTGCTCAGGGAACTGCTTAGTAAGGGTCCTTAGGAAAAAGCTTTTAAAGGTGCTGGTGTCCATCACTGCTGGTTGCTTTTTAAGTACCACCTCCTAAAAGAACAGAAGCAGACAATCCCCAGGTGTAGGAAGTCAAGCAGGGGAGGCAAAAGGCCAACTTGGCAGAGCAGGGATATTCTAGAAATAAGGATAAAGAAGAAAGAACATATATGGCCAGTGGAAGCAAGGTCAGGCAACATGGGAGGACTACAGAGATGCTGTTCACCACTGCAGGGAGGAAATATGTGTGGCCAAAGCTCCATAAGAATTGAAGCTGGACAGTACCGTGAAGGACAATAAGAAGGGCTTTTTTACGTACATTAATTGCAAAAAGCAGGCCAGAAATAACATTGGCCCGTTACTTGATGAGCACGGTCACCTCACAAGCAGGGACATAGACAAAGCAGAGACATTTAATGCTTTCTTTGCCTTGATCTTCAACACCGATGGCGGGCTCTGAAACCCCCAGAGCCCTGGGCTAGAGAACCATGACTGTGGAAATTATAAACTCCCAGTCAACCCTGAACTTGTGTGGGACTTGCTGCTCCAGCTAGATCCCTATAAGTTGATGGGGCCTGATGGGATTCATCCAAGGGTTCTTAAAGAGCTGGCTGATGTCATAGCGAGACCTCTCTCAATGATTTTTCAGTGTTTTGGGGAATCTGGAGAGGTCCCGGTTGACTGGAAGCTCGCAAATGTTGTCCCAATCTTCAAGAAGGGCAACAGGGATGACACTGGTAACTACAGGACTGCCAGTCTCACTTCTGTGCCTGGCAAAATTATGGAGAAGATTATTCTGGGAGTTAATGAAAAACACCTGAAAGATAACACAGTCATTGGTCCCAGCCAGCATGGGTTCATGAGGGGAAAGTCCTGCCTAACAAGTCTGATTTCTTTCTATGACAAGGTTACCCAGTAATCTTTGGTCCCATGAAAATGTTACCCACCTAGCTGAGCAAGGGAAGCCAGTCGATGTAATCTTTTTGGATTTCAGTAAAGCTTTTGATATCGTCTCTCACAGTATTGTCCTGGACAAAATGTCCAGCATACAGCTGGATAAACACATAAAGCAATGGGTGAGCAACTGTCTGGCGGGTCGAGCTCAAATGGTCATAGTAAATGGGGTTGCATCGGGCTGGTGGCCAGTCACTAGCAGGGTTCCTCAGGGATCCATCTTGGGGCCGGTACTCTTTAATCTCTTCATAAATGGCCTGGAAGCAGGACTTGTAGGAATACTAATTATGTTTGCTGATGACACAAAATTGGGAGGAGCTGTTGACACTCTTGAGGGCAGAGAGGCCCTGCAGAGAGATCTGGACAGACTGGAGAGCTGGGCAATCACCAACCGTATGAAGTTTAACAAGGGCAAGTGCCGGATTTTCCCCCTGGGCACAGCAACCGTGGATGTACATAGAGACTGGGGAACAAGAGGCTGGAAACCAGCCCCGTGGAGAGGGACCTGGGGGTTCTGGTCGACGGCAAGTTGAACATGAGGCAACAGTGTGCCCTGGCAGCCAAGAGGGCCAACTGTGTCCTGGGGTGCATTAAGCACTCTATTGCTAGCTGGTCGAGGGAGGTGATTGTCCCACTCTGCTCTGTGCTGGTGCGGCCTCATTGTGAGTACTGAGTGCAGTTTTGGATGCCAGAGTACATTAAGGATATAAAGCTACTAAAGAGTGCCCAGAGGAGGGCCATGAAGTTGGTGAAGGATTTAGAGGGGAAGCTGTATGAGGAGCGGCTAAAGGTACTTGATTTGTTCAGCCTGGAGAAGAGGAGACTTAAGGGGAGACCTCATCATGGTCTGCAGCTTCCTCAGAAGGGGAGGAGGAGGGGCAGGCGCTGATCTCTTCTCTCTGGTGACCAGTGATAGGACCCAAGGGAATGGCAGGAAGATGTGCCAGGGGAGGTTTAGGTTGGATATTAGGAAAAGGTTCTTCACCCAGAGGGTGGTGGAGCACTGGAACAGGCTCCCCAGGGAGGTGTTACGGCACCAAGCCTGGCGATATTCAAGAAGCACTTGGACAATGCCTTCAGACACATGGTATGTATTTCAGGGCTGTCCTGTGCAGGGACAGGAGTTGGACTCGATGATCCTTGTGGGTCCCTTCCAACTCAGGACGTTCTGTGTTTCTATGATCCAACCCAGCACCGGCATTCAGGTTGCCAGGAGGAGCTGTGCTTCAGTACCAACCACTTCTGAAGCAGCTCAAATCCCTTCATAGGCTGCCAATATCTCTTCTTCAGTTGGAGTGTAGCATGCCTCAGACCCTCTGTATCCCCGACTCCAAAACCCTAGGGGCCGACCTTGAGTCTCCCCTGGTGCTTTCTGCCAGACACTCCAGGTAGCGCCATTATCCCCGGCTGCAGTGTAGAGCACGTTTTTTACGTCTTGTCCTGCCCGGACTGGCCCAAGGGCTACTGCATGAACTATCTCCTGCTTTATCTGTTCAAAGGCTTGTCGTTGCTCAGGGCCCCATTTGAAATCATTCTTCTTCTAGGTCAATAGATAGAGAGAGCTTACAATCAGACTATAATTTGGAATATGCATTCTCCAAAAACCCACAACACCTAGAAAAGTTTGAGTTTCCTTTTTGCTAGTTGGTGGAGACATGGCTGTTATTTTGTTGATCACATCCATTGGGATCTGCCGACGTCCATCTTGCCATTTTTGTTCCTAAAAACTGAATCTCCTGTGCAGGTCCCTTGACCTTACTTTCTTTTATGGCAAAACCAGCCTTCAGAAGGATTTGGACTATTTTCTTCCCTTTCTCGAAAACGTCTTCTGCTGTGTTGCCCCACACGATGATGTCATCAATGTATTGCAGGCGTTCCGGAGCTCCACCCTGTTCCAGTGCAGTATGGATCAGTCCATGGCAAATGGTAGGGCTGTGTTTCCACCCCTGGGGCAGTCGATTCCAGGTGTACTGGACACCCCTCCAAGTGAAAGCAAACTGTGGCCTGCACTCTGCTGCCAGAGGGATTGACAAAAACGCATTAGCGATATCTGTTGTGGCATACCACTTGGCTGCCTTTGACTCCAGTTCATATTGAAGTTCTAGCATGTCCGGCACAGCAGCACTCAGTGGCGGAGTGACTTCATTCAGGCCATGATAGTCTACTGTTAGTCTCCACTCTCCATTAGATTTCTGCACTGGCCATATGGGACTGTTAAAGGGTGAGCGGCTCTTACTGACCAATCCTTGGCTCTCCAGTTGGCAAATGAGCTCATGGATGGGAATCAGGGAATCTCAGTTGATGCAATATTGCTGCCAGTGGTAGTGATCAGCACCTGTTGTTCTTTGATCTTCAGTAACCCCACAACAGAAGGGTCCTCTGAGAGACCAGGCAAGGCAGACAGCTGTTTAATTTCCTTCATCTCCAAGGCAGCTATACCAATAGAAGTATCTTAACTACTGAAGGATGTTCAAAACACTGAGAAGTTATTGTAATGAAGGAGTAACTGTCACAGAATAAGGTAGCAAAGGTGCCATTCAGTATTTTTTTCCATAAAAAATCTCTCAGAGGAAAAGGTGTAATTGCTAATTGTCTCCATGAGGTGGTACCTGAAGTACAGTAACGGCTTCAGTACAAAACCCAAATACCAGATAAAGCTCAAGGCCAGTGTTTTAATAACAAATCTCCCAGGTAAAACATCACTAATCACTGCAGAGTACAGGAAACTGTAAAAAACAGCACTAACATGTACAGAAAAAAAAAAAAAAAACCAAAAAAAAAAAACCAGTGCACATCAGATAAACTAATATTGAGAACAGCTGAATCAATAGTGACAGGCAACTGTTAACAGATAAAAATTCCTTAATATGCTCTGGTTAATCTGTTATTATCTCAAACCCTTTGTGTCCTATATTGGCTACCAAAAAAGACTGTTGTGTTTTAACCCTAGCCAGCAACCTAGCACCTCAGAGCCACTCGCTCACTCCTTCCCACCTGGTGTGATGGGGGAGAGAATTGGAAGTATAAAAGTGAAAAGTCATGGGCTGAGATAAAAACAGTTTAATATTTGAAATAAAATGAAGTATAATAATAATAATAATTATAATAATAATACAATATATAAAGCAAGTGATGCACAATGCAATTCCTCACCACCCACTGACCAATGCCCAGCCAGTCCCCAAGCGGCAGTCACTGTCCCCCAGCCGACTCCCCCCAGCTTATATACTGAGCATGATGCCATATGGTATGGAACATCTCTTTGGCCAGTTTGGATCAGCTGTCCTGGCTATTGTCCCTCCCAGCTTCCTGTGCACCTGGCAGAGCATAGGAATCTGAAAAGTCCTTGACTTAGTGTAAGCACTACTTAGCAACAACTAAAACATCAGTGTGTTATCAATATTATTCTCATCCTAAATTGTAAACACAACACTATACCAGCTACTAGGAGGAAAATTAACTCTATCCCAGACAAAACCAGGACACCCTTCTCCATATTCATATAATGTGGTTTTATGATGTTTATGTGACTGTTGTACTGGAGTATTTTAAAGGTAGTGTTTATGCAACAATATACTTATTTATCTTAACTTCACAGGTCTTCCTGGGGTTGTGAACTCCTGAACATCCCCATAACATCTATTTTAGTTCTTCAAAGGCTCCCCTTTGCAGCAAATTCAATACTACTTTCCCAGACATAATTTCAGGAACTGCTTCCTAAGATCTTATTCCAGAAAAGCCATCATAGTTGGCTACCTCTGCTCCATGTAGGTTTTCAACACTATTTCGAAGACCGTGCACTTCAGGCAATCCCAGTTACCTTCATATCACACACTCAGATACACCCTTAGGTTCACACTATTTAAGTACTGCTCCTCAGGGCTGGGATGCTGCTTTCATACCATTTACCTTTTTTGCACTACCACTCCTCCCCAAGCCAATTGTAAGAATAGAGTATTACAAATTCCACAGATGTACAATGTGGGGCCCAGAGAAGACCTATGCCAAGTGCTATGTAGAGTGGACACAGGCAGTCCATCCCAGAGGGAGCAATCTAGCAGTGTAGAAGCAAACCAATCTGGAATACTCAGCAAAATGAAGAGAGGTCCTATGGAGAGGAAAATCCCCTATCAATGGAAAAGTAGCTTGTAAAGAGACGTTTCACAGCTACTGAGGAACATGAGGGTACCAGCTTCACATATAAAATATTTTTATATTTTATATTTGAACTGGTCTTAGAAGAAATAGAAAAACACAAAATTTCATCAGGAATCTTACCTTATACAAGCTGGATGCAAAGAAGCCTTTAAGGACAATTCTTCAAGGTAAGTCTTGCAGAAAAGGAGGAGTGAATAGTCAAGATGACTTAAGCATGTGTTAACATCCGTACACCTCTCTGGTTCAAAGTCATATAAAAAGTAGTTTGAGATAAAGTTTACAGGAACTGAAGTCTTTTAAAAAAAACATATTAAAACCCCATTTTATTACCCTTGAATATATCTTGTATCAAATTCCTGAGAAGGACTTTGGTTCATTCAGTCAGCAGAAGAACAGTGAGGAAGAGAGTAAGTGAGAAGATCTGGAGTGCATACAAAAGTCAACACTTCACTACATTTCTGTAATGGTAATAAAAATGTGAAGAGTTAAGAATAGTTTTATATATACATTATATAAATCAGTGGTAAGCAACTACTGATACTGATAGTGGTGCAGTAGTCTTCTCCTACACCACTGTTTCACCACCTCTTCTCTGTATTAGTGACAGAACAAGGCATGGTGGTGTTAGAATTGCCCTTCTCTTACCATTTGGAAGGACAAAACATAGTATTAACAAAGTATGCATCAGTCAAACATGAAAAGGTGTGACAAGCTGCAAACCTAGGAACCATGTACCAGATCAAGCAGCCATGAGAAAACCAGTTTGAAAGTCATCTGACATTGTATAAAAAACCCAATGTGCTATTAGATCACAGAAATGAAAGTGCTGAAAAACAGTGCAGGGCATCAAAAATTGTTACTGTCTAAATAATGAGTAGATGCTAAAGCTTACAGATAAACTGAATACTGATGCCACATGGGAATGTCTGGATCCCCTTGGGGAAGGTCTCCTAAAATGTAGGCAAGTGACAGAGACTGATTGAGAAGCATAGATTGAACTTTTCACTGAACAAATTTTAATTATGATACAATAAACAGCTGCAGTGATGGCAAGTAGCCTATCTTCACCAATGGGGAGCTTTTTCCTGACATCCGTTGAAAAAGAGATAACCTGCATACCTGAAGAACAGAATTTACTCTGCAAGAGCATATTTGAAACACAATGCTCATTACTCCTGCTACTGAAACAAGTCCAAAATGCTAGGAGATTTATGGTACGAACCTAACTTGACCAGACTTTTAAAAGGTATCTGTCAAAAAATTGTATTTGTTGTTTTGGTAAGCACCCTCAAAAGGAAAAAAGTGCTTTATAAAAAGTTGTATTTTAGTATATGGTAGGACAAGTAGCTTTAAAAAGTAGAAGAAACTCAGAGGATACAAGATTAAACCAAAAAGGATCTTTTGTCACTTGAGTCCTTGCAGGCTGATCCTTTGCTCCTAGCTTGATTTCAGCCTGGAAACTCAGTTTCTTTTTCCTGTATTGGGTTTTAGGCAGTCATTTCTGGTTCCTATAAATTCTTTCTTTCTCACACTTTGACCTTTATTTGCAACGGTATTTAAATCTTTGTTGTGCTGCACGCCTGGGACATTTCTTCTCTGTTGCTTTTTTAGAGCAATATAATATACACTGTCATACTAATAAAACACCACACACTGCAAAAATTAGAGTGACTGTTGCACAACAGAGTGTTTTTCTCCTTCCCTCTCTCCCCCTCCCTCAATTACATTATATTGAGAAGGCCAAACAGGGCTGGAAAACAGGAACTGTATAGTTAGCACAGCAGTTCTTTGTTGTTCAAAGAGATAGGCTTCTGTATCTGTTTGCTCTTTCCTGATAAAGGAGGACCTACACCTTCAAGACCTTTCTGCTTGGGGAGCTCCTATGCAACCATGGAGTGTTTATTTAACTGTTGCTAGGAAGGACACCAATCATGGGCAGAAAATAGGGATTTGGCAGTCAACTTGTCAGGACAGGGGTCTTGAAGGCACTGCTTGAGATGTAATGGGATTGTCAAGGTTGGTACAACCATAGTGGTAACACACCACAGGACACAGATCTGGGTGGCATTGACCAGTGACCTGCAAGGGCATATCAGAAGGCTTTACCCTACTGAGTCCTGTCAGAGGACGTGGTTTCCCAGTGCTAGGAATGCCGGACTCCTCCCTGGGACTAGGCTGGGATGGTTGTGATCCCCACCCTCATGCTGGTAAACCGCAGCTAGGCACTGAGTCACTCAGTGAAGAGGCTGCAGGAAGGCTGAGTAGTCTGCAAAACATCAGAGCAGAGTTGAACAGAAAGAAGATTGATGAGTTCTTCACAGAGACCCTGGAAGTGTAGCAGCCTCAGTCCTACTTTGTTACGGAAGGATTGCTAAGGCTGTTCTTGAATCAGTAAAGCTTGGAGACTATAAAGTTGGGGCAGGATGAAAGCCTAGCTCTTCTGATAGCAGGAAGAAAGTTTTTCTCCTCTTGCAGATGTGCTTTTAAAGCAGAGGAACTAAGTCCTGGTAACAGATGAGAGGGAACAACTCCCACCAGGAAAAGCACCTCAGGCAGCCAAGTATGATCCATGCAGTGACACAAAGACAGAGTAGTCTGTGTTATTGTTTGGAAACTTCTTGTGGCAGGGTGAGGGTGGGGTGGTGGTGAAGGCACCATCTGCTCACCAGCTGGGCTGTCCAGCAGGTTTTGCTGTTTCTCAGGGTCTTGTATCCAGAATGTGTGGAGAAACTTCTGAGGCCTTGGGCAAGTAACTCTTGCTGCTCATCCATATAAGCACAAATGATACCACCAAAGTAAACACTGAGCATACCAAGGATGAGAACACAGCTCTGGGTGTAAGGAAGGAAGACATAGTATTGTCCCAAAAGCAGATTCATCGTCTGGTGTGCAATGAGTCAATAATCACACACTCAGGAGAGACATTGCTAATTTATTTTCAGGGTTGTACAAGCCTTGGTGCTCGGTGGTTTTCCACAAATCAAGCACACCGAACCAAGAAACTACAGGGTGTTTATACAGTTAAATGCATTAGTAATCAGCTAATATTCACACCCCCAACTGATCATTGGTTAGTCTCTTTCTTACTTCATCTTAAAGGTACAGGTCCTTTTAAATTCACTACAGATGCTCAGAGAGTAAGGGACTTACTTGAGTAGTGGGCTCTCTGACCCATGGGCATGATTTTTAATATTATA
Organism: Morus bassanus; assembly: GCA_031468815.1. Classification (NCBI taxonomy): domain Eukaryota; kingdom Metazoa; phylum Chordata; class Aves; order Suliformes; family Sulidae; genus Morus; species Morus bassanus. The sequence continues at coordinate 52,691,379 of CM062568.1, read as the reverse complement.
ATGAGGGTAGTTCACCCAAAGCACACTTAGTTCTTACCAAGTGTTGGCAACATGCATAAAACATCCTGATTAGTTACATAAAACATCCAATTAGTTGTTCTCTCTAAGTTCTAATTGCCCCAAAATGTCCTTGGTTAAAAGATACTGACTTCATACTTTCTCGTGCAGCTGAGGCGAGAGTTTTCCCTTTTATCAGTTTCTCAGTCCTTCTTCAAGGATACTGAATGTCTGTTCTTCGTTGTTCTCTTACAATAGTACTCACATGGTGGTGTCCTTGCTTCTGCCAGACAATGGAAAAGAATCAAGTAGGTGCAGCTGCAGTCTGCCAGTCAACAACTGATTGGACAGTTGGCATCATGTGCCAGAGTTTTTGGCCCCAGGACCCCCTTTGAGGAATAGGAATGGCTGAGGAAATGCAGGATCTGTCTTTGAAAGTGGATATCTTTGCCCAACCTGTTATGGAGGGCTTCAGACTAGGCTTGTTAAGGGGAATTATACAAAGCTTAAAAAGCAGTGAGGAGGTATGCTAGGGGAGGCCTTCTCATTTCCATTGAGAAAGCAGTGTGATTGGGAACCCACCTTGACTGACTGTACACAAACATGTGCACTATGGGAAACAGACAGGGGCAGTTTAAGAGTCTTTGGGTGATGTTAAAGGTATGATCCAACTGAGATTACGGAGATGTGGTAGCATAGGTTGCACGACTGCAATGCTGTGATGGGTCCAGGTCTTTCAAAAAGGACAGGTCAGGAAGAGGAGGACAGGAGTTGCATTCTGAACCCAGGAGGGGCTCCAATACACAGCTCTCCTTAGGAATGACCAGTTAACTATCTAAGACCTTTTTAGGTGAGAGTAAGAAGGGAGACAAAAGGAGTGATGTCATAGTCAGGTGTCCTACATAATGCCTGATCAAGAAGGGATGAAGCCAACATAGAAAAACATCAAGATCACAAGGCTGAGTTTGGATGAAGGACTTTAACCACACCGTTATTTTCTGAAGGGCAATGTGGCTCGGTACAAGCAATGTAGGAGATTTTTGGAAAGCACTGGGGACTGAATGGAAAAGAGTTTTGCAGAAGTCTGTTTAGGCGAGTCAAGAGTATGCCCTTGTAACCGTGAAGGCCAACACATCCTGAGTTGTATTCTAAGAACATAACTAGCAGGTTAAGGGAAGAGATCATTCCCCTTTCTTCTGCACATGTGAGAAATGTCTGGAACACTGTCCAGTTTTGGGATCCACAGAAGAAAGACATTGAAATACTGGAGTGCGTTCAGCAGAGGGCTACCAAGATGTTCAGGGGGTTGGAGGGCATGACCTAGGAGAAGAGGCTGATGGAGGTGGATTTGCTCAGCCCGAAGAGATGGCTCGAGGAGGAGCATGTTGCTGCTGTCAGCTACCTAGTGAGAGGATACAAAGCAAATGGAGACAAATTCCTCCAAAATACGCAGTGACAGGACAGGAGGAAAAAGCACAAACTGAAACACAGAAAGTTAAGATAAGATACTAACAAAAACAGTCTTTGCGATGAGGGTGATCAAACACTGGAACAGGCTGCTTGGAGAGGCTGTGAATTCTTCATCTCTGGAGAAGTTAAAAGGTTGACAGGACAAGTCCCTAAACAGCAGCATCCAGATTTGAAATAGGCCCTGCTTTTAGTGGGGTTTGGACTGATTGTCTCTAGAAATCCCTTCCAACTGGAATTACTTTATGATTCTGTGCTCCTTTAAAGGGCAAGTGACAGTTGGGTGAGCCTTGCCAAACAGTGAGTCTTGCCCCTTCCTACTGGGAACAACTGACCTTGAAGAGAAGGTTCAAGAAGAGTCAACAGTCTGGAGCAGACAAAATTAACAGACGTGCAGTAGATGAGGCTACCACCTGCATCCCAAACAGAGATGTTGAGAGGATTAATGAACTGTCAGACAGGCCTAGGTGGTGTGCGAAAGGAAAACTTCCTAGGGCCACAAGAGCACTTTTAGAGTTGGCTGCCAGCCAGGAAGTGGCTCTTTTCATTGACATCTAGTCTAGAAGCAAGAACTTACCAGAAAGAACACTGCAGATAGCGAAGAGTCTCACTATATGTTAAGCCAGTAGCTTGGAATTGGTTTCTTTTAAAGAACAAAATATACAGGTTTAACTTATAAACCACTAGTATTATATTTGTTATAATAAAATAATTACTATAGTCTAATGTTTTGGTTTTGTATTGTTTGGGGATTTTTCTTCTTTTTATTTTTTTTTTCTTTTTTCTTTTTTTCTGGAGTTTATTTTAAGAAAAAAAAAAAAAAATAGGAATTTCAAGCAAATTGCTCTGAATGAGTTGGGGTGTGATCTCCCATGCTGCAGTGCTTCAAAATTGAAAATCCCTTAAAAGGATTCAGTGAAACTGCAGTGCAACATAATTGAAACTTCTGTATATCATACTTGACATGGAAGATAACCTTACTTGGATGTTTAGAAAGTTTTTTTTTTTTTTTTTTTTTTATTTTGAAAGCATGGATCTAAAGACACATTGCACAAAAACAGTTCCTACAGAAAAGTTGACTGAATTTTGTAAACTAAGATGAAATAAGCTAAAATCAATAAGGATTTTGTTTCTCAAGTTGTTTTGTTTTTCCTCTTGAGATGTGAATGAAAAAAGACATGACCACTAGAGGGCAGAGGTGGATAGCTTTTTAACTATATTAGGCTTAATTCCTTCTAGAAGTCATTTTTTTTGTGACAAGTTAGTAATTTTGGACTGGTAATGAATTCCTGAGCTAGCTACAGACTACAATGGAATGAAATAAAGATTCAACATCAAACATTCATTTGAGTATCATTAATTAAGGTATGTGAGTCAAAATAAAATAATCACTAAGAATATAATTTGAAATAATTGCAAAATTACTGATAAGGCATGGAATCAGTAATGGGACAAGATGGTGGGAAGAAAAAATATATGAGCATGATAAAGTAATTTTGAAAGGAAAAAGTAATACTAATTGGGAAAGTAATATTTCCTGATGCCCCGGGGGGGGGGGGGGGGGGGGTATTGCTTCAGATTGCTATGCTTACTGAAATCAAGTACAGTGTTTTAAATTGAATATTTTATATATGACTTATTTCATAGCTTGTTAACAGAACTTATCCATACTAACTGCATTTATATAGCATATCCTTCCAAATATCTTAAGATGATTTTACTGTGTATAAATACAATTAATCTTAAAAATGCTCAATATAGAGAAACTGATGTTCAGTTACTTTAAAATTTTCCAAGGTAATACAGTGAGTATTGGTATTTGTAAGAACCTAGCATGCAGGGTTTTCATCTCATACTTCTATTAATTCCCAAATGCCTAAACAATTTCCATTTTGTCCTGTTGGCTTGGTTACATTTTCTCAGGTGCTAGAATGGAAAAAATAAAACCTTTTAATTACATTTTAAAATGGACTTAGTTGTCTTCTATTAGATCACTGATGTCTTTTATAAAGTGTCTAGAAAAATGTATGAGAAAATGTTAAAACGTATTTTGTAACAGTAAACGTGTGAATAGTTTTCTGCACTGCCATAATACCCAGTTATACATAGCTAAACAGTAATTTGTTGGCTGAAATTCAGCTCAGGGATTAAAACATTAAAATATAGTTGTCTAGCCCCCATTTCAATAGCCAGTGGATTCAATTCAGTTACCTAAATGCAGACCGTTAATGCTGTATGAGACAACTTAGACTATCTGAGAAATCCAGAAGGGTTTGACAGCTGTGATGGTCAAACTGCAAGAGAGGTGCACCTTTTGGAAGGCACCTGGAGCCCACAAAGGATATGCTGGGTCACCATGTGCATCTATGCAAGCAACAGGACCAGCCTCAGTGTTACACTCAAAATCTTGTTTATGGAAAAAGAGGAAGCACACCTTTCAGATGTGTACAATCAAGAATTTATTGTTAATATAAATAAAATCTTAAGAGTCTAATCAGTTTTAGTCCTCATCTAACTGTTGCAGAAGAATAATGAATAATAAAGCAGTTAAAACCATTATACACGCACTACTTTTACACCCCTCTTCCTGGTGTTACACTCAACTTTCCCCTGTTCCTTTGAATCCTAAGGTTGAATCATTCAGGTGGTATGTGGGAGGGCATTACAGTTTTCAGCCTCTGGAGTCCTTTGTCAAGGAGAATATGATGTTGTAGGAGTCCAACTGGAATAACAAGCAGTCTAAAAACAAGGCCAATTTATCAGTCAGAAGAAAAAAGCTGAAGCATTTGATTCATGACTACATCCTTGAAGAATAACAGAGAGGCTGATAAGGGGAACCTCCTGCCTCAGCAGGGTGATGAAGTGCCAAAACCACAGTAACTAGGTGAAAGGTAAATGCGGCAGGAGGAGATTGAGACCACCAACCCCATTCAGGGCTGAAAAGACTTGCCTCCCCACTCCCGTAAGGAGCATGCGTGCTAATTTACATAGCAAGCGAGGATAACTAACCAATTAGCAGGAGACAATACTTGATAAGGGGACAGGGGGTGGAGATCCCTTGAACCTTTCAGAGGAATGTCTCAAACATTCACAAGATGAATATAAAAGGGCAAAGCAAGTGCCATTTGGGGCTTTTTCTTATTCTGCTGCTTCTTTTTTTTTTTTTGGACGAGCACTCCTACCGACCAGACACCCACCCCCTGTTGGCTGGACCAACGCTGGAACCTGGACTGGTGATCTCTCTCTCTCTCCCCCCCTCCCCCCACCCCCCTTCTTTTATCTTCTTCTTCTTCTTTTATGAATATTTTTAATAAGAATCCACACCGCTAACGCTTTTCCATGTTTTCAAGTTCGAATTGCCTTTCCAAGTCGAAGTTACTTTCTGTGTTAGAATAAAAAGAAAATGTTTGATTGATCATTTGGTGTCACTTCACCTTAATTTAGTCCGAGGGGATCATTAAAACCTTGGTCGCTCTCCTCCCTCTGAGGTTGGGACATGACAGATGTTGATGTTGATGGTTATTTATTCCTTTCTCTGGGATCCTGTTAGGGTCATTCTTACATGTTTGCTAACACATTTTTACATCTTTGGTCTTTTCTCATTGGTCTGCAGTTCTGTATTACTTCCAAATATACTATGTACAGTGCCTTTTACCTATCTTAGATATTATTGCTTTATTCTCTTTGTTACTCCTAAAACTAGGTTTTTTACAACTCCTGGTCTGCATTTCTTTAACTGACCATGGGTGAGTTGTTAATAGCTGTGGGGTCTCCAGTGCCAAGCCTGTGACCCATCATGTGCCTGAGCTCCTCTACACTACATCATGTATCTCCACTTCTGAAGGCCTCTACCATCACACCAGGCTTGCCATTCTTCACACTAATGTGTCATTAATATCTCATTCTGTATAGAAAACCCACTTGTTACTACTATCTGTACAGAACTATGGTTCTACCACAAAGAGATACACAGAAGTAGAACAAATTAGCCCTAGGCATCTGGTCAATAAGAGAAATTGCTGTCACAGCTAAATTAGGTAAAACAAAGCTGCAAGAAGGTCAACAAAGTTCAGAAAGAGCAGGCCTGACAAACTTCAGGCCTTGCAAACTCAGTACAAAGCTTATGGCATGTTACTAGCAACAAGCATACCATATTGCTCTTCCACATGGTTTCATCAGTCAATAAAATCCAGAAAGCTATGCAGCTTTACAGTTAATGAAATGTACGACCTCACTTTGGTTGTCTCAAAATTGGTGCCTAATGACATTTGAGATGCCCTTGGGATTGCCACTTGGATCCAGTTGCTGTTCTTGCAGGGTGCAAACCTCCCATACCATAAGTCATCTTCTTACACATATGCAGATGTTTTAGACACTCTAGGACACCTCAAACTCCAGACTGACTGTCCAGGCAACTGAGCCCAGCCCAATTCTCTTTTATGATTTTAGAGTGAAATAACAAGCCTCTAGGTTCTGATGACAGTCCCAACCTGTTGCTGAAGCGGGATGTGAGACACTTGATTCACTTCAGCACAGTCAAAGGCAGGAATCTTAAGCTCTGTGCTGCATACTGTACCATATACTGGTTTTTAATTTAATTTTCTAAGACAAAATTGTGTTTAAGCTTTATAATATTTTTTTTCTGGTGAAGCAAGTAATTCCATACTCATAGATAGTAATGCGTGGTATGGTTTTATAACTCCTATTTAAATTCTAGTTTATAATATAGATTTATATTAGTTTTTTCTTCATGGGTACACAAATAATATCTATCTTCCCCACCCAGATATTTATTCTGATGAAAGTTATAAAATATTATTGTCCTTCATGATCCTATCTCTCTGTTAAAATTCATTGTAGTTTCCAGAGGATTCAAAAAATTATCCCACTCTGAAGGCTCTCATAATGAAGAAGGCAGTTACATAAATATATGTACATATACAGAAAGATGAATGGGAAAAAGAGATATTATGATTGCACTAGTGTAGGTCCTTATGCTAAATACAAGTGTCAGGATTAAGATTTAATGTAATTCAAGCAATAAATTCATTTTTTTCATGCATATACAAAATGATCGAGGTGTCCCTGTTTAAATGGAAATGCAGGTTCTGGAATGAACACATTCTCACCCTGAAACACCTAATTTAAGTGGGAGTATATTGTGTCATATATTATACCACCAGATACACATTTACATCCCAGCCTATTTATATCCTAAGCCTTCCTGTCTAGGCCTCCAATAACCATTGTTCTAAACTCTTAACTTTCATTAGGTTGTCTAGAGCCATTGTTTTACACCTCTTTGCGTGCTTCAATTTCTCTGGAGAAACGAATTGTCATGAAAAATGGGATCGCTATTACTTCCTCACGGTTTACAGTCTTCATCATTAAAAATTAAATTTTACAACAAATGCAACACACTAAATTTAAACTCTTGAGTTTCCCATGTCATCTAGAGATATGCAACTGCAAATAGTGATGTTTTGATCACCACAAGGTAACTGATATTTTATTTAGTGATGTTAACTATTGTGCCCTTTTTTAAGCTGTAGTTTCATTACGCACCTCTGTAATATTTCTGAGGTTGGTGGGTGAAACTTTATAGCAGAATTGCTTTCACTAACCAAATGCTAGTCTACATCATCCACTTAATGGACAGTTCTACTCACCCAAAATTATAATCAAATGAGTTTGTTGTGATGGATGAATGAATTCAAATTACCAGCCCCTTTGTAACAAGACATCTTGATATAGAATGACACATTGTGTTACTGCACATCACCCAGAAAACCTGAATCAATATGTGCCTAATTTTCCACAAGTTAAAAGACAGCAGCTATCTTTTCAAAGCAGATCCTGTCAAAGGAATTTTCTCTTTGGTGTTGAAAGTAATAGCTTATGTGAAATTAATGCTAGGGATTTTTAAATGGTCATTGTAGTTACAGATCTATATTCTAGAATACATGGTAAGGTCTAAAATTGTCACCAATACTTTATAAAACTAATGAAATTGCCTCTGGTCATTGCCTACCTATTGTGGCTATGTGAGTAGAACCAGAGATGCATAACAAAAATGTCCCATTCATTTATCCAAGACCTTGAATATTCCAGTTTATTTCAGTTTGAGTTTAACTATTTTCAACATGCATGTATTCCATCATATAATCCCATAATAACGGGAATAGCCTAGGACTCTTTCTGTTGCCTAAAGAAGGAATAATTTTTTTCATACCCAGCTTTCATTTTGAGAGCTAATGTGCACAATTATAATCAGATTAATTTGGATGAGAACAATGTGTACCTCATTTCATTTCCAAGGGAAAAATTGTAGAATAGTTAAAGGATTTGCTGATGTAATTAGTGAAATGTGTACACCTTCTTTTCATTATAATTAGATCAGTTTACTAGAGCAAAATAGAGGAGCTAAAAATTTTATGACCATTTTCTCCTTGCACTAAATATATTACTCTATTTACAGGAACTCTTTGATTATTTATCAAAGGTGTACTGGTTCGATAGCATGGGTCTTTTTCTACCTAAGCTGTTATAGCAGCAAATGGACAGGCAGCAGAAATACTAAACTTATTTGCTTCTTTGAAGCATTTAGAGAAGAATGTTAAGCTTCTCCTAACAGTTGTCTAATGGTAAGGTGTTTCACGGCATCCAGTGTCTATCGCAACCTATTTTAGCTTGGGCTCTGTATATATTATATGTAGTAGAGGTCAGACAAACCTGGGTAGTTGCAGTGTAACAAGCAATAGCCCTTAAGATAGAAGAGACTGAGGGAAGCACACTCTTTCACACTACTACTGGGAGCTGATAAGAAGGAAACAGAGAAGGAAATGAACTAATAAAACAGCCCCAAGCAGCAATGAGATCTGAGTGCCACAAAGTAACCTGTGTCTTATTGTCCCCCACTGTTGTCTGTCCTCTCTAGCGCAAGGACATTTAAACTGGGTTGGCCACCAGAACAGAATCACACTTCCGCACTGTTGACTTCCCCTTTTTTACCCAAACTGTTCAGGTGTACACAGGCTTAGGTTGTGAAGAATTATAAAAAAAAGCACTGAGCACTTGAGCCACTAAGTGGCTCCATCACTTGGTTGTATCCCTCACCCATTAAAAGGACCCACATTTTCCCTGGCAAACTTTTCCATTAGACAATTTTAAAAAGAATCTAAACAATCTCAAGACAAGGCAAGCCTAGACAAATCCTGATAGTGTAAACTGTCAGTTAATTGAAAAGGCTGTGGACTTCTACTAGCTGTAGCAAAAATTCTGTTTCCTGGGCTGGAACGTAAATTAGCTGGGTGTATACAAATCCATGAGGCTGGATAGGTTTCATCCATGCGTACTGAAAGAGCAAGCTGATGTGATTACAAAAACGATACAAAATATGGAAAAATGTGGTGACTGGGAGAAGATTCCTGAATGGAAAAAAAGAGCAAATATTATGTGTGTCTTTAACAAGGGTGGAAAGGAGTACCTGGGGAACTGTAAGTCAGTCAGCTGCACCTCAGTCCGTGTAAACATTATGGCGAACAACCTCTTGGAATCTGTTGTGGTTTAACCCCAGTTAGCAACTAAGCACCACACAGCCGCTCGCTCACTCCCCCCACCCCTGTGGGATGGGGGAGAGAATCGGAAGGGCCAAAGTAAGAAAACTCGTGGGTTGAGATAAGAACAGTTTAATAATTAAAATAAAACAGCAATAATAATAATAATATAATGAAAAGGAAAATAATGAGTGAGAGAGAGATGAAACCTTGGAAGAAGGGAAAAAAACCCTAAACAACAGGTGCTGCAACTACTCACCACCCGCCGACCGATTCTGCCAGTCCCCGAGCCACGATCGCTGCTTCCCCCAGCCAACTCCCCCCAGTTAATATAGTGGGCATGACGTCACATGATATGGAATACCCTTTGGCCAATTCAAATCAGCTCTCCTGGTTGTATCCCCTCCCCTCCCGGCTTCTTGTGCACCTGGCAGTGTATGGGAAGCTGGAAAAGTCCTTGACTAGTGTAAGCACTACCCAGCAACAACTAAAACACCAGGGTGTTATCAACGTTATTTTCATACCAAGTCTAAAACACAGCACTATACTAGCTACAGTGAAGAAAATTAACTATCCCAGCTGAAACCATGACAGAATCCATTTCCAAAGATGCCAGGTAAATATGATTTTGCCATTTCTACTAGACATTTTACTTAACACCACAAGGTCTCAGGATTTATCTGAGCTTGTGTTACCCTGAGCTAGTTTTAGTTTGGTTTAGCTGCAACAGCAGTTGTGTAGCAGTTAGTGTACTGTGGACTATTGTTTTACTAGTTCTAGATTAACTTGATGAATACCGTATTATACAGTAAAGGTCAGACAAATCTGTATGGTCACTGAATAGCAATTAGCCCTTTATGCTAATTGTGCCCAGGGAAACTCTTGTGTAACTTTAACTAATAGCTAGCAGTTAAAGATGTTCAACCTTCACACAGCTACCACTGGCTAAAAAGCAAGTAAGCAGAGCAAGTACTTTTTGTGTTAAGAGAACATAAAAATAACCCCAAGCAGAGTCAAGTCAAAGGAAGAAGGGACCCTTGACATCAGCCTCAAGTCTTCCTTGTGAAAAATTCAGGACACTAATGTTGCATCTTAACCTTTCTTGAGCAAGAATGAAGCTTTAGGGAAAAAAGAAATGTTGGAAGAATGAGCTCAACAGCAGAAAAAAGAAAAATATATTGGTTAGCTTTTTAATAACTAATTTAAACTGTAATATGAATTAAGCTTCGTCTGTAATAATTAGATAATTTGGTCTATGAGTGCTAGCCCAGTTACAATAAAACTTGTGCTATTTGCATCCACCACTGTCTCATAATCCATATAGCTGTCGTTTCATCATGGAAGGCAATGAGGCTGGTTAAACAAATATTATGAATTGGTTTTATTATAACTGGACTAACGATAATAATTGTTTGACCAACCCCATTGACTTCTATGATGAAATGACTCGCTATATGAATGATGGGACAGTGATGGATACCCTTGACTTTGGTGAGGTCTGTAACACCATCTTCTTCAACATTCTTATCTATAAGCTGAGGAAGTGTGGACTGGACAAATGAGTGTAAAACTAGCTTTATACTCAGGGCAAAGGGCAGTGATCAGGCTGTTGAAGTCCGTCTCAAAAAGAATGTCCAAGAAATGTCTGTTGGGTTCCATACTGGTCAATAGTATCAGCAACCTGGATGGTGAGACAGAATGTGCATTCAGCATATTTGTAGACAGTAATAAAGGTAGGACTGCAGAAGGGTTAAACATGTTGAAAAGTAGGGTTTAATTCCAGAGAGACTTGAGCAAGAGAAACCTTCCAAATTTTGAAAAGAGGAAATCCAAAGGTCTGCTCCTGGGAAGGAGTAACCAAGTGCTTATCCCACCCTTGGCAGAGGCTGAGAAACAACTAGCAGCCCTGATGAAAATGATGCGGGTTCAGCAGCAGACTGAATAAGCCAACAGAGTTGGCTACTTGCCAGTAATGCAAACCTACTGAGCTACATTCAGACAACCATGGCAAACAGAAAAGGGAAGTTATTACTGCCATATACTCAGGGTCTAATGTGGGACCTGACAAGTGTACTATCTTTATCAGTTACCTGTGAGACATTATGGAATGAATTCTCATCAAGTCTGTGGGCACCGAACTGAGAAGGACCAGACAATACAGTTGCAGACAGGGCTGCCATTCTCAGGGTCTTAGACAGGCTGGGGGAATGGTCAGATAGCAACCTCATGAAATTCAGCAAGGAAAAATGCATGGTCCTGCATCTGGATTGGACTAATCCCTTGCAACAGTACAGGCTGGCAACTGACTGGCTGGTTGGAGAACAAATGTTGAAAAAAGACCTGGAGAAGAGGGGACTAACTGGAGTCATCAGCATGCTTTGGTAGTTATGATGGCTAGCTGCTTACTGGGCTGTATCAACAGAAGCATAGCCAGTAGATCAGGAGAAATGATTGTTCCCTTTTACTTCAAGATGAACAGACCACATGTATAATATTATGTCCAGTTTGGGGCCCACAGTACAAAAAAAGGCTTTGATCACCTGGAAAAAGTCTAGTTGAGAACGGTCAGGGCTGGAGCACTTGCCCTGTGAGGAGGCACTGAGGGACTGGGGTTTGTTCAGCCTGGAGAAGAGATGGCTGTGGTGGGACCTAACGGTAGCCCACACCCGCTTTCTGGTCATACCTATAGAGAAGTCAACAAGGAGACAGAGGCAGGCTTTTACTAGTATGGTTTAGGGAGGGAGGTTGAGAGACAACAGGAATAAATTTAAACAAATGCAGTTTTAACTGGACGTAAAGAAGAAAATCCATTGCTATGAAGGTAATTAAACACTGGAACAGGTTTCCCAGAGAGGCTGCATAATCTCCAAAATGGAATAAAACCCTGAGCATCCTCATTTGACCTCGGAGTTGACCTTGTTTTGGATCAGAACAGAAGGCTGGACTCCCTTCCCACCTCAGTGTTTCCATGACTATATGACCTGGCAGCATCTGTAAGGGAGCAGAAGGAATGGGCCTGCTCCCAGGGAGGGTGAGCATGGAGCCAAGATGACCCCAGTGCTGGTCCTGCCCTTACTGATCGGGTGCAGCCCCACAGTAACAGAGCAGGCTGACCAACACAGGGCTGGTGTCAGCAACAGGTCTCATCAACAGTCCAAAAATCCTTAGACAAACACAAAGTGAAAATTCACAGCTAAAGTTAATGCAAGAAGTCCACCAGCAAGTCAGGAATATCAGGGGACAGAGTTGGTCAGAGGCACACCTACAGCATAGATTAGGTCAACGCTGGGTGCCCAAGCCAGCTGAAATGTAGCTCCAGGGTCCACAGGCAGGGGGTTTCAGGTGAGGCTGGCCACAGCCAGTAAGGCTTAATGGTGCTCTCAGGGCACATTGTGATAGTATTATGGAGTCTGTAGTTCAATATGGGAATATACATCATGATATTTACAAGAGATCTAGGGGGAAAAAATGCCTCTTAAATAAATATGTACGTGCTTTTGCAATTTTTAAAAACAGACATAAGATAAATCTTGGGATGATTACTAATTTGAAGGAGTCTTGTTTCTGTTTACTATTTCCCTGCAAAGTAATTTTTTCACACACTGAAAAAAATAGTTATCAAGTTTACAAGAAGTAACAGCAAGGTAAGAATGAAAGAGCTCATGTGGTCCTCAAGACCACCAGCTGGTAACCACATTGTAGAATGCATAAACTGAGATCACTGCTGTGCTAATGTTGATTCTAAATGCTTTTCCCAGAATTAGAAGCAAAGAAATAGAAGAACGCCTGGTCTGAATGAAGATACTACAGCTATTACAGCACAGACCAGATTATGTTGCAGTCAAGACAAAAAAGACAAAAAAGACAAAAAAACTATTCTTGTGGACTCAAAGTTCTGAAGCCCAAAGAAAAAAACCCAGAGTCATAAGGAAAACAAATTTGTTAGGATAGACACCATCAGATTAAATACCTTCTATGTGTTTTATTCTAAGAACACTCAATTAATCAAAAACCTCACTAAGACAGCAAGAATGAAAAATGTTCATCCACATTCTAAACTGAATAAACATGGGTTCTTTAATGGAAATAAAATAATTCTGTTTCATATATAATGGCATCTATTTATGTAATGTTTCAACTTTCAAATAATTCAAGATGTGTACAGATTATTACAACAAATTTAAATATCTAATGTGCTTGATTAGTTTCTAGCAAATATATGAATTCATACACCACAGTCAGCTAAAAATAGAAAAGGGAAGGAATATTCCTGGTGAATTAGCCTGAACTCAGATTATTCAGCAATAGTGGGTATAACAGGATATTTAAAATAAAGCAGTAACACTTAAACTAGCATTAATTTACTGTTGTATTTATTTGTTACTGTTATTATTTAATACTGGAAAGAGAAGAGCTAACAGGTCATCAAAGGCTACTAACTGAAGAAACTTCTAAAATGCCAACATTTACAATATAATGAAACAGGAACAGTTTGGAAAGGATTAAATCAGTGATAACAAACAACTTAAGAAGGATTTGTATTTCACAATGTCTTTCTTCCTGGAGGGTAAACACAATGCATTTGAATGGTTATAACTCTTGGCTTTATATTTCAACAGTCAAGTTGTATTTTATCATTTATGCTTTTGTAATATTACATCATGTCTTTTACCGACATTTCACAACATCTTAATGATTTAAGAGTTCATAGGTATTCAAAAGTACATAATGATCATTTATCTGGCTTTGAGGTTTTTCTGTAACCAGTGGTTTACCATGTTTCATGGATTATTCCTATACTGGAAGTATGAAATGAAATCTATTCATTTGTGGGATATGTTAATCAAGGTTTAGGCTGAAGCAGTCTTTAAAGATGCAAATTCCATATTCTTCCAGTAGGTTGAACTTGTAAATCAACCAAGACCCAATTAGATTTTTTTTTCAATGAAGTATGTAGAAATTTCATCAAAGTATCATGGGCTTCTTATCTACTAAAAGGTCATTGTTAAAAACTACAGGACCAGAAAAGATGCCTAACTATCCTTCTCTATCTTCTGTTCTGTTGTTCCTCAAGAAAATTTTGAACCCACTGCCTAATCAGTGGATTACCTTAGATATCCTTTTCCTCAACACTGGAAACCTCCTTTATAGTGCAAGAACTTGTAGCTAACATTGGATGGAAGTCTCAGTGGAAAAAAGGAATGCAAAAGATACATAAGTGTATCACTAGAAACAAAAAACTGCAAACCCAAAAGCAAAACATTCTTTAAAACCAAAGTGTTATTTTAAAATCAAAGATGAAGAAGAAAGTAATTTTGTATCGTGTTACTAAATGTTGACTGTGAGTAATTCCCTCCTTCTTTTGAAACCTAACACATGGGGCACTTTTCATTGAAGCAAATATCAGTTTGCAAATTATCTTACTCCCTAATAGGCCAACTAGCTTAACTGAAGCAAGGAAAGAACTTTCTGATTCAGGTACACAAAAACTTGTTCTCTTCCATGAATTCAAGCAATTTAGATTTTACTGTCTCTGACCAGGAAAACTGTAAACTGATAATTTAACAAAATTTGGAGGGAAGGTTTCATTCTAAGGCTAGAGGGAATGCAGAAAGGACATTCATGGTCTTGTTTTATTGCTGGTTTTTGAGATTAGTTAAATGATCATGTTAATTATATATGATCATTTCTCTCTTTGGTGCTCATCTTTCACAACCACAGGTATACTTAACTATTGATAATATTTGAGCTTATTTTTCCCACTCCACTATTGACACACAGGCAGAAACAAACTTCCATATCTTTGTTGCTTAGTGTAAAAATAAATATAGAGAATAATCACAGAGATTGTTGTAATTGTGTTCAACTCTAATTTTCATCATTATCATGCTCATTCCTAGGTGGGTGGTTTTTAATATTTCAATTTTGTTATTTAATCTGCAGAAATGCAAGTAAAATATATATATATGTATATATGAACACCTGGCAACTGGATGGAGTATTTCTAGCACACATTGCCAGACTACTATTTTATTGCATTACTGTAATTCTTAAAAAAAAATAATCAAAATATTATGAGCATGAATAAGATCACCAAAACTCAGATATGGAAGAGATAAACAGAAGCATGCATATTCATTTTTGCCAAATGAAACTGCAGTGAAGTGAATGGCAAAATTTTCAACTATTTCAGTAGGGCCTAAATGTGAAAGCATTCTAAACTGTGCTAGATAATTGCATAATTGTATCTGTATCAATAGATACATTATTTCACAAAATATGATTATTACTTAAAATTGTAGAGAGAGTGACAGTAATTTCTGATGTTAATATCAAGCTATAATTCAGTCAAAGGTTTGTCATTTGACTGCGGTGAAAAGGATGTGAGCCCTTAAAACAAATTTAGCCTTGCTGTTCATGCCAGGGTTCATCTCTTTTGAATGTACACATTCACAGTCATCTTATTTTTGGAATCACTAAAAACTAAGATGTTAACAGGGGTTGATTCCAAATAACCTTTACCATATCTTTTCTTTTTAGGCTTGTCATGACTGGATAGATTTTTACTGCTTTTACAGTAGCAGTATGTTTCTTCAGATACCTGTTGAAATTTTGCCAAAGAGACAGTCAGTATTGGAAACTGATTGTGATAGGGAACATATAAGTTCATAAGGAGCTGTTCCAAAGATTTTACAAGGTAAATAGAGAGAAGGAAAAGCTGCTATTCCTCAACAATATATAAATTAAGTCAATATATAAATCAATCAAGATAAACACATTACTTATTGCTCTCCCCAGCATTTCCAGTGGTATTTTCTTCACTTTTTCACATCATATTTGAACTGAAAGAAACTTCTGATCTTATCTTTAATAATACTTTTCCCCTAACATTTTCGAATCCTGGATTAATCAACAGAGGGGGAAAAAATGATTTTTGTAAGTGGTTAAAATACAACAGTGTTAACTAAGCATGGGTTAGGAACTGTCTGAAGGCTGGTCAAGTTTATACAGCCCTTTAAATGAATCTAAAATAGAATAGCTTATATCCATGGTGAATTTATACTAGGAAGCTTAACTTTGGTGGATAACAGTCATCACAAGAAAAAACAAAGATTTTAGTTTTCTTCTTCTCCAGGAATTTAAACATAGTGTTTGGATTAGTAAAAGTGATGCTCATATTTTTTAAAACAATACAAAAATCTTGCAAAATTTTCAAAACTGTACATTGATGATATTTTAGTTCAGACATGCTGCCAGCAGAGGGTGATGTTGAACCATAAATCTAAAGCAATCTCGTCTGCCTTCACTGCAAATTTGTTCTTCACTTGACTTTATTTACATTATTTTGCACAAGAAAGATTACAAAACTTTCAATTTGGACAAATAGTTCAAAGAAGACAAGGGCACTGTAAGGTTTTCAAATATAGTCTGTAAATTTTCAGAATGCAGAATGAAAAATATCTCTGTTGAATTCCCAACTTTCCAATCCCAAAGACAAACATTTGTAAATAAGTCATAATAATATGATTGTATATTATCAATATATATGTGTATTAAACAAGAAGACATATAATCAGTACCACAGTTTAAAAAGTCATTAAAGTTCATATTGAATCATTTTCATGATGCAATTTCTTATTCAGTTACAAAGGAATTACAGATTATGAAGGACAAATGATGGTTTTTGCTATGGTGGTGCATAAAATACAGTGGAAAATTAATTCTAACAACTTCTTCATATAAACTGGGAAATAAGAAAGCAGTATTTTTACTGTAGTTCTTATCAGTCCCCCATTCTTATCTGGTAAAACAGTAATCTGTAATGTTAAATCATGGTCACAGCCACAAGACATCTTCACTTTGTGCTGCCGCCTGACTCTCAAGTCAACCATACTGTATTTTAGATCCAGCAACTTCACGCTGAGTATCTGCCAGCAGCCTTGTACAGATTGAACAGTGTTCTTTTTACTAGAGAAGAAACAGATTTTTGCAGAATTTACATTTGTATCTCAGTGATCTGTACTCAAAAACTGCTCCTCCATATGTTATCTTTATGATGCAGGGTAATGAGTAGAGATGTATTACACTGGAGGAAGAAAACAAGTTTTACATACTCTGAGCATCTCTTAATATCATTCAGAACATTGAGTATCAGTGTTTTATGTTTTTTTATTATTATTATTATTCCTTCATAGGTCAAGTTTTACAGAACTGAAGATGAAAATGAAATTAAAATTGGAAGTTAGTATTGGGAAAGATGTGAGCATCTTTAATGGTAGCTTATTAGCTAGCACTAATTGGTTAATTACTAGTTTATATAATATCAACTATTCAAAAAATTCTGATAAATGGCTGTATTTCCAATAGCTCTGTATGGACAGCAAAAGCTTTTGTTGAAATTAATGGGTATTTTTCCTGTTTACTTCAGTGTTAGCCTTATTGAGCTTTCAGCAGTTGAATCTTAATCAACGTTACCTGGGAAAAAGTGACACACAACCGGACAACAGGATAACATGTGACCAACACACTCCTTATCTTTACAATCATATGGACATACCTGTGTATATAATAGTCTATACAGGTCTATTTTTTAATTACCCGCATTACATTATTTTGCTCTGTTGCTTAAAGTTCAAATTCAGACATTTATGGTATTTATTATAATTTACTTACTATCTATATAAATAATAAATGAATGCATTAATGTTCAAGCTCTTGAACAGTTGATACTTCCACAGTTAAAAAAGACATGCAGTTAAACATAAATCCATAGAGAAAATGAAATAAAATAACATAATGCTAACAAGATCAAAATAATAAAAAAAGTTAACTGAAACTGAAACAGTTAATGTAGAAGTTTGAAAAAAAAATGTGGCAGCATTGCAAGAATGGAAAAATAGATTGCATTTTTTCCTACTCACATCCACCGAGACAATAGAGATTGACTGATTCTAATTGTGGTGTTTTAATAGGCAAGTGTAATGCATTTTAATGAAAGCATAACTGAGCTTGAGATTAGTGATTACTTAAGGAATGTATGTGTTCATGCTGAATGGCTATGAATGATGATCCATACTCTGATAATCAGTGCACTGGCATCAGCCCCTTGATCTTCAATGCTTGCTTAGTTTGTGTTTTAGACACACTAAACAATATAATTTTGCTTCAGTATTTTAGAACGATCATTAAATTGACAAGTGAATCAGTTTGATCAATTTCAGGCTGAAGACTTGTGATCTTCAAGTTAGGTTCTCTATGGATTTATGAATTGGCCCATATTTTAGCTAGTAGTTCATTGAAAGTCTCCAATACTTCTAAACCGGCAGCCATCAATATGAGAAATCTTTTCTTTAAAATAGCTTTAATAATAAAGGGTATTTCCAAAAGGATATGCTGAATGTCACAGAAGTGCAAGCAGGTTTTTTTTAAAGAGCATGAACTAATACACTCGCAGCTTTGATTATCTGTTTTGTAGACTGGAACAAGAAATACCAATTAAGTAGCATTCATGGATTACATTTTTCCTTAAAATGATATCTTTCAAAACTGGATTAAGTCATTATTTTCAGCTGTGAGGAGATCATTGTCTGTGTTACCACAGACCATCCGTAAATATTGGGAATGAATCAAAGATGAGTCTAGGGGCCTGTAAGATTGAAAACTCTAATACTTTTCAAATGAACATTTAGTTATTTTAGTTGACATTAAATGAGCTTCTTAATTTATTGGGATTTCTCTAAGTTCACATCACATGGCTTGTTTACTATGAACTATATTACTTTAATGTGGCATTTTAGAGACATACACTATGTTTTTGGATAATTAAATACTATTTCCATTTCTCTCCATGGTAGAGAAACCCTATGACAGTACACGACTTTGTATAAAACTAATTACATGATAATTATTATAAGATATAGTAATTCAGATCCAAAGATTATTTTAAAGTGATGTGCCTTAAAATTCTGAGCCCACCAAATTTTGGATTCCCAAAGTATTTCACAAAATCACACAGAATCACAGAATCATTGCAGTTGAAAAGGATCTGATTAGATTGTCTAGTCCACCCTCCCTGGCTCAGGCAGGGTCAGCTACAGCAGTTTGCCCAGAAACACGTCCAGTCGGGTTTTGTATATCTCTAAAGATGGAGACTCTGCAACCTCACTGGGCAACCTGCTTCATGGTTTGATGGCCCTCATTTCAGTCATTGCACCATCAAAAAGTATTTTTTGAACTGATCTAATCAGCCAATGATAGACTGACAAGCTCAGTTCTAACAAAATCATTATCACTTTTTTAGTTTGTTTGTTTCTTTATTTCTTTCTTTCTTAGCTGACTCTAATAGGCTTTGGAGATAAAATAAATTTTATCATGTTTATATTGCTAGCAGGATGAAATATCTTGCATTTTTTAGGGAGAAAGAATACTTTTAATACTATAACATTCATTAACCACAATGAGAATTTTGGAAGGAATAGGCTGAGGATCTTTCTGCAATATTACTACCTGAATGCAATGGCAAATTAAGAGGTGTTCTCTGTAGGTATGAATTCAAATATCATGCAAATTCAACTGAAAAAACGTGATAGACTTAGGTAGCATTAATGATCGAGTTGATCACGTCAGAGCTGAACAAGACAATGTTATATTTTGTCTCCCAAACTGAGACTACTTCCTATACAAAGTTGTGAGTTTGACAATATTGTCTATGAGAAGGAGAAGGAGGCTATTGTGGCTCTTGAATTTAATGTAGGTCTGACAGGGAAATTTTCTGATAAAACAGCTAATTTTAGACTGCAGCTGCAGACATTGTCCACACAAATGCCTATCTCTGACTTTACTCTGTATAGTTCGTATCTTTGCCTTGATATTAACAGAAACTCTTATAAAACACCTGAAAGGAGATTAATGTAGGGAAGCCATGATTTTGCATACTATCCTTTCATTTTCTCTGAAGCAAATAATCAAAATATATTTCTGCTGTCTTAGAGAAAGAGAGACTAATTAGCTGATACCTAAAAAGCTTCATTCAGATGACAAGAATACTTTTCTCCTTCAAAATAGCAATCATTTCAACATAAGAGCTATATACTGCATCTATCTTTGCTTTGACAGCAGATGAAGACAGGGAACTACACATTATTAATTATATCTAGGTATGTGTTTGAAAAATGTTTCACACATTTGCTTTTTTGCTCCTTCTTTCAGGATATAAAGTCTATGAGAGATCACAGTGCAAAAAATAATTTTGCATTCATATTATTGATATAATAAGGAACTTATCAAAATATTAATAGATTCCATTTTTTGTTTTCCATGTGACTTTAAAATGTTCTGTAGGTCTGCCCTGAAGTATGGAGAAGAAATTTGAGCTGTGAAAAACTGAAAAGCATCTGACTGTTTGTTGCCACTCATTAGTTACATATAGCATACACGTCAGCTATGTGCATGGTAGACTTCCGAAAGATTTAAAATGTCAATGAAAAAAATAAGTTCAATTTTGGCAAACCTACAGTCATCGCTTACACAAAAAAAAAAACCCAAAAAGGAAAATTGTTTTTGGTACTAAGACTAGATATTTAATTTTCTAATTAAATGGATAATATGCAATCAAGGTTCTCTAAACAGAAAAATATCATTCTTTCTGAGAGTTATCTTTATGTTATTGTTTCAGAAAAGAAAAAAAAAAAAAAAAACACCAACTGCAACCTGAAAACAGAGAGGGAGAAAGAATTTATATTTATTCAGTCAGGTTACACTGCATATTGCACAGCACTGTATTAATTCACCATCCACATACTTTGTTATTAATTGTACTGAGATGGTGACTACTATGCTGTAGGTGATTTTGTTGAAAAAATCCATCCCTGATGTCATGCAGAATACCAGTCCCTACTACTGACTCAGTAGATGTCCCACAGTGAAGCTCACACCTGCTCATGGTCTGTGACTCGGTGAAACCCATATGGCTTTGCATAGTTGCCAGTAGATGGACAGTTATAGTTAGATCTTTAAGTCAGGTAAAGATTTAGGAAAAACAAAATCAGAAAACGAGTTCAGAAGCTGCCCTTACTATGGATTCTAAACAAAGCTGCTTTATCTATAAAATCCCATGTGAAAATGAGACTCATTTAATTGCAAAGGTGAAGTGTTCATAAAACTTTACACATAGTCAAGGTACATAGCAGGTAGTGTGTAGGGCAATAGATTTTTGGAAGCACAAATAATGTACATATTCCTGCTTATTGTATCTGCCAGTGTCACTGAGGAAATGTAAGGGTATGCAACAATGTGACCACAGCTGGTGAGAGGGATTCTCAGTAAAGTCACTAATTTACCCTATTCTCATCTTCTTCAACAGCAGAAAGAACAGAAAGTTCACTCTTCCTGACCTACTTTCTGCTGTTTTCTTTACTGGAAATATTCCTACTCCTGTCCTTTTCCCTCACTCCTGAGGACACTAAACTGAATTTTTCTTTCTTCATCCTAAAAAGGATTTTCTTTCCTTTTACAGAGGGAAAGTATCTGATTTTGCTGTACTAATGTTCTTCCTAGTCCATGTAAAAAACCCAGATTCACAAGATCTGAACCACAAAGGACATTTCAAGGTAAGATGCAGCCTGTTATATATGAATAAAAATTCTTACTCTCACCTCAATGGTGAACTCAAAGGCTCATTTGGTCTGCACTATCTGACTGCATAAAAACAAAGCAAGAGTCCACATCTGCCTGAAAAAAACAAAAACAAAAAAACAAAAAAACAAAAAAAAACAAAAAAAAAAAAAAAAAAAAAAACAAAAACAAAAACCCAACACCATAACACTAAAGATAATTATATAAGCCCATTCCTATTTTGGAAACAGAACAGAACTTAGCCTAATGAGTCTGATGTTAGAGCCAAATTGTGCCATCAAAATTACAAGCTAAGCTTCTGATAAAGCATGCTGAACTGATCAAAAAACACTTTTCAATGCTTTTCAACACCTTTTATGCACCTGAGGCATTCTTAAGCAGAAAACTGACATTCCTTCTGCAAAAGTAGGTTTAGATATAGCTATGCATTTTCTTCAATATAGAGAAATCCCCTGGAAACTTTTAAAAAAGTATTTTTTTTAATTCAGGAGATTGTATACTTTTTACTCTGTCCATTGCAGTTTTCTTCTACTTAATGTGTTTATTTCTATAGTGACTAACATAACCCTCACATTTTTAAAAGTTGCTTTCTAAAAATAAATGGCTATTTGAGAATAGAAACCAAAAAAGAAATCATTAGCAGATGTAGGTTTGTGTGTTTTTCCCACTTTGACAGAAAGGCTGAAGTGGGTTCTAAATCTGGTATATTTAATTTCTTTAATGGGCTCTATTTGCTTTGTGATAATAGTGTGAATGGAAGCAAGGAGTATGGCTATGTGGCAGAATGCAAAGCTAAGAAAATATACTCAAGGAGGTAGCTGCTCATAAAAGTGTCTGAGGATTTAGATGCAGGGATTAAATGAACAATACTGGCCTACTTGATACATTATTTTCTTTTTCATCCATTTTTAACCAAATAAAAGTATTCCAAGCTGGACAACAGAGCACAGATCTGTCACACCTTTCCTGAGTTGTATCTGTAGTCAAGTATAACCAGATTTTTTTTATAGCTTGTGTGCTTCCCATTAGAGCCCAGTTCTCTTTCAGTCTTTACTCTTCCATACAGCAACTGTACCAGAAAAGGGTGGCTTTACCTACAGACTTTTGGGAAGTAGAGAAAAGCCAAAATAAGCAAAATTTCTTTCCAGTCTATCACTTCTTGTAAAGCCTGACTACTCAGCTATTGAACAAAAGAGGAACATGGCTTCTATGAATTTAGAGACAGGGACCTTTATTGTACGTCTGTGATGTGGGTTAACTCTATAGGCAGTAAAGTACCACACAGCCGCTGGCTCACTCCCCACCCCCACCTCCCCCAGTGGGATGGGGGAGAGAATAGAAAGAGCAAAAGAAAAAAAAAAAAAAAAAAAAACCACACCAAAAAAAAAAAAAAAAAAAAAAAAAAACTATGGGTTAAGACACAGATAGTTCAATAAATGAAGGAAGGAGAAAAAAAATTGAAAAATAAAAATAAAAATTATGCAAAGGCAATCACTCACCACCTCACGCAAGTAGAGTAATGCCCATCCTGTCTCTGAACAACAGCTGCTTTTCCAAAAATGACCCTCCCCTCAGTTTTTATTGCTGAGCATCACACTATATGACATAGAATATCCCTTTGGTCAGTTTGGGTCAGCTGTCTTGGTTATGTCTTTTCTCAACTTCTTGCCCACCCTGAACCTACCTACCCACAGCTGGGAAGAGTTGGAAGAATAAGAAGTCTTTACACTGTACAAGTACTACTCAGCAACAGCCAAAACATTGGTATGTTATCAAGACTGTTTTAGTCACAAATCCAAAATATAGCACCCTGCAGACTGCTGTGAAGAAAATCAACTCCATTCTAACCAGATCCAGTACACATTGTTAGCTGCCAACTTCAGAAAATTATTTAGGATAAAATATATCTCAGCTATTGCAGATGTCTAAAAGTTACTTGTCCAAGTCTAAACTAAGCTCTAGACATCTTAATGAATTTCAGGGAATTCCAGAGTAATGCATTCAAAAGATTGGCATCTTAAGGTAGACATGACAAATTATCCCTGATTTGTCCATGCATTAATGAAAAAGGACAATAAGTTGATGAATTTGGACTTAACAAACTTTTAGACTGAAAATTAGCTCACATCAATCCTGTATTGGGAAGTCAGAGTAGTGAGGGGCATGTTTCCAGCTGTCAAGATCTAATACTCTCTTGAACACTACCTATGATTTTACAGAGCCAAAGAATGTTCTTTGACCTGTGCGCTCACTCGCTTCAGTTCCTATATTACATATTTGAAGCTGGAGTTCAGAACACAGGTCAGTGCCTCTGTAAAGCATATGCATTATCAGAAAGAAGACAAAATCATCTTCAGAGCAGTGCTTAAATATTAATTCATTAGTGCATTAGACTTGTGTTTGGTCTGTGACTTTTACGAAGTATGTACATAGTATCCTCAAGAGAAACTAATTGAATGCTATGGCTCTTTGCAATCTAGTGATAGTCCAGACTTGATTGACTGCTGCAGAGTTTACTTTTCAGGTGTTTTTCCAAGTTGCCTGATATAATCTATGTTAGCTGCATTTCCATGGAACAACAGTAGCATGCAATATACAATTAGTTTAGGCACAGGCATGTATTATCATGAATAGGCTTAGGCATAGTCAGCATGTAGAAACTAATTTGTGTTTAACAGGATACTAATGTTAAATATCAATCCATTATTCATAGGCAAAAAGAAAGCAAATCATTTTACACCACAGTTTCAATACTTCATGTTTTCTTACTCAGACTTATTAAAAAAACTAAGAATAGTGATTTTTTTAACACTGACAAAATAAATGTAAACATATGTAAATTATGTCATATCCTTTGTTTTGATTATTGATTACTGCACAGACAGTTATTATTTTTTCCTTCTTTTCCTTTTCCTTTTGTCCTGGTTTTGTCTGGCATATAGTTAGCTTTCTTCCTAGTAGCTGGTATATTGCTGTGTTTTTGATTTAGGATGAGAATAATGTTGATAACACACTGATGTTTTAGTTGTTGCTAAGTAGTGCTTACACTAGTCAAGGACTTTTCCAGCTTCCCATGCTCTGCCAGGTGCACAAGAAGCTGGGAGGGAGCACAGCCAGGACAGCTGACCCAAACTAGCCAGAGGGATATTCCATACTATATGATGTCGTGTTGAGTATATAAGATGGGGGGAGTTGGCTGGGGGGCAATGAGCGCTACTCAGGGACTGGCTGGGCATCGATTGGCAGGTGGTGAGCAGTTGCATCACTTGTTTTATTTCTGGGTTTTGTTTCTCTCTCTCATTGTTTTCTTTTTCATCACTATTATTATTATTATTATTATTAAATTATTAAACTGTTTTTATCTCAACCCGTGAATTTTCTTACCTTTGCTCTTCAGATTCTCTCCTCCATACCACTGGAGAGGAGGGAGGTTGAGCGAGCGGCTGTGTGGTGCTTGGTTGCTGACTGGGGCTAAACCATGACACCTTTAAAAACTTCATAACATATTAGCATATCTGTACTTTTGTGTGCTAGCAGTAAATTTTTTAAACTATTCGAAGATGAATCTAAAGTTCACAGTTCATCTGGAACTGTGAACATCTTAGGTTGTAATTTGAAAAAGAACATCATAGATACATTACAAACTTGTACAGCATTTGTATGTGTGTATTTCTCTACTCTCCATCTCTGGAACAGAAGACCAAGCAATTTTGCTTTTAGAAGACTGTGGTACAGAAGATAAAAATATTCCATTAATTATTTCAAAAGTTTAGACAGTTTTTGTACCTTTGGGTTGCATCGACTATTGGTATAGAAGTGATTTTTTTTCAAGGGTTTTATGAGAGCTAGACATACAGCTACTGTAAGACATGAAAGTCAGAAAGTCTGACTATACTTCTATTGAAATATTTGTAACTATAATGTGAGACTGAGTACTTAGAGGTGCAGTTGGTAACTAATTGGCTGATTGTATCACATTGTTAAAAAAGGAAGTAGAACATAACTAGTATATATAAATTTACAAGGGTTTTTAAATTTAAATTTTGTTCAAATATACCTTAAAGAATATTGACTGGAAGTCCAGAGTAATCAGAAAAGTCAAAGCCCAAGGAAGTCAGGGGAAATTCTGTTGATTTCACATTGGGCTTTCTCTTCTACATGGACAAAGGAACTTTACCCCATTTGACTTTAAAAAAGTTTCAGATGGCTATATGGTAAGGAAGAGGATCACTTCGCTCTAAATCTGCAGTAATTTAAGGTCAATGGACAATAATGCTTACAAAAGTTACTAAGAAAAAGGAGTACAGGCAGATTAATAGAGAGGTTTTTACACTGCTAGCATGCTGTACAAGGGGGAGAGGAGAGGAGAGGAGACTCTACACATTTATGATGAGCTGAATAATACAATAAAGCAGGACTATTAAAGAAGAAGTATGCAAGAAAAATCGTCTTGATTTAATCTGTTTCCAAAATAAAGACTATTTACAGCCACTGCATCATATTTTATTAAATGACTAATAAGCCATTATTTTGTAAGAAGTCATGATGCTAAGGATAGTAGGATAAAATGCATTGTTCACTCCAGCAGGAAATTTAAAGGACCATATGATATTTTATTTTGAAAAATTAAATATAAAGAACATTAGCTTCAGTATACCTTTCTTCAAAATACTTTACTTCAAGGAATGTGATTTTTGCATGATGATGATTATCAATGTATACAATGTTATATATGTATGTATACATGTATATTAGGTATGCATATATGGGTCTAAATTCATTTGGTTACATAGGAGCTGCATTAGGATAATAGAAAATTGTTCCTTTAACCTGATTGTTTTCTCATAAACAGAAGATCTTTTTCGGCAGATTTTTCAGAGAATTGCCTCTCAGTAAAGGTCGTATAAAAATTAAATCAAATATTTACTTAAAGAATAGTTACTAGGCTTGCATATCACATTTAGAGGGGAATCCTGATCTTTGTTTACATAATTGCAATGTGTTCATGACTGCAAAAAACCACACAAACAGTATGTTCAAAGCAGAAAAAGGTTTTGAATAAGACCTATCCCAATGCATAAAAGAGGTACAATAGTTCTGTGAGGGAAATAGGTGTTCTGCAGCTGAATTAAATAAATGCATGCCTACAAAATAAACCTCTTTCTTTCCTAGTGTCAATCAATTATTTCTTTTCTTTTCACTTGACTGTTGTGAAACTCGTAGTTCAAGAAAACCTTTCTTAATTTCCTTTGTCATAGGAGAGAAAGGCTCTGCATTGGCTTTGTAGTAGGCACTGTTAGCTCCCGTAATTGTAGCTATGTTGCATTAGGGATATTTTTTTGTTTGTTTTGTGTGTAAGTATGTGTATATGCTATGTTCTCTGATTCTACTTAGTTAAGATTTATCCTTGATGAATGTCTTTTCATTTAGAATTTTCATGTATACTATTTATATGAGTTTCAACAAAGTCCCTCAGTCTGCTCTCTCAGGTATACATGTTCAGATGCTACTTGGTTGTTCCAGAAGATATCCTTTTGGTATAGTATCTTAAACTCTCAGACCAGTACTTATACAAAGAGTTGGTGTTACAAGAAATACAGGTGAAGAGTTGCCAGTGCTATGGGCTAGCAGCTTTTTGCAGGCAGGGCAGGATATATTATGTGGCTCATACATCTTGTGTGGAATCTATGGCTCCTTATGTGCATACTGAGAAGTGGCAATAAGCTGTGAATGAGGGGGAGGGGAGCTTTACCTTCCACAAATGGAGATCCTTATTCCTCCTGTTATTTTTAAACACTGAATTTACAAATAAATAAGTAGGGTACCATGAAAAATCACATTTTGAAGACTAATCTGTAAATTTTAAGCCTAATTTCCACATTTGAAATGAATGCCCTTTAGATTACTTTGAATTATGTTTTCCCTATAGAAGTGGTACTAGTAAGTTCTGACTGAAAGGGTGTGAGAAATCTTTCCACTGCTTCTTACAGGTATCCCTGTAGTCTTCAGAATTGTCCTGAATGGAGGGAATGTATTGCTAAGAAGAAAACAAAGGATTCCAGAAGAGCCTTCCTGGGCATTTTCTGGTCATACCAAAATTTAGAAATTATGTAATTCAGGCTCAGGTGTTTCCTCTGTAATGTATACAGTAAAAGAAACCTGCATAGCTTACTATATAATGCAGAATTTAATAAAACATTGTACACAATATTAGAACATCATCTTTTAAGGATTTTATACAAGGCCTACCTTAATAGCATTAAAACTTTTATCTCTACATGTGTATATTGATAAGAAAGAAAACTGCCTAGCTGGGGGAGAATTCTGAACCATATGTGTATAGTTAGAGGGGTATGGTCACATCTCTGATCTATGAAGATGCTGTATTCGTGAAGAGGTAAAGAGGAATGACATAAAAGTTTAAGGCCTTTTTGGAAGTAAGTAAGCCTGACAGTTTTAGATTTTATTTATAAAGCTTCACAAATTTTAAAATTGACAAAGCAATTGAAAAAGGTGAATATTTAAAGTGCAAGAAGAAAACTCTGTGTCAGTTCAACACTGACCATACAGATGTACTTGCAGAATCACATTCTTTAGAATAACCTGCTTAATGATTCATAAAATTGTGGTAGAAAAACAATCATTAACCATATTTTTATAAAGCTGGTAAATATAAAGTTTCTGGAATGACAAACATTATTGATAACTATTCTCAGTGTTTTTTAAATTGTGGATGGTTAGGAAATGCTCTCCTATATTTAGTAGTTGATTTCTGGAAATATTTTTACAATCAGGTTTTACTTTTGTGGATGTTAACCAAAAAGCAAAAAACAATGTTGTTTTCACTTCTGATATGAGTATCTGTATATACATATATTCTCCTTCTCAAACAATCAACCACAAGTGAAGTGTGAGCACCTGTGAAATGTTCAGTTAAGATTAGAAAGAATCTGGCTTACAATTCATTAATTCAAAATGATTAAAGAATATAATGATTTACTTGACTGGATACAGATAGCTGAGAATCTTTGAGCCTTAACAGTAAAATGTTTGGAAGACAAGATAGAGTGGTAAGGTTCGTTAAAAGTAGTAACATGTAATTGAGTAAGTGATGTGTTGAAATTAATGGAAATCAAAGAGTTGCTGTTTCTTAGGAATATTTTATCTTTTTTTATTATTTTGCTGAATTACATATTTTATCTGTAGAAAATTAAGTGCTAAAGAACTCATCCTAATAAGCCAAGGCATATATACATATGCCTATATATATAAATATATGTATATATGTATATATACATGTCAAGATCTTGATAGCCTCATCACATGGAACAATACGTCATACCCCTTCAAAGGCCAATGAGGTCACCTGGAGAGCTTTCACCACAAAAGAAGTTACTAGAACCTGACTGGTATTGAGGCTTTAGAAAACAATCTGTAAAGTAATCCAAAACACAATGAGAACAAAACAGAAATGGTATGGTCTACAGGGTAAATATGCCAAAGCACCAGATCTATTTTTGCTCACTGAAAGTTTTTGCAGCTCCATGGCAGTGGGATGAACAAGGAAGTAGCATTTGCAGCATATAAAACCATCCCATGCAGTGCAAGAGGGATGAGGAAAATCTTCCTTGCATGGAATAAACATTTTCCTGTAGCCCTACTGTATCTGCTAATTACTTGTTTATGAGCAAAAGTAAAATAATACCTTAAGCATGATACGTGCCTTTAATAATACCCCCACCCCAAAACAGACTGATTTTTATCAAAGCAATGTTTTATGCAAGTACAATACAATCTCACATGGATAGATATCAATACACTACGCTAATATCTGTAAAACAGACAATTACAATCAGTCCAGTTTTGTCCCTACAGAACAAGATAGGCAGTTTTTAAAAGGACTGATGGCAATCATTTTGCAAACATAAGCACTAATATTCCACAACTTATTTTTCTCAGAAATAAAGTGTGTATACTCTACATACTCATCCCTACCCCAGTCACATTGAGTGGACTGGATTGAGAGCTGTACTGTCTCTTTTATACATTTGATTAATCCTGCACTTCATGGTGATAAACATATTTTCCAGAGAACAAAGTTTCCCTTGTGATGTGTTTTCTGGAGTGTATTTCAGCCAGAATGCTTTCAGTTTCTAAAGCAAGCATTTGCAGATATAAACTAAATGCAAGATCTGCCCAAGAGAACAAACTGCAAGAGCTGCAGTGGATGTTTACTGTCTTGCAAAATCAGGCATTAACAAACCTTAAGCAATCTAGAAGATATTTAGCTGAAATTTTACTTTCTGAGGTTCACTTGATAAGGGAAAAAGGAGGTGAGAGAAATTGCAGGAGGAGGAGGAGCTGATCTGTCTCAAGGTGGAGCTGTATCTTGTATTAAATGACATTGGCAGATTAAAGCTCTCTGGTGGGGAAGGGCTTAAAGGCTGAGTCAAAAGCCAAGAAGTCTCTTTATTTACGCCTACCTCCCAGCCCCTGGCAATCTGACTAATAACAAACTGAGCTAACAAGAAAGACTAGAAAGAGCAGAGAGAACACAGAAGCAGCTTGGATCTAAAAATCTGGCAAACCAAGTGATCAAGTCAAGCTCTGCTGAGCATCTTGTTTGTTTACTGCATCCAAATGCTTGCAAACAGTTAACTATATGCAGAAAAGTCAGCATAGCTGTGAAGTATGCTGTGAATTTTAATTGAGGAAAAAGGACAATTGCTTACAGGATGGTCTAATGTGCATGCTGCCCGGAAGATTTTTTCAATTGAACATTTTGTACTTTGTCTTCTGAACAAGGATTTTAACTTTACAGAGCTGTAGTATTACCAGAGCTTGCAGCAAAGTGAAACTCCAGAGGAAGTGTGCATTTTTTACACGGAAAAATTACATCGCATTGAAACAGCTGCTCCAACTGTGCATTACTGAGCGTTTCAGGGAGTGTTACTGCTGTACAGGTAAGAAAGATTCCAGTTAGTTAATTAGCTTAACATATGAGAAATTAATTTCTCAGTACCAGTTGAATTTATTTTTCTGCATGACTTTGTATAACTTTTATGTTAAATGATGGCAGTTTATACTACATTTCAAACAGTCTGCCAGGTGCATTTATTCAAGCTGTCGACTGTGTAGAATGTGTGTATTAAGAAACACTGATTTCAGTTCCTTTGAGGGGGGAGGACTGGCTATTTGTTTTTATTTCCTGAAGTGCAAGAATGGTCTTAAATGCATCATCTGACTGTGATGCCCTTCAGAATTTAATAAACAATCCCAAAAGCTTTCAGAAATTACCAGTTCTTAGCTTGAGGCTTTGAAATTCTGCAACATGCATTTTTTAAATAGCTTGATTAAAACAACCAACCAAACAAAACCCCAAGTAAAATGAAACAAGCTATTTCAATGTTTTAAAAACACATTGATTAATACTTGTCAAGCATGTTATGCCTTTGCTATAAGGTGACTACTTCTGAAAGTATTCAACTTTGCCTCGTAAAAAGAACAGTGAATTTTTTTAGCCTTTTAGAACTGCTACTGTAAAAAGCTTAGTTACAGTATGCAGTTAGTAGTGACTTACATGAAAGGAGATAAAATGAACAAACTTAAGTTACCATGTAGAATTTGCTGAAAAACCTCACTACATGAAAAAGAAAAAGGTCAGCTGTCAAGTGTCTTAAATTAAATTTTATTTAATTGTGAATTCTTTCAGTTAAATGGTGATCATCTGTTACTTGAAAGCAGTTTTTATTTTACAATAGTAGCCCACTGAGAGCTTTGTTACATATTCCTGAATGTTCAGAACAAAAAAAAAAAATAATTGGAAAAAGGAAAAAAGAATCCAACTCTCCTATTAATTTTTGCTGTGTGTATATGTGTGTGTAGGAGTTCTGGCAGTGCTGCCCACAGAAGTATGACGATGGTTAAAATGGGAATGTTTTCCAATTGGTTGCAAATGTTGTTACTTTCATCTCTGAGAGGAGGGCTTTCATTTTTATAACCTAATTTCTCAATATGCACTACAATGCAACATGCTTTTCAGATTTTTTTTTTTCCATTTAATTTTGCTCACGGACTTTATTAAGTGCAGTTTGAATTTGATGCAGATTGAAGCTAAAATTCCTACAGAGAAAAAGTGTACAGAGATAAAGACTAATTAGTCATACAGTAGGTTTGAAGCTGGCATCTGTGTCAAGAGCCTGCATTTTTTTACCTTGGGTCACTGGAAATGATATTGATGCATGTAAAGCAAGAATAAATCTCTAGCATAATATGATCCTAGAATATTCTGCATACTTTAAAATAACATCTTGACATGTTGTGTCTTATCCAATTCTTCTTGGGAAAACAAACTTAAAGACATATATACTCAGCTGGAGTTCAGGGCGTGTTATATGAGACAACAAAATTATTTGTTCTACTGAAACAAAGATAAAAGATCATTTTTAGGGACACTTTTTCTCACATTGTGAATTGCATTTACTAATTCTAAACTCATACATCTAGTTCCACTTATCTGGAACTAATAAAGGAGAAAAACGTAATTCACTGTGCACACAGCTGTTGTTGTTGCTTTTGTGTGTGTGTACCACAGCACTTAAGTGTCTGCATGTATAAATCTTTGCAATCCATTTTAAGGGAAGCCTTGAGAAATGGTGTTGCTAGTAACAAAGGTACATGATAATTAAAATATGTATTGATCAGATGCCAAATCATATGGCTGCACTATAAGAATATTGAATAAATTCTTGTAAAAGGTTCTAATCTTTCAGAAATTACACTTCAACTGGTTAATTGTGTAGTGACTTTCTGTACTCCATGTTTCAGTATCTTACTTTGAAAGATCAAGTTACCTTTATTAGATGGTTTACTTAAGAAGCCTGCTTAGTTCAGTCCTAGGATAACTAGCGCACCCCAAAAAAGTTCTTGTGTTTTAAATCATCCATTACATTGTAAGATTTTTTTTCCTTTTAGGAAATGTGGAAATATTTAATTAAAGATTATAAAGTGATTTCACTCCATCTCATATATCAAGAATTACCATTGTTCTTTCTAATTAAGCAGCCTTGACAGAAAGAAACAGAGAATATTCAAATAGAGTGTAGCATAAATTAATTCAAACCAATGATAACAAATGCTTTATTTCAATGTGTATATTTTGCTTGTGACTCCATAGCTGTACTGTAGTGATGCATTTATCAGGTATTGAAAAGTTCAAGATCAGCTTGATAGGTGATAATTTAAGTTACATAACATATGGATGACACTGGTGATCATTTTTAACTTGTAAAGCACAGTTCCATGTACATTTCATAATTTTTGCAGTAATTAATGATTATAATAATTGGAAGGAGTCTAATAATTAATCTCAAAAAAAGTGTTTGCCCGTTGCCTACCTGTTTCTTCTGACACGTACTGCATTGTCAGTTCTGTCTTTTTTTTTATTTTACATGTGTACACAATTATTTTATGTGTATATTACATACAAACATATTACACTACTGTATGGTGTGTTCCCACTTTTACTAAATATTCACAAACTATAACATACATATCAAAATTTGAGTAAAGAATAATAATTTTTTTGCCTACGTCCTCTTTAGTTTAGGGGTACAAGGATTGCAGAGGGAATACGTTTTGATACATAATGTAGAACCAAAGGAGAGATTCCCTGTATCCTGAAGAAATGTTTTTTTGCTCACAACACATTATTGAACCAAACCAAATCTTATTCTTTCTTTTCAGCAGCTGGACAACATTAAGTTGAGCTTAGCAAGGTACTCTTAAAATGTATAGTGCTATATGGTGGCACAAAGCAATGATCCAAAATATTATATTAGCCTTGATATAAGTTGCTTGGGACAGTAACTTATTACTGCTGTCCACTGGCAAAACATTCTATATGATGTATAAACAAAGATAGCACATTCCTGATTATCTCCTACTTTGGTGTATCAGCGTGAAAGTACTGAAGCACTCCCCTTATGACTGTGTTTATTGATTCAATACATTAAATATATTTTTCTCTGCTTAGAAAATCACTCAAATGTTTTGCACAATATAATGTTGTTTGGAAGGTGGGGTAGCTCAATGACAAATACTAGTAATGGTTATTGCTCCCCTGCTGGCCCAGAAAAAAAAAAAAAAAAATCCACCCTGTGAAATCATGACTCTATTACTTTTCCATTTTCCTTTTTTTTCTTTTTCTTTTTTATAGAATCTGCTGGGCAAGATGAAGCTCTGGATTTTTATTCTATGTTCAGTTGTGGTTGCATCTGATCCTTTCCAGTCACAGCCTTCTTTTTCTTCAGCCAGAGAATCTTGTCAGAGTTTGTGTTCCTGTGAAGAGAAGGATGATACCATGATTATAAACTGCGAAAAAAGAGGCATCAATATGGTATCAGAAATAAATGTCCCACCATCACGGCCTTTCCATCTTAATCTCTTAAACAATGGCCTGACTATGTTGCATGTAAATGATTTTGCTGGCCTTGTTAATGCTGTCTCTCTTCATCTTGGTTTTAATAATATTGCAGATATTGAGCCTGGGGCTTTCAATGGTCTTAGCCTTCTTAAGCAACTTCATATCAATCACAATTCTTTAGAAACACTTAAAGAAGATACATTTCATGGTTTGGAAAACTTGGAGTTTCTTCAAGCAGACAACAATTTCATCACAGTGATTGAAGCAAGTGCCTTTAGCAAGCTCAACAGGCTTAAAGTGCTTATTTTGAATGATAACGCCATTGAGTATCTTCCTCCAAACATATTTCGTTTTGTACCATTGACCCATTTAGATCTTCGTGGAAACCAGTTACAGACACTGCCATATGTTGGCTTTTTGGAACACATTGGTAGAATACTAGACCTTCAGTTGGAAGACAATAAATGGGCCTGTAACTGTGATTTGCTGCAGCTGAAGATATGGCTAGAAAACATGCCTCCTCAGTCAATAATAGGTGACGTTGTATGCAATAGTCCTCCAGTTATCAAAGGCAGCATTTTAAGCCGGTTGAAAAAAGAATCACTTTGTCCCACTCATCCTGTCAATGAACTTGAAGATCCTTCAGGGTCACTGCCCTTGGTAGTAACCACCTCTACCAGTGACAGTCACCTATCAACTAAGGTGATTCCTATCCTGAAAGCTCCTACTAAGGAACCAGTTTTAGTGCTTCATACTTCAAAGCCTGCTACTCAGTTTCCAGGAATCTATTGTCCTGTCCCCTGTCACTGCACCAGCCATATGCTCTCAGGAGTTCTCATGCACTGCCAGGAGCGAAATATTGAAAGCTTGTCTGATTTAGGACCCCGTCCTCCAAATCCCAAAAAGCTTATTCTAGCTGGAAACATTATTCAGACATTACTGAAATCAGATCTTGTAGACTACGCCAGCCTGGAAATGCTTCACCTGGGGAACAATCGCATTGAAATCCTTGAGGAAGGATCCTTTATGAATCTCACTAGACTGCAGAAATTATATCTCAATGGCAATCATCTTACAAAGCTAAGTCAGAATCTCTTCCTTGGCCTTCAGCACCTTGAATACTTGTACCTTGAATATAATGCCATCAAAGAAGTTTTGCCAGGGACATTTAATGTAATGCCAAAACTTAAGGTCCTCTACTTAAATAACAACCTTCTGCAGACTTTGCCACCCCATATCTTTTCCGGTGTTCCGCTCACCAGATTAAATCTGAAAACAAACCAATTCGCTCATTTGCCTGTGAGCAAGGTCTTGGACGAACTGGATATGCTGGTACAAATTGAACTTGAAGACAACCCCTGGGACTGTACCTGTGATTCAGTTGGGCTGCAAAAATGGATACAAAAACAGAGTAAGAATACAATGATAGGTGATATTTTTTGTAAATCTCCAGGACACCTAGCAAAAAAAGAACTGAAATCCCTGAACAGTGAAGTCTTGTGTCCAGGTTTAATAAACAGCCCTGCCCTACCAACTCATGCCAGTTTTGTAGTTGTGACAACTTCTTCTACTACTACCAACATTGCAGACACCACCCTGCGGTCCCTTACAGATGCTGTCCCACTTTCTGTTCTAATATTAGGACTTCTAATTGTGTTTATAACTATTGTATTTTGTGCAGCAGGAGTAGTTGTTCTTGTTCTGCATCGGCGACGAAGATGCAAAAAGAAACAAGCAGATGAACAAATGAGGGATAGTAGCCCCGTTCACCTTCAGTACAGCATGTATGGGCATAAGACAACACACCACACAATGGAACGCCCAGCTGCAACTCTCTATGAGCAACGTATGGTTACTCCCATGGTTCAGGTCTACCACAGCCCATCCTTCAGCCCCAAGCATACTGAGCAACAGGAGGAGGGAAGTGAGAAGGAAGCTAACGATTCCAAACACCTCCGCCGAAGTCTCCTGGAAAGAGAGAACAGTTCACCTCTTACAGGTTCAAATGTCAAATATAAGGCTACAGATCAATCTGCTGAATTTCTGTCTTTTCAGGATGCCAGCTGCTTGTATAGAAACATTCTTGAAAAAGAGAGAGAACTGCAGCAACTAGGGATCACAGAGTACCTAAGAAAAAACATTGTCCAGCTTCAGCCTGACATGGAAGTTCATTATCCTGGAACACATGAGGAGCTGAAGCTAATGGAAACACTCATGTACTCCAGACCAAGAAAGGTTTTTCTAGAACAAACTAAAAATGAGTATTTTGAACTCAAAGCTAATTTACATGCTGAACCTGACTACCTGGAAGTCCTGGAGCAGCAAACATGAAATGATAACACGTTGGGCTGGGGCTGAATTTCTGTAATTCTATTTTAAGTTGGAAACATTGTCAATAAAAGTGCCTTATGATAACATGTCAATAGTCAGAATTTAAGCACAGCAGTAACCCTAGCAAAAAACCCCTCAGGGATCACTGTGGGAAGCCATGGAGTTGTGTGCAGACAATATGTCTCACCCCAAGTTAAATAAGAACTTTCTGTGATTGAACTGTTGGAGGAAGATTGCTTATTGCAATATTCCTCAACATTTTATAAAGGTGTGTATGGCAGTCCTCATTCTGTACCCAACCTATGGAAAAATATCTACCTTTACACTTTCTTTTTTTCCCTCAGTTTAATTAGATTCCATTTAAAAAACAAAAACAAAAAAAAAACCACAAAAAAAAAAAAAAAAGAAATGAAAACAAACAAAAAAAAACCCACCTGTGTTTGTAGTTGTAAGGTTAGAGTGTATTGGTTAGGTTAATACATGCACTGCATACATGACCACTGTCTACAACTACATCTAACATACCCTTATAATAAATATCAAAGGAGTTGAAATGTTGTCATACTAAATGTCAGTTAAAAAAAAAGAAACACAAAAAGATTTTTGTGTATGCACCCACAGCCTGCAAATATTTAAGTATTTTATACAGAACTTCATCATGTGCTTTTTGTATCAGTACGTGGAAGGAAAAATATGTTACTATGTTTATCCAACATCTTCAATGAAGAAAAAAGCAAGCCTTTTGCTACTTTCCCTGTCTGATAGCTTTACCTAAGTTCGGACAATCTTTTCTTGAGCTGCTGCTATAAAATATTGTGCATCACTGGTGTTTCAACTCATAATCCCGGGCAATTTGAAAAGCTACTGAGAATCATCTGTAAATATGTTACTGTGTTTAATAAGTTTGGGTTTTATATATATATATATATATATATAAATAACTTCTGTGCTGGCTTTAAATATTCTTGGAGGAAATGAGTTTCCTGTGGCTAGGAACTTCCAAGTGCAAATATAGGTTCTTTCCCACCCTACCCAAAAGCAACTCCCAGAGAGAATAACTGCAACAATACACACACGAGGAAGAGTAATAGTATTTAGCTGTTTGTACAAAAATATGTTATATTTTCTGAAATTAGAAAAAAATAGAGTGTTGTGGGAAAAATAGGTTAAAAAAAGTAGAACACTGCAGATTTATTTTTGCAATGAATTCTAGCTAGGTTTATATTTACTATTTATTCTGTATAATTTTGTATAATTTTTCAACTCACAAGAAAAGAAAAAGCTTATTTCTGGCTGCCTTTCAAGAAAATCAAGGAACTGTTCTCTATCAATGAAAAAGAAATAAAGAGATTTTTAAATGTCTTTTTCTTAAAGGTCGCTTTTTAAAGAAGGCAGCAACTTCTGCATGCACAAGTTTAAAACCGTTGTCTAATTAGACACAATTAGACAGAAAGCTTCTCACTCTTGTCATGTGGACAGAAGCATCTTGTCCAGAGTGCAGTAAGACCATTCAATTTCTGTGCATGACTGACATGGTGCCAAAACACAAATTCTGACCTGCATTTATCTTCCTCTAAGCAAATCTTTTGTAAACTGACTATGCATGAAATTTTTTTCCGAATTTCTATTTGTAGAGCAAAAAATCAGCTTAATTACTACATGTCTATATATGTATGCTAAACTTAGCATTGAAGTCTTCATAAACTCAAAGTAAAAAGATACATTCTTTAGTTCAGCTTACTGTTGATGTCTTACGTATTTGTATATACAAATGTGAGTTGTTCATGTTCTTTGTACATAACTTTCTGATAGAAAATTTTCCTATACATATGAAAGTCAGATTCTCAGTTCTTTAAAATTTGCATAGAGATAATGACTTTGATGGTGCTATACTAATTTCTGTAATTTGAGGATCTGACCACATGTTGTCTCGGTTAACAAATCAACTTCCTTATTAATATTTTTGAGGTGACACCAATTTGCTATGGAAGTCTTGTTGGCTCCCAAAAATCAAAATGTCAGTTATTAGAGAATAAGTATTATTTCCTCTTTCTATGACTGAGAATAATTTAGTTCAGAAAACCTGTGTATTTAAGAGGATTAAGAAGAGTAAATCTGGTGACAACATATTTGTTTCATTGCTACCTTTATTCTGGACAAGTAATGTTAAGTATTACTTGTGCAGGTAAGAGTGAGACAAAAAGGAAAATGCAGCTACATTAACTTAGGTATCTAGTGTTATTTTAGCTGTCCTTGGATATTCAAGATATGTGAATGGGCTTCATGGTCATGCCATAGAACCTGTGGAAACCCATGCCCTGATCTGGACGAGCAACTGGAGCCTAGGTGGGATGGCTTAGAGCATTAAAATGACACTAGATGTCTACACTTAAACAATCTAGTTTCACACAGAAAAAAAAAAAATCTAACTTCTGTATTTGAAATAATTATGATCCAGAGTTCGTTTTTGAATTCTCATAGATCTCAAATTAGAGGGAAAAAAAAAAAAAAAAAAAAAAAACAACCAAACAAAAAAGAACAAAAATTTACATGGTACTTAATAACAAAGTTTAGTATTTCAGTGTCTTTCATTTCAGTAGTTATTTCCATTAGTAAAAAATGGGTGTAAAAATTATACCCTACAATTGGCAAGATGCAGGGAAATGATGATTCAGGCCCTCAGGCTTAGACTTAAGAGAAATAGCTTCAGACTAAAGACAATTGCCACATGCACAGATGTCACTTTGCTAAACTGTTAACAGTTACTTGGCAGAATGTTGAGGACAACTGTGTGGCAAACA
Organism: Morus bassanus; assembly: GCA_031468815.1. Lineage (NCBI taxonomy): Eukaryota > Metazoa > Chordata > Aves > Suliformes > Sulidae > Morus > Morus bassanus. The sequence continues at coordinate 52,652,170 of CM062568.1, read as the reverse complement.
TTCTTTGTTGCAGTCTTAAAGCATCAGAAAGAAGAGTGAGCTAAATTCATGTCAAAGCAACTCAGTTATACAGATGTATCAGAACATCACTCAGCAGAATTAGAGAGCACTTTAGCTTTTAGCTTTCCCTCAGCAGGGAGATTCACATCATTCATTATATAAGGGCAACTGTATTCCGTGGCAGTCTGTAACACTGCAAATAGTTTTGCAGTATACAGGAACCACTAGAATGTGGCATGCCATCCACTTTCCTATCATCTCTCCTACTGGACTGACATGTAGTGAAATTTTGTATGATGAGGAGAGAAGGGTCTGCCTATAACATTACCTCTTACTAACATTCTCAGGCAGTGATTTTCCAGCTATTAGGAAATTTTATATTGCCATAACAAAAATGGATAAGAATTTGGCCTTATATGATTATTCTTCAGCTGAAGAATATCAGTATTTGCAGATAAAAATAAAATCGTGACATAAAGAAAGTATCATGTACAAAGAAAGAAGGATGCAATATCTGTTTCTAAATCTTCCTTAGAGCATATTCATCATAAAAATTAGAAATCTGTCCTTAATGTTATTGATGTTTGTGGAAAGTTGGGAGGGGTATTCAGAATTTTTTCTGTTAAAACATATTCCTATTTTTTTTCTAGTGCCAGGCACAGTTAAGTGGTTTGATACATTTGACTTAGGTAGAATAATGGAGGTTGGAAGGCAATGTTTGACAGTCTGCAACAAAGTGGATCCATTTTTCTCCTGTCAGCATGATAGTTTAACTAAGTGTGAGAACAGTGCTTTGTCAAGCACACTGGTGTACATGGCAGCTATGTTATTGTTGTTAGGGTACCTCAAGGTAACCAACACTAAAATTTTTCCCCTCATATTTGAGTGAAAAAAATATATTAGATAACACTATAGATCTGTTCCCTAAATAAAAAGATATTAAAGCATTTTATTGCATTTTTTATTTTAAACCATTTTTATCTTTTCAACTTCATAAAAGTCAAATGTATTTCTCTTTTTCTTCTTGATACAGGTATTTTTCACACAGACTTTTAGTACTTGAATATATTACCTCCAGTGATGTTTTTCCAAGTTTCTGAACAGAAAAAAAAAAAACAACACCCCACCGCAAAAACCCCTTCCAACAAAACCTGTAAATTTACACACAGATTAGGTTATTTGCCTGTTCAGAAACAGTCCAATATGTTCACACATTCTTCTCCATTAGAATGATAGATCAAATTTTCTGTAACCAAATTCCAGACTGAAAATGAGTTCATACATTTTGTCAGTGATGTGTCAAAGCTACCAGATTCGAATCCAAAACTTTTTCACCTGCAGTCATTGTTTCTCTGACTGGAATTTGAGAATCAGGTTTTGGCCCCTCTTTGCATGACAAAGAAATCCCCAGTATGACCCCAAACACACGATGTTTACAAGGTGCCACTTACCTACATAGAGATTACTAATTGTATAGTATGTTAAAATGAAAAGATAAATTTGACTGGGATTGCAAACCATCTTACAAAGATCCATTTCTGGTGTGTTAAGAAGAAAGTGTATTTACCAGAAATAAAACATTATTTTGCAGGTTAAAGTAATAGCGGCAAGGGAAAAATGGAGATTGAATCTCAAAGTCATCATCAGAAAGGATTCTGGATTATCATTCTGAAGATGACATTGTCTACAGCAATATGCTTTATCATCCACAATAACACAATCTGCAAGTCTTACATAGATGCACTGAAATCATCATGAGGGAAAAAAACAATCAAGTACTTGTCTTAGTTCAAAATATCAGCTGAGAAACTTTCTTAAGATTGGCACATTTCTCTTCTCTTGTGCTCCCCAACACAGAATACATTTATTTCCACTAATGTATTTCCTGCCTAGCCATAGACACCCCTGTGGCAGTACAATCTACTGTTGTAATTGAAACTTACTCCTTGGACAGGTTTTGCAGTGTGTGCATTGCCTTCAGCAGTCAGTTCCTCTGGGACTTGATGTTTGGTGCACCCTGTTGGATTTAAGACAGGGAAGATGGACCTATTACTGGTCTTGTATTATAAGTCAAAAGACCTGTCCCTTTTTGATTTTCTGAAGTTTATGATGTTCTTGATCTTGTTTGAGGAGTTGGTATCAAATCCTTTTGTTCCTTGAAACAGAAGTGAACTGTAGCTGGAACCAATATGGGAAAGTTAATCGCCTTACTGAAAAGTTATAGCATGGTGTTTTCTTTCCTGCACATCTCCGAACAGTCAGCTTTGGCTTTTTGACACAACAGAACAAACTCTTAAGAGCCACAGTCTAATGGAAAACAGCTAACCTCAAGGAAGAAAGTAAAACACCAGATGCTGTTCAGCTCTATGAAAGCAAGATGCGATAAAGAACTTTTTTTTTGTTTATTCAGCATCACCAAGATGGAGTGCAAGTACATGTGCACAGCACATTTCATAAAACATTTACCAAAGTTCTGTGTTTTAAGACATTAACTTCAAAATATTCACAATATGTTCCTCGTTTTACAACTGGAAGGACTACTTCTACTATTACTTTTAGTTCATGCAATGGAATGATGGAATACAGAAAAGAAGGAACAACTTGGTTTCATATTCCAAGGACAAATGTTATTTATTGAATTTCAGCTGTTTGCCTTTGTAGATCAATTCATCCAGATTATTTAATTTTGAGATAATTTGTTTTACAAGTTAAGAGTTTTTTTTAATTCTTCCAGTTGTATTTAATTACCAAATAAACAGCAGAAGAGTAGATAATTGTTCAAACAAAAAGAAATCTGAAACCTTTTATACATGCAGAAAATCTATGGACTCTTAGAATAAACTTGCACTTTAAAATAAACTATAAAATTTATTTTGTTAGCTCATAAAAGTTAATATTATTTTTAGTTTTAAATTAAGAGACATATCAGCATTTTTGCATTTTTTAAAATTCAGGGCCAACATAACACTTCCATAATGACACATATTTGGGTTAAATGCATATTAAATGGTTCCATACTAAGGCATAGATATAAAAAAAAAACATACTCTCAAATATAATCTGATACTCCCCCGTCTTTCCCTGCTGAAACTGTGTAGTGTGTTGTGCAAAAAAAATGCACATTTCCTGGGCAAGGAGACTAAACAAGATGAATTCTTTTGTATCTTTGTTATATGCACTTTTTTGGGGAATAGAATGTTATGCCTTCCCATCCCTGTGGTGCGGAACGTTCACACAGTTCATATGAGATGTAATTACCTGAGAAGTTCAGACTTAAAACAATGCACGACATTCTTAACAGAAGGGATTGGCCCAACTAGTAGTCTATGCACTCACATTCTTCTGAAAATGCAAGGTTGTTGCAACTGCACTTTTTTAAAAGATCCTGTCTATCAAATATCCTTTGAATATATCTGCTAGATCAGACCCCAAATATCCTCTCAAATATTGATAATCAAATCTCAAAACTTGGTAAGACTCAAGATTCCAGGCTGCTAATTCTAGGCTAGTTTATGGGCATCCAGACACCTTGAATCTTTGGGTACTTGGAGGACAGTGAAAAACCTCTACGGTCATATGTTATAGAGGAAGAGTTTTTGAGCAATAGTTAAAGATTTAAACTGTTCTTTCCATTTGGCCTGAGGTGTTCAATATTCAGCAGCATTGATTTAAGGATGAATGTAAAATATTAATAAATCAGAAATGTAGCATTTAGATGCCACCATTCACAAAAGGTAAATGATTCCATGAGATGAAAATTAAGGTATGGAGATTTTAACTGTCTCATGTGTTATATAAGTGTCATTAAGTAATATATCACTTCAGGAGAGATGGAGGGGGGAGGAGATGTTGCTGTCTATTGACCACTCATGCATTCAGATTTCCTGAAAAGAAATGCTGTGCTGAGGACAGCTATTTTTCTTCTGCCATACATGATATTATGAAGGCTGAATCATGTTCTATAGATTCTAAAGTAATTGTTTATGATAGGCTGAAATCTATCACTGCTCTAAGCACTGAAGTATCATCTGAAGTCAACTGGACTTCTGGCAGTCTTAGATTCCATGATTATTTTTATTCATAAAAATGACCACAGAATAAACAGAAGCTTTATTATTTTCTGATATAAAAACAATCCTGTAAAGAAAATTATGCCCTCTGAGTTTTTGATTCATGTCCTGATCCAAGGGCCATTAAAGATAAAGAATGATGTATTTTGGATCTGGAGTTATGTAACGTCATCATAGAAGTCTATGTTTTTTTCTGCAGAGATATGTATAGAAAAAAAAAATGTGTGCAAAAACTTAGGGGTGTTGTTGTACCAAGTCTTTTTCCAGCCAGCACAAATTGGAAGTAAACAAGACCAGTGACTGTTCTTAACTATAAGGCCCAAACATATGTTGACTTCACAAAAATGATTCTGAAGATATTCATGACACTGTGTCTTGAAAAAGTGGAAGGTACGTGTCTGTTTTTCCCCTTCATTTTTTCTAACACCTAAGTATCTAAATAAGATCACAACATAGATTATAAAGGTCAATATCAATAGTAAACACCTAAAAGTTATTTGGATAATAAGAAAACCTTCTTCACTAGGAGGGGTAGTGCATCACTGAAGTACGATACCCAAGGAATCTGTGGAAACTTAGTCCCCAGGAGATTTTCAGGACTTTGCTGTACAAAATCACAGCTGGTCTAGAGGAAGCAACAGACCCGCTTGAAGCAGGAGGCTGGACTAGACAGCCTCCCAAGGCCCCTTCCAGGCAAAATATCTGTGGTTCTAATATGATTCTGCAAAAGTTTTTTGAGGGCAAAATTTCTCTTCTATACATAGTCTTCCTGAATATGAAGTTACAGAAAAAGGCAATACTCACCAAACACTCACATGAAATAAAAGCTTTTCAACTAACTTCCGTAAGATATAGAGAAGCAGTAATATCAATGCTGCATCAAATTAAACAGCATTTCTCTGATGTTGGTCAGAATGCATGTGAACTGTGATTACCTAAGTTTATTGTTAAAAGCATTTTCTTTTACATGACAGGTGAATTCAAATTTCTAAATAAAATGCTGAAATGATCTGAAACTTTTGAAGAGTGATCCATTTCTGTACTAACTGAATTAATGAACCTTGTTTTCTTGACATACTGGTGTTGTAATCCTTCACATATTTCAAAGGTAATTATAATTTTACTTTTTCAAAGGATCTTCCAGGCTTTAACAGTTCTTACTTTATATATTCTATTTGTCAGAAGGCCAAATTATCATGCAGTATATGATTAATGTATATTTTACATTAAAAATATTTTTTACATAAAATTCTACTTTGAATTTTTCAAATTATGAAGCATCAGTTGGAGCAAGGTGCTTCTCTAAATGTAACTGATTTAGTTGAATCAGGATCTATGTGATATAAATAGATTTTGATAAAAATCATATGACAATTTTCTTAGCTCTACAGTCATGGATTTGAGGGGGGGGGGCTGGTATTTTAATTTGCTTATGATGTTTCTGGCAACAGTAACCTCATGGAGAACTTTTGATACTCCTAAAAAATGAAGTACCTAGTATAGTGGAGTAGCATTTAGAACCAGTATACCTAACAAATTATCCTAAAAGGATTATCTTTTAATTTTGTTTGCTTTATTCCCTGGGTGGTATTGGATGTACACTCAGCTTTTATCGTTTCCTCAGCTTAATTTGTCACTTAGCTAGGATCAGATTTACAATTGCATCAATGAAATTTTTAAACAATATTGAATTTCTAAGCTTTGATGGTTGAAGTAAGTATACTTCTTTCCAATAAACACATAATCACAGATGTGTTTATTGCTAATTTATTACACATTGATTATCATCACATCAAGTAATTGTCTTGGTTATTACCATCTTCTTTTGGGTCATGAACCACTGCAGGTAATACTGGAAGTGCCACTTTCTTTTCCCCATCAAAAATATAATAATAACAACTCTTTAAGAAAGGTGAATATTAGAAAACATATTAATTCTTTTACATGTGATGCAAGTATTCAGTGGGACTACTACAAAGGACTTATTTATCCACATATATTTTCTCAACTGGAAATTGCTTTGGTTTTAGTTGGATTTTGGATTATCTTATAAAATAGATGATGCCTCTTTTCTTCAACTTTCAGATCCTATGTTGTCTTAAAATGTGCTGTTAAGGAAAAGAAGGTATGCACAATATTAATGCTGAGCAGTGGAAAGAATATCAGACCTCTCTTTTGTGTCTGTATAGTGCTTCATGTTACTGTTAATTAGTAATCAGTCTTTCCACAGTCCTTGTATGGTATGTTATCTATTATTACCTGAAACCAGATACATCCATACAGATCTAGAGCAAAAATGAATGGAACAATATTTTCCTTTTTCTTATACTCTTCTCTAGGTATGTACTTGTCATGGTTTTAGCTGGGATAGTTGATTTTCTTCACTGTAGCTAGCATAGTGCTGTGTTTTAGACTTGGTATGTAAATAATGTTGATAACACCCTGGTGTTTTAGTTGTTGCTGGGTAGTGTTTACACTAGTCAAGGACTTTACAGCTTCCCATGCTCTGCCAGGTGCAAAAGAAGTCGGGAGGGGAGGGGATACAACCAGGAGAGCTGATTCGAATTGGCCAAAGGGTATTCCATATCATGTGATGTCATGCCCAGTATATTAACTGGGGGAAATTGGCCGGGGGAGGCAGCGATCACGGCTCGGGGACCGGCAGCGTCGGTCGGCGGGTGGTGAGCGGTTGCAGCACTTGTTGTTTAGTTTTGGTTTTGTTTTTTTTCTTCTTTCCCTCTCCTTCTAGTGTTTCATCTCTCTCTCGCTCATTATTTTCCTTTTCATTATATTAGTATTATTGCTGTTTTATTCTAATTATTAAACTGTTCTTGTCTCAACCCACGAGTTTTCTTACTTTGGCCCTTCCGATTCTCTCCCCCATCCCACAAGGGTGGGGGAGTGAGCGAGCGGCTGTGTGGTGCTTAGTTGCTGACCGGGGCTAAACCACAACAGTACTTTAGTCATTCTTGGAGACTGGATACTAAATGGATCTTTGATTTGACCTAAGATGGTTCCTAGTAAGTTCATAATATGTACTTGTATACGATCACTGTGGAAACCAATTTTCTCAGACATAACTATAACTAGAAGTGGTTTATTGACTCTTTTATGGAATCTTTTTTAATAGAAATTCTTAATTTCCATTCTTATGATAGTACTGTATTATATTAATCTTGTAGATTAAACCTCTGAAAGGTAGTGCAAACCTGGATGTGTTTCTACTAGAGCAATTATTTAGCCACCTGAGGAGGAAGTAAAAGACTAAATGATTAAAATAATCACAGAGAATCATCCACAAAAATTTAATGAAATAACTGCTACTTTGAGCTTAAGCACAGACATAAGAGTTCAGAAGTTTTTCAGAAAGACACAAAAATGCTCCTTACTCCTACAACTTAAAAGTAGAAAATTAGACACTAGTCATGTAATTCTTTGATATTAAAGTCAATCAAAATGTGATTGTTTTCTACTTACATGTAACAATTCAATCCCACAAAGACTTGAAAATTTTCTTCCCACATAAAAAGTTTTTTCAGACAAGAAATGCCTAAATAGGCTATGGAAAGTAGCTGATGTAATGCATAGATATACATAGTATTCTGTTAGTAATGCAGTGAATCCTTAATCTCACTTCTAATAGGAAGAGACAAGAGAAGACTGAAAAATGTAAGGAAATCAAATTAATCAAAACAACTGTAAAAAAGAAAGACAAAGAAATAAATCATTAAAAAAAAACGTAAAGAGGATAAAAACATTTCAAGCATTGATCCATTGCTCTTTGCATAGCCTATCATATATTTATCTTCAATAGGTTTTGTTTCTTTTTTTTCCTTTTTTACTTCTTTCTTTTTTCACTTTTTATCTTTTCTTTTTTTAATGTATATATAAGTTGGTGGCCCAAAGGAATTTGTGGGTTTTACGTGACATCTCTCTAGGATTTTTCTGCTCACCACTGGACAATGGTATAGTCTCTATCCTGGGCTTTTAAAACAAACCATATGTCTAAGTTCCTAATAAACTTGCTAGTGTATAAGTCATTACTAGGGTTCTTTTCTATTTTGGGGTAAAAACATCACAATACAAACAAGTAAAACAATATTTATACTGGGAAAGGGGAAGAAGAAAAGGAATTACAGCTCAAGCTGGCTGGGAATTTTTCTATCAAAGTACAGCTTGATGGAAAAAATGTGTTTTCAGAATCCTCAGCATTTCACACAGGAAGACTTTTTTGCCAAAAATAACACCTAATTTTTTCAGTTGAACACAGTTGTCAATAATTAAATATTTCAGTTTTTCAGACTGTTTTGTTTTGACATTACCCACCCCTAATCTTTCATAAAACCCTAAGAAATAGTAAAAGGTAAGCCTATGATTTTATTTTATTTTTTTCTGCTGAAAAATTTTATTTGTTGAGCAACACCTTTCATTATATTGTCACAATTTTCCATCTAGCTTGATAGGGGTGTGGGGAATACAGACTGAAAGATGGCAGAGTATTATGGCAGTTCTGATACGAGTTTCAGTGACTGTAACAGCCAAAACTGGATCTGGCAAAAATAAATGGAATGTTTCACTTTAGGAATTATATACTTTTTTTCTTTTTTTTTTTTTTTTTTTTTTTAAAGTTGAACATATTTATGAACAACTTTTCATAAATATTTTGCTATTTTACTTTCTGTTTTAGTACAAGCTTAAGCAAAGTTGAAGTTCAAAATTTTCTATTTGACCAACTACATGTGAAACAAAACAAAATATTATCAGTTCTCATGAAGCTAATATAAGAATACAGATTACTAGAGTGCCAGACTCTTAAAATACATGCCTGAGTAGGATCACCCATACCAAGTGACTGCCAGGCCTGCGAGCCTCTGTAATGGCTGCTTTTGGATTAGTAGCAGGTGATTATCCCAACCTACTAAAGGAGATCATGAAGGAGATGAGTTGCAGTATGTACTTAATGTTCACATGATAGATGAAAGAGCTAGGCCACTGGTTCCCGTAGCCTAGAACAGCTTCTAGTGGTGGGTCAAAATCTTTCACTGCAATTCCCTACTAAATAGTTTAGAGAAAATTTCATGGCAATAAGAAAAAGAGAGATGGTAACTACTGATAAATGTTTAATTTTTTTTTTTTTATTAGGAAAATATAAAGTCAGCCTATGTGTAAGAACTTGTCCTTTTTCTTCAGTTTTTGGTGGATTTGGATTTGGTTGGGGGTTTTTCTTTTCTTTTCTCTTTTTTAAAGTATAGAAGTCATAAAAACTATGTAATTTTCCTTGACGTGAAGGAATGATAAGTATCATGACAATTCAATGATTTCTCTGTAATTTATTATTGGCCTTTTGTACAAAGACAGTAATATTAGTTCTTTTCTGCTCAATTTGCATATTGCACCACAAAAACTTCATTACAGTAGAAACACCATGACACCATATACTGTCAGTGGTCCAATTACCAAGGGATTTAAAATCCTGTAAAAATGGGTGTTCAAGAGCATATTTCAAAGGTCTGAGAGGAAATAATTTAGTAACCTGAAGAAATACTTTCTACTTTAGTACTTGTCTCTTGTAAAGGATACTAGTACTTTCTATATCACTTAGAAAAGAGAATGTAGAATTACAGGTCAAAAACACTGAACTAAGCATAGTAACATTTGAATAATCTATACTTTTAAGACCATATGGTGTGGAGCATAAAAGAGGAAGCAGTTTCTTGTATTAATGTTACGCAATTATTCCCTCATTTCCATTTGAACATAACCCTCTAACTGAGTTTTCAGCTTTACCTGTGAGACATTTACTAAAGAGAATTCTTTTTCCTGCTACCACCAACAAAACAGGAAAAAAAATATGAGGGGAAATAAAAAAGCTGCTCTGCTAGCATCTATCTGCTGCAGACATATGTGTGTTTCTCTATCTACTTACACCTATTAATCTTTCTTAAGCTGTGGGTGTAGTGCTGGATCAGTTTTTCCAATCCAGCAGCCATTACATGTTTGTCAATCATTCCTAGTAAACATGCATTGGAATAAACATGTCGTCTGGCCCATCAACAGGTTAAGCTTCAAATTCAGGAAGTTCAGTAAGGAATTCCATCTTTGGTAACAGGTTTGGACTGATTGTTTAAAAGAAACATGTGTGACATCAAATATTTTTTTCACAGCTGGTATGAATGTTAAGTGTATTATCAAAGATGAAATCCCAACACTACCTAAAATTATTACAGGGTCTGTTAAACCCTCCCTAGATCCAGAGAGCTATGGCCCCTCCACCTACTGATGCTAGCACTCCTACTTGCTTTGATAATAAACCTAAACTGTGTTATTAGGGAGGAATTTCTGTGTTAGATAATTTAGACCTTTGGACAGTTAAAACTGTAAAGTACTTTGCCTGTAAAGGTGAAGTAGACAGCCAGGTAAGCATCAACAGAATTAAATAATACATATAAAGCAGAAACAAAAAGTAAGGTTTAAGCACTGAGATAGCATTTAGGCAGATTGGTTTATATATTATACGATAATCAATCTCTCATCAGCAAAACTGACTGAGAGTTGAAAATATTATAATCAGCACCATCATTTTCATTCAAATAATACAATTTACAGTAATCATTCTGCATAATCATTAGACCATAAGGCATACAGCTTTTTTCTTTTGCATTTTTACTTATTTGTATTTATTGTTTCATTTATTAAAAAATGTGTGTTTCCTATAGGGGTATTTTTTCTTGAACTAATCTTTAATGCTTTCCAATTTTTTCCAGAGCAAGAATCCTTTTCTGCTTTTTAAGTTATCAGGATGACTTTTAAGAAATAAAAAGTGTGTATTCCCCCATAGCTTATAGTGGTCATCTACATTTGCTCCTAGAACCTCATTTTTCAAAAAATGGAGCGTCTGTACTTTGTGTTATTCAACTAAAGAGCTATTTCTATTTATACATACAGTGGAGTGCCTCATATATAATGGGGTATAGTGAAAACAAAGGTAATCCTTCTAAGAAGAGACTGTGCAAGGGTTAAATCACAAGAAAGAAAAAATTCCTAAGGGCTGTCTGCTCTGGAAATTTAAGCTACCAATGAGGCTAAGTTTTAACAAAAATTAAAAAGTTACAACATTAATGAGAAATGGCTGAATCTCATCACCTATGAATAGGACTTTTTAATACTATTACTATTTACTTCTATGTGATTGTCTTCTCAGACATTAAATTCTTCTTCCCTGTGCTCTTAAGTGTCTGCAAAGCACCCAGAAGTCTGTGAACACTCTGTAGTTAGTGTAGGTATTAGTGCATATTGTTATATATTCTCATATATGCACTATAGTGATCCAGAAAACCCAAAGGGGATAGAAACTGAGCAAGTGCAGGATCAGGGCCTGCCATTTTAATATATTAAAGGAAGTATTAAAGATTTGCTATTCCTGAAGTACAATCACTGAGAGTTTAAGTTGCAAATTTAGTAAACTTCCATGATTATTAATATTTTACTGTAACACTAGATTCATAGAATCATAGAATCATTAAGGTTTGAAAAGACCCCTAGGATCATCAAGTCCAACTATCAACCCAACACCACCATGTCTCTTAAACCATGTCCCAAAGTGCCACATCTACATGTTTTTTGAACTCCTCCAGGGATGGTGACTCCACCACCTCTCTGGGCAGCCTGTTCCAATGCCTGACCACTTTTTTAGTACAGAATTTTTTCCTAATATCCAATCTAAACCTCCCCTGATGCAACCTGAGGCCATTTCCTTATGTTCTATCGCTAGTAACTTGGGAGAAGAGACCAACACTCACCTCGCTACAACCTCCTTTCAGGTAGTTGTAGAAAGCAATGAGGTCTCCCCTCAGCCTCCTCTTCTCCAGACTAAACAACCCCAGTTCCCTCAGCCGCTCCTCATAAGACCTTCTCTCCAGACCCTTCACCAGCTTTGTTGCCCTTCTCTGGACACGCTCTAGCACCTCAATGTCCTTCTTGTACTGAGGGCCCCAAAACTGAACACAGTATTTGAGGTGCGGCCTCACCAGTGCCAAGTACAGGGGCACAATCATTTCCCTACTCCTGATGGCCACACTATTCCTGACTGTTGTGGTTTAGCCCCGGTCAGCAACTAAGCACCACACAGCCGCTCGCTCACTCCCCCAACCCCTGTGGGATGGGGGAGAGAATCGGAAGGGCCAAAGTAAGAAAACTCGTGGGTTGAGATAAGAACAGTTTAATAATTAGAATAAAACAGCAATAATACTAATATAATGAAAAGGAAAATAATGAGCGAGAGAGAGATGAAACACTGGAAGAAGAGAGAAAAAAAAAACAAAACCAAAACTAAACAACAAGTGCTGCAACCGCTCACCACCTGCCAACCGATGCTGCCGGTCCCCAAGCCGCAATCGCTGCTTCCCCCGGCCAATTCCCCCCAGTTAATGTACTGGGCATGACGTCACATGATATGGAACACCCTTTGGCCAATTCGAACCAGCTCTCCTGGTTGTATCCCCTCCCCTCCCGGCTTCTTGTGCACCTGGCAGAGCATGGGAAGCTGGAAAAGTCCTTGACTAGTGTAAGCACTACCCAGCAACAACTAAAACACCAGGGTGTTATCAACATTATTTACATACCAAGTCTAAAACACAGCACTATGCTAGCTACAGTGAAGAAAATCAACTATCCCAGCTAAAACCATGACAGTATCCATCCCTTATTCCATACCATTTACGTCATGCTCAGGTCTCATACTATGCAATATGACCTCAATAACTACCACCCGCCTCCCCATCCTTTGATGACATATGCAGATATCATTTATCATTCCCATAGTCTATGGACCATCCCTGTAGAACATCTGTAGAGGGTCCACACATGTCCATTGAGTTCATTCAGTCCATAACTTTGGGCTCCATCTATCGTAACAGTCTTTCAAGGCTGGAGAGATGGTCTGCGTGGTGTTGGATTGTTGCATGCTGAAGCCAGTCTTTGTTCCAATAAAAATGTCCCTGAAATGAGAGCATGAGTCCTTTATTTTTCTTCACCTTTGTAGAGTGATTGTGTCCACATGAATGTGAGAGAGAGAATTAAAAAAAAAAAGAAAAATTGTCTTTCATGCTTGTTCCTCTTGACTTGCAGAGATGAATAGGAAAAACAAAGGGGCAATAAACGTACATTGAGTTCTTCGTTATTTTCCAAGGCTCTTTGATAAAAGTAACCTAAATGACCAAAGCTGTAAAAGCACTGCTCATTTCTTTTTCTAAATGTCTCCAGAGAAATCTTCTTACAGTTTAAACAAATAAAAACAAACAAACAAAAAAAAAAACAGGCTTTTTAACTGTCAGTCTTGTTAGCTTACTGTGGGATTTGACAGGCAAATAACATTTTCTCTGGTTTATGGAAAAGATCCCATTATAAGGTTTGTATTCAGACTTCTAATAAAAATAATTTAACTCACTCTCTTGGAGCTGTGTCAGCTCTGCAGTATCAATGAAAAAACTGTAGCTTCATGGTCTTCAGTAAGGTTATTACATTACATAAAGATACAATTGCAGACTGAAAATTAAATTAAATAGCTTAACTCTAGGATCTGATTTTTTATTTATTTCAGTCAAATTTCAGTAATTCCCAAACTTCACACTTTCATTGTTTAAAATCTGTACATTTGTATTTGTCTTGGCATATAACATACTATTTGTGTAACTGGTCCTTTGCAGACATCAAAGAGAATAAGGTTCATGCTCCATGATGGAATATGGATTCTTCAGCTATGAATCACAGGCCTTTTTCATTTAAGTTACAAGAAAGCTTAAGGTAGGACAAAGCATCTGTACAGTGTTGAATCATTTCTTTGAGTGTGACCACATTTACTCTGTAATAACAATGAAGAACACATTTTTGCTGCTTATTTACTTATTTGAAAAAAAACCAACCAGATGTTTGAAAGAAATAAAAGATTATGTACAAAGATCACAATCTAAAATATATATGCATCCATATATAGACATGCAGAAGCATGTATGCATGCATATATATTACATATAAATAAAATATCCTTGGATCCCTTGGTAAAGTATTATGGGTTTTTTTAGTTGAGACAGAACAATCGGATTTCCAAATACCAGAAGAACAAAATTATTAGTTAGCGATTTTGCAAAAATTGATATTTTCTTCATGGTTCATGAACTGCCTGTGATTAAAGACTACTTTGGTAAAGAAAACAGATGTGCAACAAATAGTAATACTTCCTATTTGTTCAAAACCAGAAAGGCCTCAGTTAAATTCCTATTGTCAGGTTTGTGCGCCATACTTTAAGGATGATTTATAACAGCTGGAGAAAGACCAGAGGACATTAAAAAGATGACCAGTGCCTAGAAAATATAATTTCTATGAAAATATTGAGTGAACTGGGACTGTTTATCCTAACAAAGAGAAAACCATGAAAGAAGCAAGGTGACATTCTTTTTTAATACCTAAAAGTATGGTGTAAAGAGGAAAGGAATAGTTTCGAAGATATGAAAATAATAATGATCTTAAAATTTAATTGGGAAAATTAGGTTAGATGTAGATAAAAAAAACCCATGGAACTTTATAATAAAGGTAGCAGAACATTTAAATACACTGTCTGAGAGGCTGTTAAACCTCTTTTATGAGGATTTTCAAATAAAGCTGAACAAGCATCTGTCAAGAATTGTGAGTACAATTAATGCATCCTTGGAGCAGGGGCTTCACATCAACTCTAGGATTCTAAGATCAATGGTGAGATTTTTGTTTTTACAAAGCTAAAAATTATAATCATTGCTGCATTTTAAGACATGCAGGACCAGGGAAAAAAAAAAACAAGTCCTTTTTTTCTTACAGTCATTGTCACTAAATATATGTATATAATATAATTTAAATTCTAAAGTCTGGACAGTATCATAGGTCAAGTACTATATATGCATAATACATTACCACTATTAGAGGAGAAGAGAATTCATGTGTTTCTCATGGGAGAAAACTTTTAATCCACGACTCAGGACATTGTTGACTTTTTGAATCACTTCCAAAAGCAAGAGAAAAAATTAATTAGCAAGTGTATTGTGCTCCATTTAATATTATATTTTCATGGAGTTGCTAAACTAGAGTGTTGTTCATAGTGTTCAGCACAGGCAGGTTTTTTAAGCCTCAGAGTGTCCCCTGACAAATGAAAAGTCAGAGCTAGAACTTGTGCTATATAGAAATATATTTGTTTGTACTATAATTACTGTCTCTTCTTTAATTAAAAAATGCTTCTTTCAGAAGTTCTGTCTTTTTATATATAATGACATTCCCTTTATCTACCACTACTCAGAGGAGTGCTGATTTCTTATCAGATCAGGCATCATGTTAATTTGTGCTTCATGAAGAATTCATTGAAATAATCTATTCTAGAAATGGCAATATCAAGGGTAATTCTGAAAAGGTCTAAATCCACAAAAAAGTAACTGAAACTACTTTGTTTAAGGTCTTTGTGAGTGGTGGGAATCATCTTTTGGGTATGTAAGTTTTTTTACCTCTATCATAGTCATTCCCTGATTGCTTTGAAAACATTTTAGAAACCACAACTGCCAATTTCAAATAGTTCTTCTGTACTTATTTTGCTGGCACTGAGTTTATGTTTGTGGTGTTTGGCTTTAATCATTAGATACTTGTGCTGCCATATTAAGGGTTTTTCCTGGAAATGTACATTTTTGTATCTGTATATTTCATGTATATGTATGTACTTTTTTGTTTTCTGTCATGCATAAATATAAAGGAGTGGTTTATCGCCATTAAGGATGCTTGGACTTTGTGTCATTAACATATCCTTCTTCTTTGAAAGCAAACATATTTAAAAGTGATGGATGTTAAAGGTTATGTGTTCAGTTTAGGAGAAATCTTGTGATAATCAGCACTATTTTGTCCCAAAAGGAAAGCTCTAATACAGAGCATATTTATTGGAATGGAAATATAAAGCTTCGATGTAAGTCTCTTCAGAAAGTGAAGAAAAGGCTAAACCAGACATGGTGGTTTGTACAGACTGCATGTTTCTAAATCTTTTTGACATGCTGTCCAGAAGAATCAACCAGGCAGCCAAGGGGATTGAGAGGAGACTTCCTAAGTGATTTTAAAAAGTAATACAGTTTCTTAATTCATCAACTGTTATTAAATTAGTGTGCTCCCTCAACTGTCACCTCAGGTTTCATTCAAACTGAGTTCTACAGTTATATCTAACCGCAGGGCATGTAGTCACAAAACCATTTACAATGCATCTATTTTTTTTTTTTTTGCAGATGTTGTCTGCGTATTGTTCTACACTACAATTTCTTTGTAGTCATTGCAGAACAGCAATACTGTTAGGAAGATAACATTTAATACCATAAGTTACCTCTTTAGCTTAGAAGTTGTCTAGTTTATCAAATAGATGGACTTGTCTTTCTCCTTTAAAACAAGTGTTATTATAACAACATTCTCTCTGAATGGAAATGAGTGAACCGTACATTTAAAGAAATTTGTATGTGTGTATGTTTAAAACATGTAAAATATGCACAAGCATTCATGTGTATATCCATACACACACATGGTTTTGTCCCTGATGCCTTTCTAAACATACCACGTCTATGCCACAGTCCCCACCTCCGTTCTCCTTCAGGTCATATCTGAAAGCCCATTTGCCATTATGCCTCAAGAAGATTTCAAGCCTGTCACTTTTATTTGTGATGAGTAAGCGTCCCATATTTTTGTGGATTTAAGCATTTAGATTTTGGAGAAAATCAGTTAACATACAGGTCACTGGACAGACTAGGTTCTTCCTCTCCCTGTTTCTTTATCACTCTGAAGAACCAGCCACATGACCTAGAAAACCTTACCAGATAAGGGATGGGAGATTGAATGTTCACATCTACCAGTTCTCCCAGTTACTTTACATTTGCACACAGTGCAATGTTCTTTAAATAACATTACTGTATATCTCATAAGTTGTTATGTATTATTTCCCAGGCAAAATTTAGAGATAATTGTTTAAAGAAAATTTCCTAATTTCAGATTACCATTATTATCATCCTCTGGCAGGAGAGGAAGAAATGGATGGAAACCTGTGTAAACACTATTAGGGATGTTGGGGCTCAGGGGAGTGGGGGATGAATTTGGCAGCCCAAGAGAGGTGAGGTTGCCACAGCTCCATGCCCCCAGGTCAACCAGTAGCAAAGCTGAGCATGTATTCCTAGTAGGCACATGCACACACAAATACATGCATACAACACATACACGTGTGTATATATACATACATATATATATATACACACACAGAGGAAACAGAGACAGGCACACTCAGCACTCAAACAAACACAAACAGCACCAATGGCCTCATCCTGCTTCCCTCTCTGGCTGATTAACGTGAAAGTCTGTTAGTGGGAAATATACATTTGCACATGTATATTTATGTGCAATGTGGATCCCTCCAGCAGCGGGGCTCAAACACTCGGTCTGTTCAGTTGCTGCCCCTGGATCCCAATCTCCCCAGTTTCTGGCACCTGGACATACAAGCCCCTGGGGCCACTGCTGATGCAGAATCACACATATGACTGATCCCCCCGTAGCTGACCATGGACACTCAGTCAATCCCATACTTCATCCTGGATTGTCGCCAGGTGCCTCAGCCTTACACACACACAGACAAACCCACAGAGAAAAAAGTGTGTCGCCCAGTTGAGCCCTCAGACCCCAGAGTCTCTCCAGCAGCTGGGTGGGACACCCCTGGTCCCTCCAACAGCCAGCTCACCCTTAGAGACACACACCCACCCCTGGGTCCCAGGCCACTTCATCTGCTTACTGGCTAGACCAGTTTGATCTTCACTAGTGCTTACACATTCATTCGCACACCTACCCTCAACCCAGTTCCTGGCACCACAGACACACAGGTCTTTATGACCTGAGGTCCCACGTCAGTTGTTAGAACTTTAAATCACCTACATCTCTCCTTTTCCCTGCCTTTGATTTCCCCTAAACATCCCATTGCAAGTCTTGGGCAATCCCAAAATGCTCTTCCCCTACATATCATAATGTGTCTCATACCTCTATGCCGTGAACGACTTCAGTTCTTAAGGTGTTCTGGAAAGCTGCTCCCCTTGACTCTTCTTGATGGGTTTCAAACCTGGATATTGGGGCAGAGGGTCTCCTGGGACTGCCCTTCCTCTGCATCCTTAATTTGGGTTCCTGCCTGCCTTTGTGCCCCTGTGCTGCTTTGGGATTGTGGAGATGGGCCTTTGATGGGTTGATCACTTCTGTGATGGGCTTGACAGTAGCCTGGTCAGGTATCATTTAGGCTTGTCCACCTGTCATTACCTCTCTGTGGTCCTTTATGTGTGTGTAGATGTGCTTATTTTAATATAACCTAACAAGGAATATTTTATTTATTGACTAATAAATATGACTTTTTTGTACAGACTGCAATATGACTTTTAAAATTAGCATTGTGAAAGACATTATAATGTGTGAAGACACAAGATTATTTTGTTGGTAATGCACAATTAAACTCTTCTGAGAATAATTGTAGTGGAAGGACTAGTAATCAAAGCCGGCAAGACATATACACATAAGTAATTACATAGAGATAAGATTTCCTGTTGTCACCAGCTTGCTGCTCAGTACCTGTCTTTTTTTACTGAATGCCTATTTTTTTTACTGAATGTCTAGTTCTCTTCAAGGTGATACACTACCTTGACAGGTCTTCAGAACCTTACTAATTTCCTGTCATCAGTTTCACAAAAAAGAGTAAATGTCTCCCTGTAGATGATTCCTGAGGTGCCAGGTAGACTGGGTGAATCCAGTATATTAGTTTCCTTTGCTTCATTTAAATATCATTGTTGGTTCACAGGGAATATAAATTTCAGTGTAAGAGCACTGTGACTTATTTCTCAGAAGGAAGATAGGGATATTTTTCCAACTTTGGCTATGCCATGATGTGGTTTCTTTTTACAGGTAAATCTATCTATATTATAAGCCATGGGGAGGAATACAGTGTTCAAATCATCTTTTTGTCTCCTGGTAGAAATACAAAGACTAATCTCCACCTCCTTTTTATAAAGGAAAAAAATAACGCTTGTAATATTTTGGTGAAAATATATGAATAAAAAAAAGAAAGAACATATAATTTTGGTAGTGAGCATGAAACCTATATTGACACCAGTTTAAAAAAAAAGATATAGACAAAATTCTAATTTAAGATGTGAAGAACTTCAAAGCTGTTATTTTCAATAGCTGAAACAAAGTTCAGCAGTACTAGGTTAAAGATGTATTGCACATTGCGTATTGTTGTGTCATGGTTTAACCTCAGTCAGCAGCCAAGCACCACGCAGCTGCTCGCTCACTCCCCCCTGGTGGGATGGGGGAAAGAATCAGAAGAGTAAAAGTGAGGAAACTCCTGGGTTGAGATAAAGACCGTTGAATAGGGAAAGCAAAAGTCACATGTGCAAGCAAAGCAAAACAAGGAATTCATTCACTACTTCCCATGGGCAGACAGGTGTTCAGCCATCCCCAGGAAAGCAGGGCTCCATCACACGTAACGGTTACTTGGGAAGACAAACGCCATCACTCCAAACATCCCCCTCTTCCTTCTTCTTCCCCCAGCTTTATATACTGAGCATGACGTCATACGGTATGGGATATCCCTTTGGTCAGTTTGGGTCAGCTGTCCCAGCTCTGTCCCCTCTCAACTTCTTGTGCAGTGGCAGAGCAAGGGAAGCAGAAAAAATCCTTGACTAGTGTAAGCACTACTTAGCAACAACTAAAACATTTCTGCATTATCAACACTGTTTTCAGCATAAATCCAAAACATAGCCCCACACTAGCTACTATGAAGAAATTAACTCTATCCCAGCAGAAACCAGGACACGTTGGCACTGAAAATAAAAAGCGGAAAAAAAAAAGAAAAAATGTAGTGATATTGTTGTTCAGGGTTTCTTAATTACACTGCCAGTCTTATTTTTCCTCACCACATGGTATATTTATAAAATCTTGGGTTTGTTTATGCATTGTCACAAGTGTTGTGTCTTTTGCAACAGTAGCATAACATTGAAAACAGAGTCTTAATCCTGCATCTTTACTTTAAATTTATTTGTAGCAAAATAAATTTATTTGTAGCAGAGCAAAAATAGGTCTGACCTCAGGACACACTGGGATTCAGTTTCAGGTTGCTTTTTTTCATGGCTCTAAAAATCTGGCATTTCTGTCTGTCCTTTTATAGGTTATATAAGTCTTCACGTTATGGGTGGTTCATTAGTGGGTTGCTATATCAGAATTATTTGTTGACAATTGGATCTATGAATTCTATTTCAATGTCCAGAGCTTAATATTTATCTATAAACCCTGTGCAACTCACAGTACTTCAGATTTAAATCTCATTTTCTTGTGAGGAGAAAGGCAGGACTGCATTCCTCATTTTACAATTGGCAAAAGAAAGAGTCGTAAAATAGGTTTCATCCCAACCTCTTTTTGTGGTTGAGCAACACATTGTCTCTTCACAATGTAGACATTCAAAGTAAATCAGATGAATCTGCTTTAAAAAAGAGTTTTTCTCTATTGATTATAATGGGCAACCAGGTGACGTAGACACCTTTATCATAGCTGCCTAAAGCTGTATATGAGGGAACCCTGCCAGAGAGCTGTTAACACTTTTCCAAGTTCACAGAAGATGTCTTGAAAGGAAATTCAGTGCAGGTCCCTCAGGTCTCATTTGCAGAAATTCTCTCCTGAAAAATTGTCCTGATAGTCTATAAATACAGAATTCATAGGATTTGGAGGGGAAAGATTGAGGCTGTATTGCTGGGAGGTAAAAAGGTTTTCTATGGTTTTATGGTCACTTGAATTTATTTGTTTCCTCCATGTAATTATTTTCATGCCTCTGATTAGTCATTAAATCACTACTTTCCTGATTAATTGATCAAAAGTATTTTATTGTTATTTATATCTAAAGGAAAAATAAAGCGAAAGTACTGGCCTTAAAAATATCCATGAATTAAACTCTTCTAACTTATTTTGAAATTTTTTTGTTTCCTATTAATGAATCAGAGCTTCTAGACTTCCCTCTCCTTATTTACTATTGTAAATCTTCTTCTGTACTAATTATCTACAAAATTTACTAGTTGCTCAAAACATTTCTATTTACCATGTTTCTAAACTATAATTATGAAATACTGAAAGTTAAGATCTCTTTAGTTTGCATTTGCCTTTCATCATTTTAGTGCAAATAGAGGAAAATAAGTTGTTTATCAAAATCCAACTGTTTCTTTAGCTTAATTCTGTACAGCTTTTCATCAAGTATAATTATTTTTGTTTATGTACACAGAGTACAAAATAATTTTAAACAAATATTTATCATCCAGTTTGCATGACTGCACAATGACCTAAAAAACCAAAGAATCAGGACTGTGGAGTTTATGAGATTCCTTTCCCAAATATAAAACATTTTGCAAGACTGACTTTTCGTATTACTGAAGGTTTGTTTTTAAATACAGTACTTCATGTGCTGAACCAAAACTTTTAAATATTTTTTATGATATTTTACAACTTTTACAAAATAAATTCAGGCAAAATACCTTTCATGAATACAATATAGCATATATTACTTCATAATTATAACCTGAGTTAAACAGTTAAGGCTGGCTTGATGTATAAAACTCAGCTAAATTATTGAGCTTGTCTTAACTCATGAGACTCCTATCTTAAGGATAATGAAACCAAATACTTTATAGTAAAGCTTTAAGTGTTTTCATATCTTCATCCCACACTGACTACAGCTTTGGAGAGAAGGAATGTATGTGTATGTATACATACCTCCAAGATTTTATAGATAGAAATGTATAGATATCTCCAATTTACTCTTCTGTTTCTCCATAAGCTACATCACTACATTGCATGTAGCTGTTGCATTACATATAATAGGTAACATTTTATTCTAGTTTAAGCATTATAAAAAATGGAAAATAGAAGACATAGACCTTTCCATTAAAAAATATATTAAAGGCAAGAAAAAACCTGTGACATAAAACCAGAATAAAACTAGAAATGTTACTAAAAAAGCCTGGAACCTAAGACCATATATTTAAATGAATTAGCCATACCAGAAGCATATAAATAACAAATTATTAGAATATATGTGTTTATTAGAAATTGTGTACTATTTTCTCCTTTTTGCATATTATTATCCTAACTACCTGTACAGTGAATGCAATCTATCATATTTGCATAACAGGGCAAATCATGCATTTATGTTTACAATGTTGTAACCACTTTGACTAATTCATGTAAGACCAAAAAGGAAAACCACACACAGAAATAAGGTGAGGCCAAATGGAGAGGAAAAGTGTATAAAGAATCTGGTTTCCCCTCTTTGTGTAGAAGCACATTTCTTACTCTTCAGAACAGTTCCCTGACTAAGGGCAGGCGAGGAAAATTGAGCCAGCCAAAGCTGGAAGGAAAAAAACTATACCAAATGACATATGTACCTGCTCTCAAAGTTGTGACTGATCCATGGGCAAATCATCACATAGTAATTGACACCTGAAGCTTTATACCTTTCTAGGAAATCATCTGAACTTCTCCTCTAAGTGAAAACACAGAGCAAAGACTCGGGGCTGTGAGCCAAGAACAGCGAAGTTACTAATGCTTCAGTGGCTGAAGGTGGGCTGCAGGGCATGATACAGGGACATTCACTTCCCAAGTCATAGTGTTGCCTGCACTTCAGTAGACAGGGCATGTGTAACTTTGAAAAACAGTTGAGATATTTTAGAATGCTATGTAATTCTATTTAATCTATAGGCTTTCATCCTTCAAATTTTTTATTGTTTTTACTTCTCTCATACCTATCAAGATTCCAAGCTTCTTCCTCCACACTTTACCGGATGCAAGACTTTACACCTCATAGAAACAAAATAATCTTTTTTATACAAAAGAATAAATCGTAATAAGGTATATTTTTTATCTTTTTATGCAGTTCAGAAGACTTGAAAGTCAGAACAAGGGACAATACAGATGAATGATAATATGTGTAGATAATAAATGTAAAAAACTCTATAGGCATGCACTAGAAAAAATCTATTACTGACAACATGGAAAATTGACAAAAAAAACCCAGTGTTTAAAATTTTATCTCCGCAATGATTCTGTGCTAGTTTGTCAATTGACAAAATAAATATTTATTCCTAATTTGGAGGAGATAATTTCCAAATATACTTCATTCCGAATAGGTTGTAACATAGTGACAGTGGAGTTAAATTAAAACTGTTTTCCTGGCCTTTGAAAGAAAACCTGTACTAAGAAAATGTATAGTACAAAATCTCGCAGTAATTGTATGTATAGTCCCATCAAATAATTAACCTACTAACAGCATGTAAGATATTCCAGTCTATGGACACACTCACACCAGGCATACACACAGGGTCACACGTACAGAGTGGTATTTATGGTACTTTCACTTGGGGCTGATGCTACTAACAAAGGAAATATTGTAATCCCTATAATTATATGTATATTGAACCTTAAGTAATCACATGTATGTTTTGTACTTCAGTTTTCGATGACGTAAAGAGTGTAGAGATAGAGAAAACTCTCACTAGGATTATGGCCACAGTGTGTTCTCAAAAATAATTTTAGGAGGATGTTCCTCCTTTATCTACTTTGTCTCCCTTTCACTAGTTCCCCATGAAATAATAATTTTATTGTTATTTGGTTTTGTAATCACTGACAATGGAGTCAGCTTTAGACTAGATAGATGCAAACTTAAATGTCTTAATGCAGTTGTCTGTCTAAACACCCCTCAAGTTCACTGAAGATCTAGGAAACAAAACCCGTAGAGCCCAGATACTAGTCTGTTGATCAAATGTAGGTGCCTACTTTAACATAACATATCTCCCTAGCCTCTACTGCCTGAACTGGCTGACTCTCCCTTAATTGTAAAGTAAGCCTAGACAGCTCTCAAGGCTGAACATCTTCACTATTAAGCTACTAGTTACAGACTCCCTCTTTCTCTGGTACAATGAATTTCAAATTCTCTTCAGCCTGTAGAACAACTTCAGCAGCAAGTGTGAAGAAGTTCACTGTGCTATGAAGTTTTCATTACAAAACTCACAAAATTTATGCTGTTCTTCAGAAAAGATGAGGAATAATTACAGAGAGACTAGAGAAGATGTCCAGAAGGAAAGATGTAACAACTTGGGCTTGTTTAGACTGAAGAAGAGAACACGGAAGAGGAAATGTGTTAATAATCCTTAAATATATCGAAGGATGTTGCAGTGACCAATATGTCCTCCAGGCAGTTGTGGAGAAAGCAAGTAACAATTGAAGTGAAGCAAGAATGGGCAATTCAGCTTTAAATTGTTGCTCTGACTAATGGCTTGAATGACTTGAATTTAAGCTTAGTATTACCATGAACTTTTAATCACCTGAATTTGTTGGGATGGGTTGAGCTTTAGTCTCTGCATTGATTACCTTTATCTGGAACTGAATCCCTTATCAAATCTACCTTAAAAGGAAAAAAACAAAGGAATAAAAAGAGAAAAAAGAAGGAATAGTGTAGTCTTATGGAATAAATATTTCTTTCCACAACAGAACAGACAGAACTTGAATGACTACTGTCTCTGTTTGGACCTCATATGTTTTTAAAACAACAATTTTACATTGTCATTATAATTTAAAAACTTACTAAAATTACTATAAATCATAAACTACATCTACTGCTTTCTCTCTGTTTGCATGTTACATCTCTTGTATATTCATAACTTCTGTAACAGGATATTCTAGTCCATATGGTTCCCAATGCAGTCAGAACAAATACTTTCCCACAGAAAGTGGTAATATATCCTATGATCTCTCCTGTTTGTCATTGGCATATTCTTATTTGTCACTTGCCTTGCATGTTGTTGTTCTGCCTGTACGGATGCAATCTGTCTCTTGAATTATATCATTTAGAAACAGTTGTTTAATTATTTCAGAGACATTCGTATTACTAAATAGGTTTTGTCATCTCATTTACATAATTTTGCATAAGCGTTTGTTGTCAAATGCATGCCTAAGATTTTCTGAACCATTCTATCCTATAGAACAACTGTCAGCATCAACAAAGTTATCTATGAGAAGACACAGATGCCCATGTTAAAAAGTAAATGTCCTTCTTATTCTGCAAAATATTCAAAATAATTTAATCACATCTTCCACCTTATTAATATATGGACAGCAATGCATTTTTTCCCCCTAAGAACCACTACAATGATTGTTCTTGTTTAGAAATAAATACTGCATTTTAGTTATGGAAAGGTTTTATTCATTATAGTTTTGCATGTACAGCAACGATAATGATATTTACAGTAGTTTTCCTATGAACATTATGAACTTTAACAAATATTGCACTACAATATAGTGAACTTATAAGTCTAGCTTTTAGATAAATATGTATAATGTAACATTGAATTAGTATGCATTCCACTACATTTATATAAATGCATCTTTTAAAAGTTATAAGCTTCATAAATAGTTATATTTGAGGTTCTGGAATACTTAGCAAAATTACTATTAAAACCTTCCTTTTTAATTAGTGTTAAAGCTAAAATTGAATATAGAATAAAGTAAAAGGAAATTACATGAGAAAGTATACTTTTTGTAACTGCTCTTAAGTAACACATATTTCAAAAAAAGGCTAAGTTAAAACTTAAATTCTGAATCTGTACAATAACTTGACTTTGCATTCACATGGATGAACAAAGATAAACTGTATATGGATTATTTTTGATTACTAAACAGATGGTCATTATCTGCACTTAATTTTCACTGCAAGATTGTATCTTTTTGTTGTATGCACCATGTAACAATGTTCCCCTACAGGTGTCTCATTCTAATAATTTCCAAACTTTCATGTCGTACCTTTCACTGGTGTACTTGAACAGAATGCATAACATATTATATCAAATATTTCTTTAGTAGTAGGCATGACTACACTATTTTTATTTTATAGCTACATGATGTGATTTGCCTAAGGGGCCTCAAAAACCCAGAGGCTATTCTGTCTTAACAATCACCAGATGATTGAACAAAACAGAAAAAAGTCTAATTATGGATTGAAGTTGTGTATTAGCATTTGAATTAATATATGTCATGGTTTTAGCTGGGATAGTTAATTTTCTTCACTGTAGCTAGTATAGTGCTGTGTTTTAGACTTAGCATGAAAATAATGTTGATAACACACTAATATTTTAGTTGTTGCTGGGTAGTGCTTACACTAGTCAAGGACTTTTCCAGCTTCCCATGCTCTGCCAGGTGCACAAGAAGCCGGGAGGGGAGGGGATACAAACCAAGAGAGCTGGTTCGAATTGGCCAAAGGGTATTCCATATCATGTGATGTCATGCCCAGTATATGAACTGGGGGGAGTTGGCTGGGGGAAGCAGTGATCGCGTCTCGGGGACCGGCAGCGTCGGTCGGCGGGTGGTGAGCAGTTGCAGCACTTGTTGTTTAGTTTTGTGGTTTTTTTCTCTTCTTCCAAGGTTTCATCTCTCTCGCTCATTATTTTTATTTTAATTATATTATTATTATTATTGTTATTGCAGTTTTATTTTAATTATTAAACTGTTCTTATCTCAACCCACGAGTTTTCTTACTTTGGCCCTTCTGATTCTCTCCCCCATCCCACAGGGGTTGGGGGAGTAAGCGAGTGGCTGTGTGGTGCTTAGTTGCTGACCGGGGTTAAACCACAACCCTATATTCAGAAAATTTCTGCTCTGGACTCAGCTTTGAAACGTAAAAAGGCCAAATCTTGACAAGGTTGAGTACTTGCTTTGCAGTGCTGTCATACTTCATATAAGAGGAAAGGCTTACCAATCTTTTTAACATGGACCCATAATTTGAAACAGATTAACTCTCCAAAAATTAGCTATTTAACCTACAACATAAACTTTCCTGGATATTTTCAGAAGACAGTGGAGATTCATAAGCACTCTAACACATTCTGTAATGGTGGAATGAATTATGTTTACATATTATTTCTCATTGAAGGCCTGAAACTAGTGGTGTTCTGCAGGGGTCTGTGCTGGGTCCAGTCCTGTTCAATATATTCATCAATGACCTGGATGAAGGGACAGAGTGTATCCTCAGCAAGTTTGCTGATGATACCAAATTGGGAGGAGTGGCTGATACACCAGAAGGCTGTGCTGCCATTCAGCGGAACCTGGACAGGCTGGAGAGCTGGGCCAAGGGCAACCTGATGAAATTCAACAAGAGAAAGTGTAGGGTCCTGCACCTGGGGAGGAACAATCCCATGCACCAGTAGAGGTTGGGGGTTGACCTGCTGGAAAGCAGCTCCAATGAGAAGGACCTGGGAGTGCTGGTGGACAGCAGGTTGATCATGAGCCAGCACTATGCCCTTGTAGCCAGAAGACCAACAGTATCCTGGGGTGCATTAAAAGGAGTGTGGCCAGTAGGTCAAGGGAGGTTATCCTCCCCTTTTACTGTGCCTTAGTGAGAACACATTTGGAGTACTGTGTCCAGTTTTGGGCCCCCCAGTTTAAGAAGGTCAGGGAACTGCTTGAGCAAGTCCAGTGGAGAGCTACAAAGATGCTCAGGGGACTGGAGCATCTCCCTTATGAGGAAAGGCTGAGAGACCTGGGTTTGTTCAGCCTGGAGAAGAGAAGACTGAGGGGGGATCTTGTCAATACTTATAACTATCTGAAGGGTGGGTGTCAAAAGGATGAGGCCAGACTCTTTTCAGTGGTGTGCAACGACAGGACAGGGGGCAATGGGCACAAATTGGAACTCAGGAAATTCCACCTCAGTGTGAGGTAAAACTTCTTTCTTTTGAGGGTGACAGAGCAGTGGAACAGGCTGCCCAGAGAGGTTGTGGAGTCTCCTTCTCTGGATGTATTCAAACCCACCTAGACGCAGTCCTGTGCACCCTGCTGTAGGTGTACCTGCTCAAGCAGGGGGTTGGACAAGATGATCTCCAGAGGTCCCTTTAAACCCCAACCATTCTGTGATTCTGTGATTATGCCTGGCTTCTAAAGGCTTATACGTAGTAAAATGAATCTTACCTTTTTTGATCCACCACTCAACTGTATCCAACTCTCTCTAGCATATGCTGCGACAGTTATATGGATTTGTACAGTACATGTAAAACTATGGGTTAGATTTAAAAAGGAATATCGGTGCCTTTACTCAGTGGTATCCTTGGAAGGGAATTGAGGACCCTGTGTTAGAAACCAAGGCTCTCTACACAGTGCACATGGAGAGGAAGAGGCCTGAAAATGAGATCCAGAGTTACCAGCACATTGATATAGCCTGTAGTCAAGTGCTGAACAGTAGAATGTCTCATATCTGGTGCCACATTGGAGATTGCTATTTCTAGAGTGAGAATAGATACATTAAACCATTATTTCAAAAAACACTGGTACTTTCTGAAAACAACTTTTTAGCTCTGGTCTTATCTGTGTCACAGAAAATCAGTGCTGAATTTATCTTACTTGCTATGGGAATTCGCACACATATTTGTTATCTTTGTAGAAGTGCCATAGCTCCAAATTTAGAAGGCTTTTATAATTCTAGCACTCTTTACTCTCCTCTTGCTTAAGATGGACTATTAAGCAGTAAATGATTTTAAATTACCTGATTTAAAACAGAACATTCAAAAGCCAGCAGGGTGTTCTGGGAAAGGGGACTGAAGGAGATGGTTGTGTTTTATTTCTTTGCACACAGTCTTGTTGACAGTTGCTTATATTAAAATTTATTAGAAAATAAAACCAATATAATAAATTATTGGAACAGGGATGGGAAATGAAGGCTTTTAATCTCTGCTTAAATGTCATAACTCTAAGATAAAAAGACACATTTACATTTCCTTTCTTTTCCTAGCCCAGTAAATCTTTACATATTCTGCTGATAAACAGGTTCTTTAGAGAGAAGGAAAGTATTACTACCCTTTCTTCTACCCAGCTGACAATCTCCAGTTTAGTGCTTAAGTGACTGTCATGAGGATGAGAAATGTACATTTGCAATCCTTCATGCATGGAGAGAAACTGAAGCTCGGGTTTTCATTGTATGCATAGATGCTTTAATCTGTCAGGTTTGTTTAAAGGCACTTCACAATCTTTCATCAAAAGCAGTTTAGAAATATACAGCTGCCTCAACTACATTTTGTGTGTCATATTATTTCTCAAGTTGGGTTTTTCAGTATCAATTGGGCAGATGCTTATTTGTTCAGGATTTCTAACTTGGAAAAAATTAGTAATAGTAACTTTAGGGCCTGATTTAGTATAATCTCCTTTCACTTCAGTAACAGATAAGTAGGTATTACAATTTTAGATTTAGGTACCTACTTTTTGTTTAAATCTTTGTTATCATCTGGCTTTTCTTCTGTTTCCAAAGTAAGGGAAACCTAGCCCCAAGAGTAAAGAGAATTTGTGGGTTTTTAAGGCTACATAATTTTATCATTTCACACCCAAGGAGGTTTTGTCTTTGAAAACAGCATTCACCAGAGACGTAAATGCAGCTCACATAAAAAATTTGATTACATTTGCTCTTCCATTTGCTTCTGGAAGAATTGAACAAGGTCTTGCTTTTATTTTGTTTTTGATAGCTTGTGAATTTATAAAAAGTTGAATTAACTTTTTGGATAGACATGGGTATGGGAAGCCATTCAAAACTATAGTAAACCACACAGAATTCAGGGAAGGATTGTGCTCCAGGGACAGATGTGTGAAAGTAGTTGAACTGTGTCACCACTTCTTGCAGTCTTTGACCCCCTCAGTTCCTTGGTTTAAAGAAATGCAATTGCAACTGTCTTGGGAGAGAGTCAGAGAAGATCTCTTCCTGGTTGTTCCCCTCAATCCATAAAACAGAGACAGGAAATAAGAAAACAGTTTCCTGAAATTCAACATATAGCAAAAGAGAGGAAAGCTACTGTGAAAAAAGAAAACCAAGGGTGACAATTTAATGGGAAGGGTTCCAAAACACATGAATATCAGTTTTAGGTAATTCATGGAGCTAGTACTTAGGAGATTTAAATTACCTTCCCACGTATGTATGACTTTGAGCAAATTACTTAATATTATTACACTTTGAATTCCTATTTGGAAAATGGTGATATTATTAGACCCTTAAGTTTCCTTTCCTTCCCCTTCTACTTCCTCTTTCCTGCTCCCTCTTCCTGATTCTTATATTATTTTAACCCTTTCAGTTACTATAAGTTTGTATAAAATTTATTAAATGGACAGATGATCACAGATCTGCTGTGGACCTAGATGTTAGCATAATATAAGTAATATTAATCTTGTTCATAAATACCACAATTCTGTCTCACTGGGCAACTACCTGGAAGATTTTTCTGCATCTGACTCTTTATTTTATGTTTTTTAGCTTATTATGTAGTAATCAATTTTGTATATATCTTTAAGTGCTTTGGTATATTCTCTATTTTCTGTGATTTCAAAACACATGTATAAAATCAGTGCTGAAGTTCTCTTCAAAGCTTTACAGATCTTTGGTTGAACCTGATGTGAGTTGTTAACAAGACTCTGAAACAGCAAGTTCTGTATGATTTCATTTTGACAATTTAGTAGTGCATTTAGTGGCTACAGCACAATAAAAATGTTTTCAGTCAGCCTGAAGTTACATTCATACATCAGCCTCTGATATACTCTCTAAAAAATGGTACAAAATTATAGTTTGTCAATGTTAGAGAGATCCACATTTTTTAAAAAATAGCACTTCAGATGTGCCTGTAAAATGTGCAAATATAGTTTCAACATATACATTAGAATAGCATTCAGCACATTCTTTCTTCTGTACATATTTAAAATGAATGTCTTTTTCTGATCCATAAGAATCAGGGAAGTTGCAACGGTACTTCTTTCTAGTCACTGCTCAGCTACTGCCTTGAGCTGCTTTAACGTCTTTGCATGATAGACTGGTAGAGCTGTGCAGTTCTGCCTCTGGGCTTCCTATGGTTCAGAAGACATTTCTGCACCCGCCTGGGTTCCTCACATTCTGACCTCCTGCAACTGGCTCCTACACTGCAGATCCAGATGGGTTTCCTGCAGGCAAGGACTTGCTTGCCTGAGGAAAATAGAGATGGAAAAACATAGGCATTTGAGCCTGATCCAAAGCTTGCTGAAGTCAAGATATGTCTAAAAAATGCACTGCATTTGGCTTTGGCTGAGCTGTTACAATTCGAGCTTGATCTGACCAGTGTCAGTGATAGCTGTGTCTGTTTCAAAAGGTAACTGTTCCTTTGTGCAGACAATACTGTATGTGCAGAAACTTACTGCTGGTAGCAACAACAAATTCAAAAAATAAAGGTAAAAAAATAAATGATGCAAAAAATAAATTATGCAATTATTGTCAACATGCACATAAAATTTGTTCTGTACATAAATAGATTTGCTTAATATCAATAGTAAAAATCTTGAGAAAAAAAGTAAAAATAAGCCATACTTTTATGTGGAAATGCAATGGAAAATGTGAAGAATTTAGCAAAAGGAGTATGTCACACATAATCATGAAAATGCTTAAGATTAAGTGCTCCTGCTTAAAGTTAGGTGCAAATCCTTCTTGTTCTCTTCTATACTAAAAGCTCCTTGATTTGTCTCTGATCTATTCAACAAAATAAATCAGACTGTGAACACATTAAAGTTAACCAGATCTATTCCTTACCCTAGAAATGTTTAATGTTGACAGTCTTGCCCTGAGTGGTAAGTTTGAAAAGTACAGCAAACTACAGTCTGATCTTGGAATATATGTGCTTTCTGTTTTTGAGATGAGTGTATTTTGCTCAAAGGACTATTATTTGCCTCATTGAATTGAAGAGTTGAAATCTTTTGTTACAGAAGGTTTAATGAGAAGTCTTTAATACAGGTGATTAAATTAAACTCATATAAACATGTCAGATACCGAACAAAAGCTATTTTAAAAGTCCCAAATTCTGTACCGGTTACCACACACATCCAAACCTTACTGAGACTTTACCTAGCTTGTTTTTTTATAGCCCATTTCATAAATCCTTTTTAAGAAAATTGTGGTGACATGATGGAAAAATGGCAGTCATTATTGTGTACCCACAGAGGCACTGAAAACAGTGACTGAAGATCCAAGTTGGTAACAGCTTTTTTTTCGTGATGGATATTAAAATTCTCATAAAATGATATAAATTTAACATAACTATTTGGAGTCAGAAAAAAAAAAAAAAAAACAACACAACACATTTTGGGCCAAGGCCATGATATTAGCATTATTTAATGAAAAATAATTTTTTACAACTTTGGAGCAGTCACTGAACTTCCCAACTTCAGGGGGAAGAAGGAGCAGCAAAGAGAAACTGTTATGGACTGACTGTAAACCCCATTCCCTAACCCCCTACATCTCTTATGCTCCTGTCGTTATCTTGACCCATGAGCTTTTTTATTTTATTTTCTCCCCCTATCCTACTGAGGAGGGGAGTGAGAGAGTGGCTGGGTGGAGGTCTGGCAGACCACCGAGATCAACTCACCACACAGACCGCAACTTAAAACTAAAAGAGCAAAGACATAACTATGTGTTACACAAGTGCTATCTGAAGCACTTGAGGGGAAACCTCTGATATATCCACATGACTTTTGCATGTTTGATGGCTGCATGAAGGACCTTGTTTTCCAGCAGTATTGATACAGTACTTTCAATTTTAAAATAGACAAAAATAAAATCACGCAATGGTCTTATAGGAATATACATCAGAATACAAACTGCCTTTCTGGAGCATCTGCTCCAAATGAAGGTATTTCATGTTTAAAACACAGGCAATGCTAGTTTTACCAGAATCAGAAGTTGAATTCACTTTTATTCCATTCCATGATGATTTACCACTCCAGAGTGCACTACTACAGGAAAAAATACTATACTAGTGCTACTAAAAACATTAAATCATTCTATTATTTTTTAACTGTTGATTAAGCAATTTTGAAAGAATATTAGCTTTCTAAGTTATTGTTCTCTTTCTAAGAAAAGCAAATATCTTTGATTCATTATCTAGATGTATATTTAAAATACTGGAAAGCAGAACAGCCAGGCAGAGAAGGACTTTTTCTAATTTGGTAACAAGTAGGTTACACAAAACTTATAAGAAACTCTTGGACCAAGACTCCAGACCATCATTCATTTTCCAGTAGATAATAAAACTTTTGAGACTGGAGATAAATCTTGAAATGCGTGATGTGGCAATTTCTTGTTCTTTCATATATTTTGCCACATAGTAGAATGCATGCTCTGTTTTCAGGCCCAAACACCTTTCATAGTGCTTAAGAAAAGTTACAGACCTAAAGTAATCCATGAAACCAGGCTGCTGAACAAAGCAGAGTAAATTTGCTAGCAAAAAATGCAGAGGAGAGCTGCAGGTCTTACGCCTCATTTCTTAAAGAGAGGCACTTCATTCTGGCCTGGAAAAAGTTTCTTTCTCCATTTAGGATTCATGATCCATCTCCTGACATTAAGGACCTTTAGCATATGCACACAGAAAGATCTCTTAGTTGTTGCAATACATTTGGTCTCCTTGTCCAATATTTTCTAGCTCCATGGCTGGAGCCATAAGACTTTTGTTGAAATCCTCCTTTTCCCTGAGGGGATTTCACCTTAATAATCTATGAACTTATAGGTAGGATATTTTCTGTCTTTGCTGTTAATATTGTGTAGTTTGAATAACATTTTCGTTATTATTGAAATAGATTAGGTTTGAGCTTGGATGCAAAATATTAGAGTGACTACCTCTTGTCTCAGAAGTCTAGAACAGGCTTCTGTTTCTGTTTGTATTCTGCTACAATCACATTAAAATAGGTTTCCAGTTTATTTCCTCCAAGAATGTGTATAAGGAAGAGTGGCTTGTTAATGTAACTGAGTTAAACAATAAGTAATTCTAAAATGATTATGGTACATATTCTTGAGGGGTATGTTTTCAAGCTGTTAGATATTTTTGAGTTTTTACATGTGATTTATGTGAAGTCCGTTGTATCTGGTAATGACTAACTGAGGATAGTGAGATTACGGACATGCAAAGTGCTTTTTTAGAGTGCTTTTCAATTTGCAGAGTGAGGGCCTTGCAGTACATAAAGACAACTGGCATGATGCCCATGTACTGGAGTAATAAGGGTAAATATGCTGATAATTACCATTGTTAGATACCAATTCACCAAGATACCTTGTAATACATACAACTTTCAATTTATTTATATAACACACAGATTTGACATTACTATTACAAAATAAATTCTTATTTTAAAAAATCTGTCTTAAGAGATACTTATCTAGAAACATTGTTAAAAGAAACATCTGACATATTCCAAAGGCTTCTTAATTGAACAAGACTTGTATTTGAAAGTGCTACAAAATGCCTGTCTAATCAGACATAGTCTAAAACAATGTCAGATAATCAAAATAATTCCTGTTGGTTTAAGTGAATAATTTTTTTTTTTTCTTTAGTACTGTAGATATATTTTTTTAAAAACAGAAAATGCCACTGCTCAACTGCCTGTCCACTTATTTTTTCTAATTAAACATTCAAAGTAGAAACTTGAATGAAAATTAATAGTGTATCTAAAGAAAATACAAACATGTAGTAAGATCCAGAAATTACTTTTGATGTACTGTGTAAGAATCTAAACTCCTGAGGGTGTGATACAAACTGACTTTCTAAGCCAGGCAGGACTAAGTCTATTCAGTATTTAGTAGGGTGACCTCAGAAGGGTGCTTAAGGCAGGTTTCATTTACCCTAATTTTAGAAAACTGAAAGCTGATTATCTGATTCTAAATTAATTCCCAGAGGCTTCCTTTGCAGACAATGAAAAGAGAAAGACACATTTGGATGGTAACTTTTCTAGTGCTGAAAAAGGTGTCTAATATTACCAGTATGATTGCACTCTGACTTCTTACATTAATGTAATGAAAGCCAGAGATGACTTGACTAGATTTAGTGACAGACTTTGAGGTGTCGAATATGAGTTCAAAATAATTTCACTTTACTAGTCAAAGAAAATTAATAATTTAGTATTTTGCCCTCCTGTTAAAATAATTGTAACACATCCATACAAAGACATGATTTTAATTGCATTGCAAAATCAGTCTATAAGTGCTCAAAGGCAAGATATTTCTCCAAATACTACTTTTCTCATAAAAATAATGAAAATTAATAAATAAATTTAAATGTCAGTAAAAATACTTGTGGTTTTGATGGAGAGGAAGGTTCCTTATGCTTCAGTTTTTAACTTCTACCACGAAGCAGCAGTGATTTTGTCATCCAAACTCTTTTTTCTCTTTTATACAATTATACCCTATGTTCATGAAATATTTCAGTGATTCTTCTTAAGGAGAATGGAGGAAATTCACCATGGCTGTCACATGGAAATGGTATCTATTGAGAAAAGTACCTGTCTAGGGAATCTATCCTACAGAAGAGTTAAGGAACACATGCTAATACGGCCTAATGAGAAAAGCTAATGATTAATTTTCAGCCTTTATTTTAATTAAAAAGAAAATAATTTCTATAGAAATTTTTTTCTCAAGAATTTTTCATTTAAAGGAAACAAAAATTACTTCCAAAATGCTGTTTGACAAGTTGTTCTTTCAACATTCTTCTGTCATACCTGTTAAAAACGATGATGTGCTGATATTACATACCGTCAAAGAGCAGCTGTCTTTCATCTTTAATGTGTTTGGAGTGATCCTGAGATTAATTTTCATACTTTTGAAGATTAGCTTCTGGATGAAAGATGATATAGAAAAAAACAATGCAGGTATATAGTTTTCACTAAAGAAAATATTAATACACCGAAGATTAATACAGATTTGAAACATGATATATTCTATATTCTATCTCACAGCAGATGTGACTGTATGTATTTAGTTGTGGCATTAGATTAAATTATCCTTGTTTCAAATTTAAAAGTCAAAATTCAGCAAAATACAGCTTATCTAAAATATTATTTTCTAATATCCTACAGTCAAAAAAAGCTTTTGTCTTTTAAATTACTGTAATGTGGTATTAATGAAAAATAGCTTTTTGCAATCGTAATTTCACCTGTTGCAATTTGCATAGTGCCTGTTCTGAAAAATCAGGTTTGCTTATACTCATGGGCTACTCATACAGAATGTTATACTTGTCAGCCTGCATCCAGCCATCAAAGTACAACAGTTTTCCTATTCAGATGACAAAGATAAGAATAGTTTCTATTTTTAGGTAACATTTGTGCTCTCAGCACCTATGCACAAAGTTATTTAATTTCTGATAAAATGACCACTTAAAAGTGATATAAAAATACAAATATGAAGTATGTTATAGAACATTGCATCTTAGAGGGAATGTATATTGCTCTAGTTTTTGTCATGAATCTTTTCCCAAATAAGAACTTATTTATTCATTTATTATTTTACAGGACATTGATTCTTTTTGTTGCAGCACTTTCATCTTTCATTTATAAAGAAAGGCTACATGTGTAATCCTTTAGAGCGCTTTCAGAACTCCAGAAAAAAAAGGCCCTCTGTTCTTAAAAGAAAGCCATGGAAAGTCTGTCCTTGTTCTTCACATTGACACAGATGTCAGCCTGTAGCCACCTCCATTTTATTTTAACAGGTTTTGCTTCTTATTTGGGGGGGAAGTGTTGGAAGAAACCATAAGCTGAATCACTGCCATTAAAAAAGAAATCTAACACATAATAGAAATCTGTTGTAAAAGGAGATCTCACTGAGGGAAGAAGATTTTTTTTCATGAAGAAAAGATAATGCAAAGCTTTAATCTTTATAAAGGCTTTCTATGGATATGAAAGTGTGTTACATTTTGTGTTAGTTTTTGTACTGAGACTGGCAGGTGGCTGGAAGAGGACTCAGGTGAGGTTAACATCTGTCTTTTCATAGCTTGAAGAATTCAGGTTGAATCTTTAAATCATTTTAACTCTTATAATGCTGCAAGTATTAGAATTTTCCCAGTCCTTTTCCATGTTGCAGCACTATGAATGATTTAGATGAATTGTGGTCCCTATCTGAGACCAATTTCTAATAAGAATTATACATACACATATATATAGATACACATGTGTAATTTCTTCTTCCATTTAACTGCTCTCCATTCAAGTAAATTAGTGATTTAAATTCTTTAAAGACAGAACATAATTATCCGTTCTTATGGTAAAATTCCCCTCATAATATCTGTCTAGGTATCTGAATATGTTTTCTTTCCTTTTTTTCTGTGAGGTATAAATGAAACTGAGGTGAAGACTCTAGGCAGATTTTAAGTAACTTTTTTTCAAATTAGTATTAAGGGTATCATAGAATGGTTTGGGTAGGATGGGACCTTCAGAGATCATGTAGTCCAGCCACACTGCCCTGATGGTTTCCACTAGATTAGGTTGCTCAAAGCCCTGTCCAATCTGACCTTGAACACTTCCAGTAGTGGAGGATCCACAATTTCTCTGGACAACCTGTGCCAGCATCTCACCACCTTTCTCTTGAAGCATTTCTTCCTTATGTCCAATCTAGACCTACCGTCTTACAGTTTAAAACTCTTGCCCCTTTTACTGAAACTACAGATCTTTGTAGAAAGTCTCTCTCTGTCTTTCTTGCAAGCCTCCTCTGAGTACTGAAATGCAGCAATCGGATATCTCCACAGCCTTCTCTTCTCTGGGCTGAACAACCCCAACTCTCTCAGCTTTTTTTCATGGGAGAGGTGTTTGAGCCCTCTGATCATTTTAGTGGCCCTCCTCTGGATCCGCTAAATACAGCAGGATAATCACTTCTTTTGAACAGCTGGCTATACTGTGTTTGATGCACCCCAGGATGTGGTTTGCCCTCTTGGCTGCCAGAGCACACTGCTGACTTATATTGAGCCTGCTGTCAACCAGCACCCCCAGAGCCCTTGTTAAATTTCATCCCAATGCTCCAGTCTACCTAGACGCCTCTGCAAGACCTCTTGTCTCCTGAGAGAGTCAACAGCACCTCGCAGGTTAGTATCATCAGGAAACTTGTTAATGGTGCATTCACCTCCTGCATCTAGTTCATTGATAAAAATACTGAACATATTGTCATGTAGTTTCTCCTTTTCCCCAGAAGGTACAAATATGCCCAAATCCTATGATACTGTGTCATGACCATGTAAACACACATTAGCGGTCAGAACCCAATCAGAATAAGTATTTAAAATCCTGCACTTTCTGAAATGAAGGAATCATATGACAATTATGGTTAATCCTGCCTCACTATAAATTTTAAGAACATGGCATTTAGAATAAAATTACACATGAAAAAGAGTTATTTACATGTAGAAGAACAACCACATTTCAGAAATGAATGATGAATGCCATTAATTTCCTAGCTGTCACCTGGGCCCTGACTTTTTGAAAAATTAATTCTATAATGTGTATAAAGCTAAGGATATGTCTAGTCTACTGCCTAAAAACCAGCAAGAGGCCTATCTCTGGTTGAAGGCCAAAAGACACCAACTATCTCACATCTATATTGCTTAGAGATAGCCTAAGCTGTATGTCTTGTAGACATACCTGACTTGTAAAAAGCTGGTTGGAGCAACCTGGAACATAGGCAGCAAATATGTAATCAGCTAAGTGGTAAAGATGATGAGACATCCAGTGCTTCAGCTCATTTCCTGGCTATGCTTTATTTACTGCTCCTGAAGTAGACTGAGGAATTTGTTATTTCACAGTCCTTCAAGAAGGAAGGGAAGAAAGACATGGTAAGAAAGACTTATTTCTAGGCCAGAGGTAGTGAGTTGTTTGGGTGTAGACACTCAAGCAGTGAAATATAGACCCCCATCTTAGTCACCAGAGTATACATCAGTCTTCTTGTTTAAAAATTAAAAAATTTCCTGTCTCTTGTCTTTTTTTGTTTTGCTCAGCCTCAATTCAACAACCTTATATCTTTGTACCTGCTTCAGCTTATTTTCATTCCCTGTTTTCTTGGCACATTCTGTGCAAAATTATGCAAAGAAACTTTGATCCCTATAGAGATTCTGCAAGACAAAGGAATTATTGGTGGGTTTTAACAATCAGTCATTTGCTACCTTCATTTCAGACAAAGCGGAAACATATTACAGTGCAGTACAGCTAACAAGACTCTAAAACTCCCAGCAATGGGATGCACAAAAGGGAAGATGGAGTTTCACTGTTACACAGAAATACCAGTTCATGACAATTCCATTGAGGTTTTTGTAAACAGTGAATCCAAAGACTATTTCTCCACTCCAGTAGCATTATAAATTTAGATTCCAATAGTTATGAATCCTCCTATCCTTCAGAAACAGAGTATGTTCTCTTTATCTGCAGACAAAGGGAAAAAAAAATTCCGTGTGAGTGTTTCACTCTTCCAGAAGCTAGTTTACACACAAAGAAAGCATTGGGCTTCTGCATCTGTCCAGTAAAATTAATATAGCATCTCTTAACACTTTTTCACCTTTAACTTTGACTAGATGACAAGACGAATATGAACACCCTCAGTCTAAATTTATATAACATAAAACAGTTCCCTTGTCATAGCTGGGTGTGTTAATGAAAACATCTAAATAAGGAATGTAAGATTGTCTGGAACTGTTTACACAGAAAAAGAGACATGGCTATTGTATTTGTTTTATATCAATCTCCCCTATATAAACATTCAAAATCTGTAAATACACAGAAGTCAATAAGGGGGTGTGGGGTGGGGGGCAGAGAAATAAAAAAATCTAACCTGCATTTTCAAGTGTTATTAATAAGTGCATTTAACATGAGCAACTGGGACTAAGCTCTTAGCAACTGCTGGCAATATTATTAGGCTATGACTAAGTTTGTAGGAAATCTTTGTTGAGTTACAAGGGCAGAGAGTAAGATGGCTTAAGGGTGAATTAGTTATTGAGTAAACTAAAAAAAAAGCCATCTGAAATAAAAAGCAATTCAATGGAATACCATCTCTCACAAGAGATACCCTTCCATTTTGTATTTTACAGTCACTGGCTACTAGATAATGTGAAAAATCTCATATTTGAAAGATTCTGCTTTTAATTTTACTTTTCACCATCTATTTTAGTGTCCTCAACCTCCATGCTCAATTTATTTGTTTTCACTTTTCTTCCATTAATTTTTGTCTTCCAATAACAAATATTACATTCTTTAATTGTCCAATGTCAAGGTTAAAGGACTTCCACTGTATAACATATAGTCTGTTTTGTAGCCTTTTGTAGTTCATCTACAGTTTTCAGAAGTACATTTTCTATGTTACCTATGAAAAACATGGTAAAGAAAATTCATCAGCTTGCAAAGATCTCTATATACAAAAGGTATAAGATTCATTAATAAATTCTTTCTGGTATCCTGTCCCTGTTCACTCACTGTTTTCCCACATTCAGAAAATGGCTGTAGTGGCAATCATTATTAATAATTAGTGATTAATTTCCAAATTTTACTTCTATTTACTCAGCTGTATCTCTGGAAATTCATAAATATCCACTGCTACTAGTTCAATTGCATTCCAGTAAGAAAATTGATTTTGTGACACTCAAAGCAAGTAGCATGCACATTGATGATATATTAAAAGATGATAAATAAAGAGGACATCTGAAAGAAGGCAGAACCTTCAAATGACTAGGAAAGATGTATATTGGTGAAAGGACAGAAGAAGAGAAAAGATCCATTTGGATTGTATCTCCTATTACGTGGTCAGTGGGTGTCACGATTTAACCCCAGTATGCAGTTCAGCCCTACACAGATGCCCACCCACTTCCCCACAGTGGGATGCAGGATAGAATTAGGGGGGGCAAAAATGTGAAAATTCATGGGTTGAGATGAAGACAATTAAATAGGTAAAGCAAAAGCTGCACATGCAAGAAAAGCAAAATAAGGAATTTACTCACTACTGTGAGGGGCTGAACTGTGGGATATTTGTCTCAAAGGATTGCTTGTTCAAGCGGAAAACACCTCTGACTGCTGAATACGACTGCAAGGCTCTTCTCATGTGTTGTGTTAATAGGTGAAGAAAGTTGGCAGAAAATAAACCCCCTTGCAATCCAGGTGGTCCTCAGATGTCAGAGGGGCTGGGGGTGGCTGAGTTTAGATTCTGAGTGATACCCAATTCAGCACTGTTAGTTTGCAAGGGATTCACTAACAGTACAATCACGATTAGTCTAGTCATGCCCAATAACTCTTCACAGCCAGATTCACTAATAGTGCGGTTTATTGAAGCAACAGAAATACAGGTTACTATTGGATTGCTGGTGTTAAATACACTGTCTGCAAAGCACGTGCAAGTATAAAGCGCTAAAACACAAAATACAAAATAACAAGCTTGTTCTCTACATTTCCCAGGGGAATCACTCAGTGTAACCAAGTGATCAAGTCTTACCTAACAGGCACCCCTATGGGGGAGAAGAGAGGTTCAGTCTGTTGTCTGATCCCAGCAATCTGCAACAGTATCTTCCCTAACGTCCCTCTCTCCTGGGCACAATTTTATACTATTTTATCTTTAGGTTGAGCTTGAGTGACCCTAGTCATACATACTTTCATTATTGATTGGTGTAGAAATTCCTCTCTTCAATTTAAAGATATAGACTAAGAGAAATTCAGAGCGCACGCTCAGTGAGGGGTGGTCACACCTTGGAGCCAGGTAACTTTGGGATGGAGGTGTGTATTTTAGTATTATAAAGAGGTTATAAAGAGCAAAGTTCACCCACGGGGCACGATGCTACTGCGCTGCTCCAGGCATGGTTCCATGGTTCCATCCAGTTCCCAGGTCTGCAGTGATTTCTGTATGAGTTTGGCCATGAAGCCTTCGCGTCACTCCCTCCTCCAATTATCTCCCTTAGATTAGTACACTGAGCTCCCCCAGTGTTCCTAACATCTAAGAGTGCAGGTGGTGTTGCTTTGGGGGCAATCACTGAACCAATTTCCAGCATGCCAGCCACATTCCACTCTGGAAGTAAACTTTTATGAAATGTGGATATAACTTTAGCCTCAATAATTTCAACCTCAATAATCTCACCCACATTAATCATTCCACATCATGTAAGGTAACAGAGGTCAAGGAACGGATGCGTTGCTTTGGGGGATGCACCTAGGCATGGGTGAACACCCCCACCTGCCAAGGCATGCTCAGTCCACAACAAAGGAGCACACAATGACTGCACACACTCCCTGGGGCCAGTATGCTGGGACTGAAAGCATGCACAGGATCCTGTAACAACTGCATGCACTCTATGAGGCCAGAACACCGGGACTGAGAACATGCAGTACGTGCTGTTGCCTAGGAAATGACATCCTGGAATAATCCCTGAATACCCTATAATAGGACTGCGCCACTGAATGGCTGGGGGAACCCCCACCACTGAATCACAAACTATGGACCAACAGGACGCCGCTGGATCCATGGCGGTGGATTCTTGCAACTCTACCTCAAATGCTTCCTTGATTTCTGCCTTTTATTCTATTCTGTCCTATCGCTACCATTTTTTACTTTTTTACTCTTTTGTAATAAAAGTTTTTTCAGGCATACATCATCTGACCTCCTTTGTGTCTTAATCTCATTCTTGGGATCATATCGAACCCCCCCAACACTGGATCAGGACAATTACTTCTCATTTACAGGCAAGTGTTCAACTATTTCAAGGGAAGCATGGCTCCGTCATGGATAATGTTTACCTGGGAAGACAAGTGCCATAACTCCAAACATCCCCCACTTCCTTCTTCTTTTCCCCAGCTTTTACTGCTGAGCTTGATGTCATACGGTATGGTCAGTTGGGGTTAATTGTCCCAGCTGTGTCCTTTCTCAACTTCTTGTGCACCCCCAGCCTACCCTCTGGTGGGGCAGTGTAAGAAACAGAGAAGGCCTTAAGGCTGTGTAAGCACTGCTGAGCAATAGCTAAAACATCCCTCTGTCATCAACCCTGTTTTGGTCACAAGTCCAAAACATAGCACTGTAAAAGCTAACAGGAAGATAATTAATTCTATCCCAGCCAAAAACAGTACCATGGGACTTAAAGCCTCTTCAGAACAAAAGGAGGCATCTTCTACATTTCCAAGCAGGTTCTTCCCTGTTGTATCCCCCCAGTATCACTTTGATGAGCATCAGACACATTTCAGTCCAAAAAGTGGTACAAAGGAGTAAGAGAAGGAGAACAATGAGAAATTTTGAAGATCCATGTGTTGCTGTCACTGATGTCAGTCAATGACAAGTTAGCAATGAACTATGAAATCGTATCTCTGAGTTATACTACTAACCTAATTTCACAATTCCATTCATAATCTTTTTATCTGTAATGATCTCAAAAAGTAGACAGTGATTGTTCATACTGTAATATATAATATTCAGTTAGGTCTGTAAGAAAACCTGTCAAAAGAAACAAAGCATGGACATTTGGCTGTTATTTCTTCTCTTTAACTTACATGAATGTTTCCACACAAACTTCAATGCAGCATAAAATATTGTCAGGAGTATAATTACTATATTCCTTGTTTTTCCAGATATGCAGCTTATTAGAACAGAAAAAAAAATGAGTAACAGAGAAAGAGAAAAGTTTATTCCCTCATCTTAGACAGCATGTTGTTTCTGTCTTCAAATAACCAAATCTGCTGAACTACTTTTTTATTTTCTTTTCAGTGGATGTGGGAGATCCTAGTTACATGCTCCCATGTAATACTGAGTACCTAGGGAATATATTAAACAATGTAATATTTT
The DNA here is from genome assembly GCA_031468815.1 of Morus bassanus. Classification (NCBI taxonomy): domain Eukaryota; kingdom Metazoa; phylum Chordata; class Aves; order Suliformes; family Sulidae; genus Morus; species Morus bassanus. The sequence continues at coordinate 52,608,418 of CM062568.1, read as the reverse complement.
CCTGATAACAAATATTCATAGATATCTCTGTAAACAATCTCTGAAAGTAACAAATATGACCTGAGAGATTGATTTTTCTCCCAAGGTTTCTAGGAAACAGGTGACATACTCAAGATTTTAGAGTAGCAAATGCAGCACTAAAGCAGGGACAAGAAGAAAATAAACTCTTACCTTTTTCCAATAATTTCTTGAGATAAAGATCAGTGACCCAGATCACGATGCAAGAAAAACCTGTGATGCTAGCCCTGTTCTATGCCACCATAATCATTGTAAAAACAAACAACAAAGTAAATAAACAGACAACTAATTTGTTTCCTTGACCTACCTTTTGCTGAATTAATTTCTTTCTACATTCCTCTTAAAAATCCTGTAACCTTATTTCTGAAATTTGTCATAAAAATAATTTGTTCAATGTACAATATTTCCCATATAGTTTTGAACTTTTGAACTGTTTGTTAGTTCTATCCCATCATATTTCCTTTAATTTCCATTTTAGTCAAGGTATGTGTATTTAATCGTTGAAGTCTTCATAAGGTGGTCCTTTCAGCAAGTTGTTTTTTTTTTGTTTTGTTTTGTTTTTTGTATTCTCTTCTCACTATTATTTATATTCTTTGGATAGTAATAAGAACAGTATTTCATATATTTATACATCGGAGTTTATAAAAAGCAATTATTATGCCTGTGGTTTATGATGCGCTATAGTAAAAATCAGATTAAAATTAACATGAATTCCAAATCTGTATTAAAAATAATATGGGTTTTCACTGTTTCTACTAGGAGGCCAGATATAGAACAAAGGAGATAATTTGGGGTGGGGTTATATTCAGGCTGCTTGTTATGGATGTCTAGCTTAAGCATCATGATACCATGACTGTTGCTTTCTGTGCCAAATTTGACATTATTGATATGTGTTAGCTATCACAAGAATTCAATTTATTTAGGCAACGGAATGTCCAGTTTGTGAATTTCAAGTAGCAGCTCTGGACATAATTCTATCTTTCCAGGAAATGATGGAACTGTAGTCTGCACAGGTGCTTATAATCAACAATTAACAGTGTTTTCTTCTGAAGGATGCTGTATCTCTTTTTGTCTGAATAATATCTGTATTTCTTTCTGTCCCATTTTAAGTGTTGAAATGTTCTTAGTTCTATTCTTTTAAAAGAAGACAGACGTGTATATATAAGCATCTCAGAAAGATGTGGGGAGCAGGAAAAAAGTCTGAGACATACAACAGTATTGAATTGACTAAAATAAAATCTGTCTAAACTGGGATTCTGACAATAAACCATTACTGGATATCCTTTCTCCAATTTACTTTACACCCCTTTAAGTTAGGATAATATTTTTCATTAAAATATTGATATTCAAACCAGTGCAATGTGTTTTAGGGTAAAATAAGATCAATGTTTAGAATATTTACCAAAACCTAAATGTATTCTAAAGCTTCATCCAGTTACGTTAAGATTTTCTTCAGACAGACAATCTGATTTTACATTAGTTTTTCTTCACCTCATAACAAAATGTGCATTTGTTCCCAAGAAAGTTGATTATGTCTCTTCTTTCTCTGCAAATATTTGCTGCATACTTTTACTACATGATTAGACATGATTTGGAAATTATAATTGCCAACAGTTAAGAGAAAATTCTAGTGACTCATAAGGAGGTCATTAATAGACTATAAAGCTAAAAGTTTCTCTTAACTGTTGTACAAAAAATTATGGTTCCTGTAGTGGTCTTTGCTCATTCACATAGATGACAAGTATGATCACATAAAGGAATATTTTAAAAACAGACAATTTATATCTTTGTCAGCAGGCAGTGAAACTACATTTGTCTTTGTATGTTAGACCTGTAAGCTTCTAACGCATTAATTCTGAGCTTTACAACATATGTTTTGAACTAAATTGTATATGTGTGGTGGTTTAGCCCCAGTCAACAACTAAGCACTACACAGCCGCTCGTTCACTCCCCCCACCCCAGTGGGATGGGGGAGAATCGGAAGAGCAAAAACAAGAAAACTCGTGGGTTGAGATAAGAACAGTTTAATAATTAAAATAAAATAGTGATAGTAATAATGATAATGATAACAATAATGATTTTGATAACAATAATAATGATAATGACAATATAACAGAGAAAAAGAAAATAATGGTAGAGAAGAATTAAACCTGGGGGGGGGAGGGGAAAAAAAGGAAAAGGAAAAAAAAACCACAAGTGCTGCAACTGCTCACCACCTGCTGACTGACACCGCCCATCCCCAAGCTGCGATTGCTGCTTCCCCCGGGCAACTCTGCCCAGTTAATATAACTCTACACTGCAGCCGGGGAGAATGGCCCTACCTGGAGCCTCTGGCAGAAAGCACCAGGGGAGACCCGAGGTCGGCCCCTGGGGTTTCAGAGTCGGGGATACAGAGGGTCTGAAGCGCGCTACACTCCAACTGAAAAAGAGATATTGGCAGCATATGAAGGGGTTCGAGCTGCTTCAGAAGTGATCGGTGCTGAAGCACAGCTCCTCCTGGCACCTCGACTGCCGGTGCTGGGCTGGATGTTCAAAGGGAGGGTCTCCTCTACACATCATGCAACTGATGCTGCCTGGAGTAAGTGGGTTGCACTGATCACCCAATGGGGTTGAATAGGAAACCCCAGTCACCCGGGAATCTTGGAAGTGATCATGGACTGGCCAGAAGGCAAAGATTTTGGAATATCACCAGAGGAGGAGGTGACACGTGCTGAAGAGGCCCCACTGTATAATAAACTGTCAGAAAATGAGAAGCAATATGCCCTGTTCACTGATGGGTCCTGTCATCTGGTGGGAAAGCATCGGAGATGGAAGGCTGCTGTATGGAGTCTTCTATGGCAAGTCACAGAAACTGCTGAAGGAGAAGGTGAATCAAGTCAGTTTGCAGAAGTAAAGGCCATCCAGCTGGCTTTAGACGTTGCTGAATGAGAAAAATGGCCAGTGCTCTGTCTCTATACTGACTCATGGATGGTGGCAAATGCCCTGTGGGGGTGGTTACAGCAATGGAAGCAGAAGAACTGGCAGCGCAGAGGCAAACCCATCTGGGCTGCTGCATTGTGGCAAGATATTGCTGCCCAGGTAGAGAACCTGGTTGTGAAGGTACGTCATGTGGATGCTCATGTCCCCAAGAGTTGGGCCACTGAAGAGTATCAGAACAACCAACAGGTGGATCAGGCTGCTAAGATTGAAGTGGCTCAAGTAGATCTAGACTGGCAACATAAAGGTGAACTATTTATAGCTCGGTGGGCCCATGACACCTCAGGTCTTCAAGGAAGAGATGCAACATACAGACGGGCTTGTGATCGAGAGGTGGACTTGACCGTGGACGCTATTGCACAGGTTATCCATGAATATAAAACATGCGCTGCAATCAAGCAAGCCAAGTGGGTAAAGCCTCTGTGGTATGGAGGACGATGGCTGAAGTATAAATATGGGGAGGCCTGGCAGATTGATTATATCACACTGCCACAAACCCACCAAGGCAAACGTCATGTGCTTACAATGGTGGAAGCAACCACCGGATGGCTGGAAACATATCCCGTGCCCCATGCCACCGCCCGGAACACTATCCTGGGCCTTGAAAAACAAGTCTTGTGGCGACATGGCACCCCAGAAAGAATTGAGTCAGACAACGGGACTCATTTCCGAAACAACCTCATAGCCACCTGGGCCAAAGAGCATGGCATTGAGTGGGTGTATCACATCCCCTATCATGCACCAGCCTCTGGGAAAATTGAACGATACAATGGACTGTTAAAGACTACACTGAGAGCAATGGGGGGTGGGACATTCAAACACTGGGATACACATTTAGCAAAAGCCACCTGTTTAGTCAACACTAGGGACTCTGCCAATCGAGCTGGGCCTGCCCAGTCAGAACTCTTACATACTGTGGAAGGGGATAAAGTCCCTGTAGTGCATGTAAAAAATATGCTGGGGAAAACCGTATGGGTTATTCCTGTCTCAGGCAAAGGCAAACCCATTCGTGGGATTGCTTTTGCTCAGGGACCTGGGTGCACTTGGTGGGTGATGCGGGAGGATGGAGGAGTTCGATGTGTGCCTCAAGGGGATTTGATTTTGGGTGAAAACAGCCAATGAACTGAACGGTATGCTGTTAATTGCTATATGATATTGTATGTCATCACTCCTATGGTTGCTATATGCCGTAACAATGGTATCATAGTAAGAATTTCCAAAATTAATGAAGAATGAACTTTGATTGAACCAAGCAACGTGTAGCAGTGATGGAACAAAGACTGGCTTCAGCATGCAACAATCCAACACCACACAGACCATCTCTCCTGCCCTGAAAGACTGTTACGATAGATGGAGCCCAAAGTTACGGACTAAATGAACTCAGTGGACATTTGTGGACCCTCAACAGACATTTTACAGAGGTGGTCCATAGACTAAGGGGATGATAAATGATATCTGTGTATGTTATCAAAGGATGGGAAGGCAGGTGGTGGTTATTGAGGTCATATTGGATAGTATGGGACCTGAGCATGACATAAATGGTATGGAATAAGGGATGGATACTGTCATGGTTTTAGCTGTGATAGTTAATTTTCTTCACTGTAGCTAGTATAGTGCTGTGTTTTAGACTTGGTATGTAAATAATTTTGATAACACACTAGTGTTTTAGTTGTTGCTGGGTAGTGCTTACACTAGTCAAGGACTTTTCCAGCTTCCCATGCTCTGCCAGGTGCACAAGAAGCCGGGAGGGGAGGGGATACAACCAGGAGAGCTGATCCAAATTGGCCAAAGGGTATTCCATATCATGTGACGTCATGCCCAGTATATTAACTGGTGGGAGTTGGCCGGGGGAGGCAGTGATCACGGCTTGGGGACCGGCAGCATCGGTCGGCAGGTGGTGAGCGGCTGCAGCACTTGTGTTTTTTTTTTCCTTTTCCTTTTCTTTTTTCCCCTGGGTTTCATTCTTCTCTCTCGTTATTTTCTTTTTCTTTATTATATTATCATTATCATTATTATTGTTATCAAAATCATTATTGTTATCATTATCATTATTACTATTTTATTTTAATTATTAAACTGTTCTTATCTCAAGCCACGAGTTTTCTTGCTTTTGCTCTTCTGATTCTCTCCCCCATCCCACTGGGGTGGGGGGAGTGAGCAAGCGGCTGTGTGGCACTTAGTTGGTGACTGGGGCTAAACCACAACAATATGCTATATCTGAATTTTACTTCAACAGAGCAGTCTGCATACTTGAGTATAAATTTTCATTTGTGGTACATTTATATACACTGTGTTCCTTATTTGTATGGAGAAAGTGGTATGTAACATGATGGTTATGTATATTTGCGTTATTATCCATACAGATATTAGACCAGTCAGGATGGGAATAAGGGAAAGACAAGAAATATGTAAAACAGATGTCACTTCAGAAATTTTTCATTCTATCTTCTAAAAGACACAATAATATTGAAGTACCAAATGTTTACAAATGCTACAGTTTCTTTAAATGCTATTGTCTAAAATATAATTACACATCAGCAAATAAGGGGACAGTCAGGAGCCTTAGATTTAGTCCTCTCAATACGAATCTGTTTAGTAGCAGTGTTTTCCTGAGAAAATAAAATGAACTTCAAAAGAAATTGGCTTTTGAAATTAGATGCTGTCACACAATATCACGCTTGAGAGACAAACAACATTTGATGACCAACACATCTGTTCTCTCATCAAGTGGCAAAATATCTAGAAGCCCTGTAGTAAAGACATCATCATTTAATAAAAGTAACAGTATGGGCTCTCTGATTCTAAGGCAGTGTCTTCTCTTATAGAGAGAGTAGCACACTATATGAAAGCCAAACACAAATGAGTGTAAGAATGTGTGCTCACATTCAAAATATGTCCAGAATGGATGATACACAATATTGCAGAGAATTTACAATGTGCCAATAAGAAGTACTTTTTTTTTTTTTTTTTTTTGAAAACTTGAAATCCTCAACTGCTGAATTTGGTCTCAGGTGGGTAAAAAAGCCTGACATTATACTGCCTGGAGGAAATTAACAATAAACCTTTGTAGACCAATATCAGTGTCACTGATATTATTAATTTTACTGACCTGTGAAGTTACAGTAGTACAGCAGTTTAACTGCCTTGCAGAGATGTTGGAATAGGTGTATTCCTTAATCTTAAAGATCCTTGGCACATAAACCTGTTCAAGATTAGAACTGAAAAGCAAGATTGATTAATCACATCCCAAAAATGCAAGGATTAAAAAAAAAAAATCTAGAGGGAAATCTTAGTAAGAGACTTAACTGTTAACTGTAACATTCAAAAAGGTATGCAGATTTCAAGTCATGATAATTAAGAGGAAAAGGTACCACGATACCATCACTGGTACTGTTTCTGCTATCTGACACAGGAAATTTCAAAAGAAAGGTCACTACTCTACTGGTGTCTGACAGAATGAAAGGCCTCCAAATTATACAGTGGGGTAAGAAGAACTCTGAGTTACTAGAATTTTGTCTGACAGACAACTTAAAATGGCTTTTTGATGTAAGCTGCCTGTTTTAAATGTATTAAAGAGGAACTTAAAATAAAACAAAAAAGACAGAAGTATTTCTGAAAAAAAATTGTCTTATCCAAAAAGGGACTTTATCTTCAAATACATTTTTAAGCACTAAAACAGTACTTCAACCGATCTAAAATAACAACTATTTTTTAATAATTTCTAAGAAACTGATTTTTGATGCTGGTATAAGGACACCTTTCTCACTTCCTGACATAAATGTATCTATTTTAAGTTGTCTTTGATGAAAAACCTGTCTCTACAATAAAAATTCAGGCTGTAACAGCACAAAAACTGTGACAGAGTTGATTAACTAGTGTAATCTTATTCAACAAGGCATTAAACAGGTAGCATAAATACCACTTCCTTTTCACAAAGCTGATGACTAGCTGTGAATTTTGTCCTGGTGTATCATTTGTCTAGTTAGAATGTTATCTGTTCACCTTAAAATTGATTGTTTGATTTATAATTGATTTAGGTCCTCTAGTGTTCTCTCACTAAGTAGACCCTGAGAAATAATTAAAAAAATGCAAAAGTGCCTCCAGGTTCATTACTCTGTTACATGTAATTAGTTTGGAGAGCGTGGCACATTTATCTGAAGATTTTTTTCTACCTGAAGAGTGTTAGGTTATGTGAGAAAAGCCTTTCTTCACACCACATAGTAGCAGAGAGAGAAAATGACAGGTGGGGGAACCCAAATAATACACCACCGGGCTACTTCCAAGGCCATCCCAGGGACCATCAACCTACCAAAGGTCCATCCCCACAAGCCCAAAGGAGCACAAACACATAAAAGTGGGCAGGAACCCAAATTAAGGACTCAGAGGAAGGGACACCATGTTCAGGCCCTTCCCAGGGCTGTCCCAGGAGACCCTCTGCCCCAATGTCCAGGCTTGAAATCCATCAGGAAGATAAGCAGCTCTTCAGAGCACCTTTGGGACTGACGGAATTTACTGCCTAGGGTTATGGGACACATTATGGGATTTCACAAGACTTACTGTGGGATGTTTAGGGGAGTAACAAAAGGCAGGGAAAGAGAAGGACACAGATAGTTTCAGGAGGAACAAGTATGGGAAAACAGAGAGATAAGGTGTTAAGAAGGGCTGGTCATGTATAAATAGTTGGCTGCTCAGTATGCTCACGTGGCCATGCACTGTGTGATCTTATGGACAAACCATTAAGCTTAGAACTAAGTTTACATGAGTATGCTACTGCATTTTCAGTCTCAATCTCAGGCTCAGGCATGAGGGATAAACTTGCAAAACATATATTGCTTTTTAGCATTTTCATAGGTACTAAACTTATCCATAGACCCTCTGTCTCAATTTGGAGTTAGTATCAACAACAGTGTAGGTTAGAAAGCTGTGGTTTACCAGCCTCTAGTTATGGTAACCATCTAGTAATTAGCTGTGGCAGATCACTAAGTCTGTTTTAGAGCAAGACAAAACAAGCAAAATTAAACAACCAAAACAAGTCAAACGAAAGACTACCAGTTAGATTTTCCTGCAGGTGGCTAGTTCTGACAATTGGTTTTCAGTCAACTGGAAGCCAGGCTGAGACGGGTTAAAGGAGATAAAAATATCTTTAAGCTGCCTTTCATTTGCAAATTTCCAGACAAGAGCAATGTGTTAGCACAGCTGAACTGTGATGACACTGATATGACATTGTAGCACAAATAATAAAGGGCTGGTCAGGAACTACATTTTAACACATTATTGATCTTTCTTTCACTTCCCCTGACCCCACAGAAAGACCCTGTTGAATTAGTAAAAGTCCTCAAAAGTTGTAGGTGTTTTGTATTTATATATGCATACAGTTCCCACCAAGACCTCTCGTACATAAAGTACATATCTATATTTTTAAGCATTTACACTAATACAAAGTATTAACACTACGTTCTTACCTTTTAATTGTTAAGAAATAATAGTAAAACAGACCAAAACCTAGTCACACACCAAGATGTGATAATATTATATTACTGTACTGAACTGAGTTCAGTGAATTAACTTCTATATTACAGGCTTCCAAATCTGATTAACACGAACTGTTCATCATTGCATTAAAATATTTCACTCTGTTTCTTTACTTTGTTTAAGGAACAGATGAGTTCACTAAATAGAACTTCAAGGTATTACTGTAGTGCAAGATAAAAATAAAGGTGAGGATGAAGATAAAGATGACAAAGTCAGGAATAAAAGAAAAAAAGAAAAAAAGAGATACAAAAAGAAAAAATAATTCTGCACATTTTTATATGAAATCAGCAAAATAATGAGAAAAGTTTGCTTACAGAAATGTTATCATTTCAAGCAATGGATTATTTTTCTTTTTACACATATAAAATATTTATAGTAGATAATTATGTTTGGGGTTTTTGTTGTTTTGTGCATTTTTTTAAAGGAATATCTCCAGTTAAATTTAAATTTACATTTTTTAAGGAAGGTGTTATTTTTCAAATAAGGGCATGAACCTCTATGTTGAAAATCAAGATGGCTTCTTAATATCGGTGTTTGAGGGAAAACACAGTAGAAAACCTGGTCTTCCATTTCCTGAAGGTATTTTACAGTTTAGACAGTATGTCACTTGCTAATTGCATTCAGAGAGTTGTATTTTCAGTATTCACATCTATTTTGACTTGATAAAACAGGAATAGTCATTTGGTCTGTAGCCAAATTGAATATACCTTTTAGTCTGTGGGTGTTTTTTGAGGTGTTTGTTAGTTTAGGGGGGGTTGTTTGTTTTGATTTTTTTTTTTTTTTTTTTAATAGAAGCAGGTCTGATAAAGCATTAAAAACATCTGTGATGGAGGGATAGGGAATAGGTTTTTGTATATCCCACTTCTCAAAAAATTTTATTAGCTTAATCTTTAGTTTTAACCTAAGTAAATCTGAGATTTTAAAGTTTATATGGAATCTGTTAAACAGAACAAAGTGAATTAAAAAAAACTAAGCACAAAGTTTCTAATTATCTGTCTTGTTTAACAAATTTTCTGATACAGCTTTAGCCTTTTGTGAAGCATTACCTGGACACAGTGCAGAGATGAGAAGAAGGGTTTTTTTTCCAATAGGCAATATGGTTTACCTCCCTTTACTTCTCCACAGCTTTTCAGTTTTATCCAGTATGTTCTACACTTTGCAACATATCATATATTCTTCAGCTACCTCAGCTCTCTAAATATGCACAATACAGACCCATTCTCGACTTAATGCTTGAAAAATCCATTCTGGTTATCTGCAAAGTAGTCTTCACATTATTTGAAACATTTGTATTAAAAAAGCAATCTCAGGATTGTCTAGTGATCGTATTATCATTGCCTGACCAACTGTAGTAACAGCTCTTTGAATGCCATGTGTAGTATAAAACTGACCAACATATGTAGTTACTGCATAAAAAACATACAATGACTTTGTGTCTGTTGAGATTGGAAGAAGTTGTGCAACTTTCACCCTGTAGCTGGAAACAAATAACAAGGAATCAGGCTGTAATAAGAAGTAGAAAGATAAGCCCAAATTCACTCAACGACAGAGAAGAGAAGGACCATCACCACAAATATCATACTTCCTGCAGTGAAGAACTGGAGATATTAACAACATTTTGTGGCAACCCACCACCTTTCTAACTGAGGAACACTGGTGTCATCATGCTTAGGACCCCTAGGAACATTAGAAGAGTGAGTATAGCACCAAAGAAGAAGGTAAATATTAGTTTTACTCTATTCCAGAGTAATACTTCATTCTAAAGTATTAATTTTCTGTATTAAGCTGGACTGAAAGTGTTAGTTTTATGTAACTGGACTCATGATAACTGTTACAATTGTACTGGGTTTTTAAAATTTTAGCTAAGCGAACAATACATTGCCTCCATGTACAAGGTGTGTTAAATTTTTGGCTATATAAAGATTATAAGTATAAAATGGACAATGATTTTTATTGTGAGAAGGCAATAAAAGTAGATAGTTCCATGAACATCATCTCTTCCACCAGTGAGAACCAAGGTCTGGAAGATTTAAAGTGGACAATGTAAACTGTCTGGAATCAAGATTAGTCAGACCATTTCCATAGAAACTTCAAGAGTTTTCTTCCTATGAGTTAATCCTGATCTGCTTATTTATTGTTCACTTCCTAGCAGATGTGGCAAATTTGTTCTTTGGAAATAGGCTGCTGCAATCATAGCTATTCTCAATTTCATGCATTGTGTTTAAAGCCAAAGTTTGGGGTCTTTTCTAAGTAATCTGATTTCCTACAGAAACAGAGCTTATGACATCCCCCCGTTTGTCTGTATGTCTTTGTGATCACCCCCCTCACAAGTAAACTTTTCAACTCTCCATGAAATTTTGATCATATTTGAGAAAGCAATAAAGATCTCAAGGACAATAAAGATGGTGCAAGTTTCCTAAAAGCTGATGGAATTGTGCAAAATTTTACTACCTACACTAGTCACCATGCGATTTTTTTGAAGGCTGGCTTTGTAATATATGGTAATAAGCTGCAATTTGTTTCTTACAATTTACAGATTTGAGCAGAGATACAAAATTGACATCCTGCCCAGGACAGTACCAAGGCTTCTCCAGTCTCTGTTTCTCATCTTTGATACCACTCCTGTTTAGAGTTCTTTAATTTTTTCCTATTATTTTTTTCTTTGATACTTTTGTGAAAATCTAAGATTTCTTAAAGCATTTATTCTTATCATTACAAAGATATTCTGTGCCATCTGACTCCCACTGAACTTTATCATTTTTTACTTTGCCTCTTAAGATGGGTCAGAATGAAGAAAAGATTGCATCTTAAGGTATGTGTAACAGAGCATTAACCAAAAAGAATTGATTGTACTGTTAGAATGTATGTTAAGAAAATGTTAAATGTGTACTTAAAAAGCGAAGATCCATATGGAACTGTTATTACTATTTCTGACAAAAGTTAAATCTTCTGATGAGTGATAGAAAACAGACATTCAGCTTGGACTCTTTCCTCCTCCATAACACCCAGTCATTACAAAAATATTTACTTTTGAGGGTGGGAATGTCTCAGTCTTTAAATGCTTTCACTTGATCTTATATTATTGAGGAAAATGAGATTTTTGCCGTTGATTTTAATGGGCACAGATGTGCACCAACTGCAGAGAAATAAATTAGCTAAGTTTTCCAGCTAAAGCAGAAGAGTTACCTTCCTAATTCTGCCACCGCAACAGCTGTCCACTTTGTATATATCAGAAGTAGAAAGAATTGCATTATAGAAGTTAACTGTTTCTGAAGTGTTGAGATCTGTAAAACTCACTTATGGCTTTTTCCCTGCACGTCATGGCAAAGTTCTTTTTATAGGCAGCATGATTTTTGGCATAAGTTCCAAACAAAGAAAAGTATGAATAAAAACAAAAGAATACCAACAATATTTTGTAACTGGATACATATACGCACTATGTAATTGAGAATTCATTATATGCTAGTGGTCATAAACCAGCAAAAAGTTAGCCTTGCATGTCCTCTAAAGCATGACTCAATAAAACATTATTCTACCTTCTCTTCATTATAGGCTCTATAATGAATCTTTAGGATAATGCTTTCTACTAACTTATTCAGGCAATCATCTGAAGATGTTCAACAGATCTATTTCTGTTTCAAAGGGTACAATGAACTTAGAGTTAGCCCTGACTTTGTTGTTCCGTATCTGAGAGAAAAAATATTTAATTTTTGAAGCAAGTGTATAAAAAATAACATCACTGAGTTGATTTAGAAGCAGTTTGATCAACTGTTTTTATTTTTCTTATCTGCCTGTACTGTCTCATCTTTGCTTTGTATATTTTGTGTAAGAAATACTTTCATTAATTTCATTGCAAAATCTCAGGATTATTGACTGATTTGTGGCGAATGCATATGAAAAAGAAGCCAACTTCAGTACTGGTAGAGTAGGAAACAGTATTTGCAATTTCGTTATCATTTTAGGTCTTGACCAGAGTGTATTCGTTTACATCCATTTTACTCTACAGTATTCCTTCTGTTTTCAGTGCTGACAGCCAATCACAGAATTTCTCCCCTCACTCTGTCTCCTAATTAGATTAGTTAAATCTCTCTGAAAAAGTGGCACTATGCCATACCCTGTGATTTTAATATGAATTCACTGTTTGGTGTCCTGCTTTATCTTCAGCCCCACTATTCTGTGCATCTCATCTCTTCGTTACACCTTGTGCCATCACTGGAGGTAGTTATTTAAATTTCTTTAAGACTCTCCATCATACCAATGTCATTCTTACTTGTCATTTATTTGAAAACCACTGAACAATTTGACGTCCGAATGCTTCTCTAAATGTGAAGTCTTAGACTGCTGATATAATTAACTTTCTATAAGCCTTTTTGAACAGATCTGCTTTTCTGGAATTATCTGTGTTTTAAAGAACAATCACAAATCTTAAAGGGTGACCCTTCCATGACAGCCAAAAGTAGATAGCTATCACTCTACAGTCTTAGATTTTTATTGCCTTTTGTAAAATGTGGGACACATTTTTATAAAAGTGTAGTATTACTTGAAATATTGTTGTATTACCTGTAGGAAGACCCACGAATCTGACCTTCCAGGAAACAAGATATGAGAACTGTTGTTCTGTATTCATTTAATGTGTAGTTTATTATGACCTGTACTAGAAACACTACTCTACTGCATTTACATGGTAAGGTTGGGGGGGGAGGGTTGGGCGGTGGCCTCTTTGAGAGGGCCCCTAGGCCCTCCCATGGAAGGCCAGGGGCTGTCCCATGCTAGCCAGCTCCAACGGAGCCATTGCAGGGCACGGCTGAGCCCCTCAGCCAAGATGGTGGCACCTCAGGGAAAGTGTATTTAAGAATGGACAGAAAAATACCACACAGAGAGAGGAGGAGGGAAAACTAGAGTAAGAAACAGCCCTGTGAACACCAAGGTCAGAGAGGAAGGAGGGGGAGGAAGTGCTCCAGGCACTGGAGCAGAGATTCCCCTGCAGCCCATGGAGAGAGACCACAGTGGAGCAGGTATTTCCCTGCAGTCTGTGAAGAGGACTACAGTGGAGCAGGCATTCCCTTGGAAGAGCCCGCGGTGGAGAAGATATTCACTGCAGCCTGTGGAAGAGTCCACACAGAAAAAGTTGGATATTTCCTGAAGAAAATGTGGCCTGTGAAGAGTCCACACTGGAGCAGATTTTTCTTCTGAAGAAACTGCATCTTGTGAGGAGAGCCTACATTAGAGCAGGAGAGCAGCAGAGAGAAACTGCTAGATACTGACCATACCACTCCCCATCCTTCCTTGTGCTGCTCGGGGTGGGGAGAGGATTTGGGAGTGCTAGAGTGAAGTTGAGCCTGGGAGAGAGGAGAGGGTGTTTTTTAAATGTTTGTCTTTGTTTCTCACTACCCAAATCTATCTTAATTGGCAATAAATTAAACTAATTTCACCAAGTTGAGACCGTTTTGCCCACAACAGTAACTGTTAATAGATCTTGCTGCCTTTATCTCAACCCATTAGCTTTCTCATCCTATTTTCTCCCACTGTCCTGGTGAAAAGGGGGACTGAGCAAGTGGCTGAGTGGGGAGTGTGACCCTTAGCCAAAGTTAAACCGCCACAACTGCTTTTTCGTAACTGTGTAATTATTTGAGTCAATTACTACTGACACTAAAGAGCAGGCCCTTGATATGCGATCTATCTCTGCTGGCTAATTCCAGGTATCTACAATGTAGAAGTCTGCATCTGAGTAGGTCATCTTAGGTCTTCTTCAAAATCCATAAAGAAAAATGGCCATATTAGGATGTGTTTTCTCTGATTTCATAGAATCATTATTAAGGTTGGAAAAGACCTCTAAGATCATCAAGTCCAACCATCAACCCAACACCACCATGCTTTCTAAACCATGTCCCGAAGTGCCACATCTACATGTTTTTTGAACACCTCCAGGGTTGGTGACTCCACCACCTCCCTGGGCAGCCCGTTCCAGTGCCTGACCACTCTTTCAGTGAAGAAATTTTTCCTAATATCCAATCTAAACCTCCCCTGATGCAACTTGAGGCCATTTCCTCTCATCCTATCACTAGTAACTTGGGACAACAGACTAACATCCACCTTATTACAACCTCCTTTCAGGTAGTTGTAGAGAGCGGTAAGGTCTCCCCTCTTCTCCAGAGAATCCTAGCTCCCTCAGCCGCTCCTCATAAGACCTTCTCTCCAGACCCTTCACCAGCTTTGTTGCCCTTCTCTGGACACTCTCCAGCAACTCGATGTCCTTCTGGTACCGAGGGGCCCAAAACTGAACACAGTATTTGAGGTGTGGCCTCACCGGTGCTGAGTGTGGGGGGATGATCACTCCCCTGGTCCTGCTGGCCACACTATTCCTGATACAAGCCAAGATACTGTAGGCCTTCTTGGCCACCTGGGCATACTGCTGGCTCATTTTCAGGGGGCTGTCAACCAGCACCCCTAGGTCCTTCTCCACCAGACAGCTTTCCAGCCACTCTTATATTTATTATATTAATCTACTTTATGGTAAGATAAATCACACCATCTTTACCATTGATTAGAAGGAAAGTTTGCAAGCTGTAATTCAGATGACAGAGATACTATTGGACCCTGCTTCCCTCAAAATTTGTATCTTTTTCATCCGATTTCTTACTCAAGTTATGCTGGTTTGCTGTAGGTATTTTTAAGAAACATAAAATAATTCTGAATTTTCAGAAAGTTCTCCACATATGAACTCCAGCAGAGACTTGCACTTCTGGTTTATTAATATCTGGGTTCTCTCTACCATGAGATGCCACAGAATAGTGCTAGATGAAATATGTCTGAAATACATATGAAGCTGAAAATGCTGACTTATTCTCCATTTGTGGAGGAAGGATCATGTAAGTTTTACTGGTGCCCTATGTATGCCATATATCAAAGCAGGTTTAGAGCAAATGGAAGTTAGTGTTTAAACACATTAGATAAAATATAATGCGACAGCAGTGCTGATTTATGCAGATTTGACTCATTGCATTATCCCATTTGTTGTACTGGTAGTTATAGGGATATTCAAAAGAAAAAATAATCAACAAACTGAAATAGTTATTTTTAATTTTGAAGATCTTTTAGACATAGCTCCACAGTTGACTAAAACCTTATGACAGAGGAGGTCATGTTAGGGTAGAGCAACTATTGAGTAGGAGGTTATGCATCATATATCTCCAGAGAAATGCAAGAGAAGCAGTCACATCAGACACATCTGTGCAGGCAGGAGTGTGCATCTGCAGACTCATGAATGCTATGAGAAAGGATTCTGTGGTTGAAGACAGACCTGGTGCCAAATTCACTGTCTGTCATCCTATAGTTTCTTGAAAGGGCTCTGTCATGGTTTTCAAGGCAGAGCTGTAATCAGACAAGCTGTCATACAGGGCACAAGCCTACCCCTCACAGACGTTCCCTTAAAGTGTCTTCCCAAAGATCTTTTTTGGCAATGCAAGAAATCTGTCCCTCCTCTGCTTAGACAACAGCATTGCCACCTAGTAGTATTGGGAAGTTTTCTTTTCTGGTGGTGGAATTTCATTCCTAAACATAAATGGTAAAGGTATTATGGCTGCCACTTCTTTATGGCAGCTGGCACTCTACCATCTAAAATGCTGGACCTCAGGAAATTCTTCTTCAACCACTCTTTTTCAGAACTGAAATGATATTTATGATCTCATCTTTCAGATATATTTTTTCAGGAGCATAAGGTAATGCCAGCATTTGCAACCAACCTTTTGGCAGGTTGCTAAACACAGTGCTCTTAACTGAATACAAAAAATTCACTGAACAAAATTATTAAATATGTAAATCTCCCTTCCTCAAGTCCTTCAGAAATCTGCTACTGTCTCCAAAGTAATTCAGGTTTCTCTGCATTATCAAAGGATGTTCTCCTACAGCACATGGAATTATTTTTATTATTGATCTTTTTTCACATTAAGTTACTATGAATGTGAAAATTGGAACTATCAGCTCTCCCTTCCTTATGTGTGCCTTTAAAATGCTTTCTTCATTCATCTCAAGGTGAAAGACTGGAATCAATACTTCAGTGATATCATTCTCTGGTAAGTGCCTCAACTCTTATAACTTTTCAGAGAAGTTGAAGCAAACATTTTTCCTCTAGCTTCAGTCAACTCAGTGTCCCAAAGTATTACAAATGACATTGTCACTCTTCTTGAAGCCTTGTACTACAGTCGTATGAACAAACACAGATATGCTGACTGCTCAGAAGTCAGTTCATGTCACAGTTCTTGTCACAGTTTCCTAATAGATGTTGCACATCTTGAATTATGATTCATAAGATTCCCATATGGCTAAGAGACTCCTATACTATCTCTTTGCCTATTCCACACTCTGGGAGAAACTGGAGAAGAAAGAGAATGCCTTTTTTTATATTACTTGAATTACTCAAGTTAATTAATCTATTTTTATATGTCACTTAAAACATAAACCGGACAGAGAACACAATGATAATAAACCTCTTAAATGGTCATGACCAACGTAGTGGTTTCCCAGGAAATAAACATGCAAAGGTGGTATTTTTTTTCCCCCTAATTTAGGAAAAATTTCATCTCAGTTTAAAAGGTGTGTGAGGGAAAAAAAGAAAGAAAAAAAAAAAAGCTTTGCAAAGGAAAAATTTAGTAGAGAAAAAACAATTCCTGAAATAAGAAGTAGGCTGAGGTTAAGGGTTTGAAGTTGGAAGTTTGGTTCAGCATATTATAACAATAAGGGCTAGAGATGATATAAGTTTATAAACTCACTTCCAAAATTCCAAAAGTTGATCTCACCTTGTGGGTGAAGGCTTAATCTATAACCAACAACAACAATAACAACAATTATGTATACATATATTCTCTGCAGAAAAAAACCCTCAAATTACATCTAGTTCAGATCAAAAGATAGCCTGAATGAGATTTATCTCTGTACCTAAAATTATTAGTGTTCAATTATTAGTATTTCTCTACAGATAATGGCTGAAATAATCAGAAATGTAAAAAGTGCACTAGACAGATGTATCCAAGGGCTATCACTGTGATTAAATAATTGCTAATAATTAAATTAAAAACCCAAAACATCAAAGTTCACTGAATTTGAATAACTTACAATTTTATCAGTTCAGATGATAGTCTTCCCGAGCTGTACTTTTTGCAGTACAATTCAAATGTCTTCATTTAGCAGTAAAATTATTACTGGTGATTAAACCTGCTTGCTTTAGAAAACTGTGTGAGATTGTGACTGGAGGGTATGTCTTTATTGCTTTGTGTTAATTGAATATAATGAAGCTGACAGAAGCTGTAATCATGAAGGAGAAAAAAGAAGAAAGGAAAAAGCCAGTTTATGATCAACATCAGTAATATTAGGAGTTGGAATGGAAGTAATATCTGATATACTCTCAGGTTACCATTGCTGGTTAGGCTTTTGTCAAAAGATAACAGCAGAGTGCAAAATTCTACATTAATATGAAAAATGTGGCATAAAACTGTAAAATTAGGAACAGAGTAAATAATGTGTTCTCTAGACTCTGTCTGGTCTTTTTTGCCACAGTGAAGTCCAGGAATCACTTACACCTCTCCTCTTGTATTTCACAACTCCTTATTTCCTGCTTTGGACATAAAGAAAAAATACATATGCCTACAGAATTAATTTTGGTTTTCATAGATCTCTATGCCCTTGTGATGTATGACTGAGCTGTGATACTCCTCCTTACTGATATAGCCAATACTAGAAAATGCAAAGCTAGGCACACTCCTTTTTCTATGTACTGAAAGTCTCAGACAAGGGTAAAATAAGTATTTTCATTACCACACCCAGCTTGTGCAACCCACTTTGTATAGTTGTTGAAATAACAAACAGGTAATGTATTGAACCTGGTTAGGATTTCAGCTGAGTGAATTCCATTAGAAAGCTAATTAGCTGACTCGTATCCTTAATGTACAATTCCTCTGCTGTACCATATTTTCAAAAATTATCTGTTATGATGACTACCAGTGCTACCTAACTTCTGCTTGTAATGAAATATTTGGTCATTCAAGAAGTTGAGGAAATTATGCCACTCTTCTTTATAACATGCCACTATTTGTGTTTTGGGTAGTGAAAACTAAAATATATTGGAAAAAAAGAAAAGATATTTATTTATATTTTATTAGTGGATAAGGGCTGCATGTGTACATAGTACGCAGCAGTAAGTAAGCTGAGTTTTTGTTCTACATACAGAAGACAGAAAACAGATGAGAAAATGAAGACTACATAAATGCAAATAACTGGAAACCACAACAGTGGTGTGTTTCTTACCAAAACAGTTCTTGCCTTTTGGTTCTTTGTTTTGTGGAAAGTAGAGTTGTCCAAACAAGCAAGATCAAAGCTTGTAGTAGGGCTTTGCTGCTATGTTTAAAAGCAGTGTAATGATTTGAGATTGAGCAATGATGACAAAAAAGGGACTTGCAGAGAGTTTTCTTTCAAGAAATTAAAGTGCTAAAACTTACTCTAAGACAAGAAATTTTAAAGCATGTAAAGTTACAAAACCAGAACAATGTATCTTCTAATCACAACCTTGTTTCTAAAGAAAAAAGGTTAGACCAGCAGCAATTATTACAATGCAAAATGATGGTTTTTAGACTTTAATGCAGACATCTTTTTTTTTTTTTTTTTTTTTAAATGTAAAGATTGCTATTGTTATTTGTATAAGAAAAAAGCAGGAATTTTAACAGAACTCCTCCTCATAACTGTTCCAGACCACATGAAGAACACTGTTTTGTAATAAAGACATGGATTTGTGGTCTCAAATTTTTCAATCTGTAGAGCCCTTAGCAAGCTACAATTACAACAAAAAATAACATTTTAACTGTGTGAAAAGAATGCCCTGTCTTTTGACCAATAGTACAATAGATAAGGAAATATAAAGGTGCCTTGTCACCTCCCTTGTTCAGTAGCAGAGGTTTTATATCTTATTACCACAATTCCATGTTTCAACAGGAGTTTCACAATTTTTTTGTGTCAGTGATTCTGTGTGAAAAACCTCAACACCTCCAAATCCCTCTCACTGTTCATCCCACTTCTTAAGTCACATAGTTCACACTGAACTGAAGTTACATTAAGATACAAGGGTGTCACAGTGCAGATGTAGCCTTTAATACCTCAAACTCAATTTCTCCCTTCTAGATTATACTTATGACTATATTCTTCCACGTCCTAACTCGTGTATACTAACACCTTCTCTATACTGATGTAAACTGAAGTTTCAAAGAGAAACAAATAAGAAGACAAAAACACAAAATAAGACAAACCAGAAACTCCTTGCAGCATCTTTCTTCTGTCTCCTTGTATGTGCTGTTTGCAGACTCACTAGATATGTAGAGCAGGTGTTCTTGTATTCATGACCAAACTTCACTGCCAGCTCAAAAGTTTTGTCTTTAACCTTTCTCTGGGCTTGAGTGTTCTGGTCTGATAGAATTCATGATTTTGCAGACAGTGATGGAAATATTTAGACACCTGGCTGCATCACAGCTGTGTCTGAAAGTAAGCTAGACATCTAAATGGGGCCCGTGCGTAAGCAAGATAGAACATCAGACATTTAAATGAGATGACTCCTAGATAAAGACATTATATGAATCTTAAGTTTTGGGTTTTTTTTAAGAGGAATGAGAAAGAAGATGTTGAACAAGATAGCTAATGGTCCTATTTGCAGCTCTGAATGTCTCACTTTGAGTAGGTACATTCCACTGAAAATTCACTATCTATTCACTGTTAGGAAAACATGAACATTGAAATTGGTAATAAAGGTATTGTTAGGAGAAGAAGAGCCCCAAGGAAGTAAATTCATGAACTGCCAACTTAGACATCCTTTATTTTCACACTAGAACTGAAGTACTTAAGAATTGGTTTTAAAACTTAATAATCAAATGGCTCTTTAAACTTGAAAGATTCAATTTATTATCTGGTAAATATTAGAGGGCTTTTTCTCTAAGTGTGCAACCTCTTAATAAACCTATAAGTACTAGAATGACAGAAGAAACAAAGGTCAAAATACAACTTGAATGTTAAATCTCATGTATTCCTGGACACTGAGTTTGTTTTGAGAGTTTTCACTGGAGGAGTTGATAGAGATATATACTTAGAGGAGTTTCTTCATGTCCTCAAGGCAGTGATTAAAACAGAATGAATAACTGATTTTCTGGTTCATTCACCCTGTCAAAAAAAACAAATCAAATGAAAAAGTAGACTTAACCCAACACTAAAAAAGCACACACACACCAAAAGAAACAAACAAACAAAAAACCCCACAAGAAATCCTCTCTGCTGTTTTGCGGAATTTCCAACTCTGATGTTTTAAGGAATTTATCTAAATTAGTGAATAGTTCAAATTGTTTGCAAGTGCACTTTTTTTTGGAAAATAAATATCTCTTGAATAAATGAGGCAAACATTTTATTTTGTCTAAATGCAACAGTGAATGCCCTCAAGACTGAAATCAGGGTGAATTGTAGCAGTTCTATAGTTCAAATATGGCAGTTGTCCATCAAAGTAGCTGACATTTCTTGAAGTCGTTCATGATATAAAGTAGCAGAATGTGACAGGTGATGCTGAGATTCATTGATTAATTTATCTGGACAGAGCTAGACCTTTGTGATTTTGTTCTTGATCAGTTTGTAATGGAGTGAATCAACTAGCATTTATATTACTTCTATTTAAGGGCAAAAATACCCAGACTTATCCTAAAGAGAGGAAAGTCCTCAAAGATTTTAAACTCCTAAGCAATGTCTCAAAATGATAGCCCCCATCAGAACGAATGAGAAATTTTGCTTAGGTGAAGAAAGTTCTAGGATCAGATATCATACCATACTAAGAATGAAAATGATAGTAGAGAATTGAGTCATCATAAAAGGTACAAATGATAGCATTTGCTCCATCAAATTAATAATCTCAATTCTATTGCTAGCTGCTGTTAATACAAGACCACTTTTTCTTCATGGGAAAAATGAATGGTAATTATTACAAAGACTACATATCAATGAAGATCTACCGATGAACAGGATGCCATTTACATGGGATCAGCTTTAGAAAGGAATCATATGAGCTGTGGTTGTATTTAATGATAATTTATATAATCTTGCTATATAAAGACACCCTATTGTGAAGAATAATTCACTTTTTCATGTGCTAAGCTCCACCTGTTGCCCATTTCCTCAAACTCACATGGCTAAACTTTTGGAACTGAAGACTAAAAATGTAGACATAGTATTTTACTTTGTTACATTACTGGCTCATTAGAGCCTCCTGGAAACTTCCTTCAGGAACTAGGCATCAATGCAAAACTAGTTTTATTAATCTCTGGCTTCTTATATTATGGTGTAGGTGTTCACAACTGCAGGAAGTGGAATTTGGCCCATAGCCTTTTGAATCAAAATTTCCAGAAATCAGCCTAGGAAGAAGGAGAGAGTAAGTGAATGTGTCCCAAGAACTAATATTTGTCACTGTACTAATTATAATTTTAATATCTGGACTGAGTTCCAGTGGTGTGTCAAGTATAATCTAGAAAAATAAAAGTGGAAGTAAGGAAGAAGACAAACAAAGTGATTATGATACAACTGAGTGAACATTACAAAAGATTTAACAAGGGAAATGGTTTATATGGCAAGGGATAGAGGGGTGCTAGATTGCTTGAATATTCTGAAATGCTGAAGTACATCAAACAGCAGAAAGCTGTGTTCTTTTGGGTTTCGGTTTTTGTTTTTAGGTTTTTTTGGTTTTGTTTTTTTTTTTTTTTTTTTTTTTCTTTTTTATACAGCCAGAGTTTCAAGTGACAGTTTGCAAGCTTGAAGATATTGTAAATATTCAGTGGTATGACTGACAAGGAATGTATTAAAAAGGGTGTTAGTGAGTGTAGGAAATGCCAGCTGCTGGAGAAGAGGCAACTACACAAACTGGATGATCTCCTGAACTCTGACAGTTTCCAGCACAGTTGTCGTGCCATATGGGAAGTGTTCTCCAAAGAGCTGGAGCAGAAAGCAGGCTTAGGAGAATGCATCCTTAAAGAAACTGAGGAATGGACTATAGTCTTTGTTGGGGCAAGAGAACAATGTTTTTCCCTGTCCCTTAACTTTCCTAATATACTATGTCTATGGGGTCCTAAATTAATTTATTAGTCTAGCTTGGATGTTGTGGAGATATAACGGTGGTAACAGAGAACTATAATTTCTGGGTACATAATTTTTGTTGTAGAATTTGGTTGCCCAGTAAATATTATCAATTCCCAGATTCATTAATTAATGATTTAGTTATAAAACATTTTTTGTATCTCATCTGATATGATATAACTGGGACAAAAACATGATTGTATTATTCTACTGTTAAATAGTTTTGTTTTGTACTTTTAGGAATAAAATTGTGTTGTAAAACTATCTTACTTATTTTTTTAGCACAAGAAAAAATAAAGATAATTTTATTAACAAAGAGAAAGGGGCAACTTGTGAGGGGGAAACTAGTGCTGTAAGTGTAATTTTATAAGTTCTGTCGAAGAGAAATGAAAAAATTCTGAAAGATGAATGATGTCTGCAAAAACCCAAAAGGAATTTTTCAAGCACAAGAGCAGCCATGTACAACTTCAGAAAATTCTTTCTTTTAGAAAACAAACAAAGTTATTTCCCCTTCTTCTGATTAACTACAGAAAACAGAATCTATTTTTGTATGTATGGAAAACTCATAATGCATTTTTCCTGCAGTGAGTGAAACTGAATTCGAACCTCATTACAACACCCACCATCAATACACATTAGTGATGTCATTTACATATAAGAATTTCAGGAAATATGATTTCTGGAAGTAAGATGATGGTGATGTATACAGCTTTGCTTCGATATAGCCTGATACACATTGGACTACATCTTGCAATGGCAAGTAATCAAAGTGGCAGTCCTTGAGGAAAAATGCAATGTGTCAATCTCAAGACATCTGTCAGCCAATGAGCTATACAAAAATGTGGGTCTTATTATGATTAGTCTGATAACTCTTTTTCATGGTGCTGATGGTGACCTTTCTGCTAAGGCTGGTAAAATTATAACATATTAGGCCACATTCTCCTCAGATGTCACAAACACTTTTTGTTGTTTTTATTTATTTCCAATACAGTTTTTATAGCCACATATGGCATTGGAATAACGAAGAAATCTTTCATTTCTGACCAGTGGAAATTAAAAAAAAAAATACATGTGCATCAGGCTGTAGGTAAATGTGTTTGAATATCTTCATCTTGATCAACCCCTTTACAGAAGGTTGTAATAAACTGTGGAATTCAAAATAATGCATAGCATTTTTTTTTTTTTTAGGAGCAAATAATTTTAAAATTCAAACTTGCTCCATAGGAAATATAAGCCATTACAATTGACAAACTTTAAATAAAAGTCCAAGATCAGGAAAAAAGTCCAGAAATACCAGTAACAACTTTAAATAAAAACATACTAATAAAGGGACTTCAATATTTTGTTATTTTTAAGGTTTAAACTGTAATTCTAGTGATCTTAACAGCCAGATACGCTGTTCCTCCTGCTACTACCTCCAGATTATGTATGTCTATTATTATTTTAAAAGCTGTCTGAAACAGAAAGAAAAGTCTGTGAAAGAGAAAAAAATAGATTTTCCAGTTTATATTTATATGAACACTAGAGTGGTTTGACTTAGTTATATTGAGACCATATTTTCTGAATTATCATGGAGTAGGCCTGTTTTTTTCAGAGATATGGGCCTCAAAATGTGCTTCAATAGGTATTTATTAGCTCTTGACTGTTCTGCACTGGAGAAGGTGCAGTGTTCTTTCTGGATCTCAAAAAGAAAGGTAGAAGAGCAAATAACATAGTAAAATTACTTTAATAAGATGACAGAAACAGGAAGAAATGTACAGATACCAAGTGAATCTTACGTCCTTTCAGATAGTGGGAACCCTGCTTTTATGCAGCATCAGACAGACGTCAGATAAATCTTCCCATGGCACACTGTGCATATCGCATCCTGTGGAGAGGCTCACCCTCTCCCCTATACCATAGTTCCTTACATGTGATGTAGTAAACAAAATTATACATTTTGTCTTGACAGATAGGAATATTATATCTTTCTTAATGCCCATTAAGGCATATCTAGCTACACATATCTAGGAACTGTACACAGGAAAAGAAATTATTCGGGATTTTCCAGCACATTCCCTTACATTGCACTGTGGTCACTTGCTATCATGCAGGCTTTTCAAGCCTTGAGTACCAGGCCCAATAAAGCAGACACATCTTGCTCAGGATGACTAACTCCTCAAATGCACTATCTTCCTCAAGACTTCCAAAACAATGTCATTGATCACACTTAAAATTTTGTAATGAAATCAGGATTTGTAGGCTGACATTTAAAGTGTTAACTTCACTGTTTTTTAAGATTTGTCTTTTTCTTCAAATAAAACAAAGAATTGTGTATCTTAATTTTAGATTTAAAGAATGAAAGAGCAGCCTAATGTAAATTTTTGGTTAGTAAAGTCAGCTTTCCTGTCAGAAAGGTAGAACTGTCTTCCTTCGTTTGCAAGTCTCCTGAAATGCCTGAAATATTTCCACTTTGAGTTTATTGTTCCTTTGCATACCCTGTCCACCTGTACTATGCTGCATCTAGGGGGAAAAAAAAAAAAAAGGAAAATTCCTTAAATAAAGTAATCATTAATCAAATTAAAAGGTCCATACACTAAGTTAAGCCATAATTGACTACCTGTTAAAAATAATTGCTTTCATCCAAATAACTTTCCTTTGTGCAGGAAACAAATTAAGCATTTGGAAAGTTTTTGACTGAGAAAAATGGAACAGCTTTGATGCTTGGTTCAGTCTATGGTTCTCTGCTTAATAATTCAATAGCTATTACTGTTCTTCTATGAACAATGAAATAATAATTGTCCCAATAATGCAATCCAGACTAACAAACTTCTCTTCGCAGAACTGTTAAGATTTTGATAACTTTAAATATTTTTGAATCATCTGCTTATTATTTGTGATTCTCTCACTGAAATAAGGAAAACTGGTTGAAATCTGAGGGGTTTTTTTAAAAGAATCATAGAAATGTTGGTGATCTAGTCCAACCTGCAACTCATATTGGGACTACTGTCATCACAAGACGAGGTCAGCTTTAACTTTCTTTGACTCCTGAAAAGCTTCAGGGATGAATATTCTGCAACCTCTTTGGACAACATCTTCAGATCTCATCAAACCTCCTAGTAGAAAAGTTTCTTCCCAATGTCCAAACCTCCCAAGCTAGAATCTGTGGATATTATCCATTGTTATATCATTTGCTACTACCAATAAGAATTTGTTGACAATATCTTTGTAACTTTTACAAATAGTAGCAAGAAACTATTAGATAATCTTGAGCCTCTAGTTCAACAGGCAGTTACACTAGAGGCACACATATTTATTTTCTGCTGCATAGAGAATCAGTATTTCTATTGCAAAAAAAAACAAACCAAAACAAATACTTCCTGTACTCCATTACTTAAAAAAATATTTTTTGCATTATATTATATTTACTATTGCTTACAGGAAAATCTAACGACCCTTTCAGTGAATAGAGAGGACACCATGATGAAACAAAATCAGTCTATTTGTTGCTCTTTAATAGAGCCTCTGCAAGGATCCTCTGCATATTTCTGTGAAAAAGATTTCAAGAGGCAAACATTGTGTTTCACAGATCTAACAGTGAATTCATAGACTGTCTTGTATGATGAACTGCAGTATAGCTTGTGATACTGTAAGCAAAGTATCCATTCTGAGATTTGGATGCAAGGTGCATCTACATACAATCTTCTAATTTGAACAGGTACATTTCCAGGCATACCATACTTTAGAATAAATATAAAAGTTAGTATTTCTAACATTGTTTTGTAACAAAACAACACTTGCATGAAACAGTCTAAACATCATACGAGATTGTCTTCTTTTTTGCAAGTTCTTTTAAACCTACTCAGGATCAAAATTAATTTACTTAAGTATTTAGAGATCTAGTATTTAATTGTTTAATCATTATCATTGAAATCTTAAGAAAATAGTTCCAGAAATATGGAATATTATTAGTTAATATTTTTTTCAGATTAAGTTTGCAATCATTTCAATGAAAGAAAGAAAACCCAGATATTTCCATAGAAAGAAATTCTAGTGGGTGAATGATTCACTTGAAACAAATAGAAAAAATGTATGCACACCAACAAAATAGAAATCAGCATGTTGGTATTACTAATGTCTAAAACCAAAATTAAATTAAGCTTCATCTAACAGTATTTGATAGCCATTTCTGTGGCTATTTATGTCAAATAGAGCAAGTCTGTAGGAATTCTTTTGTATGTCTGCTACAAGTTTTTAATGTGTTTTTTCATGTAATAATGCATAGGATAGTGACATATTGGCATATGAAATGAGGTAAAGTCAAACAGTTTGGCAGAATTTAATAACGCTGTTTAATTACTTGAATTTAAATCATAAATTAACATTAGATTCCTGGATCAGATGTCTTTTGCTATTGAACACAACCCTCATCTAGACAATCTGAAACTGAAAGAAAAAATACCGTTCTTTGCTCAAAAGAAACAACACTTATTAACTGTTCAAAGTATTTCAGAAGATACCTTTTCATTTTGTTCTATAACCTTTCTGCACCATATCAAAAAATCAGATTTCTGACTATTTTAATCTCTCTTAAATTTTTCCCTATTATCCTGATACCCAAATACTACTTTTATTTGAACAAGTATTACCATGCCTGATATCATTATGGTTTATTTTTAATAAGTATGTATTTCTGATTTCTACATATATGTCTGATAACACACTGATAGGGCAATGGAATGCAGAGACACAACTAGAGATCCATCTCTCATTTCAGACACTTGATCCTGTCAGCCCCCTTACCATTTCTGTACATTAGTTTCCCATCTGTAAAAGAGAAATAATAGCACATCTTTAGCTTCTAGGTCATTGAGTACATTCATATTAAAATAGCTGATAATGTGTGTTTCTGATATAGAATACAGAATCATTAGAAATTTAGATGGATTATATCATATATTTGAAACCTAAGAAGTTATCAAGATTTATGATTGTTGGAGGGCTAGTGGCATTTTTTTTTAAGAACGTATGCAGCAAATCTTCTGACATTGATGTATGATGTTGACTGAGGTGTAATGTCAATCCTAGATGAGAAGCTGCAATACATAGAGAAGAAACCCTCCGAGAACTAGATCATGGCTGAACTTAAGTGCTCTTTGAATGCCCACCTGAATGAAGGTCCATTAAAAGCAATACTTGTTAAAAGTAACAAAGTTACCTCAAAATCTATTTGTGTGTGAAAAAGAACACACCATTTATACGGAGCTAAGGTTTTATTGACAGTCCAAGTAATATTTTAGCAGCATAATGAAAACATAGCAATTATTTTTAAACCTGTTACAATAACATTATCATTCATAGTCCTAATTAATATAGAAAAGTCACATTAATAAAATCCTCATATTATTATAAATACTAATATCAACTCCCTTTGTCTGCTTTTGGGCACTGAAGTCTGATTAGGCCAAGGCAAGCCCTGAGTGCACGCACTGCCAGATCAATACAAACCTCATGGTTTTTTATTAGTAATGGCAGAAATCATATTTACTGGTCTACAACAAAATTTATGTGGACCTAGTTTTTATACCAGTCCTTGCAAGCTTGTTTACTTCCTCATTTGTATGGGCAATCACCTGTCCAATTTTAATGTTTAAATGCCCATTTTTGCAGGTATATTCAGCTTTCTTTTAACAGAATTTGCATCTGATGTTTTTTATTTATTAAGATTAAAGTCAAACCTAGAAGAAAATGAGAGAAATCTAATTAATTTGAAAGAAAAGAAACTCAAGGGGAAGTTGAAAGACAATACAATTTAAACAATGTAAAGGAATGCAGATAATTTTGTTCTGTAGACAATGAAAGTTGACAGAGAACATAGCCTGCTTTCCCTTGTGCAATTCACTAATATCATATTCATTTACAAGAAACTCTTTGCTAGACTTTTTGTGACAGAGACCATAATGAAAAAAGGACCCAATGTTATTTGAGGAAAGTGATTTGACTTCGGGAGACATTGTCTCTATATACATTGCTCCAACTACCAAAGAAGGATTATTAAACACCAAAAAAATGATCCTGGAAAAGAGGGGTCTTTTCACAGTAAAATCCCTCTCCTTGCTAATGGTAATCTCTTCTGTTTCCACTGATTCTAATTCTAAGATAGTTTTTTACGGAAGCAAAAAAGGCATTTAAGGAACCTGTTTATTTTATTATAGGTTAGTGTAAGCAACTGCACTGTCAGGTTTAGCCCAGTATCTGTCCTGTTTTAGAATATGAAGTTGAACCCACCTTCACACATGCTGTGAGAATATATTGTCCAAGAACACTCATTTGTTTTCTAAGACAGGTCTCTTTCTATATGTATTCTTTTTGAATTTGTTCTACAGCTGAGTACCAACTGGACAAAGACACGAACCTGTTTCCCAGCATGTGAGTGAGAGCTATAACAAATAGCAACAGAATTGGTGTACTTCCACAGCTCTTTATTTAATTAAATAACTGGAGCAGATCCAAGGCCATAGCGCCAGATTATTTTGCACTGCAAACTTAAAAGGACATTTTACTGCTTTATGGGAAGCCTTAATTCATTACAAACTGAAAATTAAATAAGAGGCTGTCATGGTTTTAGCTGGGGTAGTTAATTTTCTTCACTCTAGCTAGTATAGTGCTGTGTTTTAGACTTAGTACGAAAATAATGTTGATAACACGCTAATGTTTTAGTTGTTGCTAAGTAGTGCTTACACTAGTCAAGGACTTTTCCAGCTTCCCATGCTCTGCCAGGTGCACAAGAAGCCAGGAGGGGAGGGGATACAACCAGGAAAGCTGATCCGAATTGGCCAAAGGGATATTCCATATAATGTGACATCATTCCCAGTATATTAACTGAGGGGAGTTGGCTGGGGGAATGTCCTGGTTTCAGCTGGGATAGAGTTAATTTTTTTTCATAGTAGCTAGTGTGGGGCTAGGTTTTGGATTTGTGTTGAAAACAGTGTTGATAATGTGGAGATGTTTTAGTTGTTGCTAAGTAGTGCTTACACTAGTCAAGGACTTTTTCAGCTTCCCTTGCTTTGCTGGGTGCACAAGAAGCTGGGAGGGGACACAGCCAGGACAGCTGACCCAAACTGACCAAAGGGATATTCCATACCATATGACATCACGCTCAGTATATAAAGCTGGGGGAAGAAGAAGGAAGGGGGGATGTTTGGAGTGATGGCGTTTGTCTTCCCAAGTAACCGTTACGCGTGATGGAGCCCTGCTTTCCTGGGGATGGCTGAACACCTGCCTGCCCATGGGAAGTAGTGAATGAATTCCTTGTTTTGCTTTGCTTGTGCGTGTGGCTTTTGCTTTCCCTATTCAACGGTCTTTATCTCAACCCAGGAGTTTCCTCCCTTTTACTCTTCTGGTTCTCTCCCCCATCCCACCAGGGGGGAGTGAGCGAGCGGCTGTGTGGTGCTTAGTTGCTGACCGGGGCTAAACCACAACAGGGAAGCAGCAATCATGGCTCGGGGACCAGCAGCATCAGTTGGCGGGTGGTGAGTAGTTGCAGCACTTGTTGTTTGGTTTTGTTTTTTTTTTCTTCTTCCAAGGTTTCATATCTCTCTCTCTCATTATTTTCCTTTTCATTATATTATTATTATTGTTGTTGTTGTTTTATTTTAATTATTAAACTGTTCTTATCTCAACCCATGAGTTTTCTCACTTTGGCCCTTCCGATTCTCTCCCCCATCCCACAGGGGTGGGGGGAGTGAGCGAGCGGCTGTGTGGTGCTTGGTTGCTAACTGGGGTTAAACCACAACAGAGGCGTTCTTCTTTGGTCTATAGTCAGAGTAGACAAACATACAAATTTTTGTATATAATGGTGTCTGAGGTTAGATAGATAGGAACATACATTACCTGTTGCTTTTTCACATTTAGGAACTATTCATTGAAAGGATTCATTTCTAACTAATGACACAAATATATATTTATAGCTCAAGATTGCTCAAAATCAAACGATCTACTTGTGCTGCCAAAGAACTTAGATCTCCATAACAAGATCACCCTATCATTCATACTGTATGAGTGTTAGTTTATTTCCAGACTACATTTTTAAGTTAAAGAACAGGTTTCCAGTAGAAAAAAACAACTTTCAATATGGTTCTTATGGACTGGGACTGTATCATGCTTATACTCTCTCAATCTACAGAATCCTCTTGTGCCCTTCTAGTAATCCAGACACCCTTATACAAGTCTGTCATATAAGCTATGTCCTTAGTTTTCTACTGTAAAAACAACACTTGGATTTGCTCAGTACTATTATTTCAGCCATTTTATAGTGAAAGAAACATACAAAACATTATAATCACATCTTAGATCTATAGCACAACATATGGGTCTTGGACTGGGATCCAGTGTCAGATGATTTGTAACGTAGTTGCAGCCTGTCTCCTCCAGAAGAAGCTACTGCTCCTTGGTTTGCAGGTGAAGAAATAGCCAGAAGAGTTTATGCACCTGGCAGTGCAATTTAAGTATGTGTGTCTAGTGTTTCTGCAATGATGAAAAAAAAAAAAAAAAAAACCAAAGAAATAACATGATAGGATTGTTTGTTATTTTTAGCAAGATCAATTAGTAGACACTCAATAGAGAAAAGAAGTACAGACATCCATAAATGCAAAAGACTGTTAGTGACACTGATTTCAGTACAGAACAAGCCCCCAAATGATCAAACCCATTTTAGGGATAAAGAATATTGGAGATTCTTTGATGGATGTTCTCCTGTTTATGTTTAGAGTGCTTCCTATGTGATGTGACTGCCATTGTTAACAAATCTGATCATGCATTTCTTTCAGAAATGACATCAAAACTTTCAGGTCCTCCTAAGCTAGTTTGAAAATGCAGCCTCTCTGTTATTAATTTATTACGTGATGCTTTTTTCCTCACTTTCAAAGGTCTCATTGATTTGAATCAAACTGTCCCCAGGCTCAGCTTGGCAAACTTTATTATATCTTTCCCTTTTTCTTTTTTATTTTGGGCAGAATGTTTGTTTCAGCTGTTTCTGCCTAAGGTTTCATAGTTCCATATATAATCCATTTTTATTGATGATGGTGAAAGGCTAAGAGCAATGAAAGGACTGCTCAGTTTTTAAAGATTATGAGCTCCTAGACATTTAAATGACATCTGAACTTTTTAAATCTAAAATTAGTTTTAATGTACTTAGAGATTGTATGTTTATTACCTTTTGCTCTAAACATCGATTGCTCCTTTAGACAAAATATCCTGTCTCATTTTAATGTGTCAGAAAAGACCAGGAACATGCTGGATGTTGCAAATTTCTGTATTATACTTTTCCTAGTGACAGGTTGTTAAAGTACAAGGGGCCATGATTTACATTTCTCATATTTCTTATTCTTTTTTAGTCTACCAGGTGCAAGAGAAAGTCACCAAAAAGATAAAGATACTATAGGTTTCTAAACCTTTGTTACATTCTGCCTCTTTGTATTTTCCTTTAACACTTTGTTTGATTAAGATGTAGCATTTTTGGTATGAAACTGTTTCCATGGTAAATGAAACTATTATGTTTTTATAGCCAGCTTCAGAGTCTGGTGTTTTTTTGTTTGCTTGTTTATTTTTATATTATACAAACAGACATGAGAATATTGATTTTTTTGATTGGTTTTATACATTACTAAGTGTGTTTGCAAAGTTCACAAAATCAGAACTTATTAATGCAAGAAAATGGTATTACTTTTGCAGTTATACTTCTCTGCACTGTGCCATTTGTTTAAGATTATCAGCAGCTTATAACGGTTGCCTTTGAATTTATTAGGAGGATATAAAGTGACTTAGACCACATCTTGAAGACTGTACTCCAACACTGCCCCTGCTGTATCTGTTCTGTTGTTAGAGAGATTAATTTTCCAGTATTGTGATTCTAAGAGCTTTCACAAGTATTAAATTGATTTTTAAAAGACAACCAGTCATGTAATAGAGAGCTACAACTCCATCACAAAAATCTTAGTGCACAGAAGTAGGGCTTGAGTTTGCATGCTTGATTGCCAGAAACCTAAAATAGACTTTTTGTTTTAATTACAGTCATTTGTGTATGCTAATACTTTCATGTAAGGGCTAATCCATAAATCAGACTGTCCAATGCAATATATGCTTATTCTCTATATCTAAGGCAGTAGCAATGTTCACATTGTATAACTATTAATATGAAGGCATAAAGACAAAAATATTACTAGATACCAAGTGACATGATCTGGCTAACAGCTATAGATGTAAGAATTTAGTTCATACCTGTAAAGGTTTGAGGAAAGGAGGTTTCAGTAAAGCAGCTAGAGACAGACTTTTCAAAAAATTATTAGTCATCTTTTTAGTCCTTTGGTTTCCTAGAAAAAGCAAAAGAAACATTGAAAAAGTGATCAATTTGATTTAGAAACAAGAATTTAATATTATGCTAATCTAAGGTCTTTATGAAGAGCAGTGTGCTGTGGTTTAACCGAGATGTCTAAATTGAAAATATAGTTGCACCAGGCATCTTTCTTTTTGTCACAGACTGCACTTTTGAAGTGCGTATTTCCATCTGATTGTGAAGATAGGTACTTCAAATTTAAACAACTAATTTTTAGATAGTTACAACTAGTTGAGATGAATCCTTCCCAGTCTCTGTCAATATCAGTAATTTTCTGACTTTGGAGTACCATGATACAATCCTTAGACAAACAAACCCTCATTTTCAGCATACCTCATCCATTGTGGACAGCACAAAAAAACAGGTGAACCAGTAGTACATAGAATCATAGAACAGCCCAAGTTGCAAGGGACCTCAAAAGATCACCCGGTCCAAACTTTTATGGAAAGGGGAGCCTAGGTGAGATTATCTAGCACCCTGTCTAATTGCATCTTGAAAACCTCATAAAGAAAGAGCACAGAATCAAATTAGAAATCAATGATAATTTGAATTAATAAATTGACAGAGAGTTCTAACATGGATATGTGTAGATGACAGTGTGGAGCAAAGACTTCTTCCACTTTATGGTTCTCCCTGCTTGCCCACCCAATGGTCTTATCGCAACTGTGATTTGGAACACAGATGTGTGGACTTCATGGGGTAATAGGAAAACTCTGTAAACACATCATTGTTAAGCACAGTAAAAATTAAAAGAGATTGAATTCAGTGGTACAGATTTGCTCTCACTCTTGAATTCATATTGGTTTAGGTTTTTTTTATAGAACTATGATTGCTTGATTTTCGTGTTCTGAAAAACAGTGATACTGAAGAAACCTTAAGAGATACTCAAGGGCTGGAAACTGTCTAAAACCTAGACATGGACTGCATAAAGATATCCCCTGCGCTTCAGGAGTTTGTCTTTGAAATAGATTAAATGTTATAACTACAAATCCTAGATTCTTTAGCACCTTAGTATTTGAAGAATGGATTATCGGCAGCAGAAATGATATTTTCTTTGTGCAAATAAAATAGAAACCTAAGTTTCAAATTATGGTTATCTAAATTTGGATATATGCTAAGTTGTATGGAATGATTAAAACATGAGGAAAGTTAAACTGAAGTATATCAAAACTACTGATAAGTATCATTTCAACAAAACAATAAAGTTTATGGTAATTTAATTACATATTTGAGGATAATGAAAACATACTCAAGAGGAAAGCACAAGCAATGCATATGTTAAAAAGTGATGTGATCTTTAAAAAGTAACTTGGAATGCAGGTCTTTCTTTTCTATCCATAGGATGAACAGCTTTATTTTTGATATTCAACTTCACTACTTAATTCAAGACATATGCCTATCCTGTCTCTAAACATTAACTACTACACTAAGACATATTTCACTGGTACTTGAACACCACTTTCATTGTCTTCTTTTTTCTGATCTGATTTTTGAAGTATTACACAGGTAGAACAAACACACACTGCATCAGTAATTCAACAGGATCAGGTCTGCAAAGTTATTTTTATTTTTATTTTGAAATCTTCCAGATGATGTCACAGTAGAAATACTTGGATACTGAGAATTTTAAACTGTGTTCCTATTTAAGCACCTAGGAGGAACTGAATTTTTTGTAAAATCCATCCTCAGTAGTGTTCTGAAAATCTGATTCTAAGCACTGAACAATCTGCCCTTAATTAAAAAAAAAAAAAAAAAAAAAAGTAATAAGGAAATTCATACTTCATTTCGAGCTGCACAGACTGCAGCAACAATTAATCAAGAAACACACCAAAGTAACAAATTAATAAATTAATTTCCATCTGAATAATCAGAAAGCTCTAAAAAATTCCAGAATATTGTGCCTATACACTGTAATGGGTTTTGTTATGCCAACTATTTGTTCTGTACTATAACAAAAGCATTTTTTCCTACCTGTCAAAAAAAAAGCATTTTGTCTTTATTGTTTTAAAATGACTAGTCAGTTTGGCAGCAGCTACAATATCTTTTTTCCCATGACATTATTCTCCCATTGCCAGTGTTAATTAATAATTTTCAAAATATTATATTATATGTTATCTTTTAAAACATGTAAATTCATGGAGCATATCCGCTCTTTCTATAATATTATCAGACTTTCATAACCTCTACTAATCTGCCTCATTTATTAATAATAATAGGAAACAGATCAGTTCTACCTCATGTCTCAGCTGCATGCAAGAACTGAGAACATTAGAAACATTCATAATGGGCATGTGTTGTAATCCATCTGCCACAAGCTTATGTTGTCAGTACTAGATGAGAGGGATGTGACACATTTTATTAGCTTCCAACATTTTCCCAGCCACTGTGATACTGGGAAAAAAAAATAGATTGCAGTACATATTCCAGATAGATTCACCATCCCAAAAATATAGCTTCAAGAATATTTCTATTTTGTATGATTTTACTTCCAGAGCTAAAAACTACCTAAAAAAAAAGTGTAGAATTATAATTTTGATTTTTATTTTTTTTAGGGTGAATGAATGAACAGTATTTTTTTTCTGACTCTTCATAATCTCTAATTGCTTGATGTGCTCCCATACTTGAAATGACAGAGTTGAAAACTCATGCTTCTCTGAATCACCCAGACTAATATTCATTATGGGAATAATGTGACATGAAAATGGATTTTTAAGATTAAATTCACACACTATCGGAAGGGTTTTCCAAAGTGTTTATTTGGGCATAACTATTCCAGTGAAGTTTTCTGAAACTTTTCAACGTACCTTTTAGGCTAAAAGCTTGAAAAAAAACCCAAACCTACAGTAGTAAAACCCCTTAGATTTTATTCAAATATAAGTACAATACATAAAACACACACAACAATGTGTGAGGTTTTCCATGTTTGTGTGTGTCTGTATATATGTATCTAGGAATGTTATCAGAAAAACTTTTTTTGCTATGATAGCAATTAACAAGTGGATAGCATGTTGGTTTTTTGCCATTTGAACTTACCATTGGTGTTATATTCAAGTCCAAAAATATTTATTGCTAAATAATAATTAATTTATTTAATTTATAGATTTGAAAATGGACCATGTGTAATTCCAATGAACTGGAAAGCCATACAGCATACTTTAACAAGGACCAAGTACAACTAACAAATCAAGCATCACAATACATGTGTTTGTGGGCATACATAGATTCATAGGAAAAGTGTGCTTAACTTTCACCTTTTGGGGCAAAAAGGCCTAACAAGAAGAGCACAATTTTTATGTAAGAGGACATAGTTAATTCACAAATGGAAAACTCTTTTTAAAATTTTATTATTTTTTCCTTTTTTAAAAAAAAAAATAATTAGCACATAGGGAGTTACTTGGATTTCTTTCTTTTCTGAATTTTCTGTTTACACTACCAACTCCTCCTCCTATTATTTTTAAGTTTTTTTTTAAATGTTAGAAAAGTCTTTTGAATCCACTGGGGTGATTCTCATTCCAAGGAAAAGCTATATAAAACTTTCTATACAGCTTCATAATCCTTCTGCAGTTTGTCACTGTAGAAATATAAAGCCTTACCAGCTTTAACAGTAAAGATGTAATTCCTAGTGACATTTGACTTTTTTATTGATCTTTTACTAAGTCATACTGTTTCACACTGTGTGAAAAATGTTCATATAATGGTCAAAAACATAGCTAAACTGAAGCTGATATTTGTTGTCTGTTATTTTTTGCGCCTTCAGAACACACTTGGAGAGTGTGATGGCAATGCCTGCGATGTGACATATCCTGGTGGAAGAGTTAGATAGTAAAGGTCCCCAGTTTTCTTTCAATCATGATATTGACTTTATGTAATTTTTCACTGTGAAGTGTCTGGCAATTGTAAGCAGTGTGACAGAGTTACTCGTTTAATCAATAACATAGTCCATATTTCACAATTTAGCTAATTCTTCTGCATTTGCCTTTTGACACTTGCAATTGGATATTTTTACTGTTTAGCTCATAAAATTGCAAAAGAACAGATATATATCAGTAAAACAATCAATTTCTTAAAGCCTGTGTACATAAAAGATTAGAGCTATCATGGAGTCACAAGTACAAATCAAATAAACTGTATCCTTCTTGGCACACACACACACACAAATGTGACTATGTTACTGTTTGTACGGTGCCTGACATGTCTGATATTTTTAGGCATCATTTTAATAAAATTAATATTTTTATATAGATATTTTTATCCATCTTTTTGAGATAATATTTCATCATATTTCTTTTGGACTGCATTAGTCCAAAAGGAATTTTAGTTTTAAAGATTTTGTTGTTGTATGTGTGGCCATTGGCCTTTTTATCCTAGTCCCTATCTATAAAATGACTTCTTGTTTTGAAAAGCTCCAAATCAGTGAGTCAGCCACATTCATTGGTTTATTTTTAAAATTTTCTGCAGTTATAAATAAGTATGATACAACAGGGCCTTCATAACCTGTACCAAATAATTGAAATAATGAAACTCTGTTACCTCTTTTATCCCTCTTGTTCTTCCCCACCCCCCTCTTGCCCCTCTTCCCCCCAATGTCTGAAAAGCACTATCTTCATCTTGTGGTTTTGTTCTTAACATTTATGTTATTAAGTGTTAAAAAAATGAACTTGTTCACCCAAACAAATACCTAACATTCTGACCAATATTCATCTCACTGCTTCTTTGTATTCCAAATGAGACTTCTTCCATTAGTCTGCAGTAGTTTCCTTTACACTTAGCTTGTGAAATGTCGGGGATAAGTTAATCTTTTTGTTTAGTGTTTGTACAGCTCAAGGGAGACCTAGACTGTGACAAGGGCCCCTAGGCAGTACAGTTATATAAAAGGTAATTCAGGAAAAGGAGCATATTTCAATGTGACACATCTAAGAAAATGGAAATTCTACAAAATAGTAGATAAGACATCACTGCATATAAAATCATGAACTTTCCAGAGACGAATGCAATTAAATGCAGGTCAAATATGAATTCTGCAAATCAAGGATGTGGACAGAACCTAGTATTAGCATAAATGAGTCTCATCTCTTTCTATTAAAAGAGTATGTATATGAGTATTGCTAAAATTTTTTATTTTGCTTAAATGATAATTGCAGTGGACCACAGCTGGCAGGTAAGTCCCCACACAGACACTTGCTTACTCCCCTCAGTTTTATTGCTGGGCATGACATTATATACTGTGGGGTATCACTTTGGTCAGTTGGGGTCAGCTGTCCCAGCTTCATCCCCTCCCACCCTCTTGCCCATCCCCAGCTTACGTGTTGGGGGACAGAGTGAGGCTTTAATGCTGTGCAAGCACTGTTCAGCCAAAGCTAAAACTTTGGTGTGCTATATCAACACTGTTTTGGTCAGAAATCTAAAACACAGCCATAGGGGCTGCTATGAATAATATTAATTCCATCGCAGCCAGATCCAGTACAATAATGAAGGACTTGAATTTTTTCCTTTTTTCAATCTGTGGTCATCAAAACATTATATTTATTAACTTTCCTAAATATAAAAATGCTTCTTGAGAAATGTTATTGCTTCTTGAGAAAGTTGAGTGTATACCAGAATCTCCTGTCCCTCTTCAAATTGCACTGAAGAATCTAAAAATGAAGTATATGTTTTCTGGTCACAATAACATTTTTTATACTTTAGCTAGTATACTCTTGTTGTTAGTTAATTCCATGGCTGAAGTGAAAATATAAGGGGAAATTATCTTCAAATGAGAATGTTGAGAAATCTTGAACAATAATTTTTTGGGATTTTTTTTTATGAATGTCAAAATATGACAGTGTTTCATAGATGTTTAGTTAACAGATCTGTTTTTTTGTGAATCATATTATTTATTCTGAGAGTGCAATATGTCTCAAACAATAACTTTTTAGTGAGAAAACACTTGCAGATAAATAGCAAGCTCTTGTACTTTTCTGCTATATTATGGTATTGCTAGAAATGTAAGGAAATAAAGCAAAAGAATAAAAAATAAGCTACATCAAATTTAATATTTCCTATTCTTGGAACACAAAGAAAAGGCAATTTTATTCAAAAACACATACATTTGTGTATATTTTGTTTCAGGATATGCCATATTTATGTTGCCACTCACATACATGAAATCCCACCTTTGTTTTAGAAATCGTTAGTTATGATGAGAGATGCTTTGAAATAGTAACATGAAGTATGTATGTGCCAAAACATCCAGCAAGCAGAGAATTATTTAATACATCATCTTAGCACTGAAACTCAAGTTTAGTCTCTTACAAAGGTACTTAATACCACGTTAACAAGCCATCTGGGTGTAAGAAATGCCTCAGTTAAACCTACAAAACAGTAAATAATACAGGGAATGATAGGTAGAGAACATGTGGTGAGAGATCTTTGAAGAGAAGCTTTAGTTACACTTCAGTTGAGCCTAACAATTATACAGCAAATGATTCCTGGCTTTTGTTAAAGCAAATAGGCTAGTCTCCTTCATTTATCCAAGAATGTAAATAGAGAAGTCCATTGGACAGATGGAAATCCTGCAGCATTTGAAAGGCTGGAAAACACTATAAGGCTTCTAGTGATATACCTGATAATATTTATAGGGCTGGCACTGAGATACAAAATAGCCTCAGTGAAAGAAATTCTAACTGCTCTTGGTACCTTAGACAACAACAAGTTTGAAAGTGTTTGTAGATATGCCCTGTACTAAGAATAATTTGGAAAGAAATCCATACACCAGTTTGTGTCTGTATGACATAGTCAATGCAACAGATATATAAAAGCAGCATGAGTCATCTTACTCACTGTTTGTAAAGCAGCACTTTTAACATGTCACAGTTATAAGGTGTCAGAGAATATCCAACAGTATCACTTAATATGTTAACTGGAGCTGATTCCTTTTTTTTTTTTTTTTCCACTTCATGAATTTTCAGAAGCATGCTTTTTACTCTTCAGATAATTACCAGTTCAAAACCTCACAGTTAAAAAGAAGTAAAAAGGCATATGTTGCTTTGAGGTGTAGGAAAACCCCTCCATTTTACTAGGAGACTACACAGTGATGCAAGCTTACCCAAATTTCTGACGAGGTTCATTTAGAATTTTTAGAAACTCTGGAAAGCCTTTCATTTGATAATAACCCTATTTATTACACATGCCTACTCTTGAAAACAGACAAGCCCTTTTAAGTTTCATCACAGAATTTTCACTTAGTTCTAAAAGTAAATTAAACATTTATTTTTAATTAAGTAGAAATAATACACTAATTAGAGCAGAAATTACATTGCTTGCACTTTTTTCTTCACTGTAGTTATTTGTTTTCCTCTGTCTTTATCAGTATTGTCTGTTTTCAGTTCTGTGGTATATTAGATTCTTGAATCTGAAGTGCTGTCAGTTATCTTCTTCTTTCACACACACTGCCAAACTCCTGAGGCTTGCAATACAAAAGGAAAATGCATGAATAGTCCCTTCTTTTCTAAAAAAAGTAAATAGAAGTAACAATATCATATGATATTGCATTCGGACAAAGGTTCAAAGGGGAACTTTGAAATGTGATTCAGCTGTCACATAAAAATTAGAAAATATTTTGGTTTTCAAAGTACTCTTTTTAAAAACAAATAAAAGCATGTTTTCAATATTTGCATTTGCAGTCAGGTTCCTCTGCAACTTAAACTGTCTATGCTAGCTGTCTATGCTTTCTCTACTATCAATAGAGAGAGATAATCACTCCAGAATGGAATTGTTCCTATTTTAAGAGAGGTATCTAACATATCCATTTTAACGTAAGGAAAAAATACATAAATTGGACATTTACAACTTGGCAGTCAAAAGATAGCAGGGAGGCATCGAATATTGAACATTAAGAAAACATTTATAAGACATTAAATGAAATAATTGAGCAGTATAATTAATAACCTACAAAATACATAGTTAAGCTACAGAACTCTTTGCCTTATTATACAATGGAAGAAAAATCCATCAAATCTTTAACAAATACAAAAAGAAACATAAAAAATCTGACTCCAGAAATCCCCTAACAATGGAATTTTGGCAGGTGAGGAAGGTATTCTGGGGGAAGTATTATTTCACATGTTAGACTTTTTCTGGTACAAGTAATAACTGTCAGAAGTAGTTATTAGTTACTCTAATAATTAGTTAGTTACTTATATATGTACTTATTTAGTGTACGTGTGCATGTACACAGTTAATTATTATTCTGATAACTAGTTACTCTAATAAACTTTAATAATGTTAGAGATGTGATACTTGGCTGGATGTGTAGCCTGAGATTGTGCAGCTGCACCAAGATCATTACCTAGATGGTCAACTTGGACAGTAACTTTTTAATGGCTGAATTTAAGTTGGAAGAATTACACCATTAAATGGTTAATTTAGAAGAGAAAGAAAATAAAAATTGTTTTTTTTTTAATTCATAGGACCAATGTGGAATCTTGATTATGACTTATCTGGAAGCTGGAAGAAAAATTTGTGTTCCAAAGGACCAGTTCTGATTTAGATTTAGTTCTTAGTCATTTTCAAAATCAGAAAAACACATTGCTTAATATGAGTAGGTAAAAAATTCCAAGAAAATCATACTCTTTGGGTGGTTACTCTGTAAAACAGAATGAATTGCATGACATTTCTTATTTCTGTCATGGTCCAAAATGCTAAGAATAAGTAATATCAATGTTATTGGAAACTGCTAATGATGTAGTATATAGTTTCTGCCTCAGACTTTCAATTTTGTGGTGCACAAATAGTGCCCTAAAAGGTTTCATTTTAACTGTATGAATTAAACTGAGATGATAATTCTAATCACTCTGAGCTCTCAATAAATTTAAGGAAATATGATAGGCACTTGCATTAAGCAACTCATCCTGTCTAAGATCTCAGTCTCACTCTGAAGGAGCACATGTCTTCCCATTGCCTAACTGTAGAGGCAGTTAAAGGAAATTTCTTCAGCAAAATTTGGCTTGATATGCAGAAGAATTTGTTTGGAAAACAATTTCATACTGTCCAAAATACTCTAGAATTTTAATTTAGTCATGAGTTACATTTGAGGATAAGAAAGATATATATTCATGTATCTAAGTCTCTTTTATAATTAGTTCAGCTGAAACATATTCTTTTACTTTCCTAAAATGACAATGACAAGAATTATTTTAACTGAAGGTTTTGATTGGGAAGGAGGATTGAATATTAGAATTATGGAACCATAACCTAATTTACACTTCATTAAAAGCCACAGCCTAGAGAACTAACTTCAGTTTCATTGCTAGGAACTTGAGGTGTTTCGATTATGCTAATATTTTCATTCTGAATCTGCATTTTTGTTCCTTAGAAAACATAGTTTTATTATAATTAACCTCTGCTTTTATTTCTTTTTCTTGTATAATAGTGCCAAAGGCATATTCACATTCATCATAAAGTGTTTCAAAATCTATGCACTTAGTTCCTTTTCTTGACGGATACGTATGTTTTTACACCTAAAAAATTGTTTCATAGTCTGCAGTGTTTGCAAATGGCT
The DNA here is from genome assembly GCA_031468815.1 of Morus bassanus. Taxonomy (NCBI): domain Eukaryota; kingdom Metazoa; phylum Chordata; class Aves; order Suliformes; family Sulidae; genus Morus; species Morus bassanus. The sequence goes on along the minus strand of CM062568.1, from coordinate 52,565,843 downwards.
GTATGCTTCATAAAAATCTTTATACTGAATTGTCTTTTTAATATTTAAAACCTTCAGTGGTGGTATTCTGAAGAATCTTGATATTAATCACATTCCTATATCATGCAGTAAAAATCAGTCACTAACAACATCTACATCTGAATTTAGGGTACATTCAGTTATGTTTTATTGACAATTGTTAACAAAGGTACTATCCATAATCATGACAAACAACAAAATCAGTTGATAGACTATATCTTAATATTTTAAGTATCTCAACCAGAAGCATAGTGAAAAATATCTCAACAAATTTTGACTATATCTAAGCGATCTGAAAACAGTAATATATTGACTTTATTAAAATGAACAGGTGAAATGCTAGGATAGGAGTGATAGAATCCAGAAGAAGAAAAATAAATATTAAAGATTTTGCAACAAAGAGTAACAGATACTTCACAGTCCAAAACATTAGTTTTCATCCCTTTTCATCTTTCATATTTGACTAGGACCTGCTTCCACTTATGAACAAGGAATCAGATTAATTTCTGCCTTTGACAAAAGACATTTGTAATCTACAGATTATATGATCCAGTTTAAGAACCATGGTAGTCTGAAGTCTGTCTCACTTCAAAACCTAATTTGTACCTATATTTTCAGTAACTAGTAAACTAGTTCTCCTAAAGTAAGTTCCCTGTATGAAAAGTTGAACAAGCTAAACACTTTTGTGTCTGGCACAGAACAAACCTGTCTATCTAGGGTGCCTAAACCTACATACTTTCAGTAAACTGGAGGTAGGATTCAGATGCTTAGACATCAGTCTCTAGAATCATTTTAGACTTGGTGGAACATCCTGCCTGGTCCCCAGCTTCTCCGCTCCAGATGAGTGTGTGTCTCCCATAAGTCTTCTGTCCAATCGGCAGAAGTCTTGATATTCTAGGATATCTAAAGTAATAATAATAATAAAAAATCTATACTTTTTAGCAAAATGAATCCATGGGAGCTGATTCTTTGAGATGTAGATATCTAGATTATATGGACTCAACTTAATTGTCTGTACACGGGTGCTTAATGCCATTAGAGGTCTCTAGCATAACTGAGAAATCTCAGTGCTATGAGGCTAGCAGAATCCCTTGGGACAGTTTGGATATTTATGTGTGTGAATGACACTGAGTACTGTGGGGCATTTCAAATACTGGCAGCTTATGGGCAGGCAACTGAATTGAAGCCTGATAGGTAGGATAAGAATCAACTCCAAATTAAGATCCCTAAATCTGTGTGTCTATACATGTGTATTAAAGCTCCCATTATAATTACTGGAAATCTAAGCCTCAATTCAGCTGCCAGCTGTACACATCTAGTGCCAATTATCAGATCCTAAAGTACCTGAGGTATCTACACTGAGCTGGCACATATGCCACAGGTCTTAAATAAGATGCATGCTCTTCTGGAGCAGAAACTGACTATATCCCAGATGAGGAAACCTTTTGTGTTCTGGGATAAGTTATTGAGTCTCACTCCTCTGAGTGAGAGTACCTCATCAGCTGAGGTGCTTTTTAGGTTTCATTCATTGTAACTAGACTGCCATCCATGGTAATGTGAGGTCAGATTCCTGCCTTACATGTCAGCAGCTATATGTAGATCCCTAAATATAAATGGCTTGATCTTTACCATATCTAAAATTAAGTGATGAATGGAAATGTTGGTTCACCAAAGCTGTGTATACAGAGTGGGACCTAAAACACTTCCCAGTTCTAGGTATGCATCAATTGAAATAATTTCTGATTTCTACAGGAAAGAAACCCAAATACTCCTGTGGACTGGGAATTGGAGTGCTTACTACAGATTCTCCATTCTGAACAAACTGGAACGGAGGGCTGAAACATGAAAAGGTGTATACATTCACGTCAGTTTAGATGTAGCTGAAGTATCTGAAACTGGAAGTAACTGGTATTGCCATGTTTCACCTCATGGATGAAAGATAATATTAAAAAAAAATCTAGCCTGAGTGAAAGAAATTCTGCTTGTAGTACCTTAGATAACAACTCCTCATCTTTGTTGGGTGGTCTGTAACAAACTCCCACCATGCTATCACCGTTATTGGCCTCTTGTCTGATCCTAACCAAAAAGCTTTCAACCTGCCCGTCATCCATCCCATACAGCAACTGGACATTTGACCTGCTTCTTCAGATAGAGGGCGACACCCTGACCCTCATCTTCCCTGCCTGTCTTCCCTGAAGAGCCTGCATTCATCCATTGTACCACTCCAGCTATGTGAGCAGTTCCACCATGTCTTAGCTATTCCAGTAGCATTATAGTATGTGACTGTATGAGTTGCTCTGGTTACTTCTGTTTGTTTCTCAGGCAGTGTGCATTTGGGCATGTACATTTGAGACTGGTATCCTTTTGCCCCAGTTTGCTACTTCTGAGATCTCTTGTAACTGTCTTTATGCACTCTTTGCTTTCCACCCTCATCAACCATTTCCTCACTTAACTGTGTGTTTTTATCTCCCTCCCTCATTATTCCCAGTTTAAAGCTCTCCTCACCAGCTTCACCAACATGTTGGCAGAGATGCTTTTGCTGTGTTTGGTCAGGCACAGTCCATCTGTTCCGAGTAGTTGTCAGTCCTCAAATAGCTCTAACTGAACTCCAATGCCCTCAAGCCTTGCATCCAGAGCCAAATAGTCACTCTTGATACTTGAGGTCACTGCAGAAGTATTATTGGTGCCCACGCAGATAAGCAGCAAGGATGCTTAGTCCAAGAGTTGGACCAGTGTCTAGTCTCTCCACAGCATTCCTGATCCAAGACCCTAGTAAGCAGTAATGCAGCCCCAGGTAGCAGGTCAGGTTAGCAGATGGGGACTTCCATATCCCACAGTCAGGAATCTCCCATAAATATTAGCCACTTCTTCCTCCTGATGCAGATGCTTAATTCAGGCTTGGCCCACTGTGGTGCCTACCCAGGAAAAGCTTTATCCTCTGTGTGTGATACCAAGGCACTAAACCTATTCTGCTCTTGCAGGTTTAGGTGGAGAAGGAGCTGTGCTCCTGCTGGCAGGAGTCTTCATTTGTCACCTGAATGAGCACAGTCTCTGGCTGTTCCTCCTTCTGTGCAGCTGGGGGCTTGTGCACTTGTCTTTGCAGGTTCTCTGTAAGGATCCTGTCAATCTCTTTTTTGTTTTTTTCCTGATGCTGCACAGTCTGCTCACCTCCTCCCACAACTTCTTTACTAGGTGACACAGTTTCTCAGCCAGAGAACAGGTGCAGGCATGGGGCACTGTCTTCACTTGCTTCAGACTCCGTGGGAGACCCCTGGACTCCCTGCAGCCCACGCTTTGTCTGAGAGGAAGTCTCTGATGTGCTGGGGTAGTTGGTTTTGCTGGGGCACATCATCACATGGTGAGCAGTCCCATGCTGTCCTCAATAGTTGCTGGCTCCCTTCCCCATGTCCTTCTGCACAAACTGCTGTGTGAGCTATTGCATCTGTGAGCTGCTTCTGTTTGCAGTGCTCATGTTTGATGGTCACCCTCGCTTTAGCCTGCAGGGATATTAGCCAAGAGAGTGCTGAGGGTGCAGATTTTGCTTTGGCTGGATTTATCACATTACCAATAACAAAATGACATGGCAGGGAAAAACAGCACTCAGAAATTACTGCAGAGAAAGAGATTTTTTTTGGTTTTTTTTAAGTAAAAATGACATACATTTTAGCTAGAATTCACTGTCACCATGCTGATACAGCTCAGCATATTTGCTCTTCTTATGTCTAGGTTTTGCATATCCCATACCATATAAAGCCATACTTAGCAATAAAAAGTTGGGGGAAGAAGAAGGAAGGTAGAAGGACATTCGAAGTGATGGCATTTGTCTTCCCAAGTAACAGTTTCGCGTGATGGAACCCTGCTTTCCTGGAGATGGCCGAACACCTGCCTGCCCATGGGAAGTAGTGAATGAATTCCTTGTTTTGCTTTGCTTGCGTGCACAGCTTTTGCTTTACCTATTAAACTGTTTTTTCTCTCAATCCATGAGTTTAACCACTTTTACCTTTCTGATTTTCTCCCCCAACCCACTATGAAGGGAGTGAGTGAGTGGTTGTGTGGTGCTTAGCTGCTGGCCAGGGTTAAACCATGACATCTACCTGTACTGGCTCTTTAGCCCTGTATTCTTTTTTGCTTGTCACCTGGGTTTGAGGATTTCAGATTTCCTCTTTGGGACCATCACAGCCTTGCCAATCCTCAGAGGAATTTTTCTGAAGAGCTGGCTGCGGGGTGAGACACCAGGGATAGCCCTACGAGTAATTTCTGTGACTGGAATCACAGAATCACTGTAAGTGGGAAGGGACTTCTGCAAATCATCTGGTCCAACCCCTTCTGCTCAGAGCAGGTCAGCTTCTGCAGGTTGCTCAAGGCCCTGTCCTGTTGGGTTTCAAAGGACAGACACATCATAACCTCTCAGAGCAACTCATTCCATTCTTTGACCACCTTCACAGTAAAAATATTCATATTTTTAAATGCAATTTTATCTATTTCCACTTGTCTCCATTGACCCTTGTCCTGTCACCTGTCAGAAAAGTCTGGCTACAACTTCTTTACTACCCCTCATCAAGTGTTTATGCAGACTGATAGGATAGCCCTGAGCCTCCTCTTCTCCAAGACGAACACTCCCAGCTCTCAGCCTCTCCTCGCTTGGCTATTGATCCAAGCCTGCAATCATCTTAGTGGACCTGCTCTAGGACGTCCATGTTTCTCTTGTGCTGGGGAGCCTGGGCCTGGACCCAGTACTCCATATGTGACTTCACCAGGAAGAAGGATCACCTCCCTCCCTCCCAGGAGGGGAAGAATAGCCTCCCTCAACCTGCTGAAAATGTTGTTCCTAATGCAGGCCAGGAGGCTCTTGGCTTTCTTTGCCACAAGAGCACTTCTCCATGCCTCCACCACAATCAGATTGGATAAAGAAGTCAGTCCCTGAGAGAGTTCTGGTGGACATTAAGCCTGTTTTCAGTGTTTGCTGGCAAGGAATATAGGGCTTCGGGACTATGGGTGGGAGATGGAGAAGGAATAGAGCACCCATAATCTGGTGTCTGGTGTCCCTGCATGCCACAAGCAGAGTGAGGGACCATTCAACAGAAACTCCTTACCTGAGAATGTGGGCATAGGGCCCCTTTAAATCCTCTAGGTGTGCCATATATGCCATGTGAGACAGAGCGAAGGGGTATATTGCATAACATGCTGCCTAGTCATACGGGTGGATGCATAGGAATGCCCGTGGGATACATTCCGTGTTGGGGCCTGTGCCACATAGCAGTGGGGGATGTGAGTACAGCATTTTAAGGCAGAGTAAATTGCTAGCCTAGGCACAAGCTGTGCCATGCCAGCTGGTCTCAGTGCCATGCATTTAGTGTACTTATATAGATGTGGCTATAGAAAAAAATTCAAGTCATCATTCTAAATGTTTTATCTTTATTGTCTCCAAGTTGTATCTTTCTTCAGAGAGTGAACTGTTCTGACATAACCTTCAAGTTCCAGTCCACACAAACTGACTTTTCTAAAAACATGCCACAAACACAATGTATTTTAGATGTCAAGAGGAGTTTAAGATTACAAAAACAGAAATATTTATTTTATATAAGGTTAGTAGAATATTGAATTAGGTGATCTGTTGTATCCTATGGTACCAGATAAAGGACATTATTTTTAGGTAAAGCACATTGATTCAAAGGGAAGAAATTCACAAGGGATTTTAAGAAATACTACTTTGCAGAGTGGTCCATAGGTGGAATATCTAGGAAACAAAGACAATAAATGTTTTTAGGTAATCAATGAATACATCAACTTTAACTGAAGGATACTGAAGGGTACTGGTAAGCTGGCAAAGATCAGGTTTGCTTATAGTCAACCACACTAGCTAAATGGCAGAAGGGAATTCCTGACTGATCATATTAATTTCTTCCTAGATTTGCAGTGATTTATTTCATATAGAATTGCTTTTTCTGTTTCCACATAAACAAGCCATGAATAGTTGTTCTTTTATGTTGTTAATTTTCAGTCCCTATGGGTTGGTGTGGACAAATTACTTGGCAAATTACCCTATTGTCTACATCTAATTTGACATTGCTGTGTATTGTACTATTTTTTCTGCCTTTGAAAATTCAAAATAAATCTCAGGTTAAAACCATGAAATACTCTTACAATGTGTAAATGAGCTGTTGTGATTTTTTGGAAATGCCTTTCACAAATACAATCTTCATTGAGGATCCCACATGCAGATGATCAGAAGGAGCATACATCTGCCTGTGTTAGTCTTTGATTTCCGTGTTGAACATGTACTTTTCCATGACAGATTTCAGACAGCCAGTTCCTATGTATGTATACACAGGAGCATTCAGCCTAAGAAAAAAGGCTGGGCAGTTTATATGACTATGTACAGTATATACAAATATGTATTTATATATATTAATAAAATATAGACTATGTTTATAGTCCCAAGGAAGAGATTTGTGGAACAACATTGCTTTTTAACTAGTCTAAATCTATGCTAAACTTAGTAATATATACATTAATTTCACCTGCTGACCTTGTGCATGCTGACAGCTTTTTTTATTGAGCATCAGACTTGTCTACTATGTTAGTCTACTTCCTTCTGAAGAATGTTCTAGGTGGTCAATAATTGGACCAATCACCTTTTTTTAAAAAAAAGTGAGTGAAAGAAGCTAAAGCACCTTTGGCAAGGTGCTCCTTTCATATTGGCTTGTCCACTTACTAATGTGTCTTCAAAGTGCCTCTTCTCACAGCTGGAGATGTAGTCCGTGTTAACAGGATTTCTCTGTCTTTTGAAATGTGGGATAACCTATCTGACAAAATAGATCAGAACACTTTTCAGGTTTTTTTGAAAGCAAGCTTCGGGAGCTGGGATGAAGACTGTGGAGATGGAAAATACTTTGATTTAGCTGGTTGCCTATTTTTTTGCTATTTCTTATAAAACTATTATGCATTGACAATAGCATTTACAGATCTACAAATCAAAATTATTTAATAACGTTTTATGTTTGACAGTTGTTTGTGAGGATATAAAAAATCCTGGCATCTTTGATGAAATGTTAACAGTTTGTTGAGCTAAATATTTTACATTCATTGTCTAGAGGGGAAAAAAGTAAAATCCCTCCCAAAGCAAGCAAACATCTTTGGCACATTTGTTAAAATTCAGATTTAAAAAAGAACTAATGTATGTATTCAAACACCTAAAGGTTTACTTATTATACTATATACTAATTTTTGTAGTATTACTTTTTCATAATTAAGAATACATTAATGTAACAAAAAAAAAAAAAATCAGTAATTTGAAACACTGGAATCAAATCTTACCATGAATAATTAATTCTTTATTTTGTGCATTTCTAACCATTCTTTTAATAGCAGGATAACATGGACTGGAATATATTCCTTATAAATTCAGCCATCTAAAATTCAGGTTTCTAGTCTAAGCTAGATGTGTAGGTTCTCTTTACAGTCACAACTCCAGAAGGTTATTGATTATAATACAGATGGAATTATTTACCCTTATGAGATACTTACCTCTCTTTAGACAATTAGATTGGACTCAATGTTCAATTTTTACATGACTACAGCTAAATGAGACAAAACTTTTAATTCCGGGGTTTTTTTTTTGTTGGTTGGTTGGGGTTTGCTTTTTTTTGTTTGTTTGTTTGTTTTTGTTTTTGTTTTGGTTTGTGGTTGTTTTTTTTTTTTTTTTTTTTATCCAGATGATCTTGATTCCTTCATAGAACAAGACAGTGACCTAGAAAGAAATCACAATTTTATAGGGAAGGAATTATTTGTAAGTAAGGCTTCTGTCTTACTTATTGAATAAGTTGGAATTTGAGTAGTAAATATAGTAGGGGACTGCAAGAAGAGAAAAAAAGTGCTTACATTTTCAGTTCTGAAGACTGCAAATGAACTAGCAGTCCTGTTTGACATTGAACAAATTCCAGGGACCAAAATGTGTACAGGATATTAAAGCTATTCCTCCCACCTTAGTATAAGCACTGCTGTTTGATCAGCTTTCTAGATTCCACTACTTATATTACTGGAGGGCTCATTTCTGCTGCCAGTACAGCCACTGTATATTATGAGAAATATACCTATGGTCCTGGCAGATATTTGGTGCTGGTGACACAACAGGAATTCTATGTGTGTTTCAGGAGTATTACTTCACAGTTGGTACAATCTGGTCCCAGGGACTGAAAACTTCTGCAACTGGAGCACAGCAGTGGCACTGTTATGGCACATTTTCTAATTCAGGGTAATCAAGAGGGATCCAGTTCATGTTTCCTGAGACCGCTGTAAAATGACCTAATGCACAGAAAGTATAGCAAAGTGGGAGATTTTCTTCAGAAACTTGTGCTCATCAGAATTCAAATGGTCAAATGGATATCAACATAAGATGGTGTGCTGTGCAGTCAGTCTGGAGGTATAGGACAGGAAAATGCAGAAGATTAATGATTGCAAATGACCATATACAGTTCTATTAGCATATAAAGATAGTTTCAGGTTGGCTGCCCACAACTGTTTGATGATGTCAACCTTAATTTCTCTGTTCTTTACATCTCAAGAGAGAAATCACGTATAATAATATCTCTTGGACTTAACAGAGAACATTGAATTCTACTTTAATCACCTCTAAACAAGATTTTATGTTTAATTACAATATCAGAAATTATGCATTTTGATCTCTTACATCTTGGTCAGGAGACCAAATGTGGGGCAAATTTTCCTTATCCCATTTGAATTTGAACAATAAAAAAAAATAAAAAACAAAACCCCTGTGTAAGGACTTCTGATACTGTTGAAGCAAAGATTTGCATTTGCTGTGTTGAGCTATGCACAGATGTTAATTTCACTAAATCAAATATAATCATCTTCTAGATAAAAAGGCAGGAGCACAGTGATTTGGATTTCCTTTTTGTTTAAAGTTTTTGGTTTTGTAACTGGCAAACACGTAACAGTGTTACTACATAAACATCTGACAGAGTTTCAATTCATGTTCTCTGGTCATTCTACACTGTTTCTGTATCTATTAGGAAACATATATATATATGGGCTGCATTACCTTCTTACAAATATAGACACAGATGTTCAAATACAAAATTTAAAAACATCTGTTATTATTTTGATTGATCAAGCTATATGCAGGCATTTTATAACCAGATTACAAAGATAATTAAAGAATAATTTTCTTTTCCACTCTAATTAGCCTGTATTTCAAGTTAATCATAATGCATCTTGCAGAATGTTTACATTACCAGAAATGTACCCTGGCAAGCTTCAGAACTAGAAACATAGCTAAAAGCCCTATGCAAAAGATATGAACTGTTTCTGTGTTGTTGTTGTTTTTTTTTTTTTTAATTATACTTTTTTGTTTACTTTTTTTTTTCCTCTGAGTAAGGATAAATACTTTCCCCTGGAGGTAAGTGAACAGTTAAAAAGCTTTGAACTCAGTGTCTTCAAGGCTTTTAATAGGATTTCCCAAATATTCAAATTTAATATGTTCAAAGCCAGTTTACCAGGCAAATTCTCTGCTATCCCTGGGAAGAACTCTTTGGGGTTTTTGCGTAAATTTTGCAAACTGGTTGTAGACTCAAAAAATGTCAACCACTTGATATTTTTTGATTGTACAGCAAATTATTCTGCAAGGATTCTGTTGTCACTCAACATAAAAACACAATAATTCAATAAAGTTTATATAGTTTCTGTAGATGCACTTGAAATCAGAAAAAAATTTTGGAGTTTGCATCTCCGGAATGGGTTTCTGATGAACGCTTATGTTTCTAAAGTACTTAGCCCATTTCCTTGATGCAAAATTTTCCTGAAGCTTATCTCAAGTGATTATTTTGCCTGGTTTGCTTGTAAAAACAGAAGGAAAAGGAAATTGTCAGGTTTATATATTTCCCATACACATGCAGAATGCCAATAAACCAAAAAGAAGTGTTTTTGTCAGTGTGATACAAAAAGATGACTGACTGGCTGTTACCATGATTTTGAAGTTAAACAGACCAACTGAATGCAGATTTTCCATACCGCTCTTCAGCAAGATACAGAAGGAGCAAAGCAGGCATCGCATAAGTATGCACAGGCACAGGTCCAAAAAAAGAAAAAAAAAAAACTGAAGTGGAATTAGAGCTGACCTCTTTTCTAAACAAGAAGCTGCTGTGGCTAACTTGACTATTACCTAATTTAAACTGTGAGTCATCGTAGGGACCTGGCCTTTACACGCTGCTTGCTGTTGTCATGGGATCACTCACAACTGGTTGTATGACACCAAAAAGCAGTACCAGCAGGACAAGTTGCTCACTGGCATCTTACTGCTCCTTGTTCCTTCTGTCATGATGCATGAGCTCCATGACAGCACTGCGGAGGAACCAACACATTCAAGAAAAAAAGACTCTGACCTTCCAAGCCCTTGATTCTGTAACCGTTATTATCATGGAGCAGAGCCATGAGTTTTCCCACAAATTTGAATCCACTATTTTGAATAAGATTATATAGAGAATAAGATCCTTCTCTCTCAAGCAGAGGAGGGAAGAAACAGCTGCCTGGACAAGGTATCCAAGAAGAACCTCGTCCTGATAAAGTCTGCAATCCTGCTTTTCATCTCTCTATATTTTTTCTCTTTATTAAACAGTGAAAACCTCTGACTTATTCTCATAATGATGAATAGCAAGGATAGGGACAACAATTAAGGCACTTCTCCCACATGCAACAGTTTTCAACAAACACAAGACTTGAGAGATTCATTACTAATGTACTCCCACCTGTATTACCACTGAAAAAGTAAACTAGAGATGAGGAAAAATCTGTTGCTGGTTTGCAGTTTTTTCTCCTACACATGGATAATACTGTCATTCCACTCTTCAGTTATGATTACTGACAGAGTTCTTGTAATACTTGTAATACCCCCTCCTATTTGTATTCTTACCCCTCAGACTCAGATAAGGTCACCCAGGAGGTCAGTACTAGATGTGAGGCTGTCATCTTGCATGCTCTACAAGTGTCTACATTAGAGTTTTAGTTCAGATGAAGTATGGTCCAGTTTATGTAACCAGATTAGAGCTCATCATAAGCGAGCCTTCAGAACCTGTACACTGTTGACAGTAGGTCTTTGACAACAACCATTTCTCTCTGCAGATTCACGCCTATTGCACTGCAGAACATGCTAGTATATATGTTATATACTCCATAGTATATATGGACAAGCTTAGGAAGTGTGGGTTAGATGAGAGAACAGTGAGGTGGATTGAGAACTGGCTGAACAACAGAGCTCAGAGGGTTGTGATCAACAACGCAGAGTCTGTTTGGATGCCTGTAAATAACTGTTCCCCAGGTGTCTGTACTGGGTCCAGTTCTGTTCAATATATTCATCAATGACCTGGACGAAGGGATGGAGTGTACCCTCAGCAAGTTCACTGACAATACCAAACTGGGAGGAGTGGCTGATACACCAGAAGGCTGCACTGCCACTCAGCGAGACCTGGGCAGGTTGGAGAGCTGGGCCAAGGGCAACCTGATGAAATTCAGCAAAACCAAGTGTAAGGTCCTGCACCTGGGGAGGAACAACCCCATGCACCAATAGAGTTTGGGGGTTGACCTGCTGGAAAGCAGCTCCAATGAGAAGGACCTGGGAGTGCTGGTGGACAGCAGGTTGACCCTGAGCCAGCACTGTGCCCTTGTGGCCAAAAAGGCCGATGGTATCCTGAGCTGCATTAAAAGGAGTGTGGTCAGCAGGTCAAGGGAGGTTATCCTCCCCCTCTACTCTGCTCTAGTGAGGCCACATCTGGAGTACTGTGCCCAGTTCTGGGATCCCCAGTTCAAGAAAGACAGGGAACTACTGGAGAGAGACCAGCGGAGAGCTACCAAGATGATCAGGGGACTGGAGCATATCCCTTATGAGGAAAGGCTAAGAGACCTGGGTCTGTTCAGCCTGGAGAAGAGAAGACTGAGGGGGGACCTTGTCAATGCTTATAAATATCTAAAGGATGGTTGTCAAAAGGATGAGGCCAGACTCTTTTCAGTGGTGTGCAACGACAGGACAGGGGGCAATGGGCACAAATTGGAACTCAGGAAATTCCACCTCAGTGTGAGGTAAAACTTCTTTCCTTTGAGGGTGACAGAGCAGTGGAACAGGCTGCCCAGAGAGGTTGTGGAGTCTCCTTCTCTGGGAATATTCAAAACCTGCCTAGACGCAGTCCTGTGCACCCTGCTGTAGGTGTACCTGCTCAAGCAGGGGGTTTGGACAAGATGATCTCCAGAGGTCCCTTTAAACCCCAACCATTCTGTGATTCTGTGATATGTTGGGTCTATGCACTGAGCCACACCAAATAAAACCACAAACCCTTCCACGTAAACAAAAGCATACATATATATATAAAGCCACCTCCTTATGATATATTGTATATGCTACATATCAGATTTGGTTTTGGTATATTTCACTAGTCATCTGGAGTATGTAATCAAGTGCAATCTTACCTCTTTAGCCAGGATTGCATCTGATAAAGGTCTAGGATCACTTGTTCTCTGGCCTCCCTCCCTTAATGGAGAAACAGCCACTTCCATACAATGATTCCTAACATTTTAAGAGCTATGATGTCATGAATTAGATTACATTTTCTTCTGTCCAGAGTACAGACCTTTCCAATGACTAAAATGTATCTATGAGAGAATAGAGAAAATGGTTAAAATTAAGCATGATATTCAAGAAATAACCACCCTGGGTTTTTTTTCCAAATGTTTTGTCTGTGACTTGCAATACTTTGAGCCATTTGCATAAGGATATTTCAGGCTATGCATTATTTCACTTTAAGCAGCTGTTATTCAAAATATGCAAATTTGAGATTTGAAAATTCAGGCTACACTGAATTTTAATTGAGGTCTAACTTAGAGACTGACTTTGACAAAAGGTTGCATATGCATTCATTATTAGTTTGTAGAAGATCCATTAATTAAAAAGAAATAGGGATAACATGGTTTAGAGCACTTAAGTATCCAGAGTAAATTATAAAGCTATTCTTAGGGAAAAAAATTTCTTCTGAGTTAAGTTTTGCTAACTTTGAAAGAGACATAAGATACTAAATTAATTTTTGAAAATAATCAATGTTTTTGAAAAGAAGTTCATAGCTGAAGTTTAGTGCTTTATTCTACATCTTATAAAATTATATTCCCTGGGAAAAGAATATGATTGTCTTTTGAAATTTTTAAATATTTGTAAATGAACACTGCAAGATGTAGTAAAAAACACGCCAGATAAAAATTGCATAAATGCAAGTAATTAAATTTATCAGATCACCTCTGAAAAAATCCATTATGAAACTAAGCTTTCATGAAAAAAGTAGTTACTGAAATCCATATACAGTTAAAAAGATGTGAGTGAGTAGCATACATTCAACCCAAAAGAGACCACGTCGGCAAAAATTCAGGAAAAAAATGTGCTAGTGGTGTTACTATTATTTATAGACAGCCATAAATATGGCTTTTGCAGTTCAATCTATGCACAAATAGATTTGTCAAAAGGCTGACTAATTCACTAGAAGAAACAAATAAATGCTAGGAGAAGACAGCTATGTCACTTCCTCTTCATTTGCCATTTCATCTTTCTGAGAAAGCTATTCTCATCAAGGAACTAACAAGACTAAATGCTATCCCCATTTAGTGTTTGAGACATATGTGACACATTTTCTATTTAGAAAGAAAACAGGTAGACCATTTCAATGAGAGAGAGATTCCCTGAGGGACAAGAGCAGTTATCTATTAAAAAAATTGACAAAATAAAAGATTTGATTGCCAGAAATAAAGGGAGGCATGCATACACAGTGCATGCAATATGTACTATTTTTCCTGTGCACACAATGATGTTGGCAGTGCGCAGTGACAGCACAGCCTTACCAGTACTGGTATTTTATAGACAAAGGGAAGATTATGAGTCTGGGCAAAGTGTGCTCAGCTGAATTTCATTGCTTTGGGTTACTCTTGCCTGTTCCTTCTAGTGAGGCTGAATTGGGCACTGCAGCATGAACTTTCTTGTCCAACAAGGCCAGTGACATACATACTTAGAACTGTATTTTTATCAAGGACAACTAAAAGTTTATTTCTAAGTAATTTGTGTAAAGGATATATGAAATATCATAAGAAATTGAGTTCTTAAAGTAAATTACTAAAGTACTTGTGATTGCCTGCCTTTTGTGCTCACCAGGGTAGATGCACATTTCTTATTAAGAAATACATCTGGCATAAGAACACAATAGATTTGGAAAGATCAGTCTTCCTAAACCTAAATTTAAACATATGTTAAGCAGTAAAATAGCTGGAGATCTACATTCAGGCATGTAAATTGCATACAAAAGCATAGTTCCACAGGAAAACAGAGCCTGATTTATTTCCACTTTTAAAGATTTGCAAGTTTCTATAAACATGTTCCTCCCACTGGTGCTTTTACATATTACCCTGTTTCAGCCTTGCATATTCAGATATGGAGTTTATGCCACTGTAATTTTATGACTGAGGTGTTACACTACCATCCAAAATAAGGCCTCTAACCCTTTAACTGAGGGTTTTAAATGGTTGCCTACAGTGGTAATCCAAGGCAGGGCATAATACATTAGAAAATAGTCTATGAGAGCAGGTGCCTAGGTTTTTGTATTGTTGACAGTCCACTTTAGCCATTAGTCAAGACAAAAATCCTGCCCTTTTCATTTTCCTCTCTGACTGATGGATCATAATTAAAAGATTCAGTCCTGCATCTACCAAGATCGGTGAAATGACTACCAGTCATTTCTGAGGCCAGTAAATCAAAACCTAAATTCTCTCCTGCTCCTCTGGGACAAAGTGCCATATGGCAAGCTGACTGTTCTTGCTCACAGTCCTACCTCTGAGAAAGAAAAAAAGGCTATGTGATCAGACATGGGTACTCTACACCTGCTTTTCTTTTTTAACATCACTTCAGAGTTGAAGCTGCTTTCACAGTTGCTGAGTATAGGCAGTGAGAGAGAGAAAGGGAAATAAGGGCTAGCTGTATCTCTGTAGTGTCATCACAATAATATGCATTTTATTCAGAGATACAGAAAGAAAAATGTATGCATAGCTAGGATTTCCTGAAAAATGGCAGTTAATTTCTTTCTTTGTTATTGTACCTGAAATGATTTATTTTTGATGTCTTTCTCTTGGCGAAATGGAATAGTTCAGAATTTGTGCTATTTCTAATGTTGAGTTATTATATACTTTTTCTGCACGTACAATTTTTAATTCTGCAGGTACTAGTGTTTTCTTGCTTTGAAAATTAATATAGTATGTCATGATTCTGACAGTACAGTTCTTGTAATTGTTACGGGTCCATTAAAATTATTTCACTCTTTATTATATCTGATGACTCTGTTTCTTCTTTATATACAAGGTGACAATATTGATTAACCTTAATTTAATGAAAAGACCAAAGAGTTACAACACCTTAATGAAATCTATCTCTTTAAGATTTATTGTGTGTAGAACAATGCAAATCAGTCCTATAGTATTATTTTCTAAAATATATTACTTAAATGCCACCAATTAAGCATTTTAAGGCAAGATATTGTTATCTATAATATCAACGTTGAACTTGATTCACAAAATATAGGCTTAGATCAGCATAATAAAAACAGTAATTGAAAACATCTAGGTCAGATTCATTACACAGTTAAAAGAACACTTTACTAAATATTATAGGTACTGAGATAACTTTAGTGTTGAACTACTTTTTATACTGAGAGGTTGCTATCCCACCCTTTACCCTGAGCTACTCATCTCTTCCCTTCTCTTGTGAATGAATGAATTGGATTTCCAGTAATATAACACACTTTCTTTGAATATTCAGTAACAGGATTGCTGTTATGATGTATCTTCCCAATTATTTCACCATTACACCATTTGTCTTAGCTTTACATCACTTGTCATTCTTTGGATTGCCTTCATACTCTCCATACTTAATTATTTTGTTGAGAAGTACTGAACTGACACTCAAGAGACAGTTTATTTCTAGACATCAACACATTTCTCTGGAATCTTTGCCAGTCATTTGGTCTAAGTTTCAACTCACCAGGTGATAAATAAATAAAATTTTTATTTTTTTCCTCTTCCATCTTTCATAGTTTTCGATTTAGACTGCAAAATCTCCAATGTAGAAATAATTTCTAACCATACATGTATGCTATACCATAAGAGCAATATACAATGGATCTACAAGAAGTAGCTTCTGGGAACAATATGCCAATGAAACAATACTCCATCCTGAAGTACACTGATGTATCCATGTAGGAATTTTCTATTCTATAGTTCATGGACTCAGGACTTTTTTCTTCTTTTTTTTTTTTTTTTTTTCTCTTTATCATGAACTTTTTACATCTTAAAGACTCAGATTTGTTTTTTTTTCACATTTAATACTAAAGATTTTTTTCAGCTATTACTAAAGGTACATGTGAAAATAAACATTTAGTAAGCTAGTCATAAAATTCTGTGTTTTAGAAAGTTTAGATACCAGTTTTTCCTTCAAACTATTTATTTACCTAAGTAAAAACTGAAACCCAAAGCAATTTCAGCTTTAAAATTAGGAAAAAAACACACCAAAACCACAGAGCTATACCTTAACAAAAAACTTAATCTTGAAGATGTGCACCAACATAAATTTAAGAAAGTGACACAAAACTCCAAGGGCAAGAAAATTCTGAGAAATTACTAAAGGGTAATTCTGTGGAATTGCTAAAGGGTAAACAATTTTATTTAAGTATATCCTAAGTTACGGGAGATGCAGAACCTGCCTGTGGCAGCTTTCAGAAGGGATTGTCTTTCAAGCAAATACAATCCTCCTTTAAGCTTTGAGCTGAGAACAGGACCATGCAACTTGTCTACCTCCTTGCTCCTGCCTTCATCTTGGTTTTTTCTTCAGAGATCCCCCCACCCAAAGCAATAAGAGGACTCTCATAGCTTACCTGTACTGTCCATGTGAGACACAAAATTTCTTGAACTTTGTCAAAGATGACATATGAACCAAACACATGAAACTTTATCCTTGGTGTGTCTAATCCAAAATTTCGGGGAGGGGGGGTGAGAAGAAAAAAAGAAAGAAGTTATCAGTGGTATGACACCAAAATATTTGCTGACTATTCTGCCACAACTTTAAATAAAAATCATAAGCCCTTTCTCATCTGAAGAATTCTTTATAAGTGGAAGTATATATTTTATAGTAATCTCAGTTAAAGTGAATAGAAATTATTCTTCAGTTTTATTTGTGAGCAACACTTTCCAGATATCAGCATCTTAGATATCTCAGAAATGCCACAATTCCAATTCAAATAAATTTACAATGCATTTGTGTTTCTTTTCTAATAATTTTCTTATGTTTTTCTGTTAAAAAGTTGAGAAAATAAGTATTTTACGAAACTTATTATTAGGCTATTCACAATTCAACTTAGCACTTGAAGTGCCTTATGTTTCTTTTGTCTAATTGACATATCAATGTGACTCTAACATATCCTTTCTCTCTCTATCAGAGTATCTGTAGTGAAATTTAGGTCAGCTGTAACAAAAAGTTTCTGTTTTCCTGAGCCATAGGATCTGTTCCTTCTATTGCAAATAATGTCATGCTCCCATGAGCTGCAGAAAGAAGACCTATCCTTTCTTCTTTTTTTTTGTTGGGTTTTTGTTCTCTGTTTTGATTTATATGACTACATTTCATTTTATTTTTCTTAAAATTTTAACAAATGTAAACAGAGATATACAAAATCTCAGTGTAACTTTACATATCACTCCTTTCTTCTCTCTCCTTTCTCTGAATGGGCAAACTCCTCAACTAATGCCTCTGAAATAAGAAGAATCAAAATCAAATCTGTTATTTGTCTTACTAAGACAGACATCTGAAGAAAAACAATAAAAAAATTAGTTCTACTAATTTATTCAATCCATTAAAAAAGATAAATATTAGATCTGTATGTGTGCAGTTAGTTATATTGATAATAGATAGATTTATGCAGTGAACATATTTGGATCCTAACATATCCAGTAACCCCAGAAATTTCTTAAAAACAACACAGAGAGCAAAGAAATTCTGAAAGAAAATATTTTTATGTATTCTGAACTATTTTAATGAAATTGTAATTATCAGAATAGTACAACAGTTATTTTAATTTTAGTGTAGAGTATATATATAATCTTATTATTTTCAGTAAAAGAAGCTTGATAAATAAACTATCCAACATGTATTAATTTGCTGTCCTTATATTGATATGATTTGTTAATGTTAACACCCAAGTCAGGAGATCAGAGTTTATAAGCCATAGGAAAAGACTTAGTTGAGACCTGAGACCAGAAAATAAACTGAAAAAATGCATATGTACACAGCTATAGCTTATAATGAATAAGATTCTTCATTTACTGGATTTTTCATCTTCATAACGAGCTATAAACATTAACAAATGATTTTATAAATGCAGTCATGAGATAAGTAATAAATTATAACCTCTTTTTAGGGAATCGTAAAGTAATTATTAAAGGACCCTACATTTTGGTTAATCATGCTGGTAAAAGATTTCATACTAAGCCCTATGCAAATTTATTATGTTAAAACACAATACAAAGTTCCTTTGCCTAGAGTCAGGTTTTTTTCAATGCTCACTTCAACATTCTATAGAAAATTGATTTTCTGTTTAAAAGTTTATATATGTGCAATATATAGGCAAATCTCAGTAACTCTCTGAAGTAAAAATGATAATATTATCTTTTAAGACCTTAGGCATCTAAATAAAATCATCATACCTTTTGGTATTATTTTATAATATCCCAATTTTATCTTCTAGAAAGCTATTTTTAGTGTTTCAAAGTATAAAAGTTCCTGATGTCTCCAAAAGACCTGATTAACTGATGGGCATAATTTACTTTAGTCCCAAACCTATCTATGTTTATCTATGTTACCTGCAGAATTAATAAACTCTCCTTCTCACTACTTAAAATAAATTCTAAGAGATATAAAATACCATCAAGAGCTATTTACACAAACAGAATTAATTTTAAAGCACTTCCAGGTTTTCTACCTGAAAAAATATTTTGTAGTTTAAGACCTTGCTGCAAAGGAGCTCACATTTTAATCCCACAAGGAGGCAAATCAGCCCTCAGCATTTTGAGAATCAGCTTTGGTATGACCCCTTAGTGTGGTTTACTGATCAAGTGAAAAAAAAAAAAAAAACAATTTTATTTCCTAAAAATACAAAATTAATATCTTATTAAGGAGAAATGTGTCATTTCCTGAATGATATCACAATGTTTAATCATGCACAGTTGCCTCTCTTGTTCAATTAGTAAGCTCTGTCACATGTCTTCAGTTGCAAAACAAGGAGGTTTACTGTACAGGAACCTTGGTGAAGCTTGTAGAAAAGAATATCCGATTTCTAATCTATTTATTTATTTACATTTATTTTCAAAGACCTTCCTTTTCTGCCTCATTCTTTTACTGACATGGCAATTAAACAACATTTTTGTGGTTAGGGAGGCCTTCATAGCTAAACCATTAAAGCAAACAACTAAATTATGCTTCCTCTTGGTTTGGTGAGTCTTTTAGAGCTATATGGAAGGACAGACCTCACCTTCATTTTTCAGAGTTCTTTTTGTACCACATGTCAAACTGGTAGAATATATAATTTTTGTGAATAAGCATGTAAGTCAATCTTTAAAATACTAGCATGGAACATTTCTTAAATTATGCCACTGGAGCTTTTATTTCTATATCATCTTAGTCTTTCTGCTTCTTCTAGACATCTGCCATATCATAATCATGCTAGCTATTCGACTTTATATTGAGCTTCTCTTTGTATGCCTACAGGTGACAAAAAGTTACACTTGAGAGACAAAACAGGGTATTTGTAATATAAAGTTAGAGTTGTGAAATCTGCATCAGGTGATGTGCAAGTGAAATGTAAATGGAGATAAACTCATGCACGCTCAGAAACTCCCTTTTGTGGAGAGAGTAACTCCCCTGCCTTATTTCAGTAAGGAGGCACTTAAATTCTATCCAAAATTATAGACTAGGTAATTAAGTCACTGTTCCAAAAATTAAGAGTTATGGGTCCAGGAAAAGAACTTAGATTTCAAGTTTACTTACCTAAAAAAAAAAATTATATGACTTTTTAATATATTTTGAAAACAAAGACAAAAACAAACAAACAAAAACCACACTACAACTATAAATTTTCAATGAATAAACACAGTGTTTACCTTCAGGCATTTCTGAGACTTTTAGTGTGACCTTTGAGTATCTTGTCATTATTAGGTCCTTAGAAGGTTGTGAAACCTTGTACAATGGGTGGTCAGAGATGTTTTGGGAATTTAAATAACTAAATTCTACTTCTGTCCCAGTTCAAGTACTTTGTACCTGTGCTTTGCTTACTATTTGATAGAAATTCATTAATTTAAAAGGGATTTGAGAACCTATTAATAATGGTGTTTCTCATTTCCTGGATCTGTCATTTGACCTATTGGTGTGAGCTACATAAATGTTCAATACTTATAGCTGTAACTGAAAAATCAATGGAAGCTGAAAGCTGAAGGAATGAGGTTTTACACAGAGTTAATACATAATGCTATGTGCTCCAGAAACCATCAGAGAGTGTTATTTTTTACTGGTCATTTAAAACTGGCAGATAGTTTGACCTTAAGTATTGGTGCTTCAGTTTTTCCTTTGTGAAAAGGGCACAGCATTTTTTTTTTTTTTTTCACCAGTGTTGTGAATATAAACTAGTTAATACTTGTAGACAATGCAGTGTTTTGGTGGTGCATTAGTCTATAATTCTCTCTTCACAGCAGTGTTCACATAATGTGCACTGAATAAGTTGCGAGATTTCAAATTGAACAATGAACAGAATAACAATCCATAGTCAAAGGTGATTAAATTACCATCTGTTCTCCAATTAAATAGAAAAAGGAAAGTACAAAAACAGGTCATTAAAGTCTATATTACAAAATTAATAAATTAATAAATTACACATGTACACACAATTCTGTCAACACTGTAGGTTCTAAATGACTGACAAACTATAACAATATCAAGGTCAATATCTGATGGGAGAAGTTTCACTAGATATATGGGTTTAAATGACTTGTCTGAAAAGGAATTAAAACTACGGTTGGAATTCAGTTTGTGGTTAGACATCTAAATGTAAGTAAATATAAGTAAATGCCTACATGTTACTGTCTACTCATCTGTACTCAGATGTTTAAATTCCCACCATAGTCAATATCTAAGCAGTAGTATCTAACAGGTATGACTGCTGTAAATCTGACATAGAGCCCCTTGGACACCTCAATCATGTGGCATCGGGATGACAGCCACTGTACCCTAAGGCATCTCAAACTGTATGAGACAGCTGTGGGTAGGTTACAGTTAAAAAAACCTAGCTGATACAATCTCTGGAATTTATTCCAGCTTTGAAACCTGTGTAAGTTAAAAAGGAAGAGTTCCTCAGCTAGGCTTGAGCATCAGCATTAAATAAATCTTCCATACTGCTTAAATTTAACATACTCCTTTGTACAATCTTGGCCTGTGTACACTCTCTCAGACAACATCATGGTGCTGGGAAAACAATATGGGCCAAGGATTCTTCTTGACAGTTGGTATAGATAAGGCCATACTGTTTTGGGAAATGAAGAGAAGGAATTAGATTGACGTGAGCTGTACCATGTCAGTTAGTCCTAGTCTCTTGTATTTTATAGTTTACATATAAACTTGTGTGTTCATAGTCTTTTAGTGGTTCTTCAGTGAGGATATTTTTTGAAGCACCTAGCTGTTTCCATGAACAATAGAAGTAAAGAACCTGGAGATGGACTTTAGATTCCATTCTCCACTTCCAACACTTAAACATAAAAGTTCCTCCTAGCCCTTTGTCACAATTGAAAAGGGGTAAGTTAGCAAATACAAACTCATTAAAAATATATTTTGTAATGTACTGTTATTGCCAGATGAATTGATGCTAATGCTATTCATATTCACTTAGCAAATATTTACCTATCAAAAATTATTTGGGTTCCTCAGTGGCTAGTAATTCACAAGACCAGGTACACTGTACAAAAGATTTTGTAATATGAAGAGAGGAGGAGTCTATTGACTCTTTCTACTTAAATAACATCACAATTTCTTCCAAACTTCCGTCTGAACATGATACTATAATGCTTTAAATTATCAGAGATAAGCATGAAGAAAATGCACAAGTGGCTAAAAGAGCTTAGCTTTCATGAAGGATTTGTGTCTTTCTTATGTATGAAGTTGACTGAAGCTTGACACAATTCCAGTGTTTCTATCTGACAGTACATAGTGTTATTGAGTACAATAACTAAAGGGAGACAAAATGACAAGAGTACTTTTTAATGTCTTTTTTTTTTTTTTGGTGACCAGTTCAAGGTTAATGTGGATGTTAAAATTTGAAAGTTGAACACTGTCAAATGATATATGTGGTATTCAGTACAGTTTAACATTTACCTTTCATCTCCCAGTGGACAGGAATTTTATGTAGCTATCACAAGAAAAATCAGTGTGTAGCTCATAAGCAATGCACATTGGCCACAAGCATTGAACTGTTGCCGTTTAACACCAGTAGGCAGCTCAGCCCCACACAGCCACTTGCTCACTCCCCCACAGTGGGATGGGGAGAGAATCAGAGGGGTAAAAGTACAAAAAATCATGGGCTGACACAAAGACAGTTTAATAGGTTAAAAAAAAAAAAAAAAAAAAAGCTGCATGTGCAAGAAAAGCAAAATAAGGAATTAATTCACTACTTCTTATCAGCAGGCAGGTGTTCAGCCATTTCCAGGAAAGCAGGACTCCATCATGTATAACAGTTACTTGGGAAGACAAAGACCATTACTCTGAACCACACCCCTTCCTCCTTCTTTTCCCTAGCTTTATACATTGAACATAATGTCATATGGTGTGGGATACCCCTTTGGCCAGTTGGGGTCAGCTGTCCCAGCTGTGTCCCCTCCCAGCTCCTTGTGTACCCCAGCCTACTCACTGTGGGGCAATGTGAGAAGCAGAAAAGGTCTTGGCTCTGTATAAGTACTGCTCAGCAATAGCTAAAACATCCCCCTGTTATAGTTTGGTCACAATACTAGTTTGGTCACATATCCAAAACATAGCCCCATATAAGCTACTGTGAAGAAAATTAACTGTATCCCAGTGAAAACCAGTAAAGTACAGTACTAGTACTGATTTTTAATTTCTGGTAGCTAACTAGACACTGAAAGAAAAATATTTTGCCAAAGGTTCTGCTTTCTCTCTTCCCAAAAACAATAGGGGGAAAAAAAACTGGAGAGAAAAACAGTAGAAATAGAAGATGTTTTTCTGCAACACAGACAGAACTGAGGTCAGAAAGGTAGCAGCAAGAGTGATCTTTCTGTTAGGCATTAACTCAGTGTCTTCAATACCTACTCATGATGCAGCTGACCTGTTTCTATTCTCTCTTCTATAAGACTCTTTTGCCCACTAAGGTGTTTTAGGTAGCTGCTTCTTCTCTTCTAGAGTCTTTCTTCGTTGTTTAAATATTTTAATATGTTTATCTGGATTAATACCATCAGTCTCTACTACTGAAGGAATGTTCAAAGGCTTAGGTTTGTAGTATAATCTAATCAGGAAAGCCTAGGTAATTTTAACATTTCCCATCTGGTCCTATTGTATTTATGTTTTTGGTGTATTGCATCTGAATTGCAGCTTTGGCTGCATGCATTCTCCATCAGTTTATTACGCTGTAACTTACCAACTTATCTGGACCAAAGAAATATGTCTTATACTCAAAGCCAAGAATTAATGGTTAATCTAACTGAAATCTCAGCAGTTTAACTGTCTTTAATCCAGATATAATTATTAGAGAAAATAAAGTAATGAAAATAAAATTAAAAAAAAAAAGCAAACCCCAAATGTAAACCCACCCAAAATCAAACAAAAATCTCTCTTGTTGACAACCTGGTTAGAATTGCTGTGCTCACATTTCTAGTATCTACCCCTTTTTTCTGCTTTTACGCTCACCTTTGTGATTCTAAGGCTGATATCCTTAATCAGTGTGAGGGTGTGTAGGGTACATGGAGTTGGCAGCATTCAGAGTCCTTTCCCAGGAGAGCGTGATGTTATGGGGGAGTGCTTCTTGCCCATATGTCCATTTGAGGTTACTACTATACATTTTCTAACACTCCCTGTACTTTGATCCTTCTTCATTGCTACACAGTTCCTCACTGCTTGGGTATTTACTATACATGTTGTGTTTTGCTTACTTTGGATACTTGTTCTTTTGTTCACTCTGTTACCACTAAAAAAAGGGGCTTTACTTAGCTTCCAAGGTTACATTTCTTTAATGACAAACAATTGGCCATTAGTGGCTTATTTGCCATCCTGGGACCTCTGGTATCATGCCCACACTTTCAAGGCCTTTGCTATCATCCCGTCTGCACTTCTGTAAGTTGCCTTTTAATTTTAGGGCTCTGAAGAGTTTATTTTACACAGAATAACTTCTTGTGTTACTATATATTAGTTATAGACCCATTAAAAAAGCTGTAGCAATGGGACATCGTCACACACACAAAGCTATACTAAAACAAGTTTGGTAATAATCACCTGGTGGTTAGACAATTGCTGTTGCAGCCAAAAAAGCTAAAACAAAGTTCCAGCCAATACCAAAGTAAGCCCAGACACAGAAAACTTATGTAGGCTTAGTCCTGAGGCCTCACAGAGTTAGTACAAAGACTGTGGCCTGTTACTAGCACTAGCAGTATTATATTTACTGGATTAGAGGGTCACAGCTCCCTGTGTCCAGGTTTGTTATTCTAGCTCTTTTTCATGTATCATTTGGTAGTGACAAAAAGTAGAAGATGTTTCAGGATGCTCACTATGATTTGATTGTTTCCAGTCACCTTGTTGGGTTTGGGTATCTTGACAGCAGCTTGTTTTTTAGATATCTTTATGGCATCCTTGTCAATGTGAGATATTTCTAGTTCATGTTACATTTAAATCTGGTGCTGAGACAAGGTAAAGCATGTTGAGGATTTTTGAAGGGCTCTGCCCATCTGTTCTAACACAGTTGTAGTCCTTTTACCAAATTTCCTTCTGATTAGCCTATTTTATTTTTACAAATATCCACAAAGATATTTCATAATCTGGTACATTGTTTTGAATATTTCTAATATAAAAGTTAGTTTTGGTTCATTAATAATGATTCTTTTTCCTTTTTAATGTTTTCTCTGATTTCGTACTTATCTTTTGTTTTGCTGTTTCTCCTTATGATTTTATTTCCTACAGTTTTACTGGACTTAGAATTTAGGGATTCTCCTTTCAGTGTGGTTTGTTTGGTTTGGTTTTTTTTTTTTTTTTTTTTTTTTTTTTTCTCTCTAACTCATTTCTTGGCTTCTCTAGTTCTTAATCCATGTCAGTATCCAACTGTGAAAGATACAGGTTGACTCACACTACCAGATAGCAATCACTGTCTTTTCTTCAAGTCCATGCTATATCTCACCCCCTTCCACTTCCAACAGGGACTGAAATCTGTTCCTCAGTTTAAACCGTAATTTCTCACCATACTGTTGTTTTTATTCATTTTCGTGTCAGTTTCTTTGTTGTTTTCTATGTTAAGTTGAGTCTTTTTCAGCTTTAGTTTCAGTATAGCAGTGCCAAGACTTGTAATTACTGATACAAGCTGCTGCGCATACCTTTGCAATTTGGACAGATGACCTGATTTTAAAATTGATCCAGATAAAATTAGTGTGTGCTGGATTTATTGTTGTCATAGTTTTTTATTTTATTTTGCTGTATAAGGAACAGGACACTCAAAAACCAGGTCAAAACATCAAGAACAATTCTGTGAATCATTGCTCATTGTTTTATATATTGATTCGTCTTAGAACATAGATATTGTTGGTCACACTGTGGAGGAGAGAGTGATGGAACTGATGTTTGCCCTTTTCTTATGCCCCTGATGGAAGATCCTGCTGTAGAACTAACACCTTCAGGAATCTGCTCCATATGAATTACAAATAAGAACAAACAAAATTCCACCAAGGTCTACCTCTGGCAGCATCCAACAGCAAATGCCCAGGAAAGAGTAGAATAGCAGAATGAACTCAGAGTAATACTGTTGAAGAATATTTTGCTAGATCCCAACAGTCTGAAAAAATAGAACCTCTCAAATAATAAATCATCTTTATGCCTATCCTACCGAGGATATCCTGCAAAGAATAAAGAAATACCCTCAAGGTAATAATAACATAATTTTCGTTATCATAGTCTGTTGGAATATTCTGTTGAGCTTGCAGGTGTAACTGTTCTGTCAGTCTCTCTGTGCTCTTCAGATGATTTACATTCCTACCCATATACCCACTTAAGGTTCTTCTCTCTATCCCAGGTATCTTGACATTTTATTTATAATTTTCAGTAATGGGTAGATGACTCAGATATACATTAGAATAAACATGCATAATAGTGCTTTTGTTTGTATTTACAAGGGACCGTAGAAGCACAGGATAAAAAGGGGTACTTTAATCTGTAATCATGCTCCAGGAAATAGACTAGCTATGTTTGTGGTGATACAAAACAACAGCTGTTTTTATGATAGATAATAGACAAATATAAATCCTTCTCTATAAATATAATCAATAATAAACATGATAAATACAGTATTAGCAATGCTGTTGCAGAAAAGAAGGAACGAAATATTATTGCTAGACAAATACAGCTTTCACAAATAAAATCAGGTTTTGCCATTATTGTGAATATTGATGTCCACAGTGTTCTGCCAAGTAAGATATCTCTTGACATTGCCTCTTATTTGTAATCAAGTCCTTTGAGTGGATTCCAGGTCCATTTGGGATACAACTGTTACCAGAAATCAATATAATTGCTTGCAGAAGAAAATGTTTTTTCACATTCGAGCTGCTGCTTTTGGCATGAAAGTTCTCACATAGTCTGAAATAGCAAGTGACTGAAGTGTCTCATTATGATATTCACATAAATGGTAGGAGGCAAAAACTCAGTAGCTGCATGTTAGCTGGTATTTGGAGAAACTGAAGAATACCACAAGGGTTTATTTCCAGTAACCCATAATTCTATCAAAGGTGTTTTTTTAATCCCAGCAAGAAAAGTGTCATGAATATAAATAAAAGGTAATTTGCTAATCATAATTGGTAATGTATTTATATGCCTCTGAACACAAAAGATTTCAAATTAAAAAATTAAATTGAGAAGACAGATATAGAGTAACATCAGTGACCAGCGGTTGAGAGCTCTCTCTGCATTCAAGGCTTGGTACTACTAGGTCACAATAGTAGATAGCAGTCAAATTCTTCTGCTGTTTCTAAAATTCATTTTATTTTCCCATCAGTTGCCTGCTCAAGATCCCTAACATCCAAGCCTCTGAGACAAGAAATACTTTACTTATTTACTGCCATGATCACATGCTGGCTATTCTTATCCTTCCGCCATAAACTGTGTCATACATTAAGACTTATTGCAGGAAGGAAAAGCCCCAGGTAGTAGCCAACTTTGAGATCACAATAACAGCTAGGAGGGTGCCTGTCTTCACAGAGTAAGCTGTTGAACTTGCATGTAATTCAGCAAAACAATTCTGGTGACAAAGATGTATTTTAAAGCAAGAAATTTAATCTACCAGAAAAAGTCCAGTATTAACTATTATTTGTTTATGACATCAACAATGCTGTCATAGACACAAGTCAGACACCCATCATTTCAGATTAGCAATGGAGTCAGACCAGATGGTGCAGGACTGCTGGTCATGCATCTGAAGTCCCTGTGAGGTTCTCACAAAAGGATACAGAAATCTGATTAATATCTCAGTTGGCCTGTCTTAGGTTATGATGAGTTAACGCCACTGAGCTTCTGACATGCAGAAAAAAGAATAAGTACTTAGGATAACTCACAACATGAGTGAACAAGTGTGGGATATATGTAGACATGCATATCTGAGTGATTCTTTTAATCTTAAAACAGTTCTGTAAAATAATTTGGATGAAATAAGTTGAAGAAGTCCCTTATTTTTCTCTTAATTATAAAGGAAGTCTGGCCAACCAGATCTGGTACAGATGTCTATGCAATAGTTAATATTAGGTGAGATGAATGCCACTCCAAGTGTTTGAAATGACAAAAGCGGTTCAAAATGTGCAGTTCTAAAACCATGAGGAAGCAGGAAATAAAATTGTACTCTGGCAAGCTTTTCACTCCTATTTCTCCCTGAGGAATCCAGGACATCAGTAACATCAGCCCTGAATTAATGACACTGCTCACACAAGCAGGTATATGACAAAGATTTTACAAGAATCTCTTTCAAGAAACCTTCTTCTAATTATAAAATTTATGGGTATGTATTGTATACTTATAGTGATGTTGCCAGTGTCATTTATATAAACTTATTAAAGCACTTCTGTAGTTGATTAGAGGTATTTTGGTTCCTAGCCTGACAGAACTCAAACACAAATGTATAATTTCTGGGGATAATACTTTGGGAGAAATTGTGGCAAAAGGAGCTGGGAAAAAGCTGACTTCTTTACCCTTTGAGACTCTTATTAGCAAATAATTAAGAATACAGACAGCCAGAGAGAGAGCATGAGTCTGTACAGCAGTTATTACTAGACTGATCTGAAGGGAGTATCCTGGCTTCTGATTCCTGTTTCCAGGACTATTTATGTATTTTAGATTAAGGAGTAACTGTTTTAAAAAGCCGAATACTTCCCTCTCCCACCACCACCACAGCAAAGAAAAAACAAAACAAAAATTAAACCAGAATTCATAAGCATAGAATGAAGCTATTTTCAGTATGGTCATTAATGCACTCACCAGACAGATGCATGTTATAATTCTTAATTAAGGCATGTTTAAGAGATTCTGCAATACAGTTCTCAAGACTTTGGTCAAGGTTTCTAATTTCTGGGCTGTTACATGAAAGACAGGGGGTAACATCTTGTAATCAGTTCTTTCAAAGAAAAAATATGTGAAAGTGGGAAAGAATATTCTGCACTCTTGATCTTAAAGAGGTGAAGTCTTGCAAATCTGATTGAGGTGCTAGATCTGTGGAAAGAGATGGGGATTCAGGCACTCTCTGGAGCCCATGTCTTCTAATAATTAATGCCAGACAAATTTTAACCATCTCAGACAGCAAGACCTCCTTGAGCACTAAGAAGAGCAAACATTATATTTGTATTCTGCTTTGAGGTATAAGCATTAAAACATCAATAACACCTTTGTAGGGTCCCATCTGATGTTGTTATCACATGTAGAAACAACTGAACCTGAGTTACCCAGTTTGAAAGATAAATGACTATAGTTTATAACACAGATCAAGGGCAGATTTGAAACATATCCAGAGGAGCTTTGGGCCCCTCTGCAAAGAGCTCTGCAGGAATATCCTGAGTGCTTTTAGGATATAGCAGTAAATTGCACCCTACATAGGGGCATATAAGTGTGTCCTATATAGGCACCCGTAGGTGTGTGCAATTTTGTGTGTGTTGAAAGAGGGAACTTCCTTCTGGGCTTGGAAATAATTAGACTGGGCGTTTGAACTTGAAACAATAAAGTGATCTTCATTTTTATTAGGGGGTTTTGTGTGTGTGTATGTGGTTTTTGGTTCTTTATTCTTCCAGGTGGTTTTAATTGTTATGTTCAGATGGCATTTATTATGTTAGTCCAGCCTGTGGAGTTAGAAAATCAGGTATCACCATGCCTTGGTATTCAGGCTACGTTCACTCAGCCATAAGTACATGAAAAAATGTGTTTACAAAGATATAATAATTATTACCTAGAAATCCCTGAGTATACAAGAAAAAAAGAGTTGTTAAAAAATATCACCTTTATAAAACTTCATTCAAACCACCCCCCAAATTAAAAAAAAACCAAAAAACAAAAAACATGGAAAAAAACCCCAGCCTTTAAAGTTAAGGCATGTTCTAGAATATGAAAAAGCCTTATAGTGACAAAATAAACAGAAATACTAGCTTTTACATACAGTTTCCAAATTATTTTCATTCTGACCTGGGAAAACCTCCAAATAATCTGGTTTTGTTCTGATCAGTGAACACCAAATAGATATGACAAGTAACAGCAAAGCCACCTATGAACACAGAAATTACACAAAAATAGCCTCAATATAAATGAAAAATGTAGTAGAATTTCCATAGTCTCAAAGATAGATAAGCTTCATCTGAACAATATCACATCATTTCCAGGAGTTATGGTTACCATATGCCTAAGTAATTCCAATGTATAAAATGCATGTTGTTCTTTTTTTTTTTTTTTATTTTTCCTAATATGAAACTAATGAGAAAGTAGGAATACAAAGAATAGAAATTCTCTTTACTAGAAAAATATTAATCTCAACGAGGCAGCTTCACCATATGATTAGAATAAGTATTATGGTAAAAATATTGAACTGAAAAAGGGGGAGTGTCCTATGAAACCAATTGTCTAGTAGAAAATACACTCTCTGAGCACTACAGAAATTCAAACATTTTGATACTGATGTTTCTTTAGTAAGAATTTGCATGATAATAATATATACAAAGATCATGATTAGGTTATGCCTTCTTCATGGATAACAAAAAAGATTCCAGAAATGCTAGATTTAAGCCCTTAAAAACTGGCTTTTCCTTTAACTAACAGGAGGAATTTTTTTCAGGAGGATGTTTTCAGGTACATGAGAATTTGGAAGTGGAACTGCATTTAATATGAAGAGACTTTGAAAGACTTCCAACTCTTTTCAATGCAAGCAGCAGAATGTGATGCAGATGAAAAGCAGCTTTTCAAGTCATAAAAAGCCTTATGAATTTCACAGGATCCAACAATTTTTGCCCTCCTGCATAGGTAGTGCACAAAACCCTGCATGACACTGCAGCCCTTAATAAAAATGTAGAAATAAGCTGTATTGTACCATATTGTTTAGTTACATTCTGAAAAGTTAAAATAAAAGTCACTTTAATTTTAAGGTTTAAACAGATCCCATAAAGAGGATCCTAGATTTTTTTGTCAAATCACAGCCCTTTGACAATATTTAGCTTTTCATGAGTATCTGAAGGTATCATTTGCTATTAAATCATCTCTTCTGATTTAAATCTCTTCTAATATAAATCTAATTTACTAAGTAGTCACTGTGTAGAGGACAACAGTTTGGAATCTCAATACTATGGTTTTTTTTTTGTTTTTTTTGTGAGGACTGCTTACTTTCTGTTTTTATTTCCTCTTAGATGTTTTGAAAATGTTGGAACTACTATCAACAGTTTCAACACAAAGACTAAGTTGTAGTCCTGCATTAAAAATTATTTATTATGTGTTCTGTAAACAGTAACTGTCTGTAAGTTATTACAAAGACAGAGTGAATAGAGGAAGAAAACAAAATATACGACTAGATATCTAACACATTTTACTTTACTATAGGATCAAAGCATAATAAATAGACTTATATACTTTCAAAAAAACCCAGTCTGAGCTGAAAGGCAGAGTATTTGTCTGTACGATACAAGACTATTTTCACTGCTGGTTTTCAACTTGACTGAGATTGTCAATGATACTGTAAAATTAGAGAACATTATTTTAGCCAGCACCTTCCTGTGCTTCACTTTGTTCATCTGTAAGAGATATATAAGGAACTCAGACAGTGACTCCTAAACTAGGTCTCCCAGATATAATACCAGAATTAAAAGGAGCAAAACCAAGAGTGCTCTCAAATGCTGGGATTAAGATCTCCCATGCTTTGCCCCATTGCTGTACTGCTTTCAGGTGTAAACCAGCATTTTTGAGTGTTACTCTGTTGTGCCATGTGAGCATTGCAGCACAACTCTAAGCTGAGTAAACTTCATGCTGCCATGCAATGTACAATGTAGAGCTGCCTTCTAAGCATTTCAGGCTAGCAGTGTTCCCCTGCTATTGATGAATTCCTGAACTTTTATTTTTAACTGCCTTGTCAAGTCAGTCTGCAGTATCAGAGTTAAAATTTGGTTGTTTCTAGATTTCTATATCCAGCAGCAGAACTACAGGGATGCAGCTTCAGATGTAGACATTTAAATAGAGGTGTCTCAGGTGTAAGTGTTTATAGATGAGCTAAGTGTCTACAATTATACTCAACAAATTACTAGTGCTCAATTCAGGATTTCACTCCTACACACTTACTACAGCATAATGGTAGGATGCCATAGGATATCCACGATACCCACACAAGGCTGGTAAATACAAAATTGGCTTGTGACAAACTTGTGTTCTGCAATGGCAGCTGGAGTCTAGGAAGGATGTACCACAGTGCTAGGAGAGGTAGCAGGCGTGTGCAT
Source organism: Morus bassanus (assembly GCA_031468815.1). Classification (NCBI taxonomy): domain Eukaryota; kingdom Metazoa; phylum Chordata; class Aves; order Suliformes; family Sulidae; genus Morus; species Morus bassanus. Next base: position 52,533,512 of record CM062568.1, on the reverse strand, counting down.
TTAGGTAACTGATTGCTGTCTCCAATCAGCTGAAAAAATATAAAACGTGTTTTAGAGTGAGCAGAATGTCTCTCCAGACTCTCTACGTAATCAAATTGTCTAGACATTAAAAAGTTGTGCCATTTGAGATGTGAAATATTATTATTTGGAATAATCAATAGTTATTCAAAACAGTAACATGGAGCTGGCACATATGACAGAGAAGATACTTGTAACCTGCCAGATTCATTACATGGGATGTCTAAGGGAATCTAAAATTGTACCAGACATTTATTGGTGGACAACGAAATCTGTCCTGGCTTCAGCTGGGATAGAGTTGTTTTTCTTCATAGTAGCTCGTATGGGGCTAGGTTTTGGATTTGTGCTGAAAACAGTGTTGATAGTGTGGAGATGTTTTAGTTGTTGCTAAGTAGTGCTTACACTAGTCAAGGACTTTTTCTGCTTCCCATGCTCTGCCACTGCACAAGAAGCTGGGAGGGGACACAGCCGTGACAGCTGACCCAAATTGACCAAAGGGATATTCCATACCATATGATGTCATGCTCAGTATATAAAGCTGGGGGGAGAAGAAGGAAGAGGGGGATGTTTGGAGCGATGGCGTTTGTCTTCCCAAGTAACCATTGGGTCTCCAACCACGTGATGGAGCCCTGCTTTCCTGGGGATGGCTGAACACCTGCCTCCCGATGGGAAGTAGTGAATGAATTCCTTCTTTTGCTTTGCTTGTGCGCACAGCTTTTGTTTTACTTATTCAACGGTCTTTATCTCAACCCAGGAGTTTCCTCACTTTAACTCTTCTGATTCTTTCCCCCATCCCACCAGGGGGGCTAGTGAGCGAGAGGCTGTGTGCTGCTTAGTTGCCAGCTGGGGCTAAACCATGACAACACCCTGCCACAAGAATTTTAGCATATATACTTGCTTTCTAGGCAATTTTATGTCTGCTTCAAGATCAAGGTTTAAAGCCCTGTAAAATGATCCTGTGGAAGATATGGACAAAAGCATTTTCAGGACAAAGATCATTGTAGTCTAAATTTGAACTTTCACAGACAAATTTTTCATCAGCCTTTCAAAATGATTAAAGTTTACAAATATTTCCTATTTCTATTTTCTTTACTGTTGTTGATTACGGCTGAACTCAATGGGGATGCCACAACTAAGAAAGATGAGACTGAAATGTTGAGAATGTGACAGAACGGGATGATAAGAGAACAAATAATTTCCTCCAAGACAGAGGTTTGGCCATTGAGCAAAATGTGCTGGTACTATTTTGTGCTTTTCCACTTAATAATAAAAATATATGATGTGTTTCAGTAACGGAACACCAAGTGTCCCTTCATCCAGGAAATAATAATAATAAAAATTCTTTCAGTGAGAAGAGAGAGCAATCACATTCCTACAATTGTCATAGAGAATCAAAAGCAAGGATAGACCAAAACAGGATGACCTTATATTTAGATTGTATTGCACTCAACAGCTATAACGGTAAACTAAACAGTATGGAGAAAAGTTTCTAATCCTGCCTTCTTTTACTGTTACAGATGTAACTACAAACTGGCAGAACAAAAGATACCTTTGCAATGCCTCCATGACAACCCAACGGAAACCTGTGCGCATTTCTATGAGTCTAATACTTGTTTTCTCAGATAGCCAGTGAGTAAGAGTAGATGATCATATAGATTAATTTAGCTTCCTTTTAAAGGGTCATGAGACAGAAGCTCCCAAAGGAGTCATGCAAGAGGTTTAATAAATATTCAGTCACATATAAACCAATGACATTTTGCAAATATTGTAGAAAGAGATAGATACAGGAATATGAGAATTTGGGGGGAAATGGGAGTATTTAAATAAAGTAGTCTGCCACAAATAGCAGAAGACATTCAAATTCTGTTCAGAAATCAGGCACAAGTGATTTTCGGACTGTATTTTTTTCCCCTTGGATAATGCCCAACCATGGCAAATCAAGCACAATGTTAGGTACACAGAATATATATGACTCTCTGGTTAGTTTGCTTCAAGGAGTCTGACTGAAGCTAAGCAAAGAGCCCCAGGCAGCTTCAGTCTTACTTAGCTTCTGTCATAAAAAGTGCTGCTCCCTCAGGCCCCATTTAAATGGATATATATTATTAATTCATATTTTTTCCCCTTAACTTGATATTTATGACACTTCTGACATCTAAGACAGTTAAAAGAGGGCAGGATCTTAGTATCATCTACAATTTCAAAGACAAACGCACAACTCACAAATATCTTATAGATCCATTCTCCTCTTTTTTTCAGTTTCCACATCCTTCTTGATCATTGAAAGAGCAAAGACCTCCATTGTTTCAGAACAAATAAACCAACACTGCTGAGCATAACCATTTATTACCCGTAATGCCAATAAGACCTTGTAATGAACAGGTAAAGTAAGAGATATTACGGTTTTGCATTCCTCTAAGTATTTTGCTAGACACCATTTCTGTCATCTGCAAAGATCTCTCCCCAGCATAAAAAAAATTTACTTATTTTTTTTTCCCCAACTCTGAAGGTGTGTAGTCCCATACAAAGCCCAAATACTATAAAACATTTTGAAAAATAAGTGTTAAAACTAACCAAGTGATATGGGAACTTTCAACGTCACTTGGTTTATGTCTCTACAGCAGATTTTTCTAGGACAAAGAAAAATGAAGAGAGAACTACCATTAAGAAAGATGAGTGATCAAGCAACTATTGATGACTTTGATCCTCTTTTATTGAGCAATAAAACATTGCCTATTTTATCTCCTGTCCTGATCTATTTATGCTTTTATTTTTGCACTTAGACTTCCTTGTTTCTTTTCTTCATTTAGGACCCGCTTATCTATCCTTTCAGAATTACTTCTCAATTTTGGTCTGGGAAAATTCTCTGCTTTTATGGCCTTTGAAATAACTCCACAAACCTTATAATGATGTTTTAAAACTCATGACTACTTCATCTTTTAATTCACAGTTATTTTTGTTACTTTCTTCCTCTTTGTTCTGCTATAGTTAAAAAGGTAAAAAACTTTAAAACGTTGTCCAATATACAATTTGTATGGAAGAAGTTATACCCAATGAACTTGTATATAACATTGACTCCAAGGGAAATCAATGACAAATTTCTATTCATAGGAATGGAGCTAGGACTTCATCCAAGGTGTGGAATACTTTTTAGTCAGTCAAACTGGTCAAGTTTTCTATGGATATATTAAGAAATATGGTTGCTAGGTTACTCGCTAACAGAATGACTCGTATCACTGTCTGTTTTCCAGGGATAGGTATGTAAAGCCTTCCTTCTTCCAACTATTGCATCATAAGCAACAGCTTGGAGATTTTTGTTGTGCTCAATTTCACAAGCAGTAAATCCTATATAGAAATTGAACCTATTTCATGTCACCTAAAGTTACCTAACAGCTTACGACTTAATAAACTTCTGATAGCATTTTGCTGAGTTTCAGCATTATATATCCTGGTTGTCTGCGTTATTGAAATTGTGTGTGTCTTGTTTTGTGGGTCCCTTTTCTCATTTACTAATCATTTCAGTTGAAATCAATGAAGAGTGCTGAGTTTGTTTTGTTTTGTTTTTTCTCTCTCTGTATTCTGTAGAGTGTGACAAAATTCAACTATTAATTACTTGGATTTGAACTTGAACTCCTGTTTGGCCTTCAGCTGCCAATCTAAAAGTCTCTAAATTCTATATAAGATACAGAATATCCTATCAACCTTATCAGTTTATCAGCTGATAAACTGATCAGTTTATCTGTATCAGCCCTATACAGGCAACCTGGTTACCACAGAATATCTCCAAAGGCACTGAGCGTGCATATTGTGGCAGTTGAATGGAGCCCATATTTTTTTTTTTTTTTTTACTGGCTTACGTTTTCCCAGATATTTGCAGTGGATGATCTCTTTGGATTCCAACATAATTTTTTTTTTTTTATGTTGAACTCAAAACCCGTATAACTCAGCCCGCACATATAAATGAAGGTCTTCAGCCCACCTAGAACTTTGGTTCAACTCTTGTGTTCCTTTTCCCACCCCATGAATAATGGTGTTCAAAATCAGATTTAGCGTTCCCCATCATGCTGTGTAGAGGTAAAATGAGTCTTATACAAGAATGTTTTCTGATTATGCTTTGATTCAGGAGAAATCAGTTCCATATGCCAAACTTAATCATGTAAGTTTTTGCCTAGTGGCTGCTGCCAGTGAGTTAGAAGGAACTCCCTGCTTCTGTAAGTTTCTGAAAACCAGTCCAGATACCTGAAAAGGAATTAAATTGAAGAACTCACAAACAATAGTATTTTGTTGTAGTGGACCTAACAAAATTTTATGAATAAAAACAGTCAAGATACCTATAAGTTGGAACCATAAGAAGTCTGTTCAAACATGCAGTTGCATGTGAAAATTAAAAAAAAAAAGGTTAGAAAAAACAAATTTTTTTAAAAGAATATATATTATACATGCTCTGATACTTCTATTCATGTATACTTTGCATTATAAATATTAATAACAAAGTCTCTATGCCTTTTTATGAAAAACTGTGAATAACAACATAGCTGTGCAGGAATTATGGAATGTTTCACATGGATTTGTTCCATACATTCAACAGGTAAAGCCTTTCCCCTTTATTTGCAACAGCCTTTAGATTAACAGGTAGTTTCTCTTCATATCACAGGATGTTGCAGGTCAGAAAAACGTCTAACCAATTTTTATTCATAGTCATATAAGCTCAAGTCAGTGGCCCACACTGAAGTGTATAAAACCAATTGAAACACCTTATAGATATGACACAGGATCTCTAGTCTATTCAAGTTCACACAGAGGCAATGAGAAATGCCTTAAGCCATCTTCAATGTCAATAGATGTTGGCCTGTGGGCATATGAATTAAGTCTTTAGTTCAGTACAAAGATAACATAGCAGGAAAGTACAAACAAAAATCCCATATCACTAGATAGGATTGAAATAATGGATTCAGACACTTGAATTTACAGGAGATATTCAATACCAGAAATATATATAAATGATAGATAGATTGATAGATAGATAGATAGATAGATAGATAGATAGATAGATAGATAGATAGATAGATGGATGTCTACATGCCAGTGAGGTGCCTAAGTTACTCGCAAAGCCAGTGACAAGCTGTTCTGTACACTTTAAGGAGCTAGAGAGCGATTCAGCTCACTCTTAAAACACCTAGGACTACATCCAGTAGCCTGAATGTAGGTGTTATTACAACGGAAATGTCTGACACATCTGTATGGGATGGCCAGATATGATACAAGATTTACAATGATCCCATGTCTTTATGGAGAAGCAGCTGTGAGTCATGCAGAATACCCAAGGGCAACTCAAATGTTTACAGATGCCTGTATTTAGGGAGATGAATTCAGCCCTGAGTAGCTATATATGTCCTTACGATAATGCATACCCTACTCCTGAATGCAAATAGACATATGAAGAAAGAAAAAGACAACCATGATTCTGACCTCTCCATTTACCAACCAGCTGTACACTTTGGGAGTCTGGAAAATAACTCTCCCCTCCAGGCAGAAACCTGTGGGATACTGACCCAGGCCAGTGAGGTTCTGCATTATTTCATCCTTTGGGCTGTGTATAAATAACCTTCAAAATTCTGTTTGTAAAGAAAATTGTGTTCATCAGCTACATTGCTATCAATTTCTTGTGTATTACAGGCCAGATTGATAAAGTAGCGTAGTATTACATTTCCATCTGTTCTCAACTTTCTTCCATGTTGCAATCCATGCTACTAAAGAAATATGTTTAATGTTCTGTTAAATGGATAATATGTTTAAAATGTGGCATATTTGTACAGTAAGACATTGAAAATATATTGTCATATGTTTTGAATAATGAAACTTATATAGTTTAAAAAAAACCAGTCATATTTATTATACAAAAAGTGATATTGAAATATGCCATATTTTAGAAACATTACCACTTCTTCTTTCTCTGAAATACAGTAGAAAAACACTTTTTATTTGGAAGATCATGCTTTTCTGTCCTGTTTTCTTCCCATCTTGCTCTCCTCCTTTAAAGTAAGTGGAGTTGTCAACAGCTGAGCTTGACAATAATGTAGTTCTGTTTATCAGCCAACAGAGGGAACAGTCAAACATGACCCTCCTGCAAGATAACAGGACAAAGTGTTGCTGCCCAGACACCTGGACAATCAATGCTTTCTTTCCTGTGCATTGTTACTGTAAACTATTATGGATGACCTACTTTCTTTATCCTCTTCAAAAATGTAGAAAAGTATCAGATCCAACTAAACTGCCAACATGGTCTGTAATATCCAGTTTAGAAAGTAGCTATATCCCAAAGGAAAGGTAGTGGATCAGATTACCATCTCGAGCTGCATAATGCTAGATAACAAAGGCTAAATATATCTTTATAAAGGACTTGAAACTTGACAGCTGATTTCCAGTATGAGGTGTTTTTTTCTAAGTTCTACATGAATTCTTCATCTTAAAAATGAATTTTAAGCGCCATAATTTAAACTTCTTGAAATGAACCTTTACAAGTTTATCTAATAATACTTGCTCTGTGAAAAAATATTTCAATTAAATTAATTACTGGAATCTTTTTGAGGTAAAGAAGTTGAACAATGTACATCAAGAATTAGGTTTCCTTTCTTCTTTCTGATAATCAGCCATTTAATTCCTACTCAGCGTTGTCCAAAAAAAAAAAAAAAATCTGACCTTCTTATATTCCCTTTGGTTTCTCACTTAATTTGCCACAGAAAGTGTTCCTTTTTTCACTTTACACTGAAATGGATATTCAGGAAACTTCTAACTGACACGAGTTGAATGAACATTGGTGCAGAACTGGGCCAAGAATTCTAGGAAAATGCTCAGAGATCCATGGGGAAGGCTGAAAAGTTTCATACTACAAGAAAACTCAGTTTTGTGTTAGTTGAGTTTAAATGACTGTGGAGAATCAATTAACTTGTCTGGATGCCAGAGAAGAGACTAAGAGAAGCAGTTATGCTTGGGGGTATGCTATAGGGAGACACAGATACTAGTGTGCCTTACAGAAGAAAATTCATACCTTCATTTAAATTCCTCTGAAAATCAAGGACATTTGACTATAGGATGTGGTCCTGGATTCCTGAACACATGCTCTAATTGCTCCTGTTCAGTGTAGACTTTCAGTTTAGGCCTCTAACTAAAAGCAATATAATAAAAAAGCTAATTATTCTAAACACTTGCAGAAGTCACTAATTACTACATAATTTGTTTTCTAATCCTTATACCATCATTATTCATACTCAGTTTTGACTATTAGGTTTCAGTTCTTTAAGCTCTTCATCCTTTGCCTGGTATTTTCCCTTTGTCCACCCTTAGAAATCATGTCAGAAATATGCTGGACACTCTTATTTTGGCAACTATTGAGGAAATAAATATAACTGTAGGTGCTTAGTAAGTAAGAAAGAATATGGACACTTGTACTATTGTTATACCAGGGTGCAGTTTTGTAAAGTTATTTATTGCACATCTAATAGTAAAGCAGATGGAAATACATATATTCTTAGGGTTAAGAGCTATTTTAATTATGTAAAAGTCAGAAGAGAAAACACTTCATTGTCAGTCTACTTGTCCATTGGTGTCATGGTTTAATCCCAGTCAGCAATCAAGCATCACGCAGCCGCTCGATCACTCCCCCCTGGTGGGATGGGGGAGAGAATCAGAAGAGTAAAAGTGAGGAAACTCCTGGGTTGAGATAAAGACCGTTGAATAGGGAAAGCAAAAGCCACGCGCACAAGCAAAGCAAAAGAAGGAATTCATTCACTACTTCCCATCGGGAGGCAGGTGTTCAGCCATCCCCAGGAAAGCAGGGCTCCATCACGTGTAATGGTTACTTGGGAAGACAAACGCCATCGCTCCAAACATCCCCCTCTTCCTTCTTCTTCCCCCAGCTTTATATACTGAGCATGACATCATATGGTATGGAATATCCCTTTGGTCAATTTGGGTCAGCTGTCACGGCTGTGTCCCCTCCCAGCTTCTTGTGCAGTGGCAGAGCATGGGAAGCAGAAAAAGTCCTTGACTAGTGTAAGCACTACTTAGCAACAACTAAAACATCTCCATATTATCAACATTATTTTCAGCATAAATCCAAAACCTAGCCCCACACCAGCTACTATGAAAAAAAAAAATTAATTCTATCCCAGCTGAAACCAGGACAATCGGTCAAGAGGTGAACATCAGTTCATTTCTATGCTTCCTTTCCATATGTAAATATTCACTTTAACTTAGCTTGGGAAGCCTAGCACTTCTAGTTCTTCATGGCAATACTCAGCACTCACTTACCTGTAAGAATAGTAAGAATAGAATAATGTACAGGTAATCTTTTTTACAACTTCTTTTCCCCCCTGTTCCTTACATAATCCCTAATGACCAGCCAAAACTTAACTATAAGAAAAGGGTTTTTACAACATTAACTGTTGCTTTAAGTCTATAAAATAAAAGTAGGAATTAACCAAAGAATGGAAAAAGGCTTCTTAAATAACTTAATGTTTTTGTATAAAAACCAGTTATCCCCCAGTTGTATTATCAGTAAGACAAAGAAATATGTCTTCATTTCTGCTCTCATGTATATATTATTATTTCTTCAAGAACTGTAATTGTCACCTAAGACTGACTACAGAAACACATGAAAGTTCCTGGGCTTATCATCTGAATGCAGAGAGAAAAAAGCCTCAGCAGATCATTCAGTATGAATGAACACATTCAAATTTAATATAATGTATGACTGAGAAATATCTTCACAGAGATAATTCAGTATGTTATGCCTATTAGTGCCAGAGAGGTCATTGGCTCTCATTCTGTTCAAAAGATAATTCTGGAAGGAATACCACTTTTACAGAAATCCTATAACAATAGTACTGAAGAAGTAATTCCTTGAAAGCGTTGTTGAATTAGGTCATCAGCACAGCCTGCTGTCATCTATTTTGCCTTTTCCCAGAAGACTAATATATCCAATTGAGGATTTCACACTTTGCAAAGAAGTGTGGAGAGAGGAAGACGCTATTTCACAAAATTTCATCTTAGCAGCCATGGGCTACACTTAATAATGAATGTTTTAAAAAGTATATGACACTTTAAGAGCTGTAGTTCTTATCATAGTACAGAAGTTCATGGATACTGAAGTTTATACTAAACATAACTGTAACATAAACGTAATACAGTGGACATTGAAGTTTCTAACATTTTTTCAGCTTTTAACAGTAAGGCAGTATGTCTTATCTGGATACCTGTTGTAGAAATGTATTCCTTGGTAGCTGCACTCAAGTTCATGTTGTTTATCTATTAAATTAGCACAAAAGGTAAAATTTCAGTTATCTATAAAGCCAGAAAAGTCAAATAAAACTTCTTAGAAACAATTTATACACAAGAATTTCTTACATACTGTATGATCTTCTGAAATCACCTTTAAATATTAATTCATTTATACTTTATTCTGAAAGTACTGACAAGGACAAGTTAGAGAAAGAACTTTCACTTTGTCAGGAAACTTATTTTATTTACAGTTTGCTTGCATTGAATCTTATTGTGACTTTTCATATGACAAGACTGATGTTGATGATGTTGGAGTGCACCCACAATAAATAGTTCTAGGGGAAATGTAAGTTCTGTGCACTCCCCTTGGCATTTAAAAGCCTTCAGAAGTTTGATGTGTACTTTGTTCACTCCTTCGTTAAAAATGATGAAACAAATCTTCAAATGGTGTTAATCAGCGTACCTCAAAGTGTAACTCTAAATTGTATCAGCTGAGGACCTGGTTCGCTTCAGAGATGAACATGAATTACTACATAAACCATTTGCTGATGGAAAAGGTTGAGATGATGAATTATATTCCATCTTAAATACTATATTTTTAGGTTGACTTCCTGAAGGACTATACATAGCAAATCTCAGATAAAACAATCCATTCCAGGGGAAAAAAATAACAAATGGTGAAAGTGAAGACATAGCATTTTACAGGTTTTTTGGGCGAGAAAAAGGAAGAATATGTCAACAAATACGAAAGGAGTGAGTTAATAAAATCCACTAAAACAAGACCAAGTTTGTATCATTCTCTGAACTTACTGAATTTTATATACAACAGCATTGCAACCACAGTTAAGTAATAACATTTCAAACAGGAATGTAGAATCCACTTTCCTGGCCAAGTTCCCTACATTTATGACATTAAACTTCCAATATCTGTCATACTTTTCAACCAAGAGTAACTCTGTTCAGATTTATAGTTTCTGATTTTCTGCATGAATATAAAGAGAGAAACTATATTAGTGATCTGAAGCTAGACCTATACTTAATACTAGTGATACTGCACAGTCCTTTTTTATTTATGCAGTGCCATTTAAAGTAAATCTGAATATTTGATAAATCATTTGGGCTTACCACAAGCCTTGAAAATATAGATTTAATTGACACACACTGGATACATTAGGTGTAATGAGTATACAACTAATCAGTCACCTAAGGATGACATGAATTGTGCCCTAAAAATGGTTTCTCTTCATTGTCTTTAAAAGGAGATTAACACAAACAGTTTAGTGCAAATATCTGCACCTGATTAGACATCACCCTCTGTGTTAACTCAAGAAAATTTACTTACTAAATTTGAACTTTCAAGTTTTTAATTCCCTAATTTCTCAGGATTATAAATCTTATGAAATTTTAAATTGTAAAGAAAAATAAAAGTACAATTTCCAAATTAAATGTAAATCAGCAAGATTTTCTCTGCTATATGGACATGGGACAATTAAAAAAATCCTTAATATTTGTGAATAGTTTATCTCAAATTCCTATCCCATAAAATTTCCTTAAACCCCAAATATTAGTTTTTTTCATTATTATTGTTTTTAGTTTGGTACCAAAATAGACAGTGTTAGTGAGTCTAGTCAGAATAAAATACAGTCTGACTATGCACATAAGACTATTTCATTTTTTCTTTCTTTACAAGAACTATGAGATATTAAGTTAAATTATATTATACAGAGAAGCAAATTTTTTAATTAGTTTTTTCATTTTAAAAAAATCCCAAACCTTTTTCGTGTTCATCCTAAAATACTGAAGCTGAATAACATGACTTTCCTCCAGAATTCAAAAATTTTCAGTTCTTTGTTGCTATTCACTACTTATTTATTTCTTTAAAAATATTTCTATTAGAAAGTTTTTTAACATTTTGGGTTTTCTTATGGATCAACTATTTTCCACTTACACTTCGTTAATCCATTCTAGTAGAATCAAACAGTCTAGGACTATGTAAAATGAAGCTTGAGCTGCATTAATTGAAAAGAATCATTATAAATATCTGGGGCTATGTAGAACCCTCATAAAGTTTAGAATGTTTGGCATGAAATATTTCTGCTTTGTTTGTTTTGTTTTTTTTTTTTTTTTTCTGAGAGTTCACCATTCTGGCCTTTCTTGCAGATTCTTCTCCTCTTGAATGAATTTAAAAAGAAATTATATAACTTCTTGCCAGTGCCTTTAGAAAATAAATAACTGGAATGATGCTGTAAGGAAGAGATTTGCATTAAATTTCTGGGTCTTCATTAAGGATATTTCATGGTTTTCTTCAGCATAATTCCCAGAATTTAATTGCAATATAAGATTGGTATGCAATTATACTGGTGAATGCTTTTTATTTTGGGGTTTCAGCCTTGGAATATGAAGAAAAAATATGTACATGAGTGGACATTACTTTTTCTCCCTCAGCAAGAACTAGAGTATTTCAAATTAAATTATCAGGAAGGAAGGAAGGAAGGAAGAGAAGGAGGGAGGGCAGGAGAAAAAAAGGAAGAAAAAGGTCTTCTTTGTCCAACCTGTAATTTAACTGTGGAGTTTCTAGTCAGAGGACCTTGTAGCAGGACTGTAGATTCAAGAAAAATTTAGAAAATAATAAATGGAAGGAAAATCTATCACAGACTATTAAGCACAAAGACTATATTTAGCTATATAAAGTAGAGCTTCAGAGTGTTTCTTAGCCCCAGGTCAAATGGCACAGACTGGCATGGATACATACTATTGCCCTCAAGAGCATATTAGCCATGTCCACGTCATAAAAAATCTGGCACTTAGGTCTCCATTAGACCCCAGTAACTTTAGTCAAAAGGTGCAAAATGATTAAGAGAGCAATCTCCAAAGCAGTTCAAAACTTGTAATTTGTTGTCACAAAAATTTGTAATTGTAATCACAAATTAGTGACATTTTGATGAAAAGGAATTGCTTTCTGCTAATACAACCAAAGAAAACTGTTGTGTTCCTTGTGGGAACCAGAAAGTGAAAAAAGGAGAAAGGGGACAAAGCAAAGGTCATATTAAGTGTATTTTCTCATGACCACAGATATCTGATTTCACCACTTCAGGATTCCTTTGGGATTCATTTAACACCATGGAACATTTTGTAAGTCAAAAAGCTTAAGAATTCCTACTGTCTTCTTACTTCTTTGCACTCTACTTACTCTTTAAGTCAGTCTGGCAATTTAGACATTTTAAAAGTATGTTTCTGTACTTAAGGGGAAATGAGAACTCTTTTTAATCTTCAGGTGACCTGTTTATGAAATCTGATTAGCTCAGTAAATATTTTTAGGATATTGCATTTTTTTTTCTTTTTACTTCCTCCCCACCCCACGCCCACCCCTAGTATGTGTATTTATCTGCAGTGTCTGGATTTGTTCATGATTTAGAACAGAAGCAGTGACGTACGACAGGGAAAGAAAGTACTGTCAGAATTTCAAGTGTGCTCAAACTACTGTTGGAAATGCAAGTCTTATGAGAGAATTTTTTTGGAATTTACAGCTCGATTCATAAATTAAGAAGTTATTATATTTGGATATATTTCAAAAATATATCAATTTTTCTATGCATAACTGAACCAAATTTACAAACATTTTTCATCCTTTGCTGATTTTAATATAAATTATTTTACATTATTTTCAGTATTCTGGAGATGCTGTAAAGCTCTCATGTGAAGCTCTCCTGAGAAATTTTGTGTTTCTGAAATATCCATTATACGATGTACTATGCAAATTAGACTATGAAGCAGATGCTTTTGTTTTTTTCTTTATTCTGTGCTCTGGGATCATAAAGTCATACTAAACTCTATAAAATAAAGAAAAATAAAAGGAAAAAATGAATGCAGCATTCTTCTTAACTTTTATTTAAACCTGTATACTTACTACAGAATTTTTTCTTTAATACTATGCAAAGTTAGTATACTTTAAAAGATAAGTGATGTGCAGATGAGGACCTAGATCTGATTTAAAAATGTGTCAAAACAAATATCAAGAGGAACTGGACTCTCTAAGACTAACAAGGAATTTGCTCCTTTTGGGAGCCCCCATTTTCTATTCCCCTGCCATGGCACTTGTGAGTCCTTCAGCACTGCAGTTTTCCCTGGATTGTCAATCTTATGAACTAGATGAAACTAATTACCCTGACAATCACCTATAAGTACCATATAGAAGGTAAAAAGGTACTGTTGTACAGAGTTGTATGATTCTTCCCAGGTGTAGCCTTAGATGTGAAAGGAGCTGATGGGATCATACTTCCAACATCACACCTGACACAAGGACAGAACTCTGTGTTGTATGACATGATTGCAATGCTCAGTTTCCTTCCCACCCTTGTCAAGGTTGCAGCCGCTCTTCTTTCTCACTTACATTAATCTGACTTACGTTCCTTTCCTGTGCATAAACAGTGATAAATCTAACTAGACCTCACCTGCAAGTACTGTATTCTCCTATGAAGGAGAACTCATTGATCTTTTTTTGTGATTTCCATGGAACATAATGTCCTCATTTGTCTTTATTTGCTGACTGTTAGAGGTGATGAAGAGGAAGGAGGGATTGGGGATTTTGGGGGTTTATTTTGGGTTTTTTTGTTTGTTTTTTTTTTTTTTTTCTTCTAGAAAAATGACTAAGCAGTTCCTGATGAAATACCAAAATTACAATGTGGCTCATAACCTGAGGCTGATGTACAAGAAACATTTTTTTTTCAATTATACAAGAAGTTTGAGCAGCCAAACATTTCAAAACTTCAGTTGGATTTTACTACCTCGGCATGCATTTTGTTTCTTTTCTTGTTTTGTTGATAAGCCAAACCTGGGTGTTCACCTCTATTTTCATTTAGAGAAGGATGCTTACACTATGAAAGAAAATCAACATAGTAAAACATTCAGTACTTGCTTCTCTTAGCACCATATCTGTATTTACAAAGGCACTGAGGAGCCAGTGGATTGTTGTTGGCAGTAACTGGTGAATCTGAGCCTATGAGGCAAGAGCACCCTGGTAATAGATTTGAGATGACCTGATTTGTTATTAATTTTTGTAAAAAATTCACGTGATATTTTCTTCAAGTTTGTCTTGGAAAGATAGAACATGACTTACAACTTTGTTTTGAAAATCTTAATATACTGAATATACCATTACAATTCATTGCTCTGATAGGACATTATTACAAGAACCATAAGACATTTTCTAAATTCCCCTTGATTACAATGCAAAATCCAGGTTTGAACTCTATCATGGTTTGCAAGCATTCTGAACTACTGTTCTTAATCTTGCACCCATTAAAGATATACAAAAAGAAAAAAATATAAATTATTCATAGCACGTTTCCTGCCAACAGCCCATTCTGATATTAAGGAGAAAAAGCGAAATGAATGTGTTAATTTTCTTTCTGTTTTGGTCATCATTTGTACATGACATAGAAAATGTTGGAATACTACTGTGGCACTTAGAAATAAATGTACCCCTTTTATAAATAACGATATGAAGTTCTGATTCCTGAGATTTTATCTCTTGAGATGAGATCATGTGGTGAAGTAGGTGATAGTATGAAAAGAGGAGACAATGTAGTCCACTTAAACTCTCTCATAGAGCCATAGAAATCCTTTGGTGTCCAAAAATTTAGCTGTTTTTCTCAGTTCTATCAGTCAAATGAAATATATTACCTCTCCCTACAAGTCTTACCTCATTTAATTCCAAGTCAGGCAGATCAAGGGTTTTTGCCACTTTGTCCAGGTAAGGTAATGTTTGAAATAATGACTGATTTTACCTCCTGACATCTGATGCCAGGAATTGTTAATAAACTGCACAGGTTTGAAAATTTTTATATTTATTGTACTGAAAATTCTCCCAGAAGAATAAGTTCGGGCTATGTGGTTTTTTCTATCTACCTATATCAATGTCTAGTCTTAGTCAGTATCTGTGTCTTTCTGACCTCATGCCATACATGCACAAGACAGCTTCATTTCATAACTGTTGATTTTTTAAAGGAAATAAAAACACTGGAAAAAATCCAGTGCTCCTATCATTACTTCGTCATTTCCACAGAAGAATATCAGAACATAGGAAATATCCTATTGGGTCAGACAGTCTGGGTCAGTCTATCTAGTTAATGTGCTGTCTCAGAGAGTGACAATGGGAGATGCTACTAAGGGAAAGAACATGAGCCAAGACAATTGCTTGGTCTATCCCCTTTGCATTTCTCCACTATACAGAAATCTTCTAATAGGAGAAATACACGGTATATTCCTGCATAGTTGCTGTGGTAGATTAACCTTGGCTGGCTTCCAGGTGCCCAAGCTACTCTCTCACTTTCCCTCCTCAGGAAGACAGGCAGAGAAAATAAGATAAAAGAGCTCATGGGTCAAGCTAAAGACAGGGAGATCACTCACCTGTTACAGTCACAGGAAAAAATGAATTGACTTAAGGAAGATTAATTTAATTTATTACCATTTAAAAAGAGAGTAAGATAGTGAGAAATAAGAACAAAACTAAAAACACCTTCTTCCCCACCCCTCCTTTCTTCCCAGGATCAACTTGACTCCTGATTTGTCTACCTCTTCATCACCCCCAAGCAGCATAGGTGGGTAGAGAATAGGATTGTGGTCAGCTCATAATGCTTTGTCTCTGCTCCTCCTTTCTCCTCATGGTGTTCCTCTGTTCCATCAGGGAGTTCCTGCCATGGGGTGAAGTCCTTCAAGAACAGCTCCCACAGATTACAGTTCCTGCCAGAATATATGCCACTGCATTGGCTTTCCATGGGCTGCGGCTGCCTTCATGTTATCCACCTTCTGCAGCGTGGGGACCTCCATGGGCTGCAGGGTGGATATCTGCTTTGGTGTGGTCCTTTGTGTGGGTTGCAGGGGGATGGCCTGCTTCACCATTGTCTTCTCCATGGGATGCAGGGGAATCTCTGATCTGGCACCTGGAGCACCTCCTCCCCTTCCTTCTTTGCTGACCTTGGTGTCTGCAGGGTTTTTCCTCTCACATTTTTCTGACTCCTCTCTCACACAGCTGCAGCTCAGTATCTTTTACCCTTTCTTAAATATGTTATCACAGAGGTGCCACCAGAGTTGCTGATTGACTTAGCTTTGGTCAGCAGCGGGTCCATCTTGGAGCTGGCTGGAACTGTCTTTGTTACACATAGGAGCAGCTTCTCACAGACACCACCCCTGCAGCTCCACTGCTACCAACACCTTGCCATGTAAGCCCAGTACAATCCACCTGGAACGTGGTTTTGGAGCTGTCCTTCAGGAAGCTGTTTAATTCCTTTTTGGGTGCATCTTTTTCATAATCCTTTTCTACCTCCACGCTTTTATCTGCAGTGTGTTTCTGATGTTCCCTAACTGCTGTTTAAAAAAGTACCTCCTTTATATATATCCGAAACTGATGTCCTTCAAGTTTCACTGAGTGCCCCTTAGTGAATAACTGTTCATGCTCAGTTTAGCTACTGCTTTCATGATTTTGTAAACCTTAACCATATTCCTTCTCAGCCTGCTCTTCTCCAAGAGTTCCAGCTTTTTTAAGCCTTCCTTTTAAGGCAGCTACTACATCTTGATCATCATTGTATAGCTGTCCTTCTCTATACCTCCTCTACCTCCATCACAAAATTCTTGAGATGGAGAGAATAAAACTAAACACAGTTATCAAGATGCTGGTGTTTTATTTGGTAGCAAATAATGTTTTCTGTCTTCATCATAACACCTTTCCTGTTCATTCTGAGCACCTCGTTGCTTTTCTGGCTGCCACTGCACACTGAAATGATTATTTCATAAAAAGGCTAGTTACAACTCCAGAATATCTTTCCATACTTTACAACCCCTCAGAATCAAGCTTGCCTTGCTATCCCCTAAAAATGAGGCACTCCTGATAAAGCAGAATATGGTTAGAGATATGCTCATCTTTTGGATAGCAATTGTATGTAAGTGTTGGTGGATAAAAACAAAGCAAAAGAACATTTCTGGAAACCCTAGTTCTCCTGTCTTCTAACTGATGCATTAACCAGAAAGCTGGAGTTAGGCAGAACTATAAATCAAGATGAAATTATTGCTAAAATATCAAAATGTCAAACAAAAGTCTTTAATATGTATTCTGAGTCTCTATGTTTATGAAAAAAAAGGATGAAATAGTAACAAAGAACTATGTTTAAAAGCACATGGTATTTGTACTGGGCATTTTGCTTACATAGAGATTTCCAAGCTACTAAAAAGTTGTTATAACGGTACATTTTACTTTAGTATAAAGAACTGGGGGAAAAACAGGTCAAAGGCTACACAGAGAACATTATTTTAAAAAGGTCTAGAAAAAGTTCTTAGACTTTTGGGTTCATATGTAGACATTACAGTGACAAGTTGATCTCCCTGACAATACCAAGTAATATCTGCTTCAGAGTTTAAAACAATGTACACTTGGAAATAGCAATAAAGAAGGACATTTTGTAAACAGGAAAGGCATTGCTATAAATATAATTCATACTTTTCTTTGACCAAAATCCTATAACTCAAAACCCAGACTGTTTATCTATATACAAATTCCTGAAAGCATTTTTTTTTTTTCCAAATTGGTAATTTTCCAAATTAATATAACAGTGGTAATTCATTAGCCATTTTTATTTTTCACATCCTGAAGCATATATGTGAAATGTAATGATTTTAAATTTATTACTTCCTGGCTTTATATTCATGCAGGTCACACTTAAACCAATTGTATCACTTTCAGTAATTGTAATCCTTGAGCAAGTCAGGAGACTATCTCCAGGAGAAAGTGAAATTTGTTCTAGTTCTATTATGCTTGTTTATGGTGATATAAATTAAATCCATCCCTGCATATGTCCAATACTTTTTTACATTTAGAAAATACTATCATTGCTTAATACTTGTTTGAGTTAATACAACAAAAATAAGTTGGAGCAAATAAAAATGGTGCAATCTGTCTTTATTTGCAGAATTATTGTAAAGAACTAAAGATTTTTCAAATTCTTTAGTTTATTTGTCTTTAATAAGAGGCAAAATTAAGAATCAAGTTCTTAGTAGCTTTATTTTTTTCCTTTTGTGGAAAAAAGAAATAGATACACACTATTGGAATGTTTTAGGAGGAAGAATATCCTGGCTCCTCAGACTGGAATAACAAAAGGAACCTTTTGTAATATCACTGATAAACACTGTAATGACGCATTTTTCAAACTATCCAACTGAATTAGATGTGTTGACAGCTAGAGATATTTCAGCTGTTTTTGTTACCAACAGACTGCTCTTCCTAGCCTTTTGTTTAAAATATATTTTAGTTATATAAACCTATACATAAGACAAAGTTTTTTCTTTGCCTTAAGTGGTTGGAGATCATGAGATTCAACTGGAATTCAAATTTAATTGACGTAAAATGTAAAACCTCTACCATTGAAAGACAATTGAATAATTCAGTGAAGTTATCACTAAGGAAGATGTTTTATGGTTCCAATAACACTTTAATTCCAAGCAATGTTGCTATTTATCACTGACATAGCAGTTACAAAATGTCATCAGCATGAAGATGATGATGCTTAGCTCTTCATCTTCTTGCAGACAAATGTTAACCACACCATCTCATCTTGTTCAACACTTAACTATCTAGGGTCTACACAATTTTGATAGCTGCTTCAGAGAAGCCATAAGCACAGCATGCTCTGAATTACCCTGGTTTTCCATCTGAAGGATTCTCTGTAGTAAAGTAGTAAGTGAACATAGCTAAACAGAGTATTACGTACTCTGAAGGGCATACATACTACAGCCATTTTTAAGGGTGTCTTTCAAGCTCACTTTATAGAAGGTTAGTAAATCTGAAATTTATTGTAGATTCACAACTTTTTCAATACTGATATTCTGTATTATACATTAATATAATAATGTATATATTCAAATATAATCAACATTATATTTGAACAAAATAAGTCAAAATTGTTTTGAGAAAGTAGCTGAATTAGGTAATGTATGAAAAGGAACTAGTTACCGCTACAAAGCTGAGAGTAGTGGAGAAGGAGGAGCACTTCTAGTAAAATGTTCTCCTGCAGCAACTGAGGCTTGAGTGGATCCAGTGCTGAGGGGTCTGTCAAGCTTCATCAACAGTCCCATATGATCTATGAATGCCTGGAAGATTTGTCTCTCTGTTAAAACTCAGGTGAACTGTGACAATTTGCCCATTTGTGATTTCCAGGCTTATTTTTCTCTTCTCTAAAAATAAAATTATGCACTGGAAAAGCAAAACACCAACACACACACACACACACACACACACACACACACACAGTTGCACATGCTTTAGAAGCTTGTTTTCAGAGAAATTCAGGTCTCCAGGGCCTTAATCACTTTCTAGTGCTTTCACATTAAATGTTCACCTCTATTCAATATTTCTGTCTGTGCTTCAAAGCCCTTTGTAAGATTGATAAATTAGATAACAGATTTTTTTCTTCTTTTTTTGCAGTCTTCAGTCTACCTGACAGCTACACCTCATCAGACTTCTAAGAAAAGATGACAGATATCCAACAAGAATGGAAACAAGATTAAGGAATTCACTAATCTGATGAGAAAGTCCTCTAATATTATCATGTTCTGTACAAAACATATAGCTCACTTCTTTGAGTTTTGTTTTCTCTCAGTAAATTCATTTCAGTTATTAACATAAAAGTATAAAGTGAAATGGAATGGAGACAGAGTCTGTCATTGTTTCTCCTAATAAAGGGAGTTACTTTGATATTCTGCTGGAAAGTGACATAAAAATTCAGGAAGATTCCAAATTGTCAGTTACAAACCAAAGACTGCTTAGCATAGTGATGAGAATTTGTATTAGAAATTTTTAATGTTGTTATGAGTTTCCATTGGGGGGAAAAAATGTGATGTTTTGGTGAAAAGCTTCATAATAGAAGTAATTTCAGATTCAGGAAAGAGAATCTGAAAGGTTTCAGTCCAAGAGGGGATGATTACAAAGTTATGTTATTCTTGAAATCCTTCACAATAGAATTTGTTAAAGTTAAGGTAGCTGTAACTTCTTTTCTGATGTCAGTTCATCCAAGACTTCAGAGCTATATGTGATATATAACTAATCCTGATTTTGAAAAATAGTGAAATAAAATGTTTTCTTGATTTTAATTTGAGACAGACTGTCTTCAGATTTTTTAATTGTTTGATTAACATCTTTATGACAGAGTAATGAAGAAGAAAGTAATGTTTGGGGTATATGAAGAAGAAAATAGTAGTTTTTCAGTAATCATTAATCCCTGCTGAGGTTCAGCCCATTCCTTCCCATCCCTTCCCCAGATTCCCTCTCCCATGGTATGGATGAGCTTTATCCACACTGAAGAGAATTTGCAGGGATAGAAGGAAATCCATTACCTAAAACCTTTAAAATTTAAACTTTATTTCATACATCGTCATATTGTGCTCATGTATATTGATAATATAACACAATACATTATCTATGCTTTTAATTCATAGCTAAAGTAAGTAAGAATATCTTTTTCAGTGTTGTGTCATATGAGTCTAACATAGTTTCTGGACTGATGCTTCAGAATAGCTTATCTTTCAACTTGTTACTCACCAGTGAAGTTGAAAGTGATATGTTTCACCAATTTCCTCACAGTTTCTCCTCAAATCACAGTTTTTCTTCTCTTTCTCTTTTAGAATTCTAAAATGGTAGAAGGTTTTGATTTCAGATGCCTTTTTGCAGAAACTTCATTAAATTTCTTTCACCTGGCTTTATAGTATGAGTTGACTTGCTCACTAGTTAATCAGATTAACTCCAAAAATGAACCTTAAGTTAAATAATTCTAGGGTAATAGCCTTTCAAGACTTCCCTCAACCAGCCACTAAGATGCTTTATTAATTACAGACTTTAACTTACTTTATTTGGGTCAGCCAGCAGTAACCAGACAGCTGACCCCTTTTTACTTCTAAAAGTGCATGAAAACCTGAGATACCTGAGGACTCTATTACATTTCTAAATCTATTTTGAATTACCCCTGAAGCAAAGCACCAGATATTTGTCCAAGCAATTTTATAAAAGAATTATATTTTATCAGAATCTCTTATTGAACAAAATCATAAACTTTTTTGTAAGCTTTGAACTAGAAAAAAAAAAAGTGTTTTAAACAAAATAGAAACTTTTTTTAACTTCTTGGAAGGGAAAAGGTGAATGCATTTTTTTTAAAATATATCTCAGAAATTTCTTCAATAGAAAATGATAAAAAAAAGATTAAAAATTAATTTCAATGTATTTAAGTAACAAGTTCAGCTGCCCCCAAAATAAATCTTATATACCTTGTAATCCCAATCTTAGTTAGTTAGTCTCCTGAGCATAGCTGGTTTATAAGACATGGCTTCCTCCTTGATGTTTGCTCCTTTCAGTGTAACATAAGCCTAGCTTATGAGCTCTAGCTTCTCATAAAAGTATAGCTACTGTACTTTCACTAGCCTGAAGTGGTTAATTTCAATCCAATGAGTTTGCAAAGACTGTCCAGTTCTGGTCAGCTTTGTTCTGGCTTCTCTTTATCTTTCAGGGATTTTTGGTTTTTTTAATGTCACTAGTCTAAATATCAGATTAAAGACAAATATGCCACTGGCAGTGTTTGCAGCTACAATCCTTTCAGAGTAACTTTTTTTTTTCTCAGAATTTTTTAGAATTTCACTTAAAAATGATATACAATATAATTTAAACCACTTTATCAAAATAAGTTGAGGACCAAATCAGTGCTGATTTACACTACTTGCACATCTTGAAATTAGCAATAACATGGTGGATAAAACATTACAGGACATAGACTGTTGGGCCCAGTTATTCATTCTACTCCATCAACTTTATACAAATCCCACTTACAGAGCCACAAATCCCACTAAAGTTGCTGAAAAATTAAAACAGTCAGTACTTTTCTTTTAAAGAAAAATATAACCCAAACCCTTCTGTTTATCTTCTTAGTATGAGTATGAAATAGATTTAAGCAATATAAGAATTTTAGGAACCTTTGATTTTATATGAAATCACTTTCTTTTCTACCAAAAGAAAAAAAAAAAAGGTATGCTTATTTATTTATTTCTCTCAAAATCACCAGTATAGGCATGTATGACCTCTTTATCGTAAGCCATTGCTTGCAGACAGGGAGGAATGGAGGAAGGATTCCTGCTTTAGTAAAGGTGACTTTAGTGAAGTTGAAATATTTTTGTCTACACCAGCTTCAAAATAGAATTAAAGTATCATTAACAGGAAGGAACATTCCATAATATATATATATGCGTAAAATACATAGATGCATAAGGAATGAAAGACAGGAGTATGAACTTCTCTGAGGTTCTCAGGAGTACAAATATAATTTCTGTCATGCATTGTAGAAAGTAAAATGTAGTCTAAATCAGGGATTTGACCGAGGGCCTCCCTGAAGCATAAGGCATGGATGCCCACAACCAAGTCTCCATGTACCAATGATTAATCTTCTCAAGAGCACAGAAGTGTTTTGTGGATTGGAAGGCGTGGAAGGTATTGCTTGTTTGTGTTGTGGGTTAAGTAACAAATTCTGATGTGGGACTTAAGTTCCTGTGTTCCCTAGTCAATACAGACAAATAGACTTCTCCAAAGAGAGTACCAGTTTATACTGAAGAACTAAATTACTCTTTATAGTAGTCCTTCCCGATTTGGAAGATATAAGGAAATGTAAGATATAAGGTCTATTAATTCAGATGCCAAACCAATGAAAATATCTCCACAAATATTTTGCTAGCACTTTTATCATGGAATCAGAAGCTCAAAGACAAGACTGTTGGCAATCCTACCCCCAGCATGTGATACATCCTCATGCTTTTTTGAAAAGTGCAGAGAAAATGGGAACACAATTATTTGAAAATCTAGTGAGAAGTGGAGGCAGAACCATTAGAAAAGGAATGTTTGACTCTTAGTTGTGAAGAACACACAATACATAAGGAGATCTTAGGATATGAAGGCCTTTAAGAGTAACTATAGAGGAAATCATAGAGTCAAGACAATATTATGGAATATTTTTAGGCCATTTACCAGTGGCACTTATCTTAACAACCTAGTTCTGACAGTTAGGGCTCAGGACTCTGCCTCGCTATACAATCATGATGACTGAACTTCTATAGGTCGTCTACCTGCTTCTTCAATGACTTCAGAGTGAACCAAGGAGCAGCATTCCCAGATAAAAAGTAGCCTAGGTCCTATATTATTCTATCCCTTCCTTCCTTCCTTCTTTCCTTCCTTCCTTCTTTCCTTCCTTCCTTCTTTCCTTCCTTCCTTCCTTCCTTCCTTCCTTCCTTCCTTCCTTCCTTCCTTCCTTCCTTCCTTCCTTCCTTCCTCTCTTTCTTTTTCTTTCTTCTCTTCCTCTACCTCTGCCCCAGCACTTGATTGTGTTATGTAAATTTGTCTTAGAGTCAAAGCAAAGGACTCTGAAAATTATCTTTGCAACAGAATTATGGATAAGCAGAGAAGAGTGCATTTTTCATGACTAAAGAAACATACATTTTAGTAACTTAAGCATAAGATGGTGAGACTATGGATACATTTGTAGTTTTCCAGAACAATTAGTTAAACTGTTTCTTTATCCAGTGACATAACCATAATTTCAAAATATTAATACCTTGATTTAAAATGAAATCACAAATCCCTTCTTTATATTATATCTCCTTTGATATGATACTGTTTTATAGTATCAAGTGTGTTGAGAAAATAGTTGAGTAATACTTGAGTTTCAACTAGTGGTTTTAATAAAATAAAATGTTGGACATCTACTCCAAGACAATAGCTAGGTTAGAATGTAAGAACCATTCATTTCAATAAATTCATTGATTATTTGTCACTGCTTTCACTTTTATTTAGAAGTAGCTGACAACATAGAGTGTCAGGCAATAATACAATACTAAAGTAGACCTAGCTACTGTGATGTTGGAGTAAAGAAGAATTTAAAATTATTTACAAGATTTTTGAGAGTTAGTATACATATATGTTAGTTCAGGTGAAGAACATAATGTTCAGCTACACTCTGGAAGAGAAAATAAATAGATTTCTCTATCAGGTGTTTGAATTTCCAATGATGAGTGGGTTCTACAAGTGTAAAACACATCATGTCCTGTCATCACTTCACAGATACAGAGAAGATCAGGTTACATATTAATAACATTTTACCTGACTAAAGGTGAGTGACTTCTAAATGAAATCTATAAAATGAACAGCTAGTGAAGATGTAGAAATACAGAAAACTGTCAAAGTTCCAAAAAAGGAGAAGAGAGGCAATAGAAAATGGAAATTACCTTTAAATAACATACGTTAGGAAATTTATCATTCAGAGTTTATCAAAAGTAAATTTATTGTCTTGATTTATGTTATTCATACTCTTATGGGTTATTTTGGGTTTTTGTTTAAGAGGGGACAGATAACATCAGAGGTGAGACTGGAAATAAAAAAGTAATCTATAGATTTTGAAGAAGAAGAATTATTTTAAAAAGAGAGGATTGCATGGTTACGGAGCAATGAGAAGTTTAAATTCTATATATCATACTCTTATCATTAGGTTGAATAATAGGGTTGCTGAGAAAGGAAACAACAGAAAGCTATTTTTATACAGAAGTGTTCATACAGAAAGCAGAACTATTGCATAAATGCAACAACATCCTAATAAGAGTAACCTTTTTCCCATTTACAGATTAAACTCTTTCCTAATTTGTAACCTTCTGACAGTTGCTCTGCTTGCACATGTATGGATTTATAACCCGAAAAAGTGAGTTATTGGCATGTTTTAATCACTATACTTGCAGAAATGTTTGGGGTTTTCTGTAGGGTTATTTTTCTTCTTTTCTTTTTTTTTTTTTCCCTTCTTAATTTATTTACTATTCTTCTGGCTATAGGTTTCTCTTGGAGTGAACCCAAAATCCAAAAGTTGGAATATACATTCTTCTGCTGGTCAGTGATGAGGATTTGTTGACTAGAGAAAAATCTCTCTCAAATAGTATACTTAAAAACTAACAGAAAACCCCATTGCTAGAGAAAATATGCATTTGATCTTATCTAGTTCTTTTATTTTCTATTGAGAGACCAGCCACAGAAATAGAAAGGTCTGTGAAAAAAAATACTCATTAATATGTGGCCTTAGATTGGACTTGGACCTCATGCTGAGATTAAAAATGTTCAGTCTCCCTCTCTAAGCCATGAACTTAGCTTAGAAGTTTCTTCTTTATATTTAGGAAATCAGACTAATTATGTAAATAAAAAATAAATTATATTAAAAGCACAACTTTCATTTAACACCTAAAAGGCATTAAGAGGTGTGATCTGATATGCGACTGTGATCTTTCCATTTACTCATAAAGCACAATCAGCTCCAATATAGTTGTATTTCTGTCAAATCTGTAAAGCTTCTTGAATTCTTTTTTCTTTAACAGTAATACTTTTCATTTAACTATGGGATTGAGAAAAAAAGTTATAAGCACTGATCTCAAAAAAAGAAAAAGGTCTTTTCCAACCTAAACAATTTTTTGATTCTATAATAATAAAACATAGAATGCTTAGAAATGCTGATAATAATTTCCATTGGAAATTCATTGTACACAATGCATGTTTAAAATAAGGCCATTAAAGGTTATTTCAAAAACAGTACCTTTCATAAAGGAAGTTTCTTGACACTACTGATGTATAACAAATAAACTGTGACAGTTTGCATACCAGTCAACATGGCCATCAATATTTCGATCTGTACCACAACCTGCATCCACAACATCATTTCCTCTTGCCACATTATTTCTGCTTGCTGTGCAAAAAAAAAAAAAAAAAAAAAAAAAGAAAAAAATTACATAGCTAAAAGCTATTTTGTCAGTGTCAGCAAATAGCAATAATGAAAATGAATAAAAATGGGAGAAACTGACAGACAAAAAAACAAGCAAATTGTAGCTGACATTAAGCCACCTTTCAGACCCCTGATACTCCTTCATGAAGGACACTGGCTTTTTATTTGGCTACTGCTGACTAATCACAATGAGGTAATGAGAAAATATAAATCATACCAATCTTAAAATAGCCGGACTTATGAGGTTATATGGGTTATGTTTCCAGCTAACATATTTAAGAAAAAACATCACATTTGCAGAACATTAAAGGAATTTCAGCCAATTGTTGCATACAGCTTTGCAAGAGCTCTGTGTCTGATTGTGGCAGCCTTTTATAGACCGGATTGTTATTTCATTGCATATGCAGTTTGGATTAAGTGTTTCAATGCACATTTTGTGAAAGTAGCCTGGCCTCCTCAGTTCTTCAGGAAAAATAAGTCATATTGAAAACTTCATTTTGAGGAACTCACTTTTTTTTTTGTTTCTTTTTGTCTGTCCTGACAATCCAGTAGTCTGTGCAGCTGACACTACATTAGGAGCTGGCCTTCATTTGTAATGCAGTGTAATTACTGCTGATGAATTTCCTTTCTGGATTTCTGTACAAGATGTTTTGGGCCAACTCTATGCACCTTAGTATTGATTTGCACATGCTATAATTCTGAAGTTCCCAAACATAAGATTTTACTGTAGTCTGCAGGATGCATGCATACAAAGAAGAATAAAACCAGTCAGACTCCTCTGAGACAAGGTATTTGGACAAAAGAAAGATTGATTTTGGGATGATAGGAAAGAACAATGGTCTCAGACTTTCTGCAGTGCACATGTTTCAAGTGGTAGAAACTGTTATTGCCATATGTGATTTACATGCATGTTCATTGTCTTTTAGAACATGTTGGATAAAGTCCACATAAGCATTTTAGTTCAGATAAGGGGTGTATTTGTTAATCAAATCTCCTTATTGCCTCCACTTACTACACTTTGTTTCACATCATGGTGTGCATGAACTGGTTTATTTCCAGATGTTACTGAACTGGAAGATAAAGTTAGGTGAACACCTGATGCACTCCAGTTGCAAAAGGGCACACAGTCCATAGGGCTAGGCTATACCTTGTCTAAAGTACAGTAAATATCAGGTCCCCAACACCAAATGTTTTGGGGTTTAGGTCTGCTGCTTTGATCCATGCTACTTGCTGTTATAAGCCTTTTTTCCTAACATAGCAGGAAATTTTGCTGTTTATAATACTAGCAAGTTCCTTAAATCTGTGGAAACGGCAGAGTTAGAATTTTGTATTGGTGAATTTAATATCTTTTATTAATGAAAATATCCTTTTGGGAATTATCAAAAAATGTAAAATATTCATGTGGATGTCTTATATTTCTGGTCTTTGTGAACTTCAGGATCTATAACGAGCTAACTAACTCTCGGAATCAGAGGAGTGCGACTGAGGATCTTATCAATCAATATTGTGACCTGACTTTGCTCATTTGCATTTAAAAATTGGGTTTAATAATATCTCTTAAGGGTAGTCTTTGGTGCCCCAGGTCAGACATACTCAAGAAAGAGGGACAGGAGGAGGGAGAGACTGCTGAGGACACAACTGGAGAGGCACTCTTGAAAGGATACACCCCATACCAAAGGAGGGACTCTCCTGAAACACTGTGGTCCACGGGTGACACATGCTGAGGCAGGGTGACCCCCGAGGGACCGAGGCCCATGGGCAATCCATGCCAAGACAGGACACTGATAGGCAAAAAGCAGCAGAGGAAAATAAATAAGAAGCAAAGAGCTGCAGTAAGAAACCACTAAAGCACATGACCCCACACTGCAACCTCAGTGCTGCCTGTCACCTCATTGGAGAAAACGGGACAGACTGAGTGTAATCTTCAGTGAAAACAACTGAAGTAGACACAATGAACAAGAAAAGGTGTTTGTCTTAAGTTGAATATTGAGAAGGGGGAGGAAAGCTTTTCAAGTATTTGTCTGGTTATATTGTGGTTTTTTTTTTTCCCCCCAGTACTGACATCAATGATCAGAAGTCATTGTTAATTGGCCATAAATTTACTTAAGTAAATTGAGATTGTTTTTGTTGCAACAATAATTCAGCTGGGACTGTTCATCTTTAAATGATGATTGTTTGTAATGTATGATTGGATGCAGAAATATTTCTGTGAAGAGGTTTGCTTCTTGCTGCTATTTATGTAGCTGCATTTTTGTTACAAAGCTTGTTGCAATGACAGGCATAGCATAAGGGTGGAAATATATTTAAGGGTTACTATTCTATACAATATGTGAAGTTTAATATATATCACATTCACCCTTTCACCCTAATACCAGAAAGCTGTTAGGATTCCCCAAGGTATAGTTTCTTTTATTCTTACAGCTTTATCTTATTGAGTTGGTTCCTTCCTCTAATTCCCTATATTTAACATACCAGAGTCTTTTAGCAAGAAAATAGATCGAACATTAAGCAGAGTAAAACTGAAGACTGCAATACCTCTCTATAGATGGCAGTTACAGCTTTGTTTGGTAAAGTATAGAAGTCTAGAATAATAGATCCTTTTGGAGAAATGTTGCATCTCCTGCTTTCTTCTACATTGGTAGCATGTGTCAAAGTATTGTTTCATATGAAGAAAGTTTTTAAATCCTCAGTCTTCTTACTGGTCATCTTTGGTTTTTTCCATCCCAAATAACTGTTTTTATAAAACACACACAAAAAAAGTGCATGATTGTATTTGGCTTGTATTTTTCCTCAAATGCTTATTAGTGAAAGAACTAAATAGCCTAAGTCTTAGCATTAACATATGGTATTGATAAATGAGAGCAGGGATATATTTCAGTCTGACTGACACATTTTAAGAATGTTTTTTCCCGAAAAAATTACATTCTACTCCATTATTGTAGTTTTTATTTTTTGCTTGTTTTTCATTGTATTTTCTTACAAGACTGCTTTTTTTGAATAATATCTATTATATTTCAAATAACTTAGGAATAATTTTGTGCAAGTTAGTGGGCTACTTGGAGAGGACTAGTATATCAAAGTAACAATTTGCTGAGAGTCTGAAGAGAAGAAAACATAAGAAACATTCTGGTGGTTGTGTTATGCAGTTTGAATACTGGAAACCCATGGATAAGAAATTAATTGCCTTTGCTTTCATGCCGTGATCTAAACTGGACACACAGGGCAAATCAGATAAAAGTTTATGCTCCCATATTTCTATATGTTTAGGTCAGTGTAGCATGCGAGAATATCAAACAGGTATTTACACTGGAGACTTACATGTAAATCAAAAAGAAAAACAACCTTCATGTTTTTAAAAAGAACAATCAGCTACTGATTAAAAAGCAAACATCAAAACAAGCAAAGGCCTGATTAACTATAAAAACATTCCTGTTCTTTGTGAGAAACTGAAACTGGAGCAATGTTCCCGTATTTATTTAGTAGCATTTAGGCATACATTTTAATAGGTTCTACTTGGGTCAAACATACCTGATTAGACCAGATACAGACTGATGTTTTAAAACTGTAATCTTATTAATATAGTGTCAAAATTCCTCTTATCTCTTCTATTTTTTTTTAATGCCTTTGCCAGTCTTCATATTTCTAACTCTGAATGGTAAAATATCAAAATGAACAGTGAATGAAAACACAGGTATTTTGGAGGTTCATATCCCCAGTAAACATTCAATCCAGAAATCTATTGATTGTTTTTGCAGTAATTTCCTTACTCTTTTCAAAACTCTGGATCTTATCAGCAGATATTGCACTGACTATGAACAATACTCATTGAAAGCAAGATGTATTTGCTAAAAGATTGTTTTAATAATCAGAAAAAAAAAAAAAAAACAAACAAAACAAACAAAAAAACACCACTCATGACAACTCATTCCTTTATTTCCATTATAATTAATGACATAATTCCTTTTCAAAATGCAGAGTTCATCAACCCTGCCTCTTAAAAACTGATGCTATAGCAGACAGCCTTCAGGGAAGGCATTCAAGAGGGTTTTTGGATGACTCTTCTTCAAGAACTAAACCTTGGCACACAGAGCAAATGAGAAACTTGGCTTAAAAGGAAGTTGCTGCAGGGAGATGTCCTGCCTCTGAGCAGTCAGTGAAAGAGTGGCAAGGCTGGGTCAGGCTTTTATTTTATATGTTTTACCAAGTGTCACCACAAAGCAGAACATATATCCTAGCTCAGATAGGACTTGAACAGCCACAAGCCATATTCCACATTGCGAAGTTCGGAAGATAACAGAACATGTATTGTGTCTTCTGAACAAAGGAAAGAAAGGAAGAAACATCGTAAGAAACTAAGCATGCTCAGAAATATATGTAGGATCAGGCATGAAGATTTTACAATACACATTTATGCCTAATGATATTTTTTAAAAAATAATTTTAAATAGAATGTATGGCTGGATTTATATACTGTAAATAAGAAAAAAAATTGAACATGCAATAAGCATTGCAAAATATATGACATTTTAAAATTCTCTTAATGAATAGCCAAAAATATTATTGGAGCCCTAGTCTGAGAGAATTTGTTTGTATGTATGGCATTTAGGCCTACACTATATGAAAGCCTTTCAAAGTGTAAGATTATGAATGGTCTCCACTGTTGAGCTTACTATGAACTGTAAAATTCAGTGGAGTGCCAGAAACTGCCAGCTGGAAAGAAGACAGGGGAATATCAACAGGCTGCATTCAGAAGAAATCCTGATGTGTTGATGTAATAGCCAGATAATGAAATGATTTGCCTGCCTTAATATTCCATTTACAAAGAACTCATTTAGCCTTTGAAGTGGAAGACTTTGGAGATCATGTAAACATATCCTAGGTTGAAAACAGTCTCCTTAAGAGCATTATATTTGGCTTTGTAAACATTAATTTTAATACATCAGTAACTAAAGTTGATGTATTCAATAAACAAATATAGAAATTTATTTGATACCTTGCTGGTTAAAATTTAAAAATAAATTGTACTTTTCAGTAAGCACTGGAAAAATTAGATTTATCTGTGGAGACAATGGCAAGTATATTGTCATCACATGAATAGTCACAGAGTAACTGAAAAGCTCACAGACACATTGTAGGAAACAATGAGCAAAAGTGTACAGTTTTCAAATGGTACCAAGGAGATCTCCCACATAAAGAGAAACTTCATCTAAACCTACTTAAATTAAAGTAGCTCAAAATCTTCATATTGTGTTTAAATGTTAAAGTTTCAGTGGATAATATTTAGGAAAAGCTACATTTCTCTTGATATTCCTCATCATGTTACTGAAACAACTCTATGAAATACAACAATGGAATTAAGAGACAGTTTTACTTATGTGACTGAAACCATGATTTCCACCATCTCATAAAATTTGACAAAACCCTTCATTATTGCTCTTTTACTCATAAAATAAGATTACACTCATTTGAAAAATGCATGTGGCATACCACATATTTTTCATTACATCATACTGTTGCACAATTCCATTTTTGGGGGATTTTTTTTTTAACCTCTTTAGATTAATACTTTAATGTATTTGGTAATAAACTCATGATCATTCTAGAACTGAAAAATCAATTTATTTAAGTATCTAGGTTTGTGTTTGTTTTTTCTAAAATCTGGAGGAGATTCATACTAATTTATGAACATATTTTTTACTTTTATCTATAAACATTCTTTTTAGACTATTTCATATTTTTTATCCTCTGTGTTTTAAAATAAGTATTCTTGTTTGCATCTTTTTGTATGATACAGATTTCTCTGAGCCTGTAAAAGACACTTTAAACATGAGGGATCTCTAAACCTTGAAGAAAAAAGATAAAGGAAAAAGGAAGAAGGAAAAAGAAAAAGAACCCCACAATTATTTTCCCACTAGGATCATTCTCCTACAAGAAAATTTAAATTCTGTGATACTAGAAGAAGTTAGATATGATTTAACAGCAATAGAACTGGCTCATCCTTTCAAAATTTCAATTTCAATTACAAATTACAAAATTACAAATTTCAATTTATACATATTTTTGTTTCAAAGTAATGTTTTCTAGTAACTTCTGGAGAATAACAGCTGTCCTCAGCATCAACATTTAATAAAGTTTTTCAGAGATGTCCATTACAATCATGTTGCAGTCAGCACAGGAGGAGGGATGACCACTGTGAATTTTTCCAAGCCCTGATTCTGCAAAGTATAAACAAACACATATATGGACGCTAATCCCTTTGATATCAGTAGAATTGTAGGTGAAAATGCCACACAAATTGTACATTACTGTAATGTCTGACCCTTCTTACATTTTCCATAAATTTTTCACTTGAGTCATGTTATTGCTTGCAATAACAATACGCACAATATCACAACATTTTAACAAGATTACTCCATATTATCATAACAGAAAGTGGTTTTGAGGTAAATAAGTGTGAACATTCCCAGTTTGCAGAAGGAAAGCTTTTAAAAAAAACTCACATCAAGGCCCAGATTCCATTTCAGAGTGTAGAATTAATTTGCATGTGTGTGTGTCTAAATGTGTGTATCTTTATGGTAGCTGGATTTCTAAGTTCTGCTAAGCTTAACTGAGTTATAGTTGAGATTTTGAAAAGGAATTTGGCAAGTTATTTGGTTTGCCCAAAGCAGATACCTAATTTTGGTCAAATGAAGAATTCCTATGTGTATATATAAGATGCTAAAATTCAAATATGTGAACTCACAAAGGAGTCCTCAAAACTGCCATTCATTGTCTAATATTACAGTTACTGGTATCAAATTTAGAATACAACCTTGCAAAATATTTCATACAGTAATAAAATCTTAAGAAATTTATATCACACTAAACAAAAGACAAAGTTGTTTCTTTGTGATTAACATCAAAGTAGCATTTAACTATGAACTCACTTTTGAAATAAAATATTGGGATTAAAGTATATAATTCTTGTCACAAATTAGTAAATGTGAGGGTGTTTTCTTGAAGACTTTTTAATACATTTTACCCCCAGAGGAGAAAAATGTTGGGGAACATCACAACCTTGAAAAAAAACAGAATAAACTGAAATGGTGGAACAAAAACAAGTCATTCTTCACCTTTAAAATGAAGGTGGGATTCAGGTATGGAATGGATCACCAAGAGGTGATCTGTCTTTGCACTTTCTATTTTGTACTTGGGATCCGCTATGAGTTAATAATTCCATTTAATATACTTTGAGAAAGTCAGGATCATTTTAACGAGAGAGCAGTCAGTTTTATTTTAAACAAAACCTTATTAAGGTTTGAAAACAAAGATACAGAAATGGTTAAACATAATTTTTTATGTTTCCCTGCTGGGGAAAAAGAAAGTAAGGAAAAAAAAGTCCTTTGTTATTTCCAAATTAAATGAAGGGAAAAGACCTGAGAAAGATAATTCCCAGTGAAGTTTTCTAATTGCAGATGTTATTTTGGGGAGAATAAAAAGGCAAGCTGATTTAGAAGAGGATGATTGCATTTGAACTGCATCAGAACTAGTTCAGTCACCATAAAAGAAAACATGCAGATAAGCTGTATGAATTTTTGCCATGGGAGAACTCAGGGTAGGGTAGATGCAAAAATAGAATCACACCAGTTAGTGGCATAAAAAAATATTTATTTATTTATTTATTAAATGGGAAGGGTATAGCAGAAGGATAGGAATCTCCATCCTAAGGTTTTATTCTACAGCACCCACAGGATCCAGGATTTTGTACAGAATACACACTCACACCAATTAAGCCCCTGGCTGGCTGTGATAGGCACTATATCCTGTGAGGGACACCTGGCATGTCCTAGTCCTCACAGGCAGCCTGGCTTTCTCCCACCTTTGGCTCCCTCTTTGTCATGGTGTTGAACATCCCTGGATGTGTTTCCCCCACCTTAGGGCCTACTGTTTTCACTATTTAATGCTTTCTAATTTAAATAGTTGCCATAAGCTGCCAATTGCATCCTTGATCATGTCCACACAGGTCAACTTCTCCGACTTTCTCCATATCTAAAGTCAATTACAGAATCACAGAATCACAGAATGGGAGGGGTTGGAAGGGACCTCTGGAGGTCCTCCTCTCCTCCAACCCTCCTGCTTGAGCAGGTACGCCTACAGCAGGGTGCACAGGACTGTGTCTGGGCAGGTTTTGAATATTTCCAGAGAAGGAGACTCCACAAACTCTCTGGGCAGCCTGTTCCACTGTTCTGTCACCTTCACAGTAAAGATTTCTTTCCTCACACTCAGGTGGAACTTCCTGTGTTCTAATTTGTGCCCATTGCCCCTTGTCTTGTCATTGGGCACCTCTGAAAAGAGTCTGGCCCCATCCTCTTGACACCCACCCTTTAGATAGTTATAAGCATTGATAAGATCTCTCCTCAGTCTTCTCTTCTCCAGGCTGAACAGACCCAGGTCTCTCAGCCTTTCCTCATAAGAGAGATTCTCCGGTCCCCTGATCATCTTTGTGGCTCTCTGCTGGACTCTCTCCAGTCATTCCCTGTCTTTCTTGAACTGGGGAGCCCAGACCTGGACGCAGTACTCCAGATGTGGCCTCACTAGGGTGGAGTATAGGGGGAGGATAACCTCCCTCGACCTGCTGGCCACACTCCTTTTAATGCACCCCAGGATACCATCGGCCTTGGCCACAAGGGCATGTTGCTGGCTTAAGGTCAACTTGCTGTCCACCAGCACTCCCAGGTCCTTCTCATTGGAGCTGCTTTCCAGCAGGTCAACCCCCAACGTGTACTGCTGCATGGGGTTGTTCCTCCCCAATTAGTATTTGTTATCTGTTGTACTATCACCTTCTGGCCTCTGCCCAAAGTGTGTTAAAAGGATGTAAAGCTGCTACCATTTCTCTGTGCTTTGTTTCTTTCCCACACATACCTTAGCTGTGAGCAGGGCAGATATAGTCCAGATTTCATTTAGCAGTGCTTACCAGTGACACCCTCATGATAATTATCTGTTGGTATTTTTTTTTTCTTTTTTTTTCCTTGCACATAGTAGAATCATGTCATCAGCCAAAGCTGGACACTTATAGTCCAGGACTTATTTTATCTGAAAGGGTAAATTTCACCCTGTGTTAATATTGTTTTACAAAAGACAGCAGATACCTATATTTAAAAGATATAATAGTGTAGTTACCAAATTTGTGCAGAATACAGTGCTGTATATTCAAATAATGATATACTACATGCATGGTGATATCTATACACATATATATAGACATATATAATCTCTCTGTCTTTTTCTTTCTCATATATCTAGCTATATAAATAAATGTGTGTGTATATATATATGTAAACATATATTTTAAGACATTATTCTGTAACTCGAAAGAAATACATCCCTATGACATGATTACTACTTCAGAACTCATGCTGCACTGACAGCTTAATTACTAAGTGTGGGTACTAGAAGGTAAGTCCATTGGGCTGCCTGGTGCCCTTATGCTACTGAAAAAGCAAAACAGATGTTTAAAACATAATACAGCAGCTAATAGGAGGGAAAAAATTAAACACACCTGTGCAAAACACAGCAAAAAAGGCTGGAGAACAAAACAATCTCCAGAATTTCTTGCATTTTCAAAATCTCTGAAAGTCATTTGACATTTGGGTTCTTCAATATGGACACAAACTAATCCTAGCTTGCTAGGTAGTCCTGCTAACTCTGACAAGAACAGACGTTTGCCTCCCTTAGAGCCAAGAAAAAGGCTGTGGCCACAAGACTTGGGCATAATATTTCTATTTAAAGAAATCTTTTTATAGTTTGAATGTTGCCACTGAAATCAAATACCAGCTCTAGTCTGTTAAGCTTCCATTTCCAATTCTTTGTTTCAAATTCATCCCATTTCACTTTGTTGAAATTACTATTGTCACATTGCAAGAATGAATTCCGTATTTTCAGTTCTTTTGCAGTTGGACTAACAAATTTACTAAAGCTCACTTAAAAGTTTTCCCATGACATAGGTTTTCAAAATTTAGTTTGGATGATTAAGGTGATAATTATGCCATCCAGTATGATAATTTAAAAAAAACCCAAAACCAAAAACACAAACCAAAAACCAAGCTAAAGCTGAAGGAGAACTTTCTCACCCTCAAAGGAAAACAAACCTCTAGTTTTTGACACTGGAAAGTAAAAAAAAACAAGCAGAAAATACCTTAAAAAAACCTTGGTATTGTGAATAGTCTGTACATTACACAATGTATTTTTTCTAGAGTGATCTTCTTGCACTAGCTTTTTTCTCACTTCTAATGTCATTACAAGTTAATAAATACTGTTAAGCAATGCTAATATACAGTAACCAAAGGCACTAAATTAAAACTGGAATATAGCAGTTTCTTTTTTTGTATTCTCACAGACAAGAACACATGTTTAAACTCTGAAGAACTGAAAATTTTGTGAGTAGTATACTTTATTTTTTTTAAATAAGGAAAAAGGCAACAAATTTTTTCTTCTCAAATGCTCTAAGCATTTTTTCACTGACAGCTTCTCCCTTTCTGTACACATATACATACATTTTAATGTATTATCAGAAGTATAATGAAAACAACACACTCCTCTTTTCTATAGAACTAGTTAAAATTATATATAGGATTGGTCAAAGACTTACTCCTCTGCAGACACAGGTTGCTCATAGAATCATAACATGAAAAAAATCAGGAGGATGAAAACCTCTGTAGATTCAATCTAACATTTTTAAAATATATTTAGATGGAATTATGAATATTTTTATAGATGTTGGTTGCTTCAGATGGAATAATAATTCATTAGTATTCAACTTATTTCTCAATGTTAAAAAACATAAGAAAAGTTCTCTCAACTTCTATGCATGCAGAGTGTTTTTTCCCCTGAGTTAATCTATTCTTTTCAAGACTTGTGAAGACATATATGTACTATTTTTTCAATTTACAAGAAAAATATTAAATAACTAGCATGATGATCTCATTCACACTTTTCTCAATGGATGCAGCAATCTCATTAAAGACATTCCATGAATACAAAACTGAAAAGGACATCACAAATCACCCAGTTCTGGAATCTGAGCATGAATATATACCCTTTTTATGAAGTGTATAAAGGGTTTCTAAAAGGGATCTACATCATGCAAAGTTCATAAAAAAACATATTGGGACTGGCAAAGTAGATGGCTCTTTTGTTCGTTGGTTTGTAATCTTGTTTATCATGGAAGATCTTTCAGAATAAGTTACAATTTAGAACTACTTTTGTTAAAAAAGAAATGTCTAGTTGTGCAATGTGTGACAAAAAAAGTGTTGCCTATCTTCACATTCCTTATTTTATTCTGCTTAAATTGAAGTTTAGAATTCAATTTAGTAGCAAAAAGAAAGTAACTGAACTAGCTTAATAGAAGTCCAAGTGTTTGGCCTAATACACATTTCCCTGCTCTTTCCTTTTTTCATGAAAAATAAATAAATGCATATTTCCTGGAACTGGAATAGAAGACATCTGCCATCTGTAAGCACGCCAAAGAACATTAATAGCTGTTTTGCTCAGATTACTCATTTCTAACATGACAGAAAAAATCTGGTTACCAACTGGGTGCAGAGCACACAGCTTTTGTCATGCCAGCCGTATCTGACACACATTGTTCTCCTCACCACTCAGGTGCTCATGTAGCACTGCTGAGCCACTGACCGAAATCTCTTCACTTGCACAGCTGTTGTGGGGTGTTCTCCCTTGCTACACTATGTTCGTGCTGTAATACAGAAAGAAAACCTCAGCTCCACATAATTTTAGCCATTTGTTTTTTTAGACTATTTTTAATTCATTTTCTCTTCAAAAGGATATAAAATCTCGTCTTACATCACTTTAAAGGAGTACTCGAGGTGTACTTCCCACATTTTGCAGTCTTAATCAATTTATAGCTGTATTTTCCTGTTTAATGTTACAGTGGATATAGGGATATAGTCTAGATTTTTAGGAAGGCTATTTCCCAATAAAACATGCCAAAAGACAAACAAAGAAACAAAGGCATCAAACACAATAACATCTGCATATTTCTAAGAAAAGTCATAATTTCTAAGAGAACTAAGTATACCTTTGTGCCTTTTGAACACTTCATGAAGAAAAGTTAAAAAGGAAAGTGTTTATGCCTATACTTTTATTGACAGGAAAAAATATGTAGCTTTTTGAGACTAACAGTTATTTAACAATATTTCCAGCCATAACAGAATCTAAAAATACTGTAAAAATACAAAATATTATAATATTGTAAAATTGTTGTAACATACACCCCCTGGAGTGTAAATCTATAACAATAATGAGCTATATACATGGGATTTATTTAAAAATGTTTACAAGGGTATAGTGTAACCTTTTTTTTTCTTTTTTTCCTCAAGGGTACCTGTATGTCTGTTGGAGAATACCACTGCACACTCTGGATTGACTGTCTGTTAATAGATTTCCTTTCCCTAAAGTCTTGATTTTACATGGAAAAATAAGAAAATAAAAAAAAAAATGAATTGGCACATTTCAGTATTGTTTCAGTGCAGAGTTAAGCTAAGGAACATTTCATCTGAGAAATATGGAGTGACTTCATAGCTCGTATTCAAAAGTCAGTGAGCAAATCAAGGTGCTAATCTGTATTTAGGTTAAAGAAGGGGAGAAGAGCTGTCATTAAGATTGTAGTTTCTGACTTTGTAGTAGGCAGGTAATGTATGTGTAGCATGCAGAAAAGATAGTGTATATCAGTCTTTTAACTTATGACTTTCTCTGAAAGTAAAATCATTAATTTCAACAACACTAGTGCTGTAGCACAAGGTAGTTAGTACAAAATGACTGAATCATTTCCAGATGGAGTGTAAACAAAGGACTGGCCTTCTTTAGAGGGTGAATATCCTTTCTCAAGAGAGCCTTCATCTGCTGCTTCAGGAGTATAATTTTTCATAGGAAAACCTTTCCAACAGAAGCTGATAATAGACTTTCTCAGCTTTTCTGACCAGTTGACAACATTCTTGCAGCCAATATATATAATTTTTTGCAGCTATTATATAATGTAACTGAGAATTTTCTTAGTAGTTTCAGCATATCATCATTACCTACACTTCATAAAT
Organism: Morus bassanus; assembly: GCA_031468815.1. NCBI lineage: Eukaryota > Metazoa > Chordata > Aves > Suliformes > Sulidae > Morus > Morus bassanus. The sequence continues at coordinate 52,494,304 of CM062568.1, read as the reverse complement.
ATTATTTTGATGAAGGATCTTTTTATTTTACCCTGTTCATTTATAAAATAGAAATAAAATTTCTACCATGGAACGTGCATTGAAACTTTTCCCTGTAACACACAATTATAGTGTATCAGTTGTTCAGGTGAAAGGTAAATTTCAGTAAATGTTCCCCAAAATTTCCTATGTATTATACACCCAAATGCACAATTTTCTGAATCATACATACAAATGTTATTCAAATCAATATAAATTCTGTCACAGATTAATTTCTTCTGAGGTTAGGAAACTAAAAAATTATTTTTGCCTTCTTAACCTACCTGTCATTGGAAGAACAGGATCAACCAGATCCCTGGGGTGATTAGGCACTAAGTAGAGAATGGTTAAATATGTGCTTACACATCTGTATTTAAGAAATTTCTCAAAATAAATTTAACAGGGATTTCATTTTCAGTACTTCAATGGTAGCTCTGCTCTGTTAAGAAAAGTGTTTATATTTTTATATCAGAACTAGAGGCAGATGTTACTCCTTTTCATTTGTGCAAGGTGTTCTCCCAGTTTTCCTAGTAAGATTTAGTGAACATATTCTAGTGATTTATTTCACGCTTACACAGAGTAGGGGCAATAAATGCTAAATCTAAGTGGACCAGGTAATCTGGTCACAAGGTAGCTACATATCTGCAAGGTCTTAGTTTCATCTGCAGGGGAAGGCTTTCTAGCTCTGCAAGAAAAGACCTGGGGGTGGTGAGAGAGTATGAACCGTAAGCTGAAGGTAGTAGGAGTGTGTCTCCAGATGTGAAGTGTGGCCTCAGCAAGAGCAGGTTGAGGAGAGTGATTCTTCTCCCTGGGAGGCTGCAGTGCCTATGTATGGCCAGATTTGGGTTCCCTGGGCTAAAGTTGTGCCAGCAAATTAGAAAGACTCTGTGAGAGTGCCACTTAGAGGGCCTGGAGCACAAGACACACAAGGAGAGGTTGAAGGAGATGGGTTTCTTTAGCCTGGAGATGACAGAGAGAGGGAATTTATTGCCTTTCAGAACACGAAAGAGAAAGGTGGAACCAGACTCTTCTCACAGGTACACACAAAAGGGCAAGAAACAATGGCTGCAGAAGAAATTCTGATTAACTATAAGGAGAAGAAAAATTTCTCATAAGAGTGGTGAGGCCCAGAGTGGTAGTAAAATTTTCATCCTTGGAAAACATTAATGGTCAAGGCTTTTTAGGGCCTTGATCCTGATGTATCTCTGAACGTAGCCCTGTGTTCGTGAACTCCAGAGGCCATTTCCAGTTTAAAGTGCTCTGCTTTTAATTAATGCCAAGCATTTTTATCTTAAGTTTCAGTTCTTCATTGTTTTCCTTTGAACTGCCTAAAGAGGTGGTATAAACCTCTCTATTCAACATTGTCTTTTGTAAAAATGCAAATTTTATCCTTTGTGATGAATATAACATGTTTTATCTGTTTGCTCCCATTTTATATGCTATCCTCTCTTAAAAGCATTATGACCAAATGTGGTGGGAGCACTGGAGAGAGCATGAGATTACATCTGCCTTTGGAAGCAAGGTGAGGAAAAATATTTTCCAGATTTTAGGGAAGGGCAGAAAGAGGAGGAAGCACAGACTGAATATTTATCAATTATATGGGAAGCACAGGGTGCTTACAGCACAACTAATGCTTGTGATGGTAAAGTCTGTAGGAACTTGGGGAGTTACTGAGCTGACAAAAACTATGTGAATGCATGTCCCAGTCTGGAAGAACAACAGTGTACATGGAGATATTTCCTTATATGGCCCTTTTATCATTATTCTGTCTTATGTAATCAATTTGAGTACATTATTCTAGTTCATTTTCTATTAAAATATATCTTCTTTTAGTTCAGAAAGCCCATTTTGGTTTTCTTTTTGAAGTCAAATTTAAGGAGAAGGTTCAGGGAGACCTATATCAAAACTTTAACCACCTTGTGTCTTGCCTTAATCCTTAATGTTACAGAAAAAAGAAAGACTAAAAGTATCCCACAGCTATCAAGAATAAAATAGAAAGACTATCATGTCAGCTATTATAGAATTTCTCATTTGAAAGCCCTTTTTCAAAATGTGTTCTCCAAATAGATTGCCCAAAACTCATTCCAACCTCAAAAAAGAAACTGATTACAATTAGCCACATAGATGACTAAAGCACCTAAAATGCTTGTCTGTGTAGGAAATGAAATTGGACTACAATAATCAGCTAATCCCCTACTTCATCTGCTACTCATCTAAGTCATTCATTCCAAAAGGGTAAAGATGAGTTTTGAACCAGTCCTCTCAACAGGACTGAATTTTATTAAATACATTTTAAGCTCCCTAATTTACATATATGAAGATGTTCAGTTTTGTGCTATAAAATCAGGTACCCATTAAACAAACACACACTTTTAACTTTTTGCTTGAAATATTGCAAGCAATGAACCGTAAAATACCTTTCACAGTAGGAATTTAAGAAATATATCCACCATTTTCTAACCCAGTCCACTATTGTTTTAGCTGGAGATTTAAAAAAAAAAAAAAATAGTTTAAATTAGACATACTAGTTAATAAATTCTTAGCAGTTAAATCTGCTGAACCCTGGAGGTGTTCAAAAAACATGTAGACATGGCACTTCAGGGCATGATTTAGGAGGCAAGGTAGTGTTGGGTTGATGGTTGGACTTGATGATCTTAGAGGTCTTTTCCAACCTTAATAATTCTATGATTCTATGATTCTATGATCTACAATATGAAACAGCTGTTATGTGGGACTATGACAGTAAGTTATGATTTTTTCAAGAATTTCAAAGTAAAAATAAAATACTAGTGGCTTTTTCTATTCTTTTTCTTCGTGCACTGCTGGACTTTAACTGGTGAAATCCTTTGAAATAACTTTACAAGTAAGGAAAAATGACAGAGGAAGGTATTGTATCCATATTAGTATTTCTTTGGGAGTTCCACTGAAAGTAAAGCATTGACATACTTGCTAATTAAGCTGGTAATTCATCTGCTTTGTATTTTAAGGTTTTCTTTCCTTCACAGCATGGGGAAAAATACACAATCTAACTTCAGTCTAACTATAAAAACTACATAAAACACACTACTCATACTATGACAGAATTCAACATAGGTCAATCACATGAATAAAAGTTGAAGACTCCCAGTGAACATATACAGCCTGAAATGAAGTTTCCTCCACTTTACTTTTTACAGTACTGTGGTTCATTTTGTTTAATGTAAAGCAGCATAAACCATATGTTTATTCACCTTGTCACCAAAGTTTAACTCTCTAATTCTATTTGGATTTTCAAATACAAAGGAATATAAAAATCTGCCAACAATCTCTAGTAAGAAAATTTCTAATTCTGTCTTGCTCCTTTTGTCACTTTTTCTTTATTAGAATCCATACTCTCCTCTGCTTTTGCAAACCACACTCTGTTCCACTGTTTCTCATAACTCACAGACATGTAACTGCAACAGGCTAATTTTATGTCACTTACTTTACGAAAAAAGGGCAAGTTATTAATGAAATATGGTTCTCTTACACAGTCAGATTTTTCATTTACATCAAAACATGTTTTCAGCTACAGAATTTTTTATAGTATAAAATAACATATCTCCCCATAGTAAATATTCACAATATTTGAGTATATGATTGAAGTGAGTTTGCCAAATCAAATAGCTTTATAAATTCAGAAATTATTCAAAGTTTTCAGCTTACCAGCACATTTATAAATATATATATATATGTATGTGTGTGTATTTTAACTTGTTTTTTCCACAACTTGGATGTCAACTTTATCTATTAAGCTACTGTGTAAAAAGCATACTGACACAATCATTGTTAGTTCACTGCTACTTGATATCACTATTTAACCTCTGGAAGTCTTCTGAACTCTACCTCAATTAGTTTTTGGTTGTTTATTCCAAAAAAGAGAAATAAACCAAACCAAAACCAAACACACATCTTAAAAAAACCCTAAAACATAAGAGACCACATTTTCTTTTGATCTGATTATAATTCATAAATAGTTTCAATTACAAAACTAGCTGAGAATGTATAAGTTAGTTAACTAATTTTGGTTACACAGAAAATCTTTCCTTGGGTATTTCTAAACTACAGAATTCTTGAGTTTACATTAGTAATAAAGTTATTGTATTGGAGTGTTTTGCTTGTGTGTGAATGAATACACACTGCCTAAGACTAAAAAAAAACCCACAAACTAATTCTTCCCCCTTTTTGCACCCAATTCTCCTGTGTGCTCTACCAATCATCCCAAAGCATGAACACAGTGAAGCTATGGGGTGACTAAGATTTATATCTGGTAGGAGATGGGAACCAGCACAGCAAAAAAGACATTTTTTTTCCACAGGGAAAAGACTTCAGAGGCCATTAGCTGAGGAATAGTCCTTTGAATCCTAGATTTCCTTCTACAATTTAATAGGAAATGTTTTCCCTTGACCTAGGTTCTTTCTGTTTAAGAAAAAGGCTGGCAGGTAGCTTTGGGTTTTGGTTTTTTTTTCAGTTGATTGGTTTTGGTTGTGTTTTTTTCTCTCATCCTGACTCCTTCAGCTGATACTTTCGTCAGTCTTGTCTGTAATTGTGAGCTGCCCAGTTCTAATGCAGGCATCTAGAATCCCTTAGACGGATGAAATTTCTTTTCCCTCATCTGTAAGGGAAATGTAGTGCATGCAGCTCAACTGTTGATATCTTCATTACAGACAGCTAAAATTACATTAAATGAACATAGTTTCTTGTCTCAGATCCAGTCCTGACTATTCCTAGCTTTCCAAGTTTTCCTGCAAATCCAGCTCCAACCTGCTCTGCTTCTGTCCCCTACTTTTTTATCTGTTCCTCATTCCAACTTGCATAATCTTCTTCCAAACGAAATGAAAAACCTTTTCTTATGCTCATCTACTTTCTAGTTTACTTCTCATACTGCCAATTCCAGGTATTTCTGCACCAGTTTGATTTTTCATATGAGCTTTCTTTTTGTTTCTTGGACCGTAGAAACTTCTCATTTCTCATCTCTATACATGATTGATTCTTTCCTGTCTCCCTGCTTTCTGAAAGTCTTGTCCCTGCCTTTTTCCAGACTAGCCTCTTAACCTAAACTTTTATTTGTTATCACAAATCTCTGTTCCTACTTTTTTCTCTTCATCTATTCTCTTATACAGGCTCCTCAGATGCCTGGAAAATCCACTGACAATTTCATTAAGTGACTTTAACAGTATAGTTATTGATGGTAATCCAACTTGCTAAGTTTAAGCTTTGCTTCCTATTAACTGTTCCTTTCCTTGTGAGTTATGGATCAGCCATGTGAAAAGGACATTTTAAAATTCTATGCAGGAATTTTTATCTTCTGTAACTATTTGTCCCTCTTCCAGCCTTTTGCTGTTTCTGATGTTGTTGTAACTTTTACACCATTATGTTCATTGATTAAAGGAAAGATCAATATTTTTAGTATTCCTGAACTAGTTCATGCTGTTGCATAGTCTGTTTTAACTATCTAATTCTTATATACACCACAGCATACAGTAGCTGTTCCACAATTTAGTGATATACTGTTTATGTTTCAAGGGAGTATAGGAAAGGTAGACTAGGAATCAAGTTTAAACTCAGAACACTACAGGAGAAGCTGTATTTTCCCTGAAATAATACTTTTGTTGTCAATTGTAATTGTTTGAAAATTAATTGCATTCCTCATAAACAATATGTATATATTTTACATACAAATAGATTATCCATGGGTGATGGGAGGAACTTTCTGCAGTTCTGCCATTTCCTCTAGTAAAATGTATTAAAACTACAATCATGAAGGAAAAACTTCAGTATTCATGCATGTTAATGTGTTCTTTATCTACTGTATCAATTTAGGAAAGAGGCACTGCAGATAATTCATTGAAGATTGTATTCAATGTTCATCTGTTGACAGAAGAGTGAATAAGGATTTAAAGTTGAGATGGGAAAACAGAAAAGGAAGACTCTAAAACCAAAGTAATGTTTAGACCTTGAAAGCTCTGTGAAAAAACCTACCAAGAGATTAAAAAAATGTAGCAGAGAACCAATGATTTGCTAATGGGAATAGAGAAAATTTTCATACATAAAAGGCTAGAAAGAATGAAATTGCTTTCCATTGAAAAAGAAGGAAGAGAGGTGGTAAAAGCATAGTATAAAGAATAAATAATAAATAATATTAAATGGGATAGAGGAAATAAACAGGGATTACTGTTCCCCTTCTTTCATACCATGCTGAAGCACTGGAAAGCTAGTAATTGTCTAAAATTGGATTTACTGTCAGCAAACTACAGAAATTTTGAAGCTTCCTGCCAGAAGTGTAACTATTAAGAGAAAGGAATTCTGTAGGAATAAAGTGATTTTAGCTAAATATGAATAGAAATCAAGGTGGAATTCCAGTTCAGATTTAGACATTTAAACTTAAGTGTCTGCATGAAATGGTCTATATGCGAGGGATGAGTCTAAGCTTTCATGGTGATAAATGGAGATATGGAATACAAACCCATTGCCTGAACATGAACACTTTCTGTCAGTTGATATATTTGACCTTCTTTTAACCTCCGCCCAAGAGTGGCACAGGTCTTCTGTAGGTTCTGTGTCATTTCTGTCAAGTTCATGTCCTTTATTCAAGGTCTCATGTGCTACTCAACCAATGTTTAGAGAACTTTCAGCTGATCAATTTAAGTTTTCAGCCTAATGCAAACTGAGCAACTCTGCGACATATGTGACTATTTTGATTCGTTGCCAACACTGGAGCTTTGAGAGCAGCTGACATTTAAATGCCTGCATTGCAGACATCTAATTGTAGGTATATAAATCAAGAATTGATTCCCACCCCACTGCCTTTGATCTAGCCTTGTCACTCACTTAACTACGTGACAGGTCACTTGGAAAGTAGATAGGAGTCTTTGGCTAGTGGATCTTCAGAAACATCTTAGGTTACTGAGAAGTCAGTTTATGAGAAATCAGAACTCTAGAGTTCCTAGGAATCTCAGGTGCTGGGTTCTCCATGTCCTTAATAATAACTTATAGTTTTGGGTCAGGGGCAGTTTTCATTCTCCTGGAAGAAGGCTTTCCAGGAGTTCTCAACTGACACTAAAGTTCCTAACTCCTGATTGTTACAGAAGCCTTACGAATATAAGATTGTAAATGCTCGAGAAAATATAGTAAAACAGTTTTCCATTTGCCATGTTTAAGGATTATTTTGTTTTCTTTTGACTGTCATCCTTTTTGTAGGAGTGACAATAAATTCTTCACCATTTCAGAACTTGTATTTCTCAAAAGCTTAATTGTTCAGAGGATTCAATACCATGCATTTTTTAAATGCTTATATTAAAATAACAATGACTGTAACAATATGCTCCTACTCTGCACACCAGTGAATTCTGCACAGTATCCTGATATGATTTTAAGTTTCTAAAACTGTAACTGATCTGCCATTTCTAACACTAGTTAGTTTTATGTGTTCTTTTACTCCACAGGAAATGGAAAATCAATAACTGTTCTCTCAGTTTGATGCTTATTACATAGAGACACAGTATACTTAAATTATCTGCTGTATGTATGTCATGGTTTTAGCTGGGATAGTTGATTTTCTTCACTGTAGCTAGCATAGTGCTGTGTTTTAGACTTGGTATGTAAATAATGTTGATAACACCCTGGTGTTTTAGTTGTTGCTGGGTAGTGTTTACACTAGTCAAGGACTTTCTAGCTTCCCATGCTCTGCCAGGTGCACAAGAAGCCGGGAGGGGAGGGGATACAACCAGGAGAGCTGATTCGAATTGGCCAAAGGGTATTCCATATCATGTGACGTCATGCCCAGTATATTAACTAGGGGGAATTGGCTGGGGGAGGCAGCGATCGCGGCTCGGGGACCGGCAGCGTCAGTCGCCGGGTGGTGAGCGGTTGCAGCACTTGTTGTTCAGTTTTGGTTTTGTTTTTTTTTTCTCTCTTCTTCCAGTGTTTCATCTCTCTCTCGCTCATTATTTTCCTTTTCATTATATTAGTATTATTGCTGTTTTATTCTAATTATTAAACTGTTCTTATCTCAACCCACGAGTTTTCTTACTTTGGCCCTTCTGATTCTCTCCCCCATCCCACAAGGGTGGGGGAGTGAGCGAGCAGCTGTGTGGTGCTTAGTTGCTGACCAGGGCTAAACCACAACAGTCCTTTTTGGCGCCCAACGTGGGGCACGAAGGGTTTGAGATAATAACAGTTGCTGGTCACAACATTGATTCATCTGTTCTCGATATTAGTTAGTCAGACCTACACCATGCTGATTCTGAAGTACATGTTAAAGATTGGCGTTGGGTTTTGTAGTTTGCTGTGCTCTGCAGTGGTTAGAGATGTTTTGCCTAGGAGATTTGTTATTAAAACACTGGCCTTGAGTTTTATCGGTTATTTGGGTCTTGCATGGAAGCCGTTACTGTATTTCGGCTACCACCTCATGGAGACAATTAGCAATTATACCTCCTCTTCTGAAAGGTTCTTTATGGAGGAAATACAGAATGGCACCTTAGCTACCATCTTCTGTAATGTCTCCTCCTTCATTACAACAACTTTTCAGTCTCTTGAACATCCTTGGGTAGTTAAGATACATCTGTTGATATTCCTATGGCAGATTGTTTCGGTTTTGTCTAAGGTTAATAAGCAATTCAAGAATATCATCCAGAGATCTGCTCCAAGGCTCAATAATTATGGGTGGCAGGGTATGTGGGATAGTATGGGCAAATGCCTGAGACGGTGGGCACCCCCAGTGATTTGGGACTTCACCCCTGAACAAGTGCAGAATCCTGAAAAATTAGTAGAATATTTGGAGGAAGTATGCTGTCACCCTAGCAATTCCAGAGAGATACAAATCACTGCAATGTGTTGGGGCCTGGCCCATGCCTACCGAGCCCTATTCAACAGTATTCAGTACCACCAAGGGAAAACGACAGGCCCTGCGGCTACTCCAAGTCCAGCGACAAGCACTGTGGCCACTCAAACCCCACAACAGGCACTGCAGCAGCTCCAAGCCCAACGACAAGCACTGTGGCCACTCAAACCCCCACAACAGGCCCTGCAGCTACTCCAAGCCCGACGACAGGCACTGTGGCCCCTCAACCCCCCACAACAGGCACTGTGGTGGCTCCAAGCCCCACGACAGGCACTGTGACCACTCAAACACCCATGATGGACACTGAAGCTGAATCGGAGAATCAACGCGTGCCAGTATCAGTTGCCCCTATACAAAAGAAGAAATCTTGGAAGACAAAGTCAACTCGTTTAGAAAGGGATGATGGAGAAGTAGGACCATCACGGGGAGAGGAGAAGGAAGAGGAAGAACTCGTACAAGAGATGGAAACTACCCGATCCCTATCCTTAAGTGAGCTGCGAGATATACGAAAAGATTTCGGCCGTCATATAGGTGAGCATGTTGTCACCTGGCTGCTCCGATGCTGGGATAACGGGGCCAGTAGCCTGGAATTAGAGGGGAAGGAAGCCAAACAACTGGGATCCCTTTCTAGGGACGGGGGCATTGACAAAGCAATTGGAAAAGGGACACAAGGCCTCAGCCTCTGGAGGCGACTCCTGTCTGCTGTGAAAGAAAGGTATCCCTTCAAGGAAGATGTTCTATATCGCCCTGGAAAATGGACCACCATGGAGAAAGGTATCCAGTACTTGAGAGAATTAGCTGTGCTTGAGGTGATTTATGGTGACCTGGGTAGTGAACAGTCATCCAAAGATCCAGATGAAGCGCAGTGCACACGACCCATGTGGCGGAAGTTTGTATGGAGCGCACCATCATCCCATGTAAACTCCCTGGCAGTAATGTCCTGGAAAGATGAAGAGGCACCAACGGTAGAGGATGTGATTGATAAACTCCAGGATTATGAAGCACATGTCTCTTCCTCCCTCGTCTCAGCTGTGGAGAAATTGTTGTCCCGGGAGGTCCAGCAATTCAAAGAAGATATGTCCTACTCCCTACCTGTACGGACCAGTATCTCGGCCATTAGGAGTAAGCGTCCTTCTGCTCAAGAGAGAAGATACACACCACGGGGCACCCTATGGTTTTACCTGCGTGACCATGGAGAGGACATGAGGAAGTGGGATGGAAAACCTACCTCGACCCTGGAGGCACGGGTACGTGAGTTGCAAGGAAAAACAACCACTCAAGGGGGGACCTCCAGGAGAGTTGCTGCTCCAGTTTCCAGTAGGCAGTTCCCCAGACAGAGGAGTAGAAGCGCTGATTCTATCTGTGATCTTAATAGGGAGACTTCTGATTCCCATTCACAAGAAGTGGGTTGCGAATTCTGCAATTGGAATTAGAGGGGCCCTGCCTCCATCCAGGTGGAGGAAAGGGACAACCGGGTTTACTGGACTGTGTGGATCCGATGGCCTGGCACATCTGACCCACAGGAGTATAAGGCTCTAGTGGACACCGGTGCACAGTGCACCCTAATGCCATCAAACTATGTAGGGGCAGAACCCATTTGTATTGCTGGAGTGACAGGGGGATCCCAAGAGCTAACTGTATTGGAGGCTGAAGTGAGCCTAACTGGGAATGAGTGGCAAAAGCACCCCATTGTGACTGGCCCAGAGGCTCCGTGCATCCTTGGCATAGACTACCTCAGGAGAGGGTATTTCAAGGACCGAAAAGGGTACAGGTGGGCTTTTGGTATAGCTGCCTTGGAGACGGAGGAAATTAAACAGCTGTCTACTTTGCCCGGTCTTTCGAAGGACCCTTCTGTTGTGGGGTTGCTGAGGGTCAAAGAACAACAGGTGCCAATTGCCACCACAACAGTGCACCGGCGGCAATACCGCACCAACCGAGACTCACTGATTCCCATCCGTGAGCTCATTCGGCGACTGGAGAGCCAAGGAGTGATCAGTAAGACCCGTTCACCCTTTAACAGTCCCATATGGCCAGTGCGGAAGTCTAATGGAGAGTGGAGACTAACAGTAGACTATCGTGGCCTGAATGAAGTCACTCCGCCACTGAGTGCTGCCGTGCCGGACATGCTAGAACTTCAATATGAACTGGAGTCAAAGGCAGCCAAGTGGTATGCCACAATTGATATCGCTAATGCATTCTTCTCAATCCCTTTGGCAGCAGAGTGCAGGCCACAGTTTGCTTTCACTTGGAGGGGTGTCCAGTACACCTGGAATCGACTGCCCCAGGGGTGGAAACACAGCCCTACCATTTGCCATGGACTGATCCATACTGCACTGGAACAGGGTGGAGCTCCGGAACACCTTCAGTACATTGATGACATCATCGTGTGGGGCAACACAGCAGAAGATGTTTTTGAGAAAGGGAAGAAAATAGTCCAAATCCTTCTGAAGGCTGGTTTTGCCATAAAACAAAGTAAAGTGAAGGGACCTGCACAGGAGATTCAGTTTTTGGGAATAAAATGGCAAGATGGACGTCGGCAGATCCCAATGGATGTGATCAACAAAATAACCGCCATGTCTCCACCAACTAGCAAAAAGGAAACACAAGCTTTTTTAGGCGTTGTGGGTTTTTGGAGAATGCATATTCCAAATTACTGTCTGTAAGCCCTCTCTATCAAGTGACCCGGAAGAAGAATGATTTCAAATGGGGCCCTGAGCAACGACAGGCCTTTGAACAGATAAAGCAGGAGATAGTTCATGCAGTAGCCCTTGGGCCAGTCCGGGCAGGACAAGATGTAAAAAACGTGCTCTACACTGCAGCCGGGGAGAATGGCCCTACCTGGAGCCTCTGGCAGAAAGCACCAGGGGAGACCCGAGGTCGGCCCCTAGGGTTCTGGAGTCGGGGATACAGAGGGTCCGAAGCACGCTACACTCCAACTGAAAAAGAGATATTGGCAGCATATGAAGGGGTTCGAGCTGCTTCAGAAGTGATCGGTACTGAAGCACAGCTCCTCCTGGCACCTTGACTGCCGGTGCTGGGCTGGATGTTCAAAGGGAGGGTCCCCTCTACACATCACGCAACTGATGCTACATGGAGTAAGTGGGTCGCACTGATCACCCAACGGGCTCGAATAGGAAACCCCAGCCGCCCAGGAATCTTGGAAGTGATCATGGACTGGCCAGAAGGCAAAGATTTTGGAATGTCACCAGAGGAGGAGGTGACACGTGCTGAAGAGGCCCCACTGTATAATAAACTGCCAGAAAATGAGAAGCAATATGCCCTGTTCACTGATGGGTCTTGTCGTCTGGTGGGAAAGCATCGGAGATGGAAGGCTGCTGTATGGAGTCCTATACGGCAAGTCGCAGAAACTGCTGAAGGAGAAGGTGAATCAAGTCAGTTTGCAGAAGTAAAGGCCATCCAGCTGGCTTTAGACATTGCTGAACGAGAAAAATGGCCAGTGCTATGTCTTGATACTGACTCCTGGATGGTGGTAAATGCCCTGTGGGGGTGGTTACAGCAGTGGAAGCAGAACAACTGGCAGCGCAGAGGCAAACCCATCTGGGCTGCTGCATTGTGGCAAGATATTGCTGCCCGCGTGGAGAACCTGGTTGTGAAGGTACGTCATGTGGATGCTCATGTCCCCAAGAGTCGGGCCACTGAAGAACATCAGAACAACCAACAGGTGGATCAGGCTGCTAAGATTGAAGTGGCTCAAGTAGATCTAGACTGGCAACATAAAGGTGAACTATTTATAGCTCGGTGGGCCCACGACACCTCAGGCCATCAAGGAAGAGATGCAACATACAGATGGGCTCGTGACCGAGGGGTGGACTTGACCATGGACGCTATTGCACAGGTCATCCATGAATGTGAAACATGCGCTGCAATCAAGCAAGCCAAGCGGGTAAAACCTCTGTGGTATGGAGGACGATGGCTGAAGTATAAATACGGGGAGGCCTGGCAGATTGATTACATCACACTGCCACAAACCCGCCAAGGCAAACGCCATGTGCTTACAATGGTGGAAGCAACCACCGGATGGCTGGAAACATATCCCGTGCCCCATGCAACCGCCCGGAACACTATCCTGGGCCTTGAAAAACAAGTCTTATGGCGACATGGCACCCCAGAGAGAATTGAGTCAGACAATGGAACTCATTTCTGAAACAACCTCAGCCTGGGCCAAAGAGCATGGCATTGAGTGGGTGTATCACATCCCCTATCATGCACCAGCCTCTGGGAAAATTGAGCGATACAATGGACTGTTAAAGACTACACTGAGAGCAATGGGGGGTGGGACATTCAAACACTGGGATACACATTTAGCAAAAGCCACCTGGTTAGTCAACACTAGGGGCTCTGCCAATCGAGCTGGGCCTGCCCAGTCAGAACTCTTACGTACTGTGGAAGGGGGTAAAGTCCCTGTAGTGCATGTAAAAAATATGCTGGGGAAAACCGTCTGGGTTATTCCTGTCTCAGGCAAAGGCAAACCCATTCGTGGGATTGCTTTTGCTCGAGGACCTGGGTGCACTTGGTGGGTAATGCGGGAGGATGGAGGAGTTCGATGTGTGCCTCAAGGGGATTTGATTTTGGGTGAAAACAGCCAATGAACTGAACGGTATGCTGTTAATTGCTATATGATATTGTATGTCATCACTCCTATGGTTGCTATATGCTGTATCAATGGTATCATAGTAAGAATTTCCAAAATTAATGAAGAATGAACTTTGATTGAACCAAGCAATGTGTAGCGGTGGTGGGACAAAGACTGGCTTCAGCATGCAACAATCCAACACCACACAGACCATCTCTCCAGCCTTGAAAGACTGTTACGATAGATGGAGCCCAAAGTTATGGACTGAATGAACTCAATGGACATGTGTGGACCCTCTACAGATGTTCTACAGGGATGGTCCATAGACTACGGGAATGATAAATGATATCTGTGTATGTCATCAAAGGATGGGGAGGCGGGTGGTGGTTATTGAGGTCATATTGGATAGTATGAGACCTGAGCATGACGTAAATGGTATGGAATAAGGGGTGGATACTGTCATGGTTTTAGCTGGGATAGTTGATTTTTCTTCACTGTAGCTAGCATAGTGCTGTGTTTTAGACTTGGTATGTAAATAATGTTGATAACACCCTGGTGTTTTAGTTGTTGCCAGGTAGTGTTCACACTAGTCAAGGACTTTCTAGCTTCCCATGCTCTGCCAGGTGCACAAGAAGCCGGGAGGGGAGGGGATACAACCAGGAGAGCTGATTCGAATTGGCCAAAGGGTATTCCATATCATGTGACGTCATGCCCAGTATATTAACTAGGGGGAGTTGGCCGGGGGAGGCAGCGATCGCGGCTCGGGGACCGGCAGCGTCGGTCGCCGGGTGGTGAGCGGTTGCAGCACTTGTTGTTTAGTTTTGGTTTTGTTTTTTTTTTCCTCTCTTCTTCCAGTGTTTCATCTCTCTCTCGCCCATTATTTTCCTTTTCTTTATATTAGTATTATTGCTGTTTTATTCTAATTATTAAACTGTTCTTATCTCAACCCACGAGTTTTCTTACTTTGGCCCTTCCGATTCTCTCCCCCATCCCACAAGGGTGGGGGAGTGAGCGAGTGGCTGTATGGTGCTTAGTTGCTGACCGGGGCTAAACCACAACAATGTATTTCCTTACGGACCAATGCACTGAACCTGAAACAGTAATAATAAAAACATCTTTGTCTTTTATTTAGACAAAATAACTTTTCACGTATTAAAAACTGAAACAAGAGGAAAAAACAGTACACAATTTGGTTGTTAATGAATGTATTCAAAATTATTAATTTGGTCCAGAATGTCCAGAAGTAACTAGGAATTTACCATTCACATTAAGTACTTGGGGGAAAACCCTAAATCTAATAAAAAATCTTCACAAATGCCAATCTTTATTACAAACAAGATGCCCATAAGCTGAATATCTCATATTAGTGTCTTGTAAAAATTCCTCTGTTGAATTTATTAACACCACAATGAAGAATTACATCAGTGTCAGCATATTTCACAACATTCTATTTGGATGTATTGAGTTCATTCACTCCCCATTGTTTGATGATAACATAAAGAAACAATCTTTCTTAGTAGAGACTTTCAGCCAATTCAATAGCATTCAGCTATACAATAATATTGACAACAGAAAAAGAAAAGCTATAGTTCTTTTTATTATTACTCTGTAATAAAGGGAATACACTTCATCACAAAATCCTTGAGGCTGATCCAAGATCTAATCTAGCTCTGTTGTAATTAGGTGGATTTCAGAGTTCACAGTGTATAAATACCTATGAGGCACTGCCATAATTGATTGTCTCCTCATTCAAGTTTCCAGGTAGAGGTAAAGACATTTTTACAGTTTTGCAAAACATGTGTTTTGCCCTGATTAAACAGGGTACTAAGAGAAAAAGGAGAAGGAATGGGTATTGCTGCAAGATTCTCTAAACATAACAGCCTCCAGATGTATAAAGCACAACTAGATATAAACAATACAAAGATAAAATTCTAATTCCTGTAAAATTATTGAGTATTAAGCACTGAGACAGTGTTTGAAGTTAAACATTTTTTTTCTTATTCTAAGTGCATGTTGTGTCACTTTTTCAATATCATTGCACTGAACTGAATAAACAAGTGAATTGAACAATACAAAATTAATCCACTCTTCCTCCCCTCTGGGGTGTTTCATAGATTAATACTTTTCATTTATACAGGCTTTGAAATGTGTCAGACAGCATTACAAACATTTAGAAATATAATTTCCATATTACACTAGAGATGAGAGATGGCAAAGCTGTATATACTGGGATTTTTTGGCTTGTCCTTCATAAGGCATTTCTGATCTAGCAAAAATTAAAGAGTCAAAGCTGCTACAGACCAGAAATCTAGTGTGTTTGGCAGAAATCAGTAGGTCTTGCAATCTCTACCAAGCTAACACAGATTTATGTTAGACTGTAATATATCCTCCAGATTTACCAGAACTTGTAACAAAGAAATACTCCTTAGAACATAATTTAATGAAAAAATATAATTTTTGTAATAGTTCCCCTCAAAAGGTTTGTTTATCATCAGTTCTTTTCTGTTTTTTGTTTGTTTGGTTGGTTGGTTTTGTTTTGTTTTGTTTTTTGTTTGTTTGTTTGTTTATTAAATGTAGTTTAAACTTTTGAGGTACTCAGCATTAATTTTCCTGGCAAGAATCCTGCTGCCTCATGAATCCCTCAAGTTGTCTCTGAATCCTATTTTCCATATGTCTTTCTCCACAAAGGAAAATGTTGTTGTTTTTTTTCATTTTTTACCTTGACCTATTCAGAAAATTACTCGTTCAACAGGCTGTTCCAAGACTTGACAAAGTTAGCTGAAAATTTCAGAGAATTTTGTACAAGATCTCAGTAAATGTATCATGAGATAATTTTCTCCAAATGGTGAAATTTCTCTGGGAGGCTCTGAAGGAATGCTACATTGCTCCTTCTTTGTTTTCTTAGAAGTAATGTATTTTGTATATCTGTATGTTATTATCTACCTATATATATCTAAATTTATATCTACTATCAATCTATATAAAGCTGTGTTTATCCTGCTAAATAAAAGAAGGTCACAGAAAAAAATTACATGATGAATCCCTGATCTTTTGTCTCTCCTGGACTCTTTTTTGGTCCACTATGACTCCTTCCCAAATCAAGTCCAGGCATGGTTCTGGGAGCAGATCACTGCACAGTCGCTTCCAAAAAAGCTAATAGAGATTAAATTATCTCAGGTTTGTTTCCATCTGTTTTTCATGCCTCTCTTTTACAAATAATTTTGCCTTTAATTAATGAAGGTAAATAGCAAAAGAGATTCCAGATGCACTTTCAGGATTCTAAAGGAGTGTGACACATTTCTTTTCTTTTTAAGGTTTAGAATACATGCAGGTACCACTCCTTTCAAAGATCAGACAAAGTCCAGGAGTCATATTTGTCTTCAGAATAAACAGGCCCATACTTTCTCTTAAAAATCATAGCTTTCATTAAAAGCTTCATGATTCATGAAGGCTTTTCATGGTGTTTATCTATTTTAGACCTCTTCTATGTTCAGTGGAGAAAATTGGGAATTGCTATAAGGTGATCTATTAGAATTATAAGTACATAAGTACTTATATACTTATGTTTATCTGCCTCTTTTGACTAAGCTTTGGATGGCTAACTTGAGTGAGATGAAACCTGTGGGTAAAAAAATTGTTCAGTAAGCTAAATGTTATCCTGAAAACCTAAGTAATACCCTGTCAAAATACCTCTGTTATTGTCTATAATGTAATAAATCAATAAAGTAGGAGGAATTCAGACAGCACTAAAAGTCTGAAACCTAGCTTCTTTTCAGCACTGCCAGTTTAAGCCACATGCTTCTTTAACTTAGCTTTCATAGTACGTTGAATATCCTTAGTCCTTTCCATATGCTTGTAAGCACATTTCCTTCTGTGTTTCAAAGTGCTAGACCTGCTCATGCTGAGCTCTGAGAGTTCCTCAAAAACATTTAGAAGTCCTAGTGAAGAGTAAAATGAACAAAGCTTTTGCAGGTAAAAATACTAAAAACAGCATAAAAAAACCCATTAAGTGACTGACGTTATTAAAGCTGGCATAGCACTTAATTAATCTGTAGCCATCTGCTTATTATTGTTTCCTCCATAAATTACAAGGAAATTAAAGCCCACTGAAATAAAATTACTCTATGGATTCTGAGCATTATACTGCCACCTTTGTAGAGAGATTAACTACAAAGGGAAAACTAGTACAATTTATCTTTTGAAATGGATTAATTAGCCTGGATCTTTTTATGGTTCAGTTGCATTCACTTTGAAATGTGTACCCACTTATGTATTTAATTTTGTTTCATTACTTCACATTGCACCTTTAATATTATGAGCTAACCTCCTTGTGCATCCCCAGGTAGACAAGCTCACTCAGCATAAAATATTATTCAAAAAAGCTTCATGCAGTTTATGCCCAAAGAGCCTAGGCTACTGGCCAAGCAATTATTTGACTTGTTAATAACTGAGAGGCAGAAGTACTTTTTAGCCTGTCCAAGGGTTTGTAATGCCTGCGTGCCTCACAGACAGTTAGTTAAATGATAACAATGTCCACAAGTGGGTGGATAAGGAAAGACAGCAGTAGGGAAAGACAGCAGTAGGGAAGAGAGGGACTAGGGAGGGAGAATTTGTTAAGAAGATATGACAATAGGGAAAGTGTGGCAAGTGGTTTGAGTCTTTACTGCACCACCACCTTGATTTGGACATTGCCAAAGCTAGTCATGACATAAGGTCATTCTCTTCTAATTTACAAAGGAATGAGAGGAAAATTGAGGAGATGTATATTTCATGGGAAATGAAACACAGCTGGTAAGATATTGCAGAATAAAATAACCGTGGAAATACAGTGATTTACATTTGAAAAAAAGAAAAAAGAAAAGAAAAAAAGAGGAAACAAATAAAAGAAAGAAAACCTGCAGGGAGTTAAGAAAATAAAATAAGAAAAGTTATAAAAATGACCAAAGAAATCTCCACTATAGGAAAAATGGTTATGAACAATTGCTTTGCTAATTCTGAGGAAAGGAGGCAAGAAATCTTGCCAAAAATCCATAAAGGATAACTATGAAGATGGTAATACATCATTTGCTTTTGTTAGCAAGAACAAAAGAAAAAGTAATGTTTAAAGGAAGCAGTAGAAAACATTTATTTAATGTTAAAGGAAAAGCTAATATAAAATTAAGTTTTTAATCAACTATGCTGAGGAAGAATGTAGGATTCTACTATCACAATATTCAAGATTAACATGTCTCAGATGTATAGTTCAGGCATACTTTATCATAGTGTACTTGTACATAGTATTCTTGAAGTCCTAATACCAGTTTTGTTCAGTGGTTCCTGCCCCAATAGCTTCTGCCTCCAAAGGCGTAATCATTGTCTAATCTAAATGATTCTGTAATATGCTTACTTATGCTTATGTTACCCTTTTTCTAGCAGGTATACAAGTTATATTGCTTGTGTTGTAGATCCCATTTCTGCAACAAAATTATGAGTTTAATTGCAGTCTGTGCTTATGTACGACTGAAGTCCATAGAGTTTTATCAAATATCAAAGGCTTCACTGAATAAGAATCTGCTCACTCTCTTTCTAAAAATTTTTTCTCAAAATGTGGTACTAAGTCTTCATCTATTTTATATGAGCATGGTTTGATTGACATTCCTGAAATACTTTGAAAGTAAAGAAAGTTAAATAATTATTGATAATAAATATAAAAAATACATATAACCTTCTCAGCACAATCAGTGGTAAGCTGCTACACTGCAGTAGGATTAAGAATTAACCAGTCTTAATCCTACAATGTTTTAAAGCTTATCATCAAATGGTCCACCTAACACTAAAATTTGATGTATTTAGTAAGAATACATTCAGAATATTCAGCAAAAGTTTGGGATTTTATTTGTACTTAATCCATTAAAATTGTCATAGAAATCTTGTCTTTTTAAGTATCTCTGAGGAAAATGAGGAATTACTTCTATATAGGTTATAATATTTTCCCCCATTACCTTTCTGTCTCTTTCCCTGCAACACAAGACTTATGGGAGCACTTAAATCCCATTAATATCAGAGCTTTCATGGTGGATAGGAGTGGTACTCTTTATTTTGCCCTGATGATAGTGCTTTGTTATATATTACATCAGTTACTTTCAGAATTAAGCAACTTTCAGTTGTGTTAACACATGTAAGTTAACAACATAGAAATAAGTATGATTAAATAATGGCATATTTGTTCTCTCAGGTGACTTGCTTTGATCCAAATTCCTTAAACACAAATAAATGTGGAAATTTACTGCCCAGGTCTCTTTATTCTCATTTATAAATCCTCCCTCTTTTTTAAAGAAAACCTTCTTAATAATTCCTATGTATATGTATGTATGTATATAAAGTAAAACAGATTTAGCATATACAAAGACATTTTATTTCATCATCCATTGTGATTTTGATTGTGAGAGGAAGTGCACTGGTGATTGAGGCACATATAAAACTATGAGCTTTTAGTGGCATGTTCCACTGAAATTAAAGACTTCCATTGCAAGAACAAACATTGGTCTGATAAACAGCAGTAAAGCAGAGACAAATTGCAAATCCTTTACCCTTTATAAATTATTTGTGCCTTCAAATGTCATGCCTTATAATTCAGATATTTAGAATGTAACTATCAAGTAAAAGAAGGAAGATGTCTGAAAAATTCTAGGGCAGAACAAATCTTTCATTTTATACAAGAAAAATATGACTGGATCAGATGTAGACATTTACAATTTCAGCATGTAAAGATAAATAACATGGATCCCTCAAAAGTAGTTTCACTTTTTCCTCACAATACTCTGGTCACTGAAGTTCAGGGTAGTTCATGTATAGTTTAACAAATTCAGAGCCATCCTCTAGTCCTACCAGCAAAATGTTAATTGACTCCATTAACTGCAGCCAGGACCATAATAATCCTTTCTTTATTCCGTTTACTCAGTATTTCTTGTAAATGCAAATTTAGGAGTAGAGATTAGAAGTACCGTGGGCTTGTGTATAGTGGAACTGAAGGACAGTACATTGAATTCACTAGTGGCTTTGTGGCCGACTCAGAGATGGCTTCGAAAAATTCCCTACTCAATGGTGCAGAGTAAAATTTTGTGTATGGTATTCTGGAGCTATTCTGGAAAATAAGGTTTTGTTTGTGAAATGAAATAATTCCTGAGGAAAAAAAAAGAACTATGCAAAAATAGATGCCTGAAGACCTGTAGTCAAGAGGACAGATCTGTAAACTGTAAAACATTGGATTCTTTCTAGAGACCCACTGCCAGCAAATGGTTAACTTACCTTCTTTGGAAGCCAGAGCTGCAGCCATGTCTGAGAAGCAGAGAAAGCGTAGGTTGGGTAATAAGTTCTATCGCTCAACACACTCACTCAACAGTCTTAGGGAACCTGGTAAGCCCCCAAGCACAAAGTAAATCTCTTTAGTTGGAGTCTTACATTAGGCATAGTTTTTAGAAAAGTATACAAGATCCTGGGTTCCCCATCCACAACAGCAGTGTTCTCAGCATGCTCTAAAGAAACTTGAACATCACATTAATGACTCCAGGTGAAGCCTCGGTAATGACATAAATATCTGTGTATAAACTAGCTAACCTACCCCCCTCCCTCATTAATGAAAACAATAGGTGTCTCCCATATGATTTCAGAGTAGATATCTGAAATAGGTCGAAGAGATGAAATCCAAAAAGCCCAACTCTGAATTGACTAGAATGGTTACTAAAATAGCTAAGTACTCTACCTTAAAGATATCTAAGTTAGGTAAGATTTATCTTATCTATTTGAAAGAATTTTGTATCAGAAGACAAAAGTGTAGTCAATATAGAGGAGGTTATTTTTAGCCTTTCATCTCACTAATGATTAAGGCAATTCTAATCAAACCTAATACTGGGGAATATAAAGTATGCTTCTTGGGGTAACACGAATACAATGGTATTGGGAATTACAAACTGGACATGAAAATTAACTAACTTTTGAATTCTTCATTATGTTACATATTGCATTTTACCTAGAAGTCTGCTTTGAATCTACAGTGGTTACAATGTGGAAAAAAAAAAAAAAAAACATTAAAGAGAGGTTTGACTAATATATCAACTGCACACCATAGCTCTGAATCCTTGCAGCATGAGAACTGTTAAAAAGTACTCTTCGGGTTCCTCGTTAAAGCACGTTTGAAGCTGCAGATGAATAAATCAGAGTCAACAACAGTAACATCAGTGTTTTTAGTAATGAATTGTGGGAAATAAAAATAGACATTCTGGATGGTAGTGGTAGGTTTTCTCTCTCCTATCCTTTTTGACGGGGCACTTGCAATTGTTGATTACAAAACTTTGATGATTAGAAGGAAAACAGACATATATAAACTAAAACTAAAACATAAAGGATTAGAGAAAATAAGTTTTTGTAAACAGGAAACAAGGATAGGATTATACTTATGGTTCGAGAGTGATCTTTTTTTTTTTTGTTTTGCTTGTTGACTTTATGTTTTGCAATGTAGTTAAAAGGTCAATGGCTTTGGAAAAATACCAAATTACTCTCTTATCTTCCATCTCTTTCTTTTCACCCTCTACTGTGTATTTTTCTGTGTTGCAAAGAGTACTGTTCCTGAAGTCTGTTCAGAAATAGTTCTTTATCAAGATCATTTTTAAACACATAAAAATGAAGGTCCTGTTTTGCAGGTGTTCTTAAAAATGTTAAGCCAATTTTAATTGGTGACATTGCAAATGCTTTTTGTAAGCCTGATCATGACATTTACACTCATGTTGTGCAACACCTAACTAAATAATTTCAATGACAATCACTAGGGAAATCAACACATACTATAAAAAAGAATTTTGTTCAAGTTTCATGATGACAAGAAAATCAGAAGAGAAATTCCCATGTATCTCTCAAAAAACAATATTTTTTGCTATTCAAAACAACAAAAAGTGCATCTCCTGTATGTTTTCTTTTGTTGAAGGTAACAGCTTCAAATAAATTTAAAATTTTATAAAATAGCATAATTTGTCAAGTAAAGTGGTTTTTACTTATGAGTGATTGCAAAATAAAATCATGAAGGCATGAATCATAAATCATAACTCACAAATCACAAAGTCAAACAGAAAACTTTATTTTTAAGAGATTGATCCAAACCTGCTAAGGCTACAAATGAAAACAATTTTTATTTTAATCTGGACACCAGTGGAAACAGCAAACCATGGAAAACTCCTCAGGTTTTTAAGGACACTTGTCTGAAAACAACAGTATTGAAGTACTGCAGTAGTGAGTAGCAATAGCAAGAGTCAGAAAGTATTAGGAGCAGAAAGTAATTTATGGAAGGGTTCAGTTTGCTGAGCCCTTAGGGAAGGGCTCAGTAAGCCTTTCCACTAAGTCATTCACAATTTTTCCAGTTCTTTTCTGTTAGTTAATGCAGTTTAGTACAGAAAAATTATAGAAACAATAAGCTGATCTCTGTTACCATTATATCATCTACAATTCCACTATATTTCATTTGAAATGAAATGGGATTACTCATCAGGAAAAATACTCTTTAGCTTGAAGGGTGACAAAGTCCAACTATAATTGAAAGACTTTTAAAAGGCATGAAAACAAAATATTAAATGAGAATAGACATGTCTACAAGAATAAACGCAGACACTGTGTTAATGATGTAATAGTGGCACAGAGATTTTATCGTCAATATGTGAAGAACTAATTACAAAACTGTTTCTTTCTTGTTTAAAAAATTCCCCACCCCAAACACTTTGTCCTTCCCTGGCTACAATTCTCAAACCTCTTAAAGAATTTTAGAGTTTCGTGGGTATTGAGGCTAACAGTCTCTGTAAATATTCTCTTCAGGATTGAATGAAACATCAAACATATAATATCAAAGTTTCATGCCAAAGTTTAGCCCAGGCATTATTTTTTAGTCTGAAAAGCCACCAGCTTTACTGGTAGTAAAAACTGACACATAAAACTTAGACCTTAAATATATTTATTTTTATATATATTTTTAAATGTTATATATACTAGGAATTGATTTAGACAAGGCCTTCTTTTAAAACAACTGTTCACATTTTTGTGCAGAAGATCTCTGCTGACTCCACAGTAGCAAACTTTCTCAGGAATTTAGCTGATTGAACATAAAAACAAGCTTTTCAGATTTCCCTGTATTATAATTAACATCCCAAACATCTTGGGAAGAAGTTAATTAAGAAATACTGAAGTTCAAAGCAGCATGAAAATTAAATGTCCAGTACACCTTATTCTCGTTGTGCACCAATTCCGTTACAACAAGTAAAAGGAAAACATTATCATAGATTAAACTTTCAAATCCCAACCTTTTAATTATACCGAGGTAGAGATACTAGCTACTCTTTTCTTTACACCCATTCAGTTGATGGAGTTTATATCGACACAAGCACCCTGGCATGCAGCTTTTCACAGTGTTTACACCTCCAGAGTCCCATATTTTCCTCCTTTGTGAAAAGAATCACTGTCTAACATGTAACATGATAAATACCTGTCCAATAAAACAAAGAGTGAGCAAGTATATTGCTACTTAAATAACACCACACTGCATAACACTACTGGAATAGCAAAGATGAGGCATATTCTGGTCTTTGAAAACAGAAGGATGAGAGCTGGAAATTCATTTAACAGTGGCCTAGATGACTGAAAGTAGCTTCAGTGTCTCTCATTTTTGATAATAAATTTCTATTTGGAAAAATATTCTTCAGTGTTACAAGCGACAAATATTGTCACATTTTTCAGAGATGAGCAGTAGACTTTGACATCTTTGTTTTGGAATTGTGTTATGCAATCATTTACTACTTTGTCCCTAGGAATCAGTTGCCACTTGGAAAATGGACACTGTAACATTTATCTAGACAGTTACGCTTAAAGTTAACATCAATGGGAAGAGCAAGTTCTATACCTGAAGAATGCAGGAAATCCCAAATCTACCAAAATGAGCATTTGAGAATTATCTACATTACACATTCCATGCAATCACAGAATTTTTTTAAGGTTGGTATGTATGGTACGCATTAAAGAACTCAAAGATTTCTCCAAGTTCTCACTAACAGCTCTGCCCCTTTCTCCCTTGCACTCATATAAGTCACATAATAATGTTGGTATCAGGAGAGCAGAAGTCTCCTTGTTTCTCTTTTCCACACTTCACTGCCCAGGGAATAGCTAAAATGCTGCATATGCCTATTGCACACTCTTTTCAGAGCTGAAAAATACAAACCACTTCAGATTGCAAAAGACTTCTTTCTTTTTTTTAATCCACAAAAGCTAACCACTTATCACTTAGGCTTGTGAAATAGACCTTTCTGTGTCACGGACAAGACTCTTCCCTCATTTAAAAAAATTATTGAGATAAAATAACCTGAGAATCATTCTTGTACATCAACTTGTACATAATTTGAAGTTGGTCACTTCTATTTCTCACCTAAAGAAAGACTTGAGAGCTTGAAATCTTGCCCCTTTTCTGTTCCTCTTCAGCCAATAAAAATATATGTTCTCTTTATGAAGTTACCTTTACTTATAGAAATAGATCAAGTCTGCAGACAAATTGAAAGAGATTTCTAAGACTCAGACTCTCTTTTTAATATTTTTTGACTGTTTATGGTAAGAATACAGAAAAAATCCCAAATGCTCACAGAAATAAAAATCAATAAATAGTGCTAAGAATGGCTTCATAATTATATCTGCTTAAGAAAAAAAAGAGATAAATGGATTTTCAGCAATGTGAAGAAGATATTTTTGGAAAATACATGAGAACTTAACTAAATAAACATAATTTTATTTAAAAAAAGAAAGACAAAAGTCTGCAGGAAGAAACTACACAGGAAGCTGTTGCTACTTCAAGTACTTGCTGGCAACATTTCACAAATACTAAAAATAAGAATGCTGTTCAGTCTATGGGTGCAGGGTAATCACCCCTGGGGAAATCCCCAGGCCAGGAAGAAAGAACACAAAAATATAAACAATGACTAGTTGCATGAAATACTGTTTTCTCCTTTTTTTCTCTCTTTCTGAATGTTCTTGAGGCTAACTGCAGGTCTGCTACAGGGTTACAGCTTTGACATAGTTATTGCTCTTCCTTTTTTTGAAGGATTTCTCAGTCTACAGATACCAACTACGTGTGTTTTTTTAATGTCAAAATGGGAAGAAACTTTAATCTAAAAAAATCCTATCTACTGGAGACTATGATGATACCTGGAAAGATACAAATAATACAGATCATATAATCTCTAAAATGAATTATTTCACACATAGTTTCTATTATGCAAGACATTAATTTATTGGGCGTGTGGGAGTGTGGGGGGGTGTTTTTTCCTGGTTCCGGAAAAGATCCTTTTTTTCTGCTTTAGAAATGACCTTCTGCAATTAAAGATGCATACATATACAGAAACTGCCCGTGTATTTTTGTTGTTATTTTTTGTTTGGTTGGTTTTATTCTTTGCAGTCTGTATGTGTGAACCACCTGCAATCTTATTTAATTTCACACAACAACATCTAGAGAATGAACTCCTCTCAACATTCTCAGTAGGCTACAGTAGTCTGCAAGAAAGAATTAAATCATAATGAAAATGAACCTCAATTCCTCAGTCTGGAAAGGAAACAACAAAAGTATTGAAGAAGGCAACAACATTACTTCCAAGTTTGCTATAGTAAACTGGCTGCCTTGTTACAAATATATAGATGCATTATGAGTAATGATAGCTTTGCAGGGGGGAGGGAAATAAAGAAAGAAAAAAGTAGAAGCTTAAGTTACCTGAAAATTCTGCTTCAACTGGAAAACACCTCTAAGAACATTATCATGCACAGACAGTGCCTGTACAGCCCATACTGTAACTAATTTTCCATTCAGTGTGTCATCTACCTCCAAAACCATAATATGACTAAAGAATTAAGAAGGTTGTTTGCCAACATAGGATTCCACTATGAGAACTTATACAGCAAATAGGACAAATTCAACCTTGGCTTACCTCTCTGGGAACCAAAACATTTTACATCGTGGCGGCAGGAATATGTTTCATAGCACACATCGTTTCACAAACTTCACTTACATCAGTAATTCCCCACACCAAAGTCAAAATAACATCATTACAATATCAACAAAGGTGGACAATTATCACACACGTCACCACTTGTCCCTTCCCTGCATTACAACAACAAAAATTCCCCACAATTATTTGGCCATGGATATTTGAGAGACAGTATTTCTGTAGGCTATTAAATCCTTCTCACCAACCCTGCAGCTCAGTGAGCTGATATAATAATTAATGAAGCAGGATTTCCCACTTTTACTGACTCAGACTGTTTCACCAGTTATGTGGCTATCTCTGTGACTATGTTGATAGAAGTGTTGATAAAGTTATCTATTCAGTTATTAATACAATGATGGGTTTAAGTCTCACGTATAAACAAAAAAAGACAGAATTTTAGTTTGGCCTTTCCTACAGTTTCAGTACTTAAAAAAGGCAACTGAAATAATATTGTTCCAAAATTTTTATTAAAAAAAATTATTATGTTTTCAGGATATGAAATCGTTCTGACCAATATTTCAATGTTCTGACCCTGAATAATTTGCTGAATAGTTCAGTGAATTTATCTGTAGGTGTCTTTATTAAAGAAAGACTTAAGATGAGAGAAGAATTAATGCTGTTCAGGAAGGTTTCTTAATTTAGTTCAGCAAGAATAAACCTAATTGCTGTACTGTTTGCAATTTATACAAGACTATTTAATCCTTAAAAAGACTGTATCTTCGCTGCTTCAATAAAAATGAAGCCAATGTGACTTAAAACTAATTTCCATTAAAGGCTCCTTACGTCTGCACGGATAACTGAAATCCTCAGCTCCTGATCTCAAATTACTCCCTTACTAGTCCATTCAACATAACTATAGATAGAGAGGCATTTTTCATTTATGAAATCTAGTCAATGAAATATTATCTACAGTTATGCTGAAGGATATTTTTTCCCTCTTCTTTTTGAGTTAAATGGGGAAGCTGACTCTATAAATGAACTTGAAGACCAGAAATTCAAAGAAAACTCAAAATTACTGGCAATTTATCTTGCATGCAAAGCAAGTGGTGGTAATTGCTTAGTACCCCATCTTTACAAGAAGCTTTTCTTTGACATCATGTTCAGTCCCTTTTTTCCCCTTTGATAATACACTCATTCATTCCTGTGACCATATAGTGTTATTTATGTGCAGTACCAAGAAAGCTGTTATCTTCTGAGCTACTGCCAGAGAACACTGTAACTTTGGTAATTTAGAGTGCTATAACAATTTGGAAGGGTTATAGATTCAAATTCTGCAGTTACATTATTGTCCTTGTTTCAGCTGGGATAGAGTTAATTTTTTTTTCATAGTAGCTGGTGTGGGGCTAGGTTTTGGATTTATGCTGAAAACAGTGTTGATAATGTGGAGATGTTTTAGTTGTTGCTAAGTAGTGCTTACACTAGTCAAGGACTTTTTCTGCTTCCCATGCTCTGCTGGGTGCACAAGAAGCTGGAAGGGGACACAGCTGGGACAGCTGACCCCAACTGACCAAAGGGATATTCCATACCATATGACGTCATGCTCAGCATATAAAGCTGGGTGAAGAAGAAGGAAGGGGGGGATGTTTGGAGTGATGGCGTTTGTCTTCCCAAGTAACCGTTACGCATGATGGAGCCCTGCTTTCCTGGGGATGGCTGAACACCTGCCTGCCCATGGGAAGTAGTGAATGAATTCCTTCTTTTGCTTTGCTTGAGCACACAGCTTTTGCTTTACTTATTAAACTGTCTTTATCTCAACCCAGGAGTTTCCTCCCTTTTACTCTTCTGATTCCCCCTTCCCACTGGGCTGGGGGGAGTGAGCGAGCGGCTGTGTGGTGCTTAGTTGCTGACCGGGGCTAAACCACAACAATTATTAATATTTATTGCTTCAATATACCAAGAAAAATAAGGTGACATATTAATTCTTTTGAAACTCTGAGTAGCTACCTCTGCAATAATATTGTCAATCTCAAACTGATAAAAAAATCTGTTGCAATCTGTGACTAGGAGTTTTTAAAAATTAGCAGGAACATGCTTCTAGATATTTGTTGTCCTCTGTAATCTTGAAGGTTCAAGTGTGAAAGGAAGCTCCTTCCAACACTCACAATCTTTCTCCCAGTGGAAATTCTGACCACAGTGCTCAGGATCACATGTTTTCATGATAACATATTGCTTGTGCAAGTACCTGGAGTCCTGTCCTAAACACAAGGTTCTACGTAATAGCCATCTGTCATTAGACAACATCAAATATGCAAACAAAGCAGTCAGCAAAACCAAAAACATTTAATTTCCTTCCTGTGTGCCACCATGGTCCTTCTATCCGTTTCTCACTGAAGGCTACCTGGGTCTGCTTCAATTGCAAAATTCTCACCACTACCTTTGTAGTTACTAAGTCTGTAAAAAGTGTTTGTTTTGTTTGTTTTTTTTTTCACACACAGTAATGCAAACCACTGGCTGAATGTTATATGTAAAACGTGAAAATATTGCAGGTGATTTTCTCAGGAAATGAATATTTCAGTCTAAGACCCAGTCGTAAGAATACACAGATAAATTTTTCACAACCAAACTAGAAATACAATCCTATGGTAATGCAACTAGAAGCAAGGTGCAACCAGAAGGGTATTACTGCTTCTTATGGACCAGCAAGTCCATACTTTATAACATTAAAATCTTAAGAGTGACAGGGGGTTGCACATTGGCAAAACAGTCTAAATAACATGTACTCTATATACACTAGTAATGTATGTACACTACTGATAATTACTAATACTTGGTCATAGATGGCACTTTGGGAATGGCTTGGTAATAGAGAAGCTTCAAAACGAGGCCAGGAAATTTTAAAGTCTGATCTGTAATAACTTTAGTGAACTTTCTTTTCTAATAAAAATATTAGATTTGCTCATTGTGTTAAACAAGGGGCTTAGTACCTGACAACCCACTTTTTTGTATGCCTGAAAATATCAGAATTCAGATCTAAATCCCTTGCAGACCATATTTTATGATTTACTTTGATTATAAGCACATGAACAAGATTTAAAAAGGAATATGGAGTGAAAGATAAAGAAGCATTAAGCCCCTAAAACATTTATTTTACTGGAGAGAATGAACAGACAAATAACAACTGCCAGCACTAAGAACAGGAAATGGGTGAAATACATTTGCAGAATTGGAGGAAGCATCTGCGGAAACCCAGGTAGCGAGAACAAGTGCGGTCCAAAACTATGCTTCAACTGGATGTTGGATGAGAAGATGGAAAACCCACAACCAGACTGAGAAACTCAGAACAATTTTGGGTCTAGTAGGATAGTTGTAGTTGTTGTGAAGCCTTGAATAATAACGCATTGGTATTCCTATATGACGAGAGGAAAATTAGTATCCAAAAAAAGAGTTTCACAGATGAGTGATGTAAAATGTGCCTGGACTGAACCTTCCAATAGTGCATTGTAAAGCCATTTACAGTCATTACTGGGAATCATAATTAAAGCCAGATTTCTCATGACTTCCAAATATTGTCTGGCTGGCAGTAGCAGTCACAGGTTTAGGTTCTCCAGAAAATTCTGTCCGCCCCATGCAGGGAAAGCCAGACAAAGTTTTCAGTTTCTCCTGATCTGATCTTAATCTGGATAGATTTGATTAACTGCATTTCTTTTTTTACTAAAACATGCCCAGCATTTCCTCTGAATTATCTTTTTGAGCTTTTATTTCCCCATGTTTCTATAGAAAAGTCTGGGACTGATCATTTGATTTTCTTTAAAATGAACACAAATGTGTTAGTTATGAGTTTAGTTCCTTTTGTCTGCCAGTGGGTAAGCATTCATGTGTGTTTCAGAGAACAGAAAAAAGATACCTGCTGTGTCACTCACAGTGGAAATGGTGAAGAAATTCTAAGAACTGCTATAGCAAGAAAAGTTGCTATTGCACCTCGAGACTTTGAAGTCAATTGTTCAATGGTTATTTCTTGTAAGATTTTAAGAGTTAATGTCTGTGAACAGGAGGTAACCTCCAAACAAATTGCAGTTTTAGATATCTCACAATACCTCCTTTCTCTCCTGTTCCCTAGTGCAAAATGCTGCATCTATAGTACAGGAGGTATGAATTCAAGTGCTGGAATAAAGGGAGAGATACAGGTATTTAATCATGCTGCATGTCATAATCTATCACGTCATAATGTGACATGTCATAATGTTGCATGTCATAATCTGCAGCAGTTGTAGTATTGTTCTGAAAATGGTAAAATAATTCATGGAAAGTAATCATAATAAAAAAATAATAAAAGTTACCCAATGAAAAAGAAAAAACATCCAGCTCAGAAAACTCCTGAGGGATTAAACAGTTCAATCTGTTCCACTGTAGCCAGTAGCGTCTGCTATGGACACTGATAGAGGCAAGGTATTATATAGAACATTTTTACCAAAATAATATGCTCAAAAATATTGAGTCTTGACTTCAGTCTGCTCACATTGTCACTACACTCAAAAAGAAAAAAAAAAGTGTCTGGTTTAAGTTTTGTTTTAAAACATATGCTGAATGTACCAGTTAAAGAATGGAACTGTCAAATTTATACTAGCAGGTAGAACCAGAAAAATCCACTGAAGAAAAGGACTGTTTTCACATCAGATATAAACAAAAGATGAAAGATGAGGTGGGAAGGCTTCTCTGCGTGCTCATAACTTGCACAGAAATCAGTAAATTTCTTGTAATAAGAAAGGGCTAATATGCTTAAAATACAGGAAGGAGAACTAAAAGACATAACATTGTTAAGAGGGAGTACACCTTAAAAGTTTGTTATTTTGCTTCCTGTGGTGTTTGGAAAGGACTGGAAATGATTTAGAGTATTCACATATTAGTCAAAAACTTATTTTTTCTGTATTCATAGGAAAAATATTTATGGGACTTTCTAATAGAAAGATACACATTAACTCTAATTCCATACATCAAAAACAGCTTATCTTTGATTTTAATTTTTTAACAGGTAGTTTTTGTGTAGACGAAAATAATTTTTCTCTCCTTGGACATTTCATTTTTGAAAGTATTTGGTATCATGTGAGCTCTCAAAATGCTAGTTAGGGACCCTGTGTATATTAAATAAAAATAAATAAACTAGACACTTAAGAAAGGGGACCTGGAAGTCACATTTACCATACCTACATATACAAGAAACCTTCTGAACAAGGAAAAACTCAGCACCAAGAAACTAAGTCACTGAAACACTAATTCAGCTAATCATTCAATGAACTGATTCTTAAATGTATGTACACCTCAGTATAACTGCATACAAGATAAGCTTTAAGGGTAAACAAGAACTATAGTGCAACTTCACAATAAATATAACAATTTAAACCAGTGTCACCTGATGTGCTTAGCTGACACATACATAGTTGAATACCTTTCCCTTCCTGTCATCTGTAAAACCTTTCACACTACAAATTAATATAAATATGCTACACTGGGCAGAACGATAGTTTTATACCTCAAATAGACATGAAAGTATATAGGTGAGTCCATGTAAGAATTCCTCAGGCTAATTCTATTTTCTTGAGTCCCAGTTAAATTTTAAATTTAATTGAATTTATCAGTATTAAAATAGAACTTGATTAATAACTCTCCATCATGTTCTCCCCATCTTGTATGAGATTCTCAATATATGTCAAAATATCTCACAGGCAAAATATGCAAAAAAACCTCCAACCTCCACCAATTTGCCCCATTCTCTAGAGTCAAATGACCTTTATTAGTCAAAGTCGTAATTCCTTTTTTCATTTTTATGTAACTCATTTTTCACAGAAAATCAATTTGCATATTCCTGGACATTATGGTTTATTCTCAACATACAGGATGTGGTTAGGACAAGCTCAGATCTCACTCTTTGCAGTTACACCAGAGTTATTGGAAATTACATTTAAAGGAAAAGATTTCACAAAGAAAGAAGGAAAGATAAATATACATATAATCCATACTGGCCTTTCTGTTTCCTCCCTCAGAATATTTTCTGGGTACTGATATTCCTGCTTTCTACATTGACTCTATATTTTTTTCTGACAATTTAACTGAATCACAAGATTCCTGTGCTAGTTCTGAATTTTATCAACTGCAGAAAGTGTCAGTAATTCACTGAAAGAATAGGTGATTCTTTACTTTTCTGTTCATTGGTACTTAATTCTTTATCCTCTCTGGTAGAGATTGGATCTAAACCCAAGAAATTTGTAAGTACACAGTGATGGAAAACACTTCAGTCTGACATTTTTAAAATGATATATTCTTGTATTTTTCTAACTGATAAAATAAGATGTGGTTCAAAGGTTAAAAAAAAAAAAAAAAAAGTTAAGAAATCAAACCAGTTTAAAATAGGAATTCCAGGTAAACAGAATTTTGAAGTCTCAGAAAAAGTGATTTTTAGAGGTTTTTGTTTTGCATTAACAAAAAAGAACAAAAGCATGTAAATAAAACATCACCCTGAAATGGAATGAGAAACTGAAAATGTGTTGGGGTTTCTTCCTCCTTGTTACAGGTCTGTTACATATTTTTGCGACAGGGACATGTCTAGTCCACCAGAAGAGACACTACAGCACTGACTAAAGGGATAGCAGTCTCACTGTGAAAGCCTGTCAAGGTCTTTCCAGCACCTGGTTTTTGATGAAAGGCCATTTCCTGAAGGAAAATATTAGGAGAAGTTTTTTACTTGCTCTACCTATAGTTGAAATATAACTGGATAATCAGGCAATAATCAGGAAGAGGGGGATTGCTCTGAACCAGAAACAAATGCTGAGGCTATGTCCTGATCAGAAGGATTGGCAGGAAGAGCTGGTTTGAACGGCAAGCCCAGGCTTGGCACATTGGTTAAGCATGGAGGTATAATGCTGCAGATGCGACTCTGCCTGAGGAAAGCAGGTTGGAGAACTTTCTGTCTTGCTACAGTCTTTTCGGAGCACAGAACCTAAGCTGGTCACTCTGACACAAGGGCAGTGCTTGTCAGAACAATGCTTCTCTGCAAAAAAAAAAAAAAAAAAGCAGTTCCTTTCACACAGTGACCTAAGATTGTGAAAAGTACTTTTAAATAAAATAAATACTTATACCTTCCCCTTTAAGTACACAGTACATTTCTAGAGGTTTTGCAGCCTGTGATATAACTTAACAGCAATGTGAGTATTAAACACTCATGAACAAAGAAAATCCAAACGAATATCAAGAAAGACTCATAGCAAAACAAAGAACTCTGCTCACCTGCTTCTCCCTCACTACAAAGTGTGAAAACATACAATGTATGACAGATGTCAATCGTATTTCTGGAACATACTTACATACTCCAGTGATAAGCATGTTGAAAGAATATATATTAAACTAGAGCATCCAGCTGACTACACTAAACAGTGCAGCATAGAAAATGAGAGCCATCAGCTGTCTGCTCCCCAATTTCTTCATTTAATCTAGGATAGTCTGTTGTAAGGGAAATGTAATTATGAATAAATAAGCATTTCCTGCCTTTCACAGGACTTCAGAGCTATACAGGGGATGCAGGTGGTACCATTTTCATAGCAAGGCATGAATGACAGGAATGAAATGAAGGATGGCGGCGGGGGGAGGGAGGGAGGAATGGAAAGGGAGCCCTTGTTGCCAGCAGTCTTGCGACAGTACTGTGGTTATGGTGCACAAGCTGGAATCTCAGCACAATTGTTCTGGGGAATGTATACCAACTCTGTATATAACTGTAGGGTAAGGTAGTCCATACTGGATCTACATTTATCACCAGAAAAGCAATAGTTAAAAATGCAGAAATGCTATTTTACTCAGATGATGAAAAACAATACGTGAATTTGTAACTACCAGACTACTTCCCTATCCACAGACCTGCTGAAAATCAATTCTGGTCTAGATAAAAAGTGTATGAACAAGGGAGAAAATATATTTATTGTGGAAGATGGGTTTCAAAAGACTATATTCTGAGTATCTATATAGTTCTTTCATCTGTGAACCTAACATATTAAAGTGTCTAAAAGCATATGATACAACAAAACAGTCTCACTGACTGAGCTTTTCATTAGATACTTAATCTAAGAATCCTGCTCACAGAAATACAAAGTACTGTGTCAAGACCTCTGTGCATAGATTTTTTCCTGTGCAAGGAAGTGATACTGCCTAAAGAGTTTTTCACAGAAATCTTTGCCTGAGATTTCTAACACTACTTAGAAAAGTGGAAAGCCCTGTATATATTAAGAAGTAGGCTTTCAAAAACATCCTAAAGCAGTAGTGTCTGAGCCTTTCACATTTGGCAGCTACTAAACAATAGTTGTCCTTGTCCGTAAAAGGCACATTTCATTGCACTATTTCCACAATTCAGTAAGTTACATAAACCCAAAGCAGAGGTAGTGTACCGGTGGATTTACACTCTAGTTGAAACATTTCTGCACAGAGACGATGAATTACCTCAGTATCATCAGCACAGAAATTTCAGTGTACCAACATTTGATATCAATTAAGTGTGAGTCTGAAGAGATCTGGGTACAAAAACCTTAAAGCATCCTCTTGCTATGCAGGGGTATTTCCTTAAATGTGAAAAAAACTTTCATCAAAATAATAACTTATTTACAGGAAACATTATTATTTCTGTGTGTGCAAAAAATAATTAATTTTCACTTCATAGTTACTTTTATTTTCATTGAAATTACTTTTTAAACAATTTTTAGCAAGAACTGGAATTCTGAAGTGGAACCAAATAAGTACTTTTTATGGTACATACACATGCCCTGAAAGTTTAAAATAAGGCACAATACACATTTTAGAACCTTTCTGAGAACTTTTTACCTCATTATTTTCAGTGTCTTTGACTATACAGTTAAAAGTTATTAAGAATGAATAATTTATGGGATTGCATTGAAGCATAAAACTTCAAATGTAAAGAAATAAAATACAGTTTTGGTAGATCAGCATCTTTACTCAGATTTGCTGTCCTATAGCCACTGAGTGGTTATAATTGTGTAGATCAAAAAGCAGATTACAGAAATGAATAAGTATATACTCTGAACTATTTTTCCTAATACAAATTGCAAGTCTTTTGTCTTTGTACATGCATAATTCTCTGATTTATTAATTCCCCAGTCTATTATTACAAATCATCATTCTCCCATGCTATTTTGGACTAATCACATTAATTATTAGTTAATTAAAATGCTCAGATGTTTGGAAATGTTTTTAGAGGATGATACTATCTCCATTTCAACTACATAATTGATATACAGTCATCCAAAATGACCTACATTACCCTTAGAGCTCAACAACAATGAATATTTTTATTCTTTTTTTTTTTTTTTTTAAATTGCTTCTATACATGTGTAAAGTGTATTAATTCTACTTAAGTATCAGCTAATGGGAAAACAATAACAGGCCATTCCCACACAGCACAATGGGTAGGAATTCAGGATTGTTTTCTTTTTCCATGTAAAATCAGATCCAGTAGCCGATTGCAGGAAATTAACCCTTTCTTCCTACCACACCGTGTAACAGTCTGATACCTCATCCTTTCCCCCCTCCCTCGCCCCG
This sequence comes from Morus bassanus, assembly GCA_031468815.1. Lineage (NCBI taxonomy): Eukaryota > Metazoa > Chordata > Aves > Suliformes > Sulidae > Morus > Morus bassanus. The sequence goes on along the minus strand of CM062568.1, from coordinate 52,458,264 downwards.
CCCCAATAATGCATCACAGTATTATTATTAGTGGAAATTCATCTCCCATCATTTGCACATAAATGGGCCTCTATCAATTTAGAATCTCTAGGAGATGTGGGTTTATTTTGGTGTGCAGATAGTTTCCAGACAGGTACTGCCTATTCATTCAACGCGGCCTCAAAGCACGGTGATTTATCCCTTGATACAGAGCTATGACATGAGTACCCAGAGGGTGATTTATCCTGTGCGATTTAGTTCAGTGAACATCTACTGTCAAATAGTAAAATGAAGTGTGTATATTGTATAATGGGGGAATTGAAATAGAATTTATAAACTGTCAGCTTATTGTAAAATCCTGTGCAATTTCTACTAAACTCTTCAAAAAAAAAAAAACTACACAAGTTGTTTCAGCAGCAGCTGCAGCTGTTTAGGACATGCTGGGAAGAAGTGATAATGGCAGTGCTTAGCACTTCATTACATATCATTAATTCTTGTCACCATTATGCTCCTCTATTTACACTGTGCTGGCATGTAACTTATCTGCTTACTTTCCTATAAAATCTGTTTAAGGTTTATTTCCATTAACTTTCATTGCCAGTTTTTTCTCAAATAAGATTGGAGCTCCTGTTAGCCTCCTGTAAGACTTTCTCTTCTGCTTCTGGGAGTCGTTCAGCTATCGTTAGGAAGCTAATCAATGGTGAGTTAGCTTAAGGCATCCTCATTCAGGAGGAACCAGCACGCCCTTCACAGTGTAGCTGGATCCCTTTCAAGATTTCTGATCTCCTCTCAGGAACATAAGGTGCATAAGGTGGTAGGAAATGGTATCTCATATGTCAGACTGTTGTTAAGTTCATTCCATCATACCGATATTAAGCATAAAAAGAGCCACATCCTTTTCACCTGGGAGGAGAAGTAGAACTGCTTCATCTCTCCTGAGGCTAATGCTAATGCTGCTCCTTCACTAAATTGCTCAAGAATGATGCAAACTGCAAGAGACTGAAAAGGTCACCTTGCAATGCCTCCTGTTTATGTTAGCCCAGTGAGCAGTAAACCTGAGGCTAAGTACAGAGAAAATTCATGTCCCTAACAAACTGGCAAGTAACCTTATCAAAGGATTCCACAAAGCAACATTCCTAATTTCTTCATCTAAACATAATGTTATAACTTGTCATTATTACTTGTGATTAATGAAGGTACATTTTTTCCACTTGTTTCATATGTTGTTATTACTTTGAAACAGCTGTGGTCTTTAATTTTAAGCTGGTAAATCTCCAGCTATTTCCCTGGGCATGTATGTACCTTATCATTTTTGTTTTAACTTTTAAAAATTGCTTCTATGAGCATTTTGAAGCAAGAAAAGGAGGCCAACATTATAATGTTGAAATTAATGTTTATCCTGTGGCTTGAGATGTTTGCCTCAAGCACACATGCACCTCCAATAGATTTCATTTGAACATGTAAATATTCTGTCCAGCTTTAAAGGAGTCCCTAGTGACTCACACTGGAATAGGACTATGAGGAATCTACAGCATCAGGCTAGCACAAAAAGCATCAAAATAAATTCCACGTCAAGAACTGTACTGAGACACTATGACAGGCATAGGGATAAAATAAGGTGTGGCTGTTTTGTTTTGGTTTACATATATATATATGTATATATAATTAATCTATTAAGAAAGTTCATTTTCAAAATATTTCCATATCTAGAGATAGGTTCTCATAAATCAAATATTAAAACACTTGTGATGTTGGAAAGACTGGGTTTTTTTCAAGAATTTTAAAATGAACCATTCATTTTCATGGAAGAATACTCAGGGAAATGCATGACACTTGGAAATTCCACTTCTTTATGTCATGAAGTCTGGGAATGAAGGGGGAAAAAAAAAAAAGAAAAAGAAAGAAAGAAAAAGTAAACTCTTGACTAAAACTCAAGCCCTGAGCTGAAAAATACCGGGGGCATATATGCAGCGTTATGCTGGCTCATGAACATTCTCAGGGACCGAGCATGGTTTACACAATCAGAATGTGTAAGGCTCTACTACCAAGCATATAAAAATGTAATTTTGTGAACATTTTCTTTGGAAGATAACCCCAGGTGTTTTACTTGAGGAAAAGATCTGCAATATGGAAATATCTCCGTATTTTTACTGGTTTTATTTCTTTGTTTAAAAAACCAACCAAACCAAACCAACCAAACAAAAATAAACCAAAACCCCTGACTTGCATTCTTGTAGTAGATTGCAATGTTGCAGTTGAAACATAGGAAAATAATTGGCCGGAGGCAGACAATGGCATTACTGTCATTAAGGAGAGAGACCTTATAGGGTTCCAGGTTTTCAGCCCAACTGAGCTGACACTAAATTCAGCTGAGTGGATCCAGGAGAAAATGTGTTCCACATACATATTCCTTCTCTCAGGCACACACAGAATGTACTATGGCTCTCTCCTATATCACTATATGTCTATGCTAATTCAATATCATCCTATCATTCCTGTCTATTGTCAAAAACTCCTTTGTGAGGTCTTGTTTTGCCTCACAATGTAGAAAAGGCATTGAGAGGTGGAGGCCAGAATTCTACCTATTTTAGGCATGTATTATTCATAGACAGTGTTATTTATTGGCTGTGTGGACAGTCACATAAATAATGATGAAGCAGTCAAGCTCATCCTTGTCCAGACACACCGGCTCCCACTTAGGCTAAAGTATTCTCATTAACTGACTGCTGTATGGAGCCTGTGATACATGGTTATGATCCCTGCACAAAGCTTTTAAGACTATAGTTACTGGCTCCTCTTCAAGGGAAAGGACAGACTGGCATAGAATACCATTCTTTCTCTTCTAGAAAAATATATTCATGTCTACAGCCAAGCTGCTCATGGAGGGAAGAACAGCCTGTTCTCTGCCATTATGAGCACTTTCTATGTTTTAATATATGTTCTTTGCTGCACAGCTGGTGGGAGCAGCAACAGGCCTAGAACTGAGGGACAGAAGGCGGCTTTCAAATGTCGTGTCAGGAGTTTAATCAGAATTTCTGAAAATACAGTATCTGAGTGCAAGAGAAGGTGAAGAAAGACCAGTCTTGCTTGAGTAGGCAAACTGGTACTTCACATCAGTGGACTCTGTTATTGAAACAATTCATTATATTTTTTTTATTTTCTCCAGTATGTTGTTTAGAATGATTTTAGCAATTTCTTAGTACTGCATTTCATAGAATCTTTTTCTCTAACTCTGCCAACTGTAGCCCTACCAACCTTCAGTTCTTGACAAGTTTTCACCAACGTAGACGCCTTGTAAGATTGAAGGTCCAGGTGTATGTTTGTGAAGTCCCACAAATATAAAATTTAAGTTTAATGGTATGATTATGCTATTAAATTCTGAGTCTCATGTTCTCCAGTGGAAGGAATTGCGATAAATTCTTGGTCTCATATTCAGAGTGAAATTCACACTTCCTAACTTTTTAGTACCTACAGTCTAAACACCTAGAAGTGCAGTAGTCACTTCAGGCTCCTGTTTCAGTTAGCTCAGAAATATTTTTGGCTTCTACATTTAAATGGGTAAATCACACCATAGAAATCTCTTTGTTTCTTCACTGTAAAGAGCATCTAGATAATTAGATTGGAATTCCTTTCTCTAGATTTACAAAAGAAAAATACTTGTGTTGAGCAAAGTGCAAGAGCCAGGATCAACAAAAGCTGTGTTTGCTAGTCAGGACTGGTTAAAACATTCAGCATATGCGTTCTGAACAGACTAATTATAATGGAAGAAAAGAAAAAAAAAATGTCAGAGGAAGGATCACAGTCCCAAAAAACTGACAAGATTTAAGATATGAACCAGTTCTTTTAAAAATATAAAAAGGATCTGCCTCCAGTGAGGGACACACCTTCAATAGACTCTCTAAGTGCTTCAAATGCCTGTAACATTGTTATCTTAGAATGATGCATGAAAGATTCCACATAATAAGATCTACAGATACTAAGTATTAAAATCCATTTGCTTTTCTCTGCAGAGTACCTCATATATGGAAATATAAAACACTGGAACTTCATATAAAAGTTTACTTGCAAATTTAGGGAGGGTATTTAATTTCTATATGATATTTATCATGATAGTGGCTGTACTAAATTAATTGCATCTTGCAGTTGCATGCAATTCAAAAGGATTTTAAAAGTTTATGTATAATAAGACTGAAGAAATATCTGTAAAGAACTGGAGAATGTCTTGGAAGATATGTACTCATTTTAAGCAACTAAAATTTAACAAAAATTGCATCAGTGTATGCTGGGGGCTGACTGACAAATTGACCATAACTCAAAAATGTACCCTTGTGGCAAAGAAGGCTAATGGTATCTGTGGTACATTAAGAGGCATATCACCAGCAGGCCAAGGGATCTCAGCACTGGTGAGGCCACATTTGGAGTCCTGTGTCTCATCCTTGGCTGTTCCCTCTGAACTTTATGAAACCTTTTTTTCACACTGAAGGTGACTGGGCACTGCAACATGTTGCCCAAGTAGGCTGTGGAGTCTTCATCCTTGGAGATATTCAAAAGCTGTCTGGACATGGTCCTGAGCAACTGGCTTTAGATGACTCTGCTTGAGCAGGGGGTTTGGACCACATGATCTCCAGAGGTCCTTTCCAACCTCAACCATTCTGTGATTCTGTGAACTAAAATCCAACGGTCTCATATGCATTCATACTACTACATTCCTTCTTCTGAAAGATGTGATTTTTTTTATTAATTTGTTTTTTACATATTTTCATGTAGCATAATTCCGTACTGTTATATTTTCCTGAAGTAAAAGCTAATACCTAAAGAGGAATACAACATTGTATATCTAGATAAATTGTATTTGGAAACTCTGAGTTTCCTACTAAGAACTAATTGAGCACTTTTGGAAAGGGTGTTAGGTGAGTTAAGCTGAAGCTAGTGAAACAATGCCACCACCCCATCTGACCCAGCTTGTCACATAGGAGACTACTGCAGCTAAACAGAGCAGCTGACAGGAGAAAATCTCAGGGATACAAAAGGAGGAGCATCTATTATCACTATGTTTATTGTAGCATCATGCTGGGAATATGTTTGCAAATGCTAATAAATGTGCAGGGGGACAGGAATGTGTCATACCTACAACAAAGTCTGTCCTTCCTGATGAGGAGCATGAAAAGGTCTAACAGCTCCTTCATCTCCACTAAACTTAAGCAAATGTTAGAATCTGAATTCTGACTGACTGACTCTTAGATTTTTGTTCTCCAGACACTAAAGTATGTACCTGTCACTGGTTGGCTCCAATCCAAAACTCTGTATTTTTAAGTGTACATATTGTGTAAGGATAAAAGAACCCACACAGTTTCTGAGGAAAGATTACTTTTATTAGTAGTTAGTTTTTCCTGTCTTTACCTGCTGATCTAGTAATGATACTCATTTCCAGGTGGGAAGTGGCTGTTTCTGTTATTCTCAGTTTCCTACCCATATACCTAAATCTTCACATATTTCTGGGATATCATACCAGACATTTTATTTTTACTATCATGAACATCATGAATTATTTTGACCTGTAATTTCAGCACAGATCCTATAGAGGGAAAAGCGATGATGTTGTGTTTTTAGTCAAGTAAGGGCTGGGAAGAAGGATTTACATTAGCTAATTTAGCAGTATATGCTCAAGTGCAAATACAAATTCAGACACATCTTATCTAATTCTAGAGTCTTTAGTGAAAATACTCATATATAGTCACTGACTACAAAGGGAACCAAAGAAGTCATGGCAATTAACTTAGGTGTCTTGGTCACATCTCTAAATGGAATGAATCAAATAAGTCTTCCAAGGTTACCTTTAGCAAATGTGTCAGACTCTGACCTAGCAAGGCATCTGGAGGATCCTGCCTCTCCACTGTTCATGGAAGGAAGCTTCTGACAGGTAACACTCTGCCTACAATACCGCAAATCACCCAAATTATATTTATATACATAGCTATTTAGGTACTGAGGCACTAGAAATAGCACATCTGCAACTGACTGGAAAACTAGTCATTGTATTACGTGACAAAAAGGAATGTGGGAAAGAAATTATATGTTATCATATACTAAAGACAAAGATAGTTAAGGGTACAATGCAGTCTAATTAAGGTTACACAAGTTATTGTAACTCTGGAATCCCCTATCTTTTCATTGTTTCAGACTACTGTTGGATAACTTTATTTTATGGAGATAAAACCAAAACATTGATATAAGCAATAAAGAGAAGAAAAAAAAAGGAATTTTAAATATTATCTTACACAGCTAAGCCTCATTATACTCACAGGTGACAAAGAAAAAGTACTTCTTTACCCCAGGGGATACAAAGCTTTAGAGACTTGCGTTAAATACAACAGATGATGGCTCTATCCCTCCCTCCTGCAAAAGCAAGTACACACACATGCAAAACCCACCCCTAAAATAAAGACATAACATAAAAATAACAACCCTGCTGGGTTAGGAGGAAGGTCTATCTAAACTATTATCCTACCTTTTACAGTGGCCAAGACAGTTATCAAGAAAATAATTTAATAATGAGTAAAAAAAAAACCAGCAGTACTTCGCTTGAATACCCACTTGCCTTTCAAAAATTTGCAGTTCATAGAGCTGGTGACTTTGTAATGAATACCCTTTCATGGATTTCCTTCTGATAAACTCCTCCCTTAAGCCTCTACTGTCTATGGTATTTGGTGGTAAGTATCTTTAGTGATGAAAAATATTAGGAAAGCCTAATTATAAGCATTGCTTTTACACTTCTATAGACAGATGATTGTTATTAGTCAGAACTCTATTAAAAAAAAGTAGGTATAATGCCAGTGAAATTATGCTTTCTCAGTGCAAACACAGCACAAAAAACATGTATGGAGGGAGAAAGAAGTGACCTGTAGGTTACTAATGATACTGAGGCAGAGGCTTTTTACCTTGACAAAACTGCTGTACTACTGATTGAGCAACCTAATATCTTAATTGTCTAATTCTCATTTCACTTACTTCTATGCAATCTTATTTAAATGGCACTGACTACTTGCAAAATTCAACCTTTCTTCATAAGTACTCCAAAGAATTGTAGAAATGAAACAGAACAAGCATAGCAAATTTTAATGTATTCAAACAAGATTTAGTCATTTCCTTGTATCACAACACCATGATTTTTCATGTGTGTCTAGCAGAAAAGCTCAATATTACATGTCATAAAAGCATTTGCAAAAAGGTCAGTTCTAAAAGTAGGAGAGCTATAGTCACATAGGACAGCAAACTGCTGTTTTTTCCTGTTGCCTATGAGATACAGGCTTAACAGGATACAGACCAGCAAATCCTGTAGAACCCTTTCTCAGAGTTTTCTCTTCTTTTTCACTTAAAGGGAGAATTGAGGGCATGTGGTGTGGCTTACTACATCTCCTCCACCTCTACAAGCCTTAGCAAGAGACAGAGAAAGCTCTGCTCTCCATAGCCCTTTCTTCCAGCCCAGCCTCTACTATAGTATCATGCTATGTTCTTCCCTTTCCTTGCTGCATGACCGCAGAGGAGAATGTGCTGGGGCTGCTGCAGAGGAAGCAGATGTAGTAAGTGAAGGTAGATTATAGGGGAATGGTGGGAAATGAGCTCATGGGGAAATGAGACAGGAATTATGAGGAGAAAGATTGTCTGTGATATGGATGGGAACCATCTGCCAAACGAGGAGGTGGGACAGGAGAAGATAGTAGTTGTGCCTCATATCACCAGGAAGGAAGAAAGAATGTGGGAGAGTAAAAAGATGTGAAGAAGACTAAAAAAGGGGAGTAAGAGAGACTTCTGTCATCAAGCTACAGCTCTCTGGAAGCCATGTTAATCATTCCTAGCTCTCTAATTTCACCTTCATTCCCTAGAAACTCTTCTAAATTTTTCAGACTCCCTTTCTCATTCATGACTTGCTAAAAAACAGTTCTAGACATTGGCAAATCTCTCCCTGCTGTCATCAACCTTCCAAAATACTAATAGACCACAGTTTCTCCTTAAATTCATTTTGCTGTCACCTCAAAACCAAATTTTCCCTACACTGCTAAGAAGCTTTGAGCTGTTTCTCAGGGTACCCTAGAGCAAATCAGTTGGACAGCCAAACAAGCAGTTATCTTTCCTTTCCTCACCAACAGCCTGTAATGAAAAGATGCAAAGGAGGAAAATCAGTCATATCCTTGCTGTCTAAACAGTTTCTGACAGCTCATTATAATTATTGAATGTCAATGGTGAGTTCAGCCATATGCAAACATACGGACAGAAATGGTTCCTACACAAGATTCAACTGGTTCAGAGACATAATGAAGCTTCAATAAGATGGACATAGGTTAAACAATTTACACAAATATATATGCATGAACAGATATACAAGACCATGTTCACTACCTTAAAATTACTTTTTAAAAAATAAACTTTATCAATGGCTCTTACAACACCTTACACACTGTCCCGTCTGAATAAAAGTACAATATAGTATTATCACCAATACCAGAGCACAGTATCAGTTTGTCTCTGACAATATATAAATGCTTCAGAATCTTTGTCATTGTCAACAATTCTCCAAACAACTGAGAACATTTAGTAAAGAAAGGATGCTTAACACAGAAATGCCTGATGCAAAATAAAACAGATTTCTCGTCTTATTTATGTATATTCAGATCTGCCATAATGCAAGTCAAATTCTTTACAATGAGGGTAATAGTTATTTTAATTATGTGCTTACACATTAATCCATATTATTCTGATACATGCTGCTTTTCCCTAGATTTTCCACTTTTACTTGGAACATATGCACAGTTATGTTAGTGTTTACAGTAGTTTAAAATTATTTTTTTGGTAGAAATTGCAGTTCTTGTCCTGTCATTATTCTAAGGTGCTTTGTATGCTTCCTCTCTCCTTCACCCTCTTTATTCAAGCAGTCTCTGTATCTATGCATAAAAACAGATGGCCCAAACATTTCATGAAAATTTCAGCTTCAACTGGATATCCTCATGCAGAGAGTGAATTGAGTGAGGACAACCATCATGTTAACTGCAAGGGAGGCTTAAGCATGTTTAAATCTAAAAGGCCTAAAATGGCTGTGCAAATACCTGAAACTGTGCATATTCTGGGCTTCAACCACATACTTGAGAAACTGAGACTGAAAGTCTGAAACATCTCCCATCTTTACATAAATAGGTATTTCTCTTTTTACTCCAGATCAGTCCTTTTTTTATGAATTAATGTATTCTAGAGAAATGGTACTGCAAAACTACTTCTCTGCACTTCAGATTACTTCAATATCCTGAATGTTCCTCCTAATACTGAATATGGGCTGTAAAAGACTTCTTTTGTTCCTTATTTCTTGGGACTGTTATTTTTTCATTAATAACTTGACAGTGATATGGCTTCAGCAATAGGATGGGAAGTTGGTTTTACCAACTCTGTCTTGATGGTGCTATGGTGGTCAGATGGTGTCAGCCTTCTGAAAGGATTGTATCAGAAGGATGATACTGAGGAAAAAGATATGTATTTAGATTCCTCTCCTAATGGACAAATTTTCTTTATTAGGACTCTTGCACTAATATATTTTTCAGGAGATTTAATACCAGGGTTTACTTTTTGTAGGCTTCTTTGTGCTTTTTATTGTCAAAACAGCAAAGAAGCCATGTTTGACACAAGCAGTTATATGGTTTTAGGCCCTTAGAGAGGATTTTTGCCTGTAATTTTAAGTAGATTGGGCTTATCATACACTAAGCAAGTTACAGAAACTCTCCTGAAAGAAGGCTGCTAAAATCTGTTTAAATGGCAGTTCACAGCTTGCTTAGACTCATCTATGTGGCATGTACAAGACATGAACATGTCATAAGAATTTTGTAGCAGTATCCTTTAAGGCATTCACATTTTTAACCCTACTCCTATACTATAATCACAAGGATCTTCTCCCACTAGTTAACTACAAGGAGAGGAAGGTTACCACAGAACCTTCATGTCACTTTCTTACAACAGCTGTAGGCAACCATACTGCTACAGCGTTGTTGCATCCATCCATGTGTGTGGTACCTGAGCAGTTCTTGATAGTCCATGGTAGAACACAGCCTTGTTTCATGGCAGTGAAGCTTTTTAAGTTTTAAAGGTTCAAGCTATTTTTAGCTGCTCTGTTTAGTAAACAAACCCACAAATATTTTTCATAATCAGGCAACTGGAGTTATCTGTTGTCTTTTCTTTTCATGTAAGAACCTGATTCCATGGGAGCCTGTGAAGACACAAGGTCAAGAAAGAGACAGCAGTAATTGAATATGGCAGGTTTGGTTCATTAAGGATTTATTTATTTCCTATATGCTGGTGTTCAACAGCATCTTCACCACATGCATTCCCTTTCTAATTTAATGTCCATTCCTATCAGTGCTTTTTCTGTCCCTACTGAAGGATAAAGGCTGTGATGGTAACAGAGCTGATCCTGCAATTTAAAATAAAAAGCAGACACTGAATGTTTTTGTTGTTATTTTTAAATGTAGACTTCTGAAAAATCTATCTTTACAAAAAGTTAATTCCTTTCTTTTTTTTTTTTTTTTTTTTTTTTATTTCCCCTGGCCTTATAACAAAGGAAACTCTGATTATATCACATACACACTGTAGTTTGGAATCAAACTATTCTTTCTTATTAATTTTGACTCAAGCTGACTAGTAGCACCAAATTAAGACATAGAAACAAAGGGTCAGTCTACAGAACAGATGTAGGAGATATAACCAGAGTATATACCCATATATATCTAGCTAATCAGTTTAAGCTTTAAGTGTTATTTCATAGCCAAATGGTGTTACATACAATACAGATACTCATAAACTTCCATCCATTTACATATTTAAGCTTATCATTAGCCTATCTGATTTCTCTGGCACCATTTCTACTGCCTGCTGAGATATGAATATTAACCTCTACATGTCTTGCTTGTCTAAATGAAAAGCTGTCTAGATGGATTTCCTGTTCTTTAGCAAAAAAGGTCAAGGGAAAATTGTGCAGTTGTTTAAAAAAATTCTAACATATTGTAAATTCAACTAAATAACTTCATAGATAAAATGAACAGCAATAATCTCACAATTAAAAATTAGTGTAAAATTCTAAATAAAGGGATATTAAATAAAAAGCTTTTAAAAAAAGGGTTTTGATTGGAGTTGCATTTTGACTGTAATTATAGCTTAGCTGTTGCTGCTACTATGAGCCATATAGAGTGAGGTCTTTCTGAATAAGTACACAAACATTTCCAGTACAAATACTGAGAAATGTGCTCATTAGGAATAGTTGTTCCTCTAAACAAAGTAACTAAAATATTAATGAAAGGAGAAGAAAGATAAATTAGTTGAAACTTAGACCAAATATTTGTAGAAATTTCTCTCTAATTATTTTCTCTATTTTATTTAACTTTGCAGATGTTACTGAAGACATAAGATGCTATGAATTTAAATATGGAGAAATTGCTAGAACTGAAACTGCAGTGTAGACAATTGTAAAAATAACTAGTATTATTATTTTTCTGAGACACTAGTAGTAAAGAATTATGCTTAAATAAAGCCCTCTGTTGGAACACTTATACACAAAGCACAATTTTTAGGTTTCATAATTTTAGGTAGATTAAATATATACATAGGGAATTTCTAGTTCTGTTCCCTTTGAGGGAGGAAATTTGAAGTCAAATAAAAAGGGATTTTTTTTAACATATATTTTAAGAGAAAGTTGATGTTTAATTCAGCTTTGGACCACATCCTCAAGTACTTTCTTGTTCAATTAAAAGCATTACTTCCTATGAAGATCTTGAGCAAATACTTGTTTTCCTCAAGTAACAGGCTCTCTCTCTGCTTCCCTATAAATGTAAAATAAATTCTGGTGGCGAATCTGGTGGTTTCTCATTTGTCCTGGGCCTTGATGCTATTAGCCTCTAAAGTTAATTTTGGCAGGCTATAAAATTCTCAGAAGGGCCTCAGAAATCTGGCACACAGATGTCTGCAACATTTGCTTTATTTGGATTAATTGCTTTTGAAGATACAATGCACTCTGACTGTCAGCCACATCATATTTCTCCTTCCCTTTAGAGAAACTTAGTCACTTCTTTAATCCTTCTGCTGGGGTTTCTCAGGATTCTTTCCTTCTTGCCCTTCTTTTCTTCTTCTTCAACTTAACATTACATAAACAGAGCTATACTCATTACCCTCTCAGAAGTGCATGTCTTTACTCTAGATCAGTTTACTTCTCTCTAAAACAAAATCTCAGCCTTTCTTGTATGTTAAAATCCTAGTAGGTTTGTGTGGTAGGTCGTCCTCGGCTGGCCACCAGGTGTCCACCAAGACGCTCTCTCACTTCCCCTTCTTAGCAGGACAGGGGGATAAAATAAGATGGAAAAGCTTATAGGTTGAGATAAGGGCAAGGGGATCCCTCACCAATTAGCATCATGGGCAAAACAGACTTGACTTGGGGAAATTAATTTAATTTATTGTAAATTAATAACAGATTAAGATAGTGGGAAATAAAAACAAAGCTAAAAACAGTTTTGCTCTCCCCCCCCCCCCCCCCCGCCCTTCTTCCTAGGCTCAACTTCACTCCTGACTCTTCTACCTCCTCCTTTCCCCTGAACAGCACAGAGGGACAGGGAATGGGTGTTGCGGTCAATTCATAGCACTTTGTTTCTGCCGCTCCTTCCTCCTCATGCTCTTTCCCTGCTCCACTGTGGGGTGCCTTCCATGGGACATAGTTCTTCAAAAACTGCTCCAGTGTGGATCGTTCCCCTAGGACTTCCCTTCAAGAACTGCTCTAGTGTGGGTCCTTTCAATGGAGTACCGTCCTTTAGGAACAGACTGTTCCAGTGCAGGTCCCCCATGGTCTTCAGTTCCTGACAGGAGTGTGTTCCAGTATACAATCTCCACAGGCTACAGCTCCCTTCAGGGCATGTCCACCTGCTCCAGTGTGGTGTCCTCCATGGACTGCAGACGGATATCTGTTCCACCACGGACCTCCATGGTCTGCAGTGGGACAAACTGCTTCACCATGGTCTCCTCCATGGGCTTCAGGGAAATCTCTGCTCCAAAACCTGAAGCACCTCCTCCTGCCTCCTTCTTCACTGTTCTTGGTGTCTGCAGGGCTGTTTCTCTCACATTTTTCACAGTCCTCTCTCTCACAGCTTCTGCACAGTGCTTTTTACCCTTTCTTAAACATGTTATTTCAGAGGCGCTACTTCTGCTGCATCTTTGGCCAGCGGTGGGTCTGTCTTGGAGCTGGCCAAAATTGGCTCTGTCTGACATGGGGGCAGCATCTGGTGTCTTCCCACAGAAGCCACCTGTCATGGTTTTAGCTGGGATAGTTGATTTTCTTCACTGTAGCTAGCATAGTGCTGTGTTTTAGACTTGGTATGTAAATAATGTTGATAACACCCTGGTGTTTTAGTTGTTGCTGGGTAGTGCTTACACTAGTCAAGGACTTTCTAGCTTCCCATGCTCTGCCAGGTGCACAAGAAGCCGGGAGGGGAGGGGATACAACCAGGAGAGCTGATCCAAATTGGCCAAAGGGTATTCCATATCATGTGATGTCATGCCCAGTATATTAACTAGGGGGAATTGTCTGGGGGAGGCAGCGATCGCGGCTCGGGGACCGGCAGCATCGGTCGGCGGGTGGTGAGCGGTTGCAGCACTTGTTGTTTAGTTTTGTTTTTTTTTCTTCTTCCAAGGTTTTATCTCTCTCTCGATCATTATTTTCCTTTTCAGTATATTATTATTATTATTATTGCAGTTTTATTTTAATTATTAAACTGTTCTTATCTCAACCCATGAGTTTTCTTATTTTGGCCCTTCCGATTCTCTCCCCCATCCCACAAGGGTGGGGGGAGTGAGCGAGCGGCTGTGTGGTGCTTAGTTGCCGACCGGGGCTAAACCACAACACCACCCCTGCAGCCCCCTGCTACCAAAACTTTGCTATGTAAACCCAATACGGTTTGAAAAAACCTTCATCCTTGATAAATTCAGGAACATTATTCTGCCTGTAACTCAAATTATAACCCTGCCAACTTCAACTTAGAAATTGTAAAGTTTCACAGATGTTTGCAGATTTCTTGTCATGTCTGTGTCTTGTACATGACACATAGGTGAGTCTGAGCTGTGAACTGCCACTTACATGGAATGTAGAAGCTGTACCCACTCCACCGATCTGTTCAGCCTGGAGGAGAGAAGACCCAGGGGAAGTTTAGCAATACCTATAAATACCTGACAGGGGGCTGTGAAGAAGAAAGAGACAGGCTGTTCTCAGAGGTATCCAGTAACAGGACAAGAGGCTATGGGCACAAATTGAATTATAGGAAATTCCATTTAAACTTGTGTTCTCTGGAAAAAAAAAAAAAAAAAAAAAATCAGAGAGTCCAAACCAACCCATACTCTTCCCTTAGAGACATAAAACTCAGATTTCCCCAAAAAACTAAAAATAGGTAAGCTCAAAGATGCATACCAAAAAGGTCACTACTGGTGAAACTGAACAGTGCAATTTGCCTATAATACCCCTTTTTCTATCTGTGTGTGGCTATTGTCTGCTGTGATGTATTTAGAAAGAAATCCTTTAGAGCAAGGGTGACCTCTTTGCTTTGACTTCATGCAATACTGGGTACTAAGGACACCCATTTCCCAATGGTACATTTTCTGCAGAGCTTCAGGCTTCAGAAGAACCATTGCTATTTAAAATATAATGCAGCTTATTTTACTGGATTTTTGAACAGCACAGAAAATAAGAGTATAAACCCAGAAGTGGGTCAGAGCTCAATATGTATTAGAAAAAAAAGTGAGGAGGGAAAAAAAAAAAAGACTGTACAGGGATTTCAGTTGAAGTTATTTACTAATGAATTTTATATTTATATATTTAATTTTATGTCAGTTTTAAATATATAAAATAAGATATATAAAAAATAATATAATTATTAATAATAATAATTGACACTTTGAAAGAAGAAGTTCTAATATTTGAATCAAGAAAAATTAATAACAAGGTACACAAAGACATTCTTTACCCATGAGGAGCAATTTACCTGCCTGTGGAAATTCCCATGTTATTTTCAGGTCATTCTGTGCACAAGTTGGAAGAAACAGTAAAAGTACATTTTACATATCTATTAAGTTAACCATATGCTCATACAGACATAAGATAATTCAGGTAGGAAGGATCTTGGGAAGGCTTTAGTCCATCCTCTTGCTCCAAGCAGGGCCAGGTCTGAGGTCAGACAAGGATGCTCAAGGCTGTGTCCAGCTGGGTCTTGAAAACCTCTGAGGACCAAACCAGTACATCCTGCCTGGGCAATCTGTGCTAGTATTTGACTGTCCACACAGGAAAAAAGTTCTTCTGTCTGAACTTCCCTTGTTTAATTCACGTGTATGTCCTCTTATCCTCCAGCCACTCACTACTGCGAAGAGCCTGGCTCTGCGTCCTTGCTGAACTCCCCATAGCTATGGAGGCTGCTGTTAGCTCCTCCACAGCTCTTCTCCAGGCTGAAAAATCCTTGGTGCCTCAGTCTTTCCTTAAAGGACAAGAGCTCCAGTCCTGGACTATCCTAGTGGCTCTCCCCTGGATTCAGTCCAGTGTAACAATGTCTTAAACATCTGACATCCATAATAAAGAGGTTATCAAGTTCTTCATATCAGTCAAAATAAAATACATTATGCAGTAGAAAGTGTTCTAAAATATGAAAGCAAAAATAAAGCTCAATTTTACAACAGAAGAAAAAAATTGAAAACCAAGATGTCCTGAGTTATCCTTGTATAGTTAAGATAAAGTTGTGTCACATCTTGTAGATCAAATGTTTAAATACTAGAATTAGTGTTCTAAATGACATTAGTATATACTTCTATACACTTTCATATTAATGGAATATAATTTGGGACAGTGCAATACAGCAGGAGAAGGATGACTCTTGACACAATAAATATTTTTTGATGGGCAAGCTTAAAAGCACTGTTTTTCCTTAGAAATCTGGAGATGAAACTACAATATTTTTCTGTTGATATTGGACAAAACAATGGTTAAAAAAGACCTGGTCCTAGGAAAGTTGTACACAGGAAAATTATCACTGTGCTTCAGAACACTTCTTCATTCCTAACTCTGCATGTTCCTTTTCTGTTTCTAGCCTCTCTTTCTAAGGATTTAAGTATTTTTAGAACAGCAATCCCTGTGATCTAAAGGTCCAGTTAAAATACCTGAAATATGATCACTTATCTCTACTGAACAGCTGTGAAAAGTCCAGGTTTCTGAAAGTTTAGTATCACACTTCCAGACTAAATTTAGTTCTACCTATCCACTATAAAGGAAGTCTACACAAAAAACTTACCATGTGTATTGACTTTATAAAGAATTTTGTGTCAATGCAAATTCACAGCACCCGTGTGTGTCCCTCAGTGTATCCTCCACTCATTTGTCTCCCTTAGTAGTTCATGCATTGGTTCAGAAAACTGTTTCAGTTGGAAAAAGATTTTTTTTTTTTTTTTAAACATTTTAATTCACAACACAGCTAAAGGTAGTTAAAATCAACTGAAAAAGTGACTGATGTTAAGGTGGAAACAATGACAAGAAATTTAAGCTGATATTTACCAATTGCAGTGTCAAATAGCAACCACAAAAGATAACTCTGAGACAGCTAAATTTGGATAAGCAGAATCTAACATCCATTTGGGAAAAGGAATTCAAAGACCTTTATTTAAAGTAATGAATAATGAACTGTAAAAGTGACAGGGTAATATTTACTGAAATTAACTATTTTCAATGCCAGTTGATAAGATTTATATTCCAGCTTTTCATTCCTTTTGTTTGTGGGGTGAGAAGAAAGAATTTTAATATAACATTTTAGAACATTCCATACAATCTTGAATATATATTTCTATGAGATTGAAGTAACTGGTTTCATTATTGGTGTCATATTTTTATTTAATTTCCTTTTTTATTAATTCCAGAATTCCTGAGCTTATTATTTCCACTTCCCCCCAAATAATAGGGATAAATTGTGTTTCATTGCTGTTGTTCTGGTATTTTAAATCTAAAATTAGAAGGCACTTGCAAAAGTTACTTGCCACTGGCTTTTTAAGTCCTTTATTATTGTTTCTATTCTTCCAGGCAGAGAACAGTATATTTTATACAATGTATTTATTAAACTTTTTTTTTTTACTTTTGCCACAAATGAAACAAGGTTGAAACAAATCTGTAGAATTTAATTTGTAGAATAGTTTAGATCTGGGATTTATATCTCAAATTTATATCTCAGGAAAAGTAGTAGTTCATTTCAAAGAGGAAAACTTGCAGATTAGAAAGGGTCAAGCATTTACAATAAGCCTTATGACAAGCTCCAGACAAGGTCTTAGAGGTCTGAAGTAAGGCTTGGAAATGACTATGTCTAATATTGTGACCTAAATCCCTGATTCAGCTCCTGCCCATTCCCACAGGTTTTATTAATGTTTGTCAAGCATTCCTAGAAGTGATGTTCTGAGTCTTGATGGAGCTAAGTGTATTGCCATCAACATCTTGGCATAAACCTAAGTGGACTTTGCAACCTTTTTATCCTGTCCAAGAAACTTATAGTTGTAACAGTTGTCAAAGCATTCCTGATATTAGCCTAAACAACTGGGCTCCACCAAAATACAGTGTGTTAGGTTTCTTTCCTACACAGCTGGGCTTAGTCTCCCTTTTTATTACTGCCTAATGGACGAAATATTTCTCAGGCAAATCATTGCTTCTCATGACCAAGGGGATTCAAATTTTCTAATCTCTAAATTCCAAAAAATATTTTGGTAACTAAATCAGAGTTAAGCTTGAGAATCAGTGTAAAGAAGAGGGCTGCCTATGCTTCTGAAGTTGCTTCACTGTGCAGTGAAAGTTCTTCACTGTGCGGTAAAGTTCAAGGTTTCAGAGTAATAAAAGTTATGTAAGAGGAATGCAATTCCAGTGACTACCAAACTGTCTGGGAAACACCATCTTTGGTTTTCAAATACACCCACACCAGACTAGGGAGTGAGGATGGGGATGAGATTGTCTGGTTTTTTGCTTCTTAATTCTGTATTTTACCCCCCAAAATATTAAATTAATGTTAAATCATAGACTGAGATTTCTATACCCCAGAAGTTAGAGAGTAATATTCTTCCTTGTTCCCTGTCTGAATTGGTTGACCTGAAACAATTTGCTAGAGAGCATAAAAACACCCAAAGAGGAACAACAAATAACTTTTCCTCTGCCTTGCAGCCAGAAGTGCCTCTCAGTTAAGGTGATCCTGAAAGACAGAATTAAGTTTCTGTCCCCTTATATTTTCATTGGGAGTTCAACTTGGGTCCCTAATTTGCTGGGTTGAGAGGAGCAACGCAAAACATTGTCCTATTGTACAAAGGTAAGTAGGCAGTGTTTTTTCCACAGTATTTTAACATCACTGTTGCTAAAGTTGCAGGCAGATACCTAAACCCTGCCCTGAGGTGTACCTAACAGAAGACATGATGAGAAATTGCTGGGTGTGACATGAGAAGACTGAACATGGCAAATAACAGAGCAAGAAGCTGGCAGAATTTACAAATAGTACTGTGAGACATTGCTGGATCACAGACGGTTCAGGTGGAGGCATGCAAGAGATGGCTGATCTTCAAGGGGAGGGTTGGGGCCTTCTGGGGAAAGGAATGTCACTAGGCCAGCAAAGCCTTGGTAACACCATCGATGATGTAATGTTGGGATATCCTGGGAAACAGTAATGGTTTCTCCAAGACTAATTGGGAAAAAATAGAGGTATTTGTTTATTTGGGAGGGGATAAAGGCAGAGAAAGGGAGGGATAAAAGTGGATCAGGGGCAAATAAGCATAAGAATATAGAAGAGGTCCAGTTTGCATGTAAACTACTTGCATGTGACTGTTTGTACGATGTTTGTGTCCATGTATCTATTGGGAATACATGCTCAGCTGTGCTGCTGGCTGGATCCTAGGACAGAGAAAAGCAGTAGCATTGCTGGTAGGAAATGGGACATGGTAGGACAGGGAAGAGCAGTAGCATTCCTTCTAGGGAACCAGGAGAAAATAATCAACTGGGTCATTCAATTTACCAGTTTCAATTTTCCTTAACAATCTCCTGTGAGATTTGTACATTCCTTAGGTGAATATGCAAAACCAAGCTCTTGTGCTATATTTTTCAAGTAGACATTCAGCAGTCATCAGTCCTCAGAATCTTAAGTCAGTATGAGAAGCATTCTGAACTGAAGCTCCTTTCATTCTAAGCTTTTTTTTTAAAAAAACTCATTTTGCAGAACCTAAATTTCCTTATAAATTGTATAATCAAACCACAACCCTAATTTAGAGGTCTTTAGGTTCAGAACTATGACTTTATATGCCTTAGATGTTTTGAGTTTGACCATAATCTCACATAGCTTCTGCATAATGAATTCCCAGTGAGAGAAGTATTCTTATGTGTTTGGTAGGCTTATGTTTTTTATAAATAGAACAATAAATGACTAGCAGGTATTCCACTTTGTTAAATATTAATCAGTACTTTTTAGTATTTTTGTTAGTTGGGCTTTTTAATGCTTCTCATTCTCTTACTCAGTTTTGCTTACAGTTACAATATTTTTTTCCTGAATGCTTTTTTCTTTGTCTTCCTCCTATTTTAGGTTTAAGATTTTATTTTGTCAGCTTTTTTTACTGTTTATGAAAGTAAATAGTAAATACTTAAGGAGATAAAACATCTGTTTTGTACTAGATAATTCAATTTTAATGCCTGACAACCTCAGCAGTATGGCTTAGAAATGTTATATTGGCACATTCTTCACTTGGCTTTGACGCAGTAGATCAAAAACAGAGAATAATTGCAAATTACAACTTCCTAATCTTCCAGTATTTCACCCCAGTGCAAAATAAGGGCACGAGATGCAAGTTCCAGCTCATTCCTTTTCTGCATTTCTCACTTTTCTCAATTTTTCTATTCCTTCTTCCTTGATGCTTTCCATCAAGATGTTTGTGTCTTATGCGTAATACATCTCTGAAATTCACCTTATTGTTCTGTGTTCCTTGAACACATGGGGGTATTTTATGCAGGAGATGAGGGAATGGATTATGCCCAGTTGTTTTTTTCTTTTTTTCTTTTTTTTTTTTTTTTTTAATGTTCTGTATTTCAGTAAATGTTACCCACCAGGAGAAAGACTATATTAGTAAATTACAGAAAGTCTTATGTAAGCCTGAACAGAGAAATAGCAGATGGTAATTTTTTAGAAAAAGCTTTTTTCTTTTGTTTTTTCTAAATTAAGGTACTGTGGAAGGAGAAATTATATAAAAAAAAAAAAATTAAAAGGCAGTATTTGGCTTGAAACCAGATGACTAAATAAATAAAATAAAATAGGGGGAAATAATAATTACTGCTATACAGAAGTTCTGGTTTGTGCTCTTTCAAATTCTTTGTCATAAAAAAATATTGTGTAGTATTAAAAACTTTCACAGATAAAAGGAAAATAACTTCTATGAAGTGCAATTAACCTGCTGATAATATGCCACAGGACCAAATGGTTCTATATACAGTTTAAAAAAAAAAAAAAAAAAAAAATCCAAATGACCAAATGGTTCTATACACTCTTTAAAAAAAAAAAAAAAAAAAAAAAAAAAAAAAATCAGTGTTTATATTAAGCAAGAAAGAAGGCTGCAGTTACATGAATTAAGACACAACAAAAGAGATTTTTTCTGCTGATACCACAAAAATATTGACCACTGCAGTCAAAGAAGCATCAACCCACAGCATAACACTGAATAGTTGGGAACATGAAGGTGTTTTCACAAAAGTCAGTAGAAGAAAGAGAACACTAGACTAACAGATGTTTATGTACAGAGTGAAGGTGTTCCAGAAATATCAGAATGGTATCTCTGGATAGTTGTTAAGGTATAACAATGTCATGTAAATAAAACATTTTGTAATTTCCAGGTGTTTTCCTAAGGCTAATCTTCACTATAATACATCTTTCTGTCTATAAACACAATAAAGAGGATTAGAGACATCCACACCACTCTCACAAAAGCAACCTACCAGAAGCTTTCCCTTCATTCCTTTTCGCTGCCTTGAATATTCCTTAATTACTTCAATTTTTTAAATGGTTATATCTTTTTGTTATGTGTCTGTATAAGGACGAGCTTCCTTTGTTGTCTTGGAAACAATCACCTCCTCCTCCTCCTGCTTCGATGTGGTTTTAGAAGAGTTTTTTAGTTGCCCTAGGCTTCTATGAATTGAACCCAGATGTCTTTTCTCTTTGGAGTTGTTCAACATTTTGAACTAAATGCATCCCTTGTGCAATAATTGAGTGGAAGAAAATGTTTTACTTCTAGGTTGATACCTTTCAGGGCTCTTTATATGCTTGTTGCAAAGGCAGCTTTATTTAGGTACAAAAATGTTTTTCCATATTAGAAACAAAAAGGAAAAACAAAACAAAAAAGAAAAACAAAACAAAACAAAAACAAAGAAAAAAACAGAACTCTCCAAGCCAAAAAAAAAAAAAAAAATCAAGATAAGAACTTGAAATATTTTGTGGTTTGGGACATTTCAGTCTCAGAAGACCAAAACAGACATAGCTTAAATGAGGCTCGTCAGTGCTGCCACACATGCTGTCAAGCAAGCAAAGCCTGGAAACAGTCACCTGGCTATAGTCAGATGTCCAGGATACAGAGTATTGGACTGCAAGACTGAATAACAGTGTTACATAATTAAGAGGCAAATCTATTTGTTGTTTTTGGCTTTTGACAGGATGGTGCTCTACTTAACAGCTGTTGTGTATCCTATCCCTTCCCCTGAATCTTTCAGACTGGCATTTTTGCTGTCCAGCCTTGTTTTTGGCTATCAGTATAGGTCTCACCTTGTGGAAAGAACCCGGAATGGAGTTGGCTTAAGCTTTTGCATGGTGTCCCTAACCACAGTGGCAGACTTCCCATGTCCATTTTCTATTCCTGAAAAGATCTGAGTGCTTGGAAATTAATTCACAATCTCAGAAGAACCTTAAGTGCCAAAACCTTGATGCGCTCACTCATTCCTCATTCTATTTTAAAGTTTGCCTAACATTTGCTGTCAGCAGTTCTTATTAATGCAGAGAAAGATAAAAAAATCCCTTAGTTTAATTTGCAAATTCTTAATAATTCTAGCAGGAATGATTAGGCCCATTTCTATGATGCAGTTTAACATATAAAACCTTTTATTTCTGCATAACCTAACATCTTGATATTTTCCTTGCTTCCCTGTTACTCATTATGTTGTTCTAAAGAGGAGGTTATGCTGCTGTATTTTGGTAAATTCACCTCTTCAGGAAAAACAAACCAAACCAAAACAAACCCAAAGGAAAAAGCAATAGAGTCAGAACTATCGAAGGACCTCTTTTTGCAGACGATTTTCTGGTAAAAAGCGGAAGCCTTAATCACACAGATAATGCATTTATTTTAGCTCTGATTTCAGCTAACAGAATCTGACAACCTTTTGCATAGTCTCTTGTTCTTAACTGTGCTACAGCTATGATTCTACTTTTATTATGCTAGGCATGATACTGATATATTTTAAATGGCCTAGTAATCACAGTAATGCCCTTAGGCTACTGCTAATTTCAGCTTCAGCTTTCATCTAACTTCACTGGAGCATATGTGCATGTGAAAAGGAAAACAAATGGGAGTCTTTGACAGTTTGTCTATTTAAAACTATTTGAAAATAATAATTCATAAAATAATCCTTAGAGTAACTTAATATATGCAAGCTGCCAATAATCTAGCATGATTTCATCAATACTATTTCTCAATAGATAAGTCAAAATGGACCATCTTAGCTACTCAATGTGCTCATATGCTTGCTTTTTTTCAGGCCAAGTATAATAAATTATCACCAGGGTAAAAACAATGTAATAACAGTTTTCTGGGTAGCAAACTGGACTCTGGCAACATACAAGCTACTGCTGCTGCTTGACAGCAAATATGCTATAGGAAAATGAAAAAAAACCTGAATTTGTATTCTCAGTTTAAGAAACCTTAAGGAGTTTTTTTAAAGAAGAAAAAATAAAAAAAGGAAAACCAATTCCAAATCAAGCACCTGAAACAAGTTACTTTGGCCATGATAAATATATGAAGACAAAATTAACCTTTTCTTTTCCTCTCCTTTATATATTAAAGTATGCAATACTTGTTCATTAAAGTGATTACAAGTTTCCAAAGGATTTTTTGTCTTTAGAACATTATAAAAATAAAAACTGGAAAAACATTTACAGTGCACTAATTTTTTGTACTCAGCTGGTGTTTGCAAAATGCAGTGAGTAATCATCACGATGTGTTTTTATGCCAGTGGTGCTTGCTTTGTTTTCTGAATAATAACTTGAAAGGTTTTTACGCACATTGTCCTTTTCACTGTCATGTGAAACTATTCTCAATAAAGCAAAAGAGATGTGATGCAATAAGGGGAATGTACATACAGCTTGTTTTCCCAGTCTTTTTAAACACATGGTGTAGTTTTAATTTGTGAGTTTGCCCTCCAACTTTTTTTTTTTTTTTAAATTATATAAGAAATGGGGTCTTTGTGGTTTCCCATGTATACAAACTAGGTATGGTTTTACATGACTTTACAAAGAAAAGTACAGGCTCTCTCTGATGTTGGATCACTCCTGTCTCCTTGTGTGAGAAAGGTGTTATATCTTTATAAATATGTAACTAGAAATGTAATAAGCATCTAGTAGAAAATAACTTTTTTTAAAGCTCTGAACTTGCTGTATCCTAGAGCATCTTAGTATCTTTTATGGCAGTCTTACAAGCATCAATGACCAGAGGGTTAGTGTGAAGAAACCTAGGAGGGGAAAAAAAAGGCAGAAAGGAGAAGGAAGCAACACTGCTAATCTCTGTTCACTTTTGGAAATATTTAGGTTTATCTTTCTGAAGTGTAGGCTCAACTTTGGCAGTTTAGGGACTTACTCTGTACCAGAAGGGGCATGCCCATTTACTTTAACAAAGACCAGTAAGTCACTACTATAATTTCCTTCAATAATAATTTAATTGAAGCAGAAGTTGGGAACTGAGAAACATACATCATGCCTACTGGTTTTCTGCTCACATAATCAGCTGACAATATTTTTACTGAGTTAAAAATACAAAAACTTGAGTACGGGCAGACGTCTCTAAAATCTTATCTGTTATGTCACTGAAATAAAAAGAGACATTTTAACAAAGCTAATGCCAAAAGAAGTAAGACAGTATGGATCTTCTATGATTCGTGGAGATGCAAAAGTAAACAGGCTATTGTGTACTTATTCTGAACCTTAAAGAAAAAAAGAATCTTTCCCTCTCTGTCAAGGGCTGAATTAAGCTATAGCTTTAAGACTTTGTATGCCTTACATACAGTTTTAGTTCTTGCTGTCACAGAAATGCTGCAGGTAGTAAGAACTCCTGTTCATGTTATCTCTGGTCTTCTGCATCGAGCTGTGTTCCAGAATGTGAATAATATATGTGTGTGCATGTACACACACTCAGAGCTTCCTAAAGGTCATTCCAGGGAAAAATATATTCTTAAACACAACTTGCCTTGCAATTAAGAACATATTAGATGACTATTAACTAACATAAGCTTACAGAAATATTATTTTTTAAGGTGTTGATTGCCTTAGAACATAATACCATTTAAAAAACCATTAAGAAAACATAGGTGAAAAATCAGGAGACAAACCATGTAATTTTATGATACTGCTTTTCAGATATCATTTGAGGATCTATATATCACATGTGTGTGTTTATCATTTTGCACCTTCATAACAGCTCAAAGCTTTTTTTTGTAAGTTATACTATTTCTGTTATCAAAAAATCTTCCTAATTCACAGACAGAAAATATAAATGATCTACATTATTTTTTTTGAAAAAAAAAAAAAAGTATATAAACAACTAGTTATATCTCTGAGGGAAAAAAAATCTTTATAATTCTTTATATGAAGTCAGTTGTTTTGATAACTCCACTTTGTGCCACCTGTACCCAATTGCAGATCTGCATTTAAAGCTAGGCCAGGATGATCCTAAAAGATATTTAATATTTCTATCCCATTCAAGAAAATGACAACAGTGTTTCTCCTAGATTTGAAAAAACACAATTTCATAGGTATATTTTTGGTTCTGCTATGAATTATAGAAATAGGGTACATATTTAATGTTCTTGAGTGTTTTTTTTTTTTGCTGTGGATAGGCTGTTATGACACTTGTGGACCAACCCAAAGAGAGAAATAAGTAAAATTTATATTTGGAATTATCTGCTGCTTTCCTTATTTAAGGATTCCTCATACCAATTGGAGTATTTTGTTTCAGTTTTTGTTTCAGCAAAAATCCCAATTTTAAAGTTTTCAAAATGTTTTCAAATTCTTGTTAATCAAGTGATAAAGTGTTTCCTGTGAGACACTTGAAGCGATACATCTAAATAATAAGCAACATGTATCAATATAATTTTTAAGTACCTAGGCTCTATATAACATCTGTATGATTACTTTTTTATAACACCTGGAAGATGATTTTTTAGTCCATCTTCCTGTGTTTTTTTTATGACGATCTTTTGTTTTCTGACACTAACAAATGTGATCTTGTTCCATCTTCATCCGTTTAAAAGGATTTTGAATGCATCTTTTGGCATTCTTCTTCATCTAAGCAGTTGGAATAGATGATCTCTATAGGTCCCTTCTAACTGAACTATTCTGTTCTATTCTATTCTATTCTATTTTTCCAGGCTTATCCCTTTGATCAAATTATTCCTGTATTAGCATCTTTCCATTGTACTTACAATAAGATACTCACCCAGATGCCTGCCACATTCTGTTTTGGCTTAATTGTTCTCTCTTAGATGTTAACATGGTGTGAAACCCCCACTTCTCTTCTGTCCTCATCACAACCCATGTAGGTAGCATTTCAAAGACTATCTTAGGGCTTTCTGTCATGACATACCTCATGCATGGAATAAAATATTAAACAGTAACATAGTCAGCTCATTGGTCTTTTGAAAATGTTATTTAACCTACTACTTGGGATATAGAAATGGCAATGGCTATAAAACTAGAGTTTTGTTAGCTACAGGTTTTTAAAGAGCACATCTCCCCTGCTGAAACTTTAGTCCCCTTTTCAATCCTGGATTCTGATTCCCTGACTGCCTCTATTGCATAAATGTTCCTTCTCTACCTGGCTCTCTTTTTGATTGCAATATATAGCTGCTTCTTAAAACAAACCCTGTTTGAAGTTTAAGGATGTGGGGATCACTCTGAGAAAGACAATACAAACAAGACTGCACTAGCTTTTGCTCCTTCTTCTCTACAGTCTTTCATCAGGATTTGTCCTTCAGAGACCCCATCTGCTATCATAGCATCTAGAGCAAGCAGTGTATTATTCTGCTTTTACTCTGTAAAAACATTACTCTAGCAGGCTATAATTCAGCCCTATGATTCTAACACACATGACGTCCAGGGAGCATTCTCTCAGAGAGTGGTAGAAGCCCCAATCTGGATACAAACACAGTGTAAAGTGGAAATAGCAAATCTGTTTCAAGTTCACAGTCAGTAATGTGGATACAGAACAATCTGCATCCATTGGCCTAAATGCCAGGGACAAGCTTTGTGGTGTATTTCACAATGATGCTGTAGCCTGTCTTCCCTCTTTCTTTGCTGCCCAGTGTATCTACCTGCCTAAAAACCAACAACGACCTGAAGCTCAAGTCCCTAATATCTGCAGTGAAAGAGCAGCAGGAACAGACCGGTGCAGCGGCTTCCTCTAGAAA
Organism: Morus bassanus; assembly: GCA_031468815.1. NCBI lineage: Eukaryota > Metazoa > Chordata > Aves > Suliformes > Sulidae > Morus > Morus bassanus. The sequence goes on along the minus strand of CM062568.1, from coordinate 52,431,524 downwards.
CAGGGAAAAGAAGTGAAGCTTGTGGGTCTCCTAGAAACAAGATAAACAGCTCAGACTGATTTTCACCTGTGAATTCAGTTTAAACTCCCCATAACTAGGATTTCTAAGATAATACATTAATACCTCTCCTCAATTCCATCTCAAAATCAAATTTAATAAAAGAAATCCCAGTTTGTTAAAAACTGTATTGTCACAAGCTTGGTTCCTCTCTAGAATCAAGTATTGTGGTTTTTTGTTGGTTTGGTTTGGTTTTGTTTTGGTTTTGGGTTTTTTTGGGTTTGTTTTAATCATATTGGAATGCAATATGCATATGTACAATTCCTATCAATTTTCAGTGGGATTTAGAGCTCTCTGGCCCCCAATATTTTTGAAAATCTTTCCCAAAGTCTCTTGAAACCTAACTTCCCCCCACCCCACCCCCGCCCCAGATTGTTTGGGTGAATTTTTAACTACATAAAGAAAACATAACTGTGACAATAAACAGAGAGAGGCATAAATCACAAGCACTGAAGGCAATAATTTGTTTTTACCATTTAAAAAAAAAATCTTGCCTTTCTCTGAATATTATAAATGTAATCTTTGACTAAAATATATTCTTTTTTTTGTATTTTACATAGAGGAAGTTCAGGTGTAGCTCAGGGTGGTGGAAATAAATGAGTTACATGAAAAAAGATGTTGTGGGCTGTATCCCATGCATACATGTGGTTAAACTTACATAGCAGCTGGGTCTATGACATTTTCCTGAAAGGAGCAAGGCAGGGTGAATTATTCAAACAGAAACCCAGCTGACCAAGTCAGAGTTTTCAGTGTTTGTTTTTGAAAAAAACCTGTTAGATATTCCTGTCCTGACATGAAACATATCACAGTGTAAGTACTGTTGAACTGTCTCCTAGACATCAGAAATAAACCTCCACTGAGATAGCAAAATGTCTTGATTCTGTCAATTTGTGCTGAAGAACAGATCTTTTTGTTACCTGTTCAAACCAACCTAAGTTATTTACAATAAAACTTTTTTACAAAGCATATGACTTGCCTTTTTCTAAAGTTCAGGTACAAGTAGTAGTCTGCTACTTCGAGCTGCATTTACAGGCATGCAGAAAAACTCAGCCTTTAAAACTAAAAGTGTTCAACCAGAATAAATCCAGTATGAAACCTCCTTTTCCAAAAAGTCTTCCAACATGAACCCAATGGATAAAGGTCTAGTAAAAGGAGAAATACACTGAGCAGTTTTTATGCAGAAGATACAATTCTTTGGGGGCACATAAGTTTTCTTAAATGTGTAGAGCTCATGAGCTCATGCATGATGCATTTGTACAGGGATGTCTGGTCACATGGCAGGTGTAGGCTTAGAGTTGCATGGTCTTTGCACAAAGGCACAGGATGCTATCTAGGCCACTAAGAAAGAAGTTTGGATACTGCTGTAGTATTCAGTTAATAATTTTCACCTGGGTTAATCCACGATATAAAGTTTCAAAGCTATTTTTCAAGACATATGATTTTTTTTTTTTTGTTATCCCTCTTAATATTTTTTTTAACCTTGATCCACCTGGAAATGTATAGTCCAAGCTTGATGACATTTGGATCTAATTATAAATCATCATTATGTACTGTCTAAATGTTAATACTACAGGACATATTTTCCAAGGTAATACCTTGATTCCTGTTATCCATCACATTTATTGATATCAGGATAAAAATGTTGAAGAGCACAAAGATATTCCACTTTTATTTATTACCTCAGCTGAGATGAGACTACATTAATAGAGGGAACATTTGTGCTAGTGTAAATATTAAGAGACCTCAACCTTACACTAATATTTATATTTAATATTAGGAATCACTAACAGCAATGCCATTTCCAGATGTCTCTACATTTTCCTGTGGCAGAGACCCTTCTTTCTTCTGGAATGATTATATTCAGAAAGTCCATAAATCATTGATAGGACATTTGGCCTCTAGAGTAACAATTCATTAGAAACAAGATGAAGACACTTTTGAGATTCACTATATAGTCTTTAATTCATTTAAAAACAGACACTTTTTTCTGCCTGAGGCTCTGTGAATTAGGGGGGGTGTGCATTTCGAGCACACAAAGCACTATTTTGACTGTGTTACAAGACCATAAGGCAGGAATACATAGAATATTCCCTTCTTTCACAGTGTTTTGAAGATTGTTACATGTAAAACTTGAAATATGGCAATTCTTGGATCTCAAAGGAGTTTTATTTCTGTGGGAATTTTGGCTGTGCCATGAGTGAAGAACTTTGCTAGCAATTTCATAGTATTCTTTGACTTAGAAATCACTTCTTGAAATAAAAAGTTTTGCATCTAGTTATACTGTATCTTTTGATTTTATGGGTTTTTTTCTTGGATTTTGGGGGCTTTTTTCCCCCAGAAGCCTCAGTGAAACAGTTTATTGTGAAGTTTCAAACTTCCATATGAGTTTAAATGAATAGTAGATACACTGGCTGGAACCATCCCAACTGGAAGACCGTTAGCAAGGCATCAAATGCTACTGTGAACAAGAAATTACTTTAACAAGTCACTTATGAATTTCAGCATTTCAAACCTTCAAAGCCTTTTCTATTTTTTTTTTTTTTTTCATACTACAGCTACAGTTCTTGATCTGGAGTCAAAAGCTAGTGTGACACAATTTCCCTGGCCTCAAGCATAAAAACTTACTAACAGCATTATGTCCCTGTCATGGAATGCAATATGTGCATGTGTCTGTTTATGGATGTAAGCTGACCCAAAAAAAAGAGATCAAACAGGAAAAGTGTTACTGCAGATGTATTTTTCCTATAGTTAAAAGAGTATCTGTCAAAATGTGATCTTCTTGAGCTTTTAATTAAATATTAATATAAAGGGGAATAAAAATATCCAACGTAGTAGCTTTCCTTAAGCTCTAAATACACAGCATGAATGTGTATACACAAATTATATTATTTTCAACAAATAGGGCTCCATAATACGAATTTTTTTTAAGTGTCCATCTTAAATGTGAGCAAATGGGAACAGATATAGTGGCAATTCTTCTACATCTCATTAGTCTGCATACTGCCTTGAAGGTTACAGACAAACTTAATTTCAGGTGTCCCGTACTCTTAACCACCTCTACACACACTTTCTATTAAAATCCTGTCCTTTCCAAGACCAGCTTTCACTAGAAAATGGATTCAACATATTATCCTGTGGGTGCCTGAATCAGAGCTGTAAAAGTGCTAAAATGCGTATGAAATGCACTGGTATTGCCATATGTAAGTCTGCCTCAGTGCCTTTTCAGTTCTGAGATGGTTTGCTAAAGTGCACATGAACTGATGAAACTCTCAACTTATGATATGAAAACATTTAAACTGTAATTTTCAATTTAACTTTGTCATAGAATCCTTAAAGCATATATAGGTTAAATATTTAGGCATATTTTTAAAAAAATAAACAAAAAGACATTAAAAATAATTTTTCAATACTGTGTGACTTAGTCAAATAATTGATAAAGTAAGGACATTATTGCCACTATTCAAAACAATCAGCTACAAACACTACCTCAAGACAAATGCAAAGATGGAGAAAATATGCACAGATTGATTCCTTTGTTACATAAATTTAGAACTGACTTTGACAAGCTTCCAGCTGAGCCTTACTAGCCACAGAACACTCTCAATGCTGCAAATCTTTATGCATGCAAGATGTCTCACTAAAATCAGCAGGACGACTCATGTGAGTGCATGCTCTCATTTGCATCAAATATTTGTAGAAGGCAGTTCCTTGTTCAGATGTTACATGTGATAAAAACATGTTGGCCCCATCTAGAGTATGCATTCATACTCTGGGGCCTCCACAGATTTGTTACATTCTGTGTAGTGTTTGACAAGCAGCTAAGTGACCTAGCAATATTTATCTCACACTTGAAGCCTTTCAAACTTTCAGTGAACTTCCGGGTAAAAAAAAAAAAAAAAAAAAAGGGTGAGGCGGGAAAAGGGTGTATCCAGTAGCATAGCATCCAGGAGACCTAGACTTCAATTCTCACTTTCTCTCACCCACTGTATTGGAAATGCTGTTGAGGCAGCTGTTCAGCATTGCCTGCCATTTCGTTGCCATACAGCAATGACCTCTACACAAATTGGTGGTGGGGCTGATGAGAACCAAACTGCAAGTCCTCTCTCAGTCCTCCACAGTGCTAAAGATAGAATGAGGCTCCCTGGCAGTCTGAGATGTTAGAAATCCTAGCTTAACGTCCAAACACTGTGTTTATGTCAGTTATGTTAATGCCTACCATTTTATCGTGAGTCTTGGTACGTGCGTTTCCTTTAACATCCCTATCTTGGAATGATGTAATTACTTTTCAACTTCAACTTTCAGTTTCAAAGCTCTCCTTTCTGGTTGTACAGAAAAGGTAAAACCAGGTTCAAACTTGTGAAAATGTAAAAAGTTTAATGTATCAACTTTTTTTTAATCTAATTTCTGTGAAAACAACTACAGAAACAAGCAACTCTCCCAACTTGCTATTTAAAGTTGTCCCTTGCCCTGAAAGTATGTACTTAAATATAATTGTTAATCTGATAATGAATTTGACAAAAGCATTATTCTCCTGTTTGGTTTTGTTTTTTGTTTTTTTTTTTTTTTATGTAAAGAGCAAAGAGAAAAATTCATATGTCTCTGTCATTCTTTCTTTCTCTTCATTTCTTCATTTCAGGAGCAAAAGCTCCCTTTAAAGGTAGAAATAGCTCCAAGTATTTTTATAGCTTGTGACATTTTATGTTGCTCTATGTAAGGGAGAGTCTTTTTACTAGTATTTCTCAGGAAATGGGCTCATCACCAATCAGAAACATTAATTTCAAATTAGATTTCAATAATACAATGTGAGTTTGCAGGCATTTAAAAATTTTTAAATAAGTTGTGATATCATGCTAGTTGCCAAGGGACATTACATTTGAGATTTTTTCCTTTTTGAGTGGTGTTTTAAGAGTCCAACATATGTTACACCTCTCCTGATATACAGTGTTGTGGCAGTACCTGTGCAAAATTTATGAACATGACCTGTTTTATTTGATTATATAGAACCATGCAAAAGAAAAGCTTTCTTTCTGTGGCAATTGCATTAGCTGTAAGTGATTGGAAGAATGGTAGAATTTTGGCTGAAAAATAATCCCTAAATTTTAATAGAAACAATTTATAATGAAAAGTCCTTGCAATAAATCAAATTTCTTCTTTTTTGGTAGAAGAAAGAAGGAGAACTTTTTGTTTGGGTTTCCTTCAAAAACAGGTACATTTCATTGTGCTGTAAATTTGGGAGAAACAGTTGGAAAATTAAAAAATCTAAAAAACTAATTTTCTAACGCAACTGCCTTTTGAGATAGATAATGAGATTAGTTATGTTTAAAACATTTGGAAATAAGTACCGCAAACAATGTTCACACAGTGAACAGTGATTAAGGGCTGCTGAGAAGATATACAAGAGTCAATAAAAGGGTTGTGCACCTTATAATCCTCTAAAAGTTCTAACAACATTATGTACACAAACTAAAGTAGGAATTAGAATAAAATTAAAAGGAAAGCCCTTATGTTTTTCTCAAACTTTTTTGCCTATCTTTAAATAATATTTCTATTCTAAAGAGAACTATATGAGCAAAGAAAATATTACTATGTAGAATTATTCTGGCAAGTTTTATGTTAATGTACACACTGCTTTACTGAAATAACACAGTAAAATTTCTAGAGAAAGTGTTGAAAAGGAATATATTAATGATGGTTATTTATTTATACTCCAAATAAGTTTATATTTGTTAATAAAGATCACAAATGTACTAAGCAAAGAACAAACAGACAGGAAGACATAGACATAGAGACTTTCTAGTCCCTGGAATTATTAAGGAGCTGTGCCCTTCTGTTAAAGCAGTGATAACAGATTTTCCCTTGGTCCATTTTCTATAAAAACTGACTAAAAAAATAATGAAAAAAAATTATAGTGTAATCCCTGGGGATTCTTCTTGTTATAGAATTTCTGCACTATAAATAATCTCTTTTCTAAGTTGAAAGTATAATAACACAGTATATGAAACATTATTCCTTTAATTTCCAAATTATATTATTTTTCCAGTTTTGACAAGATTTAGTGCAAATACCCTCAACTACAGTATAAGTTGACTCAGTCCTTTCTCCTTCCATGTTTTTTCTAAGGATTTGATGGTTTAATAAATGTAAGTAAAATTATTTACTGCACAGTTCAGAATTCCTGAGCTGATATCTAAACCCAAAGATTTCAGTTTCCAAAATTCTCCCTAAAATGTTCCTTTTTCAAAATACAGACATAAGCATCCTTGAAAAAATAACCAACCCAAACCCAACAAATCTTAACACAGTTTGCATGCTTAAAATATAAATATATTTTATTTTAAAATTATTGTTTAAGTATGAGTTGAACTTCTGACAAATGCATGTCCTTATATTCCAAAGACATATGAAAACACATATTGCTATATGCATTCATCCCATTTGCTAAATCTCTGTAATTTCTGCTGAAATGCACCTGTTGCATCCTGGGGTCCTTCTTCGCCTAATCATTCAGACACGCAGAAACAGTCCATGGCTTTCTGCCAGCCCAGATGGAGAATCTTTTTTTTTTTTTCCAGTAGAAATTAGAGCTCAAGAGGAACTGCTGTGTGCTTAAGTCTTACTCTGGTTGAAAGTCATTGAGCCATAGTGAATCTTGAGGCTAAGCTGGAGAGTACTTCAGGCTACTCCCGTCTAGGCATGATCATCATTAACACAGGGAAAAAATGCATGCTTAAAGTGCTTATTTTGCAAGGCATTTGCAGACAAGGATAGTTCTAGACATACATCCTTAGAAATATGCAACATAAGCGTTTTGAGCTGAGATCTTAATCTAACAGCAGTGGTAGGTGAAGAAACTACTGTCCCCTGCTTGGCTGTCACACCTGGGAAGAAAGCATCAGACAAGCTCACAGAAATAGAGGACTGCAGCCAGAGCCTTGTGTGCCTGAAAGATGAGCTCGAGCACTGAGCTATAGCCATTGCTCACATTTCCACTGTCAGAGAAGAAGTAATAGACCTGTTTCTTACACAGCAGCTAAGAGAAAAAATGATGATACTGATCTTACTGAGAACTCTTCCATTTATTTGAATGGGACCAGAATTTCACCCACCCTGTGCTAAAGTTGAAAGAGACTATGTTTAGTGTTAGTGAGACTTAGTCTATATTTACTTCCATATGTTGAATTAGAAATACCTAAGGAATAAGGTATTAATTATGATAGAAAAAAAAGTTGGGAGAAATTAACATTAATGTAGCAAAATTAATAATTTTTCATACAATATATCTTCAAAAGAAGAAATATTATTGCAAAGATAATTAAAGAGTGAGAAAAAATATTTTAAAATCATAGCATAAAAGCAATAAGCCTCTCTCCTTGGTAATCAAACTTAGAACACACAATAGCAGGACTAGAATTTCTGGCTAAATGCTCAATATATAACCCTGTCTAAAGTATATCTTAGTGTATAGAAATAAATCAATGTGCTTATACTGGTGAAAGTAGGAGGTGTATCTGTTGACCTGAAGACTACCCTCAGTTTGATAATTTCTTAAATCTCTTCAACTCATTTTGTTTTCTTATGTTCCTTTTCCTCTAAGAAACATATTTGAAGACTTTATGAAAATGAAGTTCTTATGTATACAGATGTTTGATTTTATTTCTCTTGTAGATATTTCAAATGAGAGAGTGAAATTAACATGAGACTTCATGAACATTTCTGTGTGAACATGAGTAGGTACAGAATTAAAATAAATATTCTGAAGTTCAGGTAATTTTTTTCTGACAATTAAGCAAATCATGTAAGTCGTTTACATGTTTGAAAGCCCTAAGAGGTAGCCAGTACGTTATTAATTTATGAAATTACAGACAAAGCTCAGAATGATGGGAGTCTTTAGCTCAAGCAATCAACTTGGACTAGCTGGGTTAAATTAGAACGTAAAAGGTATTAATGATGGTACTCTTGCACAGAAATCTACTGGATAGAGTATTGCACAGGAAATGTTGAAAATTACCTACAGGAGCTGCTTGGCCCAAGGAACAGGGCAGAATCTGATTCAGCTGTGTCCTCCTGCAGCCGGCCGGAGGGCTGCAATACTTCTTTTTAATTAATTCTTTAACAACTGTTCAATGAAAACAAATTTAACTGAGGGAACAGGTTTTCCAGTCTTTTGTTCCTGGCTGAGAGATTTCACCACTGGGCCATGATTACATGATTAGGCTTTCAATTTCCTGACAACAATCTAATAAAGAAGCAACATCCTGTTATTGCTGGCATGAAACAGAGTGAAATGGAGATAAAGGAACTTGCTTGATATCACAGAAGACATCTGTGGCAAAACCAAGTGCTTGAATCTAGCTCTTCTAACTCCTGTCATATTAACAGCACCATCCTTCCTCTTCTTAGCTTATCTGAGAACTCATAAAAGAGTGCTCAGGACAACTGGAGACTAAGCTGGTAACATGCTGTTGTGGTTTAAGCACAGCCAGCAATTAAGCACCACACAGCCACTCACTTGCTCACTGCCCTGCAGTGGGATGGGGGAGAGACTCAGAAGAGTAAAAGTGAGAAAACTTGTGGGTTGAGATAAAGACAGTTTAATAAGTAAAACAAAAGTCTTGCACACGAGCAAAGCAAAACAAGGAATTCAGTCACTACTTCTCATCGGCAGGCAGGTGTTTAGCCATCTCCAGGAAAGCAGGGCTCCATCACACATAACAGTTACTTGGGAAGACAAGCGTCATCACTCTAAACATCCCCCCTCTTCCTTCTTCTTCCCTCAGCTTTATATGATGAGCATGACGTCATATGGTGTGGAATATCCCTTTGGTCAGTTGGGGTCAGCTGTCCCGGCTGTGTCCCCTCCCAGCTTCTTGTGCACCCCCAGCTACTCGCTGGTGGGATGGTGTGAGAAGCAGAAAAGGCCTTGACCCTGTGTGAGCACTGCTCAGCAGTAACAAAAACATCCCTGTATTATCAACACTGTTTCCAGCACAAATCCAAAACACAGCCTCATACCAGCTACTATGAACAAAATTAACTCTACCCCAGCCAAAACCAACATACACGCTTTAAAAAGTAATGATGGCCTTGTAACAATAAAAATGCCACTCTTTTCCAGAGTACCACTTTTTCCAGCTGGTGTCAAGATCCTAGAGCAGGTCGTCATGTAAAATTTTTACTAATGGGGATATGTGCACTGAGTTTCAAACCTGGTTTATTTAAAAAAATCACGAGATAATTTATCCAATTAACATTCATGATTCTGGAAAACATTATAAGAATATCATATATGATCTCTCTAGGAATTCAGTTATGATTTTCTCTGGAAAATGTTTATTAATGTAATGTTATTCTGTTAGGGCAGTTAAACAGGAAGAAGGAAAGATGTCAATACCTCTGCTTGTACTTTCAAAACAAGAGAAACATTAAAACAAGGAACATATTGCAAAATTGGTGAGAGAAAAAGTATTACTGCAAAGAGAAGTCAAGTCTGAGTATCTAAGGTGTTTTTAGTACCAAAGAAAAGCCTTTAAGCAAAAAGATGTTAAGGTTGACACTGTCCCTCTAAGCAAGAAGTGTCCTCAATCTAAAACATCTAATCTCACCCATCAAAACACAGTATTTCAAAAAGTCTATGTAGAGGACTTATTTGTCATTTTTTTCCAGACTGTCAGCCTGATGAAAGGTTTTTGTTGTTTTTAAAACAATACTCAGACAGCATTGCCCAAGTTGTTCAAGATGCAAGTAGTGTTCGAAGCTTAAAACACCATGAAAAACATCTATTAAAAATAATTCTGTCTCAATACATTCATCTTCTGGCTATGGGCTTTCAGAATTAGAAGAAAAACAGGCAAACACATGATCTTAAAGTAAAGTTCAGTTCCTAAAGTAAGTTCTTTATTACTGTCTTTTTCAATTCCCTTCTGAAGCCCAAATTAAGTCTATACAGATTGTCAGGTCTTCAATTTCTTTCCTAATGTTGTGTCAGTGAATATCACCATGGAGAACAATAATTACTTTCATATACCTGCTTTTGCCACTAAATAATTCTAGAGATTTTGTTTATATGTTAATCACAGGAGAAAAAGAAAAAAAGGAGGGGAAAAAAAGTAGAGCTATGTGATTCACGATATCCTTCCAAGTAAAAACAGAAGAGTTACATTGCAGTGGTTTCTCCTGTTGGCTACAGCTTTTCAGAGTGATCTATAGGTCAAACACAAAATCTAGTACTCTGTTCTGAAAAATAAATTAAACTGCATTGTTCTAGAAGAGATATGCCAGGGAATTAATAAGAATGACATTTCATAATATAATGTAATCCCAGAAACAAAAACAACAGACCCAATTTAAGAATCTAACTTCTATTTTCCATTTTTTAGGTACTTGAATAAATCCAAATATTGCTAGAATACATTACATATTAGCCCATTTAATAACATCATGGAACCTCTGTGTACCATTTATCCTCTCTTGAGGCTCACCACTGCTTTAATCCAAACAATTACTTGTGTATGTGAATGAAGACACCAGATCCCTTATTAGCACCGTTTTCAACCTGAATGAGAATGGATAATTTTGTTAGATGGTTGCATGATGAAAGTAGGTCATTAAATCCTTTAAGTGCAGTTCTTAACAGCTCTTACAGAGAGAGGGAGGCCAAGATGAAAAGCAAGAGGGAGAGAGAGAGACTTTGTTTTTGACAATGTTTCAGCAGTTTGCTCAAGTTTATTTTCGTCCCCAATGTAATACACTGCTATTTGATACAATTATTTTGAAGAACAGGCCAAAACACTGAAAGGAAGCTGGGTAATGAACCTCTTACCTTGACTTCTTTAAAGATGAGACACTGGTAGGTGGCAGATCACCTAGCAACATCCCAACTTCTTGATCTCAGTTGTAGTCCTGCTGTAAGATGCCACTAATCATCTTGTTACACAGGAGATATTAGATAAACCAAAGAGATGAACCGCAAATTTAGCTATGTGATAGCCTACATCACAGAATCTCAGAATCACAGAATGGTTGAGGTTGGAAGGAACCTCAGGAGGTCACCTGGTCCAACCCCCCTGCTGAAGCAGGACAACCTAGAACCAAGACTGAGTCTAGATGGATTTTTAATATCTTTTAGGATGAAGACTCCACAACCTCTCTGGTCAGCCTGTGCCAGGGCTCAGTCACCCTCACAGTAAAAACGTGTTTCCTGATGCGTAGACAGAATCGTCTGTGTTTCTGTGTTGCCTCTGGTCCTTTCACAAAACACCACTGACAAAAGCCTGGCTCCTTAATCTTTACACCCTCCTTTCAGGTATTTATACACATTGATGAGATTCCCCCTGAGCCTTCTCTTCTCCAGGCTAAGCAGTCCCAGCTTTCTCAGCCTCTCCTTGTATGACTGGTGCTCCAGTCCCTAAATCATCTTGGTGACCCTTCATTGGACTCTCTCCAGTATGTAGCCAAATATGGCCTTATCTATGCTGAGTAGAGGGGAAGGATCACCTCCCTTGACCTGCTGGCAATACTTTGTCTAATGCAGGCCAGGATACCATCAGCCTTCCCTGCAATAAGGGCACATTGCTGGTGTGCATCAGAACCCCCAGGTTCTTTTCTGCCAAGCTGCTTTCCAGCCTGACAGCCCCCAGCATGTTAGTGCTTGGGGTTGTTTCTTCCCAAGTGCAGGTCATTACATGTCTCCTTGTTGAACCTCATGAGGTTCCTGTCAGTCCATTTTCCAGCCTGTCAAGGTCCCTCTAGATGGCAGCACGACCCTCTGGCATATCAGCCACTCCTCCCAGTTTGGCGTAGTCTGCAAACCTGCTGAGGGTACACTCTACCTCATCATCCAGATCATTAATGAAGATGATAATCAGGACTGGACCCTGTATTGACCCTTGGGGTACACTGCTAGTTACTGGCCTCCAACTAGACTTTGAGCCACTGATCACCACTCTCTGGTCCAGTTTTCAACCCACCTCACTGTCTGCTCATCCATCCCACACATCAACAGCTTGTCTGAGGATTATTTCCTCCAAGCTCAGGAGAAGTCCATCCCAATGGACTGATCCCAATGAAGATCTTATGGGAGACAGTGTCAAAGTCCTTACTTAAGTCCAGGTAGACAATACCTAGTGCTATCCCCTCATCTACCAGGCTAGTCATTCAATTCATTATAGAAGTTTTATCAAGTTGGTGAAGCCATGCTGACTACTTCTGATGATTATCTTGTCATTCATGGTCCTGGAAGTAGTTTCCAGGATTAGCTGTTCTATCACCTTCCCAAGGACTGAGGTGAGACTGACCAGTTTGTAGTTCCCTCAGCCCTCCTACTTGCCCTTCCGGAAGATAGGAGTGACATTTGCCTTCCTCCAGTCTTTGAGCAGTTCTTCCAGTCTCCATGATTGATTAAAGATTGTTGGGAGTGGCTTTACAATGACATCTGCCAGCTCCCTCAACACTTACGGCTGCATCCCATCAGGGTCCATGAACATATGTACGTCCAGGTTGCTTGCATATTGCCTGACCTGATCCTCTTCCACCAAGGGTACATCTTCCTTGCTCCAGCCTTTCTCCCTGGTCTCTGGGACCTGGGATTCCTGAAGATCCCTTTTGTTATTAAAGACTGGGGCAAAGAAGGCCTTTTCCATATCCTGTTTAACCAGGTCCCCTGTCTCTTTGAGTGATGGGCCCACATTTTCCCTAGTCTTCCTTTGATGCTTGTGTACTGGTTGAAGTCCTTCTTGTTGTCTTTGACATCCCTGGCCATTTTGGCTTTGGCATTCCTAACTTCATCCCTAGATTCTTAGACAATGTTTCTATATTCCTCCCAGGTTACTTATTCTTGCTTCCACAATTTTTGTCTTTGAGTTTGGTGAGGAGGTATTTTTTCATCCATGCAGGCCTCCCGGCATTTTTGCATGACTTCATATTTGTTGGGATACACCAGTCTTGAGCTTAGAGGATAAGATCTTTGAATATTAACCAGCTTCCTTGACCCATCCTTCCCTCCAGGGCCTCATTCTGTGGGATTTTTTCAGAGCAGTTCTCTGAAGAGGCCGACGTCTGCTCTCCTGAAATCCAGGGTTGTGGGCTTGCTTTTCACCCTCCTCCTCACCTTCAGGATCCTGAACTCCACCATCTCACAGGCATTGCAGCCAAGGCTGCCTTTGACCTTCACATCCCCAAGAAGACCCTCCTTGTTGATGAGTATGAGGTCCAGTAGAGCACCTCTTCTCCTTGGTGGAGGAAGTTATCACTAATGCACTCCAGAAACCTCCTGGATTGCATATGCCTTGCTGTGTGCCTGCTACAATGTCACCTTTGCCTGTCCTTTCATTAGTCCTAGCCCATAAACTTTCCTTCAGCTCCTCTTCCACCCCCGGGCAGAGTTCCATGTTCTCCAGCTGCTCTCTCACATAAAGGGGGCAACTCCCCCTCCTTGTATTCCAATCCTGTCCTTCCTAAAAAGCCTGTATCCCCCCAGTGCAATACTCCAGTCATGGGAGCTATCTCACCAGTTTTCCATGCTCCCAAGAAGGTCATAGCCCTGCAACTGCAAAGAGACAGAAGTCAACCAAATGACTTGGCCTTATCTCAGTGAGGTTAAAACATGATTAAAGTCTGTAGATGTCCCTATGATGGAGATAAAATGTTAAATAATAAAATAAAACATACTCCTACAAATTAGCAGTTAGAATCGGGTGCTGTAGCTACAATGATGTTTTGGACAACAGCAATGTAAATCCTGAAAATAGGAAATTTTATTCAACTTAATGATGGATGTAAAATCTTCTTTCTCCTACCTCTGCATTTCTATATTCATTTCATAGTATCATTCATTTACACTATTACCTGCTACCATTACATGCTGCCAAAATTGGAAGGGAGCCAGTATCTTTTATTAGTTCCACAGATACACTTGAGTAACAATGAAAAAGGCATATTTTTTCAGATGTTCTTCAGGTCTGAAAAGGAAGAACTAAATTTGATACTATATAAATGCTGGGAACAGTTGCCATGAAATTCAGTTCATTATGTTAGCTGATCATTTTGACAGAAAAGGGTAGTTAACATTTGGAGTCAACTGTCAGGTTAACAAGGATAGAAGTAAAAGATAAAGCCAGTGGGTAAAAGATGTAATTTCATGACGCTGCTTTTTCAGGAAAGACAGTTTATGAGTTCCCCATCTTGTCCCTGTTTGTGCCCCTCCACAGATGTAGCTAAGTGAAATTGCAAGGGTCAAAATGGTGTCTTATTCCCAGTACAGGTAATTTCAGTGAGCCAGTTTACAAGCTGCTGTTCAAGCTGTTGTGCAGGTGAGCTATGATCAAAGGGAGCAAATGGCATGGCTACTCCAGGCTGGCTTTGAAAGAAAAGCCATTGTCTTATGAAACTACACACTGAGGGGAAGAGAGTGAAAGAGAGATGTAACTGATTCTTGTGGTATAATGAGGGTTAGCAGAAGGTGAGGGTGAAAAATTTGCAATGGATGATAAAACAATGCTGCTTAGAAGTCCACAGAGGAAGTCAGATTTGAAAGTGGTTTTTTTCCCCCACAAAAACTATCCCAATATTTCTCTTCCTAGATGATTACAGCTACAAGAGCATAATTGTCAAAAAATATCATCTTTTTTGGGAAACATATCTGCAAAAGGAAAAAGAATATCATTTGAAAACCTATGTTTTCTCATAAAGATAGTTGCCTTTCAAAAAAACCACAATGATAAAACATATTAGTTCTCCATGTCTATTGCTGTACAGTACTTAGGTTTTGAGGAGAAAGCAGGGATATCTGATAGAAATCTTTATATAGTCTATCATTCATTCTCATTGATGGACTGCTTTCTTCTAGTTCTACAGATGTTATAATGCAAACATCTGTAGTGCATTGTTCAAATACATTTCTTTTACTCAAATTTCCTTAATTTCCCCAGGCTGCAACAAATAGACATTCCATACCATTCCATACTATTATTGAGCAGGACTTGATGTTCAAGTTAAATTTCTGGTTTGTATGGTTATAGGTATGGTTGATGGAACTGCACATTAACATTCTGACTTTCACATAATTTGTAAAAAGTGTGCTGTTTTTGGTTGGAATAGAGTTAATTTTCTTCATAGTAGCTAGTATGGGGATATGTTTTGGATTTGTCCTGAGAACAGTGTTGATAACACAGGGATGTTTTTGTTATTGCGGAGCAGTGTTCACACAGGGTCAAGGACTTTTCTGCTTCTCATACCATCCCACCAGCGAGTAGGTTGGAGGTACACAAGAAGTTGGGAGGGGACACAGCCGGGACAGCTGACCCCAACTGACCAAAGGTATATTCCATACCATATGATGTCATGCTCATCATATAAAGCTGAGGGAAGAAGAAGGAAGAGGGGGCACGTTCGGAGTGATGGCATTTATCTTCCCAAGTAACCGTTATGTGTGATGGAGCCCTGCTTTCCTGGAGATGGCTGAACACCTGCATGCCACTGGGAAAGAGTGAATTAATTCCTTGGTTTGCGTTGCTTGCATGCTCATAGTTTTTGCTTTACCTATTAAACTGTCTTTATCTCAACCCATGAGTTTTCTCACTTTTACTCTTATTCTCTCCTCCATCCCACACAGTGGGTGGAGTGAGCGAGTAGCTGTGTGGCGCTTAGTTGCTCTCTGGGGTTAAACCATGACAACGTGCTCTGTGAGCTGTTCACTGTATGTACAATTGCTTAATGTAATGTGTTTCTAATGCATGAATCTCAGGCTGTTTGTGTACTGCATCTTTAATAATTTTGTTCTGCTCTAAAATGTTAAGTAAAATTATTTTTTATTCTCTGTGAATTTTTGGATAAGAGAATAAGCATCTTACCTCCATATATTTCCTTTATTTGCCTTTATTAAAATGCAAATTTATAAGGAAAGGAAAAATAAGTAAAGGGAAGAGGAAAAAAATTGAAATGTTTTAACTTCTTTTTTTCTGAATGAGTACTACTGTAAAAATATAAAAAATGACATCTGCACGTTTATCCATTTTTTATATTTGTTTCAAAGTTTTGCAAGTTTATTCGAACCTTGTAGAGAAGTATTTCATTACAGCCTTCAGTTACATTGTACCAACCTTTCTGTTCTTTTTTTGACAGGCATCTACCTGGGATTATATAACATAAAAATTACATGGGGATAGTCTTAGACTGTAATTGAAAAATGGTATAATTCATCATTTTCACTTGGTTTTTCAGAGTCCTTTTCTCTCTAGTATCTATGTCTCTCAGTAGCTGGACTGACCCATCTGAGAAAAAAACAATGTTTGTTCTGGTGTGAGTTGCAGTTCTCATTATTAACAAATAGTCATCTAAATCAGCGCAAGTAACAAAAACATTAAATGTGAAATCACATGTATGTCTGCCTTTAACAAAAACATACTTTTCATTAGGGATAATGACTCTTCTGTTTATCTGATTGTGCCTCTTAAAGTTAGTATGCTTTGTAATCCAAGATGTGCAGGTGATATCAATGTGTTTGCAAAATGACTATTTGTGGTAGTATCAGACTGGAAAAAGGACTGGGGTAACCATCATCACCATAGCCTAAAAGCATCTAAGGAACTGTTCAAACACCTTAACCTAACATAAAATCCCATTCCAGTGCTCCAAAATCCTCCATAGCACTACTTAGTATACAAGTATACAGGTAGCCTCAGGGGTTTTGCTCAGTTTTGTGAATAAATGAGGCTTTGGTCTGTATTCTAGGTGCTAAAAGATACCCAGTTTTAACAAATTCTTATGAGAAGAGTTTGAAGTTTCCACATTTTCCTTACTGAAGATTTTGAAAGAAATTAAATTAGTCATTATTCATACTGTTAGCCTGGACTGCTTGCCACCATTACAATTATACAAATGGTTGCTTTTGCTTCATTATGGTACCTGCATTCTTTGACAAAGTGACCTTTTTCAGTCTGAAAACTAAACAGTCTGCATGTAATGAAAAGACCATATGCAATGAATAAACATTTATTCATGGAGAATGTAATGTTTAAATTAGAATGAAAAGGTCTCCTAGAACTAAATATTATTCAATTAGAAAAGGGCAAAATAAATATCCAAATTAGTCTCAGAATTAGCAGGCTTTGCATGTCAAACTGGAAGATTTCAACTTAAAACAGAGCAATAGTCAAGGGAGTCTAAAATATTTTGTTTCCTGTTTGTTCCTGCATGACTAGATTCTCCTTATGCTTTCTCAGTTTACATCAGAGTTAGTGGGTTTATGTCATTAATACTGGAGCAATTGTTTGTTTCCCACACCCATAACATCCTGTTGAAGGAATTTCCCAAGCAGAGGACTGGTGCCTGGAAATGAAGATCCTTTTCTGTCTCACTCTTACACAGTTAGTTTGAAAGTAAGGGTACATGATAGAGAGCAGTTGTGCTACCATGTATTGACATCTACTGTAAAGCTGTAATTGACAGTGAAAAAATTTTGAGTCAGCCTCAATTATAAAAGAAATATATTACTCTAAAATACCCACATCAAGCAACAGACTAAGCATGAACAATAAAATGTCAAATCATGGTAACTTAATCTTTCTTAGCTGTATGCTACGACCTCTATAGGTTCTGTCTTGCTGGGAAAGAAAGTAGTGGTTGTCAGCACTAGCTATTTGAGCATGACTTCAGTTAGGTAATTTTTATAATCAAACCTAAACAATAGGGTAATATTTTTGACATCAGGATCATGTATCTTTACAGTTTTCTGTGTCAGGTTTGCCCACATTGGAAGTCCATAAGGTATTCTACTTTCCAGAGCTTCTGATCTAACCTGGTATAGAATTGTAAAGCTAAATGATGAAATTTTCAAATTCTTATAAAATGGAAAAAACGGGGAAATAAGATGTCTAGAAGATATAAGCAAGGATATGCTTCCTGACCACACAGGATTTCTTCATTTTGTTTTACCAGCTGAGTAGTTCTTTTTTCAGACAAGACCATTCGTTCCTTCACCACAGAGGTCAGCTTTTGTTACTTTATAGCTTTGTTCCCAGACAGTGGAGTCGTCTAACTTATTCAAACAAGACGCTTTAATTTGAGAGCTGTATGAAATATTTTATTTCTCTTCCTCTGAACAAAATCATATAGCAAGCATTTTTTCATAAACCAATTCAAAATCAAAGAGCATTCTGCTCTGCTTATTTAATCTGGAGCCCTATCAGTTTAATCCATAGTTCACACAGTATTTCCAACCTCCCAGATAATGCCAAACTTGATTTTTTTTTTTTTTTTTAATTGCTGTTTTAGCATTATCTGCCTACCAGCTCTACAGCAATTAAGAAAATTAGCCTTTTCTTCCCAGGGCAATTTCTAAATAAACAGACTTCCTCCAAAACAAGCAAACTACAACCCCAAAAGGAAAAAAAAGGAGAAAATGAAGACACATAAATTCTTTTTCAACTCTAGTTATATCTCACAGATTTAAAACACACAGCACCCTTGTGGAAGAAATGGACGTGTTTTCCATCAGCCAGCAACCACTATCCTTCCTAGTCTCCAAATCTGACAATATAAAAGGGCTGACCAAAGAATAAAAAATGTTCATTGCTTCTCCATGAGATAAAGCTGGATTTTGCTACATTTCCCTGTGAAAATCACACACTCTCATGCATAGCATTGCAAATTTGCTAGCTGTTTACAAAATACTTTTGTTCATTTTATACATACACAACAGTTTTTATTTACGTCATGCATTCTTGTCATGTTTGGAGATACTCTAGTTTTAGTGGCCTTTTGATGTAGGTATAATATATATGGATGTCAGGCACACACTTTGCTGAAAGTCCAGCTTGGTCCAGTTCAGTTGCAGCCCCTCAGTCCCAATTAGCTTCATCAGCATTGCCCAAAATTATTCAACACAATACAGAATTCCTGTCAGACACATCAGCAGTAATTTCTAATTTCACTGATCTGTTAGACACCTAGTACCTTAAAAAAGGTAAACTTATGCTCTATTTGAAAGGACCCACCAGAAAGAGGCAGCAGACTTAGAAGCACAGAAAGTTGTGGTGTTTTTATGACTTTAATTTTCCTATTCGGAGGGGACCATTGTTTACTTAACTGAATGAGTTAAGCTCATAACTAACAGCTCATAAGCTCATAACTAACAGCTATTGGCTTGCTACTCTTGAAGTAATAGATATTACATCTCCTAGCATTAATTATAAGTTTATTATTATTGAATATTAATTGTTATTTTTCCAGCTTACATACAAATGCCATGCAAAGATGTCAGCATTATGTTGTACCTTCTATAAACATATATTTGCTTTTGCACCTACTGTAATGTTTTGAGATTATGCAGATGTACATTTGACAATTTTTCTTTTTACTAAGCAGCTGGACATTATGCAAACTTCATTTAAGAGAACAAACCAGAAAACAAGTAATTTCCTTCCCTGTTAGTAAACAAAGTAATATCCAGACTTTACATAAATAGAGAACACAGAAATTGAAAAGATACTGGAAAAATGTGGCAGCATACAATGCTTTTTATTTAAAATAATTGTAGAGAGAAATAGCCCTGGTTTCAGAGAGGACTGAAATACACATAATGATACACACATATGAACCTTCCCTTTAAAATCAGTAAGTTTCAATGAGCTAATTTTATATGTAGGAGCAGTCCTAATGCACATTGTGCTGAATGCCATTTTAATGTGATCCTTCTTGGGAACTTCTGACTTTTTCAAATTCTGTTCCAGATATTTATGTGTATATTTTCAGTTAACTACAACTACATTTTTAAGCTTTCCTTTCATATCTGGAGTTCATTTCCAGTGGCTTTATTTTGTATTTTATCTTCGGTTTTTAAGGTTGGATGGGGTTGTTTTCTGTTGTTGTTGTTTTGGGGGATTTTTTTAGATCTTGTTGAATTTTCTGAGTTTTAGGAGGGTTTTTTTTGTATCAGATCAGCTGTTGAGTGATTGCTTGTTTAATTAAGCGTCAATTCTTTTTGGTACCCAGGCAGCACTGCATATGTCGGCACACTGCTGATCAATATATAGGACCTTATTTGACAATCTTAACTAAGGCTGAACAGTACTTACACATGCAGTCTAAAATCAGGCCGCCCATAAAATAGCAGTCAACATAAGTAAAGATTATAAAAGAGATTCACTGATATTGATTTATGTGGAAAAATATTTGTTTCTATGTACTACTAATTTCTTTCCAGTGCCCTATTTTGATTGGTGGACATGAAGCCATCACATCAGTTATAGCTTATCTTTATTGCTCTAATTGCTTTTATGCTATCACAGAAGAGTTTGTGCACCTGTGTAAACATGTAAGACACATCCTAAAAAGAAGTGAATGACCATTTGGAAAAAAAAATCCCATGAAAACATTGCAGTGGAAAATAAAGATAAAAGAGATAGAAACAGTCGATTTTTACAATTTCTATTCCCTCTTCTCAAAATCATGTCAAAATTCCTAATGACTTGGGCAATCCAATGTTTAAGGTGATGGTTAAAAGAGGCTATTAAAATTTCTTTATAAATAGCATAACTCTTTCAGCTTTAGAATTTTGAGAATAGGATTTTCCTTTTTTGGAGAGTTCTGGCTGCATTACCGGGCAAATGTTAATCTGTCATAACTTTACTACTTCTAAAGGGAAGTGAATGTCTTACATAACAGAATACACTGAGGACTTGAAATGAACTATTATTATTGTTATTTAGGTCACTGAAACCAGAAGAATCTCTTCACTGAAACAGCTCAGGTCAGGGGTCTGGTCCCTACTAAAGGCATTATTTTACACTTTTGTTTTAACACTCATTAAAGCACACGTGTTGCAGAACTGGAAAAAGGAATGCACAGCACAGTGTCCTCATTACTAATCAGAATCAGGCCCCTTTTTTTTCTTCTGAATGCACACAGTTAGTAGTTCTGAATGCACACAATTAGTAGTTCTGAAGTCCAGTCTTTAACATTTCTGTTGTTTCTTCAGGGACAGAAAGAGGTGGCTTCAAGCAAGCTGGCCTAGAGCTGAGTCCTTCTGAGAGAGCTCTGCAATCACAAGGTTCACACTTCCCAGATCTTTAGACCACATGACCTTCATATTTAAGCTTCAAATCAGTCTTGAAGGCTGACTATTACCAGAAAAGTCTGCATAAACTTTCTAGTCCTGGAGGCAGTGACTTCTCTACAGCTAAGAGATAGATACAGTAGTCACAGGTGAAGGGAGAGAAAGCTCTATCTCCTGTCTCCAGGTGTGCAGATAGTCTCTCTAAAGAGATCTGATATGGCAACTATTAACATCGGAGTCAAAAGTTCAGCACCCTTTCTCCTTGTCAAACTGCCTCTGATGGAAGGGCAGAATTAAAATCATCAAGGCTTTTTGACTGAGTGAAACAATGAATATAGTCCTGGTTGAAGGCTACACAATGCACCCAAAGCTGGTCCATTTATTTCTAGTTCCTGTCCAATCAGCCACTAGAGAATTATGTTCAGATGACAAGTTGCTTCATAACAATGATTCTACAGAAAAAAGTTTTGACATGTTTCCCATGGTGTTCCACACTTGTATGCACATTTTTGATCAATTTAGGTTATCAACAATGTTTAAAATAGAAAACATTCAACAAAGCTTTCCATTACAAACTTAAAAGCAAAATTTACAGAGTTAAAACTGTAACTATCAGCAGGTGAAAATAAGTTTACTCTCTTATATGCTCACCCTATTTTGACTAGAATTTGGCTTCTCTAGATCTTTGACACTGGATATATCTTTTGCAGAAAGCAGTATTTTTTATTAAAAAAAAAATCTTATCTGCAAGTTTCTTAATCTCTAACTACAGAACCGAACTGAATAGGAAACCCCCTGTACCTTAAATGGTCTCTGTATCATGATAAGTGCATGAGTATACCTTACTCATTTCCAGGCACTCTGCTCTCTCAAGTGTCTGTTAGGAGTTGGAGACTAATGGTGACTTCAAAGATGGTGTAAGACAGCAGCCACAACTGATCCAAGCCCTACATTGTAAGTGAAGATAGCAGCAGAAGCAGCTCTGTGCAGGGCTGTGGTTTACATCCCATTAATATTATACAAAACAGTTTAGGAATCCATGTCTTGTATGATACATTTTTTGCTCAGAGCCATAGTACTCAAAAACTATTACAGTATTTTAAAAAAGCAAAAGAACTATTAAAGTACAACGTCCTTTTTGTTCTTTTGATCCAATAATTACTGTCTATCATTTAAAGGGTGTATTATTTGTAGTCTGAATCAGCTTGGATTCTTTGTTTATTTGCTGATTCTTGGGATGATCTGAGAATAAGATTCTCTGTCTTTGAAATCTTCAAGATTACTTTTCCTTTCTGGAAGGCTTGCAGGAGTCAAACAAGTCCCTGAGTTCAAGAGCTATTAATGAAACTTGGTAGCCAATGATATGCAGGTGTTCATATCAGATTAAGATTCTGTGACCTTTAAATATACAAGTCCCATCCACTAAGTACAAAGATTACAGTTGTGCTCTGCTGCAGAAAAGAGGAAGAAAAAAAAATATGAAAGGATTGTTCTCTTATTTTCTTTGGATACAATAAAACCAATCTACACCTGGGTGAATCCTTTCAGCTCCTTTTACATTCAGTGGAGAGAAATGCAAACTCTTTATTCCACTGATTATACAGGGAGGTTAGGGAATTGTCTCAGAGACAGACTCCATTTGGTCACACAAATTCCCCTTTTGCATCTAGTGACTTGTTTAGTCAGTACTTACACAATTATAATACAAAAACTGACTGCTGAAATACCATGCAAGTTAGATAAGCAAAGGTTGAATATCTGTTTTAAGCCCAGCTGTCATTTAAACTTACCAGCATGGGTCCAGTAGCCATGGCCATCATAGGCCAGCTAGGCACTGTGCTTCCTTCTGGGGAGACTCAGAGATCCCTCATACTGACTAAGGAGTTTCCATTTAACTTAACTAAAGAGATGATTAAATTAGGAGCCTGTCACACCTATCACGTGTATTACCATGTATGTCGCACAAAAATATTTGTAAGCTCTTTCTCCATTAATCTTAAAAAAATAGAAAAGAAAATAGTTCTGTTTAACTGATTTATAGAATCACAGAATACTAGGTTGGAAGGAACCTCAAGGATCACTGGGTCCAACCTTTCTTGGCAAAAGCATGGTATAGACAAGATGGCCCAGCAACCTGTCCAGCTGAATCTTAAAAGTGTCCAGTGTTGGGGAATCCAGCACTTCCTGGGGACATTATTCCAATGGCTGACTGTTCTTGTTGTGAAAAATTTTCCTCTTGTGTCCAGTCAGAATCTCCCCAGGAGTAACTTGTACCCATTACCCCTCGTCTTATCCATGTGACTCCTTGTAAAAATGGAGTCTCCATCTTCTTTGTAGCCACCCTTTAAATACTGGAACACGGTGATAAAGTCTCCCCTAAGCCTTCTTTTCTCAAGACTGAACAAAACCAGTTCTCTCAGCCTTTCCTTCTATGACAGGCTTCCCAGACCTTTGATAATTATTGTGGCCCTTCTCTAGACCCTCTCCAGCCTGTCTACAAACTGAAAATTCATTAAAACAAAGAAAAGTTTTGAAGTCAGTTTTTAAAAAGGCTACTTGCATAAGAAGTAATCTAAAAAGCTGGGGATCATGCCTTATGGGAGTTTCATAAATTCAGATTTGTTGAGAACAGCAATATAATATACCATGTATCCATTTGAAGATAGGGATGGAGGTGATTTACACCTTAAAATGTCATTCTTAAAAAAAGAATGACAGAAAATTAAGACCTTTGAGTTAGCAAATTTTTGCTGTTTCTCTTCAAAATATGCATATTTTTACTTTTTCTTAAAATGTTTATGACACAGAGGTGCTTTTAGAAATTCAGAACTTTTATCTGTCTTCAAAGTCACATTAGATGCAATTTTATTCCTGCCTGGGAAAACCATAGATGGTTTAGAAGAATCTATGATGCACTCCTATTCATGAGATTTAAGTCACATTTCTATTACATCTTTTCCCCTAACATCATTACATTTGAATGGTAGAAATAAGTATGTTCGTCTTGAAGAGCAGTGCTTCAATGGAAGTCTTATGAGAAAGATAGCAATACAGCATCAAATTTTTACTAATTTATACTAATATAATTATTTCTTTAGCAACCAATATCAGTGGTTAAAGTGATAACTGTAACAGATGTTGCCAAATATAAGATTTGCCAGGATGAATCTGAATTGCTTAACATTGACACAGGGACTCTGCATAATGAGTAGCCTTCTTTTTCTCCTAGGAATCTACTATGGGCTAAAAAGGAAGAATTTGGATGTGTGAGGCAAACCTCAGTAAGCAGACCTGTGGCTTTAATTTAGTAGATCAGAGAAGTGATCTGGTAGTTTCAGATACTGATTCTGCCTTTGCTGCCCTTGTCTGATCATTTGATGATATTGTAAATGACCAGGCAAAGGGTCAAATGTGTCCAATGGCTGTAATATGAGGATGATGTGTACATTTTGTCTTCATTTGAGTAGGAAAAGCCAAAAAGCCTTGATTTGATTTCCTGTAATTAACCTTGCCAGGCAGACCATGAAGAAGAGTAAATAGGCAACCTGCAGTCAAGCGTGCAGTTACCCTTCTATAGGGTCTTATACTGAATTTATGAAAAGAACAATTACTTATCCCTCAGTAACTCTTGTTCAAGATATTGTAATCAAGAGGAAGACAGATAAGAAATACATGTAATCCATGCATGCAGGCTTTGATTAAATTGTCAGGAGTATGTATATGCCCTAACATTTTTCCCATATTCTGAGGTATGCATATGAAAGATGGATATATTAGCAGTATCCTTTGGTTTATTCCCTTCCAGAGAACATAATCTCTCAAAAGCAAGAAGGAAGTTTGAGGGGGTATCATCATCTCAAGTCTTATGTTAAAGGGCACCTCAGGCCTTACTTAAAAGGGCCCTGGACATATATACTGGTTTAGAAGTCATCAACAACAATCTGTCTCATGCACAAGAGGTGGTGGCAGGGCTCATGCTTGTACAAAGAAGCACATATGAGAAACAGGGAACTTTATATCTATGTCTATGTCTATGACAATATGTTCTGGAGACTAAAACTAGTCAATCTGTAGCAAGGAATTAGTGGTGTTAAACACCTTGCTTGACACAGTGTAAAAAATTAAAGTCTCATACTTTTTTTCCCCCCATTTTTTTTTTAAACTTCATATGAGTTACTCTGATGCCCATTAGCAACAAGTGTTCATTAAACACACTCTTGGGAAAACCTTCCAGCTCACTTTCATCCAAATGAAATTATGTTCTTGTGTTCTGACACCCCTCCATATTATGCTCTGATCTGAACAAAAACTATAATATGGAGGTGCACCATGATACCTGTGGGGACATAAACTCTTATAGGCCCATAACCTAAAATCATTCTGCAGCTTAATAACTGAAATAGAGGAGAGTCACATGCTAGCCGGGGTTCATCTGGCCTTAATTCCCTCTGTAGCCTGGTGGTTAATGCTATATAGCATCTAGGTAAGACTATTTCTGGTAGCAATTATGATAGGAATCATAGGAATGTTGGCTGGATGGGATCTTTGAACTTTGTGTTATGAGTCATGTTTTAACCCCCTAAACCACTGTGATAGCAGTAGTCATGGTTCAAAACACTTTATATGTGTGTTCAGTGCTTTATAGAACAAATGTTTTAGGCATCATGTTCTGATAAAAGAGGTAAGGCATGTAGTTCTTTAAATTAATCTTTAAGTAGGAAAGAGAAGAATCAAGTTAAGCTTGGATTGCTTTTCACTGCCTTAGGTAGCAAGATGATACAGAGGGAGAACTGTTCCCACTCAAGCTCCCATGCCCCTTTATGGTGTTTAAGGATATAGACAGGGTCAGCTTAATTGCAATATACTATGTACATGTGATTTAATTCTCATTTAATTATTCCAGACTTACTTTATAATCAGAGTCGAAAATCAGAAATGTTTAAGATGTCATTAATTTAATGTGAAAACAGCCAGGATAAAAATTTCAGTCAGACTTTGATATCCAAGACAGTGACTAGTGGGATGCAAGCAACTCTCCATGTAGTTTTATCAAGAGTAGTTGTCTGAAGTAGAGAACACAACTGCACAGTGGAAAACACTCACTCAGACATGCAGATACCCAGGCAAACTTATATTCCTCCTGGATGCTTGGCTGACCTGAAGAGAGCACTGCAGAGCTTGTGCTCCTGATTCACATGGTGCCTTTTGGCTTCAATTCAGTGTGCACAGCAAAACAAATCCCCCAGCAGTGCCTGGCCCCTGTCCTTTTCCAGTTGGCAAGCTGCCAGGATGCGTCCCTGGGGTTGCTGGCTGAACCTCCAGCAGGTAACTGCACCCGCACACCCCCGTCAATCCCAGACAGACCATTTTGGTGCATTCAAACCCCTCTTCCCTTCAGCCAGCTGAATCCAACAATGGTCACAGCTCTTTCATCCCTTCTTGTTCACACAGGCAGCCTCAGCCCATGCGGCAAATTTCTAATATGACATGCAGTGATTTCCTCAGCATCACTGGGGAGGAGATAGCAGAGGCTGGCAGTCCTTCTTCTAGCATCATCATGCTTCCTAGCAGGCACACATGCAGTGAGAGTGGCCCTTGCCTCATAAGGGAGCTTTTTTCTGTTCATGTGGTGTTTGCTCTCACATGCTTACTAGAATGTAATTGCTATGTTCACCAAAGACTTCTAGATCGATCATGTTTTATCCTGCAGCAGCTCTGATGTGTCTTGTCTGCTGAATATCCATTCATACAGAGGAATTTCTCAGAAAAAGAGGAGAATGGAAGAAGGAGGGAACAAATAACCACACATTTAAAACTGAAGAGATCAAGCACAAGAGCAAGCGAGGAAGAAAAGAAAAATTTTAGTTGCTTATACACCACAATCCTTAGGTTTATGAGAATAAATGCCCTAGCAGTATTACTCAAATTGTGTAGAAAGAATAATGTGACTCAAATGTTAATGAAAAAAATATTATAAACTATTAAGAAGATTAAGTGAACAAGGAAAAATGATAATATATATTAAAAATACATTACCTTTTTCTGAGTCACTGGCAACTGAAAAATTATCTTGATTTTTTATGGATTAGCATCCTAAGAAACAGTACAAAGTGTACCTCACAAGCCATAAAATCATGCAAGAGAACAACAAGACCAGACTCTCTCATCCTTCATAATATGTAATCAAATTTTAAATTTGGAGAACTTCCACTCTTGTGCTACTAACACTTACAGAGATTTGAAAGAATAGATACAGATACAAAACAATGTTTTAAATTAAAAGAGTGCATTTAGAACCAGAAAAATCTAGAACCAGAAAAACCTGTATCTTGAGGAACATCTCAAGAAAAGAAGCACTGATTCAAAGAAGATAAGACAAACGTCATAGGATACTCATAATTAAAAAGATGCTGGGGGAGTGTGTCTGTTTAAGCACATTTTAGGTACCACTACAAATATTTTGAGGAACGATAGGTAGGCTACTATTGCATTTGTGATAACGTTAAGTGCACATTAAAAGCCTATTAAGCATATGCATATAAAAATATGTATACATGTACATGTATATGTATAAAAAAGCACACATACATATGCATGCACATACATGTACACTTACAAATGCATATAGCAAATTAAAAACCCCCATATTGATCATTTTGATTCACTGCTAGAAATAATTTCAGAAAATTAAGGGAAGTGACAATACAGGGAGGCAGCACAAAAAAGAACTGAGGAGTAACAATGAGATTGGTAAAAATGTCGGAATGTACATTTAACTGTAAATATATAATAAATCTATGTATCCACATATATATCTACATTATATATCCACATATATAAAATATTAATATATTATTAACTGCTTAGTGGGAAAAAGCCAGGTCACCTTCACATCACCTAACAAAAATTTTCCCACTTCATCATAATTAAAAGGCCAATAATAAAGGGCAGCTGTTAATGTTAAAATCTTAATGTTATCGGATCTAGATAATGTGCTTTAGATAATTTTAAAAGAGCTAGCTGCTGGAAGCTTTGGAAGATAAAGGTCAATTTTCACTAAGTGTCTGGAACTGATGAAATTACTGTTGCCTGGGAGAAAACCAGTAT
Source organism: Morus bassanus (assembly GCA_031468815.1). Classification (NCBI taxonomy): domain Eukaryota; kingdom Metazoa; phylum Chordata; class Aves; order Suliformes; family Sulidae; genus Morus; species Morus bassanus. The sequence continues at coordinate 52,403,311 of CM062568.1, read as the reverse complement.
GGTGCCAATATCTAAAAACCATGAATAGGGTGAGTTAGGTCATTAAAAACTCATAGATGAGGTTAGTTAGGCCATTACAGTTCTGACACTGATCCCAAAATAATGGCAGAGCTGATACAAGACTTGGTTTTCTCTGTCTTCAGTCTTTCTTTTTACTGAGACTTAACTTCATTTGGCAGAAGTAATATTTCTTCAAATATTTAAAAGCAGAAGTACAGGAGGTTGATTTAGATTAGTGATCTGATACTAGATGAATAAGTTTATCACAGCACATATCATGTGGAATGCATTATGCATCAGCCTTTATATAAATATAAATTGTTAACATACTATCTTCTTTCAGTGAGTGATGTCACACAATCTACAGTTCTTAGTCTGCCTCCAAAGTTTAACCTCTTTATCATTAATTCATAACAAAAACAATCAATGATGAAATTTGCAGATGACTTGTGAAAGTTATGTTAAAGAAACAGGTTAGTGAGACTAAGAAATCTGCTTTTCACAGCAAAATATGCACTATCAGAAAAGATTAATTTTACTGTGGCCTAAAGTCAAGTCATACAACTCAGAAGGAAGAATGCAGGTGATACAGGATGGAAAAAGTATATCTTGGAAAGTAATCCTAAGAAAGTTATAAAATACTGAATAGCTAATGACACAAGGAATGTTATCTATCCTTTAGATTTGGACATGGAAAAAAATGTATAATCTTAAATTGATAAATGAATACACTAGTAAAAGAATTTTATCACAGTCACTGTGTTTTCTTATGTAAGAGAGCTTTAGATTTGCTTTTGTGTTGGGTAACTAAGAAAACAACTGAAACTAGAAAACTAAAAAAGGGCCATTTTTATCTGGGATACTCCACAAGTCAGATAAGGTTTCCTTGCCACATATTTGATACAGTAACTTTCAAGACAGTAAAACAAACAAAACTAGAAAATTGTGACAAGTGTAGGCTTACATTCAGATTTGTTTTAAGAATTAACTCAGAGCAGATGTTGACAAGGGAGTTAATCCAGGTGACAAAAATTAAAGAACTTGAATCATTATTGACTATGTTGGGTCTGCCATGGGCACTTTGCCCAGACAGTAAGCCAGAGACAGATAATAAGATGGAGCTGTTAAGTATATGATCTGTTCCAAACATCTTTGGACTGGATTTAGATTTGGCAATACTGTTGAAAAGAAGCTGAAATGTTTACAAAGAGTGAGTTTGTGGTAAAGAAGCAGTGTGTAATTTTGGTTTGTCGTATTGGAGAAAAAAATGAGCAAAATTTAATGTGTGGATTTTCAGCTAGGGAAAAAAAAAGTGTCATAAAAGAAGAGTAGAAATTATTTGAACCATTCACTGTCATATATTTCTTCAAAATTTTGTTTCATAGATTATTACGCAGATTCTTGGGATACTTTTACCTCACAGATATAAAGAACAGGACAATGTAACTTTCAGCTACTGTTACAATTTTTTGTGCCTGAAAAGACAGCTCAGTACCATTTGGGGTAATATTCAGGTTGTTCCAGGTTGTAGCTACTTTAATTATATTTTCAGGAAACTTATCATAAGGGCAGTACATTTACACGGCATTGTCTTCCTGCAGCTTCATTTACAACATAGACTGCTCCTTATTCCATGTTGCACCTCATTTTTAGTATTAAGATGTCACATCATAGGTCAGAATCTTCCATACACCATTGAGGTGCTAATGTTCTTATTAAACTAACATTCATTTTCTGATTTACCATTCGGTACCAGGGCTCTCAGCCAGCAGCTAAACCTTGGTTTTAATAGTATTCAAATAGAAGACAATCAATAACTAGAGAAGCCTCTGACTTTCTGACGTCAACTTTAATCATGAATCAGTTATCTCAGATTTTTGACATAACTCAAATAGATTCTGCTAAAGCAGAGAGTGGAACCTGAGAATTTATGACAAGGTCATAACCCAGAAGTGTCAGGGACTTTCCAGACCTGCCTTGGGCACTGGCAGAATACTGACCTTTGAAGCTTCTCTGTTTTTAAACTCTTTACTGCCTGTGGTGTGAGAGGAAGCAGAGAAGGGACAAAACGGAAGTGTGGGGCAAAGGTCACAGCTCTGGTGACCTCTAGTATATGGTTTTGTTATGACAATTTATAGGAAAAAGCAAAGAAATCAATAGGGCAGAAGTAGTCAAAGTAAGTTGTGAAACAGAAAAGAACTTGCAGATGTTGCATGTATATGTTATATTGCCCAAAAATCAATTCTACTATAACATATCTAAATATAAGGTACAAACAGTACCTTATACAAATCGTATGGCTCTCAGGACACACACTATTTCCAATGCAAACTATAAACCCGCTGTACCACTTTGAAATATTACTGAAAATAATAATTAAAAAAAATCTGTGTGTTCCCTCTTACATGTTTTTTCATTCAACTCCTCATTTGTTTAGTAGAGTGACAGCACAGTCTATGCAGCTAATTGAAGCATTTCTGTCTATGATTACAGTGCTATTTCTTTCCTGCAGCCATGTTCTTTCAGTAATAGATCCTCCTTAGAATGTCTTTTGCAATGAAAGAGACATAGAATATTAGCAGTATTTTTATGACACGAAAGCAAAAAGAATTTTTGGGTTTTATCCACAAGACAAGTTTATTCCAAAGCAGGAAAAATACAGCTGTCATAACAAACCCCTTGTGATCACATTTGGAGTATTAAATTTTGTAACCTCATAATCAGAAAATTGTAACATCTGGATCTTAATTCTAAAAAGATTTGGGAAAAGCTGGGAAACTATAGAGTTGGAAAAAATGATGAAAAATTGCAAGCAAAATTAAAATAAGTCAGGTATGTATAATTTAGCTAAGGGACAATGACGATAATGAAAGTGCAGGAATATATAGCAATTCATGAATACTGTGAGACATTAGAACTTATAAGCAAGGATTATTTAAAGTACTTGAGGCACAGTCAAGTGGAACAAAGTTAGCTGAATAAGCATGAACCGATAAGGCACCTTGGCACCAATCCCTGTTGAAGTGATAACTCATCTCCCATAGGAAGTGTCTTTAATAGACTTGTGGTACTACTTATAATTAAGAAATAATGGATCTTTGACAAAAGGATTCTCCTTCTCTGTTCAGTCCAGTCATTGAAAAGAGTTATGGACCTAAGCATCTCTGCTATTTTACGCCACCTGAGAATCCAGTCTCACTAACTGTATCATGTAGCATAAGAAAGAGATAAAGAGAAGCATAATACAGAGCATGAAAGGCATTTGTGTGGTGCAAAGATCAGTTTAATGTTCAAAGTCAGACAGGAGGAGATAAACAGCATGGCCACTCTAAAGCACTACTGTTCCACTTCATTACTCTACATTATTTTAGAAGACATCTTTGTTTTAATCTAAGTATTAGCTCTTCCATAAGTTCAGTTAGTATTTTTGATACCATATCATGAGTTCCCCCCATCATCATGCAAATTTAAATCACATTTTTAACAGTCTGCTTGTCTAATTCACAAGCTGCATAAGTTTTACTCTAGTTTAACAGTTATGTTGTAGATTCTAAACATACGTTAGTCTGGATAAGGGTTCCTGTTCTTAAGCTGGAGCAGAGACAATCAGAAATTTCACACACAGTTCTTTTTTTGGTTTGCTATAAACAGACAATGTCCAAAACCTTGCTTGACATTAAAAGACTATCTGCAAATCCCCATTAAAAATAGTTAGGAGATCTATGAGTCCGTGTAGAGTAATTATTTTTCTGTTTTACATGACTCTGCAACTTTTTTTTAAGCTGATGACTGAGCATTAGCTATCCAGACTTCATACAGAGCAGTTTCCTTCACAGAGAAATGCTGATAGCAGTTTTGGTTGCAAAATGCAAATACAAAGTTTTATTCAGTTATAATCATTTGAGCCTGCAAAAGAAAATACGTAAAGAAAGCTAATACAAAAATAAATTAAAAAATAATTCCAGATCTAGGAAAGGCATATTTAAAGAGAAAGAGAAACTGTGTTTTCCTACAATTTTATGTCACTAGTGTGAAAGAAATCAGTAACAAGTGATGTTAAAAATAAAACAATGAGGTGTCAGAGAGCCATTCACATCCTTACCACTGTTGCATGACCATATTTTCAAAGAGAGGGATGTAGTCAGTAATTCCATATTCAAACAGACATTCTTTTGGGGAGAAAGGCTTCTAGGAAAACCCAAAGTAAAAAGGATCTTTCCCTTTGCAAGTCTTCTTGGAGTGAAAACCAGAGAAATTTAAATAAAAAAGATAAGGCAAAAAAATCACAATATTGTGCCTCTGCATCCCCCCTCCCTCTCCTCCCACAGAAGTTTTTTCCTGGGTTTTGGCTTTCCCTCTTTGAGTTCTTTAACAATTTGTCAGTCAGCTTCATGTCCTTACTGATAGCAGTCACTGCTCTATAAACCAATACTACTATTTCCAAGCTGAGAATCCCTCCACTTCAGACAATGTACCTGAAATGACCATCGGAAGGTAAGTAGAATAATAAAGAGTACAACAACACTTAAAATTAACATTAGCTTAAAAAAAAAAAAAAGTCTATACCTGCTGAGGACTTAATAATAGCATTAGAGCATGGCTCAGCACTTAGCAGGACTTGTCAGGGGCAGCAACAGGTGGCAAAATGGAATCAATGCAGAGAGCAAGTAGGTGGCAACATGAAACTGCTGAGAAATACAAGCCTCTATATTTACTAGTGATTTTTTTTTTTTCTTTTTTTAGGCCCTTGACTGCTGTAACAGCAATTCTTATGCACAAAATCCTCTCCCTCCGGCAGAACACACAGTTCAGTCTAACACGGAAACACCCTCTTTAACCCTGGCACAGTACACATACTCAGTTAGTATGCTGTTGTGAAAAATCATCTTCACATATGAATTGCCTCTCTGAAACTAGCATCAGCATGTTTTTTATTGCTTGTTTTTCACCTTCACTCTTTCGCTTGTATTTGTTGTACAGCAGTACCAGAGTATGCAGGTACCAATCGTTAGCATTACCTTTTCTAGGGGATCCACTATCAGTCCCCTCTCAGTCCCTTCCAGTAAGTAACTAGAAGTGCAGCCTCCAAAAACTCAGTGATATTCCACACCTGTGACATCATGGCTTCCAATAACCGGTCACACATGTTGAACTCAAGTATGTGACTTTAACTTTTTTAGCTAATATCAAATATCTGTAATTTCTCCACATAAATCTGCTTCTGAACATAAGTTTTGTGCTCCAACAACAACTACTTCTGATATAAACTCTTTTAAATTGCACTAATCCATGTGGAGTGTTGTGCAGTAGCAGAACAGGAAATGGATTAAGATTTTTTTTCTCTTGTAATCTAAGGCAAGAATCGAGTTAAGCCACTGTAACTGACATACTAGAGGTTAGACTTAGAGAAAATTTTTAGGCATCATCACTCAAAATATTGAGGATAGTCTTAGAGAAAGCCTTTAGGCATTGTCACTTAAATTATTGGGACATCAGAAATCCAAGCCTCTGGTTTTAGGAACACCAGCAGGCTTTGAAAATGAGGCAACTAGGAGGGGTTTTAGAAGAGTTCCTTTAGCACACAGTGGGTGGCTGGGCCACTAGAAGATATATGGTCTGAAATATCACTTGTTTTGGGCTTTAGCATCAACTTCAAGCCCAGAGATATTTGCAGTCTGAATGGCTGTAGTGACTGGAGCACTTAGGGAGCTGGAGACTTTATGTAAGGCTTTCCTGACCCTCAGGGTATCGCATCTTTCTGTTCCCATTTCCCAGAGCTTGCCCTCACGCTATAGAATAGGCTAGATTGGAGAAAAGAAGAAAGAGAAGAAACACACATTCATTATTCCTCTTGCTGAAACTGGACTGCCCTGCAAAGAATGCAAGACTGACAGCATCAGAGAGAATAAACAAGAGGGAGTCTGATGCTGCAGGCCAACAGGGAAAGTGCCTGTGCTCCCCCAGTGCTGACAAAGGCAAAGGACCCTCCACCAGATGAAGCAAACTGTCTGAGAAGGCACAGAAAAGCTGGTAAAGATTATACAGGCAGCACATCAGCATCACTGACTCTTGTGTAAAAGTATTCCTTAAGGAATATCTACATTTAAGAGAGCCTTATCTATTTTGTAGAGGAAGATATGCTACCTCATCTTGAGAAAACACTCCACAAGAAACTGACCTTTCTGGGGACATTAGGTCTGCTGCCAGTAAGACAATACTCTTCTTCTGCTTGGTGAAAAGGGGTGTGACATCATTTCAGCCTGTTTGCAGCCCTGCCTTTCTTGTGCTGCAGATCCATTGAACAACATGAGCTCTCGTAAAGGCTAGAAATAATTTTTCAAAAGGTTCTGAATAAAGAGTTACTTTCTAGAAGTAACTAATTATATGACCTCAGTGGAGAACAGACTGAAATAATTTCAGCCAAGATCAATGCACTACCTAAGAATGACAGACAGGAAAAATAGCTTGCATAGCTTGAAGGAAAGTGAGGTAAAGACAAAATAATTAGAGACTTTCATAAAATGAAGCTTAATCAGGAAACAGAATAGCTTTAAAGAATCAAATTATCACCTGTGAAAGTGCAGAGAGAGTTACTTACAAGGACTATGAAAACAGCTGTAAGTACAGCAGGTTGCTTTATTTAAACAAACAAAATTTGAGGCTGCACATGTTAAGAATGAAGATTAAATGTTCAGAGAAACTAGGTTTCAGTTGTTATATTCCTGAAAAGTGGCTAAACATGTCATCTGAGGGTTCTATGTGTTGTATTTCTGTTTTTTCAGTTTAAGAACAAAATCTTTTATCACTAAGCATGAGCCTTGCAAACTCACCATGAGGTCTAGGAATCAAAGTCGTGTGTTTCAGTTTTATGTATCATTACCAGTTTTGCAGCAAGAAATTAGCTGAGAATTCTGTTTATATCTAACCCAGAACTGTCAACTATGTTCAGTCGCAGGTACATAATATTGGCCTAGAAAAAACAATGGGGTTTGTGAGAAAAATATACACAAAAGGCCAAGGTCAGCTATATTTCAGTCAGAGTTCTGGTTTTTATTTTTTCCTAACTTTTTGATCACAATTGCATTTCAGTATTTGAAGGTAAAAAGTATTTTTACCTGCAGTACCTCAGATAAATAATCTTAGATGTATACTATGCATCTGGTGCATATCTGCAAGCACAAACCAACAAGCAGGAATTAAAAAGTAATAAAAAGCAGATCTTCTCCTATTGCCAGCCAAATATATTTATAAATTGCCAAGAATTTCAGAACTGCATGGTTGTCACAAAATTCAAACCTAAATGTAATTGACATCTACCAAGCTGCTCACTTAACACATGGTGTTAACTACTAGCAAAAATCCATATATATCTATATATCTATATCTATATATGTTCACTGAATTCCCGAGGGATCAGAATAGATTATTGATTTAGATTTTACATATCATAAATGGAGGGACAGGAATAAGGGACTCAGAATCAAAATACTGCATAGGCGAGCAAGAATGAGAGTGACGAAAAATAAACACCAAACTGCTTGGACAACCAAAAGGATACCTGCTTTCTCTAGGGTATATACTTCGGTGTCTTCACTTTTGCTACACCACATGACCGGAGCTGCTGGCACCTTAGAAGGCAAATAAAGTTCTAAGTTCTGTTGTGGATTAGGATTCATTAGCTGCATGTCCTTGCAGCTATGAAATGTAATGCCTCAGCTTGAGAAAAGCTACTTAATGCAAAGTCTTCTTAATATAAGGAAGTTAACACAATGGAGGAATTCAGCGCAAAGCACAAGCAGCTCCTTACCGTTTCACCAGGCTGAAAAGCAGATGTGCCTTCTACCCTTGGCTGCTCTATGGATTCTCTGATGCCTCTGCAGAGACATTGCTTGATGTGCTTCAGACCACAATAGTCTAATGATCAGAGAAGTTGGCAGAGGAAAAAACATACTAGGGTTCTGGTTCTTCCACCTTAGACTGTTTATAATCTTCTGCCAGACATGCAAAAACCAAACAAAACTACTTTGGAAAGTAGAGAACAAACTCCATATCTTGCTACATCCTACTTAAGAGATCTAGTCAGTGGTCTTGCCTCTGGAGGGAAACAGAACTCCCTTAATCATAACAATACTGTCTGTTAAGCATAAACATTAGTTTACAGTTCATGAACTAAGGGTATTGCTAATATTTCTGATTTTTTTTTTAAATATATGTAAGGCATTACCTGCTGGGTACTGTCAGTGAACGCTGAACACATATGGCTAGTACTATATAGCAGCAAGTGAAGGCAGAGGTTATTCCCCTTTCTGACAGCAACTTCCTGACTTAAAAATTCAGCTACACAGTGGGAATGTCCCACCTCTGCTTTTGGAAAGTGTGTACCACTTCAAGAACAAGTTTAATCAGGAAACTATTGAATAGAACAGGAATGAGGATGTAAAGTTTTTAAAGGTGCCTTGATAGTGGTACTTTATCAATGGAATGGTAGACTTGACAATGTATCTCCAGTGGTCTGTGGAAAGAGAACTCAACTGTAGTTCTCTAGCGAGAACTGCTCATTAACATAGCCAAAGGAGCTGATATCAGGACTATTTCCTTGTTTGGTAAAACCCTACCTGAATGGGAAAAAAAGTGAAGTTCACTAACATTTGATTGTTAAAAAACACTTTCTTTTCCACTTGTCAAACTTACAAATCTCCTTGGTCAGTATGCTCCTTCTTTCAATTCACTGTATCTGTCTATACCTAATTTCTATCTAATTCAGTTGAATTGTGTTAGTTTAACAGATGCTTAAAAGTTAGAAGTTGTGATGTTCTGATATGTAGAGTCCAATTCCCACTTACAGACCTCACCCTACTTCTTAAATTCTCTGACTTTTTTTTTTTAATTTAATGTTTTAGCTCTGTATTTATTTACCTTTACTATTTATACAGGGATAATTTAGAAAAAAGAGCACCACAGGGTTTAAAACAAAACATAGATACATTTTTTCCTGCTAATTTATTTAAGAAACTGAACTGACCATGCATGAACAATTGCAGTTGCTAAGGGGGACATTACAGTACCTGCAAACTAGGACCAATGTTTAAATACAGATCTTTGATACATGTAAGTATATGGCAAACTCCTTATGTAATCAACAGAAACAATACACTGTTCATAAAGTTAACAGTAATAATAGTAGGATATATGCCTATGAAGATCTGAGCATGAAATTCTGAGGTCACCCTTCCATTCATTCACTCCACTTCAAAATATTAATACTAATTTAAAACAAATAGTTAGATGAGTTGTTTATTATTTGCTTTTTGACACTTGGATTAATATAAGAAATCTTACCTTTGACATATAAGGAGGATCACACAGTCCCAATTGCTTTTACCTAGTAATGTGAGAGTGTATCAGCATGTAAGAAAGTTGGCTATATGACAGTAGCTGTTGTGTGCATTATTTCCAAATGTCCTGAGCAAAACCCACCAAGCCAGTGCATAAAATCTGATCTGAATAACTCTAATAGATTCTGAGGTGACATCTATACATAGTCTAACAAGTTTACACACAGAACTAGATAGGAAGACCAGAATAAGAACTATTCTGTCCACAAAATGTTGAACACTAGAATAATAGATGCAGAACTGTATTTGTTGGCACATAAACTGTAGGCCTACAATGAATTATGGCTGTCTTCCTGTGCATGCACAAAAAGTACTATATTCCAAGATAAAATCAGGCTAGGGATGAATTTCCACTACAACGTACTGAGAGTCAGTCTGTGCCCAGGAGTACAGGCATAGCTATAACAGTTGGATGATCGCTGCATGCATTCTCCCCAGCACTTCTACCTGCAGCATTAGTCACTCGGAAACCCTTCAGATATTTTCACAGAAGAAGGCATAAAACCCAGCCAAACTACTGCGAGAACTATCAGGGGTTGAAGGATGAGGGTTTGGGGTAGAAGAAAAATTATCATTGTGTCCTTCTGTTTACACTGAACTCACTATTCTCAAGAGAATAGAAACAAAGTCTACAAAAGGTCCTCTGCAAGGAGAGTTCAGAGAAAAAGAACAGTGATACAAAGGTTGCATTCTGTTTCTTTCTAGTACATCTGTTTCAAAAGTTGTGTGCTATTACCTTATGAGACTGGGGAGAGCAATAAATATTTAAAACAATAGACATTGCCATTTTTGGTCAGTCACAAATATTACAGAAAGACAGTACTTGCCAGTTAAGTCACCCACAGTGACAGGCAGAGTATTCTGTGTTTAAATCTCATAAAATGTTTTCTGAACTCTTACTGCTTGTTAATAGGAAACTGTTACTTCTCTCTACAATTAATTCAATTAGATGTTAGGGTTTTGGTTTGTTTTTTTTTTTTTTTTTTTTTTTTTTTTTTTTCTGAGCAAAAGCAGCAATACTGCACTCTGCAGAGCTATAAAGTAGTTCTTGGACCACCTCTTTTTATTTTATTTTTTTTTCTTTTTTCCCTTTTCTAGCTCTAACTCTGCATGTATTCTTTGTTTAAATCTGCATTACAGAGGTGCCAAAAGCTGAAACTCACCATGGGAGGCTGATTTGTAGAAAGCAGCTAAAAGAGGTACTTTGTCACACTGAAAAAGATTTCCATGTGGTTAACAGAAAATAAAGTCTATACATTAAGACATCCTTTCATGTAGAAAAATTGACAGGAATTTCATTTTTTTTCCCTAACTTGTTTGCATTCTAACATTAAAGGCCAATCAAAATCAGAATTCAGCAAAGTTAGGTATTTCCCTTGTCCCACTGTGTTAATATCAGTGCTTGACAAAATTTATTTATTTCTCATCACCTCATCACCAATTATAATTCCCTGTCTGACAGAAGAGAAGTTAAAACACAGAAAGACTGGATGTAAGAAGGAACTTAACCTTAAGTTATAAGCATCTGGCCTCTGCAGAGGAATGAGAAATACTGACAGAATTGTTCAGGCTCTTTCTACAGTATAGAGGAAAAGCATATGGTTTTCAGTAACAATTGCCAAACTGCAAACATTTAAACAGGGTATTGTTTAAATATAATTAGTTCTATGAAAAATCCAATAAACATGAGTATTGGCCTGAAATTTGATTGTTTTGTAGGTTGCTTATTGCCTGCAGCACTGACTTTGATGCCTTTGTCTGTTTAGAGTTTGCAGCACGCAAAATTCCTTAATAGCTTTGCTGTTCAATTTGGTTTTGTTCATTGTATAAGTACTAAGGATAGATAAATCCCCAAATCTTCTACGATATAGGGAATTAGCAGTGAGGATTATTCCGCATTCCAATGTGAAGGCTTAAAGAAAGATGTTTGAAGGTTTCATTGCTGTGACCTCAGCCTTGCTTCATTAAAGTTCTATATTATTATGCAAAAAATAAGTTATTTTATTCTTATTAAAAGTTTGGTCAAGTCATAATAAGAGACAGGTGAGTACTTTTTCCCTGTAATTAATCAGGGTTCATGGTGCCCTATCTACTTGTAATTCTGCGAATAATTTTTTGTGAGGGAAAAAAAAAGAAATCCCTGGAGAGTTAGAAGAAACAGACCTATATTATTTTACAAGTTAAAGATAAAAAAAAAAAAAAAAAAAAAAAAGTATTCCATGTTTGTTTAAATCTTAAAGTACAATAAACTTGATTTAAAGGAAATTTCAGCTTGGCAAGAACCTTTATCATTAATCTTTGTGCTCTTGTAAAAAATCTATCAAATGTTCTAACAAGCTTATGGAAAGGTTTTGCTTGGTGTAGTATCAATTTCCACTTGTAAAGAGGATGATTAATTTATGGGGAAATAGAGTAGAAAATGTTCAAAACAGTTATTTGATCCAAAGCACAAGTAATGCCTTTTGTGACTGGTTGGATTCCTTTCTAGTGAAACATTGCATACCCCCAGGGCAGGGTGCAGGCATCATCTTCTCTGATCACACCTTAACAACCAACTAATTCAGATACAATGGTCTGGGAGAAAACTCCCTGAGTCTGGCTAATGTTCAAGGAATTCATAGAACAGTCCATTCTTCTAATGTAAATGTGTGAGAAAAATTGTTTCTTAAATAACAAATAGATCAGTGTTAAACTGAGGTAGCCTGATAACACAGACAAGAGCATCCTGTGCTTAGGCATTCAGTTAAAAACTCTGAGAAAGAATGTTTCAGAAAAGCTGCCTACTTAAGGAAAATAAATGTCTGAAACTACAAAAGGAAGAGATTTTCTTAATGCTTAACTTTATTTTAAGTCAGTCGGTTTAACCACATATCAGAGCAATGTATTCATACACAAAATTGGGCACAGATGTTATAAGAATGTGCGTATGGGGGGGTGTCTTAGAGAATTTTGGGGGTTTTATTTTAATATATCTCTTCTTCCAAATCTATTGATCTGCAGCAGTTTTGAAAAGAAACAGATTGTTCAAGGAAGGGTCAAATAGTAAACTCCTGTGTTTGTAACTGCAAAGGCAACTCAAAACATGTTATGGGATGGAAACAGTAAACTCAACCAGGGAGGAAACATGTTTGGAATTTTTAATATTAAAACCTCACACTTCATTTGTGGAGATGGATATTTAAATGGGATTGTATGTAAAGCTACTGTAAAAATAAGATAATGAATGGATCATAAATTGAGTCATTTTATATTGATTATTAATTTATATAAAATTCAGACTGCTGTAACTACTGTATTTTGTTACAGAAGCAATATAACTGACTTATCTAATAGTGCCCTGAGTTTTGTACCTGATAAAATAGATTCAAAATACAAAAATATGAAATATTTATTCAAAGACAGATTATATTTGACACATGTTCTGAATTTATACCTACTTAATTTAATCTGACTATTAAATTACAAAAACTGGAAAAGATAAACTACCCACAGTGATAACTAAGTCTTGAAAAGAATGGGAAGAAGCAAAAAGAAAGACTTATACATTTCTTTCCATTCATATATTGTTGTCACACTAGTGGATATTTCAGAATTTCATGTAGCTTTCACTTTCATAGTTAAACCAAATATCAAAAAGTAACACAAATACAAAATCTGATGACACAGTGTCCTCTGAAGGCAAAGCTGGCAGATTCATGTTTTAAAAACATTGATGTGCGATGAAACATATAATGCAAACAGCTTTGACTATTTTTCAAATTAATTTAAGAACATTAATGTTAAATTTAATTCTAATGATCTTTGTAGCTGAAGGCACTGTTTGACAGAAAACTCTAGAAGGTGAAAGTGTTGCTGAAATGTTAAGTTAGAAAGAGTCTGGAGCTGTTCTGGGGCTGTCTTCCTCAAGAGCTACTGTTTGATTGCTGCTGGCCCTCACTACAAGGTGAGGGCTTGAAGGTTTGAAATCATATAGACCTGTTGCATTTGGAAGAAAAATGTAGCAGAACATTGCTTTCCTTTCACATATTTGTTTTTCTGTATTTATCTCTATCATTTTACTAAAGGAAGTAGTGACACTTTGTTCAAAGATGGATAAATTAAATATCAGATCCTATCAATATTTTGTTGGCTTTGTGGGATATTTTGGATGGCTATTCAGCATAGGAATTTGCAAGCTGATAATTAACATTGGTCTTGTAATGAGAATTCTTGGAATATTTGTAAAGTAATCTTTTTATTCATCCATTTTGTATTTTAAGATATTCCTTCAGCTCCACAAGCAAGAGTTGAATTCCTGCCTCAGATGACTTTCTTAGTTCTAATATTATCCAGAGAGATGATTCAATTCTCAAAATATTTCTTCTAAACCTGAATATTTCAAATGTTTCATTTAAATACTCACTGAATAAGACATAAACTGTTCTTCATAACAAGCTCTGTAGAGACTTTTTTTATCTTCCCAAATTTAGTAAGCAGCTGTTTTATAACAGTTGATGATTCAAAATATAGTTATTCCAATACTACCATTCTTACATAGATATTTAGCTTTACTTTTCAATGACGATTGTATTTGTGCAGAAAAAGTTTTATTTTTTGGTTGAAAAGTAGCAGCAGAGAGTTATCACATGAAGATACAAACATTTGCAAATTAGCATATCAAAAGAAATAAATGCCTAGGTATATATAAAAAGAATTTAGTATTACCTCCACATATGGAGACACAGGAGCAGACATAACTGAAATATTTCCCAGCTACACATGTTCTCCCTGAAATTAATCCAGTTAAGACTTTAAAAAGCTTACAAAAGGAATAGCTTTTACTTAGCATACCATAATATCATTTTATGGGGAATTAAATTAAGTGTTCATTTTCTGGAGAGGATGTTGTCCTTGTTTCCAGATCTTCAGTGGGTTGAATTGCTTTTAAGAAATGTCTTTCTCCATACTGACACTAAAGGAAATTGGTTTCTTAAGTGAGGCTAGACGAATCTGGCCACATTGCTGTACAAGTTTATGACATACTGTGCATATATTTCTGCTGAAGATTTCATTATATATTTCTGCTGAAGATGTTCTGTGAGAAGCCCCCAGTTTGAAGTGATACAACAGGGTGACTAGCAGCAAAGCCTCACACAGGGCGTCCCAAAGTCATGAAAAAGAAACACCCTATTACAACACACCTGATGTATGGCTTGGCTTGACAAAGCAAAATGTGTAAGTAGCTCACTTACACTAAACTGTAAAATTTATCAAGTATGACCATATTTACCCAACAAAGAACAGTGAAGAAGTTCTTAGAGACATGTTTAATTTAACCCAAATTATCAGCCATGTATTCCAAGCCTTTAACTGCAACTTCACAACACTGATAACCAAAATTTAACAACGGGTTTCTATATAAAAAAATCACATAGGAAAAAATTCAACTTAAAGAATGACATAGAAGTACTTACTTTAACAAAGTTGTGCTCTGGATTGTTGAGCAAAAATAGTAAACATATATAAGCAAGTAGAATCATCTCCACAAACAAAATAATGCTGTTATTCTGGACTATGTGAAACTCATGGCATGGATCATTCAAAACACCTGAGTGAGGCCGTTTATTTAAAGAATAAGTAGACTGAATGCAACTGCATTTTATTCTGATATTAATCTCTCTTCATTTTATGCTTGAAGGTGGATCACACATGCTAAAATATTTGCTCTATTTTCTTTGCAGGCAGAATTTGTAACATTGCCAGATGTCATTATAAGTAATTATATTCTTAATGCCTTGATGTTGTTTAACCCCAGCCAGCAGCTAAACACCATACAGCTGCTGGCTCACTACCCCTGGTGGGACTGGAGAGGGAGTGGGAAGAGTGAAAATGAGAAAACTGGTGGGTTGAGATAAAGATAGTTTAATAGGTAAAGCAAAAGCCGTGCGCATGGAAGCAAAGAAAAACAAGGAATTCTTTCACTACTTCCCATCAGCAGGCAGGTGTTCAGTCATCTCCAGGAAAGCAGGGATCCATCATGTGTTATGGTTACTTGGGTAGACAAATGCCAGCACTCCGAATGTCCCCTGCTTCCTTCTTCTTCACCCAGCTTTTTATTGGTGAGCATGACTTTATATGGTATGGAATATCCCTTTGGTCAGTTGGGGTCAGCTGTCCCCACTGTGTCCCCTCCCAGCTTCTTGTGCACCCCCAGCCTACTCACTGGTGGGGTGGTGTGGGAAGCAGAAAAGGCCCTGACCCTGTGTAAGCACTGCTCAACAATAACAAAAACACCCCTGTATTATCACACTTTTTCCAGCACAAATCCAAAACATAGCCCCCTACTAGCCACTGTGAAGATAATTAACTCTATCCCAGCCAAAACCAGTACAGTGATTTATTCACAGGTAGTCTGAAGTGTGAATAATCTTGGACGCGCAAGAGAACAGCTACAATGGAAGAAAACCACCTAATAATTTGCAAACAAAAAAAATAAAACTTTTCTCAATTGTCAGTTTTTGTGAAAGCTTGATATTGATCAGTTGTTGCAAAAGGTATTTTTAGTACAAAATAATTAATACACATTGTCTGTCTTTTTCACTCACTGCACTTACACAGAGACAGCCTGGAGTCACATGGCTACCACAAAACAATGGATTCTATCATAACAGGGACTGAAGGAAGAGGAGAATAGGGTCTTGCAGAAGGAAATCAGTGTGGTCTTGGATGTATCCTAAAACTGAGTCTGAAAAGTAGGCAGAAAACTTTGAGAAAGTAAAGAAAGATCAGATTGTCAAGGAAAGCATCACTGCTCCTTCAGTAAGAAGATGGACCACAAACCTATTCTGAAAAGCTCTTTCTCTGTTTTCTGTTTTTTTTTCTCACTTGCTTTCAGTGATATATTCTTTATCCCCAGCCCCTCATTTCAGAAGCCTGAGAAAGAAAAGCTACTCAGAAGTGAGAAATGCAGTAAACAGATAATGCTTACTACTTGGTTCTGTAAGGAAAGCAGCATGTAACATTAGTAAATAATAAAACTAGCATCTTTATGCTCTCAAACCCTTTCAAATGTTGTGGTTATTAACCCTATGAGACCACCTGTTCTGGTACTTCCAGATGGTCAGACACGATCAGACCTTTCCTGCTTACCAGCCTCTGAGGGAAATATCTCAGTGAATGCACATTTTAGACTTTTTCAGTGGGCAAATTCATGAAGTCATCTGGGTTGAAGTGACTGAAAGAATATTTGGTTTCAGTAAGTGAGACCAGGACATTTTGCAGATATGAATTATAGTTCCCCTTAAATTTCTGAACTAACTGAAATATTCTACTTAATGTTGAACACAGAAGATAATTCCCATAGGAAATGTAATTAATGTAAACTAGTTATTCTGAGCAATAAAAATGTTTCTAAATAAAAAACATTGAAAAGTATAGATTTGTTTCCTGGGAGGAAAGTTAAGGTACTTGAGAAAAAAATTGAATGTATGAGAGAAATTTTCAAATTAAAGTGTAATGATAGTAAGAAGGTGAGTAAAAATTCTCTATTTTCCTTTCACAAGATCATGGAACATCTCAGGCTTGTTAAAATCCATTATGTATTAGTAGGTTGCTAAAATAAATATTTTAAAGGAAAGGTTGATCCTTTTCAATTTTTACGATAAAAATTGTACTTTTAGATGGAAAAGCACAACCATAATGTTAGTTACTGATAACAAATATAACTAAAAATGTCTAAATTCAAGAAATGTTTTCTTTAGATATGGTTATTTTTCTCCCGCAAAAGGTTACATAATTCTCTCTTGAAACAAATTGAAGTAGTATCACCAATTCATGTTAAGAGGTTTTAAATAACAAACCATTTTACCCAAAGAGTTTGGATAATTTCCACATAAAATTGGCCCTTAAAAATATCAGAACCATTTATGGCGATTAACGAAAAAAAGCACTTTTAGCACTCATAACATTTTACAATGCCAATTGTTTCAGCACGTTTCAAAAAATCAGTTATGCAAATGCATGTCTTTTGCAACACAGAATATTACTGTTGTCATTATCCATCAAAACTATAAGGTAAATTAGAGATCATGGGCTCTTAAAGAAGATGGAAAAAGAATAAAAGGAACAAAAAAATTGGATGTTGGAATTATTTTTTACTTTATGGTATTACTGGAAAAAATTTAATTGTAGAGTGGAAGAATAACAGATATTTTCAAAGGGAAAAGATGTGTACTTTTCGAAATATTCTGGTTACAGCACAAGATAAAATTTCCAATGTCATTATTTAAATACTCAAGTAATTGTTTTTAAAGGACTGAACCAAGACCACGTTCTAACAGCATGTCTTGAAAAAAAAACAAAAAACCCCAAAGTTTTAAAACATATTTTTTATCTATTTACCTGAGAATTCACCACTGCCCTTGTGCAAGGCTATGATCTTAATCGTACTGTTGCAAAGCAATGCAATTTACAGATTTATGTCTGGACTATCCTTGCTTTGTAAGAAAG
Source organism: Morus bassanus (assembly GCA_031468815.1). NCBI lineage: Eukaryota > Metazoa > Chordata > Aves > Suliformes > Sulidae > Morus > Morus bassanus. The sequence goes on along the minus strand of CM062568.1, from coordinate 52,385,429 downwards.
TAATGTTTACTTTATTTTCAGCTAATATGGAGTTTTTTGACATGCTACTTGAAGTGTCTGACTGTGGTCAGTCTCAGGATCAGAATATCTTGCTAGGTGGGACAGAGTTCTGAATTCTAGTTCATGGTGACCCCATGTTTCTGTAACAATAGATCTCAGAAATCTTTGCTACAGATAATTTTATACATTTTAGACAAATTTTTCATGATGGGAAATCACAGGACAGATTTTCTTTTGTGACCATCTACCAGCTGCAGAATAGCTTGCTACTTCGCCTCCTCTTTGCTGTTTCTGTACGGATAACATGTGCAGATTCTGTAACCTAGATAAGGGCAAACAACCCACTGGAATCTGTTTGTCCTTGGTAAAACAGCTCAAGTATATGAGGATTTGACCAGCAGATCCCAGAAGACTTGTTACATGCTCCTTCAGTCTTATCCCTGTGTTGTGGTTTAGCCCCGGTCAGCAACTAAGCACCACACAGCCGCTCGCTCACTCCCCCACCCTTGTGGGATGGGGGAAAGAATCGGAAGGGCCAAAGTAAGAAAACTCGTGGGTTGAGATAAGAACAGTTTAATAATTAAAATAAAACAGCAGTAATACTAATATAATGAAAAGGAAAATAATGAGCGAGAGAGAGATGAAACACTGGAAGAAGAGAGAAAAAAAAAAAACAAAACTAAACAACGAGTGCTGCAACCGCTCACCACCCGCCGACCGACGCTGCCGGTCCCCGAGCCGCGATCGCTGCCTCCCCCAGCCAATTCCCCCAGTTAATATACTGGGCATGACGTCACATGATATGGAATACCCTCTGGCCAATTCGAATCAGCTCTCCTGGTTGTATCCCCTCCCCTCCCGGCTTCTTGTGCACCTGGCAGAGCATGGGAAGCTAGAAGGTCCTTGACTAGTGTAAACATTACCCTGCAACAACTAAAACACCAGGGTGTCATCAACATTATTTGCATACCAAGTCTAAACACAGCACTATGCTAGCTACAGTGAAGAAAATCAACTATCCCAGCTAAAACCGTGACACCCTGTATACTCACTTCAATGAGGCCAGTAGACAGTTTCTAGTGGTGGCCTCAAAGGCTTTCTGTGTGGGGACCTGGCAATCCTTTCCTGTCCAGATGTGATTGATGTGGACTGCCTGCTCACTCCTGCTGTTCTCACATGAACAAATCTTGTGTTATTGCTGTGCATGGGATCCATAAGGCTCTCTGAATAGAAGTTAATATGAATAACAAAGGATCTAGGACCCTGAAACACATTGCAATGCATATTAAAAGTTATGGGACCTACACCTTGCCATAAGTATAACAGCAGAGGAACATAAGATGCAGCTATCCCTTTTTTCACACAAAGGTCAAATGTAATTTACCCAGCAACTTATAGCTCACTGCGGGTAGGACTGAAATTCTTCTTGACTAGCTAGGGTGATAAACTTACTGAAGCATAATGCCTTCTAGGCTTTATTATCCAGGATCTCATAGCTAATGGTCAGCAGGGGGTTTTTTGTTTATTTGTTTCAGTTTAACAGTATTTGGCATGTTACTGAACTTCTATGCCTGTGAATCCCACAGACAGTTCTTGAATTCTTTATTTCTTACCAGTAAATAAAGTCTAATGAATTTCAACCAGTCTTATTGTCTGTCATATAATGTAGGATGAAAAAGTAGGGAGCATGACCAGTTTTCATTTTATTCTATAATTTCAGTCAGGGTCTCACTAGCTGTTTTCCTGTCTTTACTAATATGAGGGTTTGAAACGCTTTTCCTCAGCCAGATTCTGTTGCTCTTAATCAATAGGCCTGCATGGAGTGAAATGAAGTTATGTAAATTTACATCAGTTTCTCCACGTGTTTAAAATGTGCTAAGTAGTGTATAATTAATTCCCCTAACGCTCAAAAAAATAAATGTATTTATGCACACACAAACCATATGCCCTCTTACATGGTTGCGTGTCTGTGTGTGTGCATACATAACTTTAAAAAGTTAAATATATCCTTAGAGCAATCAGAAAATCTATCACCTATGCAAAACCACATTCCATCCAAGTAACACTAATTTGGCATATCTGAAAATGATGGTAGATGCCTCAGAATCAAGAAGCAGCTTAAAGATAACAATAGCTCTGGGAAACACTTTTGTATTTTTAAATTTTATTGATATAGTGAAACATGCTCTCAATCTTTTCTCTACTGCAGTAAAAACTACAAATTTAACTTTATTCAAGGGGGAATCCTCATTAATTATATGGATTTGGGTAAGGAGGCATGTACTGGTTTTGGCTGGGATAGAGTTAATTATCTTCACAGTGGCTAGTAGGGGGCTATGTTTTGGATTTGTGCTGGAAAAAGTGTGATAATACAGGGGTGTTTTTGTTATTGTTGAGCAGTGCTTACACAGGGTCAAGGCCTTTTCTGCTTCCCACACCACCCCACCAGTGAGTAGGCTGGGGGTGCACAAGAAGCTGGGAGGGGACACAGTGGGGACAGCTGACCCCAACTGACCAAAGGGATATTCCATACCATATAAAGTCATGCTCACCAATAAAAAGCTGGGTGAAGAAGAAGGAAGCAGGGGACTTTCGGAGTGCTGGCATTTGTCTACCCAAGTAACCATAACACATGATGGATCCCTGCTTTCCTGGAGATGACTGAACACCTGCCTGCTGATGGGAAGTAGTGAAAGAATTCCTTGTTTTTCTTTGCTTCCATGCGCACGGCTTTTGCTTTACCTATTAAACTGTCTTTAACTCAACCCATGAGTTTTCTCACTTTTACTCTTCTGCTTCCGTCCCCCATCCCACACAGTGGGGAGAGTGAGTGAGCAGCTGTGTGGTGCTTAGTTGCCAGCTGGGATTAAACCATGATGGTTATTTCTCTGAAGATTCTTCTTTAATACAAGAATAAGCTGATGTGTAAGGATTTTACTTCATTATTTGGCTGAATAGCAAAAATATATGCTTTCCTTATCTATCTAAGATTATTAAATTTTAGACAAATGTGATCATTGTTCAGTTATATTTAGTAGCTTAGGCAGTATTCAAGAAATCTGATTGTGTCTGAGGACACAATCACACAATTATGAAGACTCAATGACACCAGGTTTACTGTAAAATCTTAAAAAAATATATGGAGAGTAAGTAGTGTTGACGGTTCCTTCCAAGGTCTGCCTCTCTTGCTGGCTACCGCCTACAGCTGACATACCAGCCATTAATTTCAATAATCACCTACTCTCCAGCTGTTTGACTCAACCATTTCTGGCAGCTCAGGATAAGCATGTCACCAATCAGAATGGACTGTGCCAGAATATCTCCAGAAACCAGACTTCCCTGGACTTGCCTAGCAGCCCAATTTTATTGCACAATTTTTCATGGACATTTCTTTACTCATGTTAGTATGATAAATAGCAAGTGTATCACCCTGTACCAGTGTCACATGGTGGGTTAAACTGTTCAGGAACTTGAATCCAGAGAATTCAGCTATGTCTATAATTTATGCATATTTCAAACAACTCTTATTCCATTAAGTTATAGGTTCTTCTATATGGTTATTATCTTTAATACAATTCCATCATATGCTTTATATTTCTGATTTCTACTCTGTCCTTAAAAGAAGTATGTAGAAAAGTTTCAGTCACTGTTTGTTTTGTGTTCAATTCATGTTCCAGGTCTTTGAAAGACATACATAGATATTTAGTAGCCTTTAAAACCACCTCTTCAAAATACCACTTCTCTTTTAGTAAGCATATACTCTCACTAATACTTTGCTGAACATCAGAAATCTTACTTCAGTATCTAACTACTTATCTGTCATATTATAAAGCCGATCTTATTTCAGCACAATTATAACATTTAAATTTCATGGGTTTATGCTTACATAGGTTAAGTTACAATGGTGGAATATTTGAATTGTGAACATCTCTTTTTAGTCTCATTTCTTTTAGCCTAAGGAAATTAAGCTTATGTTATTATTCTGTTCCTGTCTGGATGCACAAAACACTCTGTCTGCCTTGCATCATCTCAATATCTTTTGAACTTTCTGGTTGATCTCAATCAGAACTGCTAGAAAGATCAAGATGTCATACAGATCAAGACAATTAAAATGTCATAGAGAGATCATAGACATCAAGAGGCTTCAAGCTTCTGAAAATAGTCAGCCCAATGAGAAGAAAACTTACATACTGCTGTCGTACAGTAAGACTTCAGTGAAAGTTTAAACCTAATTAGACTCTGGAGAAAAAGTTTTTAACTGGATTTGCACCAAATACCAGTGAATCCAACCACATGACAAAAGGCCATAGAAAATCAGACTTTGTTAGTTCCAGTGTGCTTGAAAGATGCTTCTACAGAAATCACCTGTAAGATGGTACCTTCAACATTCACCTACGGTCAAGATGGGCACTGCTGCAATAACATAACTAGTTTTTTTTCTCAGCTTTGCTGTATTACTTTGCCCAAAACTTTATCTCTAGAATCCTCAGCTTTAGCGTTCATGGGTTTCTTGTGTACTGCCTTATGCTTGTATTTATGACAAAATACATTTATACAAGGATCTGATCCAGTAAACAAAGACATTGCATTTGTGCATGCTAAAGGTTTTTTAAGTGAGGGCCCAGGAAAACTTTGAAAGACTTTTGTAACCCTGGCTGAATATCAGACAAAGGAAACTCCAAGTCCAAAATTCTGTATTGTATGTGACTTGCTGGAGACAGCTGAATTGAGAATGAAGATGGCTGCCTTCAGTCAAAGCGAGTTCTCCTGAACATGTAAGTTGAGGCAGATCCTGGAGGGATTTAGGAATATACAACTTTGGAAACAATGAGCTGGGTCTAGTTGGCAATGAAGCTGACAGTTGCCTTGAGAGTTGGACAGAGGAGATGGTTTTCATGTTTGTTTTTCACTTATACATATTTTACTCTCTAAGTTATCTAAGATTATGTTTTTAAATTTGTCATAAGAAAAGCATAACCTGATGCATGATATGCCAACTCTTTCTAAAGTTTGAATTCCATGCTTTGCATGTTTTAAATATACTTTGTTTTATGCAGGTACCTGAAAAGGAGAGGAAATCATGCTATCCTAACAACAGGTATCTGAACACAAATTCAGAAAGATATCAGACCTTTTTATGTTGCCTAGATAAAAGTGTCCTGTACTAATGAGGTGTGTTACTATTATGCTGGATCCACACAACTGGAAAAGCCAACAAATAAGGACAGAAAACTGGTAAGGGTCTTGATCATAAAGTGGGGGGAAAAAAAAAGAGTGAAAGATAAAAGAAACCATACTTAAAATATATATTCCTAGAAGGGTTAGTATTTTATGCAGGTTTTAGACAATACTGCTATTTCTCTTTGGTGTATTAAATTGCTCCAGAAACCCACCTGGAAAGTAAACTTATTTTCAAGTAAAAATCAAACTTAATTTTAACATTTTCTCCTTCAGGAAAGGTCTTTAAACAAAATATTGTTTTTCACACTCAGCTGTTTTCTTTGTGTAACTACAGGCACGACCCTTCTAACTTTTACCGTCCTTAGAGTAGAATTTACCTTAAAGTTTACAAACCCTCAGAAAACATCTCAGAAATGTAGTTGCTCAAAAGTGCTTGATTACTAAATTATGTTAAAAGCAGGTGTTTCAATGCAACTGATTAGGAAATAACCATCAGATCACCCTCAGTGGGGTTCAAGTCACTTAACATGTCAACAGCGTGGTTTACTTCTGAACCATAACATCTTCATGTCAATATAGGGAAAAAACAATTTTAGGGCATGAATTATCTCACTTATTTAAGCTATCTGCTTTAGGAAAGGCATAGCACCTTAAAGAATCAACATCAACACCAAAGTCTAATTTCATAGATTCATAGAATCATTAAGGTTGGAAAAGATCTCTAAGATCATCAAGTCCAGCCGTCTATCCAACACCACCATGCCTCCTAAACCATGTCCTAGAGTGCCACGTCTACATGTTTTTGAACACCTCCAGGGATGGTGTCTCAAACCATCCCAGCTCATTTGTCAACTGGAGAGCCAGGGATTGATCAGTAAGACCCGCTCACCCTTTAACAGTTCCATATGGCCAGTGCGGAAGTCTAATGGAGAGAATCAGAAGGGTAAAAGTGAGGAAACTCCTGGGTCGAGATAAAGACAATTTAATAGGTAAAGCAAAAGCCATGTGTGCAAGCAAAGCAAAAGAAGGAATTCATTCACTACTTCCCATGGGCAGGCAGGTGTTCAGCCATCTCCAGGAAAGCAGGGCTCATCACGTGTAACGGTTACTTGGGAAGACAAACGCCATCACTCCAAACATCCCCCCCTTCCTTCTTCTTCACCCAGCTGTATATACTGAGCATGACATCATGTGGTATGGGATATCCCTTTGGTCAGTTGGGGTCAGCTGTCCCAGCTGTGTCCCCTCCCAGCTTCTTGTGCACCCAGCAGAGCATGGGAAGCAGAAAAAATCATTGACTAGTGTAAGCACTACTTAGCAACAACTAAAACATCTCCGCATTATCAACAGTGTTTTCAGCATAAATCCAAAACATAGCCACATACTAGCTAGTATGAAGAAAATTAACTCTATCGCAGCTGAAACCAGGACAACCCGGTTTCTAATACTTTGCCATCTCACTGAACACCTATTGCAGAGTGCTACAATCACAGGTGATTTTCTTTCTTATGGAGAAGGTGTTAAAAGGAATGACAGTATCCAAGTCATGTCCTGGTGTGGAGTCATGACATGACTGCAACATGCATCTTAAGCTGGGTTTCTAGATCCAGTTATATGCATGCAGCCTGTTACAATAAGTGATACCTTGCAAAGCAAAATATTCTTGTTTGATCTTATTGAAACATCTCCTATTTGCTTACATGAAATTATATATTTTCAGATTTGAGACATTTCTGTTCAGTGTTTCAAGTTCTATGAAACAGGATGTGTAAGAAAAAAAACCCTGAAGAATTAAAATGTTTCCTGCATTTTTTCTTTTGAATTTATATGAGCTCTGTCTTCTGCAATTTTGCAGCACACAGTTTTTCATATAGGATATTACTAGGTTTGAAATAAAGAGAGAGAGAAAAACAGAGAGAGACAGAGAGAAAGAGGTGGAGAAATGTATTATTTATAGATCTGCTTAAAAAATTTCTGGCTATTGCACAGTAGCTGGCAATTAAAAAGTCACATACCTTTTTGCCAAAATGCATATGCCATATGGTTGCCAAAGACAAACCATCTGCAGTAGATGTCCTTTGGATAGGTAATATCTTGTTTCCTGAATGACCAGTTTTACTGTGTCCAGAATAAAGAAATGTATAGAAAACAAATACGTTAAAAAAAAGGAAGAGCAGCTTTCCACATTTGAAATCTGAAATTGTACACATAGAAAGAAACACATTCCCCCCCTAAAAAAAAAAAAAAAAAAAGAGACATTTCAATGTTTTCCTAAATACAGATTAAAATTCTAATAACATTTATATCTGGTAAACCTGTAAGCATTTTACACAAGAATCATATAGGTCGGAAAAGACCTTTAAGATCATCAAGTCAAACCATAAACCTAACACTACCACTTCATCATTAAACCATGTGCCGAAGCTTCACATCCAGACATCCTTTAAATACCTTCAGGGATGGTGACTCAAACACTTCCCTGGGCAGCCTGTTCCAATCCCTGACAACCCTTTCAGTAAAGTAATATTTCCTAATGTCCAATCTAAACCTCCCCTGATGCAACTTGAGGCCATTTCCTCTCATCACTCATTACTTGGGAGAAGATCCCAACAACCAATTCATTACAACCTCTTTTCAGGTAGTTGTAGAGAGCAATAAGGTCTCCCCTCAGCCTCCTCTTCTCCAGACTAAACAACCCCAGTTCCCTCAGCTGCTCCTCAGAAGACTTGTTCTCAACTGTTCGCCAGCTTCGTTGCTCCACTTTGTGCATGCTCCAGCACCTCAATGTCCTTTTTGTACTGAGGGGCCCAAAACTGAACACACTATTCAAGGTGTGGCCTCACCAGTGCTGAGTACAGGGGCACAATCACTTCCCTACTCTCGCTGGCCACACTATTTCTGATACAAGCCAGGATGCCATTGGCCTTCTTGGCCACCTGGGCATACTGCCAGCTCATGTCCAGCCGGCTGTCGACCAACATCCCTAGGTCTTTCTCTGTCAGGCAGCTTTCCAGCCACTCTTTCCCAAGCCTATTGTGTTGCATGGGGTTGTTGTGACCAAAGTGCAGGACCCAGCACTCAGCATTGTTGAACCTCATACATTTGATCTTGGCCCATCAGTCCAGCCTGTCCAGATCCCTCTGCAGAACCTTCCTACCCTTGAGCACATTAACACTCCCACACAATTTGGTGTCACCTGCAGACTTACTGAGGGTGCACTCGATCCCCTCATCCAGATCATTGATAAAGATATTAAACAAGACTGGCCCCAACACTAAGCCCTGGGGAACACCACTTGTGACCGTCTGCCGACTAGATTTAACTCCATTCACCACAACTCTCCGGGCTCAGCCATCCAGCCAGTATTTACCCAACGAAAAGCACACTTTTCCAAGCCATGAAAGGCCAGTTTGTCCATGAGAATGCTGTGGGAAATGGTGTCAAAGGCTTTACTAAAGTCTAGGTAAACAACATCCACAGGCTTTCCCTCATCTTCTAAACATGTACCCTGGTCATAGAAGGAGGTTAAGTTGGTCAAGCAGGACCTGCCTTTCATGAAACTATGCTGACTGGGCCTGATTACCTGGTTATCCTGTGTGTGCTGCGTGATGGCACTCAGGATGTTCTGCTCCATAACCTTCCCCAGCACTGAGGTCAGGCTGACTGGCCTGTAGTTCCCCAGATCCTCTTTCTGGTCCTTCTTGTAAATGGGCATCACATTTGCACATCTTCATTCATATGGGACCTCCCCTATTAACCAGGACAGCTGATAAATGATAGAAAGCAGTTGGTGAGCACTTCTGCCAGTTCCTTCAGTACTGTCAGGTGGATCTCATCCAGCCCCATAGACCATTGTGTGTCTAGGTGGTGTAGCAGGTCGCTAACAATTTCCCCTTGGATTATAGGGGCTCCATTCTGCTCCTCATGCCTGTCTTTCAGCTCAAGGGGCTGGGTATCCAGAGAACAACTGGTCTTACTATTAAAGACTGAGGCAAATAAGGCGTGAAGTACCTCAGCCTTCTCTTCATCCTCGGTGGCGATGATCTCCCCCACATCCAATAAAGGCTGGAGATCCTCCTTAGCCCTCCTTTTGCTGCTAATGTATTTATAGAGGTATTTTTTTTAATTGTCTTTTATAGCAGTAGCCAGATTAAGCTCTAGCTGGGCTTTGGCCCTTCTAATTTTCTCCATGCATAACCTCTCTACACTTTTGTAGTCCTCCTGAATTGCCTGTCCCTTTTCCAAAGGTCATAATCTCTCCTATTTTTTCTGAGTTCAAGCCAAAGCACTTTGTTCAGCCAGGTCAGTCATCTTCCCTGCCAGCTTGTCTTTCAGCACATGGGGACAGCCTGCTCTTGCATCTTTAAGACTTCCTCCTTGAAGAATGTCTAGCCTTCCTGGACTCCTTTGCCCTTCAGGGCTGCCTCCTATGAGACTCTGTCAATCAATCCCCTAAACAGGCCAAAGTTTGCCCTCCGGAAGTCTAATGTGGCAGTTCTGCTGACCCCCCTCCTTACTTCTCTGAGAATCGAAAACTCTATCATTTCATGATCACTATGCCCAAGATGGCCTCCAACCACCACATCACCCACAAGTTCTTCTCTTTTCATGAACAACAGGTCCAGCGGGGTGCCCTCCTTTGTTGGCTCAGTCACCAGCTGTGTCAGGAAGTTATCTTCCACACATCCCAGAAACCTCCTAGACTCTTTCCTCTCCACTGTATTTTATTTACAGTATACGTCCGGTAGATTGAAGTCCCTCCTGAGGACAAGGACTAGCAATTGTGAGGCTTCTCCCAGCTGCTTGTAGAATGATTCATCTGCCTCTTCATCCTGCCATCTTCATTTTGACAGTATTCACCCACTTAAGCTATTTTAACTTCTGTTCTGGAAAAGGTTCTCAGTGCCTTTAGAGATATTACACAGTAGCTAAATATTGGGCCCTATTTTCATGCTATCATAGAATCACAGAATCATAAAATGTTTTGGGTTGGAAGGGACCTTTAAAGATCATCTAGTTCAACACCCTGCCATGGGCAAGGACATCTTCCACTGGATCAGGATGCTCAAAGCCTCATCCAACCTAACCTTGAACACTTCCAATCATGGGGCATCCACAAATTCTCTGGGCATCATGTTCTAGTGTCTCACCATCCTTATTGTAAAAATATTCTTCCTTATGTCCTATCTAAGCCTAAACCTAACCGCATTAATTTTAAAACCATTGCCCCTTGTCCTATCAGTACAGGTCTTGGTAAAAAGACTCTCTCAATTTTTCTTATCAACCCTCTTTCTATATAGAAAGGCCACAATAAGGTCTCTCTGGAGACATTGATTGATTCAGTATTTATGTGTTTTAGTAGTTAATAAAACTGTTTTAAATCATCTCCAAATTGATGATAAATACTGCAAGTAGATTAGAATCGTAGAATCATAGAATCATTAAGGTTGGAAAAGACCTCTAGGATCATCACATCCAACCGTCAACCCAACACTACCATGTCTCCTAAACCATGTCTCAAAGTGCCACATCTATGCGTTTTTTTGAACTCCTCCAGGGATGGTGACTCCACCATCTCCCTGGGCAGCCTGTTCCAGTGCCTGACCACTCTTTCAGTAAAGAAATTTTTCCTAATATGTAATCTAAACCTCCCCTGTTGCAACTTTAAGCCATTTCCTCTCATCTTATCACTCATTACTTGGGAGAAGATCCCAACAACCAATTCACTACAACCTCTTTTCAGGTAGTTGTAGAGAGCAATAAGGTCTCCCCTCAGCCTCCTCTTCTCCAGACTAAACAACCCCAGTTCCCTCAGCTGCTCCTCAGAAGACCTGCTCTCCAGACCCTTCACCAGCTTTGTTGCCCTTCTCTGGACATGCTCCAGCACCTCAATGTCCTTTTTGTACTGAGGGGCCCAAAACTGAACACACTATTCAAGGTGTGGCCTCACCAGTGCTGAGTGCAGGGGCACAATTTCTTCCCTACTCTCGCTGGCCACACTATTTCTGATACAAGCCAGGATGCCATTGGCCTTCTTGGCCACCTGGGCACACTGCTGGCTCATGTTCAGCCGGCTGTCAACCAGAATGCCCATACTATAGAGCAATATCTAATTTTTTATGAATGAATTTGAATTAATTTACATATTGTGGCAGTTTTTTAATTAAAAAAAAATCATTTAAATAATTACTTTTGATCACTTATCTTTTAGATATCATCGCTGTGTTATCATACTGGAAATTTGTTTCACAGTTTTAATCTAAATATAATTAAATTCTACATCCTTACAAATAACACTTGTTCACTGTAGTTTCACACTGGCTTGCAAGATTAAAGAGAGTCTGATATAATGACTTCAGACACAGCATATTTGCTTTCATTTTTTACTGAAGCATGTAATTGTTCCACTTCACACAACTGGTTTACTTATTTATACCCATTCTGTAATTTAAGTGTCTCTATGTTCTTATTGTTTACATCTCCCTTCCTCTCTTCCAAGATTCATGGATGGTCATATTCAGATTTTACATGCCTTGCAAACTACTTACTTGCCCTTCTTTTCATATTAGTTTTCAAATCTCATCTACTTTTCCCCTCTAATTTACTCCATCACCAGTGATTAATACTACATTTTTTCTCTATTGCTCTTGGATTAAAAAAGAAAAAACAAACAAAAAAAAAAACCAACAAAAAAAAAAGAACAACAAAGAACACAAACAAAACAAAAAAAAAAAAAACAAACAAAACAAAAACAAAAAAAAACCAAGTCCCCAACCCCCCTAAAAGAGTCTCACAAAGGGCTTACTAATGCATAGCAAATAAAACTACTTGCTAAATGTGTTCAATCTGCACTTTCATTATGTGGAGTAGTATGATTTTCATGGTCCTAATCTGAAAACATGAAACATACCAGCTTTTTTGCCTTTTTTTTTTTTTTTAGTTAAATCTATTATAGCACAGAATTTAATAAGACATTCTCCATTAACGTCTGTATGTCAATAAATATTTTCTAAGTGGAATCTTTTAGATGAGATTTCCATAACACATCACTTTTTGACTGAACTGGTCAAAGTACCGCATGTGTTGTTTATCAAATACATAATTCATTACATCAAAGTAAGTTTAAACCCTGCCAAAAAGTTCTGTGAGAGCTTGTGATCAATACAAAATTATAGTGTCTCTCTTATGGATGTGTCTATCACAATTTTGGTACCTGAACCTGAACTAATTACCCCTAGGTTTCCTCTACAGAAAATGGAGACAAATGGGCACTTTAAGACTGCAATTTTCCTGACTTATTTTAGATGTTAACACTGGGGCTAGATTTATCATATCCAAAGGTCCAATATCCATTTGGAATAAAGGAAGACCATGCATAATTAGCTCAGATAGAGATATCAACATCAGGTGTGGCAGGAATCTCAACCTCACTGTGCCTATCTCCTCTCAGTTTTTAAAGCTATTAGGGTTAAAAGCTCTTTCAACATTTGGGAAAGACTTATTGGTTTATGTTTTCCTTCAGGGAGCTGATGATTATTTCCAGGTAGTGAATTTGCTTCATTGTCGATTAATTACCTTTCCCAGTTTATCCCCATTCCTGAAGTTCCATGCTACAATTTACCTAAAAAAACATCATTCACAATTCTTTATAGTCAAACAAATAATAATGACTTATCATAAGGGTCAAGAAAATATTCACAGAGGTTATCTTATATTCTTCAATATATGCAATCACTTCAATGTGTCCTAACTTAAAAATTTCTTGCACAATTTCTTAGCTTTGTTAAAAATGTATTCCAATTATCAGTGAGAAGGAATGAAGATTGTATTTTGCAGAAATGGAACAACAACAAAAAAAAAATGAAACAGGTAAAGACTCCATGATTATAATGTAATCATAATATTACCTGTGACTGAAATCACTATGTACATTCAGCAAATGTGCAAAATCATGTCCAAACTGAAAAGAAAGTTGATTAGATCCATTGTAGTTTATGAAAAGTGAAGAAAAAAAGAATCTCTTCATTATTTCCTGCTAAAGGTTTGGGAACAAATCGTGTCCTCTTTCATAAATGCAAATGTAAATGCCCAGTAGAATAAAATATTATGTGAGGGGTACCAAAAGGAATAGAAGGCATTTTAAAAGTGCAGTAAGTGCCATTTATATGTCTTTTTTTTCTCTATAATATTAAAGAATATTTTGAAGTATGAAATTCATATTTAGCCAAGACTATAAAAATTGTTGAATTTAGTCTTCCTTTTCTGATTACCCTGAATTACTTTTCTACCCACTTTCTGACCAAGCCACAACCTTCATTATTGGCCTTGACAGCACTGATGCTATCAATGTTAGCATATGATCATAAAAACCTTAGCCTTGATAACAGAAATAAATATAGTTATGGCGATATCTGCTGAGTTATATGAAGAAAGGTAAAAAAATATAATAAAGGAAGAGAGAAAATCCATCCAAAATGAGAAAATAATATGTGAAACACTCAAAACCAAAGAAAGGATATTGTATAATTAAGTGGGATGAAACAGTTTCCTGCCTTCTAACAAGAATTAAATTTGCAGAATGAGATGAAGGCCATACTTCTGGCAGAGCAACTCACTTACGTTTCCTTTCCTTTCCTCTTTCCCCAAAAAAAGTCTGTCTGGAATTTTGTCAGTATTTTCATTTCAAAGTATGAATAAGGTGACATTTTAAATATTGTATCTCTGTTCTTCTTGATTTCCTTTGTTGTATTTACATTTTTACTTTTCCATTTTGCTTTTTTCCAAACAATTACTCCTCATGTTTCCCTTTGTGCATGTTCTCTGTGTGCATGTACTCTTGTGTGCTATTAAAAAACCTCTCAATAAATAAATGTTGCTCATCCACTTTGAAGTAATTAACTACATCAGAAAGCAGTGTCTATACCTTTTGCCTTTCTTGATTCATACAAACATATCTATACACACACCCTAAACATGTTCTTTTGTGTATATGTATTTCCAAATATCTCTTGAAAGCTAGACACCCGAGTTAATGGAAACCAATTTGAAAATTATGAATTTGTAAAACTATCTGTCTAAAAAGGTCACAATATCCACCCTGAAAAAAAAAAAAAAAAAATTCTATTTTTCTCTATGCGCTAACAAAATCAGTGTTTGCTATATTTTTACCCCAGTTCTTCACTATCTGAAATGCCTTTATAGCTATCTATGAAAATATGATTCCCATTTTCACCATACTCTCAATTTTGTCAAGTGATCTCACTCAAATAACTGTATTGAAAGAAGTCAGTTTGGATACTAAGAGAAAAAAAATTGCACTTTTTCTTTGAATCTGGAAGCAAATATAGTAATTAATTACATATAATTTATATGATTATAAATATACAATTATTTAATTGTACATTTATAATGATATATTCTTATTTATTTTTAAGAAAAATTTGATTGTGCACAGATACGAACCAATGCTGTTACATAATTCCTTTTTCATCTTACTCCTCTATAAATAAAACTCAACTTAAAACCAATATCTTTGTACTTTGAATTTTTTTTTTACATATTCTGTGAAATGCTTGTAGAAAGTTTGTTGCATTCTCTGATGTCAGGTATTTGTATCAGCTACTTCTTTGTTTAATTTCCCTTTACTAGCCATTTTGAATCATACCATCCTCATGGCAGTGATTGATAAACAATTTTGTTTCCACAGAAATTGAGAAAATTTTCCCTTTGCACAGTATTCACTAGAAACGCCTATCACAAAAATTATCTTTCTTCATAATATCTTGTTTTCCTCCTTGCTCTAAGGACTGTTTAACATGTTATATCACGTGTACCTTCCTCACATTGTCTCAACTGTTACATAAGTCTTTTACTAGTTCCCAGCTATCATCTCAACTTCAAAAGTTACATTCATGATTTTTTTGCAGTACGCATCATTATTGCCTTTAATATATTTCACATGCCTGAATACTTTAGAAATAGCTCAGAATATATATTTTTATGCATCTAATTGTGATTGTCTGTATTACTTTTGGAGGTACATATCTTGCTTTTTTGACTATGACTTTAAACTATCTGAATTGTGACTGGTACTCAAGACTTGAAATAGGTGGTGAAAACAGGCCACAGTATGATTTGCATTATCATATTATATGGGGCTAGCAAGTAAGCTTTTTATTCTTTGCTCTGCTTTTCTTAATCTACTTTCTGTTGTTAAAGCAGGTTCTAAAAATTTGCTATCTTTCCTCTGAAAAATATCCATTTGTTAACTTATTTATTTTAAAAGTAAACAAGGAAAACTTCAGCCTTAGTGTATTTGTTCCAAAAACAGAAAGGAAAGGAGAATATAATATGTATGCACATATATTTTGAGATAATGGCAGGGGTGTAAATCAAACACCAAAGTACCTGTGTCTGTGTTTCAGACAGACAGGAATATTATCCTAGATCACATAGCTGAAAAGTTCTTCTTTGAACCAGAGCTTTGTGACAGGCAGGTATCACAAGGTTATGTGATATTTTTGAAAAATGTTGAGATCTTGGTTAAACCTGGTTTGTGTGATGGAAGTCTAATTGAATGAACAATATTACAGCTTCAAGGAGGGAAAAAAACATCCCTCAAACAAAGAACTGTCAGGGATTGTTCCACAAATATGTGAAGATAGTGCTAATACAACTTGCTTGATAGTCATAGCTGGCAGTCATTCTGTTGACAATTTCTTCTGAGCTCATAGGTAATGCACATTCCTGTTGGTTTATATGTCGTGAAAAAACTTATTTGAACTAATCTCCCTTAAACAGTAATAGGAAGCTTGGTTAAACCCATACCACTCGCAATTATTTGGCTGCTGCAAATGTTAAATCTTTCCTAAAATAAAACATCATTATTTTCACTCAGATATCTTAATAAGCATCACTGATATTTTACTGGAAAACTCTGGTAGAAAATATTTAGCTATTCCTATACTAGTAAATGAAATATGCCCAAGAGTGTTCATGAACATTGAAGCTGGCTAAACAGAGTGGCCTGTGTCTGCTCTGGGACATTCTTTTTGCTTTCGGCATAAGGTTACTGCACGAGAACTGCCTATGTTGAGTAGTTCCTGGAAAATTCAACCTCCCAGATAGTGCTCAGAAACTGTTAGGGACAACGCTAGCAGCCGTAAGACAAAACATATTTGAGGCCCTTCTAACACAGCAATAGTATATGGAGTTGTATTTCAGGGCCCAGGAATGCTCCTGAGTGCTGTGTGCTGTATTATTAAAGGCACAGACACTGGTGCTTCCCGTAAGATCCCATTTAAATGAGTAATACTTTGTGAACAGTATCTTCTCCCAAAAAAACACTGTCTTTGTTTAAACGCTGACTGTGTTTTGTAGGATTTAATTCTCTCTGATGGCTGAGTCTAAGTTTTCTTTGTATTTTATTTTATTTGTTTCTCCTTCAGTAAAACTCCTTGTTCTATAGCAACTAAAAAAACCTGAAAAGAGAAAAAAACCCATCAACTCTACATAAGGATTTAATATATAGGTTTTTTTCATTTGTTTTCAACTCACTCATTTTCTAGCAAATATCACAACATAACTGCACAGATTCTGTAGTGGTTAGTAAGATGAATTAACATAATATATAACCCGGCAGACTTCATAGATCAGATAACCACAAAAAGGGGCACATTTTTATTATGACAGCAGAGTTTGTTTCCAATGACACAGTACATTGGTTCCCACAGATGTCACAGATTAATTTTTGCTTAAAAATGGAAAAAGAGCCCCTTAGCAGTCATTATACAATTAAAAAGAAAAAAACGAAAAAAAAAAAAAAAAGATTATCCACGCATTTCCAGATTCTGCTCTTCTTTTAAGCCCAGAAGATTACATTATTCTTATTAAGCTTTATATGAGCATTTTAGATAAGGGAAAACAGAACCTATACTTATGTGTATATGATTATCTAAAAATCTTTAAAAAATTCTTATATGACTCCTTATAAGCATAAAACTTCTTGAAACAACCTTGATTTTTCACAAGACAGTTACAGAATTTTCAATCATTTCTTCTAAAGAAGGCAGATTCTACTGCAAACAAGAAAAATATTAACCCATTTTTTATTCCCTTTGTTACACAGTCGTCCAAAATACAGGAAAGCAGCAGTCTTTGGTGTCTCATAGATTAGATTTTGTAAGTTTGTATGAATTTACAATAGGAAGTCTTCCTTTTTTCCTTGTATTTTTTCCCATATTGAGAGAAATCAGTCCACTATTTTAATATAAATGGATCATTTCATTCTGTGTAACATGACTCCAAACAGGGAATAAAAAAGACAAGCCTGTCTTAAGGGTAATGCAATCTACCATAACTACACATACATAAACACATTTGATTTGGATAAAACAAAGGCTCATAATTGTCCAAGTACAACAGAGAGTATATTAAACATGAGATTTATGCATTACTCAGCACCACCAAACAAGTTCTGACTGAAATTTTCATGGTAGAAATAGAAACACTAATAATAGTAAGGTAGTAGAAATGCATAGGTAAAGTGACACGCCAAAAATAAGTGCTTTAACTCAGTTCACTTCGATGATCTAGTGATCATCACTAGATGTTTGTTTCTGCATCATATGCTTTTGATTATAGTAATGAAAAATGAAATATTACAAATAATAGAAAAGGAGACAGTGTTAAGAATACTGAGAAAATGTATTTTTAACAATTATATTTTATATGAAGTCAAGAAAAGAAAAAGAAATAACTGACAACATCTGGGATAGAAGAAATGAAAGGCAATCAAATCTGAAGCAATAGCTTGAAAATATCACATGAGCAAGCAATGTGCCCCCATCACAAAGAAAGCCAATGATTGCCTGGGCTGCATTAGGAAAAGCATTTTCAGCAGGCCAAAGGAGGTGATCTTCCCCTCTGCTCAGCCATACTGAGACCACATTTAGATTTCTTGGTCCATGTCCAGTTTTCCCAATACAGGAGAGACCTGAACGTACCAGAGGGAGTTCAGTAAAGGGCCATGAAGATGATTAGGGGACTGGAGTATCCGACATACAATGAGGGGAGGAATGATGAAACCAGAGCCAGACTCTTCTAACTTGGGCCCAGTGACAGAATAAGAGGCAATGGGCACAAACTGAAATACAGGAAGTTCCATTCAAACATAAGAGAATACATTTTTTGGCTGTGAGGTTGGTCAAAGACTGGAATTGTTTGCCCAGAGGTTGTCTCCATCCCTGGAAAACTTCAAAAGCCATCTGGACATGGTCCTGGTCAACCAGCTCTACATTGCCCTGCTTGAGTAGGAGGGGTTGGACGATATGACCTCTAGATGCCCCTTCCAAGTTCAACCATTCCGTGATTCTGTGAAAAGCTATGTAATGAAATACAGTAAGGAATTAAAGATTTTCCAGGAAAAAAATATTATCATACTGATGAAGAAGTATAACTGAATGGGGAAATAGCTGTAATGCGCTTAATTTGGCTGCTTGGAAAACAGAAGTTTCAGTGTGGGATCTTTCATCACAGCAGATGTAATCCAAAGCTCATGGAAGGAAAGAAGAAGAAGGAGGAAGGAGGAAGGAGGAAGAGGAAGAGGAAGAGGAAGAGGAGGAAGGAAGAAAATATGTATCAAAGGTTCCTGAATGCTGTACAAGGAACCTGGTTTCTAAAGTCTCTCATGACAAAGGAACAAACTAAAACCAAAGAAATATTAAAAAATAGGACTCAGAATAGACATCTTACACACATGTACACCTATATTCACTATGTAATTTAGATAATTTCATAAATATTTTTAAACATTTAAATTTCAAATAACTAATAATTATTTAGATATGTAAGTAAAATATTAAACACGGACATTTGATTTAGAATAAATGTCACAATACTAGCTGGTTCTGGTGAAATGGATAAATAATTTTCTTGTTGAGAACTTCAAAGGTACCTCATTCCATTATACAAAACAGTTCAAAGCAGAAGAATTGCTCACAGATGACTGAACAATCAGGACAAGAAAATGTACTTTAATATTTGTGTCAAAACACAGATGGTTTCTATGTACAATTAAAGCTTTTTAGAGATAAAATGAGTTTCTCTTTAGGTCTGACTTTAAAAAGTTACTTACATAGGTGACATTTCAAGCATCATTCAAATTTTAACTAAAATGCACTTTAAAGTAAATTAAAAGTAAGGTGTTTTAATTTCTAAATTACACCACAGAATTCATGTATGCTTGGTAAATAAAATTAAATGCAATTTAGGGATGAAGAAAATAAGTCTTTAGTGCTAGTACCTATAGTCAGATTATTTTCTGACAGCAGCAGCAATCGTCATCAGAAAGGCAAGAAACCACTTGACATGATCCAGATGAAGAAACAGCCAAAGAAATAAAGAAGTTTGAAAACATGATACATACCCGGGCATTACGGTGATAAAGAGTTTTAAACAATTATATTTTCATTTAACTGTAATGGAAATACAGAAAAAAAAGATATAATCAGAACCTAAAATAAATTTTTAATAGGATCTGCCTGTGGATTTAAGATTTAGAAATGACTGTAAATTTCAAAATCTCTAATTTTTTTTAAAGTTAGAACACATTTTTATTCCATTCATTTGTAAATTACCCATACAGATTACTCACATTAAAAAATGTTCCCATATTTCACATGGTCTTAAATCTGAGTAATAAATCATCTTCAATATACAACACTGTCTCTGTAGTTATGTTTCAATTTGTGTCATATTCCTACCTTATTTCTTATACAAGGTGGTAATTTTAAACAATCCCACATGGTAGAAAGTAATCCAAACATACTAGCATCATATTTAAAATATTTTTTTAATGTTGATATTTGATGTTGCACATTTTACTGTCTCTTTCCATTTTTTACAGAATTTATCAGAATTGTTTCTTTTCTGATTGGTCTGATTTCTGGAAAATTACCCTGTCCTCCAAATAACCTAGTGAGTATTTTAAAAAAATTATTTGTAGAAGTCTCTTATTTATTCCAGTATTTATTATTCCTCTGTGTAGCACAGAAACAGTGATTCTCTGCACTTTCCTATGCACACCGTTTAAGATATTTCTTCTAACTCCCTCTTACCTTGAGGATCAATAGCAGATATCCACATAAACTTTTCTTTTTTGTCATTCCTAAAAATGACTGAGTAAATATTTCACCGCTACTTTCTGCATCTTCAGATGGGTTGTTTGAGAACTACTGCTATTACTGCACCTGTTTTCCTATTAACTTAAAAAGTATCTGCAATGTTCACAGTCAAGCTCCAGAATCTTTTCATCTAACATCACATACACTAACTCATATTTACTATCACTTAAAGTATAACTCTTGAATTGTTCTGCTTATGTTTTGTTCTCTGAATCTTCACTGTTAACCTCTATAGTGGACCTGTTCTTGCACAAATATAACCATGGGGTTAATTTTTGCACTCAGAATAGTTCTGTTGCAGTAAATAAATACATGAATCTCCCTACAGTAACACATCTGAACTGTTGTGGGAAGGATCAAGATATGGTTACATGGTTGGCATAATCAAATGTTTCGTGATAAAGAAGTTGTACTGCAGGCTGCTCAAACATGTGTTTTTTATTTTCTGATGAGGCCCTCATTTGGATGGCAAATGCGTACTTATATAATGGAAGTTTTTACTCCTATTAACTAAGTCTCTGAAGTAATTTCAAGGCATATGCATTTGAACTGTTTTATTTCCTTTTCTTTGAACACTTTTCAGAACACTGGACTTTATAAACTATATTTAGAATCAACAAGACTGATTTAGAACAGAAATACTCCTTTCATGAATAAATTTTAAAAATCCATTACATATCATACGTGAAATTTCTCTTTATCTGGAAAGATTTTTAATGAAAACACTCTTAAAACAGCAAAATCACATTTGAGCATAGTCTCAACGTTAGAGTTATACAGCAACTGTGATACTTTGTATTAATTAATCCAAAAACTTTAAATAATTAACGGAAAATCTATTGAATTTACAGTATTATAGTACAGATTTTGGCTATTTTTAGAGTGAAATTATATAGATGTCTCACTTGGCACAGTGTAGCATAACAAGCAGTTCTTCTTTACCTAAGTAAGAAAACTGTGTAACAAAAAAATCTGCCTTCCCTTTCTGAGTACACTCCTTTTATTTTTTTCCTGAAACTTGAGTCCATTATTTCCTTATGTGCTGGTTTTGGCTGGGATAGAGTCAATTTTCTCCACTGTAGCTGGTATAGTGCTGATGGCACATCGATATTTTAGTTGTTAAGTAGTGGCTAAGTGTCGCTAAGTAGTGCCTACACTAGTCAAGGACTTTTCCAACTTCCCATGTTCTGCCACGTGCACAAGAAGCCGGGAGGGGAGGGGCCAGAGCCAAGTCAGCTGGCCCAAACTGGCCAATGGGCTATTCCTTATCATATGACGTCATGGCCAGTATATTAACTGGGCAAGTTGGCCGGGGCATGGAGCAATTGCAGCTGGGGACTGGTGGCGTCGGTTGGTGAGCGGTTGCAGCATTTGCTTGTTTTGCATGTTTACCGCCCCCTACCCCGCCCCGGCTTTTTGCTCGCTCCCCCCTCCCATTATTTTTCTTTTTCATTATATTATTGTTGTTATTATTGTTTTATTTTAATTATTAAACTATTCTTATCTCAACCCATGAATTTTTACCCTTCTGATTCTCCCCCCCATCCTGCCGGTGGGGGAGTGAGCGAGAGGCTGTGTGGGGCTTAGTTGCCAGCTGGGGCTAAACCACAACACCTTACCAGCATTAAACTTGTGCTTGATATTTAGACACCCCTATAGGAGAAGACAGGATGTATTTTCAGGCTCTCTAAAGGTTTATTGTCACAGGATCCAGGAAGCAACTGTAAAAACTCCTTTGGTGACAAATCCTACTATTAGGTCTCTCCAAGAGAGTCCTGTTAATCTTTCCTCACGTTCCAAACAAGTGCTCATGTGTTTTCATATTGAAAAATGACCAAAACTATGACAGATACCTATAGCACCATGATGCTAGAAGTTTAAAGTTCTTCAATAAAGAAATCCTCTTTTACAAATTTAATTGCTTACTTAATATAATGAGCTACTTCACACAGAACAAATGAAATTAATTAATACATGCATATATATTTACAGCATCATAGGACTAAATATGCTAATAAGGTATGCCATCAGAAAGAGAGCTTTTAGAGGTTACAAAGTATCATTAGTGCAAAAAAGATAGGCTTTTTGTTAGAATCTCTAGCAAAGTGAGTAGAAGATGAAAATGCTGTGAGAGGCCTAAACATCTGTTTTTGGAGATCCACAAAATGAAGCACACACCAATTTGTTTTGGTGTTATATACTTGTTTTGCACATTTACGCCCAAATATTTGATCTTTTGATTGAGATCAGACAGCATGTTGGGCTATACTTTTTGTTTTGTCATTCAATATTTACAAACGCATTTCCACCAAAAATAATCTAGACAATCAAATTAGATATGATATATAAGCAAAATGTAATATCATATTAGCTGTTACATCATATGTCACAGAAAGTAATGACCTTATTCACACCCCCGCACATATGTCCTTAAGAAAGAAAATCCAAAAGCATCCTTACCTGGCCTTTACAGCACCCACAGCTAAGGTGAACATCAATATTTATTAGTCTGAAAAGCAAACACACACATACCAGTGCTCTTTTGGTATTTACCGCAAAGGATTTTAAATACCACTGAGTTATGAAGTCAATAATGAAACTCTCTGAACTACCCAGCTAACAATCAAGTACAGATCAGTTGAGGCTTGTTTTATTTTGGTATTACTGTAGAACAAAAATCTCACTTTCTCACACACATTCCAAAATAATTTATGAGATATGTGTCATAACTTTTATTTTAGTTTCGAAGATCACCCTTTGAAGTCAGTTGCATAGGCAGAAACTCATATCCTTTTTCTTTATCACTATTAGTCTTTTTTTGGTTATCTTTAATAAACCCATGCAGAAAGTACAGTTCATTGTGTCCCTCAGTGGAATTTGTCTTCTGATGTGGTATTTAAACTATTTTTACTTCTCAAATTAAAAAGGAGGAAGATTTTAATTCTGACAATGGCATGAAAGTGGGAGAGACAGTTACTGTTTCAGGCCTGGAGGGATGTCTCTGAACTGCAGTCAAGAAAAGAATAGGCCTTTTCATGGTCGTCTTTTAAACTGTAAAACTGTTATTTTAAAATCAACAGCACCGCTTGTTTTCCAGGTGACTCTTTGATACCATGCACTACCATTTGCCACTTGATAGCAAATGCTATCCACTGGCACATTTACCTTCAGTACACTTGAGTAGTGAACTGGACATCCAGCCAGTTATTCATTCAAAATGTAAACAACTGCATCCATTACTTAACTAACTTCTCACTCCATAGTTCGAGCCAAAATTTCAACTAATTTAATAGCAGAAATCTATGAAAGAAAAAGAACTTACTCTGATAGTTCAGCTATCTCAAAGGGGGAAAAGTATTCTTGCTCATGAGTTGGTGGGGCTCATTGAGAGGACTTTAAACTAGGTTCAGAAGGACAAGGGGCTACAGCCAGGCCCACTAGAGAGGAGTCTAGGGGTGGCATGCCAAGGCTGGGGGTGAAATTGTCAGCCCAGATCAAGTGCATCTACACCAATGCACGCAGCATGGACAATAAACAGGAGATGCTGGAAGCCATTGTGCAACAGGGTAGCTATGACTTAGTCACCATCACAGAGGCATGGTGGGTTGACTCTTATGACTGGAGTGTTGCAATGGATGGCTATAGGCTCTTCAGAAGGGATAGGCAAGGAAGGAGAGGTGGTAGGTGGCTCTGTACGTTAGGGAGTGTTTTGACTGTATAGAGCTCAATGATTTTGATGATAAGGGCAAGCGTTTATGGATAAGGATGAGGGGGAAGGCCAACAAGGCAGGTATTCTGCTGGGGGTCTGTTATAGACCACCCAACCAGGATGAAGAGGTAGATGAAGTATTCTACAAGCAGTTGGCAGAAGTCTCACAATCACTAGCCCTTGTTCTCATGGGGGACTTCAATTTACTGGATGTCTGCTGGAAAAACAACACAGCAGAGAGGAAATATTCTATGAGATTCCTGGAGTGTGTGGAAGATAACTTCCTGACACAGATGGTATGTGAGCCTATCAGGGGAGGTGCCTTGCTTGACCTGCTGTTTACAGGGAAGAACTGGTGGGAGATGTGGTGGTCGGAGGCCATCTTGGGCTTAGCAACAATGAAATTATAGAGTTCCTGATTCTTGGCCAAGGGAGGAGGGGGGTAAGCAGAACCACTACCATGGACTTCTGGAAGGCAGATTTTGGCCTGTTCAGGGCACTGGTTGTGAGAGTCCCTTGGAAGGAAGTCCTGAAGGTCAAAAGGGTCCAGGAAGGCTGGGTTTTCTTCAAGAGGGAAGTCTTAAAGGCACAGGAGCAGGCAGTCCCCATGTGCCATTAGATGAATTGGCAGGGAAGACTACCAGCCAGGCTGAACAGGGAGCTTTTGCTGGGACTCAGGAAAAAAAGGAGAGTTTATCACTTTTGGAAGAAGGGGCAGGCAACTCAAGAAGAATACAGAGTTGTCATTAGGTCTTGCAGAGAGAAAATTAGAAAAGCAAAAGCCCAGCTAGAACTCAATCTGGACACTGTTGTAAGAGATAACAAAAAATGTTTCTACAAATACATTAACAACAAAAGGAGAGCCAAGGAGAATCACCATCCTCTATTGGACACTAAAGGGAACATTGCCACTGAGGATGAGGAGAAGGCTGAGGTACTTAATGCTTTCTTTGCCTCACTCTTTAATAATCAGACCAATTATCCCCAGGATATTCAGCCCCCTGAGCTGGAAGACAGGGTCAAATCGCAGAATAAACCCCAAAACCCAGGAGGAAGCAGTTTATGGCCTGCTGAGCCACCTGGACACTCACAAGTCTATGGGGCCGGATGGGATTCACCAGAGAGTACTGAGTGAGCTAGTGGAGGAGCTTGCCAAGCCACTCTCCATCATTTATCAGCAGTCCTGGTTAACAAGGGAGGTCCCAGATGACTGGAAGCTTGCCAACATGGTGCCCATCTAAAGGAAAGACTGGAAGGAGGATCTGGGGAACTACAGGCCAGTCAGCCTGACCTTGGTACCAGGGAAGATTATGGAGCAGTTCATATTCAGTGCACTCACCAGGTATGTGCAGGACAATCAGGGGATCAGACCCAGCCAGCATGGCTTCATGAAAGGCAGGTCCTTCTTGACCAACCTGATCTCCTTCTATGACAACGTAACCCGCCTAGTGGGTGATGGAAAGGCTGTGGATGTTATCTACCTACCTGGACTTTAATAAAGCCTTTGACACCATTTCCCACAGCATCCTCCTAGAGAAGCTGGATACTCATAGCTTAGAAAAGTGTACTCATCACTGGGTAAAAAACTGGCTGGATGGCTGAGCCCGGAGAGTTGTGGTGAATGGAGTTAAATCCAGTTGGCAGCCAGTCACAAGTGGTGTTCCCCAGGGCTCAGTGTTGGGGCCAGTCTTGTTTAATATCTTTATCAATGATCTGGATGAGCGGATCGAGTGCACCCTCAGTAAGTCTGCAGGTGACACCAAATTGTGTGGGAGTGTCAATGTGCTCAAGGGTAGGAAGGTTCTGCAGAGGGATCTGGACAGGCTGGACTGATGGGCCAAGATCAAATGTATGAGGTTCAACAATGCTGAGTGCTGGGTCCTGCACTTTGGTCACAACAACCCCATGCAACACAATAGGCTTGGGAAAGAGTGGCTGGAAAGCTGCCTGACAGAGAAAGACCTAAGGATGCTGGTGGACAGCCGACTGGACATGAGCTGGCAGTATGCCCAGGTGGCCAAGAAGGCCAACAGGATCCTGGCTTGTATCAGAAATAGTGTGGCCAGCGAGAGTAGGGAAGTGATTGTGCCCCTGTACTCAGCACTGGTGAGGCTGAACCTTGAATACTGTGTTCAGTTTTGGGCCCCTCAGTACAAGAAGGACATTGAGTTGCTGGGGCATGTCCAGAGAAGAGCAACGAAGCTGGTGAAGGGTATGGAGTTATTATCATGCTGACATTTTTTAATGGTAACCTTTAAAATAAAAAAAGAAAAAAAAAAAAAAAAAAGATGAAAAAATAATGTGGAAAGATTTTTTTTTTAGAAGAAAACTTTTAATTCTTTATTTTCTATATCTATTTGCAAGAATACTTTTCCTCTTCTATCTATTTCTTTCCTCACTGTATCAAACCTACTTTCTTTAAGGTCATATCCTCCCACCGTGTATAAGAATAAAATCTTTTTCCTAATGACACATGCTTTTGTGCTTTATTCTGTGTGGTGTATATTTTTCATTATAAAACTCTAATCATTATTATAGGGTGCTCAAGTCTTGTAACAGCAGACACTAGAGCAAGATGATTCATAGAAATGATCAAAAGGCAATTATTTCTGTTTGTTTGCAATCATTTTATGTATTTGACATTTAGCTTTCTTACTTCTTCCTTCCCTGTTGCCTCATAGTATAAAGATATTTCTTCTTATTGAATAGACAAAGGTACTCTGGTGAAGTCTTTACTCCTGGCAAAAAATTCAAAGTAGTCACTCTCCAAAGTCACAGTAACAAACAGCAACATATCTGAGAACCTTAGACTCAAGTAACCTCATCAAAAGGGTCCAAATTACACTTGAGATATTCTTAACATTAGTGCAGAATTATCATTTTGAATCAGATCCATAGACTGGGTGAAAATGCACGAAAATAATCAGACTTAAATAATTTGAAAGCAAAATAACATTTATTTGAAAGGCATAAAATCATAAAGAAATTAAATATAATATATGCAGTATGTCTCTCATACAACTATAAAAAGGAAAAATAAAGAGTGATTTATTTTTAAGAAGCAGAAAAATATGCAGAAAAAGCAAATTCATTTTTATTTCAATGATTTTGTCTTTCCTTTGGCTTCCATGGTATCCCCTGTAGGGATTTAACAGACAGTGAAAAACTACCTTCCAGGGCCTGTCACATCCCAAACACACTAAAAAAAGAAGCATTCACATTGACACTGATTTCCATAGGAAAGAATATCAGACTCTCAATATTCAACCATAAAAAAACACATTATTTGAGGAAAATAATTTTTCTCTAAGTGTTCTCTAGAGAACCTTTGCAGGCTTCAATGGCTGAGCTCTCATGAAGCCTAATTGTAATTCAGCTGCATAAAATCTCACCTAACTGGCCCTGCAGCACATATAGCACAGGATTGTTTTTAAAGACCTCTGATGCATAAAATACTCTCGAAAAATCCTCTTCCTTGACCAAAGCACCCCAGAACCTTCTGTTCAGATTCTGGAAACAGAATGGGAGTGCTAACAAAAACACAAAACATGTTACATTAAGAGTAAAAAGTACGTCCTATAAAGCCAATAAAACATGTTAACAGAAATGTAAATCCCCTGATGAAATTCAGAGACAGTATTAAGCTGAATAATTTCATTGGTCCAGTTCCAGCTGAAAATTTGATATTTCACTTCTGGCATTTGTTTAAACTCTGAGCCTGAGTTCTGGCAAACAGAATCATAAGACTCTTGTCTGAGGACTTAAAAATTTGAAAGTCGGGGTGTCACACTAAATTTTGAAGATGTGCTGTCTCTGAGGTGAAATTACTTGTTTCTTTTCATAGTCAGTCAGGCTCAACAAGCAAGTGATAAATCTTTGTCTCAGGAACTCATGGAAGAAAACTCTTCCTACCTTATTAATTCAATACTGCTCTTGTTTAAGACTCACAGTCTCTCCAGCTCAGCAATGCAATACCCTTTTCACTAATACATTCTAGGAGTGTACTTCTTTCAACATTTGTTTTATTCTGGGTTTGGGGATTTTTTTGGTTGTTGTTGGGTTGTGGGGTTTTTTTTGGATTTTTTTTTTTTTTTTTAATTGAGTAAAAAAAAGAACCCCAAATAATTAACATGCTAATTTAAAACTCACAGGTAAAATATACACGTACTAAAAAAGGAAACTCTGAGCTTACAAAGCCCTCTGCTGCAATTCAGATTCTTCCAGTGAAATAGTGAAATGCTATTTTGGGAAAAGAAAAATAAATATTTTTCAGTACTGAAACTGTGACTTGTATAGAGAAACTTTTTCCTTTTTTTAGCTTTAATATACTGCAGTATTACCTCAGGGCTGAGTTTTGCTCATACTACATGTGGATGACAAATATATTTAGCAACACATTTTTCATTTAGATTTTTTTTTAATTAGCATTTTTAAAGACAAATAATCTACACATGTCTACAAACAATGCATGTACTGGAGAAATCCTTCTTGTAGGTTCCTCAAACAACATTTGCTACCCCAACGCAATACTCTGAGTTGCTGAAACTATAAGCTAGTCAGCTGCTAATTTAAAGTGACCAGCCTTACAAAGTTGTGCTTAAGAATTACAACACCTGGCACCACTGAAGGGATTCCTAAATTAAGACCTAAAACCTTCTAAAGGTGAGTGCCTTCTGATGGTTAGGG
Source organism: Morus bassanus (assembly GCA_031468815.1). NCBI lineage: Eukaryota > Metazoa > Chordata > Aves > Suliformes > Sulidae > Morus > Morus bassanus. Next base: position 52,356,671 of record CM062568.1, on the reverse strand, counting down.
ATGATATAATTTACTTTAATTAAGTGCACAGGGAGTCCAGCAACTCAGCCAACCTTCATTGGATCTAATGAAAGCTTAGGTAGCTAAGTCACATGTAGAGAACTCCTTTATAGACACCTATATTTAGGAGTCTGAATTTGAAGTTTAATTCCTTTTTTAAATACACAGTAACCATGCTGTCCAAACTGCTTATGGGAGTGGTTCTTTGAGCCATCAAAATATGTAACTGCTTTTAATTTTGTCTGGGATGGTGCAGATTTTTACCTCTATGGGAAGGAATCTGTGGACAGTCTCTGATACAGGGAGAAGAGGAATCATCCTGAAAAAGTAGTTGCTTAGGTGTTTAGTTCTTCAGTCCAAACTGGAACCTAAAGGTCTGAACATGTTCCTAATCAGGTCAGTAATTAAACAAGCCTGCCTGAAATATAAATTGCAACATTTTGGCTTAAAACTGCTGAGGGACCCAAATAATTTGGAGTTCTTAAGACATCCATTTAATGTATAGAAAATAGGTTTTTCTTTTGTAGGTTCCTGAGGTTTTTCAGTTTTGTTTTTTTTGGCTTTTTTTTTTTTTTTTTTTCCTTCTCAGCACCAAAATAAAAGACTACCAAGCTGATCATTTGTGATAATTTCTGGTGACATATGGTTCTGTATGGCTGATTGTGTCCCGGAATGTTAAGGAAACAGAGCTGAAATATGTTTTGTGCACTGATATTTTATAAATGCAAACAGATTATTAACATTTTATCTTTGTCAGTTTTTCATTAGTGTTAAATGAACAAACCACATACATTTGTTTGTATCTAAAATAATTCATACAAGGCATTCGAAAATTTAAGCAAATGCCCATGCTGCAAAAATAATGTGTGTAATTAAACATAGTTAAATACTAAGTGTACACAATTCCTTTTCTTTCCATAGGTCTCATTGGTAGAATTAAGAACCAACTTTTTGCTCTGCCATGTGCCCAATTAGGTGACAGGCATAGCCATCTGGGCTGTGAGTTTGCTTTGAAGCCCATGTGCAGAGCACTTTTTTCCCGTCTCCATACTCTCACATGAGCACCAAATAAAACCAAGCAAATGGTAAAACCCAAGCTTTCCAGATGACTTAGAGTATTTATTCTGTTCTGTAAATAGGAAGTTACATTCTGTACATTGGAAGTAAAGAAAAATAGCAGACAACTCTTTCCCCTCAACATTTGCAATTCAGGCCCATAGGCAAATAATTCTTTGCACATGAGAGACTTTTCTAGAAAGAATAAGTTTTGTAATTTTCAGCCTATTTTTTCTGGACCTTTGTAGATCTGTTAAATTCTGCTTAGCTGACAAGAATTTTTTTTTGTGAATAGTCCTAAACTGATTTTGTGGATTCTCAGACTTCTATTACAATCTTTTAGGGAAAATATGTGTATTGGAAAAAAATATACAGTTACGCAGCTAGTGATATTCAATCCTCTTTTATGATTTTTTCAAGGATCAAAGTAATTTTATTCCAGAATACTGAGCACTTTGAGTACATATTATCACACTTGACCCTCTCAGCCAAGTTTCTGCTTTGTATAATTAACTGAAATCATTCAAGAGTATGTTTTGTTCATTTTGATTAATCTCAGAGGGCTCTGATAATTGTTTATAAATAGGTAGTAGCAGAATTGACTGAAAAAAAAACTTAGAGTAGAACTATATGCTTGCTTCAAACAAAGCAAAATCACTTTAAAAATAATTTCTGGTTATCAGAGTCTGGGAAGACAAGTAAACTTATTTTTCAATACATTCAATAAGAATAACATAATTTAATGCTACTAGAGCAGCCTTCGACTTTCCTTCTTCTAAGTTTTTAATCCATAAATTAGCAATCTGGATATTATCCTCATGAATATTGTATGTCAAACACAAAAAGATGTCAATACCCACTTTGAATAAGTCCCTTTGTTATAAATGACCATATGTTGCATATGTTGCATTTTGCCTAAACTGAGGATCTTAATTTCTGAAGAAAAGATTCTGAGAATTTAGGATGGCTTTTATTTTATGAAATTATTTAAAATATGTCATTTAAATGCCATATGTCATATTAAAATATGTCATTTTGAGAAATACCATGCTTAGAGTATCTTCTTCACAATTCCACTCTAGTAGAAGCTAAATTTAAGTGAAAACTGCCTCAAATCAGGTAATATAGCTGTATGTTATGATTAAATGCAAAGTAAGTTAAGCCGTCATTCTAAATGGTTATTTTGTGACATCAGAAGAACTCAAACTATCTGCATGTTAGAATTACAGCTGTTGAAAATGCATCTTTGTACATTAATATATATGGATTTTTAGGTTTAGACAATGACTAAGTTTTCTAGATTTGTCTTTTAAGATAACTTTCTCTTAATTTTTTAACCCCTATGCTAATATTATCTCCTTTAAATGTTGAATCCAGTTCAATATAATTTTGCTTTTTTTCCTGTTTTTCAGTATCAGTGAATACTGATTCATTTGTTTGTTTCTTCTTTATATAATTCACTACTATTTGCATGTTTTACTGTTATATTTATTTATAAAAGTATGTTATACATATTGTACATACATTTCTTCAGCAGTTATCCATACTAGGTTGTCTGAAAATCAGAAATGACACTGGGGTGTTGTTAAAAACATACATTTCTGAACAAGGAATAATCAGAAGTCCAGAATTACTGTGTTCAGAGAGAAAATGCATCATTGAGAGCTAAGCAGTGCCATCTTATCTCTATATGAGACAGAGTTGTCATCGGTGGCAAGTTGCTGCAGAGCAAAGCTGCCTGCTTCAAAGGGTTTGTCAGACCATCATGGAATTTGCTGCTAAGCATGGACTTAAATACTAACCTTGTCTTTAGCAAATCACAACTAGTTAGGATCACAAGAAAATAATAGTTTTCATTTGTTAATAAATGGAATTTACTGTAACATCAAGTATTCCATGCCATTTCACCAAACAAAATGTTGGGCTTGATGATAGGATGCTTAATGCAAGCTGAACAAACCTGTCTTTCTCACTTTGCAATTAGATATGCAAAAACACAGCACTGAAGATCAGCAAATTTCCTCTGTTTATCTCATCTTTCAGTTTTAATTCTTAAGGACACTTTCGTTGTCTTTTGAGAGGTACTGACGGGCTCAGGGAATGTAGCTGTCCAGAAAGAGCAAATTCCTTCAGTCACAGTACAATATGGAATTTTAGTTGGGGCATTTGATATACAAAGTGGAACAGAAATTAAGTGTGATGAGATTCTGTTTGCAATCCTCAGACACTCTACTTGTGAGACTGACAAGTCGATTCACTCTCTGTCTGCCATGAATCCTACAAATTGCCTCCATGTGGCTTATAATTCTGTTGTGTAGCTCCTCAAGGGGCAGAACTGGAGGTGTAAGCAGATCTCATGCACTTTATCATCATGATAAATTAATTTAAGTTTCTGAACAAAATTGCATAATACAATACTGAAAATGTAATTACTAGTTCTGTTTTTTGGTTTGATTTTTGTTTGTTTTTTTTTAGCCGACCCTGCTGCTTCAGCAATAGTCAGTAAAAATGACAGATGACAGTCTATGAAGACAATAGGCTTCAGTCTTCTTCATGGATTTATATGTGTGTGTGTACATATAATAAATATATAATACACACAAGTATTTTTTTTCCTTTAACTGATACAGATGGGTAAGAATTGGATCTTCTGTGCAAATTCTGAGTTTTCTTTGAAAAAAATATTAAATGTCAAACCTTTTAAAAATAAAATTTGGAAGAAAATGCTTTTCAGCTCAGCTAAAAGCTTTCTAGTTACTGTGACAGAAGATGTTTTAAAAAGAAAAGTTAAAGCAATATATTCCAATGAAAAATCAAAGTATTAACAAAATATTAACATATCTGCAATTCTTTAAGTGTTATTCTAAAAACAAAACAAAACAAAAAACTCTTGCTAAAATATACTTCATTCCTAACTATTTAGATTTCAGTAACCAGCACTTCTAAATAGCAAAATGTTTTGCAGTCCATGGACTATCAGTTTTCTCTTCACCAAAGCGATGTACAATAAATCAATCAAAATAAACTCGTAAAAAGACAGAGAATCATGTTTTAGGGCATAGAGCAAACTATCAATGATGAGTTTTTAGGAAGAGAATTTGTTATTCTGTAAGTCCATCTTTTATACACAGGCAATCTGTGTGAGACCACAGACTTCAGGGGAAATAGATATTGTGCTGCTGCTTAATTTGACTGTAGCAGAACCCTGGAAAGTAATGCTTCATGCTGATGTCGTACCCTCCTGCAGTGGCCCTGATTTAACCGACATGCTAAGCATATCCTAAGTAAGATCCTCTAGGGCCTTATGGGGAGGATTAGTGTTTATTATGCTCCACTTGGGCACAGGCTCTTTTACTGAGGTGGTCTTAAAAACATGCAGGGGGCGGGGCAGGCCACCCATGTCTTCAGAGCCATCAGAATGTGGGCTCTTAGACCTATTTTTAGCTGAGTCCTACTTGATAGACATAGAAATTTTTGCTGAATTAATCTCTTAAGTTTATCCTTATCTTAAAAGTGAAAGTTACAGTCTTAAACCAGGCAACTTTCCAGATAGTCTCAGGACTGGGGAGTTCTGTGCCAGTGCTGTTTAGTCTGACCTTTCAGTGAGCAGTAATACATTTAGCCTTAAGTGATCCAGAGTAATGGGGTGAATTTTGCATTGAAGGATTAATTTTAAAATCTTTTCCTTTTCATTTATATGAGAAACCATGTTTTACCTGGTTTACATAACCTTGTCATGCAGTTTATTTTTGCAAAGGTATTTTCCCTCACTGTTTAAAATCAGCCAATGGGTGTAACTGAAGAAACAGAATTTTCAGTCATTTGGCTTCAATAAAAAAGTAAGTCCTTCAATGGTTTTCCAGTAGTTTTTACTTTTTAAAGACAAGTTTATCAGTTTAGAATTTGTCCAAAATACTAGAAAAGAAGATTTTCACTCATTCTTCTATCTGCAATATTAAAAAAAATAGTTTCAACATAGCCTTTTGGAAAAATTGGAGAACTCATTTAATGATTTCACTGTATCTGTAACTACATCAGTCAGTCCTGCTTTGTATTATTATTCCATTTCTATATAAAATAACTTTGTTTTTTTGAACAATGATCAATTCTACTGTAAATCTTACAAAATAATTCTGTCAAACTCTCTGTTATTCTTTAACATATACTTAAAAAGTGTATTTTTACATCTCTTCATTGGTAAGGATTTTGATATAGGGCCTTTTTTCTCAGAATCAGCAGCTGGTTCAAAAGAAAATGTGAATAAGTTTTCAGCAGTTCCTGATGGTTTGAGCAGCTACTGACCTCTGGGTAAAAAGAATAAACAGCAGAGCTGAGAACAGAAGGAATCCTCAGGCTACTATTAACTCACAGTAATAAGGCAGACATGATGTACTGTGGTCAGTACAAGTCTCATTTGTAGATAAGCTGTAAAAAAAAGCGTTCCATCACCAAAGAAATGTCAAAGGTTAAAGTATATGATTGTTTTTAGCTACTCTTCCAGTGACAAATTTCTGAAATATGAAGGAGTTCTTAGATTTCTGAAATATATTTCAGGGTATTTTTGTATGGCACTTGAAGTTTCAAGATGCACTTAGCAAAGAAAAACTTTTTTGTAGATTTTGGAGGAAACGGAGGGCTGAAGGGAAAGGCATGTTAAGTTTCTTTCATAAACCAGTCAAAGTAAGTAACATTTACATAAAATCTTTACACTTTCCTGGCACCTAATCTTTTATAAAACTGATTTTTTTACCTAGCATAGCTTATTTCAGTAAGACCATGAAATATAAGGATGAAAATTGATTTTTAATAAATTATTTTGGCAATTTATAGATATATAGAATACCTCAAATATAATTAAAAAGGTCAGGTTATTGTATATTTGTATGTTTCAATGTAATGAATGAATTTGCAACATTATATGTAACAATATGTATGTTTCCTTACTTGGACTTGATTCTTCAGTGGTATTCCTGTTCTCATGTAAATTTTCAGTTTTTCCACACAACTTCAGGGCTTGGAAAGTTATCCATGAGGAAAGGAAGAAAGAAATAAATAACCTACAAAATGCCCTCAATTTCCTTCTAATCAGAAGCTGATAGTTGAATATTTGAAAAACGTATCACTGTTAGTTCAACCATAGTTACATTTTTCTCTTGCAGCCCCTATACAACACAAGCCCTAAACAGCCTTGGGTCAGCCGTAATATACACACCTTGACTATTTCTATCCAGCAATCATAGGAGCTGTCCCTATTTTTTAAAACCAGAATATGTAAATGAAGATCCTGTGGCTGGATTCCATTGCAGTGCAAACCTCCACAAAAATGCCAACCATCTTTGTGAATACTAAAATATTCATTAAAGAATATAAAAAGAAAGGCTGTGGCAAGAAAGATGACTTCTGATGCTTGATACTAGGGGGATCCTGAAAAGTGGATGAAGCAGTGTCTTTCCATTACAGTTCTGAAAAACAGTGTAAGGCTTTATGAACAAGATTCAAAACAACTTTTTGTTGTAATTCAGAAATTATTTTGAGATAGGTGTCCAGGCTCCTTCAGTAGAGAGTGAAGAAAATTCTTCCAGGGAATCATAGAGTAGAATTATAGAATCATTTAGGTTGGAAAAGAACTTTAAAATCACTAAGTCCAACGGTTAACATAGCAGTGCCAAGTCCACCACTAACCATGTCCCGAAGCACCACATATACATATCTTTTAAATACATCCAGGGAAGATGACTCAGCCACTCCCCTGGGCAGCCTGTATGCTAATCTTTTTGGTGAAGATATTTTTCCTAATAAGAAATCTAAACCTTCCCTGGCACAACCTGAGAGGCCATTTCCTCTTGTCCTATTGCTTGTTACGTGGGAGAAGAGACCAACACCCATCTTGCTACAACCTCATTTCAGGTAGTTGTAGAGAGCGATAAGGTCTCCCCTCAGCCTCCTTTCCTCCAGACTAAACAACCCCAGTTCCCTCAACCTCTCCTCATCAGACCTGCTCTCCAGACCCTTCACCAGCTTCGTTGCTTTCCTTTGCACATGCCCCAGCACCTCAATGTCTTTCTTGTTGTGAGGGGCCCAAAACTGAACACAGTATTTGAGACGTAGCCTCACAGTGCCAAGTACAGGGGCACAATCACTTCCCTACTCCTGCTGGCCACAGTATTCCTGATACAAACCAGGATGTTATTGTCCTTCTTGGCCACCTTGGCACACTGCTGGCTCGTGTTCAGCCAGCTACTGACCAACACCCCCAGCTTCTTTTCACCCAGGCAGCTATCCAGCCACTTTTCCCCAAGCCTGTAACACTGCATGGGGTTGTTGTGACCCAAGTACAGGATCCAGCACTCAGCCTTGTTGATTCTCATACAATTGACCTCAGCCCATCTATCCAGCCTGTCCAGATCCTTCTGTAGGGCCTTCTTACCCTTGAGCAGATGAATACTTCCACCCAACTTGAACTTACTGAGGGTGCACTTGATCCCCACATCCAGATCATTGATAAAGATATCAGACAAGACTGGCCTCAACACTGAGCCCTGGGGAACACCACTTGTGACTAGCCGTCAAATGGATTTACCTCCATTCACCACAATTCTCTAGGCTCGGCCATCAGCCAGTTTTTTACCCAGTGAAGAGTATATATCTCATTCCATTCTAAAAAGAGTGTCCAAGAGAAGTGAGATGAACCATAGGAATTACCAATTTGCAGCATCAACTTATAGAACCATCAGCTTGTGACAGAAATATGTTTACCGCCAATTTTAAAGCCAATAGAAATGCTATTTTTTTGAAACAGCAAAATAAAATAAAACCTTAGGTAATTAGAAAGTCAAGACATTGAGTTAGATAGTAAAGCTGATACATGAATTGTGAAATCTTAAATTCAGAGTTGTCATAAGAGGTTTTGCCAGGCCATACTATTCCATCATTAATGTTTATTGTTCCTCAGAGGATGAGAAACATGTTTTCTTTTATTGTGCACAATTTAATTTTATTTCCTGCTTTTCTATAGTATTCATCAGTGTCCATCTCCCTCTTATTTATCCTAAGTCAGAGACCTGATTCACCCCCCTATTCATTTATTGTCATTGCTCAATTCTGTCGAGAACCTTAGGAGGAGATATTGGGAAATTAACTGAAAGTTTCATATTCAAATACCTACCTTTTATGATCTTGCAACTCTGTAGATAATATTCTTACTGACTAGACTATACAGAACAGCACTTGCTTTTAACAACTCCATATTAGTCACTCTCTTATGATCAAACCTGTATGTTGTTATAATTTGACATGATGTAGATGTTAATTTTGAGCTTGCAAATTCTGGTTTGAAAAGTTTCCAATGTCTTTCACTCATCAAAATGCATATTAACAATTCTAGGGCTTGTACGCTGAAGCTTGTGTCTTTTGCAAAGCTACTCACATCCCAGATGTCCAAAAGAAATAAGCACGTTAAGCTACAAAGTTCTGGCCTTAAATTGACTCTTCTCTCTCTTGTCTAAAGTTATATATTAAAAATATTAAAATCTTGATGTTAATTAATTCAAATTCTTAATAATTCTCTCTGTTCAGAACATCTGCTAATGCAAAAATTCTAAATAATTATGTTCTGAGGACATAATTACAACTCCAGTGGTAACTTCTACAAAATCAAGAAGGGTTTAATTTGACTTTTTGTTTTCCCCTCAGTAGTGTTTTTAATGGATAGTTTAAGAATTGCTAATGGTAAATTAAAAATCAGACCCTAAAAGCAGATTTTATGAGATGGGAATTATCTGATTCGGCTGAAGCGTCCAGATGAATTTGACATATTCTTCTCCTTTTAAAATCTGTGAAGAGGACAGACTGCATAAGGATAAACATCATAGCTTTGCTTTGTTGAACAAAGGGAAAAAAAAGTCCTTTTTCCCAACTCACTCACTTCAGATAAATGTCTCTAAGGTTAACATGTTTTGGAATGAATTAAGGGAGAATCTAAGTTGCTTGTTATCCTGTCAAGCAAGAAACTGTAGCACTAATAAGGACTAGAGGAAGGATGAACCTAAATCAAATGCCAAGAATTATTTAGCTTTGTCTCAGCTATTCAACTTCTGAAGGATGAGTCAAAAAATGTAAGATAATGAACTAGGCAAGACTGAAAAAATGCTTTCTTGTGACATCCTTTCTCCTCTTCATTGTAAATGTAGTAAACTTCTGAGCATTGCCTGAAATGTAGCTTTTAGCCTCAAGAATAATTTCAGCATATCTCAGCCTCTGTGCTTCAGCAATTGAGGATGATGCCTTGCGTGAGAAAGTTGATTAATGGACTCAGCGTAGTTGGTCATATGGGTGGAACTGCTCAACAGGTTGTTTGAGCCTTGTTCTGTGTTTCCCACTGTGGCTGTGTGTGAAGGCTGACAAACCTGGCATTGCATAACTTAAGGAATTCAGAGCAGAATTTTCTGAGATAGGCACTACTAACTTGAGCTTTATGGAGGAGCTGATACATGCTTTTTAAAATCAAGCATAGGAGAAACAGTCCCTAATGGTCCTATGCATAGTAATCAAATTTCCTTGTTAAAATGTATTCACCCAAAGGTCAGGTTTCAAGCCCTCAGATCTTGCTGCAGAGGTCTGTGGTATTGCTTGACTTCTCAGCAGAGGGCTGCTGCTTTAGAGGATAAGGAAATATTTACATAATAATGTTACACAACTTCACAGTTAAAAAGAATCAACAACTCATGACTGACAATGAGAAAGTAGATGCAAGATCAAAAGAAGAAAAAAAGCAGCACTACTGCAAACCACATACTAGATTACTGGATTACGATGTAGGGTTTTTTGTTTGTTTTTTTCCCAAATACATACGCATTAGAGAAAACGGGCTTCTGCCAGCTTATTTCGTGGTATGGCTTACCTAAAAGGAAGACACTTTTATGGTTTGGAAATTTTAATATAAAAATTTACTCATTAAAAAAAGTGAAAATGTATATACTAAATTCTCAATCTTACCTAAAGTGTAGAAAATTTCTGTCCTTGTCTCACATGACAGAATGGCAGTTCTGTTTTTCTATAGTGATTACTTAATGCTTATGTCACTTAGCCTGCATTAAATTTTGTGGTTTTGAGATTGATTACAGTTTTAAGAAAAAAAGACAGAACTTGCATGAGATATTTTATTCAAAAATCATTTCTTCTCTCTCCCGAAGTTGTTTCTCAGGCATAAGTGTTCGCTTTCACACACACATAAAACAAAAATCTAAAGTATGGTCACAGTGAGATCATCATGCGATGATCTTTGCTCTCAATTCCCCTGTTGTCTCACTACTGACAAAAGGAATGCCTCAGCTCTCGGTGCCTCCTGTGCTTACTACAGTGGCATGTGTATTTCTTGCTGAACTGTGCAGTAATTTTTTCCTATTTCTGTTAGCACCAGCTCAACAACAGTAGGCAAAGAGCATTTGCAGGCACTTTGGCTAGTATCTGACTCTAGTGAAACAAGCTTCAGCTATGGCTGTTTTGCTGGAGTTACACAAAGATACTGCACAAGAGGTAATTCAGTTCCGTGTGTAAACAGAGTGATGACAGTGACAGCAATTGAATAAAGCTGTTGCTTCATGGCTTCTCATTTAGTCATTACTTACACTCCAGCAGAAAGATTTTTTGAAATTCAATACACTATTTCCTGCTCTTTTGATCTAAAAGAGGAAAATGATCCCCTCTCTTCAAAGAGCCAATGTTTAAATGAATATAGGAATGAACATTTCACAACTGTAAACTGTAAGCACATAAATTACTGGGAGTAGTTGCTGTCTTTGTTGCTGGAGAAAAACTGAGAACTTTGTTTAGGTGGAGACTCAATGATTGGTAAGCTATCCTGAAGGTTTTCTGGGGTTTTTGGTTTGGTTTGGTTTGGTTTTTGTTTTTTGGGGTGTTTGTTTGTTATCCAGATTCAGATTTAAATACAGAGTCCAAATTCAGTGGATTTTATTACTTTGTAACAAAGTTGCACATCTCTTTACCTTAGAATTTAATCACACAGGCTTATATCCAAGCTATTTCCAATAATTTTTAGGCGAGCATCAGATAGTTCATTGTTTCTAATCTAGGAAAGCTGGTTTCCAAAGTGTGTCACTTGTTTGACTATTTCCATGCATCAGAGCTTGACAAATGTTGCAAAAAAAAATTTAAAAAGTTAATGTTTAAAAACACAATCTAGATTAAGTTAATTTATGACACCTAAAGGTACATTTAATGGATTTCAGAGTAAATAAATGAAATGTAAATACAGGAAATACTTTAGGAAGAATTTCAGGCTTTCCGGTTATATAAAAGGTAAATTAAAACATTTCAAACTTATGGCTTTCTCAGCAGCCTCATTATGAAGAAGAACCTTTTGGCAGTGATCATCCTAGAATTAGGTACAATATCAAAAGTACAAGCTTTAAAAGTTTTTCCTTTGATTAGAATTCTAGGTGATGATAGCTATAACAGCAGGAGCATTGGTTAAGATGACTATTAAATTAATGCATTCTTGTAGTAATTTCTAATATAGTGGGATTGAGGGTAATAAAGAATAGGATGGAAAAAATAAGAGTCAATCAGTGTTGGTTATGGCAGAATAGTGAAGGGAGAATATGAACACCAGGAACTTGGGAGAGAGGAGACAGTATTATAAAGATAAGTGCGAATAGAGAGCTAACAGATAAATTGCTTCTCTAAGCCACCAGTTGATGTGTGTTGTATATTTCCTTCTCTTCCTGACCATCCCATTTTAGAGTCTGCTTTCAATATTGCTTGGCAAGTGTATTCTTATTTATTTTTGCAGATCTAGAGGTCCCCATTCAAATGATACTGAATTTGTAATAAAGTAATATTTTTTCAGGAAAACATGGATAAGACTACTAAAGGTCACAGATACCTCCACAACACAAATATTTTTCTCTTAAATTCTCTTCTCAAAATCAAAATTGTAATCCACTTTTATTCCTGTCCTCACCTGCACAAGAGAAAGATGAAAACACTGACATCCATCAGCCCTTGACATTTCATAAACTTGCTAGCTCTTTTGCTGTTGATCTGGAAGTTCTCCAATTCTTTCATACCTATCTGGATGAAGCTGTCTGGCTCTCAGCTGAACCATAAAATGATCCAGAAAGTAAATGAAACATTGTACACTTCTGTTGTGAAACCTGATTTGAGATATACTCTGTATACACCTCACATATACTGACTGCATTGTGTAGTGAATGAAATGTTGTCTCAAAAATATTCAGATACATCCCTTTCAAAATGAGTTAATTGGAAGAAAAGTATTTATGCCCACTTTTTACCTACAGTTTACAGCTATGGTATTTGGCCAAGTATAAGGAACCTTAATTCTATGCCTTCTCCAGTTTATATGGATTTAATATAAAATTCTTCACTTTCACAAGAGTCTGTAGCATCTAAGCTGTTGATTAGGCTTTAATTAGGACATGTGGGGAACTCTACATCTATCCATTAAATACTGTTATGGAGAAAGAAGCGTAATTTCACAAAGTCATTGGGAGTTTGAGAGGGAAAAGTCTGTATGTGCTTATGCTGTTTTCTGCAGAGAACAGTTCTGGTCCCTTCCTGCAGTGTTATCCCTGTTTTTTGGGGGGGGGGGTTTGGTTTTTTTTTTGTTTTTTTTTTTTTTTTTTTTTTTTTTTTTGTTTGTTTGTTTGTTTTTTTTTTGTGTGTGGTTTTTTTTTTTTTTTTTTTTTAATGTATAAATTGCTGAATTTATAGAATATGTTGTTACCTGGGTTCCCTGCTAGCTACTTCTTGTTGACTTGTGCTGCATGTGTTTTAGTTGAAGATTCCTACATGTTGAAGATTCATGCATGTTGAAGATTCATGTATAGAGGAAGACCTTATTGTGGCCTTCCAGTACTTAAAGGGGGACTATAGGAAAGAGAGGGGGCAATCTCTTTAACAAGGCCTGTTGAGAGAGTGCAAGGGATAATGGGTTTAAACTAAAGGAAGGTAGATTCAGACTAGATAGAAGGAAGAATTTTTTCACAATGAGGGTGGTGAAACACTAGAACAGGTTGCCCAGAGAGGTGGTAGATGCCCCATCCCTAGAAACATTCAAGGCCAGGATGGACGGGGCTCTGAGCAACCTGATCTAGTTGGGGATGTCCCTGCTCACTGCAAGGGGTTTGGACTAGATGACCTTTAAAGGTCCTTTCCAACCCAAACTATTCTATGTTTCTGTGTATCTTCAGTTGAAGCATCTATCTTTCCCTGTGCACTATAGTGTGTCTAGTGCATGATTTTTCCTCATTCTGCTGTACTTCAGCTGTTGCAACAGATGACTTGGAGGAATCCCAAATTTCTAGTTCGAATCAGATTTGGAGTGTTTGTTTGTTTGTTTCACTGGTTGGAATGAATAAGATTATTAAATGCTCCTTAAAATGAAGGAAAATGCTGCAAAATTAAATAACATAAACTTCTTGCTTCTGGTACAATAAATAAAGAAATGCAAACATTCCTGCTTTTGGAAACTGAGCTAGTGACTTGGCTTCTCTTATGCAGTAATTTAGGACCATTAGTTCTCAAAAAACATTTATGTGGTAACCACAATTCTAACTATCGGCTTTGCTCGTACAGTATTAGTAGACAGGTACATTTTGTACACAGTGGAATAAAAGCCTGTCTCCTGACCTGGTCACCAAAGTCAGTTGTCATGTATATCAGGGATAAATCCAACACCTTGAGCACTGCAACAGCTTTCTGCAGAGTCAAAGCATTTGGCTCAGCTTAACTTCAGCCATGTAGGAGGAAGAGGAGAAAAAAGTTGTTGAGCAACGAAACTAAAGAAGCTGCCCAATTTCCTGCAGATTGATGACATACATTCTCTTCTTGCTAGTATCTGGGGCTGCTGCCCACCCATGTTCCTCATCTGCTTGGCAAGGCAAGTTGCAGCATGCACTGGGCTGGCTGATGGCAGCACCAGAGTCTTTGGCTGCTGCTTCTTGGAACTGGGTTCAGCTGTAACCACCTTTAATTTGATGGGACATCAATTTGGATCTCTGCCCTCCAGCCAACTGCCAACTTTCCCAAACCTATTGGGAAATGCCTTACCTGTAAGACTCTGTACTATTCTGTCAGTTTTGGTTAATGAGCCATCAGATTCAGAAGTTACTGATGTAAGACAGATAGACAGCTGAAAAAGTATAGTGTTTGCATAAGCCAAGCTTCTTTATAAAAGCAGGATAAGTAAAGTAAAAAAAATAAGATGAAAAAGAAATTAAAAATAAAATCTAAAATCACTGAAATGACAGCAACAGAAATATCACAAAGAAAAGAGCTTGAGCATGGATAACTGAAAGAGGGACACTAAAAGAAAGAAAAAGAAACAAAGATTTTAAAGCAGGAAAGGGAAATAGAATAGAAATAAAAAATAGACAACAAAAGAAAGGAAAAAGACAATGTGAGCTACACCAAGAATTAAATATAGAAAAAGAACAAAAAGTGTTCAGAATTAAAGGAAAGCAAAAATAAGACAAAGGTGTGAGCTAGAACTAGAGATGGACAGTTACTTTTAATTATATAACACTTTATTTTTCTCACGCTAGATTAAAGATTTACAGCAAAACTTCTGTTATTGTTGCAGTGCTCAGTTTCCCTGCCGTCTTCCCCCTCCACTGTCTCAATTTACCCACAACATCAATCTTTCAGTTTCTTAACCATGCAGTCTTAAAGTCTTTCATCTTCTATTGCTGCGGTAACTGTGAGGTATAAAATTCAATTTTTTATAAAATTGCATCAAATGTATAAACTTGTTTTACCCTTAGTCTGTATTTAAATAATCTACTTTCAAATGAAATGTAATTTCATAAATTTAGTGGACTTATTTCATAAAAAATTCTGTAGACCTTGACATTTCCCTCAGTAGTCCCAAAGTTCTGAAATAAGCATATTTATGTTTAAGATAAGAGATTTGAGAACCAAAATTTTTCTATACAGGTTTGTAAATTTTGAAATAAACATACAAATAAAATAATTTGACCTAGGTCCCATCTGGAGCTCATTGATCCCCAATTTTAAAGGCTTGCTTTCTTTGTTTATTTATTTAGTTAGTTACTTGATAGACGATGCTTGGTGGAAGAACTTTTTGATTAAAATTTAGGTGCTCCTGATTTTGAAGAAAAATCTGTAAGTCTGTGTCATTCCTAGAATCATCCTCCCAATCATAATATCACCTTCTGGTCCCAGAGGTCTTGAATTTTTGTTGCAGTAAAGCACAAAAAGAGAGGGAGAGAGAGAATTCAATTTCTCCTACAATGTTTTGAAGAGGTTGTGGAGTCTCCTTCCCTGGAAATATTCAAAACCCACCTGGATGCAGTCCTGTGCACCTTGTGCTAGGTGTACCTGCTCAAGCAGGGGGGTTGGACGAGATGATCTCCAGAGGTCCCTTCCAACCCCTATCATTCTGTGATTCTGTGATTCTGTGAGAATAATGGGAGCTTAAACACCAGCTGAGACACAGGCTCCTACATTTTAAACACTTGATTCTAGCACTCTAACTCGACAGCTTATTCCCTCCACCCCAAGATGTCTAATGTGCAGATTTTTGATTCAGTTAGATGTCTGATGCCACTAAAGGCAGTCTAGGGTATCTTGCTTGGCCTTCAGCAAGAAGAGGGAGGTTTTTGCAGGTATTGTCCAATATCTGTGTCCTCATTTTGGCTGGGATAGAGTTAATTTTCTTCCTAGTAGTTGGTATAGTGCTGTGTTTTGGATTTAGTATGAGGACAATGTTGATAACACACTGATGTTTTAGTTGTTGCTTAGTGCTTACACTAAGTCAAGGACTTTTCAGCTCATGCTCTACCAACTGAGAAGACTGGAGACGCACAAGAAGTTAGGAGGGAGCACAGCCAGGACAGCTGACCCAAACTAGCCAAAGGAATATTCCATACCGTAGGATGTCATGCTCAATGTATAAACCAGGGGAAAGCTGGCTGGGGGGCTGCTGCTCACGGACTGGCTGAGCATTGATTGGTGGGTGGTGAGCAGTTGTATTGTGCATAACTAGTTTTGTATATTGTTTTAGTATTAATTATTTTATTTTATTTTATTTTATTTTATTTTATTTTATTTTATTATTTTATTTCAATTATTAAACTGTTCTTACTTCAACCCCTGAGTTTTCTTACTTTTACTCTTCCGATTCTCTACCCCATCCCACCAGGGCTGGGGAGCAAGTGAGCAGCTGTGTGGTGCTTAGTCGCCAGCTGGAATTAAACCATGACAAACTGCCAGACTGCGTGCATGTTTCAGATACTCTATGGTATCAGACATGCAAATTATCAATCCTAAAGTATATGTCAAAGCATATATATAAAAAAAAAGTGAAAAATGACAGACAGAGCACCAAGGTCAGAGAGGAAGGAGGAGGAGAAGGTGCTCCATGGTACCAGAGGAGATATTCCTGAAGCCTGTGGAGGACCCATAATGGAGCAAATTTTTCCTCAAGAATTGCAGTCTGTGGAAGAGCCCTCTACAGAGGAGAGGAAAGTGTGAGAGGGAAGGAGTGGTACACCATAACCATAAACCCCCAAACCCTGTTCACCTGTGCCACTTGCTCTGTGTAAGAAGAGTCAAGAATGAAGGAATGAAGTTGGGCATGGGAAAGGGGGATGGGGGAATAACAATGTTGGTTTGATGTCTGTCTTTTTTTCTTACAATCAGAATATATTTTAATTGGGAATAAATGAAGTTAATTTTCCCC
This sequence comes from Morus bassanus, assembly GCA_031468815.1. Lineage (NCBI taxonomy): Eukaryota > Metazoa > Chordata > Aves > Suliformes > Sulidae > Morus > Morus bassanus. The sequence continues at coordinate 52,339,870 of CM062568.1, read as the reverse complement.
CAGTCAAGTCTGTTTTGCCCAAAACATTAATTGGTAAGCGATCCACCTATCCTTATCTTGACCCATGAGCTTTGTCATCCTGTTTTCTCCCCCTGTCCCTCTGAGGAGGGAGAGAACGTGCGTCTGGGCCGGTGGGTGGCTGTTAGCCAATTCTCACCCACCACAGGAACAATCTTCTGTTCCATGGAAGACAAACTACTGTTAGATGTACATACAAATGATAGGAAAGCTATATTTTGAGAGTATTATTTGTTAATTATTGTCAAACTAAAGGATTATTTTTTTTGTCCTGGATCTCGTAATACTCAACAACATATATAAAAAAATAATATTTTATTCATTTTGGTGCTGACACCCAGTGGAAAATTTGAAAGCCATTTAGGTGATAGTATTAAGTTGAACAGATGTCAACAACTTGGACAGATACTCAGAAAAGATTACATTTGTAAGGCAAAATGCAAAATTTTTATACTTAGTGATAATTGGCTGAAGAAATATAAGAGGCAACATTAACAGATAAGCAGTAGAAATGAGCAAGGGAACTGAGGGTTCCAGTGAATAATAAGTTGAATGTTTCTCACACTGCTGTGAAGAAGGAAAAATATACCGGAGTGTACAATAGATGTATTGTTTGAAACAAAATTAATTGATTTTTCCATCCTACATGGCAAGTGGTAAGTCATCAGCTCCAGTCATGTATTTAATTTTGGCATAATTTAAGAAGGATATAGGCCAACTGGAAGGAACCCAGGGAGAGAAAGAAAATTATCAGAGATCTAGAAAACATGATATATACAGAATGGATAAGGAACTGGGGATATTTAGTTTAGAGAAGTGAAAACTCTAGATGTAAAGGCCAGATGCACAGAAGAAGGGAATAATCTGTTGTCCAAACCTATGTTAGACAACACAAAGAATAATACATTAAATTATTGTGAATGAGAGAGAGAGATGGGGCATTTTCCTGCAGGAAATATAAGGAAGCACTGGGTTAGATTACTTGGTAAACTGTCAAATTTCTATCATGGGAAGTCTTTAGAAACAGTCTAGACAAGCACATGTACTGAATGAACTTGGTGTATGTGATTTTTGTCTCTAGGCAGGAGAATGGGGTAAATGAAGCCTCAAGGTCTTTTTCAGATTTTTAAAATAATTTTTTGTGGTGTTCTTAAGACTGCCACTCTTCTGAAATATTGGGAATGGTTTGAAATGACTGTGTAAAATTGTTGTATTTTTTCTATCATAAAACTGTCAAATCATAAAAATTCTCCTCATAAAATTTTCTGATATTCTTTAAAGTACTAATTTCAGTGAAATAAACATAGCCTGTGTTTATTTTCAGACTCTTCAAATACTATTTCCACTCTAGTGAATACTTACATTCATTGTCAAAGTTTTCTAAGTATCAAGGGAACTGTATAAGTATTAACAATCTTTGACATCAGCAAGAGCTGGATGTTTTTCAGTCTTTCACCTCTGTTGAAAGTGATATGTAAACTTTTTATGTCTTTTCTTCTTTTATTTTTTGGATCTATCTCCCTGTTTGACAGAAGTTAGGCAAGATCTTCTGGCCAGCTGTGAGTCCGGAACAGTAGGATGATATTTCTTTGGAAAATTGTGTCTTCTGCCATCCTCAGAGCACGGCAATATGGGTATAATTATTTATGAATGAACTAAAAAAGGCATTTTGGAAATGAATAGTAGTTCTCCTTATGCAGGCAACACATATTATTTTAAATATAAATGGAATTCTAGAGAGACTTGGAAACAATTACTAATATAATTTTCTGGTGTAAATATGCTGGTGCTAGGAAAATTCTGTATTTATTCTGTGACCAAATAAAGACTGAATCAGTACATTTACACCACCAATGCCAGCAGCAACTTAAAGAAATAGGGTTTTGTTTTGGTTTAATTTTTATATTAGATGTTTATGCTGACTTTTCCTGGCTTTGAGAACATCTGAAATTAAAAGCTTTCTGTGTGAGATCTAAACATACCAAAATTAGTAACCTAAAACTTCTGTTTTCACTATGTGGCATTTTCCTATATTTTTTAAAGGGGGAAAAATACAATAGAATATGTTCTTTTTTTAACAGATGACCATAACCAGAAGTTTTTAAGAAATGAGCACAGTAATTTATCACTTCTAGAAAAAAACCCTCAGGAATAAATATTTTCTACTTAGAAAAAACACCTTGGGTTTTTTTTTCCAAGAATTGGCTAGGAAATATTATTGGAGCACAAGAAATATATAGCCAATTAACCAGTAAATCCAAAAGAGATTATATCTTGTTTATTGTAAAAAAAAAGAAGAACATACAGTCTCGGGCATTCTGAAAAGAAAAAAATAAATGTGCATATATGTATATATATATTTGAAAATTTAAATATCATGACGTCTCACTACAAAGGAGAATAAAAAACCCATTGTGCAATAAAGAAAACACTAGACATAATTTCTACATTTCTGTTTTCTTATGGATTAGAACAATATTATTCCTTTTTCTGCTTGTGAGATTTTTCAGTTTTGCTTCATGAATAATCTCTGCTGAAAGCACTGGTCTTACCACTCTTTTGTGAAAATTGTTTTTTGGAAAAGAGCTAAGGGTAAAGATTGGGGAAAAAAAAAAGCTACAAGACTTTCTTGAAGTAAAACAAGAAAGAAATTTATTTTCAGGATTTTTTATTATTTTCCTTTGGTGTTCCTGGAGGTTTTTAGCATGAATAGATCATCATGTATTTTAATTTTTAAATAGTGAATGTGTTGGATAAAACATGAAAAATCTGGAAAATAATTGCTTTTTTTTTATATTTTCAACAAAAATACTAGAGGTAAAGCAAAGAAATGTGTTGTTTCTTAGAGAGGTTTTAACACCCTGAATAATAAACAAAATATTTGTGGGATTGATATTACTTCTTTTTTTCTTTTTTTCTTTTTTTTTTTTTTTAATTATGTAAGCAATCGGACAGGGAAGGGACCAAGAAATTTTAGAATTTTCCTGATCGGTTATAAATTATCCATTCAGCTTTTATTTCCTGTCAGTCACTGCTTTTTGCATCTTTCAAGAATTCTTGAAATATAAATAAAAGAAAAACATATCTTAAACCTTACAGGATCATGAGGTGATAAAGTATATGAAACAAGCTTAAACAATGACTGTAATACACCTAGAAATAAGATGAGCTGATATCAGACACCTGAGTTTCTTTTTATTGAATTAGGTAAGACAGCCAATAATATAACAAAATGTAAAAATAAAAACAAAGAAAAGAAGTTAAATATTTGTACTAAGGAAATAGTGCTCTCTTAAGTAATACAGAGGATTGTTTCATCTATTTGAAATCATGTATCTGTTGTTGAAAGTCCTTTATTATTATTATTATTTTAAATAATAATGCAAATATAGTTACTTTACTAGGTATATGATAGTTATAGCAGTGTGTGGCTTCCCTGAAGCCCAGCTGACTATTGGACAGATAACAAACAGAGATCTGGGCCATATTTGTCCATTATGCCCTCATTATTTAATAATCATTTAATAATTATTTAAGAAAATCTTTGTTTAAGTTACACTGAATCTACTAACATAGCATTACTCATTCAGCAATTCTGGATTAGAAGAAAAGGCATTTAAAGAAGTACACTTTTCAATTCTTAATGACTTTACTAGATTCCTGATATTCTTTCTGTCTGAGCTCGGATAGCTCGGTAATGACAGAAGTAAGTGTTGTCTTAACAGTTATATCACAAAATAAAAAAAGGTCAGGAACTAGCTAGCAACCTAATTTCTTAGGTTTTACTTCTCCAGAGCTGACTGATGGAGTCCATACTACGGAGCAAATATCTCCTCATCTCCGCTAGATCCCATGAGGTGCCCCTGGGGTCCTAGACAGTAATTACAACTTTCCATACAGTTTTCCAGTGTAAAGTACTTGACGGAATGTGAGGATTGTGTAGCCACTCTATAGAGCTGTGCCATACAGAATGAGGAAACAAACCTCTGTCCCCTTTCTCGGGAAGGTGAGGCGAAAGGTCTTGCAGGGTTGCTGAGATAATGTTAGACATCTGGGCAGGAAGGCAAGGGAGAGGTCAAACCTTGCACTGCTTAACCTTAAGTGCCATGGGATCAGACACTTGGGGTGATCATCTCCACACTGTGACTGGGAGCTGCCTAGGAGAAAGGAAATTGGAAGAGTGCAAAGCAAAGACAGTGAGCAGGCCAGCAAACCAGCATGCAGGTATGCAGGTAGCCCTGGAACTCACCTTCCCTCACTAACCGCCACCTTCTGCAGTATGGTTATGTCCTGAGAGTTAGTCTAACCCTCTGAAATGTGGCACACTGCAAGGAGAGGAGTCTGGACATTTCACAGATCTCTGAGTATAGCCCAGGTACATTTTCATATTTGTGAGAACATAAACGGTTCCTGAATATGAATTCAACCTTTTTTGTTACATAGGTAGCTACTCCAAGGACCACATTTTAATTGTGCATGCTTATTAGCACTGTAAACTTACTGTAGCTGTAGTAACTGAATTTTAATTAAAAATAAATCATGTCCAGAATACCAGAGATTTCAGAAGTTGTTTTACTACAAAACTATGATAAAACTGTTCAATCACACTGATACTGCAGAAGATCACAAATTAACATTATACAAAACTGAAAACACAGGCCCTGTTTCCACTGTTTGATTGTTATGATTGGTATCAACAAGTCTCACAGGCAATTAGTATTTGGACAACTCACATCCTTTTATAACTTTATGAGTGTATTTTCCTCATCTACCAAAAGCATAACATGTTATTCAAAGATTATTTCATTAATTAACTTTGGGAGAATTTCTACAAACTTTGAGAGAGATAAGCATGTTGAACAAACTCTATTTATTAAGAGTAAGCTTAATCTGATAGTTTCAGTGTATAATGGAACAGATCTATTCTTTTCCTAGTGTGCTTGGCCCCTATACCCCTGTTGAACTTTGTTAAACTATTTAAATAAAATAATCTCTAATGATTCTGGGAGTCACCTGACCAAATTTTAAAGGAAAATTTCTTATTTATGTGCTTTGGGTTTTTTTCTCGGTTTCTTGGTCACTGATATTCTGTTTCTTTTAGTTAATTTGTTATATCAACCTATCACAAAATAGGTAAAATATAAACATTAATTTGGAGCCCATTCAGTAGTCTGCTATTATCTTATGTCATGGTTTTAGCTGGGATAGTTGATTTTCTTCACTGTAGCTAGCATAGTGCTGTGTTTTAGACTTGGTATGTAAATAATGTTGATAACACCCTGGTGTTTTAGTTGTTGCTGGGTAGTGTTTACACTAGTCAAGGACTTTCTAGCTTCCCATGCTCTGCCAGGTGCACAAGAAGCCGGGAGGGGAGGGGATGCAACCAGGAGAGCTGATTCAAATTGGCCAGAGGGTATTCCATATCATGTGACGTCATGCCCAGTATATTAACTGGGGGAATTGGCTGGGGGAGGCAGCGATCGCGGCTCGGGGACCGGCAGCGTCGGTCGGCGGGTGGTGAGCGGTTGCAGCACTTGTTGTTCAGTTTTGGTTTTGTTTTTTTTCCCTTTCCCTCTCCTTCTAGTGTTTCATCTCTCTCTCGCTCATTATTTTCCTTTTCATTATATTAGTATTATTGCTGGTTTATTCTAATTATTAAACTGTTCTTATCTCAACCCACGAGTTTTCTTACTTTGGCCCTTCCGATTCTCTCCCCCATCCCACAAGGGTGGGGGAGTGAGCGAGCGGCTGTGTGGTGCTTAGTTGCTGACCGGGGCTAAACCACAACAGTCCTTTTTGGCGCCCGAACAGGGACACGAAGGGTTTGAGATAATAACAGTTGCTGGTCACAGCATTGATTCATCTGTTCTCGACATTAGTAGTCAGACCTACACCATGCTGATTTTGAAGTACATGTTAAAGATTGGCATTGGGTTTTGTAGTTTGCTGTGCTCTGCAGTGGTTAGAGATGTTTTGCCTAGGAGATTTGTTATTAAAACACTGGCCTTGAGTTTTATCGGTTATTTGGGTTTTGCATGGAAGCCGTTACTGTATTTCGGCTACCACCTCATGGAGACAATTAGCAATTATACCTCCTCTTCTGAGAGGTTCTTTATGGAGGAAATACAGAATGGCACCTTAGCTACCATCTTCTGTAACGTCTCCTCCTTCATTACAACAACTTTTCAGTCTCTTGAACATCCTTGGGTAGTTAAGATACATCTGTTGATATTCCTATGGCAGATTGTTTTGGTTTTGTCTAAGGTTAAAAAGCAATTCAAGACTATCATCCAGAGATCTGCCCCAAGGCTCGATAATTATGGGTGGCAGGGTATGTGGGAGAGTATGGGCAAATGCCTGAGACGGTGGGCACCCCCAGTGTTTTGGGACTTTACCCCTGAACAAGTGCAGAATCCTGAAAAATTAGTAGAATATTTGGAGGAAGTATGCTGTCACCCTAGCAATTCCAGAGAGATACAAATCATTGCAATGTGTTGGGGCCTGGCCCATGCCTACCGAGCCCTATTCAACAGTATTCAGTACCACCAAGGGAAAATGACAGGCCCTGCGGCTACTCCAAGCCCAGTGACAAGCACTGTGGCCCCTCAAACCCCCACAACAGGCGCTGCAGTAGCTCCAAGCCCAACGACAAGCACTGTGGCCCCTCAAACCCCCACAACAGGCGCTGCAGCAGCTCCAAGCCCAGCGACAAGCACTGTGGCCCCTCAAACCCCCACAACAGGCACTGCAGCAGCTCCAAGCCCGACGACAGGCACTGTGACCGCTCAAATACCCATGACGGACACTGAAGCTGAATCAGAGAATCAACCCGTGCCAGTATCAGTTGCCCCTATACAAAAGAAGAAATCTTCAAAGAGAAAGTCAACTCGTTTAGAAAAGGATGATGGAGAAGCAGTGCCATTACTAAGAGAGGAGAAGGAAGAGGAAGAACTTGTACAAGAGACGGAAACTACCCAATCCCTATCCTTAAGTGAGCTACGAGATATACGAAAAGATTTCGGCCGTCGTGTAGGTGAGCATGTTGTCACCTGGCTGCTCCGATGCTGGGATAACGGGGCCAGTAGCCTGGAATTAGAGGGTAAGGAAGCCAAACAACTGGGATCCCTTTCTAGGGACGGGGGCATTGACAAAGCAATTGGAAAAGGGACACAAGGCCTCAGCTTCTGGAGGCGACTCCTGTCTGCTGTGAAAGAAAGGTACCCCTTCAAGGAAGATGTTATATATCGCCCTGGAAAATGGACCACCATGGAGAAAGGTATCCAGTACCTGAGAGAATTAGCTGTGCTTGAGGTGATTTATGGTGACCTGGGTAATGAACAGTCATCCAAAGATCCAGATGAAGCCCAGTGCACACGACCCATGTGGCGGAAGTTTGTACGGAGCGCACCATCATCCCATGTAAACTCCCTGGCAGTAATGTCCTGGAAAGATGAAGAGGCACCAACGGTAGGGGATGTGATTGATAAACTCCGGGATTATGAAGCACATGTCTCTTCCTCCCTCGTCTCAGCTGTGGAGAAATTGTCCCGGGAGGTCCAGCAATTCAAAGAAGATATGTCCTACTCCCTACCTGTATGGACCAGTATCTCGGCCATTAGGAGTAAGCGTCCTTCTGCTCAAGAGAGAAGATACACACCACGGGGCACCCTATGGTTTTACCTGCGTGACCATGGAGAGGACATGAGGAAGTGGGATGGAAAACCTACCTCGACCCTGGAGGCACGGGTACGTGAGTTGCAAGGAAAAACAACCACTCAAGGGGGGACCTCCAGGAGAGTTGCTGCTCCAGTTTCCAGTAGGCAGTTCCCCAGACAGAGGAGTAGAAGCGCTGATTCTATCCGTGATCTTAATAGGGAGACTTCTGATTCCCATTCACAAGAAGTGGGTTGCGAATTCTGCAATTGGAATTAGAGGGGCCCTGCCTCCATCCAGGTGGAGGAAAGGGACAACCGGGTTTACTGGACTGTGTGGATCCGATGGCCTGGCACATCTGACCCACAGGAGTATAAGGCTCTAGTGGACACTGGTGCACAGTGCACCCTAATGCCATCAAACTATGTAGGGGCGGAACCCATTTGTATTGCTGGAGTGACAGGGGGATCCCAAGAGCTAACTCTTTTGGAGGCTGAAGTGAGCCTAACTGGGAATGAGTGGCAAAAGCACCCCATTGTGACTGGCCCAGAGGCTCCGTGCATCCTTGGCAGAGACTACCTCAGGAGAGGGTATTTCAAGGACCCAAAAGGGTACAGGTGGGCTTTTGGTATAGCTGCCTTGGAGACGGAGGAAATTAAACAGCTGTCTACTTTGCCCGGTCTTTCGAAGGACCCTTCTGTTGTGGGGTTGCTGAAGGTCAAAGAACAACAGGTGCCAATTGCCACCACAACAGTGCACCGGCGGCAATACCGAACCAACCGAGACTCCCTGATTCCCATCCATGAGCTCATTCGGCGACTGGAGAGCCAAGGAGTGATCAGTAAGACCCGTTCACCCTTTAACAGTCCCATATGGCCAGTGCGGAAGTCTAATGGGGAGTGGAGACTAACAGTGGACTATCGTGGCCTGAACGAAGTCACTCCGCCACTGAGTGCTGCTGTGCCGGACATGTTAGAACTTCAATACGAACTGGAGTCAAAGGCAGCCAAGTGGTATGCCACAATTGATATCGCTAATGCATTCTTCTCAATCCCTTTGGCAGCAGAGTGCAGGCCACAGTTTGCTTTCACTTGGAGGGGTGTCCAGTACACCTGGAATCGACTGCCCCAGGGGTGGAAACACAGCCCTACCATTTGCCATGGACTGATCCATACTGCACTGGAACAGGGTGGAGCTCCGGAACACCTTCAGTACATTGATGACATCATCGTGTGGGGCAACACAGCAGAAGATGTTTTTGAGAAAGGGAAGAAAATAGTCCAAATCCTTCTGAAGGCTGGTTTTGCCATAAAACAAAGTAAAGTGAAGGGACCTGCACAGGAGATTCAGTTTTTGGGAATAAAATGGCAAGATGGACGTCGGCAGATCCCAATGGATGTGATCAACAAAATAACCGCCATGTCTCCACCAACTAGCAAAAAGGAAACACAAGCTTTTTTAGGCGTTGTGGGTTTTTGGAGAATGCATATTCCAAATTACAGTCTGATTGTAAGCCCTCTCTATCAAGTGACCCGGAAGAAGAATGATTTCAAATGGGGCCCTGAGCAACGACAGGCCTTTGAACAGATCAAGCAGGAGATAGTTCATGCAGTAGCCCTTGGGCCAGTCCGGGCAGGACAAGACGTAAAAAACGTGCTCTACACTGCAGCCGGGGAGAATGGCCCTACCTGGAGCCTCTGGCAGAAAGCACCAGGGGAGACCCGAGGTCGGCCCCTAGGGTTCTGGAGTCGGGGATACAGAGGGTCCGAAGCGCGCTACACTCCAACTGAAAAAGAGATATTGGCAGCATATGAAGGGGTTCGAGCTGCTTCAGAATTGATCGGTACTGAAGCACAGCTCCTGGCACCCCGACTGCCGGTGCTGGGCTGGATGTTCAAAGGGAGGGTCCCCTCTACACATCACGCAACTGATGCTACATGGAGTAAGTGGGTCGCACTGATCACCCAACGGGCTCGAATAGGAAACCCCAGTCGCCCAGGAATCTTGGAAGTGATCATGGACTGGCCAGAAAGCAAAGATTTTGGAATGTCACCAGAGGAGGAGGTGACACGTGCTGAAGAGGCCCCACTGTATAATAAACTGCCAGAAAATGAGAAGCAATATGCCCTGTTCACTGATGGGTCTTGTCGTCTGGTGGGAAAGCATCGGAGATGGAAGGCTGCTGTATGGAGTCCTATACGGCAAGTCGCAGAAACTGCTGAAGGAGAAGGTGAATCAAGTCAGTTTGCAGAAGTAAAGGCCATCCAGCTGGCTTTAGACATTGCTGAACGAGAAAAATGGCCAGTGCTCTATCTTTATACTGACTCATGGATGGTGGCAAATGCCCTGTGGGGGTGGTTACAGCAGTGGAAGCAGAACAACTGGCAGCGCAGAGGCAAACCCATCTGGGCTGCTGCATTGTGGCAAGATATTGCTGCCCGCGTGGAGAACCTGGTTGTGAAGGTACGTCATGTGGATGCTCATGTCCCCAAGAGTCGGGCCACTGAAGAACATCAGAATAACCAACAGGTGGATCAGGCTGCTAAAATTGAAGTGGCTCAAGTAGATCTAGACTGGCAACATAAAGGTGAACTATTTATAGCTCGGTGGGCCCACGACACCTCAGGCCATCAAGGAAGAGATGCAACATACAGATGGGCTCGCGACCGAGGGGTGGACTTGACCATGGACACTATTGCACAGGTCATCCATGAATGTGAAACATGCGCTGCAATCAAGCAAGCCAAGTGGGTAAAGCCTCTGTGGTATGGAGGATGATGGCTGAAGTATAAATATGGGGAGGCCTGGCAGATTGATTATATCACACTGCCACAAACCCGCCAAGGCAAACGCCATGTGCTTACAATGGTGGAAGCAACCACCGGATGGCTGGAAACATATCCCGTGCCCCATGCCACCGCCCGGAACACTATCCTGGGCCTTGAAAAACAAGTTTTATGGCGACATGGCACCCCAGAAAGAATTGAGTCAGACAACGGGACTCATTTCCGAAATAACCTCATAGACACCTGGGCCAAAGAGCATGGCATTGAGTGGGTGTATCACATCCCCTATCATGCACCAGCCTCTGGGAAAATTGAGCGATACAATGGACTGTTAAAGACTACACTGAGAGCAATGGGGGATGGGACGTTCAAACACTGGGATACACATTTAGCAAAAGCCACCTGGTTAGTCAACACTAGGGGATCTGCCAATCGAGCTGGGCCTGCCCAGTCAGAACTCTTACGTACTGTGGAAGGGGATAAAGTCCCTGTAGTGCATGTAAAAAATATGCTGGGGAAAACCGTCTGGGTTATTCCTGTCTCAGGCAAAGGCAAACCCATTCGTGGGATTGCTTTTGCTCGAGGACCTGGGTGCACTTGGTGGGTAATGCGGGAGGATGGAGGAGTTCGATGTGTGCCTCAAGGGGATTTGATTTTGGGTGAAAACAGCCAATGAACTGAACGGTATGCTGTTAATTGCTATATGATATTGTATGTCATCACTCCTATGGTTGCTATATGCTGTATCAATGGTATCATAGTAAGAATTTCCAAAATTAATGAAGAATGATCTTTGATTGAACCAAGCAACGTGTAGCGGTGGTGGGACAAAGACTGGCTTCAGCATGCAACAATCCAACACCACGCAGACCATCTCTCCGGCCTTGAAGGACTATTACGGTAGATGGAGCCCAAAGTTATGGACTGAATGAACTCAATGGACATGTGTGGACCCTCTACAGATGTTCTACAGGGATGGTCCATAGACTACGGGAATGATAAATGATATCTACGTATGTCATCAAAGGATGGGGAGGCGGGTGGTGGTTATTGAGGTCATATTGGATAGTATAAGACCTGAGCATGACGTAAATGGTATGGAATAAGGGGTAGATACTGTCATGGTTTTAGCTGGGATAGTTGATTTTCTTCACTGTAGCTAGCATAGTGCTGTGTTTTAGACTTGGTATGTAAATAATGTTGATAACACCCTGGTGTTCTAGTTGTTGCTGGGTAGTGTTTACACTGGTCAAGGACTTTCTAGCTTCCCATGCTCTGCCAGGTGCACAAGAAGCCGGGAGGGGAGGGGATGCAACCAGGAGAGCTGATTCGAATTGGCCAGAGGGTATTCCATATCATGTGACGTCATGCCCAGTATATTAACTGGGGGAAATTGGCTGGGGGAGGCAGCGATCGCGGCTCGGGGACCGGCAGAGTTGGTCGGCGGGTGGTGAGCGGTTGCAGCACTTGTTGTTCAGTTTTGGTTTTGTTTTTTTCCCTTTCCCTCTCCTTCTACTGTTTCATCTCTCTCTCGCTCATTATTTTCCTTTTCATTATATTAGTATTATTGCTGGTTTATTCTAATTATTAAACTGTTCTTATCTCAACCCACGAGTTTTCTTACTTTGGCCCTTCCGATTCTCTCCCCCATCCCACAAGGGTGGGGGAGTGAGCGAGCGGCTGTGTGGTGCTTAGTTGCTGACCGGGGCTAAACCACAACAACTAGACAATAGTCTGTTGAAATTTGTTTACTTATTATATTTTGCACTTTACTGTGATTTTGTTGTTTAACAGAGGTTTTGTGAAATAAATGAATTATGGTTCTTCAACTGAACACAGAATCTCTAACAGTTCAAACTTAAACAAAAGAAGAAAAGCAAATGACCAAAGGACTGTGAAGCAATGTAGTAATTTTTAAAAAGTCAGTAATGAAATGACTGATGAAAAACAGTGTTTCACTGGCAGAGTAGAATGGTCTTGAAAGATGTGAAAAAGGCCCAAACACTGTAAAAAGTACCCTCATGAAGGACATACTAGAGAAGTTGAAGCTTTTCAAGGAAGTAAATTACAATACAGATACAAGAATAATATTGGTTGAGGGGAAAGAAAAAAAAGAGGATGAAAAGCAAACACATTTTTGATGTAAAGCACACTAAAAATATCAGAAATAGTCCATTGCTTTTACTACCTGGTGCTAGGAATTTTGAGCAAAAGGTGTGACTGCAAAAGGGAAAAATATTGCAGAAACAGCCAGTAGCTAGAGTTTAGGCTATAGAACCACTGTTACTGGCAATAATCCCAATGATCCAACTTGATTCTTAAAACCAGCCTGAGTTTTAACAATTTTTTTTTTTTTTTTATTAATATAAACTTAACAAATGAAATAGAAAGTGGCCTGTAACATAAGCACTCCCAAACATTAAATGGTAGGGCCTTTTCTACATGGAAGTTCATATGAAATTATTGTCCAAGTGTTGTCATTGGAGTTTGATTTGGTTGATTTTTTCCCTAGTAACAGAATTCCAGGTTTATTTTTATATATATGAATATATACACAATATAAATACAAAATATGGAGAAATGCCAACTTAGGCAAAAAATAAGTTGAAACAGAAATACAGGATCCATTCACTGTCTTTATTTTTAGGGCTTATTACATTAGGTCAAAGTGTGCTAAAACTAGTTTCTGTCTAGTTTATCATGTTGTCTAATTACAAGCTTCTTGTAACCAGGTTTCTCCAAAATGTGATCCTGTAAATAATTGAAGAGGATTAAACATGGCTTCATTAAATCCACCCACAAAGCTGTCCACTGACAACAATTTTTTGTCCAACTACTGTATGAAGTCCATTGAATATCTTTTCTTTAGTAACATGAAACAGTGAGAAGGAGGAAAGTAATAACCTTTGATAAATGGCAGAGTACCAGTGAAACAATAGTTCAGAATTAATGAAATTCTAGAAATTTCCAGTTTAAGAGGGCTTGGTTATGTATCACAGAAGGGTACACTGAACAGAAATTACTGCAACCATGCTGTGATTCTGTAATCATCTTTGTGACCCTTTGCTAGACTTGTTCTAGTATCATAGATTCATAGCTTGGAAGGGACCTCAAAAGACCATCTGGTCCCACCTTTTGTGGAAAAGGAACCCTAGATGAGATTATTTAGCACCCTGTCCAGTCCCATCTTAAAAACCTCCAGTGATGGGGACTCTACCACATGCCGGAAGAGGTTGTTCCAGTGACTGATTGTTCTCAATGTGAAAAATGTCTTTCTATATCAGGATGAAACCTCTCCTTGTGCAACTTTTACCCATTGCCCCTTGTCTTCTCCATGTGGCTCCTTCTGAAGAAAGAATCCCCTTTGTAGCCACTGGAAAACAGTGAGGAGGTGCCCCCTAAGCCTTCTCTTCTCCAAGGTGAAAAGACCTAATTATTTCAGTCTTTCCTTATAGCACAGGTTGTCCAGCACTTGGACCACCTTTGTGGCCCTTCTTTGGACCCTCTCCACTTTTTCCATGTTTTTTTTTTTTCAATTGTAGGGACCAGAATTGGAAACAGTACTCCAGGTGTGGCCTGAAAAGTGCTGCATAGAGCAGGATGATCACGTCTCTCTATTTGCTAGTAGTGCCCCTGTGGATGCAGCTCAGGATCTGATTTGCCTTCGTTGCTGCAGCTGCACACTGCTGACTTGTTCAGCTTGTTATCCACCATGACCCCCATGAAATGAAATATCACATTAACATATATTTATAGTTTACAGCTTCAGCTGGCTTATTGTCCCTGACCCATGTGACTCTGCAATGCATTTCCCAGTGTTTGCAGTTCAAAATTTGTCAAAGATGGAAATGGGTTAAGTCTCTTTGAATATCCATTGTAGATACATTCATACAATTCAATATGCATTTCAAGAACATATGGTATTTTAGAAAACATTTTCAAGATATTTCTACACAGAGATGCTACAAAATTATCAAAATGACCTAAATATTGTAACATCCTTTTCCTTCCTTCAGGGCTTCCCAACTGCTGTATTAGTTCAAAAATGTTACCCTTTGCTTATTCCTTTTCCTTGCTGTTGAAAACAGGAACATAAATGAATCATGTGAGCAAAGCAGGTTCCTGTGATTTGATTTTATTTGTCCAGTCAGAGCAGGAGACTATTTACTACTTGATGAAACTACTGTCAGGACTGAAGTCACACTGTGTATTTCTATGCCTAGGATCATGAATCATGTTCTACACTCAGATTTATACACCATACAGTGTGTCTCTCCTGGTTGTGCCTGGCTGGACTAGGATGTTAAAAAATTTATCTAGGAATACTAGAAATAATAGAACAGAATTTTGACATTGAAAACCTGCAAACACAATTACTTCACTTGCATGAAATGCTTTAACAGGTTAAATCAAATCATGACAGAATGCAAAATTTTGGTTGGTCTGAGTACATAATAAATGCCTGTCTTGGTGAGAAAAAAGATCCATCTAGTCCAGTACCCTAACAGTGATAACAGGAAATGTTGTTTGGAGAGTGTATGCAAAGTTGGCTCTTTTGTATAGCCAATTCCTTCCATACCCAATGGCATCCACAATGGGTGGCAATGGTCATGATTGGTCCACTTTCTGTGAGTCAGCGGAGGCTGGGTACTCTCTGTACAACAGTAGGAGATGCACTTCCCACTGCCACAAACCCACCCCACCTGACAAAGCCATGAAGCCTCCAGCTTGGCCTCCCAGATGAAACATGAAGGTCCCTCTACCAGTTTACCACAGAAGGAAGTTAGATTAATTGACTTTTAGCTCTCAGGATCTCTTTTAGAGGGGGTTTCTGTAAGCATAAAAGAGTTGCCTGCCTGCTCTGAGAGTTTCATGACCTTTTCATTTATCTGGACTCTATTTCTAAGATTCCTGACCTGAAGAGTTATCTAAACCTAATGTGCCTGCAAAATAAAACATTTAAAAATTTTTAAAGTAATTATAAATTCATACATATGCAATATTCTGATAACTAAACCCTCAGGATTTAGAAGACCTTTCATTTGTTTTAATAGGACAGTTAAAAATATATATTTCCAAAGTTCAGAAAAATATATATCATGTTTGTATTAATAAATAACAGACTTATTTAAAAAAATATGTTTCTAATGTATCCAATACTGATATGACACTGCACAGTATGATAGTATAAAAGCCTTGTGTCAAAACACCAAGATGCAATCTTAAACAATTAACTAAAATGGAAATACGAAATTGTACAACACTTCCTTACATAGTAGAGAACAATAGCTGTATTATTGTGAAATAAACAAGTTCAGAAAGTTGTGTAAAAACAATTTGTTTCTAGTCCTGCTCTGAACTCCTAAAAAGGAAGTGAGGGATTTGCATCTATAATTCCCACTGGATAATTCTTCCTACTGAATGCGTATGGTACCATTTGTGCATCTATTGTATAACACCCTTGCTGTGACCATGGGTTGCAGCTGTGGGTTCCAGAGAGTTAGAAATGTACTCTATTTATGACACAATATTTGGAAATGCCCAGAAATTATGCCAGGTTCTCTGCAATAAATTTGTTTTAAAATTTGGCAATTGCCTACATGATCAGTGTTGAAGAGGTTGTGAAGATTCAGAGTTATATATTCTGGGCTGATTCCTAGCACAGGAAATGATCACACAATGTTTAACTGCCCAAAGAATCTTTATCTGAGTCCTTCATCTCCCAGTTTGGTTGTTTCCCATCCAAATGTCATAGACAGTAACAAATTCCCTGCCTCTTAGGCCCCTTCTTTTTTGGATAAGTATTATTTATTTGTCTTTCTTTCAGATTTAATTTTTCTTATTCTGTCACTGTCACAGATGCCTATGTTAGAGTCTTCCTCCTCATGATTTGCTAATAAATTTTCCAGTACGTTAGCACAGCCTTTCATCTTGGAGATCCAACTTTTCAACATTTTTATTCTCTTCTTTCCTAGTAAGCTCATTCTAAATATTCTGAGTACTGACTTCTCTTACACCCAGTTGCCTGTCCTCACATCCATCACATTATATATTAATTTTTAGCTGCTTAATTCCTAGAATTTATTCAGGGAAGACAAACATCTGTAGAATTTTCCTGAAATATCCATTAGATATGCAGCTACAAAATGGCAAATCTCCTTAACATTCATGGTTTGAGATTTATCAGGGAGCTGGTAATTTTTGTTAAACTAACTTTCTTATGTATTTGACTAAATCTTACTGTCCTTCAACTTCTCAGCTTCTGCCTTCCTTTTTTTTTTTGGTCAAGTTTTAAGCTATATATGCCCTTAAACAGAACTTCAGTCTTGGTATCCATTATGTCTAGTATTCAAGAACAGATTTCTTTTAATCAGTGTCCTTGCCTCTACAGACGAATGTGCTTTTACTATAGGAAGCTATGCCACATTTGTGATCATACTTCTAGTACTGTTACTACAACAAAAAAATCCATACATTGATAATATAGATCCACATTACTAGTGTCTGTCAATAAGATATTGAAAATAGTAAAAAAATGTTGAGAGTGATAATGTGCTACACTTTTTGAAATCAACAAGGTCACTTTGCATTACAGAAAAAAAAACCCAAAAACTTTCCATAGCTATTAAAAGAATAAAATGGTATCCAAAGGGAATACAGCAAGAGATTCTAAAAAAGATTCATGGAACTCACCTAAATATTCTACACTGGAAAACAAAATAGGTGAAACACATTATTTGGTGGCCAGCTATGAACATTTTAAAATAAGAAATGGTGATCACTGCATTTACTCAAAACATTATAGAAGGAACGATGCATATAACTTGTGATACTTCTAATTCTCTGTTTTGAAAGCAGTTGGTTATTGATCAGCTTGTACATGGGAGGCTGGTTATAGAACTGTTTTATCATCATATACCATCTTTTAAAATTTCTTAGTAATACATTGTGAGGATAAGAGTCTTTGCACTAGAGAGAAATACATTTAGGAAGACTTTTCATAATACCCATCCATGCAACCTCTAACTTTGGCATTTTTGCAAATGATTGCAGTTTCATGTATGTGTGCTAGCATTCTTTGTTACCCACAGCTCTATGGGCTAGCTGAAATACATTTATAGATGTATTTCAAAATGCATATATTGATCAAAGTAACTATAGGCTACTATGTCTGTTGACTCAATTGACAAAACATTGCTTGAGAACTGATGGACTTCACTTCCAAGTAGAATAAGGAAGCCAAAAAAAGTAAAATATTGAAGGGTCATTGTTAAACTTCAAAGCTCCATATCATGACATAATAAGATAAGGCTCTCTGGACAGAAGAAAATTCTTTCATCAGATTAAAATAAAATAAAATAAAATAAAATAAAACAAAATAAAATATCTCATTACTTCAGTAAACTATTTCATGCTGAATTCCAGTAACATCTGGAAAACCTAAGTTTGCATAGACAAACCTAAGTTTTCAGACTCCTCTGCGTTGATGAGGCCTCACCTCGAGTACTGTGTGCAGTTTTGGGCCCCGCAGTACATTAAGGATATAAAGCTACTAGAGAGTGCCCAGAGGAGGGCCACGAAGTTGGTGAAGGGTTTAGAGGAGAAACCGTATGAGGAGCAGCTAAAGTCACTTGGTTTGTTCAGCCTGGAGAAGAGGAGACTTAAGGGGAGACCTCATCATGGTCTACAGCTTCCTCACAAGGGGAGGAGGAGGGGCAGGTGCTGATCTCTTCTCTCTGGTGACCAGTGATAGGACCCAAGGCAATGGCAGGAAAATGTGCCAGGGGAGGTTTAGGTTGGATATTAGGAAAAGGTTCTTCACCCAGAGGGTGGTGGAGCACTGGGACAGGCTCCCCAGGGAGGTAGTCATGGCACCAAGCCTGGTAATATTCAAGAATCATTTGGACAACGCCCTCAGAGATATGGTGTGAATTTTGGGGTTGTCCTGTGCAGGGAAAGGAGTTGGACTTGATGAACCCTGTGGGTCCCTTCCAACTCAGGACATTCTATGATTCTATGAAAAGAAAACAAACTAACACAGTAATACAATTAGTGAAACAGCCTACAAAATGTAGAAAAATATTGTTATGAGCAGAACTAAAGATATTCAGGTGTAAATTAACTTATGGTTTCCTAAAGAAGAATAAGTCTATCTGCAATGGCTATTTAGATACACTAGGTGTCTAAAGACAGGTATTTAGACTATTTTAATGTCTGAAGTTAGACAAGAAATTGTCATAATAACCTAATCTGACTGTATAGGCAGCTAGCTAGGATGCTGAAAAACTAAGTAGGGAGAACATTTATATTAACAGGCACATTAAGTCACATGCTTTGCAGGAAAAGAAATAACTCAATTGGAGTCCACATAAAATTAATGAAAAATTGCCCTATTCTGTGAGTATTCCTGCTCCTGTGAATATTACAAACAAGAAAGTACAGTCTTTTCCTTTAAGATTGTTTCACTGAATTTGAAAGGTGATTGTGTTTAGTTTTGAAAAAATGTATTCAGAAAATGAAAGAAAGCATTTTAACAGTTTCTTTTCATGGTTCTTATAGAATCATAGAATAGTTCAGGTTGGAAGGGACCTCTAAAGGTCATCTAGTCCAACCCCCCCTGCAGTGAGCAGGGACATCTTCAACTAGATCAGGTTGTAAGCAACCTGTACGTGCATATGTTCATGGACCCTGATGGGATGCAGCCATGAGTGTTGAGGGAGCTAGCAGTTGTCATTGTAAAGCCACTCTCAACAGTCTTTGATCAATCATGGCAACAAGTACCCAAAGACTGGAGGAAAGCAAATGTCACTTCTATCTTCCAGAAGGGTAAGTAGGAGGACTGAGGGAACTACAGGCCAGTCAGCCTCACCTAAATCCCTGGGAAGGTGATGGAGCAGCTAACCATTCTGAGGCACACGAACAACAAGAAAATCATCAGAAGCAGTCAGCATGGCTTCACTAAGGGGAAATCATGTTTGACCAACTTGATAAACTATTACGATGAAGTGGCCACAAAGATGATTACAGGACTAGGGTATGTCTCCTGTGAAGAAAGGGTGAGACAACAGGGACCATTTAGCCTAGGGAAGGCTCAGGGGCCAAATCTTTTTAATGTCTATAAATACCTGAAGGGAGAGTGTAAACAGGATGGAATTAGTCTCTTTTCAGTGGTGCCCAGTGATAGGACCAGAGGTAATGGGTACAAACTGAAACACAGGAGTTTCCCTCCGAACATAAGGAAACACTTTTTTTTTACTATGAGGGTGACTGAGCACTGGAACAGATTGCCCAGAGACACTATGGAGTCTTCCTCCTTAGATGTATTCAACAGCTGTCTGGATACAATCCCAAGCAACTGGCTGTAAGTTGCATTCCTTGAGCTGGTTGTTTGGACGGGATGACCTCCAGAGATCCCTTTCAACCTCAACCATTCAGTTTAATTCTGTGTGTCCAGCATAAGGCACCTCTTCTCTTGTGGCAGCAGTGCTACATAAAGGAATCTTATCTTCTGCCTTTCCCTCCGCTCTCAAAAACTTCTCCTTTCCTGGACACTTTGCTACTGAAGTGTTCAAATTCCTGACAAATCACAGGACTTAGCAATCAATCCATGGTCTTTTCCCTTTCCAATTCAGAAAAATGAAAAAAAAGATTAGATGAGAACAGATAAACAGTGGAAAACTTTGGAAATATTTTATTTCTTGATACTTTCATGCATGTAATATTTTTAAAGCCTGAACTTAAAAATGATGGTATTTCCCTTCACGTATATGTAGAATGCCATCAAAAAGTAATTTTGATTCAGATAAGATCAGTTGTTTCACTTGTAATCACATTGTAGAGCAGAAAAAAAATAGAATTCACATCATTATTTTCATTTTAAAAGAGTGAACATAAATTTAAGTTCCTTTTGAACCCTTTTTGTCTGTTCAAAGACAACTTTTACTTGGCCTTGGCCAGAAGGTCAATCATGATAAAAATCATGAAAACAGTTATATTAATTCAAAGCATCAGATGAATGAACAAAACTCATAATGGCAAAATCAAGAATAATCATTAATGTGATATTCTCATATATGACTGCTACATGCTTTGTATAATTGTGTACGTAACAATTGACAGGATGAGAGGAAATGGCCTCAAGCTGCTCCAGAGGAAGTTTAGGTTGGATATTAGGAAAAATTTCTTCAATGAAAAGATTGTTTGGCATTGGAACAGGCTTCCCAGGGAAGTGGTTGAGTCACCAGGCCTGGAGGTATTTAAAAGATGGGTAGATGTGGTGCTTAGGGACATGGTTTAATGGTGGAGTTGACAGTGTTAGGTTTACGGTTGGGCTCAATGATTTTAAAGGTCTTTTCCAGCCTAAATGATTCAATGATTCTATGATTCTGTATCATTATTTCTCTTGATCTTTATCCCAGTGCTGCATCTCATGTCTAAGGATTTATAATTTTTTATTGCCTTAGACTGTCTTATGAATGTTACAAGGATACACTGAAAACATACTGTCATGGTTTTAGCTGGGATAGTTGATTTTCTTCACTGTAGCTAGCATAGTGCTGTGTTTTAGACTTGGTATGTAAATAATGTTGATAACACCCTGGTGTTTTGGTTGTTGCTGGGTAGTGTTTACACTGGTCAAGGACTTCCTAGCTTCCCATGCTCTGCCGGGTGCACAAGAAGCCAGGAGGGGAGGGGATACAACCAGGAGAGCTGATTCGAATTGGCCAGAGGGTATTCCATATCATGTGATGTCATGCCCAGTATATTAACTGGGGGAAATTGGCCGGGGGAGGCAGCGATCGCGGCTCGGGGACCGGCAGCGTCGGTCGGCGGGTGGTGAGCGGTTGCAGCACTTGTTGTTCAGTTTTGGTTTTGTTTTTTTCCCTTTCCCTCTCCTTCTACTGTTTCATCTCTCTCTCGCTCATTATTTTCCTTTTCATTATATTAGTATTATTGCTGGTTTATTCTAATTATTAAACTGTTCTTATCTCAACCCACGAGTTTTCTTACTTTGGCCCTTCCGATTCTCTCCCCCATCCCACAAGGGTGGGGGAGTAAGCGAGCGGCTGTGTGGTGCTTAGTTGCTGACCGGGGCTAAACCACAACACATACTAACAAACATTAACAAGGTAATCACAATATACTTCTTCTTTAGCAAGTTTTCTTCAGTAACCAAAAATGCATTCAGACATGAAAGGAAGAAAAAATGTTTAGACTAAACTTCCTCAAATTGTAAAAAACATTCTTTCACATCTGGGAACACTAAAAAAGGCTGAAAACTGTGAACAGAAAAATATGTACAAATGCTCTAGACAAACATGCAAATGTTAGACTAGCTGCTCATTTTAAATTACTTGTCTGAGCTCCACTTTCTTCTCCTGTTCACTAGTACTTTTAGTCACCCAGTTCTTCATGCTGTTTTCACTTGCTTCCCTGCTGCTACATTTTGACATTTGCTTCCTCTCTCTCTCCCCTGCTGTTCTTTTCAACAGTGTTCTGTTTTTTGTTTGACGAGCAGTGAAAATTGCAAGATTCCTGACCGCTAAAGAACAGACAGAACTTCAGAAATCAGGAACCTTGTAAGTTGTACTTGGCTGCTGATACACAGAAGACTATTAAACATCAAGGATGACTAATCTTAACAGAAAAAAAAGTGTATATGAAAGGTTTTATGCTGCATTGTTATGCATGGGATAACTTCTGACTCTGGCATTCATTAGTGCATGCATTCCTGGCACAGCTTGTTTGTTTTTAATTCTGCAGAACAAAAGCAATTTCAAGTTAAAGGCTGAAGAATTTTTTTTTCTCCCATTTACAAAACTTCTGGAAGTAAGGGGTTATCATTTACTGTATCCAAATTATTATTACTTTCTTTTTTCCTTTCCGAATTTGGACAGTAAAAGTGGAACATTATACACAACAGATGGTGGTGCTTTCATGATTAACTTGCATAACCCCTGTGCCTTGAAAAACACAGAGATACCATTTTTCTGAAAGCTTCTCAGGCGTGTCAGAACATATGACATCTAGCGTGGTATATGGCAAATATTTGGTATTCTGTGGTATGCAGTACTCAGATATGTTAATTAGTTTTGCACATGCATGTGAAAAAACAATCATGGAATGGTAGCTAGAAGGTAGCATGCACATCTGTACAGGAACACAGTAACTTCTTTTGAGACCATCTTTACCTAATGCATGGTCACTTAGTTCACTTTGTTCTTGGGATGTCAGTGAAAACCAAGCAAAATTTGTACTGGTACATATAAAGGAAAAAAATTTCATGTAAATAGTTTACTTACTTTCAGGCATAGGAATGTTATTAATAAGCTCAGAAATTGAGTACCTTATAGCAGTTCAAGCCTCCAACACACTATAAGATTCTTTATTCCCATGCAGCAGTGAATCATCAGCAAGTTGGATAAGTGCAGCTTTCACTCCTAGAAAAATGTTATCTGCATAAATAATTTCCTATTTTTAACAGTGTCCTGGTTTCAGCTGGGATAGAGTTAATTTTCTTCCTAGTAACTGGTATAGTGCTGTGTTTTGGATTTAGTATGAGAATAATCTTGATAACATACTGATGTTGTATTTTTTCTAAGTAGTGCTTACACTAAGTCAAGGACTTTTCAGCTTCCCGTACTCTGCCAGGTGCACAAGAAGTTGCGAGGGAGCATAGCCAGGACAGCTGATCCAAACTGGCCAAAGGGATATTCCATATCATATGATGTCATGCTCAATATATAAGCTGGGGGCAGTTGGCCAGGGGGCAGGGACTGTTGCTCAGGGACTGGTTGGACATCGGTCAGCGGATGGTGAGCAATTGCATCGTGCATCACTTGCTTTGTACATTCCATTATTACTATTATTATTATTATTATTTATTTATTTATCTATCTATGTATTTATTTATTTATTTATTTTCAACTCTCAAACTGTTCTTATCTCAGCCCATGAGTTTTCTCACTTTTGTTCTTCTGAGTCTCTCCCCCATTCCACCAGATGGGGAGGAATGAGCAATTGCCTGTGTGGTGCTTAGTTGCTGGCTGGGGTTAAACCATGACAAACCGTTGAGTTTTCAGGGCTCTGAGTGCACTAATAGACCTTAGCTGCCTCAAGCAGCATTGCTAGCAGCCTTGGCACTCCATTTAAACTCAGGTCTGGTCTCCCAGACCTTGCCTGAACCATGCTGGAGATATGTCTGTACTCAGCTGTCCTGTTTTTCTAATTAGAAGTTAAAATTAAGGTGCTTATGGGTTCCACATTGCTTGGCAGGGAAAAGAAAGAAGTACAGTTAATTTTTTAGCATATAATTCTAGTACAATTCTGGTAGAACTTCAAATGGGAGATATGAAACTCTCTAAAAATGGAAGAGTCTGAAGCCACCTAAGCCACCCTAAGTCTGGGATGTACAAGCTACCTATATCAACTGAGCAACTAACAAGTCTTTCTCATCAGCCCTAAAGCTGATAGAAATCTCTATTCTATGCCTGTAGATAGCAGGCATTCATCTTTTTGCAAGAAAGTTCTTTCAAGGACATCCTATGAACAGCTACCTCTCTCCAGCAGAGAGTGACCAGATCAAACACTTAGCAAATATGATCTCTCCCATTCCTCTTTTTATTTGAAAACCACAACAAATCCAAAAAGCTCCTAAATTTTTACAAGAAATCTCATCCCATCCTCCCATCCAACTCCTTAGTTCAGTAGGGACAGTTTGTAACCCTGATGAGGGTAGGATTGGTGGAGTTAGTGGGTTTTGATAAAGAAGGTACCTGTACATGTCCTATCATAAAGACGGATGTGTAGGGAAAGTTACTGTGAGGTGTTATATT
Source organism: Morus bassanus (assembly GCA_031468815.1). Taxonomy (NCBI): domain Eukaryota; kingdom Metazoa; phylum Chordata; class Aves; order Suliformes; family Sulidae; genus Morus; species Morus bassanus. The sequence continues at coordinate 52,315,578 of CM062568.1, read as the reverse complement.
GTACATATGAAAAAAAAAGGAGAATAAGAGCAAATAAGTAAGGGAAGAAATATACTCTTTCTGTCTGACAAAGGTAAATGGCTAGAAAAAGGAGGTGTTTTTTTCCTTTCCCTTCAGAAAAGAGATACTGATTCACCTCATTTTGTCATATCTTGGAGCAATCCTCCAAGTAAGGCAACATCAAATATTTAATGGGTTTAAAAATGTATGAAATTATGCTAGTTAAGATCATAGAATCATAGAATCATAGAATGGTTTGGGTTGGAAGGGACCTGTAAAGGTCATCTAGTCCAACCCTCCCTGAAATGAGCTGGGATGTCTTCAACTAGATCAGGTTGCTCAGAGCCCTGTCCAACCTGGCCTTGAATGTTTCCAGGGATGGGGCATCTACCACTTCCCTGGGCAATCTGTTCCGGTGTTTCACCACCCTCACTGTAAAAGATTTCTTTTTTATATCTGGTCTAAATCTGCCCTCTTTTAGTTTAAAACTATTACCCCTTGTCCTATTGCTACAGGCCCTAGTAAAAAGTTTGTCCCCATCTTTCTTACGAGCCCCCTTTAAGTACTGAAAGGCCAGATAGATGGCATCCATAGCTCTTCCCTTGTCCACTAATGTAGTCATTCCATCATAGAAGGCCATTAGGTTGGTCAGGTAGGACTTGCCCTTGGTGAAGCCAAGTTGATGCCTCTTGCCAAAATTTTCTATTCATCTTACATGGTAGTGGTATATAAATATGGAATCTTTAGTTGTATGTATTCTTGCATATTTAGGAGAGAAGAAAATTCTGTGAGGACCACCACAGGTTCCTGGATCACCACAGCTTAAACTAGAACATTCCTTTCAAGTTGTCCATCCACTATCTTTATTTCAAGGCATTTTGTCATTACCCAGTATTATGAACAGTATTTATGTAATCATTTCACATATATTTCCACATAAACTTCCAGGTCAATTAAGCTGTCTTACTTTTACATGTCAGAGTGTTTATTTTCAGGATGTAGAAATCCATCATTTCAGAACTTTAAGCTGGATGAAATCCACATTGTGTTGCATATTTTAAAAGCTTACTTGAAAACAAATAAAATAATAGAAAATTACCTTGCATATAAAGTACAGAGAGTCATATTACATATCTGTATTTAATGAATAAAAGTGAGGATACAAGAGGAAAAAATATAAAGTACAATGCAAACAGTATGTCCGCTAAAATGTTGTGTTATTCTGTCTAGAGTTCAGAAGAACTGGCTCTTTATTAGGTATGTCTGCATCAGTAGATTTCTTTGGCTGAAAGAGCCACAAATCTTTTAACATGCAGGAAGTCAGTAACCTTCTCCAGCCTCTTAGATGTTGCATCTGAGTTTCTCTATCATCCTTAGAAATAATAAATAGTAGCTGCTAGATGTGAAGTCAAGCCTTTCAAAATGGAGAATGCTCTTCCAGCTGAGGTCAGAACAAGTATCCAATGTTAACTGTCACATCATTCATTGTTCATGGTCCTGCAGCAAAAGAAAATTGCTTAGCTGTTCAGAAAGTAAAATTTGCACTAGGTTCCTGTTAGCAATTTATTTCCAGTCCTGTAACTGTGATCTCTTAACTGTAACCACCTCTTTTCTCTTCCTGGGTTTTTAATGTGAACAATAATTTCACTAATCAAGATTCAGACTGGAATAAATATGCTCACTGTCACCTACTGTTTGGAAATACAAATACCATTCTTTATTCAAGACACTTTTCTGCAGGTTTTAAAATACCTAGTTCTAATTAGGACATTTGGAGTATTATGTAATATTTCTTTAATCTTCTGTTCATAGTCTGATGCTCAAAATGGTCACTGATATTAAATGAAGTTGTGACAGTGATGCAGCTATGATGCTAAGATTCTATTTTCAGTAACATATTTAGAGAAGTGCTTTAGTCTCACAATATTCTGTCTGTAGAAGTAGGAATGGTATACATTTTATTTGCAACCACAGTTACTTCATGCTATGTTTTTCTAAAGTCTTATTCTTCTGGGAACCTCAGCACTGAAACCAACAATTAGAATGGAAGTGTTGAATTAAGCATTGGCTCATTCTGCCTCAATGAAATTATTCCAGTTTGATAATAATGCAGTTGATTACCAATTGACTCCTTTTTTACAGTCAAATAAGAGCAGATTCTACATTCCCAAATAGCTAATGTGTCTGAAGGCATATAAAGCTATGCCTGCACTGTCTCTGCCCCTGCTGTGCTTGATTATTAATGCTTTTGATCTTGCACAGGACTTTAGAACAGTGAAAAGGAGATAGAAAATTATCCCACTTTGATTGCTGGCATAATCCATCTACTTTATCATGGCTATTTGATGTAAAGGGCCAGTTCAGTGGATACAGAAGTATTTGTTAGGTTCTGTCCCTTCTGTAATTGCTAAAGCATTTTGAGAAGCATTCTGAAAACACTGACCCCCTCAGGTCCTGGAATCATTAATACGTGAGGTATTTTGTAAACCACTGACAGTCACCCTGAGCTCTGTCTGACTACAAATCCCATCCACTCTTGCAGCAAGCAACATCAGAACGTTTCTAGGAAAGACTAAAAGTTTTCAACTTACAGCAGTCTTCTAGGGTGCTATAAGTGCAGGGCATATCATCCCAGGAATCTTCATCAGCCACCCTCAAGCATGCCAACTACTAAGTCATGCGGGAGTGTTATTGTTCTGGCCTGGAAGCTACCCTAGGCATTGCTCTACACATCTTGTACTACGTCCTCTCAGAAGCAGTGAATCCTTGCTGCACATTGTTAAATGTTGGATACAGCTTAGAACTATCAGTAGCAAAACTGTCATTCTAAGGGATGCACATTGAATAATTGTCCTTATGTATTTACTTCAGTTACAGTTTTGAAATTGACAGCAACACCATGTTTTTGATATTTATAAATTCTCAGATTTTGTTTTCTGAGAAAGTTCTTTCTAACTCACTAAGGAATTTAATGAATTCATGTAATAAGAGCAAGAACAGAAGGTGAGTAAAGAGGAGAGCTCCAAGTATACTTAATGTGCATCTAGTGAATTATATTCTTTCAATACACTTACCCTCAGCTCTGTGTAGTTTACATAATGGAGGCTATAGATTCAGAAAGATAAGATCAGTGTGGGTATTGGAAAGAATAATAATGTTATTTATAAGTTACATAACATATCCCATTAATTGTGTATTTAGTAGAATGTCGAATTTGACTTGCTAATGGTTTTATTTTCTTGCTCTTGTTTAATTTTCACACAGACAAATTTTGTATGTAGACTTTTTGAGGTTCTTACATGGAAGATTTGCTTACCTATTTATTTTAAGTGCACATACTGTGGCATGAAGACTACTGCCATTCCCTTTCTAAAGTTGTAACAGACAAACAGCTGATCTGAATCCCTAATCACAGTCCATGTGAGGGACTGGAAAAGTCTACAATTTCAGGTCACCCAGCAAGCTAGCTGCATACCTAATCCATCTCCCTGACGCAGCAACTTGTGATTCATAGGGATCCATCATCTTGTCTAGGAACTATTTTCCTCTGTTCCTTGTGATATTTTGCAAGCATGTCTTTGTCTATATAAAGATTTTAGTATGTTGATCACCTATGCTGTAGCATGAAGAATTTTGTACAATAGGAAATGAGTATTTTTGTTAAATCTTTCTCACTGACAGCTGAAACTCCTAGTTTGATGCATCCCTTTTCTGTATGTGCTAAGGAGTAAAATGGGTTCTCAGCAGTAAGCTTAATGAGATTATGATGAATGAAGAAGACATCATAAACCAGGAACAGAACATTCAGAAGAAAGCAAGCACAACATAGTAAACCTGAAGCTGAGCAGAAAACAGGCTCCAACTGAAGCTAAAGTAGTACATTGGGAAGAAAATATTAGTTAATGCTATGAGCAGCTGAGGAAGGCATTGTATAAAAGTGTACAAAAGACTTGGAAAAGGACAATTCTCACTGAGGAGGTTAAGGAATGCCACTGCAACCAGAAAACAATCCCCTGTCCATTATGAACAGTCGGAAACAGAGAAACAGTGGCAGAGCAGAGTGCTGTACCATGGCTATACCTGTAGCTTTAGCAACCTGATTCAAGCACTCAGAAAGAGTTCGTGCATCAGTATGGCAACAATGAAGGGAAGAGTCTCCAAAGAAGCATCACATTCAGCACAACATATATATTACTGCTTGCCTTTTTTAATACCAACTGTTGAGGGCAACACAGTCACAACTTGAGAAAAATGAAGCTACTATGCGGCATCATGATGCCAAACTAAGAATGGTTGTATTTTATCTTGAAATAAAACTACTTAAATCTCTGCAACTTTCCCATAGAAGACACCCGTATGCTCTGAGTTGTGTATGATTTACTTTTCAATAGTCCCTTAGGGTTAAGGAACCTGAGGTAGACCTCTCCCATTCATAGTGGGATCCACCCTACTGAACTGTTGATGCCTATACTATAGACACTTGCATCTGATCTGTTCACCCAGGATCATTTTATATGTGATGGAGAACAGTAGATATTTTTATAGCGTGATTCCCTTAGCTTACTTTGGACAACTACATGAAGGAAATTCTAGCATAGTCAAAATTCTAGCATTATTGAAATATCTCTATGTATTGCTGATAGAAGTAGCTAAGGATGATTAAGTCATCTGTAGACATTGATATTGGATGGATGAGTTCCACTTTCAATTTTCTTACATGGACATGGTGTTATGACTGGACCTGAAGTAAATTACTCATGTTTTGAGCAGAGGGCTACATCAGATGACCTCCAGAGGTTCCCTCCAACCTAAATATATTAAATGATTTTATAATCTTATGACTTCTAGATCCAAATTTGATACTTTTTCATTATGATCACTTTAAGAAGATGTATAACTTCTAATGTCATTCATACGAACTATTTTAATAAAAATAAGAAAATTACATCTCTCCCCATTCTTAAAGGACAGTTGAGGACTTAATAAGAAATATAATTTTGTAATCACAATAATAGAAGTAGAAGCACAAAGAAGTTATTCCTGTGATTTGGCTACAGTCAGATAATTTATTTTAAGGGCTCCGTTATATATATTACTTTTCATTACCTTCTTAAGTATTAAGTGCATATAACATAAAAGTAAACTCTACTATGTTGTAACTTAAAGGCACATAAATTATCTGAAAGAATTCTTTCTATTGTAACTGGCACTTATTATTTGAGCCAAGTTCTTTGTTGTGATATTGGGATTTTGCTCACTTTCATGCATTGCCCAATTCCATTTAAAATTTATACATTTTTATGGTTAATGATCATACCTAGCTTACACAGTAGCAGAATAGATGAGTCTTAAACATCACATTGTGCTTTAGAGAGAAACCTGCCTCTGTGCTATACAATCTTTTCATTCCAATACTCAGAATATGATTCTCATTAAACTACTAGTTTAAAACATTTTATTATGCATTAACTAATGTTATTAAAACTTGCTCTGAGATGTGTCTTAAGTCATTTTGGGAACATAAAAGTGTAAGCCTGTGAATATACTTGAGAGGCTGCTTTATTTACAACTGATATTTAGAAAAAAATCAGCAGTGGTTGATGGAAGGAACTGAAAGAAAAATTCAGCATATTCAAAGACCAAACTTGTCAGTAGTTGTTTATGACTAGTGGTATCCATAACCTTAGCCACTTCTTTTTCTTTTTAAAACAAGAAGCTCAGAGGTCTGTCATATTTTCTTAAATTAAACTCACTTTTGGCCAGTTTAATTTTTTAGTAAATTCTGTTTACTCTAATACTCAAAAAAATAGCAGGGACATAATTTATCCATTTTTGAAAAGTATTTAATTCTTTTTAATTCCCTAAGTAGAACAGCAGTAACAAAGGACAGTGTGTTAAAAGTTTCATGAAGTTACCTCCCTAATTATTACTTTTTATATTTTATTGATTTAATATCTCCTAGTCAGTGGTTCTAAAACACTTGTTATAACCAAAAATTTGTTTTTCTGTTATTGAAGACAATGAGATAAGTATCACTACACAGAGAGAGACCAAACTACACAGCCAGGGGAGGACATAGTGTTGCTGCTTGATGAAAAGCAGGGAACACTGATCATTCTGACCATCTCTTTTTGACATCTAGCAGTCTCTATTGTATGTTTGCTCATGAATGCTTTCTCAGGCTGATCACCTGAAGCTGCTGAAAGTAAAGACATCTGCCATTTTTATGCTTATGTGGTCTTAGACAAAACTCCCTCTGTTGTTCACTTGACAGAGGAGAATGCAGCTCATCTTACTGTAGAAAGCCTGGGATCAGACTTTCAACTTCAAGTCTTTTTGCCAGACAATACCTTTTCCATGATCAAAGTATACAAGGGATGTGGTAGTCACATTCAAGTTTGTATTCACTCTCTTTTATAAACAATAGAAAGGAAAAGGAAGAAACACATTTAGCCCAAAGAAGCAATCTAATTCTTTTCCAGAAATCAGCATTTTAGTGAAGACTACAATTTCTGACCAAAGATATAAGTAGCAACATTTGTTTAAATTCCTCTGTTGCCATGCAGTCCACTAACAAATGTTTTTTTCTTTGAGGCTTTCTTTAATACTTTATTCACAATGTGAATTTTCAAACACTTCTTTTCAATATATCATTTTCTTACTTTTTTCCTAAAGCCCATTACTAAACTAAATAAATATATCAAGTTTAGAAATGCAGTCACTGAAATGCACTCACATTCAAAAACACTTGATTACTGATGATTAAGGAATATTTTAAACCTCTTATGTTTTCCCTTATTGATCGATATGCTGTGCAGGACATTGATTCATCAGGTGTATTAAAAACAACTGCCGAATTAGTAAATTTGTTTTGTTTGGAGAACCACATATTTTCAGCTACTGAAAACTGGTCTGTAAAAGCTGAGTATGTAAAAATTACTTCTGTGTATACCAGCTAAACATGTATAGTTTAACAACATCATCAGCCATGTATTTTGAATGTGTCTATAATTGCTTTTGTTCATTGTCAGGTAATATTATATTATTAAATTGGTTTCATTAGCTTTTTATTGACTATTAGAATCTTTACTAAAATTGTAACTTGCCTATGCGCTGAATTAAACTACTGAAATTCATTTATAAATGGATATATTATTTCATAGTTTGCAGCACCCTTGATGAAAGGTAATGAAAAATTTTGATCATATAAAAAGTTCAGACACTAATATTCAAATCCTTTGTAGTTTTATTTGTACCTTTTAAACAATATATACTTGAATTACTGTTAGGGTTATGAAATACATTTTAATACTTCTAAGCAAGTCTTATCTATAACTACTCTTCAGAATGCATCTGAGCAACCTACAGTTTTCTTAACATGGGAACTCCTTGTTTGTTGCTTTTATTGTCATCACTATTCCACAAAAAAAAAAAAAAAAAAAAAGTGGTTTGTTTTTTTTTTTTTATTTTATAAAAGGAAAATAGTCAGAGAAGACTAGATACTGACTTTAAAAATTCCACAAAAAAAAATTATGCAGACTCTAATGCTCATGTTCCAGAGAGTGACTGTGACCTCTATATTAATTTCCATCAAATTCCTATGGTATCTAGAAATCTGTTGTGATCTTTATTTTTGGGGTCTCTTTATGCCATCTGTGCAGCAGCTTTTCTTTGGAGAAGTGGCAAGAATCAGTGCAGAGGCATGTATAGTCTTTTGGAGCCTTCAGAAGAGTCCAGTCACCTAAGTATGCTCAAATCACTCAGATAGCATCAGATTTAGTTTATAGACAAATAGATCCACTTTTGCATAAGTGTTGGCATTTATCATAGCAGTGAATTGAGAAAGTCAGCAGTCTAGACTGAAGCATGCCTCAGCCTGAGAAGGTCTGGCCCAACAGCTCCCCTTGCAAAGTCCTTGTTGTGAGCACCTGGATAAGTCGAGGCAAGAGTGACCTTCCATTTCATTTGCAGGTGCCTCAGCTAGGTTGGCAACTATGTAATGAATGACGAAAGGCAAAAGCCAGATGAAAGAAATTCCTTAGCAGAATTTTCAAATTCAATTGAAATCACGCCCTGCTTTGAAAAAAAAAAAAAAAAAAGTTGGTACTATACTCAATAAAAACCCAGTTTTCTCTATTAAAAGAACTAAATTAAAAATATAACAAGGCTTTGACTAGGAATGTAAATGTTCTCTGTTGATATTTGAAGCTGAAATCGTAGGTAATAATTTCAAAATTGCACATTCTTCTCCAGCTTTCATAGCTTAAGTAAATATATTTTGGGAGCATTTCTGAAACTAACAAGTTCTTGGATAATGTTCATCAGCTTCCATATGAAGAATGCAAGTTCTCCATTTATTATTTTAAAATAAACCTAATTATAATGATATATGCAATTCTTCTGAAACATAGTCTTAAAAGAATCCTATAAAATGCCTCCTCTAAATGCATGTGTTCTCAAATTAGTCGTAAAAAATACTGGATAATTCTGAAATTATTCTGGATATTCTGAGGAAGCCCATGTATATCATGGACATGCATTTAATTGCAAATGAAAAACGAATAAAGAAATATTTTTGTTGATACATATTCACTGTTCTGCCTAACAAAGGAAAAATTTATACCATGAATATTAAGTCATAACAATTTATTTACTGTGACTTTTTACCTTAAAAACTCAGTTTCCTTTCAGGATCTCAATATAGTCTTGTTTGTTTGAACATTAATTAACCATTCACAATTGAACTATAAGGTACACATTCACCTTTACCTTATTTACCATCATCCTGATATGCTGTTTGCAAACAATCTAGGAAATGTTTTGGGAGTATATGATAAAATATATTGTTAGTACTAATATTAAGCAATGCATATTAATAAAATCTGCTCTATTGCAGTCTAATTTATCTCCAGTCATACAATGTATTACTGAGTTCTTTTAATAGAAACTATTGTAAGAAAAAGTTATTTACTAAGAGTGTATCCTATAAAATAAATAAATTAATAACTAATATAATGTTTGTCTACTAAAGAAAAAGCTACCACAGACTGGTATCTTAATTTATATATCCAATTCCATTATAAATAATTACAACTATTTTTTGTTTCATGTGGTTTACCATTATATAAACATACAATATTTTACACCTATACATACATATATAATATGCATATATGTATATTTATTTACAGTAAATCAGAATTCAACAAGCTAGTCTCACAGTCTTCCCAATCATTTAAAATAAGCAAGACACATAATTCACATTAAGACCTTAACTATTATTCTCAGAAGAAAGCTAAGTATTACTAACCTTACATAAAATCTCATTAAACTGTTGACTAAAGCAGGTTTTAACACTCAGCTTTGAATCTCAGCAATATTTTTTCAGTTTCTTGGTTTCTCCTCCCATTATTACAAAACATTCTTAAACTTGGCCTGAACCACATTAATCTCTGCCATAGTTATTTACAGTTGCATATTGGATGGATTTCTGCCTATGTAGTTTTACACAGATGGATGGTATGGGCTTCACCTGCTGGGGATGGGATGGCACTATCGAGATGGAGTCACTCTGCATTTCTAATAGCAGAATAATACTTTCATAATAACAAATGTGTAGATCCAGAAGAAAATCATACAATTTACTGGAATTAAGAAAGCAGCTGGGACCTTTGGCAAACATTGCTATTCTTGCCTGCCATTGAGTGTTTATTCTAAAAGCATCTGCAGCGCTGCGGGCAACAGCAGCGAAGTGAAGAACCCTGTGTGTTAAGTGCTGAGTACCTCACATTTCCTTCAAAAACAGCATGAAAACTTTCCTGATTTTGAAACTTTTTCCTTTATTGTCTTGAATGAGGCAGAAGATAAAATCCAAAAAATATAAGATTACAAATATGCTATATGCTTTTCCATTTAGAAATGCAAACTCATTATTGCATCGACAACAGTTTGGGATTCCTATGCTGATGTTCAACTATATAAATTAGTTAGTCTACAGCTAAAATTATTCTTCCTTTATCAATAAAACTTCTGTCCACTTTGTGTCATCTTTCATTTTTATCTTTATTATGAATAATATGAAACACCCTAAAACTATGGAGCAAAATTTCACCTCAGTTTGGTTGTGTACTGTCAATAAATTCCTTGACTATTTTTTCTTCCTAGATTCTTGCTAATCATTGAGGCATAAGCACATTATGATAAAGAAAAAGGAGAAAGCAATTTTGGGAAGCATTTTAAGTAGAAAACAATGCAATATTCACTTGACAAAGATGCTTCCTGACAGAAAGCTTTAGAAAGCAGAATAAGGAAAAATTAAGAGACTAAGATAAATTAAGGGTAAAGTGTTAATGTCTTTCTCAGTCTTCTTAGATGGCTTGTTAGTGTTTTTATGGAACCTTTCTGACCAGGTTTGTGGATTGGCTTCTATCCCTTGGCTTTCTGTTCTTGAGAACTCGAAACAAACATCTTGAACCAAAACTTCCAAAGATAACTGTTGACCTATGCCGAAATTTTAGTCCTGTTCCTGTTCTACATTTTTGTCTTTTACTATACGTCTTCTTGAATAGTAAATAGAACATTCTCATGTGTCCTCATCGATTGCTAGCTGCATTAGAGGCTGCTAGATTTTCCAGTCCTGAAGTGTTTATTTAGGTTTTTCAGCATTTCTAATGGCTATGCTACACAGCTGGGGGAAGTATACACCACATTCTCTGATCTTTTAGTAGAAACAGTCTGTTACAGCGCAAACACAAGTTGTATGTTTGTTCACAGCCCCTCTCCCCCACACTGCTCCTCTTCCAGAAAATGTCTTCAGAAAGACTTTTCATGATAATTATTTAAGCAGTATGTCATCTGAGTTCTGTTTCTCTTCTGAAACAAAAGAAAATTTCTTCAGGAATACTTAGCAGGTAATACGGATTCATCTTCCTCAAGTTTTTCTTTTTTTTTTTTTTTTTTTAACTATTCAACACTTCTAGTTTGTATGCTAATTTAGAAAAAAAAATGCATACAAATGTATAAGAAAGCTATAAGGACAGTAGTTATTTCTTCTGCTGTTTTCCATGCCTCTTCCTCTGTCCAGCCCAATGTTTAAATAAGTACTGAAGAACAGGTATTGAAAGGGGCAACAATCTGTCTTCAGAAGCCTTAATCCTGCTGAAACAAAGAACATCTCAAAATAAACTGATGATTTATTTTGAATAATGTGTTATTCTTGTGTTTAACTGGATATTTGACTCAAAGTAATTTATAGTTTCACAAGGCTATAAGTTCTCCATAATTTGTAAAACTGATGCTCTAGTAATGTTTCTGTCAGGAAAAAAAAGAAAAGCCTGAAGAAAACTACCAGTTATTGCTGAACAAATGTGATAATCTAACTTCATTCTTCCATTATTCTGAAATATTTAAATTCAAAATTCTGCCTCATTCCCTTGTTTTCTGGCAGTGATCTGACCCATTATTTAGATGATCTGAGTCAGAAACCTGGTAGGAAACTACTTCTTCCTTTTTTTTTTTTTTTCTTCTTTTCTTCTTTTCTTTCTGCTGGGCTAAATTACTGTTGCCATAGGGAGCTTAGCTGTCCATCTGAAGTCAGTAACATCAGCAAGATTTCACTTCATTTGATATGGGGTATAATATTGCACAGTTCATGTCTATAAAACAAGCTAGACTGGAAATCCAAGGTGGTGTCATGGTGATTTGTTATAAGCATGAGAACGTTACTCTTTTTGATGTATGTTATTAGCCAACATTTGGAGTCCAGCAGGTTTTATTAATTATGAGAAGAAACTTCCTCTAAAGAACTTTTTAATTTGATTCAGTCCTGTTTATTTATAAACAAATTTTGTTTTAACTCTGATCACTGCACAAATCAGATAAAAAGATATTTGGAACTATGACCACAGAAACCCTAATCTAAAACTCTCTAGATAAGGCCATGCCCCTGGTGTTTGCAGGTAATAGCCTTTGGTTTTCATCCTTTCCACTCACTTTTGAGAAGAGAATTTCTATTTCTCTCTTAAATGTCATATCCACTAAATAATATTTGTGAAATATTTCTACACATATAAATCATATTCTAATCTTGTCTCAGTCTTGGGTAGTGCTCCTTTTTTTTTTTTTTTTTGTCACTGCAGATCTTATAAAAAGAACATTTCACAGCTTTCTTAATTTCAACATTAATAGAATGCCTATCCATTTTGAAATTTTTGAACCATTCAAATTTTGTTTCATATCCATGGGAGTTTAAATATTCCAAAGTGAAAGATTTTGGGGGTGCTAAGGAGATAGATAAATAATTTTCCTTTTTAAGCTTTTTTAACACGTCTGATGCCAGTATACAGGTGCAAGGAGAGAGCTGACATTCAGTCTGGAATAATAATAACAATATCTTTAGAGTCTAGTCAGTTATATCCTTCATATGACATGAAAATGCAAATTTCATTGAAAAAAGTTATGATTTAAAGTAAAAATCATGTAGGAAAAATGCATGGTTTCTGAAGCAATGAAGGAGCGACGGAACACAATAAACAGAGGAAGATGAGAAAGGTGTTTTGATAAACACTGAGATACATATATAGCAAGCAGGAAGCACTAGGACTGGATTCATTTATGTGTTAATTTACCAGTAGTTAGAGTGCGATCAATTCAAAAAAACTATTTTTTTTTAAATAAACTAACTTACTTACTTAACTTACTTAGTTACTAAACCTAACTAAAAATGTAGTTTATCAGGCTACAGAGATTTAAAAGAAAGGGAGAATAATACCTATTTCAGAACAAAATTATATATGTTACTTGTCTTGATCAATTAGTTACAAGATGGAGTTGTAATTAAGTTAAATATATCTACCTGCTGTTTACAGTGATTGCTGACACTATTAAAAATGTACTCATCCTCAGAATGTTCTTTTAAGGACAATAGATAAATTCTCTTAAATACTCCAAATTCTATTTATTTTAATGTTGATGCAGCGCTTTACAATGTAAAATCACAGATCACTTGAACAAAGTTAGAATTGTTTTAAATGAATTTTCAAAAATTATGTCAGAAAGCTGAGCAGTCAAGACCACATTCAGTTCTCATTATAAAACTACAGTTATGTACACTTAATGTGGCTAGTGTTAGCTTTAAAAAAGCCTATTAATGGTGCTCCAAATAGACAAAAATTGTATAAAACAACAACAAAAATCTTCCTTGCATCAGTTTCCAGACTGATGTTATCTAAATATAGACAAATAAAACTTAGGAGCTAAGTCAGATTCATAGACATAGTAGAGAGAGAATTATTCTAGCAAGGAATTGATTTCACTTGCTCTTTGCTTCTTTTTCTCTATACCTACAAAAGTGGAATTTTTTGTAGGTAGTTGGATTTAGGCAAATTTTGTTAGCACAGGACTTGTGTGTATTTCTGCAGAATTTTTATATTTTAATCAATTCATTTCTGTCAATTTATCTATGAAGTTATATATCTACCATCAGGGTACTGGAGAATGAGGTTGATGAACTTGTAATGTAAGAATAACACAGATGTAAGGTCTTGAAAAATATCTACTTTTCCCCTATTTATTTATTTTTTGCTGGAGACAGTACTGAAGTCAAAACTGTCCTGCATATAAGATTATTTTTTGTATGAATAACTGATTTATCTATTTTTAAATCTTAAAATTAAAAACAGTCCTAGTTTTATTTTGTGCTTTTCCATCTTACACAGCACTCCATCAAAGGATCTTGGAGGAGAATAGTCAATTTTCTTTATTTCCAACTTATTAAGTGAAAGAATTGACATGCTACTGCTACAAGAGCTATACATTTCCTCCAGTTTGGAAGAGTTATATCATTTTTGTGATAATGCCAGTTTGTGATAAGACTTTGAGAAATATTTTGGCAGTTATGACAATAGAAAGTACTAACAGCAGTTCCTGAAGGATATGGAGCTCTTTGCTGTAAATATGAACACTAACAAGCTGCAGAAGTACTTTCTCCTGAGTAAGGCTAATGCCTTCTCAGACACAATATTATAGCCATTGGTTCATATTTTTTCTTCAAATCAAAGGATATGAAACAATATCATTTAGAGGTTTTTTTTGCCACAAGCATTTACAATCAAAAAGATATTGTTATATGTCCAGAGAATGCTTCAGGCCTGATCAGCTACTTTCTGAATAGGTTTTACTCTTTCATCCCTAAAAATGATGCAGTATCTATGTGAAAAAAAGAAAATTCTACTTTCTCTTGCACTGATGCATTAGTAGGGAGAGCAGAGAAGAAAGCCTTTTCTCAGTAACAAATTAACAACGGAATAGGTAGCTGTCTTTTGCTTCCCCCCACCAAATATGACAAAACTTTATCACTTGCTATAGCTGCCAGTAAGATCCTGATTTTTCTCTGAATTTATCACATAGCCATACATAACTGCCATGGTGTTGTGGTTTAGCCCCGGTCAGCAGCTAAGTACCGCACAGCTGCTCGCTCACTCCCCCACCCTTGTGGGATGGGGGAGAGAATCGGAAGGGCCAAAGTAAGAAAACTCATGGGTTGAGATAAGAACAGTTTAATAATTAAAATAAAACAGCAGTAATACTAATATAATGAAAAGGAAAATAATGAGCGAGAGAGAGATGAAACACTGGAAGAAGAGGGAAAAAAAACCCCAAAACTAAACCACAAGTGCTGCAACCGCTCACCACCCGCCAACCGATGCTGCTGGTCCCCGAGCCGTGATCGCTGCCTCCCCCAGCCAATTCCCCCCAGTTAATATACTGGGCATGACGTCACATGATATGGAATACCCTTTGGCCAATTTGGATCAGCTCTCCTGGTTGTATCCCCTCCCCTCCCGGCTTCTTGTGCACCTGGCAGAGCATGGGAAGCTAGAAAGCCCTTGACTAGTGTAAACACTACCCAGCAACAACTAAAACACCAGGGTGTTATCAACATTATTTGCATACCAAGTCTAAACACAGCACTATACTAGCTACAGTGAAGAAAATCAACTATCCCAGCTAAAACCATGACACATGGTTTAGCCCAGCAGGCAGCTAAGAACCACACAGCTGTTCACTTACTCCCCGAACACTGGAATGGGAGAGAGAATTGGAAAAAAGGTAAAACTCATGGGTTGAGATAAAGACAACTTGGTAGGACAGAAAAGGAAGAGAAAAAAATAATAAGAATGATAAATGAATACTAAAAATAAGTGATGCACAATGCAATTGCTCACCACCCACCAACTGATGCCCAGCCAATTCCTGAGCAGCGACCCTGCCCCTTCCCCCAGCCAACCCCTCCCAGTTTTTTGTTCAGCATGACATCACACAGTATAGAATATCCCTTTGGCCAGTTTGGGTCAGCTGTCCTGGCTGTGTCCCCTCCCAGCTTGTGCATCTCCAGCCGCCTTGCTGGCATGGCAGTATGAGAAGCTGAAAAGTCCCTGACTTAGTGTAAACACTACTCAGCAACATCTAAAACATCAGTGTGACATCAACATTATTTTTATCCTAAATCTGAAACACAGCACTATACCAGTTACTAGGAAGAAAATTAACTCTACCCCAGCTGAAACCAAGATCATAACTTACCAGGTAGCATTACATATTTGCCCACCTTTTTTTTCAGTCTCCGATAATGACTACTGCATTTGTAATATTAATGTAAAATTTGAACACAACATATAGAAATCAGTGTCAAAAGGCAACATATTGTGATGTATGTTTTATATTGATGAGCCCAAATGGAAAAAAACTGTATATTAGGTATTTTCTCTACAGTTTATTGCAAAACCAGACATTGACTGCTGCAGCTGCACAGTCAACTATTCTGGAAATCTGTTCTGGAATTCTTTGTTGAATTTTCATCAGTCAGGATTAAAGAAGCTTAAATCTAGCAGTAATAGTTGCAAAATTATTAAAATCATCAATTTATTAGAGTTTGTTTCATGTAAGGAAACAAGAATGGGGAAAAAAAGGTTTTTGATTTAACTAAATGAAGGCATAAACAGAGATAAATTTACTTGAACAGATGGGCATAAACTGGCAAGTAATACACTCAAGCTGTAAGTTACATAGTGTCTTACTTTCAGAATGTTGAGATTCTAAAACAATTTTCACATGGATTTCTTGACCTACTATTTTTCATATAATAAAACTGAATACAGTAATGAATACATCTATGTAACTGCAACAGTCCTTGAAGACACCACAGGTTCCTTTAATTCCTTTGTTAAAGAAATGTGGTCAAATCAATTCCATCCACCCCTAGTATTTAATAAAGACTTCTCAGCAAGGGTAATATTTTCTTACTTCAACCATCAGTACTCAAATTGTCAGTGTGCATCTGCTCAAATAAAAAACATAAATAATTTTCATATTAAAGAACATGTATTCTCTATGGTCCTACTCCCAAACAGCTGATAATTTAAAAAAAAAAAAACAAACAAATATTCACAACCAAATATTATCTTAAAGATATAGTGAGTTAAATTTTCAGTAAGTAAGGAAAAGTCTGAAGGAAAAGCATGACTTAAAGTATTATCCACTCATATTTCTCAAAAAACTGCTTTTGTTCCAATGTAATTTTGAAAGTAATTTAAGCTGTTTTTTCCATGAATATAAATACCAAAACCCACACTATTACCACATCACTTACTAAACCACATCACTTAAAATCTAAATGTATGAAATTTGGTATTACATTTTCCCTTGTTCTTTCCTACTGACTGTGTTTCTATTTTCCTTATGCATAATTCACAGACCAACATAAATTTTCTAGTTGCCATCTATGCTCCAGATACTGCTTTCATGCTCATCTTTAGTTCAGGAGGACTTAGGGCTTTTTCTTCAGTGGGTTTAAGGAACATTTCATTGTCCATTCATTGTCTTTAATTTGCAGTTACTTCACATGAAATACTATACAGACAAACAGTTCTTTTAAATTTAACCAAAAACCAAGACATCTCTTGACCTTTGGAGAAGCTGTATTTCTCAAAATCGCATTTCAAATAAGAGGATGAAAAAAAAAAAGTAAAAAAAAATGAGATTCACAGTTTTCCTAAATATTATTTTATCTTCATGTTTGGAGACAAGAAAAAGTCTGACAGCCTCTTAACTGAAATTTTATTGTCATACTGTAACTAGATTATTGAAGTCCAAGATAAAGAAATTTCTTATGAATACACATACATGCACACAAATATGTTTACTTCTTTCCACCTGTTCCTCTTCTTAAACTTCCTAAAGGAAAATGAATATCCAAATAAATGAGTTTGTATCTGTCATGGTTTTAGCTGGGATAGTTAATTTTCTTCACTGTAGCTAGTGTAGTGCTGTGTTTTAGACTTAGTATGAAAATAATGTTGATAACACACTAATGTTTTAGTTGTTGCTAGGTAGTGCTTACACTAGTCAAGGACTTTTCCAGTTTCCCATGCTCTGCCAGGTGCACAAGAAGCCGGGAGGGGAGGGGATACAACCAGGAGAGCTGATTCGAATTGGCCAAAGGGTATTCCATATCACGTGACGTCATGCCCAGTATATTAACTGGGTGGAATTGGCTGGGGGAGGCAGCGATCACGGCTAGGGGACCGGCAGCGTCGGTCGGCGGGTGGTGAGCGGTTGCAGCACTTGTGGTTTAGTTTGTTTTTTTTTTCTTTTTTTCTTCTTCCAGTGTTTCATCTCTCTCTCTCTCATTATTTTCCTTTTCATTATATTAGTATTACTGCTGTTTTATTTTAATTATTAAACTGTTCTTATCTCAACCCATGAGTTTTCTTACTTTGGCCCTTCCGATTCTCTCCCCTATCCCACAAGGGTGGGGGAGTGAGCGAGCGGCTGTGTGGTGCTTAGCTGCTGACCGGGGCTAAACCACAACAGGATCTAATATTTTACTTGGTTTAAATATAAGCTTAACATGTTCACTCATTGCCATCAACTGTCAACTTTCTAGTTCTTGTTAATATATCCCCTTAAATTTAATTTATGTGTGAATAATAAAATCTACAAATTTTTATTTTTACCACTTGGATAACAATATTCCTAAATTAGTGTCTATATTACAGAATTTGGCATTGGGAACTTAGGGACATTATCTTAAAAATTAAGTTGATACTTTTCTTAGAGGCTCAAAGGCCATCTATGGAGCTGAAGTAGTCATAACAAGTAGTCATGGATAAACATAGGTAGAATTCATCTATTTATTTACACAATTTGTGGTTTGCCTCTTTCTCATTTCTGTGCCTGCAACAACAAAAAGGAAAGCCTACCATAAATGTTATAAGCTTTGATTGAGAAGATAACTGTATCTAGGGTTTGATGTCACCATAAACAATGAAGAAATTTTCTATCAATTTAGTATGATATAGACTATTATTTTTGAGTACCTTGTATGCTGTTCATTTATTTTGTGGGAACTAGTAATTTAATCTAGGCTTGAGTCAGTAACCTTATCAACATATGCCCTCTACATGAGGCTGAGCTGCCCTGTAAGCAAGCCAGATAAGGCACTCTTGAATCATGCTGTAACTTTTACAAAAATAATTATGTGGGTTTCCTTTCAGTAGATACCAGGACTGCTGAGCCAAGAGGACAGAGACCTCATATATTCCTAGTCTGATTCTTTGTGGAATCAGGACTTCTTGTGCCTGTACACCCAGACTTGATGTTTTAAAGTGTTCAAGTGTTTCAAAGTTTAGTAACACAAATTGAGCTGGCATGATGAACTATGGCTACTTTGGAATGCTGTATTGTTTCTTCTACCTTAGCAAAAGGTTTCTTTTTTTTTTTTTTTTTTTCTTTTAAACATACTTCTGGTTAAATATTTTACTAATGTGTATTAATGTCTTTAAAAAAATTCAACCTCTTTAGTAACATTAATGTGCTACACATGCAGTAAGAATCATGCTTGTGTTCTGTGTGCTGAAAGTATATCTCAAGGCCATTTAAGAAAACAGAATTTCACAAATGTACAGATGGGGAAATTGAGACAACTGAAGGATGAACTGTTCTTCTGACTTCACTCCTCTTTTGCAGTCCTGCTCTGCATTCAGAGGCGGACCAAGCTCAAAAACTAACAACAGAAAGTTTCCAGTGTCTATTACTCTACTATGAAGCTTTTGTACTTATTCTTTCATCAAATACACCATGGGTATACATGTGCCAGCTAGCTAGAGATCCTTCTGGCCCTCCGTGTCCACAGAGATGTGTGGCAACCCCTTTTTCTCTTTTTGTACATGTGTAGAAGATGTACAATACACTGTCTTCAATACTTTTAATCAACTGAATGAGTTACAGAAATAATTTTCTGCTACTTGTTCTCTAATTTCATGGTTCAGTTCTGTTTATTGAGGATCTTAGTGGTGGACTGCATGCAGGTTTTTATTGTTTTGTTACTACTGAAGGGACTGGCTGGGTAAGCTGGTCTCCTCTGGAAGGTAGAAGTGAATAGCTGTTTCCACAATGAATAACTGAGCACATTCAGGGAAACAAGGTTTGAGACATTGCAGGATATGATGGGAGAAGGAATCTGCTGGCCACAGTAATAACATAGGATCCTGCAGCTCACAGAGAGTTTGCTGAGAAGGGCAGAAAGCCAGGCCTCAGAGGCAAGGAAGAAACTCTTGGAGAAATCAGAGGAAAGTTGTCAGACTCTCTATGTCTTCTTACACTTATTTCACAAGTAAAAATGGTGGAAAAAATCATGCAAACTTTTTTTACTTGCATGTAAACCTCTTTTGGGTCTAGCTTCTATTATCAGTGCTTATAAATATCTGAAGGGTAGGTGTCAAGAGGATGGGGCCAGACTCTTTTCAGTGGTGCCCAACCACAGGACAAGGGGCAATGGGCACAAATAGGATATGAGAAAAAACTTATTTACTGTGAGGGTGACAGAGCAGTGGAACAGGCTGCCCAGAGAGGTTATGGAGTCTCCTCCCCTGGAGACACTCAAAACCCGCCTGGAAACAGTCCTGTGCACCCTGCTGTAGGTGTATCTGCTCAAGCAGGAGGGCTGGACGAGATGATCTCCAGAGGTCCCTCCAAACCCCTACCATTCTATGATTCTGTGATTGTGATTCTGTGATTCTCTAGCTAATTTGCAGGTGGTTTTGTTTGGTTGGCTTTTGTAGGGTTTTGTTGTTGGCTTTTCTTTTCCTTCTGTTTAATAAGAGTTATTATTAAAGAAAAAGTAAAATGAGTTTAAAAACTGAGTCTTTTTGAAAAGCTGAGTATAGAAAAAATCCACAGTCATCTCTAGCCAGTTTAGGATCCTGTCATTTCCTTTTTAGAAGGAAATGGAGCCTGAGCTGTGCTTTCATTTTAGTAAACTGACCTAGGGATAACCTTTAGGTTTTCCATTTTACCTGAGGATGATTTTCTAAAATCAACATCTAGGTACAGCTTTTTCTTCCCTGACTGGACTATAGATTATTTTTTTGTGTGTGTTTGGTGTTGATGTTTCTTCTTGTGATTTTCACAAGTTTTGTCACTATAGCCTCAGGGATGAAGTTATTACAAGAAGATGCTTCGTTTACCTGACTTGAGTAAAAAGTAATAAAGAATGGAATCTGCAGTGCCATGTTTCCACAAAATAAGTTAACTTTTTGTTGAACTGCCCAATATGGAAATGGGCAGTAAAGGTAAATCCTGGCATTTCCAGATCCCTGAAGATATCTGCTTGTATGCCAGCAGAAGTAGGGAAGTGATCATGGCCCTGTACTCGGCACTGGTGAGGCCGCACCTTGAAAATTGAATATTGAATTGAATATTGAATATTGAAGCTAGTGAAGGGTCTGGAGAGCAGGTCTTATGAAGAGAAGTTGAGGGAATTGGGATTGTTTAGTCTGGAGAAGAGGAGGCTGAGGGGAGACCTTATTGCTCGCTACAACTACATTAAAGGAGGTTGTAGCGAGGTGGGTGTTGGTCTCTTCTCCCAAGTTACTAACGATAGAACGTGAGGAAGTGGCTTAAAGCTGCACCAGAGGAGGTTTAGATTGGATATTAGGAAAAATTTCTTTACTAAAAGAGTGGTCAGGCACTGGAACAGGCAGCCTAGAGAGGTGGTGGAGTCACCATCCCTGGAGGAGTTTAAAAAACCTGTAGACATGGCACTTTGGGCCATGGTTTAGGAGACATGGTAGTGTTGGGTTGACGGTTGGACTTGATGATCCTAGAGGTCTTTTCCAACCTAAATGATTCTGTGATTCTATGATTCTAAGATATGACAGAGAAAACATTCCTGGGACCATTCTCCATCTCCATGCAAGCCTTGACTTTCTGTCTCTACCATTCTTCACTTCAAGACCTTCTAGTCCCTGCCCAAGACTAGAGAGGGTTACCACAACATGAAAACCACTCTGCAGTGGGAAGCACCAGCTGATGTTCTGGCACAGAGGCTCAGCACAATATTTTTTACAGACTAACCATGTACAATATGTGATTTCTTGTGATCATGCTTTGGCATCAAACATGAAGATTGAGTCTGGCATGTAAACTCTTTTTTAGAGGCTTCAAAGGATTTGAAAGTGGCTGGCTGTCTCGACTAATCAAACATCTGAGGGAAGAAAAATTGTCATTTACCAACAGCTGTTCTTCTTCAAAATAAGTATATACATTTCCAACATTCCTTCCTATCTCTTTGTCTTACAACGATTCTAGAATGTGGGACTTTCTAGCTGGCAAGAACTACAAGGGGAGGTCATGTGGACCACACACAGAGGGAATGGTGCCTCAAATGCAGACCTAAGAATAATTCTACAGTAGAAAAATTGTGACTAAAAGTTTTTATATATAAATAACCACAAGTGTAACTTAGATTCTGCTCACAACATTTCAATTCATGACCTCTGATGACACTGCCAGCAAGACTGGCAACTGGCATGAAATATAATGACTGTTTAGGGGGATTGCATAATTACCACTTGGGAAGTGTCCTGTGGCAACTAAATTCATTCTTAAAGGTCCTCAATTAACAATAAATTCAGTCATGACTGACCTGGGATTAATTAAATACAACAGTCTAACAACTCAGGTTAAATCAAAGAAATACAGGAGAGCAATATCACGTTTGCTGTTCATGCTGCTTTTGGTTTGGGTAGAGTTCATTTTCTTCATAGTAGCTAGTGTGGGGCTATGCTTTGGATTTGTGCTGGAAACAGTGTTGATAATACAGGGATGTTTCAGTTATTGCTGAGCAGTGCTTACACAGAGTCAAGGCCTTTTCTGCTTCTCACCCCAACCCACCAACGGGTAGGCTGGGGGTGCACAAGGAGTTGGGAGGGGACGCAGCTGGGACAGCTGACCCCAACAGACCAAAGGAATATTCCATATCATATGATGCCATGCTCAGCATATAAACCTGGGGGGAAGAAGAAGGAAGGGGGAGGACTTTCAGAGTGTTGGCATTTGTCTTCTCAAGTAATTGATATGTGTGATGGAGCCCTGCTTTCCTGGAGATGGCTGAACACCTGCCTGCCAGTGGGAAGGAGTGAATTAATTCCTTGTTTTGCTTTGCTTGCGTGCGTGGCTTTTGCTTTGCCTGTTAAACTGTCTTTAACTCAACCCATGAGTTTTCTCACTTCTACTCTTCTGCTTCTGTCCCCCATCCCACACAGTGCGGGGAGTGAGCGAGCGGCTGTGTGGTGCTTAGTTGCCAGCTGGGCTTAAACCATGCCACTGTTTTAATACACTTTAAAGTGTGCCTGCCTTTTTTTGCATAGAAGGACCTTAACAGCAAGTTGCACTAACATTGAAAATAGTACCTCTGAAAATCAGAAAGTTTAATCTTTTTCTCAAAAATGAAACTCATAATAAAATTTCCACCCTTTTTTTGGGAGATGGAGGGTGGGTGGAAGAAATTTGGGTGGAAAGCAGTCTTTTCCTTATATGTAGTTTTACAGCTATGTAATGCTGTGGGCAAATTTCATTGGAAGTCATATAACCTAATATCATGAGCCTAATGCTCTTCCCTTGTCATATTGCTCAAAGTTTTTTTTCTGTTAATACAAGGTTAAAATATACAGTTCTTCCTTACTCCCTTGAGAAATGTTTATTGTAAGAAACATTAATATCAGTAGTATTACTTTTCTTATTAAAATTAAAATCCATAGTAATCTAATAAATCAAATGTACATTACCCTCCATGTTCGTATTTATTTTATCCCTATTCTATGTATTTTAGGCAAACTTTTCTAAAACTAAGGTTTTCTTTGCTTTCTGTTACTTAACTAGAGATGTCTCAAAAAACCCTCAACTTTCAGAAATTTGTGAGGAAAATGAACTATTTTAAAAGCCTAAGGTTGGATAACTGAACGCTGTAGAATGCAAAAATATTAGACTTCTTACATTGTTACTTCAAGCTGTTATTAATACCACTGGCTTATTTTGATAGTTTTGAGGTTGGATCTCACTTTGTCATCTTGCACAGTCTGTTACCATGAAGTGAACTGTGTAGTCTGTTATACAAACTAACTAAAACAAAAACCTTATTGTTAACAAATTCCCAAGAGAAAGTACAGCTATTCTACAATATGATTTTCTTTATTCAGCTAAAATGTCATATTTGCAGGAAACTAAGAGTGACAAAAACATTTCCATGTTTTTCAGTATGCTTACCTGTCTTGAAGGAGTGAAGATAAAATATAGTTCAGACATGTCTCCCTAATTAGTTTCAAAGAGTTTCATTTGCAGTTGACCTTTTGTTGATTCATAATGAAACGTTTAGAAATGCTTTAAGTCTTGCAGAAAAGGAAATGAACCAGTGTGCAGACTAATGATAATGTTCATGAGATACAACAGCTATTGCTTAAAAACAGGAGGTGATTTACAGGGAATAACATACAAAAGATGTGATGAACCCATGTACTTTTTATATTACTGTATCTGCACTGATTTTACTACAATTGCCACTGATAAGCATTTGCAAATGAGAAGAGTCATATGTCCCCTTCAGATTTCTCTCGGATAAACCTGATTTTTATATTTGTAGTATTTTGCAGGTTTGAATGGATGATAACAGGCACAGTTCAAAAGAAATTTTTATAAAAAATTTATGCAGAAATATAAAATCATTGTTTTCTATTATTAAACAGATGATTAATTTCAGACCTTAGTTATTCAGTACAAGTTCTTTAAATAGAGAAATTAAAAGTAGGAGAATTTTTTTTTTCCTGATAAAATCAAAATATTTTCCACCTCTGTAACTAGAGAAGAGTGAGAGTGTAAGGTACATTATGCTCAGGAGAAAAGTGTCACGCTCTTCAACATGAGTAAAAATGGCTGAAATTCAATAAATTTCTTATTACTATTATATTCTTTTCTAAACTGTTAGCAGAGAAAATATAGTCCCAAATCAAACAAGCATTGACTGTTTGTACTTGTAGATACTAAAATATTATGACTTTCTTGAAAATTATTCACCGAAAGCTGAAATTTTCTCTACACAAAAGGTTTTGGCTTTTATTAAGATTTACTTAATTCTAACTGAAATGATCTATATTTAAACACACTGACTCTTACCACGAATTAACTATTCAGGTAATGTAGATTTTATAAGCCTACTTCACAGAGAATTAACCTAACAGTAAATGAAATTAGAACACACTAATATTTCTATGGAAAATCACTACTTCACTTTTGTCTTAGCAGTCCTCCAGTGACCATCTATTCTGACTGCATTTTCCATAGATTAACTGATATTTTTACTTGCCTTCCCATCTGCCGAGCTGACTGTTTGCAAGTTACCTGCTTAAATGGTGGCAAGGAGCATAAATTAAGCCATTTTTTAGTGTGTGCTTGTAAAATGAAAAATGTTTTGATATTTGTCACGGTTTAAGCCCAGCTGGCAACTAAGCACCACACAGCCGCTCGCTCACTCCCCCCACCGTGTGGGATGGGGGACAGAAGCAGAAGAGTAGAAGTGAGAAAACTCATGGGTTGAGTTAAAGACAGTTTAACAGGCAAAGCAAAAGCCACGCACGCAAGCAAAGCAAAACAAGGAATTAATTCACTCCTTCCCACTGGCAGGCAGGTGTTCAGCCATCTCCAGGAAAGCAGGGCTCCATCACACATATCAATTACTTGAGAAGACAAATGCCAACACTCTGAAAGTCCTCCCCCTTCCTTCTTCTTCCCCCCAGGTTTATATGCTGAGCATGGCATCATATGATATGGAATATTCCTTTGGTCTGTTGGGGTCAGCTGTCCCAGCTGCGTCCCCTCCCAACTCCTTGTGCACCCCCAGCCTACCCGTTGGTGGGTTGGGGTGAGAAGCAGAAAAGGCCTTGACTCTGTGTAAGCACTGCTCAGCAATAACTGAAACATCCCTGTATTATCAACACTGTTTCCAGCACAAATCCAAAGCATAGCCCCACACTAGCTACTATGAAGAAAATGAACTCTACCACAATCAAAACCAGCACAATATTGGAATAAGTGCATACAGAAAACTGCTGCAAAGGAACAACCAAAGAGGTTACATCCCTGTATTTAACAAGGTTGAATAAAAAATGGTTGGAAAAAGTCAATATGAAAAATCTAAAATTCTGCCATGTTTAAACCATCCATCTAGATTTTGAGAGCAGTGAAATTGGAAAGCATCCAGTTTATCCTTTTCTTTTTCTTATTTGTCTCCTGCTAGGGCAATCACAGCAGCAAATTATTTCCTCTCTCTGTGTACAGAAGGCAGTACATTTTCCTTAACCCTTCCTTTCCAACACAATAAAGTCACAAAGAAAGCCTTCTAATTTATTGTATTTACTTAGTAGAGCACTGTAAAAACTAGGCACAATCTGAAGGAGTTTTCCTTACAATTTGGTTAATACGCATTTAGAAATTACAATTTTCAAAGCATTTTATGAGAGATATTCACTGGCACTCTAACATACATCTGCATGTTATATATTTCAGAGCATCTACCTTTGCAGTTCATGACTTATGTGTGAGGGAAGTTTGCCTATCCTTTTTATTAGATAACTTTTAGCAAAAAATAATTTGGGGGAACACTTCACAGCTGAAAATTCATATGCATATGGAAATTTCTAGTGGAAAAACATTAAAGAACTGAGAAGTTAAATACATTAAGCCTTAAGATTTTTTGTTGTCATTACAAAGGGTTTTCACTAATATTGACAAATATTTTCAAGAATATATAAGGTAGAATTTAGAATTCTGAAAGTCATTAGTTGTGTCTTATTATCATGACAAACTACATAATAAACATCTACTTACATATTAATCTTTCTCTTTCAGTTCTATGGCATCTGAAAAAGATTCCTTCTGGGTAAATTAAACACTTTCCTTAGCCTTCCTAAATAATTATCTTCTCTGCTTCTTTTTCATATAGCTAAGCAATAGATTATTTAGCACCAAGGCATGCAATTATTAGCTTGGACCTAGCAATTCCCCTAGCTTCCCCAGCACAGACATACTTATCCCCCAAAATCCTGCTTAGTAATCCACTGGTCTGACATACAAACAACTGTATGCTGTTGTCCTTTTTAACCATTATTTAGCTCAAAGCTGCACATTTAGTTTCTAAAGACTTCAAGAGTGAAAAATGGGCAGATTGCACCACACTTCTACTTCAAGACTCAAAAAAAAAAAGACTTCCCATGTTGTTCAGCTCCCTGCTGGGATGAAGGAATCATATAATTGTGGAAAGGAAAGGGAAGAATGAAATGATTTTTTCTGAGATGGATCGTGGTAAAAGAAAAATACTTTTTTTTGGACAGCTTAAATAGTATTCCCCTTAAGACCATTCTTATCAGCCTCCCAGTTCAGAAATCTGGCAGAAAGAAAAAGTAATAAAGAATAGCAGGCTTAGAATTTTCAGAGAGTCATCAAACATACAAAACCAGAGAGATGAGGTATGTAAAGGACTCTTCTGAGCCTGAGAGCAAAAATCATAATTTAGGTTGGAAGAAACTTCTGGACATCATGTAGTCCAACAGCCAAAAAAAGAAATGGCTTATTAGCATTTCACAATGATCTGAAGCTGAATGAAATGTGACTTCAGTATTTAAAAAAGTGGTGAAAATGCACAAAAATAAGGAACAATGTGGCTGGTCTAACAGTAGCATCAACAATCATGGTGGGAGTATCATAAGATATGTAAAAATACATTCCCTTTAAAGTAACTGGCAGATTAAATCTTGCCAAGTAGGATCTACAAATGGATTTAAATGAACAATTACTACAAGGAACATGAACAAAATGCAAAGTTTCACACCCCAAACCATTCTCAGTCTGTAGAATTGTGCTAATATGTGTTTGAAATAATTGGGCTGCTGCTGCCTGAAGAAAAGGAAAAGAAAGGCAGCTGGTGGGAGGAAGATATGTGTGGAGAAACATATCACAAAAGAGGCCAGGGTCAAGAGGGCTGTACCCACCATGGGCACCTTACTCCTCCTGCCTGGAACTGCAATGCACTGACCTTCACTGCAACACCTACCACCCCAGGTTCAGGAAGACCGGTGTAGTCAAACAGGACGACCCAGAGTCATGGGCAGGGACATGTAACGCCAGAGAAGATTGGTTGCTGTTAGTCACAGGTCTTGTGTAACACTTTAGAAGGTATCATTAATGAAAGTTTTCTGTATTAGTTTGGAATATGGCTATTTTTTTTATTTTTATATTGTAATGATAACTGTTGTGTTTTGCTTTGGATGTTAAATACTTGACTCCATATAAAACTTCTGAGGAGGTTTTTGTCAATAACAGAACGTAGAATTTAAAATGTGACAGTATTCTTATACTGTAACTAACGGTGTTCCCCAGGGGTCTGTGCTGGGTCCAGTCCTGTTCAATGTACTCATGAATGACCTGGATGAAGGGACAGAGTGTACCCTCAGCAAGTTTGCTGATGGCACAAAACTCGGAGGAATGGCTGATATGCCAGAAGGCTGTGCTGCCATTCAGCAAGACCTGGACAGGCTGGAGAGCTGGGCCAAGGGCAACCTGATGAAATTCAGCAAAACCAAGTGTAAGGTCCTGCACCTGGGGAGGAACAACCCCATGCACCAATAGAGTTTGGGGGTTGACCTGCTGGAAAGCAGCTCCAATGAGAAGGACCTGGGAGTGCTGGTGGACAGCAGGTTGACCCTGAGCCAGCACTGTGCCCTTGTGGCCAAAAAGGCCGATGGTATCCTGGGCTGCATTAAAAGGAGTGTGGTCAGCAGGTCAAGGGAGGTTATCCTCCCCCTCTACTCTGCTCTAGTGAGGCCACATCTGGAGTACTGTGCCCAGTTCTGGGATCCCCAGTTCAAGAAAGACAGGGAACTACTGGAGAGAGACCAGCGGAGAGCTACCAAGATGATCAGGGGACTGGAGCATATCCCTTATGAGGAAAGGCTAAGAGACCTGGGTCTGTTCAGCCTGGAGAAGAGAAGACTGAGGGGGGACCTTGTCAATGCTTATAAATATCTAAAGGATGGTTGTCAAGAGGATGGGGCCAGACTCTTTTCAGAGGTGCCCAACGACAGGACAAGGGGCAATGGGCACAATTTGGAACTCAGGAAGTTCCACTTAAACATGAGAAAAAACTTCTTTCCTTTGAGGGTGACAGAGCAGTGGAACAGGCTGCCCAGAGAGGTTGTGGAGTCTCTTTTCCTGGAGACCGCCTGGACGTGGTCCTGTGCCCCCTCCTGTAGATGTACCTGCTCAAGCAGTGGGGTTGGAGGAGAGGAGGACTTCCAGAGGTCCCTTCCAACCCCTATCATTCTGTGATTCTGTGATTCTGTGACATTCTATATGTTGAATAAAAATAGAATAAACAAATGTTAAGTGGTTTCTGTAGAACATGATCATCTCCTGTCTTTATTTTATTCTAAAAGTTCTGCATAGGGACAGGATGAAAAAAGAGAAAAAGAAATACTGACTAATCTAACTGAACAGCTGTTTTTTCAGTTGGGTAGAAAGGGGGGTAGAAGAAAAGAAGCATGCAAAAAGTATTAAGAGTTTTGGATAAGGCAGCCTGGCAAGCTTGCATTTCTGCTTATTAACTTGCCCACCCATGAACAAGATCCACAACCTTCTTAGCCTTGAAGGTTGCAGATATGTTGTAACAGAAACGGTTATTGACAGCAGATTTTCATAGTCTCTGTGTAACTTAATAAAATGGGACAGAGAAACAATCAAAATGTTCAGAAGGAGACTGAATTGTAATGAAAAAAGAAGCAATATAGTTTTGTAGAGTTTTAAAAGCTTGAAACTGCATGTAACTTTTTTGATCAAACAGAAAAGAATAAATTACTTGGGGGAAAAATGCTTTCCTATTGTTCAAAACACTAGTTTTTGGTTTTTTTTTTTCCATCTTAGTATTAACATGAAAATTTAGATGGTCTGAGCAAAAGTTTCCATCCCCTATTTACTTTCAACATGTACAGTGCTTATATTGAAACCAAAAAGTGAAGCACAGAGAGACCTTTAAAATATGAATGTAATGACTTTGGCCTCAAGAAGTGCAATTGCTTGCCACTCACACACTGTGACACTTTTGGCTGTGGTAGAGTTCATTTTCTTCATAGTAGCTAGTGTGGGGCTATGCTTTGGATTTGTGCTGGAAACAGTGTTGATAATACAGGGATGTTTCAGTTATTGCTGAGCAGTGCTTACACAGAGTCAAGGCCTTTTCTGCTTCTCACCCCAACCCACCAACGAGTAGGCTGGGGGTGCACAAGGAGTTGGGAGGGGACGCAGCTGGGACAGCTGACCCCAACAGACCAAAGGAATATTCCATATCATATGATGCCATGCTCAGCATATAAACCTGGGGGGAAGAAGAAGGAAGGGGGAGGACTTTCAGAGTGTTGGCATTTGTCTTCTCAAGTAATTGATATGTGTGATGGAGCCCTGCTTTCCTGGAGATGGCTGAACACCTGCCTGCCAGTGGGAAGGAGTGAATTAATTCCTTGTTTTGCTTTGCTTGCGTGCGTGGCTTTTGCTTTGCCTGTTAAACTGTCTTTAACTCAACCCATGAGTTTTCTCACTTCTACTCTTCTGCTTCTGTCCCCCATCCCACACAGTGCGGGGAGTGAGCGAACGGCTGTGTGGTGCTTAGTTGCCAGCTGGGCTTAAACCATGACACAGCTTCATCAGGAGTTACATCATTCCTTCAAATCTTGTTATGAACGTAAGAGGACAAAACAGATTTATGCATTTTAACCTGTCTGACCAACTCCTTAATTCGGAAATACATTGACTCATTTATATAGAACACTCTTTGAATAACTGCACAGCATCAGTTTTTTGGAAGAGTTTAGCATGAATAATAGTGTTTCAGATGAAGGCTTTTACATCAAAACACAAATCAGTTGTGTGCATCCCACTCTGCAACATCAATTTTGTTTTCAGAATTAGTGATGACTGTAGTGCTGCCTAGTAAAGATCTTAATGTTATTTCTTTTTTTTTTTTTTTTTTTTTTTTTCCCCCATGATCTCCTTTAATCCCTTCCTCAAGGAGAAGAACTTAAAAAAAGAGTGGATGTGCAGTGTGGATATCTGCTCTGATGTGTTCCTCTTCATGGTTTGCAAGGAAATACCTGTTTCACTGCCATCTTTTCCATTGGATGCGGGAAAATATCTGCTGCACTGTGGTCTCTTCCATGGGCTGCAGGGCAGTATCTTCTGTGCCTGGAGCACCTCCTCTCCCTCCTTCTTCGCCGACCTTGGTGTTCACACTGTTGTTTCTCACACTTTTTTCCTCACTTCTCACTGCTGTGTGGCATTTTCCCTTCCTTAAATATGTTTTCAAAGCAGCATTCTTTCTATGACCTGAATGAAGCTATGCCAACCTATACCTGCTAAAGCTGTGAGCCAATACAATCAATATTGTTGGTTGTCCCCACAGATATTACACCCACAAATAGTTAAACAAATTTCTTCCATGAGCTTTCAGAAGATTTTTTTTTTTTTTTTAACATACTCATTTCCACATCTAAAAATAGTCCAAATCTCCTGGGGAAAACCAGAATAGACAGAAGGAAGCAAAAATGTTTCAAACATGTTTTTCAAAATACTGTGACATATGGATAATTAGCTAGCAAATGAGTAATAGGAAAGCTAGAAAGATGACATTAGCTGGCATCATTAATACAAAATGTATTTCTAATTAATTGTTCTTCTTTGTAATTGTTTCTCTATGCCAACTAAGCACCATAAAGTGAATCAATCAGGCTGGACATCTGATTAAAGAGACAACAAAAAAAACAGCAAAATCGGAACAAACCTTAATGAATCAAAGGAAAAACTTTTTTAAAAAAAGAAACTTATTATATTTTAATTATTGTCATCCAGCATTTAATTCAACTATGATGATAAGTCTGCATATTTGATAACTGTGTCCCTATATTTGATTAATTTATGTTGTCATGTTTATATTTTGGAGTAATATAAAGGCTACTTTTTGGAAGAAATTATATAGCCAGTCAAACTAAACAGTTTTCCATATTACACTTTGGCACCATATAATGAAAGATAAAAATGCTGGTTTTAGATTAGCTTCTCATTTAGAAAAAAATAAACTCATCTTCTCCAGGTTTTTTAAATTTTAGTTCCCCCGCCCCGACCACATATCTGTAAAATTTCATACTAACAAAACCAAAAGCTATATTACTCATGTCTATGTTTAACAAAACCTTTAAAGTCTTGCCTAGATCTTTGCCATGCTTATTTGGCAAAAAAAAATAAGTTAATTGCATTTAAACAAATGTTTGATTGTTTGGGTCAATCAGAGCTTTTAATCAGTATTTAGATTTCCATTTCTAAGGCTCTACCTCTGAAAAAAATCCAAGGTCACCTATATATAATTAACATACTTCTGTGAATTCTCAGCCCAATGTTACAATTGGATGGAGAGACTTGGCAACCTCCTGGGATCTTAGAAGAGGATTTTATAGAGTCCTATGAGAGAATCATTTAATTCTGTGAAACAGACTAAAAGCGACTGTCTTCTGTAACTAAAACCATTAAAAATTATTCTTATTCAGAAACCTTGAATGCATTTGATCAAGCTATATCAGAAGACACATGTTCATCATAAAGAGGTCCCTCTTCCAATGGTTTTAGTGACTTCAGAAACCTAATTATTTTGAAAACATACTTTTGTCTGAGCAAAGTAACCTTTAAAAGCCATGGTTATCTCTAAGTTACAGATTCACTAGAGGAACTCTCATACACAGAGGTGCTCAGCCAAGAGAAACCATGCTTATTTTCAAGGTTTCTCATCAAGGAACTTTAGTGCCCTGTGTGGGATGGATTAGTACTGAGTAAGGTTGGCCACCACTCTAAGTGTGGTGATGGGAATCACCACTGTTGCTGGGGTAATGGGAAACCCCTGAGCAGAATTTAGAACATCCTTGCTCTGCTCCAGCTCCACCAGGAGAGAGACCACCTGGAAACAGTCCCACCAACCTATAGCCACCATCCCACATATACACCACCTTTGTCTAGGCAGCAGCGGCCACCAAAGCCTGTTTTTCCGGTATTCTGATGCTGACAAATAGGTCCATGATATTATCTTACTACACTGGCATCTGGCTAAAGGCACCAATTTATTTTGTTTTGCATAGGACCCTGGCCTGTGGATCCCCTAAAAAGTTTTGCCCTTGGCATTCCAGTGCTTCCCACTTCTGTATATCATCACAACAAGGTCTGACTTACCTGGAACCTTGAAGCAGATTTATCAGTAGCTTTTTGTTAAAGTAAGCATTTCTAAAAAAAATCCAAACACATTTGAATTTTGTAAGCTAGACTTCAATAATATGTAAACTAGAAGTAAACAACTTCATAATAGATGTGCCCAAAAAGAAAATATTAAAATAAAATTATTTAAAGAGCATTTTTCCTCTTTCATTGCCACCTCATAAGAGATGATTTCTTCTTTACTTGTTCTCTATCCAGCATTTTTAAGCAGTTTTCTTTTTATCAGCAAGGTCTAAACAGTTGCCTCTGATTCATTGGAAAATATTCTTTTTTCCCCCTACACTTGAGTCTCAGTTTATGCCTTCTTCCTTCATGTACTTATGTCACTGTTTCCCCACTGGCAGTATTTATCACCACCAGCCTCATCTTTTCTTCAGAAGTTTCTTACCCATCAAGGACTCATTGTTGCTTTCAGTCTCTTCCCTGATCCAGAGAGATATAATTCATTTAGAGCACAGCAGCCAAGGTCAGGCAATAGGCAGTCTTCTCCTCACTACTTGCATGAACCCTCTAAACAACATGCCACATAAAATTACAGGCTAACAAGCAAATTATTTACAGCCACCACTTGCTTTATTCAGACCAGTTTTTAATTACTCCATTTAAGAACTTTGCATTGAAATACTAAGCTTGTAAGTTTGATC
The DNA here is from genome assembly GCA_031468815.1 of Morus bassanus. NCBI lineage: Eukaryota > Metazoa > Chordata > Aves > Suliformes > Sulidae > Morus > Morus bassanus. Next base: position 52,282,246 of record CM062568.1, on the reverse strand, counting down.
ATTGATATTTTATTTCATAATAGACAATTAAAATTTTGATTTGCACTGTTTCAGTCCTATTCATCTAATGCAGTTTTGGACAAATATAAGCAATTAAACCTTCTTCACTTATTTAAGATCTCCTGATATTTGTAAAAAAATTATGCTATCTACTCCCAGCACCAGTGTAATATACATATTAGAAACTACTTATTTCCCAGTAAACAGTCAGTTCTCAATATTAGATAATCTGCTTTAATTTTAAAAGTTCAATAATATAGTTTACTTTTTTTTCTCTTTTCAGCTGCACAGAATTTTCTTTACTGACATTCTTATTGCTGTATTAATTGATCAATCAATCAAAGTGAACAAAGGATTGAGGCCATTCGGCTAAAATTGAATAAAGACATAATATATGTGTTATCATTCAAATGGCCTTTTCCAAAAAGCCTAAGGTTTACATTTGTCATGCAAAGCAACAGCACACATTATTTTTGCTTTTATTTAAATAAAAACATTCACATGATAGCAAAAGTGACAGAATCTTGAATACCACAATTTCAGCAAAATCCCAGTTTGAAGTGACTCACTGAGGATGGACGTGTTCTAATTTCAGGATCCTACCAAAAAATAGAAAGCTTTTCAAGGGTTTATATTTTTAGAAATAGTAGTAAAATGCAAAGCATTAAGAAGTATTTCTCTTTAAACAGAGAAAATTTAGATCTACTAGTGTGAGACGTATTAAATAAAAATGGTTGATAACAAGTATCCTTGGGTGCACAATGTTGCAAGGTAAATCTTCTACTAGTCTTTCTTTCCAGTCTAGCATTTTTAATAGTTTAGACTGAAGAGACTCCAGTCTGTTGAGTCCCTTCTACCACCTCTGTTGTTTGGCTTTGGGTCTCCTTCATACTGCAGATAAACTTCTGGTCTTCTAACTATCTTTGTTCTTCTGTGGACTTTCCATTTTTTCTGTCCTTAGCCCCTATCTACCTCAGCTTCAATAATGATCCATCTCCTAACTGAATTTCTTCAGTACTAGTCTGCCTCCCCGAACGTAAATACAGGAGAAAGATGAACAAGCAGCTTATTTCAAACCTATCTTTTTTTTTTTTTTTAAACAAGAATAATATATAGTACAGACACAATGAATTGAAAACAACAAAAACAACTCTACTTCCATCAGATGTATGTGGAAGAATTAGAGAAGTGACTTTCAGCTGCTAAGCTATTCATAATTACTTCAACAAGTTAAGGCATAGAGGGCTGTGTCTTGTTCAGACTTAGAAACAGTTCCTTATATATTCCTGTAAAGAATAGTTGGAAGAAACTGAAAAATAATAGGGGTGATTGAATTCTTCTTTAAAATATTTCTGTAATAATAGCAGAAAGAAAATAGTGGGAAAAAGCTTGAATTAAAAAAAGGATTGTCATTTGCATTAAAAATTGTATCAGCAATTAACACAAACAGGATTAGGAAGGGTGACATACATGAGAAAACTGAAAGGACAAAGTGAAAAAATGGATTTGCATTATATCCACTTAGTTGTTACAGAATGTTTGAACTCATATGGAAAGAAAATGCTTGCTACAATAGAGATGTGGTAGTAACTTAAAAAAACCTGCAATGAGTCAAAAATTCAACAGAATATTAATAGCAAAAACCAATAGCAATGCAAAGTAGAATTTAAGCAGTAAAAGAACTGAGAAAAAATATATTTAACCACAGCTATGAGTGTGTGATTGAGGTCTGTAATTTATATTAAAATATTAAAGGTATCTTCTTTTCAACTAATCTTTTTGTTGAGAGGGTAAGAAGAGAATATTTTAATATTCCATGTACCTTCAGCAAGGAAACTTCAGTATTTACATCCTAGAGACAAAAATAAATATTTAGTGTGCAATAATATATACATTAAAACATTTTTTGAAGCAAGTTTTCAGAATGCGTATGTTCAGCCTGCAAATAGAATATTTTGGAGCAGCCATGTCAAACAAAGTTACCGGGAAAGGCCTTCTCTGACACTGTGAAGTATAATTATACTGACATGATTAAATTTTGAATTCCTAAACATTACAAAGTGGGCAGGTTTGAATCTATGTTGGAAGTAACTGTAGCAAAAGTAAACAGAACAAGTTGAGTAACTGAGTAGCTAATTTGACCTCTACTGAAGGTAAGTACATACAAAATGACTACACCAGTACTGACATTTCCAGTGCCTCTATGACCAAAATCTCTTTTACATCAATAGCTCAGCCCTGGTTTTCAAAGAAAACCTGAGGCATTTATTTCTAGGGTACAGTTCTGTTCTAACTGACATTATAGGCAAGACTTTCATTGCTTTAATGAGACCAAGACCAGTTTTCTGTTTTCTACCATGCAATTCTTCACATGGAATATTTTTTTTCTTTAATAAATAATATAGTAGCTAATATTGTGGTACATATACTGTTGCAACCTATTGTACCATGAAGTTTAGTAATTAGATCATTTTTTATTAGAATTTCTTTCTCCAAATAAATTATACCTTAGGATATATGTTTAAAGGTATAAAAATGAATATACACTTTTAAAACAAGTTCTGAAAAATGTCAAGATATTGTTAGCTTTCCAGAGGTGAAAATTTTTTGCTATGTGAGGTAATCTTTTTAAAACTCTTAATGGGAATATTTTCCTGAGAAACTCTGAAAGATATACATTTTACACCTATATGTTTAGAGTAGGAGTCTTCTTTAATTTTACCCATTTATAATCATATATCCATCTGAACTAGTTTGTCAGGCTCTCTGCTGAAGCTGTCTTCCCCAGTGAAAGATTTGCTCCCAGAAGCAATTCAGTCTGCCTAGTTAGACACATACATCACAACAGGAAGAGTCTTGCTTTGGGGAAGTGCCAATCCTCTTTCCATTGACTAAGGATGGACTTAAATGACTGCTTCTGAACAACCATCTAATTTCTAAATGCCTTGAATTAGGTGAAATGAACCCTTCCTTAAGGGCACCATGTAAACTAATAACTGTTTTATTAGTCATTTCAGTTAGTCTGGTATTTAATCTTAGACTCCATTTTCAGTCAACTGTTAACAAATGGATTAAGCGCACTTAAGGAAAACTTTAAAATAATATGAAAATAATATTAAAAAAAACAAAATCTTTCTATGTGAACTATGAAAGGACAAGCAGTAAACAATCATATCTTCAGTCAGCATGAGTGAACATAATCAACCTATTCAGTGCTATCATACCACTGTGTATTTTTTGAGGATCCAGGTCCAGAAATATATCCAGTTTTCTCTTTAACAACGAGTTTTGCAGAGAGATCTTAATGATAATTGTGGCAAATCAAGTGTGTGTCTCTTGCTTCATCATTGTATGTGAGGTGCTCACTGAAAGTCACTTGCATGTGATTTCAATCCTTTTAACGGTCTGCATTTCTACAGAATTTTTAGTTAGTTTTTTCATTAAAAAGAGCACTTTTCTACAAGATTTATCAGAACCAGTTCTCTGGCACTAGCACATAAAGACAAAACAAAAGTTAATATTTAGTATTTCCTTCCTGTAGAGAAAGTAAACTGAATATGACTATCTAATCAGATTAAATTTTGTTTCCCTTTTATTCGGTCTTTGTCAAGTAGAAACCTGACTGGAGGTCTTTAATTCCACATAAAATAGGTTGGATAGGAATCATTGCAGCAGCAAAGATTTTTTTTGGCAAAGGGCGTTATCTGAGCTCTGTACATACAGCAAGAATTGCATATCCTGTTACTGCCCCCAAAGGGATGAGCTGGTGGCAGTGAAGAAGCAAGGAGCCAGGTAACCTGACAGTAATATGCAGTCAAGTGTCCCCTCAGCAGGCAGGTACACAACCTTTAATCTAGTTAATCACAGTTACAAAAAACTATTCTGTTGCAACCCCTGCATCACAGCCCCACCTTGAAGTGGATGGTTAAGTCTTTCATTGCCAAAAGGCAAAAAAAAAAAAAAATGTCTTGAGGTCTGGAAGGAGCGCTGATATAGCAAACAACAGAAAGGGTCCTTAGAGTGGCTATTGGACAGAAGAGGCATAAAAGTCCCCACGAAGAGAAATCAAGTCATAATTATTCACAGCGGAGCTATTGAGTACTCAGAACATAAAAAAATGTTGAGCAAGCCCTTTCTTTTGTCAATTTATTATGAAGTCAAGATTGAAAAGTGTCAGGATTTTTTCTTACACCACACTGGCTAATTTCTAGTTATACAAAATGCAAGAATAAACCCATTGACACTAATGCAAAGATCCATAGCTGTTTATGAGATGTCATAGTTTATATAGACCTATATCTTAGTACGATATTCACCGTCTGTTTGGATATGTAACATTTGAAAATAACTCTAAAGAATATTTCTATAGTTTTTTCCACAAGGTAACTTTTCTTCTTCTACTTAAATTAAGATAATCTTTCATGTTCTTCCTAGAAAAGTGTGCAGTCCAAACATTGTAAAACTGAGAAACACAGCCAATGAGGGATTCAGTACTCTGCAAGACCAGTGTATGCTTTTCCATCCCAAAGGCATTTTTTTTGAAATTTTTTTTCAGTTAGAATATGTTTACAGCTCCAGGCTTAGTCAGTATCTGTGATTTCATTTATGTCAATGTTTTTAATTTATGAATGTATTAATACATAGTTGTTACATTCTAGCCTGTAATATGTAGCCTTGCAAAAACTATTTACATTTAAGTTGCAAATTCACATACATTATTTCATGTGAAACTAAACATTTGAAAATTTACAGTAGTGAGAAAAAACAAAAAAACCACTAAAATGACACTTCCCTGGCATATTTAAAAACAAATATTGACAGAATAATATTAGTTTCCTGGAAAGAGAAATTAAAATGCAATTTCCATCTAAATTCTTTCTTCTGTGTCTTAACACTACACTAGCAGAATTTAGAACTATAAGTTCTGTTAAGTTATTACGGTTTCAGAAGATTAACTAAGAAATAGCACCATTACATGCTATTGGTTCTTTGCTTAAAAATAAACTGCAGTCATGTTATCATGAATGGAATAGATTTTTGGCATTCCTCTCCTTGACAAAGATCCTATGAGCTTTCCAGTCTAATAATTCTAAAAGCAGCTAGTATTCTAACATGTCATAATATTTTATAATATAGACTATTCTGGGACATAATAGATAATCTATGATGTTACAATAATAAAAATTGGGGCTCACTGGATACTTCTGAGGTCATAAATGGATGTAATAGTAAGTAATGGAAAAATCTCAAAAGGTGAAGGCTCATAACTTAACTCTTAACTGATCTGCATACCAGTTTTGAAACAGAATAATGAAAACACTGGCAGGATTGCATATTTTTGAGACCAGAAATTCTGTCAAAATTTATTTTCTTCTGATATATTCACTTTCTCTAAGTAATATGACTCCAATATTACTTTGATTTCCAAAGTATTTGGAGTTTCTGCCCAATTTTGTAGAAGTTTCAGGTTGATTCATTTTTTGGTAATCCAAACAACTTTATTCATCCTTAATAATTAAGGAATGAGATGAATAATCAGCTAGTCATCTTCAAAAAAGGAAGAACAGATTGTCCACTGTTCTTTGGCATATGGAACATTGCATGTCGTGCAAAGACTTGCTAGCATCTGCTTAAAAATATGAGCATGGGACTATAATGAATTGAACTATGCTTGAATCAGTCCCTTTCACTGAGTAAATGAAGACTTTGGAGAGTGTCTGGAAGGAGCCATAGTTTTCTTTTATGACCTACACTTTGTCACGTCATTGCTACTTGCAGTTTAGAAGGGAATTGTTGAACTGGGAAACTGAATGTATACTAAAACTTCCTCTTTTGAACTATGAAGCATCTCATCCTTTTTATAAAAGCAAAAATATGCATATTGAAACACTTATTTTCTATATATAATGAAATAAGTATTGTGATTATATTTTCTTATTTTTATGCCACTTACATTTTAATAATAATAATAATGAGTAATTTAATATAATAAAAAGTAGATAGAATAGGTTTGGTGTCTTCTGTTTATGATTTTGTCTGGGGCTTTTTCTCCCTAAAATTAATCTGTCTTTTGAAATATATCTTCTTTGTACAGGTAATCCTTGTAGAGTAGATGTTGGTTTTATAAAGTAGAGTAATACATTATATGTTAAGACCTGATTCTGCTAGCATATCATCATGGAAAGGCTCTTCATCCTTTAAGGACCTCCTGGAAAAATTGAGGACTTAATATATTTATGAGTGCAAAAAGAATGATTTTGTTATTATAAATTTATTCTAAATAGTACACGAATTTCTGACTTGAGACTTTGTTATTATTTTTTAACCAAGGATGGATATGTAGAACTGTTTTTCTCTTAATTTCATGATGAAGACTTTCAGTCACTTTTTCATGTATAAAATTATAGGAACTAAATGAATGTAGAAATAATATTTTCAAATTAGATGCCAAACTCAAAAGAGTATTACTACACTGTAGAACCTTAATTTATGTGATTGAATTACAAAGTTTAAGTTCTACAACATGGATTTGATTTTGGTTTTCATAGAATTCTTCCAAATTATCTCTGACACGGTCATCTGGCCTTTGTTATACAGTTACTTGTTTATTACTCCTTTCAGAAACAGTACATCTAACCTTTTCCTTGAATAAAAAAATAAATGAACTGTATAGTAATTTACAGACTTATAATACATATGTGTTTTCTGTTTATCTGTCTAGTGATGTATATAGTTGCTAGCTTGTGAAGTGGAATTGAGAGACAGATTGGTTGCTCAGCTGATTATTGTTATGCAAGATTAACCCTTTAATTGTGTTGCTTTTCTGTGGTCATGTCAATTTCCATTTCTTACATATGTGGTAGTCAATTAAATCTAAATAAATTCTAAATTGAAACAAGTCATCCATGCAAATCATTGTCAGTATGACAATATGTTTATCAATACCCTGTTTTTCTATATTTCAACTGATTATTTTAAACAAGGTTAAAGACCTATATTCTGTTTACTTTTCATGTCAAATTCAACTGAATTACTTCACCAGAATACAGAAGAATACATTATGAAGCCCAGAGACAGAGATTAAGTCCTCCGAGATATTCTTGATTTCAGCAGATTTCAGGAGAAACTTTAAGCTGATTTTGCTAAAGCATGAATATCTGGCTTTGTTAAAGGTTTTTTTCACGTCCTTATTTAAAGAATGAAAGAGGACACAAGAAAAGAATATATATCTTTTCAATGTTAATACTTTAACTACTCTGTTTTATCAGTCGTACCTCTAAAATAGGATCTAAAAGCTCAAAACTAATTGTGTAGACCACCTCTACCTACTGAGGTTTGGTAAAAGCAGGAGGAGCTGAACTTAAAACAGTAAACAAAGCACATACCCCTTTTCTTGTCTTTGTTCTTTGGATTTTGGAAAAGTGAGGTTTTCTTGTTTTCTCTTTCTCTAGGCTTTTTTTTTTTTTTTTTAATTTTATTTTTTATTGGTTTGGTAGATTCTTTAAACTGTTTTTTCTGCACATTTTATTACTGGATTCTCCAAGGTAATAATCTATTGTGTGATTGAAATTATACCAGCATGGTACCAAGATCCTCAAGAAAAAAAAAAAAAAAAAAACCACAGGAGTGGAATTACTGCCACAATAAGAGCAGAGAAGGACAAAGTAGAGGACTTAAGATTTGGAGACTGTACTTAATTGTCAGGTGTTCCAAAAAGGCTATACTCCCCTCACTCTGGCCCCAATTTAATACAAATTCAAGCTATTTATGTATATTTAACAGTCATTACAATTTCTGAAGTGTAACTCTAACACCAGTTAGGAGAGGATTTCAGTTTTCCTTACAATTCAGTTGAACACGTATATTTCCATCCCCTTTTAACTCTAATGTCCATCCCATCTCAAAGCAAGTTGTTCACCTTATACTCATGACTACCTGAACAACATAATCATATGACTATAGTTATTCTGAGGCTATGAAGCAGAAAAGCAGATATTAATGTTTTCTATTAAAAAAAGGATTTTGACGGCATGTTTTATGGAAAAGAAAAAATAAATATTTTAATAATTATGTATTCCTTGTTCCTATTTTCTTCTGTTTACTTTTATGCTATTGCTTAATTATAAACATAATACAAATATTTTTATCACATGTGCATATGCTATATTTAATCTTTGAATTTAAAGATATAAGTTGGGCATTCCAGAAATAAAATTTCATTAGAAGTGTAAATAATTTTTTATAAGATTTTGATTTTGTTTCTGAAGATGTATTTGCAAGTTTACTTTTTTTTAACATTGGAAAGGATGGACTTTTCTCATTAAAAATAAGTATCGTCTGACTATGCATAAACCAGCTGTACAGTAGTACACCATTTCTTAAAGTGGTGCAGAATATTGTAAGAACTAAAAGAACTCTGAACTTAAAGCTGGACCAATAGGAAGTGCAGAGCTGAAGAGGAGAACAGGATCAAGTACCTCCATCTCTTACTTCTTAAAAAATGAACTGATGGGAACAAAATCAGTTCAATATCAAAGTTTTTACAATAATTTAATAGGAGCTGAGGTGGCTTGACAAATAGGAATTACGTGCAAGGATTATAGGTAGAGCTTTTGGAGTCCGGTGATTACACTTGAAGGTTGGTTTGGGGGAAAATATTTCTACCTGTTAAAATTGCATTAAGAACCTTAAAACCTTGGATAAATAAAACCAAGGGTATGACATTTGCTTGTGTGCTTGAACCAACAGTTTATGGAGGAATGAATTTCCCTCACCCTCCAAAGGCAAGGGAAGGTTTTAACTTGAAGACACGCTGATGCAGAATGTTCCATAGACCTTCCAAAACAAGATTTTATCTTTTAAAATGGATGTTCCCCCTAACTGTGGATATAAATTCCAGCTGTTTTGTTGATGGATGGTGAAAGGAGTCAGATTGCTCCTGATAGAGTATGTACTTACAATGTTTAAATTATCATTCTGTTTCTACTTATAAAGTTACCAGTTTAGTTAAAGTTATCAATATCCATAGTGTATCTAGTCCTTTGACAGGGCTTTTTAGGCTGGGACTTTACAGCCTTTCAGGTGAAAATCCATGTATGTAACATGTTTTTATTCACACTTACATTAAATATTTGAGCCACACATATGTTATGAGTAGCTTATTTCTGAACATTTTCTTAATCACTTTTGGCCTTAACCCCAATATGAAAGGTCCCCTCTCTCCCAGCCCCACCAAGCAGTTTGTTCTGGAAATGATGTTAGAACTTATTTCCATACATTCTAAATAGAATTATATCTATTAACATGAATTCTGTACATTTAAGCATTGTTTAAGCATTAAGGCTCTAAATAGATGGAGTCATGAATTTTGGGGAGACTAGCAAACCATCAGGCCTAGTCCTCCTCATCTTGAAAAAGGAAGAAGACTTCAAATAATGCCTGAAAAAGGATGGGAAAAACATAGTCTATAGTACTGTGGCACAAATAAATTACTAGCTTAATAGAAAAGTGACTTATTTTCCCCCCTGTTTACTCCCAACTCAGCTGTGTTGCTTTCAGAAGGAAGCTGTCATACAGCAATGAACTTGTGCATGCAGATGGCTGTGTCCCCTTGTAGGCACAAACAGCTGTACCCATCCTTGGCAATCATATCAGCACTTTCTACTAATTATCTTTTCAATGCACTCTGAGTATCCTCAGTTCTTCCTACTAGAAAGCCATGGAGTTTTATTTTTCCTTCGCTCTGTAGAATTCATGTTATTTTCAGAGTTTGATTGTGTATGCATGCCACACATACACATACACAAACTGTGAATGTGCACAGTCTCAGCACAAGATTACTGTTGAACACAAGAAATTTGTAAAACCTACATAGGTGACAAATTTTGCCTAGAAAATTCTGGCATTCTGAAAATTATAGTACTTTAATTGTTTCATTTTTCCTAATCATGACAGTCCAAATCTTTGCATATTAAAAAAGAGAGGAAAAGCATAAGCAAAAGAAAGAAGATAATAATAGAATATGTGCCAACTCAAACTTACAAACATTTCAAAAGAAAATTACTTCAGCCTGAAACTGAAATGAAAGCATCCATCACAAGTATTCTCTTATTTTTAGGACTGCATATACGGACCAGGTATTAGGGGTTTTTTATAGGTTTTAGAAACTGGGTCTGTCATTGACTGAATGTGTTTCCTCATTCATAGCACCCTGGGGAAAAAAAAAAACAAACTCTCTAGAACTATCTGCTTGATCCTCTGGAGGATCACATATGGAACCATTCTGTTGTTCCACAGCTTTGACCTACATTGATACTGAATCAACCTGTCCCAAATTCTGAGGCTGTTGTTGAGTTTAAACTCCTATGTTAGATTCAGATATTTGCTTGTTCCCCTTTCAGAGGCTTGCTAACTGCTATAGCTCCATAAAAGAGCTGTGACTTTCATATGAGTAGCTGTAGGATAAAGAAGATATACTGTATAGTGTAAGGTATCTTGTATAAATTCATTGATTCTTTTTTACTTAATTGCTATTTATCATTAGGGAAAGATGTATTCAGCTGTTCCTCCTGCCTCTAGTGATTTAAAGAATCTTATTTTTTAACATAAAGGAGCTACAGTAGTGGTTACAACCTACCTGCAAGTCTGAACAACTTGATGCCTCCAAGAGCCTGGATGAAGGTATTTTCTCATTTCTTTGTGTACACATTGCCAGGAAGGAGGATCTATCCCATTAGGACAATACTGGTAGGATTTAAACTTATAGCTGTCTGTCTATCAGAGTAAAGGAGTTTTTTAACCTCCTGGCTTAAGAGGAACTGACAGGGCCCCTGAAGATTCTGATATTGTTAACTTTCTTGGAAGAATTGTAAATTTAATTTCCTTTCATAAAAGCAAAAAGTTGGTGTGTCCTACATTTAGAGTTAGTTGAAAAGATCATTGTGGGTTTTTTGTGTTTTGGTGTTGTTTTTTTGGTTGGGTTTTTTTTGGTGGGAATTTGTGGGTTTTTTTTGGTTTGGGTTTGGCTGTTTGTTTTTTGGTTGTGTGGGGTTTTTTTTTGATTTTGGGTTTGGGTTTTTTTTTGTGTGTGTGTGTTTGGGTGTTTTTGTTTTTGTTTTTTCCCCAGAGCAAAAAATTCGTAAAATCACAGGACTGGTAAGGAAAAGCACTGTATGCAATGAAGCAATATATTTTTTCCAGCTGAACCTTTGACTCTTCCCTATACAAATCTAATAAATTTACAGAGACTGGTGTGAAGTATCCTTCATGTCTTTACTGTTATTTAAGTTCCTGACAAATATAAGAATTAATTTTAAAAAAGAACATAACCAGTCTTACTAGAAAAAATATATATTCATATATATCTGTATCTAGATATGTAGATTAGACAAAAAAATATATTTTGCTAGAAAAATACTACATTTTCCTCTTCAAATTCCCATATTTTCACAGACTTCAACACAGAAATGTACAAGTACTATCTGTGAGGTGTGACGATATGACTCAGTTACAAAATTTGTGTTGATCTCATTCCAATTTCATGTGAAAATAGTGATACAAAATTAGTAGATGTATCCAAGTTCTGTAAGAATATGTACTTCCATTTGTCTGTTCTTTCTAACCTGATATCATGTTTTCACCCATTATATCATTTCAGCACCATAATTATTGCATAGGTATGCTAAAGAAGATGTCCAAGGTCCTTTTGAAATAAATAGAGAATGTGAATGTAAAAACTCTTTAACTTCAGCTTCTCATCTTAGATACTTCTGGGGTGGAAGGAATCCCTTTAGCAATATCTTTATTTGTTACAGCGGGTACCAAAACATAAGCTTTCTATGCCTAGATATAATAACAATAGTAATAGTAATAGTAATAGCAATAGCAATAGTAATAACAATAGTAATAGTAATAAAATATTTATAGAGGGGGATACAGTAAATATCTGATCTATCCCCTTGAAGATACACTTGTAAAATGAGCATAAGTCCAACAAATACAATGCAGTTCAATTTTGAATGCTTAAATCAAATCAAAGCAAGTTGCTTTTGAAAATGAACTTTATTCCCTTCTATTAACACAAACCTCCACCAAGACTAGTTTAGATGAGTAGTATCAATGATATTGAAGCTAGCATGAATATCTACTAAGTATTTGTATAGATATTCCAGACTGCATAGTATGAGAGTTGTAACACTGGAATGTATTTAGAAGGGATATTGTTTCATATGAACTCAGAGGAGTAGCATGGTAAGAAAAGTTATATTTTGTTACTAGAAATGCATTTGGAATAATTTTCTTCTACATTGTAATTTTTAATTTATTGTACCTAGCTGTTTTGTTTAAGAAAAACATACATCAAGAAGACAAAAAATGGATATATATATATATATATAAATCCTATTCCACATAGATTTTCTGCATATTCTTAAAGAATATGGAATCCACTCCATTAGTACATTGACCACACTAGTACAGGTTAGAAACAGAAAGAATTATAGTATAAAATTAAATTCAGAGTGATGAAGACTTACGAGTCTCTTCTGATCAGGAGGCCAAAATAAAGCCTACAACGGATTTTCTTAAATTTTTCATTAAATACGAGGAAATAATTTACTCAATTTACAAAGAATGAGCTGGAAAAAACAAAAAGGTTTTCAGTTAAAAAAAATAAAAAGAAACAAAAAGGAGATCAAAGGTCCTCAAAAACTATGTTTGTCACCAATGTACTTCACAAGGTGGCTGTCAAACTAGCAAACGTACAATATCTCAATTAATTGAAAAGTAGCCACTCCTTAAAAAAATGAAAAACAAAAGTTTAGACAAATATATAAAAAGTAGTCTTTCTGCTATTGAGAGTACTCACTTTACTGGCTTTTACTGATATTTTAAATACATGTACCTGAGCTAATTAACATGTGCTTGAAAATTGTGCTGTATTAGCTACAACAATTATAGTCAACATTTTTAGCTAGTCAATATTCAGTTTATATTCCTTGTTGTTGTAAAAGATGGTGTATTTAAACTATGACGAGAAGAGGTTAACTTTAGATGTAAAGCTTCATGTTGTTTTGGTAAGTGGTGACAGGAATAATTTCATATCTGAAAAATTTATAGAAACGATTAACTGAATTCATCTCATACAGCTATGGGAAAACATTTTGTGTTATGAAGTTTATCTTTGTGCTTAAATTAATTCCTTTCTTCTTTACATCTGGATTGATATGTCATAATCATGCCACTAATGAAGCAATACAGATTGCTGTGTTTATACTATATTTCTAATATCCAGAAAATGTGGTTACCAAGACCCGCTATTGTGATTTTAAGATTTGGCTAAGGACATCTGATATTTCAACAAGTCTATTATGTATCCTATAAATTATATAGTAAATTTAACACACAGCTGAGTACTATGATAAAGTAAGCCTATTCTCTGAAGAAATGTAGTCATGGAGTTCAAGTTCTGTTGTTTCCTGATGGTGCAAAAAGTAAAAAGATTATCTTTATTTCTTTTTTTTGTTTCTTTTCTTCATCAGTTAGAAGACGCTTGATGACTGGAATCTTCAAGAGTAACTTATAATTTTTTCTTTTAATGCACCATCACCATTAAGAACTTTGATAGCTTTAACTTAATTAACACTTTTGTTAATGAAGTTTGAGCAAGACAGTAATGTTCCCCAATCTGCAGTGGTTTTATTGCTTATAATAGTCATAGAAGCATTTGTATTTAAATTCAACTTATTAATTTACTTCTGAATAATTTTTAATATAATAATCTTAGGAAAAACCATGCAGAAAGTTCTCCTGTGGTAGAATGCAGCAGCATTATTACTGGTTAGAAAAGCTGAGATTTTATGTACTGGACTACTTTCAGAAAAAGATTTTTAATTTTTGTACAGTGTTTTCTGCAAATTAAATTAAAAAGTATTCCCTCAAATGTCTTTCCCATCCTCCAGCCAAAACTGGGATCATTCTGTTTCTCTAATCTCATCTCCTGTCAAAGGAAGGGGCATAAAAAAGGTCAAAAAATACATTAATAAAGACATTTTCTCCAAGAATTCCATACAAAAAACCTCCCCCCATCCCGTTGTTTCCACCACTCAAAGCACACAAAGCTATTATCCAACCTAGAGGAAAAAAAGCAGGAAACAGAAAGGCAGAGCCAGACCCCTGGATTTGTTCTGGTGGCTCTGTAGGGGACACTTCTCTGGGCCCATTTCTTGTCTCAGTTCACAGAACTAGACTCAGGTGGCATATCCCTTGGCTCATGTTTAGACAAATCATGAAAATAACTGCCACTATTCACACTTTCAAACATTCAAAATATGTCCCATGGTCCTCATGACAGTATGGTTTACAGTACTAAGCAATTGGACATCCAATTTTTATATACATCACCATCTGGACTATTCACAAACATGGAGTTTGGCATTCTCATACAACTGATAAGTAACAGGCATCTGAAGAGTAGGATATTTGCATACCATCAAAGTTTGCCAAACGTTGAGAAAAGAAGGACTGTTAACTTCACATCGTACGGAGAAGTTGGTCAACTGCTTAGGTCTGCCTTGAGAGTGGTTCTCTCCTGTGCTGTCTGGCAGTTAGTTCTGGTTAAAACACATCATTCAAGTAAGTGAATGCCAGCCCCAGAGGCAGGACTAGTTATGGGGCTGGGCACAAGCACCCTGACAAGTGTTGTGACCTGGGGCCTGGCTGAATCAAAATGGGGTCCTGGGCTCTGTCAAAGTGAGTCCTAAGTGAGGCCTATCAGGAACAATGAGGCTGAGCAGTGCTCTTGGGGCCCTGATAGCTGTAACCTGGGAAGGAGAATCTCACTCTCTCCTGAGTTTCAAAATTTCCCTCTAGTTATAGCCCATCCTACATAAAACACTTAAAAGTGCTTTGGATTTGTGAGATGGCAGTTATTTCACTGTACTTTGGTGTTGAGTAGATTCAGATTCTAGTCAGTCATTAATTAATAAATACAGAAATAACATATACATGTAAATATACATATTTGTATGGCCAGTTGACAGATGGATTTTGTCTGACTATAGAAAATACAGGGTTATTTTTCTAGGTGTGTCCCAAAACAACTAGATTACCACAGTTGTCTTAGTTAAAAGTCAGGTAAATTCCATTAAAATAACGCTTGTATGGCTGATATTTAACTTCCAACTTGGAGCATCACATGTGAGTGGTTTGTTACTTTTTTTGAATATGTGATAAAGAATTATTATGTAGAAGACATTGTTAGAAGAGTGGAAGAAAAATATTGACAGTCTAAACAAGAAAATGCATAATTAACACTGACAATGTTTCAGGTTTCCTTCAGATGATCAGATGTAATTTACTTTTCCCTCCTCCCCCGGGCACAATAACAGCAAGACTGAGGTTTAAACAAGATCACAGAAGGAGACATTAATAGGTTTCATTCAGGCATATCCTTCACTGAGAATGAGTGCTTGTCTCTAGGATGATCCTGCACCATGAAACCCAGTATTTTCTATGATTAATTCCAAAAGTAAGAAAGAATAATAATTTTAAAAATCTGAAATATTTTAACTTCTGGACACTATTTTTCAAGGTATACCTTGACAAATATTTCTGTCTACTCTGTACAAAAGCAAACAACAACAACTCTGCATATGAACACTCCCATCTGCCTTGTTTGCATCTAACAAGGTGTATTATAAGAAGTTCTTCTTTCAGTTTGCACTTACAGACAAGGAAAAAAAAAATGCATTCCAGGAATAACATTCCAAGCAGCAATATTCACAGGTGCACTAGAAGCCTGAACACAAGAACAGGTTCCTTTTTTTTTTACAACATAGTGCTGATGGCTCCAAATAAATATATATTTTACCCTAAGACTGTCAGACATTTTCTGGCATGTTTTAGATACAAATTATATATCAGCAGTTATAAATGCTTTGCTCTCTTTCAACTCAGTATTTGTTATACTCACACAATTCATTATTTATCATTAAACTGTACATATTTCCTCAAATATGGCTACTAAATTTGTTCCCTAGAAATAAGTCTGCTCAAAAATTTAAGCAGAAAATGAAAAAAAAAAACCAAACACAACAGCAGAAAGCCAGCAAAATGCAGTGAGAGGGGATTGGGAGTGGTGGCGGAAAGAAACTATTTGGTTTAAATCCACAACTGAATTAGTAAAACAGATGGAGACACTTAAGAGAGCCAAAAATGAAACACACATTTTTAGAGATTGTGTATATCATAGATCAAATCAAGAGTGGAAAGGTTAAAAGTTGAAATTTAAATTATGTTCCAAATGAATGTTTATGATTCAACAAATACAATTCAGAGTGCAAAAATTTTCTAAATCTATGGAAGAGCTTTTCAGAACTGTATTATCAGGTAGAGTATTGCATTAAATATCTTTCAAAAACATGTTACTTGATTTGTGGAATCTGGCTTTAAAATATATTCAGATTCTGTAGAGGAAATAGGGTGGTGGGGATAATAATGAACATCTATAACTTTCTGGCTTGGATCAGTTGGCCAAGTTTACTTGCTAATGTAAATGAGAACTTAGGTCTTATTTCACCATAATCTGATTATTAACACAGCTGCTGATAACTTCTGCTCAAGTAGGCATGATGATTATCCATTTGCTTATGAATTGGGGAGTTTCAAGTACTACAGACGTAAAGGACAAATGTGTGCAGTAGCTTACTCCTGCCACAATGAACTTTTACTTCCTCTCTTACAGGGGATCATCTGTGTGGTATTTAAATGTTATGTTCTGGATGCTGGAATATCTAGGGAAGTTTTTGCTTAGAAACAAAGAGAATATGCTAAGAACATTGATGTTGGAATTTTTGTCCTAGATAGATAGACCTAAAGAGATTCAGTAGATCACAGTAATGAGGACTTTCCTCCAAACTGGTGATCTGTTGAACTCTGTTTGTAAGTCACAAGTGTCACTTACTTCTCCAGGAATGTTTGTAGCTTTATTATTGCTAACCTAGAATCTGCAGATGTCCTTGTGGCAGACAACTTGATCCAAATGCCATTGTACTAGAAGTAAAGCTGTAAGATCTAAGTTTAGACAGATCCCTATAATTTAGGGTTGGGGTGGTTTTATTCAGATGAAGTTTAAATTATTTTCTTTTCCTCTGAGTTTTTTGAAATAAATATTTTTCCATTTAATAAAGCCAGTTGTTGGTTTTAAGCTGGAAAATACTGGAGGAAAACAAACAAACAAACAGATTAAACCTAACAAGATGAAGATAAGTGACAGGAAAGTGCTTGTGCAGAAAAAACCAAAGAGTTGTCTAAATGACTCAGGAAAACTGCTTGAAATCTAGAAAATTTTTAGAGGAAAAGAAAATGGTAAAAGTAGCAACAGACAAAAAGACAGCGGATGACACAGAAGAACAAATTAACTTGAATGTATTTCGCCCCTTGCTTTTATTATGTGTTCCTAAAGCAAAACAAAAGGGATAACAGCTTAAATGTTACTGAATGTGATGAATAAACAACAATGAAAGCAAATAATCCTTTTTTATTCTGAAATAATCAAAATAGGAGCTTTGGAGTAGGAAGAGGAGGGAAAGGAAAGGAAAAGAAAGAAAAAAACCTAAGAAATGTGAAAGATTCTTAAGGGCATAGAGTTGATTTAAATCCACTGCTTGAATCCACACATACCCCCCAATAAAAAGGTGTGAAAAAACCCACATTAAAATATACATGTGCTTTTGCTGTCACTTTTAGGGGCTAAAATTAAGCCCTAAACACTAGGAAATCAAGGAGATGTCCAGGAATAAGCCTGATATAAGAAAGTAAATGGTTTTAACTCATTTTTAGCAATGCTAAAACAACCCTTTAAATATTATCATGTCCTTAGACTTTGTACTGAACAATTTCATGCCCCAGAAAGTCTCAATTTCCTTGAAACCTCATAGTAATGTTATTTTTTATCATGGCAATATGCTATTTTCTTGTTGTCTGTATTATAGTAGGAAAATCCAGA
The DNA here is from genome assembly GCA_031468815.1 of Morus bassanus. Lineage (NCBI taxonomy): Eukaryota > Metazoa > Chordata > Aves > Suliformes > Sulidae > Morus > Morus bassanus. The sequence continues at coordinate 52,264,242 of CM062568.1, read as the reverse complement.
TGCTCGAAGTACAGGCATTTATTCTAAACTCAATAACAAAAGCCAGTACTCGCTCAGTAAAGGCTTCTGTTTTAAGGTCCTTATCTTTCAGCTGGGTCTAGAGGAGCAAAATTTTGGATAATTTCTTAATAAAATTACAAATATTTCTAATGATATTTATCAGATTATAGCGTTAATCCTGGAAAAAGGACCACGTTAAAAATTTGGTCTGTCAGCACAAAGGGAAAAATAGACAGGTTAATATGAAAAGTAGAAATGTATTGGTTTTTTCTGTATTTCTCTATATATGTTTCAGTCTTCTACTAGTCTTACTAGCTATATCCACAGTTACAGAAAATTATGATCCTTCCCCAACTTGATATGCACTGAATTTGAATATTTACAATATTAAATACATTTTTTTCCTTCCTCTAACTTTGCATTGCCACGTTAACATAAATGCAGAAGAAAGTTACATAGTGTATAGAAAGCCATTTCATCAATTTCTGCAAAGGGCATACAGAAAACACTGACAGTGTTCTTTTGTCTGTGAAAAAGATGTTAACATATTCTGTCATATCATATTGTAAAAACATTGGTGCATTAGGGAAATGGTAATAAGAGGTTCAGAGAAAGCACATATTAGACATTCCGATTCAGGAGTGACTTGAAGTCTGTGTGGTGGTCAAGGAAAATTCTTCACTTGAAGTTCATTTTTTGCAATGTTAAAGCTAGTTATTTTTTTTTGTTTTCAGCATAAAAATGGGAATATTAAATACTGAAATACTGGGAGCTGAAAAATCCAGAAAACTTCAATGGTAATCACTGTGGCTGATATCTTGCTTTCATCTTCTCTCGCCCTCTCCTACAGTTAGGGGGATGCTGGTGTACATCTGGACTCCATCTAGATTTGGAGTCAACAGGTATCTGAGGTACTCCCAGTTTCCCCTGGGATATCACAAATATCATAATAAGCAATGGTTATGAATAACTTTCATGTTTGAATAACTTTCATCTTAGAAGTAGAATTTAAAAATTCTAACAGAAGCAAACAATAAGTTCACAAATCAAAATATGTTATTATGTTCTCAAAAAGTACTCAGAATTGCACATCTGAAATACAAAAGACTCCTATGGCTTCTTGTTAGTTTTTTTTTTTCCCTGTGAAAACATATTTCTATACTCTGTTTTTCCACTTGTGTTTTAGACAAGGAAATGGCATGAAAGAAGAAATTCTGAAAAGGTTCAGTAGTGGATATAGCAACAGAAAATGTCTACCACATCTAGGAACCTTCTCACAAAGGCTGTCTGAGTACTGATTGCAAGTGAGGTTAAAGCAACATAGCAACAAGCCAGAGCCTTGTAAAACAGTCTGAAAATATCTTAGTAAAGGCTATTTAAAGACCAGGCATTCTATCTGGAAGAATAAACTGAGAAAGACTTCAGCACACAGGGAGGATTCAACTTCCTGTGAGGCATGTGCAGAAGAGATATATCAAGAACGTACAGCAGAAACAGAAAGAGACTTTTTTGGTCTTGTCTTCCTGACCTGTTAGCCCAAGGTCAAAGAGGGAGTTTGAAAAAGAAACAAAAAAAAAAAAAAACACTAAAAACTCTGTCAAATATATGTTAAAAGTATTGCTTAAAGTCTGGAGTGTTCTGATAGAGTGTAAAGGAACAGCTGAATTTGCACAGACAACACAAACAGAAAATTAGAAATAGGGATTAATGAGAATATTTTTATAACAAAGTTTCTTTACCCCTGTTGTGGTTTAGCCCCGGTCAGCAGCTAAGCACCACACAGCCGCTAGCTTACTCCCCCCACCCTTGTGGGATGGGGGAGAGAATCGGAAGGGCCAAAGTAAGAAAACTCGTGGGTTGAGATAAGAACAGTTTAATAATTAGAATAAAACAGCAATAATACTAATATAATGAAAAGGAAAATAATGAGCGAGAGAGAGATGAAACACTGGAAGAAGAGAGGAAAAAAAAAAAAAAACAAAACCAAAACTAAACCACAAGTGCTGCAACCGCTCACCACCCACCGACCGACGCTGCCGGTCCCCGAGCCGCGATCGCTGCCTCCCCCAGCCAATTCCCCCCAGTTAATATACTGGGCATGATGTCACATGATATGGAATACCCTTTGGCCAATTCGGATCAGCTCTCCTGGTTGTATCCTCTCCCCTCCCGGCTTCTTGTGCACCTGGCAGAGCATGGGAAGCTGGAAAAGTCCTTGACTAGTGTAAGCACTACCCAGCAACAACAAAAACATTAGTGTGTCATCAACATTATTTTCATACTAGGTCTAAAACACAGCACTATACTAGCTACAGTGAAGAAAATCAACTATCCCAGCTAAAACTGTGACAACCCCAAAACAAATTCTGCATGTGGTCAAGATCTGGGTATTTGACTTTAAACAATCATTCATTATCTTTAGCTATCATTTTCAGAATCAAAAGATTTTAAGTTTCTTTATGACTTTTGCATAAATTATTTCAACCATCACAAACATTTAAAATGGTATGTTTAGAATTTACTTTTAGGAAAGCTCTAGTGCCACATGAAAGAACTACTGTTATTATCACCTTGTACACCTACAAGTTTTGGTATTAAAGCATAGTTTGATCTTATATGCTTATCACAAATATTTCTATAGGATATAGTATATTTGTCTGTTGGTCTAATACAAACTGAAACAAAGCAGATAAAGCCATCTTGATTCAAGGACACATTGACATATTATTTGTATACTTATAATTTATTTGATCAACATGACAGTGACTGCCATTATAGCATTTTTTTTCAAAAAAGTAAAGATATAGTGCCTAAAAGGAAGCAACTTTATGTTTTCAGGGCAAAACAGAGATATGACTTTGCATGATTCAGTAAATAGAGGAATAATTTCTGAAAGGTTAATTGTAATTTAGGGGAAAAAAAAAAAAGTCCTAGTTACCACTGTTAGGATATTAAACCTATGATAACATGAAACTAGAGCTGATGAGACAAGGAAATACAAACGATGTTTCTAAGACTAAAAAAATACTTTTGCTTCTAAGAAAACAAAAAGATGTTTTAGAGTAATTCAAAAGCATGGTCATTCAAATAAATCACTTGTTGATGAAAGCAAAATTAAGTAACATTTTTTTCAAGTTTCATCCATAAATAAAATGGCACTTCCTGCCTGGATCAAAACTACAAATAATTTGTTATTGTCGTTAAAGGATCAATAAACATGAGCTCATAATTAAAGCCTTGGCCTTGGGTCATGCAAATATCAAAATGCTGACAGGAGTTTCTTTTCATCATTAAAAAGAAAGCAAACTGAGCTACCAGATTATGTACCAATATCAGTAAAACATTATTAGACATACTTAATACTTCAGAGCCTTACAATCAAATGATTTGACCTTTGACTCCTGTTGTAAATATAAACTCCCTTTAAAAATTATAATATTCTTGTTGAATTTTACAGAATTCATATTTTTCAGACCATGATGTAATATATACTAAAAATGAGTTATGTTTTGGACTGGAAAACTCTTCTAAAAAGTTTTGAATTACTTGTTTTTTTTCTGCCAGAAACATTTCAGAAATATAGATGTAGATCTGAAATAAAGTCATAGGGAACATATTTTTGAATCTGTGGGGATGAAGAGGCTTTTCTCTGTAAGATGTTAATGTTTATTACCGTTAGTTTAAAGGATTGTAACAAGTACTTCTAGTACTAAAATTACTTTTTTTCATTAAGTAATATTTATTAAAATTTAAGTTAATAATTTCAAAAATGATAGTGACAGAGAGAAATTTTAAGATATTTAATATTTTTTATATCTTTACCAATGTGATAACACACATGCTTATGATGTATTCTTCAAATTAAAAAATGTTGAAATTTGGTACCTAGCATTTATTAAAGATTCGGTTGAAACAAAAATTATAAGAAACTACACAAAACAAATGGTAAAGCAAAAATAAAAATTGAAAGTATTTCAATAAAGGCATATTCTCAAATACTAGAGGTCACATTTTGATTTTACTTAAGATTACTGTCATCTGATTTATTCACAGCTCAGAAAAAGAAGTTGTCTTTTTAACTATATCATAAACATAGCCATAAATCAAAATATAAACTTGAATGAAGCCTAGATATGATTTGTTTATATTAAATATATACTGCAGCAGGAGATTCATTTAGGTAAGTGTGCATGTTGCAGGAGATTTTAATTAGTAAATGGTTCAATATTTCTTTTTAGAACCTAATTTTAAATCATTTTGTTTTGAAGTATCCATTTGAACTACATTCAAGAATGAACTACATTCACTCTTAACTCATGGAAAAGGAGTATTTTCCTATGAAAAACAGACCTAGACAAGTTGTAAAAAGGGGCTCCATAGTCAGTAGGCAGTCATTGTAATTCAGTTAGGGATTAAGTGCCTTAGAATAAAATCTATAAATAGTAATACACTGAGGGAGCTGTCCGATGTAGTTTAAGAATGAAACTACTGGGAGGGCACATGGTTCAAAGATTTTACATGTCCACTGTTAGATGAGGCTTGTGCTCTAAGGTATTTGCAGAGGAGGCTATTGCACCCTTTTATGTAGTCAGCTGGAAATGGAAATGCTAAGGATGTGTCTTAAATTGTTTTTCACTCAGAGGAAGGGACAACAACACTCTGTCAGCAGGAAGATATCTCCATCTGCACACAGATTTATGAAGAGTTACATATAGCATGACATGTAACATGGTCAATCATTGCAACTGAAGAGATAGAGTTAGTTCCTCAGCTGTTCACAAAGCTAAAACTGAAATGCACCAACGATGAAAATATCTATTACAAAATCCCAATATTATTATAGTGACGTGTATGACCTGAAAAGATGCTCCTGTTAATAGAAATCAAGCTTTTAAATTATTTTCAAAGGTATTTTATCATTATTCCTTTAATTCATTCAGTTTATAATCCAGCACAAGCTACTTTTATAGCATGTTCCAAGTATCACATAAGGTCTGCTGCTTCTGAGGGGCTTGCTCTGTAAGCATTCAGTCTTGAAGAAATAACATCATAGCTTGATAAAGAAGAATAGCCCATCATATTCCCAAACACCTGACACTTTCTTTTTCAGACTGTTGGGCTTGCCTGATCACATAAGCTTGGGAACCTAGAAGACTACTCCTCCCATGTCACCTCCTCTAGGGCCCAGGTATCTCGCAGTCCTGTTTAGTCCCCCACTGAGTGTGTATTGATAGGGAGTTCATGGTACATATACTACATATACACATATACACACATACACGCATATACAAATATAAATGGCCAGCCACACAGATCACAGACAGATACACACTCACATGAACACAGACAGGACCAATGGCCTTATTCTGCTCCACTCTCTGGCTGAGCAGGACAGAGGTCCACTACTGGGAATATATATCTACACATATGTACAAGGTGGATCGCTCCAGCACCTGGGCTCAGACAGTCTGCCCAGTAGCTGGCTCTGGTTCCCAGTCTCCCCACTTGCTGGTACCTGGCCATATGACTCTCCAAGGCTGCAGCCCCTTGCCAGTGCAGGCTGTCTCACGCACAGACAGACACAGCTGGCCAGGACTCCCCTGGTCCCAATAACCAGCCCCTTCTTGCTCTCACCCTTAGATGCTCATAGGTGTTCTTGCTTTCAGAGCTGGCCCTTGGAGATCCACACTCCTCCCTAGCTCCCAGGCTTTTTCACTGGCTAGCCTGGCTTCACCTTCCTCCACTAACAGTCACAGACTCACTCACAGACCTGCACTCACTTCAGCTGCTGGCAGCACAGACCCCCATGCACACACATGCACAGAGAGTAAAGAGCCCCTTACCAGAAAATAGTCAAAGGTGGAGTTTACTGAGGAGACATGACTGACTGTGATCAGTGATCAGGCACAGGCATGGCCAGACAAGCATGCTGACCAGCCTCTGCTTACATGCAAATGGACCCTTTTATTGCCTTATCCCTCTACTTCCCATACTTGCTTCTCCCCAAATCACCTAAATCTCTCCTTTTTCCCATGTTTGGTGCCTCCTCCATCCCATAATAAAGTCTGCGCAATCCCAAAATGCTTTTTCCCTGCATCCCATAATGTGTCCCTCAACCCTAGCTAGTGACCCCCCACCTTATCCCGAAAGGTGCTCTGAAGAGCTGCTTCCTATCACTCATCCTCATCGGTTTCATGTGTTGCCAACAGGGCTAATGGCTCCATGGGACAGCCCTGGAAGGGGCTCAGACAAGGCATCCATTCCTTGGGGAGTCTGCAGTTTGGATTCCAGCCCTCCATTGTGTCCCTGTGCTCCTCTGAGTTCGTGGAGAGGGGCCTTTGATGGAATGGAGGCTCTCCTGTAGTGGGCCTGGGAGCAGCAAGGACTGGTTATTAATCAGGTTACTGTTTCTCTGTGCCTTCTTTTGTGTGTGCAGATGAGCTTCTTATCACTTAACCTAACACAAACTCACTTTAAAAGCTTCTGGTATTAGAACTATGCTAAAATACTTTACTCAAATATTCTGTATAGTTTTTAGATATATTTTGGGACCTGTCAGAGGATGATATACAGTCTTGATATTGTATTTAAGATGCTTATCAGTCAGTATTTGCATAACTAAGTGCTTTGAATGAGCGACCTTGGACTCTTCCTAATGCAAAAATGTTGATGACTTGCCAAAAGGAAGGAAAGGGGTAAAACTATAAAAAATGTTCAGAGAAATCAAGGTCTTCCAACTGTGCTACTGTAACAGTTGCAAATGCTTATACAAGGCTTAGGTCTGCAGGTGCCACTAAGTAGTACTGTGTGATGAAGCAGTATAGCATTTTTGTTTTTCAATAAATGGAAAAATACATCAAAATGTCAAAGTTGGAAATGATAAATACATCTTGTGAACAGACAACTGTAGACTTCCTTTCACATGCATTGCTCTACTGGCCATACTTAAAATAATTAGGCTGCCACAAGTGCAATTTTGTGAAAGATCTGTGTATACAAACACACTGTAAGACTACATCCAGTCTAGCATGTATAATGTGCTAGGGACTGTTGTCTGGTCAGGGGGTATAGCTTTGCTTGTATCTTCTACACTTGAATTTGGACCTGGTCAAAATCACACCAGTGCCTGTGTTCAGGCTGTTGCCCTGTTTTTTTCAGTTTATTAGTAGTGTGGTAGTATCCCGAACAGTATTCTCCTATATGGTACAGCTTGAAGGACTCTGGAATATTAACATGTATATTAACATGTATATCTCTACAGTCAAATACCTTTGCTTCTCAGTTCACACCAGTGTCCTGATCCCTGACTATCCGCACTGTATAAACATGTCTTTGCTCTGAGGCTCTCTTTTAAAATGACCTTGGAAAACTGTGAAGATGGTTGACTGCTAGATCTCAGAGTATTTCTGAGAAGGCAAAGAATCAGAACCAGGTGCTCAAGCAACGTTTGGATCAGACAGGAGGGCACAAGTCTAGTGTTAGTCACCTAGTGTGTGTTGCGGGGTGTTCAGGCTGTTATGACCACAAACTTGGGGATACAGTAATTAGTTTTAGCATACTGTTATCTTGTTTTAAACAGTCTGGGTCAAGTCTTGACTATTGCATAACAAACCGGTGATGTGTGCTTTGATACAATTCAGTACTGAATACTGTTCCCAGTTGCAATATATGACACAGAGCACCTGAGGAAAATTAAATAAATACAATTTAATTACTCACATACAGTCTAATTACACAGTAGCCATGTTGTAACAGGAAAGAAGTGGGTGCAATGGAGCAGGGAATCTTGTCTACCTTTGCTGCTTGTTAGCAACCTATCTTTTTTGAGGCCATGGATATTTTCTTTGACTTTTATTAAAAATTCATGATATGCTATTATGATATCTATTAGAAATTCCTAGATCTGACCGATTTTAAATAATCTGAATTACATTACCTTCTAAAGGAACCAGTATTTCTAGTAAATCTATTTGGTTTCTGATGGGATCTCTCAAACTGATTCCCAAACTGCATCTAAATATTTTCACTTCAACTGTTTTCTCTTTTTCTGTAGTCTTTGTCTACCCTTTTATTCTTTCTTTTACTCTGCAAGCTCACACCTGTTCTCATTTAGAGTTTTTTTGTACTTATATACCACCATTTCTTAACATCCCGTATTGATTGCACTTTCTTTCTTTTTACTTATCCTTTTTCAATAATACATTAATTATTTTTTCCCAAGTTTCTGTTTTACTTTGCATTCACAACCTCACAGTAGCAAAATGAACACCTAAAAATATCCATCAGAATTATACTCACTTAAAAATAAAATAAGGTTTCAGCCTCTCAAGACTTGTTGGTATTTATAATCAGTGTCTACCAAGATATCTGCTCAAGAAAATTGATGGTAATTTCAGAGACATTCTCATGTGCCTATTCAATTTATGCTTTCTTAACTAGGCACTAACAGGGTTTAAAGGACTTAAGATATAATTCTATTTTGTGTGCTTTCTTTCCCAAATGAGTTTTTCAGGATAAATAAACTGACATATCATGAAAAGTTCCACACAGCATATTCTGCCTTTTACTTCTCATACCTGTCATTTAAAATATGTGCACATTTAGAGCCAATAAATAGAGTTACTTAAAACACTCATATGTCTTATTGTATTGTGATTGTTAATGTAATAAGAGAATATGAACTATTGTTTTAATTAGCTTTATCATAGTCATCAAAAGAACCACAGGGATATAACTACTTTACTAAAAGTCTTGCATAGTTCAAATCAATTGACTCAAACACCTGCTAACAAGAATGTATTACTTTTTAGTAAAAAGTATGATTAATAGTTGCCACATTTAAGTATGGGGAAAGGAACGCTGTCATTTTAAAAATGTTTTTATTGTTTTGTCTAGAGTACCTCACTTTTCCAGAAAATTATATAGAATATTATCAGTTCCTAAAGAGATCTGTTGTCACAGAAACATCCAATAATTTGTCCCTGTCAAATGAAAAATTAGCATCTTCCCTTGCCCCTATATAAGTAGCTGAAATTATAATTTGGTTCTTTTTTTGTTTTATACAAAAAATAAATATGCAACTCGATATTAAAAAAAAAAGTCATTATGGCATCCATCATACAAATCATAAATCCATTGCTTCACAATTAAAATTGTAGTTAACTTCATAGTGTTAACACTGTTATTAATAACACTTATTGCATACAAACAAACAAAACCCCCTGCCAGTAGAAAAAAAGTAGAAAAAAAGACAATTCTTTCAGGTTGTTTTTTTGGGGTTGGTTTTTTTTTTTTTTTTTTTTTTTTTGTGGGTGTGTTGGTTTTTTTTTTGTTTGTTTGGTTGGTTGGTTTTTTTTGTTTTGTTTGTTTTTGTTTTGTTTTGTTTTGTTTTTGTTTTGTTTTTGGTTTTGGTTTTGTTTTTGTTTCTCCCCAGCAGGATAGAAAAGGTAAGTACACACAAAAGTTTTTGTAAAGGTTTTGATATATGAGCCAAAAATTCCTTGTCAGCTCTTGAAGAAACCTAGAGAGGTAGGATTTTGAATAGGATTCAGGTCCACACAAAGACACCTAAAATTAGAAGTCTGTGTGTAGCGGTGTCTACAAGCTATTTGTCTGACTTCCTGCTATTGTCAGAGTTTGGAGCTCAATTCAATTGTACATAGATAGGTGTCTAGTGGCAATGAAATGAGCTTGAGGCAAAAAAAAGACAAGCTTCATTTGCCCAACTGGTTTAGGTGAGGTGGGATACCCTGTCAAACCTCTAGCTGCTGCCCAGAAGAATGTAAGATTCCTGCAAATCCTGTTTTCTGTTTAGTAATGCTGTGGTCTTGAACATACATCACACCTCAACTAGCAGTGGTGCTTTAATCCATCATTAACTTCTGCCAACAGAATCTATAGAGCTCCTGAAATGACCTATAAATAGTTTCTGTGATGAAATGGTTTAAGAAAGCCTTTTATTCTACTTCCTGCATTTAGCATGGGCTTGATTAATTTGACCACACATACTCATCTCCAGCGATTTAAGATGTGTTTCAGCTTACTGCCTGGAAGACAGTTTTCACTCACGATAAATCCTTTCCTAGGTATTCTCATAGATACCATGTCCTATCTGCTTGTCCTGTATCAGATATCCTAGGGAAACTCAAATGGCAAAAAAGTTGATTATGTATTGGCATTTGAATCAAACCTCTAGTGCTACTCGAGATGTCTAGATTATCCAAGATAGACGGGGCACAAGATTTATGAGAAACCTGTGTTTTTCTGGAGTAGCTCTTAGAGAAGCAGCTGTTGGAGGTCAGCCATATTTTTGTGACTGATCCTCACCTTGAGCTCGAATATGAACACCTAGGCCTTGACTGAGTTACCTATATAAATGGTGTCTAGTGACACTTAATAGATCCTAGAATATTACTCCAGATCTTCTTGTTGTGGGACAAGTGTTTTCCACAAAACCTAATTCATATCTGCCAGGTTCAATGGATGTCTCAGGCATAATACAGTTTCTCAACACCTTTATACATTAAATTGAATATTGCTTAAATTTTGGTATGTGTTGGAAATATTAATTGTAACATGCTGGAATTGCATACCTGCTGTGAAGACACTGTTTCTTAAACACAGACCTAGTACCATTTCAGATATCTAGAATATTTTATCTGATCACTACATTCTTCTGCAGAGGAGAACACACCTGCATGCCAGCCCTCCTGCAGGGGTCTCAGGTGCCTACGGTGTAGGCATGAGAGTTCTGTGTACAGGCAACTGCCTACATTCAGTGCTTAAAAATAGACGTTTAATCCCACTTGAGATGCTCTGGAATTCAGACAAATTTCCAACTGTAATTAGAGTAATAAACTGGTCTATGTACTCTGTAACCTCTGTCAATTTCCATACCCTAGATTTTCTTCATTGATAATGGAGAGAAACAAAGAGTTTTAGAATGCAGTTTATCATACTTAATTTAGATGGGATCTATCATGAGGCAAATCATGACCCAGTAACGTGCCCTTGTCACAAAGAGGCTAACGGTATCCTGGGCTGCATCAGGAGTGACACCAACAGGTTGAGGGAGGTGAACCTTCATCTGTACTCAGCATTGATGAGGCCACACCAGGACACTGGTGTCCAGTTCTGGGCTCCTCAGTACAAGAGAGACGTGGACATACTGGAGGGAGTCCAATGAAAGGCCACAAAGATGATTTGGGGACTAGAACATCTCTTCTGTGAGAAAGGGCTGAGAGCCCTTTGGATCCTTGTGGATCTTATCAATGTATATAAATACCTGAAGGGAAGGTGTAAAGAAGACAGATCCAGGTTCTTTACAGTGGTGCCTAGTACCAGGACCAAAGAGGCAATGGGCACACAAGAGATTCCCTCTGAACATCAGGAAACACTTTTTCCCTGTGAGGGTGGCTGAGCCCTGGCACAGATTGCTCAGAGATGTTGAGGACATGGTCCTGGGCAACTAACTCTAGGTGGCCCTGTTTGAGCAGCATGGTTGGACCAGCTGACCTCCAGAGGTCCCTTCCAACCTCAGCCATTCTGTGATCGTGCCCTCTCTAATGGACTTAAAGGACACCCTAAGGTAGTTAGCTTAGTTGCAACATCTACAGTGTAATTAAGACAGGAGAATCCTCTTTCTGCTTCAATTTAGATATAAGTTTGATTCTTCTAAAATCACAGTAGCCTGAATATCACAGAACCAGGACTTTAAATGGTGACTGTTCAAAACAAGCCACTAGCTAATTTAAAGACTTCCAAAATTAAGCAAAAAAATTTGAAGATTTTGCCTCCATCCTGTTTTAATTTGATTGCATAAATGGTCTTATTTTCTCTCTTTTTCCTTCTTCCTCATGATAGCAAATTCCAAAAGCTAGTCTTCCATTTACTGCTCTCAGTTGGATAATTTTTTCAGGTAGTAATTAAGGTTGCAGTAAAGGACCACCTGCTTCTCAGATATACCAAAGCACACAAGGTTCTTAAACACCACATCATAGCAGTTTGAAAGATTTTAAGAAGTCTACACACATGGCTTTGAAATATTGCTGATGCAACTCTACCACAATGACGTACAATTATTTGGGATTCAAAAGTCTGTTTTGTTTTATAAGATATAACATAATTCTTCAGTTTGGTGATAAAAGAATTTGTCCACATGTAACAGTTAGCAGAAATTGCCTTTGTCAAAAGAAAAAAAAAGTGTAAAAATAGGGGAGGAGAGTGGAAAGGGAAGAGGGAAGGGGAGGGCAAAACTTCTGTTTAGTTGAAGTCAGAAAAGAAAATACTGGTAAAAGGAAGCAAAGCACAATAAATAAATAAAGACTCTAGTTTAAATATCAACCATAGCATCTAAGACACGTTAAACTACTATAACATGATAAAGATTTTGACAATATTATTCAAGAAATCTTTGCTCTTCAAAACACTGTAAAGGAAGTACATACAAGCAAACAAAAATCAAAAAAGCCCAAGTAAGCAAAATCTGTCATAGTACAAAAATATTAAAATTGTCTTGGAGATGCAAATGAATCCATCTTTGGATTCCAGTGCTATAATTTTATTTTCATAACTTTTATGTAGTCTTTATGACCTGCTATTAGTTGGATAGATCAGCAAAGAAGGTGATCTGTATATTGATCTACTAACATACACCTTGAACTAATTTATCATTAAAGACATCTGCAAAACCCCAGAAATATCTCACTTTAGAAAAGATTGCAAATTTCTTAACAATATGTAATGAAAGAAATATATTTTGATGTTGGGGTTCTCTTGTAAAATAAATCTTGTTAGAAGTGTTATTTTAAGAAAAAATAATTTAGAATGCCCATATTTTATAGGATTAAATCAGAACCCTACTATTATGCTTAATGTAAATAAAGTTTTGTATTCAATTTTTTTTAGAAAGGCTGTTATACTACTGCTCCTATGCTCTTTAGACAATGGTTTACAGCATGGAAATTTGTACTACTTTGAACTAAAAAATCTATGCTACTAACAAATTAATAGAAGTATAATGCAAACCGCTATGGGGGCAATCATATCTATTTATATACTGGAAAAGAAAACAAATACTTCACTTGAAGACATTTTATATGCTCCATAAAGCTTTGACAAAACATAGATTAGTGCCATAATTTTATTGTGTTTGAGTCATTTAACACAATAGTAACCACACTCCTGAAAGAGGTACTGTGTTTATATTAAATTTAAAATACGGATTTAAGGGAAAGTAAATTAAACAAGTTAAAATTCTGAGAAAATTCAAATCAATTTATTTTGCCATTCACATTTTTATCTTGGCATTGTTTTGGAAGGTTTATGTCCCTTAAAGAAAACAGTTTTCTCTTTCCCTTATGAAGCAAATCCAAATCAAGCTAGAATTATATTTTTGCATGTAAACAATTTATCTGACTCTTAGATAGGAACTGTGATTAAGCAATTGAAATATCCAACTTATTTAAATTTCTTTAACAAAAAGGTTGCATCATTCATAACTTCAGTGATTTATTTTTCTTAGGACTCTCAAGAGAATATACAATATTTTTTGTTTGTCTCTGTGGTAATTATATTTCCCTTTAATTAAATGTGCTTCTGTAGAGACACCATCTTTTTTTCCTGCAGACTGAATAACCATTTCACAATCATCTCATTCTGAGCTGAAGACATAGCAAGCAAACTGAAAACAGTTCATTCTGATACTGTTTCCAGAAACATGACCTACAAACCACAGAATTTTCTACAATAGCAGCCTGGCACCAATCTCACAGCCTTTTTTTTTCTTTGGGGTTTGATATATTCTGAGAAAGTACACATATTTCTTGACTCATATCAAAGAGGGTTAGAAATCAAGGAATTATCATTTCCATATTTAGCATATCTGTATCTGAAATGTGGGGTTTATTCTATAGACAGATACACCTCACTGAAAAGATGATATTCTAATTTTTTTAAAAGATGTTGGGACAAATAGAAGAAATGTTGAGACAGAAAATACTTGCAGAGGGCTATCAGCATGCAATTACAGTTGAAGAACATGATTTCATTAATCTGGAAACCGTACACACATTTAAAAAAGTGCTTATTTGGCAGAAGTTCTTGTGTGGATTTTTTTTGAGCAGGAATAGGGTATTTTGACTGTGCTATTTTAGCATTGTTCTCTTTTTCTCCCCTCATTTTTTTTTTTTTTTTAATTTATATATATACAGGGTAACAGGAAGTCAATATTAAAAGTTTGTATCTTGCCAATATGACTACTGTGTTGCAGACAGACTAGTTGTCTTGTTGTCCTTTTGACTCCTTTTGTAAATATACCAGTTCCAACACAAATAGTGGAGAATATTGTTTCTTTTAATCTCTATTTCCAGTCTTCCGTCCTTTCTGCCTTCAAATACGTTACAAATGGGCAGCTAGAGAAATCTTGTTCTTAGAACAGTTACCTCCTTTTAGACAGGAGGTCTAACACCCATTTTAAGTGCAATACCTATTTTAAACATAGAGAATCTTACTGAGATGTTCAGCTCATGCATTCTGAGAGACATAGTGTTGGCTACCAGCATCAAAACTTATAATGTATATCAACTAAATGTCTGGCATGCAATTATGCAAAATTATTGGGCATTTTAATTTCATGCTACAAAGAAGTAACTGATACTGATTCATATAGACTATGCCTCATGGTTAGATAGTGACCTAGGAGGTCTGAGTTCTTATAAGAGTTCTTACACAATAATGTTGATGTCTTTTTCCCTCAGCTACAATACAGGAATTTGGACTGGAATTTAACATCTGTGTTGTTGAATGCAGTTACAGTCAGATGTTGGTAGTCATATAACAAATATCCAGTTTGCCATTGAGAAGTATTCCTCTAGTGTAAATGAATGCTTCAAAAATACATTAATAAGTATTTGTGAGATATTACATTATATACAGGCAACGGAAGAGTTTCTGAAATTATAGAAATACTGTGCTTACTGAGAAAATGGAATATAGTAATATGGCTTTTTGCCTACATACAGCTAAATTATGGTTGTTATGATTCTATTAAGAATAATATGTAAACACATTTGGTCTGAATACTTTTTCATATTTTTTACAGGAAAAAAGTGCTCAAATATTAATGTAACATGCTTCAGCAATGGAACATTTGTTTTCCTAGATTTTTTTTTTCTTCCTATGTTTGTGTTTATTTTCTTTGTCCTAGATAAGAAGTTTTGCTATTAAATATCTAAAAAGTGCTACTACTTATAAATGTGCCAATTTTTTGTTTTAATGGTTTTTGTTTCATTTATAATGTAAAAGATAAAATTGGTATGTACCATATTAATACATACTAATCAAAGATGACAGTCAGCATTTAAACCCAATTTTGTTAACTGATCCGGTACACATCTTATCATGAGGCAGCATCAATACCTGGCATTGAAAAAGACTGCTAGTATAACAGGTTTCTAAGCGTGGTTCTCCCCTGTGGATCTGCAGTTACAACTATCTTGTGTAGTGTTACTTTGCCAAATACTGCCTTTATCTACAAGATTTTTGTTACACTGCATCTGAACCATAGTGGTGTGCCTTCCAGCAGGTTAGATTTAAGAGCTCTTCAAGTTTGGTGGTTTTGTGGGTTTTTTTTCAATCAAATATAAAGGTACAGTTTTCTTAACTTGAGCTTTTTTATTTAGTTCTTTTGCAGAGGGAACTGTTAATTGTATAGTCAAAACCACTTGTTTCATTCTTCCTGTTTTCCTTCTACCTGTGAACACAGCTATATGGAAAAAGTTTATCCTAGTAGATACCTTGACTGGAGATGCCTGCATCCTATGTACCTTCCTACTGCAGACATTTGCAACTGATCCCTCAGGCATCTTTGTTCAAACTCATTCTGTTTTTCTCTTTACTTGGCATTGAAAATAAATTAACTGGATATTAGACTAAAGTCTTCAGTGTATTAAGTCAAAGCTAAACACTTTACATTTTGGGCTTCCTGGTAGTTCTCTGTGTGTCTTCTTTTTTTCAAGTATTATGTATCAAAACTTTCCCATATCGTATAAGAAAAACAAATAAATGATTGGTTAAGACAGTAGATCCCCTCAGGGTCTCTGTCAGACCTGGATGTGTTGATCTGAATTTCTGTCCTAGAATTTTAATCAAAGAAAAAGCTTCATTTTTATATATTTCAGATTGCCTTATTCTCTGTAAATTTTATCTTACAATGTTGGTCACCATGACGATTTTTTCTGGAGAATAAGTTTTTAATTCACAATTTCTTTCTGTTGAATATTTTTGTTGTATATCTTATACTAGAAGCATGTAATAAATAAAATTTATTATACTGAACAGAACAAGGTTAGTTGAGCTATTGAGCATATATGTTTAAACATTATTAGAAGACTTAGCCTCCAAACTCTTTGTTATTGTTTTTAATATAATTCTTTTTCTTTTCTTTAATATACTGAATACAAGTAATTATAACAGAACAACTGAATACTTCTTTTTAGTATTACTAATCAAATAATAGCAGTATGATAATGCATCATAGCTAGAAAAGGGAAACTAACAAAAAAATCCAATTCTACCTTATCTATTTGCACTTGATAGCTACCTATCAATGTTTACTTCCAGATATGAAATCTGCTTAGAGTATAGATATAAGCAGACATTGAAGTGTTGGCATTTAGGATTTATAAATAAATCTCAGTTCAGCAAAGCATTTAAATATGTACTTGATTTCTACAAATTTAAATGAGACTGAAATAAAAAACTAAATGCTTTGTTGAATTAGGGTCATAGTCAGATAGCTTTTAATGTAACAAGTAATAGGTTTTTTTGCAGCATAACATAAACTTAATTTCATGGATGCAAAATTGAAAGTAAAGATAATTTAATCATAGATGTGTGGTGAGCAACATGAAATAGTATTGTGGTATTGTATTATGCACGCAAACAATGACACAGCACAAAAATAAACATACATGCACACACAGATCCACATACCATTTACTTTCACCTATTCATGCATATTCAACTACATTTGAATTACCAATGTTGCACTGCTTAATATTTTAATGTACAGTTCTTTCCTGTTTTCTTGTCAAGTATAACAGTTGATGTCTGAAATTATCATGGCTCCTCCTGTAGAACATACTTTTGCCTGTTTTTAGCAAAAATAGTTCAACATTTCATGCACTGAAGTTATCAGAGTATAGAAGATGCTTTCCAATATTAACCAATTCCAATTTTCTTTAAAGCCTTCTAGATCTAAGATTTGGACTAAAGAGCCTTTATTTTAGAGAGGGGATAGGTCATGGTTTACAGACCACATTTTTGCTTGCAAGAAAGCCTGAAATTCCACTGGCAGAATTGTAAACAGGAGAATATAATTTAAATATTTCTTCAGGAGCAAAGATTAAAAAACTAGATTTCTTAATGTAAAAAGGATTATCTGCAATTATATGTTAATAAAGTGTGATTTGCATGGAACTAATCTTCATGAAATTTGAATATGATACTAACATTCAAACAGAAATCATTAACTTTCTCTATGGCTTCTTAGTTGAACCTAAATGTGAGTTATTAATGTACTTTGTATAAACAGAAATGGACCCTAAAGTTGAGCTAATACCACACACAAATTTATAATGTTAGTGACATTGTTAATAAAGGACTAAAACAGCTGATAAATTTTAAAGGTCATGTTTCTAGAGAAAGATATACATTTTATAAGCAGTTTTGTTATCATTTTTCTTGTTCTCTCTCTGCTCTATTTTGGTAGATTTAGCCACTCTCTGATCATTTGATCTCTTGCAAATAAAAATTAATTTTCTGCTTTAGTTACATTATCTATTATTATTATATCCATTATTTCAAAAGCTGTCTGGACATGGTCCTGGACTACTGGGTCTAGGTGGCCCTGGCTGAGCAGGGGGATTGGACCAGATGAGCTCCAGAGGTTCCTTCCAAGATCAACCATTCTGTGATTGTATGATTCTATCTGTAAAATTAATTTGATTCTCTCCATTTCTGTGATTGTACAAAGTAAAATAATATATCCCTTCACCAGCAGCAACCACTGCAGGTCTGCACTGCCTTTCTTTTTATCTGAGACCAAAAAAGAGCATATTTGTAGTAGAATTTCATTTATTTGGAAATGCGTAAGAAAACCAGTGCAAAATCCTTGGATAAGTCCTTCACATAAAGGCTGGAGAGAAGAGATATGCTAATCAAATGCTTTCTGGTGTCTTTGGACATAATGCTTCAGCATATGCTGTTCATATGGTTTCCCCACTTACTTGTAACCAACCTGAAGCAGTACAGGTCCTTCTGACAAAAGGACTTTTTTTGAATCTTGTGAAGTAAATTCATCCTAGATGCTTAGCAAGGACAAATCTAGACAACACCTGCTTCTAAAACTCAAATTGTTGTAGATATAATCAAACAAGATGAATAAAAAAATATGCTTACATAAGGGTTATATTATACCATACATTTAGTTGGAACTCCTGTTCATTTGCAATGATGAAAATTAGTTTAGCAACAGGACAAAGTTTTTTTATAAATGAGTGTTGATGTTTTCTGATAAGGTTCTGAGATCTGAGAAAGACCTTTAAAATTTTTTCCTTTCTTTTTTTGTGAATCTTTTCTTTTCTTTGTTTTTGTGAATCTCAGTCCAGTAAGAACCATGTTATAATGAATAAAATTCTAGCACTTTGATGGTTCTAAGCAGATAAATAATGAGGGAGAAATTGTTAAAGTAAGAAAATCCAAAGAAAGGTAAACTGTTTATAAAAAGGTCTTCTACATCATGCTAACAGAACTGTTTGCACAGTCATGGTTTTATATTTTATTTACTGTTTTATTCCTTGTTCTATGCACAGTGATCACAGATGTCAACAGTAAGTCAGAGAATAATTTTTTGGGTAAGTTGTGGACATACAATGATACTGATAGAAAATATTATGGAGTAGATGCCTGTAAAGGGCTTTTATCTTTTCTCTTAAAGCATATACAACACCACCCTCTACAACTACCTGAAAGGAGGTTGTAGTGAGGTGGATGTTGGTCTCTTCTCCAAGTTATTAGTGGTACGATGAGAGAAAATGGCCTCAAGTTGTGCCAGCGGAGGTTTAGATTGGAAATTAGAAAAAAATTGCTTCACTGAAGGAGTGGTCAGGCATTGGAACAGGCTGCCCAGGGAGGTGGTGGAGTCACCATCTCTGGAGGTGTTCAAAAAACATGTAGACATGCACTTCAGGACATGGTTTAGGAAACATGGTGGTGTTGGGTAGACAGTTGGACTTGATGATGCTAGAGGTCTTTTCCAAACTTAATGATTCTATGATGCTATATTAAAGTAAGAATGGGACTAAAAAAAAGAAAAGGGAAAGACATTGTTTCTGATGAAAAAGACACATTTTTTTACTAATTAGTAACTAAGATTTCTAACATGGGTCATTAGTGACAGAAAGAAAAAAGGAAGAACTAGTTGAACACCTATAAACTTAAGGTAGCCTTGACTGTAGTGACTGCAAGTCAAGGCTGATCTTCAAGGACAATCTTCCCAAATGACAAAGTACATTCTGAAGT
The DNA here is from genome assembly GCA_031468815.1 of Morus bassanus. Lineage (NCBI taxonomy): Eukaryota > Metazoa > Chordata > Aves > Suliformes > Sulidae > Morus > Morus bassanus. The sequence continues at coordinate 52,244,661 of CM062568.1, read as the reverse complement.
GCAGAAAGTTAAGCATCCATCACAGAAGGACAGCATGGATGGACAAGGAATTCCAGAATAAGTTTAATCAAAAAATGAACTTCCCCAGAAGGTGGAAGCAGCAATGAGCTACCCAGGAGGAGTAGAGAGAACCTGACTGATGGCACAGGGGCAGAGTTAGAAAAGCCAAAGCTTAGAAATGTGAAAAGAAACAAGAAAGGTTTCTCCAAGTACCCTGGCTGGAAAAGGTTTTCAGTAGTAAGGTCTGCCCTCTGGACTCCCAGGTCTCTGAATCTACTAAAAAGCTCTTTGGGAAGAAGCAAAGTTAGGGAATACTTAAACTGGACATACATAAGTCCAGACAGGATGTACATTTAATGAAGGAGTCAGCTGATGTGTGGCCAGTTACCTGCCAGTCTGAAAGTATGGCTGATTCCTCATTCTATTCATTTAAGTTTAGACAGGTTGATGTTTCTAATAAATTAATTTATTAAAGAATATTATTAGGTTAGAGTGATGACATCTACTTTTGATAAAATTCTTGGGGCAATCTACCTTTCTTATTCATTCCCCACTGACTGATTGCTTCCTGATTCAAAATATGTTCTAAGGCCAGATTTACCTCTAGATTTGAGGTAAAATTCACAGGATTGTAATTTTTCAGGGTGTGTGTATATATATATATATAGTCATTTTCTGGTAAAGAAGCATAAATTGATAATTTCATGAAAAGTCCTTGTTATTGTTTTATAAATGTGTGGACCATTATTTTGCAACAATAAGCAATATAAATGTTATTTCCACCTGTCTTTTATAATTACAATTATTCCAGTCCCTTCAGGCAGGTTTTCTTTATACTCATGTAATTTAACATGTGGATACATACTACCTTATATATCTATGAGGTAAAATACTAATTTTGTAGTTCTTGTGTACTTGGCTTAACCTCCATCCCATACTATGTACTGTGACTGGTCTCACCAGTTACATCTTCTCTTCTTCTTTATGCATCTGAAAATGAACACAAGATTTTCCTTATTTGCTTTGCAGAAACCAACTCAACAAAGTGATTGGCCATTTTTACATTATTGTCTACTTTCAAAGCTTCAAGAAATTTGACAGTGAAAATATTTTCCATTACTTTTGTATTACTTTTCATACACTTTATGCTTGTCTAAAGTATTTATTCAGGCCTGCCCTATTACGTGCTTTCCTTGTAATTTGGATACAGGTGCTGGATGTTTTTTGTATTTTTGATAATAAATAATGCCATCTCTTATTGACATTCAGATTTCTGGTGTTCGTCTGTTCAAGATTAAGGTATCCTTGCTTGTGACCTAAGATAATTTCTTTGATCACCTATTAACTCTTTTCTATTTATGAGTGCCAGAATCAAATTATAATGCTTATCATCATTACAGTATCAGTTCTGAATATTGAGGTATTTCATACAGGGATACATTTGTTTACTAAATGAAACCATTCCATTAAAGATGCTCTATGTTGTCCATTTGGTAAATTCATATATTCCTAGTCTTCTCTAATATTCATGAAGATGATAACTTTAGAGATTCTCAGTACCTTGTGAAGTCTTGTAATGTGCTTGACTTTGCATATTTGGATAATCAAGATATTGTCCTTGGCACTGGGAATTTACAGTCACCACTGACCCTTGGTTTTAAAGAAACTTCCCACAGGAGCTATTACTTTGAGTTAACAGCAAAGCTGAATGTAAAAATCACTTAGGGATTTTACTACCTTAAAGCAACTGACTTAGAGCTTTTGAAGGATTTCCTAGTATACTGACATTAGAGTAGATATTTTTCCCTTTGAAAATCTACAATTTCAAGCAAAAGAGATGAAATTTTCCAAAATGAAATTAATTGATTATTATTAAAATAATAATGGCAGGTTGTGAGCATAAAACTTAATTGATGAGGGCTTTTATTTGTAGACACAGAGATAGCTGTTGCCCTCACTTCTAGCAGATGCCAGAGACAGACAGCATGTGCAACAAGAATGAATGACCCAGCCCACTCCCAAAGTCCTTCTCTTCCAACTTCAGCTGTCCATGTGTGTTCTCCAAATTCTAACCTTCACAGGGCTGAGCATGATCATAACCTGTAAATTACTTAAATCGGTTTGAGGTTTTTCTAACATAATCTTGAAAAGGAGGAAAAAATACTTTGTATTTGCTCTTTAGGTTGAGAGTTTTCAGTGGAAAAAAATTCTGTTTTCTCACTGATCTTGACATCTCTAATGTAATCATACTGTAATATAATCACTCTCTGATGGTGAACACACTTCACTGAATCATCTACCTTGAAGTTAAGTGCTTGACTGAGGCACTTAAATTAAAAAACACAGTTGTCCTTGGAACCTTCTGTTAATTAAGAAAAATAAGTCATAACTAGAGGAAGAGACCTTAGATGGGCTGAACTGTTGTTTGATAGTATAAAGCTACTTCCTGTTACTAGTCACCTTAATCTCTTTCTTAAGCCTAAATATTCTAATTTATGCACTCATTAATAGGTTAAAATTAAGTGGGCTAATTCAGGCCTCAGAGACTCAGATGAAAAATAATTTAATAGAAAAGTTCCTAGTAATCCTAATCAATATTTAATTTTTTCAATGTAAGGTGGGAAGAAAACAGGAAGGAAGGGAGCAACGGTAGAAGAGAAGGCCTTGTCTTTTTTAATCTATCAACATTGCCTACTTGTTCTTTTAGGTCATTTATTTTTGTGGTATTTTAACCGCCAAACACAGTTTAAAAATAGCATAAGATCCACATAAAAGTCAGGCAAGATGGTTGTAAATAGGTGTGATCCTGGCAAGTGACAGAGTATAAATGTACCTCCCTGAAAACTACCAAAATTTAATATTCTGTAATATTTAATTAACAATTTAATCTAGGTTCTTTTCCTCATTTTAGTAGATAAAAAGCAAGCAACAATACTTGTTTTGTCTTTCACTCTTTAATCTATTAGGCTGCCACTCTATTTTTTTGATGCTATCTATTATTGATGAGAGTTTTTCTAAGTCCTGGGGTCTTTGTGAATTTAGCTGTAAAAACAACAAAACACTAATAAATTATTTACCTACTTAATATCAACCAAGCTTTGTGTAGGTTCATTTTATTATTTCATTTAGTGTCTGGATGGAGGAGGAGACTTTTTAAAACCATCAAAATTGTGAGTCTCTTGATAACCACTGCTATATTTCATATCATGGAAGAAGGTGTATTAATTATATTATGAAGAGAAACTTAACACAAAGTTAACCAAAAAAAGAATCAAACATGTCAGTATTGAAAACAGAGTTACTCAAGAAATATCTTGGGTAAGCGCACTCCTAATATAAATGAATTGAGGGAGGCACAAAGAGGGGATTATTTAGGTCTAGTGAATGGCTCCTATTTTCTACTGTTTGCTATCAAATTTCAGGAGTAGTTGATACATTGCTAGGTGAAGCAGAGCTGAAGTTTGTATGCTATTGTGCTATTAAGGTGTCTTTACTTTGCAGATGACTACTGTTTTTCATATTCTGCTGACAACACACTGGAACTCTTTTCTGTCTGTGCTTTGCACCACTTCGGGTTCTGAAGTAACTTCTGGTTATACATTAGCTAGCAATCATTTCTGCTGTGGATTTTATGGGAAAAGGAATTTCTCCAGACAGATAGACTCAGTCAGTTATGAATTAGGAAGAAGAGTTAAAGTATTTTGTGATTTTTCATACATTGATTTTTTTTTTATTTGTTTCAAAATCTTCAGCTATTTTATTTTCCCTTACTGCACATACCTATAATAATTCAGAGTTCCATTGCCCTGCAGGCACCACCAGGCCTGGCTGTTCCTGCTCAGTCCATCTGGGTCTCCCCCTACCCTGCCCACGGCCCAGGACACTATTTTAGCTTCCTGGGGCCATCAGCTCCTGCCCCAGCCATGCTACAGCAGGGCCCGTCTACAGCTCCCTACAGCCCTTCCCTGCCTGGCCATGGGTCCTGCTGAACCAAGTCTACCCATAGGCCCATGTCCCAGCCCAGCCTTGCCTGTTCCCATCCTCATGGAAGTGCTCTTGGCTGAGGGGTGGGATGGGCCCTTGCTGGCAGACCCTGTGCCCTGCCCGAGCTGTTGGGGAATCCCTGATGGTCCCAGTCCCTGGCCCCAGGGAGCCATCAGCCTGTGCTGCACCCTGACGCAGTGTCTGATGAGACTTGTCATTCCAGTACCTCTTGTGTTGTCTGCACAACCTGTCTTCATCAACAGATTGCAAACCCAACAAAGTACATGACTCAATCAAAACAAGACTGTTATGTAACCCAGAGAGCTTATTGTTATGAATAAACAATATATAACCTCTGAGGATATGCTGCACTTTAGGTAGCTGCAATTCTTACTTTAACTAAGAAAAAGAAAAAATACAAATCTTTGCATTTTGTTTCAAATCAACAAACCTAAACGCTTCCTAAATCCACTTATGTTTTTTGAAACATGGTGAAACAAAAGGGAAATAGTGAGGGATCTGTTTGCTGGTTTGTTCACAACCATATTTGCATCCATTTACACGTATACTCTCCCTTAGAAAATCACATTTTCTTTAAAAATATCTTAACAGAAAATCTCAGAGCAGCTGATCCATTTCTTCCCTGGGAAAGCTGTCCAGGACATGTCATTTCTGTTTATTGGGTGGGTACCTCTGAAAACCACCCTAGAATTTCAGTGAAAGAATGAGACAAAGAATAGAAGGAAAGAGGTGAAAGTGATCTCGGTATCAATGCCGGAGATTAGTGGAAGTTTCCCTCAGAATTTCCCTTACTGGTGCAACAGGCAGAAGAGCTCATCAAAAATATGATTCCTTCATATACAGATCTGATGCCTCCTCATAGCACTTCCACCTTCAGCCCAGCCCAAAACTACTATCAGAAGTTACTACTGAATTTTTTAGGAAAGCATGAATCTGTATTTGGAATATTGGTTATTTTGTGATATCTCTGAGGTGGAATTAAAGGCTGTACAGAGTGCTGGACTATGATATCATCTACAGTGTTGTCAATAAGTAAATGGAAAGGAATTCAGAAATATTTTTCTCTCAACATCATCTTTTGCCACTTTTGGGTGTTTATGTAGCTGCTAACTGTCATGAAATAAAATTTAGTTTGCCTTGAAATAAATATACATAATAAGTTAGAGGTGTTATTAACCTTTTGACTTAAGGGCATAACTTGTGAGTCAGGAATTTCTTCTTTAGAAAGACTATTCTATAAACCTGTGCTTTGGATAAAAGCATTTCTTAGTGAAACATCTTGTACAGACAATTGATCATCCACAAAATAGTTAGCAGTTGCATAAATAAGGTTACATTTGCAATGTGTACATAGTCTAAGTCTATTCTTGTGCTGAGAATTTTCTACCTAACCTCGTTAATTACTTCTGGAGACAGGAATTTAAGGAATGACTCTGTAGGACTTGACTGTTTCTGTTTCTTAAGAAAATAGACACATATTGTGTCAAAAATATGCTTAGAGCATAAAAATCTTAGTTATTACATTCTTCTACTCTACAGATGAAATGCAGTGAAAGAAATTTGGATTTATATTATATTTCCAGTTACTTGAGTAAGATTCTACAGGCTTAAAATAGACACTGTAACAAAGAGCCAGTACAATGTTATAGTGTTAACATGTAATATGTAAAACTAAAGAATTTTGAAATACTGTCTTTTCTGTAATTATTAAGAATTGCTTTCTCTTTAATTTCACAGATACAAATGTAAGTAGGGAGTACCTACCTTTTAAAATTATTGTTAGTATTAGGAGTGCAATAGTTTTGTCTTATAAAAGAATCTTTAATATAATACCATTATTGATTGTTACCATACTGCAATCACTGTAGCTCCTGTACCATACCATCAAGTATGATATTTGGATAAGAGAATATGTACTTCAGAAATTCCTTTTTTAGTAGTTAAGGTCTACCTAAGAGTTATTATTAAGAAAAAATGTTATTGAGAGTACTTGTAATTGTCTCTCTATCGAATAACACAGCAAATTCTCATGTTAAGATTATATCCTTTGCATCTATACAGCAATTCTGCATCTGTTGTACAGTTCTACAGAAGGCAAATGTGAAAATTATTGATGGTCTGTCATTCAGACAGTAACCAACAAAGGATGGTTGCATCCAGCTTCTTACTTATTTTCCAGTTAATTCTGCTTTCAAAATCTGAGAAATTCTTTAGGAACCTAGGATCAAAGGTATGAACCTATGACCCCAAAAGGCATGAATATAAAAAAAAGGTACAATTGCAAGGAAATTTAATTCTATTTATATGAATAAAACAATTCAATAATGACAGATTTCTCCCATGTCATAAGAAACTAAATGCCATTCATAAAATAACCATTCAATTGGAAAATACATACAGATGAGCATTTTCTGCAGTACTGTCATAATGTGTAACATGGCCACAATTCTTACTGTTCAGCACTTTAATGACTTTATCCTACATAGTTTCCCATACTCATACATAATAGCTAAGTACCCTATGGTGAAAATATAAGCTGAATAACCATGTGCCTGCAGTCTTCTTACAAGCTGAGCAGGTTTTTGATTGGCTCTAACAGATTTGGGGAAATGACCATTTCAGACAGGGCACAGCCAAGCAGAAAATGGGCAGATGCTGTAAATTGCATAATCAGTACAAAGAAAACTCATCTGCCATTTATAGTACATGAGATTAACTGATGGGATACCAACTGATTCAGGCTAATTTAACGACAACCTCTAATCATCTGGCTGTAAAGCTATATTTTACAAAGCCCTAACGCTGACCCACATAAGCTAGCCTAAAAAACATTTGGTGAGTTTAATAATGAATTATACATCAAAGCAAGAACTCATTACTGTTACAAGTCATTAAATATTTATTTTTAATCTGACAGTTCTACTACTGCTAAACAATAAGAGATTACACTGTGAGGCGGTATATATAATAAATGACTGACTACTTTTCTGCTGTGCTAGTAAATGCAAAGCTTTCCAAGCCTGATGCTTTCACTTGCTGACAGTGTGAAATGGTGGAAAATAGAGACTCCGTTTCCTTCAATGGTTTCTTCAGCACCAGATATTCCTTTGCCCATTGGACTTAACTTATAATTTTGCATTCATATTAGCCATAACTGATGAATTCAACCAACTTGTCAGTTTCTTTTTTTTTAGCTTGATTTCACAAATAGTCAGCTTCCTGGAACTCAAATTACACCCACAGTCCTTTTGCTTGAAAATATTTGTGGAATGTCTATGAAGAAAAAAATCAGGGAAAAAACTGCTTAATTCAGAGCAAAATTTAGCTGACAAGATCCAATTTACTGGTTATGGTTTGTGATGTGGAAAGGAACCAGCCTGATTCTCAAAGCTCAGAGCTTGCAGTTAGAAAATGTACATCAGCAAACTTGATTCAAAGGCAGTGAAGCGATAACCATTCAACTTCCCCAATGCAATTTTTATAGAGTCATTATTATAAACATAGCCACATATTAAAATGTTGTTGAAATATGGTAATAGCAAGAGTTTTTCAGACAGTCTATATTATTTTCTGAAGACATGTTCCCCATTGTACAGACACATAATGGTGTAGTCACATTTATGTTTTTTCCTTCCTTTTTTTTCTTTTTTCTTTTAAATAAAATTTATGTATAATAGTATACACAGGTTGCTGAACATGCTAAAACATATTCTGTTCAAAGCATCAGAGATCTGGGAATGGAGGAAACTGCTGAGAAATCAGAAGGTTATGTTTCCACATAAACTTTTCACAGCTGTAAGAGGCACTGTTAAATTCTTTGAGGCATAAAGGTAAATTATGCCATTTGCACCAAAAGACTATGTGCAGCGTACTGCATATATATTGATCCATATACTATTCCCTCACTAAAGTCTGTGGACAAACATATAACTTCACTGTGTAGCAGCTGCAAGTAGTAGTACCTAGTCAGATTTCAGAAAACCACAGATTTCTACTCTGTTGGAAGATTCCATTACCTGTCCTATTCAGTCAAAATTAGTTGGTGCCTCTGACAGTCAGCAAATATAAAAAAATAAGCCAGCTTTGCTGCTGACATTCAAGAATAATCCTTATTAGTTTCATGAAGGTTTAAATGCAAAAACTTTCCTTTCAAAAAGGAAATGCAAAAGTTTTCTTTCCTTTTAAAGTGTCTTGTGTACAGAAAAGAAAAGAAAAAAAAAATCAGCAACAACAAAAACCCAAAAAACAAACCCAGAAGAAGTTTCCTAGAAGAACAACAAATTTAGGCAGGTTCTAGGAATTGTATTTACTGTATTGCCAGAACATTCAACTCATAAATAAGCCTGAGTGCTGTGTAACAGTTTTCAGATGTAGTGTCAAAGATAGATAGTAAAATTTCGAAGAAAGACTACCCTCATGACATTCTATCAATTTGCCCATACTATCCATAGAATGTTATAAATAGTATTTTCCATTAAGTTTCATAAGACAAATAGTCCTGTAAGATTTGAGATACAATATAAGGATGCTAAGATATACACAGCCATTACCAAGGTAAAATCATACAATTATTCTGCTCAGCAAATCTGTTTATCTACATGGGTTGATTCTTCTGACCTCCATGATCCCCCTCTGAAAACTGTATGCACACAACACAGAGAAGCTTTCCTGCATCTGAAATGGATTGTTTAGAGAAATGAAAATGCAGCACACATAATTTGAGAATCTGCACTTTCCTTTTATGCAAAAGAATATTCTAAGGAACATCCAAACTACTGTTCTGGTCTCAGATCTATACAGATCTTGTCTAATGAAAGAAAGCTGACTCACTGGGGAACTCTGCTACTTTCAACTGTTTGAAAGGGGCAACTCCTCTGTCATCTTCAGAGCAGGAAGTAGTCCAAACAACAGTCAAGAAACTGCTCTTCAGCACTTAGTTGTACTACCAATTTTCTTTAACAGTTCTTCTTTCTTTGCAAATATTGTACATGCTTAAAGTTAAACTTAAAGCCAAAATGAAGAATGCAAATTACATTAGGAAAGTAATGTTTCTCCACATTTTAGATTCTTTTTTAAGGCAGCAAAAGATAGAATACCTACTGCTTTCTAATCAGGATATATCTCTTAAGAAAACTTTTTTTCCTCCAGATATTTTTTCCCCAAGTATTTCTTTTATTGTTTTGGTACTACTCTTTCACGCTATAGCTCATCTATTTCACCATTGCAATATCTATCTCACCTTCTTTTTCTCTCTTTCTCAGGGCAAACTTTATTTGCATGGGTGACATGAAAGCTAACTTGGTTAAATTACAGCTGGTAAGATGCAAATGTGAATGTAAACAGTGTGTGCAAATGGGACTGTAAAGTCTATCTGAGAGGGTGTTTGCCCAAAACTGATCATGCCAAAGAGATAGACAGCCATCAGCTGGGCCAAAAGATAGACTTTCTGCCCTTGCATATTCAAGGGAAAAAAAATCAACATATCTGCTATTTTACAGTTTCACAGACAGTTTGATTAAAGGAAGGTCAAGAATTCTTTTCTCAGTCAGAAAACCAAGAAGTGAATGAACTGCATATATCCATAATCTGATGCTGAAGGCAGACTCACAAATAAATGGAAAACAATAACCAGATCAATGTATTGTCTTTTGTATTTCTGTCTGCCTCTTGTCAGAAACTACTTTATTTTTAAGACCCACAATGAAATACCACTGCCAGAAGGTAACTCTCATTAAAATCAAGTATAAAACCTAATATCTTCCTCTGTCTTCAAATGCTTATGCAATTACTTCACATTACATGATTGTCAGAATAAACTACAATTCTCAGAGATCCCTCATTTCACCTGGCACAGGGTCTGCTGCCTACCTTTTTGTGATATTAAATCCAACGTTATCTTCTCTTTGTTTAAAATAGTGACAGAATGTCTAGTTTGTCAGTCTGGAAAAGGACTGAAATTTTTTTTATACCTGGCATCTGAAAGTTTCTGCAGTCCTTATTCTTCAAAGACGTTACAGTGGTCATAAAAACCAAAGCTTTGCCTGTAACACCTGCTGTACACTCATATGTTGATGTACAGGATGTCTTTGCCCCTAACTGAACATTTCCCCTTTACTAGCAAAATAAAAAAGAGAACCACCTTGCTTTCTGAGCTCATCGCCCTTGCCCCAGAGCTTGATTTGTCTTAGCGGTATCATTGACTCCTCCATGGATGAGTAACAAGGGGTAATATTGCAAGGCTTGGTTTCTTGCATCTACTCTTTTCTTGACAATTAAAAGGTGTAACACTGGAGGAATCTACAGGGGAATTAAGAGGAAATAATATGAATTCTTTTACAATGAAAGAAAAGATAGTGACGATGTTGTAGAGAAACATCCTAAAGATGAACTGTCTCTTGGAAGGTTACTTTTTTCTAGTTTTATCAGAAGCTTATCTTTATTTCTAGGTTATTATTTATGGATGACCAAATGAGTGACCAGAACTAGTTAAAATGCAAAAGCAAATAAAATTTAGTCTAATTACTATTTAAACATAAGACAAAAAAAATAGTTCACATATAAACATGTTTGTAGTTTTAAACTCAATATCAGAAAGTATTCTGAGTTTTGTGCAGAGAACAAACCACAGTAACAGGATGGCTCATACCACTGCACAGATACCTTCTCATGATCTATAAAGTTCACATGTAGAAAAAATATAGCTCTCTGCATCTTCTTCCCCAGAAATCCCTTTAGACAGATTAGCTGTTTATATAGACACAAATACTCTTGGAATAACTGTTATACAGGTATAAATTGATTTGAAATTATTTAATCAATTTTAAAATTAAAATTGGTTTGGCTGATTTTCTAAATTGTGCAAGACAAAGAGATTGATCCTGACTGTGAAATTGGCAGAGAAAATATACATAAATATACACATTTTCACACATACACGTACACAAAGTACCTATTAATTGCAGCAGAGAATGAAGTGAGTGAGAGTTTTGAATAAAAACATGGGAATATGCAAGTTCCTATAGATTAAGGACATATTTATTTGGTGTTTTAGGTTTATAAGCCAATTAACCTTTTGAAAGAAAAACACTTTTTTTAATTAAACGAATCAATAACTTGACAACTCAGACTAGAACTGTAAGCATAATAAATAGCTTGAGAATTTTACCCATGAGCTTCATCCATGAGTTTCACTCAGAAAGCATGCTATATTTATTAACAGGTACCCACCTACATCTTTAAATTAGTAGTTGATCTTAATAGCAAAATAATTTTTCTCATTGTTCAGTAGTCACAGAGTGTTACCTAATAGAGCCATTCAGGCTGCCGTAGCTACTTTTGCCTAGTTCAGAGTGATTCTTACAGTTCTTTTGGGATCTATTTGATATCAGAAATAGTCTCCAGTCTGGATATTGGTCATAAATTACAGCACATCCAAATGTATTTATTATCTATGTGCATCTCGTCTGCTTTTCATTAGTTTTCATTACTTGAAAATCTTTCTGTAATGACAGAAAAATGCTCTATGTTGACACCTTGGTCCTTGACCACCATCATTGGTGTAGACAGACTGCTGACACCCTGCCTTCTCACACCCTGTCCCTTGACCAATGTTGACAGTGTAGTCAGGATGCTGCCTGCATTATCTGTATAAGGTACAATTCTCTCAAATCACACTGCCATTGGTGGACACAAGGAGTGGTGTGACTCTCACCTGCATTCAAAAGGCATTTGCACAATCGGCTCTTGCTGTCAGATGACTTGGACGTCAAGCATCCCTGACAGTCTGACAGAATCACGGCATCGTTTATGACCCTGTGTTTGTTATTGGTGATTGGGTGAATCACCATACAGGTGCATTGTTCCTCATCTTTCTTACTGCCTCAATAAATTTTGGTTTATAAAGTGTTGCCAGACTCCATTACTGTTCAGAACACATATGTTTACTCTCTTACTGGACAGAAAGGGGAGATCTGAGATCCTTCCCTCTACAACAGCCAATTGTGGATGTTTGGCAAAGTCATGCATAGTCAAAAATCATTAGCACAATTATGATTTATAAGAAAAGATGACACTTAAAATACAAAACCAATTAATAAATGTAAGTTACTGACTTTTTCTACTAGAAAATACACAGTGTTTCTTGGAATACCCTATGCCTTGTATTCATTTGTCTTACTTGGCTGCAATGTATTTTCCTGTTAATAGGATCTTGCCTTAGAAAGGAAAAGAAGGAGTAGTCACAAAGTGGTTTACTGGGTGTAAGTGAAATAGACATTTTAAAAACTCTTTAGAATTCATATTAGTTTTGGAATTCAGTAACTCTGGCAAATATAAGAAAATCATATTTTTGTTTCCAACTTCTTATCTATTTTTTCATACTGATAATCAATACATTAAATCTGGCATATATGAACAGTTGTTAAAACCTCCCTGAATTTAAATTTAAAGTACAAAATAACTGCAAATTGAAATATTAAAAAAAATTGTTAGAATTATTTTTTTAAGACTGAAGAAAAAAATATTTTAGTAAGAAATTTTAACAAATATAATTCTAAAATTATGTATTAAATTTACTACTTATGTAATAAAGTATATAGTCAATCACTTTCTTTAGTTAACAAGAATATTTGTGTTCTTCCATTTGTTTTAATCTTGCATGTAACAATGTTGCTTATTCATGTAAAAGTGATCTTATAAGAAAATACTGCATTGATAAAAGAATTTTAGGCACTACAAAACACACAGAGGTGATTTCCAATTAAATATTTCTATTGCCACTTTCCAAGCTAAACAATATTATTTTAATTTGTTTCTATCAAATCAAATGTGAAAATCAATATCACCCTTCACGTGCTCTATTAGAGGGTTAAGGAAACCAGTTAAACGTCATTGAGTAATTACACAGAATAAGTCAAGCTTGAACTGTTATCACTGAGGGACATGTTATCTAAAAAGAGACTAAAAAAGTAACTTTACTGAATACATTTAAAAAGGGAAAAATGTTGTAAATGGATGAAAGACAGAAAGATATAACACAAATATTTATCCGAGAAAATTAAAATTCCTAACTAAGAACCATGAAATAAAAATAACAGGTACCATGTTGTAATTTAAAAATGCAGTAAGAGACTTAATATTAAGTATTCTCATCTGAAGGCAAAAGTTTGGCTCAAAGTCAATTCTTTCCTAAAGGATGTGCCTTAGTTATACATAAAGGATAAAAATGTACACATATTGGAGAAAAGCAGCCTTACATGTGATTTCTATATATTTTGTCCAAACAGTTCTGCATAAAAAATAAAGATGTTCAGCACTCTGGGTGACATATATGCACCAGTCTTTAGATTATGGTGACTTTTATCCATAACCTGCCCTGCCCTGCTCTTGTAATATACAGCTAGAAAAAAATCAGGGTAAAAACAGCTTCTTCTGGCAGCAATTTTAGAAATATTTTTTTTACAATATTTTGCTAAAATCAGGCTGAGAACTAACTTTATAAAACTACCTGACAGGATTTTTTTAAATAACTTTGCTAACAGGAATACACAAGACTATAGATCAGATATCTCTTTCTCTCCGAAATATTGAGGAAGGGGCAAACATCTCGTAGAACCTGATAAATGAGTGAAAAGAGTAGAATTCTATTTTTAAATGGGAAAGAGGTCTACTAACTCTTCAGCTGAAGAGTCAATGGTCTGTGGCAAGAGAATTGACCTGCTTTTGGGCAAACTTCTTACTTTCAGTGTGTAAACTCTGCAAACTGGGTTTCTACTTGTGTCCAAGCATGTATTACAGTTAATGGAAGAATAGGTCTTGATGCAGTTGTATATAATACTGGTCTCTGGTGCTATCTGAGATACACCTAGGGGCACTTCATGTCTTCCAGTTCCTGGTACAGAAGGGCACAAGTCTCCTGAAGGTCAGGTCTTGTTTTGTAACTGTCAGGTCCATATGATGATTATAGTCATTAGAGAGCTAGGTTTGAATTCAGTTGCCCACACACAAGCATGTATTACAATTCCATAGGTTTCGTTTTTTGACATTCAGATGATGCTGGCAAATATAACAGAGTGTTGTGGGAGATGTAAAATCTTCTAAACTCACAGCTGAGGCAGAATGTTAAGGTATGCTGGTTGGCTATCTTTAGAGAACTGGATTCTGCCCTAAGGCTTCTCAGATTTCATTAATATTGGGCATTAAAACAGCTGAATAAAAAATAATGGAGTCTAAAGGGATAGTCAACTTACCAGAGGAAGAGTTGTTTTTCTGTTATTGTCCAGTCCAGAAACATCAGGAAAAACTGTCTCTCACTGTCCATACAGTGCTTAATAGAATGTGATTCACAACTCCAAGCATTACAAGAATACGTATAAAAATTAGAAATATGAACAAAAAGAAGGTTTTGTCCCAAATTCAGGAAGAAATAAATCACAGAACAAAGAAAGATAATAAAATGTTGCTGAATTTATATTGAACTTAATAAATAGACTCTTTCAGTTCCACAAGGTGTGTATCACAGGGGTTTCACGGTACAAGATTAAAAAAGAAAGATAAACAAAAAATCTTTCATAGTTCAGAAGACCAGCTGAGATAGGAATTGCAGAGAAATACAGTTGGAGTGTAAAAAACAAATACAAAAAGAAATGTTCTATAAACATTGGATAAAATAATTAAAAAATTCAAGAAGTCTTGAATTTATCTGGTAAACCAGATAAACAGAAAATAAGCATACTTTGTGAAATAGTCTTTATCAGACTAACCAACTGATCATTTTTATATACATGGACATTTTTTCAGTATTTTTTATTATTATTGAATTTCAACCAGAAAAGTAGGACATAAATAAATCAAAGCTGTACATACATGTGTGTTCATCTAAGTACACTTGCATAATTCACTTAAATGCTCTTAGTCCATGGAATGTATAAAAAGGCCTAAGCAGAAATGTCCAACTAACATGTATACACAATCTGAGACGTTAGGCATGTCTACATATTCTATAGTATACTATTCTAAAAAGTATAACAGTGTACTGATTTTTTAAGATATTTTTGCAAACAAGAACTACCAATGGAAATTAAAAAGCTAAGAAACTGTTCTGAGTCCCACATATAATGAAAAGAAGTTTGTAAAACCTGAATTTATGATAAGTGGTCATTTAATATTACAGCAGATACTTCATTTTTCTAAGAGACCATAATTTACTAACGACAAACGGAACAAAAAGGATAGTTTAGGTAGCACTACAGTCATCCTGGTACAAAATACTACCAAAGTATAAGCATTTTTAATCCTCCTTTCTTTCATTCTAGATTCAACTTTCCCATTGCAAAATGTTTAATAGTTATTAAGTAATTTGTATAATCCTTCATCACCCCTTTTGTTGTCAGTGCTGAGGAATTAGTGGATTCTGAATGATAATACCTTGTTTTCTACATCTGTTGGCATAGCCCTTAAAATCAGACGGGTTCTCATTCTTATTATTTGCTTTTCAATTGTCCAGGGCAGGAACCAGCACTTTATCAGGAGACTTCATTTCCTGATGAATATTCAGAAAGCTCAATGACTATTTCTAAAAAAAGAAGGTTTTCACCTAAGTAAAAAGAACAAAAAACCCAAAGAAGGGAAAATAAGGCAAAACAACCAAACAAACAAAAAAAGGAATTAACTTGTGAAAATTGTGCTTTAAGCAAATTGCCCAGTCTTAGCATTCCGAAACATGGACAAAAATGGTCCTGGTACAGATTTTCTTAACGTCCAAACTCTTCTTTCTTCTTTCATATGAATAACACTTGAATTGTGTAAAAAAAACCAAAAAACAAACCACCAGAAAATTCTAAAAATTAAGTTTAACATCCCTCAATGACTTATTTTATTCATCAGTACTATTAAACTAATGAAGTAGAATATTGTTAGTAGTTTCACATTTCATTTGTAATAATGATATGCTGGTGGCATTACTTTCTATGGATAATACATTTTCAGCTGCCAGGGCCAAATCCTGCTAGGATTTTTATTCTTGGTCTTCGAATGAAAAGCAAACATGCTGAGTAAAATTCACTAAAATACTACTTCAATATCAATTAGGGTTTTTTTATTTCAGCAGTATTTTCAGAATGTAACAACTAGCATTATGACTAGAGGATTAAACTAGTTCCTAGCATAACACACAAAGGGAATATAGACTCATACAGAATGCATCTGGTGGGCAAAAGGCAAATGTTCCATAGACTTCAACATTTTTGCTCTGGCACCTTTTTCTTGTGAGTACTTCACATGTGGATGTGACTACAGTCTAATAAATGATCTAGTTAACAATGTTTATAATATTTATGAGCTTGTATGTTATTGAAGAAGTAAAGATGTCAGCTAGATTTTTAAAACCCAGCAGGGAGATATCTAATGGACAGGTAGAAAGGGAAATTTGTAATTGTAAATTGAGCCATGTATAAAGTACCAAGAGATTAAAAAAAAAAACAAAACAAAACAAAACAAAAAAAAAACCAAAAAAACCACAAACAACCCAGAAGCAAACAAGATTTGTTTCTTAGAAGCTACCCTTGAGACTAACTTTTGAGTCATTATCAAGGAAAGTATTTTACTTTCTGACAAGAACTAAGTACCTTCCTCAGGCTAGTCTTCAGTCAAAATAGGTACATGACTTCCTCCAAACATCTTTTCTCCCTCATTACTAGCTTGTGAGATAGCGAAAGAGAAGACGAACATAAGGAAGTAAAATGAGGAACTTTGAGTTGGAAGTAGTCACAAAGTGGATGACAACTATTAGTCTTAAGCAGATGTAGAGGACAGGTATGGTATTTTATGGATGGAGATGAACATGGCTTCCTACTCACAAAGGGGGAAAAAGGGATTAGCTGTTGAACACAAAAGGGAGATGACAGAAGAAAAATTGGCATAATTTACCTTGTATTCGTCAGTGTTTCCTTGTTTTTTCTGCACTCAGTTGACTTCAATGTTCTCATATTCATAAATCTTGTAGCCCAGGGAAGTGAAAGGTAAAAAATTGTGGCCTAATATAGGTGCCTAACGTAATTATTGCCACACTGAATTATTGAGAATCTGATGTCATAAGATGACCGCCTCAGTTTTTTATGCAGGTAATGGAGACATATGGGAGCCTCTGAATACCCACAGAAGGTTTATAGGTGTCTCATTTTACTTCTGTTTACTCTACAGAAAAATATTTTAAAATGTTAGACAAGTCCACCCCTGGATGTTCTATCTGTTTACCTGTTTACCTTATTTCTAAAGCTGGGAAAATGGTGATAATAGCTTTATGTAGTTTTATTTGTTTTATTCTCTTGAGAAAAGCATTTACAGGGATGTGGGAGATGGAGGTGTTTCAAGGTATTAAAGTCTAAGTAGGATCCTCTACATTACAATGTTGACAGGTGGTCCTGAATACCAGGCAGCAGTCATCTCTTCCTTTCAGAGCAGGCTAGTATCAGGCAGGTGCATAAGAAAAAAAACAAACAAAACAAAACAAAACAAAAAAAAAAAAAGAAAAAGAAGAAAAAAGAAACCAACTTGTTTAGTATTCAGGGAATTGATTCATCATGGATCAGAATGTCATGGGTGAGAACCTGAGAATCTTACAGATGAGTTTGGCACTTATGTCACCACCAGTGAAGTTATTATTAGTTATGATGACTTACGGCTTTTAGAAGTTTTGGGGAGAACTCAAATAAAGTATAAATAAGCTACCCACTTAAACCTGGATCACAGTAACATGCTAGATAGAAGGAAAAACAGGATTTCTTTTCCACATTTACAGAGCTATAGTGTCTAGAGGAATTTCAAGGTAAATAGATAGTATAGTTCATAGTGAGTTTCTACCCCATAGAGTTGGGAATTGTTATAAAGTACCCTAGAAGACATTCAAAGCTTGTATGTGTAAATATTTGAAGTAATACCAAAGTACGGCCTAGCCTTTAGTCTCTCTATGATTAATCCCCCCTCCCATTGTTTGGTATTATATGCTCTTAGAATTTCCTGAATTCTATTCAGCCTTCTCTATTTTTTTTATATGAGATCTAATTTCACTTTGGTTTTACAAAAATGAATGAAAAATCCAAGTGCTAGACAGTACTGTCAGCTCTTCTAAACTTTAGATTCTTGTAAATATTTCCCAGTACAAAAAAGGTGTTTTTTTCAACATGTTATTGTCTTATTTATTTCTTAGCCATCAAAGTGTTTATCTGCTTTATTTTAGTCTCTCTCTCAAAAAAAACCCAAGCACACGCACACAAAACCAACACACTTTGGAAGTCAGTTACATCCGAGAGCTAGTAAAGTACATAAGGGACAAGATTTTTTTCTTGCCACTTCAGTTTTGCTTTCATGCAGTAACAAAGTGACAGCTATACTCATATTTTCATGAACAAATAATGATGTAAATTCTAGTCCTTCATTCCAGCTGAAGTGGAGAAGGCGGATGTGATACAAATTACTGGTTTGGAGGGTTTTTTTGGAGAGTAGGGTTGTTGTTGTTTGTTTGCTTTAGGGTTTTTTTTTGTTTGTTTTTTGGGTTTGGGGTTTTTTTCCCCGCCTTTCTAAGGATTTCTTGTCTTCATTTTGTAAAAAACTGATGTAGAGTTTGGGGGTTTTTTAATGGTCTGTTCATCATGCAGTTCTAAAGACCGGAATACCACAAACTCAGTCAGTCTGGAAACCCAAGCCAGTGCACAAATGTTTAAACCCATAGGTTAATAATATAGTTTTCACTGCATGGATATCCCAAACAAGGCTGCAGCAATAACCTATATGGAAGTTGTCCCAGATTGCTTCCACCGATTATGCCACACATTTTAGTGATGTGGGCAAAAGTAAAGCACAGACAATTGATACAATAATCTTCCTCTGGGAAGATTGCATACAATGGTAAATACTGAATTAAAATTTTTGTTTATAGGCCTTTGTTGTGGTTTTGTTTAGTTCAGGTGATAGAAGTTACACTGGGATCATTACATTGGTTAAAGAATCTATAAATTATGATGATTAGCCTCATGTTTCCAAACTGTTAATAAAGTTCAAATGCTATACTGAGTTAGTTCCTGCTTGGGCATCACTGTGGTGGTTTAGAATACCTACTACAATAAGCATGTTTACAAAACAATCTTTAGGTGCTAACAATATAAAAATATTTAATATTACAGAAAAAAAAATATTTCAGCCATTTGAAAACTCTCCCTTGTTTTATTAGTGAAATGTTCTAAGGCAATGAACTGAGTGAGGCTACACGTATATTAATAGCTGAATGTATTTAACAACAGAAAAAACTTTGGAGCAAGTTTGAAGGAAACATTCCAAAATGATTTATTGAAATACTACAAAGAAAAATTAAGCATTTTTTCTTCTTAATGTTCCGGTCATTATAATTATTATTATCTAAACCCAAGACTGAATATTAAAAAGACACATAAACACGTTTCTCTTTAAATCAGCAGCAAATCAGGATTTTAAAAATTAATAGTTAATGTTAACCTAATTATATATTCTTTTGAAAAAAACCTTAAAGTAATATAAAATGAAATATTTACTTATTTATTGTTACCATTTTAAGTGGTGAAAAATAAAAGATTTTTCCTGTGTGATTGTAGAAGTACAATATTTAGTCACACTTGCTATAAAAAGTATTTCAGCATCTAACAAAGAAATTAATCAAACTCAAGTGATCATAACATGCTATGCAATGAGTGGTTACATATGCATTGGGAATATTTTGTGTTGAATTTCAAATATCTTGTGAGATTATTGTTGACAAAAGTTGATTAGAAAAGCTTGTAAAAAATAAAAAAAAAAAACCTGTGTCTACTTCTCAGTTTACTTAGCACCATAATGTTCTGTAAAAGAGTGAAAAATACATATAACTATGATGAAATATTCTAAAAAAATAAACAGAGCCAGACCCCCTAATAATATCTTTTTTAAAATAATACTGTTATTTTATGACAGAAGTAGATACTCAGTTGTTCTAACTCTCATGGAAAGGAATGATGGGACACTTCTGTGTGCAACAGAACACTTCCCCTCATGATGGCATTTGTGGGTGAATTCTCAGAATGGGGAAGGGTGTGGAAAGTGTTTTTAACTCACTACAGAGTCTAAACACCTATCATTCTTATGGCTGCCTTCCTGTCAGTCAGATTATTGTCCTTCATATGTAAAAAGAAAAGTGTTCAATGAATGTTTGCTACTTCAAATTTTAGCACAGAGATGAAGGGAGACTTTTAGATATATTTTGCATATTGAGGTAAGCATTTTGGAGCCATGCAGTCTTTTTAATGTCCAACACAACACAGGTATAGACAAGTGGTTTCTCAAAGAACTATGCTAAAAATATATATAATAATTTCTGCTGATCAGGTCTGAAATGAATAATGTGATAACTAGTGTGTTAATAAATGTGAAAGGTATTCTACTCAGAATCTTACTCTTTAAAGAAGATCTTTTATTGAATTATATGGTCCATCGTCCTTAGTTTTCCTTTAGCTATTTCAAGGGCTAACTGCTGTACTCCAGTAGTGTTGTTACAGTTTGTTTTGGTGTTTTGTTTTGGTTTGTTTGTTTGTTTGGTTGGTTGGTTGGTTTTTTTTGGAGGAGTTTCATTTTTTCAGCATTTATCTATCCATCTGAAGCCACAGAAGTTGCATGAACTCATATGCATTGAGTTGTGTGTTAGTACTGAGGCAGGCCTTGTTAAGAAAAGAAATTATAAAAGCTTTATATATCATCCCTTACTGCCAGAAAATTTAGTGTGATTAGATTAGTATGAATGATACTAAAATAAAAAGACATTATTTTTCATGCTAATATAGATTCCTTCTGCCATTTTCAAGTCAAACAATGATCATGAGTGAGACAGAATGAATAGGTGAGTCAGTCATAATCCTAAAAATCTTTTAGATGTAAAAAGTGGAAATCTATATTTTCCTCCAGTTTAGCTTGTTCAACTGAATAGTGTAAATAATACATTGAGAATACACATATTAGATGTTCTTTCAGAATAACAATACTAAGAAATATGAACAGTTACGTTGATGTTAAAAAATGTAGTTTTTACACTGGATATAGTACCTTGCAATAAAAGCTAAATGAAGTGTACCAGAGTGCAGTCAAACAACTTTATAAGCAAGTACATATCATAGAATCATATAATGGTTTGGGTAGAAAGGACCTTAAATATCATCTAGTCCCACCCCCCCTGCCATGGGCAGAGACACATTTCCACTAGACCAAGTTGCTCAAAGCCCCATCCGGCCTGGCCTTGAACACTGCCAATGATGAGGCATCCACAACTTCTCTGGGAAAGATGTTCCAGTGCCTCACCACCCTCATAGTGAGGAATTTCTTCCTAATATCTAACCTAAATCTACCTTCTTTCAGTTTAGAACTATTACCCCTTGTCCTATCACTACACTCCCTGATAAAGAGTTCCTCCCCATCTTTCCTGTAGGCCCCCTTTAAGTACTGGAAGGATGCTATAACGTTTCCACGGAGTCTTAGATTTATAGAATCATTTAGGTTGGAAAAGACCATCAAGATCATCAAGTCCAACTGTAAACCAAACACTGCCAAGTCCACCAGTAAACTATGTCCCTAAGCACCACATCTACACATCTTTTTAATACATCCAGGGATGATGACTCAACCACTTCCTTGGGCAGCCTGTTCCAATGCTTGACAACCCTTTTGGTGAAGAAATTTCTCCTAATATCCAGTCTAAACCTCCCCTGGCACAACTTGATGCCATTTCCTTTCATCTTTTCATTTGCTACTTGGGAGAAGAGATTGACACCTACCTCACTACAACCTCCTTTCAGGAAGTTGTAGAGAGCAATAAGGTCTCCCTTCAGCCTCCTTTTCTCCAGACTAAACAATCCCCAGTTCCCTCAACCTCTCCTCATAAGACTTGTGCTCTAGACCCTTCACCGGCTTTATTGCTCTTCTTTGGACACACTCCAGCAACTCAATGTCTTCCTTGTACTGAGGGGCCCAAAACTGAACACAGTATTTGAGGTGTGGTGTCACCAGTGCCAAGTACAGGGGCATGATCATTTCCCTACTCCTGCTGGCCACACTATTCCTGATACAAGCCAGGATGCTGTTGGCCTTCTTGGCCACCTGGACACACTGCTGGCACATGTTCAGCTGGCTGTCAACCAACACCCCCAGGTCCTTCTCCACCAGGCAGCTTTCCAGCCACTCTTCCCCAAGCCTGTAGCATTGAGTGGGGCTGTTGTGAACCAAGTGCAGGACCCAGCACTCAGCCTTGTTGAACCTCATACAATTGGCGTCAGCCCATCAATCCAGCCTGTCCAGATCCCTCTCTAAAGCCCTCCTACTCTCAAGCAGATCAACACTCCTACCCAACATGATGTCATCTGCAAACTTACTGAGGGTGCACTTGATACCCTTGCCCAGATCATTGATAAAGATATTAAACAAGACTGGCCCCAACACTGAGCCCTGGGGCACACTGCTTGTGACCAGCTGCCAACTGGATTTACCTCCATTCACCACAATTCTCTGGGCTCGGCCATCCAGCCAGGTTTTACCCAGTGAAATGTATGCCTATCCAAGCCATGAAAGGCCAGTTTGTCCATGAGAATACTGTGGGAAATGGTGTCAAAGGCTTTACTGACGTCTAGGTAGAGAACATCCACAACCTTTCCCTTATCCACTAAGTGGGTCACCTTGTCATAGAGGGAGATCAGGTTAGTCAAGGGAGACTTGCCTTTCATAAACCCATGCTAACTGGGCTTGATCACCTGGTTGTCCTGTATGTGCCTTCTCTTCTCTAGGCTAAACAATCCAAACTCGTTCAGCCTGTGCTCATGGGGGAGGTGCTCCAACCATCTTCATATAAATCTACATATATACACACATATATACACTCACCAAATATTTCTGAATATTTTAAGTCCTATATAGAATTGAAGCTTACTGTAAATGCAAACACTTAATAATAAGCATTAATCTGTCATCCTATCTTTATAATTTAGCCAATCTATTATAGATGTAAAGCTTCAATTCTCAAATATACATGAGTATACTCCCCTTGAGAAAACTATTTTTTCTGTTTCATTTAACAAAACACTTCCATCTAAAACTGTTGAATTTAGAAAACAACAAAATATCTAAATTTATCTTCAAAAGTAGATAAACTGTAAAAAATATAAAGAAACAACATTTTGCATAAAAAATATCTCCTGCTACTCAAGACCACCTTATTTTTTTTGAATTTTGGTTTTGTTTGTTCTGTTGCTTGAAGCACTCATTTTGTGCCCCATAACTCATTTATCATTGTCTCTTTAGCAAGCACTGTAATACAGGTTTAATGGTGTAAATTACCTTTAAATATTTCAATATACATTTAGGGATTAGTTATTAAATTTTGATCATGTTACCTTTTGCATGACTCTTGTTTCAGGGAGAGGTACCTGTGGTGTTGGTCCAAAGTGAAAGGTGCTCAGTCACTTGTATTTGTGATTTTTGCATATGGGATAGACATGGGGGCAAGAAGATTCCTTGAATAACTTTAATAACCTTGTAAGAGCAAGCAAAGTCTCCTCAAAAGTAGATGTGCATTATAAAAAACATATACATTTCCACTCGGAAGATCTACCAGTACTCTTTGGTAAAATGCCCAGCCTCCTTTGTGTAATTCACTGAGGAATACTTCTATCTCACTCTGTAAATAAGCAGGTAAGATTAGAACTCACTGCTCAAAAGAGACAAAGAAGGTATCTTAATATAAACACACCTTTTTAACTGTCATTTGATAAGCATGGACCAACTGGATCAAAACCCAGCTACTTTTCATTTGCACTAACAATGAGATGTGAAATCCCACACAAAGGGATATGACACGAAACCTCTTACATTCTTATTAGTACTATTGTCCTCCAGCTTACCCTCAGAGCTAAAATCTTAAAGGATAGGATTTTCTCCCAAGACATTTTGAAATACATTAAGTGAAGAACTCAGCTTCTCACTGACTATGTCTCTAGCCCGTGAAAATAAAAGAATTCCTGGCCTATCTTTTTGTTGCACTCTGGGCAAGTAATCAAACATGTTCTGCTGGGATGTATCAGCCTTTCAATTTGCTGGGTTGAGAATACGTATCATTTTCAAATAAGAAAATTATACTCTTCAGAAAGTCTTTTCATTTTTTTAGGGAAAGTTTTCAAACCTGCCCAAACATTCTATTTTCCAAATGCTCAAGAACTGCTTTGGTTTTCTTGCCAGTATTGCCTCTGATTTGCAAGTCAAAAGAAAAGATGTGAGGGATGTTGTTCGATTAAACCGTGACCTTACCAACTAATCTAGGAATTATTTAGTAATGCAGACTTTCACTCCTTTTCTTACTTCTTCCTTTTTGAGAAAGACTACCCTCAGCCTGTGCTTAGGACACATTAACTTTCTCCTCATGCAAGGAAAAGGAAGCTTCATGCATGAGTTGTTAGACCACTCCTTGTTGTTTCTTTGAGACACTATTGCCTCAACCCTTTTCTGATTTCTACTAAGGAATTGCTCCATTTTGGAATTAGTACCTGACACTTGCTAAATTGTTGGGTTGGGTTTAGCATATACTAAATCCAGAATTTTCCATGAGAAGACAGAGAACCTCCTTATACCACTCAAAAATCAGTCTAAAAGTCAGGGCAAATTCCCTGCCTAGCCTTAAGAAAAGTAACACATAATTGCCATAAAATATCAACTATGCAAGAAATAAGCACCTTAACCAGCAGGTAGAAGAATAAGTTATTAGTTCAGGGATGAGAGACAGGGAAATATTAGCTGTTGTACAGGGAGTTTAACTCAATCCCTTAGTCATTCTCCATCACTGGAGATTTTCTATCAGCCTTAAGGAGGAGCTCTTTCAAGAATGATGACCATTTATTTGCAATAAGACAACTTTATTATTGTTTCCTTGTTCATTTCCTCCTCCATCATGTGAAGTTTCAGAAATTCAGTCTAGATAGGTAAACAGCATAGAAAGTTTTAATGGATCTGCAACCTGTTTTTTAGCTGATAGCAAATATAACAGACTCCACAGCCTGATTTACTTGATACAAAGAATAGATGATAGAGATACTAAATATAGATTTTCAGGGTTGTCATCTGTCCCCTAGAAAAATAGAAATATCAAAAGCAATTGACAATAAATGAAAGTTGTTAGATTCTGAGGGCTTAATATATTCTGCAGCATTGTATCAATGCTGAAGCATTTCAGAAATAATAAATTAACACCCTAGTGAGTTATAAATATGTAACTAATCCTGCTTTACACAGATCAAAACTAATTTTTGTAAGCACTTTGACTTGAATGAAAGCACATGGAAAGATCCCCTGAAACTGGCTTTCCTTCATGATAAGCTAATTTCCAGAATCTCGGGTTTGTGGATAGCTTTATGACAAACCTGGAAATTCCTGACTATTAGTTTTGCTCTTCATATGCCCTACTGGTGTCATGGTTTTGGCTCTACAGGAATGAGTTTGCTTTTGTGTAGGCGGTGGGCATTGGAGCTGCCCCAGAAGTATGTTTCTGAGCCATGCACAGCTTTGGGGGAAACTTAGCCTCTCTCAGTCCCAGGCTGCTGACAACTTCTGGAAAATGAAACATGGAAAATGGGTGTCAATACCAAAAGTGAGGTCATGGATACAAAAAAAGGAAGATACTAACATCTTATAATCCCTATGAAATAATTACTGCTTTGTATAATCTCCAGTCAGGGGAAAAAAGGTCAGCAATATTTATTCAAAAATTGTGAAATTAACATTGATATCTCTTCTCCAAAATCTCTGTTTATATTGCTGTCTTCACAGATAGCCATTTAACAGTCAGTGCAAAGAACTTTGTTACTGAGGTGTCATACAGATGATATGTTATCTCAGAGATTTGATTATTGGTCTTCCTAGTTTATTGTTTTGCAGAAGGTAGTTTCAACTGAACACACAATTTGTTCTTTGAGAAAAAAAAGAATATATTTCAGGCTATTGAATTTCTGTATTTTAGGTTAGATTGTTTCAGAAATTCAGAAATTAATTTTATCTCTCAGTCAACAAAGCAGAATACTATGTAGAACTCGGGCAAACACTTAGATGGATAGTAAACATACTTAATTATATTTTTGACCTCAACTCCAATTGTATAAGTCACTGAAACCACTTCCAATGGAAGAGATGGGTTATACTAAGAGTCTTATTCTTGATAATGCATTATTCCTAAAGTTTGTCAAAATGCACTAAAAGCAATAAAAATATTGTTTTCATTTCCACATAATGGTAGGTGAGCAAAAAGCTTGATAAGTATGGAGTTAATTAAGAAGATATATCAAAGAATGAGAATTCAACATTCCATTTTCTAGGGTACCTTACAATGCACTTCTGATTCTCTTGTCAAGGATAATTCACCTTGCTCTATGTCATTATTCCCATCAGCAAAGTAGAAAGCAGAATACTGTATTTAGCATTATATATTGGTTTTATACAGTCATGATAAAAAAGGCTGGATTGTAAAACTTCACTTAAAAGCTGAGTGGTCTCATGTTTAGCTTGGAGAATCGTATATTCCTCCCTGTATTTATTTCCTGCAGCAGTCTGGAAACTTACAGGCTGATCATCTCAACAGCTCATCTTCAACAAAGAATAAAGATAGCAAAATGACATAAGTCAAAGCTTTCAGGAAATGTATTTAAGTATTCTCAGTAAGGCAAGAAACTCAAAACAAAGCTTTTTGGTTAAAGATGGATTACTTTTTTGACAGCAGCATTTTAAAATAAAGGAGCCATAACTGCTGGTTTTGAGGCCTTTAGTGTTAATGTGTGAAAAAAACACACTACTGCACTGTTCTTTTCCAAGAAATTCCATATTTTATGCTCCAGGTTTCTGGATGGTAAAGAACTTTGATAAGAAGTAGAATTCATGGTGCTTGACAGAGACCGAGTTCTCAGGATACAGACGTGTAGAAGGACAACATAGGCTCTTTTCCGCCTATGTGCCAAGATTTTCTTCCGCTGGCAACATTAAATGAATAGGCGAGAACAAAAGTGAGAAGGAAAGTGAAGAAAGAGCCTTAGGTGATGTCCTGCAGGCAGAACATAACCCAACTATACACCTGTGCTCCAGAACTGGTTGTGCTTCCCCCTTTCACAGCTGAGAAATGGCTGTTGCAATTTAGGGAATTTTCTACCTCAGTTATTGAATTAAGATGATTCTGGACATGTGTATTATGTAAAATTTAATTGTTTTAGATTTTTTTTTTCAGTTAGAAAGAGGAATCATCTAATAAGCTTAAGAATATCTAGGGTTAGAGGGTTTCAAATCAAGACGCTTGAAGTTCAGGATAAGGAGTATAAAATCTTGTTCTGGATCTCACATTTATGCATAAGCATAACACAACATATAGTTGTGTTTAGACTTCTCTTCTGGTATATGTCCTGGTTTATCTGGATATATCTGGGGATCTGGACTGGGCACTTCATTAGAGTCCTAGCTCTAATTTCACTTTTTTTTTAAATTATAAGAATATTACCTATAAAATAAACAAAAGTTTTTAATTATTACCTTCCCTTCCTTATAGGAAAAAAGGCCAACCAGACAGTTAACACTCTTTCTAGTCTCTTCATATGCACACACAAAACCATGGCAAACAAAAAGAAAAGTAAAATAATATGAAAAATGTATCTTTGACTAATATCTTACATTACAATATTGTATGATTGTCTTCCCTTCTTTCCTGCATCTTTAATATATGTTTTCAAATCTTGTAATAATATTTTCACTCTTACATTGAAATCATTGTACTCAGAATCCTGAACCTTATAAGTTTTATAAAGTTTTACAGTGAGGAATTCATATTCTCACTTTTCGGTTTATGATTCCATTTGTTTTCTTGATGCTAACATAACAATGTGTCTAGAATAAACATAACATGTTTGACTGAACCAAAGGGACTCATGTTTGGGAATCTAAGCCTATCTTGAGTGATCGATCTAAATATTAAGCTATAGCATCATTGTCTCTGTCTACATATAAACAACGAGACAAAGGCACTATTCACAGTGCCTTGGCCCCTATTCTCTAAAACCTGAACCAAGGGGAACCCAGTCCGCACTTCCAGATCACG
Organism: Morus bassanus; assembly: GCA_031468815.1. Taxonomy (NCBI): domain Eukaryota; kingdom Metazoa; phylum Chordata; class Aves; order Suliformes; family Sulidae; genus Morus; species Morus bassanus. The sequence continues at coordinate 52,216,502 of CM062568.1, read as the reverse complement.
CCTCAGCTATGTTTTGGTTGTTTTCCTGCAGAAACTGAGCAGTTGGGGATGAAATTGAGATGTGACTAGAAATTGTTTCTGGACTTGTGAAATGCTCCCAGACCACACCCCTCCCACTGGCATCTAAAAGCTTCTTTGTCTAATGATGTATGCAGCAGCTGTTTCTTACTTATACCAGATACAGCAGCTTTAAAGGAGATAGTAATGGTATAATAGTGATTTAGAATAGTCACTAGTTTTATGGATGTCTTAAGTTTAAGTCTCCAGCTAAAATCAGCTTGAACTGGAATAAGAATACCTATATTGTAAACTTTTTAGACAGCGGTTTTCATTCTCATACTTTCTTACTTATTTCCCTTATTCTTCAGGAATATTTCATTTTATTCTGAAGAAGAGCGACCCTAATTTTCAAAATCTTGAAATTCTTGATTAAACACAATTCTATTTTTACAGCCATTCCTAATACTCGAACTGGTTAATGCAGATGAAAGCTACATTTTAAGCACACTTTTGTTGGACTTTTTAATTCTACTTTTCAAAATATGGTTTTACAGCTTTATTATTCAGTAAATTACTGTGGTGAATAAATTTTCTTTTATACATAATTCATCTGCTGTGTTTGAAGTAGCTTGATTTAATCTTGATAATGGAGTTTTAACCAGTTTTCAAAGGTTTCAGTCTACATTATTTAAAATAGTTGGCTTAGATTGCAAGCAGCTGCAGCATGGGAAACCGTAATGAGGCAGGACCTTTCACTAGACACTCCTGGAGATGTAACTTTAGTTTTGTACTGATGACTGTGATTTCCCCTGGGATGCACCATGTCAACTGCTTGTGGGGTTATACTCCACAGAAAAATAAGTAACAATGGCAAGAGAGAAGCGCTGAGCATTCTTCTCTGTCCTCTTGGATGCTCTACTTCTTTGGCCTTCATAACATCATAGCTTCCACTTCCTAGTGTTTAAAGCATGTTGTCATGACAACTGATTGGAACAGTATTTCATTAGAGAATATAATTTACTTTAATCCCTTTTTTTTTACCATAAGTTATTCTATTTTTATTTTTTGTATTGCCTCACCTTCGTTGATTTACTATTTGGATTTCATAGGTTCATTTCATTTAGTAGACAAACCCTACTTCTAAGATCTACCCTGTGTGGAATCTTGTGTCCTCCTTTGAGTAAGTTTCTAAAATATAGTTAAAAAAAATCAAATAATGGCATGATATTCTTGCAGAAAAACAGAATACTTACTCAAATTTAGTTAGTTTAATTGTGGAAGATAAGGAAAGAGTCTACAGGGTTTAAATAATGACCATCTTTATAAGGAAACTTTTATAATTTTAAGCACACAAAATTAAAGTTTATGCCCAAGCCAGGTGCTAGGGTTTTTTGTATTCTGTCTGTGCTGATAGCATATGCTTTCCAAGGAAAAAAAAAAAAAATCCCCTTGTTTAACAATTCCTATATGAGCAGAGTTTGCAAGAAACAGCTAGAAAGACACCCCAGGAGGGGGACTGAAAAGCATCTAGTAATTTATGTAAAGAACACATCATGGGAGGCATAATTGCCATCAATTAACATAAATGTTTAGCTTGAGAAAAACAAAAATGTCAAGACCATTTATTACAAGTGCTGTTTGTAACAGAAATGAGTATTAATATGATTTGTGATATAGTTTATCTGCAATATATCTAAAGAATGTCAGTTTATTCCTTAATTATCACCTATGAAATACTATTGTTTCAAATTTCTCTGAATATGTATTCAATTAGAGTTCAACATCTTAGGTAAACTTCTAAATTATATTTATTTAGCACTTTATTTTGCAAGAAATACAACAGTATATCCCAATTTTGTGTAGCACAACATGACCAGAGGGTTCTGAGGTAAAGAAATAAAAAGTGAATATGTTTTACACAGTACACACAGAACAGTATAGAATTGTAGTCTATACATATTCCTCAGTATTTTGTCCATTTTGGTAAATATAACTGAAATGTTAGAGCTCTTTTATTTTTTTTTTCCCCCTTTATAATTCCATTAAAAAATTCATCATAACATAAAGATATACATTTCAAGGTAATTTGGGTTTCTTTTTTCTTGATATCTATCTTGAATTTACGTGGAAAAATATCCATAAAGTCAATATGAAGTTCAATTGCAGACCAGAATTGCTGGATCCTACGTAAAGTAATTTTAATTAATTTCTCTATATAAATTGAAGTATTAAGTAACCCGTCTGGTGTTAAAAAGAAATTGATTCACAACTGAAGCTCCTTTCTTCAGTAAAGAAAAAGACAGGTATGTATTTAAAAGTGTGAACTAAACAACAAACAAGAAGTTCTTTGTTATGCTTCAGGGGACAGCTTAGTCTGGGTAAAAAACAATATGAGACAGTAGTCTCCTGACACTAGGATAGGATCTTTGCCTCAGGATTTTTGCAAAAATCTGTTTATGATGTGTTCATATCAACGAAGAAAGTAAAACAACTTTTGTTATTTCTGTAAATGGATTACAATGTAGATTACCCCAATTGTAATGACTGAATTTTTTTCTTAGAGAGACACCCTCAAGGCTTTCAATTTCTCTTTTCTATTTGGTTAAAAAAAAAAAAAAAAAGCAAAAATAAAAAATGAGTTATGAAAAAATAAGTTTTAATTCTATGGAGTTTGCTTATAGTGTATATTTGTGTATATATAGCATATATAAACAAGACCATATTGTTTTATATGAATGGATGAAATGTATAAACATAGCGTATATAAATAAGACCACATTGTTTAATACTAATTCAAATAAATAAGAGAAGAGAAAAAATATTCCTGTTTCCCACACATCAGACCTTTATATTGAAGCACATCTCCTTTAAAGATTTTTTTGAAAGCAAACTGACTGCAGAAGGGAACTTTACAATAAAACGTACTTCTTGCTAACTGCTAAAATGGTCTCAGTCAAGGATCAGATTTGTCAACTGTCGTGGTTTAGCCCCAGTCAGCAACTAAGCACCACACAGCCGCTCGCTCACTCTCCCCACCCCAGTGGGAAGGTGGAGAATCGGAAGAGCAAAAGCAAGAAAACTCGTGGGTTGAGATAAGAACAGTTTAATATTTAAAATAAAATAGTGATAGTAATAATGGTAATGATAACAATAATGATTATGATAATAATAATAATGATAATGATAATATAATAAAGAAAAAGAAAATAACAAGAGAGAGGAATGAAACCCAGGGAAAAAAAAAAGGAAAAGGAAAAAAAAATGCAAGTGTTGCAACCGCTCACCACCCCCGACTGACACCGCCAGTCCCCGAGCTGCGATCGCTGCTCCCCCTGGCCAACTCCCCCCAGTTAATATACTGGGCATGACGCCACATGATATGGAATATCCCTTTGGCCAATTCGGATCAGCTCTCCTGGTTGTATCGCCTCCCCTCCCGGCTTCCTGTGCACCTGGCAGAGCATGGGAAGCTGGAAAAGTCCTTGACTAGTGTAAGCACTACCCAGCAACAACAAAAACATTAGTGTGTCATCAACATTATTTTCATACTAAGTCTAAAACACAGCACTATACTAGCTACAGTGAAGAAAATCAACTATCCCAGCTAAAACCATGACGTCAACTTAGGAGCCAATACTGGATCATTTTCAGTAACACAGATAACTCTTGCACTTGCTCTTATTTGATATTAAATGGAAAAGTTCAGAGTACTTATCTCTCCATAGTATTTCATAGGCTATGCATTTAGAATTTTACATGAATGTATTTTTAATGGATACCAATAATCTTGTTACGGTCACAGAGAATCTGCATGTCTTACGCTTGCTTCCTTTCTATCTGGTAGACAGGTACGAAGCTGGTCATTTTCTGCATGCATTTTTTAACTGTTGACATTTAAAGTAACAAAAAGGCAATCTTATTAGTGATCTTAATTAGCCAATAGAGAATTTGAAATTAAAAGTGAGAAGATGGAGATCTATGAGGAGATCCCTTAAGGAGTTTCTAGGCAATACATTCATTTAAGTTTATCTTCAATTACAGTGGTCTCTGGTTGCTGAGATGACACGTGCATAGATGGTTTTAATCTGAGAACTTGGATGATTCCTTTCATTCAGAGAAGATGGAGACATGCTAAGATATTACAAAGCAGTGAAGGTCCTAAGATAGTATAAGAGGGTAAATGACTGAAAATTTGAGAAAGAGTCAGGAAAGAGTTGAATCAAATTTTTCAGCTTTGAATGTTTTCTTTACCTCCATCTGGCTCTTCATTTCAGCAAATGTTCAGGTAAATCGTCAGTTATTAATTCACTGATGACCTAGCTGTTATAAGAAGCTTGGTAGAGAATGGTTTATCAGTCACATAACTGAGTAAAACAATGTATTCAGCAAAGTGTAAATTGAGAGAAGATCTTGCAAAGAGGAAATACAAGCAAACTGTTCTAGTCAATGTGTTCAGTGTGTTGGCTAGGTAAGGACATTCAGTCTTTAATGAAGGTGTCTGAAATAAAGTTCTCTGACCTCTCCCCAATTTAGCTCAGGTCATGTTGCTTATCTTTGTAGCAATGTAGGATATTGTGGTATTATTGTGGCAATGTTATGAGTAGGTTTATTCAACTGCAGTTGGATTTTGATTCCCTCTCTTCACTGCCCCCCCCCCCCCCCCGATGACTTGTACACGTAAGAACTATGGGACAAGAATGCATTTTCACAAAAACTGAAAATCATAAATGAAATAAGAGCTGAAAGAATATTTCTGAAGTCTAATGAAAAGAAGTCTGAAATGTTTCACACAACATTTTTTTCTTCATCTCTCTGTGAAGCAGCAAGCTAACATTTTCCTCTTTTTTATATTTATTATTACTAATGTACATCTGGAAAAAAAAAATATGTTTTTGGTTCCTTGACAATTATAACTTATTTGTGCTTTGGCCTCTTCACTTTCTCCATTTGTGTTTTCAAGATGCAAGTGTTACAGCTTCTGTGTATTTCCTTTCTGAGACTGTAAATAATGAAGAACTTGCAATTTAGCCAGGTTTGTCTCTTACATAGCAGAAGGTTATGTTTTGAATTCCAAGCATTTTCTCCCTTTTTTTCTTCCTTTCCTTACTAAAAAACACTACAGTATAAAGCTAGGGAAAGGATCAAGGCACTTTTTTGTCTACTTGAAATTGTTTGAGAAGAGTTGGTTCCTTTTTTTCCCAATTAACACAATCAAGAGTATTTCCTTCACTCTGTGGAGCATTGCTAACTCCCCAGTTTAATCATCCCCATGAAGATAACTTCACTCAGCACCTAGGTCACTAGGTCAGCTCCATCATTTGCCTCATGCCAGAAGACAGAAAAAAAATACCTTTTTTTTTTTTTTTTTTATTCAAACACCATACATGGCTATTTTTTTGATTTTGTACATTTGTCTACACCTCAGTCAAACAACATGGATATTTAGTTTTCTCACTCAGATGATTTAAAGAGGAACGTGTATTTCCATTGCAGACTGTTATAGCCTTCCTGATTTTTCTAATTCAAACAATCTGCAACTCATTCTCATGCAGTTTGGCCATATTGATTTCAGTGAAACACAGAAAAGCCTTATCTGTAAGGCTCTGTTGGTTTGCTAGCTTACTTGCTTCTGTTGTTGTTGTTGTTGTTGTTGTTGTTGTTTTGGTGTGTCCCCCCCATAATTCTCACACCAAACCTTGTTCATTATGAATATAAAAAACTTTTGCATAGTATGAATTCAAGTTGTTACCTAATAAGACTAATGTTATATATATTACTCTCTAAAAACTACTACAAAATTGGAATTTTCTCTTGTTACCCCATGTGAGTTTGTTATTTTCTATTTCTATTATATCTGGAAACTCAGCACCATACTCATTTTTGAGGATTAAAAAGCTCCTAAGTTGCCTATTTTAAAAGTAGAACAGACATTGCTATCCTTCTTGTATGAAATCAACCAAGGATGTCAGAAAATTCCCTAGGGGAATTCCCTAGCCACACAAAGACAATAAGCAAAAGCAAGTTGTTTTCTTGTGCAAAGTTACAGGCTGTTCTACAGTGGGTGCTGCTGAAGTTCTAACAATTTGTAGGAAATAATTCAACATCCCTTGTAGAAGAAAGAGTAAACAAAAGACGTGATGCTGTAGATCTGCAACTGGGGTGGTTCTTCAGAGGTGACTTCTGTGCTCCACTCCATTGAATTTTAATGCAAAATACCTTCACGGTCCTTGGAGCAGTGACTAGAATCCAGATCTCCTACAGTGAGTGTCACTTGCTGGAATACACAACTACATTGCTTCTTGGTTTACCTGATTTTTTTTCTCATTATTTTATTTTATTTTAAGGAATAGGAGAGGCATTCAATAGCAGAGGTATTCAGTATTCTTACCTCAACTCTAAATAATAAATGTGAACTTGAGCTCTATCAAGGTCATAAAATAATTGAATTTAGGATTCCCACTTTTCTTATTTATTGTATACTATCATACACAATACACAATCCTATAGTATAATAGATAAAAGAAGACATCACTCTTTCAGTAATTTCAGTGTCTTTTTCCCATAGTCAGTTTCACAAAGCAAAATAAACTGAGGAAAAAGTTACATTAGAATACAGCAACAGTCAAGTAAACTTAAGTGTAGTTCTGACAAGCCAATTATTCATGTATGTTAAAACTAGAGTTTTCTTAGGAAAATGGTATATAAAATGGCAAATAAATTGGCATGGGGTTGCTTTAAAACTTGTAAACTTGACTTTAATCTCAAGGATTAGAAATGCTATTTCTTTCAGGGGATTCAGAACTGTGTTAGATGAGGTTGTAGATCTAGATGCACATTTAAATCAAATATAGCATAGGAGGGAGGGTAGAAAGGCAACAAGGGAATATTTCAAGAGAATTTGGAAACTTCTGATGCAAATGAAAACAGACTGTTCAAAGTGACTCATTAAAAGTTCTCAGTAGACACATCCCATGAGGCATGCCATGAGGCATGAGCTTGGGATCACGATTATGTTGCTTATCAAGCTACACAGTCTTATAGTTGGCTCAAGACATAGCACTGACAGCTCTCTTTTTAAGCATGTTCATTTGTCTTTGTTAATACTTTTGATAAGTGAAAAATTTCTACAATAATATTTTTAGGATTGCTTCTTCCTTTGTCTCCTTTGACAAAGCCTGAAGCTACATACATAAGCGATCAAAGATGTGGTCCTAGATTAAATCACATTTTGTTTGTTCTTTCTCTAGGCTTTTTATAAGAAAAAAATCCATCAATCAAAACACTACATTCCTCTTTTCTTTTTTAATCCAGACTACGTTTATTCTTGTCTTTTTTTTGTCATCCAAAGTGATACAACACACACGGTTAATAATTATATTTGATTTTATTAGAAAAAAAAGTATATGGTTAAATACAATAATTTATTTTCGTTAAAACTTCCCAATGAATTTAACATAAAAATTAAACCTTCTTTTAAAAATTATAATCATGACAACATAACATCTTGGATGAATCAAGAATATGTCATGTAAAATAAAGAAGAGGAACATATGTATATTATGCCTGAAAAGTTGGTTTTTCTATCTTTTTAATGTAGTAATCTATTGACATTTTTTTAATTAGGTATATCCTGAATTTTGAAAGACAGATCCTACTGTTTATACTACATTTGAGTTGTAATGAGTTTCATAAATATATAGTCCTGACTCAAATGAGAGTGTTATACAACACATGCATAGGTTGTCCATGAGTGTAGGTGGTCAAAGAGTTTGGTCTTAGGTGTAGGATAAAACTCAACCTGCAATAATAACATATACTGAACTATTGATCTTGTCAGGCTTGGAATTTGCTAGAGTTAATATGGTGTGACTAACAGGAAGAGATCTCACTTTTTCATCTTCTCTGCAAGGACATGTTGACTGTACTTTTCAACGTTACGCATGTTGAGACTGAATGGCCATACAAGATGAAGACCATGATTTACAGCAATTGAAGTGAGAACCCAGCTTCCATGCAAAAGACAAAAAACCAAACAAATAAAGCCAAACAAACAAGAAGTGAAATCCATATGAGGTGCTTAATTTAGTACATTACAAATCTTTTGGTATGGACTGCACACAGTCCAATCTTCCAGAGAGTTTCCCGTGGTCACAGAATTTATGCTTAGTGCTCAAGATCATAACTGGAAAAATAATTATTTTATCTTGTAGACATAAAACTAGGATCTGTTATTCACTTTAACATTGAGTAGAACCTTATTCAAGTTTATTTTATTGATTTTAAAGGTCTGAATAATTACTTTTCAAACTAGATTCAATCTGCACAATAATGCTAGTCAACTAATATTTGCATTGCAGTCAAGGCTAAGACATTTGTAAGGGTCAATTCTATAGTAAGAGGAAAAGAACCATGTCTTAAATGTGCCTACTTTTATCCTTTGAGGCTATATCAAACTAGATTTTTTTTAATTGTATACAAAGGGTCCAGACAAGTAAAGAGTATTTTTACGTAAGAATCTCTTCCTGATTGTCATGAAATACTTCAAAGTAAGCTAAGAAGATGTTATTTAGATAAATCCATGAAAGGATAAATGCAATTAAAGGGACTAAAATGATCACTGACAAGGAACAGCTATCACTAGCTCACTGTCAAAACGAAAGAATTATTCCAGTGGCATTTCACAAAGGTTTTCTTCCATATTGTATTCATACACAACAAAGAATAATAAAAAAAATATTATACAATATGGAATTCATATAGTATCTAGACAAAATAGAGAAATAATGGGAAAATATAAAAAATATGTTCTAAAGGTTTGTTCTTGAGAAACACTAATTCGGAAATATGGATTGGAGACTATCTGGAAATATAGTAAATAGAAAGAATGGAGCCTATGACTACAATGGATCAAACATTGGAATGAGTCAGTATCTTACAGTTGCAAAAAGTCAAATATCATACCAATTAGTATAAAATGAGCTGTTGTCTGTAAGATACATGATGTACATAATCATTCTATTCTATATAGAACTGACAAGACCTTAGCAAAGTTTATTTTGGGAAACTATGTTCCAGAAAAATATGGGCCAGCAAAAAGATTGAGTATATTGATATTGTAGTACATATGTATTGTGTTTATATGTATTGGGTACAGATGGAAAGATTTTAGGTGTTGGGGGCATGAGGAGATGTAGGGAAGGCCTCTATGAGAAGACACCATGGGCTGCCCCATGCCAGACACAGACAGTTCCAGCTGGCTCCAAAATGGGCCCACCGCAGGACACAGCTGAGCCCCTCAGTGAAGCTGGTGGCAGCCTTAGAAAAAGATATTTAAGAAAGGGCAAAAACCAGCACAGGCAGTAAGGAGTAAGGAAAACTGAGAAATGACCTTGCAGACACCAAGATGAGAGAAGAAGGAGGAGGGGGAGGTGATCCAGGTGCTGGAGCAGGTGTTTCCCTGCAGCCAATGGAGAGGACCCCAAGCCAGAAGAGTTGGGTATCTCCCCCTGCTTCCCCTCAAAGAAATAGAAATTGGGGTTATTCAGTGTAAAAAGAGGACAGTGGGGAGATACATGGAGAGAGAACAGTGGACCTTCAAATGCATGTATACTGGTTGTAAGAAGGGAGGAAATTAACTGTTTTCTAAATTTATGGTAAATGCAAGAAGCAACGGATTTAATTTGAACAAAAGGTGCTGAGTAAACATTAAAAAAAAGAAATTATTAAGCTATTGAAGGATACAAACTGGAATTCTTTAAAAGCCATCTAGAAAATGTTAAGAATAACAGAGGAATAACTGATCATGAGTTAGGGCAGGAGGATGGGCTAAATCAGCTCTGATGTCTGTTACATAATTTTTAATTAGATCTTAAGATTTGAGAATTTATTCTGTTAAAGCCTACTGTCTATAAAAATTACCAGACTATTGCAGGAATTTCAGTGAGCCTGAAAACACCTTAGCATGGAAATGTATGGAGAGCTAAAGATGCTCAGTTATTTTCTCAACTCTATTGATAAAATTACAATCTTTAAAAAGTTTCAGATAACTTCAGAGGAAGGGAAGCTTTTGCTTATTACTATTTGTCTACTGGAGTATTTTAAGGGGTGGAATTCTGAGTAGAAGACAAGCATATAGTATGGTAGATGCTATAAAATATATTCTGTGAAAAATGCTTTCATTTGTAACTAGAAGAGGTCTCTATGCTTAAAACCTTCTATTTCTCCTTCACAATATGAAATATTCTGCACACAATGGAAAATGTTTGCATCTCAACCCTTAGTTTACTATTAAAGACTTCTAATTTGTCCCAATGTAACTACATAATGGATGATTCTCCCTTCTGTACTAGTGATGTAACTTAACTGATGGTCATCAGCAGTGAACATTAATGTGAGACATCATTAATTCTCCAAAGACATACTTGTAATAAACATGCTTTCTAAATTTAATCTAAGCAAATTCCTAAAGTATGCATTAAGTGTACTTTCTAAGTACTTCATCTCATCACTGAAAAGGACAACCAATGAGAAAGCAGAATAATAATTAAAATTCTGCCCAAAATAAAGTAAAAGCAATACTCAAAAGAATTTTGTCAAGTTGAATTTTTCTCCAAATTCCTTAGTTATAGCAATGCATTGGTACATAGTATTAATTTAGCAGGAAAATCCTTCCCCTAAAATACCTTTAATTTGACCTTTAATTCTAACAAGAGTTTTTGGCTAACATTGTCAGCACGTTGAGAGGTGATCCTTCCCCTCTCTACAGCCCTTGTGAGGCCACATCTGGAGTGCTGTGTACCTGGGTACCTCAGTACCAGAGAGTCATAGAGAAACTAGAGTGTCCAGTGGACAGACAAAAAGGTGATTAAAGCATTGGAGCATCTGTCATATGAGGAGTTACTGAAGAGTTTGGATTGTTTATCTTGGAGAAGAGAAGGCTGGAGGAGGATCTTTGTGATGTATATAAATAAATGAAAGCAGGGGCAATGAGGAAAAGGGATCCAGACTCTTTGCAACAGTGCCTACAGGACAAGAGGCAATGGGCACAGATACAAACAAATGAAATTCTATCTGAGCACAAGAAAACACTTTTTTACTGTGATGGTGGTTAAACACTGGAATAGGATGCACAGAGAGGTTGCAGAATGTCCATGCTTGGACATATTCAAAACCTGACTGAAAAGATCCCTGAGCAATACCACTTGAGCTGATACCACTCTGAGCAGAGCTGTTGGACTAAATGATATCCACAGGTACCTTCCATCATCAATCATTCTGTGACCGCGATCATATTTCTCAGAATACAGTGATACAAACATTAGTGTAAAAGAAACTCACTAGACCTAGTTTTGCATGTAAAGAGTATTGCCAATATAGAAAAGCCACATTTTTTTCAGTAGAAATGACAACCATTTTAACCTATGCCACAATTTCAACTTTGCATCTCTCAATCAATGCTGCATGATAATGATTATTAAATCTTTACAGGTTGGCATCATGAGACTCAGAAATGCTTTTCTACCAATAGCATTGTTTATATATTGCTTTGACCAGTGTTTGAATGAACAACATTTGGCTTAACCACCGGTTAATATTTGCTGAGATTAAATGTAAGGGGAAACTGTAAATTAATGTCATCATTCATCTTATATTTATGCTGATAATGAAAACATCTAATGTAGATTTAAAAAAAAATAAATGTTGGGGTATAGCACATAAAAAATCATTTAGAAAGCTTAAAGGTTCCTGCATTTCCATGGTCTATAATTACCTTGTAAGCCTAACTACTACATTTGTGAGGGCTTTTTTTTTTCAACTTAAGAAGTTCAAAGGAGAGGATGTAGTTCAGTTTTGCTCAAGCTTATTGCATCTAGACCTGATCAGTTGGCTAAAACCTTCAGTTGTGGTTTAGCCCCAGTCAGCAACTAAGCACCACACAGCCACTCGCTCACTCCCCCTACCCATGTGGGATGGGGGAGAGAATCAGAAGGGCCAAAGTAAGAAAACTCATGGGTTGAGATAAGAACAGTTTAATAATTAAAATAAAACAGCAATAATAATAATAATAATATAATGAAAATAAAAATAATGAGTGAGAGAGAGATGAAACCTTGGAAGAAGGGAAAGAGAAAAAAAAAACGCAAAACAAAACCAAACAACAAGTGCTGCAACCGCTCACCACCCGCCAATCAATGCTGCCAGTCCCCAAGCCACGATCGCTGCTTCCCCTGGCCAATTCCCCCCAGTTAATATACTGGGCATGACGTCACATGATATGGAATATCCCTTTGGCCAATTCGGATCAGCTCTCCTGGTTGTATCCCCTCCCCTCCTGGCTTCTTGTGCACCTGGCAGAGCATGGGAAGCTGGAAAGTCCTTGACTAGTGTAAGCACTACTTAGCAACAACTAAAACATTGGTGTGTGTTGTGGTTTAGCCCCGGTCAGCAACTAAGCACCACACAGCCGCTCGCTCACTCCCCCACCCTTGTGGGATGGGGGAGAGAATCGGAAGGGCCAAAGTAAGAAAACTCGTAGGTTGAGATAAGAACAGTTTAATAATTAGAATAAAACAGCAATAATACTAATATAATGAAAAGGAAAATAATGAGCGAGAGAGAGATGAAACACTAGAAGGAGAGGGAAAGAAAAAAAAAAACAAAACCAAAACTGAACAACAAGTGCTGCAACCTCTCACCACCCGCCGACCAACGCTGCCGGTCCCCGAGCCGCGATCGCTGCCTCCCCCAGCCAATTCCCCCCAGTTAATATACTGGGAATGACGTCACATGATATGGAATACCCTCTGGCCAATTCGAATCAGCTCTCCTGGTTGTATCCCCTCCCCTCCTGGCTTCTTGTGCACCTGGAAGAGCATGGGAAGCTAGAAAGTCCTTGACTAGTGTAAACACTACCCAGCAACAACTAAAACACCAGGGTGTTATCAACATTATTTACATACCAAGTCTAAAACACAGCACTATGCTAGCTACAGTGAAGAAAATCAACTATCCCAGCTAAAACCATGACAGTATCCACCCCTTATTCCATACCATTTATGTCATGCTCAGGTCTTATACTATCCAATATGACCTCAATAACCACCACCCGCTTCCCCATCCTTTGATGACATACACAGATATCATTTATCATTCCCGTAGTCTATGGGCCATCCCTGTAGAACATCTGTAGAGGGTCCACACATGTCCATTGAGTTCATTCAGTCCATAACTTTGGGCTCCATCTACCGTAATAGTCTTTCAAGGCCGGAGAGATGGTCTGCGTGGTGTTGGATTGTTGCATGCTGAAGCCAGTCTTTGTTCCACCACCGCTACACGTTGCTTGGTTCAATCAAAGTTCATTCTTCATTAATTTTGGAAATTCTTACTATGATACCATCGATACAGCATATAGCAACCATAGTAGTGATGACATACAATATCATATAGCAATTAACAGCATACCATTCAGTTCATTGGCTATTTTCACCCAAAATCAAATCCCCTTGAGGCACACATCGAACTCCTCCATCCTCCCGCATTACCCACCAAGTGCACCCAGGTCCTCGAGCAAAAGCAATCCCACGAATGGGTTTGCCTTTGCCTGAGACAGGAATAACCCAGACGGTTTTCCCCAGCATATTTTTTACATGCACTACAGGGACTTTACCCCCTTCCACAGTACGTAAGAGTTCTGATGTTCTTCAGTGGCCCAACTCTTGGGGACATGAGCATCCACATGACGTACCTTCACAACCAGGTTCTCCACCCGGGCAGCAATATCTTGCCACAATGCAGCAGCCCAGATGGGTTTGCCTCTGCGCTGCCAGTTGTTCTGCTTCCGTTGCTGTAACCACCCCCACAGGGCATTTGCCACCATCCATGAGTCAGTATAAAGATAGAGCACTGGCCATTTTTCTCGTTCAGCAATGTCTAAAGCCAGCTGGATGGCCTTTACTTCTGCAAACTGATTTAATTCACCTTCTCCTTCAGCAGTTTCTGCGACTTGCCGTATAGGACTCCATACAGCAGCCTTCCATCTCCGATGCTTTCCCACCAGACGACAAGACCCATCAGTGAACAGGGCATATTGCTTCTCATTTTCTGGCAGTTTATTATACAGTGGGGCCTCTTCAGCACGTGTCATCTCCTCCTCTGGTGACATTCCAAAATCTTTGCCTTCTGGCCAGTCCATGATCACTTCCAAGATTCCTGGGCGGCTGGGGTTTCCTATTCGGGCCCGTTGGGTGATCAGTGCGACCCACTTACTCCATGTAGCATCAGTTGCATGATGTGTAGAGGGGACCCTCCCTTTGAACATCCAGCCCAGCACCGGCAGTCGAGGTGCCAGGAGGAGCTGTGCTTCAGCACCGATCACTTCTGAAGCAGCTCGAACCCCTTCATATGCTGCCAGTATCTCTTTTTCAGTTGGAGTGTAGCGTGCTTCAGACCCTCTGTATCCCCGACTCCAGAACCCTAGGGGCCAACCTCGGGTCTCCCCTGGTGCTTTCTGCCAGAGGCTCCAGGTAGCGCCATTCTCCCCAGCTGCATTGTAGAGCACGTTTTTTACATCTTGTCCTGCTCGGACTGGCCCAAGGGCTACTGCATGAACTATCTCCTGCTTTATCTGTTCAAAGGCCTGTCGTTGCTCAGGGCCCCATTTGAAATCGTTCTTCTTCCGGGTCACTTGATAGAGAGGGCTTACAATCAGACTGTAATTTGGAATATGCATTCTCCAAAAACCCACAACGCCTAAAAAAGCTTGTGTTTCCTTTTTGCTAGTTGGTGGAGACATGGCTGTTGTTTTGTTGATCACCTCCATTGGGATCTGCCGACGTCCATCTTGCCATTTTATTCCCAAGAACTGAATCTCCTGTGCAGGTCCCTTCACTTTACTTTGTTTTATGGCAAAACCAGCCTTCAGAAGGATTTGGACTATTTTCTTCCCTTTCTCAAAAACATCTTCTGCTGTGTTGCCCCACACGATGATGTCATCAATGTACTGAAGGTGTTCTAGAGCTCCACCCTGTTCCAGTGCAGTATGGATCAGTCCATGGCAAATGGATGGGCTGTGTTTCCACCCCTGGGGCAGTCGATTCCAGGTGTACTGGACACCCCTCCAAGTGAAAGCAAACTGTGGCCTGCACTCTGCTGCCAACGGGATTGAGAAGAATGCATTAGCGATATCAATTGTGGCATACCACTTGGCTGCCTTTGACTCCAGTTCGTATTGAAGTTCTAGCATGTCCGGCATGGCAGCACTCAGTGGCGGAGTGACTTCGTTCAGGCCACGATAGTCTACTGTTAGTCTCCACTCTCCATTAGACTTCCGCACTGGCCATATGGGACTGTTAAAGGGTGAGCGGGTCTTACTGATCACTCCTTGGCTCTCCAGTCGCCGAATGAGCTCACGGATGGGAATCAGGGAGTCTCGGTTGGTGCGGTAGTGCCGCCGGTGCACTGTTGTGGTGGCAATTGGCACCTGTTGTTCTTTGACCCTCAGCAACCCCACAACAGAAGGGTCCTTCGAAAGACCGGGCAAAGTAGACAGCTGTTTAATTCCCTCCGTCTCCAAGGCAGCTATACCAAAAGCCCACCTGTACCCTTTGGGTCCTTGAAATACCCTCTCCTGAGGTAGTCTATGCCAAGGATGCACGGAGCCTCTGGGCCAGTCACAATGGGGTGCTTTTGCCACTCATTCCCAGTTAGGCTCACTTCAGCCTCCAATACAGTTAGCTCTTGGGATCCCCCTGTCACTCCAGCAATACAAATGGGTTCTGCCCCTACATAGTTTGATGGCAGTAGGGTGCACTGTGCACCAGTGTCCACTAGAGCCTTATACTGCTGTGGGTCAGATGTGCCAGGCCATCGGATCCACACAGTCCAGTAAACCCGGTTGTCCCTTTCCTCCACCTGGCTGGAGGCAGGGCCCCTCTAATTCCAACTGCAGAATTCGCAACCCACTTCTTGTGAACGGGAATCAGAAGTCTCCCTATTAAGATCACGGATAGAATCAGCGCTTCTACTCCTTTGTCTAGGGAACTGCCTACTGGAAACTGGAGCAGCAACTCTCCTGGAGGTCCCCCCTTGAGTGGTTGTTTTTCCTTGCAGCTCACGTACCTGTGCCTCCAGGGTCGAGGTAGGTTTTCCATCCCACTTCCTCATGTCCTCTCCATGGTCATGCAGGTAAAACCATAGGGTGCCCCGTGGTGTGTATCTTCTCTCTTGAGCAGAAGGACGCTTACTCCTAATGGCCGAGATACTGGTCCATACAGGTAGGGAGTAGGACATATCTTCTTTGAATTGCTGGACCTCCTGGGACAATTTCTCCACAGCTGAGACGAGGGAGGAAGAGACATGTGCTTCATAATCCTGGAGTTTATCAATCACATCCTCTACCGTTGGTGCCTCTTCATCTTTCCAGGACATTACTGCCAGGGAGTTTACATGGGATGATGGTGCGCTCCATACAAACTTCCGCCACATGGGTCATGTGCACTGGGCTTCATCTGGATCTTTGGATGACTGTTCACTACCCAGGTCACCATAAATCACCTCAAGCACAGCTAATTCTCTCAGGTACTGGATACCTTTCTCCATAGTGGTCCATTTTCCAGGGCGATATATAACATCTTCCTTGAAGGGGTACCTTTCTTTCACAGCAGACAGGAGTCGCCTCCAGAGGCTGAGGCCTTGTGTCCCTTTTCCAATTGCTTTGTCAATGCCCCCGTCCCTAGAAAGGGATCCCAGTTGTTTGGCTTCCTTACCCTCTAATTCCAGGCTACTGGCCCCGTTATCCCAGCATCGGAGCAGCCAGGTGACAACATGCTCACCTACATGACAGCCGAAAACTTTTCGTATATCTCGTAGCTCACTTAAGGATAGGGATCGGGTAGTTTCCGTCTCTTGTACAAGTTCTTCCTCTTCCTTCTCCTCTCTTAGTAACGACACTGCTTCTCCATCATCCTTTTCTAAACGAGTTGACATTCTCTTCGAAGATTTCTTCTTTCGTATAGGGGCAACTGATACTGGAACGGGTTGATTCTCTGATTCAGCTTCAGTGTCCGTCATGGGTATTTGAGCGGTCACAGTGCCTGTCGTCGGGCTTGAAGCTGCTGCAGCGCCTGTTGTGGGGGTTTGAGGGGCCACAGTGCTTGTCGCTGGGCTTGGAGCTGCTGCAGCGCCTGTTGTGGGGGTTTGAGGGGCCACAGTGCTTGTCGTTGGGCTTGGAGTAGCCGCAGGGCCTGTCGTTTTTCCTTGGTGGTACTGAATACTGTTGAATAGGGCTCGGTAGGCATGGGCCAGGCCCCAACACATTACAATGATTTGTATCTCTCTGGAATTGCTAGGGTGACAGCATACTTCCTCCAAATATTCTACTAATTTTTCAGGATTCTGCACTTGTTCAGGGGTGAAGTCCCAAAACACTGGAGGTGCCCACCGTCTCAGGCATTTGCCCATACTATCCCACATACCCTGCCACCCATAATTATCGAGCCTTGGGGAGATCTCTGGATGATAGTCTTGAATTGCTTTTTAACCTTAGACAAAACCGAAACAATCTGCCATAGGAATATCAACAGATGTATCTTAACTACCCAAGGATGTTCAAGGTACTGAAAAGTTGTTGTAATGAAGGAGGAGACATTACAGAAGACGCTAGCTAAGGTGCCATTCTGTATTTCCTCCATAAAGAACCTTTCAGAAGAGGAGGTATAATTGCTAATTGTCTCCATGAGGTGGTACCCAAAGTACAGTAACGGCTTCCATGCAAGACCCAAATAACCGATAAAACTCAAGGCCAGTGTTTTAATAATAAATCTCCTAGGCAAAACATCTCTAACCACTGCAGAGCACAGCAAACTACAAAACCCAATGCCAATCTTTAACATGTACTTCAAAATCAGCATGGTGTAGGTCTAACTACTAATATCGAGAACAGATGAATCAATGCTGTGACCAGCAATTGTTATTATCTCAAACCCTTCGTGCCCCACGTTGGGCGCCAAAAAGGACTGTTGTGGTTTAGCCCCGGTAAGCAACTAAGCACCACACAGCCGCTCGCTCACTCCCCCACCCTTGTGGGATGGGGGAGAGAAGCGGAAGGGCCAAAGTAAGAAAACTCGTGGGTTGAGATAAGAACAGTTTAATAATTAGAATAAAACAGCAATAATACTAATATAATGAAAAGGAAAATAATGAGCGAGAGAGAGATGAAACACTAGAAGGAGAGGGAAAGAAAAAAAAAAACAAAACCAAAACTAAACAACAAGTGCTGCAACCGCTCACCACCCGCCGACCGACGCTGCCGGTCCCCGAGCCGCGATCGCTGCCTCCCCCAGCCAATTCCTCCCAGTTAATATACTGGGAATGACGTCACATGATATGGAATACCCTCTGGCCAATTCGAATCAGCTCTCCTGGTTGTATCCCCTCCCCTCCTGGCTTCTTGTGCACCTGGAAGAGCATGGGAAGCTAGAAAGTCCTTGACTAGTGTAAACACTACCCAGCAACAACTAAAACACCAGGGTGTTATCAACATTATTTACATACCAAGTCTAAAACACAGCACTATGCTAGCTACAGTGAAGAAAATCAACTATCCCAGCTAAAACCATGGCAGTGTGTTATGAACATTATTTTCATACTAAGTCTAAAACACAGCACTATACTAGCTACAGTGAAGAAAATTAACTATCCCAGCTAAAACCATGACACCTTCCCAGCTTACTAGATGTGGCAAGTTAGTGCAGTGGCAATTGGACAAAGAAATCACAGAATCACAGAATCACAGAATGGGAGGGGTCGGAAGGGACCTCTGGAGGTCATCTGATTCAACCCCCCTGCTTGAGCAGGCACACCTACAGCAGGGTGCATAAGACCACATCCAGGTGGGTTTTGAATATTTCCAGGGAAGGAAACTCCACAACCTCTCTGGGCAACCTTTCCAGTGCTCTGTCACCCTCACAGTAAAGAATTTTTTTCTCTTGTTTAAATGGAACTTTCTGTGTTCTAATTTGTGCCCATTGCCCCTTGTCCTGTCCTTGGGCACCTCTGAAAAGTCTGGCCCCATCCTCTTGACACCCACACTTCAGATATTTATAAGTATTGATAAGATCCCCCCTCAGTCTTCTCTTCTCCAGGCTGAACAGACCCAGGTCTCTCAGCCTTTCCTCATAAGGGATATGCTCCAGTCCCCTGATCATCTTGGTAGCTCTCCACTGGACTTGCTCGACCAGTTCCCTATCCTTCTTAAGGTGGGCGGCCCAGAACTGAACACAGTCTTCCACATGTGGCCTCACTAGAGCAGAGTAGAGGGGGAGGATATCCTCCCTTGACCTGCTGGCCACACTCCTTTTAATGCACCCCAGGATACTATCGGCCTTCTTGGCCACAAGGGCACAGTGCTGACTCATGATCAACCTGCTGTCCACCAGCACTCCCAGGTCCTTCACATTGGAGCTGCCTTCCAGCAGGTCAACCCCCAACCTGTACTGGTGCATGGGGTTGTTCTGCCCCAGGTTCAGGACCCTACACTTGCTCTAACTGAATTTCATGAAGTTCCCCTCGGCCCAGCTCTCCAGCCTGTCCAGGTCTCGCTGAATGGCAGCACAGCCTTCTAGTGTATCAGCCACTCCTCCCAGCTTGGTATTGTCAGCAAACTTGCTGAGGGTATACTCTGTCCCTTCATCCAGGTCATTGATGAATATATTGAACAGGACTGGACCCAGCACAGACCCATGGGGAACACCGTTAGTTACAGGCCTCCAACCAGACTCTTCGCCATTGATCACAACCCTCTGAGCTCTGTTGTTCAGCCAATTCTTAACCCACCTCACTGTCCTCTCATCTAACCCACACTTCCTTAGCCTGTCCTTGAGGATGTTATGGGAGACAGTGTCAAATGCCTTGCTGAAGTCAAGATAAACAACATCCACTGCTCTTCCTTCATCGACCCAGCCAGTCACACCATCATAGAAGGCTATCAGGTTGTTCAAGCATGATCTCCCCTTGGTGAATCCACATTGACTACTTCTGATAACCTTCTTTTCCTCTACATGCCTGGAGATGACCTTCAGGATGAACTCTCTCTTACCTCTGGGGGCTGAGATGCCTGAGGGCCAGCCTTAGCAGTAAAGACTGAAGCAAAGAAGGCATTCAGTAACTCTCTTTTCATCCTGCATCACCAGGGCCCCTACATCATTCAGCAGTCGGCCCACAGTTTCCCAAGTCTTCCTTTTACTGCTGATGCATTTGAAGAAGACCTTCTTGTTATCCTTGACATCCCTCGCCAGATTTAGTTCCAAGTGGGCCTCGGCCTTCCTCATCGCATCTCTGCATATCCTGACAATATTCCCTCCCAAGTGGCTAGTCCTTTTTCCACATACTGTGAATCTCCCTCTTCCATTTCAGTTTCTCTTGAAACTCTTCGGTCATCCATGTGGGTCTCCTGGGTGCTTTACTGACTTCATCCTCATAAGGATGCACCGATCTTGAGCTCAGAGGAAGTGGTCCTTGACTACTGACCAGCTCTCTTGGACTCCCCTGACTTCTAGACCCCTGACCCATGGTATTCCTCCAAGCAGGTCTTTGAAGAGGCCAAAGTTAGCTCTCCTGAAGTCCAGAGTTGTAATCCTAATTGTCACCCTGCTTCTACCACACAGGATCCTGAACTCCACCATCTCATGGAAACTGCAACCAAAGCTACCCCCAACCCACACATCCTCAACCAGCACTTCCTTGTTCGTTAGTATAAGGTTGAGCAACATATCTTGCCTTGTTGGCTCCTCCACCACCTGCATCAAAAAGTTATCCTCGATGCTCTGCAGGAACCTCCTGGATCATGCATGCCTCGCCATTTTGTTTTTCTAGCAAATATCAGGGTGGCTGAAGTCCTCCATGATAACCAGGGCCTGCGATTGCGAGGCTACTTCCAGCTGTCTGGAGAAGGCTTTGTCAACTTCTTCTTCCTGATCAGGTGGCCTGTAGTAAACACCTACAACAATGTCGCCCATATTTGTCTGCTCCTTATTTTTCACCCACAGGCTCTCGACTTGTTCTTCCTCCACTCCTAGGCAGAGCTTGATGCATTCCAGTTGCTCCCTCACATAAAAAGCAACTCCCCCACCTCACCTTGCTGGCCTGTCTTTCTTAAAAGACCTGTAGCCATCCATAAGAACATTACAGTCATGCGAGCTACCCCACCATGTCTCTGTAATTGCGATCAGATCATGGCCCTGCGACTGCACACAGATCTCTAGCTCATCCTCTTTATTCCCCATGCTGCATGTGTTGGTGTACAGGCATTTCAGAGAAGTACTTGAGCATGCAGGTTTCCCTGGAGGGGTGCACGAGGACCCACAATAGCCATGCACACCCTTGAGGTGACTGGTCTCCTGACTGTCATCTCATGAGGCAGCTAAGGCACCTTTGTCGCTGCTTTGGTTGGCCTGGCTTATTCCCCCATTGGGTGTGATGGCATTAGCATTGCCACTTCGGCCCCTGCTCCCCGAGTGCCTCAGTTTAAAGCCCGCCTCACCAAGTTGGCCAGCCTGCTGCCAAAGATTCCCTTGCCCTTTCCAGACAGGAGGATTCCATCTCTCAAAAATGTTCTATCCTTCCAAAATGTTTTGGAAAAATTATAGTGCTTAGCATTCCCTTTAGACAGAAGATCATGGCTCCCTCTTCAACATTCAACTGCTTTTGGATTTTCTATGAGATGGTTATCTCTCTTCATTAATTGTATATGGAACTTAAGAGTGAAAGGTTATGATTTGGATTCCCCTCCAGGGAACACAGGGAGGCACTATAATGTTTAGCAGAATTAAACTGATAGTTTAAATACAACTGGTTTAATAATTTATAGTATTTGGTCCTAAATCAGTGCTGTAGAAATCCTACATACTTAGAAAAGAAGAAACTCATATTCAATGACTATTACTCTGCTTAAAACCATTATTTAAATTAACCATTTTGAACAACTATACATGTTCCATACTCGTTCATTGATTAATGTTGACTTGGTATGATTACTGTGACTGTTTTCTTGTTACAATCTAGAAGAGTAAAAAAGAACAGAAAGAACAAAAGATCCTAAAAAATGTCTTCCTTATATCCAATCTGAGCGTATTCTCTTTCAGTTTAAAACCACTGCCCCTTGTCCTGTCACTAGAGGCCTTGGTAAAAAGTCTTCTTCCATCTCTCTTTTAAGACCCCTTTGTACATATGGAAAGGCTGAAATAAGGTGTCCCCAGAGACTTCTCTTCTCCAGGCTAAACAACCCCAACTCTCTCAGCCTTTCTTCATAGGAATGGTGTTCCTATCCTCGACTATTTTCATGTCCCTGCTCTGGACCTGCTCTAACAGGTCCATGTCTGTCCTGTGCTGCGGACCCCAGAGCTGGATGCAGTACTCCAGGTGGGGTCTCATGAGAACAGAGTAGAGTGGGGAGAATCACCTCCCTCAAACTGCTGGCCATGCTTCTTTTCATGCAGTCCGAGATATGGTAGTATTTCTGGGCTGCAAGCTCACATTGCTGGCTTATATCTAATTTTTCCTCTGCCAGCATCCCCACATCCTTCTCTGCAGAGTTGCTCTCAATCCATTCATCTCGCAGCCTGTATTGATATCAGGGATTGCCCTGACCCAGATGCAGGACCTTGCATTGGCCTTGTTGAGGTTCATGAGGTTCACTCCTCAAGACTGTCAAGGTTCCTCTGTATGGCATCCCTTGCCTCAACTGAATCAACTGCACCACTCAGCTTGGTGTCATCTGCAAACTTGCTGAGGGTGCACTCACTCCCACTGTCTATATTGTTGATAAAGATATTAAATATTATTGGTCCCAGTATTAACCCTTGAGGTACACCACTCATTACTGGTTTCTGTTTGGACAATCAACTGTTGACTGTAACTCTTTGGATGTGGCCATCCAGCCAATTTCTTTTCCATCTAACAGTCCTTCTGTTAAATGCATCTCTCTCCAATTTAATGGGGGACCATATCAGAGGCCTTACAGAAGGTCTTTTGAAAGCAAATTTATTACACTTTATTGTATTTAAAATAAACTAGTCTCACAAATTGATCCCATATTATTATTTACCTTTTGGATTATTTATTATCTTTTATCTTACACAAACTGTATCTCTTAGAAATAAAGGGTTAATACAGAAAACTCTAATAACAACTCTAAAAGTCACAGTTAGAATAAGACTTTGGGGATTTACAGGCAAGTAATTGAAAAATTCCACAATAAAATTCTGTATTTTTATAATTCCCTCCTTACTAATACCAAGATTTTTATTTTTTTAAGACAGATTAATTATCTCATTGCAACATTAGAAAAAGTTCATATATCCTGATCCCTCTCTGATCATATAATGGTCCTATTGTATTCAGGACAATACTGCTTATAATGCTAACTGGAGGCTTACTAGTTATAGGAAAGGGAGATATTCTATTCATGCAGTAAATACCATTTTTCTGGATGCTCTATATAGAGAATATTTTCCCTGCACAGTGAGTTCCCCACTTACTGGACATATTGGCTATGCTGCACACATATCATACAGTCATTCTGCATATTCTAATACAGCCAAAAGACCTATGAGAAAGGTAGTGACTGAAAGAAAGGTACTGCTACAGACAAGGAAATATTTCTTTACCACTACTTGATCCTAAATTGCCACTTAAATAGAGCACACTGTATAAAATGGAACATCAATAGCTACATAGAAAACATATAGATTATGAGCTATGAATTGAGCACACCTGAACCTAATCAGACCAAAGTAGGACACAGCTGATGTATGCAACATGTCCTTGTAGCTGTACCTATGTTAGTAAACTACACACAATCAAGATGTGGACTGGAACATTGACAGGTTACCATATATGACATGTATTTGCTATCTTGCTCCCTTGCACAGCTTCAGTCCATGACACCTAGCAATCCCCTAGGCAACATCCAAACACAGTTCTGGGAGCTGCAGGGCCCAGGAATCATTCTCAAAACACATTATAAACAGTACTTCCTTCTCCATGGGTAGGGACAGAGAGAAGAATTAACAGTATAAAAAAGAACCACCCTATGACACTTTCTGTCAAGAACTTATCTGAACTCCTGAGATGATGAACAACATAGCCAGACAGTTCCAAAAGGAAAACTTCACAGCACAGAGAAAAGACAGGTCTTTTTTATGAAAAGACACATTGGAGTTTGGCTTATGTCTTTGTTCATTAGATGTTTTTGACCTTTAATATGCAATCCTCATTTAAATGTGAAGTTCAGGAAAGTAGCCCTAAAACACCAAGAGAAAAAAAAAGAAAATTAATAGTTCTTCCCTAGAAAAATTAAGGAGAACTAGAAAAAAATAGACAAATTAAAATAAGGTTTAATATTTTGCAGAGAAAGATAATTTTGGAGAAATAAACAGTGACTTCTGCGACATATCTTAGACAAAGAGATTCCAGGAACTGTGGGGACTGGCCTGACTTTTGAAGGAAACTGCAAGGCTGCAAGTGTGTTCTGAATTTTTAAGCTGAACAATGTAGTCAAAGATCTGCGGTCAAAGAGAAAAAGAGTAAGAGGTAGGTGAGGTAACACAGAAATCTTGCTCTTAAAGATGTCAGGTCACAGAGCAGTAAGTTCCTTCTAAACCAAAAACGTGGTCCTCAGTGATTTCCAGATATCCCAGTTTGTCTTTGGATATGTGTGTGTTGTTCATTTGGATCTGTCTGACCAAACAGAGAAAGTACAAGAGAATACATAATTAGTTATTAGACAAAGCAAGTGAACAATTATAACAGAACACAATACAAGGAACATTCATGGTTAAGTACCTTTTCCAATTAGTCTAGTGATACGCTGAAGAAAATCATAAATATTAAGTGAAGACAAACTTTTAAATGGAAATATCAATGTGAATTTTGGGTATATATTAATTTGATCAATTTTTTTCATATACAACTTGGCCTCATTCCATCCATGAGAAAACAATCATAATAGAGGTTTCCAATCATCTTGAAAATCAAAATGTGGGATCTAATTGTTCAGTATTAAATGTATGTTGATTTGTGATAACAGTCTGAAGATTTAATTTGTACTTTTAATTTGTATTGAGAATTCAGAGAGGAGAAATACCAATTTCTTACCTTGTTTAGAGAACTTAAAAAAAAAGACCCAGAAAGACACAGTAAAGTGCATTGTTCTTTACATTTAAACTGTGCATGAAGAAATAATAAAGTGAAGAGATCTAGGGCTTCACTTAGTTGTACGCATAAATGCATCTAATGCTGTGTGAGGTTCCCTATGCCATCCAGCCTGATAACCACCTTTGGTTCCAGAAAGGCATTAGTCCTGTCCCTTACTTCCCTATTACAGATACATGTTACTAGGGTATTCTTCAGAGAGTCATGAAGTGAATCACAAACCTGCTTTTAGGTCAATGAATTTAGATGTTTGCAATCGATAGCTGAATGGCAAACATTATGTTCAGGCTTTTCAGAATAATGCTTTTCTACTGATCCTCCGGCCTAATTTTGAAAAGACCATATAAAAAGTTAAAAAGCATCTCTGGCTTTCAATGTAACTGATACTGTATGTAGTGATCAGCTCTCAGATTATAACTGACCTTTTTATTGTTCCATGAGTGTCCATGCCCTTCTAAGTACTTGATGACCTCATGGGGCAACAGAAGAATCTTGTGTAAAGCATGACCTCAGGTAAAACATGTATGTGGTGGACTATAATTTACAGTGGATGGTGATATACACTGTGCTTCTGAAGTTGCCTTATCTCTGATATCATAATAGTTTTTTTTTCTTTAATGCCAACAGGTAGCATGTACTCATAAGTAAAGGATATTATGACAAATTTATGTTGCTAAGTTTTTTTTTCATTTAACTCTATGCCCTCGAAAAGAAGGAAGTGAGAACTACAAAGTTCTCCTACAGTAAGAACAGCAGTGAAACCCCAAGCATCACATTTGCTTTAAATTCCAAACTGAAGACAGTTCAGTTGATAATATAAGATTATATTCCCTTAATAAGCAAACTGATCACATTCTCCAAAAATCAATCATAAAATTAATTCTAAATTGCAGTTGTAACGTCAAATGCCATATAATGGCTTTCTCAGTAGGTATTAATGCAATAGTTTAATTGTGTACAGATGTTAGCAGGTTAAATGACAGAGGAAACTAATTTTTACATACATTAAAATCCTTTTGTGAAAACATTATTGTGAGTGTACAATCAGTTGGGAACAACAAGCCATATGGTTTCCTTGCTGAATCAGAACCTTATTGATGTAGAGCTTTAGTCAGTCGGAATAATCTACATTAACATACATTGTGTAGATATGAAAAAAAAAAAGAAGCTGTATAATATGGCTTGAGAAAAAAGGCAAAACTGTAATTATTTTCACATTATTTATTTTCCAAAGCCACACAGAGAATGCTTGCTTGGAACTCTTACTTTAGATAGCTAGAGTACCTTGTAAACTGCATGCCCAATTAGGCATAAACTTAAATGCTTATGGATATCACTGTATCAAAATATAAAAATCTTTGTCATATGCTAGGACACAGTTGTATGGATTTTTCCTAGTATCTAAATAGCAACTCAACTACATAACTTCTTGTCTTCTTTTCTTCTTCTTTATTCCACTTATCCTTTCCCTTCCCCTTCCCCTTTCTCTTCCCTTTCCCCTTCCCCTTCCTCTTCCTATTCCTTTATTGTTATAATTATTATGTATAATACATATAATATTTGTTGTGATTTAATCCTAGCCAGCAACTAAGCACCACACAGCCGCTCATTGGTTGAGATAAGAACACTTTAATAACTTAATAATAGTAATAATAATAATAATGTAATGAAATGGAAAATAATGAGAGAGAGAGAGAAGCAAAACCCAGGGGAAAAAACAAGTGATGCAGCCACTCACCACTTGCTGATGAATGCCCTGCCAGTCCCCGAGCCATGATCGCTGCCCCTCCCCAGCTAACTCCCCCCCAGTTAGTATACTGGGCATGACATCATATGATATGGAATAACCCTTTGGCCAGTTTGGATCAGGTATCTTGGCTGTGCCCACTCCCCTCCCAGCTTCTTATGTACCCAGCAAAAGTCCTTGACTAGTGTAAGCACTGCTCAGCAACAACTAAAACATCGGTGTGTTATCAACATTATTCTCATACTAAATCCAAAACACAGCACTATAGCAGCTACTAGGAGAAAATTAACTCTATTCCAGCTGAAACCAGGACAATATTATTTATTATTATCTGCAATATATTATAACATATATTATAAATTAGTAAAAATATTATTAATAATAATTTATATTATGTTTATGCTTATGCATATTATAGAGTAATGAATATTAAAATTAATAAAATTAATTGTGTTAGTAGATTTAATTTCACAACCGTATAAATTGCTCATATAAGCTTAAGGATATTCCATGTGTAGATATACTGGCATCATTAACTAGTGCTGTGTAAGAAAAAATACAAACTTTTAAGAATAGAATTCAAAAGCTACAGAGACTCTTACTTTGTTCTCTGCTGAAAAACTTTGGCACTAATGACCCATTTGTTATATGCTCCTAATTTTCTCTGTGTGCTATTACATACGATAACAAAGTAGCTTCACCACAAAAATTACTTCATCAGTAGTTCACAGGACGCCATGCTTTTTACAGGTAACAGGAAATTTACATCAAGATCTTTTAAAACCTTGATATTCTGTCATAGGTGGTTACTGATTCACATCGGTTCCTACATATATTTGATTTCATATTTTGACAGATTCCGAGTGGAAAAAAACCCAAACAAAACCCTGTGAAATCCAAAAAAACTTTCCAATCAAAACTCATTGCTAATCAAAGCAACTCCTTCCTTATTTTAAGAGTCACTGTCTTATTTGTTTCTCTATGTATTTGTCCAGTAGTTTGACTAATTTAAAATGTCCTTTGATTTGATTTATTACTCACAAAAGTATCAGAAAGTTACCTTTTTAAAACAATGTTAAGCAATTAAAATATTGACTATCCTTAATTTTTAATGTAGAATTCAACCTTGCAAACTTGCCTTTTTACAGAACATAAAGATTGCTTGCTACCCTACAGCTTCAGTGATTCACATACTTGAAATAACAATTATAAAAGTGCCAACATATATATACATGACTTTTTCTACAAAAATTATGTTACTCAGACTGGGTTTTTTTAACAAATATGACTCAAGTAATGAAAATGATTGCAAGAAGGGATGCTTCCATAAAATGTTGTTACTTAATGTACAGATAAACTAGCATTTGTTTTATTGTTAAGATCAAATGCTTTCTGTGTTTAAATGGAGTTTGACCCATGGTGGCATGCCAGACCTTTCTGGCAGATAGGAGAAATTTTACAAGCCTTTCAAAAGAGATCTGAAAAATTGTATTTAATTTCAGTAACTTAAAAATAGAAGAGGACACCAGTCTTTAAGGTGCTCTGGTGTAGTATGCTGCTTCTATATTCAAATCAGATTAAGAGTTTGCAGGGAATCCTCAAAATCTTGTGGGTAGCATTTGAAAAAGACCATGCTTCCTTTGAATTTTACAAAAAGGCAATGTGGGACACAAAAAGCAGAAACAGGAGGATTAACACCACAAAAATGAAGAAAAAAGAAAAAAAAAAGAAGTTGTGCAGCTGGCATCTTTTAAACTTTGCATTCATTTTGGTGTTTAAAGATGAAAGAATTCGGCAGTAAACAGCAGGAAATTGTACATAACTACAAGAAGTATTGTCATCCTCTAAATAGCTGAATTTGATTGTTTTTTTCAGGAAATTTTATTTCAGTTTTCTATCTTTTCTATCTACAGTGAAGAAAACTACCTCTATCACAGCTAAAGCCAGGACAATGCCAACCCAATCCGTTGCTTCAGAAAATCCCTATTTATCTGACCTGAGAGAATACATTTTACACTTATGAATTATCTTCAAGTCCCCTAAATGATGAATTGTTTTAGAAAAGCTCTTACATTAGTGCCAGAAGTCACCATTGGAATGCGAAAACATGTTTTAAATAGTTTTTTTTGTTTTTAAAAAGTTGAAGGTAGGAACACTTTATCTATGCAAACTTCCATGAAGTAAAAATTATATTTTATTTTATGCACATATTATGGTCTAAGACCAAAACTGAGCCACAATATCTAAGAAATCAATTTCAAATTCAGATGCCCAAAATTAGTTATTTGTAGCAACTGAAGACCAAGCAGGAAAACACACGCCAAATCAAATGGTGCTAGATGCCAATTTATGAGTAAATATGGAGAGCTCAGTGTTGTCTGAAAAAAAGTGTTCAACTCACCAAATGTGCACATGTATTTTAGGATGAGCTGAACAGCTATCCTGATTCTACTGGCTGTACTGCTTAGACCAACTATAATGAGTATGACATCTAACTAATAGGCAGATGCTGTAGACAACCTGAATGTCTTAATCTGGGGATGAATTTCTCCCTGGATATTGGTGACTACTTACGCTGGAGTGCATAAATACAAAGCATAACAGTATTATCCATGATTGTTTGCATAGACCAACTGTCAACAGAAACAAATTTAAAAAGCACAACACCCAAAAATGCACAGAAAATACTGTTGTTAAAGCTTCATCTACACTTAAAGTAATACATCTTGCTAATCTAAAATCTCTATGTATTGCCAAATAAACTATAAACTAACTCCTCTTTCCATTGAGAAAACAATTAAAGATGTTTTGGAAAACACATATTCCTCACAACATCTAAAAATGCCTCAATGCATGAAAACATAAAAATGCATGGATAGTGAATTTATATTTGAATTGGCCATTATTTCTTGATTAGTTTCAAGTCATAAAAGAAACTGCACAAGTGATATTTGAAAATGGTTTTAAAAGAGCATAATACCATTGATTTGAACTTTCACAAGTACCACCATTTGCATATGTTAATATGAACATAAATTTGGAAGACACTCAGATGAAATCTACAAATTAATGTGACAATAATCAATATGTGTTTTCAGGTAACTTTCCATTTCACATATTACCTATCACCAGCAAAACATTTTTTAGATAACTGTTGAAAGTTTCTACAAAACAATTCAAGTTCAGTAATACATTTTTTAGCTAGAAACATGAATCGACTGAAGCATGTTCTTACAAGGTAGTAATCTCTGTAGCCTTGAAAGTGTTTTCTAGGTATTAGCAGTTGTTTCTCTATATTATGTAAGTTTCTCTTTTATGATTCCTATGTTTTGAGAAAAACAAAGTAAGTAAGAGAGACCTTTGATCACTAGCTGTTGCTCCTACTTTTTCCTCAGCAGCTAAAATATTTTATATTCTGTCTTAAAACTTAAATGTTTATCTTCAATGTGTCATGGATATAAAACCTTAATTAAAAGGTATTTGAAACAGGTTAGGAATATTTTTGTCATAATTTGTTTAAAGATATACTGTGGAAAAATAGAAGACATTGAATTTGGTTTTTTTTCAATATATTATTTCTCAGATAACTGATTTCTGTTTGTGGTTTCAGATAATAAAATTAAGCCCAATCAACATTTTTTTCTAAAAAAATATAAAAAACAGTTTAAAATTGAATGGAAGCGAATGTTAGAACATTTTGTAAATTTCCATAGAGATGAGTCAGCATGTGCTACTGAAAACAATCATGTTTTAAGTATGTTGATTTAATTCTAATTACAGTTCAAGAGAGAGAGAAATCATCACTCTAAACCTTTAACTATTTTATCCATTTCAATTTTTGCAAGCAAAATTTAGGCATAGAATTTAACTATATATTCTTGCCTCTTTGTTCTGGTTTCAGCTGGGATAGAGTTAATTGTCTTCCTAGTAGCTGGTATAGTGCTGTGTTTTGGATTTAGTATGAGTATAATGTTGATAACACACTGATGTTTCAGTTGTTGCTGAGCAGTGCTCATACTAAGTCAAGGACTTTTCAGCTTCCCATGCCCTGCCAGAGAGAAGATGGCTATTTTAGGATTTCTTAAAGTCCCTGTTTCCCTACTTTATTCATGAGGTTCCCATATAGAACATGCTGAAAATCTTATCAAACTCAAGTTATATAAATTCTAGTACTGACATTAGTTGCTTACTTTCTCTGTAAAAGAGGAAAATATATTTGATTTTATATGGTTTCTTCTGAGATTTATTTTAATATAATTGGTTACTGACAGGTTGTTCCATAACTTGTTCTACTAATATTCTACCAAAATTTGAAGAGTTAGTCCTTAATTTCCTGGACCTTTTTCTTTCCTCCTTTTATCATGCTGTAAAGGATTTCCAGAGAGGTAACAATAAAGCTGAAGTGAAGTTTTCTTCATTAAAAAAGACTAAAATTCAGATGTATTGCCTCAAGCAGAATTATTTATGTGAAGCAAATTTAATGGGAAAGTTTAATTTGCTTACAGAGTTATATTTAATTTTAGACATGATGGGGACAAGAACGTAAAATTAAAAAGCTTCTTATGATTCAATACAAGAGAAATACTGTGATCATTTGACTCAACAACTCAAGACAAATAAGCTTACCTGTAATTTTTTATGATTTGTGATCAAAGAACAGTGACAGTGAAAGTCTTCATGAAGTGCAGTGGACAAACATAATCAGCTGTTGACCAGTTTTTAAATTCATTAGAGAGATTTCAGTTAGGATCTATATGACATTTTTACAATGAAAAATAGTGACAAAATTTTTATGTCTTGATGTTACTAAAATTCCTTAAGACTTATATTTTCAAAACTGAAATAAATTTTATTTTGGAAAGTTCAGTTTCTTTAGGATACCTTGCAGTTTTTAATGTTAGGTTCCAGCATGTGAATCTGCAGAGGTAATTAGAGAAGACTAAGCATTAAGATTTTGCAAGTTACTCGATAGTCTACAGAAGAAAAACACTTACAGAGTCATATCTGAAATATAAAAATTTTCAAGAAAAGAATATTAATCACACTTTGTAAGAACTAAGTAAGTAACAAAGAGATTAAAAGAGCATTGAAAATTATGTGTGCAGGACTACTAATTGGGAAGGATAGAATTAGAAACAAAATTAGATGTGTACTATACCACTCAAGACACTGAAGTAAGAAAATGAGTAAGGAAAGTTTCATCAGTAGGAAGGCTCAAAGAAATAAACAATTTGCCTGGATTTTTACATGCATAAACCAATTTCAGTGTGTCTCTGTTCTTAATTCCTTGACAGTAGAACATAAGAAGAGAGGCTAAACAAGACTGTGCAGTAGAAGACTGTAGATGCTCAGACACAAAAAGGATGTATAAAGACAACAGATACAGCCCTAGTATATCAGTTGTATAGAGATAAAGTGGGAAGGAACTTGGCTTTGCTTGGAAGTGGAAGTATTTGAAGTCACATAAAGCTTAATGGAATAGAAAAAACAGGTATCGTGTTATATTTAAAAGGAACATAACAAGTTACTCTCAAAAGAACAGCAGTGCTTACTTAATGACAGTTCTATTGCTCTGAATTCAATTACAGAGTGCATTACTCACTTTTAAAGGACAGCATAAGAGTACAGATTTTACAACAGTAATTTAATTTACCAAATTATGCCAATTCCTTAAGTGGGATACATAAAGATGAACCATTCAGCTTGTTAGCTCTATTTGCAGCACGAAGACATAAAAGACTTGGTGCTCTGTTACCTCTCAGAGTTATATAACAAAACTACAATCAAAACAAGTTGTGTACATCGATTCCAGATACCTGAACTTCTTAGGGAAGGTTTTTATATTTATTATGATCCTACTTTCCATGCTTTAAGAATGTATTTTATTCTTTAGTGGTAACATTAAAACTGTAATTATGATTAATTTATTAAACAAAATCCAAAAATTAAGTCAGAGTAGAAAACATATTTTTTTCAAATTAGAATCAAATTGCTTATACACTTACTCAACATTTTTGGCAGTTTCTCCTAAATATAGTTACTTGACTAGAAAAAAAGAATAACTTCCTCTGGAGAAAAATATTAGTACTTGCTGTATTTTCAACAAATAGCAGAAATTTTTGTCACAGAATAATTCATTTATCATTGGTGATTAATGCATTTCCATTTTTTCAATAGATTATTTAGAAAGTATTGTATATTGAAACATAGTTATGTTTGGAAAGGTGACTATCCCTAAGCAGGACACTGTTTTGTTAGCTTTATTCTTACACAGTCAGCCTCAGGTCAGGACATAAGAAGGGGACTGTAGAAAATATTATAATTATTATTGCTAGTAGTATTATGCTAAAGACCTGGTTTTAAGTCTCATTCTGAATGGAAGTCTGACTACTGTGGGCCAGACCTAGTCCTCATGCACAACTGATTCTGCAGAAAGAAGGAATTATGATGCAAAAGTGGCACTCTATCCAGGGAAAAAAACATTCTGTACTCACAAACTTTTTCTTTGGGAGAGAGGATAATGTATGTAAACGTAATCTCCTGAATGTATTTAAGAGTAACTGGCATAACACTTAAGAATACATGTGAAGACAGAAAGATCAGTACTGCAGTTGTATTAACTACAATTGAATTTTAAGAGCCTTCAAATCTTTGCAGAGGGTTTTAATTTTCACATTGTTTCCAAGAATTTATTCCAGTGTAATTTCAAGAATTCATTAACTTCTCTATATGGATAAAATTTCCATTGAAATAAGGTAAAAAGGTCTGTATCCACAATGCATAATTCTTCAGTCTGAAATAATAAGAAAAAAACTATTTTTCCAGCCCGCCAGGTTGTTACACTCAGAAGTAGAGGTTTATGCTAAAAATATTTTTCATTTTTTGCCATTTACATTCCAAAACTTCCTCCTGCCTCACAGAGACTACATGTTTCCTTGTTGCTTTGGATTCACAATAACTGAATACATCTCATTTAAGTACTGGGGTCAGGTAGGAACAGTTACATATAATTTATACACTACCAGATATAATATACATAATTATTTGTTCCCATACTGTTCCTTATTGCCTTTTATTTTTGTTTAGTTTAAAGGTGGAAAAAGAATTCAAGAGAAATCCTGAAATACAATATCTCAGTAGGTTTTCAC
This sequence comes from Morus bassanus, assembly GCA_031468815.1. Classification (NCBI taxonomy): domain Eukaryota; kingdom Metazoa; phylum Chordata; class Aves; order Suliformes; family Sulidae; genus Morus; species Morus bassanus. The sequence continues at coordinate 52,182,401 of CM062568.1, read as the reverse complement.
CTAATGTCACATTAAAAAATAGAACTTTTAACAAGTGTCAAAAGGCAAAACAGAGACCTCTGACAGCAATCATATGGACACAGTCCTAGGACTAGTTCCTGGCAGAGACCCTCACTTCAGTTGAAATACCACCGTGTACAAAGAGGATATAGAAGACTGTGGGACAAATGATGCCTTGCAAAAAGACAGGACTAACAGGAGAGATGTCTTTGGTACACATAACTCTGATTCAGAATAAACTTAAATCAATCTAAACAGTCAGCCTGTCTTCTGTCCCCAGAAAATGGGAAAACTTGATCTATTTTTTGTACAGTAGAGACCCTTGAACTAACATTACATTTGCCTTAAACATATGTTATAAGATTTTAATTTCATGAATGAATTTCTGTCACAGAAATATTTCTATTCACAGAGCTGGTTAATGCCAACTTGTTCAGAGGTGAATCTCTGTCCAGTAATGGCAGGCAAATAAAACCCTTAATAATTTCTTGGAGACAGGCAAATCCTAAAGTACAGGGCAACAATTCTCTGAGTAATAGTACATATTTCTACAACAGACTGATTGTTGATTTGTTATACCAGTTTGATTTGATACCAGTTTTCTGAGCAGTGAGATTCCAAATGACAATGGCCAGGTGCATCAGAACAGACATGTGAGTTCTCTTTTGCTTTACCCTTTTCTTTCTTTCTGGTAACAGATTTAAAATATGTCAAGAAACAGAGATCCTTGTAACACACACATTGTTCATACATAGACATTATTCATCCAGTCATGCTTGTTTTGAGATCCCAAAATGAAACTATTCTAAATTATGTCCCTCCTGAAACAGCTGTTCAATCTTGCCATAGTGCTTTTTGTTCTTTTCTCCATTCTCTTCCTGAATGGAGCTGGAGACTGCAGGGGAGGCTTTAGTTGTGGCTTTTGTAGCTGCTGCCAAAACTGCTCAGTAGTACAGCAACTCAGTTACAAAACTGCATATGTCTGGTGTGTCAGTATATTCTATACATCTATGCAAGCTGCTGCATATTCCAGATTTCAAGCTCATAAGTACAGAACACTGTTTTATCCAGAATTTCAAAATAACAATTTTTAAACGGACTTAACTATCCATCATAGAGTCTTTCATGGAAGAAGTATAGATTAATTTTCAAAGAAAATCAAAGTCTCCTCAGAGAAAAAAAAAAAGCTCCTAAAAATATGTTAACAGCAAAAGGAGGACTAAAGAAAACATTGGTCCGTTACTTGATGAGGTTGGTCACTACACTAATAGGGATGAAGATAAAGCAGAGACATATAATGCCTTCTTTGCCTTTGTCTTTAAATCCAGTGATGGGCTTTGGGACTCCCAGAGCCCTGGGTTGGAGTACTGTGACTGGGAGAGTGATACACTCCCAATTGACTTTTAACTTGTATGGGATTTGCTGCTGCAACTGAACGCATAGTCTACAGAGCTTGATAAGATTTATTCAGGGGAACAGAGAAAATTGACCAATGTTATTGTGAGACGTCTCAGTTATTTATCAGTGGTCTTGGGAATCTGGAGAGATCCCAGTTGACTGGAAGCTAGCAAATATTATTCCAATTTTTAAGAAGGGCAAGAAGGAAGACCCTGGTAATTATAGTCCTGTCAGTCTCACTTCAGTGCCTGGTAAAATTATAGAGAAGATTATTCTGGGAGTTACTGAAAAACACTTGAAAGACAATGCAGTCATCGGTCAAAGTTAACATGGGTTCATGAAGAGAAAGTTATGCCTTACTAACTTTATATCCTTTTATGACAAGGTTACCTATCTAATAGATGAAGGGAAGGCAGTGGATGTGGGGGAGGGTCTTTGAGACATTTTAGCAAAGCTTTTAATACTGTCTTTTAGAGTAGCATTCTGGAAAGAAATGTCCAGCATACAGGTAGCCATGTAAACAATATGGTAGGTGAACAACTGGCTCAAGGGTTGGGCTCAAAGAGTTGTAGCAAAAAGGGTAACACCTGGCTGGTGGCCAGTCACTAGCGGTACTCCCCAGGGCTCTGTTTTAGGGCCAGTTCTCTTCAATGTTTTTATCAATGACCTGGACACAGGAGTTGAGTGCACATGAAGTAAGTTTGCTGATGATACTAAATTAGGAAGGAGCCATTGAGTCCCTGGAGGGAATCAATTCTCTTGAGAGACCTTATAGAGAGATCTTGATAGATTAGTGTGCTGGGCAATCACCAACTCTATGAAATTTAACAAGGAGAAATCTGGATTCTGTACCTGGGTCACTGTAATCCTGGATGTACTTCTAGACTGGGGAACAAGAAACTGGAATGCAGCCCTGCAGAAAGGGGGTTTTGGCTGACGGTAAGTTCAATATCAGTCAACAACATGCCCTGGCAGCCAAAAGCCTGTCAGCCAACTGTACGCTGGGGTGCATTAAGCACAATATAGCTAAGCAGTGGAAAGAAATGATTGTCTGTGAGGGTGTGCTCCTGGCCTCCCCTCCCGCCCTGCCCCCACCCAACCTTTATCTCCCATAACCCTGCTCAAATCTAGCCATCTGGCTCAAAGTAGATTCAGGAGACAGATAACAACACAATACCCAAGGGCTATTGGCAATGCGCCCACCTAACCACAGTGAAGAAACTAAAATCTGTGGTTGGTATGCAAATATGACTATGAGTCAATCATCTTACTCCCATAAATCGTGAGCAGTCCAAGAGCCCTTTAAGCTCTCCTGCACGGCAGTGGGCTGCACACCAGGATCTCCCTTTGAGTAGGGACGCCTCTCAAAGTTACTACTCAAGGCTGAGAGATTCCTTGTCACAACAGATTCTGTGTAAGTGACTAATAGCATGCTAAATTTTGAAATCTTAGCTAAGTGGTATAAAGGATTGATTGCACATATATAACCCTTTAGACATAAACCATTGACTAAGTCTAGGACTAGGACTGAATCCACCCGCACTTAGACTCCTCTCTGAGAAGGAGTTTAGAAAGCAAGGGGGTCCTTTCTGAAATGCATAACTCAACAGGACGGTCTCCCTGACTGTTTTGTCTGACCCTGTCCTCTATGCAGTAAATAATCAAGTGTACCTTGTGTCGTGGTTTAGCCCCAGTCAGCACCCAAGCACCATGCAGCTGCTTGCTCATTCCCCCACAGTGGGATGGCGGACAGAATCAGAAAATTAGGAAACTCCTGGGTTGAGATAAAGACAGTTTAATAGGCAAAGCAAAAGCCGCGTGCACAAGCAAAGCAAAAGAAGGAATTCATTCACTAGTTCCCATTGGCAAACAGGTGTTCAGCCATCCCCAGGAAAGCAGGGCTCCATCACACGTAATGGTTACTTGGAAAGACAAACGCCATCACTCCGAACATCTCCCCCTTCCTTCTTCCCTCAGCTTTATATACTGAGCATGATGTCATATGGTATTGAATATTTCTTTGGTCAGTTGGGGTCAGCTGTCCCAGCTGTGGCCCCTCCCAGCTTGTGCACCCGGCAGAATATGGGAAGCTGAAAAAGTACTTGACTAGTGTAAGCACTACTTAGCAACAACTAAAACATCTCTGCATTATCAACCCTCTTTTTCGCGCAAATCCAAAACATAGCCTCATACTAGCTACTATGAAGAAAATTAACTATCCCAGCTGAAACCAGGACAGCTTGTCATTGAATCTTATTAAACCGCTGTTGCACTTACCATTGAACTTTGTTAACTCACTGTTTTATATCAATAAAGTATATTCTTGCTTCTCTTACTAGTGAAGTCCATTCTCACTCCATCTGTGACCTTATCCCATAATACTCAGCATTGTTGCAGCCTCACCTTGAGTGCTGTGTGCAGTTTGTGGCTCCACAATATAAGAAGGATACAAAAATATCAGAATGTGTCTAAAGGAGGGTAGCAAGCATGGTGAAAAGACTAGAAGGCATGACTTATGAGGAGCAACTAAGGATACTAGGTTTGTTCAGCTTAGAGAAGAGGAAACTGAGGGGAGATGTTGCTGTCTACAACTTACTCATGAGAGGAGTTAGAGAGAGAGGTGTTGATTGCTTCTTTCTAGTGTCCAGTGAGAGGATGTGAGGGAATGGCTTAAGGCTGTGTCAGGGACCACCACTGAGAGGGTGGTCAAGCACTGTAACAAGCTCCCCAGGGAAGTGGTCATGGCCCCAAGCTTGTAGGTGTTCAAGAAGCATTTTGACAATGCTCTTAGATAGATTTAGGTTTAACTTTCAGGTTGCCCTGTGTGGAGTCGGGAGTTAATGGTCCTCGTGGGTCCCTTCCAAACTCAGGATATTCTATGATTCTATGAAAAAGAAAAAAACAATCTGAACTTCTTATTTTCTGTAGAAGCACTAAGGATTGGATTCATCTGTGCATATTGGGCACACAAAGCCTGATCTAGACACCCTAGGCTTTGTTTATAGTCAGTATACATACCTCTAGAAAGTATTCACTTCATGTTGATACAGCTGTCTAAGACTGGATACATAAACATTCCTCTAGAGCTGCTGGCTTGTTGCATTTGACTATAAAGGATTCTCAGAGAGGGAAGCTCAGATTTAGACATCAGACTTTTAAACAATCCAGTTTAGATGATATGATACTGTCCTCTCTCTGCTACCCTATGAATGATCCAAACACTGAAATGCCCAGTTAAACTGGTTTTGTAGCAGGAATATGCTAATGTATCTGAGCTGTAGACATCTGCTCAACACTCTGATTATGAGTATGATAAATAAAAGGAATTCAGATCCTCAGGAAACAGATGTAGGTTTTATAAGTATATTAGGTATGTCTAGGTGGTTGCAGATTAGAGGCACACATTTTACACAGAAACACCAAAACAAGAAATTAGTGACTAAATGCTTTTCATAATTCTACTTACATGTGTTTCTATATATTTCAGGAGAAAAAAGATGCAATGGACCTCATTAACTTTGTATTTTTGAACACTTGCTTTTGGTATTCTGGTGTTCATAATCTGAACATATCTGAATCATAATCTGGTGTTCATAACTGGGGATTAACATCACTTTTCTGCCATGCCTGACCCAGCTCCATTTTACCATTTCTCTAAAGAAGTTCACATATTGAGGCAGTAGTGTTCAAATAGTACATTTAGATTTTCTACTGCTGCATGTTGCAAATTACTCCTCCCTTCTCTCCAAAAGGACCAGATATATATTAATTATGCATTTAGACAAGTTGTACCAGTTGGCAGAGGTTGGGAACAAACAAAATTTTATTTTCATACAAGAGACCTCTCACAGTGTGACCACTTTAAGTTCTACTAGTGTCATTATCAAAAATACATCTGAAACATTACTTCCTCATGAGACATAACATCTGAATTTTGATGAGCTGTAACACACCCTATATCCTGTTTGAAAACTGCTGCCTTTTTTTCAAGGAAGAGTCACCATAGACACCAGCAATAAAACATTTTTTTTCTGCAGAATGTGCTTAAGACAGTGCCACATATGGAGTGTTTGTAGTTTTGAAGATACACTAGGGATTGTTTTTCTTGGTGCCTTTTTCAGAGTTCCACAAAGGACTCCAAAGACTGTCTCAGCCCTGAAGATGTAATCTACTCTGGTTCCGTGGGAAAGCATGTTCTTGCTGCATGTTAGAAGTTGGAAGGCAGGTGATGCATCTACTTCCAAAGTCACTGAAATGCAAAATGTTAGATGCTGCATTCTACACAGTGACTTTCTCAGTCAAATGATTTCAGTTCTGACCTGGATGTTCTTTGAAGTTTAGAACCTGACCCTCAAGTTCCAGTGGTTTATTTAGAAATTATTATCAGACTTCTCCATAACACCAACAAAGCACAAAACTTATACCCATAAATTTTAAAAAGCTAGTTAAGCCCTGCAAACAAAAGCATCTTTTAAATTTGGGCATAGAACTTCTGATATTTACTACAATTTCTTTTCCCTGTAATCAAAAACTAACAGATCGTTTCAGATACCTTTTCAAATTGTTCATCTAAATGCAGACTTTTTAAGTTCTTATTTACATTTAGTCATATCCATATTTAGACATCTTCCAAAATCAGGTCACATATAATCTGACATAAACAAATGAACAAATGAAAAAAAAAAAAAAAAATAACCAAAGCCCTTCCTGAAAAAAAGGTGAAAAATAGCAAGTAGCTAGTAAAGAACCTTGTAAAGAAAATCTATTAATTTATTTCTTGTATAGCCAAATATCAAATCACAGCTGTCATTATTACCATTCTGTCCACTGAAACTGTCCATATCATGAGTTATTTTTAATTTTAATTTTTTTATTCCTTACATGAAAATTGAAAATACTAAGTAAAAAGACTACAAAGTTCCAGATTTGTGCTTGCCTTAAGGGCACAAAAGTTCCCTTTCTGCTTACCATTTACACCTGTTATTTCAGCTCTGGATGTAATTCTAGCTACCATGATTTTGAAATAAGAACAGCTTCCATCATTTTTTGGAGGTAACAGATACAGTCCCCTCATAAAATGGCAGTTATTGCTTCTGCTTAGTTTTTGTTTCATAAATAAGCTCTGTCTCTCTGGCTTACAGGCTAACACAATGCCACAGCCACATCATCTAGGCAGGTTACATGTCACTGCTCAACTACACTTTAAATTCTTTTTGACCAAAAATGCTAAAGGAAAGAGATGGCAACAGTTAAATTCTATTTTATGCCTAAAAATATCCTTTCCTGAGTCACTCTTTTTAAAACAGTATTAAAGGTTCTAATTTATATCAAGTCTTTTAACCCTTTTTAGCCTTTGATGATTTAATAAATCGTAAGCAGTAATTAAGTGACACGTGTAAACTCATAGAAGTATTTTCTATGAATCAATTGCTAAAATTTTTATCCTTATTTTCTCTTGGTAGGGAATTCCAATCTGAAGTTGATAACAAAAGCAGAATTCTGTCTATTTGCCTTTGCCTCTGTCATGACCTAGAGGGTTACCCAGCCTGCAGGTGTGTAGAGATCACAACCATGGCTTTGTAGGATTCCATAATACACAAGAACACGGAGGTATCTATCCTCTGAATTTCTCTACTTTATTATGGATTATAACAAATACCACAAAAATCACCAATAGCATGTAAACTATCACAAAAATAACCACTGACAAGTATATCTATGATTAATAGAGGCAATATAACTTAAGCTATTAGAAATTACTATTAGCCATCTATATTATAGTGTCAATCAATAGTTTGACAGCAGTTAATAATAACAGCCACCAATTGTATAGCAACAACCAATAACAGCAACAATGAAGTAGGTATATATTCTTACAGGTTACTACAGACTTATTATTACTGAAGCAGCTTACAATAATATAACAGCAAATATGCTTATGGTAGATCATTTATATGGATATATAATACCAATATCAAGGGAATTAGATTTCAGAAGGGGCTAAACCATCCCAGAGGGGAGGACAAACTGATTCCAGAGGGGAACCCAACCATTCCAGAGGTGGAAGAACAAGCCAATCTGACCACAGAAGTGGGTCCAGAGGAGGACCAGTAAAATAACAGACTTCAGTCTCACTTCAGAGGTGATTTGCATTACAGAATCTGGAATCAGCCAGGCGTCCCCCGTGAGGCTCCAAGATCTCATAAAAAGTTCATGTGGAATTCAGCTTCTTTAAGAAAGAAAAAGTATACACAGCATGGAAAGTTCTCAGAGAGAGAAGATTTTGGATAAAAATTAAGTCCTTTTTATATTACAGAGACATAAGAGGGCATAGGACATCACCACTTTGAACAGCCAATAGATGCTGTTAACTTTAATTTTTCACCTGTAACATCCAAGAGATGATGATGTTTTCTGTTCTTTCAGACCAATTTTATTTTTCCAGACTGTTTCCGCTTTTTGAGATGATAAGTTGCCACTATAGTTTTTTATTTCTACACTTATGGATGGTATCTCAGGATGTCTTTCATTTCTAGGTACCCAGATGTACTTCAAAGATGCCAGTTGCACTTTTCAAGGATGTTTCTGGTTCCCAGGCCTAGTTCCCAGGCTCACAGGCAATTTCTCTGTTGGTATTTTTGAACAGGCATTTTCTTCTGTTCAGTAATTTTTCCATTCTAATCTTTATGGCTGCTCACATCAGCATCTCCACCCATTAACACATATCCCCTGAATCTTTCAAAGTAACTTTGTGTTAAAACTGACCTTTTCAGCATTGCATGAAGATCAGAAGAGTAAGTGAAAGAGCAAATTAAGTAGCATATCATTAATAATGCTTTCTATCCTAATGAAGACTATAGCTCTGTAAAGCTCTGATTGTTTCTGTAATCTTCAAGCTTGATATACATTTTAAATGGTGTACCAGGGGGGCATAACAGAACCTTTCTTAAATTGTATATGCTTCATATCATTAACAAATCATGCTCCAGTTTAGTAAATGCATCTTAAATTAAAATTGTTATAAATACTTTCTTATTTCAAAGGTCAGAATTAAAGGATTTCTAAACATTCAAGGAAGAAAATGAATAATCTACGTAGATGAACATCAGTTGAAATTGATGTTCAACAGTTTTCTGGAGGGCATCTGAATATATTCTACATTTAAAAATTAAAAGGGATACAGATATCCCCAATAACTGTCCACAATATAAAAATGCATGGGTAAACAAATCAAAAGTGGAATATTAGAACAAACGTGTGTTGTGTTGTTATGCTGGAATATTTTCAGATTGTTAGCTAAATATAAGATAAAATCTGAATTTGGATATGGTGGGTAATTTATTTGAAAAGAAAACATAATTTATTTTTAAGTTCTAGTAATGATGTTCACTTGATCAAGACTTTAACAGTGTTTTATTAAAATTTAAAACAATGCATGGAGATTTCTTTATAACATTCTTCAGTTCTAAAACCAACATCCAATATTCTCCCCTTATTCACTCAGTATGTCATCTCATCATGGAAAACCATCAAGTTCATCAAGCAGTGTATGCCCTTTGAAAATCCATGCTGACTGTTCCCGAACTCCTTTCCTTCGTGTGCTTAGACATATTTTCAGGAAAAATTGCTCCAAAGTCTTCCTAGGACTGAGGCTATGCTGACTGGCCTGTAGTTCTCTGGATCCTCCTTCTACTTATTTTGAAGATGAGGGTGACATTTGCCTGAGTATAGCCCTAGCTTGACTATATCCCAAAAGATTTTACTCTATTTACTGAAGGTATTTAGACAATTTAACAATTTATAAAATAAAGTCCATGTAGGCTAAAATCAGTACTGATCTGATTAAGGTCTTATTTACACAAACAGAGATTTGAAGCTGTTTCAATCTGTTATATAACTATGTGCTTAGAGAACCCTATTATGGTGATTAAAATCTTCAGAATATGAAAACAAAAATTACTGTGCTTGATCAGAAATAATTTTGCACTCTGGTATCTTGGATTTCAGGCATATCAACTAACTATGTTGATAGTGGCAGCTGTTTGTCAATTTTATTTAAGAATACACACTTGATGAGAAAAGCAAGATACATTTAAACATATTAAACGGGGGAAAAATCAAGGAGATTTAAATTTTTAAAGATCATGGACAGACTGTAATAATGTGTAAGATTATAGTGCAGGAGGACAGGAACAAGAGAAACACTGTCATTATTTATTTGTGTTGCCATAATACTGTTAACTGCATTGCTCTCAGTTTTCCTTTCTGTGCTAGAAAATTGAGCAGCATATTAATTCAGTGTAAGGAAATCTCAGTCAAGAACATTACATATTTCATGACCAAATAAGAATTCTCTGATACCTTTACTTTAGTCACCCTTTCACTCACTCTTCTAGTGGTCATTAGTATGCATTGTTCCTCTGACACTCAGAATGAGAAAGGATCCGTTGGGAGCATTTCCCGGTGAATTGGTTGGCAAGCTGAGTGAAAGACCCCGTATTGCCATCAAGCCCTGTATCAGAAAAACATGAAGTACTCTACATCTTGTTACATTATGAAACACAGACTCAAGTTTATGCCTTTATTACCACATATAAAAGAAACAAACCCACAACAGATGGTCCTCTAATAGACAACAAAACACAAAATCCAGAGACACACTTCTAAGTATATTTTTCACAATACATTTTTAATTTAACATATATTCTATTTCACATCTGTTCAAACACTGGCATACAACTAAAATTTGGTCTTGCAACACACATAGTACAATAAAGCATCTACTCACAAAGTAATTCTGAAACTTCAGAGTGAGCATTTACATGACACAAAAGCTTGTTAAATAAGTGGCTTAGAAGACAATGGTTATTATACATTTATCACCTTTATAATGATATAGATCAGAGACAGATTTGGCTCATATGAATAGAAATGTCTATTGTTTTAGGATATCCAGCTGAAAGCCAAATGTAGAACACTTATGTAAACAAATTTAGAAAAATTGCAGTGATATTTCGGATTAGAATTAGAGTAAGTGTTTTCATAGATTTTGCAACAATGCAGCAAAATTAAATTGTGAGGTTTGGGTTTTTTCCCCAAATCAAAAGTCTCCTATAATATAAATGTGCTCATTTAAAGATTATTTTTTAGACTGCATTATTTTACTTCATTTTCTTGCATCAAAAAAAGCAGGAATTCACTGACAGAAAGTTTTGTCCATCTTTTTCTGATATTATGTTCAAACTAATTATTTTATTTTCTAGGAATTCTATTATTTTTAGGTGAGTTACTGCAAGTATATGTATGTATACCAGACCATCATCTATCATACATACATTTTTAATACTACGTAAGTCTGTAATAAGCTTCTATACTACTTATTCTGAACTATTTTGGGACTCATAGAATGATCCTGGTGCTATTCCCTACAAAACTTTGAAGCCAGTACACAAAGCCAAGAAATTAAAATAGCAATACATCTTATTTAGCTATCGTGCAAAAATGGACTTGAGCAGGGTGAAAAATAATCAGAAGGAAATACTCTGTTCACCTGCTCAATTGTAGTATGCAAGCATTAGAGTCATGCATTTATCAAAGCACAATCAAAAAACTGAAACAGTTGTTATCAGCCCTTATAAAAATGTCCAATAATCTTGCAGTTTCCAAACTATTGCCGAAGGTGACAGGCATAGAGCAGGTAATGAACTATTCCTACTAAATTAATAGAAAGAAGTCTTCCACATTTCTGACACCAGTTCAGAGTTTTTTAGCTACACATTTCTTGTTAGGTGTCAGGTTTTCATGGGATGTCAGACTGGATTTTTGAGCCTCACTACCTCCGAAATAGATTATAACAGTTGAGCAATACCTTTGAGTATAAGCATTAAATTCAACACTGTCAATAAATGAACCAACTATCCCTGTTAAAGTCGTAGGCTTCAATCTAACATAACATCTCTCCAGCTTTCCAAACCTCCACTCCCAGAAGGTCACTGAGCAGATATTGCAGGTGTGACAGATCCATTTTTTTTCTCTGAGGAAACAGGCAATAGTGGTGTACTGAAAGCAACTCACTATATATCTGCCTGATCCACTTCCCTATCTGCCAGGTACTCCCTTCCCCAGAAACTAAGTTGGGTGAACTGAGTCAATGAAGTACAGCCACTCAGAAAGCAAGAGAGATTCTGAAAGACAAATTTCTTTCTTTCCCTGCTGCCTGATTTTCCTAAACTCATTAACCTTAACTGCTGGCCTGGGAACACAATATTGAACAAATTGCTCCAAGCTGCTTTGTATTTTGCTTTCTCTGTCAATCTGGATTACAATTTTGGCCACCTGAGTTCATATTTCTAATTGAATTGATTAAAAACAATGTTGGTGACTACTGGTAATAGAGGCAAAGAAAAATCTGTGTTTGGTCCTAAGGGGCTTCCTTAAAATGTATTTACAGGTCATACAATGCAAGAAATATATAAATGCTAAAGGTAATATTGTCAGCCTCAAGCATTTAATAAATCAAATCAATTCCACTAAAATTATAAGTTCAGCCAACAAAAGTAATGAATACGTGTATATACATGTAAATAAGTAAAGAAGAGAGCTTGAAACTTTATAGTTGGAAATGCATGTTCTTTTATAACAGAAAAAAAATCAAGACTTCTGGAACATTAAGAAAAATATCAAATTTATTGGCATCTCTAAAAAAATGGTGAGTCGGCGGACTAATATTATGTTTTATGAAAGTCTTTGCTTTTCCCACATGCCATATTAATAACTTCACAGGCTCTAGGAAGGATGCTCAATCAATCTTCCTGGGAATGATGGAAAAATCCTGTTATTTTCTTTCCCCCTTCCAAACAGATGTGTAGCATCAGCTTAAAGGACTGACTGCACTTTTGCAAAATAAAAGATCTCAAAATGGACAATTGATGATGATTTCCACTAAAGCCCACTGTATAGTTAGTTTACTTCTACCCAAAAGGCACGTCTAAGTATCACAAACAAAAACAATACAATGGAATTATGCCAGAAATGAATATTCAACCTCCTATTATCTAATTCTTTCTTAATATATTTTTTAAAATTTTATAAACATATATTTTAAATATTAACATGGCAATTAAAATAGTAAACATTTTAAAACATTTTAAAGTATCTGTTTCCACAGATGTCTAATGTTTGATGTCATTTCAATGCTTCAGTCATTCAGAGCAGTAGTTATGCAACTTTAGAGAATAATATTCTAAGTTTGCATATGGCATTACATTAAAAGTTTGCTTTCTCAAGACAAATTAGTTTTGCTGTGTAAGTCCTATGGTGACTGGTATACCTTGAAGGACTGAACTATACTATCGATAAGCTGTGGAAGTTCTAATAAACTTTCATCTGTGTTCTAAAACATTACTATTTTAATATTGTCATTCAAGCCAACATCACAGAAAGGGATCTGGTAGCTAACCAGTGCCTGTCTGAAGTGACTGTGATTAACAGAAGTTTTTTGTGTTGTGGTGGGTCAACCCAACCCAGCAACCAAGCACCCATGAGCTGCTTGCTCACACACTCCTTCCCTCCACTCTAGTGGGATGGGGGAGACAATCAGAAGAGCAAAATTAAAAATAACTTGTGGGTAGAGACGAAGGCAGTTTAACAAGTGAACAGGGATGAGGGGGATGGAATGTAAAGGCAATCACTCGTCACCTCTGTGGAATGATTACTGGGGGTAAGATTACTGAGGTTGAAATTATTGAGGCTAAAGTTATATCCACATTTCATAAAAGTTAACTTCCAGGATGGAATATGGTTGACATTCTGATCTTTCCCTAAACAACACCACCTGCAATCTTAGATGTTGGTAACACTGGGGGAGCTCGGTGTACTATTTCTAAGAGAGACAATTGGAGGAGGGAGTGGAGCAAAGGCTCCATGGCCCAATTCCTCCATAAATCACTGCAGGTCCGGGAACTAGATGGAACCATGGAACCATGCCCTGGCCAGCACCATACAATTGCAAAATCATGCCCTGTGGATGAACTTTGCTCATTATAACCTCATTATAATACCAAAACACACCTCCATCCCAAAAGTTACCTGCCTCCAAGGTGCGACCACCCCTCACTGAACTTGCGCATTGAATTTTTCTAGTATATACCTTTAAAAGCAAAGCGAGAAAGTTTTACACCAATCATAACAAAGGTATGTATGACTAGAGCCACTCAAGCTCCACTGGAAAGGTAAAAAATAATATCAATATAGCTTAAGGGAGAGAGGATGTTAGGGAAGGTACCATCATCACCACTCTGACTATTGGGATCAGTCAACGGGCTGAGCCTCTCTTCCCCCGCATTGGGATGCCTTTGGGTAAGATTCGAACACTTGGTTATACCAAGTGCCTCCCCAGGAAATATTTAGAAATCTCTATAGAGTCACTTTAGATTATTTATAATCAGTGCTGCTATTAATATTGGCTATATTTGTATATACTTTTGTAGACAATGACTATCACCAGCAATCCAAAGAACCTGTGTATCAGTTGCTCAAATAAATTGTGGTGTGCATTGGTCCAGTCATGACAGTTCTTTTGAGCACAACCAGTATTTCAGCCGCAATAGCTCATCTAACACGGCTAGACTCACACTCTTACTGCGACAACCTCCCACCAGCATTCTCTGAGAAACAGTTACATTGGAAAAACTACCCCCACACACACACAAAGTTTTTATAGCTGAGCATGACATTATATGGCATGGGATATCTCTTCAGTCATTTCAGGCCATCTGTCCCAGATGTGTCTCCTCCCAACTTCTTGCCCACCCATAGCCCACTGTCTGGGGGGCCAGAGTGAGAAACAGAGAAGGCCTTGGTGCTGCGAAAAATAAGCCATAGCTACAGCACTGGTGTGCTATCAACACTGTTTTAGTCACAAATTTAAAACATAACACCCTACTGGCTGCTATGAAGAAAATTAAGACCATCCCAGCCAGACCCAGTACATGTATTTAAAGAAAACTCACTATGAAAAATAAAAAGTACACTTCTTTAATTTATTTGCAGTCTAGTGGAGATATGAATATGATTTAAAAATCATCTAAGGATTTCAACATCGCTTGAAGATTTTTGAGTCCATATGGAACTACCTTAAAATCAGTAATTTAACTCCAGTCTTCAGTACAGAGTATGTCATGAGGAAAAATGGCATAATTAAATTTCGTCCTACTGCTATCATTCTTTACTCACCAGAATGACTCAGGAGTGTTGAGGAACTCCAAGGCTGCTCTACATATGTCAAGAGCAAAGGCTTACAAGGCAAAACCCCAGGACCAGGTAACCACCTTTAATGCTTAAAGTCAGCTTTACACCACCACTTCTTCTCAGCTGTACCAAGCAGTACTTTTTTCTACCTTCCTCAGGAAGTCAATCCACATTGTATGGTATGTTATTTACAGATGTAAGCTTATAATATTTATATTTTGTACATACATATTTAGTGAAATTTTTTCTGAAAGTAATTACTTTCTTCTCATAGTAGAAGCTTTTCTGTAAGTAAATGATCTGATGTATTAGTTTTGCTCTGTGGAGATATTAAACATTTAGCTGCTATGGGCTGAGGACCTGTAGAATTTCAGTTTTTAGTATAAGACTGGGAAGCAGGTATATTTAAATGTGTTCTTGTGCATGGATAGACATGCATATACATTTGCACTAAATTCTGGAACACAAACCAAATACATATAGCTAATAACCATATTTAATACCCTACATAGACCTTATAATTAAGTATAGAAACTATTTCAAGTTCAGGAAGAAAAAATCTAGAATGAAAATTATCTGAGCTGGAATCTTGTATTCTAAATTTTACTCTGAAAGGAATGTTGTGGAATTCTTCATAACGGGAAACCAGAGACCGTTACCTCACTGCTGTAATTGATGAAGGGTAGCCCCACAACAAAATATTGATGTAATATTTTTTGGGGTATTGGAAATATTGTCTGAGGTTAAGGTTATTCAATTAAGAGAAGCAAACATTCTTTTGAATAATAAACACAAAGTAAGAAAAAAAAGAGTCAGCAGTAAAATTTAGAGTTCAAATCAAGGTATTTTATTTTGAAATATCTTGGTTAACGTTAACATACAATCACTTTTTTATCCTTTTACTCTCAGGTTTTTATTCAAGCATCTTGGAAAAGCCAAACATTAGTTTTCTAAAAAAAAAAAAAAAAGAAGCTAAGTTAAGAGATTTCATATTCTTTACATACCCAGCTATTTAAGAGTGTCTACTCCATAAGTCAGATAACTCCATGAGTCAGTTCCTGGCTTCTGTTGGATTTCTAAGGTTCTAACCCACCTTATACTGAAAGATCCCCCATGCTCTTCCCCAAATGTAGTTCCCCAAATCTATGAATGACTAAGTTCTAAATTATTACTTTGATCCACAACATGTGACTTCTACTTTATACTAGATAGAAAGCCTGAAATGTTCAGGATTATGCTAAAAAAAAAAAAAAAAAAAAAAAAGTCTGGAGTTAATTCTGCCACAGGATATTTTTCTACATACTACTAATAAATAGTATTGATGATCTCCTCAAGTAATAGATACTGGCCTTGCGCAGGATCCCAACAGCAAAAAGCTCTCCCCGTTTGTGTAATGGTATTTTCTGTAATGGTCTTGCCTTTTGTGTAATGGTATCACCTTTTGTGTAATGGTATCCAACCTGAGCACCAGAGGATGTGATGTTAAGCTGATCGTTAATGAGATTTTATTTCAGTCACTTGCTGCACAAGAGCTCTCAACTAATGTAAATTTATTACAATTTTAAGAAATGTAAATCATGACTGTGGTAGTTTAACTTTTTTATCAGCTCATCAGCAGTTGTATAATCACAGATCCAAAACCAAAATGTAGCATTTGTGGAACTGCAACACAACAAATGCTATTATTTTCAGGCCATTTAGCAACACCAAATAAAATTTTATTGTCATTGATTAGTTCTAAACTGATGGGCCCAAAATGTTCACAAGAAAAACTATGTTAAATACAGTTCTTAAAATCTGGAGCTATACTCCATTTATCAAAGGAATCACACTAGGACTACTTTTCCAATATTTCAACATAGCTCTTTAACAAGAGAGCTGTGTGCACTGCAGACAGCTATTCCTGTAGCCATCTATCCAACAACTATCATCAAAAATAGGATTTTGACTTACTTACTACAAATACATTTAAAATTAATATTCCAAATCAAATTGTATTTTTTATTTCCAATAATGATTCTTTGAATTCCCATACAATATTAAATCAGGCTGTTAATGGAGTTTCCAAGTTTTCATCTCAAAAGTTAGTTTATACACTCTATCAACTTTGACATCTCATAGTTTTTATAGATGTGAATTATAGCATCTTACCTTTTACTGAGAAAAAACAATTTCTTCTTCTTGTCAGAACTATTTGAACCAAAGGGTAAGAATAACTTTCTTTATCTGTAAAGTGAAATACCAACACTGAAAAAAAAGATCTATCCAAGGTCTTATACTAAATTAATGGAATAACTAATCTGAGATCTACTAATGTCGTATCTAGAAACAATCTAAGACAACATCGAACTGGTGAGCTGATATGTTAATACAACTGTATTATCTACAGGTCTAGTCACATTAGTTTAATTGTGTATTCCTACTTTTTTTTTTGTTTTGAATGGACACTGTTGTTAAGAAGTAAAAACTAATTTATTGAGCTATCGGAATAAGGTAACACTTTTGCAGGGAATCAAATCCCTCAAAGAGGACGGTCAGTCACTGTCCAGTTCCAATGGGACCCTCTGCTGCAAGGGTTCTTGCACTGGCGTCTTCGACTGTACCTGGAGAAACTCCTCAAACCATTTTCAACTCAATGCTTATAATCCGTGTGGCCCCAGGTCCCATGTGGCCACCTCAATACATGCATCACTCAATACGCCTTAATCTCTTGATACACCTTAATTACACACAAGACATCTCTTAAGTATACTAGCTACATAGAAAAGACTACCTGCCATGGTCATTCCCGAAGAAATAGTTTCTACTAACTTTTTACCAATATTATATCTATGCATGCCTTGAGCACTTCTGTAGCAAGTCTTTGGGACATTGCACCCAGGATGTTAATCAAGACATTTTGGCATGTAAATTGCACTAGACACAGTAACAGCTTGGGGCGTGTAGGGGAGAAATTATAGAACTGTCCAAAATTCCCATCTGTGGGGTTCTTGTCTAATAATAATAGTGAAGGGCCACCTTGTTTCAAGCTGGTCTGTTGTCTCACACCAGTCCATTAACTCATCTATTCAGATGACTGGCTGAGGAGTTCCTGGACCATGCAAGGTATTAACAGCTTAGGTGCTTGTCAATAAACATACAAGCATAGTCCTGATACCCAGCTACACCACAACTGTAGCTGAAGAATAAACTTGATTTTCAGATTTATAACTCACTAATAACTCAAGTCCTATCACTCTTTGTACATCTGCAACCACAAGTCTAAGCACAGTGTTCTTTGAAACGTACTACAAAGCATTCACTGTGTCTACCCTCTTTTCATCCTGTCTCACACTCTATCACTGGACAACTAAACGCTACAGTGTCCTGCATTTTAGATGTTGGGCAATAAAGTTCTACTCCTCTAAGAATTTATTTGCAGAGTGCTTAATATGGTTTTAAGTCCATAAACTATCTCAATGACATCAAAATGATTTTATAGGGAGCTGAAATTAAGCACATCTGTAAACTGGTTTTAGGACTATTGCATAATGATTACCATTCAAGGGATGATTAATACTGTTTTCCACACGCATAGATAGATTATACCACATTATTTTTAAGAAAAGCGCAAGATTACAGGAGGTGCTTTACTATTTTAGTTTGTAGATTAAAGAACTTTGTAGCATGGTAGAGAAAAAAAAAAAAAATTCTAACACTGATGACTGTTCCCTTATCCTTTCACAGTCTGGTTTCCTCTACACTAAGCCCAGAAGAGAACCAAAGATCTGGTTCTCTTATGAAAGCCAAGAGCGAATACTAAGCTCAGCTGAGAATCTTGGGTTCATGGGGTTCATGTCCTAAGGTGCATCCTATTATCATAGCACTTCATTTTGGCATTAGCCACTCTTCTTTTTAGAAGCATCACTACAAGGTAAGTCTTAAATTGGATATATACATAATGGAAATGTACTTGCTTGCCAAAGGTAATTTTAAGAAACCTTTTTCTCAGAAGGTAGGATATACTTTCAGTGTTATAATTTTTATTTTTTTTTAAACCAAATTGGCAACAACAGCTTTTCAAGAGTAATAAACAAGACTGTCAGTGTCAGAGAATATTTTACCTTAAAGACCGTCAAAGATTAACCACAGAAGTGTCACTGATAGTGAATAAAATATTCAAATTTGGATGTTTATTATTTGATTTTTAGTTTCATATTTAGGTATTAAAAGCTATTTGAGTCCTTAAATATGAACTGGATCACCTACTTTTGAAAATGTTGCCTCCTATAACATTTGTGTTCGCAACAGCTGAATGTCTAATATTCCTTCTATTAAAAGTTTTTAACAATGATCTGTTGCTCACTGAGACAAAGATCTCTGCTGCTGATGCAGCTAAAATCCATGAAGCAGTAAAGAAGCTGTACGACCTCTCAGAGCAGTGATCCACACTCACTGCAGCAACCATGCAGAGCAGATTTTTTTCTTTACTAGGGATAGAGATAGTTTCATTTTACTAAATGTAGATACAACAAAGTCTCTCTGCTTTGCAGAAAGACACTTTAAATATCCTGTTTTTGTTTATTTACTGAGTGATCATGCTTCTCTTGCTGCAATAGATAATGTTAAATAACATTCATCTTTATAACATTCTCTCATCTTTCCATGCAATATCAGCACATTTGCAAAATGTGGCAATTGTTTCTCTTTGGTCCTTTGCCCCTTATTGTCACTTACATGATTTGAAGATGAAGCACAGCATCTCCTTTGGTGATAACTGGCAGATAAAAAAATTTTCTGTCACAGTTAGTGCTTAGACTGCAGGAGGCTGAATCTTCACTATACATATTAGGTGTTGTGGAATGTGACCGTACATGCAAAATAGGAAAAGAAGCCCTTCAGGACATAAATAAGTTTGTTTTGCTTTATGCTTGCCTGGGTATAAATGACTACCCAAAGAGCAAGAATGTGGAGAAACAAGCACCAATATTTTGCTTCTTACAGCTTTGCCTCTAGTACAAAAAGACGACTCATATAAGGAAACAGATTCTAAGAAAATTGAGGATAATGGGCACATAATCTTTGCAGCACACCACTCATCAGATGACGTAGATGTTGAAAGTGATTTCCTATAAACCGGTAGCTTCCCAGTGTGACTACAAGTTTTTTATAATACAAAGAACCATAATGAGAATAAGGTAAGATGGCATTGGCAATATCTTTTAAAATGTTTTTTGACATTTATTTTTAATAGAAAATTTATATAAGAAAAAATAGAAATAGCAGATTACATAAGTGAAACAAAAAATCCAGAAGTTATTATTATGTTTTCAACAATCCATTGATCACTTTTCTCTCATCTGTGATTCAGAAGAGGTATCAATTATATCAGTCTGTGTAACAGAAGAGTCAGTTTATTCTACAGCTGTCTTCAAATTAACCCCCAGCCTCTGATCCCCTTTAACCTTTTGCCCTTTGACCTCAATATTTCCTTACCTTTTATCTTCCGCTTCCTGTATATATTTCTGCAAAGCCGAGAAAAGAATACTTCTAAAGATCTATGGGTTATCTGATGTTACAGTTTACAAGAATAACAATATTTTTTTTTACCTTTGCCCACAAAATCCTGCATCTCCATAGTACATTTTTACATCTAGTCATTAAGAATCATCAATTCTACCTTACAATGCAGGAATTAAGGAATACTTGTTCAAAGGCAAATACATGGGAAGTAAAATGTGCCTCAGGTGTATGGCATATGAGTAGACCATACTGTTGTTAAACAGCAGGACTTCAAATAGACATTGAACATGAAGTGTATTCAATCCATTTAAAATATTTGTTGCATGTATTGCAATCTTTAAATTGACCCTAAGTAAAATAATCTTTATTTGAGCATCGGATTTGCTTCTAGGTCAGTAGAACAATCAATAATAAAATCAATATGCTGGTCCATTGACTGCCAGTCTGAAACAGTAAATTAAAAAAGAATCTTTGCTCTTGAAGCTACAGATGCTCTTCTTTCCTCATCAAAAGAAAGTGAGCCAAATGACTATTGCTTTCTTACTCAAATAAATCTATATTAAATTTAAGTGTGTGACTTCAAAGTAGGTTAGAGAGTTTTCTGCAGGAAATATTTTTGCCCATTTAAGTACATGTGGAAACAGAAAATATGCAGACAATCCCATCTTTTTTATCCATCCTTATATCTTAGATTGTATTTTATATTAAAAAAATTAGTAATGTAACATCTTTCAAGATGGGAGGGTAATATACACAGCATAGGACTAGTGTTGCCTACGTAGTGTTAATCTAGTTCGAAGAAAATAATTTGAAATATGTATGTCATAAGAGATTACAACAAAGCCTCAAACCTGGAAATTCTATCAATTTATGGAACAGCAAAGTACAGGAGAAATATGATTAATTTTGAACCATTCTAACTTTCTTAATGAAATGTGTACCTTCTAAGATAAACTCACATTAATTAATATTTATTGTAGGTAAGTAGTTAGGCTTTGTTTTCTGGTCTACCTGAAAATCTACATGCTGTGTAATATTTCAGATGTATGGCATTTGAAGCCAAAAGGTTTTTACAACATCAAAGAAGTGCTGTAAGAACTGTAATAGACAAAGACATTTCTTCAGCAACTGTAAACCATTTACTTTAGAATATAGTACTAGGTACTAGCTAAGATATTTCCTAATTAAAAACAATGGAAAAATAAAGCAAACAAAGAATACAGTTTATTTTTAGATTGCCCCTATAAAAATCTCATGGGTGCAGTCATTAGAAATGTAGAAAATTGCTCATTCATTCCACATGCCATTCTTCTTTTACTGACCTTTGGAATTTTTTATTACAAGCCATCAATTCTGAGTGCCCTCCAAGTAAGAACAATCATTATGGCAAAATTTGTAGCAGGTTTCATACTCATTCATCTCTCACATCACAGTCTATTTCTGTCTCACAGAACACATAAGACAGAACCTTAACTCCAGCTTTGGTGAGTGGTGGGGAATATTTGATAATATTAGCAAGGAAAAAAAAAAATCTATTCTATAGTGAGTGGTCTCACATGATGGATTGTGTGTTATCTTTAATTTGAATTACAGCAGTAGTAAAGATCAAGAAACAGTATGGAAACATGAAATTGGTGAGACAATACAAAGAGTCCGTTGGTGTCTGTAACAATGTATAAGAAACTGTTCTTTCATTCTATTAAGAAAACGCGTTAAGGAAACAAGTGATCTCACATATTTCTCCTCTGCTTAGTCAGAATACAGCTGATCAAATTCAGTCTCTGAAGAGCATAGAAGTGAAACACAATACTCAGATAAAACATACAAGCTCAAAATAAAGATTTTAAACTTCTTGAGATTTTAAATACAGCTTTTAGCTGTCAGAGCCCTGCACACACCACGAGGCCTGGCTGTCCCTGCCCACCCCCCAGGGTCTCCCGCCACCCTGCCCACAGCCCAGGACCCCACATCAGTCCCCCGGGGCCATCAGCCCCTGCCCCAGCAACACCACAGCAGGGCCCATCTACAGCTCCCCACAGCCCTGCCCTGCCCGGCCATGGGTCCTGCCAAGCTGGGCTCACCTGAAGGCCCATGACCCAGCCTAGCCTCAGCTTGTCCCTTGTCTCTGTCTGAATCAGAGGTGACCAATTGCTGGGCCTGGGGCTGCTCTGGTGGCCCCCAGCTCCTCTGGGGTGGTGGGACGGGGCCCAGCTGCCAGGCCCTGCCCTGACAAACCCCCTGGAGTCCCCCTGACACTCCTGGCCCCCAGCCCATAGGGAGCTGTCAGCCAGTCTAAGCCCAAATATTAACTCTCTACTTGCTAAGTTTAGGCCATACTAAAGTTCCTTCACTTGTACTTTTCATTTGCCCTGTGGGATCTGCTTGATATGATATGCAGGAAAATATCACAGTCAAGGTGAGAGAACGGGATATTTATTATATTATTAAGAAACTTGGGATATAGTAAGATGAATTTTGCTAGCCAAAACTACACAGTCTATACACGGCTTAGTTAAGAAATGTCACATTAAATTCACTAATCAGAGTCTGGTAACACAAACAATTGGCCAAGCACTACAGTTTCTCTTGGTGTGCTCAGTTCTGTATGCACATAGGTGTGCCAAGTGCAAGCATGAGAAAACTTCATGAGAAGACTCCTTTGGCATTTGGATTGATTTTTTTATACCATTTAAACAAATGTTCATATTTTTCTTGTCTTATCAGTTTAGAAACTTTTGCTGGCAAACTCAGACTTTATCTTGTCTCAATATGCAGCTTCTTCAGCTTTAGAGCAGACTGTCAGAAACAAACCCTGTTAAGGGAGCTGCCAAATGCATTGGACTTTGGCCTGTGGGGATTCTCCCTTCCCACACCACTGGAGTTGAAACTGGTGCACTGTGAGACCCAGGAAGTTTCTCCCATCTCAGTGCAAAGGATGTGGCTGCTGCTGTTCCTGTTGTCAGGTCTGGGCAACAGCAAGATTGAACATTGTCATGGTTTAACCCCAGCCAGCAATGAAGCACCATGCAGCCACTCTCTCATTCCCCCCCGCCTGGTGGGATCGGGAAGAGAGTCGGAAGAGTAAAAGTGAGAAAACTTGTGGGCTGAGATAAGAACAGTTTAAGAATTGAAATAAAATAAAGAAGTAGTAGTAATAATAATAATAATAATAATATATAAAGTAAGTGATGCACTATGCAATTGCTCACCACCCACTGACTAATGCCCAGCCAGTCCCCGAGCAGCAATCACTGCCCCCCAGCCAATTGCCCCTAGCTTATATATTGAGCATGACATCATATGGTATGGAATATCCCTTTGGGTCAGCTGTCCTGGCTATGTTCACTCGCAGCTTCTTATGCACCCAGCAAAGCATGGGAAGCTGAAAAGTCCTTGAATTAGTATAAGTACTACTTAGCAACAACTAGGACACCAGTGTGTTATCAACATTATTCTCATCCTAAATCTAAAACAGCACTATACCAGCTACTAGGTAGAAAATTAACTCTCCCAGCCGAAACCAGGTTAAACAGGAATTCCAGAGGCGCAGCTGGAGGGTTGAATGAATGCATGCATGCATACACCCCCCGCACACATTCCCCCCACAGCATTTCTGGCCACAAAATATAACACAGACAGAAAGCACCCACATAAAGACCTACAGCTCTCACATACATGAACACAGCCAGACAGTGCTGTTGTTTTCTCTGCTAATCAAGTTTGGATTTCACTGGTGAAAAAACACACACACATATTGAAACCTCTTACTGGAAAATACACTCCAGCCTCTACAACTGCAGGCATCCCCAGCCTACAGACTCCCTGTGACCTGAGTACCCTTCTCCAGGTGCTAGCACCTAGGTACATACACAAAGAGAATAAACAGTGAAATTGCACAGAAAATAATGAAGAACATGATTTAATAAGAAGATGAGACAGGCTGCAGTGATCAGGTGCCGGGCACAGTCAGACAGGTGTACTGATCAGCAGCTTGTTTACATACAACCAGCCCCTCCTACTCTTGCCTTCTCTCCATTTCCGTGCTTGTACTACCGTGATCCACTTTGATCCCTCCTTTTCTCCAGCCTTGTCTCCTGCCAATAAGCCCATCCCTAATTACCTTTTTTCCTTTTTGTCCCCGTTTAGCTAAATCCATATCCAAATTTGATATTTCTGATAGCCCTTCTATGCCTAAGCTTTAAAAGAAGCCTTCATTATATGATAGCAGGCAGGATTCCAGCCAGTTTTAACCTTGCACATAGTAGCTAGAAGAGAAAATAAAAGTACTTATTGGACTTTGAACGTATTCTTGCCAGCTTCACTGCTGCATCTTTGAACCTCAGAAATTCATCCAGCTTTCATCTAGTTTTCCTTTGACCTTTCTGGGAAGACCATATTTCCTTCTACTTTGTTAAACTTCACCTTACTAATTCAGAAGTTGTAACTTTTAGCAGGAAAATGTACATTGATAGCAAAAATATACTTGTCAAGTTTCTGCCAGGTTGTCTGGAAATCTTATTTTTGTGGACAAGATCTATATTCTCAGTGCTCTCATATGTCAATCATCCAGCTACAAATTCTGAGTCAGTTCCAAGGTTTTTGGTCAGAAGAGTACTCACATTCTGTTCTGCTTTTTACAATTAATTTTACAAGTGTATTAGAGCACTAGAGAAGTTCATAGATGTTAGGGTAACTGTCATACATGCTGTCACAAGCTGCAGAGCCAATGGTTCTTACCAACATATCTGAGATTTCAGTTTTGAAGGCAAAAAGCAAACCTAGACTTGTCCATAGGAAAATCCACTTGCCTATAGAAAAACACAGACACTGCAGAAATGTCAGTAATAGACAACAAGCTCTAAGGAGAAGCAGAGGCTAACATCTATGTCAGGGTCTGAAATGCACCAAATAGACCTTAATGGCCCTGGCCAGCTTCGACTGAGTCCCCACACACCCCGCCTACCCATGGGCCCAGAATTTCAATTCAGGCCTGGCATGACCTATTGTAGGTGTGCCTGTCTCCAGGTGTGTCTCCTGGACAGACCCCACAGACCTACAGCCCAGTTAACTTGTCTCCAGTCCCTGTCGCCTGGGTGTACCCCTTGGATGGACTTCTCAGACATCCATTTTGTAGCCCCATGCTCCTGATAGGAACTCCTGGTTGTTCCCAGCCTTGGTTTAATGCTCACCAAAAGTACTGTGGGGTGTTGGTGGGCCCTGTTACTGGCTGCACTCAGGCCCTGCAGGACAGTGCCCATCAGGGGGACACAGCTGCCCCTGGGGTTGCTGCTGTACCTGGCTCAGTCCTGAGGGAGCTGTCAACCCTGGCTGTACCCTGGCAGTCAGCTCAGGTCTCTGGGGGGACTGGGTCACAGCAGTGAAGAGCCTTGCTCCCACAGATTCCCCTAAGTGACCAGCCTGGCCCTAGGCTCTGATCTGCCCACAGAGCCAAAATGTTGACCAGCCCCAGGCTCCTGAGTGAGCCCCCTCTCCCCAGTCCTCTCTGAACTCAGGGCTCCTTAGGGGCAGCTTGAACAACTCCCCACCACCCTGCCCTGGGCACATCAGGAAGAGCCTGGATGCCCTGCCCAGCTCCATATGTCATGTGATTTCCCTGCCATGGTCCTGACCCAGCTCCAAGTCCCCTTTGTCATGTCTCTGTCCCAGCTTCAAGACTCTGCCCTGGCTCTCTGTCAGCTCTAAGTTCCTTGTCCCACTCCCAAGCGCCCTTTGCTGTGGCCTTGCTGTGACATCATGGCCCTGCCATGATCTTGACCTGGTTCTGAGCTCCAGTCTGAGCCATGTCCCTTTCCCAGTTCCCTGTCCTTTCTCTGCATCCCTTGAAACAGACCATGATGCCCCATAGCAATAAAATCACTGTACATCGCGTCCCTTCTAAGCCCAGATCTCTATGAAGTGGGAGGACGATCCTTGCTGGGAAGAGGGGTTTCTGGCAGAGCCCTGAGGGCACTAAAAATAGTCACCGCCCCTGCTCAGCCTCCCCTGGGGCATCGTCCTATTCCTGCCCTTGGCCCAGGACCTCATTTCAGCTCAGGTGTGGTTGTCAATTCCTGACCTGAGCAATGTTGTAGGTGTGCCTTTCTCCAGCCCTGTCTCCTGGGTGGACCCTTTGGATCCCCACTGTAGTCTCATCTCTGGTCCTCTTTCTGGCCTAGTATCCTAGGTGGGACTCAGCCTTGTGCTGTAGACAGCTGATTTATTATATGAATCCCTTGATCATAGGTTGTAGCTTGTCTTCAGCCCTGTCTCCTGAATAGACCCTGGATCTGTGTAATATCTTGCCTCCAGACCTTTCTCTGGTGCCATCTCCTGCTGCTCTTGGCTGGACACTCCACTTGGACATGGACCTGATCCACGGACAGTGTGCTGTATCTGGGATTCTTGATATTCCTTTTACCAGTACCTGTGTCCACCCACCCAGATTAGATGCTGCAGAACTGAACTCCATCAGCACTGGCACAACTGGCTCCTATGTCATCCCTCCATCTAAAGCAGCCCATCTCTCACTGCTTTCACCAGCACACTAAGCTTCGGTCAAAGCAGGTAGACATGTAATTTATTTTGAAACTAGTTTATACAAACTTCTAGTCATTCCATGGTGACTTGTGCTGATGTTATGAAGGACAGAGACTATGTCCCTCCATTCACCTTGCAGATGGCATGGAAGAGATATTAATTCATTTTTCACATAATGCATGGCCAATTCAGCATGAAGACCCAGCAGCAATTGTGATGTTATGTTGCTTTAGTAATCACATTTTACTATAATAATCTTGTCTATGTTATGGTACTAATACATTTTAAATCCAGTTTAGCTTTTGGATTAAAACAAGTTCCTTTAACAAACAGGACTAAGGTTAATGAAGACTACATAGGAAACTGTCTGGTATGCAGGCATTCATGATATCTGAGTTGAAATAGCTAACCTGTTGACATTTCTCTTCCACAAGCTTATCGAAGTAGAACACATTGAAGACAGATGGTTGTTTCATTAAAAAAAAAAAAAAAAAAAAAAAAAAAAAAGAAAATCTGAAATTTCATGCAAAATGTGTCATAAAATCTTGATACAACCATTTTTTCCCTTGTTGTACACTGGTCATTTCTTTTAATAGTCTTTTTGAAGTACTTTCTATCAACGTATATTAAAACAAACCCCCAAAATTGTAACTATCCTCCCAGCAAGCATGCACAATCTGTGTTTTTTCCATTGCTCTGTTCCATCTGTTGTCTGTGCTAGAAGACCTATTGAAAGTAGTGAGACCCATCCTCTGTATCCACCATCATCTGCTCCCAAAGGAAATAAGGTACACAGAGGGAAGGTGTCACTCACAGCTTGTCCAAATATAAAGTCAGGATATTTCTGAAGCATTTTTACTAGAGCTGTGTAATGCATCATGGAATCCATGTGTTCCTTGTTATTGGGACAATTTACCAAAAATCAGGTTGAAATTAAGGGTACTTGTAGTATAAGAATATTATTTTCTGTAAGTAATATTGACTTAGTCCTTTTGCACTTCATGCATGTGTTTTCCTAAATATGAGATAGAAAAGTCTAAAAGCATCAGTAAAAAAAAGTCTCCCATATTATGTTGTCTCATTTAACATGCATGACTACATATTCATCATGTTTTAATATATAATTTACTTATTTATGCACATGTCCATACGTAGGCTGTTTAGGACTTCAAGGCATATGTTATTTGAAGCATTTATTATAACTGCAGTTTGAGAACATAGAAGTCTTTTCCTGTTCTTAGTTGCACAGTGTTCATGCTTTAATGAGGTACTCACTCATTCTGCATAGATGAACTTTTCTGCCACTCTGATTCTTTAACATAAGAAATATAATTGGCTATTCAGACTTCCTGAAAGTAGGTGAAACACCACAGACTTCAATCAGTTCATTCCACAGACTCAAATACAGATGAGGCTATAGGAAACAGAAGACAGAAGAGCAATGTTATCTGTATTGCAACCTTTTTGTTCAGTTTTCAGTCTGACTGTAGCTTAACTCTGCAGTCAATGGAAAGACTAGTTCTAAAGCACAGCATCACTTATTGAAGGTTATGATCATATTCTTTATAAGAACTGTCTAAAAAAATAAAAGAGAAGATTGTTTCTGAGTTTAATTTGAAGTTCTTTGGCTGTATTTAGGGATACCTACCTACCATCTAAATGAGCTCCTATTATATGAGTTAAAGTTATTGAAATATAAAATAGGACACACATTCTTACTGCACACAAGAGATTTGATTAAAATCATTGTGACCTCTGCAATTCCTGCCCTAAACTACTGAAAGCCATTGTTATCTATGCAAGTACATTTGATTTGTAAAGTTCATGTGCTACAGTTTTTAATTCTATTGTATTATTCTCTTTTTTTCTTCTAAAACAAGAATAGCATATTTCATTGAAAATGGAGGCAATCTATAATGAAGACAGTACAAGAGATTATTACAAATTTTTTAAATTCAGTTTGACTATAAAGGAGGCAGTTGACTTGCATTTTATCTGGCACTGAGGACTAAACAATTCATTTGCATTTTCTGAAGAAAACTGGGCATAGATAAAGTTTAGCTAGTTGAAGAACAGTCCTGAGAGAAATAAAATATGTTGATATGATGGCAAATCTAATAAAAAATTTAAACATTCAGATGTTCTCTCTGCAAATAAGCTATAGCATTTGGAGATCTGATAATTATTTAGATGACCAATTGATGAGTGCTGCTTATTTCAATAACAAATTAGACACAAGGTACATGTTCTGAGGAGTGTACAATGTTGAGAAAAGATGTACAAATATATGAAGAGATATGGGATGAAACAGGATGGAAAAAGTAAACCAAATCAATCAGTAGATCAATCATGTTGCCCAAATTATATCAATATTATTACATAGTTGAATCCATACACAGTAACACTGTTATGTGCAATGTCCTGAATTCATGTCAATCTTTTCAGCTGTTTTTCAGGGTTTTTCTTAACTACTTTTACAATTTTCTCTGTCAGAAACAGTTGAAACTTGCACCAGATAAAACTTGATTATCTCTGGTTGACTGAGTTCCAGCAATTTATTCAGTTTAGAAAAGTCTTTAAAAAATATAGAATTTTTTTTATACAAAGTAATCAAAATAATAGAAAAGAGGGTTTAGAATGGTTCCTGAGTTGTGACTAGTTCGAATTCTTGTTCCAAAGCAAGATGAACTACTCATCATTATTTTTAAAAGACTCTGTCCAATATAAAAAGTAATAAAACCATAAAAACTTCTACAGTATTAATCTGTTTTCTGAAATATTCCTTACTGATACTCTCCATACAAAATAGTGGTCTTGAATCAGATTAGCTGTAATAACTGTTCAGTGCCTGTACTCTGGTTTGCTACATAGTTTACGGTAAACACTCTGAGGATGATCTAATGAAGTTGGTGAAAAAAAGTAACTAAAAAAGTAATATGTATATAAAAGTAAATATAAAATATATAAAAGTAATAAAAGTAATATAAAAGTAAATATAAAAGTAATAAAAAAGTAACTAAAAAGTAATATATCAGTACCAGCTACTACTAATCATTGTTCCAAAAAGCAACATAAAGCAAATTACAGGATTCAGGAATGAAGAAAGAGCTGATAGTAAGTTTTCCATTCTCTGCCCTTCAAAGTTAAAATGTAGAGTCTAGTGGTTCATCTCTGCAGTCAGAAGTATAATTA
This sequence comes from Morus bassanus, assembly GCA_031468815.1. Lineage (NCBI taxonomy): Eukaryota > Metazoa > Chordata > Aves > Suliformes > Sulidae > Morus > Morus bassanus. The sequence goes on along the minus strand of CM062568.1, from coordinate 52,152,524 downwards.
CAACTTAATTTCTGTATTAATTAATCACTTCTTTGCAAAACTTTCTTCTCAATATTAGCAAATAGACAGATGTCTGCTTTTCAAAACACTGAATTATAAAATATATAGTAATAATTAAATTTTCATACTACCTAAACATACCAGAAATACTCTGTGATATACAGATGACCAGGGACAGGATGACAGATAAAGAAAGAAGATATTTGATAAATGAGATACGCAAGTCAGGAAGAGTTTTAATATCTTCTATGTTTAGCTTAAGCCAAATCTAAACATCTCTTTTTAATATTTCATGGTATAAGGATTACCACTTCCCTCCTTACAGAGCAAAGAAGTAAAAGGGTTAGGGCAGTAAAACGTTGTGATGATTTTTATACCAGCACAGTGAGACAAAGGATTCTTTGCAGGTAATGTTTCCCAAATGAATCAACAATTCTTCAAATAACCTGTTGAAATATTCATATTACCTAACCTTATGCATTTAACTGGAGCAACAGATTCTTTAGAAACAAAAATGCACCTCAGACTTTCATGATTCACACAGAAATAGGTAAACTTATGATCCTTTGGCATGTTGTTATCCCTGCTTTGAGCAGGCAGTTGACTAGATGAGTCCAGGTGTCTCTTTCAACCTAAATTATTTTGATTTCAGCTTTCAAAATCTAGGGTTATAGTGTAGGCACAATGAAGCAGCATGAAATTTATACAGCGTTTCTGCAACACCATAGGTAGTTTCATGTAATCATTATAGCTGTGAAAGTAAGGTGAAAAGAGTATTTTTTTTTCTTTTTTCCCCTTGAATTTTATGCAGGATGAATATTGTTTCATATATCTCAAAATCCTTTAAGAAGTTAAATATTTACATCTTCCCATCAAAATTATATATAACAAGAATGAAGGTGTAATGTAAGGTTTTACTGAAAAAGGTATTTTGTTCCTCCATTGAGAAAACAACCTTTAGCCATCATTTACTGTATCTTCTAAACTATGTATATCTTTTTTCTCTAATGAGTTTCACAAGAGAGTTATATTTATTGTTTATTTAATTACTTCTCATATTAAGACAATGTGTTAAATTTTCTCACAGGCTTGGTGAGCTTGGTGAGTGGTGAGCTTGCCCAAGGACTGTGTTTTCAGACATCCAATTGCATCATAAAGTAAATTCTCATTTCCATGTATATCCATAAATTTCCAGATGAAAAATAAATTTATTAAGCAACATTTCAGACTAAAACTTTCTCATTTTACCGAGAATCTCCAATTCAATAAGAGGAAATATTTGTATAAATAAGGTAAATACGATTTTCTTTCAGTGGATGGTCTAAGACTTACCAGGAAGCATGATAATCTTACATATGTGTGAGAAAAAGGAAAAAAAAGTCTGAAAACTGAACTCTATTGTCAATATTTAAATTCTGGATTTAATTTAAGTATAATACTTTTTTGTAATGTTGAAGAATTTAATGTCAATTACAACTTGTTTAGCCAGATCAATATCTGTTTAGAGGGTGGTCAAACACTGCAGAGAGTGGTCGAACACTGGAACAGTCTTCCTAGGGAGACGGTCGATGCCCCATGCCTTTCAGTGTTTGAGGCATTTGGACAATGTCCTTAACAACATGCTTTAACTTTTGGTCAGCCCTGAATTGGTTAAGCAGTTGGACTTAGTGATAATTGCAGGTCCCTTCCAACTGAAATTCTATTCTATTCTATTCTATTCTATTCTATTCTATTCTATTTATGTAAAAGTAGAATACATTATTTCACCACATGTCAACTTTTTTGATAACTATTTCATTCTGTATTATAGGTATGATTTTATATATATATATATATATATAGTTCACTTTTTCTCCAAATGAACTATTTTCTGGTTAAAAATTTGTAAGTGTGAGTTAGTGTCTACCACCAATTTTACCAATGTAGTGCCACTGAAAGTAGATGATTATTTTTAATTTTATAGACACATCTGTATCCTAAAGATCAGTTGAACAAAATGCCCAAACTGCCCAAAGAATTTGCTTTTTTCTCTTTGATTTTGTCTGTCAGACTGTGAGTATTATTCAATGTCCTCATGAACAGTTGTTTTGCCTTTCATGTGACTCAACTACTACTCCTCGCTGCTGCACGAATAAATATATCGTGCTCCTTAGAACCTCTTGTGAAAATTCAGTTCCAACATTAGTTTCCTGCTCCAACCAGTAGTTCTCCACTGTAGAGAGAAAGACATGCCATAATTCAAAGCATTAATGCTATGTGCAAGTAAATATTAAACTGTTAACATTTTTGCCCAGATTCTTACTAGATAGTTACGTAGGAATAAAATGTGTTATATACATGTATAATAACAAGGTATGATATGCATTATATTAAGGTGTCATCCATGTTTTATTTTTGAATAGATTATACTACTGTATAGCCTGGTATAGAATATGTAATCAGAATCCACTTTAATTCATATACTTAATCAAGTAACATTCATTAAAGGTCTTTAAAATTGGTTTTCACATACAAGGTACAAGTACAAAACCACTGTATTTCTTAAAATATGTTTTGTCTAAGTTTCCTTTATACAGACACATTTACTTCAGATTATTCTGTTTTAAGTTTTTGATGATTACCTGGAGGTTAACTAGTTAGATTAGCTAATATCTCTTTAGAAGTTTATGTCCCTTACAGAATTGTCTTTTATTTAGAATAGATTTATGTCTAGAGCCATTCGTGAGATAATCCTCTCCTTATAGAGATAAATATTTAACTATGTATGAGATAAGTTCTGAGGTAAGTTATTCTACTGAAAGAAATGTAAACTTTGTCATAGTGGGTTGTGAAAGACTGATTTATATTCATAAATTTGTCATGAAATAAGAAATAACTTTTTTTATCAAAAGTTCAAATAGTTTCTAACAGTAGATGCAACAGACATGTCATTAGTTACGAATTAATCAGACTTGAGTACCATGACAACTAGAAAACCAGCCCAGGCCACTATTTTTTTCAATATGGCATGATACTAAGGAACATTGATGGAACACTTTCATTTTATTTTATTTCATTTCATGTCATTTAATTTCACTTCCTTTAATTTCATTTCATTTAAATTAATTTCATTTTTTTATTAAGGTACATTTCTAAGGGTCTTCTGGATTCACATGTCATTGTCATCATATTATTACTATATTTTGCAACAACTAAAGTTAGTATATAACTCATTTTGATCTGTCAGGAAAGAATTTCATACCATCTTAACCCCTTCCAGATTTTCAGGCTTTGCTTTTTAAGGAAACCGCCTACACAAGCTGCATTCTTGAGGTTAACTGCTCCATTATTCCAGTGGATGACAGCTGTTATGGAGAGGTAACACTTAGCCTTGTGCTTTCCCTCTTTGCTCCCATTACTTTTAATTAACTAGTACAATAATTCTCAAAGTGCTGAAAATAAAAGAAAATTACCTCTCACAGTAATTCACTCCCAGAGTCATGAGGCAGCAAAATTTCCTGAGAAACTGAAATTTTACAAGTTTCCAAGCCAAACTAATTCACACATCTTTAAATATAATCTGACAGTAATTCCTGGTTTTATTCAGAGCAAATGCATACTTAAAGTTTTCATTTAGTTTTAGCAAAACCTGAACACTTTATACATTGAGATTCTGCAGTCGCAGTGGTAAGCTTACAAGGGTTAATCTTTTATTTATTTCTTTTTCCCCAGAGTACATGAAATTATCAATTAGTTCCAAGTGTAGCAGTGCTAAATTAAGATGATATGAAAAATGTTATAAGCAATCTTTGGAAACCACTACTAATTTGTGATTCAAGACTGGATGTAATATTCAGACTTATTTACAGTAAGCAATATTTTTTTATTTAATGTGAAACATGAGAAAACAATGTTAAAACAGGTTCTTGTGTCAGGATAATGTCACCCTTCTGCTTCCCAAATGCTGAAGCAGAAAAGGCACATTTATTTGAGAACAGGAGACGTTGGTCTTGTAACTGAAGCAAATAGGTAATCAACAACTGTCTTTTGCAAAGCAGCTCTTATTTACTTCTCTCTTCTTTATTGAACTCTTAAGCTTTACTTGCTGTGCACTGTAATGAATTAGTGTTTCATCTTCTTATGATTGTTTCCATTTAAAGAATTTTTCTCTTTTTTTCATAATTTTGCTAGATAAAATAAAGATTTATTGTATATATTTACAGAGGAATACAAGAATCCAGAACAGATCTGATAGGGACAATATAACATGTCATTCTATGACTGATATTTTCAGTCACTTCAGGTAGTGTTATAATGTTCAGTACAAACTTGGCTGAACTGAAACAGTGGATACAAGCCTTCTCAAATTTTGAATCCGTTTACTAGCACATCCTGGGTTTGGCTGGGTGTATTGGGTTTGGTAGTAGGGGGCCTACAGGGGTGAATTCTATGAAAAGCTGCTAGAAGCTTACCCTATAGAGCCAATGCCAGCCACCTCCAGGACAGACCTGCTGCAGGCCAATGCCAAGCCAATCAGTGACAGTGACAGTGCCTCTGTGCTAACATATTTAAGAAGGGGGAAGAAAACTGCGCAATTGCAGCTGCAGAGAGGAGTGAGAATATGTGAGAGGAACAACTCTGCGGACACCACGGGCAGTGAAGAAGGAGGGGGAGGAGGTGCTCCAGGTGCCAAAGCAGCCTGTGGTGAAGACCATGGTGAGGCAGGCTGTCCCCCTGCAGCCCATGCAGGTTAATTCCATGGGTAGAGCAGCTATCCACCTGCAGCCCATGAAGGACCCCACGCGACAGCAGTTGGATGCCTGAGGGAGGCTGTGACACCATGGGAAGCCCATGCTGGAGCAGGCTCCTGGCAGGACCTGTGGACCTGTGGAGAGAGAAGCCCACATTGAAACAGGTTTTCTGGCAGGATTTGTGATCCCGTGGGTGACCCATGCTGGAGAAGTCTGTTCTTGAAGTACTGCACCCAGTGAAAGGGATGCATGCTGGAGCAGTTCATGAAAAACTGTAGCCTGTGGGAAGTACCCACATTGGAGAAGTTCATGGAGGACTGTCTGCCGTGGGAGGGACCCCATGCTGGAGCAGGAGAGGGTGAGGAGTCCTCCCCCTGAGGAGGAAGGAGCAGCAGAAACAATGTGTGATGAACTGACTGCAAACCCCCATTTCCTGTCATCCTGCACTGCTGAGGGGGAGGAAGTAGAGAGCTTGGGAGTAAAGTTAAGCCCAGGAAGAAGGGGTGTGTGAGGGGAAAGTGTTTGATTTTTATTTTCTCATCACTTTACTCTGATTTGATTTGTAATAAATTAAATTAATTTTCCCCAAGTCAAGTCTGTTTTGCCTGTGACAATAATTGGTGAATGATCTCTCCCTGTCCTTATCTCAACCCATGAGCCTTTCATTGTATTTTTCTCTCCCCTGTCCAACTGAGGAGGGAGAGTGATAGAGAGACTTTGGTGGGCACCTGGCATCCAGCCAAGGTCAACCCACCACACTGGGAGGGAGTTAATTTTATTTCTAGTAGCTAGTATAGTGTTGTGTTTTGGATTTAGGATGAGAATAATGTTCATAACTTGTTTTAGATGTTGCTAAGCAGTCAGGGACTTTTCAGCTTCTCATACTGGCCTGCCAACAAGAAGGCTGGAGATGCACAAGAAATTGGAAGGGGACACAACCAGAACAGCTGACCCAAACTGGCCAAAGAGATATTCCATACCATACAACATCATGCTCAGCATATAAACTGTGAAGAATGGAGATCTAGCACTGAGCACAGCATTCACTTCTCAAACATATGTATACCACAACAGCAAGGAATATGATCCCAAAATCAGCACGGAATAAAAATGTAGCTCTGTGTGCTGTCTAGATAGCCCTAATCAGAGGCAATGTTGATTAACACAGGTGAGAAAAGATAAAACAAGTGTATTATTTTAATCTCTATGTCTTAGGGAATCTCTATCATGACTATGTATTGTGCCTCAAGAGATTTGCCTCAAGATGATCAGTCCTACTTTTTTATTTGCTTTTCAGTCAGAAAGCAGCAGAGTAAACACATCTTAGCAATAATGCAGGGAAAACAAAAAACCCAATCCAGCATCATCATCAATTTTCTCTTCTGATTTTAGTATCAATTTCGTTATTTTCTTACACCCAAGCCCAGCACAAACAGAATACTGTATCTATAAAATACAGTGGTTTTAGCATTTCCAATTTGCAATCAATATTAAGGGAATAAGTTCCTCTATTCCCAATAAACATCACCTTGCTCTATTTTTACTATGACACATTTTCTTTTGTTTGCATTGGCTTGCTACTCCAGCTACACATGTACATGGTAAGCATTATGATGTTGAAAAAGCTGTGAAATATCTTGAATAAAATAAATAGTCTATCTAATTTAATCACTTTTTTATGATTGCTGATAAAAAGTGAAGAAACAAGAAAAGCAAGCTATATTGTCACCATTGAGCAAAATATTTTACAGGACACTAATAATTAAACTCTCTCATAACTGATGAAAAAAACAGTAAATGTGAATAAAAAGAAAACAGAAGCACTCACAATCCCCTAATGAGTTTAACAGCTTTGGTTATGATTATGTCAAGCTAGACTAATAATACTGTACTGTATACTGTAATGATATATAAAGAAATACAACAAGTCTTTTCAGATGGTTATGATTTATTCATAAGCATTGAAGAAAGGCAAATCAAGATATCATAGTGGTAAATATTTTGAATAGTTCTCCTTTAATATATAAAATTCCAAAAAATTATATGTTAAGAAAACATAAGTAGTGATAATATGAAAGGAGCAGGGGACAGAGTAACACAGGAAATTACTGTAATAACCATTCCAGATAAACATCTGTAACTTCAGCTGCATACAGAGCTTGAGGGAAACCTTGGAACGGAAGTTCAGACATAAGTAAATTAACAGGACAAACCAGGTATAATGCAGATGTGGGAGGATTTTTTTAAAAATTCTATTTAGGCCTGCTATATATAGCCATTTAGGCTGTTATAAACATGCCAGGATGCAGAGATGCATGTGTCATTTATCAACATTTTAAAGAAAGGCTTGGAGAAATTATATGAGACAAATTATGCAAAATATTTAAAAATAAACCAAAAGAAATAAAAATGGCAACTTTCCTAAGGAGGAACATTTCTCAGTGTATCTTGTAGGATCTAAAGTATTTCTAACTTACAAGTAATGTACTAAGAAGGCTTTTATTCAGATAGATAACAGGTGGGTTTAAACCGAGGTTAACTATAGTTTCTAATACATCTTGTAGTAGAGTTAATATTGGCAATTGAAAGAGAATGATGCCTTGGAATTCTTTCTTTAAATCAGAAGGGAAATATTTTAACTGGGTCAACAAAATGGTTAATCATCTACTTGATGCTGCTACCTGCTATAAGGAAGCTCATGCGTTTTTTGCTCCCCCTCATCTTGAAGAGGAGATTATTCCTGAGTCATTCATTCTAGGTATGCAGAATACATAAAGACTTCCCTTATCATTGGCGTATCCTGGATTTCTATTTCAGGACTGTATAGGTAGGCTTAAGTATCACCTGCTTCCTTTAGTTACTTTTGATTAATGGCTTGTTCTGTTGTACCTAAAGAGGAAATAAATTCATTACATCATCTTGTAATTAATTTAATTCGGTTTCAGTCTAATGCATTAAATTAATTTCTGTATTTCACAGGAGTCACCGAATCACAGAATGGGAGGGGTCGGAAGGGACCTCTGGAGGTCATCTGATTCAACCCCCCTGCTTGAGCAGGCACACCTACAGCAGGGTGCACAAGACCACGTCCAGGTGGGTTTTGAATATTCCCAGAGAAGGAGACTCCACAACCTCTCTGGGAAGCCTGTTCCACTGCTCTGTCACCCTCAAAGGAAAGAAGTTTTACCTGATGTTTAAGTGGAACTTCCTGAGTTCCAAATTGTGCCCATTGCCCCTTGTCCTGTCCTTGGGCACCACTGAAAAGAAGTCTGGCCCCATCCTCTTGACACCCACCCTTTAGATATTTGTAAGCATTGACAAGATCCCCCCTCAGTCTTCTCTTCTCCAGGCTGAACAGACCCAGGTCTCTCAGCCTTTCCTCATAAGAGAGGTACTCCTGTCCCCTGATCATCTTGGTAGCTCTCCACTGGACTTTCTCTATTAGTTCCCTGTCTTTCTTGAACTGGGGATTCCAGAACTGAACACAGTCCTCCAGATGTGGCTTCACTAGGGCAGAGTAGAGGGGAAGGATACCCTCCCTTGACCTGCTGGCTACACTCCTTTTAATGCAGCCCAGGATACCTTTGGACTTAATTACGCCTTACATTTTGTGTAAATGGATAAAATATTGCCTCTCATTGGAGAAAGATATACAGTAAGATCTTATTCAAGATTAAGATGTCTAAATGGAGGCATCTACATAAAAATGTCTTTATATCAGCTAGATTTCCCAATTCCCATTTTACCCAATGGAAATCAAATCAACGCAGCCAGCAGAAACCAGAGTCAAACGTAGCTGAGAAGATGTTAAAATAGCATTGTTGCATAGTTGTATTGTGTCATTTAGGATAATCTAGGGTACCTAAGGTATCTATATAGGGTTGATGGATACAAATTAGTATTTGCAGAAAACACTCACAAAAGAATGGCAGCTGTAGATTATACTAGATGACTAACAGAATTTTGCCCTCAGTGGCTACTTTAGAGGGTTCTGTATCAGCACAGGAGTTTAACATTGGTAAAACCAAACTAGTATGAACCATTTTCTACACAGCCTTAGAATCCAAATTTCCTATCCCTTCCGTCTTTACAGGTTTTGAGGAGTCTCTGAGGTTATCACTAAAAAGAGTCAGAATGTTAAACATAAAAATATTAATAATAAGATTTAAAAAAGAAATACAGATATTTGATGCATTTAATAAAACTTTATAATAGCTACAGCTGTGACCTATCTGTTTTTACTAATTTCCATCAGTTCTATAACTGAAAAAGTATGCATTTTGCCTGTGTATTTGAATTAGAGTATCAAATGTTAATGTTTCATGTGAAGTATTTGTGTGAATCTTTCAGATACATTCATGTGTACAACATAGTGAAATGGAATTTTTTTCTATAGACTGTTCTTGTTCAGGGCAGTGGCATCTCAAATCATTATCACTAATGCAGCAAGTAGACACAAAAGGATTTCTGATTATATAGTACATCATGTAATCATGTTAACCCTGTTGCCTTCAGAATTTACAGAATTTTCATAATCAGCAAAAATATGTGAGTTCACTTGGATATAGTGTTTCAATGACAACAGCATTCATGTCTTTGAGCTATATTAGTTGTTTGCAAAATAACAGATCTCATCACAGTTTATTTTCTTTGTGATCAGAATTGCTTTTATTCAGTACACCTCTTTCTGCATTCTGTGTAATTAATATTCTCAGATGTGATCACTATCAAGGATTTTATACAGATATTTTATTGATCAGGACAAAGAGAAAGTCTTCACAGCCTGTGGAATGATATGAAATAATGCACATCCAGTCTGAACACAAAATGTAAAGCCAGTTGCAGGAAATATGTTTAACTCCTAAAACATTTTGACTACAGTTCTACCAGAAGTAATAATCTGTAAGTCTTCTAGTCTGGGACTAATAAATCACTTAGATTGATGGGAATTATTTTAAAAGAAGTTACCAGGATCAAGTAGTTTGTGTGTTAAGAAATATTCAGAATAAACAGCATGGAAAATCCAGAGACTTTCATTTATGTAATTGGGCTGACACATGGCAAATGAAGTCTAATGTTGACAAATATGCAGCAATACATGATGACAGGAAAAACACTGGCCTTAAATGTAAATTACACAGAGCTTTTCTTTTTTTAAAAGTATCCTAAAATAGGTCTTAAAATGGGAGGAAAGATTTCAGAAAAAGGATAAAACTGTATGGAGGGAGAATTTTAAAAATGAGTTATCTTACAGACCCTATGTTAAGAATAGCTAACAAAATATTTCTTGACTGTATGGAAACTAGTTGTAATTATTTATTGAACAGCAAATAAATATATGTATTTCATAAAAGAAAGTGTACCATAAAAACACATGTTAATAAGCTACATAGATAAAACCAGAGAAAGATGTTAATTTGTGAGCTGGCTTTTGTATTATTTAGTCATACTTCTAGGAAGATTTATATTTTTGTAATATTAAAATGTATTTATTGTTGTTGTGGTTTAGCCCCGGTCAGCAACTAAGCACCACACAGCCGCTCGCTCACTCCCCCACCCTTGTGGGTTGGGGGAGAGAATCAGAAGGGCCAAAGTAAGAAAACTCGTGGGTTGAGATAAGAACAGTTTAATATTTAAAATAAAACAGCAATAATAATAATATAATGAAAAGGAAAATAATGAGCGAGAGAGAGATGAAACACTGGAATAAGAGGGAAAAAAAAACAAAAAAACAAAAAAAACAAAAACTAAACAACAAGTGCTGCAACCGCTCACCACCCGCCGACCGACGCTGCCGGTCCCCGAGCCGCGATCGCTGCCTCCCCCAGCCAATTTCTCCCCAGTTAATATACTGGGCATGACGTCACATGATATGGAATACCCTTTGGCCAATTTGAATCAGCTCTCCTGGTTGTATCCCCTCCCCTCCCGGCTTCTTGTGCACCTGGCAGAGCATGGGAAGCTAGAAAGTCCTTGACTAGTGTAAACACTACCCAGCAACAACTAAAACACCAGGGTGTTATCAACATTATTTGCATACCAAGTCTAAAACACAGCACTATGCTAGCTACAGTGAAGAAAAATCAACTATCCCAGCTAAAACCATGACAGTATCCACCCCTTATTCCATACCATTTACGTCATGCTCAGGTCTCATACTATCCAATATGACCTCAATAACCACCACCTGCCTCCCCATCCTTTGATGACATACGTAGATATCATTTATCATTCCCGTAGTCTATGGACCATCCCTGTAGAACATCTGTAGAGGGTCCACACATGTCCATTGAGTTCATTCAGTCCATAACTTTGGGCTCCATCTACTGTAATAGTCCTTCAAGGCTGGAGAGATGGTCTGCGTGGTGTTGGATTGTTGCATGCTGAAGTCAGTCTTTGTTTCACCACCGCTACACGTTGCTTGGTTCAATCAAAGATCATTCTTCATTAATTTTGGAAATTCTTACTATGATACCATCGATACAGCATATAGCAACCATAGTAGTGATGACATACAATATCATATAGCAATTAACAGCATACCGTTCAGTTCATTGGCTATTTTCACCCAAAATCAGATTCCCTTGAGGCACACATCGAACTCCTCCATCCTCCCGCATCACCCACCAAGTGCACCCAGGTCCTCGAGCAAAAGCAATCCCACGAATGGGTTTGCCTTTGCCTGAGACAGGAATAACCCAGACGGTTTTCCCCAGCATATTTTTTACATGCACTACAGGGACTTTATCCCCTTCCACAGTACGTAAGAGTCCTGACTGGGCAGGCCCAGTTTGATTGGCAGATCCCCTAGTGTTGACTAACCAGGTGGCTTTTGCTAAATGTGTATCCCAGTGTTTGAATGTCCCACCCCCCATTGCTCTCAGTGTAGTCTTTAACAGTCCATTGTATCGTTCAATTTTCCCAGAGGCTGGTGCATGATAGGGGATGTGATACACCCACTCAATGCCGTGCTCTTTGGCCCAGGTGTCTATGAGGTTATTTCGGAAATGAGTCCCGTTGTCTGACTCAATTCTTTCTGGGGGTGCCATGTCGCCATAAAACTTGTTTTTCAAGGCCCAGGATGGTGTTCCGGGCGGTGGCATGTGGCACGGGATATGTTTCCAGCCATCCGGTGGTTGCTTCCACCATTGTAAGCACATGGCGTTTGCCTTGGCGGGTTTGTGGCAGTGTGATATAATCAATCTGCCAGGCCTCCCCATATTTATACTTCAGCCATCGTCCTCCATACCACAGAGGTTTTATCCGCTTGGCTTGCTTGATTGCAGCGCATGTTTCACATTCATGGATGACCTGTGCAATAGTGTCCATGGTCAAGTCCACCCCTCGGTCACGAGCCCATCTGTATGTTGCATCTCTTCCTTGATGGCCTGAGGTGTCGTGGGCCCACCGAGCTATAAATAGTTCACCTTTATGTTGCCAGTCTAGATCTACTTGAGCCACTTCAATCTTAGCAGCCTGATCCACCTGTTGGTTGTTCTGATGTTCTTCAGTGGCCCGACTCTTGGGAACATGAGCATCCACATGACGTACCTTCACAACCAGGTTCTCCACGCGGGCAGCAATATCTTGCCACAATGCAGCAGCCCAGATGGGTTTGCCTCTGCGCTGCCAGTTGTTCTGCTTCCACTGCTGTAACCACCCCCACAGGGCATTTGCCACCATCCAGGAGTCAGTATCAAGACATAGCACTGGCCATTTTTCTCGTTCAGCAATGTCTAAAGCCAGCTGGATGGCCTTTACTTCTGCAAACTGACTTGATTCACCTTCTCCTTCAGCAGTTTCTGCGACTTGCCGTATAGGACTCCATACAGCAGCCTTCCATCTCCGATGTTTTCCCACCAGACGACAAGACCCATCAGTGAACAGGGCATATTGCTTCTCATTTTCTGGCAGTTTATTATACAGTGGGGCCTCTTCAGCACGTGTCACCTCCTCCTCTGGTGACATTCCAAAATCTTTGCCTTCTGGCCAGTCCATGATCACTTCCAAGATTCCTGGGCGGCTGGGGTTTCCTATTCGAGCCCGTTGGGTGATCAGTGCGACCCACTTACTCCATGTAGCATCAGTTGCGTGATGTGTAGAGGGGACCCTCCCTTTGAACATCCAGCCCAGCACCGGCAGTCGAGGTGCCAGGAGGAGCTGTGCTTCAGTACGGATCACTTCTGAAGCAGCTCGAACCCCTTCATATGCTGCCAATATCTCTTTTTCAGTTGGAGTGTAGCGCGCTTCGGACCCTCTGTATCCCCAACTCCAGAACCCTAGGGGCCAACCTCGGGTCTCCCCTGGTGCTTTCTGCCAGAGGCTCCAGGTAGGGCCATTCTCCCCGGCTACAGTGTAGAGCACGTTTTTTACGTCTTGTCCTGCCCGGACTGGCCCAAGGGCTACTGCATGAACTATCTCCTGCTTTATCTGTTCAAAGGCCTGTCGTTGCTCAGGGCCCCATTTGAAATCATTCTTCTTCCGGGTCACTTGATAGAGAGGGCTTACAATCAGACAGTAATTTGGAATATGCATTCTCCAAAAACCCACAACGCCTAAAAAAGCTTGTGTTTCCTTTTTGCTAGTTGGTGGAGACATGGCTGTTGTTTTGTTGATCACCTCCATTGGGATCTGCCGACGTCCATCTTGCCATTTTATTCCCAAGAACTGAATCTCCTGTGCAGGTCCCTTCACTTTACTTTGTTTTATGGCAAAACCAGCCTTCAGAAGGATTTGGACTATTTTCTTCCCTTTCTCAAAAACATCTTCTGCTGTGTTGCCCCACACGATGATGTCATCAATGTACTGAAGGTGTTCCGGAGCTCCACCCTGTTCCAGTGCAGTATGGATCAGTCCATGGCAAATGGATGGGCTGTGTTTCCACCCCTGGGGCAGTCGATTCCAGGTGTACTGGACACCCCTCCAAGTGAAAGCAAACTGTGGCCTGCACTCTGCTGCCAACGGGATTGAGAAGAATGCATTAGCGATATCAATTGTGGCATACCACTTGGCTGCCTTTGACTCCAGTTCGTATTGAAGTTCTAGCATGTCCGGCACGGCAGCACTCAGTGGCGGAGTGACTTCATTCAGGCCACGATAGTCTACTGTTAGTCTCCGCTCTCCATTAGACTTCCGCACTGGCCATATGGGACTGTTAAAGGGTGAGCGGGTCTTACTGATCACTCCTTGGCTCTCCAGTCACCGAATGAGCTCATGGATGGGAATCAGGGAGTCTCAGTTGGTGCGGTATTGCCGCCGGTGCACTGTTGTGATGGCAATTGGCACCTGTTGTTCTTTGACCCTCAGCAACCCCACAACAGAAGGGTCCTTCGAAAGGCCGGGCAAAGTAGACAGCTGTTTAATTTCCTCCGTCTCCAAGGCAGCTATACCAAAAGCCCACCTGTACCCTTTTGGGTCCTTGAAATACCCTCTCCTGAGGTAGTCTCTGCCAAGGATGCACGGAGCCTCTGGGCCAGTCACAATGGGGTGCTTTTGCCACTCATTCCTCGTTAGGCTCACTTCAGCCTCCAAAAGAGTTAGCTCTTGGGATCCCCCTGTCACTCCAGCAATACAAATGGGTTCTGCCCCTACATAGTTTGATGGCATTAGGGTGCACTGTGCACCGGTGTCCACTAGAGCCTTATACTGCTGTGGGTCAGATGTGCCAGGCCATCGGATCCACACAGTCCAATAAACCCGGTTGTCCCTTTCCTCCACCTGGCTGGAGGCAGGGCCCCTCTAATTCCAATTGCGGGTTTCCCACTCCAGATCTTGTGAACGGGAATCAGAGGTCTCTCTATTAAGATCACAGATAGAATCAGCGCTTCTACTCCTCTGTCTGGGGAACTGCCTACTGGAAACTGGAGCAGCAACTCTCCTGGAGGTCCCCCCTTGAGTGGTTGTTTTTCCTTGCAACTCACATACCCGTGCCTCCAGGGTCGAGGTAGGTTTTCCATCCCACTTCCTCATGTCCTCTCCATGGTCACGCAGGTAAAACCATAGGGTGCCCCGTGGTGTGTATCTTCTCTCTTGAGCAGAAGGACGCTTACTCCTAATGGCCGAGATACTGGTCTGTACAGGTAGGGAGTAGGACATATCTTCTTTGAATTGCTGGAACTCCCGGGACAACAATTTCTCCACAGCTGAGATGAGGGAGGAAGAGACATGAGCTTCATAATCCCGGAGTTTATCAATCACATCCCCTACTGTTGGTGCCTCTTCATCTTTCCAGGACATTACTGCCAGGGAGTTTACATGGGATGATGGTGTGCTCCGTACAAACTTCCGCCACATGGGTCATGTGCACTGGGCTTCATCTGGATCTTTGGATGACTGTTCACTACCCAGGTCACCATAAATCACCTCAAGCACAGCTAATTCTCTCAGGTACTGGATACCTTTCTCCATGGTGGTCCATTTTCCAGGGCGATATAGAACATCTCCCTTGAAGGGATACCTTTCTTTCACAGCAGACACGAGTCGCCTCCAGAGGCTGAGGCCTTGTGTCCCTTTTCCAATTGCTTTGTCAATGCCCCCATCCCTAGAAAGGGATCCCAGTTGTTTGGCTTCCTTACCCTCTAATTCCAGGCTACTGGCCCCGTTATCCCAGCATCGGAGCAACCAGGTGACAACATGCTCACCTATATGACGGCCGAAATCTTTTCGTATATCTCGTAGCTCACTTAAGGATAGGGATCGGGTAGTTTCCATCTCTTGTACGAGTTCTTCCTCTTCCTTCTCCTCTCCCCATGATGGTCCTACTTCTCCATCATCCTTTTCTATACGAGTTGACTTTCTCTTTAAAGATTTCTTCTTTTGTATAGGGGCAACTGATACTGGCACGGGTTGATTCTCCGATTCAGCTTCAGTGTCCGTCATGGGTGTTTGAGTGGTCACAGTGCCTGTCATCGGGCTTGGAGCAGCCGCAGTGCCTGTTGTGGGGGTTTGAGGGGCCACAGTACCTGTCGTCGGGCTTGGAGCTGCTGCAGCGCCTGTTGTGGGGGTTTGAGTGGCCACAGTGCCTGTCGTCGGGCTTGGAGCTGCTGCAGTGCCTGTTGTGGGGGTTTGAGGGGCCACAGTGCTTGTCGTTGGGCTTGGAGTAGCCGCAGGGCCTGTCGTTTTCCCTTGGTGGTACTGAATACTGTTGAACAGGGCTCGGTAGGCATGGGCCAGGCCCCAACACATTGCAGTGATTTGTATCTCTCTGGAATTGCTAGGGTGACAACATACTTCCTCCAAATATTCTACTAATTTTTCAGGATTCTGCACTTGTTCAGGGGTGAAGTCCCAAAACACTGGAGGTGCCCACCGTCTCAGGCATTTGCCCATACTCTCCCACATACCCTGCCACCCATAATTATCGAGCCTTGGAGCAGATCTCTGGATGATATTCTTGAATTGCTTATTAACCTTAGACAAAACTGAAACAATCTGCCATAGGAATATCAACAGATGTATCTTAACTACCCAAGGATGTTCAAGAGACTGAAAAGTTGTTGTAATGAAGGAGGAGACATTACAGAAGACGCTAGCTAAGGTGCCATTCTGTATTTCCTCCATAAAGAACCTTTCAGAAGAGGAGGTATAATTGCTAATTGTCTCCATGAGGTGGTAGCCGAAGTACAGTAACGGCTTCCATGCAAGACCCAAATAACCGATAAAACTCAAGGCCAGTGTTTTAATAACAAATCTCCTAGGCAAAACATCTCTAACCACTGCAGAGCACAGCAAACTACAAAACCCAACACGAATCTTTAACATGTACTTCAAAATCAGCATGGTGTAGGCCTGACTAACTAATATCGAGAACAGATGAATCAATGCTGTGACCAGCAACTGTTATTATCTCAAACCCTTCGTTTCCCACGTTGGGCGCCAAAAAGGACTGTTGTGGTTTAGCCCCGGTCAGCAACTAAGCACCACACAGCCGCTCGCTCACTCCCCCACCCTTGTGGGATGGGGGAGAGAATCGGAAGGGCCAAAGTAAGAAAACTCGTGGGTTGAGATAAGAACAGTTTAATAATTAGAATAAAACAGCAATAATACTAATATAATGAAAAGGAAAATAATGAGCGAGAGAGAGATGAAACACTGGAATAAGAGGGAAAAAAAAAAACAAAACAAAAAAAAAAAACAAAAACTAAACAACAAGTGCTGCAACCGCTCACCACCCGCCGACCGACGCTGCCAGTCCCCGAGCCGCGATCGCTGCCTCCCCCAGCCAATTTCCCCCCAGTTAATATACTGGGAATGACGTCACATGATATGGAATACCCTTTGGCCAATTCGAATCAGCTCTCCTGGTTGTATCCCCTCCCCTCCCGGCTTCTTGTGCACCTGGCAGAGCATGGGAAGCTAGAAAGTCCTTGACTAGTGTAAACACTACCCAGCAACAACTAAAACACCAGGGTGTTATCAACATTATTTACATACCAAGTCTAAAACACAGCACTATGCTAGCTACAGTGAAGAAAAATCAACTATCCCAGCTAAAACCATGACAATTGTATTCAGGTTGAACAGTTACTTTGACTAGTATCTATTTTTCTGTTCATTAAGTAATCAAAATCATTGTGAGATATGCAAATATTTGATTCATATTATTACAGTTAATAATGCATAATGTCTATTCTAAAAAGATCTATACTTTCATTTCAGTCCCAGTTTTAAATTATGTAAGTTCTATTCTAGGAGATACTGAAAGAATTTTGCTTGGTAATTAGATGCATGTATCTGAGGTGTTACCTGTTTGGTTATTGTCTGAATTGAGATAGAATATAGACTTTTTCTGGTTCATGCTTCCCTGACTGTTCTCCGAATTTTGCCTTGTTGATTAAAAGTTAGATTTATTCTCCTACTTGAACAAGGAATGACCAATATATTTAACGGCTTGGGGTTTTTTTGTTCTTTGCTCTTTCAGGGATAGTAAAAGGCCTATAATCCTTCTGAAGCATTTAAAAATGTTTGATGTGCAGTTTTCATCAAGAAATAATAATTGCAATAAAATTTACAACAAAATTATAAGCTTCATTCCTGTGTGCTGGAAAGTTTTTTTTTCCTGGACTACTATAAAAACTCTAGCACTTTGAATGTCTGCTACTACATTGTATAGTCATTATTTCTGTGCAAATATTAGTTGTTCCACATTTGATAGATGGGTGCATTCTGAGCTAGTGACAGACAGATTTACACTTGCACAAATACTGAAGATATTCAAAGCCTGACTGAACACAGTCCTAGGAAACCTGCTGTTGGTGACCATGCTTGAGGAGTTGGAGTAGATGATCTCAAGAGATGCCTTCCAACCTAAATGATTCTGTGATTCTGTGAAATGGATAGAAATGCACAGCAGCAGTGGACAGTGACTTAAGTCACCATGTATTCCCAACAGAAAAGATTCCTGAAAGTCAGACTGATTTGGCTGTGGCAAAAGGATAAAAACCAGCAGCAGTAATAATATAGAAAGAAAGTTAAAAATAAAGGAAGAAGGTTAAAGCAAATCAAGTTTTCCTGCAGTTGTCTAGACCTATGCTATTGTTATCTTTCAGTGATTTATTGTCTTCCTTTCTCCTGAAAGTATATGAAAGCCACTTTGAATGTAAAACATGCACACATATACAGTGGAGGTACAGTTGTTTAAAAAAGAAGTAAATGTAACCCATTTTTAAAAGATACATGAAGTTAAAGTATAGTCTTGAGATAGTGCACTGCATGTAAGTGAATGGAATAATAAACATGTTACTAAGTGGATTCATCCTATTTGGATGAATTAAGGCTGGAGTTTTAACCCCTGTTTAAGCTCTTTTTTGTCTACTTGTGTATATAACTGTGCTGAAATGAAAACAAAACAAAAAAAAAAGGGGGGGGAAATTACAGTATTTACCATCTATTCTTCCATATTCTTATCACTGATTGTCTTTTAAAATGCAGCTTTTCTATCTTGGTAGTCCAGCCATTTCAGAATTATTCCACCCCCACTTTCCCTGTTACTTTCCTGTAATTGATGATTTACCCCATACTGCATGCCCTGTATACATTTTTTTTGGTGTCTGTCAAGTTCTATGGACATTTTTTCCCAGTCCTTTCACTAGTAGCCCCTTTCTGAACAAGGTTTTAAGCAATAATATCTCTGAGCAGATCTCAAATTGGGTTATCCCAGGGTATCCTTTCTTTGCTTTCTTCATGTAATTAAAAATAGACCTAACTCTTAATGTCTTTAAGTTTGACTGGAAATAAACAAAGTGTCAGATATAATTTGAGATGTTGGAGTTATCTGAACCATGACCAGGGGAAGAAAAATGCACATTCCTCTACAAAGAAGTAAACCTGAGTAAACCTGAGCCTCAGCCTATGGAAATCTATGATACTTAAAACACACAGCAAAATGAGTCAAATATCAAGTCAAATGGACAAATGCTTGAACCATAAATCATGGCATGTTCCTTAGCTATTGATTTAAAGAAGATTTTCTGTATTTCTTTAAGGAGTTTTAAATATGTTTAAATATTTTTGAAATTGAAAATTTTCAAGGAAATTAACTGAGAGCCCATATTAAGAGAGTGGTGTTTAGATACACATTTTTTAAAGGGAATTCAAGTAATGTCAATTCAGAGAACAGACAGAACGAAAAATGGATGAATACAGAATTTCTGGACAGCTGCTGCTTTAGATGTTTTCTGACAAGTTATTAAAACTAGACTATTGGATAAATTTGCTTTTTGGCAAATTATTCCAAAATGAAATATTTTCATTAGAACTGCTAAATAAGATCAGTAGTTTTTTTCCATTTCAGTGCTCATAATATTTGTAGCATTAGGCAACACAAGGAGACAACTGGCCCAAATCTGTAACCTGGAGGATTCTGTAGGAATGGTTTTGAAAGCCTTGATGGACATGGTGGTGAATGTTAGCTCTGAGAAAACAGATTCCTGTCAGGGACTTGCTGCTTGTCTTCTTCCAAACTCAGAAGAGTTCTGAGTCTGCTCAAGATCAGAACAAAAAAATTTTATACACACATTGTATTTGTCCAAGGAGCATCTCTGAGCCCCACTAGATGCCCTCATGTACCTAATCTGCAATTACTGTTTTCTGCTCTTTCTTGTTTAAAGTCTCAGAAATAGTGTATAGGTAGTTTTGTAGCCTACTAAGGTAATGTTTTATTAGCTTGAAAATGCTGATATGTTACATGCAATGAGAGTTCCTGACACTGTAAACCACTGTGAGATAATTTAAAAGCCTTTGGGTGGTAGAGGCAGTGAAAACTGTATAGTAGCAGAGTAGCAACCGTATCATCTTTATTGTGTTCTCTCTTTTGTTTTTGATGAAGAACAAGAGACCCAGGAATGAGCTAAAATTTATCCAATGTACACAAGCAAAAAACCAGGACCCAGAATTGAACTAGGAAAGAGTTATTCTTCAGTATAGTTTTATTCTGTAAATTTCTGGACTTCTAATTAAGATCTAGTAAGCATCTTTGTCCTCAACTTTGGAAATGTATAGATTCCAGGGTCCCTGAGATGATTCAGGAACGCTAAATGACAAACAGATGTAGAACTACTGGAATTTTCAAGCTCCAGGCTACATGGTAGAGAGGTTAAAAACCACATTGCTGCATGACATATTAGCAAGTAGAATTCCAGATCAGCATTCTACTCTCTTCGCTACCATTTTTACAGGCCAAAGGCAGATTTCTTTGCAAATTTGCCTTTCATTTGAGAAAAGTTCAGTAAACGTACTATGAGAGAGAGAGGAAAGAAAGAAAGAAAGAAAGAAAAAAGAAAAAAATCCAACCAAACAACAACAACCAGGGAAAACGTTGACAGATATATTATTTTTTGAGTGAAAAAAACTTTGTCAAAAAATACCCAATTTAACTTTTAACATGGCAAAATCTGTCTAGTTCTGTCAAAGTTCCGTAATTAGTGAATACAGTGCTCAAGCAGATTGTAATGCTTCATATGGGAATCAATCTTGAGAAATACAGGAACTGATTTTATTTCATATATATAAAAACCTTATCAATACATAACTATCACTCTATATAAGTTTTAATCAAGAATAATAATCTTTGATTTTCTTCTTACTGAAAAGATGTGACAAATTCCATGTAAATTCCAATATGCAAACAATTGTCACTTTATCTGATATTACATACAGCCAGAAGACTGATAAACTTTCAACTATTAGAAATAGTTTTGAATTACTTCTTGCCTTGTTACTTATTCAGTTTAAATGTATGTCATGTTGCTTATTAGTGACATTTTCAGAAGCGGTTTTGAAACTTGATTTCATCAGTTTGGGTTAAATTAAGAAAACCTGAATTTAGAGGTTGGACATCAAATATCTATGCTTTTACTAAGTTACTGTTCAAAGGTGCAGTATTATGGGTAGTGAGACAAAAAATAAAAGCATTAATAATGTTACAATGCCAAAAGAGAAGATACGAGTCTTTTTTCTTCTGCAAAAAACTTTCTTAGGCTTTTGAACCATGTTGTGCTGAATAATTACTCTGCAGAGGTTATATAACAGGTATTGCATTTGCTGTTTTGGGAAGATAATTGATTTTTTTACATCTTTAAATAAATTACTCTTATGTCTCTTCTGTTCCTTTTGTTTTAAGGCTAGACTTACAAAAACAAAGCTTAGTTCTAGTAAATAAAAAAGAAAGATTCCAGTGACTTATCTTCCAAAAACTTATTTTAGTATTGATTAAAAAATATGAATATATGTTTAAGTTTTTTTTATATTCCTAACTGGTTGATATTCTACTGTTCCTTTATTACAATAACATAGGGCAAAGGTTTTTGTCCATTATAAGAAAGACTTATTATGGTTTCCTGTTTGCTAGTTTGGTTTTTAGCTACAATTTTTAGGCAAGTTTTTGTGCATTGTCAAAGGCATTAAGTACCTTAGTGCTTATTAGCATGTATCTGTGGTCAGAAACTGGTTCTGTGTAATGCTGCAGTAAAGAAAAGGTATTTTAAGAGAAAACTGCTGGTACGGTACATGCCCTGGGATGTACAATGAGGACATAATACCTAATTTCAGAATCTATTTGCCTTTTCTTATGACAGATGTGAAAATGCTTTTAGCTAAGAATGTAAGGAAAACATTAGCCCAATGTCAAATAAATAGCAGGCACTTCTCAATGTCACCCATTTTCATTTTATGAGATTCAACAAATCAGTTGAGACAAAGTGCTTGACCATTCCCAAAGGGTAACACTGCATCAGTACTATATTTTTATCAGGCATATAATGCAAAAACATTACAGGCAAAATTATGTATGAATACATACAAATAATTTTGCCATATCAGCTTCCAAGCACACCTTTTAAATACCCACATGAGGTTTGTGAATAGAAAACTTTGCAAGTCATAGACAAAAAACATATATAATGAAATCATTCACGCTTCATCCCATTTGCTACCTACCTTTTAATCATTTATGAAAATTATCTTTAAAAAATATGGTTTCTTATACAAAACTTCTCAGAAATCTTCAGGATCTGTGGGAGAACACCTCCAGTTATTTTTTAATTCTAAGCTCAGTGCAATTTTACAGTATAATGAGGCAAACAGTAGTAAATAATAACCAGCTCATATAAATGTTAAGTGTTGTAAATATTTTAGATCAAGTAAAACATGATAACAATTGTCTGGAAAGACTTTTTCCTTTACATTCTTTCCACCTACTTCAGTTGTTCATATTGTCAAATAAATTTCAACAATATACTTAATGATTAAAATAACATGACCAGCATAGTAATTACAAGAGTTCACTATCCTTACATATGTGACTAAAATTTTGATGCTCCTGCAGTGCTCTTTAAACTTTTCTTATTCAGTTTCTAATGCAGTTTCACAAATATTAATACATTTTTTTAATCAGAAGAATAACAATACAGTTATTGAAATTCATCTCCTATCAGGCCTAGCGTCTTTCAGTCTTTCTGTGACTGACCCTAGGAGATAGTAAAAGTGTGGTGAAAAAACATTGTTCTCAATAACATCAGCTCTCTAAGTCTTAGAGGCATGCGTTCTCACTTTTTTCTTTATGTATATATGTGTGTGTATACACATCTGATGAGTTTCTACATCCTTCTTACCTCCTTCACTAATTTCAAGCAACATTGCACTCTTCAGGTAGCAAATTCACTTAAGCCAATCACCCCTGGAAATCTGTAATAGTGGAAATGTTTCATTAACAGTGTAAGTTTCCTCTCTTTTTCACTAGAATGTGTCAAGCCTGAGTTTCCGTTATCTCAGTGCAGTTACTGATTTCATTGATCAGTCAATTCTCTCTTTCATTCCATTTCACAGCCACTAAGTAAAGAACATGGGATCATAGCCCTTGTACTGATTCTGTTTCTTAACATCGGTTAGCACAAGATCAAAGAACTTGCCTCAAGTCTGAATTTGAAGCGCACCAAGAAAATAACTGATGGAATTTATGTTCTACTTTATCTCAAAGAATTGAAGAGAAATACACAAATAGAATGCAAATACTGTGCTGGCTTTTCCATAGATAGCATTCAGTCATCAGTAGAAATTTCTACATCAGTTGAAATTTAATTTATACATATGTATCAGAAAAATAATGGCTCTTCTGCTAACCTTGAAATATAATATATTTCTTTTACAGTTCATTAATTTCTTCTTTTATCCTTTTTTTTTTTTTTCCAGCAAAGAAGCCACTGATACATGACTTCAGATATATTTTTTGAAGTTCCTGTGTTATCATGTTTTATAACATATATAATCAAGTAGGGAAATACTTTGATTTCACAGTCAAAACTTTAGGAATTGTCACTTGACTCTTTTTAACAGATTCTGAAAATGCTGCTAGCACTTTCTGACAATTTTAGTTTAGGTGCTGCTGGCCTGACTAGCTGTGACTTTGTGATAACTTTAGCAGTGTGCAGCCAGATACCCTCTAGCTATTTTAGCCTTTTCATTAATAATTCTCCTTGGTCCTCCTCAGTTTGATGAAGCTTTTCAGACCCGAGATTTATAAACCAGAAAATAACAATTCCAGTACAATTCTGGTGTGCCTAGTCCTCGGACTAGATCTGTTGTGATTTCAACAATATTTTCTTTCACTGAAGTCCAGGATCATTGCTCTTACCACCTGAACACTGTTTTCTGTTGGTCTACACACACACATGCGTGCTCACACACACGGAATTTATATCCTAGCCCCATCACTTGTAGGTTTCCTTTTTTTGAGGTTGGTTATTTGGGTTTTTTTTTTCAGTTTTCCTTTGCTTCTCCAGACTTTTTGTCTCCTGGAATCCTTATTCCTCTCTTTCTCTTACTATTCCAAATTTCTAAATGCCTGTTTCCATCACTTATAGTCTATAAGCCCTACTAGAGACAGAAGAGCCTTTTGACTGATCAGAAAGCCTTTTCATCAATCCCTGTAGCTTATGATGCAGCAGCTTTCAATAGTCAGAAATAACAGCTCCAATGAAAATCCATTCTGGGTCATTACAACTATAGAACAGAATCTACTTTATTACCCAGCAGGGTGATGCATTCACAGTCCACCCTGCCCACAGAAGATTTGAGAGTTTAGACAGTTCTGCCTAATTAATAGCCAAGCATATGGCAACAAAATCAGGATATCTTTCACAGGAGCTGAAAATGACAACTCCTTTTTAACAAGTAATCTTCTTGAAAATTTTCAAGTCATGGTTGCAAGCTTTGTAAAATAAGAGATTCTAAATAACATACATATGTTTCCTACAATTTAATTTATACATTTGTATCAGAAAAATAATGCCTCTGGACCATTCTGGCTAAAACATTTTCAGAACACTTTATGGTAAGGGAGACAGCTAGGAAAATTACTTAATTTATAAGCAACTGAAAAAGAAAACATATAATAAGAAGCATCAAAAATCTTAAGAGTAGGCAGTACTAAAAAATCTTTCTAGCATCACTTCAATACTCATCAAAGATAACTACAAATTATGATGGTGCCCTACAAATATCTTTGAAACCCTGAGGCAATCAACCACCAGCTTAAAAAAAAAAAATACAAAATGAAAAGTTATATGTGAATGAGGGATCACTTTGCCAGAAATCAGTACTTCTTATAAGACAGTCATTCACTAATTCTGTCCTTCCATTTTCTCTGTCATTGCACAATGTAGAATAACAAAGTCTTTTTACTAAATTATTCCAATCTGTATATTGGATCCTTTTTCAGCTGTGATTTTAGGAAATGCTTAGCATAACAGATAAATAAATAAATATATACTTTACTGTACCAATAGCTCTAGCATGTATTTATAAAGTATTCTGTAAAGTAACATTTCTAATTAGTTAAGACAAAAAAGATAATGTGTCAGTAAAATAATCTAATTAGGGACTCATCACATTTACAGAACCACTTATCATGTCACTGAAATGTCAAAATATATTGTGTTTATTGTCTCAAGAAAATCCTTCTAGCTAAACCATGTCTAGATGGTTTCTGAATATCTCTAAAGAGGGAGACTCCAAATTTCATGTGAACTTGAGTACATTTTATCCAAATTATCTCAGTTTGGGAAATTAATATTTTTAATGTATGATTAGGTAAACTTTGATCTAGATTATTATATACAGATTAGTGTTTGCGTGTGTGTGTTTGCTTGCCACTTGCATATAAGTGTTCATTTTGGGGGATTTTGACTGAAATTCAGATAAAGTTATTCAGAGTTCCACAACAATAATTTATGTATCTCATATACAATTCAAATAAAAGCCTTCAGTTAAAATGTACCAAAGTAAGAAGTCCGGTAAAATTCCAAGTAATATAACTTTTACACATATTGACTGTCGCTCTATATCTATGTGCATGTTTTCATACATATATACATTAAAAAATCTGTTGCTTGAATGTCACTGATGTTTCTCAGTGATTAGGAAGTCAGGATATTATCTAGTAATTTGAACCCTTCAAAGTTAAAGTTTAAGAGAGAAATAATGAACTCTAATTCCTGCAAAAATGATGCTAAATATCCTGCTAATCTGTCCTGTCTCATGTGTGAAGAGTAATTTTTTGATATTCTGCTTTAGGAAGATAAATCTTGTGCATTTGGATCAGCAGTATAAAAGCACATATGTTGATCATCTGATTCAGAGTAAACCTGTGTGAGCAACCACCAAGAATGTACTAGCCTTTAGCAAACAGGTACATAGAATGAATACAGCTGGATGGGTTTCTGCCACATTTTCATTTCAAATACTGCTATGTTTGCAGTTGAAGTTATTGTAGTTAAAATTACATATGGAGTTTGGCTATTTAGCCTCATATTTTACCTTGCATTTATTTTTCCTTTGAGAGATGTGATTTTCCTTATTTGCAGTTGGTTTTTTTTTTTAATGTAGAAGAGTACTTTGGGAAAAATTCTTCAGCTGTTTATTTTATGAGAATGTAGGATATGAATCATGTAATTAACCTGAAGGACTGTAAAGCATGTTTAATTACCAGAATGGAAATGCAATAGCAAAATCTAAAATGTCATTCATATGCCTACTCTTTCATTTGAATGCTTTATGACTCATTAAAATTCATAAACAAAACCTGTGAATACATTAAGGAGGGCATATAGCCTTTAGAGTTTTTTCATTAGGTCTCAGCTAAGATTTAGACTAATGAAGAAGTGTTGTTTCTATGGAAATACAACTAGGTGTCATTCGTTTAAGAGGCCTAAGACCTTAGATCTAGGGCAGTCTGCAAGAAAAGAATGAGAGACAAACACAAAAAGAGTAAAATCCATCCTTTGTTCATCAAGGATAAGTAGAAATGTTAGAATAATAAGTGATTGCAGCTATCATTTTAACAACAATTTTCAATAAATTTCATTTTGAGATAAATATACTTTGAGACAGAATTTGCTCATAGCTGTACCTATGTACTACAATTGGTACCCACTCAAGGCTTGCAGTGAGTTCCTAAAACAGACAGCTCACCCTTTAAATCATTAATCTCTCTTACTGTTTCAGAAATTATAAGATTTATTAAATTATTTATTAGTATTTACATCATAATTTTATTTATTTTTTATTACAAAATTAAAATAATCCTTGATTACATATTTATATTAACAATTTTGGTATGGGAGTGAACTCTTTTGTTTGGAAAGTTTGTCTGTTTCTCATTATTTTCATTCAATTTTTTCTTTCATCATTTATAATATTGTCTCTTTCAAACATCAGAAATTCAACTGAGAAGACAGTCTTTAGCTAAATTTCAAAAACAGAGAAATTCCTAGGAATTACATTTTTTTAAGTAATCCAAAACATGCTATAAAGCATTTATGTGAAATTTTCTTTATGAAGGTTTGACTGCTCATAGAATTATTATTCAAGGTTTGAAGGCTTTTATCCTACCCTTATCACCAGACTAAATGATTAACTTCAAAGATTTTCATCCTCTAACACGTGAGTGAGTCATAAAGAGCATTAATTAAATAGTTGATTAAAAAGCTGCTTTTTGAAAACATCACATAATAAATAAACTATTTCCTTCTTTTTTCAAGTGATGCTGGACAATCTTACAGAAAACCATGGGGCTGAAGTATAGAGAGGGGGACAAACATTTTGTGTTTTGCAGAAAACACTTATGTGAATTACTATCACAGAAACTCCCAACTATTTGAATGTAAAGATAAAGGACCTATAACCAGGAAGAAAATGTAGTTCTTCCTTCCTGTAGTTCATGAAACCACTTCATCTATGAAATTACTTCAACATCAAGAGAATTATAAAAACATTAGCAAATTGTTTTTAATGCAGTGAAAAGTGGGAAATCTCTGCTAAAAAGAAAATTATATAATAGCGTTTATTATTACTCTTAACTAAACAAGCTACACCAATAAAATTATGATGCAGAGGCTTAGAAGTGCCTTTAATAGGGGTGTTTGACAGCTATGTCAGTTATTCATCATGTAACTGAATGACATAGCTGTGTTGCTCGGAGTCAAACAGTATTTTGCTTAGATTTCTTGATATTACTTGAGACAAACAGAATTTTCTCCACTTGTATAAAGATGGCTGGATTCAGACCTTGGGAAATATTTAAGTATTCAGCAAAACACAGTTTTCTGAGTTTAGGACTTTTGATGAATTCTGAATGCACGTAATATTGGGTGAAGGATTTAATGTGCTTATATGTGGATCGCAATCTTGCAATGACATGGTGTGACAAATCAACAAAGCCCTATAAGGGAAGAATGATCAGAGATGGGTAAGGACATTGTGCTGGTGGAGCTCAGGGAAGAATGTAGGGAGTGACAGAGTGTTGCAAAGAAAGCTGAACTTACCTCAACACAAAGGGGACTACAAGGTGGCCTTTGTTTTAGACAAACTATATCAGTTGAGCAGATCAGCTGGCTGTATCAGTTGGGTGGAACAACTGGTTGTGTAATGGTTTTCCCTGAAAAAAAGAGAGCATCCATGTCTTCCTGAGCTACCAGACCAGCATGGAGCAAGTATACATGTGGACCTGCCCAAAATGAAGTATAAAAATTGAAAAACCAACAAAATTATCTTTGAAGAGAGAAATGGGCTTGAGCTGTCTTCAGTGCATGTATTCCTTTTTGGCAACAGAGGACACCCAGTATTTTGATGGTAAGCATATAGAAACTGGTAATAGGAATCACATTTGTATTGTGACACCACTGTATGTTGGATCCAGCTGAATGTTATATTGTGCTTGTATTGTGATTACACTATATTGCTGCATCACTCTGTTACATTAAATCTTTTGTAACATCAAAAATCTTCAGAAAAATTAGTTTGGGATTAGATATTAAACTCTCCTTCCATGGGATATCTAAAGAACCTGGTCAGAGTGTTGGACTCTAACACATGGACTGTGAGAACCCAGTATCTTTGACACTTAAACCCAAAGTATATAGGAAGAATCCTTAGATACATACTTATTATGTGATTATGAATTTGTCTACCCTCTTTATCTCCAGAAAATAATTATAACAAAACAAAATATTAAAATAATTTGCACAAAAATCACTGCATTTATGATGTAACAATAAACCAGCATAATTTATAATCCTTGGAGTTCAAGTGTATTTTCTGCAACAAAGGTGGGTATTTAGGGTGAGGGGGAAAAAAGCCAATATTTTAGGGTTTCTTGTGTGTTTTTTTGTTTTGTTTTTTAAAGCTCTTAAGAGAGGAAGTTAGGAATTATTGTGAATACACGTCTGGAAAGCAAGTTGAGGTACATGATATAAACTAAAAACTGGCTTTTCAAAGTGGTCATTTAAACCAAAACTCTATAGACCCAAAATATTTCTGAGAAATCTTTGGATGTTGAGGGATACATATATTCTAATGAAACTCTGTTCCCAAGCCAGCTATACTTCTAAACAGTGATAGGTCGTACATTAAATTTGGAAATAAAATATTTTTAAAAGTCTCATTTCCTCGGACTTCAGACTTATTATAGATTGGAGTTTTCCCATTTTTCATGATGGCTGGGTCCTGTTTGCCTACTTCTTTCATTAATATTCAGAAATATCTCATTTTGCTTATTCAAAGTCATCAGTGATATATTATTTGCTGCTTTGCTTGGTACGTTAAACTTATTCACTGTTATACTTCATGAGTTCTTTTTATTGTAAGTTTGGTTAAACTACTAGCAGTGGACACCTGACATCTGGAGAATTTTGGAAGTGTATTTGCAAAATCAGCTTTAAAAATACTGAAATTATATTCTGAGAATGCATTTTATTTACACATTGTCTCTTTGGCACTCTACTATACAAAGAGTTTCCTCAAATTGTGATATATAGCAATCTCATACTGGCTGAGGATGAAACTTCGAAACTGAGCCTTCTTTGGCTTTTGGTTTTGCTTTTGGATTTCTTCTCCTAGCTCTCCCTTTTATTTTAGTCAGCTAGTAAACTAATTCTTCTTAAATGCTAAATTCACTCTAAAATCAATGTCGAGTAGTGGTTAATTTTCTGGAACTTCAGGGAGAGTGGGACTTTCTAGGTTTCCAGTTGCCTTGAGTTAGGTTCTTCAGCTCAATAATTAGGTATTCAACACATTGCCTATACAAGCAACTTAAGTTCTTATTTTAGAAAAAAATAATCTGCCTCACTTTGTGCAAAAAGTTTAAGTGAAAATTGGAAGCCTAAGTTAGACAGATCCTATGTCTCATACGAACTTTTAGATTCCTAATTTCTGGAATTCTGCCACTGACAGAGAAGAGTAAAAAGTAAATAGATCTGGTTTTAAAGCAGAATATTTCTTACATATGCAACATGGTGAATTCACACAAAAAAAAAAAAAAAAAAAAAAAATCTTTGTATTTTTGCACTTGTAATAACAACTCTGAAGCTCGATACTCCCCGGACAGAATTTACATCCGTGCAGAAAAAGCAGCAATAAGTTCACCTACCTCACCTTGAATACAAATTAGCAATTAATTGAACATTTTTTTTTCTTTTTTTTTAAAGTGTAAAGTGCAGCACTGGTTTCATGTTGCCAACACAAGGCAAAGTTCCTTAGCTTGGGAGTTGAAAAAATCTAGACATGGCATTGAAGATCATCTATGAGTGATTTGTACAATACTGACTTGAAATAGGCATAGAATTTACAACCTGTCTTAATCTGCTGAGGTTTCTTGCCTGCCTTCATATCTACTGTTCTTTGAAAGTCATGAAAGGACAAAGACCTTCATTTTTAAAGTAAGTTTCAGATTTCTATATTGTATAAAACTGTTCAAAAATATTGGAGCATGTTAGCTTCTTAGACGAACTTCAGAGTCTCAGTGGGAAATTAACTTTCAGACTAAATTGAAACTGGTTTGAAACTTCATAGGTTTTTAAGCTTACAAGTGGTATGAAAGAATCTGTATTGTTTATGACACGGTAGGAATTGAGCCTCTGAGAATTGTCTGGTCTCCTGCCCTTCTGACAGTGCAAGATATTAAATCCTTGATGGAAACATGTGACAGTTAAGATATTTTCCTGTAACTGAAGGACATTTGTACGGGAAAAAATCTGAACAACATGAAAACTAAAGTCCAGGTTCTTACACTCACTTTGGTTTAAATGGTTCGTACATGATCAGGAAGCTTTATTAACAATTGAATACTGAAAGCAAATTTGAAATAGTTCACATTTACCTACCAATTTCTACTTATTGCTACTACTGGGGAGCATCTTTACCAACTTCTTCTCTTCCATTTTCCCATTTTGTTAGCAAGGTCTCAAAATGAAGTAATCCATCATCCTTACATCTTTTGCAAAATACCATTTAGCTATTTTAATATCAATGAAGATGTGCCCTTCCTAGGGAGCTGAATGGTCTGTTTTTAAATGTCTTTTTCTTCTGTTTACTGTCAGATCTTAATGTCTAAATGCAGTGATACCTCATACTACAGTAGCTGTCTGTCCTGTCAATGAGCTAGTTTATGCTGGGGATCTAATTTCTGACTAAAAAACAAAAAGGAAAAAAAAAAAAAAACAATTTACTCTGAAGTAAATGGTAACAATAGTGAGAACTTTTAAGTCTGGCTTTGAGATGTGCAAAGTATTTAGTATGAGATCTATGAAAATTCATTTTTTTCTGAAAAAGAAGAGTGTTCTGGGTTTTAGGTAAAACAGAAAAACAACTAAATAAACAGGAAAAAAAGAGAGAGAAAAAAATCTAGAAAACAAACAAACAAAAAAAGACCCCAGACACAAATACAGAATCAGACTTTAAAAAAAAAAAAAAAAAAGTAGGAAAAAAAGGCAAAATTTTATTTCCCAAAAATAAAAGTATTTTGCCTCTGTATTTTCTAATTAAAGTGTCAGCTCTTTATTTTTTGGTTTTCAATTCATTGTTTTCTAAAAATTAGTATTTTTCTTCAGGAAAAATTGAGTCCCTCCTTCATGAAAATAGAACAGGGAAAAACTTGGGTAGCAAAAGATGGCAAACTATCTAAAATGTTGATTCATTCCTCTTACATTAGCTCTAAGTGGAGACAGAAACTGTTTTTTCTAGAGTATCATCACCCATTAGTACACCTTATATTCTCCCTTAGTAACAGCAGCAGCCTGGCTAGTTAAGGCATAGGCAAAACAGGCAGGAAAGGCATCTATAGTGTTTGCTGTCTCGTGTTTCTCTAGAAATCCTGGGTTTTACCAGTCATCTGTACTGTGTGCATAGAAGATTAATTCCAGGAACTCTTCTGAAGCAGATAAACTATATGAACCTGATAAAGTCTCAGTAGTTAAGTCACTCTAGGACACTCAATGGACTTGTGTCAAATGCTTTTGTCTTGCCACATTCTGTTTCTCCAATATTAACACAGGAAATCTCATCCATATATACCTTCAATGTCAGGTATTGCAGCACAAGTATGATAGGCTGCAATGTATGTCATATCCTGAGTAGTTTCTGAAACAGATCAAACCTTGGAGAACCTTAAAAATATTTCTAAAATTTCCAAGACCCAAAACAGTGTTCATTATAGCACAGAGGAACCCCAAACTTTTGCCACCATATGCCCCAGGTTGCCCCATTCCAGGCAGTATTGGGAAGGTCACTTCAAGGACAAATAATGTCATTTTTGTTCTGACTGCAGCTTTGATCAGGGTTGTTTAAAACTGTAAAATCACAAGATAAATAGGTAAATAAATAAATAAAGTGAGCTACATTACAGAGAACCCATAATGGAAACCAGCATGGTCATATGTCATGGTGGACAGCACAGCATCCTGTTCAGTATCTATGGCAAGATGGAAAAGGTCTGTAGGAGAGAATGGTATGCAGGATAAGTACCAACCTCAGGATTAACCAAAGTGGTATGCAAGGTAGTCAAGGATGTGCAACATACTACAGTAGGTGTATTGCTTCCAGTGTTTAAACACAATTTTTAAGAATTTTCTCATATAATTTTGAATAACATTTAGTATGCAACAGAGATTATTCTTCCTTAAAGCACAATAAATCAGAAATCACTTTTTTTTTTTTTTTTTTTTTTTTTTTTTTTTTTTTTTACCTAAGGAGAGAAAATACTCCTATTATATTACAATCCAGGTTTCAGAGGTCCTAGACATGTCCTGGTTTTTCCCTTCTGATAACATGCATTTAAGCCACACGTAGTTAATTCAGTGAATGACCAACTCAATGTAAACCACTCGTATTGCTGTGAGTAAATGAAGAATTTTAATCTAGTAATATTTTATAGATATTATTAGCATGTAGATTTAAACAAAAGATTAGTCAGTCTTGGAAAAAAAGATTGAGATAAATGCATTTTTAACAGAAAGACCATCTTGAGGTCTCATAAAACTAGTATATAAAGATGATAGTGGTTGTATGCAAATATGTTAAAAATCTGAAGTGAAACAAACTTGAAATATTTCTCCTCTACTTTTTCACTTTTGCAAGTCCTTTTTCTTTCCCATTGTTAACATGAGTGACAGAAATCACAGAATCATAGAATCAGAGAAAGGTAGGGGTCGGAAGGGACCTCTGGAGATCATCTCATCCAACCCCCCTGCTTGAGCAAGTCCACCTACAGCAGGGTGCACAAGACCACGTCCAGGTGGGTTTTGAATGTCTCCAGAGAAGGGGACTCCATAACCTCTCCGGGCAGCCTGTTCCAGTGCTCTGTCACCCTCACAGTAAAGAAGTTTTTTCTCGTGTTTAAGTGGAACTTCCTGAGTTCCAATTTGTGCCCATTGCCCCTTGTCCTGTCATTGGGCACCACTGAAAAGAGTCTGGCCCCATCCTCTTGTCACCCACCCTTCAGATATTTATAAATATTGTTAAGATCCTCCTTCAGTCTTCTCTTCTCCAGACTGAACAAAGCCAGGTGTCTCAGCCTTTCTTCATAAGGGAGATGCTCCACTCACTTGACCATCTTGGTAGCTCTCCACTGGACTTCTCAAGCCGTTCCCTGTCCTTCTTAAGCTGGGGATTCCAGAACTGGACACAGTACTCCAGATGTGGTCTCACTAGGGCAGAGTAGAAGGGGAGGATAACTTCCCTCAACCTTCATTCAAGAGAATATGAAGAAAAATAGAATAATGTATAATATAGAATATATAATACTTATATAATTATATAAGATATATATAATGTATAATATATAATAATGTACCTATAGTTCAAGGAAGAAATGAAAAAAAATCACACAAGAAAATTACAATTATTTTCAAATTAATCTTTTGGAGTAATTGTTACAAGTAATGTTTTTCCTAGAGCTTGTGTTTGTGACTAAAACAGTGTTGATAACGAATCCATATTTTAGCTGTTGCTGAGCAGTGCTTACATAGCATCAAGGACTTTTCTGCTTCCCACGCTGACCTGCTAGCGAGTAGGCTGGGGGTGCACAAAAAGTTGGGAGGGGACACAGCTGGGACCCAATATCCCAATTGACCAAAGGGGTATTCCATACCATACAGCACTCTGGTCAGCAATAAAAGCTAGGGGAAGGGGGAGAAAGGGGGGACATTCTGGCTTATGGTGTTTCTTCCCAAATAACCATTATGTGTGATGGAGCCCTGCTGTCCTGGTCATGGCTGAACACCTGCCTGCCGATGGGAAGCAGTCAATGAATTGCTTATTTTGCTTTGCTTGCATACAAAACTTTTGCTTTACCTCTTAAACTGCCATGATTTTCTCATTGTCATCCTTCTGATTCTCTTCCCCATCCCAGTTTGAGGGGAGTGAGTGAGTTATGTGGTGCTTAGCTGCCTGCCTGGGTTAACCCACAACAGTGATACTACTAAAGACTTGTTAAATAGTTTGAGAGTTTTATTAGTATCAAATTGATGAAAGACCCCTTATTTACATAGAACTAATTACTAACTTTTAGTTTGCTCTGGGCATCTTTCTTACTGACAGCCACTGACTGTAAGATAGCAGCTGCCTTAAAAATACAGGAACAAGACAGTACTAGAGGACCCAGGGCTGCACACGTTAGTGATTAATTGGTGATAAAAAAATAGTGGAACAACAGTTACATGAAGCTTCCCACAACTGATAGCACAGGCAGAACTGTCTTTGAAGTAACGCTGCACAAGGCTATGTAAGGCTACAACAAAAGTAAGTAGTTACACTGCTTCAGAATCCACTATACAGAATTGATCACTCTCATATCCTGTACTGTACTGCTGCATATACAAGTATTACCTTGTTGTCACTAAAGACAATTACATTTTAGTACTTGATCTAAGATCTTGTTAATGATATTAATTACTTACCCACTTTTAAGATCTTTCTGTTTGATCTGGGCACTGCAGCATAAGATAAAATTCTGCCATCATCTCCAGACAGTGGACCACATTTAGAAAAGTGTTTCTTTCTTACTGTAGTGTATTCTTCAAATTCTGCAGTGATCTTTTTTTGCCGTAATATCATAAAGTTTATGGCCAAGATTTTAATTTTCATTTTAAAAATACTTTTATTTGTTTTAAAATAATGTAATAACTTTAAACAAGTAACAAAAAAAAAATACATAGATACAAAAATTCCTGCTATAAATTAAATATGAAATAACATTTTTCCCCAAAGTGGATATCTGATTATCAAGCTGTGCTATATTAAATGATACATAGGAATTATCAGCTACTTTAGATTTCCAATAAGTAAAGGCATAAAGTCAACTGGGAAACCTCTTTCTTTGTAAAACAGTTTGAGATTACCGATGTGTTTTCTTTTTGGTTTTAGTTTTGAATACCAGATAACTCATCTAAACAGGTGATGTGGATGTTTAAGTAGAAGAGAGGAAGTTTAGATCAGTCTTCTCTTTTATGGGAATTCAGTTTAGTTTCTGATGTACTCCAAGTGTATGATCCTAAATCCTTTTACGGCAGTGGAGTAGGATTAGGTCTGTGTTTTGAAATTCCATTCGGAACCTAGGTAAGTTTCCAAATTAAGTTTATATATTGCCTAAACTTATTTAAAGAAATAAATTTCAACAAGAAAGCATTTCCTGATTTAAAAAAAAAAACAATTACTAATCATATCTCAGCAGCTGACATAACTGACAGAGTTTGTTAACTACAGTAAAACTTAATAATATCCTTAATTTAGAACCTGTCTTTATTGTCCATATGAAACCAATTTAAAAGAATTCAGATTATGTGCTAATTCCTGTTATTGTTTTTCAGGATCATTCATTTTTACTCTCTCTCTCCCCTGCCTTCCTTCCTTCCCTTCTGTTGTTAAATTATAATTTGAAACATTGTTTACATGTGTAATTCCACGGGTGGGGGGGAGGGGGGAAGGGGGCAATGTATCCATGCCTTTAAAACACTGTTTAAAAATGCTCAATAGGAAATATAATTCTTCTTGTTTCTAATAGACAACAGGTTACCTTCTTTTGAGTGAGAGAATAGGTACAATGTATTTGTATATTGCAACAATATATATTGCAACAACGTATATTTGATAATCTAATTTAGGCAACTGTGCAGAAACTTCTAACATTGAATATACTAAGTCTGTTCTAACTTCTCTGTGGTTTGAGTCACAATGGAAGAAAGCAGAAAATTGGTTACATATGCTGAGAAAACTCTCAGTAGTTTTTCTAATAAATGAATGTTCCCACTACTACAACATATATATTCTGTGGAATTTTTTTTTTTTTTTTTTTATTTTTTATTTTTATCTGGGGAGAAGGAGGCAAGCTTTAATTAAAAATGATCTCGTCTTTTCTTTATGTCTACTTGGAGTCAATTCTGTGACATCAAGATGAGGTGTTCTGACAATGATCATGATGTCAGAGGACTATGGCTTCAGCTGGAGGAATAAACAGAAGCAGCAGATGAATTCTTATGAAATAAACCTCTGCTTCCATAAAAATGTCTTTGTTAATAAGAGACAAGAAAAGAAAAAAGCAAAAGAGATGTGACATATTTAGGTTGATTTTTTTCCCCTAAACAGAATGTCCTTTAATGTTAAAGATGTATCCCAAACGTGCTGATTTCTATAACCTTTTCCTGTAACACTTAACCCATTACAGACTTAATAATTTTTTAAAGGAGCCTTCAGATATTCCTACTGATTCTTATGACAGTTGCAACTTTCATATTCACTATGCCCACATAAATGTCGTTTGTATAAAGTCAATTAAGAAGTAATGCCATAGCCATGCTCTGTGATCTCATGATTCATTCCTCCAGTTGCTGTGTTGTGCAATGCCTAGGGCTATAGGCAGAATTAAATACCTAACTGGAAGGCAGTTGAAGTCATAGCATGGAAACTCAAAGATGTAATTTCTTTGTATTTTTATTTGTATCTGCATTAGACTCTCATTTCACATTTGAATATAAACAAAATAAATATTCAACCTTAATTCACCTTAAAATACTTACCAGTTATATGACTATGAATTATTATAATACAGTAAAATACAATACAATACTGTAGTACAAAACCATAACATAACATAACATAACATAACATAATAAAAGTTTAAAATCAGTTTGTGAAAAGATTGTATGACAGAACAGTTCATGGAAGAGGGGGGAACACAAATCAATTAAAAAAAAAAAAAAAAAAAAAAAGCCCAAAACAGAAGAAACCAGAAGAAACTTCACTGGCTCAACATAATAGTGCCTATACAGCCCCTCCCCACTGTTAATACCGTGATAAAATATGCATCATTTTCAATGCAAGATTTACATCATCTCTGAGCTACTTTGGATGAAAATTAAATACAAATAGCATGAGGCAGAAACACAGATTTCCAAGTCAACAATCCCTTCTCTTCATGAAACTTGAAGTCTCGTCACTGACCTCAGTTGTAGCAGCAGGGTATCCTAGGGAAAGAACTAATTTCTCAGGTAGGTGGGTTGGTAGCTATGGTGGGTTTGACCTTGGTTGGCTGCCAGACCTCCACACAGTTGCTCTCTTAGTCACCTCCCTTAACAGGACAGGAAAAGAAAAATAAGATGGAAAATCTTGTGGCCTGAGGTAAGGACAGGGAGATCAATCACCAATTACCATCACGGGCAAAACAAACTCAGCTTGTGAAAGAGCAGTATCATTTATTGTTAATTGAAAATAGGGTAGGATGATGAGAAACAAAGACAAAAATAAAAACACTTTCCCCTGCCCCCATCCTCTTTCTCCCAGGCTCAGTTTCACGCCCTCATTCACAACTCCTCTACCTCCTTCCAACCAACCCCTCAAGTGGTGCAAGGGGGATGGGGAATGGGGGTTGCAGTCAAAACAGTTTGTCTCTGTTGTTCTTTCTTCTTCATGCTCTTCCCCTCTCCAGCATAGGATTCCTTCCATGGGAGATAGTCCTTCACAGACTTTTCCAGCAAGCATCCTTCTCATGGATTGCAGTTCTTCAAGAACTGTTCCAGTTTGGGTCCTTACCACAGGATACAGTCTTTTAGGAATGGACTGTTCCAATGTGGGTATTCCACAGGGACACAGGTCCTGCCAGAAAACCTGCTCCTTTGTGGGCTCCTCTCCATGGGCATAGTCCCTGCCAGGAGCCTGCTCTGGCATGGGGTCTCTATGGGTTGCAGCTTCCTTCAGGGCATATCCATCTGCTCCGCTGTAGGGTCCTCCACAGGCTGCAGTGTGGATATCTGCTCCACCATGGTCCTCTCCATGGGCTGCATGGGGATAACGTGCTTCACCATAAGCTTCTGCATGGGCTGCAAGGGAAACTCTGTGCCTGGAACATCTCCTCCTTATGCTTCTTCTCTGACCATGGTGTCTGCAGGATTGTTTCAAATTTTTTTATCATTCATCTCTCTCACAGCTGTTGTGTAGCATTTTTTGCCCTTGTTTCACAGGAAGCACCACCATCTTGGCTGAGGGGCTCAGCTGCATCCTAGGGTGGGTCTGCTGGAGCCACCTGGAACTGAATATGTCTAGCATGGGACAGACCCTGGCCTCTCCTCACAGAGGCCACGCCTGTAAACCCCCCACTGACAAAATCTTATTAACTAAATCCAATACAGTAGCTTACCTGTTGAAATAAGAAAACATAGTGAGGTTTCTTGGCAGTATAAAAATAACTTTATAGTTTCTGGTTTAATATTGATTGCTGTGAAATATTTTTATTATTTTCTCTACTTTTTTTTTTTTTTTTTTTTTTTTTTTTAATGGATGTTTTCTTACTTCAAATAAAATGAGAAAGATTCACCATTTCCCCTGGCAAGATGTGAACTCCTCCGCGTTACTTTGAAAAGTGTTTTTAATATCCCTTGCTGATTTGAACACTCTAATTGTGGTAGCTTTGAATGTGACAGTATCTTTTTCGTAAGACTGACATCAGTGGGATGAAAGTAGTGAGAAGTAAGGAGTTCAGCTGAGGAGATGACAGAAAAATGACTAGGCTCATCAAGAATTCTATGTGTGAAGATCACGAATAAAAGGAAACATTATAAACAATCGGCAGACGTAACATGTTTTGGCAGTATCTGAGATATGAAAGGAAAGGAAAGGAAAAGCAAAACTAGCAAAGGTGTTGGAGAGAGTCTAAGAGTGATGATGTTTGAATAATTAAATATTTTGTTTCACTTCCAAAGCTGAAAGATGAGATAAAAAATAATCTAGGTCCATGTCTTACATGCTAGGATGTAAACTAGTAAAACCTATGGTCAAAGCCCTGTTCATTGCCATACATCAACTGGTTATACCACTTTGGGTTCAGTAACATTAAAAAGCAAGTTAAAAAATATTAGTTCCAAGTCAAATGAAACTTTAATTTCTGAATTCAGGATAAAAGGAGAGAAAAAACAGGTGCAAAGAAGATGGAGCCAGGCTCTTTTCAGAGATGCACAGTGACAGGACCAAAGGCAATAGGAACAAACTGAAACACAGGAAGTTCCCTCTGAATATCAGGAAATATTTTTTTTATTGTCAGGGTGACTGAGCACTGGGACAGGTTGGAGGTCCTGGAGGTCTTCAAAAGCTGTCTGGACATGGTGCAGGACAACCTGGTATAGGTGTACCTGCTTGAGCAGAGGTTGAACAAGATGACTTCCAGAGGTCCGCTCCAACCTCAACCAGTCTGTAATTCTGTGATTGCTGTCCTTGTCCAGACTCCCCCAGGACTCTCTACACCCTGCCTATGATGCAGGACCCCATTTCATTCCCTCAGGTTCATCATCCCCTGCTCTAGCAATGCCACAGCTGGGCCAGGTTCCAGCTCCCTACAGCCCTGCCCTGCCCAGCCATGGGTCCGCTGAGCAGGGCCCACCTGCAGTTGCATGTCCAAACCAGCCGCTCAACATGCCCATTCCCAAGGAGGTTCCTAATACCCAGGGCTGAGACTGCCCCAGTGCCATTTGGCTAACCCGCTGGGCCAGTGGGGTGGGCCCTGGTTTACAGCCCTGCCCTGCCTGACCCTCTTGGGGACCCCTCGCTGCTCCCTGGCCCCAGGGAGACACCAGCCCCTGCTATGCCTGACAATTCAGGCTACTGAATTTTCTTTAAAAGGGATAGCAATATTTCAGCTCTGCCCCTAAAGTTTGTCTGGTTTTTTATTTTATTTTAATTTATGAAATTCTGAAATCTACAAGTTATGAGAAAAGCCATAGGTATCATCCCAGTTTTAATAACCCTCCTCTTTCTCACTGTGATTTTTCAGTATTTTTGTTGCAGCTTTCATATGAAATTATCACTAACTGAAAAATTTAGAAGTATTACTTGTGTATTATACGTAGCAATGCATACAGCTTTTGGTCAAATATTTTTGTTTGTTTCACTGTGCAATTTAATGCAAGCCCTCAAAACTCCAGCTTCACAGAGAATAAATTAAATTATTTCCTTGCATATAATAGGAGCAAAATGAGTATGCTAGCATTGCAAATCTAAGAGATAACTTTTTGTCAGTAACTGCAAACAAATGTTTCTTTCATTTCAAGTCAGATATAATCTGTGTTCCCACAGTGAGAATAAGGGTAATCAAGAAATATTTTCTAAGTTAATTTCATGCAAAAAACAGTACTGTGATAAACATTTAATAAGACAGAACACAGAACTCTTTGAATTTCATGAAGCTGCCAGTAATTTTTATTGTAAGATTCTAAAATGTGTGACCCAGACACAAACCTCCCTCATCTACCCAGGATCTCTGTGGGAATACCAAACTGAGCACAGGAGTGTCAAACAAAAAGTACTATTGTGGGGCCATCAAGCTTCTACAGAAAGGCTATTGTGTTCATAGTAGTCAAAGCGCAGCATTTCTCAAAGATGTAGAATTTAGTCCAAACCACCACTTATCTTACAATGAGCTATGGAAAATTATCTCAGATCTTTTGTGATGGACCTTCTTGAGCCCAAATAAGTCATTTGTGGTATCTGCACTATTAAATGGGTAGGTATAATGATGTTGCATAGTGACAAATCCTGTCCCAATCCTTGCTGCCCAAGAAGACAAGTGTCAACACATCTAAACTGATTTGCACTTAGTTGTGTAAAGTAAACTGAACAAACTCAGAGTGATGAGGTTCCTCCTACAGAGTTCATAGACCTAGCCTGGCAAATTTTCAGGGCAGCACAAGAAGAAAAATTGTTTCTTGACTCATTGCTTTGACCTTATATGCAATTACCTCATCTGATTACCTCATAACACTATCTTATCTTGCTTGCATATCCGTGAGATGTTAATGGTTTTCAAATGACAAAAACTTTTATTTCAGTCATGCTTTATTTAAAAGGTTGTTTTCAGTGTTTTATGGTTTCCTGTATTTTCTGTTATTTGTCATTTTCTGTCAGAAATGTAAATCAGTATTTCCTACAAATACCATTTTTTTCATAAAAAGATTATTGATCTCAGTCTTGAAAACCTCATTTAAATAATATGATTGCTCTAGAGAACTAGTAGTGCACAACAACTAAGTTTTGGGAGGGGGAAAAAAAAAAGGTACAAAGGCAACCAATACAGTTCCAGTTTTGTGCATGACAACTTTTTTGTAACTGCAAGAGAAATGCCAATCCTTTATAAGCTTTATAAGTCTGCTAGTTAAACATTATTCATATGGTCACTAGGTCTTTTTAGAATTTCTTTTATTTTAGACTTGAATATCTTATTCTCTTAATTCATAGAACACTGACCAAAGTTAATGAAAGTTATAATTTTCACTATTGCCTATTTACAACAGATTTGTTGGTTAGCTATGCAATTTTAACTCTGGAAATTTTATTAGGCTTTTTTTGCCTGAGTTTGATTATAAACCCCTTGTCCTCTGTGGCCACTGTGCCACTGTCAGGTAACTCCCCAGGATCATTTATGTCTTACCTGACTGCACACTGGATCTATGAATTGCAGATCAAATGGGATATCTAGAGATTCAAGCATTATCTCAGGGATCACATAGCACCATGTAAAGCCCCTTCTAGTAACTCGCCAATGCCAAATGCAACTTTCATATCACGCAAACCAGCTGCATAACCCCTGCCAGAGGCCCAGCTAGCTGTTGCCCTTCACTATTCATACCTATGCTACTACAGCAGTCATTCATGAAAAGCTGAAATTCCTGATTTTGGGGAAGGAAAAAGAGGATGACAACTCACCACACTGAAAGAAATGTTTTTGAGGCTTTCCACAGGATGACCAGTGCCCTACCTTGTGGTGGGTTAGCCTTGGCACACAGTCAAAATCTAACTCACTCCCCCTCCTCAGCAGGACAGGGGAAGAAAATAGGATGAGGAAGCTTATGGGTAGAGATGAAGACAGGGAAGTCACTTACCAGTTACCACCACAGGTAAAACAGACTTGACCTGGAGAAAATTAATTTAGTTTATCCTCAATTAAAATATATTTGACTAGTGAGAAACAAAGACAAACATTAAAATATGATCTTTCCCTCCTCTACCTCCCCCACAACAAGCAACATGGCACGGAGGGAGTGGGGATGGGGGATTATGGTCAATACATTGAAGTTTCTCTCTGTTACTCCTTCCACCTCACACTTTGCTGATGCTCCAGTATGGGTCCTCTCCATGAGCTGCAGTTCCTGAGCAAAAATTCTGTTGCAGCATGGGTCCTCCACATGCCACAATTCCCGTGAGGAAAATCTGCTCTAGCATGGGGTCTCCACCGTCTTTCAGTTCCTTCAGGAAATATCCCTCTTCTCTAGCATGGCTCCTCCACAGGCTGCAGTGGATATCTACTCCAGCATGGTCTCTGCCATAGATCACCTCCTTCCCCTCCTTCTCCTCTGACCTTGGTGTCTGTAGGATTATTTTACATTATTTCTCATTCATCTCTCTCACATCTTCTGTGCAGTGTTTTTTGCCCTTTTTAAAACATGTTTTCCCTGAGGCACCACCAGTTTGGCCGATGGGTTCAGCTGCATCCTGCAGCAGGTCCGTTGTAGCTGGCTGGAACCATTTGTGTCTGGAATGGGGCAGCCCTGGCCTCCTCTCACAGAGGTTACCCCCTGCAGCCCCCTGCTACCAGCACCTTGACACCTACAGCCAATGCATTCCTGTGTCGAACCTGATGGCTAGTATCAGCTTTTTTTTCTCTCTGAGCACCAACATATATCATGGGGACATGAAAGGTGCCCTGAGCTTTTGTCGCCAGCCTCAGCATATCTGAAAATGTGTGAAAGAAAAATAGGACTGCTTTATTTTTCAGACATGAGATAATAAAAAAAGGATTGCGGACACTGACACTTAAACATTAGCATATCTATTTCTATATTCCTTATATCCTCACACCCATGACCCTTGCCTTTCATTGCGTGTTCTTCCTATGCTATTTATCATCATCTCTAATACTTCACACTCCTTGCCACAGTCCACAGGAAGGCATACATCCCAAGACAGAGCAAGTCTCCTTCCTTTAGAGTAAGAAGCAACCTTGGTTTTCATGTAAGAATATGCCTGTAACTGTAGAGGGTGAAAACCTTACCTTGAGATTCTACTTATTATGTCATGAGAGAGTAAAATCTGCCATCTTTAGAGAGAAAATTGTGGCAAAGATAAGGGAGGGGAAAGAAACATCCTTTGCAAAAAGAGAGTTGAGAAGTATGGGGAAGAGAAAGTGAAGAAGTTTGACATCAGACTCCCATGAGTTATACATGGGAGGGTATGGAGGCATCCACATGAGAAGGTGTTTTGTACACCAGCAAAACCACAAATACAGTCAAACAACATTCACTGAAAATACCTGGCCACTATAGGACAAGGCTGCCTTTCATTGTGGAGTTACAGATTATGCTTGAATAACAAGAGACATGTCACACTCTCCTACACGTTTTGGACAGAGGTCTTGCAACTGCCTGCCTGAAAATACAGACCAAGCCTGCACTGATGTGCCATGTATATCAGTACTGATGTCAGTATTGATGTCACCTGGGGAAAGTGACTTTTGGTCAGTCTTTGTGTAGTCAATATCTCAGTCTTGTACCCCCTTCTATGATTCCCGCTGCCCACAGTCAAGTGAACCAGAGCCAGCCTAACAGTCACTGTTCCTGTTTCCAAGACAATGTCAAGGGAAAAAAGTGTTCCTTTAGAGAAGTCCTGATTCACCCCAAAAGCAGTTTGCTAAAAAAGATCAGTTCCTTTCTCTGCTGGAAGAAATAAAATCCTGATAGCTAGCTGCTACCTGCTCCTAAAGGGAGGAGATAACTAAAAGAAGTATTAGATTGTGGTTGGAGGCAGACCCTAACAGCTACCTGATGCTAAACTTAAATTAATGTACCAAGATAATTCTGTATTAACAACCTCTTAACATTTACTACAGAAATGAAAAACTAGCTTCTTTGAAATATGTTCCTTTGTATTTATATGTGTATGTATTATAGAATAAGATTTATAATGTGGAATAGAATCATAGAATCATAGAATGGTTTGCATTGGAAGGGACCTTTAGAGGTCACCTAGTCCAACCCCGCTGCAGTGAGCAGGGACGTCTTCAACTAGATCAGGTTGCTCAGAGCCCAGTCCAACCTGGCCTTGAATGTTTCCAGGGATGGGGCCTCCACAACTTCTCTGGGCAACCTGTTCTGGTGTTTCACCACCCTCATTGTAAAGAATTTTTTCCTTATATCCAGTCTAAATCTACCCTCCTTTAGTTTAAAACCATTGCCCCTTGTTCTTGGCCTTGCTAAAAAGATCATCCCCATCTTTCCTATAGTCCCCCTTTAAGTACTGGAAGGC
The DNA here is from genome assembly GCA_031468815.1 of Morus bassanus. Taxonomy (NCBI): domain Eukaryota; kingdom Metazoa; phylum Chordata; class Aves; order Suliformes; family Sulidae; genus Morus; species Morus bassanus. The sequence goes on along the minus strand of CM062568.1, from coordinate 52,107,693 downwards.
CGCAATAAGGTCTCATCACAGCCTTCTCTTCTCCAGGCTGAAAACCTCAACTCTGTCAGCCTGTCCTCATAAGAGAGGTGCTCCAGCCCTTGGATCATTTTTGTGACCTTCCTCTGGACCCACTCCAACAGTTCCATGTCCTCCTTTTGTTGAGGGCTCCAGAGCTGGATGCAGTACTGCAGGTAGGGTCTCACCAGAGCAGAGCAGAGGGGCAGAATCACCTCCCTCAACCTGCTGGCCATGATTCTTTTGAAGCGGCACTGTATACAGTTGGCCTTCTGGGCTGCAAGTGCACATTGTTGGCTCATGTCCAGCTTTTCATCCACCAGTACCCCCAAGTTCTTCTCTGCAGGGCTGCTCTCAATCTCTTCATCCCCCAGCCTGTATTGATATCAGGGGTTGCCCCGACCCAGGTGCAGGACCTTACACTTGGCCTTGTTGAACCTCATGAAGTTCTCACAGGCCCACCTCTCCAGCTTGTCCGGATCTCTTTGGATGACATCCCGTCCTTCTGGCGTGTCAACTGCACCACTCAGCTTGGTGTCATCTGCAAACTTGCTGAGGGTAGACATGATCCTCTTGTCTAAGTCACTGATGAAAATGTTAAACAATACTGGTCCCAGTACGGACCCCTGAGGGGCACCATTCGTCACCACTCTCCATCTGGACATCGAGCCATTCACCAATAGGGAACTGGAAGACTCATTGAAAAGTCTTATTACAATGTTCACAAGAAAGCTCTTGATTTTTTGTCTGAAATACAAACTTAATGCACTTTGAGGTGCTTTAATGACCTATTTTCCTTTCGTACAATCATATAAGCAGCACTCATATACTGCTCTCAGAACCATACCATGATGTCTGAAATGATTAATATTTGATTTCAAGGTAGAGCCTAAAGATGGTTATTCAAAATCCTTAGGATCAAGACCTTCAATGCATGAAGATACATTACACTAATGATAATAAAAGTGTTTAACACTTTATATTCTATAGCAAACAATCAGACTAAAACTAGAAAATAATTTAAAATTGATATAAAAAATGAGGAAGGGATTTTAATATCTCTTAAACAAATTAAGGAGTCTCATGTCCTGCAAACTTTTAAAGACTTTAATGATCTTACATCATCATGGAGCTTTTTAAAATTTACACCTTTAAAAATAATTTATATCTTTTACGTCAGTACACATATATAGTAACATTAGTTCAAAAAGGGCTAATTTTATTGGTTGTATAGAAAATAATCCAAGTTCACATTTGTTGAAGAAAATTCATAAGCATTGGTGGTATTGCTTAGTGATAACACAAGTTCTGTGCATTTACAGTGGCTCTTGACAGTTTACCATTTAAAATATTAGGTAAGTTTTAGCTTACCTAGTGTCAGCATACTCCTTGGTAATTCCATGATAATGTGTTGTATCATGCAGGCATGTTTTCCTTGCAGTTGCTGACTGTATTTACAAAGAGGGAAACAGCTCTCAAATAAGCAAACCTTCAGTAATATTGAGATGGATGTATCTTTTGGAAGAACCATTGCTGAAATGTGAGCACTCATATCACAGCTCTTGGTAAGGACAGGTAGCTCAAGCAAAATTCCACAGAAAACTAAGTTTAATTTTAAAATACTGTAGATTCTGTTACAGTCAACTCACTGGCTGCGAAAATCAGGAGCCTGTAGTTCAACCGTCTCTATGAATGGTTTTCTATCACCGGAACAAACTCAGACTTAAATCACATCCTTGCATCTCTAATGGCTTTACAAATGCAATTTGAGAGACATTTAAAGACCTTTGCAGCATGGCCAACTTACAGCAAAATGAATGTTCCAAAACAATGTTGTCTAGGGACAAGACATGCCATACAACTCTGAGGTCTTCTCTCTGCATGGGAAAACATAAAAGTGTTTTCAGGACACTAGTAGAAAAATTCTGTATAACATATATTCACAGAGCAACAAACCCAAGTCAGACAAAAGCATAGGGCTATGTGTATTTCCTAGGTCCTTGTTGCATCTTGGTAGACATAACTAATGGACTTGATCTGCTATGACTTAGGCGTCTGAAATAGAGACATCTGACTATGAATCTGTGTCTTTAATGAATAGTGAATAACCTCTAAAATAAATAATGAATAAACTCTAAAATGTGATTTAACTGATTTCTGTTACGTACCTAATTTAGGATGAGATTTATTTTTTAGGCACGTATCTTTTTCCATTGAATAGAAAGGAAGGCTAGATTGGCTACCTCCCAGTTAGATATTCAACTCAGAAACATATAAATTTTGATACAATGAATCCTGCACAGTTTGTCTGCATAGATAATTTCAGTTTAACTGTAAATTAGTGGAAGGTTTCTTTCCTCAGTTCCATGTGTTTTCTGAAAATCCAGAATTCCTTATTCTGAACAGAATTAATCTTTTTTGGCTGTGACATGATTTAAAAAGAACTTACTTTTCAGAATGTCACAAGGAAGAAAAAACCCAATGAGTGCCCTACAACAAAAAAACCCCAAAGCCATTCTGAAAACTGTAGTGAGATCCCTCATCTTTAGAAAACCTCTTCAAATACCATAGTGACAAAGGTATTGCATCATTCATTTAAATAGTTGTATATTTCCACATTTGTAAACATTGTCAGATATTTAACTGAAAATGAAAAATATTTTGCTTTCTTTAAGGTATTTCTGGCAGTGTTAATTTATGTCTGAGTAAAAAGGAAATCTTCCCTGCCTTTTGCCTACTCAGATTTCCTATATATACTCTGTTATCTCTACCTGAGAACCTTAGTAATAATAACTCTCTCTCAGTTATGAAATTATTATATGAAGTGCACATAATGCAGAGGAATTATTTCACTCTTTAACAGCTGGAAATCTTGCAATGGTTAGTAAACACTGGCTTTAGTAAAACAAAGGTAGGTCATGAGGTGAATTTGTGCTTTAAGAGGATTTTATTTCATTTTTTTTTTATTTTAAAGGAAATTGGACTTCTCTATCTCTGAGATTTATTACATAGCTTTCTCAGGTTTTGAACAAGTCATACCTTTTTTTTTTTTTTTTTTCCTGGAAAGAAATAAAAAGATTTACATGTTTTGAAAGTAAAATAGAGTCTCTATGGATGAAAATGCAAATGCCTGAAGGATCCCATGCATATTAATAGCATTGTTTGACTAAAGAACAATTGTTTGATATTTTAGGTAGATCTTTAAAGAACAAAAAAAGAAATATCACCCTGTGGCCCTTGGAGAGGGCAGGAATGTCTTTTATTAGCGCTTTTTTTTTCAGGGCATTAGACTAAATAAGAGCCAGAACAATGTCAAGAATTTTTGTCAGAAATTAAGAACAGTAAACCTGAACAAAGAGTTTTATTATATTTAGATCCAAAAGAAAAGGAGTTTACTTATGCACATATCTATAGTACTATTTTTGTCTTCTCCTATACTAAATATTTATTCAAGAGGTCTAATAGGATGACCTAACTGATTTAAGAGGAAGACAAAACCAGCAGTTTCATCAATGTTTTAGTAGAAACAAAAAAAAAATCTTCCTGGAAATTAACCCCATGATTAATACATTTTTGTTTGAATTTTGCTTTAGCCTATTCTACATTTTTCTTCTGGAATATGCAATAGTTCAGCAGTAGAATTACACTGATGAGAGGATATGAATTCACCATCAATGTGTCTTTATGTCAGAACATGCTCAGAATGTGCATCTATGACCTGATGAATGCTCACCCTGAAGTGTATCATGCATTTTTTAGTTCTGGGTTTTTTTTGTTTGTTTTGCTGGATTTGCTTGGTTTTGTTTTTAATAGAAAAGCTTAAGAGACAATCCGATTTAAATTGCTCAGGGCACCATGCACCATATGTCACACTGGTTGAGTGTGTCATACTATGGCATGACACCCATTTAATGTCACAACTAGACTCAAATTGTAGAATTTGTAGAATTGTAGAAGGTGTAGCGAAAAAAAGTGCAAGATCCTAGACACCTACCTTAGAAATGCATGCTTACTTTTATTTGTATGTATGAATCTCTATACATTTGACATTGTGCTAAGCATAGGTTTCTACAGCTGAATTATACTCAAAAACTCAGTTGTTACTTCAAATCAAAAATATGAGCTAACTCATAGCAGTGTATGTTGCATATCCACACTACTGAAGGTCAATTACTGGTGACCCACAGCCAGGCAGTGATTCACTTGGTCAAATATGCATCCAGGGTCATTTGAAGTACTCTTAATGATTTCCTTCCAAGCATGTTGATGTTCCATAATGACATGGGTGTCCTGTAGGCCCTATCTCATGTCTGCCAACTATATGTGCATATCTTGAATGCTTTAGGGCATGTGATGTAATCAAATAGAACCCGATGACTGTTTAGGCAATTAATTGCCACACTCATTTTCTCTATGTAGTCCTAACTTGAGGCTGCTGTCAATGTAATAATAATAGTGTAGACAAAGTATTTAATGAATATGTATCACATATTTTGTCACAAATTATCATGTCTGTATTGATTATCACACAGAGCATGACCAGGTTTCTTCTTCATTTTTGAAACTGAAAATAAACATCATCCTGAGAATCAAATAACAAATAAAAATTCTCAAACTGCATCACAAAAAAAAAAAAAAAAAAAGTGCACTACCCCAGAGAAAATGGCACCTAAATTAAAACAAACAAACAAGCAAAACACAGCAGTAATGCAAAATCTGATTGGAAAAGTTCCTTCTAGTTATAAATACTATATATACTATATGTTTATATTATGAATATATGTGTGTATAATATATACTTTTATATACAAGAAAAAAAACAGATATAGATGTAAACATAAGGCAAAAAAGGTAGAAGTCTCAATGAGAAAGACCAAAGAAATTTTGTTCCTCAGGAATTGTTTATCCTTTACTAGCAATTTTTTATGGCCAAAGGGTCACTCTATGCCTTTTGCATGCTTAGTAGTCCTTTAGAAATTTTATTTACTTTAGAAAATTTTTTTTTCTATTTTTTTCATTCATTATTTTTCTTCACTGTACTACCCTCAGTTCTGTTTGGGTTTTTTTTTTTAAGGTTCCTAATTCAAATGTTTGTTTTCCTAAGAAAAGCAAAGGGGCAAGACAAATGAAGCATATTTTTCACCACATCTCCATAATAAGATATTCAATATTATATTTAAAACACTTAATATCTTTGTGCTGTATTTTGAAGTGGTTACCAACATAATATTTTAAGTCATTTTCTTCAATTAAAGCTTTCAGTACTTAGATACTTAGAAATTAAACATACACCTATATAATCTAATATTTCATTTTACTTCAATTATTGCTTATTAGATTCTTATACATACCCATATCACTTTAAACTAGACTATCTGCTGTCTTTATACTCATAGAAATCATAGAATCATAAAATCATTTAGGTTGGAAAAGACCACTAGGATCATCAAGTCCAACCATCAGTCCAACACTACCATTTCTCCTAAACCATGTCCTGCAAGTGTCACGTCTACGTGTTTTTTGAACTCCTTCAGGAGTGGTGACTCCACCACCTCCCTGGGCAGCCTGTTCCAGTGTCTGACCACTCTTTCAGTAAAGAATTTTTTCCTAATATCCAATCTAAACCTCCCCGATGAAACCTGAGGCCATTTCCTTATGTTCTATCGCTAGTAACTTGGGAGAAGAGACCAACACCCACCTCGCTACAACCTCCTTTCAGGTACTTGTAGAGAGTGATAAGGTCTCCCCTCAGCCTCCTCTTCTCCAGACTAAACAACCCCAGTTCCCTCAACCTCTCCTCATAAGACCTGCTCTCCAGACCCTTCACCAGCTTTGTTGCCCTTCTCTGGACACACTCCGGCACCTCAATGTCCTCCTTGTACTGAGGGGCCCAAAACTGAACACAATATTCAAGGTGCGGCCTCAGCCTTACCAGTGCTGAGTACAGAGGCACAATCACTTCCCTACTCCTGCTGGCCTCACTGTTTCTGATACAAGCCAGGATGCCTTTGGCCTTCTTGGCCACCTGGGCACACTGCTGGCTCATGTTCAGCTGGCTGTCAAACAGCACCCCCAGGTCCTTCTCCACTGGGCAGTTTCCAGCCACTCTTTCCCAAGCCTGTAGAGTTGCATGGGGTTGTTGTGACCCAAGTGCAAGACCCGACATTTGTTCTTGTTAAACCTCATATAATTAACCTCAGCCCATCAATCCAGCCTGTCGAGATCCCTCTGTAGGGCCTTCCTACCCTTGAGCAGATCGACACTCCCACCCAATTTGGTGTCGTCTGCAAACTTACTGAGGGTGCACTAGATCCCCTCACCCAGGTCATTGATAAAGACATTAAACAAGACTGGCCCCAACACTGAGCCCTGGGGCACACTGCTCGTGACCAGCCGCCAACGGGATTTAGCTCTGTTCACCACAACTCTCTGGGCTCGGCCATGCAGCCAGTTTTTTACCCAGCAAAGAGTACACCTGTCTAAGCCATGAGTCACCAGCATCTCCAGGAGGATGCTGTTGGAGACAGTGTCAAAGGCCTTGCTAAAGTCCAGGTAGACAACATCCACAGCCTTTCCCTCATCCACTAGGCAGGTCACCTGCTCATAGGAGGAGATCAGGTTGGTCAGGCAGGACCTGCCTTTCATGAAGCCATGCTGGCTGGGCCTGATCCCCTGATCCCCTGGACCTACTGGACCTACAGTGTACTGATACTTATTGTGTGTTGACGGTGACAGCATCTGATCTAGTTTGAAATGTTATTTGTTTCTTCTAGCAAAAACTTCAAGTCCCTGAATGCAGCATGAGCCTAGTGACTGTAATAGAGCTGGGTTTTGATAATAGGACTAATTTTTCAAATGTTACTTTAAAGAAGTGAGCAAATGATCAACAAATATTGAAGTGAAACAATTTACTTTCAGACAACAGATTCTCTTTGCAGAATTACTAGACTGTGTTCAAGGGTACTATATGGATCATTACCAGCAATTCATATTTTTAGTAAGTGAATCAAGGTACTAACCACTAGGATGCCACTTATTTTAGTTGTTGTAAAAATAATGTGCCCGGAATTCCAACTAATCTGAAGATTATATATGTACTTTATAATCTTTTATGTACATATGATTTCATCACAAGATGGACTTTAAAGAGCAGAAAAATTGCTTATCTTTACCAACACTCAAAATTTTAAATTCAAAAGCAAAATAATTGACATGCAAATGACTAGAATGAAGTAGTAATGCCGAAAGTTTATTCTAAAACATTTTTTTAAACTGAGACAAAACACTCAATAACAATATTGTAGTTTCAAAGTATTTAAATTACTATTTGAAGAGATCATCCTTTCAACTTCAACTGTAGTCTCACCTACTATTATGCCAAATTTAAGGACCTGAAAACATTAACAATAAAAAAATACTCAAACACTTTTTTATAATAAAGGAATAGAAAAAAGCATTTATGCAAAAAGTTAGCTCTGGACTCAGATTAAGTGTGTGAATTATAAAAGCCATAAGAAATTTTTCTTCATAAATGCTAATTTATGTTATCTCACTCATTTTTAGTAAAAATAAAGGGAAAATGAACAATTTTTTTTTCTGCAGTAAAGACACTACTTCATACGGTTTTCCCTAGCTGGCTTGCAGATGTTAGAATTCAGCAGCCTCAAATAGTCAGGGGAAGGCAATTTTATTGAGTTTGGGTTAGTAACATGAGCTGTTCTATCTGTATCCCCAGATTTTAGAGTTCCAACTTAATATGTATGTTGAGGACTATATCCCACATTCAGCTTTCTCACAGAAGCTATTCAGATGACAGTAAGTAACTAACAGTACCAGAGTCATGTACAAATAAATAGCTATGACATTTTTCACCTAATAGCGTTGCAACACATCTTTCCTTCTTTCAGTACCTGCTCAGAATCACTTTGAAAACAATGAAGCTTTGGCATGGTTATTAACTGCAAAGTGAATCTGAATATTTATAATGTATGGCATGCAGAATATATTCCTAAAAGGTAAACATGTCAAAGAAATACTACTTCTGCTTTTCCTAAGATGCTGATATAATTGTGTTTCTAGCGCTAACAGTGTTATATCAGTGGTGTATCGTGTCAAATAAAGAGGAAATACTGCTGAATGAAAAGAAACCTGTTCTGAGCATGAATATGAACCTTCCCTGTGGCATCATTGGATTTATTTCTTTCCTTAAATAATTTCTTGTTTTGTTGATGGGGAAGAAACTGCATTATAGGTAAAAGGAAATATAATCTGACATTCAGTTATTAAGGAAAAAAAAGTGCTTTTACTTCTTTTGTTGTTTTTTATTTGTTTGCTTGTTTGTTTTTTTTAATTAAACCATTTGCACATTTACCAATTTTTAAAAAAAAAAAACACCAAAAGGTAAATGTTCACATAGACAATACCTCTACTCTTGCTCTTTTTTGATTCCTTTTGCTTGTCATGGACCCCATTCACTATGCAAGTTATTTTAAATATAAGAACAACAATAGACTTTTTTTTCCCATTAGAGCTCAATTCTGTCAGAGACATTTTATGGCCAGAGGCATAAATGAAAGGAAGGCAGCCAAATAATTTGTCTAAGAGACCCAGAACTGTTCTGCCTCCTTTGTTTGCAGTTCTTTCTGGAGCTAAGAGGAACTCAAATCTGAGCTGTAGTATTTGATGCAAATACCTCTTCACCTAGAGAGATTTATTGTTGGTGAATAAACAGAGCAATATCTGTCCTCAGTCTACATCCTTTCAAGTACTGTAACTGGAAATCATCATTTTGTGCTTGTGCCGTTGATGGTCCTTTCATGTTTGTTCAGCTACTTTTCTATTCTTCCTTCATTTTTCTTCCAATTTAGCACACTTTCATCTTACATTAAATCTAGAAAATAACAGAGAATGTTACAGTGGGTATTAAAATTAATAAAACAGAAATGCCTTTTTATTTTTGTGTTTATATAATATGTGTTTCTCCCTTTCAGTAGGTAGGCTCTTAACACAGATGAGACAGTCTTCACTGCACTGAAAGATGTCTATATTAAGCTGAATCTTTTGATTTCTCCTAAAATGTGATACTTAATGTTTTCTGCATCTTAACCAATAGACTTCCTCTTATGAGTGATAAACCACATCTTGGAGAACTGAAAGAATTTATTTTCTTGTAATATGATTAAGGAAATATTTTATAATGTCCAGTGGAATTTACAGGTGTAAATAAGGAATAAATGTAATGTGATGGACTTAAAGAGTTCTCCATGGACCACCCTCATATGCTCTGTACGTTACACCTCTGAAACACCTCTTAGCAGACATTTTCAGAACAATTACATCTATAATACTGATGTTAAATATTTTAGCAGTAGGCTAAGAATTCACATCTGCTTCTGTAGTTTCACCTCAGAAGGGAAGAGATTGTGCCCACAATTTTAATTTTTCAGAAACAGAACACTACACTGCAAAGTGAACATTATCTATTTATCTATAACATATGCTCCATGTACAGCCTCATGGATATATACCCTGTATTTCACAGAACTGTAATTCTGCTGAAAACAGGGTATACTATATTTGAATGGGGCTATAATTTCAGCCAATTATAAATGAAATGCACCTGCTTAAATTTGTGCTGAGTAATAAAAATAATTCAGAACTGATAAATCTAATTTACAGATGATGGAGCATGCCTACATTTACATGCAACAAGCTCTGAATATTTGAAGTTTTTATAATAAGGTAGGAACACATGTTTTCAATTGAAATGCTAAGAACATAATCACCTGTTTTAAACATCAGCCAGCCCCTCATGTTAAATATTAAACAATTCTGAATCTGGTTCAAAACCTTTCCCAACAGCAATTAACTCCCCCTTGCACACTTAAATATTTCTTATGTTATCTGCAAGCCATATACCTGGAAAAAGGCCAAAGCAACATCTTTTCTTTTAAAATGAGAAATATCTTTAACAGTGAGATTCACTGAGATTTATTTTAAACCTGTTATTGATGTCTACTTCCTGAAGTCAAATGACTTCTTCACTGTGCTTAAAACAATAAAAAATACCAGTAAAAAAGGAAAAAACATTGCACTGACTTTTGATCTTTTTGCCAAGAGAAAAATTAAACCTAGTAGTAAGTAGTACAGTATTTCTACCGAATGCATTTCAGGACAGGAATTTGAGCCTAGCTGAAGTTAGAAGTGATATCAAAGAACCTGTGTCCACATAAATGAAGATGGTGTAAGACGGAGAGGGTTACCACCCTCCATGGCCATTCTTATGTCATGTGACTGAGAACATACATGCTGCACTGCATAGTACTAATAGTTGATTGAATTTTCATGGGACATCCTGGCCTGCTGCATTTTTTAGGCATTAATCCAGCCAGGAACATGGTGTTCTCTATACCTCCCCTGAAGATAAATTAATGACATTTGGTGGAAGTTTTAAAATACACAGTGACATACCCTTCCACTAAATATGTAGAGCAGGCAAGGCCCTTTGCACTCTGGGGACTCTGGAATGTAACTCTTCTCAGGCAGTGTGTTGAAATCCTACGTGCCCATTTGAGTCGTCTTCTTTGGCTGGAGACAGAAAAGGCACTAGCAGGTTGTTCTTTCAGGGCAAAAAACTTGCAGATCCTAGCTCCCTTCTGAATATGGGCTTAATTTCTTTTGCATATTAAGTCAGGATGTAATTGCGTAGCCCAGTCATATGGTATTACCTTTGCTAGTTATAGGCCATAAGATTTGTACTACACTTGCAAGGCCTCAGGGCTGAGGCTTGCCAGGCCTGCTCTGTCTGAATTTTTCTTTATGTGCCTGCAGTCTTGTTTTACCTGGTTTAGCTGTGACAGCCATTTCCCTAATTGACCAGGCAGCAATGGCTAATTTTATCTTTGCACAGTACAACCACAGTTTTACATAGTAGAAATAAAAAAAAAACTTTCCTGATAGAATGAGGTATTTACAGCTCTAATGCAGTGGTGTGGTGTAGAGAAATACAGGTCTGGTACAGTAGCAAAGACTGTGAGAAGTGGAGACACAGGACATGGTGCAGAGGAGCTCAGGCATGGGGTGATGAGATGGGGCACAGGCTTGGCCCTGGAGATGCCACAGCTATAAACAACTCACCCATGGTCAGTTAAAGAAACACAGACCTGGACATGGACAAAACTGGTTTTCGGGGTAACGAACAGAACAAAAAGTAATATCTAACATATATATAAAGGTCACTATATATAGTAAACTTGAATGTAATATGACGATGCAGACCAATAAAAAAAGAGAAAGGTGTAGATGCTCATTAACAAATACATAGAAATGATCCCAACTGGATACTGGAGGAGAAAGAAAAAGCTATAAACAGCATATTCCTCCTAGCAAAGGACTCCAGAGGCTGAGAACTTCTGTAAGCTTTGTTTAAGGATGAACATAAGGTCTACTGCTATTTGAAACCCATTCCCATTATCAATAAATAAATCCCTTAGACAACGGTACAACACATATGAGATATACACATATATAACATATATAAAAGGAAAGTCTTTTTATTACGAGGGGGAGGCAGAATATAAATGGAATAACAGACAGGATCCAAAAAATACTTCCACTGCGTTTTACGTGAAGATCATGTGCAGAAGGAATGACTGTGTTGCCATCCAATTAGACCTGGACAGGCTGGAGAGCTGGGCCGAGGGGAACCTAATGAAACTCCATGGGAGCAAGTGTAGGGTCCTGCATCTCTGGGGAGGAACAACCCCATGTACCAGTACAGGTTGGGGGTTGACCTGCTGGAAAGCAGCTCCAATGTGAAGGACCTGGGAGTGCTGGTGGACAGCAGGTCGACCATGAGCCAGCAATGTGCCCTTGTGGCCAAGGAGGCCAACGGTATCCTGGGGTGCATTAAAAGGAGTGTGGCCAGCAGGTTGAGGGAGGTTATCCTCCCCCTCTTCTCCACCCTAGTGAGGCCACATGTGGAAGTCTGTGTTCAGTTCTGGGCACCCAGCTTAAGGAGGACAGGGAACTGCTTGAGCAAGTCCAGTGGAGAGCTACCAAGATGGTCAGGTGAGTGGAACATCTCCCTTATGAGGAAAGGCTGAGACACCTGGCTTTGTTCAGCCTGGAGAAGAGAAGACTGAGGGAGGATCTTAACAATACTTATAAATATCTAAAGGGTGGGTGTCAAGAGGATGGGGCCAGACTCTTTTCAGTGGTGCCCAAGGACAGGACAAGGGGCAATGGGCACAAGTTGGAACACAGGAAGTTCCACTTAAACATGAGAAAAAACTTCTTTACTGTGAGGGTGACAGAGCACTGGAACAGGCTGCCCAGAGAGGTTGTGAAGTTTCCTTCTCTGGGAATATTCAAAACCCACCTGGATGCACTCCTATGCACCCTGCTGTAGGTGTACCTGCTCAAGCAGGGGGGTTGGACGAGATGATCTCCAGAGGTCCCTTCCAACCCCTCCCATTCTCTGATTCTGTGATTCTGTGAATTCAGAATGATATTAGAAATTAATTTCACTGTAAGCAAAAACCTCAATTGTCCAAAGATCCGAGGAAGCGCAAATTGTATCAAGTGAAATTGGAGTTCTGCAGCAGTAGGCTATGTTGAATTGCTATTGTTCTATTTAGCAGGAGACAAGGAACATAGATACTAGGGTAGAAGAGACTAGAAAGGACATACAAGAATTATCTGGGGAAAAAAATGGTTTCTGAAAAGAAATAATCAATCAGTATTGAGTACTTACTCCTGCATTTTGGTATCTTGACAATTTTTTTTCTGCTTCCCTGTCTAATCAAGATTATAAAGAGATTTTTAGATGTCTTCAGTTCATAATGAACTGGCCTGGGACCTGCAGATAACAGATTATTCAAAAGCTAGTCAGCATCCAAAGGTCCCAAAGTTAAGAGGGCCCTCCATCAGGAACCTAAAATTCTTGAGTTTCAAAATTATACACTGTGTTCAGCCTCCCCCAGAGCTTCCACAGAGGCTATATTTATGACAAGCTGTTTCTTTCAGTCTGCAAGCTGAAGAAGCATTTCATCCCTCTTCCTCACCTTTTCTGTTGACTGCTGTAATAGTGTGTATCACTGTCATATGAAATATTAGGATTTTTCATGGTAAAAAAGTTGAATTGTTATAATAAAATATAAGTTAGATTATATAGAGAGTAATACTGTATACTTTGCATTCATAACCTCCAGAAACATGTATGTTATTTAATGCCAGTCTAAAAGACACTTATTGCCTTTGTCTACAAACAACAGTAAAAAAAATGATTTATCGGAAAAGCATGCTCTATCAAGTTTTCAAAGAATTTTGTGTTTTCATTTAGGTAGGTTGAAAATAAAATTTTGTTTGCAAATGAAGTTTTCTAAATGGTGAATGCTGAAGAAATGAGTAGATTAAATCTGTTGGGTTCATATTTAACATAAAGACAGTTTTTTTAAAATATAAACATCTCACTGTATTTATATAGAGTAACCACAAATTGTTGCTGCTTAAAGCCTTGAGTAGCGCAATTCAATCCGATAAGTGAATTCTGGTTCAAATTCTTAAATGGAGCATAGCTGTACACAATGAGAATGGCTTAAACTAACATATACTTTTTTATCATAAGGCCAATTCTGGATCCATCAGACTCTGGATAAAAATAAGGCATTTGGGTTTTGAAGGAGAACTATAATGTGATTTGAAAATACACATTATTGATTATAGGGAAATTCAAGTTGGGGCTGATATGCATGGATGCAATAGTCATATTTGGAACTGAGGATTTTTTTTTTTTTTTAATACTAAATTAAGTATTTTCCAAATATTCTCATTCTATCCTACTCTTTTCTGTATCTCAGCCTTCAGATTTGTTAGATAGAAAAACTGGACAGGAAAAATTGAAGGTTTTCTAGTGGAAAGTTTTTAATTTTTCTCCTGTACTTTATAAATAATCTTGACAAGTATGTAGTTATTTAGTTCCCCACAGCACATGATTCAATATATTTAAATGATAGATGTTTAAAATTCTACTCAGAGGAATCACACTGGTTTGGAAATCCTACTGATGTGTTATACATTTATATTTAATTTACAAAGTTCATAATCAGGCACCCAGTATTTATATTTAAACACATGTTTCTTTCTAATTAATTAATCACATTAAAAATGAAACCATGTGCATAACATGATTTATAATGCCAATGAACACAATTTATACTGACTATAACAATAAACAATTTATTCTCAAATATTTTTAGTCACATAGATGAATCACAGAGAGAAATTTCTCAACTTCTATGTAATTTTTTTCTGAGTCATCCAAACTGAAAGAAAGAAAAAAAGAGAGAAATAATTTATTAAAAAAACTTAATCACTTCCATCTGAAACTGCATATTAGCTAATGACCAATTATACTTCCACAGATAACCATATACCCAAATTATAAGAAACTGGTGCTTGAAGAAGTAAAATAATTGACAACAGAAAAGTCTAAAACTAATCTGCTAGCTCCATGTATTTATCTTTTTTATTTTTTTATTTTTTTTTTAGAAAAAACAATCAATAGCAAATCCCACTGTTTGATCTGTGCTACGTACAAAAGAGAAGATGACTCCTCAAGTAACGTGACTCCTATGGAGGGAATGGACAGATATAAGAAGTTGTCATAACGTAGATACAGTTTTATATATATATTTATATATATATATATAAAATTATAACCTGAAGAAAAATATAATGACAGTCAGCATCAATTTACTTGAAGTTATTACAAAATAGGTTGCTCTAAGTTTCTTCCTGCAACTTAGATGTTTTACAGTGTGCGGTAACACTGAAATTTTTTGCTGCTTAGCTTTACAGGAGTTCTCCCAGTGATTCTGAACTGAAGTATAGTGTTTCAGCCTTTCTGAAAAGGCATATAGCAGAAGTGCAGAGAAGTTCCTTTAACAGAACTACTGTTCACAAATGCATTCCAGTATTTCCAGGTTACCTTGCACTGAGACCATATCTTCCAGAAAGTTACATAAATATTGCTGGTGCCACAGACACTCCATGATTTCCTTTAGTGATTTTTTTTTATGATGAATTGCCACAACATTAAATGCGTTTCCTGTTTAACATTTAACTTCATATGGCTTCAATATTGACCACTGTTGGTTTTGTGCCTTTTTTGATAGATTAAAATGGTCTTTGTTATTCTCTTTCTTCAGCATGTAAAACTCAATCATATGTGGAGCAACACAGAAGAAAAAGGCTCAGAGTCGTAGACTTAACATACATGTAATCTATTATTTCCAATAGTTTTCTGTAATTATTTTAGAACAATATCTCGTAGAACCTAAATTTCAAGATCTACAATTCCACAGTATCTTTGCTGGCAGATAGCACAGAGATTAAAAGGAAAAGCAAAACAAAAAATTGCCCATCATATTTTTTGTGCTTCTACAAACACATATAATATATAAATTAATTATTTAATTATTTTAAAAGGCACCAACCTCTGGCAACTATGAACCATCAACTGTGTTTACATGGAGAAAAAAGTGGGGTGGTCTTGATTTTTAGGTACAAAACTCTACATATTGAATTTTTTTGAACTGGTCAAAAACCTGAAAAAAATAATGTGAATCTACAAAACTCCATACTCTGTAGCAATGCGATCCAAGTGCCAGTATTCATTCACCCTGATGCATTTGAAACTGAGTAATAATATTGTCACATTGAAGCAGTTTTCCTGTCAGAACTATCTGACTGTACTATTTCTTGTGACATTCACTTTTTACTATTTTCTTTTGTGACACCTTTCTTTTTAATTTTATTTCTAATATAAAGAGCAGTCTGCAGTATGAACCTAAAAGAGTGGTTAAAAAAAGTGCATCAGGGGAATAAGTCTGCTAATTGTTAAATAGCTCTTTTATTTCAAAGGATGACTAATAAAAATGACATTAAATATTCCTATGTGCATATGTTTTTAGAAGGGTGTTCTGTTTTTTCAAAAGTACAATTTAAACATCAAATGACGCAAGGAATCTCATGAGGATAAACTGTTACATTCTTTAGCCCACACCATTCTTAAAATTGCACACACAATAAAACAGTTGAATGTCAGTTATAGTGGTGCCTTAGTGTTGTGGTTTAGCCCCGGTCAGCAACTAAGCACCACACAGCCACTTGCTCACTCCCCCCAGCCCAGTGGGAAGGGGGAGAATCAGAAGAGTAAAAGTGAGGAAACTCCTGGGTTGAGATAAAGACAGTTTAATAGGCAAAGCAAAAGCCACGCGCGCAAGCAAAGCAAAAGAAGGAATTAATTCACTGCTTCCCATGGGCAGGCAGGTGTTCAGCCATCCCCAGGAAAGCAGGGCTCCATCACGCGTAACGGTTACTGGGGAAGACAAACGCCATCACTCCAAATGTCCCCCCCTTCCTTCTTCTTCCCCCAGCTTTATATACTGAGCATGATGTCATATGGTATGGAATATCTCTTTGGTCAGTTTGGGTCAGCTGTCGCGGCTGTGTCCCCTCCCAGCTTCCCGTGCACCCAGCAGAGCATGGGAAGCTGAAAAAGTCCTTGACTACTGTAAGCACTACTTAGCAACAATGAAAACATCTCCACATTATCAGCACTGTTTTCAGCGTAAATCCAAAACATAGCCCCATACTAGCTACTATGAAAAAAAAATTAACTCTATCCCAGCTGAAACCAGGACAGTATCCACCCCTTATTCCATACCATTTACATCATGCTCAGGTCCCACACTGTCCAATACAAACTCATTAACCACTACCCCCCTTCCCGTCCTTTGATATAATACACAGATATCATTTATCATTCCCTTAGTCTATGGACCACCCCTGTAAAATATCTTTAAAATGTCCACAAATGTCCACAAAATGTCCACTGAGTTCATTTAGGCCATGACTTGTGGCTCCATCTGTTGTGGGGGTCACTCAGGACAGGAGAGGTGGTGTGTTGTGTGGAGTTACTGGGCACCAAAGCCAGCTCAGGTCGGGTCACTGCTGCACTTGCACTGCTTCTTGTAAGGCTTGTTCTCCATTGGTTCAGGTGGTTCCTGCTACAGTAGTTCCTATAACATGCAACTCAAATCACAGGTTACAACAATTTAAAGGTAGAACCATTACAATCTCCACCCCTGGTCCCTTTGGATCAGACCATTGGGTTTAATATCGTAATGAACTCCTCCCCGTGCCCCTGCTCCGGCTTGGACTTATCCACAGACTGCAGTCCCTTAGGGTTGTACCTGCTCCAAGTGGAGCCTTACCTAGGAGCCACAGTCTCTCCAGGGGTACACCTGCTGCGGCATAGACTTTTCCACAGCCACAGTCGCTTTGAGGTACGCCTGTACCAGCGTGGCCTTCTCCACGGGCCACAATGCTTTCAGAGATACACCTGCTCCAGTGTGGCCTTACCCACAGCCATAGTCCCTTCAGAGGGGAACCTGCTCCAACATGGCCTTGCCCGTGGCTGCAGTCCCTCCAGAAGTGAACCTGCTCCAACATGGCCTTGCTCGTGGCTGCAGTCCCTCCAGAAGCGAACCTGCTCCAACGTGGCCTTGCCCGTGGCTGCAGTCCCTCCAGAAGTGAACCTGCTCTGTTGTGGGCTTCTCCACAGCCACACACTCTTGAGGTGCTCCAGCATGACCTCATGCACAGCCACTGATGCTTCAAGGTGTACCTGCTGCAGCATGGACTTATCTACAGCCACAGACACTTTGAGGTGTCCCTCCTCCAGCCTGGACTTATCCTTGGGCCACAATTCCCTCAGAGGTATACCTGCTGTGGCACAGACATAACTAAGGCCACAGATGCTTCGAGATATACCTGCTCTGGCATGGCCTTAGCCACGGCCACAGACGCTTTGGGGTGTCCTGCTCCCACATGGACGCATCCACGGGTCACAGTCCCTCTGACTCGAGTTCACACTGGAGTTCCAGCCTGTCCAGCAGAGCAGCACAGAAACAGCAGCGATGCCCTGGCCATCTGCCAGCCCGGGCACCTGGCCATTGCTGTTATCAAAATGTTCCCAGGCACAGCAGAGTAAGATGGTAAGCAGTACAGCAGTACAGCGATCAGCAAAAGCAAAAAAGCAGCCACTAACGAGCACAAGACTTCAAGGCATACAGTATATGTATATAGAGTAAGGCAGGCAAGCCCCATAGCAAGCACAGAAGCCTGCTGATTAATAAATTCAATCTAGCACATTCTAATCAAATCTGTCATTATCTCAAACCCGTCAAGGCCCCACGTTGGGCGCCAAAAAGGACTGTTGTGGTTTAGCCCCGGCCAGCAACTAAGCACCACACAGCCGCTCGCTCACTCCCCCCAGCCCAGTGGGAAGGGGGAGAATCAGAAGAGTAAAAGTGAGGAAACTCCTGGGTTGAGATAAAGACAGTTTAATAGGCAAAGCAAAAGCCACGCGCGCAAGCAAAGCAAAAGAAGGAATTAATTCACTGCTTCCCATGGGCAGGCAGGTGTTCAGCCATCCCCAGGAAAGCAGGGCTCCATCACGCGTAACGGTTACTGGGGAAGACAAACGCCATCACTCCAAATGTCCCCCCCTTCCTTCTTCTTCCCCCAGCTTTATATACTGAGCATGATGTCATATGGTATGGAATATCTCTTTGGTCAGTTTGGGTCAGCTGTCGCGGCTGTGTCCCCTCCCAGCTTCCCGTGCACCCAGCAGAGCATGGGAAGCTGAAAAAGTCCTTGACTACTGTAAGCACTACTTAGCAACAATGAAAACATCTCCACATTATCAGCACTGTTTTCAGCGTAAATCCAAAACATAGCCCCATACTAGCTACTATGAAAAAAAATTTAACTCTATCCCAGCTGAAACCAGGACACTTAGTAAGTCTCATTTGTGCTGGTTGTGCTGTGTTTTTTCTATTTACCTTAAAAAAAAACATGTTTTTAAAATAATGCTGTTTATGTCCTTTAATCTTGGCACACTGAACAAAAAACAGATCTACACTCTGAAATGTGGAATTTCTATCTATAACACCAGTCAGTTTTGCTACGAAGTTTAATAGTTATGAAAAGATCAATGTTTGCACTTTTTTCTTTTTTCAGGATAAGTGTTAGATATTAGAGGTAAAATGAAAGCCTATTCTATTGCTATAAGAGTAGTATTGGCTATGTTCATCCACCCTGTTTCTATTACATGTTTTTATGATGCAAACAGAAGATGTTTACATGTTTGTAAAAGCATGAAAATTAAATAAGGCCTAAATTATTTTGGGTGCTAGGTGAATCAGTCCTCTTGAAATAACAGCCTGTTAAAGTATTTTCTCTTAAAGTAGGTGTTCTACATAGTAAGCAAATAAAAGTTTAATGTGTTCAAATACTTCCAGAGAGAGATGAATGTGGAATAAAGTTAGAAAGACAAGTCCTTCACAGGAAAAAGAGATATATTAATTTATAATATTTTAAAGTTAGTAAAATTAGATTTCAATAGCAAACTATATATGATGACAGGGAGATATGTAAACATAGGAAGGAGTAGGTATTCATATTCATGAAGCACAAACTCAGTTCATAAAGCCTAGGACATTCTGCTACATTGTTTTTTCTATGGTAAATTATTGAAAGATAACTCAAGAATATTTGTGCACTCTCATCACCCTTCTTGACTGTAGTTTATACTTCTTTAACTGATGTTTGGAAAAGACAACCCCATGTAAGCCTAGATCATACAAGAAAGAATACAAAAGCTGAGCCTCAGAACTGTTTAGTCCTTTTTGATTACTTGAAACTAGAGACATTCAAAGACAGTGATGAGAACTGCAAGTCCAGTATTCCTTTTTAGATAATAAGTTTACAAACTTTTTCTCTTTTGGTTATTTGCCTGTTCTTGCTATGAGCACAGCCCATCCAGGCAACAGAGCATGATTCTGCTTCTATCTCTTGCTTAATCACTAAAGATCTATAACCAGCTGTAAATATACATTTTGTTTGCTGTTCTCTAGTGAAAAGACACTTATAGTGGTAACTATTTAAAAAAACACACGGTATAAAAACACGCTGTTGGTGATGAGCCTTTTTTTATCATAAAGTACATAATACTAATAATTTCAGTGTTTTGTTTTACTTCACAGTATCACCATGAATTCAGTATTTTTGAACAAGAAATTATTCTGCTCCTACAATAAACAGAACAAGGGTCCGCATAAGAAAATACAATAATCATTACATATTTGATTTGGTGGGGGTTTTATTTATTTTTTTGTTGTTATCTATTTAGATTTTTAACTATTTGTTTCCATAATCCAGAGTCGCAAGTTACCTAGTGAAATTCTCATAAAAATGCAGCTCCTATAACATGGCATTTTTCTAATAAAAAATAAATAGCTTTCACTGTTATTAATGATGCCAAACAATCATTCTCCATATTGGTTTTGTCTACAAATATTCATATGGCTATCCAATCTAAATTTTGTGAACACTTTTTTTCCCTGTATTAACAAGTGTTAAATTTACCTAAAAGTTGTTATTTTCTACATTTATTTTAGGCTTTCCTTTTCCTATCTTGTGCAGCTGAGCATCAGGCATTTTGTAAAAGTGACTGTGACAATACTCTGACTTATTCAGAGCTTTGAAGTAAATTTATTTACACTTTTTCCATGAAATAAAATACCAAACTTAACAAAACTACTTTGAATCTTGAAACTTAGATTTCATTACTTGACAGAAAACAATATTCAATGAATGATGAATCACAAAAAGAAGATATTTTTCATTACAGTAACCAGTCCATCTCTACGGTCTCCCTACTATCATTACAGTGGAATTATTTTTTGTTTCTGCTTTGAACAGGAGGTTGGGCTAATGGAGTCCTTATGTGCCTTGCAGCCTGAAGTATCCTATGGTCCTATCCTCCCTGACCTCCATGTGTCTCTTCCAAAGACCATGAGTATCCCTTAGATCCTGTGTATTATCTACTGACTCTATTCAGAAGTCTTGAACACTGTAAGGGCACCTCAGATGGCATTAAATTACTATATATAAGTAATTGAAACAATGCCAAGGCCTCACTATTTGAAATAGGTGTCTAAACTCCCATTACAATCAACTCATACCTAATGTGGATTTCAAGTACCCACAATTAGGTGCTCAGTGAAATTTGATAAGTTGGATAACTCTAGGTTATCCAAGATACATAGAACATGCTTTCAGTTATAACAGAGGAAATGTAGGAGAACCAGAGCCTCAGAGGAACTGTTGATGGCCCAGTATGATACCTCACAGCACCAACTTTTAGCCTTAGTCATGAAGTCAATGGAGTTTGTGGTTCAACTTACCTCAAACTAAACATCTAAGGCTTGCTCCAATTGTTTAAAGATGTCATCAGGCATAAAAATCAAATGCTTGGACACATCTAATATAACACCATGGCCTTGCAGATATAACAAGATATATGGGAGAGCCATGGGCTTTTGCAGTGGCAGCTGGACACCAGGACAAATACCTTAGGGCATCTAGAATGATAGCAGCACTCTATATGTAGCCAACTGATTAATCTGAATAAGCTCTCTGTAGTCTGCTGATATACTAAGCGGGTTCTCAATTCAGCTGCCGTGTATATGTTTCTAATGTCATTTCAAACACCCTCAGCTGTCATGGGTATCTGCTAGCACCACACTTATGTTTCAAATTCACCAATGTATCCTAAATATTACTAGACGTCTTTGCAAATGACAATTGAAAAGAGATTCAAATATCCGTAAGGAGGGGTATAATATATATATCTATATATACACACATACACATACACACATACATGTCATATTTAGCCACTCATATTTGCATATCTAAACTTAGAAATTGACCATCTGGAGCTACATTTTACCCAAGGAAACATTAACTGTGTTGTATAACTAAGAGTCCTTTCCAAACTGCTGAGTCCTCAGGCAAGGAATACATTCTGAGAAAAAATGTTGACATACAGAATTCACAGAATCACAGAATCAGAGAATGGGAGGGGTTGGAAGGGACCTCTGGAGATCATCTCGTCCAACCCCCCTGCTTGAGCAGGTACACCTACAGCAGGGTGCATAGGAGTGCATCCAGGTGGGTTTTGAATATTCCCAGAGAAGGAAACTTCACAACCTCTCTGGGCAGCCTGTTCCAGTGCTCTGTCACCCTCACAGTAAAGAAGTTTTTTCTCATGTTTAAGTGGAACTTCCTGTGTTCCAACTTGTGCCCATTGCCCCTTGTCCTGTCCTTGGGCACCACTGAAAAGAGTCTGGCCCCATCCTCTTGACACCCACCCTTTAGATATTTATAAGTATTGTTAAGATCCTCCCTCAGTCTTCTCTTCTCCAGGCTGAACAAAGCCAGGTGTCTCAGCCTTTCCTCATAAGGGAGATGTTCCACTCACCTGACCATCTTGGTAGCTCTCCACTGGACTTGCTCAAGCAGTTCCCTGTCCTCCTTAAGCTGGGTGCCCAGAACTGAACACAGACTTCCACATGTGGCCTCACTAGGGTGGAGAAGAGGGGGAGGATAACCTCCCTCAACCTGCTGGCCACACTCCTTTTAATGCACCCCAGGATACCGTTGGCCTCCTTGGCCACAAGGGCACATTGCTGGCTCATGGTCGACCTGCTGTCCACCAGCACTCCCAGGTCCTTCACATTGGAGCTGCTTTCCAGCAGGTCAACCCCCAACCTGTACTGGTACATGGGGTTGTTCCTCCCCAGAGATGCAGGACCCTACACTTGCTCCCATGGAGTTTCATTAGGTTCCCCTCGGCCCAGCTCTCCAGCCTGTCCAGGTCTCACTAAAGGCAGCACAGCCTTCTGGTGTACCAGCTACTCCTCCCAGTTTTGTACCATCAGCAAACCTGCTGAGGCACTTGCTAATTTGGACAACATCACTTCCTTTGGTTATAATTTTTCATTGATGGTATAACAACATTAACATAAGATTTTAGTGGGAACTTCATTTTAGATGAGGGGTAGCTAAAAACTAAATTATTCTCTCCAGTCTTTCAGATTTCTTACTAAAACTGTTTTCTCATTTAGGCAGTGTTATTGGCCACGTATCTGGACAGCTGATCAAGACCCAACACTGAAATTACTTAAACATCAGATATTATTAATGAAAAATACAGTCTAGGAGTAAATAAAATAAAAAATCACTGAATGTTCTTTTGTGTTGATTAGTACCAAAGTTGTAACTCAAGTTTTGACACATGTGCATACATACCCTTTACACACACATTGTTTTATTAAGCATTCATTTCTTCCTCTAAAATGTCTGTTCGTAAAGGTTTATTGAAATTTTCCTAATCAAAGCTATTCTTACTTAAGCAAAGAGAATTAAAAATTTTCTGGCAGTTACATTCAGACAAAAATATGGAGACCATCTGTGACTAGAGACCACAGCACATACCCAGACAGTCCCTGGTCTCAGCAAAACACTAGCCCACTTGACTCTTAAATGACTGCCTAGAAAGCATGTTTCCTTCCAAGACAAAGAAATTGGGAGGTCTGGCATGTTCTTCTTAGTACAGAGAATGTTGCACCCTGGTTTTAATTACCTATTGTGAGAAAATCACAGGAACATTATGGGGTTTATTTTATGTCTGTCTTTTTTTTTTTTTTTTTTCTGATTTATTTTCAATGTAAATAAGTTTTACTTTTGGTCTGGAAAAGTTTTGGTTTGCTTGTGTTTCTTTTTTAACAATGCCAGGAACTTCTGAAACATTTGCTGGTTCATGAAGTACCATAGCAAAAAATTATTCTAAACAACTGCAGAAGAATCCACCAGGAATCAGTATACAGTTTTGAAAACATCCCAATTTATATAGATTTTTTTAGATGGAAACATAAAAAAAAAAAGAAAACCAAAACCAAAAAGAAAAGCAAAAAAAAAAAAAATCCCAAACCCAAAGAAAACACAAAACAGCAGACCCCCCCCCAAACTCCTAAAACCCCTAAAAAAACTAAAAACCCCAAACCAAACAAAAACAGTCAGCGATAATAATCAGAAAAGAATAAAAGTTTCAACTTCAACAGCAAAGATGAGTAGGAAAAAATACCTGTAAATTAGAAGATGTGTACATCCAGAATGATGCAATGAATACAGTTTCACTTCAAATCAAGATGGAGGAGAAATACAAGAATCAAAATATGGAAAACATAACCTAAACAGTGTTTAGATTCTGTTGTATTCAAGGAACAATAAGAATTACGAAAAACCTTTTCAGAGAATGTACAATATAAATATGACAACTCTTGTGTACATAATCTGTTTTTTCTTTGTTCATCTGATTGTTGACCTTATTGAAAAGTCTTAGTAAATACTTGCAGTGTTTTTTCTGGCAACAGAATTTTTTCTGAGGAATAGTTATTTGCTACTTTCAAAATCATCGTTTTATAGCTATATCTTAAAAGCATATACCGCTAATCTTTATAGTCTTCAGAGACATGGAATTTAAAGGCAATTAAATTGTGCTTATAATTTAGGTCATATTATGGCTTCTGAGTGGGATACAAATTGTTGGTATTAATTATGTATTAACTTTAAATAGGTCTTGCCTTTTAATATAAAACCAATTTCCTGATGGCTGTGGATTTCTTCATGTTCCTCTTTTGGCTTGTAAAACCATTTGTTTATCCTATGCACATGTGTTAAAATAATGAATTCCTGCTGAAATCTGGTGCAAATGAATGTTCTGTTCTTTTATTTCAAAGCTGAGTGACTTTTGGACTTCTGACAGTATTGGTTTGAGACATATATTTATAGATGACATTGTAATAGGTACACGTAGACCTACAATACAGCAGGTCCAAAATCTCCAATCATTATTAATTTTCTCGTTAAATCATTATGTTATAATTTATGATATCCGAATTGATGTTTTGCACTGCTAAAAAATCCTTGCATTTTAAAATATATTTTATTTTTTCACATAGATCTGAGAGTACTGAATACAGAAGTTTACTGAAAATAAGATGAGGCCAACCAGTTACAAACAAAATGTATGCCAGGTTGTATGAGTCTTCACACTTTTTCTGGGATTCTGCCAAGTAGGTGGTTATATTTTATAAAGTTGTCCTTCTTCTGTTTTGGGTCCAAAACTCCACTTAGAGACTTTGACATGGTATTTAATTGCTGATATGCACAAAACTTACAAGAGATCTTGGGATCTGTGACAAGCATGACATTCCTAAGACTAAAAACCCTTTTATTATCAATTATGTAATACCTCAGGCAGTTGTGTAGAGGCAGTTGGCAGGTTTTTCCATGAAGTTGTAGCCCATCCTATACTCCATTGGCTCCAGTGCTCACCAAAAAATCAGTTAATGGCTCTGTTTACTTGTCTCTGATACAATACTTTTATCACTGTGACTAACCGATAGCTCATCTGATATTGTTTGTCTTAAAGAAATACAATGACAATTTTTAATTCTGGGTTTTGAAAATTTTTATTTGAAATTTGTATAATGACCTGATAGGATGTCCAGCTGCCATGTAATGCTGACTTTGCTGCTGCTCTGGTATGGCAGCTTTTTGCATAAGTTGTCCTGTAGTAATTTATATAGCTTTATGTTACAAAGAGACACCATACCATTAAACAACATTTTCTTCATGTTTCTGTTCCTTTAAGATATTTTTTGCTGTTGTTTTCATAGACATACATAGTTTGCAG
Organism: Morus bassanus; assembly: GCA_031468815.1. Classification (NCBI taxonomy): domain Eukaryota; kingdom Metazoa; phylum Chordata; class Aves; order Suliformes; family Sulidae; genus Morus; species Morus bassanus. The sequence goes on along the minus strand of CM062568.1, from coordinate 52,082,012 downwards.
TAACAGAAGCTTTAAAATCTTGATGAGGTAATCAAAACACTTGATAAAATACTCCAAGACATGTAATCTAATAGAAAGATTAAATTTTAGAAATTTTTAGTGTTGTCTATTTATTTTCCCAAAGAAAAAATAGAATTGACAATGATGTGTGGGAAATTGAGAAAATGTGGCAGAAAAATGAAAAAATAGGGATTTAAAAAAGCATAAAAGTAACTGATTTTGAGAGGGATTTTTTCTATTTTTATTTTTTTTTTTTCCAGAATAAAAGCATTAAAGGACTGCTCAGGTACATTATTTTGTATCAGTTAAGAAGCCACAAACCCTTTATTTCACTTTACAAAAAATCAAAACACTGAATCAGATTAAAAAAAAAAAAAAAAGAGAGAGAGAAGAAATAGTGACATAGGGTAGAAAAACAGGCTGAAAATTTAGGCTGAAAAGTATCTACATATATTTGCCCATCTGATGAAGCATGTAGCTTCAGGTTGACATTATTTGCAAACAGGAGGATCTTTTGGCAGAGAACCTGATTGTTGAAGTATTTTTCAGGCTGTCCTTCTATATTTGGATAGGGGTAATTTGGGTAAAGAATGGATTGAGAGCAGCCATGAGGAGAAGGACTTCAGGCTGCTGGTTGATGAGAAGCTCAGCATGACCCAGCAATGTGGGCCTGCAGCCCAGAAAGCCAACCATATCCTGGGCTGCATTGAAAGAAGTGTGGCCAGCAGGTTGAGGGTTGTGATTCTGAGTACTGAGTTCAGCTCTGGGGCCCCCAGCATAAGAAAGACATGGTCCTGTTGAGCAAGTCCAGAGGAGGGCCATGAAGATGTTCAGAGGGCTGGAGCACCTCTCCTATGAAGACAGCCTGGAGAAGAGAAGGCTCCAGGGAGACCTTATAGCATCCTTCTAGTACCTGAAGGGGGCCTACAAGAAAGGTGGAGAGGGACTTTTTACAAGGGCATGTAGTGATAGGACAAGAGGTAATCGCTTTAAACTGAAGGAGGGTAGATTTAGATTAGATACTAGGAAGAAATTCTTCACCATTAGGGTGGTGAGGCACTGGAACAGCTTTCCCAGAGAAGTTGTGGATGCCCCATCATTGGCAGTGTTCAAGGCCAGGCCGGATGGGGCTTTGAGCAACTTGGTCTAGTGGAAATGTGTCTCTGCCCATGGCAGGGGGTTTGGAACTAGATGATCTTTAAAGTCCCTTCTAACCCAAACTATTCTATGATTCTATGATTTTAATGTTCTGTAAATAGTGGGTTTATATCTTCTGAACAGGCAAAATGCCATTTTAACAGACAGATATTAGTATTACCATGAAAAATCTATTATGTACTTCATGTTTGAGTTTTACACTCTCTATTCCAGAAACACTGTCACAGCAAGTTGTGGGCAGTTTTTTTAAAAAGTACGTGTTATTATTACTCAGTTTAAATAATTAAGCTTTGGAAAGAATAATCCCATAGGTAGCAGTCTAACTATTTCTGGGGCCTGTAAATGAAGTTTACTGATGAAGAACTATTATAAGAAACAAACATATATTATAAGGATTTTTAATCTCAAAACAGTTCAAAAACAATTGATGTCAATGCAAGTTATTCTGTTTTACTCCACAAAGCTTTCGGTCAGTCCAAAAGTTAATGCTGAATGAATCAAATTTTAATGATTAGCCATGTTTAATAATAAATAATAAGAACATTAATATCCAGATATCATTTTTAAATTAATAAAAATAAGACTTGATAATGAGAAACTTCCTATTCTCATGTTACTCCTGAAAAAAAGAGGAAGTAAATGAAATTTTAAAAGGAAAATTACAAAAAGGAAAGAGTTAAGTATTAAACCATCTTTGAATTAACATTGCAGGATGTTGTTACAACCAAACCCAAGATTCAAACCAAGACAATACATGCACATGTGTAATATTCAGAGTAATAATGAATTATGCATAACCAGTAGTCTTCAACATAATGTATTACTTATGTGAAACAGAATCTGAAAACTTTAATATTGAAATATATACATATACATACACACACAAAGAGGCAGAGCATATGTAAATATATGTATGTATATATATGTATGTATACACAGCATATGGTTTTTATTGCTTTGTTAAACTAGGAAAATATATTAAACTTAGAAAATGAAATCTTTCCCTTATGCCTTCCTTATTTAGCTGATTACCAGAAAATTCTAAAGCTTGAACACCACTAGTTGCACTGTGAAAAAAAAAATAAAATTGACTTTCCCACTAACACACATGAAGTTTTAAGGAAAAAAGAAGTGAAGTGGCTCATAAAAAAGTCTAATACTCATGCATCCAACCTTTTTACTGTGTGTATCTTTATTTTATTTTATTTTTTTCCCAGAAATAAATAAATAAAATAAGGCTATAGTATGGTTCAGATCATGTAGGTCACATCATCTTGAAACTAATGCATAGTGACATTATGCCACCTGAAATATTCAACCAAAAAAGACCCTTGTCTCTCAGCCTCAGTGTCATTTTTAACTATGATTCAGGTTTCTTTTTTCCTTGATATTAGAACTCAAAAGATCTGAAAAGCTCCTACAATAACAACTGAAACAGGGAAAAGTTTCTGTATTTAGTGGTCAAGAAAGATGATCTAAGGTTAATAACCTGCTCTTTGGATAAAGTTTTTAGGTGTTACAATTACAGTTCAACAAACATTATTGGAGTAAGAAAGATTTGATGATCCAGTCTCATGATTTTTATTTTTGTATATTTTTCTTTCTTGATACTTGTTGAACAGAGTATTTCATTATGAGTTAGCCTGAGAATCTTCATATTTCTGATTGTGTAGAGAGATTTAATTCTAAATGCCAGCATAATGTGTAGAAAAGCATAATACATTTAGTGAAGGTACCTATTTCTGGGTGTCAATTTTGTTCAGCAAAATAACTCACTGTCCACTATGACATGCTATAAGGGAAGGATTTCCCTTCTCAAAGACCTTGCTCAGAGCTAAGTGAGGTGTGAGATAGAGAAAAAAACGACTTCTAGAGGACTAGATACAGTCTCTTGAAATTCTGCCCTAATTTACTCTGGTAACTAAGAACAGGAAGCTGAAGCTTAGAGTAAAATGCTGTTCCCGAGAGCCTGAATTTCAGGGATAGCATGCACATGCTTCGTTATTACTAATACAGGGGAAAAGAGCATAAAATATTGCAATAAGGTACTTTTTTATCATCCTTCATTTCAACTAATCAAAATATTGGCTCCAATTTACTGTGTAGCATGATAGTCAAGAAGGGAAGTTGTGTGAGAGAACTGGATAATGTGTGTCAGCATCCACATTAGGAATGATGTGGTTTCAGTAAAGCAAACAAAATTAAAACATAAATTAACAGCAGGCCTCCTGAGGTTGACAAGGGCCTTCTTCACTTCATTTGGGAAGCACTTCTTACGAGGATGCAGAGTATGAAGAAGTAAGAGTTACCCTAGTAAAACATTTCTTGTCTGTAATTATGAGTTCGCAGATCTGTGCTCAAAAGCAACAGTCCTTCATAGTATCATAGGACTGAAAATCCTTTTTTTATAGATTTATAAGTTTTAATTATAAATTTATGAATAGAGTTTACGTAAAGATGTTCTAATTGCCTGTGCCAAACCAAAACAAGACCATAAGGCTTACATCATTTTACTTCAGTGAGAGTTTTTATATATACTCAGTTGGAGGCAGAGTGCTTTGTTTTTTGTTTTGTTTTGTTTTTAACATTGTATTCATTCACAAAAGAAAACAGTGTTGGGAGACTGCATTGAGTACACAACACAAAACATGCCATATTTATGTTCTATCGAGTCTTGTTTTTCCAATTAAACATATTATTCTCAGAGATACTAGAATTCAAGCTAACTTTACAAGCACTGTTGTTTAATAACCAGATCACTGTTTATAATGTGTGTATTAATTTGTTTCTCCACAGTTGACAATTTATAGTTTATTCCTACGGTTGATATCTGAGTTTTTCACTGCATTGATACTTAGGTCGCATTTTAATGACCACTTTTATAATGTTATCTCTCTAAAGACTAGTCTAAACATATCTAATACCCTTTAAACAAACAGCACATTAATTCAGCATCTTACTGACAGCTATGCTGGGAAGTTGGGTAGGTGTAAAAGGTTGATTCATTTTGTTTCCATGAAACAGGTGAAATGGCCATTTTTCCAGGAGAATTATGTTATGAAAAACATTGAACTGTACATACAATATGTTATGTTTTGGTGCTGAAACATAAAATTTTAAGCAAAAAAAAAGTGAATCAATAATATTGATTCTATAAAGTGAAATAATCTCATGGTACACTGTAATAAATCAAGATTTTATAAACATAAATTTGGTGTATTATTTATTCATAAATTTTTTTTGATGTATACATTTTAAACAGATATTTATCAAAACAGGTTTCCTGTAATGGTCTACAAATGATGGACTTTCTCAGGGATAGCAAAATAGTAACTTTAACATGGAAAGTCCTCAGCATCCTACATTTCCATTTAAAACAACTGTCCCTGCAGAAGTCTTCTCTTACTCTGGTATTCTGAGTAAAATGGAAAAAGAAAATTTTAAAGTTAGCCATCCACTACAAAGACAGCTCCTAAGCCTTAAATTATGGGTCGTCTTTCCCTACCAACTTATTTAAGAAGCTTTCAGCTAGTATATATCAAATCAGTTTTGGATATTACTAGATCTTTAATGTAGCTGAACACTAGCAAGACTTCCTTTAAGTTAAAGTAAATTCTCATTATTTGCTCATGATACAACATGGGAGCTCCTCTTTCTTGTCCTCTTGGGGCTAAATATCTACAGATTTACACATCTTTTCCTCTCTAACACTGCTCAGCTACAGTGCTATTGCATTTGTGACTGCTGGATTTCCTGCTGCCAACAGCACTTTCTCCCTTCATCCCTCTCTCCCTCTTGTCACTTATGGACTGTTCTTTGTCTTCTTTTCCTTCCCAACTTTCTATTCCAAATTCTCTGCCCTCCCTATAATTCTTGATTTTTAACACTTTAACCTCATTTCTGTTAGTAGTTTCCAAATTCACTTGTCTGACAGAGGTGAGGTAGCCACAGTTCCCTGTCCCTATGTCCAACCAGCAGAGAGGCTGAGCATGTATTGCCAGCAGGCAGGCAAACCCATGTACATAACAAATGTATACATATATGCACAGACAGCTGCACAGATCAACACAGACAGAAAACACTCAGCACTCACATGGACACAGACAGCGCCTACAGCCTTATCCTGTTCCACTCTCTAACTGATCAGGATGAAAGTTCATTAGTGGAAAATATATATACATATATACAATGCATACAATACAGATCCCTCCAGCATCTGGGCTCAGACTTCAGTCTGCCCAGTAGCTGCCCCTGGATCTCAGTCTGTCCACTTGCAGACACCTGGACATACAAGCCCCCAGGTTCATAGCCTGATGCTCCCTTTCATACACCAACGCATATGCGTGGGCACACACACACACTCTCACACTACAAATCTCTCTAGTAAATACCCTCAGACACTCAGCCTACACAGCAGTTGGGCCCTGGATCCCCTCATCTCTCAGTTGTCTCATGGAAATGGGTATCTCTTGACAGCTGATCCAGGCTGACCAGTAGCCAACACCTAGTTGGCTTGCACCTCCTGGGCCCTCCAGTAGCCAACTCAGAGACCCTCTGTTCTCTCCAGTATCTGCCCCAGACTTATGGTTACTTTAATATTTGGTTCCCAAGCTGCTTATCCTACTCATCAGCTGTTCTGGTTTGATATTCTTTAGTGATCACACATCAACACATGCACCCACACAATATACGTGCACTGTGGCATCTCCAGCTGCTGGCATCATCAACACGGGGACCCTCTGACCCCTGGCCCAGTGTCTGGCAGTCAAATCCCCATACACACCCATGCACATGGAATAGAGTCACTTACCCACAAAAAGTTAGAAATGGAGTTTAATAAGGAGATAGGAGAGACTGTGTTGATCAGGTGGAGGGAATGGCCAACAGAGTATGGACTAGCAACCTGTTTGTACATGACCAGCCCTTTTTATGACTTTCTCCCTCTATTTCCCCATACTTGTTCTTCCCCAAACCTCTTTGATCTGTTTGTTTCCCTGTCTTTTGTTCCTCCACTAAACATCCAATAAATCATCTTGCACAATCCCCAAATATTTTTTGTGGCATCCTATAATGAGTCTTGTACATTCCCACAATCCAATTAGGTGACCCCACAATAAATTCTGTTCCATTCCCAAATCCTCTCTGTTTCATCCCATAATAAAGACCATAGGCTGTTCTCCTTTGTTTGCAAGGCTTCCTGGTGTAAGTAGCCCTGTCTCTTATTGGAGATTACCAATGCACTAATTGCTTTTTCTGGGTGGACCTAAGGAGCAGCCAATTCCATGTGCTCCCTGTTCACTGAATAACTTACTAGGTTCCTCCACCAATCATTACTCTTCTCATTTTTTCCGGGGTCCCTGTGTTCATGGCATTAGGCTTTAAATAGACAGCCTAACAATTTCTTTATTTCTCTTTCTCCTGCTTAAGTCCTCTTCTCTCAACACCTCTTATTTCCATCTCTATTACTCTCTATTGCTTTCCACTTCTTAATTTTATACCTTTACTGGTCACCTTTGCCACGTTTTTGCCTGTTTTATAATTTAATGAGTACAGGGAAATTAACTACCTCATCTGCCTTAGGATTCAATTAAAAATTCTACTTTAGCAAAATGGAAGAATCCATGCCAAGCACTGGCACACAAGCAGTGCTTACTATCTGTTCTGTTTGGATAGCATATTAGATAGTCTTGTACTTTTACCATATCCTTTTAATTACAAAAGCCTATTACATGTCCATTTCTGTCCAGTAAGTCTTAGTTCCCTCTCATATTGCTTGCCAGACACTTGAATCTTCTCCAAAATCTGCTTGTGATCCGGCAATACTTAACACACATATTGCTCATTCGCTAGTGAAAACCCTTCTCTTATCTGTTCACTGTATGAGACAGGAAGATCACGCAAGATGCAGCATAAGGAATACTCCCACAAAACCAGGCAACATCAGAGAAAGACAAGGTATCCAGCACAAAGCCACCTGAAATTGAGAAAATGTCACTGAAATGAAGGAACAGATACCTATCCAAAAAAGCACACAAAAAGAATATCACTCACAATGAAGTTGCTTCCAATGAAATATCATTCTAGCATTGCAGAAGATTGTCTTATTGCTTTCTCTTAATGAATTGTGTTCATTCCATAATTAAAATATATAAATAATATTCTCTTAATAATATAACCTATGTTTTTGCAGCCAAGTTTCCCTCTTGTTCTCATCGAGGTGCAGCCTACGCTCTCATGGAACACGTACAGGCTAAATTCCATCATAGCAATGATAATCTCATAAATTGCATTTTGTTAGAAAGTCTGTTCAAAAAAAGTCAAGAAAAGAAAAATCTAGACTCAGTCTTCTGTAAGTGCTGTATCTGTGGTACCACTAGTGACTAAGATACCGAAAAGGGTTTTTTTTTTCCTCTGAAGTGGTTACCATCAACAAACTGACCAGACAGAAGCAGTGATATCTTCATGTCTGGAATAAACTGAAAATAATTATTTGCACTGATTTACTTCAACTAAGGATGAATAAATATATTGCATTTTCTGGCAATTTTAATTGGTCAAACTCCACAGGAAGCTACTCCATGTTAGTTTAACTTTTCAGTAAATTCAAGATCTCAGATGACCCTGTCCTTATAAAATTCAGATACCTTCTTACTTCTATTAGGAGTGAATCGTTATATAGCTGTGGAAAACTGGTGCTATCTTCAGTCATATGTTACAGATGTCAAGGATATTTCAGTTTTTTTAGTTGAAGTGAGATTAAAAAAAAAGAGATTCTAGTTTAAGTTTATGATATCGCACCTGGGAAATAACTCCATTCCGGCACTGTGAAGATGATTCCAATTTTCCTTCTAGGAGTCTTTTCAGATCTTTATGTCTGTCTTTCACCAGTGCCTCAAGTAATTGACCACCCTCCCTATTTTTTTATTTTCCGATTACATCAGTTGTTATTGGCCAACCTCAGACCTTAATTCTCTATGTGTTAAGGAGGCTGAACTACCTGACAGAACTGAAATAGTTGATTCAAACTCTTCATAAGTTTGAATTTAAAATTAACAAAAATGAAGTCTAAAATCTAAGTTTTAGTTGCCTATTCTTAAGCTAGCTTCATCTAAAAGTCCCTTTATAGTCAAAGGGCAGAAAGAGACATTTTTAGGCCATGATTTATTACATCTTAAGGGAAAAAACTAAAGATGGTCAAATGCCCCTTTCCCAGAAAATATCAGTAGTTAATATTCAACATAGTCTGAATAACCCAATTTGAAATTCATCAGACTATTGATTCAATGAAATCATAGAATAAGCCACCTTTGAATATCTATGGCTTACTAGTAAGTTACTTCTGTTATTCATTATAACTGTATGGTTTTTCTTCAGTATTAGATGAAACATGGTGGTCTTTAGTGAGTTATGGACTGTGTCTTTTTTTTTCTTCTACTTTTTTTTTTTTTTTTTCCCACAATGAGTGGGAATACTTGCTTTTCTTACTTCAAAATGAAGTTAAAAGATAATCTAAACCAAGATGGAAAACACTGATTAACTGTTCTGTAACTCATGAGCAGATACATCATTTTGCCAATAACTTTTCCACTGTTGTGGTTGATAGGAAGTGAACAGAAAGAAGGTACAAATTCTTTCTGAAATAAAAGGATCTTTTGTCTACTCTTTACTGAGTAGTGGTATTTACAATAGTTTCACAAAATTTATCTACTTAGGAAGGTATGATGCACAGATTAAATACAGTGTGGCTTATTGACTTAAGGAGAGAAAGCATTTGTAAATTCTGAGAATTGCCATGCAAAAAAATACATAAAGTACTAGTATGTAAGAGTGAAAGACACAGCATGGTGAAAGAATTAAAGAACTAGAATAAAAGTGTGTGAACCTAGAATATGCAAAATTAAAATTATATTTTAATTGTTTCAAGCTCATTAAGCATGATTTTGCATAATGAAGAAAAGTCAAATACAGAAAAGCCAATCTTTTGAAGTCAAATAACAGCATAGTTCATGGTATGAAAATCTAAGAAAATAAGATTGGAGTGTAGAGTTTAAAGCAAAGAGTTTGATTAAGAATTCTGAACTAATGCAGGGTGGGAGATTGAAGAGGCAACTTGGAAACAATTAGACTCTCAAGATTGTCCTCCCACAAAACCAAAGACCAGAATTTCCAAAATAAAATGCAAAAATCATCTGCAGGAATCCAGTTTTCAATAATCCAATCTTGAGAACTGAATGGAAAGTCTGAAGTATTATTTGTATTTCCTGTTCCTTTCTATTCACCAAAAGTAATGTTTTCTTAAATCTGTGCAGTGTCCCTTGAAACAGAACATATATGTTTATATCTGTCCTTCAGAATAATACTGTCAGGACTTCAGGCACTTCTTTTCCCCTAAAAAGCATTGTTTCTCAGTACATATCAGTAGATTCCATTTTTTTTCCTCTTTTTTACAGTTGTTTATATATACCTATATGTACTATAAGCAAGAATTTATACTCAGGCTTAAGAGAAACTACAGTCTGTTATGATCCATGTGAACATATAGCTCAGAATGACATTCAGAATGCCCCAAGGGGAAAAAGAAATCAAACTAAAAGCAATGATTTTAATATTCAAAAGACAAATAACATCAGAAACAGAATGCCACTTATACTTTATTATCTCATCCTTAAAATAGAATAAATTAAATTAAATTAAATTAAATTAAAATTTGTGTTAGATTTTCTGATTAATAACTTTCTGTAGATATACTTGTAATTAAAATAGTAGGATGCACAATATCTCTTTTAAAGATCTAGCCACACCTACTGTAGAGGCTTGATAGAAGATATTTCATCACTTTATCTAACACTGCTAAAATTTTATACTTTGGTTTTGTCTTTCAGAAATCTTTCAGAGCTATTTCATGATCTATACGTGTAAATATATACATATGTATATGAGCATATTATGTATTATATATATACACCTTGCATATTATACAATTATATTTGTATTATGCATACTATAAAATAGGGATTTTTTCTTTTTTTTTTTTTCTAAATGAAACTATTAATTAACTATTACTTACAAAAACTATGATCATAAGAGCTCTTAAACTCTCTTTAAGTGTTTTGTATGTTTCCAAATTGAAAATAATTTAATTTTATTCTTATTCTAACATTCATGAATTACTTTGAAAAACCAAGTGATTACTACCACAGAAGTCTTGAATCAGTTAATGTTTGTGCTAGAAGAAAGCTGCAGCCAAAAATTTCCTCTTTCAAGTTTTCAGGCCAGCTTTATTCTTTAAAATGAAATCTTCCATGAACAAGTACTGTCATGTGTCATACCATAAGCACATCTTCTTGGACATCCAAAGCTTATTTAAAAGGGCTCTCTTTCAAATGTCTCCCACCCATACTCTGCAGTTCTTTTGTTGCAAGCCATTCAAAAAACACTTGAAAAGATGGAGGAGGAAGTGAAATGAAGTCACAACATATGAAGTGCAAGTATTGCACACATGCATAACCGTCTGTAGGCCAAGCTTTGAAGTTCCTGTTTGGCAAAACTGAAGCTTCTTATCCTTATTTCCCCAAACACTTGGGAGAAAACCACTGCTTGAAAGCCAGTCCTGGCAGCAAAAACATTTTGTCCAAAACAACCACACAGCAAGTGATTTAACATGTGCCAGGAAAAACTTGACAAGAAGAAAGCATGATTTTAACAGAAATTTTGTCATGGGGGAGCACTTTTGAAAAGATTATTGATGTACTCTTTTTTTCAAATATACTTTTGTCTTGGTAATCCCACTTTATCAGGCAGGTAGATTTTTTTTTTTAGTATGAGATCCCTTATCCAGTTTCTGCATCTCAAGTCCATCAGGAACAACATGAATTAAATTACCTCTTTAAATGTATACTTATTATTTGAAGATTAATCCCTTTCTCCCTAGCAATATTTTGGTGTTGCATATTTTGTGGTTTGGTTTTCTTTTTTTTTTTTTCAAGAGCATTAACAGAGTAGTAACATTAGTAGATAATGGAAAATATGATACATGAAATGAAACCTATTTCATAATTGGCAAATAAAAAATGAAATGAAGTACCATATGCACATATATAAGTAAAACATTTCTCCAGCTTGTTTTCTTCACTGAAAGAATGTTGTTGGCTTCCCCCCCCGCCCTTTATTTCCATAAATCAGTGTTGCACCAGGAAAAATCAAGCATGTCTACATTCTGAGTGACTGCCAGTGAAAGACTGACCAAAGCCCTTTCAGATCAGTGAATATCTTTCATTGGGTTCAATTGCCAGATAAGAAAGAGAAATATACTTGGAGAACAACTGCCTTCTCTGCATACTGAGCCATTTGATGAAAATTAGTGAAAAGTGCCAATAAGTTGTATCAGATATATACTACTGATCTATTTAGAACTCATCCTATGTATAGTAAACAGCTTCTACTATTTTCATTTTCCCAGACTGATGAAGGTACACAAAGAGGATATACATTAGCAACCTTCAGTAAGGGACTATGTTACAAAATATTGCAAATAAAAGTGATTTTATTGTAACTTTCTATAAGGTTTAGTTATCAGAAACTTAGGAGGAAGGCAAAAAAGTAAACTTTCATTGTCCTTCTTTCCATTTGTCCTTTTCGTTTTTCATCTTTTCTGATTACTTAATTTCTGTCTTATTATTTGAAAGTGACAGTCCACATCTCAGGTTCAACCAATATTCCATAGATAATAGTGCATGTCTGCCACTAACAGTTTCACAGCAATGAAAATTATGATCCTTACCCCATAACAAAGTTTGCAAAAATATAAAAGAACTGTATTAAATTAATTCATTTTCTGAAGAAACCCTTGCTCTATAAGAAAATTAGACATTCCCTAGCTCTTGGTGCTTTAGGCCATAGTTTATTAGTTCAGTACAAGTATCTTTCTTCTGAATATCCAGAACTGTACATGACTGCTCTCTTTGATCTTCAGTGAATCATGCACTTATGCCTCACATGAACTTTTAGGAAATAAGACTTTCTAAATTTTGCAAACTAAATGCTATTCATTTATTATGCTCCTTTTTTCCTCATGGTCGGTTTTATTCAGAGCAAAGAATGACCTTTAAGAGCCTGTCTTGATGAAAACCAACCAATATTAAAGCACAGCTGTTTGGAATCAACACAGTGGGGGGAACAATTGTTTTATGACCATGCTTTTGTCCTACACAAATACTGAAGCTTATATTAAAATTAGATAAATAAAAAAAAAAAAAAAGTAGGGCAGATGAGATACATCAAGGTGAAAACTGCAGAAAAAGGAATTAAATGAAATTGAAATATGTTTAAAATATATATATATATATTTTAATGTGTTCTGGTTCATACTCAACTCTTCCTCTAAAGAACTGAGAAAAAAAATCTGGTTTGCATTGGATAAATCTGTTGCTTCAATAAGGAAAATAGGCATTATGTAGTTAATTGACAGTGGTGTAGCTTTGTGCTTTTAATTATTTGAAATTAAAAACAGTCTCTAGAAACTGCAGAGGGAACTTATGTTGAGTGGACTAGTGAAAACTTGTCGGAAACTTATATTATGGAAGATAGCTCCAAATTATATTACTTTTCTGGAGCTTGCTTTGTCATTTCAAACTGCTAAAGCATGTTTTGGTCTCAAACACTGACTTGTATTTCTCATGATATGACAGATACTTGTATTGGAAAAGAAAATGAAAAAAAAAAATTCTTGCCATTAGGAACAAGATGTGAAAGGAAGTGGTAGAAAAGAGAAAAGGGGTGGAGAAAAAATAGAACAATCAACGGGTTATTTAGATATAAAATTAAAGAAAGAGGAGCATGTCCAGAGAAGGGCAAGGAAGCTGGTGAAGGGTTTAGAGAACAAGTTTTATGAGGAGCAGCTGAGGGAACTGGGGTTGTTTAGCCTGGAGAAAAGGAGGCTGAGGGGAGACCTTATTGCTCTCTACAGTCCCTGAAAGGAGGTTGCAGCAGGTGGGTATTGGTCTCTTCTCCCAAGTAACAAGTGATAGGACAAGAGGAAATGGCCTCAAGATGCACCAGGGGAGGTTTGGATTGAATATTAGGAAATATTGGATATTAGGTATATTATTATTATTGCTGCTACTACTACTACTACTACTACTATTACTATTTTACTTTATTTCAGTTCTTATACTGTTCTTATCTTAACCCACAAGTTTTCTCACTTTCACTCTTCCGATTCTCTCCCCCATCCAACTGGGCCAGGGCTGGAGGGGAGTGAGTGAGCAGCTGTGTGGTGCCTCGTTGCTGGCTAGGCTTAAACCATAACATGATCTTAAAGGTCTTTTCCAATCTAAACAATTCTATAGTTCTATGATTCTAACATTTTCTAGGGAGTTAATAGTAAGGAGGGCGCATCTACCTACAAGTCCTATAAAAATACTCTGAGATTTCATTCCAAGATGGAATTCTCTGATTTCTTTTGTAATACTAGGTGATGTCTACAGTAGCATATAATGAGGACCAGTAGGGGTAGATCTATAGAGCAGAATAGCTGGTGCTGTGGCCTTGGTGTCCACACTATACATATTTCACTGATTTTTTTTCTTCAAACTAGTTCCACCCCGATGTCATGAACTGCATGTATGTATGGCATTTTGGTATAGTTCTGAATCACATTTTTCAGCTTCATCTGAAAAGAATTCAGTTCAAGCACTCAGGTACCACTCCATGATGCAATGTAAAGCACAGTAGCAGGGATAACTGGGAGATCCATTCCAAAATCTCACTCCTGATCCAGACTGAGAAAGCAATGTAGATGAACCTTCTGAGGACTCTGCCGACACATTGAATAAATGTAGAAAAATGTAAATAAGTGTAAATAAAACTTACAGGATGCTTTATCTGCTCCCTCATGCAGTCTTCATGACCCCCAATCTGGCCCATATTAATTCTGTGAAAGTATTTCTCAAAGACCATCATGAATCTTCCATTTCCACTTGAAAAAAAGCCCAGGTATGTGGGCAAAAGATATTAACAGTCAGTATTGCAGCATTTCTACCCCGCAGCTCAGATGCATCTGTAAAGAACATTTTCCAATAGGTAGTGGAAAATTTTGATATTAATATTTGACCATTGGGGGGGGGGGGGAAGCAACACCAAGGTTTGATCTCTACCATCAGTCTATTTTCTTACAGGTGGTATGACTAAAGAATTTGAAAGAGAAACTCAGAAAAAGGTAGAGACTGAACTAGCTCAGAACTTCCTAGATTCCCTTCCCCTTTCTTCCTGTATTTCATTCCTCAAAAAATTAGGCGGACACAGCCCCAGGCTTTATTCACTAAAAACTGTGTTTACTTAGAATAAAGTTTAACATTAAGATTGTGTATATATTACATTTGAAATATAACCATTGGAAGAGAAATTGGCAAAATGATCTAACTCATAGATAGCAAGCTTTAAAGGGCTTTGGATACCATCTCAATATATCCTTATTTATTCAGGTGCTGCACCAAGAAATAGATGGTATTCCAAAATGAGTGACATGAGTTCTTTGTATGGATAAAGATGCAAAGTGTCTGGACTTACAAACATTATAATCTTCTTTTCCTACCTTGTCTTTTCTCTTGAAAGAGGAAACTGTGACAACAGCAATTTTCTATTCTTTCCCTTCTGAACTGTTATAAAGATCCGTGGCATCACCAACAATTTGTTTTCTCCTCACCAGAATCACCTGTCACGACAAATTAGTTTTAGGCAATATTACAGTAAGGGAGTCAGGAATTAAGTTTGTGAACTCTCCCTATCTAGCACAAGAAGCTGCAAAATCCTTGCAAAGGAGGAGTGGCTATGATGACTTTGCAAGCAGCTTTGCCAGCATATGTATGAAGTCAGAATTTGGATTATTCTAGCTGAAGCATTTCTGTCAGTGGGTGAGCAAAAAAGAAACAGGAGAAGCTGTAAGCTAAGGCTATGAATATAACCTGTTACTTATTCAGTTGCTGTAGGCTAGCAAACAAATTTGGGATAGATACTGTTACCTGAGCATTCCAAAAGCTCAGTGAGAAAACTGCATTTTGTCAAAGGAGTCTGTTGGAAAGCCATTGCTAATAAAAGCATAGATGAAATGCAACATTAAAAAAGAAATAATATTTACTTTACTAAATAGTTCTATTAGGGAAAGCAAAAATTCAGGAAAAAAAGAAAGAGATTTAGAACGCAAGAACATTTGATTAATTGGGACAGTTTCTTAACTGTGTCACATCATTCTTATCATTATATGGAAATTTCAGTTCCAGCCTTGGAGCACTGTACAGAGACAATACTAAAATTGTCCTGAGGATCCTACTATTTAGGTAGACAATACACATATTTAAGAAAAAATAAGCAAAAAGCAATGAGAATGCAAAGGGAAATGAGTGATATTCATACACATTCCCCTTTTCTTTTTTATGTAGTCAATGAAAAGAAAACATGATCCTCTATAGTAGATACAAGACTTAGGGGTAAAGCATACATGTTGCTTTTATTCTGCTGTGTTAAATTTTTGAGAAAAGTTTTAAACACAGACAAGGAAATGGTACCATTTAATGGGGGAAAAAATCTGTAAGAGAATCTATAGTGTATTTGTCATCTAACCACACGTACAAGTACATTGTAAATCAATCTATGTTCAGCTAAATATATAAAGCAAAATATGAAAAAAGTTGGCATTTTTCTGTGTATAATTACAAAGCATGCAGTTTTGTGTCCTTGCAGATTTTCCTTCCTCCATTACTTGGAAGCAAAATTGACCTCAACTAACTTTAGTTTAAAATTTCTATTAAAATTTAAATTTTATACTCATATTTCTATATAATCATCATCGTCATCATTTCCTATTCTTCCTTCATGCTGGGTTCTTTAATGAGGGAATTAATCCTTCCCTCAAATACAAATTTAGTGTTTTTCAGTGCAAAAGCCTGAACACATACCTAGTCTATGTAGGCATACTCAGGCTTCTTGCCATTCATACAGAGGACTACAGAACATGAAAATGTAGTACTGTCAGCTTGTAACAGTTTAACACAGGACTTGCATATGTTTAGGAATTTCAATAGACTTCTGACAAGTTATAAAACTGTAGTTGAAATGCACAAAATTAGATTTGTACTTGAAATATTTTACCAGAGAAAAAAATGATTGATGAGAAAGAGATGAACTTATAATGTGTATTTTGATGGAACTGAGGATAACAGTTAAAAATTGATACTGGTAAAATTAGATACAGATGAACAACGTGGGATTTGATTTTCTGAATACAATATGTATGGGTAGTTTCCTGTGCTATCTTACCATTATTTATAACCCTCTTTATTTTGTTGACTTATTTCATTACCCATCACCCCTCAACTTTTACTGCTGCAACTATAAATAGATTGACTACTTCTGGTTCTTTTTGGAAGTTCTGTTCACAAGTGACTTTTTGTCTGTTCTTCTAAATACTTCTGAATTGCTTTCTGACAATTTTTGTGAAGATAAATTACTTTAATACCAAAATGAAGTACAATATGTACAGTATAAACCATATAAAATTTATGGTGTAATTACAAGTCTTTTTTTCCTTTGTTTTGGAGAATTAAAGTTAAGAATTAATTGGGACAATTGAGATTGAGAAACAAAACCAGACAAAAATCTTCTCTGATGATTCTCAATATGCCTAACACTTCCCAGCGGATGTGAGAAAAGCAAGTAGCAGATCCTGGACTTTCAGGAGGTAAGATTTCAACTTGTGCCGGGTAGGCAGATAGGCAGGTTCTCATGTGAGGCTTCCCTGAAAGACAGAAGAACTTGGGTAAACTGGTCTTTTGTCTGGGATGACCTCTCCAAGGAACAGGGGTGTCCATCCATTTGCAGAACAAAATAGGCAGGCATAGCTGGGGGTCAGCTTGCCTGAGCAGGAAACTCTTGACTGAGCTCAAATACAGAAAGTAAGTGTGTGGCAGGTGGCTTCCTTCAAGGAATGTTATAGCATTGCCTGGGCATGCAGTGAACAATTTAGAAAAGTCAAAGCTGCCCAACTTAACTGGAAAATAGCACTTATGTGAAGTTGTTTAAATCTATTTGACAACACTATAAATAATTTCCTGTCTTCCAGAAGACTTGCATTTACAGTCATTTTAATTCATGTATCTCAGGGTCATCAATAATGTCATTTTATACTCCAATATTTGGATTTAGAAAACGAAAAAAAAAAAAAAAAAGCTTTTCCAATAATGGATTAATATTTTAAGCTTACTCTTTAGTGCCATGGCAATGACAAACCCATGCTTATGGTAGCTGAGTTTAAGTGTAATCTGTGAAGATAACATGTGACTTATTTTATAAAATATATTTCCTTCCACATGAGAAATTAATTAGGTTGATTTCCCTTTTTATTCCTTTTCACAGAAAATAGAAATCTAATATTTATGAGCTGTTAGCACAGTTCTAGCACTAACAGCACTACTTCAGTAATGATCCTCTTTTCATAACTGATAGTGTCTCAGTAACAAGTGTATAATTAGGAGAACAAGTTACTTCCTGGAAACCCAGTACAAAGTTTGTATCATTTTGTATAGGACTAGAATTACTCCTTTCCTCACCATAGCTGGTAGAACATGATGGAGTCTTATATTCTTCATTATTCCTCTGCTTTCTCTATGATAAACAGTTATTAATTTTGAGTTGGGGTGATTTACTGACAGAAGCCGGCTGAAAAAAAAGCATCAGGAGGAGTTAGATAGATTAAGAATTATCAGGGAACTTCTTCCCTCTGCCATGTGTCTGTTCACTATATATGCTGTTCTAGTTCTGGCCTCATCTCAAGCCCATTTCAACTTCTTTTGTATGAAATGGATCTAAATGTTTATAGCGCAGTATTCATCCAGAGTACACCAATTTGCACAGAAGCAAATAAAATACTATTTTAGCAGCTGGAAAAATATATACATGCTCCTTTCTGACATTTTTCTTTCTGTCTTTTCCTAAGTCAAAAATTTAGATAACTGGTAACACTTTTAGTTAAAAAAAAAAAAAAAAAAAAAAAAAAAAGGAAAAAACAAATGAAACCATCCCTTAACTGTGAAAAATTAAACTTCAGTCTAGGACAGAGGCTGATATTATCTGTATTTTTTAAGTGTTTTATTTTGTCACATTATTGTAATGAGTTCTGCCTCCTAAATAAGGGATAAAAGCTATCAAAACAGGACGTATTTGATAAGAAAGAGCAGGCTTACTTCCATGCTTCATCAATAATCCCTAAAGAAATATTCTGGGTGTAACAGAACTATTTTACCATCAAGTCTGTCAAATGTCCCTTGAGTCATCAGAATTAAATATCAGCCTTATGACTGACTGTAGATTTTCCATCAAGAAAACGGAAGGCTTTACTATAATCACACTCTGATTCCAGCAATTTCTGTGCTGTGAAAAAAAAAAAAAAAAGAAAAAGAAAAAAAAAGGTAAGATGTTACCCACCCCAAAAAAAAAAAAAAAAAAAAAAAAAAAATACAGCAACTTCTTGAACAAAAAGTCTGGGACAAGTCAAAGAAATATGAATGTCAAATTGCTTCATGACTGTTTCACATATGTTCTCTATAATTATATACTCATTCATTTCCCTTGTTTTGCTGTCACTCTAAAGTTACTTTCACACCTATTTTTGACACATAGAACTGTGCTTTTACATTAGGCAGACAAAACTAGAGTCTGAGCCAAGGAAAAGATTTAAGCACAATGTAGGCTTTCCATATAGGCGATTTTCAGTATTTACTAATTAGATACACTTAGAGACTGCAAAAATGGCACAAGACTGCATAACAGGTAATTTAATTGTAAAATTATACATATCTAGTTTAAACCTCTTCACGAAGTGTCTTTTTGATAGGTTATGTCTTCTCAAATACATGGCTAAGGAAAGAAGCTTATATAGACTGATTGATTTAAAGTTTTTGGTTACTTTTCAGTTTGATTTAATAAAATGTTTTGGATAAAATGGGAAAAAACTGCAGTTGAGTCAGTCATTATAAACACTGTAATGACTTCAATTAGTTCCAGTAGGCATGAGACTAACCTCTGTTTTGTGCTTCTTATGCTTTGGAAACTTTTGATTTGTCAAACTGATTAGGTGAACTATATTTTAGATGTCTTCCTAGTTACAGTGGTTGAATTCAGAAAGTTGTGTGGGTAGACCTTAAATTTATTTCTCAAGAGCAGCCCAATGCAGATGCCTTCTTATGAGAATGAACTTTAAACAAGTACTACACTCAGGGGCTTAAAAAAAAGTTTTTTGATGGTTAGATATGGCTCTGGGTCTAACACATCTTAAACCAGGTGTCAGAATTTTTCGATTCCTGGAAACATCAACCTACTCAAAATTCTCCAAAATTGGCAGAAAAAGACAGCAAAATAGATATAATCTTAAAGCAGCTACCTTAACACAAAATAGATTTCCCCATTTCTTCTCTCAGAGGGCCCTAATCTTTTGACACACAAGACTGATGTGTTATCAAAGGCAAGTGGAAGCTTCGCGTGTTTTTGGTTTTGTAACATGAAATGTAAACATGTAAATGGGACTCGTGCATTGACAGATATTCCTCAGTATTTTGTCTGCATTTAGATTCTTTCTTTGTGGTTTTATGGAACAAACTAAATCCATAGATTCCAAGCTTCTTACAGATTTTTTTAAAAACAAAACCCAGGCAAATTAGTCTAAGCAGGTATAATTCAGATAAAATCTGCTAAAAACTTTATCCAGTTAATTGAAATGAAACAATGCAACAGTCAAAGAATAGGTCAGTAGGCTCAGAATATGAAACATCTCAATTAATAGGAGTGGCTAATTGATTTGAACGATGAGGATGCCCATTAAAACAAATTACTTTGTTAGCTTATTTTGAAAGAAATTAAGAAAAAAATTGTTTTATTTTGTTTTGTTTTTTAATTTAAGAACTTAGCATGTGTCCTAGATGACGTCATCTTATACAAGGTAATGAAATTTCAGGTGCCAACTCTCACTCAGCCTTTTAGAGGTACCCTTTCAGAAATATTGAGCACAGAGCCATATGACCGAATTCCTAATGCAGGAGTGTAAGTAATGCACAGCTCAGAACAAGCGCAGGCTTTGAGTTTTCCTTATGCAACAACTAAGTTTCTAACTTGCAGTCAAATGAACTGAGGTTATTTAAATTTTAAAGCATTTTAATCTTTCTGGATTTCTCACCATAAGACACAGGCACACCAGAGACACAAAACCCAGTTCCCTCAGCCACTCCTCATAAGACTTGTTTTCTAACATATTCCTAAATATTCTTTTAATGACTAATTAACTACTGATGAGTTGTTCATAGCCCTAGAGCCTCTGTCATCATCCCACCCACACACTTTTAAGGCCTCTCTTATCATGCATTCACTTCTCTACACTGTGTTTTATTCTAGGCTCACAGTTTATTCTACACAGACTCATTTGGTTTTAGCATTTAATAGTTACAGACATATATCAAAATTATTACAAGAACAGGTGTTATGTCATACTGTTGTACAAACGCAAGCTAAATCTAACACAACTTTAAGTAAAAATTTTAAGTAAAAATCACATGGATGTTTGACAACTGCTGTTACAGTTAAGCCAGATAAATAAAGCTCTAGAAAGGCCAAGACAAGTGCAGACACAGCGGTCCTGCGAACTCACTGTCCTGAGGCCTTGGAGATTTTGGGCAAAGCCTTTGGCTTTTCAATAGCAATGACAATACTATATTTACTCAGCTACAGGGCTACACAGAGAAAGGAATTTAGTATGTTAATGCCTAAAATTCGTACTTCATACTTAGGGTGCTTAGAAGAGGGTAGAATGTGATAGGTTTTGTCCACCATTCTAAGAATTTTTTGTATGTTTTAGCCAATTTGTATTTGATGTTAAGGTGCAGAAACATTCTTCAATGAATGCAAACTACAGCTCCTAGCAAATGCAAAAACCTTTTGCCTGTAGAATCATGCTAGCAGTTGATGATCTAGTCAAGCCTCATATTTTCCACACACAAAAAAAAGGAGGAATAGACAACTGCAAAATAAGAATAGAAACTGCTATGACTGCCTATAGGTGTTTGATTTTTATTTTATTCTGGGCAGGTGTATCTTGCTGCTGAGAGGAAAATTAATTTAGACAAGTGCTTTATCTCCTAAATTACTGTTTAATAACCGAGCAGAATCACACAGATAGAAATATTTTTTTTTTCTTTGTTTGTGAAAGAAAGGACATCAGAGAATATTTTCAGGATATATCTGAATTGCACAGTGGCATTTCTAAGTATCTGTTAAAGGAGGAGATTATGCTGTTCTTCCATTGTTCTCCCCAAATATTTTCTGCGTCATTAACACTAAGAAACTTCTCACACTGTGCATATGGTTTGTTTGGGAACTATGTGTGCAGAAGGAGCAGGTGCATGGCCCAGGGGTCTGGAACCCAGGTTCCTAAATGCTAGTCATTGTAGCATTTAGCATTAAGTCACCTACATCCCCTATGGCTCTTTTCCCAAATTCCTCACAGTTCATGGAAAATGAAGGCAGGAAAAAGTGTCTTAATATTTTCATTCAGCAGTTTAGAGAGAGAAATGAGGTCTTTATCTCAGTTTTATCACCCCTGAGCTGTCCTTCAACTTTTAGTCTGCAAGACCTGCAGACTGCCTTAGAACAATCTTTCCTTGTATGTAATTTGTGTTCTTTATCAGTAGGTTTACTACAGTGAATAAAACTATAATTGTGCTTATCCATTAAGCAGGACAATCTAACTAGATGTGTAGTGGGTGGCATCATTTAGGGTAGCATCACTAAGAATCCATGAAAGAACAACAAATTTAAGTTCAGATTCTTATTTGAGATAATTTTTCTCCCATGATGTTTGTTGGCAAAAAAAATGCCACTGGTCATCCCTGCTTAATTTGATGGAAACAAAAGAGTTATGTTAGGAAATAGCATATTACATATAGTTAAAATATGGAAAAAATATTTATCAATCAGAAAACATTTTTTTCTTTGTGAGACATGAATCCTTTTAATGCTATCTACTAAAAGTATTTGCTTAGACTGCCTGTAAGAAATTTTCATGAGGTTTGATAACATACTTTTTTATAAGACTGAAGACAAAACAATTACAACATATAGGATGCCTAGAGAAACTCCAAACTCATACATATGAACAAACCTACAGATGCATTTCATTCATATTTATACATATGGCCTGATCCAAAACCAACTGAAATTTGGAATCGCTTTGCATTGACTTCAGTGAGCCTCAAATTATGTTTCTCACTTAGGAACTTTATTGTGTTTGGGTCCAAATGTGTGAAATTATACACTGCTTAAGTGTTTGCGGAATAAAGTCCAATGTTTTGAAACAGCTATTCTGTAGTCCATAGTGTGAAAGTTTGAGATTTGTAGTAGTGCCAATTCAACCTAGAAATTACATTTCCCATGGAAATATTTTGTTTCTGTCTGAAAGCCTTCTATTTTTTGTACTTTGATATACCTTGAGCAATTCTTGCAATGTTAATTTAAAGTAAATTTCAAATAAGTTATCACAAATACTGTAAATGGACTGGAAGCTTGAAATTGTACTTACAGATGATGTGGTTTAACCCCGGTCAGCAACTAAGCACCACACAGACACTCACTCACTCCCCCCACCCCTGTGGGATGGCGGAGAGAATCGGAAGGGCCAAAGAAAGAAAATTCGTGGGTTGAGATAAGAACAGTTTAATATTTAAAATAAAACAGCAATAATACTAATAATAATATAATGAAAAGGAAAATAATGACTGAGAGAGAGATGAAACCTTGGAAGAAGAGGGAAAGAAAAAAAAAACCAAAACCAAAGCTAAACAACAAGTGCTGCAACCGCTCACCACCCGTCGACCGACGCTGCCGGTCCCCGAGCCGCGATCGCTGCTTCCCCCAGCCAACTCCCCCCAGTTAATATACTGGGTATGACGTCACGTGATATGGAATACCCTTTGGCCAATTTGGATCAGCTCTCCTGGTTGTATCCCCTCCCCTCCCGGCTTCTTGTGCACCTGGCAGAGCATGGGAAGCTGGAAAAGTCCTTGACTAGTGTAAGCACTACCCAGCAACAACTAAAACATTAGTGTGTCATCAACATTATTTTCATACCAAGTCTAAAACACAGCACTATACTAGCTACAGTGAAGAAAATTAACTATCCCAGCTAAAACCATGACAACAGATTATGTTAGAAGACATTCTGTGGTTTTCTCTCCATCCCACTGCACATTTTGTAAACTTGTCTTGGCTAAAGTTTGTTATTGGGAGTAGGGGAGGAAAGTATCAGCATTATCTGCAAAAAAAACCCAGTTCATTTGAAGATTCTTGTCTTCTGTCCAAATATACGTTAAGATTAAAATATCTCTTCTATAAAAATAGCTTTGTATTTATGATAATTAAAATTTTCCCAGAGAGTTCTGTGCTATGTATTCTTATGGAAAAAATATGTTTGCAGTAGCAAAGAGATAAGAATCATCTGGATTCGGTTTATAATTGTGGGATAGTAAGTCATATTAACAATGAGAACTTTTTTAGATTTAGCTAAATCTAAACTGTTTATCCTTCCACTAGACACTGTTGAATTACTGCATAATCATTTCAATGTTTCATTTTTTTTATAAATTAAAATACAGTGACAAAAGACTAACAGAATTACTTCAGTGTTTTAAATTTAAAAAGGGGTTTTTAACAATATAAATTGCATCTTAAAATCAGGCCTCTATTCAATATTTTACTATTTTTTTTTGTGAGAAAACTAACAAAACTTCATATTGTTTAATATATAAAATTAAAAAAAGGGAGGTGAAATACAGTCACAAGATCCTTTTAGCAAAGGTGAGAATCAAGAGTTCTAAGTTCCTTTTCAATGCTTTACTGTTAAACTATGCTGCCTTATAGGAACAGAGAGGAAATGGAGAATCAACTATGACTCTTTTAATGAAAAACTTATTTTCTAAAAAACTCCCTGTATGTAACATTTCCAGAAATAGCAATGCATGCCATACTGAGTATCTAGTGAGTGTCAGACTGAATCCCAACTCATTCCTTTTTCAGTCCTCTTGATTCTCACAATGGCAAAACACTGGATGACAGGAATATAATTAAGAAATATTCATCCTTAATTTTTTCCCTAAACATCTTTATAGGCCACAGGTGCAGGTGATGATTATGATGGACATGTGCTGCCCATTCCACTATGTGTTCTGTAGTCTTCAAAACAGTAGTGAGGATGGTATGGTGATGATAGGCATAACAACAGTGGTCAGTTGTGGCATCATGATGGTGTCAGTCCCTGCCATAGTGGTCTCTACCTTCTCCTTTGATGGGAGAAGGGCTCAGGAACAACTTTAAGAGAATGAACAGCTGTATTTGCCACTGCTGAGGCTGGCAGTTCTTCCCTGCAGGGCAGACAACGGGTGGGTTGACCTTTTTTTCTCTGGCCGTAATTCATGTGTTTTTTGTTTTTGTTTTTTTTTTTTTTTCCCTTAGAAATGAGTGTAAACCATATATACAAGAATCTGGAGAGAAACCAAATGATTATGGAAGACAAAAGATGAAAAAAAAAAGGTGGAGAGGGGTGAGGGTGTTAAAGGGTCACAAATGTAAAACTGAGGAACAACAGGTGGACAGTGAGCAGAGAACCCTTGATGGGTCTAATGGTGTTCTACCTGGAGATGAGAGAAGGAAAAAGTAAGTCTCACAGTTGGCAGGATCCCTTTCTTTAATCTATTATTCCTGATGGAACATGGTAGTTGTCTAGGACTACAACAAGGTTGGTGAGAAATTCACTGAAATGAGATTTTTTAAAACTGCAGAGTGGCTTTACACTTCCATTCCTATTTTCTCTCAGAATACAAATTGAAATACTTTTTTTTTTTTTTTTTGAAAGGGGAAACACTCAGTTGAGACAAAAAGATTTGAAAACAAATCTTTTGTTGTATGAGTAAGGGTTCAGCAATTATCAGTGGATTTCTTGGTTGTAGCAAATAAAATATGGTCTCTTTTTGGAATCTGCTTCTTCCAATCTCCAAGGTTTGTTCCATATTTCTCCTTACCAAGAAGTCTTCCTTTCTTTACCTGCATTGCAGACTGATTGATTTTTATTCTTCATTGTGTACCTGCCCCACTTTGCACTCCAGTATATACTACCAACAGAGTTATGCTTAGTTATTCCAAAAACGGAAAAACCTTTTACTCTGCTTTACTTAGTCACAACTCAATTGTAAGGCAAGACAAGCAAGTGATTTTCCTTTTTGCTTCCCAAAGTTATATTAAAAAAAAAAAAAAGTGTTATTCTTTACACATATAGTAAACAGTGCCAAAAAAAATGGAAGCTGTTGTGGTTTAGCCCCGGTCAGCAACTAAGCACCACACAGCCGCTCGCTCACTCCCCCACCCTTGTGGGATGGGGGAGAGAATCGGAAGGGCCAAAGTAAGAAAACTCGTGGGTTGAGACAAGAACAGTTTAATAATTAGAATAAAACAGCAATAATACTAATATAATGAAAAGGAAAATAACGAGCGAGAGAGAGATGAAACACTGGAAGAAGAGAGGGAAAAAAAAACAAAACCAAAACTAAACAACAAGTGCTGCAACCGCTCACCACCCGTCGACCGATGCTGCCGGTCCCCGAGCCGTAATCGCTGCTTCCCCCAGCCAACTCTCCCCAGTTAATATACTGGACATGATGTCACATGAGATGGAATACCCTTTGGTCAATTTGGATCAGCTCTCCTGGTTGTATCCCCTCCCCTCCCGGCTTCTTGTGCACCTGGCAGAGCATGGGAAGCTAGAAAGTCCTTGACTAGTGTAAACACTACCCAGCAACAACTAAAACACCAGGGTGTTATCAACATTATTTGCATACCAAGTCTAAAACACAGCACTATGCTAGCTACAGTGAAGAAAAGCAACTATCCCAGCTAAAACCATGACAAAGCTATACCATCTATTGCACTAGGCAAGTATGCAGTGATAAGAGGTTTCAGTTAACTATGAGGGACTACCCTGCAGCAGGCTACAAAAAACACAGTCTATTGCTTTATACGAATAGAAATAGATGAAAGAGTGGTTTTCAGAGACCATCTAAGGGAAACTTCAGTATGATTCAGTGGGTTCTTGCATACAAAGACAAGATGAGTTACTAAGTAGGAGAAATCAAGCAAATACAAATATAATCTGAACTTCTTGTTGCAAACTGATCTCTCTAGATGAGTATCTACTTTTCTCTCAGATAAAATAGATTTTACACAGTTTAAATAGTATTAGACTGTACTGATTTGAAAGAATGTAAAGAAGGAAGGACATCAACTGCAAAATCTTGTTCTTAAGAATACAGGAGGGAAATTCTAATGATTTGATTTACTGAAGAAAATTATTATCTAGCCTTGTTAGCTTGTTCATTTCTTAGCAGTTTAACAATGGTATAGTATTGTCCTCTTCAGGAGGACTTTGTTATTTACAACCTCCTGGTACAATACTTTCAAATTCCCATGCTAGAAAAGAACTGCTTTTGCAAACAGAATGATCCCATTTAAGCCAATCAAACTGTTTATGTCCTGTAACAGGAAAGAATTCTCTAGGAAGTAGCTTACTCCTTTTCAGTATTAGGGTTATTCAGTTTTGTTCTGATGAAGTTAAGCCAACAGAATGTACTGCAAAAAAAAAAAAAAAAAAAAAAAAAAAAAATTCTCTGAGATGCATTCATTTAGTGCAAAAAAATCTATTTTTGATCTTTACAGACCACCAAGCTTCATCATTAATGTATAGAAAATTTATAAAACTCTGCATTACAAGCTTCTCAAGAAAGTACAAACATGAGTTTAGCTCCTGAGGGGACTTTTAGCAGAATACCAATAAGTGCTCAAGTTTAACACTGAAATGTAATATAGATGTAGCTTATGATAACAGCTGTGTGCATCATAACATTAAACTTCTCTAAGCATGCACTAGCAGTAAATTCTAAAGTTGTGTGAGAAAGGGGAGACACAAAAATGGCCTGAGTCTAGAAGCTTACAGAATGAACCAAATCAAATTTTTCACATATTAAATGTAGCTTATGAGTAGTTCTGCTGCAGCCAGTAGGTAAGTACAATTTTGTAAATATATATAATATCTGTTATTCCAAATCTTTCACATATGTAAATTAATTAATGCTACAGTTCCTTTTTCTGTAATAGTTAATTGCCCTTTCCACAATATGTCCCCAAATGAGATGCAGAATTTTTTCACCAAACCAAATTATTTCTCAAAACATGATGCCACCTATACCAAGTCACCTCACAAAGTCAGAAATAGAATAAATATAATAACATGGATAATAAAGCTAATCTTACAGTTAGCAGATTGAAATTCTTGGTCAGTATGAAACCTTATGTAAAGCCTTTTTTGTTTAAGGGATAAGTTAAGACCTTCTGGTGTATATGGGAAGTTTTACTTAATCCAACTTCGGAACAAACCCTGAGTTGTCAAAATTAAATCATTTCTAACAAAATCCTCTGTCACACAAAATATTCTGGCTGTCCTTTATGATTTTTAGTGTTTTCTTGCATGTTCACAGTACAGAAGACTAAGAGAAACATTTTATTCTTGGGAATCCAACTAATCCCATCTTTATAAATAAATCTTCCTTCCTTTCTCAGCTCCAGATATTTCTCTCTTGGGGTTTTCATATCACTTTTGTTCCAAGATTTCAGTTACAACTTCTCCAGTTCCTCCCTGATCCAGGAAACTTTTTCCAGTCTCACAGAAGCTCATGAATTCTTGAACACCTTCCCACCTCCCCAGCCCCACCCCCCCTTCCATTTTAGTCCCTTAAGACATAAACTATGTCTATATTAGTAATTAAAATGAACCAGGGACCACCTTCTGGTCCTGAGGCAAAAGGCAGAGCACAGATAGTGCAAATATTGCTAAACTCTTATTTTCCCTCACCCTATACCTCTGAAACAATATATATATTGCCAAACTGGAACTGTCCTTGGTCCATGCTGTCTTCTAACATTGGAAGAGAAGATGGCACATGCCAAAACCATGCCTGGGAACCTCCTGACAATTAAGTCTAGCTGAAAAATTGCAGGACTGTCCCTGTGCCCATAAATTGGCTGAATTTTTGCCTTGCTTTCATGACTTCTCTTGTGTAGACCTACACAAGGATTTCATATAGAATTTCCTAGGTTACCAGTCTTTCTTACTGTTACTGTCCTCACAGAGACTCTCTTGCTCAGCGTTGCCAAAGTTACATTTCCTTCTTCTTTCAAGCTGTATCATATTCTGAAGAGTTCCACCTGATTAGTATCTGCCCCTGGTTTCATAACATGGGCTCTGTTCCTATTTAGTGAGTGTTTCCCTCAAAGTTTAATGTCACAAAGTAAAGGCTAACATTTGGTTCTGTTAGTTCTTATGCAGGAAGACATCCCCTAAGCTGCATTGCAGCTGGAAGACATCCCCTAAGCTGCATTGCAGCTTACCATTTTCGCAACAGTAAAACACTGATCTCTGAGCTAGGACTCAAAAAGAAAGTTATCTTTATTTTGGCAACAGCTACTGTAGCAAATCAAGTGATGTTGTACACACGTGGGGAGAGTTTAGTGGAGTACTATCAAGCTTACTAACTTGTGAGGCTCAGAAGAGGAAATATCCACTAGTCTTTGATAAATTATTTAAAAAGTAAGAGAGGTCAAACTGTATAGAATTAGAGCCACTATCTAGTACTGCATGTGATTTAAGAAGCAAAATTAAAGAACTTTTACTGAAATGAGTTACTGTACGCTTTGTTAGTGTGTACATGGAATGAACAGCTTGATCTGTAATTTGCAAGATGTTTGAAAACAAGTCTGGGTTTTTTTATTATGGCTTTGAAAGAAATGTGCATACCATTTAATATATGTCATGTACTTTTAAGTATCAGCAAGTTTTTCGTACTTAAAAAGAGCTATAACCATTAAGTTAACAGAACTAACTTCTACTTAGAAAGTATATTTCTAAGTATTTGTAAGGTAATTAAATAACTCAGAAGCAAATTTGCAAATAATTTGTAAACAAAAGAACTGAGAACAACAGCTTTAATCAATGAATACACAGTATATATTATTAAACTGGGGAAAAGCAAAAATACCTCCAGTTACAAAAAAAACCCAGTTAAGATTCACAATATGTCTACTGAGTCATCTTACCTATTAGAGCACTTTAAAAAATTATTTGAAACACTCTTTAAGATGTTAACCTGTGCAACCAAGCAAGCATAAAATTAAACTATATTTCCTCTTGGAGCTGAACTAGCACTGCACCATGACTTGCCCTTCTTTCAACATCATTCCAGTGTTATATGAAAAGACCAACACTTTTTGTCAAGTAACAGGCACACCTATATTAAATGTAAGTGGAAATACTGCTTGAAGGATCTCATCTTCATATTGTTAGTGCTATTTGTAGTCATAGGGTTTTTTTTTAATTTTTACTTTTTATGAGTATTAGTTTTTATTATTTCATTTATGAAGAAGTCAGTGAGGTCTCCTTGAAAACACAGACTATTCTTTTGAAGTCTAGCAACAGGGCTGATATGCTAAATAGATGTTTATAATGTTGGCATGAGTTAAGCAATATGTCATTTCAATTATCTCTTCAAAATTGTTTCCCAGTTTTTATTTAAGACCACAACAGCATCTGTAACAGAATATTTCTGAACCAATTTTCTACAGTGAGGTGAGAGCCCAGATAGCAAAACATAAGTGCTGAATTAAAAGCAGTGAACCAGTAAAGAACAAATTAATAAGGTTTAACTGAGTAACAATATAGTGCCATTTACGAAGTGAAAAGAAATATTGACAGAGGAAAGCGAATGGGGAAAATATACCCATTATCCAGAGCAGAGCCAACAATGTTTTGTTTTACCATTTGCAGTACTTTGTGCACTGTACCAACGTTGTTATTGATTAATGAACAGTATTAGTAAAAAATATTTACAAGATTGTAACCTAAAAAATGGTTATATTCAAAATACTTGAAACCAGAACACTACTTTATCCTCCAAAAAAATTCATGTCATTAAGGCCTTTATCTGGAACTAGAAGTCCTTCCTTTTCTTTACTAATTGCAAAGAAGATAAAAAGATAGCAAGGATATTATTTCAAGAATAAACCTGGGGGTTTTTTTGGTTTTTTTCTTTTTTTCTTTTTTTAAGCTACAGTCTGTGTTGCCTTTTTGCTTTAATTATCTCTTTTTCCATCTCTTTACAACAACAGATAGCATACTAATTTTTCCCTCATAATTGTTGAAATTAAAAAATCTCTGCTTGACAGTAACAAGAAACAAAGTACTCCTTTAAACAAAAGGAAGTGGAAGAAATTACAAGTCAGTTTACAATAGAGAAAAATAATTTATGAATGTATCATATGTAATAAAAAAGATAGACATCTAAATTATATAGAATTTTGAATTACTTGCCCGGAATGCTGTTCAGACATTGAACTGATTACATCAAGATGAACTTATTAAGGCTTCTCCTGAACAATGAGCAATGCCTCTGCTATATATTCCCTACCTGAAATTACATAACTTATTTCAGATCTGCCTCATTGGTGGGTTTTATTTTTTATTTTTTTTCTGTCTGCACCCATTCCTTTCACTCATCCAAATATCAGTTCTAAAGAGCATTAATAACAATAAAAAAAATTTAAAAAATTTGCTCACAATTCTTGTGCTATTGTATTTTATCAAAATTACTTCCATTTCTGGTTTATCAGTTTTCTGGATTTCATGTTTCAGGACTCTCTCCATTTCTCATGATCTATATGTCTTTCAATTCAATTATCTGTTATTTGCTAATAATAGTACACTCCCATTTAATGTAT
Organism: Morus bassanus; assembly: GCA_031468815.1. Classification (NCBI taxonomy): domain Eukaryota; kingdom Metazoa; phylum Chordata; class Aves; order Suliformes; family Sulidae; genus Morus; species Morus bassanus. Next base: position 52,050,950 of record CM062568.1, on the reverse strand, counting down.
ATCTTCCAACTCAGGCTTTTTCATCTTCCATCTGCAAAACAAACATCCTACCTTCATCAATACAAGCTATTTCAATTATTCTTTATGTTGTTTCGACATGGAGTGCTCTCTCTGTAAACATACACATACACACATACATTTCACTTTGTTAAAATTAACATAGCAATATTTAGTATCTGTGAATGTACCATATAATTGCAATGATGATCAATTTTCAGTAAGCTTCAGTTTCAATTTTTGGTTTACTTTTGTTCATGATTTGTTTCTTTGAGGAGGTGGTAACCTCCTTAAGAGATTATCCTTAAGATATTAAGTGATTTATTTTTAATTAACATGTAGAGCAACTTGTTATACAAATAGCTATATTTTATATTCTTTGGTAATGTAATGAGAAAAAAAACATTAAAAAATACCTAAGAAGTTTTACTGTAATTCAGTTTTAATTAATTTCTCTCTTATTCCTTTTCTTCATTTTGTTTAACATGCTGCTCTCTGGTTTGACTGTGGCACTTGTCCATTACTTCTCCTGCCAGTGTGTTAAATCAAAACTTTTAGCTATTTTAATGATACTGCAATTCAGCACAATAGGTAGGCATATCTGAAACAATGGCAATTGTTTCCCGTAAATTCTGGATGAGTAAAAGAGAATGAATTTCTTTACTCCATTTTAATTTCCAACCACAATAAGGAAACTAGTATTTTCATCAAAAAGGCAAGTTTTTCTGTTGAAGTCCATGATACGTGTAATCATTTCAGGTGGGACAGGGTGTATAGAACAGATACTTTCAAGTGATTCATGAATCACTGGTCTCATTCTAATTATTCATGTTATAAAAGTACATTTGAACAAATTGGAAGAAACAATTAAATGGAAATAAGAGGTACAAAATGTTGACATGACCCCTCAAATGGAAAAATGCATGTTATCACTGAAGCTGGGACAAGTGGGGAATGAACACACGTCAGCTGATGAAAGTGTTTGTCACTTAACAAATCAGTGCCCTAACAGTGGCTTCTTACTGCTACGTTATTCCTTAAAGCTGATGTTTATTTCATTGTAGACAACATCACAAAAAACCCCAAAAAACCCAGACAATACCACCCCCCAAAAAACAACCCAAGCAGGAAATAATGCACAGAAAGAGGACTATTAAATAGACAACAGAACACTTTAGGTGTTGGAATTTAATGCTTAAGAAAACAGCTCAATTTGGAAAGCTCTAAATTGTGTTAGGTTTGGATTAATCCCTAGCTGCATTAAAAAGTTAGAAGTCTCATGACAAATATAACAACATTTTTTGTCTTTAAGCTTAAAGCAAAACTAATATTCTTTCCATGATCATTCTTTATATGATTTTGCTACAGTAATACTGTACGAGAGGTGTGGACAGACTCTGCCACTGAAATATTCTCTTTAATGAACTTATGGCAGCAAAGGTGCTACTAATCAGAACACGAGTGGCATTTGTTTTAAACTACCTGGACAGTCTGGAATAAAAGAATATAAAGTTGCTCCAAGTCCAGGACTGATGTGGTGGAAACCAATTCTCAATTTTTTCAATTTTTCCACTTTTTTATCTTGCCTTTCCATTCTTCATAGGTGTTTTAATAATTAACAAGTTTAACTGAATCAGTGATAGAGATATAACAGCCAGATGTACATGCCAAAAAAGTATTTACTAGAAAATGCAGTTTTCTACAAAATCTCTCTACATTTTTTTCTGATCCTTTTAATAAAAAATTTTCAGAAAGATTAGTGGCAGTAGTAATGAGACTTGAAATGTAGGCTTATAGATACTATAATTCCACTCTACCTTTTTATGACATCTTAGTGCTGTAGCAGAGAGCTGTTTACAAATAGGCAGATCTCTGATTTGCCTCAGGGGAAAAGAAAACCACCAAGTATTGCTGGGGAAATAGCTTAATAAGACATTTATTTATATCAACATTGTAAGAAGTTGCAGTCTCCTGAAGCCTTCTTTAAAGATTAGTATTATATGCCAGGTGTGATTTTCATTTTCATCTCTTTTTTCTTTTAAAAATTTGCTATTTAATCATCAAATGAAATGCAGTCAGTAATTTTTCCTTGTTTACTTTCAGTGTTGAAATAAGAACTGCATAAAATAAAACTGTAAAATGGTGTACTAGGGTTTGATATGCTATACAAAAATGCAGGGTTGTATTGGATTAAGGACTGGTTTTTTAAACAGCCACTCAGTCTATAAGAAAACTTCAGCATAGAAAGCTATGATTTAAGAATGAGAAGTATCACCATTCACTAGCAAATGCAGATGTCCAGAAATTTCATGAACTGTTTGAGGCAGGAAAATTATATTCTCACATAGGATGATACGAAGTTGATCTGAGTTACAGCGTTTGCAGTGAATGGATGCTGTAAGTTTCAGTGTAATTACCCAGCCAACAACTCTTTCACTAATTCTCTGGTTTCCTCTTATTGGCAAAGATCCAAGAAGGAACATTGCTGCTGTTGGACCTGTTTCTCATTTCTTAGGAGGAACAGGGTAATACAATAATACTACTTCATCTGACAAGAAATTTTGGTAAATTTACTAGTAATGCTCTTCTTTTTTGTTTTGTTTTTTCTTCATCCTCACTTTCTTAGAATTCAAAAATTAGTGGTATAGCTTCAGAATTCCAGAAAAAGTTTTCAGTGCTTCAAAGAAGGAAGAAAACTCAATAGTTGGTATTCCTAATATCTTGAAAAATAGTTCTTTGCTTCACTTATTCACATGTACAAGATAATTAACAACATGAGAGCTTGTATGCTTGTATAGGCTAATTAAAGACCTGAATAATATTTTTGTTTTTACTACATACAATAAGGGCTTAACAAATTAATAAACAACATGAATGATTATGGAGTTATTTGATTTTGCTTTCTTTAATGAGTCTTACATTTTCTGTCAGCTACATTTTGCAATATGTGACTAAAATTACTGCTATTGAGATTAAAACCATATTACTAAACCCCCTCTTAAATACATACTCAGCCTTTTGTTTTCTGCTTTCAGTGACTTATTCTGTTCAAACTAGATAAGCATCTTTCAAACTTCTTTGAAAATTTATTTTCAGGAGTTCTTTTATAGAGAAAAATAAAGATATTTTATAGAAAAGGTAGGGCAATCCAAAACAATATTAAATGCCTTTGTGCATGCTTCAGTGTCATCATTTATATGTGTTTCACATATTTTATTCATGAGACCTCTGCTTCCTTCTCTGTTACATGTTAATTCTGCTTCACTCTGTTTGACAGCAAAGACAACCTGTTTTGGATTCAGAGTAATTTGTAAGTCAGAGGGAAATCTAAGAAATAAACTCTGGAAAAAATACTTTCCACTTTTACAGTTTTGTTAATGTCAGTTTAAATGGGCAAGACTTTGAGATGTTGACATGAATTAGCATATTGCATGCTTAGGAAAAGTTCCCCACTGAAGATGAACTAGAGATTGAAATGCTCATGAGGTTATTATGTTCCACATCAACATCTTTTAGACAGAAAAAATGACAAATGTTTTGAGCTACAGCAGTGTTAAACTGATGAAGACATTTCAAACAAAATCAAGCTTTACATAGTGCCTCCTGTAATTTTCTTCTAATAGACACTGTTGGGGAGTTAAAAAGAATAGGGATACCCCAGTGCCACAGCAAAGGAGAAGGAACTGGAAAGGTGAAGTCCCTTCATACTTTCCTCATATTTCTTTGTGTATCACGTTATCTTGGCCTACAATGGTCTAAAAAAACCAACGCAAAACAAAATAGCAAGTTAAGGGGGGGAAGGGACACACACAACCCAAAACAACAAGAAAATAGCATTTTGGAAAATGAAGATCAAAAGCAGAAAATTGAAAAAAAAAGTATATATAAAGCTAACAGATCTGAAAACCCCAGGGAAGTATCACTGTGAAGTAAAGTTGTGGAGAAACCTTTCCTTCCATGGGGAAAAAAAAAACAAAACAAAACAAAACAAAAAACAAAAAACCAACCAAATATTTTCACTAGTTAATAACTTGGATACATATAATAAATATATGACACAATAAATATATGATCTACCTTTGGGAATTTTCACTGGGTTCTGTAAAAGATGTGCCACTATTGTGTAATATTTACATATACAAGGCTTTGAGTATAACCTTTACCCTTCACTGATTTCCTTCATGTCTTTCTTTTGGTCATGTGCTTTTTACTTTTAAAGCCATGTTTGTTCCAAGCTATTCTTATCTCTGCAAATCTTTGCTTCACATATGGTATATCACATTTCTTAGGCTTTCATGTCCATGGATCTATGTGCCAGATGGGACAATGGAAAGGGCACCTTTCCATTGTCTCTATTGATGTATTCTGTGCATTCATTTCAACAGGCAACTGATGTCTGGGAGTGTATATTATATGCAAGAATCATTAAACATATCTTTTTACTCACAGATTCAGAAGAACATTTGAGTATTTGATGCACTAATTAAGAACTGGAAGCAATAAATGAATTTGGAATTTCCAATCAGTAAGTTATACCATCTAACCAAATGTTACAAGAAATTATTTTCCTTATGCTTATTCAATATAGTTTGCACCCTTTGTGCTCCACCTTGAGCTACAGGTTGAAGTAAAACATGTCTGCTGATATTGCTCAGTTTCACATGGTTTAATATAACTACAGAACACTCTAAGACATTCAAATGTCATGGGAATACTGGAGGAGTTTGGACAATTATTTTTTTGTATATAATTTAGGGAAAAATTAGTCATAGTTAATAGGTGATATCTGTACTGTAACCTCTGGAGGACTCCATGCAGCAATAGGTGGATATGCCCTGAAGGAAGCTGCAGCCCATGGAAGGCAGGAACTGTGGCCTGTGGAGAGGAACCCACACAGAAGCAGGTTTTCTGGCAGGACCTGTGAATCCATGGGGACCCACTCTGCAGCAATCTGCTCCTGAAGGGCTGTACCCTGTGGAAAGGACCCATGCTGGAGCAGTTCTTGAAGAACTGCAGCCCATGGGAAGGACTCACGTTGGAGAAGTCCATGAAGGACTGTCCTCTGTGGGAGCAACTCCTCACTGGAGCAGGGAAAGAGGATGAGGAGGAAGGAGAAACAGAGATGAAGTGTTATGAACTGACCGCAACTCCCATTCCCTGTCCCCCTGCACCACTCAGGGGGAGGAGGTGGAGAAATAGGGAGTGAAGTTGACCTGGGAAGAAGAAAGGGGTGGAGAGAAAATGTTGTTTGTTTTAAATTTTGTTGTTTCTTACCATCCTACTCTATTTTTAATGGGCAATAAATTAAATTTATTTTCCTCGAGTGGAGTCTGCTTTTTCCTATGATGGTAATTGATGAGTGACGCCCCTGTCTTTGTTCTGACTCACAAACTTTTCCATCTTATTTTCTTCTCCTGTCCTGTTGAGGAAGGGAGAGTGAGAGAGTGGCAAGATAGGGGATTTAGCAGCCAGCCAAGGTCAAACTCACCACAAAGTATCACACCTTTCATAACAATTCTTCTGGCCTTATTCTTTAAAAGACTTCTAATTTCTCAAAGGGAAAAGCTATTTCTTTATACACTGAAGATCACATACCCCATTTCAGGCTTGTTTTTCAACATTAATAGTGGCACAAAATAGGACCAATTACACATCCTATTTATAAGTAATTCTATATTTTTAATTTCACAGCCTATGAGTCATTACTGGCACAGGAAAAAGAGATCAGCAAAGAGCTTCAGTAAAGGAAATATTGCATTGTCAGTGTGTTACTACTATCACAGTATGAGTCCAATAAGGTTGCTGCAAAAATAGGGTGTATGTCAGGCTGACACCATATGCTGAAAATAGGCAAAGAATACTTTAGGTTTTTGGTCATGGGGATACAGGAGAATCACTATGCCTAAATGAGTGGTATTCTGTTTCAGTGCACTCCTGAAATATCATGGAACTGGCTCCCACTCAAGCTTACCTCCACCTCCACAGAGTAGCACATATTGTGTTCTGTTACAGAGGAACATAACACTGATAATGAAAAAATGGCCAGTGAGAAACTGTTTGGATCTTACTGAATCAAGTTTAAAAAGAAAATGTGCTGCAAGGACATGCGTTCTGTATAGAGGTAGCTGTTCACTGAATTGTGTGAGGATTAAATTGAGATACTCAAGAAAATAAGCAAACAAAATCCTTATTTGAAAGGGATTGCAGTTTATAGAAGTGACATTCATTCTGTCAAAATTTAAATCCAAGGAACTGACAAACTGAAGATCATTTTTAGGGTACTTTTATACGCACACACCAACTTTTCCCTGCCAGATTGAAATTTCAATAGCAACTTCAGCATCCTTCTACCAGATAAAGAAACACAGTATGTATATTCAGTCTCTTTCGTTGTGTAAAACAATTCCTCAGTTATCCTTCCATGCTTCCTCTCCAATCCCAAATGCATACTGCATTTTTTCCTTAAGCTATTAATATATAATAACTATGAACACAAATTCTTAGCTGTGTAGAGGTAGATTTAAAATTATGTTAATGTTTTGTGGGGGTTCGGTGGTTACTTTTTTTTTATTAGAGATGGGTATGGTTTGCAGTACTACAGAAAGCTGCATTTGCATGGTAATGCATTTTTATTTGCATATGTAATTAACAGTATAAGTCTAAAATTAATACAAAATTAAAAAAAAAAAAAAGAAGAAAACTTTACATCCCTTAACAAGTTGTATAAAAAAGTTAAAGTCTGGACTGGACTCTTACATCTGATGAAGAAGTAATTAAAAGTAGTTTACTGATATAGCCACTATCAGAACCATGACTACTGTAGGTTTAAAATTACAGAGTAATTTTACAAACTACCTTTCATTGCCCTGTGCAATGTGATTTGGCAGTCCCTGCAAAAGAAAATTTTTGGTGGAACTTTAAGAACAGTAAAAAACCAACAGATGTTGAATATATGTTTGCTACAGAGAAATATTTACAGTTACTAATTCATATAATATTTAATTACTTCTTTTTGTAAGTAGCAATAAAAATAAAGTGTATTCTGGTATACAAAATTCTTCCATGAATAAAACTTTGCACTATCTGTTCAGAATAACAGCTTCATTACTACTTGATTAATCAAATTAGCTTAAATGAATTTCAGATGTTTATGATAATCAGGCATTTCTCACATGCTGCAATTTGTTAAAATAAAACTTTTAGAAATCTGAGGGTGACTGTGTTGGTATTAGTGTAAGAAATCCTCCAAATAAAAGTCAGATTACTTGAGGCAGTAGGGCTAATATACAAAGTTATGTGAAGTAAACAGTGAAGAGGAAGCACAACTTTGGGTTTTTTGACAATGGGATGGCCTACATGGCACTAGGATTGTTGGTGTCAAATGGGAGCCACCTTTCTCAAAGGGGAAAGAGGGTCTTCGCTCAGGAGCTTGTGGGGCTCATTGACAGGGCTTTAAACTAGAGGTGAAGTGGGAGGGGGAACATATCAGGCTTGACTGTGGCAAGCGATCGCTGCCTCCCCCAGCCAACTCCCCCCAGTTCATATACTGGGCATGACGTCACATGATATGGAATACCCTCTGGCCAATTCGAATCAGCTCTCCTGGTTGTATCCCCTCCCCTCCCGGCTTCTTGTGCACCTGGCAGAGCATGGGAAGCTGGAAAGTCCTTGACTAGTGTAAACACTACCCAGCAACAACTAAAACACCAGGGTGTTATCAACATTATTTACATACCAAGTCTAAAACACAGCACTATGCTAGCTACAGTGAAGAAAATCAACTATCCCAGCTAAAACCATGACACATGGTCAACAGCCCAGATGAAATGCCTCTATAGGAACACACACAGCATGGGAAAAAAACATTAGGAGTTGGAAGCTACCATACTGTTAGAAAAGTATGACCTGATTGCCATTACTGAAATTTGGTGGGATGAATCCCATGACTGGAATGTGGCTATTGATGGCTACAGGCTGTTCAGAAGGGACACGTGAGGAAAGAGGGGTGGAGGCGTTGCTCTCTACATCAAGAAATCGATACAGTGTGAAGAGCTGTCCCTGAAGAATAACCACGAGCAGGTCGAAAACTTATGGGTAAGAAAACCAGAGACCGAGGCAACAAAGGGAACCTTGTAGTTGGTGTCTACTAGAGACCGCCTGATCGAGGGGAGCATACAGACGAAACCTTCTTCCTCCAACTGCAGGAGGCTTCGCACTCACAGGCTCTTGTCCTACTGCGGGACTTCAACCACCCAGACATCTGCTGGAAAAGTAGCACAGTGAGCTGTAGGCAATCCAGGAGATTCCTAGAATGTGTTGAGGATAACTCCTTGAGCCAGGTAATAGACAGCCCTACCTGAGGGGATGCGTTACTAGACCTGATGGTCACCAATGCAAATGAGCTCATTGGTGACATCAAGATTGGAGGCAGCCCAGGGTGCAGTTATCACGTATTGGTGGAGTTCACACTCCTGAGGGATATGGGAAAAGTGAAGAGTATAGTCAGGACCCTAAATTTTAGGAAAGCAAACTCCCAGCTCTTCAAGGAGTTAATCAGCTGGACCCCCTGGGAATCGATCCTCAGGGACAAGGGAACACAAGAGAGCTGGCAGATCTTTAAGGATGTGTTCCATACAGCTCAAGAGCTCTCAGTTCCCAGGTGTGAGAAATCAGGCAAGGAAGGGAAGAGACCAGCATGGCTGAGTCTAGACAGGCTGGTCAAACTAAAGGGCAAGAGGGAACTACACAGGCAGTGGAAGCAGGGACAGGTATCCTGGGAAGAGTATAGGGACGCTGCCCGGTTGTGTAGGGATGGGGTCAGGAGGACCAAGGTGCGGCTGGAGCTGAATTTGGCATGGGACGCAAAAAATAACAAGAAGGGCTTCTACAGGGACGTCAACCAGAAAAGGAAAGTTAAAGAAAGCGTACCCCCGCTACTGAACAAGAATAGTGGCCTAGTATCAAGAGACGAGGAGAAGGCTGAGGTACTCAACAAGTTTTTTGGCTCAGTCTTCACTGGTAACCTCTCTCCTCACCTCTGCCGAGTCAATGGACTGCAGGATGGGGACCAGGGGGATAAAGTCCCTCCCACTGTAAGGGAAGATCAGGTTCGTGACCACCTGAGGAACCTGGACATACACAAGTCTATGGGACCTGACGAGATGCATCCCAGAGTCCTGAGGGAATTGGCTGATGTTGTTGCCAAGCCACTCTCCATGATACTTGAAAAGTCATGGCAGTCAGGTGAAGTCTCCACTGAGTGGAAGAAGGGAAACATTGTGCCCATCTTCAAAAAGGGTAGAAAGGAGGTCCCGGGCAACTAACGACCTGCCAGCCTCACCTCTGTGCCTGGGAAGATCACAGAACAGATCCTCCTAGAAGCTATGCTAAGGCACATGGAAGACAGGGACATGATTCGAGGCAGCCAGCATAGCTTCACCAAAGGCAAGTCCTGCCTGATCAACCTAGTGGCCTTTCATGGTGGAGTGACTGCATTAGTGGACAAGGGAAGAGCAACAGATGTTGTCTATATGGACTTCTGTAAGGCTTTTGACACAGTCCCCCACAGCATCCTTCTCTCTAAACTGGGGAGATATGGATTTGACGGGTGGACTGTTTGGTGGATAAGGAACTGGTTGGATGGTCACATCCAGAGGGTAGTGGTCAGTGGCTCGATGTCCAGATGGAGACTGGTGACAAGTGGTGTCCCTCAAGGGTCTCCGGACTGGGACCAGTATTGTTTAACATTTTCATCAATGACTTAGACAGCGGGATCATGTCTTCCCTCAGCAAGTTTGCAGATGATGCCAAGCTGAGTGGTGCAGTTGACACGCCAGAAGGACAGGATGTCATCCAAAGAGACCTGGACAAGCTGGAGAGGTGGGTCTGTGAGAAACTCATGAGGCTTAACAAGGCCAAGTGTAAGGTCCTGCACCTGGGTTGGGGCAACCCCTGGTATCAATACAGGCTGGGGGATGAAGAGGTTGAGAGCAGCCCTGCAGAAAAGGGCTTGGGTGTACTGGTGGACAAAAATCTAGACATGAGCCAATAATGTGCTCTTGCAGCCCAGAAGGCCAACTGTATCCTGGGCTGCATCAAAAGAAGCATGGCCAGCACATTGAGGGAGGTGATTCTGCCCCTCTGCTCCGCTCTGGTGAGACCCTACCTGGAGTACTGCATCCAGCTCTGGAGCCTTCAGCGTAAGAAGGACATGGAACACTTGGAGCAGGTCCAGAGGAGGGCCACAGAAATGATTTGAGGGCTGGAGCACCTATCCTATGAAGACAGGCTGACAGAATTGAGGTTGTTCAGCCTGGAGAAGAGAAGGCTGCATGGAGATCTGATTGTGGCCTTCCAGTACTTGAAGTGGGACTATAGGAAGGATGGGGACAATCTCTTTAGCAAGGCCTGTTGTGACAGAACAAGGCGAAATGGTTTTAAACTAAAGGAGGGTAGATTTAGACTAGATATAAGGAAAAAATCTTTTAAAATGAGGTTGGTGAAACACCGGAACAGGTTGCCCAGGGAGGTGGTAGGTGCCCCATCCCAAGAAATATTCATGGTCAGGTTGGACAGGCCTCTGAGCAACCTGATCTAGTTGGGGATGTCCCTGCTTATTGCAGGGGGGTTGGACTAGATGACCTCTAAGTGTCCCTTCCAGCCTAAACCATTCTATGATTCTGTGATATGAGGGAGAAGTCAATCACACCCACCTCTCAAAACCCAGGTGAATGCCCTGACTACTGGTAAGGCTCTTCTGAAGTGGCACCATGCCACTTAGGAAAAATGATCTTTCCCTTGATAAAGGAAAAGGCCTGACTCCTGGTCCACGCTCCTAGGACAGTTTAGACATTAAATGGAGGGACTGCTTAACATAAAATTGATAAGCAGTCTTAAGAGCATAGAAAGCAGGTATTTTACCTTCTACGTCAGTAGTCCCAATCACCAAACTGCAAAATAAAGCCTTCACTGGCTGGTAATTAAAACAAAAAAGTGTCCATTCTCTGGACTCTAGAGCAAGTAACTAAACAGTGGTCATATCTGTAAATTGAAATTCTTCCCTCCTTCAAGGGCAGAATAGTTTAATCTATACAAGCCACTGACAAAAGTCCGTGGACACATGCAGTTCCCTTAGCCTGCCTAGGCTTCTGGTGGGATAGTATGTGATACAGGACAAAACTGTGAAAGGAATCATCATATAAATAAATGGTATTAATAATGTTAGGACAATGTTAAAGCTCTGTTTATTTTCTCTCTTTTCCTCTCTCTGTCCATAATTGTTTTCTTTTTAAAGAAACCTTCCCCAGCAACGAGGTCAGACTGACAGGCCTGGAGTTCTCCATAACATCCATCTGGCCCTTCTTGTTGATGGGTGTCACATTTGCTAAACTCCAGTCAACTGGGACCTCCAGTCAAGGTCTCTGAAATTCTCATTTAGCAATGTAGTTTATCTGAACCAGATTAGTCTTCTGAGTCTACTGAAGCATGCAAAATATTTTCAGCACTTGTTGATACAGGTTACATTATTGTGAGGAAGTATATATAAGATTACTGATGTAATTTACAGGTAATTAATCAGATTATGTAATAGCAATACAAACTCAGGTTTTCATAAATTCATTATATCAAACTTACAGACCCATATAAATATCACTGTGCAAATTTCCCTAATGCACATATACCGTTAAGACCATTATCACAGAATAACAGACATAAGTCTGTAAAAACTATGAGAGGTTCACTTTAACAAAAGTAAATTAATAACTCATTCCATAATTTTCCCCCTTTTTAACCACATAAATCACAGTACTGTGTTCTAAAATATATTATAATCATGGATGGGTTTTTTTGTTTTGATTCTCAGTTTTGTCTCTATAATTGTAATGTAAATAAAATTCAGAAGGATTTGTTTAGAAACACTTAGTTGTATAAGTCACCTAGCTTTCTTAAAAAAAACAGACCAAGTCTTAGAGATACTACATGCTTTAACATGCCAATATGCCAAATTAAATCACAGAACTATTAAAAAATGAAAAGTACAACAACTAAAAGATGCATTTGAGGAAAAACAAAATAACAAAACAAAACAAAACCCCAAAACATGATTTGAATTTGCAAGGGTTGTTTGTTTTTTTTTTTTTTTTTTTTGCCTGTTTGTTTTACAGTATGATGATCCCTATTGACTTTTTCAGAATATAGCTAAGTCAAAGAAATCTAACATGACTAAGCAAGTAATTCAGCCATTTCACATATCTGCTCTTGTCTTCATCATATTGTGACCAACTGAATACTCACCAAGACTACCCAACCAATAGATCAGATAGTAAAAGCTATAGTATATACAGTGGAGAACAGAACGTGACTTATTTCGTCTCAATATCAAATCATTTTATGTCACACTACCTTACAATTTTTTTAACAAGATTTAGCTGATTGATAGAAACATAGTTAATAAAATAAAACAGGCTAAAAAACATGGATGAAGCAAAGTACCTGATTAATATGTGTTATATCTTACATGTACTTTTGCCACAGAAATACTGCTGAATTATTCTGCCCTGAGACACTGTAATTAACATTATTTTTCTATATATACCCTGTAAGTGTACTTGAGAGCAATATTATTAGCACAGAAACTGTTTGTAGGTTCAGACATAAAAATTCACAACTCATGCAGGAGTGGTAACAGTTAAATAGAAGCATGAACTACAAGTTGGAAGTTAATGTTTTCTTATATCATTCATCACAGTATTATGTGATGCAGGAGTTTCACCAACATTGAAAGAAACATTTTACAAACAGTCAATAACAGAATTTGTCCCAAATGATTTCATGTCAGAAATGCATAAATTATTCTGTGAATAGTTCAGCAAACAACTCTGCTTTATGCAGATTTCAGTTCAGAATTGTTCTTCTAAGTTATTTTTCATTTTTTTTATTTATATTCACTGTCAGCATTACACATAGCATTTCACTTGCATTCATGCTTTACCTAGTGAACTATATTAATACTGCAACATGAAGTCCAGTTTTATTTCATGGAATTATTTTTTTCAATTTAAATAAGTAAAATTGTATTGTTCACTTAAACACCATTCAACCAGGGTCTATAGAGAAAATTTTTGGGAAGCCAACCAAAAAATATGCTGTTCACTGAAGTCTTAAATATTTGGATTTTTTTTTCTAAATGACAGCCATTACAATAAAAGAGTTTACCTAGGACATTACTTACTTCCATTATTGACCATGTTTTTTGGCAGGCATCAGAAAGATAATAGCTGAATGAATATTTACAAGTTTAATGGGTAAAACTTCTCAGTGAAAAGGTCTCATTATCTCAAATGAAATCAAATTAAAATGGAATAAAATGTGAAGAGCAGCAGCATATCAGTTATAACAATTTAAAAAATGGGTTTAGAAAATGTGAAGACAGTTATTGCTGCTATTATTTAATTGTACAGCATTATCATAGAAACCAGTATAGAATTCAAATGGTGACACATTCTGTGTTTTTTTTGCAATGTATTTCAAATTAATCTGAAAAAATTTTGTAACTTATGTAATAATGTGTACGAAGAACACTTGCAAAGGACAGTAGATTTTGTTTTCTGCTATCTCCATGACACAATGGACAAAATGTTAGAAAAGTTAACTTTGGTAGTCTCTTTAACCATATATGATAAGCATAACATGGACTGGAAGTGACAGAGAACTTTGCCAAATGTAGTTGGGGAGGAATATCAATTAAGTGCTTCTAGGGGAATGACTTTACATGTGCTACCAGTCAAGAATAACTCTTAGGATATCTAAAATTCCAGTTTTATTCTCATGAATGTGAGGAGACTAGGTACCTGAGGATTTAACAGAGGGTTGCAGTGCATTGCCACCATGAATGTGGCAGTAAGACATGAGATCTGGAACATTAGATGTGGTCATTTCTATGCATTCTTCTTCCTCTTCCATTTAGGCTGGGGATGTATCGATCCATGAGGCAGTTTATGTTTACTGCTATCATTAAGACAGGCTCTTGGCATGCAGGTCTACAAGAATGAGATATCCTCTTAACATATCTTTAAATGCATCCACTCAAATATATTCTGACTATCCTTTAATTTATATCTTAAGTATAAATAAATAAATTAATATATTTTTCCTAGTCCTTTAGAAGCCAGCCAAGGTAGCTGAAAATCTTTGAAGCCTTTGAAATTGATTCTCAGAGACTGACTGATGTTCATATACTCCAGATTAAGGGAAAACAAATAAACGGAATAGTCCATTTTGTCTTCTCCCTTGATAATAATTCTCACAAAATTATTATTTCTACTTATATCAATTTGAATTAAGTTTTAAATAGTTGTATTGGTAAGTTTTTTCCACTTCAAAATTTATTCACAAGAAACAATTTCAAAATAAACACATCTACGCTGTGCTGTTGTATCAGTTTAAATGTCATCCTATCACATAAGCATTTTCAGTTTGTTTTGACTTTCAAAAAGTAGTATGGCAAATATTGCACAGAAATATTTACTATTATTTACCTGTTAGGCTTTAAACATTGTGAAGTTTTTCTTATATTCTGCAGTATCTGCTGAAGACCACTACAAATCTGGAAGTTCATATCAAAAGAGCAATTTAAAGCATGGATTTATTTCAGACTGCTCTCAGCTCATATGTGATACTGTGAGTCTAAAAGCTGTAAATAAAAAGAGTATTAATATAATTAGAGTATTAATATCCATTCTTTTAAAAACCAAAATAATGAATTATAACATTTAAATGAAAATATAATATGTTGATATGATATGATATAAGCCAGTATATTTATATACTTTAATAATATTTTATCTGTTCTAACTTGTATATTTTAATTTATATAGTATATTCTACTTTAATAATAAAATGTTAGAAATTATAATATATAAATGAGTCTTTATTATAAAACTATATTAACATACTGGTTATATTGTATTACAAATTATAATTTATATATTTATTATATGCTATATATTATAGTTATTATAATTACATTATCATATTTATACCATTATATAACATAGTGAAATATTACAATATTAATATATGAAATATAATAATGTAATATTAAAATGTGATTTATTAAGTGTTGGCAGACAATCAAGGATGCTTCCTATGTTTTTATGTGAGGCTTTAGCCTCCTACATAGGGATAAAAGCAACTGAGGCTAATCCATACACTGCTGAAAAACATTTTGGTTTTGCTGCATGCATAAAGTGGATTTTTTTATTATTGTTATTTTAATCTCTGGTACAAACCTTTGTCAGTTATGATAAGCCTGGAGCTCTTGTTATTAAACTTCTATTGCCTTTAAACTATGCTTGTTTCATATTTTTTTCATTCATGTTAACATTTCAGTGACTGCCATAAAATAACAGTGAATTGCCTCCTAGTCCCCAGAGACCAAGGAAGCCTAGGGCATTAGCAAATAATATTATGGATTTGTAAGACGTGGCTGCTACAATCAGTATGTGACTCCTAATGTACAAACTTCCATTAACTAGAGTCATAGAG
Organism: Morus bassanus; assembly: GCA_031468815.1. Taxonomy (NCBI): domain Eukaryota; kingdom Metazoa; phylum Chordata; class Aves; order Suliformes; family Sulidae; genus Morus; species Morus bassanus. The sequence goes on along the minus strand of CM062568.1, from coordinate 52,035,407 downwards.
GGACACATATAGCTGCATGTGCCATCCCTGAGATAAAGGGACAAGACAACTCCTAGAATCATAGAAATCTCACAGACAGGCAAGCAAATGGTCTGATTTTCTGAACTTCGCAGCCTTAGGTCATCAGTGTTATCAAGAAATGAAAAAAAAAAAAAAAATGTTCAAAGAGAGTCTGTGGAGCCATTCTGTAAAAATCTGGGTTATTACACTTGCAAAATGGGTTAAATCATGCTACATAAATAAGTAAATACATAAATAAACAAGCAAAACCTTTATGTATGTGAGCAGAGAGGCAAACTAATCCAAAATTACTTACAATTATAAATAGTCCATGTTGTCAACCTATGACATTGCAACTTTAATGTACCTGGGTTAAGTGGGTATCTTTCCCTCAGGGATGGTTTACTTCGTGGATTCAAGAGGGACAAAAATTGGTTTCTTAAAGGGGGAAAAATGATGAAAAGGGAAAAAAAAACTGGCAGACGGGCAGGTGTGGACAAAAGCCACTAGCTTTACCACCCTCACACCAACATATCAGCTTTAGGGTAACAGAAGTCCTACACAATGTTATGGTCTGCTGCTAGGTGTGAGAGAGTTGGAAAGTGCACCTTTGCTTTCTTGGGGGTAATAAGCATGCAGCACATCAAAGTACTCCAGAACTATCAATTCCAATAGATTTTTGAGGCCATGTTTTAATAAAAGAGCAGCTCCAGCTTTAGGAATCCTGCTTCCACATGAAAAACCCCACAGCCAGATGAGAAAACATTGGTCTAGTATAAAAAAACCACCTTGACTGTTCAAACTGTGTTTAATGCTTTTAGCAGCTGAATTTTTTGCCAGATGGCTTTATAAAGAGTAATGCATCATATGTCCTCTACCAACAGGATAAATCTGGTATAACCATACAGTCAGCAGGAGTATGTTTATATTGCTTGCCCTGGCTATCTTAACAGTAGCACATTTCTGTACATGCAGAATCTGGGTTGAATTTGTCCAGTTGAATAATCCTGTCATGGACACATATGGCATAAATATTGTGGGATCATGGTCTGAGATGCATTCTTGAGTTCATTCATGGAGCAACCATAGTGTAATCCTCTTTGTCTTTGCTTCTGTTCCTTTTTGGATATAAAGTTGCAAGAGAGGTGACTAGGAAGTATTGTTCTCTGTCCATCTCCCTTTTAAAGTGGCAGAAGAATTTCTCTCGGAGGTCCCCTCATTTGTATTTTATGAGCGATTACAGGAGTTGTAAGGGAGCCTATGACATCAGATTAATGTGTCTTAACTTGTCTATTTGATGTCTTCATCACTTGAATTATAGGCCAAATTTTTTTTCTCACAAGATGAGAAAATAATTTTGGCATTTTTTCACCAGTACTTCATTCTTATGTAAGGTATTTATTCATCTGGGGTGCTAGCCTCACCTGGTCTTTCTAGTCTTTCTCTACCTGCAAGTTAAGTATTACATTAACACATAAGATTTTAATTTATGCTAGCAGAATACCAAGTCACAGTAGACAGACTTCTTAGTAATCATCCCAGCCTACAGCAGACAGAAATCTGCCAGTCATCAGTGACAAGGCTTCTTTCATATCAACACTGTTGCATTGACTGGAACAGATATACTTAAAATTCACACTTGTGTTATAGTAAAATGAGAATTACAATTATTATCCCCAGAGCAGAACTAAAGTTGCGTATTAAGGAAATTAATAAATATAGGTAATGCAGAAAAAGCCGTAGTTAGAATGACATTGTACAAGACACCCATATGACATTGTCTTAAATACAGCAGATATTTCTCATAGCTGACTTCAAGAAAAATGAATTTATACTAGAATAAATGCATGCAAGGGTTACTAGAATAACAAGATGAGAAGCTAATAGATCTTTGACTGTTTATGAGATATAGCTGCAATCTACATATCTACAAATGGTAGAAGACAGCTATCCAAACTAACACTCTTGACACAGGAGTAAATGGATATAAAGTGCCCATGAATACATTCAAACTGGAAAGGACATTTTCCATCCGTCCTATAATGATATTCTATAGCAGCTTCACTCTCAGTGAAGTACGAAAAAAAAAAAAAATGTGGCTACATTCAAGCAAATGTTGGACATATCATGAAAAGAATTACATACTCTGATTGTCTTCAAGAGCATGGAACTGACTCAGTGATCCAAAAGTAAAATTAGTACTATATTTCTATATTCCAATTTTAAGATTAAATTGAGATTCCTGAAGCACAGAAGGAACAATTTAATGAAGACTGCAAAAAGAGAAGAAAAAGAAGAAAGATCTGTTCAATTGAGAACAAAGGTGAGTACCTCTATAAAAACACATGGGTGAAGTAATAATAAAAAATAGCCTCTCTCAAGCACCTGGCTAAAAACTCAATTCAGACAATCTTCACTGTACCATAGGAACATCTGTGAACTAAAAATATTGTCCAGCTAGACAGACTGGAAGTTGTATTTGCATTTGCACATGTATTTGCATACGTATATGTATATAATTGCAAGCAATATGATATGCTTGATATATCTTCATCAGAGAAGAAATTATCCACAATAAACTGTTGAAATTTTGGTTAGCTCTAATATGCTGACCTTTGTTTCATATTAATACTCAAGAAGGTTGACAAAATGAGAAATTCATTTTCTCAAACAGAACTATATTGTAAATAAATGAGACAATACTCTTTAGGGATTCTAAAATTAAGAAAGAACTTTTGAAGGAAGCTCTTAAATATGGATAAAAATATTTATATGTCCATATATATTTTGTCAGTTTGCAAATTTGTAGGGTAAAATTTCATACTTAGGAAAAACATAGATATTAGCTACACAAACTTTTATTTCCATAGGTGTTACAGATTATTGAGTGCCACTAAACACTTGTAAAATATATATATATATTTAAGGTTTTTGCATCTTTCTGCAGTATATTGATTGATTTCATGTATGATATTGTATTGGGAGCATTGTGGAAGATTCTGTATTTGAGGAACAAGTGACTTCAGGCAAGCCATGTCACCCATATTAGGCCTAATAACCCCTGTGTTAGCATGAACGACCACTGTATAGCCTTGCCTATGTAACAATGCCAGAGAACATGCTGGGATGACCTGAATATATGCTGTTCCTGGATCTAGTTGCTGGATACGTGCAGCTGTTTATGCTCTGGTGGACAGAAAGAGAAAACACTCCTATGTATGATAACAAGAATATAGTTTGGTTTGTTACACTAAACAAAGGGCACCATGATATGGGAGAGAGACTGCACCTCTCCATGGATGGGAATTCTGAATAGTGTCCTTTGGCTGTCCACCAGGCATCTGTCCAAAGCTGCATGAAAGTGGGGTTCCCAACATCTGAAGGGGTGTAAGATTTACTCACTATCTGTATTTCCCTTCTTATTTCTATCTTATTATTAAAGGAATTTTACTATGTTGTTGTGCCTTCTTTATTGAGATCTGGAAAGAACCTGTACCCCCTCCAATGCAGAGCAGATATCCTTCATTTTTATAGAAATTTCTCCTACATTCATATAAACTATTTTCCTTGATACATTTGTATTTTTATTTCTTGCATGTGATATTGAATCAGATACTTAGAGGTCCTTTTCTGTAATAAGTAAGTTGCTAACACTCTACTTTATACATATTATTCATTATTGTAATTGGAAACCTCACAGGAAATGAAGCGTGAACTGCAGAACAAAAATGTATTGTGAAGGAAACAATGCAAAGTTCCATGCCAGCTAGATAGACCAAATTCATAGTTGGTTTGGTTTTCTTTTTTTTTTTTTTGTCTATCAGGTGCTTTGCCTTCTTTTTTAAAATCATTGCTTATTCTATGCCTGTGCTTCTCCTATATCCTTACATTTGTCCTTTCTTCCAATTAATCTTCCTCAGTTCTTCTCTTTTATCATCTCAGAAGGTTTCTTTCTGACTCCTACTCTGTTCAACCAGATAAAATCAACATCAATTATATGTGCACTGCTGCGCTTGAATGCGTGAGTTTGATAGCCCTGTTTTACCATAAGGAGTCTGAGATTCTCCACTTTGCTATTTAAACAGCAATTTTCTCTTTTGCAATGTCAATGGAAAATGCTGTTCTGATGGCCAAGTTTTGCATACATGCACCACCTTTTCCCCTGTTTATTACAAGTAGCTATTCTAAATACAAGAGGATAAAAATCCAGGTATTTAAATGTTTCTCAGTTAAATCTAGGAAATCCCTCTCTATATCAAGGGAAAAAAAATGCTGTCAAACTGATGATTCACATTAATCATCTGTCTTCTGTACTGTTAGAGCAATACAAAAGGGTGAACTAATTAGTCCTGCAGCTCACTGCCTATTAGAAGCAGGACAGGTTAAGATCTGTGCTCTGAGGTATTTTTTTAATGACAGACTCAAGTGTAATGCTCTGTTTTTCCATGCTGCTTGATTGAATAGGATACAAATGAACTTGCAAGCCTGTGAGACATCTCCTACCATGGTTATTGTTTACTATGTATAAGCACAGTATTCAGAATTATGGCAGCATTTTTTATCTGAAATTTTCTTAGTTCAAAACTATGTAAAACTATTTTATTTAAAGCATTTCTTTAGCACAGTTCTTTGAAGGCATTAATAGAGATTGAAATATGAACGTAGGTTAATCATACTAAGTATATTGGTTTGTTGCATGAAAATATTCAACATAGAAACATGCAGCTTCTATACGTTCCTTTCTATTCACAGTGTATACCCTCACTTTAACAAGACCTTTCATGCAGTCTCCAATGGTGTCATCACCAGGTTGGTGAGATATGAGATGGAAAAGTGGATGACGTGGAAATCTAGCTGGACTGCTGGACTCAAAGTGGTGTGATCAGAGGTGCAAAGTCCAGCAGGTGACAAGTAACTAGTACTTCAGGGATCAGTACTGGGATCAGTACTATCTATTGTCTTCATTAACCTAGACAATGTGCAGGAGTGCATTCTCAGCAAGTTTGTGGACACCACCAAATTGGGAGGAGTGATCAGTACACTGGAAGGCAGGGATGCTATTCAGAAGGATCTGAACAGGGTGGAGAAATGGGTTGACAGCAACTTCATGAAGTTTGGCAAAAGTGAATGTAAAGTCTTGCACTTGGGGTGGGATAACCCCATGCACCAGTACAGCTTGGGGGCCAACTGACTGGAAAGCAGCTCTGCAAAGAACCTGATTCTCCTAGTGGGCAGTAAGGTTACCACGAGCCAGCAATGTGCCTTTGTGGCAAAGATGGCAAACAGCATCCTAGCTGCATTATAAAGAGTGTTACCAGCAGACTCAGGGATGTGGTCCTTTCCCTCTCCTCAGCCCTTGTGAGACCACATATGGAGTGCTGTGTCCTGGTCCGATTTCCCCAGTACAAAAGAAACATGGACTTAATGGAGGAGGTCCAGCAAAAGGCCATGAAGATAATTAATGTGTTTTGGAATAATTAATTAAATTAGTAAATAATTACCAATTTAATTAATTGGTAATTAATGTATTGGATTATCTGTCATGTGAGAGGAAGCTGTGAGATCCGGGACTGTTTAGCCTGGAGAAGAAAAGGGTACAGGAAGAGGTTACTGCTGTCTACAAGTACCTGATCAGAAGATACAGAGAAGATAGAGTTAGGGTCTTATCAAAAGTTCAATGAGAAGCAATGGATACAGGTTGGAACGTGGAAAATGCCGGTTAAATATGATGAAGAATATATTACTATAAGGGTAATCAAACACTGGAACATGTTGCTCAGAGTTTGTGGGATCTGTGTCCTTAAAGGTGTTCAAGACTGGACAGGACACAGCTCTGAGCAACCTGATCTGATTAGACCTGTTCTGAGCAGGTTTGGATTTGAAACCTAAGAAGGTCCTTTTCAGTTGACAGTATTCTGTGATTAACACACTGCATTCTGTATTTTCAGAAAGACATCCCCAGAGCTCTAAGCAGGGACCTAGCTGAGGGGGCCACACCTGCCATGGACACTTGTCAGAGCAGGGACTATGGGGCGCTGTCCATTGCAGTGACACCCATCTCCCCAGACTGAAGTAGACTGGCACCATCAGCCTGGGGACCTCAGGTACATGGGCTGGGACATGTAATACCAGAGAGGAGGGGTTGGTGTTAGGTGTTTTTCTTGTATAACAATTTCAAGGACAGAAATAATAGGCTACTCTCTATTAATTCAGAGTGTGAATATTAGTATTATTGTAATAGTACTAATGTTTGCTCTATTTTTTGTAGGGGTTGTTAAGATTTTAAGTGGGCTAACAAGATATTCTGATTTCCAGGTAAAAGGTGTGTTCCATTTTCAGCAATAACAAGATTTTAGTGTAACTATAAGGCTCTGATTAGTTCCCTCTGTATTTCCTACCTAAGAAGAAACTAGGACTACAATGAATGCCATATTTCTGTCCAAGTTACAGTCATGCAGTTTAATTTTAGTCATGTATTACCCAGGAGAATTCTTTATGAACACTGAAACCACGTGCTGACCTGTTAGCAGCTCATTTGTTCTGGTCATACTGATGTCCCCAGTTTCCACATAGAAAATGGGAGTTGATTTTTAGAAGCCCCTTGGATTGTCAGGTATTGAAGCAGTCCATGCTGTAATCACCTAATGGTTAATGGGAGCAGAATGATTACCAAACTGAGTAAACGGTTTTGGAAGGTAGCAGGAACTCTGTATGCAGTACTACAGAAACTACTCTTGGAATACTAAATACACTTCAAGAAGGAGCACTGAAAAGTATTATTATAATGATCTTATTTCTAGGAAGATTGTATATGAGAGGCTTATGAAAGTTCTTAGAACATGACTTATTCATAGTTTAAAATGTATCATAAAAAATTCTGCAAATAGGTGTTATCACAAATTTGTAATTACTGTTTGGAAACAAAAGTCAAATAAAGCAAACAATATAGATATAATGCATAACTTCTTATAGTGAAGATAATTAATCATTGGACAAGTCTATCTAGGGATACAATATGTTAAGGAATTCCCTCTACATGAAGTTCTCCATAAGACATACAGGCCTGGATGATTTTCTGAAAATTGTACAATAGCTGACATAGAAGTTGCAGGCTTGACCCAGGGAATTTTCTGGAGCGGATTCTTTGGTCTCTGTCATGAATGTGGTTGGGAAGGGCAATCAAAGTGGTCTTCATTCATCTTAAGATCTTTTAAATGTGAAGGTATGTTACTGATCTTAAGCATTCAAATTTTAATCAAGTTATTAGATCAAATATGACCTAAAAAAAAAGAAAATTATTTCAATGTAAAATAACATTCCATTTAAAAATAACAGAATTCTTATGGTTACATTTGCATTGCCTAGTGTTCTTTTCCAGAAAAGGTACCTTTGATATATTTTACTGATAAACTAAAGATACCAATTTTTTTTCTTGTAATAAAATATCCCCAGACTGAATAACTGTACACACAATATTACACATACACTAACCAGTAACTGAAATCAGCTAAATGTACTCTTTTTATCCTGTGATATCTTAGGCTTTTTTACTCTCTTGATTGTCTTTCCCTACTTGCTTGAAAAACACTTTAAAAAAAAACCTAGAAATGTTTAAGATTTGGAATCTTAAATTTGGAATTTAATTAATTAAAAATGAATATTTGGAAGCTTAAATACACTAGTAAATGTCTTATAGCCAGGTACTGCTTTTTGTTACAGTAAACATAGACAATAGGCATTAATTGTACAGATATTCTCTAATTAAAATACAGCAAAATACAGTAGTCAAATTTTAACTATAAAAATGTTGCATAGGAACATGCATTATTGAGTTGTACCAGCAGTTAAAAACCTGGTAAAACCAGAGCATATACCATGTTATTTACATTTTTATAGTTCTTTTTGGAATGAGTGAATCCACATTTTTAACAACTGTAGAGTAATAAAAGTATTTTAAAAAGTTAATAGAACCATTTATGGAATTAGTAAGAATTATCCCAGCATTGAATGTGTCATCATATATTCCTCTGTGTGAAGAAATAAAAGTGTAAATTTACTGTATTTTAAGTGGTTCTGTTGAATCACAGAGCAGAAAACATATTTTCTATTTTGACAAATACATTTAATTAGAAATTAATTGTGTTGCACTAACTATTCTGCCTTTTCTGAAAAGCCATAATTAAATATTGCTAATGAAGAAGGATTATCTCACATATTACCACAAACTGGACCGTATCTGTCCTTGTCAGTTTATTTTGTAAAATTCTGTGAGATTGAGACTGTCTCAGACCACTGAAGAATAATGTCACAGTAATAAATACAAATTACTTCAAAATGTTTTTGTTTTTTTTTCCTTCATTCACAAGCTTGCAGTTTCTAAAAGAGTTCCAAGATAGTTTGGATAGAATTTTTATCATTGTTGGGTGCATCACGCATTCTATCTAACTTATTCACTGGAATGGTATAGCTGGTCAAGAAAACAAAAAACTTGAAAATCTTAAATAATATAAAAACTGAAAAGTCTAATTTTGGTAGAATGTTTTTAAGTGGTAGATTTATATTACAAGTACGCATTCAAACAAAGAAAGTGCAGTGGTAGAAAATAAGGTGAATTGTATGACTATTGTTTTCTCTTCGCAGTTCCTACTCATGTGTCATTGGCAGACAATTTTCACATATCGTAAGGTTAACTACTCACAAATATTAATGGCAACTAACTATATGGTATCTTGAAAATGCTGGATTAATTTAGATTGTTCTGTTAAATTTGCACTATCTTGTTTGGCTGTTCATAAGGAACACGGGATGTAAACAAGCATAGCAGGATTTTCAGAGTTCATTCTGCTCATCTCTTAAAGATTTCTTCTTATCAGAATTTCTTATTCTTGGATTTACATTTCCCTTTGACTTTTTTTTTTTTTTTTTTTTTTTTTTTAACCAGAGAATTCATGATTTGTCCCAGTGCATAAGTAATGAGTACTATTCGGGACAGTTTCAATGGGAAGAAAACATCACTTCATTGTGAGAATTCAAGTAAAATGGTTCACTTTTTTAAAAATTATTTTAGTGGTTTTCAGCTATCACATAAATCAGCCATTTGTTAAAAAATATAAACACCATTGATTTTTTTATTTTTTTTTTAAAGTTCTGTGTATTTCCTCTCACTCTCTCTTTTAAAAAGCTTCAGTTCTTCTTCATTAAAACCTCTGACAGGGGTCCAGAAAAGAAGTTTCTGAAATGACCACACAGGCAATTGTTTTTATAGTTCCAGGCTTCAAGGCAAGCAAACTAGCAAACTCAGAGGTTTTAATATAAATCCTAATGTGGTAAAAATAGGGATATTGAATCACTCATCCCATAACATATCATGTCTTCATATATGCTAAGAAATCTATATGTGCTGAGCCAGAAATTCCAGAAAGATCTGGGACTTTACACGAGTCACAAACTTTCTCAGGCATCTATTACTGTCAACATTTATCATCACCTTCCAACAAACTAGATTTATAGAGGCTGTAATATGGAGCTTGATTTGTGAGCTGAGACAGTACAGTGTAAGCACATAATTGAAACATTGAACACATCCAAAATTATGATCCTTATAATGATAGTGCATAAATTCTCCAGTTACATACATTTTTACATTAAAGCCCATTGTAGGCCTACCTGTTGCTTATTAAAATAGTAACTGTAGCTGGATCATGCACTGGTCCTTGGCATTTCACTACCAAACTCATCTATGGGATCTCATCCAGAGGAAAACTCAAAGAGCATCTCCATTCACCAGAAAAATCCTATTTATGAAAACATACTCTTGCCCTCTCTTTTGTTCTTACTCCCATTATCTACAAGTAAAACATTTACTTGATATATAGATTACATGATTCAAGGCTTTCACTGCCTAACTGAATTTACTCCAAGAATTTTCCTGCATGTGCTTTTTCCCTCTTTTTTGGTGATGTTGACTGTAGGTTCTGGATTAATTTTTTACTTTGGTTGTATTTTTAGTGAGCAACCTTTAGCTATCCTCATCTTTACTCCTCAGTAAACCATTCTTCTGGTTAGGCTACCCAAGAAGAGAAATGTCTCTTCTTTCTTTTATTCCTTTTTTTCAGACTGAAAGAACTCTATAGAAATTATTAATGTAGAGCATACACTATACTTGACTTGTGGGATTTATTTTTGTATTACTGTACTCACGTATAACTTATATCACATTATAAAATGCCTTGTTTAGTATCTTTTTTATTTTTGTTTGCTTTATAGGGAAGTGACCAAACTGTTCTCTAAACAGAGAAATTGCACTTTCCCTTAATGTTTGTCTTTATCTCTCCTTAACAACTTTGAATGATAAAGACCACTCAGAATAAGTATATTTACCTGAAATATTAGAACGTCTGACATCAAAGATCTAGAAATAATCAAGTCCACTGAATGTCTTATGTGGATGACAAAATGATGAGTTAAAATATAGATACTTTTAAATTATAATAAGTGATCATGTTTCCAAATTTAAACAGAAAGATAAAACTCTGTTACAAGGAAACACTTCTAACTCACTGGATAAAGAGAACTGGGAGAAAAGAGGGGCAGTCTCTTTATTAAGATCATTCAGTCTTCCAGATACACAGCAGTCATAAACACTTCTTTTATCTCCTTCCACCCTCACTCCCACCCCATGCCTGTCCCATTTCTGGATTATTTTCTCTGCTTTTCTTGTTGTGCTTTTATTTTTTAAAAAATGGTATCAGTAATTTCAGGCAGTTTCTCCTTTTTCCTGCTAGTATGCCAGACTATTTCAGTGTACAAACAAGATCTCCAAGTAAAATTCATGGTGTTCATCAGCCTGCTTCTTGGAAACATGTTTTTATTACATTTCGTTCCTTGCTCCTTTTGAAGATCAAGATAGAGAATTCTCTATATATTACATTATATGACCTTGAAAATGTCTTATACTCAGTTCCCTCTTTCTCAAAATGACCTGCATTTGGCAATCATAATAACACCTCACTATAACCTACATTGGCCTGTTGCCAGAGCTGTAAGGAAGGTACAATGCTTGTCAATTATGAGTTCCTCTGTATTTTGTTGATGAAGCAACATTCCAAACACTTTCTGAATAAATCCACTGGGATTATCTTTTTTGACTTCTCTGTTTATTCTTTAATTCATATCTCCCCTCTGTGTAAGTTTTCAGTGTTATTCAGCTGGGCTGACTTTTCCTTTTTTTACAATAATTTTCTGGTTTGTAGAATATTACAGCTTCAGGCATCTTTTTTATTTTTTCCTCTGTTTGCAAGGATGTGTGAAAAATGTGGTCTTCTTCTGAATTTTTTTGTCAATACTTTAGAGATAAAACCAGCCCCTTTACCCCACCACTACCCCGATCTTTTACCTTGGCAATTATCCTGGACATGTTTTTTTAGAAATTTGAGTTTTTCCTTTATTTCATTGTTGCAAGACTTAGGAAGCAAGTTCTTTTCTCCATTCACAGAAGCTTTGATTGCATAACAACAGTGTTCAGCTGAAAAAAAGTCTCCTTTTTAAAAGGATATATCTATAAAAGATGGAAAAAGTTATATTCTACCACCTGTTTTGGAATATACGTACGTAAACAGTAACAGAGATATAATTCACCTTTAAACCTCTTGGAGTAATTAAGCAAACAGTCATAACTTTTTCAAACCTTGAAGAAGGTCAAGTAAAAAAAAACTAATTACAATAGAGAATACAAAATTGATCATCAGTAGAATTTAGACTTTAGAGACTGTCAACACATTTGTCTCTTTCAAATCATTCTAGTTTGAAGAACAGATATTTAAGAAAAAGGTTCTTTATGTTTATTTCGTGAGAATTTCTAGTATCCAGGCATTTTTTGAAATAGTGCTTATGTTCTGGTGGACTGATGAAACAACTTGCTTTCAGTCAAAATCTATCTCTTACAGCTGATTTGATCTTACCAGTGACTCATCAAATCTGCTTTTCTGCGTTGATACTAAAGTCCGGCTTTTTATGACACCTCTTAATAAATACATTTCCCTTTGCTATGTGGGACAGTTGTTATGACTTCTGAATGGATGTGAGTTAATTTTATTAATTTGCAATGCTAATATTCAGTAAAGGATGAGTATGGAAATTCATTGGCTCCAGAGACGTTGTGCTTGACAGCAGGACTTAAGCAGCTAAAACCTACTTGTTTTCATTTACTTGAACAAGGAAAAATGCTTTCACTGAGCAGCAAGGGCAAAACATTGCTTTCTGAGGAATTACTTATTTTTCAGATATAGAGTGAATGAGTGATAGTTACTCTGAATCTACTAAGCTGCCCTAAGTAATTTGTGAAAGAACTGTATGAAAATCATATATATAGGTATGTACACACACACACACTGAGATTCACGGAGCTGGACTAAAAATAGTAGAAAATTGTTCAATACTGTCTGCATTTTGTATAAAAATATTGTTATGGGTGAAAGGTACCCAAAGGCACTGCTTGGGTAAGTGAGACGTTGACTACAGCTGCCCAGCTCAAAATTCTCCACTGAGAAAACAAACAAGGTAGAGAAAATTATTACAGAGAGGCTTACCAAAAACCTTGGTATGCATCTATGTACAGGAAAGAAAAAAAATCAGCACACATTAATTCTTAACATATTATAACATGTTTGGAGTGGGAGATTAGAAGGTAAAAGTAAACCAGGCAACAATAGGCCACTGTCAGCCTATTGCTACTATCTGAGTTGGAAAGCAAAAAGTTATGAAAACAACAGCCCATTAGTGGGAATAAATGTATATACAACCAACATCTTAAAGAAGGTTGATCCTGGGGTTGAGCTGCTGTGGGTGATGGCAGGCCACCAGCCAAATCACAGACATGTTGATGGGTTGGAGAGAGAGACTTTTTTCCCCAAATGTATGGTGTCTGCCTGTCACAGGTGGACCACAGTGTTTTATGTGAGTTTGTACTCTGTGCAGAAAGTGTATATGTTGTAGGATAGAGATCTTGGAATGGAAATCATAATCTACTCTCTATACCCATGTTCCTTCATAAACAAATTTTAAATCTTATGCAACCGAGTGTCGTGATTCTGTCCTTGCGGCCACTTCCCCCCTGGATTTCTCCATGGCACCTCTGCTTCATGACTTTCTAGTCAAGAAAAAAGAGTATCTCAGCAGAACAGTTTGCAATGATGTAGCACTGAAATACAGTATTGCCGCTGCTTGTAACAGGATGTACATTGCTGGTACATTCAGCTTTGTACTGAGTGTACAAGGCCACAGGGCTGAGGCCTGTTGGGCCTCTCTGTCTGAACTTTTCCTGACCTGCCCGCTGGTTTGTTTTGCTTGTTTTAGCTGCAACAGCAATTTCCCTAATTGATCAGGTGCCTATGGCTAATTTGCTCTACTTTTAGAGCAGTATAACCATAGTTGTAATAAACAGTTATTCTGCATAGAATGAGATGTATACAGCTGTACCACAGTGACATAATGTAGAGAAATGCAGATATGGTAGGACAGCAGAGGCCTTGAGAAGGGGGAACACAGGACATGGTGCGGAGGAACTCAGCCATGGGGTGGTAAGAGACAAGGCACAGGCTTGGCACTGGAGACACCAGAACTATAAACAATTCACCCACAGTCAGTTAAAGTAGCGCAGACCTGGAGCTGGACAAAATTAGTTTTAGGGGTAACAAAGAAAAAGAATTATGTATCTAACATAAGTAAAGGGCATCATATGTAGTGAATTTGGATGTAACATGGAGCTGCAGACCAATGAAGAAAGAGCAAGGATGTAAAAGTGTGTTAGCAAATATGTCAGAAAGACCCCAACTGGACCCTTAGAGAGATAAAGAGAGACCCATCAATGTGAACATCATAGTCCTCCCAGTAAAGGTCTCCAGAGGCTGACAACTATCAACCCCCTCGCCCCCAACACACACACATACCGGAATGAAACCACTAACCTCAGGGCCCAGAGGAGCACTGAGAAGGTGAGCATAACACGGGGAACAGGGGCTGAATCTGAGAAGCGTGTGCACAGTGATTTTGTCTGGATTCTTTCTTTTTTGGTAACAATTAGATCTAGACTAATAATGATTAGACTGTTAAATATTTAAGTTATACTAACAATGAATTTTTGGCTTTCCTTATATATAAAGTGCTCTTACTGTTTGGCTTTCAGCAAGATTTTGAGTGCAGTAAGTTTAAATATCCTGTAATGACTTCACATTTCTTGACAACCATTGTGTCATCAAGTCATTTTAGCAGTAAAATGTGTATCTTACTGTCACCAATTTTAAAGAATTTGTGTTGAGTTATTTTATGTGGTTAGGGAAAAAAAATTAACATAAGCTTGTAAAAATAGTTAAATCAATTATCACCTTCAAGCAATATTCAGTAAGAAGTCTTCTGCCAAGATCTACATAGACATTACTTGAAATCAGATATTAAAAAAAAAAAAAAACAAAAAAACCACCAGCAGGTCCTTCAGTAGAACCAGTAAAACAAACCAAGGTTAATGGAATTAGTTGATGCATCAAACACATAAAGAACAAGGTTGTTATTGACATTGAAATATGTAGAGCTTGGGTTTTTAAAAACTATTCTGTATTCAATGCAATTAAGATGAGTGTAGCTATGAATATAATATTAGATGCCACAGGAGACAATGAAGCCACAAATATTTTTTAAGAGAAATATTGAGGAAAATATATTTGGAAGGGAAAATGTTTGGATTAAATTAAATGTTATGGCCTCAGACAATTTTGGATGCTTCAATGTGCAATTTGCTAAATGAAAGTAAAATGGTATTTTAATATCTTCATTGCATTAAAATACTTCATAAACAGACATATTTCTTTTATACAAATCTAAGAATATTGAAGAGTAGTTCACACGCTTTATGTGTATATTTTTGATGTTCCAGAAAAATTTGGCTATTGTGAACCAAATGATGTCTTCTGTTTCACGCAAAACATCAAGAGTCACTATTCCTGAAAGTAGAATTAAGTTCCATTGTATAAGAATGAGCAGCATAAGCTGTTAGGATGATAAACCCACCTTCTCTAAAAATAATGGTTGTATCCTAGGTATGCAATTATTTACAATATGTGATTTATAAAGACATATTTAAAAAAAAAAAAAAAGAAGAAATGTTTCTTTCTTTAGCTTCACTAGGTTATAAACACCAGTTCCCTTAAACTTACTTCAGAAATGGAAAGAAAATAACTTTAAATCATAGCAGTTGTTTATTTGATGTAAACAAGGCTACAAAAAATATTATTAAAATTTTACAACTCATGTTTTACTATGACTCCTGATACTCAGATTTGTCAACCTTTTTCCTACATCCATATAATGTTTACATTAGTTAGCATGTATTTTACTTTTTACTGAATAGGTCAACATGAGAAAAAGATTAGACTTGTTATATTTCAATGACAAAAAAAAATTCACAAGACCCTATCAATATATGATATCAACATCTAGATTAATGTGGATGGAAATTGTAGCAGAAATGTAAAAACAATGAATATATATAGTCCAAATAGTAACTTACCAGATTTGCTTATTTTCACACACTCATGTTAATCTCCATGTCCAGGATGAATAGGAGAAGAAATAATAGGCTTAAGTGCAGAAATGGAGATTTTGATTGGACATTAGGAAAACTGGAATAGTTTGCCCAAGGATATTACGAGTCTCCAAAACTGAAGGCCTTTGAGAGGAGCTTAAAAATATACTTGGCAGGCATGAAAAAGGTAAGTCTGATCATGCTATGAAACATAAGTGGACACTCTAAAGTTCTTTTCCAGCTGGACTGTGTAATGCTGTGTCATTTACCTTTGATCTGCCCTATGCTGGTCTGGGAATGCCAGTTTCACGGGACAGCTGCAGATCAGTCCATGAGAAATGCTGGGTTTCTTCGTTTGCTTGCTATTTAACTTCAGCTCTTTTTTGGAATAAACCCAAATTTTAGAAAGCTTCCCATGGAGTTCAAACCCTGTTATTGAGTCAGATTTAGTGCAGAGCTTACATTTGACACCTTTGAGGGCTGTGGCATCCCACAGTCTCATTTTAGGCTTCAGAAACACTTCAGAAATCTTCCCAATCCCACAGTTGCTTTGACATTATTTTCTCAGCAGTTACACAGCAAAGAGAGCTCTCATTTCTATTTAAGAACCTCAGGGACAGTGTGACAAGAAATCAAGAAGTTTATGATTAACAAAAGGTCATCTTAGCCATAAAAAAGACAAAGCAAAACAAATCAACAACAACAACAAACCTTTGGTATTAGAGAAGTGATCTGCAGAGTTACATTCTTTTAAAAAGCAGCAAAATACAGGATAATGGCACTCCAAATATAAATTTATCCTGCTTTTTGTTCTGTGAGTTAATGGTGGCCTTACGTCTAGAAGCCCATTCTACAGTTTTGATTCTAGTAGTGATGCATGTGTCGTTGAACTGTTACTTTGCTAAGAAAAGTATTGGGTTTTGTTTTTTATTAAAGGCTGTCATTCTTAATTTCAGTCAGAAACAATCAAATTGTCAAGATTCTTTTTCTAAAATCCAACAGTAAAGATAGTACAGAATTGATCAAAGTAAACATCAACAGTACTGTAAAGAGACTATTTTTTTTTCCAGATGCAAAGTGCCAGTGTAGTTGTTCAGGTGTAAAGGTCATCAAAGTGAAATCTCTGAGAAATTCACACAAAAAAATTAGTTACACTGAAGGTTTCACTTTGCTTCATTTACACAAAATAAATTGAAAGAGTGTTACATAGATTATTTATATAGTTCTCAGACTTCACAAGAGAGATGAAGAAGAGTGCAGAGAGTAAACCTTGATGCATTAAGTTCATACAGTTTGCAGGTATGCTACTCTGGGATCCATATCTCTTTCAGAGAGGTAAGATTTGTAAACATGAGATTTTATTTCTGTATGTATAGATACATGTAGACACAGAGATGTATAATGAGTCGTGCTTTTCTAAGAAAACAGTAATATAGTATCTTTTTAAGACTGATGATGAATGCTAATATCATGTCTAATTACAGCAATGTGCAACCTGAATCAAGATGGCATTTGTATACTTGGCTGTTCAATTTACCTTATTAGTCTTACACATGTATTTTTATCTTGGGGGCACTAATGCAAACGTGTATTATAAGCAATGCTTAAATAAAGTCTCCCATTCTAGAATACTATTTGTGAATTCAAAATGTTTAACTCTAGTAAATAAGATATATAGTACATGCAGTGAATACCGGGGACAGCATAATGTTAGAAGCCTGTAACAAAAAATGCAGTGGTAGAAACAGTTTATGTCTTCTTTAGTTTTGGCTTCTGGTGGTGGGATAAGGGCAAATACCATTCTGATCCTATACAGGAAAAGAGAGAATGAATTGTAAGGGATAGAGTGAAAAGCCTGGGGGGTTTTCCACCATTATGGGATTTCTACTGTTATACCACTTCAGTCATTGTGAGCAGGGTGTTCGGAAGCAAATAAGGAGATCTACTTCACTAGAAGCAATTCTTGTGCTTAAGGATGTTATGACATGAGGGTTATCCAGCCTGCAGTGTGTAGAGATCTCAACCATGGGTTCGTAGGATTCCATAATACACAAGGACATAGAGGCTTTATGCTCTAACAGGGACCCAACCATCCCAAAAGTGGGAGGATAAACCGAACTGACCTCAGAAGTGGGCCCAGAGGGGGACCAGTAAAATAACAGACAATCTCACTTCAAAGATGATCCATGTCAGGGAGCTTAGAGTCAGCCAGGTGTGTCCAAGATCTTGTAGAAATTTCGTGCAGAGTTCAGCCTGTTTAGGAAAGGAAAAGTACATGCAACACAGGAAGTTATCAGAGAGAGAAGCTCCATTTTGGATAAAACTTAAGTCCTTTTTATATAATAGGGACATAAGAGAGCATAGAACTTCAATTCCAGCAGGCAATAGATGCTGTTAGTTTCTGATTTTCACTTGGGACAGCCAATATATGATGTTGTTTTCTGTTCTTTCAGATCAATTTTTTTTTTTTCCAGACTGTTTTCCTGTTCTTGCAGTTAGCACAGTCAATGGCAGTTTCATTCTCAGGAAGTTTTGTCCTATTTTACAGACTATTTTTCACCTTTTCAGATGATAAGTTGTCATTACAGTTCCTGGATTTTGCAATTATCGATGGTATCTCAGGATGTCTCTGGTTTCCAGGTACCCAGCTGCACTTCAAAGACGCCAGCCGAACTTTTCAAGGATGCTTCTTGTTCACAACCAGAGGTTCCCAGGCTCACAGCTCCCAGGTTGGCAGACAATTTCTCTGTCAGTATTTCAGCAGACGTTTTCTTCTGTTCAGTAATTTTCCCATTCTAACAAGGTCGCCTTTCTGGCTGCTCACCTCAGAGGGAGAGAGGGAAAGGAGGTGTAATTTCAAGATCCACATTATCTGTCTTATCTATGTTGTAGAACTATCCTACTTCTTTCTATAAGTGTGCCAATCCAGACAGCATTTATGACTCATGACACTGGGAAGAATGCATAAAAAATACTTGCCAAAATAAACAAGGCTGAACCTGGACTTTATGCTTTATTGTTTCATTATGTTTGAATGCCCTTACAGATTTGGAAAGGCTTAAAATTTCAGTCCAACTGTAATTCACTATTCAGTAGTTAAGCATATTAAAATTGTATTGGAATGAGAAGAAAAAAGAGGTTCTTTTTTCTTTTTGTTATCTCTGGCTTGCTCCTGAGGCAAGAAAAATAACAATAAGGAAAGAGAAGGGTTGGGTTGTACACAGCATAATACAAGGCCTTGTGCATATGGCTGTAGAGTAAAAAAATTGGGAAAGAGAGTGCAGCAGAACCCATGTTTTTGAATTACTGAAAGTAGTCCTGTAAAGTTGCCAATAACTTCCTGCCAAACAGAAGAAATACGGTAAGGTAGAGGGTATAGTTAAGCACACCATTAGTATGCTAACAATGACTATTACATTCTCAGTTACGTACTTATGCTAAATATATGTCAATATTCTATTTTCTGTAAACTCTGAGTCAAAGAGCTTTCCAGAACACTTTTGCTTAAGAATGTATTTATGTCTAAAATCTGCAATGTCTTTTCCTCAAAGAGAAATGTCAGGCTGTTAAATTGTGCAAGTTAAAAAGAATCTGCATGACCACTGCTTGTCTTCCAAAAAAGGAACACTACAAAAGGGAATAGTTAGCGATTAACAGTGCAGGTGTGATCTTTAAGAGAAAAAATATTTTCCTGTGTTTTTCTCTTTTGACTCATACACCATCACCAAGTCCTATGACTGATAGCTGCAGTAATATTTCATTAAAAGACAAAACTGTAACAAGAAGAAATTCAAATGACTATCACTGGTATGTGGAGGGAGTTAGGCCTTTTGCTCCCTGGAGAATGACACAAGGTACCATTGATGGTATCTGCTCAAAAGAAGTAATGATGACTAGCCAGTAAGGTAGTGTTGCAGCCAAATTACTGTTAACAGGGGTTTTTTTCAGCCAATATTACATGTGAAGAATTGTTTCTAATTGCATGCAAATTAGTGGGTGGGACAAAAGGTGAATATATTTGAAAAATTCCCAAATTGTCTGACAAAATTTATTACAGCTAAACTGCTGAGATGAACTAGCAAGATTGTTATTCTCTTGTTTAATACAGAGCTCACCTACCATGCGCCAGTGTTTGGAGGTTCACTAGAAACTTATTTGTACCACTGTTCTTGTTTCAGCTGGGATAGAGTTAATTTTTTTTTCATACTAGCTAGTGTAGGACTATGTTCTGGATTTAAGCTGAAAACAGTGTTGATAATGTGGAGATGTTTTAGTTGTTGCTAAGTAGTGCTTACACTAGTCAAGGACTTTTTCTGCTTCCCATGCTCTGCTGGGTGCACAAGAAGCTGGGAGGGGACACAGTTGCGACAGCGGACCCCAACTGACCAAAGGGATATCCCATACCATATGACATCACGGTCAGTATATACAGCTGGGGGAAGAAGAAGGAAGGGGGGACGTTTGGAGTTATGGCGTTTGTCTCCCCAAATAACTGCTACGTGTGATGGAGCCCTGCTTTCCTGGAGATGGCTGAACACCTGCCTGCCGAAGGGGAAGGAGTGAATGAATTCCTTCTTTTGCTTTGCTTGTGTGCATGGCTTTTGCTTTGCCTATTAAACTGTCTTTATCTCAAGCCAGGAGTTTTCTCACATTTACTCTTCTGATTCTCTCCCCCCTCCCACCAGGGGAGAGTGAGCGAGCTGCTGCGTGGTGCTTGATTGCTGACTGGGATTAAACCATGACAACCACTGATTCTCCAAGGATTAAAGGATATATTTCTGGAAGCAGTACTATTTATATCAATGTTCTCTAAAGGTTAATTATTTCTGGATATGGCAATGATACCAAAATTCATTCTGGGCCTGGTTCCACCACTTTCCTTCCTACAGACCTGAAGCCTGAGAGAAACCCCAATAAATCAGTGAAGTCACTCATAAATAACATAGTACTCACCTTGAATGAAAATGGAAAAATCAAGTCCTCTGGTGTCAAAATGCCTTATTACTTTTGTGATTTCACCCTTACTTTTTGCCTACTTGTTTAATAGTGCCATTTGTGTCAAATGTGATTCTTCATGAATGCTACAAATAAGAAATGCTAAGGCTACTTCCTGCCTTTCTTATCAGAAAGAGCAATTTCAGCAGTACAAAGGAAGGCATTATGAACCATGTGGTTTCAGTTGCCTTGAAATGCTTGCACCTTATTCTGAGTATCTTTAAGAAAATCACATGTCAAAAAAGCAAGGAAAAGGCAACTGGCTACTATGTTCCTGTTAACTTAACATCAGCCTTAAGTAGAAGTGAAAAGGGCACAAACAGTTCTGGATGGAAGCAGAGAAGATGAACAGCAGAAAATTTGCAAGAAGAAATGGCTGTAAGCTTTGTGTTTTTTTTTTTTAAATATTTCATATTTATTTTCTCATTCCTTTAGATTCAACTGAAAGAATTAAGTTGCTGTCTTAATGATATTATTATACTCTGCAAATTTAACCCATTATCAGGAAGCACTGGGCAACAAGAGCCATTTTTGGGTATTAATACATCTGCTGAAGCCTGTCAGCTGGAAGGTCGGGTTAGAATTTTAGGCTTCACTAATTATTTTTATAGTAATGATTTCACATTTGGAAAAAGAGAATCTGTGTACAGAACAGGAAATAATATATTAGAAATGTGATTTGCAATGTGAATTCAAAGACAGAAAAGTATCTATTATGTACATATTTTGAATAATATTTTTATATATGTGTATAATATATGCATATATGTCTCTTCTTGCACGTATACCTAAATAATGATGAAATTCCTACTTCCATGCTTTGACAGTAGTCTCTTAATTTAATTGTTTATATGCTGATGTAAATTTCCAGCAGGCATCTTTATTATATCATTGTTATTATCCATATCTGTTAAACTTCATCAGAGTCTGGTGCTAATGGTTAATATAGTCCTAGTTTTCTCTGATAAATCTTCCTTTAAATCATTATGCAGTATCAACTGAGTGGTAAAACTTCACCATCTCATGAAGCTCTCATGATTTCAGTTTTATTTAATTATTAGTAGGGCAGATAGACAGCGAAGGTATTTATTTCACTTCCAGTCTTTTCAGTTTAACATGACTCTTTTGTGTATGTTTCTATCTGAACTAGCTGTTTCTTACCGAAGTGTCCTTTTCATTGCAAAAGAACTTTCACGCTCAGAAATAATAATAATGAGAGAAAGCATTATCCTCTGTGATCCACTTAAAAGCTCTTTCTCCCAATTTCTCAGATAAGTTCAGCTATTTTCAACAAGATGCATAATGCTTAGTGTCTGCACTGGTATCATAAAGTTAGCAGATAAATTGTGGGCTGAAACTGTAAGCAGAAGATTTCTGTGAAATTATATCCCCACAGTACTTCAACAATAGAAGAAAGCAGAAAGATCCTTCTTTTTCTGGAAATTCTGCCTTTCTGGATCCTGGATAAATAAGATATGCATAAGAGAAATTCAATTTCTGTCCTTCTTGCAAACTTTCACTGATGTCATATGAGAATGGAGAGCGACCTCTAAACCTCAAGACATAGGATTTATATGAACAATAAGTGCTAAGAATCCACTGAGTGAGAGGAACTTTTCTGTCTTAGGAGTGACATACTCATCAAATGGCACCTTTGTTTCTGATACAGCTACATCCATTGTGATAGCAACCAAAAACAAACAGGCAAGATTCCTACAGGTAGGACCACAAGAAGAACATGCATAACTTGCTCAGTAAGTTAAAGAGCTTGGAATAAAGTTCTAAGTCAGAGTCTCACTTTAAGACTGGAGAGTCCATTACTTGAGACAAAGGAAACTTTTACTATAGAGATCACCAGAACTTGAAAAAAATAATGAACTTTAAATTTAAATGTCAGATTCAAATGCCTACCATGTAGACATTGACAAGTGGAAAATTATCCTATGTGCCCATCACAGTCAATGGAAAGCAGCAGACGTTTCTACGACAAATATGACTTCTGTTAGCAACTTAATTCTGTTATTTCAGCACTGATGTCAGGCACCCTTTGAGATCCCCTAGAATATTTTTGACATCCACACAGGGTTTGCAGGTAAAAAAACAAGACAAATGACTTTCTAAGCTGGCAGCTAAAGCTCAGGTGGGATATCATAGAGTGCATTTAATCTCATTAGATGCCTATACAGAAGTAACTGAATTATCTTGAGGTGCCTAGATGAGAATGAGATTATCTAAATCTTACAATAGCAGTTCTTCTTAGGGACTGTAAGGGGAGTCTGTGGTGATTAGCTCAAGCAAAGTTGTTTACCATGTAGGTGTCTACATCTGATTGGTAAATCATGTCCTGGTTTACTCTGAAGGGAGAAGATAGTGATTATTATGAAATGAATAGATAAAATGAAGAAGTAACTTAGAGAAGGAAACAAACAAATCTGAGGGTAGAATAAGTCTGAAAGTAAAAGAATTACATTTAGGTGTCTAGAGGTTTGTTAGGTATCTAAACTTTCTATAGGGTTGATGAATATCTAGTGAAGTAAACAGAGTCCAGACAGTCAACTGATTTATTTAGTTCACTTTGAAGTACACACATAAAACATTACTCAGTTCCCTAAATATCTGCACCTAGAGATGTTTAAGTGTAATTCTAGACATCTGTATGGGTCTGACAGATATAATACAGGTCTTACAGAAGACTCTCATGCTTCTGGAGCTGAAGTTGAAGGCCAGAAGGTATATCCCTCCCATCTACATTCTAACACTAAATGTTTATGCTTACATAATGGAATTCTGCCTACAACTGACTATAGTGGCAGGTATAGAATTCTGTTAGGGGCAGACTATTACTCCAGGATAGTTGTAATTCACCACTTAATTCTTTGCAAATTTAACTTATTTTTGTCTATATGGCGCTACAAGAATGTGATGAAACATGAAGCAGTGTAGAATACACTCACATGAGTTGAATAGCATGCTAAATATTTGTCTGTAATTGTAATTTGCATGTTGGCGTCTGTACATATATAAGTAATTAATTATAAAGAAGGTGTTGGCTGATAAATCTCAAAAAATATACAACTTAATTTCTCAGTTAGCAAAGCCCAAAATATGTGCTCTAAATATTCCACATAGCATCATTTTGTTCTTCATATCAGCTGTTGACAACAATTGGCATTAGCATGACTGTTTGCAATGAAATACTGTTTTAATCCTTCACATGTGTCCTCTTTATTACTTTAATCTTCCCAAGCATTTTCACAATGTATATGCAGCTTAGACTCTAAATTTCCTTCACATTTAATAGCTAGGGCTTTTAGAAATACGGTAACATCAGAAGATAAAACTTTTAACAGCTTCAAAGTTTCATTAAAACTTTAATTACAAATCAAAGCAAGATAACTTGATTAATAATAATAATAATAATGATAATAAGAATACCCTAAATCTGTTCATCAGCTGAATTAAATAAAAAGGCTGAAAAAAATCCTACTGATGTTCTTGAAGGCCAGGTCCTCTGCACCTGTCATTTTTGCAGTGTGTAGCTTTTCTTGCCTTCCTGAATTGAACAAACTGCTGTTCCTTGACTAGCTTTATCTCTCATTCTCCTTGCCTGTTTCATCTGGAAATTACTTTAAGCTGTGCATGCATTTAATGAATAATCAATATCCCTCTCTCTTCAGTAATTCTATCCTTTTAGGCAAGGCCTATAAGCTTGTAGGCATCCATCCTCCCTTCTTTCCAGCCACTCAGTTTTCATATACTAAATTATAAGCAACTAATAAACATTTACACCTTTCACACAGTAAAACAAAGTTTTAAAGCATTAGCACTGTAAATAATCAATTAATATGAATACTCTTTTGATTTAAATGCAGTTTATATCTTTTGGTCTGATTACTTTGGTTGTAAACAGACTAAAACATGCAAAATGGTTAACTACCTTTTATCTACAGTCTTACTGGAGACATGGCAGGTGATGACAGGTGAATTTCATACAGGAATTATAAATTGCATAGATAGACCCACATGATTCTAGCAGAATAAACTACATTTTGCGGCCACAGTAGGTACAGATTTTTGTTATTTTTATTTAGATTTATTTATTTTATTTGTTTTTATTTATTTTGTGGACTTTTTTTATGCTTATTTTTAATGTATTCATGGTAAAACTGGCAGGTCTTTTTGCTGGCTTATAATTAAAATGCTCAAAGTAGTCTAAAACTTAAGATCTTATAAACGCTCCTTGAACACAATTTCTGTTAATTTCAGTGGTTTTCTGATTCTTGGAGAGCCTTTTGACAGCTCTTAATGAAGTAGATGAAGAGTGTTACTTATTTTCATTTGGTGATTATCTTAGCTGACATATCTTATCTTCTCAGGCATGGCCAGGAGTCAAAGGAAACAGGACAAAATACACTTTTTCTCATTAAGCTAATCCTTGTCTGTGCTGGGTTTAGAGCTTCTTAAATCATTGTATTAGGGACTTTGGCACAGAATGGATATCTCAAGAAAAATACTCTACTGCAAGGGTTGGAGGTGAAAAAAATATCCAGATGTTACTTGAAAATGTGTAGAGCACAATCTTACATGCTTACAAATTATGTCAACCTCATATCAGCTATCATCATCTTGTTTTCTCTGACTTAGTGAAAGACATTAGGCAGACTAAATAATGTGGTTAAAACCCAAAAGAGAGTCAGCTTTGCCACATTCATCACCATGCACTGTGTCTGATGAAATCAGACAGTCTGCCTGCTGCAGGAGCTTAGGATATCTGCCAACAAATAGGCAAATAGTACTATAAATAAAAAGAAATGAATGTTTGTGACTTCAGGAGCCGTGGCTGGTATTGTGAAGTAAAGCAATCTTGTCTGATAGCACACATATCTATTTAAAGAAGGAGAGTATAAACAACCATATAAAACTTCCAAATGTTTTAAAGTGGGGGGGAAAACTGTCCAAAGTACTGCTTATTAGAAGAAAATGTTTGTAAGGCTGAGCCCAGCCTGTTGTAACATAGCTAATTTTTGTGGCAGTGTTTTTAATTTGTCAGTTGCATGCATAGTAGAGCTTCTTTGAATAGTATACATCTTTCATCTTTTTCACTTTCCTACTGAAAGTTCACCTTCAGATATCAAATAACTATAGACAGAGAACAGATTCTCATCCAGAGATTATGCTAGGTTTGTTAAATTGAAAAGGTTCTGTCTGGGATGCCATATATTAATAAAAATCTTCAGTGAGGGTGGGATTAATTTCATTCCTCTTTACATGTTGAAACTTGAACTGGTTGCCCAAACTAACCATAATAGGTAGGTCTAGGTATGAAGTCACTGAGTCTGAACAAATGTAGTCATCTGCTTTAGGAGTTGATGAATTGCGTTGGGAACTTTACTAGCTATATTAACAGACTCTGCTCAGTGGCCTTTCAGAGATACCTCACCACATCATAGTTAGTGTAGGACCTATTTAGGTATAATTTCTGATGTATCTCTTCTCTACTAGATGTCATGACTTGATGGTGCATAGCTTTCAGAAAGTCATTTTTCACATTGTACACAAGCTTAGCCTGGCCTTCTCCTGCTATGTTGTTTGTGCAGTTATCAACCATATGTCACTAAATTATGCATTTTTACTTTCAGAGCAAACTGGTCATGATGTCAAAAGTGTGCAGATGCACTGATGAGAAGTACTGTTGCAAAAACTGCAAGGAAAATAGCCAGTTTCTAAGAAGTAATTACATCAGAATTCCAAGATAAGGTTAATATCTCACTGTTTTTCATATCAAAGTCAGGAAAGAAGACTGCTAACTCATATTTTATGTTACCTACATGGACAGAAACAGACGTTCATGCTTGTCCTATTTACACTTCTGGTTGGATGGATATGAGAGGTCCTTCCCTGTGTGGGTATGTTCCCATCTTGAGTGTTACAGCCAGCATTTAAACACCTCTGTGTAACTGTCTATGTCCTTTTAGACAGACGAACTTTTTGCACTGGTGGAGTCTTTAATTACAGAATTGAATAGTTTGGACTGTGAGTTTACATATCCTTCTAACTACAGAATTATACAAGCTGTAGTATACTTGAAGGACATGGACAGTCAGATAAACCTAGTAATTTAATCTATAGTGATTGCTCCAGAAAAGATTCAACTGAAATTGCTTTTCAGGGAAGAGGTCTTTTTTTTTTTTTTTTTTTTTTTTTTTTTTCTTTTCTGATGTTTAAATAGAAGTACTGTCTAAACTTTTGTCATGGTCATTTGATTAAAAATAGAATAAGAAGTTCTCCAGAACCTACCATCCTCCATCAGATACATACTTAGAATTTTCTAAAGATTAAGGAAAAAGGAGAACTGCTTTATCTTACCTCTTTATTTAACTGAGCAAGACAAGTGCCTGGACTTGCTTTCAGCACTCAGCAGCCTTAGTCTCCCTATGAATTATTCAAAGTCTGTTCCTGGAACATTGTCATTCTTTTGATTCATACATTTGATTTCTCCAACTGACCCACCTCAGTAGTACTAGGACAACTTCTATCAAGACAAGAAGTGACAGGTGTCCCACCTTTAGCTTCTTGCAGAAACATCCATATACCTATGCATCCATAAATGCACAGGTGTAGAATTAATAAAAAAATTTAATAAGAGCTAATGGAATGAATAATAAAAGTTTAAATGTTAATAGAAAATAATTAAACAAAAGTTAAAGTCCAGTTTGCATGCCCTACTCTATAGGCACATATTGGTGAGTTACTTCAGGAAGGCAGAATGGCACCAAAAGGCGAAGGGGAATAATGAACAAGTTGGAATATGCCCAAAGGCTATGGACTCCTCCTGGAAGGCCCACCAAGCAGCTCCTGGTGCAAATACTGTCACGTGCAAAGAAGGTCCCAGACCTGTGAGCTGGTCTGAGAGGCTCTGGCATCCAAGCCCAGACCAACAGGATAACTGTGCACTATTACTGGGGCAGACTTCGGGCTTTGCACAGTGGTAGAAGACACAGGCAACACTGCTGAGAAAATGAGAAATGAGAACAAAATGCCAACTCCAGAGAACATATGGATGGAGACAGCATGTAAAAGACCCTAAGAGGTTCCCCAGAAAGACTACATCAAAACAGAAGAATGATCCCATGAAATGCAAATTGGCTTTGAGGTAAGTGTCATACAGAGAGGGCAGGTGATGTGGAGGGTGCTTGCTTTGTCCACAGTTTTGGGGGTTCTTTCAGGACCTGGAAGACCATTGAGGGGTCCAGGCTGCTGCTATAAGTGTTTCCTTAACCTTAGGGCAATACTGCAAAAAAGAGGCAGAAGACTAAGCATGAAATCAAGACTGTCATGTTGGACAACGACTTCTGCAAAACCAGCAAGACCCAGGCTTTGGGGCACAGACTTCAGTCCCATGCTCTTAGAGATCACAGCTTCTGCAGAAAGAGTAAGTGGATCAGTAAGAGCAGTGACAGTGTTACAAAGCTAAAAGACCATGATTATTTTCAAGCACAGAGGAGCAGCAGCAGGATGTTGATGATAAAAAGGCTGGTGGGGCTGTTAGTTCTGGATCCTTGGCTTAGAGGTTAGCAAAACAGAAAAAAAATGTTACAACAAAGTCTGTTCATTAGGAAAGCTAGACTAATTTTGCATTGCTGCAAGTGTTTGGCAAATGTTTATGGTGAACACAAGGGTCCTTAAAAACAAACTACTTTCTGAACGTGGTGAACTAGTGCATGTGTCTCCCATTAGGGTAGAAGATGACACCTTGGAAGAGAGTTGTCTGTTACTGCAGCCCCCTGAAGAAAAAAGAAGCTATGAAACACAATGAGCATGTTTCCCAGGGGGTGTCCACCTGCTGCATTTCCAAGTCCTGATGATAAATTTGAAAGCCCAGCTTTACCCCCTACCCTCAAATGTAGCAGAGGTGAAGGAGACCACCCCATGGCTTCCATGGAGGATGTCCAGCAGTGGGAATGGCCAATCCAGAGGTTTGGGTCTAGGCAATATGTAGAAGTGTACAGATCTGTTAGTTTAAACACGGAGCACTGCATGAAGCTTATGAAACATTTGTTGTAGAGCAAACCTGTGATCATTTATGTGAGCTGTTTGAACTGGTGTTTTTATCTCAGTTCCGTCTTGAAGCTGTCAATGTGCATGACTCTTTGTATTCCTTCACTATTAATTGAAACAATATTAACACTGCAAAATGTTTAGACTGGGTCAGTACTCTCCTACAAAGTAAGAATGAGCTGTGTTTTGTTCAGACTTCCTGACTTGCTATCATTATTGTAAAAGCAATGGAGGGTGGGGTATGCAAACCCTACAGTCTATTCCCCATTCCAAAATCATAGACAAAACATGATGCTATTCAACTGATCTAAACAACAACAACAATAACATCTCTTTTGCTGGCAGTCTCACAGAGCTTACAGCAGTGAGGCATCTTACAAATGCAGAAATGTTAAGCAGAGCAAAAGAGCTACATTTCGAACTGGGATGGTATGTGCACAGGAAGGTCACACTGAGTGACATCCCCTTGTCTGAGGATCTTCTACATGTTAATATATGCATCACCCTCCTATCTGAAGTGAAAAGGCTTTGGGAGATTTTTAAGCCAAACAACAGTTCTAGATATCCTAAGACCTAAGACCTGTTTCCTCCTTTTACATGATGAATGTTATTATGGTATTAAGGACGTCAGCAATGTTTTTGAGGTGAGAAACATTTGTGAACTTTGTTATATACTGTATAACCATGGTCATAGCTTCACCAACAAAACAATATCCTCTTGGACACTCCAAAATTGTATTTAAGAATTTTGATACCCTGGCAGCCTAGTCTAGGATAGTCAAAACAAAAGTATACCTGCCCCATGGTCCCTTTTTTCCTGTGCTTCTTGTGATAGTAAATGGCAAGCTATTGTTTCCCTTGTGCTGCTCTTGTGCTGAAACCTGCTATGCCCTCTGCACCCACAATAACAAAGAAAGAGCCCTCATGGGTACCTGATATCCCTGGGAACTAAACAAGGCTTTGGGGAAGGGTTACAGGGCTGATGAAATCTATGAGGTTCACGATCCACACATGGGGCCACAAAATTTGTGTCATAATGTTTAAAGGTGAATGGGTTCTTAGCATAATTTCCACAAAAAGTGTCTTTATCTTGTCTTTATCTATGAACCAAATAAAAGTTAGCTTGGGCATCTGACCCAAAAGCAAGTTTTCCTGGTTGCTGACATTACTGCCAGCTGGTGTGCTGAACACACTTCTGATATGTGGCTAAACAATTTCCAAATACCTTTTCAAAAGGGGGACAACCTTCCTATACAGGCTACAGAATATACCTCCAACATCTGCACCATCACAGGAACATCTTATTATCCAGGGAGACCGTTGTCAGCCTGGGCTCTGTAATAATTTACATACAAGTACAGGTACCTATAATTTTTTACCACTACTATTTTAGCATGGTTAGCAGAGGCTTCTAAGGCTAAAGATGCAACTTCACAATTGCCTTCCCAAAGCAAAATGAAATATGACTGTTCTGGTCTGTCTTTATTTCAATGCTGATTGTGTCAATATGTTGGCAGTTTATCAGTATGTCATGCGGCTTATCATATGTCACTGTTATGATCTTATTGTTTTTTCTGCTGGCTGGAACACAGCTCAATAAAGGAACCTCAAAGTCCCCAACAAGCTGGGGCTTTACAAGATCTGTGTAAAGGTAGAGTGAGCTAAACCCTCCCACGATGTCTGCCACAAAGGGAAATTTCTTGGTAGCGACAGTCAGAGAAGCCCCCAAAATATGTGCCAGATCCTAAGTGGTAGAAAAAGTGTAAGGTTTTACATCCATTTTGAGCTTTATTTTCCTTTTGTTTGGGTCATGGACCAAGCCCACTGCTGAAGAGCCAATAGCTGAAACAGTTTTGAGGGTTAAGAAGATGGTTCATACATTCCATCAACATGGAGAGGGATGGACAATAGCCTTTCCACAAAGTATACTTCTGCATCTTGTCCTGCAGTGCTATTTCATAGATGACATCTTTGCTGATGCTATTCCAGCTGTGTGGGCACCATATTTCCACCAGCCCCACCTCCCACTTCCTGGAGAGCTCCATCAGCTGTGCAGTAAAGTTTGAGCTGGTGTTTCGTGGGCAGATTCTGGTGCTGGCATTGCTGAGTAGCATGATGTAGAAACCCTCATTCACTGTCCTTCCTTTTCTCCCTTCTCAGCTGCCAGGCACTAGATGCCCTGAGGTTGGGAGGCTTCTCGCCAGCTGTTGAACTTCTGGGGCCAGTCATGCTACTTCAGTAACAGCTGTTTCTTTCTTCCTTTCCATTTTGCAGCAATGATCCTCTCAATTTTGTAGATTCAGTCCTCATCAGGACTGACTTTTTGAAGTTCTTCAGGGTAAAAAAAATCCTCTGACTGCTTCATAATAGACCATAGTCAAATCCCTTTGCTGTTCTGGACATCCAGACATGGTCTCCCTTTTTGAGCAGAGATGCAGATTCATAATTTTAAACACCTCCATATAGAGTTTTCCAAACGCTTGCAGAGTTTAAAAGGCTCATGTCCACAGGACTGGCTCTGGTAGTTCTGTGGAAGCTGGGTGTTGTTGCACTGGTTTCAGCTGGGTTAGTGTTATTCATCATAGTAGCTTGCATGGTGGTATATTCTGAATTTGTGACCAAACTGTTAATAACACACCAATGTTTTTGTTATTGCTGAGTAGTGCTTGCATAGAGTCAAGGCCTTTTCTGCTTCTCACACCAACCCACCAGCGAGTAGGCTGGGGGTGCACAAGAAGATTGGAGGCAACATAGCTGGGACAGCTGATCCCAACTGACCAAAGGGATATTCCATACCATATGATGTCATGCTCAGCATATAAAGTTGGGGGAAGAAGAAGGAAGCGGGGCATGTTTGGAGTGATGTTATTTGTCTTCCCAAGTAACAGTTATGCATGGTGGAGCTCTCCTTTCCTGGAGATGGCTGAACACCTGCCTGCCAAAGGGGAAGGAGTGAATGAATTCCTTCGTTTGCTTTGCTTGCAAATTCAGCTTTTGCTTTACCTGTTTAATTGTCTTTATCTCAACCCATGAGTTTTCTACCTTTTACCCTTCTGATTCTCTCCTCCATCCTACAGAGGAGGAACGAGTGACTGGCTGTGTGCTGCTTAGTTGCCAGCTGGTGATAAACCACAACAGCTGTAAAATATCTTTACATCTTGGTTCTAAACATCCTATTTAAATGGCCTGTGACAGAGGTTTTAATTTCATTATTAGCAACAAAATGTTGCACATTGCACTGCTTTAACAATTTTTATAAATTATGGTCAGTCTGTAATATCTAAGACTTACTCCCCCTGCTAAAAGTTGCTTTAAATGCACAAACTGTTTCAGAACCTGTTTTACCTTTCACACCAATGGCCCAGGAATGCTTGGATAATACAGCTATCACATTTAAGATGTACTTAACGCTGTCATTGTATTTGGAGAGCAGTTGCACGTTGGCCAAGTCTGCCTGCTGTTCTGCATCCATGTCTGCCACAATCACCTTGTTTCTTTTAAAGTGTTTTCTTACAGCCCTGTGTATGATGTAAGCATTCTGGATGGCAAGCCTGTTTGACACTTGGCTTCGGTTCAAATCAGTACAAAACCTCCTCTGGATGCATTCAAGGACCTTCACATCTTTCTTAAATTGTAGGGCCCAGAACTGCACACAGTACTCAAGGTGAGGCTGCACCAATGCTAAATACAGCGGATAACCACCTTTTTTGACTGGCTGGTTATACTGTGTTTGATCCACCCCAGGATGTGGTTTGCCCTCTTGGATGCCAGGGCACACTGTTAACTCATATTGAGCCTGCTGTCTTGTTTAGGTTTGTATTTCAAAATGCTTAAGAAAAAATGGAGTAAAATCACATATCAACAAATAAAAAGAGAAATTATTTAGCTTAATGATAACAGAGACTGTAATAATATAAATTTAATATGCTTTTCTGCATCATTCTGGTGTATGAGTGGGTATATGTGTGTGTGCATGTGCATACTTGTACTTATACAACATACACATATATAGATATATGCATCTATGTTTTTACACACACATTGTGAATGTGTAATTATATGCAAGTATATGTATATCTACACACATATATGTCTTCTGTTTGCTGTTATTCATATGCAGGAAGAGCTTATGAATGTTGAACTACCTCTTTGAAAGTAAAAGAAAATTATTTGGTTTTATATGAATTAATCTTTTTATGTATTCATACTGCAAAATTAATAGGAAAGGAACTGGCAAATGTTCAAGAACTGATAGTTTAACATTTGCATGTAATTCCCTTCATAAATTAGTAGGAAATGCTTAAGATAAACCTCTCATGCATAATAAATAACCTGTAAGATGCCTGGATAACTAACTAGAAGGATCAAATATCATAATATTGGAAATATTTTCAGACAATTTGACTTATTTTTGTAAAAAAAAGTTGAAAAAATTGTACTTAAAATTGGTTAGTCATTGCAAGATCAGAAAATATAATATTTTATACTGTTGTGGTTTAGCCCCAGTTAGCAACTAAGCACCACACAGCCGCTCGCTCACTCCCCCACCCTTGTGGGATGGGGGAGAGAATCAGAAGGGCCAAAGTAAGAAAACTCGTGGGTTGAGATAAGAACAGTTTAATATTTAAAATAAAACAGCAATAATAATAATAATAATATAATGAAAAGGAAAATAATGAGAGAGAGAGAGATGAAAATTTGGAAGAAGAGGGAAAAAAAAAAAGGAAAAAAAACAACAAGTGCTGCAACCGCTCACCACCCGCCGACCGACGCTGCCGGTCTCCGAGCCATGATCGCTGCCTCCCCTGGCCAACTCCCCCCAGTTAATATACTGGGCATGACGTCACATGACATGGAATACCCTTTGGCCAATTTGAATCAGCTCTCCTGGTTGTATCCCCTCCCCTCCCGGCTTCTTGTGCACCTGGCAGAGCATGGGAAACTGGAAAGTCCTTGACTAGTGTAAACACTACCCAGCAACAACTAAAACACCAGTGTGTTATCAACATTATTTGCATACCAAGTCTAAAACACAGCACTATGCTAGCTACAGTGAAGAAAATCAACTATCCCAGCTAAAACCGTGACAATACCTACCGCATTTAGCTTTCAATGACAATGCAAGTTCATAATCTGTATTCATGGAGCACTAAGTATACCTTCTCCCTTTTTCCTTCTTTGGCATGCTAATCAGTTTCAATAAAATAGAAATGTGGCCAGAAACTAGAATTCGAGGTCTCACACAGGTTCACTTCTCCTTCAAAGGAAAACTCTGAATACACATGATATTTGTATATGGCTAGAAATATAAAATAAATTCTGAGATTAGATATGGTATGTGCTTCCAAACAAATAAAAGAGATCTAAAGTCTTGTAAGAAAGATAAAAAGATGAATAAATCATACAGCCTGAAATCTAATCTGTTGTGTGGTTACATTAGAACATAATTTTATTTTTTTATGTATAGGTGATGCTCAAATATTTTAATTTTTCTAATAAACACATAACACATATTTGCTGATGATGTAATAGAAATAGCCAGACTCTGGAGAGGATGTGGAGAAAAGGCAAAAAATCTAAAGGGCATGCCACACTAGTGTGCTGCAGTGACTGTAGACAGTGTACTTGACTTGGCTGTCCTTATCCACCAGTCTTAAGAGCTTGCTGGGCATAAGTGGCCCTGAACTGAGGGTAACGATGTATTAATGATAGTCCCAGTAGCTGAAGAAGGCACTGTTGACTAGCCATCTTGCTTGTGACTATGCTGGAAAAGTCTGTAACATACAGTTGCATATCAGAAGAAGTATGTCAGAATATAAAAAAAATTGAAAGGTAGTGGACTTAGGCAGTAACGTGGAAAGTTTTATGAAATGTTTTCAAAAGAAAAGGGACAGCAGACTGGAAAATTGCTGTAATTTCATTTTTAGAATACCTATTTCTCTTACTGCTTTCCATCAGTAAGCAAAAAGATTTTAGAAATGGACAGTTCAGTGATAATCTATTTAAGATCATTGCATGTTGTTAGAGTGCTCTATTTCCAAAACACATGTTATTCACTAATAGACTTAGGTGACTGATGTGGAAGGGATTCTGAGAGCAATCACATTAGTTCTACTGAGAATAACATAATTTTATCACTTGCCCTTACTGACAGAAAACTACAGAACATAAGGAATATTATCTGTAGAGGAACTTCACTTGGTTTCAACAGTAATAGCTGCAAGATGAATTAAATTTCATCTTTTAGGATGCTTTTCATAATAGTTTGAAAGGTAAATTAAAACAAACCACAAAGTGTTTGTGAGCCAGTGTCCCTAACTTTATGCATCCTTCCTGTGTCTAAAAGATTAGATGCCTGCAGCAGTACTTTATTCTCCATGTAGCCAATAAAGACAGGCTGGCATAGGGAAATTCTCTCAAACTAAGCTAGGTGTAGCCCTTGACAGATATCTGCTGCACTTCACAGACAGGAACCACAAAGTCTGCAGTACTAAGTAAAAAAGGGCAAGAATTAATTCCCATCCAAGAGGCCAAGAGAAACAAGCTGTCCTTGTTTTTGCCTATTCCCCTCTAGATGAAGCTGTCTTTACCAGTGTTATGTCATTTGGCATCTTGTCTGGTCAGGTAGTGTTCCTGTGCTGCTAGTTATGATTTTGTGTGTTTTTTCTCAGCTTGGAGCATCTGAAATAATTTAGAATTTAGGTAAAATTTATTACTATGTTAGCCTTATGCCATGAGGTTCTAGAAATGATATAATCCTAGGACTTTCCCTGAATATTGTTCTGGAAAAAGCTGGTTGGAGCTGTTCAAAGCAGAGTCAGACTTGAGCTAACAGCTAAAATCAGGCACTCAGATATTAATTTCTCTTCCTGGCCCTCTTTCATTAGGAGTACAGCTAATAGCATGCAGTTTCTTGCTACAGCTTTTTCTCTGTACCAGTAAGCACACAGACAGAAATTCAGTGTTTACAACAGATGGAGTGGGTCCGATCTCCTAAATTTAGAAGTGAAATCCCTTGTTATTTGCCTTGTTCTTACACAGCTTCTGAACTGATCCCTACTCTTAAAGATACAATTCTCTAAAAATTTCAAGTATTTGTGAATATAGATTTTAAACAGAGCTGTGCCATATATTTAAATCCCATTTTGTTGTCCTTTGTTGAGCTTTGCTTGTGGCAAACTGCAGAATTTAATTTAATGGCAAAATAATCTCACAATCCATTTGGGGAATGAACATGGCTTACGATAGACTATGACATTGATGTCAAAGTCCCTTAGAAGACATCATGGTTTTAGTTGGGATAGTTGATTTCCTTCACTGTAGCTGATATAGTGCTGCGTTTTGGACTTAGTATGAAAATAATGTTGATAACACACTGATGTTTTAGTTGTTGCTAAGTAGTGTTTACACTAGTCAAGGACTTTTCCAAACTCCCATGCTCTGCCAGGTGCACAAGAAGCCGGGATGGGAGGGGGCACATCCAAAAGAGCTGATCCGAATTGGTCAAAGGGATATTCCATGTCATGTGATGTCATGCCCAGTATATTAACTGGTGAGAGTAGGCTGGGGGAAGCAGCGATCGTGGCTCGGGGACTGGCAGTGTTGCTTGGCGGGTGGTAAGCGGTTGCAGCACTTGTTGTTTGGGTTTTTCTTTTTTTCTTCCAAGGTTTCACCTCTCTCTCTCTTTATTTTCCTTTTAATTATATTATTATTATTATTATTATTGTTTTATTTTAATTATTAAACTGTTCTTATTTCAACCCACGAGTTTTCTTTCTTTGGCCCTTCTGATTCTCTCCCCCATCCCACATGGGTGGGGGGAGTGAGCGAGTGGCTGTGTGGTGCTTAGCTGCTGAACTGGGGCTAAACCATGACAGAAGGGATATTGAACAGCTACATAATCACAAAAGAAATAATTCATGGAGTGCACCACACACATACTATTTGGTGGGATTGATTTAGAGATAATGGATCTACTCAAACACCAATCCATGCACACATATCAAGTTTAAAGTGCATGAGCAGGTCTTCCGCAGTGCATTTTATCAATACACGTTGCTTCACCAGTGAAGAACATCTGTGCTGCTGGAGGAGAAAAGGAAAATAAGGAAGTATGCCATATCCAGTATCTGTTCTTTTGCTTTGAAGTTTTTAGGAATCTTTTTCCCCCAGAGAAAGGCTTAGTATTCAAGAGCCCCTGAACTCTCCAGAATAGCCCAAGAGTAACCAACTCTTGCATGGTCTAGTAAAGTATATTGCAATTTCTGTCCTTTGTGTTTAGTAATCATGAAAATTCTATATTGCTGTTCTAACTGAAGGCTTAAAAAAGTAAATTAATTTTGCTCTGGATTTTCTGTGGACACTAAAATACCCTAAATACCACATAAAAATCTTTATAGTTCAAATTTATTGTACGTAACATGTTCTAAAAATCTTAGTGTTTTGTTTGGTGTGCTATCCTAAAGAGGCAAGAAATGGAATGAATATACTGTCAACTTAGGTCAGCATAAAACTATTCAGAGAAACTTGAACTTCCCCTTCAGATATCATGTTGTTTAACATATCAGCAAAATAATGCCATGGGGAAATCCCCTATTTTCAAAGCTATTCAAATGTTTGTCCATGCTTCAGTGACAGAAGAAATCTATTTAAATGTAAATAACTAAATGCTATAAGGCATGGCTATTGGCCTTAAACCCACAACAAATAAAGGCAATAAAATTTTGAATACCTGTCTTCCGTCTAAGATAAAAATTGTGCTAAACCTCCATACTATATTATATGCTTACTTACACCGTCTGTTTTATATGCATGGGTATGTGTATTTATTTAAACAAACACAAAACTACATACATATATATATTTCATATATCTCTTTGGTAGTTATATTTGAGGAGGGGGTGTTTGATTTTTTTCTTTTTTAATAATTACTTCTACATACTCTCTGTCCAAAATTCCTGAGTAATTAATTTAATTGGTGTCAACATTACACTGCACCAAAATCAGTAAAATTTCTTCCTGCTAAAAGATTATTTTTGATAGTGGACTTGAATCAGCAACCTAGAGCAATTATGTTTCTAAGTAAAGTCAAACACGCATAAGGCCTTTAAATGGCAATAAGAGAGTCAGAGTTAAATTTCCAAGCACCCAGGAAGGACATTTTCTGATATCATCTCTTTTATAAATAAATAAATTCTCCTGTTACCACAAAATGAACTCTTACAAGCATCAGTGACTAGAGCATTAATTACATTAACTTTTGTAGGCTTTCAAACTCAAAGCTTTATTCCCTCATCTGGGACTGTCAGAAAGAATATTAGAGCCAGTTTGTTAAACATTTTGTTTAGGCCCGTCTCTGCCATCTTCTCTTTATTCAGCCATTTCTGCTTTTACCCAGTAATTTTTCTGAACTGGAGATAGGCCAACAAAGACATTATAGATCACCATCTTTTAATGTATCAGTGGAATTGCAGTGCAAGGACAGATCATTATTTTATATTTCATCAGTGAAGTGACTGAGATTTTTTTTTCCTTACTGTTAATATGCAGGATCAAGCCTAAAAATAAGGAAGAATAGTTTGTGAGGGAAGAATACATAATAGTCAAGTAAAGATTGTAGATAAGGAGATAAGTGAGGGAAAGAGATGATTAGAAGGACCTGATAGAAAGCTAGAGAAGTAGTGAGAAAAAGAAGATAAAAGAAAGGCTGATAGACTTGATGTACGTAATGAGAAAGAAAACTCTGATGGCAGTGATGCAAAATAGGCAAGAGATAAAGGAAGGTTTAACAGGGAGACAT
Organism: Morus bassanus; assembly: GCA_031468815.1. Lineage (NCBI taxonomy): Eukaryota > Metazoa > Chordata > Aves > Suliformes > Sulidae > Morus > Morus bassanus. The sequence continues at coordinate 51,996,981 of CM062568.1, read as the reverse complement.
ATATATCTTGAAAAGGAATTTACATGAAGGTTTCCTGAATCTAAAGAATTCAACTCAGTAAATGTGATCTGAAAGACCTAAATATATTATTCCTAAATAAGACAGCCAAGCCCTGACTCCTTGCTTGAGATCAAGTGCCACCAACTGCCTCATAGGCACACTGCTTAGGGCTAGTCTACTTTGTATCAGGTTTCTCTCAGAGGGGGATTTTTGGCCGGGTTCAAAATGGAGCCACTTAAGCAGCATGGGCAATTAAGTCTGCACTGTTCAGTCTCACTCTATTAGTTAGCAAGACAGAGTTCCCCAAAAGATGTGGAAGGAAAATAAAGCATACTATAGAAGAAAAGAAAAACAAGAAAAAAAAAAAAATCAGCCACAATAAAGTTCAAAGGAAGCAGATGAAGGCTTTCATGAAGGCTTTCTAAAATACTTTAGAAGTACACTGGGAAGTTTGCTGCCATATGGTGAAACACATTGTACATTTGTCTCTGTTCTGACATTTGAATGTAAACTGGTAAAGGATGAAACAGAGTTTCAGCCAGCTTAGATTATGGTATTGTGGTATGTCTGCAAAATATATGACTAGTAGCTGACACAGCTTTACTCTGTTGTCTGCCACCTTTTATCATGAGGGGAGTTAAAGAAGAATGAGATATTCTGTTTTCTTCTGGACGTCTGTCTCCCTCTGATGCATTTTCTTCTGGAGATGCACTTAGCCCATGTAGCTCCATTTGTAGCTGTAATCTGTAATGGATAATTGAACAGATAAAAAGCAAGACACCTGAACATCAGTCCTTGTAGGAACTAAGACCACTGATAACCAAAAAAGCTATGTGAAGCTGTGGCTTGCTAGCAAGGATGAGGCACAATATCCAGAAACAAAAGAGCAAGATATGCTGACTTTGAACATAACCTCCACACACACCATCAGAAGAAACAAACAAGCAAATAAAAAACCTCATGATATCTTTTGGACTTCCACCTGAACAGTTTGAAAGTATAAAAATGACTGAATTAGAGCTTATTTTTATATTTACCAAAGTCTCTTGGTGGCCATTTTTTAGGGTTTCAACACCTTACTCAAGTGCTGGAGAGATCTGATACAGACACTGAACTTTTATCATTGGGTAAGATTTTTGCAGAGGATCGCCCTGATTCTGAACAAATCTTCACTTTATGAGACTGAGGAACAGGAAGAGAACCAAAGACTTGTATAAGAAGCAGCTACAGTCTAGCTGACTGCTCTCACTATTTCAGATACACAGACTGCTTCTTTTCCTGAAGGCAAAGCTACTGTCTCCTCTTTGTTGCTGCTGTAGATAGGTACTCAAAAGAAGCAGATAGGTAAAATAGTTCTGTATGTTTTACTGACATAAACTTAAAAATAAGTTCTGATTTTAATATAAGACTTATGCTATTAACTCAAGAAGTAAGGAAAACTAGAAAAAATATTTATTTAAGAAATTGTATTTTACTTTTGCAATTCATCTTGTATCTTTAAGAGGTTCTTTATGTGCCTCTAAATGCACTGAGAAAGTTTTAATTAGGTAACTGAAATTGTGAGTTTATAGAATACAGAGTGTATTATGTTAATTTTTACTTATTGCTGTGTCCTGGTTTCAGCTGGGATAGAGTTAATTTTTTTCACAGTAGCTAGTGTGGGGCTATGTTTTGGATTTATGCTGAAAACAGTGTTGATAATGTGGAGATGTTTTAGTTGTTGCTAAGTAGTGCTTACACTAGTCAAGGACTTTTTCTGCTTCCCATGCTCTGCTGGGTGCACAAGAAGCTGGGAGGGGACACAGCCGGGACAGCTGACCCCAAATGACCAAAGGGATATTCCATACCATATGACGTCATGCTCAGTATATAAAGCTGGGGGAAGAAGAAGGAAGGAGGGTGGGACATTTGGAGTTATGGCGTTTGTCTTCCCAAATAACCGTTACGTGTGATGGAGCCCTGCTTTCCTGGGGATGGCTGAACACCTACCTGCCGAAGGGGAAGGAGTGAATGAATTCCTTCTTTTGCTTTGCTTGCATGTGTGCCTTTTGCTTTGCCTATTAAACTGTCTTTATCTCAAGCCAGGAATTCTCTCACTTTTACTCTTCTGATTCTCTCCCCCCTCCCACCAGGGGAGAGTGAGCGAGCGGCTGCGTGGTGCTTGGCTGCTGACTGAGGTTAAACCACGACGTGCTGTTATTTTTTTTAAGTTGCTTTGTTCCTATAAAACCCACAAAATCAGGCACAAACTAAAATATTTATATAAATTCTAGAAAAAGGTATAGTTAGTATGAAAGTTTAAAATGAAGAAAGGCAATAAGTACGCTGTAGTTTTTTTTTTTTTCTCCACTCTGAAGAACTGTATATGCCAAAAATACCTGATCATTTTACAGAGGTATTAAAAATTAAGCATCACATACTATTACAGCATTTTGGCGCTTTGTACTTCTCTGTACTTTCCAAGCAACAGCTTCCTATGTGCTGAATCCTTAGTGAGGTCTCATTAAAGGACTTAGACTTCAAGCATTTTTCTGTCTTCTGCAAAACATGGCCCTGAATTAGGTCTTCACCTCACTCTTAATTGTAGAGGAGGGAATTAAGCAGCTAAATTGGCTTTTGCAAAAATGAATCCACAAAATCAGAGGGTTGAACTGGAAGTATTTTCAATTACAATATGTTTGAAGCTCCTTCTCCCTCAGATACTTACGACCTAGCTTCATTATAAGTACTGAGATATCTGAACAGACTGCCCCCACAACTTTCAAACCGGAAGTACAGAAAATTGTACTTAGATTTTTCCACATGTAAATTGAGGGTGAATATAGCATATTTTATTCACACTGTGCAAATAAAGGAGCTCAGACTTACTCCATGAAAACCAGCTTTGGAAATAGAAGCAGAATGGAACGTGGCTTTAAGACAGCCAGGTGATCTGTGCATGCACTGTGAGACTGCAGGCTGGAACAAGAGAGATAGTTTGGTTGCACATTTATACTCAGCCTTCTCTTCCTTATCCATTTGCATCTAAGCCCTAGTCATATCCTTGCAAAAACTTGGAAGCCTAAACACTCTGTTTTAAGCAGCCATAATTCCCTTATCCTGCCCCACTAAAAATAAAAAAAAAAAAAAAAAAAAAAAGAAATCTAAACTCAGGACAGTAGACTCAGGAGCCAAGCTGCATAAAATGAAAGGGAGTCCCAGAGATGTCCAAATCTTTCTCCTACCAGAGTCAAACAGAATTTCACAACCCATTTCAGTGATCCTAAGGTTTCATCCAAAGATAATTCCCACAGGTGGGTACAAAGTGTCTCCAAACTCCCTAAGAAGCTGGTAAATGCAGCTTACATTATCTGAAGAAGCTGTGCTTGCTTATAACAGCACACTGTTGGGTCTTCTAAGAAAACTGTGGTGTTTGTATCGCAGCTGCCTGTGTGAGAAGAAAGATACTAGGCTTCAATTAGATAATAATGATGTTTCTTTCTTTCTTTACAAAATATCTATTTTACAATTTGATTTTTTTCACTGTGTTTTAATTATGAATCCTTCTTTAGAATAAGCACACTCAGTGTAATATCATTAAAGTATAGAATTTAAAGATCCTTGGTAGTTTTGATTTTTTTTGTTACTCTTATGACAGCTTTTTAGACCTTTGTCATTTAAAGGTGTTTCAAGTAGCATCTCAGCTAAATTGGACCAAAATGTCATGGAACAGCTGGCAACATTATTTCGTAGATGACTGACACTAAGGAACTCAACAGATAGGGGAAATGCTGTTCTCCCATTAAGAAAGCTATTGCTGTCACATCATTCAAGCTTTTATAATGTCAAATCCCAGCATGTCATTACTTTTGAACAAGCAAGATTTAATTGCCCTACCATTTTATATTATTTTTTCATGTGCTGTATGATGCCATCATCCTTGAAAAATGATAAAAATGTTTCTAGTCGATATTGTAGATGACTTTTTTAAAATCACAGAAATTAAAAGTTCTAGCACAATACTGCCAAAATATCTTTTTGATGGATAACTGATATAATTGCAAATTGAGAAGGGCTAAACAGTTACCCTTAACTCCTGTACAAGTATGGATGCAACTGAATAGGCTCTGCATTTTCTGAGCAGAACTGAGAGGACATTTCCAGATCTCTGCTGCAGTATTTCTCCAAAGAATGTCCTAGTTTGTGAGTGTGAGGTCAAAATTGAGCAAAGTCCTGATGTTCAGCTCCTACTGCTAAGTAATCTAAGGAACAGAGACTTCACTCAACACACTATCTAAAACTAGGAATTTTAAACCTTTCTGGAGTCAGGCATACCTAGGCAGTAATTTTTAAATGTGATTATAAGAGGACTTTCTTTAAGATGCAGCATTTTCACACACTCACAGCTTTTGATAAGGCTTCCTTCCAGCCTAAATTTTCCATGCTTAGTATGATTTGATATTTAATATTACTGACCTTCCTTCCTTCCATAGAATACTTCGATAAAAATAAAATTTTAAAAAAAAATCAAATTCTGCTTTAAAAAGTCTTTCAGTGTCATTGCTACTACTACTGAATACAATAACAGTAGGAATACAACTACCAAATCTATGGCAGCAGAAATGCCTTTTTCATAATAATGGATTTTCTTCATGTGATGAAGCAAGTTTTCCATTTTCAGTTTGCATATAAATTTCACAACTGTTTTGGTTTTGTTTGGCACAATGTTTCATACCTTCATACTTTGAAGGTCAATACAATATTTCAGTACTGGCATCAAGTATATTTCAGACTTTTGGGTTGATATTTTGAAAGACATTTTTCTATACACTTTCAGACAGGTAACAGTAGCTATATATAGTATGAAGAGAAAACTGAGTTATGGCAAAGAAAAAAAAAAAGAGGAAAATCTTTCTGATCTTCTGTCAACTCTTCAAAGTAAGTTTATAACTTCCTTGCAGACCGTCACGTATAGAGCTGTCTTTGTCAGGTTTTACAGATTCTTCTGATAGTCTGCACAGTGGCTGACCCAAACCTTGTTCCCACTCAGTTTTTGTTAAAACTAAAATCACCTGTGAATCAGATTCTTTTTATAATCTTGAAAGATCTGGATCATAAATCATGTGGCAGTCAGAGGAAGTACAGCAATTCTATAGCCTACAGAATAAAGTAGTGTAACATGAAAAAATTATTACCAGATTTAAAGAGAAATAGTGCATTTCAGTCTGGTTTTGTCAGCTTTTTGATATCGTCTTTATGTTCTTTTGTCAAAATATAAATATCATTATCTTAGAAAGTACTAACATGATCGCATTTCAAGATCATACAATAAATGCTTGTAGCAACATCATGATAAAAAAAAATTATGCAAAGGTAAACCAAGCTGACAAAACATTGAAAAAAATGACATTACATTTGTTAAACTTAAAAGTTACAACTACTGCCTAGAAACGAAGCAATAAAGACCAGATTTTCCATGTAAAATAACTTATGAAATAATTTTTAATCATGTTTCTGGTATTCTTATGCTTCTGCTGTGGTGTATGGATGCTGTGTTGAACTAGTGGAATGCAGTACAGTGACTTATGGGACTTACAGGAAAAATAAAACTCAGGCATAGGCCTGCTACTGTATTAATATAATCATGAAAGGTCCTCAGCTTTATCCACACAGTGAAGTTAAAAATAGCCTTAAGTGTGATTAGACTTACGACTAATACCCTTTATGTCACATTTTAGGCTGTTTGTGCTTCAGTAGCTCTGGTTCAGGACACTTACGCTGTGCTCAGTTTATGATTTCTGCTGGTGTACAAAGGTGGTGCACTGGGCTTTTTTGTGCTGATTGTTTCAAAAGAGAAAGAAATGACAGTTAGGGTGTACACTAAAGAAAAGACAGTGACTGAGTTTTCCCACTGTGATAGTGTTCTGGAGCACTTCCAGTGTATGAGTTGTACATGAGTAGTAGATAAGCCTGGATTTATATGTGGTCTTTGGCTCACACTTAGTTGGCATACCTTTGCATTATCCGCATGGAAACTTAGTGCAGCATACACAGGACAGTTCTAAATCACCTTGCCCTCTTCATATAAGCTTGTGCCTTGTTAAACAAAACTGTCTTCTTTGCAACCTTATGACACTGCAGAGGAAGTTAAATAAAACACTATGTGAATGAAAGAGATTTTGATGCAGGACACTGATTTAAAAATAAAAAAGGAAATGGGATGTTAGGTTTGTAAAAGGTAAATATTGGTCTAAACTGTCACCCTTAGAACTCACATAATTTTTTTTGCATTCCTCTACAATGGGAACAGAGTCCTGGCAGCATGAAACATTCCTAAGTAAGCTTTGTGTTTTTTTTTTTTTCCTTTGAAGTGTTTTAATACTATATACCAATTGAGTTACAAGTTATGTAATAATCAAGTCTCTGTAGCCTTGTGACTATAAGCAATTATGATTTATCCTGGAAAAAGTTGTGCAAGAAAATTAAAGTAAAATCTTACTACATATAAGAAATGTGCTTTGTCTTTCTGAACAATTTTAATTGTATTTTCTAATAGGAAAATGAATGTTAACATTTTGATTTTCAGCAATTATTTTTACACTATGTATATTCCTTTTTCAGATGAAGCATAATATTAATTTTCTGTGTTTTTGGTATAGTTGCAATAACAGAGCCTTCTAGTACTTCAGAGGACCATTATCTATCTACCTACGTGTTGCAGTACAGATGAAATCTTCAGAGTTGACAAAGTTTAGGGTAAGTATAAAAAAATCCTGATTGCACCTATTTTATTTTCCATGAGACAAATTAGTTTGTTGGTTAATTGAAGTCACTTAGATTAATATTTTGATTTTGTCACTGATTAGTAGAAAGTGCAAAGAGAATCTGATGCCCATATTTGTGTTAGAATAATTTGCTGATCAAGACAAGGAGGGCAAAAACAGAATCTTCTTTTAATCATATTTAATTAGGCTCATCCCACAATTTTAGCTGACATAGATACCAATTAGCTATTAGGGAGATGACAGCTATCTTTATTACATTTAATTTCTATATGGATGTACTGTCTTCAAAGTTTCTTAGACACCATCAGTGAGTGACTGCAAGGCAGTTGTCTTGAGTGTTGAAATCATTATAGGTATATAAACCCAGTATCTCCTCATCCAGTATATGCATGTATGACTTCATAGTGTAAACACTACCTCAGACTAATTGAAACACAGTATACAGTGTCTATGTAAATTTAAACTGCATTAATATTAAACATGTTGTATGAAAGTGAAAGACAAAAATATGGAGGCTATAAACTACCTATCAGTTTCTGTTGCAGTTTCCCAAATCATCATAAAATATTCCATTGTGGTAGGAGAGAACCATAGAATGAACAGGAGAACTGATAGTAACTTAATCACTCAGGAACTTCCTATGCAATTTTTCTATTATTTGTCAATAGAAATGGTGTTTTTAAATTATTTAGTTATTTTGAAAACTTCATTCACTGAAGAGCCTATGTTTAAATTTCCTTTTGTGACCTAATAAAGACACTTAACTGAGTTACACAATTAGGAATAATATAATAAAATATGTCATATTGATCTAATGCCCCTGACTGTGATTAAGTCTGTGGGATGTTCCCTTTGACCGTAAAACCTCAGAGATCATAGTCCTAGCACAGACATCATGCTTTACTACTTCCTTTCTGTACCATGAACAGGAGGTATGCCCAAGCAAAAAACCAACATTGCCACAAAATTCCTTCATCCATAATTATTATGGCAGAACTGGATAAATATAGATGATCAAAACTGTAAAACAAATAATTGCTTTAAAAAAAAAAATGGAATCTCAAAAATATTGTTTGAGGACTGCCTCTGCTAATAGTTGGTCTCAACAGTGGTGAGAAAGTGGCTTAAAACCACACTCTGCATTCCTATTTTTAGAATTGTATTGATTCTATATATTATATTGATGAAGTCCAAGCACAGAATTTTGCATTCCTCAAGATATATTTTTAGTTTTATCAATAATGAGATATCCTTGATATAAAGTATGCATCTGACTATGATACAATTCATGTTAGTCCATTATTTAAGCTAGAGTGTTACAAGAGCTGGAAAAATGGATTTGAAACTAGGTTTTTTTATTAGCAAATAGTGTGTGAGGGGATTTATTATCAATATTATTTTCCCAAAGACAAGATACTTTAGAGGACATAAAGCCAGCCACAATGAAAATTTGTTCAGAGTATAATAGAAATTCTGGATCTGGAGGTTTTTTTTTTCTGAATGACATCTCACATAGCAAGTTATTATTAATATTTTCTGTCTTGACACCACTTCTACTTCCTGATTTTAAACACCTGATGCAAGTTTGTTTTCATTTAATTTCATTGCCCCAAGGCAAACTGAAATCTTACTGCTGCTTATAAAGAAAGAGAACCTGTCCAACAGACTAATGCTAACATGTTATGAAAACCATAGAGACTGCTGCTCTCTGAGGAATAGGTGTGGTGCAAGTATCATATTGCTGAAATACTTTTTCTTGAATAAAATTGACAGATATGGCTTGAGCATTACAAGACGTTGGGAAAGGATAGAGGCAATATTAGGCTTGTTGGCGTTAGTAATGATGAAAAACTGGAGTGGCCTTTGGTTAGACCTGAGCACTGCAGTAAAAATTAATTAATAAAGGAGAAGCAACTTCCTCAATTAAAACAGAATTTTCATCTATTTTTTTTTTTTTTCCTACCTGCTATTCATTTTCTTGATTAAATTCACAGCAAACTCTTCTGGAAAACTGTTTTTACTTTGGCTGTAATTAGTACACATTTTGTTCTCTGTGTTATTTAAGCTTCTACCTCAAGTCTTCAGTAAAATCTGACCCTATAAATTCTTTCAACCCTTTTGAATCAGTATTCTACCTAGGATTTATTTTTCAGTAACTGCCATTTAATTACTCTTCATATTTTTAGGGGAAATTGCATTCCAAAGCTTTGGAGGATGCTTTGGTAGTTCAATACAATAGGTCAGTCTTTTGTGGTTTTAATAAATCTGTCATCATTTGCAGCTCCGTATATGTGTATGCCTTTAGACCTATTCTCGCTTTCTGTTAAAACAGAGCCATGTAAAAATTGTTGTTTGACCCTCATGGGGAGAAAGAGGAAAATATTTTCATGGCACTAGATTTGGTATTAAGAATTTTTATTTTTCTCAGTATTTGCCTTCAGTTTTATTTAAATCACATTTATTTCATAAGAAGTTTGCAGGATCTGTATAATGATCCCAAGACATCCGCTAATCAGTGCCACTTTAGTCAGACCGCTATCAGTCAATGCCAGCAGCAAATACTTTGTACAGAAGTCAAACATCAACCCATTATTGTGAAGGTCATCCCACTGCATGGAGTTATAACCATCCAGTAGATGTGTTCATATATCAGCCCAAGGTCAGCTATCTGAAATAAAAGCTTCTTTCTCATTCTAGTACTAATGTACCTTTCCCTGCCAGTGGCACTCTGACAACAGAGAAGCCGGGTCTCCTTCTACACTCAGCACCAGTCTGTCAACGCTCATTCCATCCTCTTAGACTCCTTGGATACCTGGTCCTTCTTTATGTCTTTTTCTGAAGGCAGAAATTCTGGATTCCCTTCAGAATTCCTAGCAGAAACCTAGGTTCCCTTCTCATGCAAAAAAAATGCTCATCTATTATGAGGGCCATCCACTTTGTTGTGCACTGAATGAAGGTAATAATAACACCTTCATAGGTAATGCACTTAGTGTGCACTGTGGGCTGTGTAGAGGATCAGTCTTCTGCTGATGTTGGAGGTGTGAAGGAATGGAGTGTTAAGTTTAGTTTGGAAGGAAGAGTAGGACAACAGCGTTCCTTAATTGAAAAGCAGAGAACTGAAGGTGGAGGTGAAGATTGAAAGGCTCTCATCATCTGTCACACCAGTTTTGTCTTGGCTGCTGTGTGTTATCCACCTAACACTGCACCCAGACTTGATATTCAGCTTAGTACGTATCATGCAGAACCTCGGCATAGGCACAGGACATAAACATATGAGGTTTGATCTGGTCTGGTTTCGTTCTAGCACCGTTCCCAGAACAGCTGGTCATGAAAGGATGTGTGTGTGTGCAGGTGTGTGTGGTATAGGAGACAGCACTAAAAGGATCTCTGTAAATGTGCAAGAATGTTTATGGTATCCCAGGATTCCCCCTACAGTTGTCAAAGGAGATATGACTGTAATATTCATAGTGTTTGAAAAAGGCCTCCAGAATGAACACAGGTGAAGGTCTAGTGACTTCAGTGGAAAATCTTTAACTTCAGGGAACAGAGTCTTTTCTGAATCTAAATGGAATTTAACAATCAATCAGTCTTCTAAGACATTTGATGTTTCCATCAAATCCCTTTACCACCTTTTTAATGGTAGGTTTGCTGAGAAAAAAAGAGTGCTTCAGATAGCTGGTAGAGAGCAGACAATATCTGTAATTTCTTAGGGATTTATAATTGCAAACATGGGACAGATCATTGTTAGAGACAGATTACAAACCCTAATCCTCTCCTGGATTTAAATTTACTATGTCACTCCTTTTACAAATTACAGATTCCTTCTTTTATCTTAGAAGTTTTTGGTTTGGTTTAGTTTTGTTTATTTGTTTGTTTTGCCAGAAATGGTGGTACTGTATACCTTTTACATAATGATTTGTTTTATAATGCTGTAGTTGAGATACTAATTCAGAAACTGAAAGAAACAGAGGGCAGGGATTTGAATTTGGGCTAGAAAATGATGTTTATGTTAACAGTTCTATAAACCTTCAGTTCAACAATTCAATCAAAGTAGCCAAGAGAGAATAGAGAATGCCTCCAGTCAAGTAGTTAGCACATGCACGTGATTGATGCAGTACAGACTGAAGGGAAAACTGAACCTAGATACCACATATGGGTATCTTATTGTGTAAAATCTGTGCAGCATTTGCACCATTTTTAATGAAATTGCTATTACCTGTTATTGACAGGTATTAAGCATTCTTTTAATTACTGTGTGAAGGGAGTAAAAGAGCATCTATCTAGACCTTTGATGTGTTCAATTCAATACTGTGATTCTGTGCATGCTGAGAACTAGAATCCTAGAGAGTCCCTCTAGCATTTCAGTTTTCAGATGCCTCAACACCTAACAGGTTTTGAGAACATGACCTTTCAAGATAGCAGAATAACACAAATGCCACTTAAACTCTCTGGTACACCTCACCATAAGCCACTGTAATGGGCATTTATTGACTGTTGCGGTAACTGGCACTGGAATAAAAATTACTAGATACTGAAAGTTAATATCTGTCGGAGTCAGGGCGGCGGTCCGGAGTTACTGATGACAATCTCAATATGAGTACAAGCATCAGCCTCACTTTATTAACCGTCGTTACAGAATATATAGAGCTACAAACGATCACGCGCTTAAACAAACAATCTGATTGGTGGTGAGCTCCTGTTCACGCGCCCCTTAGGACATTCCGATTCGTTCGACGTTGCCGACCACGCGCCTCGGACCGCCCAGACCCACCCCTCAAGTTCCTGCTCGCCAGCCCGCCAAAACCCAGTCTCCTCCCCCCTGCCCTCAAGGTTGCCTCAAGGACGGCGGGCGCTCAATACTCCCTGAGACAGCTTGGGTTGCTCATATATACGTCGTGGCCTCTGTTAGCTAGCCACTCCTCCACAAATATCACTTTAAGGTCCAACATGAAATAGGAGAATGGATATTAGAGTTTTACATAATAGAAAGTCCTCTAAGTAGTAAAATCCTATTTAAGTGGCACAAGAGATTGCATTACCAAAATGAAATAGAAAATTAAATAATATCTAAACGTTTCTCTCATTTAATTATACTGTATAGACAGCTGCAGCAGATGTGGTTTTGTGGCAAGACTTGCTGTTTGTACTTTTTGTTACAGAATTTGTAATACACCTTGGGATAAACTTAACATAAAGTATTTTCTGAAATGAGTGACAAAGAGAAAAGGCTTTTGTGATGTGATCATGCATGTACTTGCACCAAGAAAATTGCTGCTACAGTCTTTTGAATTAGTTGTGTGACCCAAGCTAGACCAGGATTTCACATTGAAATACATATTTTTTTAAAAAGCTAACTTCACAATTATTACTTTTTTACAGAAGCAGATCAGCATTTCCTAAATGCTTTTGCTAACAGAAGTCACTTTTACGTTCTTCTATTTCTGAAGACAAATCCTCCAGATGAAACCTCTTCCTCCTTTCTCTTCCAAAATATAGGGCTGCTGCGGAGGTGCTCTGAGAAGCTGCTCTAATTATTGTCTACAAGTGTACCATTAGCCTGGGAACAGCTAACTGCCTTTAATTGCTGGAAACAGCTGGGTAATTAATGCTACCCAGATAGCATAAACACTTTGTAATCTTCTTTGAATCTTCCTGTGACCCTCTTGGGTATTATAACTCACAGTCTGAAAACATAGGACTCTAGGAGAAGTTGTGACATTTATCATGAAAGGCGGAAAATTCAATTCCTTGTTGACAGAAATTTATTCATCCTTTATCATAGTCACTCCCAGTGCTTATTATTATGATTATTTATCTAGCTGTACTTATCATCCATTGTGTCATGTTTGTACATAGCTGAAAACAAGTAGTTTGTGTCCAGAAGTGCTTAGAATGTAAGACTTCAGTGATTATTCCATAAATCTGTTTGCCTGTCTGTAACAAACCTCTGTGGAGAAATCTCCAGAAGAGATACAGGCATTTCAGGATGCAGCAGGCAAGAGAACAGTAGCATGGCATGGGGAAGACTTGAGGAAAACATGTTATATTTTCTTTTGCTACCCTAACTATGAAGGAAAGGAAACAAAGACAGTACAAGTGTCCACAAAGTTAGGGTTTAGTTTGTGGGCTAGATTTCTACCTATGCTCTCCTAACTTTTTCAGTTAATTCCTTCAGGGTTGTCAGGACTGTATAGTACAGTAACTGAGTAAAGTTACCTAAGCTTTTTGTAAATAATATAAGATAGTGATTACTGTCCAGTTACAATAGTAGGTCAGGCTGTGATAACCTGAGAAACTGCCCAAACTGGTCTGCTTCTTTCCTAAGACTAGCTCATGCAAAGCTAACTCAGTTATAGCTAAAATACACTGTAGTCTGAAATCCAGGCGTAGTTAAGCCATATGATTATGGGTGCTCACGGACAAAACCCTGAACTAGAAATATGAAAAACATAGTCCTTTCCTTATATGGTGTGTCCTCCTTCATAAATATAAGGAAATCACTGAATCTTTCATTAAACCTCAGTTCAGCACTTGCTAGGGATAACAATGTACATACATAAATATCTGAAAACTGTTCAGTTATTATGGGACTGTCTATATTAATAGTATTAAATAGTGATATGCTTCTTTGTATATGTCCAGTATGAATGAGGTACACAGATGACACTGTACTAGCAGGTGAAAATGAAAGGGATTTAAAAATTATTATTAAAATAACATTATACATTCTTTGAACTTTAATATTAGAATGAAAATTAATGAAATTCAAGATGACTTATTAGAAATAAAATCAGGAAGCAAAACTAACTTCCCTAATCAGTAACTGATTAGATGATTAGTGACTCATAGACTGATCTTCTCTTATTTGTTCAGAGGGTAACTTTGTTCAAAGAGGAAGCTCTTAGTAGAATGTGAGACAGGAATTTTCAGAGCCCTACAAACTTTAAAAAGCTTAGAAATTTTGTAAACAGGATGTTGCTGACTGTCAGTTTGGTTGGTTGGTTTTTTAAATAGATTCCTCTGAAATTTCAGTCATCTTCATAAGAAGTACTCAAGGATAAAATAACTTTGAAGTGTGTTAAGCTTCTTTCTAAAAACCTTTGTTACCTTTTTTTAATAGCCTGACAGTATTGTTCATTAGCTAACTTCTTTTGTCTTTAACCTACCTTGACTTGTAAATCCAAGCCTATATTAGGTGAAAGTCTTGAGTTGAGAGTCTAAATACATAAAATACTCAGAACCGACCATATAAAACACTGCATTAATCTATCAAGGATGCGCTACCTCACAAAATCAACTGCTCAATTTGGAAAAAAAAAATTCATTGTAACATGTAATTTAATTATGAAACAAAAAGTAAAACTAAGGAAAAAATAAATGTTGCCATTCTGAGATTAAAAAAGCAACTGAAGTGGCAGAAAGTGGTAAAACAGTATAATAAAGTTTACTCAGAGACAGATATAATGTAGTTGTTTACAGACCTGTAAATTTTACTACATTGTATTTTCAGCTATGTGAAGAGCTAAGATTTATGAGCAATCCTAGTTTCTTAGACTAATGAAAATTTTCTGTAATGATATCCAAAGCCAACATGAAGAATAAAGTTATGAAAATCTACTACCATAAGACAACTTCTCAAGTCAATTTAGTAATAAAAAGGAGAGCAAGCACCTCTTAAAAATTTACCAAATGTACTTATTGTGTCCAATATATTGAATATAGAGTAGAAAAATATTTTGGTGACTTAAAAAAAGTTCTTTATGACTGTAATAATTAAAATGACCAACATTAACTCTGAACTTAGTTGATTTACTTGATATTGAAAAAGAAAGAGTAAATGCCAAGAGGTACTACTCACAGCTGAATTTACTGAAAGTTAAGTAACTCAACATTTCATATGACTACTTACCATCATGCAAAAGCAAGTTTTGTGGTGAACAACTCACATCTACTGAACCTATGCAAACCTAACCTTTAACAAAATACTACATATTTCCAAGAAGACCAGTCACCTGTGTCTGGTTTGTAATGTCATTATATGTCATATGCTTATGCCTTACAAGAAACTTATCAATGACATACTCTTATTTTGACTGATAGGTGGAAAAGAAATTTATGCCATGCACTGCAGCTGAAAAAAAAAAAAAAAAAAAAGAAACAAACCTATGTGCCAATTAATGAATATCTAAATTTCCCCTGCAAGTTGTGTTTTGATTTGTAATAACATTTTGGCCACTGTAGTTTAGTCAACTAATTTCTCTTAACTCTATTGAACTGGGATTCTAGAACATGTGCAAAGATTCAGATAACAATTACAAAAATAAAAAAAAAAAAAAGGTTGCCTTTCATTCAAATTGGAATAACTTAAAAACAATAATCTTGTTAATAGCTAAGAAACCAGTTTGCAGAGAGAGACACAGCCTAGGAAACAGAATCAGCTTCCTGATACTTGCCTTAGTGTGAACTGATTCTCCTTGCTGCCTTAACTATACTAAAATGAGCATGTCTCAGCTGCCTTCAGGCCATTCAGTGTTTATATTACTGTACCCTTGTACAGTGTATCCTATGTTCATGTATTTAAGATGTACATGTAGGCTTAGATATGACAGAAAATTGACAGGAGCTAATATCTGGATAGTGGATTAAACCCTAGTTTTCCACTAATGATGATGGGAGTTTTAACATATAGATCATCTAAGGGAAACACCTACATTTAGTTGTCTTAATCTGTCTTAATCTGCATCTGGAATCCATCCCTTATTTTTTTTTGTCCTTTGTTTTTTTCTATTGTCTTAGTCCACTGAAGGAAATACATGCCACTTACTCTTCATTCTTTCCCTTGATTTTCTTCTAAAGCACTAGTATGCTAACAAGACATTTTGACTAACAAAGGCAACCCATAGATGCAGCAATTTGTGTTGAAACTGGGGCAGTGAGAGGTAGGTTCCTTACCTGCAGGAGCTGGGTGCTGGTGGAGGATCTGAGTCACCAAGAGAAGGAGCTACTGCAGGAGATCAGCAGCCTGCAGTGTATTAGAAGTCACCAGAAATAAGATTGACCGGATCTCCTCTTCAGATCGTGCAGCTACAAGAGGAGTCTCAACCCCCTACGTCTGCTGAAGGGGGTGTGGGCAGAGTCTGAGCTTACCAAGTTGGGAAAGGGAAACTTCTGTGGTGGTGAAGGCTGGCAGTGTGTGACTTCTGGCACCAGAACATGCTGCACCTGCAGATTTGCATCTACAGAAGAGGTTCAGCACCCCAGTAGCAGAGGGTGGGCTGGGAGTTGTGTCTAGAAAAACATCTCTGCCCACTGGGTCTAATCCTTGCAACAGCAGGATGAAGTGGACAATGCTAGTAGTGGGTGACTCCCTGTGACCAGGGACAGAGGCCCCCATCTGCTGTCTCAAGCTGTCATCTCAGGAGGCTGCTGCTTGGTGGGTTTTGTATACAGAATATCGTGGAAAGGCTGCAGAGGGTTGTTTGGCCCTTAGACTATTACTCTCTGCTGCTCTTTCACATGGGCTCCAAAGGTACAGCACGGGGAGACTTGGAGCATATTGAGAGTGACTACATGACTCTGCAGGTTAGGACCAAGGACATGGACTCCTTGACAATGAAGGGGAAGGCTTGTGGGGGATTCTGAGGGTCAGCAACTAGTTGCACAAATGGTGTCAAAAACAGGGATTTGGCTTCTAGGACCACAGAACACTCTTTGAGGGCTGAGGACTGCTAGGAAGAGATGGTATCCACCTCACCAAGTGGGGAAAAAGCATTGACATGGTGAGGAGAACTTTAAACCAGGAATGACAAGAGAGGGAGATGTTGACCTGTGATCAGCTGAGGCAGTTGATCTGTTGAGGCATCTTGGAAAGTGGAGGGTGCAAGTTGCAAGGATGAGAGAGCCCCTGAAAACAACAAACCAAGGCTAAAGGGGGCCAACTTCAATGCAAACAAATAAGGAAGTGCCTACAGGACAGCATTTTGGGGAAAATTCTAACACCTTTTCTGGGAAATCAGCATGGGTGGGTGTCTCTGTGAAATGACTATATACTAATGCACACACCATGGGAAATAAACAGAGGAAATCAAAGTTGCCTGTGTGCAGATGTAAGTGTATGTTCTCATTGGGATCACAGAGATGTGGTGGGGTAGCTCATGTGACTGCACTGCTGTGACAGATGGAGACAGGCTGGGCGGGCAAGGAGTGATTGCACTTTTTGTGGGACAGCACTGGAAATGCATGGAGCTCTGCCTGGAGACAGGTGATGAACCAGCTGAGAGTTTATGGGTCAGGATTAACAGTCAGACCAATGTGGATGATGTTGTAATGGGTGTCTGCTACAGACTGCTTGATCTGGAAGAAGAAAGAGAAGAGGCTTTTTCAGACAACTGAGACTTTAATCAACCTGATATCTGCTGGAAGGGCAACACAGAAGATCACAAGCAATCCAGGAGGTTTCTGGAATGCATTGGTGGTAACTTCCTGGCAAAGATCCTGGAGCCAGCAGAGGGAAGGGCTTTGCTGGAGCTGATTAACTCTTATCTACAAGGAAGTACTGCTTGGGGAGTTGGAATTCTGAGGCAGCCTTAGCAGTAATGACCATGATATGGTGGAGTTCAAGATTCTGAAGGGTGGGGACAAGGATAATAGCAGAATCCTAGCTTTGGACTTGAGAAGAGGGTATGTTCCTATTCAAAGGGACATCAACAGGCTGGCAAAATGGGTTGACAGGCACCTCATGAAGTTGAACTAGAGCAAATGTAAAGCCCTGCACCTGGGGAGGAATAATGCCATGACCCAATAGAGATTGGGGACTGACTGACTGGAAAAGAGTTTTGCAGAAAAGGACCTGGGTGTCCTAGTGGACAACAAGTTGAACAAAAGCCACCTTAGAGCAAAGAAGGCCAAGAGACTCCTGGGCTGCATTAGGAAGAACGTTGCCAGCCAGTCAAGGGTGGTAACCCTTCTCTACTCAGCCCTGGTGAGATACATCCAGTTCTGGGCTCCCTGGTACAAGGCATATATAGAGATACTGGAGCAAGTCCAGCAAAAGGCAATGGAGCATGTGTCGTATAAGAAGAAGGTGAGAGAACTGGGACTGTTAAGGCTGGAGAAGAAAAGGCTCAGGGGACATCTTACCAATTATTATAAACACCTGATGGGTGGAATAAAGAAGATAAAGCCAGACTCTTCTCAGTAATATCCAGTGACAGGGTGAGAGACAATGGGCCCAAATATAAAGAAAGGAAATTCCACCTAAACATTCTTTACTGTGAGAGATTGAAAATTGGAATAGGTTGCAAAGAGAGTTTATGGAGTTCCAGTCTTAGAAATATTCAAAACACAACTGGACATGGCCTGGAGAAACCTGCTCTACATGACCTTATTTTGAGCTGGAGGATTGGACTAGATGACCCCCAGGTCCCTTTGGACCTCAACTGTTCTGTGATTGAAAGTAGTACACTATTTTAGCAGAAATGAAACATGTAGTTTGCTAAACCTCATGTTGATTTTGAACTGTCCTTTAGGAAGGACAAATATCTTTAACTGCTATGAATCATAGAATGTTAACTAAATTACCACTTATAGTTGCTTTGTGTTTTGTTTTGGGGTTTTGTGGCCTCTTTTTTTGGTTGTTTGATTTCATTTGGTTCAAATATATAATGTCAGACAATCCAAAGAAATGCTATATTGGTTAAGTATAGCTTAATGTAAATGCTCCTCTTGTGAAACAAAGATGGTTTATAAAAGGGGAAAGAGGGAAAAAGGAAAAAAATCTACTACAGAAGCAGCATTATAAAACCTGTCTTGTCTTAATATGAACGCATATTTACTTATGCATTCAATTAATCAATTTGAAAACTGAACTATTATAAACAAACCTTAGATTGTTATTTCTTCATGATTGTTTCTGTGTTGGAAACCAAATACACAGATTTGAAAGCGTATCTGAATAAACAGGGCAGTTTATGATAAGCCTGCATTTAAGAAAATGTAAATAACTATTGCTTTATGATGTACTTGGTTCCTAATCTTTCATAGGTAGTAGAAAGGATTACAGAATTAGAGGTTTAAAACAGATGCCCATGCCCTCATATCCTCTTACTACAACATTTGCTATTCAGTTTAAAAACTGATCAAAAAACTTATATCCTTACCTTTGAAAATGATTTTTCTTTCAGTCTGATTACTTTTGAAGTTGTCCATTTCATAGTCTATCCAAATATCAGTATCTCAGTAACAAGCAAATAGCAATTGCCTCCTGCATTCAATTAATTGTTGCTATTGTCCTTTGGGTCAGACAAACAATAGTAGAATCACAGAATCACAGAATCACAGAATGGTAGGGGTTGGAAGGGACCGCTGGAGAGCGTCTCATCCAACTCTCCTGCTTGAGCAGGTGCACGTAAAGCAGGGTTCATAGGATTGTGTCCAGGTGGGTTTTGAATGTCTCCAGAGAAGGGGACTCCACAGCCTCTCCGGGCAGCCTGTTCCAGTGCTCTGTCACCCTCACAGTAAAGAAGTTTTTTCTCATGTTTAAATGGAACTTCCTGAGTTCCAATTTGTGCCCATTGCCCCTTGTCCTGTCATTAGGCACCATTGAAAAGAGTCTGGACTCATCCTCTTGACACCCACCCTTCAGTAATTTATAAACGTTGATAAGATCCCCCCTCAGTCTTCTCTTCCCCAGGCTAAACTAACCCAGATCTCTCAGCCTTTCCTCATAAGAGAGGTGCTCCAGTCCCCTGATCATCTTGGTAGCTCTCTGCTGGACTCTCTCCAGTAGTTCCCTGTCTTTCTTGAACTGGGGAGCCCAGAACTGGACACAGTTGTCTAGATGTGGCCTCACTAGAGCAGAGTAGAGGGGGAGGATAACCTCCCTCAACCTGCTGGCCACACTCCTTTTAATGCAGCCCAGGATACCATCGGCCTTCTTGGCCACAAGGGCACATTGCTGGTTCATGATTAACCTGCTGTCCACCAGCACTCCCAGGTCCTTCACATTGGAGCTGCTTTCCAGCAGGTCAACCCCCAACCTGTACTGGCGCGTGGGGTTGTTCCTCCCTGGGCACAGGACCCTACACTTGCTTTTGTGGAATTTCATGAGGTTTGCCTTGGCCCAGCTCTCCAGCCTGTCCAGGTCTCGCTGAATGGCAGCACAGCCTTCTGGTGTATCAGCCGCTCCTCCCAGCTTGGTATTGTCTGCAAACTTGCTGAGGGTACACTCTCTCCCTTCATCCAGGTCATTGATGAATACATTGAACAGAACTGGACCCAGTACAGACCCTTGGGGAACACCGGTAGTTACAGGCCTCCAAACAGACTATGCTCTGTTGATCACAACCTACTGAGCTTTGCTGTTTAGCCAATTCTCAATCCACCTGACTGTCCACTCATCTAACCCACACTTCCTTATCTTGTCCATGAGAATGTTATGGGAGACTGTCAAAAGCCTTGCTGAAGTCAAGATAGTCAAGTCCCTTCAGCTACCCAGCTAGTCATGCCATCATAGAATGCTATCAGGTTGGTCAAGCATGATCTCCCCTTGGTGAATGCATGTTGACTACTTTTGATAACCTTCTTTACCTCTACATGCCTGGAGATGACCTCCAGGATGAACTGTTCCATTGCCTTCCCAGGGATGGAGGTGAGGCTAACTGGCCTATAGTGTTGTGAGCCCTCCTTCTTGCCCTTTTTGAAGATTGGAGTGACAGTGGCTACCCTCCAGTCCTCGGATACCCCTTGTGTTCTCCAGGACCTTTCAAAGATGATGGAGAGTGTCTTGGCAAGAACACCCACCAGCTCCCTCAGCACTCGTGGGTGGATCCCATCAGGGCCCATGGATTTGCGAGGATCCAATTTGCCTAAATGATCTCTAACCCAATCCTCCTCAATCAAGGAGAAGTCCTCTTTTCTCCAGATTTTCTCTCTCTCCTCTGGGGGCTGAGATGCCAGAGGGCCAGCCTTAGCAGTAAAGACTGAAGCAAAGAAGGCATCCAGTAACTCTGCCTTCTCTGCATCCTGCATCACCAGGGCCCCTACATCGTTCAGCAGTCGGCCCACAGTTTCCCGAGTCTTCCTTTTATTGCTGTATTTGTACTACTGTATTTGAAGAAGTCCTTTTTGTTATCCTTGACATCCCTCACCAGATTTAGTTCCAAGTAGGCCTCGGCCTTCCTCGTTGCATCTCTGCATACCCTGACAACATTCCTATATTCCTCCCAAGTAGCCAGTCCCTTTTTCCACATACTGTGAATCTCCCTCTTCCATTTGAGTTTTTCTAGAAGCTCTTTGCTCATCCATGCAGGTCTCCTGGCTCCTTTGCTTGACTTCTTCCTCAGAGGAATGCACCGATCTTGAGCTCGGAGGAAGTGATCCATGAATACTGAGCACCTCTCTTGGACCCCCCTACTTTCTAGAGCCCTAACCCATGGGATTCCTCCAAGCAGGTCTTTGAAGAGGCCAAATTTGGCTCTCCTGAAGTCCCTGGTTGTAATCCTACTTGTCGCCCTACTTCTACCACACAGGATCCTGAACTCCACCATCTCGTGGTCACGGCAGCCAAGGCTACCCCCAACCCTCACATCTTCAACCAGCCCATCCTTGTTCGTTAGTATAAGGTTGAGCATCACATCTTGCCTCATTGGCTCCTCCACCACCTGCATCAAAAACTTATCCTCAGTGCTCTGCAGGTACCTCCTGGATCATGCATGCCTTGCCGTGTTGCTTTTTCAGCAAATATCAGGGTGGTTGAAGTCCTCCACGATAACCAGGGCCTGTGATTGCAAGGCTACTTCCAGCTGTCTGTAGGAGGTTTCATTAACTTCCTCTTCCTGATCAGGTGGGCTGTAATAAATGCCTACAACAATGTCACCCATATTTGTCTGCCCCTTAATTTAAAACGTTAATTTATGTTTAGTAGCACAAACCTTGGGGGGTATATCAACCTAGACTTCTAATTTTATACCTAGGCAACTGACCAATGGTCCATTTAAAAAGTTGTGATTATATTTTTGTTCCTCCATACCAAATATATGTATGTGCTATTAGTCATTATATGAAAGTTCAAATCTTCAGTATATGAGTCAGAAAATTATCTGCCTCTCTGTATATTGTACAGATTTTCATTAATCCTGATACTATTCAGTCTACCTGTCTGGCCAGTGGTTAGAGGGAGCACACTGGGGAGAATTTCACCTTGGAACACACATCTGGAGTTTCATCTATGTTTCATTTTTCTTGAGAGGTACGGTGCTATTGGACACCCAGTTGCAAATCACCTCCCATGCAAACTTTTATAACAGTGGTAAAAAGTCAAATACAGAAAAGAATTCTGATTTGGCTGCAAAACTATGTTTCAAACACGCAGATGAATCTTCAAGCCATTAAAGTCAGGACAACAAAACCTCATCTGTGAATAGGGCAAATGTAAATCTACTGCTTACTGATGGTTTAGAGTGTGTGCATGGTTTTTGTTGTTGGTTTTGTTCCTCTGAAGTGTCTTTATCCTTACATCCCCAGCTGGGTGGGACTCTATTATGTACTTAATTAATGTGCTTTTGTACCTGAGAAGACAAGTTGAATCATAACCAGAGCTTTGTGATTTTTATGAGAGAGGTGCTCTTAGAAAAAATTATGTGTTGAATACTCATTTATTGATAACAGATGAGGTCAAAAAATCTCAGCTGTTCTTGTTTTAGATGTTTTTAGCTATTGCAGATATATTTTTTCGATCTATACTTTCATTTCCTTCACCTATTCTCACTTTCTCTAGTGACTTAATTACTTAGGACCTTGTTTGGTTTACAATGCCAAACAGCACTTGATTTCACTTCCAAAACAATAAAATTTAATTTTGAAAATGGGTTTCTTTCTTGCTCTGATTAATAGAAGGGAATTAAAAAGTATCTCTGTGTTGTCAATTCTCTGATTACATGTAGTGTACAGTCAAAAAATGAAGGTTAAATGAAAAATTTCAATGAATTTTTAATCCTACACTCTTTGAATACTCTTTGCAACTCTAAGTCTCAAAAAAAAAAAAAAAGTGGGGAAATAAACATCAATATTTTGTGGTGCCTGAGAGCATTCAAATCCTCATTTTCTAACTTAGTGCTGAACTTCCAGCTCATAGCACTCATGCTTGAGAGGGCTAATTTCCACTGGTCCTGGTAAAGCTGTGATACTGCATGGAAGAAGTTAAGATTCATAGGAACAGGGGACAAGCATGTCTTCATATACTAGTGACTAAGACATTCACCTGAGAATAAAGGCTCCTGTATTCATAAATCTGCCCCCACTATGCTTTCTGAATTTATTGTGTGTAGGTTTATTTTTTATTAGTTTGTATTTGCTCTTATACTCTCAGTCTTGGGAAATAGTGAGGGAGAAAGAGCTTCCCATCCAGAACAGAACACAGTAAGTGAAGTGTTTAAGCCTTTTAGTAAGATTTACTGTTTGGGGCAGTTGTGTAATTCTTCTGGGACTTGAAGTCGTCATGTTACTGTTGTCCATATTGGACTGGGAGTTTCTGCATAACTCACTGTGCCAATCTGTCCAGGCACTACACTCTGGAGCGCTCAGCTCTGAGGGTTAAAGCAATGCAATGCACTACTCTTGCCATGCTTAACACAAAATGGAACAAACCAATCAACCCTGTCTCCCCTGCTTTTGTTGGGTTGGCTTTTCGGCTTGTTTTTTTTTTCTTTTTTTCCCCATTTGATTTAAAAAAAAAAAAAAAAAAAAAAAAAAAAATAAAGGCATGAAATACTTACAAACTTCAGCACTCATGGTTTATTCATACCTTGATCACATTTCTCATCATCTTGTTCCTGGTATTTGACTCTTAACACCATGCAGTACTGCAGAAACACTGTGCTGACAATGTTGTTGTTTTCTCCAACAGCATTCA
This sequence comes from Morus bassanus, assembly GCA_031468815.1. NCBI lineage: Eukaryota > Metazoa > Chordata > Aves > Suliformes > Sulidae > Morus > Morus bassanus. Next base: position 51,973,308 of record CM062568.1, on the reverse strand, counting down.
GCAGTGTCCTGTTTACATAGTTTCATCTCTAAGTATGCATGCTGTCATGTCTAGCTAGCAAATGAAATTTACTTGTTCTTTACTGTTTCACTTGGTCCAGTGAAGTACTAACCACTTTTGTCATTGGTAAATACTTTTATTAGAATTTTCACTTATTCTGTCTGCTCTAGTAAAGTTTTACTTCCTTAAAAATATCCCCACACGTTAATCTTTAGTATAGATTTGAACACCTGCATGAACAAAGGAAGAATAGAGGTCAACTGATTTCTTTTTCTATTTTTTTACCCCAATATTATATGGTAAAAGCCAAGAGGCATTATCACTGTGTAACAAGTACTTGTTTAGGGATGTTCATGGTTTTTCATAAACAAGGCCCCACAGGAAAATTGTGAAGGATTAGGTTATTTGCAGAAAAATGCAAACTTATTTCACCTTTGTTGTGAGCTGACTAGAAGTCAAATAACTACATTAACACATGGCTGAGCTTGATGTAATATATCTGATCTCTCATTAAAACATACAGGTGTAGTGCTGTGTTTGTGCTAAGAGGTTGCATGGGTTATGTCCATCTAGCTTAGAGTAAGCAAAGCAAGCTCACATCTGTCTTCAAAATATCTGTAGGTATAACTGATTTTTATTATTACTATTTTTCCTTTTCTCCCAACTATTACAACTGTGCACCAAAAATATCATCTGACTGAACAGGCAGATAATAGAAATAATGGCAACTTGATTCTTTCATCCTTTTCTTTCTATGCCCACCCATATACAGATATGCTTGTCCTTCAGTACAATGCATTCTTGCACAGGAGAGCAAAGTGGAGAGGAGACATTAAAAAGAACTAATTTATGTATGGTAGAGTGATTCTTATTACTTTGCAAAGAGGTCGTGTTCCAGGAATATAGTAATAAGTTACTTTTTTATTTCTAAGGTTTCATGTGACAGAAGCACGCTATGTAACAGTTTGGCTAAGGACTCAGCAAGGACTCAATTTTACATAGTAGTGAAATGATCATTTTATAAAGAAAAGTGATTTTTTGTTCTCTCTTGATTTCCCTCATCTTTCAAAGACAACAAAAGGTGTAAAGACAAAAAAACCTGCAAGTGCATTTACCTAATAGCTTGACCCAAAAAGTTAGGAAAGGAGATTGTTTTAAGAAGCCAAATTTCAAGAACCAGCTAATGAAAGGACAGCATTTAAAGGGGAAAATGTCAGCTAACAGTTGTGGACTTTTGCTGATATTCATGCACCATGGATAATACAACACTGTCCTTCATTTCCCCACCCCCCTTCTCTCCTGTGGAAAGAGTGTTTGGAAGGTTTTTGTTTCAATGGTAGCTGGATATCCCTGATAATATTATTTTTCCTTGCATTGCTGCTACAGTAACTTTCCAATAATGTAATGTTTAATGGAATACTGACTAAGAACAAGTTCATGGCTATGTTAACCACTATAAGAAAGATAGAGAATGATAACACAACTTTTTATTTTTTATTTATAGGCTCTAGGGGTTCTCCATGAAACAAAACAAAACAAAACAAAAGAACCCCCCACACACACTCAGTGGCATTCCTAAAACAGGGAGCTTTCTAAACTTTAATAGACAGTTGTTATTAAACCAAACATTTCTTTTGGCGGGAAAACCAAAACCAACCAACACACACCATGAAGACGTATCTCTTGTTTCTATTGCTTGATTTATGACTATTATTTTTTGGGGACTTACACATTTAAAAAGATTTTAATGTTCTTGGACTTTCCTGAAAAAGCGTTGTATACCACGTTTTTGTATGCATATGCTAACTAAAAAATTTCATTTTTACATTTGACATCTGTATTCTTTTTATAGTCTATCAGATCATCTGTTATGCACAATTAAGGCAGATCAATAATTTGAATATGTCTTGAAGAACTGAATTGTTATGAACTTTGTGAATTATTATTTAATAAGCCATCAGTGCAGAAACATTATAACACAGCTAAAAAAAATGTGAACCATGACAAATCTGATATGTCTGCATATGCCATTAAATTGCAGCAACAGTCCTTTTAGGTTGATGGCTTCTGTGATTTTCTATTTAATCCTCTCATCATTCATGACAATTATGCTTTTACATAAAGAGTGAATATAAAGTGACAAAAAAATAAAGCCAATGCAGTTTCTGCACCTCATTTTATAGCAACAGATGTGGTGAACTGAGGATATTAAAACAAAGCTACAAAATTAACATGATGAAGTATTCAGGGTAACTGCAAGGATGTTTGACCTAGAGTTCCACCTAGTGAAACTTCCATGAAGAAATAACAAACACATGTGTTCACTTACTTAAATTGCAGTCTTTAAAGTTAAGCTTTGTGGGGTTGCTGTCGACCACAGGTAATCTCATTTAAGAGCTCAAACTGCTATAAAGGGACAGTTTATTTGTATTTTAGAATTAATTTATTTTAATTGGCATAGAACATTCCCATTCCTTCACTTCTTTCCCCTGACAATTTAATAAGGTGAATAGTCATGTTTAGAATGTTATAATTTCGAGATTGCTAAAGAATATGTTAACTTTTTTTTTTCAGAAATCCTGAATACCTAAAGAAAGAATATCTTTACTTCTTTATCCTATCCTCATCTTTAACACTATTCAGTGATGTTTTAAATAGTTTTCACTTCCAACCACATAAAAGGCCCTTCTCCAATCAGTATTAGATATCAGTCTGAATCACAATGTCATGTTTGCTGGGTTCTGAGGGTAAGATATGAATTTAGAGCTAAGCCCACCTTTAATTAGTGATATTGTGATGGTGAACATGTCAGAAGTTGTACTGAATTTTGGCACAAATATGTTGGGAAAGAAAGTAACAAAGAAGAAGAGACTAAAAGGAGAAAAGAAAAGAAAAGAAAAGAAAAGAAAAGAAAAGAAAAGAAAAGAAAAGAAAAGAAAAGAAAAGAAAAGAAAAGAAAAGAAAAGAGAAAAGAAAAGAAGAAAAGAAAATAAATGCTTTCTATATTTGCACCTTTACCCTTATTGGTGGTGTATGGAAAAGGAAGGGCAAATACTGCACAGCTGCTTGACACTTACCATCCTGTGGAAGGCAGTATTCTATAGCAGTGGAAGAAAGTGCTTTATGTTAATTTGCAAGCAAAAAAAGTTTAATGAGACAAGCATACTGTGGCAAGTAACACAAATACTGGAAGAATACTGCCTTCAAGATAAAGTCATATTATAATTTTAACAGCATTTCACTTTTTTCAGATTTTTTTAAAATGGGCAGCAGACCACATGTTAAAAAAACAAGTTATAATATGTTAATTATCATCGTTAGCTCTTCCCTTTCCAGATCCAGAGGTCAGATACTTACAAACAAAATCTTTAAACTCTAAAATAAGTTTCTAGAATGTGGTAAAATGGCAGATTTCTGGTTGTTTGAGCACTGAATGAGAGATTGTCCTTGTAAGAGGGTAGGTTTGTAAGAATAATTTGTGAATATACAATTAAGAGCTTTAGCATTGTATCTATGCACATGAGGAAAGTGCTAAAATTTCTCAAGTCAGCATAAATGTGATTTTCTAGCTTTCTAGGACTTTGCAACTTTAAGAGTATGAAACAGTTTTTATTTTGTGAATAGCTTCCTGGGTTTTTTTTGTTTCTTTGCCTTATTTTCTTTAAAATAGAAGATCCAGCAACATGTACCTTTCAGTAGTCCCATTTTCTAAATCCTTATAGCTGCAACACACACTGGTACAGCCTGAGAGATCTAGTAGCAGAAGAAGCTTTCTCTTATGCTGCTGTTTGAGGACTCAGGGAACTGGGTGCTGAAAAGGAATGTGGGGCTGGGACTTCCTCTTACTGAGCATTCCCAAGTGTTGGAGGGAAGATGATAGAGGGTGTGTTAATGCTCTGTTTCTCCATATCCTTCTCATTGGGTTATTAAGAACGTGACTACAGTTAAAGGGATTTCTGAACTTGGGAAGACTGAACTGAAGGGACAAGCATCTCAGTAAATCATCTATATAATTTTCTCCCAGTATTTTGAGGCATGGATTTTGTTTTCCAGGTTCTATTTTTGCCAACAATATATTTTACTGGAGGGGGAGGGCAATAAGTTGGAGAAAACCCCAAACAACATACATTATATGTCCCATAGGTAAAGTCTGCATTGTTGACAAGGGTGTATGGTGGGAGTTGTTATGCATATTTACACATGTTAATCCTTGCACCTTGCTAAAGCTAATTCATAGTTAACATCAAATGGTCACTATAATCTCTGGCAGAAAATAACCTTCAGTTTTAGCGAAGGAGCACATTCAGTAAATGGCAAATTCACCAACTCTAACAAAAAATTAGCTTCCTTCAAGGTATAAACTTGGATTCTTGACATGCCCTGCCACTTGCAGCCAGGTTTTTATGCTTTTGAATACTGTTTGCAACTCAGAAGGTTTCCCTGAAGTGGTGGCTTGGTGAATGTGATTATGTTGCATGGGTTGCAGCTGACCTGTTTGTGCTGTGGGAGTCTGATGCATTTAATTAATGTGTCCTGAGGAAAAGCAAGCTTTTTCCTGGGGGGAGTGAGGTGAGGAAAGGCAATAAAGAATGGAAAATAGATTTGGAAATTATGTTAGCGTTCATCTAACTACTCCCCTTCCTCACAATAAAGTGTGTAAGTGTATTGCTCCTAGTTCTCATATGAGAAAGTTCTAGTGTTACCAGCGCACAAGAATTATATTCCTCATGCTGTCCCTCAATCGTTCTCTGAAAAACACAAGGATTTTCACTATTAAGGCACAAGTAGTTGTCTGTAGTGTAGCAACGCATTGACCTTATGCTGAAGTTTCTAGAGTTACTATTTCTGCAAAGAGAATATTGAGCCTAGTGTCCAAGGGACCTGGGACAGGCGTTTGGAGGGGAAGGGAACAGAGATGTAAAGATGATGCAAAATGGGCTAGGCTGGTCAATTGCAATGAAAAATGCCACATAGAAGGAGCTGTGGAGCTGGGTTTTCAATTGAAATCACAAGGAATTCTAGTAGCCTTTTTACTCTCTCCTCCTTGGATCTGCTTCTGTCTATGTAGGGAACTATAAGATCACGGTGAACTCAGGAATAATGTTGGCTTTGCTTTCTGAAAGTGGGATATGCACTCGGTGCTGTCACTAGGTATTCTGAATATAACTGAAAAGAAGTGTGAGTAAGAGGTGAGAAAATTTCTAGATATTACTGGTGGTCCCTATGCCTTAGTGCTTTTTGAGTGAAGGAGCATTTTGTAAAGACCTTGCTTTGTTAACATTGAAATATTTGCTTTTCCTCACCTCTCTCCTTTTTATGAAACAGTGTATAGGTTGGATCTCTGCAATCACTTGGGAGAGAACAGGGAAGCAGAGGGGGAGAGGCTGTCTGAATGTTTTCTCACTATGATCAAAGTTAATAAATCTTGTAACAAATCTGTCCTAAATCACACTTGGGGTCCCCAGATTCTCTGACACCTGGTGACACATCGGGTAACACTCCCTGTTGTCTGGATACTGAAGTTAACAGCACTTTGATTACTCCACAGGGATACAGGAAAAGTTACATCATGTCTGTGCTTTGGATTCAGAAAACATCTGACAAATTTAACCTTTCTAGAGTTATGATGAATAAATACAAATATTTGTACACCCATCTCCCTCATCAGAAAGATTCAAAGTCGGTCATATATCTAGTCTGAAAAAAACGTACATACACTCATGAGACAGATCATTTCTAATTATCCAGACATGCTATTATTAATTGCCATTGAATATTCTATATCTACCATTTTCTTCTTTAGATCTGCATATCCTAATAACTCTTACGAATGCAGCAAGTGGAAAGCATTCATACAGAAAAAAATTATCCTTAGGAGAATGATCAGAAATATTTTCAATTCAAAAAACCATATGTCATGATTTTACCTGGGATAGAGTTAATTTTCTTCACTGTAGCTGGTATAGTGCTGTGTTTTAGACTTAGTATGAAAATAATGTTGATAACACACTGATGTTTTAGTTGTTGCTAGGTAGTGCTTACACTAGTCAAGGACTTCTCAACTTCCCATGCTCTGCCAGGTGCACAAGAGGCCGGGAAGGTAGGGGGCACATCCAAGAGAGCTGACCCAAATTGGTCCAAGGGATATTCCATATCATGTGATGTCATGCCCAATATATTAACTGAGGGGTGTTGGCCGGGGGAGGCAGTGATCACGGCTCGGGGACTGGCATTGTCAGTCGGCAGATGGTGAGCAGTTGCATCACTTGTTTTTTTTTTTTCCTAGGTTTCATTTCTCTCTCTTGATATTTTCTTTTTCATTACATTATCATCGTTATTATTATTATCATCATAATCATTGTTGTTATCATTATCATTATTATTAGTAGTATTTTATTTTAATTATTAAACTGTTCTTATCTCAATCCATGAGTTTTCTTGCTTTTGTTCTTCTGATTCTCTCCCCCATCCCACTGGTGTGGGGAGAGTGAGCTAGCGGCTGTGTGGTGCTTAGTTGCTGACTGGGGCTAAACCACGACACCATAGTAAGAACCAGTGTCTTTACTGGAAAGAGAAAATTGTCTATCCTGAATTTAGACATGCAATGAAATGCAATGAGATGTATGTCAATTCCCTTACAAAACTAGTTTCATATATGAGTTAATTCATCACAGGTACAGTCACTATTAAAATTTCTACAGGTAATCCTGACCTAAATGGTACTTTCTAAGAAATATGTTAAGTATTGGTTTTATGCTTTTCTGCATAAAATGTTATCTTCTTTTATTTCTAGACATGAGTGTCTGAAATCATGTCATACAACATTCCTACTTATAACATCAGCAAAATCATATGTAGATTAAATTTTGACTGATCTTACATATTTTGTGAATTTCTCAATGCTGATTCCAATACTATTCACAAGAACAAATGATCTGAAATTTCTGCAACTGTTTTTCTTTTTAAATACAATGGAAATAAAACTCTGAAATCCTCCATTAATTCTCATGTAGTACTTTTGTTTACGTCACTGTTACACTAAATGTAATACCCAGACATCAAAGTATTGTAAATGTATCTGCTACAGGAAAATAACATTGGGGAAAAGAGTATTTTGCAACTAGTATCAGGTAAGACACACTGATGAGCTACTCGACAGACTACTTTGTTGGCTTCCACTTTCTTGTTCTTTTATGCTGCAAAAAATCTTTGAACTTTCTATTCTGCTGCACTGTTTCCTTTCTTGGACATATAGTAAAATGGACGTGTGTTCTCTCATATTCTTCATAATAATGTTCTTTCATAAAATACGTTGAACCTATAAGATGGAGGACGGCAGATAAAGGTTTGAATATCCTCAGTCAGAAGAGAGAATTTAAAGCAAGACTTACACATTTGTGCCAAAGGAGAGTAAAATAATGTGCTGCAATGTCTAGGCTAAGTGTAATATCCTATCTAGCTTATTTAAAGCTAGCTAAAGCATCACTACTTTATTTTTGCAGTTAACATGTATTCATGGCTGCCTAATACAGGGATAATGTGGAATTTAGTTTCAAACAAGCCTACCCAGGCAGCACCTAATCTCTACACATCTTAATTTTTGCCTGAGGTCCACAATCACTGAAAGGCTGTCTTTACAGCTGCTCAGAAGCACTTCAATTTTGACAGCATCTTGGCACCCATCTCCCAAATATGCCTGAGAATGGTCTAGAAAAATGATGCATTCCTCTGCCTAATTGTTCTGCACAGCTTGATCTATAGACATGTTCAGAAAACAGTTAGAGATTCTGGGTCTACACATATATAGTGGCAGTAAATTTTACCTGTAAAACAAATGACTAAGTGAAAATGGGGTGTCACATATTGAGTAAGAAAAACTCAAACATCTGGATATTCACAGAGATTAAAATTGTATATTTAGAACAATTAAGTCCTCTAGTCATTCAACCAGCCACTGAGCCATTTTCTTGGATGTCAGGAGTTGTGGGTTGAAATGAAAGGGGTAAAGGAGGAAGGAAAAAAAGTGAAGAAAGGAAAACATCCACCCACCCCAACTATAGTTTCTGAATAAATATTAAAAGGTACTGATCAGCTGAATATTTTTATTTATTTAATCTAATATAGGAAAGAAATGCATCTTCATTTTAAAGTTCTTTTAAAATTATTGTTCATTACATCTAAATCAGATTTCCTGTCTCTGTGAGATATGTAGACTGTAAGAGACCTTGAGTCCACTTGGGGTTTATTTTAAACTGTAAATATTCATCATTAGATATATGACATGATTGTCACATGGTGAAATACTATCTCTCCCAGGCCCAGAATTTGTTCTTCCTCAACCCCTTGACTTTTCACTTTACACTTTGGCTATTGAGAACTTTATAGCTATTTAATAACTCCCTGACTGCTTTTGTCTGTTGGCTGCATATCAGCAAAAATAGATGATATTAGGACTGCATATTTTGTTTTCCTTTTTTTTTTTTTTTTTTGAGCTAGGGAAAAATAATTTCCAGTGTAGAGAAGAATGTGACACTGACACACACCATCCATACTGATGACTTATCCAATGCAAAATATTATTTCCTAAATGCTTGATTTGAAATTTGTCAGTGCAGAAAGCTGTTTGCATCTGTGCAACTCATTTGTTTCTAACCTCTAAATTTTTTCAGTTTCATTTTATCTTGCACTGCTACCATGACACAGAATCTGCACGGAAAGTACTGGATTGCTGTTTCCAGTGTTGGCTGAAAGGTTACAGCAAACTTTTCAAGTTATTTTAAAACACGTTATTTAAGGTCAGAGTAACAATACTGGGGGACAGAAAACATTCTTATTGTGTCTTGTCCAACTGGTGTAAGTTCTCCCTTATATTATTTCTTTATTCATATTGTAATAGTTTCCCATAAAACAAACAAACTACCTTAACATGCCTAAAGATTAGACATAAATAATTAAAAAATCTTTCCACCACCACTACCATCGCTGTTTTCTAAAGCAGTTTTTGTCTGTGTAGTTTGCAAAGCCTATCTGAAAAAACTACTAGCTATGAGAATGCCATAGCATATTGAGTTGTTAAAATATGCTGCTCTAGCTTCCTGAATGAAGTCATGGGTTTAATACTAACTTGGGTAAATGTACATATGTATAGGTTTGTGGGTTTTTCTAGTGAAAAACACCATATATCTCAGGAAAGATTTCAGAAGACGTTATTTATGATATTCTTGACATTGTCTTGAAAAAGTCAATGTAACTCTAAGTTATGCACTCCTATGATAGTTTTCCAGTCTGGCAAAATTATTTTTTTTTTTTGGTAATAAACTTCTACTACATTGTTACAGAATAGTTCAGATTGCAATAGGCCTGTGTGGGTCATCCAGGCTATTATCATAAGATGTAGTCAACTGTGTATTTTCTTAATTACTCCTGAGGAGTAAAACTTAACTTGGAACATATTTGGTTTTAGAAGGAAAAAGCTGAATTCATTTTTTTGCTTTGTTTGTAAACAAGGTCTATAATAGAATAATTGTTTATAATCTATGACATGATGTAATGTGGCTTTTGCAGTTTTTATGTACTCTTCCTAACACTTAAACATAAATGTATATGGTATTGAAATGTAAACCACCAGAATATTTAAATGAAAATTGATATAAGCCTTTTGCTAGCATAAAATCCTTAAATTGTTTTAATGCTAAACGATTGTTTGGGGAAAAAAAGAAGACCCAAGAGAGCCGAAAGACTAGTACTTCCCATACTGAGATGTGTAAAAGGATAAGGATCAATCATTCATAGAGATTTTAAAAAAGAAACACATTCATACAATTATGAGACAATGTTCAATAATCATACTTGAGAAATAAGGAAAAGAGGATCATAGCCAAGATGGAAAGAATGGTAGTTAATTCTGGAAAAGTGCTTTTCTTTTTGCAGTTATGAATAAAAGATTTGTCATATTTTGAGATGTTTAGTATGTTTTTCACTAATGTTAGTATTAATTCAATCCACTGAAGAAAGCATTATAGCACTGAAATTGCTTCACAGTTGCTGCATAAGAGTTAAGAGAAAATTTGGGCAAGTTGCAGCATATTATCTGTCAGAATTGTCCTGTTATCAGACCGGGAGATACCTAAAACACTGGGTTTCATTCTCAGCAAAAATCTCATATATATTGCCGTAAACAATATAGTAAAAGAGGACATGCTCCCACTCCATCCTTACGTAAAAGTATGTTTCATACTCGTAAGTATTAGTGGTGGAATTAAACTTACTTGTCTGTTTTAGCCAACACTGGGCAGTGAAGGAATCTCAAGATGGCTTAACTTTATTTGCAAATAAATAAAGTAACTTTATTTGCAAATAAATAAAGTGTTTGTATGTATTTTCTTTTTTAGCTATTGTTTTTACAAATCTTTTCTTTAAATTTCAGTGGCAAATTGAATGTTTCCCCACGGAGTTAAAAAAAAAAAAAACACAAAAAACCAACATAAAACCAACTCTGATCAATCAAAACCAGTAACAATTATAACAGTAAAATAACATTTGTTCATTTATTAAAGAGAAGCAAGATTGTGAAATTTTCAGAGAGTAAAGTAATGACAATAAAGCACATAGTTCCATTCTTAAACAATTTACACTAACACAGCAAATTTCAGCCCTCTGCTGAAAACCCATTAAATCTTAGCTTACAATAAATACAGAAATGTGCATTAATACTCATTTTTAGTGGCTTTCAGAAATAATTGTGAACCTTTTACAGGAAGGACCCCTGAGCAAGACCTTATAAATATTTCATTTCAATTATTTAACCTACAGATTACGAATGTCAAGTAAAAACTTTCTTGGGTTCTCCCTAATTTGGTGTTCAGTTATTTATGAGGTAAGCTTACATGCTCAAATGTTTGATATATATACTGAAGGACTTAAAACATGTAAACAGGACCTTATGTTGGTAGCACACATTTTTTCAGAAAAATTATAATGTTGAAATTCTAGCAAAAAAAATTTCACTATTACTGCAGAGTAGGACATATTGATATTAATTATGTATTATTTATTATAACTTATTTATTCTGTGCCTTTCAAGTGATAAGCTTGTCATAAAGGAATGACATTTCTATTTTTAACTATCTTGAATAATATTTCCCAGCCTTTGCATTCTTCAATAGCTTTGTGTCCTTCTTCATTCCATTTCAAATAGATTCAGTCTATGCATTATCCCTTTTGTTTTTACTCTCCTTTTCAACATGAAGTTTTTTTTGTTTGTTTGATTTCTGTCAGCATCTTAATTTCTTGTGTTTGTATTCAATTAACTTTGACGAGTTTTTCATCTGCAGCATTTTCAAAACTTCATGCATATCTTATTTATGCTATCTCACCAATGCTTTTGAGATGTCTTTTTATTTTTTAAGAGTAAACAATAGTTAATGTAAGTTAAATTGCGTTGGAAGGATCAGTTAGAAGATGGAACTGAAAAGCTGATTTCATCTGGTTCAGAGAGAATAAATAACTGCAAGAGAAGCAGATGCAGATTTTTAGGTAAGGATGAAAGTGCTAGCACTACTTTAAAAAATATTTGGTCAGAATATTTGTGAAGGATTTTTGGATGCTGGTAGTAGTTTGGTCTGCTGAGATTAATTAGTCTTCTTGAGATCCATAGGTTCTGCAAAGCATGGTCTTTGCACTCAGTAACACCTCCTGAACAGGAGGTCCAAGGCACCAGGAACACACTGATTTGCTGCGTGTGTTCCACTATCCAAGTGTTTTGTCTGGAGAAGGTCTAATATGTCCTTCAAAATCAGCATCAGCTACACTGGTTATGTCTACACTGCTATACCAAAGAGGGGCAGCTAGTACGTATGCTCTTGCCCCATGGTCGACAGGCGCCACTGTGGGTTTGGTGGTTTTTTCCTCTTTCTTTAGGGGTAGCTCCTTTTATAAGAGACAGTGTTCTTTTTTGGAGACAGTGGGAGCAGTTCGAAAAAGAGTGATAGAGTGAGCTTACAGTTAAGCGGTGTGGATCATCAAGGAACATTGCTTGAGCTCATTCTCTCACAGTTTTTTATTTAGTAGTATAAATAGATAATGTATTCTACGTGGGCACAGGCATCTATGTTTGTGCAATTGACACTGTCTACTTATAGGGATATGTTGTGGTTTAGCCCCAGTCAGCAACTAAGCACCACACAGACACTCACTCACTCCCTCCACCCCAGTGGGATGGGGGAGAGAATCGGAAGAGCAAAAGCAAGAAAATTAATGGGTTGAGATAAGAACAGTTTAATAACTAAAATAAAATAGTAATAGTTGTGGAAGAATGGCTAGCTGACAGAGGCCACGACATCTATATGAGCAACCCAAGCTATGCTGTGGGGCATTAAGTGCCTGCTGTCATTGAAGTAGCCTTGAGAGATTCAAGGAGGAAGTTGAGCAATTGAGCAAGCGGAAGAGGAGGAGCAGAGCGGTGGTGTTTACCATTCTGAAGTCGGATCTAGGCGGCCCCTTCCGTATCGTGACTAATCAAGGCAGACGAATCGGGTATGGACTAGGGGCGCGTGAACTGGAACTAATAACCAATCCTATGCATTGTTTAAGCACGTGTATATTTAGAACGCTATATAACCCGCCATGTAGTACAATAAACAAGGCTGATGATTGTACTCATATTGAGATTGTCATCTGTACTTCGGATCGCCGCCCCGACTCCGACAAATAGTAATAGTAATAATGGTAATGACAATAATAATGATTAAGATAATAATAATAATGATAATATAATAAAATGGAAAATATCGAGAGAGAAATGAAATCTGAGGGAAGAGGGAAAAAAAAACCCACAAGTGATGTAACTGCTCACCACCCGCCGACCGACACTGCCAGTCCCTGAGCCGCGATCGCCTCTCCCCCCAGCAAACTCCCCCCATTTTATATACTGGGCATGACGTCATATGATATGGAATATCCCTTTGGCCAGTTTGGATCAGCTCTCCTGGCTGTGTCCCCTCCCCTCCCGGCTTCTTGTGCACCTGGCAGAGCATGGGAAGCTGGAAAAGTCCTTGACTAGTGTAAACACTACCTAGCAACAACTAAAACATTAGTGTGTTATCAACATTATTTTCATACTAAGTCCAAAACGCAGCACTATACTAGCTACAGTGAAGAAAACTAAGTCTACCCCAGCTAAATCTATGACAGGATATGAAAGTCTTCTGTTGTGAACACCTACTATATTGTTTGGTGTGATTGTGGATATTTGATTGTAGAGATTCTTTTTCCTTCCCCTTTATTCTGAGGCTTTGTCCATCTCTGGTATTACATTAACCTTGAAATGTTCCCATACAGTTATTAGCAACTAATCAGCCAGAGGAATTTGAACAAAGTCTTTCTTAAGTACTACAGGACTGCTCTTCTGATCTCAAAAAATTTGATTGTGACTAGTAATTTGTAATAGATAGGATCTTAAAAAAGAATTTTAATGGAGATTTTGATACATTTAGTTTTGAGATGTATGGGGCAAACTTTCCTTAAAGGGATTTGAGTTACATATGTAATACCTTCCTTTTCTCCTGCTTGTATGGACGAAGCATTAGATTTACTTTGCCTCTGCTTCTGGTGCAAATATAGAGGCTTATATTTGTGATCTGGGTTCAGCCCTTCATGACGAACCTGGGCTAAAGCAGAGATTTGTAAAATGTACACATCCCTTCCTCCGAATGAATTAGAAACTCAGAGCAGATCAAGCTTTGTAAGTAGGTAAAGATAGTACATAACATCCCTACTCAGAGACTATGTTACTGCTTTAATATTCTTCTGTATAGAATTTTAAGAAACGTCTTTCTGAGAAAAAAGACACAAATTTCATCTTCCTTGTATGCTTAAATTATAGTTTATTTGTCATGTCCTTCCCATGATTACAAAGTCTAGTTGTGAGAAGATGTATCTAAATGGCAACAGTGCAAGAAGCCTCAAAACTAGGATTACATTTATTTGGAGGCTGTGTTATGGGATCTGGTTAAACTTTTCCTATTGCTCTCTCCGCAGTATACTGTTGGGATCTATGGAATACACTGATCTTTTAAAGCTGCTGTCATGAGAACAACCAAGTAAGAGCACGGATCTCTTTCTAGTATTATATATCACCTTCTGAAGATTGGGAGAGCAGGAATATCATCCTTAGTCTTTTCCAAAAAATGTCAGTGCGTCTGTAAACTTACTGTTTTGTGGCATTTCAGGAGGCATATAACATAAAGTCATAAATGCTTATACAGTTACAAAAAAGCTTTTGACCATCTGAATACATCATTAATTTTACAAGTGATAACAGACTACTAGAAAAGCAAACAAACAAAAGAAAAACACAAACACTCAAACTTTCCCAGAACAGCACCATTTATTCTGGTTCAGTACTCCCTCGGAAATTCCTGGAAGGCCATTTGTTCATATGCACCCTCGCTGCACTCAAAGCCATGCCACATATCCTCTGTTTCCTGCTATAAATATACTTCTCTGATAGACTGAAACACTGCCTTCCACCATTTTCGTTATTTTGAATGTGGAAAACCTAACAAACTTCGCTTTAGTGCTAGAAGGGTACTATGTGGACTTCAGAAGAAAAGAAAGGACAAATATCAGGTAGCATTGACTTGACTGACCTGCTAGAGGGGAAATTATCCCTAATTAGTACATAAACTGACCCATAAAACTTTGCTTCAATTCATGGATCAGTCTCTGATCCTATTTTTTTTAACAGTGGAGTATTATCCCTGTCTACAATTTCCATTATCTGCACATACCTAGTTACTCTGTGACTGTTGCACAGCAGCCCTACACTGCTTGTTTCCCAGGACACCCAGTCTCTTCTGTGATGAGCTATCATGTTATTTAAGATCCTGCACTGTTGATCCTGCACCAACATCAAGTAAAAAATTTAGCTTCAGATGGCACATAAAAACATAGAAAGCAAAGATCAGGCTTGAGCTGAAAATAGGGATTATGAACCAAATAGGTCCACTTCATGAGCACAAAATGATGCAAAATGCGAAGTAGTTGTCTCAATGGAATTTAGAGATTTACATCTCAGAGTCCAGAATTTTGTGATCAAAAGGATTTAAATAACAGTTAGACCATCTATTGGTCTCTGTATATGAGTTAAGCATCTAATGTAACTGTTTGCAGTTGTGTACCTTCAGATTGCAAATTGTCAGTGAACTTGCCATCATCATACAAAATTTCTTTACAGTGAAAACAGAATCACTAAGTGTAAAATATATTAAAAAACCCTTTAAAGTAATGTTTGGACAGGCAATATATGAACAATATAAAGACAATATATTTAAGTTGTGTTTCCTAATTTAAAGTGTTAGTATAGGATATGATCCTATATCACTGAAATCACGTGAAATCAATTAAGCTTTTATGTCATTTTTAGTTAATTAGTGGATAAAACACAAAAATATAAATTATTTGCTACTTAGTTTTTACCTTATCTTGGTGAAAAAGAGTAAAATGTTTACTGTCATTACAATGTTTGTTTTCAAATAGTGTAAGTTGATTACATAAGACACATTTTCTAAAAAAACCCATGCTTAAACTGTAATTAATATAAACTTAAAGAGTAATTAAGAATATTAATTCTGAATTATTTGTTTATAAACAGGCAAATTCTAGGATATTTAAATTACTCTAATTGCTGTATTAGTGAAAATTTTAAAATTAACATTTCAATTTCTTAGAGAAAATGAGGAACCAAAACATTAATCTGATTAGACAAAATACTGTAGAAATGTTCTCTGTTCCTCTTACTGTTAGGCTTTATATTTCTAGTGAATATGTTTCTCTTTACCCAAGGTTTTCTCTACACTGCTTACATACTGGGAAAGCAGTGGTTCATCAAAGAAGGAAATAAGCAGACAGTAAAGGGAAGGTCTATGCCAGACATGTACCCCCATTTTGGACACTGTAGAGGAATCCTCTTAATGAGCCAGCTTTGTTAGCTCCTGGTAGAGGGAGAGCAGGTTTAATGGGCTGATGTGCAGGGAATGCACATGGCTATACTACCTATCAGAGAGCACTGCAGGAAAGCACAAAGTATCCTGTGGATCCAGGGCAAGGACTGATCTCTCCCATCGCCATTCCCTGCTTTATTGTTATTTCCTGAAGCAAAGGGAGAATCAAGGACAAATTGGTAGGAATCAAAATCTCATATCTGCTCTGGCCCAGTGCCAGGGAAAGTCATACCTCTACAATGGATGTATATTCTTACACTGCAAGTTCACATAGTTGAGGAATTTGTAAAGAGACATGACAGGAAAACCTATATAAAAGCCTGTTACATGTAGTGTTATGTCCACAGACTTTCTGTGCTGGGACAGACAACTATGTAAACTTATTTGGTATAGTCTCTGGTTTTTTTGGATAAAATGTTAATATGAGGATCTCAGTAAACTGAAAAATTGAAAAGGAGTTTAGAACAGGTATAAATCTTCCTTATTATCTACTATAACATACCGTGTGTCTTACTAAATACATATTATACTAAACTGAAGCAGTTTATGAAATCCCTAGATCAATAAATGTCAAAATAATAGTGGTTATAAGTGTAGCTATAGAAGCATTGCTAACAGATACGAAATTGACTGAAGAAAAAAACTACAACACACACACACACACATATAAAAAAGAAGATTGAGAGGTTTGAAGAGAGTACAAGAAAGTTTAAGTCTTTATCAAACCGGGTGGATGAAATAATGGAAATTTTATTGTTGAAAACAATCAGTGATGGAAAGGGAAAAAAAAAAACCCAATATTTACCCATTTCTTTCTTTATTCTCTAAATTATTAACATTACCCTGGGTTTTTACAGTAAGATATTATAAGTAAGCAGCTTTCTACTGGAAAACAAACAAACAAATAAAACCCTTTCTTCAGGGAACCATGAGAGGGTTTATTTTTTGGTGAAAAAGCTCTGTGATTATGTTTTACTGTGAGCAAAGTGAACCATCAATCCTTGACTTCTTTAAATTTTTGGCAGGTAGTGGGTTATACTCTTCTGTTACAGGGATTAGGTAATGAAAAAATATTTGAAGTAAAGTAATTTATGGACTTTCATTGTATTGCTACTTTTCCCGCCCAGCATGCTATTCTCTTATTTTGCTGTAACACAAACTTTTACATATGCTAGACAATTTTCATCATATTATATGCTTTGTATCACTGTAAGTTTTACTATTTATTATTCATTATTATATTTTAAGAAGTTCGGGATACTGATATTGTGTTTATGTAATGACAAACCCTTCCTGTAACATAAAATGTTATATAATAAAATCCATAGGAAAAATCAATATGAAACAAACACTTCTATGGTATGAGCAAATCTTACAAAGACTGGTCTGCATTGGGAGACTTTAAGTACACAAACATGACAAAAAGATCTTGCTTTCATACAGGAAGACTGAATGTCAACATTTTTGTTCCCCATATACCATAATCATTATGTTTGAATCCATCATTCATAACAACCTGCATGACATATAGGCTCCACAGATCATTGCAGGGTAACAGATCATTGCAGGGACTTCCTATGATAGATCAGTTTTGGTTCATTCTGTAATAGCTGCACCTAGTCTTTAGATACATGTGTAGCAATTACAAAACAGCACAGCTGCAAACCTAATCAAATTGAAAAGAAAATTCTCCAAGTAGAAAAAAAATATCTCAAGTAGCCTTCTAGGCAAATGAATAAATGCATCTGCTTTAATGATTTCTGTTATTTTATAGAGAAAAAAAACAGTTTTCATAAGTAAAGGTTCATTTGCTTTATACATTCCTGTTAGAATTAAAAAACTGAATTTTAAGGGCTGCTAGCAAGAATGGTAATATTTTCTTTAAAATATTCTTGTTATTTGAGATATATTAAATCACTGATTTAATGTGTATAAGAGCCAACTTCTAATGGTGTGAAGGCTTACACATATGCAGATAGCAAAAAAATTGAAAATAGTGTATTTTTTAATGTCTTTATGTATATTTTTATTATTTAGTTAGCGAAATACTTTTTAACCTGGACTGCTCTAATCTATTGCCTTTCGAAGAGTGCTAATTACCCAATGGCCAGATTAGTAAAAGACATAGGATAATTCAGTTTAGGCTGTGTATACTCAAATCTTTTATTATGGAAAAAATATAATGGCAGATAGCATAAAAACTAACTTCAGCCTGAGCTAACCTCCTTCTATAAGTGGCAAACACTCCCTCCTCGGATCATTCATATCAGGTGATTTATCATCCTGACCAACTGACTTCTACACAAATGTCTCCTTATAAACAACAGTATGATTAGTCAGAGGTTAGTCTCCAAAGAATCACTTATAAAGTCTTCTTAATATGCTCATTTTCCCCTTGTGCACACATGTACTCCTCTTTAAGAGCCCCAAAATGATGACCTAAAAGAAGTTGCTACATAAGGAAATTTTACTGACAAATGTCAATAAAACTCCAGGCAAAAACTCCAAAAATTCCAGACAGGAATTCCTTGAAGACGGCCTCCTTCTCTATAACTTCGGTCAAGGCATCTAAGCAGAGGAATACCTACTGCTGGATTCAAATTGGAATTAGCTGAGAGAGGTGTCAAGATGTTTAAGCTTGGGCAAACCCAGGCGTGGTCAGAGGTGGGATTGTCTTGACAACTAGGGAACTTCTAATTCAACAGGGAAAGATGTAGGAAGTTTAAGTATTTCCAGGATTAGCTGGCAGCTACCCAAGGGAATTTTTTTGTCTGCTTAGAATTACAGTATTAGTATGCACAGCTGTTCAGGCAATGATGTTCTAATTGTGCTCATTATAAGACAGTAATATTTGCCAGCCATTTTTTTCCCCTCTGAGTATATTATAAATCAATGTTGCAAAAAAACTATTGGGAAACATCACTACTTATTAATTAGATGTGCAGTATCACACCAGAAGTAAAGAGTTTTTAAAAGAAAATTAAAACTGAAATCAGAATCAGTGCCACATGGGAATTTTATGAACATTTGATTGCTTCCTACTGCAATGGAACTAGAAATATCAACTAAGGCTCAGCACACACAATATTGAAAGGACTGAGAAAGCAGAAAAGATTATGTAGATCAGTATTGTGTGATCTGGATTCATTTTTTCTGTGTTTTAGGGTGGGGTTTTTTTTAATATTTACTAGGAACTCAGAAACTCTGGAATGAGTGTGATTAAAAAAAAAGCATCAGAGAAAGCTATAAAGAAACAAGTTGAAACAAATTTTTATTTCTATCAACCAATAAGAAGGAATAAATGGTTCTGAAAGGAATGCATGCAATCTAAATATATACAATCTGCTTGAATACTCCTTAAAGTCTTTAATTTTATTAGATTACATAATCCAAACTTTTGTAGAAGAATGCTGGTACAAGAAAACAAGTATTCTAAATGAAAAAGGGAAAAGGTGACTGAGAGAAATTAAAGATTTTGACAGTAATCTACATAAAGACAATATTTCACTGTAAATTTTAGGCCACAACAGACCAGCAGAATTCATTATGTTGAATTTCAGTATAAGAGAACTAATTGTCTTAGCTGTTTTTCACCCACAAATATTTTTGAATAATACTTCTTAATATAACCCAACTGATTGATGGGAAGCTCTGAAAGAATCAAGTAAAAGTTAAGAATTTCTGTGCTAGGTAGATTTTTTTCCCACTCCAGACCTCAAAACATCAACTGGTCCAACCTTGCATGGCAAAGGGAGCTTAGATGACATTATCTCGCTCCCTGGCTGGTCATGTGTTGAAAACCTCAAGACTCTACCACATTCCTGGGGAAGTTTTCCAGCGACTGCTCTTTAGTTGCCATTATCATTCATAGATTGCCTATAGTTACTGAAGCAGCAGCAATCACCCTATCCATTAATTTCAATCTCTTTCATAGCAACATTTATGCCAGCAGCTACAAACACTTAACATCAGTATGGTTAGCTGACAGATTGGACTATGATATCTCATACAATGCCTTCTTTATGAAGAGAAGAATTATTCCTATGTATATGAAAATCCAATATCTTCCTTAATTTTTTGCAACAGCCACAAAAAATCTGAGACTAATATTATACCTAGACTACACATTTTCATTCCAAAACACATTTGTGAACTTCCACTGCTGTCACAGAAAAAAAAAAATAGCCATAGAAATTAACTGTATTAGTTTCTCTAACAGAGAAAGGATAACTCTAATTTCAGCTCTGTATGTACTCTTAGACTCTTCAGAATTTACCTTAGAAATTATATCTAGTTTTTGGAAGATGCACTAAAATCCAGTTTCCACTCAAGAAAAAATCCTTGTTAAGAACAGAAGTGTCTTAACTGATTCACAAATATATTTTTATATATTTTTATATATTTTGAACAGTAGGCTCTTTTTGTTATTTTTGGATGGTATCTGTTAGAATGGGTTTATGACCAAGGGGGATTTGTGCGTATGGGAAAAATATAAAGAGAAGAGATAAAAAATATTGGCACCTGTGATAGAAGAAGTTTAATCAGCTGATTGATAACTTCAATACTCTGTTTTCAATTTCTCTCTTCAGGTAAAGCCCTACCTATTTTGCCCCTATAAAGCTACATAGCTACATACATTTGCTCCTACACGATGTCTACTTGTTTTCCTGTTTCAATCATTAGAGGAAAACACAATTCATTTGGATGTGTATTTGAAACATCATCTAAATATTATTGTTGTTTTCTTAATAAAATGTATGACACTTAACTTGATCTTCCCAAAAGTATGATTTAGTACATATAGTTTAATGAATCTTTTTGGAAAAAGCTCTGCTGTTGAGTGAATATTTGCTGCCATCTGCAGACAAAATGTGAGAAATACTTTTCTAGAAATAAAATGTCAAACATTTAATATTCTTTTCATTTCTCCCAAGAAAGCTTGTTGGTTATGATTAAATAATTAATAACTAAAAGATTCAAATAGCTACAGCTATCAGCTAGAATAAACTCCTGAGAAATCAGTTCAGCATTTAATATGCATTTTGGTTTTCTGTTAGAATTTTTTTACGTAAATATTGTATAGATTCTTATGGCTGTTCATTTGATTATTTCTTATAATTGTTTTTAATAAATGTATTTTAACATAATAAAATTTTATTTTAAAAGGTTTCTGTAACAGAAAGAGTGACATCTGAAGTGTGAACTTCAAATTTGGCTGGATGAACATTTTTATACTCCAGCTAGCAAATCATAGTAATACAGCTTTCTCACTGTTTTCTATTGCAAAAGACCAGTCTCACTGTCTTTGTGTAGTTTTCATGGGCAAGGACTATTGATTTCTTTTTTATCTTCTACCACTCTCATCTTCCGAGATCCGATCTTAGCTAATCTGTTCATATCCCGTTTCTAATTCATCAAGTGATAAGCTGTTGTGCTTTTTACCCCAAACTCTTCTTAAAAAGAAATTATTATTTATAGAGTTGTACATATTCTTTCCTTGTAGAAAATGAAAATCTTTATTCATATGAATTCAATTAAGGAATAAAAGTTCATAAAAAGCAGGTAATATTGTAAGGGGGTTGATTTGGGACAACACTAAGCACGAGATCTATAGACAAGCATTATGGAGGGACATAAATGTAGATAAAAGATTGACTGTAGCATCAATGTGGTTCCATTAAAACATGTTTGCATAATTATATTCTGAAATATATATATTCTGTTCTGAAAAGCTCAGAACTTTGAAAAAGTATGTCACTGTAGATCATCCCAGCATGGATAGGATTAAAGAAGACAACTTCTTAATAATTTTGGTCACTTTTTTGTTTGTAAATGACTAGCGAGGCATTCAATTTTGTCGAAAAAATCCAAATAGCGTCAGGCAACTATTTAATGATAACGTATATCAAACAAAATTCTACTTATTCATTGTCATAGTTACAGAATTTCATAGATTCTTTTATATTTTCTTCACTATAATTTTTGCATACTTAATTTTGAGTAATAACCATTATTTGTGAAGTCAAGATTTTAGGTCACATTGATTGAAATTCTCCATTTTATATAGATTCTATGCTGTACTTTCACAATAATAAGTATTTTCTAGCAATACAATAAATCATGTAGGTCATATTTATCATACATGTTTCTTTCTTCTTCTTTTTTTCTTCTATTTTTCAATGAGGGAATGAGGTCTAGTGTTTTATTTATAACACAGAATCATAGAATAGTTTGGTTTGGAAGGGACCTTTAAATATCATCTAGTTCCAACCCCACTCCTGCCATGGGCAGGGACACCTCCCACTAAACCCGGTTGCACAAAGCCGCATCCAACCTGGCCTTGAACACTTCTAATGATGGGGCATCCATAGCTTCCCTGGGCAACCTGTTCCACTGTCTCACCACCCTCATTGTAAAAAAATTCTCTCTTATGTCCCCCTTATAGTCCCCTTCAAGTATTCAAAGGCTGCAGCAAGGTCTCCAAAGCATGGGTAGAGATGGAAGCAAGGCTGTGCTTTTTTTTTTTTATTTCAGTGCACAGGATTTTATGAATTTATGTTGAAGAACAGAGTCAGAATTTTGAGGGAATAATGAGGTTTGATATGATTGTGATATGTTTTTCTTTCTCACAACGATGAACAGTTTTTTCTCCTGGACAGGTAGATGAGACTGTAATTAACTCAATCCATAGTATTATTTGGGGAGCCTTAATATAATCAACTGTGATGTTTGTAGGCTTGCAAAATTACAAAGCTTATGCAGTAGCAGTTGCAACATTCACCAATAGAATGAGACTTTGATTTAAAGCAGAATCAGATAGAATTAATCTTATGGCAATTTCTGGTGGCTTATTTTCCTGGCATTTAACTCTAGGTTTTTGGCTCAAATACTGTTATAATGGGGTTATTAGATATCTTGTGTTTGTATTGTTTTCAGTCTATCCTGCTCTTAATTTCTAAAATCTGGTGAGATATGTTCTTTTTTATGTTTGCATCAAAACTTTTTTCCAGATTTCTTCATAATACATAATAATATATTTTTGAAAATTTTTGGTTTTGCCTGATATTTTATTGTTTTTCATATTTATTGTTACAAGCCTGCAGAAAAAATATAAATAAACTTCAGCTAATGAAAAACTGAAGTATGATAATACCTGTGTATTACCAGCTTAACGGTGGAACAGAGCTTTTTTCTGGTCCTGAAGAGTTTACAGTCACATTTGAATCAAGGTAAGTAAAAATGGCAAATAACAGCAGTGGAGATAATTTTAATGAGTAAAGTCAGCTGCTATACAACTGAGGGTTCCAAGTAATTTCTATAAAATATGTAAAAAAAAAATCACAAAATAATTATGGAATAAAATAATCTATGCTGACTGCTGCTGAACCACTGTTTACTTATGGTAATACCAAGAAAATTGGAATGTCAGGGAAGGATTTGAAGTAGAAACTAGTGAATAGCCTCATATGGAAGAGTTATTCCATAAAGGAGGGTATTTAGAAAAGAAATAAGGAAATAAATGTCTTCTGCCTTTTTTTTTCCCCCTTCTTGGAGAGAGACCTTCATCTGAAAAGTCATTGTATGATGCCATTGACAATTCATTCATTGGACAAGGATATGTTCCTTAGTATTCAGAGGCTGAAGAAGCCTTAAGATTGAATTACATTTAGAGGTATGTTTTTTCCTATACGTAAAAACAGTAACTATGATGAGAGACTTTTTAAGTACGAGATAATATCTAGAATATTTCTAATGACAGGGACACTTGTACAGTGAAAAATTTGCTCTTCATTTTTTTTTAGCAATATCATCATATACATGACTGAAGAATCAGGAAAAAAAACAAGGTATATTAAGCACAAAAATATCAGGAGGACATAAACTTGCATTTAAAATGTCATTTTTTGTTTTGTATTGAGTGGTGGTTAAGAAATATTGGATAGATTCGATAGACCTCCTGTGCTGTAGCATAATCTAATTTGGCACTGTGTTTCTCTCTGTAGTCTCCACATGCCTTAAAGGGGAAAAAAAAAGGCCTTCCTTATTAATCAGAATGAAATTATATGCACTCAGCTAAGCACTTTTTTCCCGTAAAACTTACTTGTTGTCCATTAGCAGCTCATGGTTGCCACAGAAGGTCTCTGTGAAGGCTGAGAGTGCTGGTGGGCTCTGCAGACCACCCACCCCAGAGTTCAGGTGTGGTGCCCCCAGGCCAGCACTGGTACAGCAAGAATGAGTGACTTGGAGAAGAGTAGGGTGAGAGAGATCTGGAAGAAGACTCAACAGGGCCTTCCCATTCTTCTTGGAAGTTGCATTTGAGGTCAAGCACTCCTACCTGGTCTCTGCCTGAGCTGCATGCCAAGGAAGCTAGACAAGGTCATCTGTTTTGTTGATACCAGCCTTGACTTCCCAGCTTGGCTGCAGGCCTGCCTGGTCACTGTGGACTTGCCTGGACATCAGTGGGCTCCCAGCTGACCCCAGTCATCATCCCCATCCCAGCCCTCCTCTCCTGACCAGGTACCATGGGACTGCATCCCCTGGTGAATTGCTGCCCTGTCCTCACCCTCAGCACCTGTCTCTCTGCCCTTGAGAGCTGCTTGATGTCACTGCTCCTTTACAGGGGCATAGGGGAAGGATAAGAAATAACAGACACAAGTTAGAAAAACAGGAAATTTGAATTAGGCATTAGAACAACTACTTCCTTGTGAGGGAGGTCAAACACAGGAAAAGGTTATCACGAAAGACTGTGGAGTCTCCACCTCTGGAGGTCATCAGGGCTCAGCATGACACAACCCAGAGCACCCTTCTCTATTTGGCCCTGTTTTTAACAGGAGGCTGTTCCAGATGATCTCCAGATGTCTTTTCCAACCTATCCTGTGATTACTGAAACTCTATTTGTGGCAAACTCCTGCTTTTCAAGCAACCATCTGAAAATCTCATTCTCTGTACTCTGACATTTCTTCCCTCAGGATGTAACATCCATCTATAACAACAGTATTTTATAACCCCTTGGTTCTCACCAGCTGTGGATGAACAACTAAAATTCAAATTCTGAGACTACAAACTTCAGATGCAGTACACCAGATTTAGTCCTTTCAGTTAATGTGGAGGGCTAAACTCGATTTTATTTTTGGTTAACCCTTTTCAGTTAAAGACATATCATTGCATAGATTTCTCTATTGTAATTAATTACTTAAATCTTTGTAATACCATAACATACCTTTTGAGAGAAAAATATGAAGGATGTTTTTATAGTTTTTGTCTGAAAATCCAGACTTCCAAAATTTTATTCAAAATGCAGGGAATAGTTAAGTGTAACAGTTTTCTTAATATATAAGTGTTTCTGAACTACAGACATCTGTACTATATTCACTTTTGTATCAGTATATACGCTGAAATTAATCTTTGCAACCAATATACCTATGTGACCTCCTGGTGGCTCTGTGGTCACTCAGGATTTTACTAATAAGGAAGTGAGAGTGACAAAAAGCCACTCTGAGGCATTTCGTGCCTTACAGAAAAAGGCAAATGGAATTTCATCATATTTGTTGCCAAAATACACATATAGGTTGAACTGACTGTGTCTAGTAGTCATCTGTCCAAGATTAAGGGGCTTTAGTGTTTCAAAGATGACAAAGCTAGCTGTATGTGAGTGTAACAGAGAGATACTTTCTCTATGATTTTTCAATAAGAATTTTGTTTTTCCTTCTTTTGATAAACCTTTTTTACAATGAAATGTTAGAGTATCCTGAGGAAATAGTCTAATCCTAAGATCTTGTTGATTTTTTTTTTTTTTTTATCAATATTAAAATCTCAGGAATCAGAAGGATACATATTATGAGTATTTTTGACTGTTGGATTGTATAGTAGTAAGAACAAAAGGCTGAAAAGAGGTCATTGTTCAAAACAGTCCTATTTTAGCATAATTTTGGGGCAATTCTGTTTTCTGTTAAGCTGATGCAAATAAAGAATAATTCCTCTGAAGTCAGTAAACTTATTCTTCATAAAGCTGGCATGCAGTTAAGAGCCCCAGGTCATGTCTTTAAGTGGATTGCATATCTAAATCATTACAGTCCATTTACTTTGAAAAGTCCTCTGGTCACAGAGCACTCTTTGGAGCTAGAGTTGAGAAAATACAAAGGAGACTAATACTTCCTTATTTAATCCTCCTACCATCCCCCATTCTTCCCCCTCCTCCCTTAAAAAAAAAAAAAAAAAAAGAATACAAACAAAAAAAAAGGGGTTAAAAGGGTTTGCCAAACTCTGGCTATTGTATAAAAGTCTTCCTGATTGTTTTAAACCACTGCACTTTCTGTTCAGCACAGCTTAATTATTCAGTTGGGTGTTGATCTCTCAGGAGCATGAGTTGCTAATTATTATGCCAAAATTTATTTTTAAAGCTGAAATTCTGTTTGTGTGTGCAGCTCATTTCTTTCAATTAATTCAGCTGCAGTGTGTGCCTTGTTTTCTGTCATCTGCATTACAATAGCAGTGACTTCCTAGCCTCAGTGGGCACCTAGCCAGAAAGACAGAGTAACCCCAGTGTATCCCTGTGCTTTCATTGCCACTTCAATGGACTAGTGCTGTCAGCAGTAAAAGTACAATAAATTGAGGCTCTTTCTTCAGTAGAAATCCTATGATAGAATTAAGGAGTGCTTTAATATTTTACAAGAGACTGAGACCATCTGTTAAGATCCAGCTGGATGGCTCTTGGTCTAATAGAGTGGAAATGCATCTTGTGACTATCTATTCGGGTGGTTTCTTCAGCTGTCTTTCCCATTGTTAATCTTTCAGTAATCACATTCTGTGCCACTGAGCGGTCAGAGCAATTTCCGCTCTCAGGTCAAACCTTAAGGATTATGCTTTTAATTAATTTAATTAATTACCAACTTGCTCAGTTAAAGTAAAGCCCTGTTAAGCCTTACCCAAGTGGAATGAAAAGAGGAGGAATATTGGAATGAAGAAGGCATTTCCGTTAAAAAGGGCAAACTTAGGTCTCAGATGCCATACAGCTAAGTGAAAAGCAACAGAAAGGTTAGGAGATATTGGAAGTTAATATTCCCAGGATATTTTGTGATGCTATGCATTCTGCCACTGTCAAAAGGTGGACTGTCTATTCAGTAAGCTGCAGAAGAGGTATTTTGCAGTATCCATCAGTCTTGGATACAGTCTTCAGAAGTTTCATACCACTTTTTTATTCTACACATCAGAAGCATTGCCAAAGATAGTATGAAATAACTGTCCACCCTCATGTAAATAGAGTTGCTACCCTGATGGGCATTTATCTTCTCATAAGTTGACTCAGGGAATTAATGACTGAGTGAAGCTCTGCTTTGCACTGACTTTATATATATGATTATTATGGTCTCTTCCAACTTTGCAACCTGTGACTTTTAATTCTGTTTTCCCTGTAAGATATCCCAGCAACTGTAGTGGCATGTCTTTAGTGGGGTCTGTAAAACAAAACTCATGCTTAAATCCTTTGATAGTTTTTTGGGTTTTTTTTTTTTTTTTTTTTGATTTAAAAAAAAAAAAAATCTCATATAAGTAAGAAAACTTGAACAAATATTTTTGGCTTATTTTTTCTGTACAAAGTTTGTTCAAAGTATCTTGCAGTATTTTCTCATTAGTATTGCATCAGTCAGTAAGACATATGGTAGTCCAGTAAAATGGGTAGGCAACCGTATATTTGTCCCAACCAAAAGCACAACCACTATTTACTGTAGAATATGGTAGACTTCAGAGGCATATTTAGGAAGATTAACTTAAAACATTCTTTCTAGCACTGAAACTTGATATTGGCAAAGTCTGGGCTATTTCATTTCTTGAGACTCATTATGCCAAAGGCTAAAACCCAACTGTAAAGATGCATGGTGATCTAAGATGCATCAAAAGGATTTTCAGTCCGAGAATAAATGCTTAATATTTCATTTGCCAACAATTGCAGGAGAGTTACTTTGATTCTTTCATTGGTCAGTGTTCCTGCATTCACTCATTCTGTGACTGATAGGGATTATGACGATTCAGAACTTAACTTCAGTGAGCAAGCTTTGCAATTGTATGTACAATAGATGTACTCTATACCCTTATTCCAATAAATGTTGTACTTTAAAGACTTCTGTAATTTCCGGAAAAAAGTTTTGCTTTATATGAATTCTGTAAGAGGTTTCTCATCACTCACCAATTTCCTGTCCTTGATCACAACAATATTGGGTCATAAAGGTAGAAAAATATTAAGTGGAATAAATCCGGTTTTGCTTATTTCTGGTAATGTATTTTCTCACTTTATGGTTTACTCAGAAGAAGCAGTCTGCAATGTGGAGTTAATAGTTTGGTTGCCAAAATCTATTTGGTCTACAGCCTACAGTATTGTTACTATTTTTTGAAGTATGAGCACTGAATACATTTCCAAGCATATTTTCCTATTATGCCAGATGATAGAATCATAGAAGTATAGAATCATTAAGGTTGGAAAGGACCTCTAGGATCATCAAGTCCAAACATCAACCCAACATTACCATGCCTCCTAAACCATGTCCCTAAGTGTTACGTCTACATGTTTTTTGAACACTTCCAGGGATGGTGACTCCACCACCTCTCTGAGAAGCCTGTTCTAGTGCCTGATTTCTCTCTCAGTAAGGATTTTTTTCCTAATATCCAATCTAAACCTCCCCTGGTGCAGCTTTAAGCCATTTCCTCACATCCTATCACTAGTAACTTTGGAGAAGAGACCAACATCCACCTTGCTACGATCTCCTTCCAGGTAGTTGTAGAGAGCGGTAAGGTCTCCCCTCAACCTCCTCTTCTCCAGGCTAAACAATCCCAGTTCTCTCAACCTCTCTTCATAAGACCTGCCCTCCAGACCCTTCACCAGCTTCATTGCCCTTCTCTGGACACGCTCCAGCACCTCAGTGTCCTTCTTGTACTGAGGGACCCAAAACTGAACACAATATTCAAAGTGAGACCTCACCAGTGCCAAGTAGGGGGTCAAATAATTATAGACTAAATAAAGATTTAAGAAGGGGATGTATATGTACCGTGCCTATACTATTATCAGTATATACTCTGGGATTGATCCTTGCTTCATGAGACAGCTGGTTCAAAGCGGCTTGTGCCCACCCTGCACATGGCACACTTGGTTCAGAGAGGAGTAGCTTGCCACATTCATCTTTTAAAACATGATATCAAGTATTGTGTTTCTTGCAGTAAGTTGTGGTATGAGAGCTTAACATTGGCTCAGGCTGGTTGTGATAGTAATTGAATTTAACAGGGTCTTATACATACAGTGATTCCTGGATGGAAATATTAATTACTTTTGTCTAGAGGGGACTATAGCTGTTCCAATCTAGAAGGAAAAAAACAAAAACAAAGACAACAAAACAAACAAAAAAAAAAAAAAATAAACAAACAAACAAAAACATGCCAGAAACTGGATTAATATAGTTTGGGGGACTGAAGTAATAGGAACCTGGAAAGAAAGAGACACAGCCATTAAAATTTATGTCTAAGTATAAAACTGTCTTAATTGAGTTGCTATGTTGCTAAGAAAAAATTCTCAACACATACTTTTTCCGTTGCTTATGATATTCTCGTACTCTTTCAGACAGTCAAACTTTTGCCTCTGAATTGGGGAGATATGGATTTGACAGATGGACTGTTAGACGGATAAGGAATTGACTGGATGGCCACATCAAAAGAGTTACAGTCAATGGTTCAATATCCAAACAGAAACCACTAATGAGTAGTGTCCCTCAAGGGTCTATATTGGGATCAGCATTGTTTAACTGAGTGCACTCTCAGCAAGTTTGCAGATGACATGAAGCTGAGTGGTGCAGCTGATTTGCTTAAGGGAAGGGATGCCATCTAGAGGAACCCTGACAGGTTTGAGGAGTGGGTCCATGCAAATGTCATGAAGTCCAATAAGGCCATGTGCAAGGTCCTGCACCTGGGTCAGGGCAAGCCCCGGTATCAATGCAGACTAGAGGATGAATGCATTGTGAGCAGCCCTGCAGAGAAGGGCTTGGGGATACTGGTAGATGAAAGATTGGACATGAGTCATCCATGTGCACTTGCAGCCCAGAAGGCCAACCATATCCTAGGCTGCATCAAAAGAAGTATGGCCAGCCGGTCGAGGGAGGTGATTCTTCCCCTCTACTCTGCTCTCATGAGACCCCACCTGGAGTACTGCACCCAGTTCAGGGCCCCCAGTACAAGAAAGACATGGACCTGTTAGATTGGGTCCAGAGGAGGGCCACAAAAATGATCAGAGGGCTGGAACACCTCTCCTATGGAGAAGGGCTGAGAGAGTTGGGGTTGCTCAGCATGAAGAGGTGAAGTGTCTGGGAAGCCCATATTGTGGCCTTTCAATATACAAAGAAGGTTTATAAGCAAGATGGAGAGAGACTTTTTACCAAAACCTGTAGTAACAGGACAAGGCGCAGTGGTTTTAAACTGAAAGAGGGTACATTCAGATTTGACATAAGGAAGAAATTTTTTACAATGAGGGTGGTGAAGCACTGGAACAGGTTGCCCAGGGAAGCTGTGAATGCCCCATCCCTGGAGGTGTTCAAGATCAGATTGGATGGGGCTTTGAGCAACATGATCTAGTGGAAGATGTGCCTGCCCATGGCAGGGAAGTCAGACTAGATGATTTTTAAAGTTCCCTTCCTACCCAAACTATTCTATGATTCTGTGATTCTACCATGTGGAATGAATTTAGAGAAGAGTTCTACACAGAAGTAGAGCCAATCTTATGAATTTTTTTTTTTTTTTTTTTTAATTAAAAAAAAACCCAAAGCACAAAACCCCTATACTTTAGGTAACTTTTCTTGTTTATATTCTTCTATTGAAGCTTTTAAAAGATAACTTCATAGAATGCATTAGTAACTCATTTTTCACTTTTGGAGGGAAAGAGAAAATCAAGAACCAACTTTCTTTAAAAAGAGCAGGTATGAAAATGGACAGAATTGAAGTAATACATAGTATTATAAGTATTGTACTCATTATCTCATGAGACATCTTTATTTCAGGTGGCACAGAAGTGCCGGCTGTTCCTTAGAATTTTTATACTTTGAATGTACAAGATTTTTCTTTTAAGAAAATTTTCAGTGTAAAATGACAAATTGTTTGCAACTTCATCACATTTTCAAGTTGTAGTCATTTTTTTTTTCACTGTCAATAAATCTTCCACTCAAAAGACAAAAGGACTTATTGCTTGCAATTTCTTCTTCAACTGGAATGGAATAAAATATCTTTTGAAAAATCTACAGATTAATAAAGAGTCTCAAACAGGAAAGCCATTTTGTGCAAGTCAAACTATATATAAAAGACAATAATAAAAGATAGGTCACCTCAGTGAGCACTTAGGAGGATGGGTACATAATGCTTCACTCAATCAATCATTCTGTATCCTTCTAAGAAAGATAATACTATTGTAGACAATAGGGGTTTTTGTGCTCTCACACACACTCACATCACATAGACTCTATATACTATTTCAGTATTTGGGGGTTTGTTTTGGTTTGGGGTTTGTGTTTTGTTACACCACCCCCACGCCCCCCCTTTATATCCTGTTTATTTAATAAACACAAAGTGCCAAATCCACACAAATTTTCTGCACATAGGCTTTGCCTATATTTCTTCAGGAGCTGAACACATGCATCTTAATGAGTGTTTTGTCTCAATTCCATATGTGTTTGTTGAGTGCAGTTCTCATTGATTTAATGTCCCAATTAATCAATGTGACATACATACTTATTGACGTAGTTACAGTGATATAACTCTAATTAAAATCTGATTGAAGACCAGGTCTTTTAATTTTAGTTAAATAGGCAGGCTGTACTCTATAACAACTAAAAGCAAAATTAAACTCCTAAATGTCCAGAATTTCATAATCACAACATGAAATCCAGTAAATCTATGACTGTTTAAAACTGACTTTGAAATTTACTTGCAGAAAATAATTTAATGGAGATATCAGACATCTTATTTTAAAAATCCCTGTTTTATTAGTATTATTCAGGTATTTGATGATTAGATGTCTAAGGAACACATTTAAAAGAATTATGATAAGCCTCTAGGCAATGCTGAAAGCCCTAAATTTACACGCAGTAAGGGACAGTTGCTGTCCAAGAAAGTTTAATAATCCAAAGAAGTTATGCAACTAGTGAAAAGAACTACAGAACCCAAGTGATTTGCAGACAGTCAGGTGACAAGTGAAAACTAGACTTGAGTGCCTTGACTTCCGGGCCACCGTCCTAATCTTGTCTCCTTTGCCTTAGAGGTATTTCAGAATTGCTTAACTAGTGTCCAGTACATCGCAGGGACAATTTTTAAATTTAATGTCAAAGGCAATTTCATAGAAGTAATTTTAATTAAATTTAATACTTTTTCAAATGACTGTTGGAAATTGAACTCCTCATTATCTCTCCTAATGACCTTTAATGTTTCATGTGGATTAACTGGATGATGAAATCCCTAAAGGACACATTTATGTTTCTCAAATTTTATGTCAAATGTTACAGAAAAAAAAAAAAATTACATTGGCTTTGAACTTTGTTGGAGAACAGGATAGTTTTGTAACAATGTGTCATCTAAATGGAGACTAGAAGGAACTACATTCCTGTCAGTATATTGTTCCCAATTTCAACTTACGCTGTTATTCTCTTCAAGGCATTGTTTGGGAATCAGAATATGACTCTTTTTATATTCTTACATCTGGAGGATCCTTCTGTGATCATGCTTCCATTTTTTTCTCATTTTACATCAGATTACTTTCTCATCAAGATACTCACAAATAAACTGCATTGAAAATGGAGTTAATTCATAACTAAAGTCTTGATCGAGCAAGGAATATATAAGCGTATTCATAAATTAATGTACAAATTTTAATTTAGTAGTCAGTGAATTTATTTGCATTCTGGATAGATAAAAACTTAAACACCAAGCTAAATCGAGGCCTAGTTTACCCTGTTTAACCATTTGGAATAAAACATGCTCATCTTTGACTTTTTCTATACCAATTAAAGTCTTTGATAGTCTTTTAACTGTGTTCAGAGATTCTTTACTGTGTACCATGCTATGATACAAACTTCAGAATGCCATGCACTTATTCCTGTGATGAATTCAGTTGTCACTTGTTTGAGTTTTTGAAGTTCATATAATACATATGTGTACATATAATACAAATATAATGTGATTTCAAGAAACATTCCAATTCTGCTAAAATTCTAGAGTTCTAATGCATGATTACTGGTGGGAGGCAAGGTCTTCCTTCAAATTCATGAGCTTATAATTTCCAAGAGTTGAATGTTCAGCCAGTGTAATGCAATACAGATTCATTAAAACTAGTGTAAGTAGGCAAACTTACACAGGCTGGGGATCTGTCCCTTAATATTTAATCTAATTTTGTAAATGATTCTTCTAATTGCTCTCTATGTTCAGCTTTATAGCTATCTGGCAGTTACAGTGGGAGGATTATCAAATATTTAATTAAATTATGAAGTCACAGCCATATTTTATTTCAAAACATTCCCAAATGTTTTAAATCAATTTGTTCAATACTAAAATTTTAAACACTAACAGGCTCAACTTCTCGGTCTATATCAGTTAGCATCAGTTTATGAAAGTAACTGAATTATACCACTTCCATGTCCACTCCTGGTTTGAATAAAGAATACAAAGCAAATATTTCCTGCCTAATTACTCGCATTTCTTCCCACAGTCACTGGGTTTTTCGTAAATATGTCTGTTGTTTCCAGATGAATTCACAGTCAAAATCCATCCTTTGTGAGAGTTGTCAGAATTGCCTTTTTGTCCTTGTTGTTATTTTGTTGTGGTTTTTTCCCCTCAGGGAAAAAGTTAGAGACATTTGTAATTGTTTAATTGGACTTGAGAGTAGGATTGAAGAGTCTATATCCTTTAAGCAAAACTCTGGAGGCAGAGCTGTTCTAATACTAAAAGAAAAGCAGGTTAAGCAAAATTTATTTTAAAACCTTACTTCATAACCAGAAATGTTTGTGTACTCAGGTAAAGAATTGGCCAAAGAGTTAAATACAGAGCTTAAATGTTACCACAGACCTTCATTGTGTACACTGAGTACTTTTGTCTGTGTAGTGGGCTCTTGTTTATCAATAATTATATAAAAGTAGGTTTGTCCTGAAAAGATCTTCATAAATAAGTAAATAAATATTTCTTTTTTCCTTCACAGAAAAAAAAAAAAAAGTTTGGATAAAAATCAGGGTTCTGAGAATAGTTAGAAAGCCTTTAAGGAACTAATTAATTGCAAAGAAGTACGAATGATAATTAATAGTTAAACTCTCAATACACAGTCTGGCATTCTGGGATCAAGTCTGAACAGATTATGTTTAGACTTGGTGATGACAAAGGTCAATAAAATAACAGATTAAAGTCAATGGAAATAAATATTAAGTGATGCACTGCTGTGGATTAATTGAGTTAATGAGCTAAGCCCCACACAGCCACTCACTCACTCCCTCACAGCAGGACAGGGGAGAGAATCAGAAGGGTAATAGTAAGAAAACCTGTGGGTTGAGATAAAGACAATTTAATAAGTAAAATAGAGAGAAGAAAAAGAAGACAGAAAAAAGAAAAAAAAAAAAAAAAGAAAGTAAGCAGTAGCTTACCACCAGCCAACTGATGCCCAGTCAGTCCCTGGGCAATGGTAACCTTTGGAAAACTCTCCCCCAGCTTTTATTGCTGAGCATGAAGAGTGAACAATATTCACTTTCTCTTCAAATAGAAGACAGAATTCAAAAGAAACTAGTGGCTGACAGCTTGAAACAGGTGGCACTCTTAAACAAGCATTAAGTAGTAAACCTTTTTTCTTCTGAATGTTGTGGATACTAAGTTTACAAAAATTCAAGAAGTTATTAAAAGAGAAAAAAGGAGAAAATTCCATTGAGGGCAAACAAATACAGAAATATGACTTCCTCTTTAGGTATTTTCCAAGCATGACATTTTTTGGATGGTGGGAGAGTATTCAGGAGGAGCATGATTTCATAATTGCCTTATTGTTAGATACCTTCTTAGGCATTTGCCTTTGGTCCCTGGTAAAGACAGGATAAAATATAAGATAGATGGTTTTTTGCTGTCCCAGTGAAAACACTTTTATGTTCCTACATTTGTTCTTTTCGTATATAACTGATAATGCTGGAGTTCATCCATGTTTGTCTTCTTCAATTCTTTCATATATGAAATAAATATAAGCATCCTTTATAGTGAGTGTTTTCATCCAAGCAAGAATAATGTATTTAGTTTTTGCATAGGTGCTTCAAAGTGCTCCACACGTAAATTTGGGTTTTGTGTTCACTGTAGAGAATATTGCATTTTATTATCAGTGTTTTGCCAGTAAAAGTTTCTCCCTGAAACAGATGGACAAGATAAAAAATTAGTGTTTGGCAGCAAGATACAGATTTGAAGCAATAATAAGGATATGATGAATGTTAGAGTAAAAAAAAAAAAAGCCTTTATCTTGTTGATAGATTTTGATGCTGCAAAAGTCAAAGTCTGGTTAGTTATAAGGAAAAGTTAAAGTTTAATTCACACTGCTAAATAACTCTTAATGCTAAATAGCAACAGAAACATTTGCTTATGATTAGTTTCTATCTTGATATTGCAAGAGAGTATGTACTTTGTTTTAGTTATTTACTAGCATTGTTTGAGGGATATGGAGTCCAAGAGTCTTCTAATCATACAACACAGATTTTTTGTTATTGACATGACTCAATTTTTTATATCATATAAGCAGTGTGAGATTTCATGTTTGCTATGAACTATTGAATCATATTACACTTGATTTTGTAAAGAACCCTAGTAGTATTATATTTTTGGGGGGAACACTGTCTTCTGTTAGACACCCTTGTATCATGTGCAAGATAAATTAAGTGAAGATGAAATTATTTGCTACAGCTTGAGATGATCTAGTGATTTACTGCTGAATGGGTGATTTCACTCTGTCCTCTTTCTTTCTTACTTCCACCATGTCCTCACTCTGGTACTCACTGGTCTCTCCATAGAGTCCATTTGATTCAACTTATCAAATTGCCAATACATGGTTGTATATAAAACTTATTTGAAAAAAGTAATTAATTTTCTGGTGAATTAGTGAGTTCCATTAGGTCATAAAGTCCCATAAAAGCTACAACAAGTACAAGAGAAGCAGTGGTCAGAAATGTGAGCAGAAAGAAGAGACACTTTCCCTATTTGGGGGGCACTGACCTGTTCACTAAGCTATAAAAGAAGAAAACAACCCAGGAAAAATCTCTGAATCTTACCCTTCATGGGATAAAACTTCCTGCACCTCAGATGCAAAGGGCTAGAAAATCACTCAAAGAAACAATGTTGTATTCTGAAATAGAAACCCATTTCATTGCTTAGATTTTCCTCCTAACTCACTCTGTCAGTTTGTTTTTTTCATGCCACTACTTCTCTCTTTACCACCACTCATCTAACTGCCATCTTTTAGTCTACAAAATCCTGTCTCAAATGTTCTGTTTTGCAGAGAAATATTTTTTTTCTTTTTCTTTCCTAAAACACACTTTTAAAAGAGATTTGTTCAGTCCTTTTTTCCATCTTTCTTCTGGTCTCTGTCCAGAGTAAGGACATCAATCAGTCTGGGTTATCCTAGTTTCCAGGTGGGTATATTAATCTCCGGCTGACAGTTGCTTTTTGGTCTAGCGAATACTTGATGGTTTAGACAAAGTAAAACACCATTAGCAGGATATTAGGGAGGTTTCTTTCACTGTGAAGCATTCCAGTTGATGAACTCACTTGAGATGTGGAACACATAGCTTTAAGTCCTTACTTTACCTTGGGGATTAACAGTGAGTTGTATCAGACACGCATTTTCACTGATACTTGAAGCATACATCTTTTCTTCCTGAGTAAATTTCATCAGCATTATGCTATAGGATTCAACAAGCATTTGAATTAAGGATAATTATTTTTGCAGAATGAAAAAGACTGATAAAAGAAGTTGAGAGACAGCACTCCTGGAACAGGTATGCTGAAATGTTGAAAGCACTATCTTGTATATCTATTATTGACTTTTTTATTTGTTTTTGGTTTTTTTTTTAGTTGCTAATTGTTTTAAACTTGATTCTTATTTTTTTTGTAATTGACCTGCACTGAGTAAAGCAGAATACCAAAGCATGGATTGTTCTAATGAAATGGTTCCATTCAGATCAAGGAGGCTCTACTCCATGTAATGTTTACTACTAAATCTACTAAATCAGTAATCAGTATATAATACCTGCAGCATATGTATCAACTGTGTCTTGCTCTGAAGGAAATTATTGATTTTTGGGAGCTAACAATCTGATTTCAGGTTGTTTTGTTTTAAAGGAAATAAAAAACAACAACAGTACGAAAAGACAAAATCTTTGTGTTCTATACTGTTCTATCAGGACATTTGCTTAGATATTTGTTAAGCTTTTTCTGCCATATTTGTATCCTCACCATGATAAAAAGTTTGAAATCTCCTATTCATAAATTCTTTCTAACATTGCTTAGAAAGTTTTGAGCATCCTCAGCAAGAGATAACTCTTTCTAACAGTAAGATATTTGTCTAATGATTTGATTGAATATTTAGGAGGGATATTACAAACAGCAAAATACTATTACCTTCAGAAAAAAAAAATCTTGGTAATATAGGATATGAAACAAGCACTCTTGTTTTGCTTCATGATTTCTGTTTGATACTAAAGAAACACCCTTTTCACACTGAAGAGTAAAAAGTAATTAATTATTAATTATTTTTCTAATCTATAAAAACTTAGAAAGAATAAAAATAAGGGTTCTAAATCTGAACATTTTTTACTGAATGCACTGAAAAGAATCTGTTAACATCATTTCTTGTCACTGACAGTTATAGGAAGGAAAAAAAATCAATTACATTTTCTTTTTTTTTTTTCTTTTTGGGAAAGGGGATACAATTTATTACTCCTATATGATTTCCTATATTTGACCTTTCTAGCTTAATAAAATGACTTAATAAACTCCATAGAAATAATAAAAATGCATTTAGTTATTTAGTTTACAAGAGCCCTAGTTTTCAGGTAAGGTCAAATACAACTGAACTGCTTGAGTGGGACATTCTGTGCATTTGTACAGCTATTATGGCCAATTTCTGTCCCTCAGAGGGAACTAACTGCTCAAGTCCTGTTTGGCAGTGGACAGTGAATTTGCAGTACTGTTGAAATTTTGTTTATGACACAGAGGTGGTGAAGCCTGTGCAGTTGCTTCCCACCCAAACGGCTCCTTTCCCTCAGCACAGCACAAGGGGAGAGCATCCTGAAATAGACTTTCACTAGTTTGTGCTAATAAAAAGTAGTGCTTGAAGGGCTGAAAACAGT
The DNA here is from genome assembly GCA_031468815.1 of Morus bassanus. Taxonomy (NCBI): domain Eukaryota; kingdom Metazoa; phylum Chordata; class Aves; order Suliformes; family Sulidae; genus Morus; species Morus bassanus. The sequence goes on along the minus strand of CM062568.1, from coordinate 51,934,934 downwards.
GGTATATCTTAGACCCCACAAACAGAAAGTAGACTCTTGATTTATCCCCTTATCCTTTTTACTGAGATGAAAGGAATACTGGAAAAAGGAGGAAGATCACCCACAGCATATTCATGCTTCCTCTTTGCTAATATGTTTACAAACTTCTAATCTCACTGTAGCATCAATCCTCAAGAACAGGTAATGCTATTGAAGCTGTAGCTTTTAAACTTATAGGCTGTATTTTTTACAGCACTGTCACTTCATTAAGTGAAAGCAGATACTGGGAAGTTACTGCTTTGTCTTGGAAAAGTTGGTGATTTTAAAAATAGTATCCTCTAAAATGCTGTGTTTATGGACCTACCTAGTCAGACTTCATATTTTGTGGCAAAGCAAAATTATCCATTCACCAAGAAGCAGTTTCACATGTCTCTGGATAACTTTGAAAGTTTGACTCTCCTGCTTTGCATCTAAGATAACCTCACTACTAAATAAACATCATACCTCAGTTCTTCTGGTTGTGCACATACAGAAAAAGTTTATCTGTACTGCTGAAGGGAACTAGTTATGTGAAAAAATAGTTCAAAATTTTTTCTGGAAAACAAAACAAAACAATGTTTAGCTATCTTTTATATAAGTTGTATACAACATCAATAACCGTTCTCATAAAATATTTTGCAAGCAAACAAAAAAAAAAAGGAAAGAAGGAAAGAGAAAGAATGCTATGATTCAGGGGTGTTTTGATCAATTTATCAATTTCTATCCTATTGCCATTATTTTGGCATCTTTCATGAAAACTATACATCTCATTTGGAGATAACACGAATCATGTAAAAAAAGGTCATCAGGAGTGAAAAGCCCTGAAGAATACTGAAGTATATCGTAACACTTTATTTTTTTTTTGGCCCAAATCAAATCATAAGCTCACTCTGCATCACTCATCTCTTTTAATATTTTAAAGCAGGACTTGGCAGTTTTTCTTACTGTTTTAAAGGATGAAAATGAAAAAAGGGCTTTCAGTTGCTAAGGGGTTGTTTTTTTTTTTTTTGTTATTTCTTTGTTTTAATATAAACATGAAAGCAATAGTCACCAATCACCCAGGACAAAAGAAAGACAGATTTTATAATGGTTGTTTTATTATTTAAGAGAAAACTGGCAGAACAACAATAGCAGATAATTGTATGCTTTTCATTATTAGTTTTCTCTTTTCTTCAATTTAATGACCAGTTTCAAAATTTCTGTGTATGCATGTGTGCATGATATCTATTTTAAAGAAATATACCTTCTTTATAAATAGCTCACTGCAACGTCCCTTAAAAAGCTACTGTATATTTCAAGTCCATTTCTGGCACTTTTGAGCATTTTAGAAGAGATCATTATTCATGTAATGGACCTGACATCACTTATACATTCAGATGCTTCACACTACACTCTCAAAACAAAGCAATATGAGATTCAGTGGCTAGTATACCTATTTGTGAATAAAGCATATCTCCTGTAATTTGCAGAGTTTATAACATCTTTCCATACTAATATAATTTGTTGGTAATAACTCAGTTCCCCGATTCAGTCCTGGATTATAGACCCCTGAACATTCACAATACATGAAGTACATAAAAGCTAGCTGAGTACAAATTTCTACCTTGGAGCCAAGAAACAGGTTACCTCTGAGACAAAACCTGGAAGATTTGGGGAAAGTCCATTCCCAGGGACAACTCCCAAAAGACAATAGAAAAGAACACCGCCATCTAGGCTCATACTGCTTTACATAGTTCAACGTTAACTCAGAGATCATTGTGCTTGAATTCACTCACAGACCACAGCCCTAAGTATCCATCATACTCCTTCAGTTTCATGCTATAAAATCACTACTGAAACAGTCTTGATTTTATTTCATATACTTTAGATTTTAAACAACCAAAAAATAAAGTGCAAACTGTTAGGTCTGTGAAGATACTCTTAGGTCTATGAAGATATAACAGAATCCAGAACCGAATAGTGCATAGTCTGGACAGTTTGCTCTAGAAAGGGCTACCCTGAGCAGTGTGGAATTTAATTATTCTGCCTTACTGGGGAGATGATTTTAGCACTGTAGATACAGGCTCTAAGAAGCAACCAGTAATTGACAGGATGTTGCAAGATTCATATCCCTTACAAGGGTTGTGAAATGGAATCGTTGTGGGGGACTATTTTTGTTCTCTGTTATTGGCATAACAGCAGTAGGGAGATGGGACAGTAACCTACCAAAAAATGTTGCCTGAAAATAGGATTATATTACCTAACCAAAAGAGGAGTGAGGTTCTTAAAAAATGTTTTAGTAAGAGGATCACGGACATGAAGTTTATGTAATGAAGTTGATGAACAGATTATCCTATGTTGTTCTTGTTGACAGAGGAAGATTGGGCTTCCTGCCATAGAATTATCTTTTACTCTTGTATGTCTACATCCATTTGCCTTTCATGGAAAGATTAGATAACTTGCCCATCATCCATCAAAATATTTTAAAAAAGAGTCCAGTACTAAGAAGGGAAATATTGGTGTTACTCTGTTCTATAATCTAATCAGTTTTTAACATGAATGATGAAACTTGTCTTTTGTTCATAACCTTATTCTATCTACTTGATATCCTGACCGGTATCAAGATATACTTGTACCTTGACTACCAGTTTCTAATTAGAGTTTTCAAAAACTCCTCCCCACATGTTAAGTCTTTCTGCTACACCCTCTATTCATCCGTTCTTAGAGGATACTGAAGGGGAGATCTGACTTTAAACAGTAAAAGTATTACTGCTGTTACTGTAAGAAATAGCTCTGTCTTCATGTCTTTGATGTACCTGTAATCCTCTCACAATATTACTACCTACTAGTAGTAATGACACTAGCAGGCTGCAAAGTAGTAAGTTACTTCCCTATCTGCAACTGGAAGACTGTAGAAGGCTACAAAGAATGTCAAAGAAATTGAAGCCTGCTTGAAAACTACTTCAGCATGTGCAAACCATTTCATGGTTATGAATAAACTGAAACCTCTCTATAAATCAAGTTCTAGGAAGTGCAAATCACTTGTAAGTTTAGTCCTTTATCTCCATGGTCCCACTTTAGGACACCACATAGATACAAACCTTCTTCTCATTCAAGTCTCATTCAAACACTTACTCAAATCTCGTAAACAATCAATGAAGAAGAAGCTTATTTTTAACTGAACCTTTATGTTTAGTTTCCTTGCTGGTTGTGATAACACAAACAAAAATGTCCAATCATATCCCCCATTTTTCCTCTGAAAAATTTTGTCCAAGCAACTGTAACCTCTAGCTAAGATGGTGTCTTCAGAAATTCAGCTTGAGTTAAGTCTACCTTTTCTTGTTGTGCAAAGGGGAATTCAATCAATAATCAAAATAATAAAATGTACATAATTAATGTTATTTTCCCTTAAACATTGTAAAAGTCTGATTCATTAAAACACAATTCTGTTTTATGATATACTGAAGTAAAACCAGTTAGCTTTTTCAGATTGGACTAGCAGTAGTTAGACTGCCAGATTTCAGGGATTCAAAGAAGCAAAATTCAGCTCTGGACTCTGTAAATAATAGTAGTTCAAAAAATAGAATGCCCATAGAAGAAAAAGGCATAAGAGAAAGTTTTCTTTTGTCATATTCCTGTCTTTCACTGGTGTGACAACAGCTTGATGCTGTTCAGTATACTTTAGACATGTGCGTTAGCTAGTCAAAGACAACTCTGATCAGGGTACAAAATAAAGAAACACTACAAAGGACTGAGGAGCACATCAACGAAAACATTAGCAGAAATCACTACACCTTTGTGACCTGAAACAAAATTGTCTCTTTACCAAGAGATTATTTAAATCATGAAACTGGTTTAAATATCCAAAATGGAAATATGTGCCATCTAAAAATCTGTATGAAAGCTGGAAAAGGTAAATGAAAAAAAAACATTGATTGTTGGATTTTTTCTTTCCTTCTTTTTCTTTTTTGTTCATTTTTTCCTTTGTTTATTCTTTCTTTTTTCTTTGTTTATTCTTTCTTTCTTTCTTTTTAGGAAATAACTGTTAAACTCAAGCTTTTAGCAGGTGAACTAGGAGATATGTCATTACATCAGCTCAATCTTTCATTTGCTCAAACTTTTACACTGTAGTCAGTGTGTTGAATCCTCCTTAAATGACAACTTAGCTGTATTTTATTGTTATTAGAACCATCAAAACCTTTAATGAGAAGAAATTCTTCAAAATAAATAGTGATGAAATTAAGATCAACTCTTTCTGAGGAAAGGAAAGCAAAAGTTGTTTAAATTACTCAAGATAGATTAGTGATCTGTGAACATCTGGCTAAATTTCCTTTCCTTTTTCCTAGTATGCATAATTTTGAATAATTCTGCTACCCAAGGGTTTTCTGAAGGTAGCTTTTCAGCTGCTACGAAAGATAGTTTCTGCTACTACTATGAAAGTTAGTTTTAATTTATAAACCTATATCTATTATTTTTAAGTACTAAAGAAAGTATGAGTCACTGTATTGTTTCATAAATACAAAATTATCTAGTAGTCATAATATCTAGTAACCTAAATAATCTATCATCCATATAAATAAGAGAATCAAAGCCTTCCTTCAAAACTTTCTGAAGTAAATGAAAAAGCTCCTTTTAATTTTCTGGTTGTACCGCAGCTAGTAAAAACCTAAATGAAATATTAAGTGAGCAAATAAGAAATTCCTAGCCACTCTTTATTTAGAAAGATAGCAGGCGGTACATATGCAATAAGCCATCATTCAAAACCTAAGGAATTTATAATAACCAAGGCATTGATTACACTTCTAATAAATACTGATTTAAAACCAATGTATTTACATTCTGAAGTACTGTAGTGGTTTAATCCCATCTGGCAACTAAGCACCACACAACTACTCGCTCACTCCCTCCTGGGGAGAGAATCAGAAGAGTAAAAGTGAGAATACTCATGGGTTGAGATAGAGACAGTTTAACAGGTAAAACAAAAGCTGTGTGTGCAAGCAAAGCAAAATAAGGAATTCATTCACTACTTCCCATCGGCAGGCAGGTGTTCAACCATCTCCAGGAAAGCAGGGCTCCATCACATGTAACAGTTACTTAGAAAGACAAATACCATCACTCTGAACGTCCCCCCACTTCCTACCCCAGCTTTATATGCTGAGCATGACATCACATGGTATGGGATGTCCCTTTGGTCAGTTGGGGTCAGCTGTCCCGGCTGTGTCCCCTCCCAAGTTCTTGTGCACAGCCAGCCTACTTGCTGGTGGGGTGGGGTGGGGTGAGAGGTAGAAAAGGCCTTGACTCTGTGTAAGTGCTGCTCAGCAATAACGAAAACATCTCCGCATTATCAACACTGTTTGCAGAACAAATCAAAAACATAGCCTCTTACTAGCTACCATGAAGAAAATTAACTATCCCAGCAAAAAACAGCACAAATACATTTTGATATCGCATTTTGCTTTGCTTTACCTCTGTATTTGTAATAAGTATGGCAAATACCTATTTTTTCCTTGCATCTTAATGTTAAAAAAAGTACATACTGCAAAAGCAGGAACAAGATAATCTGGTTTTGTGCCCCAATATAGTTTATAAAAACAGAGATCTGGCTGCAGGAACTTCCTCATGTACATGGTAAAACAGTGAAATAGCTATAAATATGTGCATGAAATACATACAAAGGCTGATCAAATAAAGCTCTAGATGCTTAGACTAGTTTGTGACACAAAATTAAACCAAATTAGTTAAATAAAGTGTATTGGATGTGCTGGAGAGGAAAACTGAAGCATGAACAACCATTTTTTTCCTTCCAAATCTCTTTTTCTCTAAGACTAAAATAGTTTTTTTTTTGGGGATCAACTTGGTCTACTGTGTAATTTGCCAATCACAGAGGGATGTGTAGTGTTAAAATTCTGCTTCCTTCAATTTATCTTTTTTTTCTTTTCCTTTTTTTTTTTTTTTTAAGGAATATAGTAGCTTAAAATCTGAAAATGATGGTACAGCACAGTAGTACAAGGCTACAGAGCATTTCTAACTTACTCATTTCTTGCATCTTTGGCCAGGACTCCCACAGTATAACACAAAGACTGTACAAGAATGCAAGTGCTTTTTCTGTGTTCAAGGCTATATCCATCACCACTGAGAAAGCCTGGGCAAGCAGTAAGCACAAATATGAAGTTAACTCAAGTTCAGGTATAAATATGGGGTATGTAATAAACAGAGTTACTTTATTGTCTGGAAGAACTCTGCCTCTAGAAATAGAGAGACCCCATGAATCTGCCTTCTGCACACACCTCTATACTTGCCAGAGAAAGTAAAGTAACAGCGGATGATGAGGAGAAAGAGAGTAGAGACAGCAGAGAAAAGCATTGGCACTAACACATAAACTTGCAAAGCACAAGGAGGAAGAAGACAAAATTATTACATCAAAACTGTGTTCATAATGACCCATGGCCTTGTGAGCAGCCTGTGGACAGCCTCCCAGCACATGCCTGCAAGCATATTAAGGTCGACACACTTTGTGGACATGATAAAAACTCCAAGGCATATAGAATCCCGCATATTTTAGGAATGACCTTCGACTGTATGTGCAGGCTTGCTGACTGGACAAACATTGAATCTGCTCTCAAGGGCAGTCAAAGGCAGTATAGGCAGATAAAATGTCTCTCGTAGTATTTCTACAGCTGAGTGAGTTTATAAAGCATGTCCTTGCTCACGGCCATATCTACTACAATAGTTAGGAATAATTTACAGTATCTAAGAGTATAGTTTAAGCTATTAGATGGACTGACCTTTAATTAAAAGATTAACATGACACATTTTAGAGTACTTAATACTGTAGTATTTTATCATAGCTTCATACTACATCTTAACAAAACTAAAATAAATTGAAATTCTGCTTAAAACTTTTCCAAGAAAAAAAAGACTTGAAGATTTGATTGAAACCTGAGACAATAAGGCCAGATGTGAATATTGACTATATGATGCACACCATATTCATATCATGAACATGACTTCTGAAATCTGAATGACATACCATTTTCACTAGTAGTGAAACTTTAAGAGAAGAATTTTCACTTCCCATTCTCTGATGCAGTTCTTGGAGCTGTTTCAGCCCTTAACATATTCTGGAAAGCCTTGAGCAAAACTTATGGTTTCAGGTGGAAACAGTACGAATAGGGGAATCATTGGTACTAGATCACAGATTGGCAGAAACAAGCTAAAAGACACCAAGGTAAAAACTTGCAAGGAAAAAAGGTATGAAAAAAATAACACTGATTTTAAGTTTGAGTAATGAAAAAAGATCCATAATGGGACATAGACTGCAAAGAAACAAAGATAACTCCAAGGTTATTTCCTCTGTGTTCCAATACAATCAATTATTTGAACAGTCTTTGCCTAAAAGTAATTGCTTTTTCTTTTTAATAGGACTTAATGTTTAATGTGAAAAAAATTGCTTTCTTTTTTAATCAGTCTTTTTTACCCTAGGTTAATTTGCAACGTGTACTCATTTCATTCTAAATCAGCAACAAACAAATTCTATTGGAAAGGGCTTTTGGGAGGTCATGGGAGAAGTAACAGTTATGGAACCATTAAGCTGCTGCACCTCTGGAGGATAAGAATTTGAAAATCACTTTGAAACTCAGTATCATTGGAAGGATGCAAGTATGTGAGAGTCTGTGTCATACAGAACTTCTGTCTGTTCTTTTATAACCCATGGAGTACTATTTCATGAGTGTTGATGGCAATGCATAGCAACATCATTTTCACACAGTCATAGAATGGACTTACTTTAGCATTTATACTGAACCATTTAGAACTTGTGCTGATAATCTTTACACTGAAAAATGCATGATTACATAACAATTTATTTAAAGGCAAAGATGTTAGGGAGTATTACTTGATGTGATGATGCGTGGCACAACCTGGCCTGCAATATTATAGTATAATATGATGTTTCCAGCATCTCCTGGATATAAATTGATTCAGGGGGTCCTTCAAGTGTTTCCTCACTTTCTTGAAATCTTTTGAAGCATCATCTCCTACCTTTACATCTACCTGGGATCGGAAACATCTTCAAAAACACCAGGATTTACCTTATTCAGGTAGAGATGATAGGAAAGCACTTGCACCTTGTACCATTGAAATTGTCCTGCCTGGTGATGGCATCAGTTAATTTAAACTGCCTTTATCTACGACACACATGAGTACGTATGAGCCCACCCATGACTAAAAAAGCTAACCAAGAGATTTAAAAAGAAAATCTGATTACAATCTATACACCAAAGAGTGATTGGAAATAACACCCTGATGGAGGACAGAAAGAAAGTAGAGATATGCCAACTACAGCTATTTGGGGAAACGTGATGAAAGAGAATTTTAATAAAAAAATATTTCTTCATTAAGACTACAGTATTTTGCTTGAAGTATTTTCCCAGAAATCATTAGGAAATTGAAATTAGTGTTCAGAAAATCTCTGACTGGATGCAGTGTACTACTGAGAAATCCTTATGCTTCTGAAATACACAGATTCAAGGCAGTAAACAATGCCACAGGTCCCAGGCTGCCTACCACAGAAAACTACAGCTGGTGGCTGTCATGGTTTTAGCTGGGATAGTTAATTTTCTTCACTGTAGCTAGTATAGTGCTGTGTTTTAGACTTAGTATGAAAATAATGTTGATAACACACTGATGTTTTAGTTGTTGCTGGGTAGTGCTTACACTAGTCAAGGACTTTTCCAGCTTCCCATGCTCTGCCAGGTGCACAAGAAGCCGGGAGGGGAGGGGATACAACCAGGAGAGCTGATCCGAATTGGCCAAAGGGATATTCCATATCATGTGACGTCATGCCCAGTATATGAACTGGGGGGAGTTGGCCGGGGGAAGCAGCGATCGCGGCTCGGGGACCGGCAACGTTGGTCGGTGGGTGGTGAGCAGTTGCAGCACTTGTTATTTGGGTTTTTTGGGGGGGGTTTGTTGTTGTTTTTTTTTTTTTTGTTTGTTTGTTTTTTGGTTTTTTTGTGTCTTTCCCTTCTTCCAAGGTTTCCTTACTCTCTCGCTCATTATTTTCCTTTTCATTATATTATTATTATTATTATTATTATTATTATTATTGCTGCTGTTTTATTTTAATTATTAAACTGTTCTGATCTCAACCCACGAGTTTTCTTACTTTGGCCCTTCCGATTCTCTCCCCCATCCCACAAGGGTGGGGGAGTGAGCGAGCGGCTGTGTGGTGCTTGGTTGCTGACCGGGGCTAAACCACAACAGTGGGTCTCAGGGCTTCTTCATAGTAAGTCCCCTGGAATCATGTTCTTACTATGATTTTACATTACCTGCTACAGAGTCATGACTGTCAGTCTGGAAGCGTAAAGAAAATCACACGTAAACATTACTTTTAAAACTAATGCTAAAATTTAGTTTCTCTGTTTAATTGGTATTAAAATACACAGACCTTGCTTGGGCTGACTTTCAGACTATAGAGAGGGAGATGTCTTAGTTACGTTTCTTCTTAGATTATTCCTAATGTAACAGTTTGTTGTTATCAAATTTATTTAACAGAGTGGTCACGGTGAATATTAATTACTTGTGTTTACTTGGGAGAAATATGTTGCAATATGTATATAAGCTACAATTAATAGATTAATGTATAAAGCCACTGAAATCAGCAGACTTAAACTAGGAACAGCTTTGTTCCTATTTATTGTGAACATAATTGGTTCAGAATATAAAAAGAATTTCATTAAATACTGTAAGTATGCTTGTTCGTATCCAATAATTGGCCCTGGATGCTTGGTTTCCACCATTGCTGACACCTGGGATGTGAGCATTTGAGGTCCACAGCCCCACTCCCACTGCAGGTGTTCAGATCTCCTTGTACACATGAACTCTCTCTCCCTCTCTCTCTCCTCCCCCTCTCTCTCCCCGCCTCTCCCCCCCCTCCCCCCACAACTGCCCTTAGTCACTCAATCTACCCAGCAGCTGGCCCTTGGATCCTCTCAGCTCCAGCTGCCTCACACACAGACAGTGGATGCAGATGGATCTCTCAGTTGACCACCAAGCCCCACAATACCTGACTTGGACCTTCTGGTCCCTTCAGTAGCCAATTTGGAGACCCTCTGTTCTCTCCAATACCTGGCACAGACTTACAGCCTCTCTGAAGTGTGCCTCCCACACTGTTTACCCTATTTGCAGGTTAGTTTCCAGGTTGATAATCACTAATAATCACATACATGGATATCCATATGTATCTGTCCACTACGCACACATTCTGCAGAGTAGGTTTGTTCTGTTCAATGTCCTCAGTCATAGTCTCCCAACTGCCCACATTGGGACATCTATAGCACCATGGCTTTCTGCAAGGCATGACCTCAGGATTGCCTTCAAAGAGTGTAAGTATGTTAACAGACAGGAAGAGGAAGAGATAGGAGTGAATGCACACACATATTGTCAGAAGTTGACTGATACGCACAAATTGACCTGGGAAGTCAGAAGCTGTTCCAAGTTTTATCTTCATACGTGTATAGAATAAGTGCATCAGAATACAGTTTGCCCATGGAAGAAGCTAAAAGAAATCAGGTAAATAAGCAGGACCTTTCTGGAAAAACAAAATGAACAAACAAACAAAGCAAAAAACCAGAGGTAATTCAAATGCAATGCACTGTATTGAATACATTAAGTCAGTAACTCAGTTCCAGATATGATTTTAAATAATCATGAGAATATATTACAAAGACAATCAGCCAACTGAATCAGCCCATAACAATTTTTTTATGGATGACAATCATTAGGATTTGGCCCAGTTTATTAAAACATAAGGTGGTCCTCTAAAATAGGTCATTCAACTTTCAGATATAAGTAGAAGTCTTTCTCAATCTAATGAGGGTAATTAAATGTGTATTATTAAGGATTTACTTAGTTCTTTTAATCATTGTACAATTTATAAGTCAGTTTCTTTTATCTGTAACTTGAATCCATGAATACAGAGCACTTGAGGGATTGAGCATTGTTTTTATTAACTGTAATTGCTTTGAAGTAAAATCTTCAGTCTATTGCAGTATAATTTCATGTTAATTTGAATCACTGTGCTGCTTTGCCTGCAACGAGCTTTATTTTTACAGCATTTGAATGTAACTGTGGGATACAGACAAAACAGATTCTGAAGACGTAAAGCAGGTGTAATTGGCACAGGGTACAGATTTTCTTTTTTTTTTTTTTACTTTAGCTTGCTTTATGAAAAACTGCTGTTGGCATCCGTAGTGCTTATAAAATGATTAATTCTTTTCCTAGGTTAGAGCTCCACTTGGTGGTTAATTGGACAACATGTAACACAGTCATTAACTTTTCAATATAAAAAAAGAATTACAATACACTCATGATCATTTATATAATAAAAGGATAATTTAAAAAAAAAAAAAACCTGGGAAAATGTGTTCTCTGCCTGTACTATAAGCTAATTAAAGTATTTTTAAAGGTAGGAATACAGTTTCTTAAAGAAGATGCTGATAGAATTTTAATTAGTTCTCTTTAATTTCTCAGATTATATAACAAAACATTCTTATTTGTGCTTGACAGATCTAGATCAGATGACACAAGAACTACCAAATTTTTCCCACAATAATAAAGAGAAGTCATTCTGACTTTTTTCTAGGATTCTGCAGGGGTGGAAGAAAAAAGAAAGATAAATATTTGGATTTAAAATTATATGTGTAGTTAATTTGGTAAAGTCTGTGTATTCTGTGTCAAATAGCTAAATAGTATATCAAGAGTTCTCATCTACTGAAATTTAGATTGACTAATATTTTCAGATCCTGAGATTTATAATCCTAAACCAATAAGGTAATATTTGCTTATCTGTGTTACAAACAAAATGGTGTTCACTGGATTATTTTTTTTTTTTTTTAATTCACTACTTTTAGTATCAATTAGCTCCTTTCACTTCATCACAAAATTTCATGACAGCAACTTGGAATTGATAAAAGACACATGAACAATCTAACACCCAACAGAGACATTGGGCAAGAAACATCAATCTAGTTATCAATCTTTCTGCCGTGCCCATTCTTAAACTATTGGAAGAAATGTAGAATTAACAATAAATAGCTTGTGGTCCAGCTACACCTTGCTGACAGCTCTTTGACCAACTTCCATTTACAGAAATCCTGCCCTAATTTAGTGACTTTGTTACAGAATGTCAAAAAAAGGCCCAAATTATATCTGCTATCTTAATTTCAGAGTTTCTAGGAAAGACAGCATAATCACACTCTTAATAACATGTCTCCTGTCACTCTCCAGTGACCTCCATGTCTGAATACCTTCTAAATGAAGAGGACACATAGACAATCATGTCCGTAGTGCTTTATTCACTATTTATAAATAGGCAATAGGCACGAACTGAAACACAGGAGGTTCCATCTGAACATCAGGAAACACTTTTCCACTGTGACGGTGACCGAGCACTGTCACAGGTTGCCCAGAGAAATTGTGGAGTCTGGATATGGTACCGGGCAACCCAGCTCTAAGCAACCCTCCTTGTGCAGAGAGGTTGGACTAGATGATCTCCAGAGGTCCCTCCCAATTTCAACTATGATTCTGTGATTTTGCTTAAATTAAAATATCTGAAAATTGGCATTTCTGAGGATAGTATATATCATCAGTTGTAAAAATCCCTATAAATTCTTGTTACTTCTATTGGCATTCTTACTTTTTCTTCATAATATTTTTCATGATCAGGCAACATTTGACTGTTACAATAACAGATTAACTCTTCTTTCATTTGGAAACCTATTTATTCTATGAGCTGTTCAGTGCAGCTCTTACAAAACTAAAGTTTGGAAAAGTGTTGTGGTTTAGCCCCAGTCAGCAAGTGAGCACCACACAGCTGCTTGCTCACTCCCCCAACCCTGGTGGGATGGGGGAGAGAATCAGAAAGGCCAAAGTAAGAAAACTCATGGGTTGAGGTAAGAACAGTTTAATAATTAAAATAAAACAGTAATAGTAATAGTAATAATAATACTAACAATAGTAATATAATGAAAAGGAAAAATAACAAGAGAGAGAGACGAAACCTCGAAGCGGGGGGCAGGGGCAAACAATAAGTGATGCAACCACTCACCAACCACCAGCCAACACTGCCAGTTCCTGAGTCGCGATTATATACTGGGCACGACATCACGTGATATGGAATACCCCTTTGGTCAGTTTGGATCAGCTGTCTTGGCTGTGGCCCCTCCCCTCCTGGCTTCTTGTGCACCTGGCAGAGCATGGGAAGCTGGAAAAGTCCTTGACTAGTGTAAACACTACCTAGCAACAACTAAAACATTAGTGTGTTATCAACATTATTTTCATACTAAGTCCAAAATGCAGCACTATACCAGCTACAGTGAAGAAAACTAACTCTATCCCAGCTGAAACCATTACAAAATGTCACATGAAAATATTTTTCTATAAATTTGCTCAAGCATTCCTATTCTAGATAAGATTAAAAAAAATAAAAACCCTGACCCAAGGGTTTTTATGTGAGCTTATAGAAGAGTTCAAAATTGATAACTCAGGAAAAACCAACCAACCAAACAAACAAAAAAATCTTTTCAATTGCCATCCTGTAGGATAACTATGACATTTTTTAATCATTTACTAAAAATCCTATAGTCTCTATATATACTATTTATCAATCTGTGACAAGACCTGTGATAAAACACATTGCTATTTAGAAGAAAACATATCTGAGTTATTCAATGCATGCATAAAGAACTATATTTTTTGTAAGGTTGTTTTTTTTTTTTTTAATATTGATTTCACTTAGTAATGCATATGAATTTGTTCTGTATATAGCTATCTCTTAAACCTAACCTTTGAAGAAGAAATGTATCACTATAAGTAAAAAAGCCACAAGTTCTGCCTATACAAAAGTGGTAGAGGAATATTCACTTATTAGGTGTTTAACTTGGTTCTGAAAAACATCCAAAACCTTATACCTCTTTAACATATACTTAAGATATTATACATTCTTTATTATTTTTTTAATTTTCACAACAAAACTCTTTAGTATGATGATTAAAAACTTAAACACTAGGCCAAAAATTCTGGATAGTAATAAACTCTTCATGTAGAGGTTTACAAAGTTAGAATGCTTTACATTAAATACAGATGTAATTTACAAAAATAGGGAGTTCATTATGCTTAACCCTAAATTTCATTTTTTCCCTCAGAGTCCAAAAAAGGGAACAGTGTCTGAAACAGTTGCAGATGTTGTTAAAAATCAGATTTACGAAAGCGCATATTTTACACAAATCTGAAGAATCAGAGATCAGATAAGTTTCCTTATACCTAGCTTTAGTCACCTAAAAGTTAGATATGTCTGACCTAATCTTCCTGTAATTCCTTTATCATCAATAGGGAAAAATAAACTCCTTTTGAAATAGGTTAGATAAAGCAGTCCTGTGCATCTACCTAAGTAAAAGATGAATTGTCTTAGGGAGGCACCTATTAATCTCTGAATGAAAGCCTGCATATCCATCTAGACTGCTCAATTCAGTGTGCCTATGACTGTTCTCTGGCCCTGAGGCTGAATAACAGAAAAAGAGTTGTCACACCCAAAAAGACTTTTGGGAACAATGTTTTGCCCATACTCACTTCAGTTATGCTCAGAGAGTCTTTGGAAAAGGGTGAGTTTCCTTAGAATGAAATCATGCCAGGGACTGAAATAATTTAACAGTAGAGATGACTAAGGGTTTGTGCCCAGGAAAGTATTGTGGCACTATGAAACTATGAAATTTACTGAAATAGATGTGGTTATTAGTTCCTGCTTTCAACTCAGATACCTTTGATACAGCTCCACCAACTTATGCCCAGAACTGCTACTTCTGATATCATAACACAGCACTTCTGAGTGTCAAATTTCCTTTGATAAATGAGGCTTAGTCATGTATGAACCAGTCTGAGGAACTCAACTTGTATGATAAATTCAAAAGGTCAATACCAATCTGAAGATACTGGGTTTTACTTGTGATTTTTCATAGAACTTTGTGGTCCAGAATTATGACAGAGCTTAAATGCCACAAAGTGGCCTCCATCTAAAATACCATTTCTATAATTCTTATCTGAGCACTGTATAATTCTGAAAACTTTTGAAGAGAGATGTTAACGAAGATTTGCCCTCTTCTCTGAACGCAGTTATTACACTAGAGAATTAAAAGGTAAAGCAATAAAAGGTTACATCTTCGATATCAAATGAGGAATAAGACATCACCAGGGTTTATGTGTGAATTAGAAAAATGGTTGGAAGTACAAACTAGCAAAACAGCAAGATTATCTTCATATATGCACCAACAGTATTTCAAAAAGAGATTGTGGTTTGCTAATATTTTAGAATTTTTTTGAACGTGTCTTTTATATTCAGTTCACAATAAAGCAGTAAATAAAAGAGAAATGAATTGCATAAGATTCAAAAGACTATTGATAGAGTAACTAAGGAAAATGATTCCTTAAAGCTAAATCACAAAGTGAAAAGCAAATAATAGATTAGAATCTAGCTGAAAAATGGTAAAAAGGAAAAATGATTAATTTTCTGCAGAGCAAAATGCTAATCCATGATGTAATTATTTTCACTGAAAAATACTGATTGTTCTTATATTTATTAACAATTTAAAAAAAAATAAAAGGTTGTCACCATAGCCATTTTCATAACTATTTCTGCCAACTGTGTCATTTGAACAGGAAATCAAGCATATAGATGTTTAAAGAATAGCCATTATATTTTTTCATTAGCATTTTCATATTGGTTGTTCACCATCATCTCTTAGTTTCTGGTTAATACCAGATATTCCATGTCAGAATAAGCAAAAAAACCTTAATTACAGGGAGTTCAACTGAGAATTCCATTCAAGAGAATATTAATAATTAGAATGTAAATAAATGTCATCATTTTCACCAGAGTTTTAAATTATATTGTATTTTACTTTATGTGAAAATAAAAGAGAGGAAAGATATGTCAAAAATTGTAAGTTATATATAGAATAAAGATACCTGTTTTATTTCATGGCATAGAAAAATTATAAAGCGATGCTCACTAGAATTACAAAGGAAATTAATTTAGTACTGGTAAAAGTAATATTGTTCATATACACAGGCACTGGAACATAGAAATCAGAAATATAAACTATTAACTATAGAGGTTAATATGGATTAACAGATATATCATAGCTGTTTATTTACTATATTTACTATTTTTCTGTTTCTATGTTATGATAATGCAACTTAACTTAAAATTTTTATTTCTGGATGAAACCAAGATAACCTCTTATTTTCCAGAGCCAAGCAAAACATATGGACAAATATTTGTCTCAGCTGTCACATGAGAAATTTTGAATAAACTTGTAATGGGTACAAGGAGATAATGCTTTTGATGGCACATCTTAAGCTTCTTTTTAGGAAAGCAAACTTCCAGCTCTTCAAGGAGTTAGTCAGAAGGACCCCCTGGGAAACGGTCCTCAGGGACAAGGGAACAGAAGAGAGCTGGCAGATCTTTAAGGATGTGTTCCATACAGCTCAAGAGCTCTCAGTTCCCAGGTGTAAGAAATCAGGCAAGAAAGGGAAGAGACCGGCATGGCTGAGTAGAGACATGCTGGTCAAACCAAAGAGCAAGAGGGAACTGCACAGGCAGTGGAAGCAGGGACAGGTATCCTGGGAAGAGTATAGGGACGCTGCCCGGTTGTGTAGGGATGGGGTCAGGAGGACCAAGGTGCGGCTGGAGCTGAATTTGGCATGGGACGCAAAAAATAACAAGAAGGGCTTCTACAGGTACGTCAACCAGAAAAGGAAAGTTAAAGAAAGCGTACCCCCACTACTGAACAAGAATAGTGGCCTAGTATCAAGAGACGAGGAGAAGGCTGAGGTACTCAACAACTTTTTTGGCTCAGTCTTCACTGGTAACCTCCCTCCTCACCTCTGCCGAGTCAATGGACTGCAGGATGGGGACCAGGGGGATAAAGTCCCTCCCACTGTAAGGGAAGATCAGGTTCGTGACCACCTGAGGAACCTGGACATACACAAGTCTATGGGACCTGACGAGATGCATCCCAGAGTCCTGAGGGAATTGGCTGATGTTGTTGCCAAGCCACTCTCCATGATACTTGAAAAGTCATGGCAGTCAGGTGAAGTCTCCACTGAGTGGAAGAAGGGAAACATTGTGCCCATCTTCAAAAAGGGTAGAAAGGAGGTCCCGGGCAACTAACGACCTGCCAGCCTCACCTCTGTGCCTGGGAAGATCACAGAACAGATCCTCCTAGAAGCTATGCTAAGGCACATGGAAGACAGGGACATGATTCGAGGCAGCCAGCATAGCTTCACCAAAGGCAAGTCCTGCCTGATCAACCTAGTGGCCTTTCATGGTGGAGTGACTGCATTAGTGGACAAGGGAAGAGCAACAGATGTTGTCTATATGGACTTCTGTAAGGCTTTTGACACAGTCCCCCACAGCATCCTTCTCTCTAAACTGGGGAGATATGGATTTGACGGGTGGACTGTTTGGTGGATAAGGAACTGGTTGGATGGTCACATCCAGAGGGTAGTGGTCAGTGGCTCGATGTCCAGATGGAGACTGGTGACAAGTGGTGTCCCTCAAGGGTCTCCGGACTGGGACCAGTATTGTTTAACATTTTCATCAATGACTTAGACAGCGGGATCATGTCTTCCCTCAGCAAGTTTGCAGATGATGCCAAGCTGAGTGGTGCAGTTGACACGCCAGAAGGACAGGATGTCATCCAAAGAGACCTGGACAAGCTGGAGAGGTGGGTCTGTGAGAAACTCATGAGGCTTAACAAGGCCAAGTGTAAGGTCCTGCACCTGGGTTGGGGCAACCCCTGATATCAATACAGGCTGGGGGATGAAGAGGTTGAGAGCAGCCCTGTGGAAAAGGGCTTGGGTGTACTGGTGGACAAAAATCTAGACATGAGCCAATAATGTGCTCTTGCAGCCCAGAAGGCCAACCGTATCCTGGGCTGCATCAAAAGAAGCATGGCCAGCACATTGAGGGAGGTGATTCTGCCCCTCTGCTCCGCTCTGGTGAGACCCTACCTGGAGCACTGCGTCCAGCTCTGGAGCCTTCAGCGTAAGAAGGACATGGAACACTTGGAGCAGGTCCAGAGGAGGGCCACAGAAATGATTTGAGGGCTGGAGCACCTATCCTATGAAGACAGGCTGACAGAATTGAGGTTGTTCAGCCTGGAGAAGAGAAGGCTGCATGGAGACCTGATCGTGGCCTTCCAGTACTTAAAGGGGGACTATAGGAAGGATGGGGACAATCTCTTTAGCAGGGCCTATTGTGAGAGGACAAGGTGCAGTGGTTTTAAACTAAAGGAGGGTAGATTTAGACTGGATATAAAGAAAAAATCTTTTAAAATGAGGGTGGTGAAACACTGGAACAGATTGCCCAGAGAGGTAGTGGAGGCCCCATCCCTAGAGACATTCAAGGTCAGGTTAGACGGGACTCTGAGCCATCTGATCTAGTTGAAGATGTCCCTGCTCACTGCAGGGGGGTTGCACTAGATGACCTCTAAAGGTCCCTTCCAACCCAAACCATTCTATGATTCTAGGATTCATCATAGAATCATAGAATCATAGAATTATTAAGGTTGGAAAAGACCTCTAGGATCATCAAGTCCAAACATCAACCCAACACCACCATGTCTCCTAAACCATGTCTCAAAGTGCCACATCTACACTATTTTTTGAACACCTCCAGGGTTGGTGACTCCACCACCTCTCTGGGCAGCCTGTTCCAGTGCCTGACCACTCTTTCAGTAAAGAAATATTTCCTAATATCCAATCTAAACCTCCCCTGGAGCAGCTTGAGGCCATTTCCGTGCATCCTATTGCTAGTAACTTGGGAGAAGAGGCCGACAGCCACCTTGCTACAACCTCCTTCCAGGTAGTTGTAGAGAGTGGTAAGGTCTCCCCTCAGCCTTCTCTTCTCCAGGCCAAACAACCCCAGTTCTCTCAACCTCTCCTCATAAGTCCTGCCCTCCAGACCCTTTACCAGCTTTGTTGCCCTTCTTTGGACATGCTCCAGCACTTCAGTGAGAAGGACGTGGGGGTGCTGGTGGACAGCAAGTTGACCCTGAGCCAGCAATGTGCCCTTGTGGCCAAGAAGGCCAACGGTATCCTGGGGTGCATTAAAAGGAGTGTGGCAAGCAGGTCGAGGGAGGTTATCCTCCCCCTCTACTCTGCTCTAGTGAGGCCACATCTAGACAACTGCATCCAGTTCTGGGCTCCCCAGTTCAAGAAAGACAGGAAACTACTGGAGAGAGTCCAGCAGAGAGCTGCCAAGATGATCAGGGGACTGGAGCACCTCTCTTATGAGGGAAGGCTGAGAGATCTGGGTTAGTTTAGCCTGGGGAAGAGAAGACTGAGGGGAGATCTTATCAATGCTTATAAATTACTGAAGGATGAGTGTCAGAAGGAGGGGCCAGACTCTTTTTAGTGGTGTCCAAGGATAGGACAGGGGGCAATGGGCATAAGCTGGAACACAAGAAGTTCCACCTGAATATGAGAAAAAACTTCTTTATTGTGAGGGTGACAGAGCAGTGGAATAGGCTGCCCAGAGAAGTTGTGGAGTCTCCTTCTCCGGAAATATTGAAAACCTGCCCGGACGCAGTCCTGTGCATCCCACTCTAGGTGTGCCTGCTCAAGTGGGGTGTTGGACAAGATGATCTCCAGAGTTCCCTTCCAACCCCTACCATTCTCTGATTCTGTGATCTGAAGCAGAACAGACATAACCAGCAGTCTGGAAAGCTCAGCAGGCATCATCTAGTTCAGTCTGTGAGTGTGTGCATGTACATGCCTCAGAAAGGACCACCAGACACAGAGTTTTAAGTACCATATAGTAAGTTTTATTAAAATTTGACAATAACCCCGGTTTGTTGTTTGTTTTGTTTTGTTTTGTTTTGTTTTGTTTTCCTTTGATTGTGTGTAGAGAAAGCCTAATGGGATTACTTACGATTAAGTTAAGGAACTAACAATCAGCTGTCCCTCTGTCTTCTATGACCTCTTTAAATCCAGTCTGGGTTTCTGTCAACATGGTTTTTTTGGTTTTGCTTTTTGTTTTTGTTTTGTTTTGTGTGGTTTTAGTTTTGTTTCTCTTGTAGTTGCAGCAATCTGAGCTTGGTTGCCTTCAGTATATGGGATGTTCCTCTTTACAGTCCTCATGGCCAGGCAATTTGCTGTCTCCTCTCTGTCACCCAGTAATCCCACCATCTCTTCTTGAGGTTCAGACTCTATCCCCTTATAGTAACTTCTTTAGTTTTCCCCTTTTTATACCCTGAGGTCTTATAATCTTCTCCTCTGGAGCATCCTCATTTACTTTCCAAGGCAAGGCATAATCCTCCTCCAGATCACAGAATCATAAAATCATAGAACAGCCCAGGTTGGAAGGGACCTTGAAAGATCATCTGGTCCAAAATTTTGTGGGAAAAGGAGCTTAGATGAGATTATCTAGCACCCTGTCCAGTCATGTCTTGAAAACCTTCAGTGATAGAGACTCAACCACATCCCTGGGGAGGTTGTTCCAGTGACTGATTGTTCTCACTGATTTTTTTTTTCTTGTATCAAGGTGAAACCTCTCCCAGTGAAATTTGCACCCATTGCCCCTTTTCCTCTCTATGTGGATCCTTGTGAAGATAAAGTCTCCATCCTCTTTGTAGCCACCCTTTAAGTACTGGAAAACTGTGATAAGGTCTCCCTGAGCCTTCTCTTTTACAGGGTCAGAAGACCAAACTCCTTCAGTCTTTCCTCATAGGGCAGGTTCTCCAGCCGTTTGATCATCTTTGTGTCCCTATTTTGGACCATATCCAGTTTATGCATGTCTTTTTTGAATTGTGGGGACCAGAACAGGACACAGTACTCCAGGTGTGACCTGACAAATCCTGAGGGATGAATGGGACAATCATGTCTCTATCTCTGTTGATAATGGTGCTGTGGATGCAGCCCAGGATCTAATTTGCCTTTGTTGCTGCAGGAGCACGCTGCTGACTCATGTTCAACTTGTTATCCACCAGGAACCCCAGGTACCTTGCAGCAAGGCTGCTCCCAGGTGCAGGAGTTTGCACTCGTCTTTGTTAAAGTTCATACTGTTGTTTCTAGCCCACTTATCCAGCCAGTCCAGGTGTCTCTGTAAGATGGCTCTCCCTTCTGACGTGTCCACCTCACTACCCTGTTTATTTTCATCAACCAAGTTGGTGAGGGTGCTTTCAATCCCGTATTCCAAATAATTTATGAAGATGTTGAACAGTGTCAGGCCCAGTATCAGTCCCTGGGGGACATCACTTGTGACAGGCTGCCAGCCTGAGTAAAAACCATTGATCACCACCCTCTGATTCCAGCCTGGTAGCCAATATCCTACCCATCTTACAGACCACCCATCCAGTCTTGCCAGTTTGTCTGCGAGGAGTTGGGAAAATGTGTCCAACACTTTGCTTAAGTCCCTATAAACAATATCCACTGCTTGCCCCACGTCCACAGAAAATGCTGCTTTGTTGTAGAAGGTGATCAGGTTGGTCAGGCTCTCAGTTGTTGCCATTTGAGACTTTTCTTCCTAACAGGGAGTCACTGAGCACATGCCCGGATGCAGTTGTTGAAACTCTTGAACTTCTTGTTGACAGGATGTACACTGGCAATCTCCTCAACACCACAGAGGTATGAAAAGTCCATTCCAGGAACTATTTCCATTTAATAGATCAGAAAAATGGGCAAAGGGAAAGTAGGGCAGAGACAAGCTCCACAGAACAGGAACCAGGCCATGCTGTGAGTGAGCCCAAGAACTGAAGCTATCCCACTTGCTTTCCAATATAGACAATAATGTATTTCCCTTTACAATATGCCTGTGCAAATTCAGGTCCTTAATAGCATGAATAAGCATCAAGTTTATAAGCAAGAAGTAGGCTGCCATCGTACATTTCTGAAGAAAGACTTGTGGAAGTGTACCAAATCTGATCACGAACCAACAGCACTTAAAAGTTTGGCTGATTAATTCTGAGGGAAAGAAAAAATGTTGAAGAAGGCTTGTATGCTTTAAAATATTTTTTTGTTCTGGTTTGGTTTTTGTTTTTCCCCAGCTATTCTTAACATTTTTTTTATCTGTACACATAATTGTATTTTGGCTATTTCAAACAGAAGCTTTAAGGGCTGAAAAGAGAGGCAGTTATGTCAGAGACTTTTACATGAAATGAGAAGAGGTAGCAGGGTAAGTGCACCTTAAGGTTTTTAAATGTTTCTGAGAAACAATTAAGGGTGGGATTCTAAGTATGAATTCTCATTCTTAAAAACAAACAAACAAACAAACAAAAAAAAACAACCCCCCCCCCAATACAATCATTCTCCAAAATGCTGCAGTTTAGAAAAACATTGTGACATGCAAACATCATTTCAACGCCATTTACCCAAGCAACACTTTTTATCTGAAGTTTACACCTGTCTTTCTCAACAGGTACAGTTGTATTTTTAGGCAGCTCCTAAATCCTTCAAAGGGACTGTCACTCAGTCATTCCCCTGCCACTTCTGGTGAGAGGAATCTGCTTTCTGCTGCCAGGCTTTGCCTATGGTTGAACACAAGCACACAATGACTGATGCTCGCCTGCCTCCTTTCCCCTGGGTGGCAGTGTTATATAGCTCTTTCCCAACAGATACACAGAGCAGAGCAGTGCAGAGTGACATTGCTATGCTGGGGAGAGAGAACACAAGTAACAGTACATATGAAGAAAATCATCCTGTCAGACTGAGGATGGGAAATAAGTCTGGATGCCTTGAGAGATCATCATGTAGAACCAGTAGGAATAAATTGGTAGGAATGTGGCTTAAATACTGGTTTAAGTGCTGTACTGGTTTTGGCTGGTTTAGAGTTAATTTTCTTCATAGAAGCTTGCATTGTGCTGTTTTGGATTTGTGACCAAAATAGCATTGGTAACACTCCCATGTTTTAGATATTGCTGAGCAGTGCTTACACAGAGCCAAGGCCTTTTCTACTTCTCACACCACCCCACCAGCGAGTAGGCTGGGGGTGCACAAGGAGTTGGGAGGGGACATAGCCAGTACAGCTGACCCCAACTGACCAAAGGGATATTCCATACCGTATGACATCATGCTCAGCATATGAAGCTGGGGGAAGAAGAAGGAAGTGGGAGATGTTCGGAGTGATGGCATTTGTCTTCCCAAGTAATTGTTAGTCATGATTCCTGCTTTCCTAGGAATGGCTGAGCATCTGCCTACTGATGGGAAGTAGTAAAGGAATTCCTTATTTTGCTTTGCTTGCACATGCAGCTTTTGCTTTACCTATTACACTGTTTTTATCTCAAGCCATGAATCTTTTCACTTTTACCCTTCCAATTCTTCCCCATCCCACCTCCATCTCCAACCAGACCCTGTGCCGTTCATCACGACCCCCTGAGTTCTGCCATTCATCCAGTTCTCAAGCCACCTCACTGTCCACTCATCTAACTTACACTTCCTAATCTTACCTATGAGGATGTTATGGGAGACAGCGTCAAAAGCTTTGCTGAAGGTGAGGTAAACAACATCCACTGCTCTCTCTTCAACTACCCAGCCAGTCATGCCATCATAGAATGCTATCAGGTTGGTCAAGCATGTTCTCCCCTTGGTGAATCCATGTTGATTACTTCCGATAACTTTCTTTTCCTCTACATGCCTGGAGATGACCTCCAGGATGAACTGTTCCATTGCCTTCCCAGGGATGGAGGTGAGGTTGACTCACCTATAGTTTCCCAGGTCCTCCTTCTTGCCCTTTTTGAAGACTGGAGTGACATTGGCTATCTAGTCCTTGGGCACCTCTCCTGTCCTCTAGACCTCTCAAAGGTGATGGAGAGTGGCTTGGCAAGAACATCCACCAGCTCCCTCAGCACTCGTGGGTGGATCCCCTTGGGGCACATGGATTTGTGAGGATCCAGTTTGCCTAAATGATCTCTGACCCAATCCTGCTCAACCAAGAGGTATTCTTTCTCCAGATTTTCTCTCTCTCCTCTGGGGGCTGAGATGCCTGTAGGCCAGCCTTAGCAGTAAAGACTTAAGCAAAGAAGGCATCCAGTAACTCTGCCTTCTCTGCATCTTGCATCACCAGGGCACGTACCTTGTTCAGCAGCGGGCCCCCAATTTACCCAGTCTTCTTTTTATTACTGATGTATTTGAAGAAGCCCTTCTTGTTATCCTTGACACCCCTTGCCAGATTTAGTTCCAAGTGGGCCTTGGCCTTCCTCATTGCATCTCTGCATACCCTGACAATGTTCCTGTATTCTTCCCAAGTGGCCAGTCCATTTTTCCACATACCGTAAACCTTCTTCCATTTGTGTTTTTCTAGAAGCTCTTTGCTCATCCATGCAGGTCTCCTGGCTTCTTTGCTTGACTTCTTCCTCCTAGGGATGCACCAGTCTTGAGCTTGGAGGAAGTGGTACTTGAATATTGACCAGCTCTCTTGGACTACCCTCCTACTTTCTAGAGCCTGAACGCATGGAATTCGTCCAAGCAGGTTTTGAAGAGGCCAAAGTTAGCTCTCCTGAAGTCCAGGGTTGTAACCCTACTTTTTGCTTTGTTTATCTAAAAGACAGCATCGGTAACTAGATTTGCTTTTTTAACTTTCACGTAGCAGGTATCAAGGGATTACACTGCTGTATGAAATATGAAACGAGACCTTGTCCTCTTTGTTCAAGGTGGCTTGTCAATTAACTGAGCTAAGTGGATGGGACCAGGTTCTTCACCCTCTCTTTTCCCTTGACTACTGGAGACAGCTGGAATTTCTGCCTAGCATACTCATGAGTAGCCACTGAGGCTAGTTTTACACTGATCATTCCAGAGCAGAGATCCCATCCCACCCCACCCCATCCCATCCCTCTCTGCTGCTTAATAACAAAAGATTTTGGAAATGAATTCCAGCAATGAGGCCAAAAATAATCATCTGATTAATAACTTACAGACAGATATGTCTTGGAGAAAGCTAGCTGGAGTGGTCCCAAATAAATCCAGGGACAAGGCTAGATGGTAGTGCCTAGGATCAGGGATCTAATTGCTCAGATTTGCTTCTTCACCCTTTTTATTTATCAGTGTGTATGTACTCAATATCTTTCCTGCTGCTGAGTGAAATTAAGACTGGAATTAAGACTGTTTTCATGATTCACTTTAAGACCTTGCCTGTAAAATTCATCTTCTGTGGCTAGACCTCAAAAAAAAAAAAAAAAAAAAGATTTAGGTATTGTGACACACAGAGCTGCAGTATTTAAAGTTAGGGACTGAGCTTCAAGAGTAGTATTCATAATGCAGAGTTTCTAATGTCTAAGACAATGATATTTTGTGGAAGAAGAGCACATATGAATGGCATTCAGAAAATCCAGCACATTCAAAGATGCCACACTATATAGCTAACAGAAAATGTCACATAGAACATGTAATTGCCACTCTTTCAGAGCTGTGGATTTTCCCTTGTCAGAAGCAGAAACAGTTCCAAGGCCAGCAAAGCATTTAGAGTGTAGAAGGCTTTCAGTGTTGACTTTCAAAAATGATGAGCATTGGCTGCTTCTAATGACTTTGATGAAACCTGCTGTTTCTGTAGCCTGAATCACTGACTGATGATGGAATGTATCAGTGTGTATGTGTCCATGTGTGTCTGCATGTGAGAGAAGAAAGGGTTAAGTCACTGTTTGTCATACTACTTTGATGAGTATTATCAGACTGTATCTAGAAAAACAGCAATTTCTAGTGAACAGTTAGGAATGAAAATTAGCAGGAAAAAAAATTGTACACCTAGAAGGAATAAATTTCTATTAAAACTTTCTGACAAGAAACAAGTTAAATGATAGGCTTTAAAGCTCCTGAAGAAATGAAGTCTACAGAAGTTCAGTCTTCCATCATATCCAGCTTCTTGGCCCAAATGTAAACTGATTGCTGTGAAACATCTAACATACAGTTTTATAATAGTTTATTTGTATGTTTACACAAATATTTTTGTGAGAAAAGTACTTTTTTCACTCCACAAATGCTATATGATAAAGAGGGGGAAATACAGCTGATGTCAACTGTAAGGCAGAACAGGACTGAGGTGTAAAGCCAGTGACTAGGTTTGCTTCTCTTCTTGTACTCTTCTACTGGGAAGATTTAATTTTCAGTTTCTGATGAGGCATAATCCAAAGTAGAATATTATAAGGAGACAATTCAGGATGAAAAGTATTCACAAACAAACAAACAAACAAAACCCCTAATGAGAAATTACTTTTTGGTATTTTTTTATATATTTGGTATTTGTATGTATTATAGCAATTAATACTTCCTATATTATATCATGCCTCTTTGAGTCTGGGAATTTCTGCATTTTAATTTATGCAATCTTATTAACTATGAGCTTCTGAAACCTAATCCAGTATTCAAAACAGAAATCAAATCCATCAGTCTAGCCACTGTATTTCCTGACTTATCAGTCCAGGGAAACATCAGAAAAGACGTAAGATCCTGATCATTTTGCAGGTTAAGAATACGGTTTTCTTCTCCCTTGTCTCTAAAATATAATTTGTAATAAATGGGGTTTGTTGCCTTATAATAAACTTATAAAAATTCTGCTGGCTTTGCCTTTTAATAATTATGAAATCCTGAAACAGGATGTTTGCAAAGCCTAAAAACTTTCAAACTTTTCCTAAAATTTTCCCTATAAGTTCCATGAAACCTTTTCATAATCTGCTGACCCAAAGGGTGAAGAGGTATAGTAAATTAACAGGTAATCCGGATTAAAAAACAAACAACAACAACAACAAACCCTTCACTGTATGGTACACTTGAGATAATAATGAATAATTTATTTGCTTTGGTTAGGAGTAATCAATATAACATTTCAGATCTGATATGAGAACAGATGTCACCATTAAATGTATTTTCCTCCAAAGTAAGCATAACATTTTGTGCAGCAGCTGATCCTCTTTGGTACATTATTCTTTTGAAATGCGATTCCACAGCATAGCAAAACTGTGAACAAGGAGTGATCTATGGTCTCAAACACACTTTAAAGAAAACGTATGTCATTGTGGCCAAAAGATCAGGTGCTAAAGTACATGCCAGTCTCAGCTCATTAGGAAATACTCCAGCCTGGCAGTTGTGCCCTGCCCTTCCGTTTCAAACTCCAACGTCCTCTGGCAACATATTGCATATCCATTGCATATTTTGCAAAAGCTGTTTTTCAAATTATGTCTTCAATTTAGGCTCAGAGTTAATGCCAAGGATCAGAGCTTGAGTTCATTATATCTAACAAATGACACAAAAAGTCTGAATTTGAAAAAAAAAAAAAGAAAAAAAAAAGAAGTATTAATGTTCTTAGTACTTAAACTTATGCTCTCACCAGTTATTTCTTATGTGACACCTAGGCTACTGGAAATTTGTTAGAGGATGAGGAGTACTCAGACTAGGATCATTGTAATTCAGGCCATCAAATATATAATCTTACCACATCTGGTAAGCTTTACACTGTTTGCAATGATTTCTCTTGCAGTTCATAAATGACACGTTGTGATTTAAATAGGACTGTTGTTCAAATTTATTTATTTTTTATTTCTAAATGAATTTAAATTTCTTTTAGGCACACAGAAAAAGCACTAATTAAAAAATATAAATACAAAAGAATTTTTATATTTTATTTTTAAGAAGAGGACTTTCAGCTTACCCATGGTCTCTCTTACCCTGTATTATCTAAGGAAAAAATCACACTGCTGCTTTTACTGTTGCTTTACATTGACTGTTGTGTCATAAGTGTCCTTGATACTCTATCCTGTTTCACAACTATAAAATAACATGTTTCTTCCTCAGCAGACTATCTGCATCTGCTTCCATAAGAAACAGTACCTTGGCAACAATAGGCTTCATTAAGTAAGGGGGGACTGACAATATATTCTTTAAAAACCACATATTAGGGAAAAAAGAATAGCCTTATTTTTAAAACTGCCTTATTTCTTTAGGAATGAGTGGCACATTAAAATTTAAAAGAATGCTTGTGAAGGGAGTAAGGAAAAATGCTTTTATCAGGAGCCTAAAACCTCATAATGAGTGACAGTTGATGCCACAAACAAACTCTAATTAATGATGCTCTGATGAGAGTAAATGTCCCCTGGAGAGGAAACAGAGCAGTGACAGAATCTAAGAGAGAGAAAAAGCTAAGGATAAGATGAAGAAAATGTTATGGTATAAATAAAAGCTCTGTACTTAAGTAGAAACAAAGCTTAAGTTCATTAAATAGCAATGTTCATGTATCTTGTAATAATTCCTGCTATTTCCATAGTACTTGTCACATTCTGGGGAGACAGAATGTACCTTTGGGGAACCTGAATTTATATGCTTCTGTGTGGCAATAATTAGTGGATTTTGGCTTAGTTTCTAAAAATCTTGTTGGCCATGGGAGGAAAAATGCCTTAAAATTTTTTTGTCCAAGTTATATTACTGTTCATAGGAAATCAAACTCAGATATGACAGATAAAAATATTTGCAGGGATATTTCCTTCTGCTGTGATTACTTGAATTTAGTAGATTTTAGAACCGTTGCCCTCGTTTATGGAACATTTACTTACATGAATAGTTCTGTAGGCCATTTTATCTGAGCTGCTGCAAAGGAATGCCTCAGATTTTCCACCTCTCCCTCCACATCCCAGACATGAGCTTTGGCAGCAGATTCCTGCATTTCCTGCCTCATGCTCACCGAGCTTTTCCTGTAGGCATTTTGCAATCTTGCTCCATCATTTTATAAGAGTCCCCCTTGAAACATGGCATTTCTTACAGGCATGCCCTATCTACATAGGCAGCATGGGGAAAGTTGATAAACATGAGGTCATTGACTGGACTCAAATTCAGACCTTTCACGTGTCAGTCTTTTCCTGCTCTTCCTCTAAGGTTTAACTGTGCCTTGAGAACTTCATTAGAAGGAAGAAGATGGTTAGGGAAGAAAACTGTCTGGTTGCCTTGCCTTCACTGCCTTTTACTGAGTCAGGGCTGGGAGAAATTACTTACCTAAGATCAAAACAACATGCTCAAGTGCGAAGTTTTGTATTAAATGGTAGAACAGGGAATTTGTTAGAGACTTGCAGGCTTCTGGGAGGAAAAAAGAATATCTTAGTGTCAGAGAGAGGATCCTGAGTCACCTTCAGAAATAATGAAAAAAAATACTTTCCCAGCAAGAAAAAGGAGCCCATCTGGAGTTTATTACAATATGTGAAGCCATTAAAATTGCTGAACAGAAAAGATGAGCAGGAACAAGGATGCAGCAGTCAGACACCTTTTAATATCAAGCCTGTATTATCCTGCAGGCCTGAGATTCTGTTTTTTAAGAGTTAATATGGTATAGTCTCATAAATTACATAAATTTACAAATGGAATGAAGACTCTGGCTAATTCATCAGTCTATTTCTGACAAATGTGGTATTTATTGAGGTGTTCTCTCATGTTGACCACACTACTGAATGTAGAAACTAGGGAAAACGATTATAAAAATCCACCTTTTGTTTTTTCATTATCTAAACAATCAGATAAAAGTGTTTTTGCATGTTTCAGTTAATAATTAAAAACATTCTGGTGCACATACCTGGTGCTAATTTACCTAGTTCGTCTGTGTCTTCCTTAACATGCTATCCCTCCCACTTAGAAATTGTTATTTTCCTGTCACTCCTTTAAGCCAGCTTTCACATCTCATTCAAATGCTTACCATTTCTGCTTTCTCAGGGCTGCAGTGAGAAAACATTTAGTACCCAAAACTTCTTTAGAAAAAACAACCAGCATTCTTCTTTTTTTCCTGCCATTCTAATTGCTCTTTTCCTTTGTTTAAAGGCACAGGAACGCCAAATGAGTTACTGTTCCTAAATATTTTGTTAGCTCAAAGGTGACAAACACGTCCAGGCAGATAGCTACATACTTACTCAATCCCTTATGTAATAACATTTCCCATTTTCATTTTTCCAGCTATATTTATCTCTTCTGCTATTCAACTACAAAATAAATAAATCTCTGTAGAATGATAATCCATGAGGAGTTTGGTATGTGAAAATGTGACAAAAGTGTCACTGAAGTTTAAGAAAAAGCATCTGCAAATGTCAGTGATGTGTAAAGGTTTAGATTAAGTCTGCAGAGGTTCATGTCCTTTCTATGAACTTTGTAACAAATGCTATATTCTGGTCTTGAACACAGAATACATTTAAGATAATCTTCAAAATTTAAATTATTACAGTCACTAATTTTGCCTTCTTTAAATCTTCCTTCAGAAAAAAAATCCCAAATAAAATTGAAATGAACTTTTAATTTATTTTTTTTTTTAAATTTCTTTTTAGTTTAAGTAGAAATTGATGATAGATTGCTGAAGTTTCTGGATGATCAGAGTTGGAAAAAATATCATATATCTTGCAACCACTTGCAATGAACTTGTTTTCCCTGTGTTACATAAGCATAATACCTCAGTTGTGAAATAGGAAGGTTAAATATAGAGCAGAAAGGGGGAGGGACTTTTTTTTTTATTGTCTCTGAAACAGCCAGAAGAAATGTCAGTGCTGAGAACGGCTATTCCTTGGTGGAAATAGGAATTTAATTATGAATTTAATTACTTGACTTGCTCCATAAGAATAAAAATAAGAGCAAAATCTCATTTAACAAAGCCAGGCAGTCTTCTAACACTAATGGTCCAGAAATATTTTGAATCACTTCTCCAATTTCAACAATTATTTGAGTCGTGCATAACAACTAAATCTTTTTTTTTTTCCCCAAAAAAAAAGTAGAGACTTAGTAGGCTACTTAAAACACTGTGCTTTTTTTCAGCTTTGATCAAAATAGTTATTTCTCTAAGCTGTTTTTCTGGCATGATGAATGGAGTGATGCAGAATTTGGTTGTGGGGGAAGGAGAAGTGTGAAAGGCACTTTATCACTCTATTTCCCCATCCTAAATAACATTTAACTTAAAGCATTAAGGGCTCTTTCTGCTTTTTAATTCAGTGGGAGTTTGCCCATTGATTTCATAGAAGAGAAATAAGTCACTAAAGTAGGTGCTTTTGTTGTGTTTCAGTAATGTATTTTGTCAGTTTTATTATCTCCTGAATCTTGTATTGTCACTTTAAATCTGAGTAATCTGTATCATAAGTGACATAAAACTTTGCTATATGAAGTCTGCCATTTTGAATTTATCATCTAAGCTGGTAATTCAGCTGGAACTGCTGCAGGGCCTGAAAGCACATTTTGTGACCCTTGCTTCTCACCTTGACCACTGCCCTGCATGCAGGCTGCATACCCTAATACCCTGCCCTGCTAAAGCAGTTTCTCTTCCTTTGGAAGAGACTCCAGTGCCACAAGAAGCCATCCTCTGGGCATCTGCAGGGCTATTACTGTATCTCCATTCTGTTTAGAGATGGAATAACCATAGTCATCTTGCTTTGTCTTTGTATGGACATTTTTACATTTTTCGTTCATAGAAATCTACCCCATTACAAAATATACTGCAAGGAGTGTCACATAGACACTGCAACTAGATAGGATAAGTGAATTTTAATTCTGAATATGAATCTGTAATAATAACTTATAAAACTTTGACAGGTACTGAAGGAAAAGGTAACCTGAAATTAAATATTCCAATTTGTATACACTAAAATACCCTATCTTTGCTTATTGCTATGTGTCCTGTAATAAAGAAAAAGACAAAAGTATTGTCTGTTTTTGCAGTTATAGACTGGCAGGATTTTATGATGCAACAGGATAATCTAGGACCATTTATAAGCACAGTCAACTCAAGCGAATATTTCAAAGCTCAAACAAATATCTGTACATACAAACCTTTTAATAGCTCTGGTGTCTTACTTTTTTCAAACTTATAAATAGCAGATAATTAATGTCTACATATTAAACATGTAAAAGCCCCTCATCATAAAAGGAAAATGTATCAATACAATTTTCAGAATTAAGGATCTTAATTCCCTTGAAAAAATATATCTTTCTTGTGGTTTGGTTATTACTGTCTTGCTGAGAGAGTAAGTAAGGGTTAATTCAATCTCAATTCATTTTGGCCTGAAGGTTTCAGAGTCAGGGCAGTAGACTGTACTCAGAATAACAATGGAGATTTTAATTTCTTGAAGTATTTCTTCAGTGATCAGGTGTCAGGAAGCGTATTCTGTTATGGACTATGAAGGGAAAGACTGAGATGGGCAGGTAAGGATTAAGTCTTTAGGTTAGGAGGAAAAGGACTGGGAAGTAGATCAAAGCAGAGCCTCTGGAGGGGAGACACTAAAACTCAATTTCACTCCCTCCTGTTCCCACCTCAAATTTATGCACATAGCTATGCAGTGAAGTTAAGAGTCAGTTCCACAGTGGATCAAGAGACTTTCCCATCTGCACTGGTTCTTTATCTGAGTGTAGTATTTTTAGTTTGTTATTTGAAATGAATGGACACTGTTTCATTAATCTTCAGTTACAGATTAAATACAAAATGGATACATCCCCACAGGTTAGCAGTATTCACTCTGTGTTTAAGATGACATTGCACACGAGGGGAATTTAGTCTTGCTGAGAAAGAAATGAAAATATTCCATTAAAGGACTGAAGGCTGACACAAATACTGCAGAAATAGAACTGGAACTGTGAAGTAAAATAATACATTTTAAACCAGATGTAATATACTCTCTGAATAACCAATGGGTCTTGCATCTTAGATCCACATTGTGTTCTCTTCTTTCTTTCAGTATCATTTTATTTATATTTAGATATTATTCTTTATGTTGTCCAAAGCTAACAGATAACCATATTTCATTGGTAGTACACACTGAGGAAGTGAGTCCCTGCTGTAATGTCTGGCAAGAGAAAATATAACAGGGAATCAGAAAAGTCCACTCCAAGGTAAAGATAAAAAAAATAAGGATTTGACTTCCTCATTATTCCATCTCTTTATCTCTCCCCTCCTCCCCCCTTAAGCTTTTAATTCTGTTTGTTGTTGCTTTTTGTTCTGTTTTTGTTTGGGGTTTTGTTGTTGATTTGTTTTTTGTTTTGTTTTGTTTTGTGGTTTGTTTTTTTTTTTTTGTTTTTTTTTTTTTGTTTTGGTTTTTTTTTTGTGAATAAAGAGAAAGTCTATAGTGAACAAAACTGTACAATTTCAAAGCATTTGTTGACCTAAGTACTTAGAAGTCACCAAGGCTTTTGTGGCACAAATAAATTCTCATTGCTGAGGCACTGCTTAGGGAAAGATACATTTTATTTAGAAGGCTCACAGTCAGAGAGTTAATAATTGAGGGAGCTTGCTCTTCTGAGAATGTATACACTAGGGGCAAATGCAACTGCAAAAGAAAACTATGTACTATAAACCAAACATGCTGATATAATCTTAACAGAATTGACAAGAATTATCTGCTGCTTTACAGTTGGCTTTCTTTTGCTTTTCTCTTAAAAAAATAAAACCTTCTTCAAGAAGTAGCAGAAGAAAAAAAGCCCTTAGTACACTTGCAGAGAAATCTAAGAACATAGCTGGTAAAAATACATTAGCCATTACTGGTTTCTAATAACATGAAGTCAGCTCCACAATCCATAAACACATTACATTACCATTTTCAGGTCTTTACTCTTTTTCACTGACGTGTATGCTCATGGGAATTTTACTAAATACTTTTAACAGTTTAATACAGTGATAGTGATTTAAAAATGCTTACAGAAAAAGTAGTTTACTTACTGCATTTATATTGTGCAATGAGGACAGCATGAAGGTCTAAGCATTTTATTATAATCTGACAGAGATTTCACATATAAGGGACTGGTATGGTCCAATGGCACTTTACTGACACCATAATGAATGGCAATGAGAGTTACATTTCTGAGAGAGTATTTATTAGATTTGGGAAAGTCTATTGGATGTTATGTGGTACTGAATTTTTTATTTATGTTTGATATCTGTGATGAGTGAATGTCAGAAGTATGAGACAGATTCTGTAGTACATGACACAGAAGAGAAAGCTCATCTAAGGATAACTGACAAGGTAGAGAAAATATGCCACCTTTGAACTTTCTGAATTGTGCAATAGACTTTCCCTCCACAGTCAGCTAGAGTTTGTCTTTCTCCTCTGAAGCCTGGATCTCCTGCCTGTGATCTCCTGTTACAGCTGCTTTCCCTCCTGCTCTCTTTTGCAGTCATGAGACATCTGTCTGTTATGAGTGCTCCTGCAACGGCACAAGGAGGGTCCTCATCTGTCCTCACTACAGTTTTACAGCTTCCCAGGGGTCAAAATTGGCACCACTACAATATTAATGAAAGAAGGTGAATAGTTTATTGTTGTTTATCGTTGTAAGAGAAAAGCTCAGATTTATATTAATCACTTGTTCCTAGGACATGGAGCATGATGGGAAGGACTGGTGATTTGTGTGGCTCTGAATTGCTCTGTCTGTCTCTCTGACCTTTTTGAATTGAAGTTTTATGGATGTCAGCTGTTTGCCCTGTAAAGTCTTATAGAGATTTATCAGCTTTATATATTTTCCTCTCTCTTTTGGGATAATTTTAATTGTGTGACCCAGTCACAGCAAATGCTATTGCAAAAACAAAGGTTTTAATAATCTTGGTGTTAAGCAGTTTTTGAAAGATAGGAACAAGCATTCCAAACCTAAAGTCTCGAATATTTTGCTTTCACTTCATTTTAACATCTACATTGCCATTTTAGTATAGATTGACTTGAAAATAATAAATCCATTTTCAAAAAGAAATTGATTACATTAAAATTTTTGGGTTTGCACTACATCAAAATGAAAAAGGCACTTTGAAAAACAATATCATGAATAGTTAATAGCACAAGGTTTAGAGCAGTCAGCTATCTTACAGAAGACACTGACCTATGACTCCATTTTGCACTATTTGGAAGAGGGATTTGAGACCAGATGAGAGCTTAGCAGGCATTTAAAGAGCCTATTGACTTCTTTAACCTTAACCTCAACATTTATCAACTGAATGTATGCAGTTCCTTTAATCCCAGTTTTGCAACTTCTCTACTTTTTCAAGGTGTTTCTATCCCAGATACTTTTGCCCAGCCTGCCAAGAAAGTAGATCTGGTAGATGGCCTCCTAAAGCAAGAGACACACTGAGACAGTACACAGCAACTGCAGTGCCTGTAACTTAGCTGCAGGTGCAAACTCCTGTGTTGGCCTTGTTCTTGCGTGATATAACTCAAAGCAGGGGAGCATAACCATATGGATGGCAGCTGATTCAGTGCCACTCCTGCAAAATCTGGGTGACAACCTACACAAAATTTACCCAACTGGTGTGAAACAAGATTTGTCTCTGAATCAGAAAAGTTTATGTTGACTTTTGGATTCCCTCCTACCCTAGGTAAGTATATTCATGAACAAACCACTCTCCATTTCAAATACTAGTTCTGTCAGGGACACTGCTACAAAAATGTGAAAGGAAAATGACAGTTCATGCTGAAATACTGTAAACATCTGGCTTCTGTTACTGAACACTGAGTAATAGGAAAAAAATTAAGGCTTGAGGCTGTATTTTTTTGTGGTATATTTTTAAATTTGCTTAAAGCCTGGAAAACAAGAAGACTGTACTTGTGTTAATGTTATTTTTGACAACCATCTTTTGGAAATATGTAACATGTTTCATGTAAGATGTTACCTGTAACAATTATAAAACTACTTTTTTCTTTATTTGTATTTCTTTGGTTTGGGGCCAAAAAGAAATAATTTATGTACAAGTGAAATACAAAAACTAAAAAGCATAATTTCACTAGAGGGCAGAAAATGCCTGAGGTTTGTCATCTACAGAATCACGTTTGAGTTTATTTGACATAAGGTTCTAAAACAGCTGTAGTCTGAGCTGTCTAACCTCTGAATCATCATACACCAAGCAAATCAATAATACTCTATGGTAGTCACTGTTCAAGGAAAGAACATTGTGATGGAAAGCCTTTCACTTAGACAGTCATGTACTGTAGGTGTACACCAGTGAGTAATAATGCTTTCCAAGGAAGTCACCATGATAAAAGAAATCATTTCTCTCCTCAGTTCTACCAGGAGGGAGAGAAAAAAAGGTGAGAAAGAAGGAGAAAGAAAGATGAAAAATCAAACTTTCACCTTCAAAGTGACTTAAAATATTCTTGTTTGCATTTTAATATCTGTGATCAAATATTCAAAATTATTTTCATTTATAGATAAGTATTTTTGGTAGAATTCAACACTTAATGAACATTATTGGCAAAACTGACATATAACTTCATTATTTCTGAAGGGTTTTTTTCCCAATTAAATACATTCAACAATTTTATATTAACCAACATATTTTACAAACTTTTGTATCACTCACAGAAAGTATCTATGTTTACATATTAATTTCATTGCATAATAAAATATTCTGTATACAAATATATCATAATAATATTATATTACAATGAACTAGAATACACAAAAACAAGATACTGCATACTGAATTTACCTTCTAGCTTATTTCTTTTAAAATTTTGATGAAGCCCCTGTTTGTACAGCTTTAATTTTTAAGCCTGCAAGACAGAAAAATCAATCACATAATGTATTAATTTATGTTTACATAACTCAATTTCCAACTGAAATGGTAAATCAGTTACAAACTTGTAAAACCAGCAACCCTTTGTAAGTTCCCCTATCTCTTGCTGAATCAGAATACTTAAATGCATGATCTTCACTTTCAGAGTCATTGTGGGTTTTCTGTGACATTTTGTTGAAGAAAAGCACACAGTGGCACACAAATTCATTTCTTGGTCCTGAACTTTAAAAAATATTTGAAAAGGACCTAAATAATCATGAATGTGATGGTACAAGTAGCGCATATAGTGCATATAGTGCCAGGCTATTGAGCTGAAGGAAAAATTACTCTTTTTCACAACAGTGCATTCTTTTAGGGTCAATAATTTTTTGGTGATTTGACTTCATTGGTTTTTATGTTTAAGCTGAAACTTCAAAAGTAAAGAAGCAAAAAAAGGTTCTTGTAGTGGTTAGTAAGAAGTGCTGACCAGACTCTGTAAAATTGTTGCCTGTAACTCTTCTTGAGAAAATAGGCAAATCCTATCTATTATCATTATCCTCCACACAAACCTTAAAAAGACACTTGTTTTGTCTTGCAAAGGCCTACTTCATAGTGGAGAAATAAATGATAATTTTGCTCAACTTGGCATGACTGTCAGACTTCAGTGGCAAATTAACTGCCTCATGAATAAGCTAAAAAATACACAGAATATGCAACAAGTGAGAATACACTTGAATTAATTTTTGTTTTGCAAGTATTCTTTTATGTGAGTGTGTTTCTTGGAAATAGGGTGTGTAATGGCTGTAATAGTTGTTCAGTGAAGCCCCCAAATGACAAACACCACATTAATTCTTCTGATTTTAAAAGCATGGGATGGAAATCATCTCACATAACTTTGTATCTCCAAGATTTAGATGTCTATGTTTAATTTAGTCAACATAGCTCCTTTTAAAGGTAAAAAATCTATGCTGATTTCCAATGATCTCATTATCTTTGATCAACTTTGGTATTCAAGGTAACTACAGGATTGACATATAAATTTGTATATGAGGTAGGATGGGCTATATAACTTGTGTAAACACCAAACACATAACAGTTTGGAGTCAGCCTGAGTCACTCCACCTAGCAAAGAGGGAAGAACAGTTAACAGAAGAACAGTCTGTGCCTCCAGGGAGCAGTTCATTTGATTTGTCCTGAAGTAGGAAACTAAGATGAGATGAGTTGCTCTCAAGAAGCATCCATTTCTCTCTGTAAAAGGACTATAAAGTAATTAGGTTGGATTTTGATATATAACTTTAAAGCTATGTTAAATCGATATCACCTACTGATTCTATGGTTACTTGTGTAAGAAAGCAGTGGTGCAAGGACAGTAACATCTTGCAGGTCCTTCTAAATGTAGCTTTGGTGACAATGTGATGCACAGATACATAGTTATTTAGCAAAGCAAACAGATGGCTTGAAAAATGTAATTAAGCAGAAACCCCTCATAAGACCCAGTCTGAACTAAACTGTGCAGGTAGTCAGCTACAGCCTTTGCTTCTTGATATACACCAGTTAAGAATTGTGGCTTATATTTTTTTTCTGTTTTTCTATGGGCACTTTGTCTGATGAGACTAACAGATTTTACAATATTTCCTGTGCTGTGAATAAACATAATTCTACTAATTTCATGAATCAATTCAGTTCTATGATATTTACAACTTTAAAAAATCCTCTGCATAATAATTTTTCCTTCAATGTTTTGCCACAGTTTTTTGAAAATTCTGTAGCACACCTTCTATCAACTGCCCTTTATCAACCTATTTCACCAGTATTCCTCCACTTTATTCCACTCTTATGTGATATCAAACTGCTGCCCTGGAACTATTTAACATGAGTGTTTGCACAGGGTCCAGCTGAGAGTCAATTTTCTTCATAAGCAACCCATATAGGTCCGTGTTTTGGATTTCTAAGAGACTGGTGTTTTAGCTATTGCTGAACACTACACAACATCAAGGCCTTCTCAGTTTCATACTCTACCCCTCAGCAGGTAGGCTGGGCATGGGTAGGTTGCTGGAAGGGGACACACCCTGGACAGCTGACCCCAATTGACCAAAGGGATATTCCATACCATCTAACATAATTCTCAGCAACAAAACCTTGGGAGGGGTGGGGGGAGCAGGAGCCTTTCCAAATTAACCTTTGCTCAGAGACTGACCAGGTTTGGGTCTGCTCATGGGAGGTGGTGAGTGACTGTTTTTACATTACTTGTTTTTTAGTTTTCCCTTTTTTCCTCTTCCACATATTAAACTGAATTTAACTTGACCTATGAGTTTTTTTCTCACTTTTTTCTTTCCAGTTCTTTCCAGCATCCTCCTGGGGCCAGGGGTGACTGAGCAAGCAGCTGGTGGGTGATTAATTGTTGGCTAGGGTTAACCCCCCCCACCCCCAGCACTCTTAGATATTCAGAACAAAACATCAGGAAACTTAAATACTGACTGAACGAAAATTGTATATCTTTCTCTACCTATTTATACACACACACTGTTTTCCACTGTTAATAATTGTCCTGAAGAAAGCTATTCAAAAGTTTATCAACTTTTATTAACTGCAAATAAACGACGTAACAAATCTGCACATAAATTTTATGAATAGGAACAGTTGTCTTGTTAATTTTAGTGTCTTAGTTTCAGCACTGCATAAAAGTCTACTTCAAAACATTCAGCTTCAGAGCTTGTATCTTTCACTCTACTCAGCAGCAATTTAACTAATTTAGAGATAATAGCAATAAGAAAATAGTGTTCTGTCTTTCTACTGTTTGCTATCAACTCCTCAAAAGTTATACTAGGAAAAACTCTAACTAGCTCCTCAAAGTAAATCTCATTACTTCACTGTTTCAAGGCAGTATATTCTTTTAACAATTACGTTAAATATACATT
This sequence comes from Morus bassanus, assembly GCA_031468815.1. Classification (NCBI taxonomy): domain Eukaryota; kingdom Metazoa; phylum Chordata; class Aves; order Suliformes; family Sulidae; genus Morus; species Morus bassanus. Next base: position 51,895,502 of record CM062568.1, on the reverse strand, counting down.
ACAAGAAGCTGTCCTACATAATTTTTTACTAAAATGTGATAGCATGTGATATGGAGTAATATTATGATTATTAGAAATTACTATGGACCATTGACTGTAAACCCAATTCATAAAATTGATCTCTACTGTTCATTTTTTTCCATGTGCATTTGTATAAAAGTATAGCTGAATCATATCTTATAATATGTATACACTTGTGACAGGACCCTAAGTCTGCTTCAGGTTTGAGGTGAATCTGCCTAGATTTTATCCTCTAATGAACAACCCCACAAATTCTGACAGGCTTTAAAGTGGGAATGTTATGGAGGGGGATGAATAGAAACTATAACGTCTTTGCCTCTATAGAAAGAGAAAGCTAAATGCGACCAGAAAACATAAAAAAGAAATAATAAAAATAACAACAACAACAGCAACAGCAACAACAACAACCCATCTAGTGGAATTTAACAGCTAAAAATTTTAATTTACAGCTACAGTTGTGAATTTAATACTATAATTACAACTGCACAATTTAACATTAAAATTTATTTTTAATACAATTAAACATTAAAATAAATTCAGTTTGGTTTCATTTTAGGTTTTGATGGGTCATATGTTTAACAATCATTACAACTCTAAGCGGGAAGGTTTTGTTGATTTATAATTAAATTAGAATGAGCTTTTTAATGTTGGAATATTTTCAAGCATGATATAACTGCAAAGTCTCAAGCATCTCTTGCTTTCAGGTGGAATGAGGTGAAGTGTACTGAAGATTAACACTCTGGCTTGGCTTCAATAATTTTCCTTTTTTTGAAGTTACCACTATTTCAGTGAAGTCAGTTTCTCTGTGCTACTCTTTAGCTTGTTACCATTCTTATTGGAGATCTCTGCCATGTGGTCTCAGAAAGTATCTAAGATGTGGTTTAACTGATTTCTCTAGTTGCTAAAGACTCTTTGAGTTCCTTCTATGCATCAACCCCGACCAATTTAGAAATATGCAAATCCATATGCCCTTGGGTAAAACCTTTAGAGACGATGACTCTACATGCTTTTATATCAGCTGCTGTTTCATTCTAAATCTCAGGCAAAAAAGTGGACTTTCACAGAAGGTTGAGAATATTGAGCAGTTTAAAAAGAGACGACATAAATTCCTTTATGTTTTGCTTCTCTCCAGCAATAACCGCAGCACCTCCTGAAAATAAAGATGCAAACGGTCAGAAATTTATGCTTTTAGATTGAGGGACAATCAGTGCCTAAATATCTATTTATAAAGCAGGCTAGAACAAGACTAGTTCAGCAATTAAGACTGAAAATTCAACAAGGGTTATCTAATTATCACCTGAAATTCTCTGCCCACTAAATAGACAGAATGCCCTGAGAAAACTCAGTATTTATGCTAACAAAACTCTAATGTCTTCAATTTTAGCAAAAGCAACTCTAAACTCTAAAAAAATTCTCACATTTTAACAATGGGAGTAGAGAAATAATAAGATTAACATTGAAAGTCTTTACAGCCTTTATTGAGCAATTTTATACTTCATTTCACTTATTACTATACCTCCTACTATTTTCTTTACTCATTTGCCCTAAAAAGTTCCATAGCTGCGGCACAGAAAAGACCAGGTATGTGTATCAGAAAATATCACCTTCTCTCTCTCACAGAGCACCCCAACATATATTCTCTACTGTCACCAGTTCACTGAGAAGATTCAAGAGGCCAAAATCCTTGTTTTGGTTGTATGTATATTTGGTTGCATGTGCATTTGTTTGCTGCAGTATGAATAAAACCCATCAAATGCATTTGAGAATGAAATCATCAGATCTTTGAAAACCCTTGCAACGTAATTCTCAGCAGCGGAGGGTGCTGCAAATACATAAAATATAGTACTCTATGCTCAATTAACAGATCAAACACTACCTAAAATAGCAACCTAAGCCTCTCAAGAGATAATCAGAGCAGTCAGCATTGCTTCTTGAGTCAACAGACCTTTTATCCAGAAGGGTAATTCTTCCTTGTGCAGATGATATTGGTAAGAGCCCTTGTAGGGAGTAAAAAAGCTGCCAGAAACCTCAGCAAATATGAAGAACACTCTTTTGGCATTCCTTCATAAATATAACCATTTTACACAGATAGAAAATTGTACGTATTGAAAAAAATTAAACAGCAGATGGTTCTTTCACAGAAGAAAGAACTACATGACATAGTTTTTATATATATGCTACTTAATGCACAACTTGGAAAGTGTTCAGGCAATGCAATGATAAGATAGATTATAAGAACTTTCTGTTTCTAGGAAAAGAAAAAGTCTTGAATACTTTATCGAACAATTCTGAATTATTAGAAAATATCTTATCCCCTGTGCTTATACAATAAACTTTTGACCATCTGTTTAGCACCAAGAGGTGCTGGGGCTTTATGATACCAGGAAGAAAAACACTCAGACTTTGTAAAGTATCATTTAAAATGTTGTTTAGTAGAGCTAAGACTATAAAGAAAGACAGAATATTATAGACAATCATACATCTCTTTAGATGGTGGGAACCCTGAGATGTACATCACTGAACAGGTCTCCAAACCACAGACAGCATACCATGACCAACCCATCTGCAGAAACGGTTACCACATTTCGGTTATTTGAGCTATTACAGGATTTTCTTCCAAGAAAACAACTCTACTCATCATTTCTACTATCAAACAGAGAGGATGTTCTCATGAGAACTTCCTGCTGCACTTTTAGGTATAGGCAAGGCCACACAGGTAGTGTAATTGCCAGTACCAAGTGGCAGCTCCCTGCAGCTCCTCTGTTACAATGAGCTGATTAATTTTATTCTGCAGACAAGGGATATGCTCAGTACAGCAAAGTCCTGAAGGCCAAGTTGTACATCCAGCACAGCACAGCAAAGGATGGCACAGGCCTCAACCAGCTAGTTGTTATGTGGACCACTAAGAGATGTGCAATGGTCTTCCAGTGAGGATCATTGCAATATCTCCCTTGGACACAAGGTTTATCTCCATCTAACAAAAGAAATGATGGGTGTTTTTTATTTTACTTTGTCTTGGAGAAAATGACATTTTTAAGAACAGTGTTTTCTACTCAGCCTACAATTTCTTCAAATCTCATGATTTGATAGTGTGTGTTAAAATAAAAAGCACAGGATTTATCTCATCTAGCTCTACTAATCAAAAAGCTAAAAGTTCTGTCCTTACCTTCCCCCTGTGGACAATAAAAAGGGATAGGCAACCCCATAGTATCCTCAGATAACTCATGTAGAGTAACCTTTGGAATATTCTTTATTCTTACTTATTAATAAGGAACATTAAAATAATTTAGATTATGCATTGAACTTTAAGTTAGTTACAGTTAGGTGAGATGAATGCCAACTCAATTCTATATGCTGATGATGACATACAGATTTCTGCATTTCATTTCTTTAAAAATATAAAGACTCTTTCTCTATTCTGATTGTATGAAGACTTCTCATAGATCAAGTCGAGACTAAAAACAAAAGGCAAGTAAACAGAGACTTAAAGAACTGAAAGATCTTGGGAATTTAATAGTTGAATTAAAGAATATAATGTGGCTGGTGAGGAGCTTTTGTACTCTACAACCACTGTATAATTCTGAATATTGAAGTTAGCTGGGACATTTATCTTGAGGTTTTATTGTCCTTTGAATGAAAAATTCTACTTTTTCCAGAAGGAGACTGGAGCAATTTTGAATCCACAGCACAATGGGCAGGGAACTAGGAGCAGAATAACTGAATTACCATGTGCACCTAATACGGATATGTACTTTTATGGCACACAAACTGGTACATTACTTGACAATCTAAGCAAGCTAATATTACTCTTAGATCCAGACAATTAAAATGACTGAGACTGTGGAAATGAATTTGTTCTTATTTAAACATTATGAGAGTATAACTAAAATAAACAGCCTTTAAAGCCTTTATCTGGAAAATAATAAATAAACAAAAACTTCATTTAAAAAATTATTTTGGTTTACACAATTATAGAAAGAAATGACTAACAATTGTTTGATGAACTGGATTGTCTGTTTAACTTATGCTTAAACCACATAATTCTGTAGTTGTTTATTAAATGTCACAATTCCTCAGATGTAATTTTAAAAAGTTTCTGTTGTTTTACAGATATTCAGCTTTACAAAATGATTTAAGAGATAAATTACAGGCCGGTGATATAGCTCATTGACTTTGTAACTAACTTGATTTACAGCAGCTAAGAATATGACCAAGATGAAACCTTATCACTCTGTGACATTAATATTAAGATTTGGTTATCTTTTTCTTATCAGTCAGTAAAAAAGGACACATTAATCTCTTCCATACAGAAAGAGTTACTTCTGGACTGTAATCATACCAGATAAAAAGCAAGATATACTTTACTAAACCGATTTTATAAGGAAGTGTATCTTGGTTTTCACTAGAGTGCATTTCCTGAAGAAAAAAACAAAATTGCATTGCTCTTCTTTTATTTAATAATTCAACTAAAAGTCTTTAATTAACTTTTAATTTTGGTTCCACTTCCTTTCTAAATGGTCTGTCTTTTTTACAAAATTAAATCTGGCCTCCTGTGCAAAGTAGTAATGACTTCCTTGTGCCTATTTGGTTATTGCCTGACTTAATACAGTTTTTTGAATAGCAGGTGTTATATAGCAATTTAAGTCAACAAGACTGAGATGGCCAAGTTTCAGCAGTATATAAAAATCAGTGTCTGAAAGCCATATGCATCACAGCACAGTCCTAGGAAGGAGACGTCCAAAAGACATTTACAGGATAGAGATGAGAAACGCATGTGAAAATCTTATTCAGGACAAAAGGTAATACACATTATATATGGGGTTAAGAATTTATGTCTAATTAATGTTTTGACAATCTAATAGAAATAAAAAGAAATTGTTACAAACAGTTACAATTCCAGTGACAGTAAAACTCAGTAAAAGTCAAAATTGAGAGAGAGAACACTGACTCATTAAAACATCTACACTGATTCATTAAAACATCTAACATATATTAATTTCCTGTTATGCATCCCTTTCTTCTGATGTTATGCTTACCCTTCCACTGTCCCAGTGGGTATTAAGGTCAAGAGTACCAGTCTTTCTTAGTAAGAAGTGGGGGGTTACAACAACCCATCAGTGTCTTGAGGTTTTTGCCAGAAGTAGTACATTGTTAATAGTGGGAGGTTCTTCCGCCTTGGTCTTCGATTTTTCTGTTTTCTACTTTTTCTCTGAAGTTGGTTTTACCTGGCTCACACAGGTGCACTCCTGCATTGATGTGCTTTCAACCACTGTGATATTTTTACACCAACTGGAACCTCTGATGTCATCCTGTACCCACACTCTTCCACACCACATTTAAATCTGGTGTCACCAGCAGTTCCCCTCATGCAGAATGGCTATCTGTTACTGCTATATAAATTTGAAAGAAATTTAGGCAATAGCTACCTGATTGTTAGACAATTGCTATGACAGGGAAAGCAAGCTAACATCAGCTCAGGACAAGGCAAGTGCAAGTGAGTCCTGAGAGACAGCACTATCAGGCCAATTTAAAGCCTGAGGCTTTCTACAAGTGATAACAAAACATCGTATTTCCTGGGCTACAGAAAGGCTACCCTTTGGCAATCCTGCTGTGCTGTGTACTGATCTGTGCATGAAATCAGATTTTAGGACAACCAGAAAATTTAGCCTCACTGACCTTCGTTGCCCTTACCTCCTTCTACAGCTAAGAGAGTTACCAGCCTTTGGGGTAGCACAACCCAATTACGTGATCTAATCCTTCACAGAAATTTATCGGCAACTGTAAAAGCTTTTGTAATATTTTAAAATAAATAGGTTATATTACATAAAAATAATAGTTATTCAAATACTACATGTGCAGACATGCTTAAGTAACAGGGCATTTGTCACTTAAAATCTTTAGAACTATGAACCCAAAGCATGTCAAAATGAATAATTTCTTTTCAGTTAATCATCAGTCAGACAAAACATGAAAAAATATTGTCAGTGTTTGTTTATCAACTGCAAAAGAAGACATTTCAGACTGTGAAGTAATATATGACTCATTGGACAAACAGAATGATTATAAAACTATTTGGGAGTCTGCTTTTCTGCTCTGTCAGAAGACAATTTACTGGAAAAAAAAAGGGTTTTAATGGAAATATTAGACTCATTTTGGTTTTGAATCATTTTGATACCCAAAACATTACATTCTGATACCATATAAAATATTTTCTTTAGCAAAATTTGGTTATCATTGAATCATTGGATGATTTATCTCCTTATCCTAATTCCCAGTTTTCTGAAACTAAAATTTATAGGTTATATAATTTTATGGCTGGACCTAGGTATAAATACTTTTTATACCTCTGGCCACAGCCTTACAAACCATCCTTTCACACATGGAAAACACCAAACATTTAACTGACCATGGACATTCACTTTATTTTTTCCATTGAAACTGATTTTCTGTAAGAAAAACTTAATTCTTTTGCAGTGACTTTCAGAACTGAACTTTCTATGACCAGATATCCCAGACAGCTTCTAACAAAACAAATGTCAGTATTTCTCAAATGTTTTTTAGTCATTTAGAGCTACTGTTTCTCAGAGTAATTACCAAGGATCAGCAATTACCAGCTACTTCGTACTTTATTTCAGTCATGGTGTTATATTGGCTTACGAGGTTTATTGCTTCAGAAATGCAATATGTTCTCAGTTTTCCCTGAATAGTATCACTGTAAAACCAAAAACTCTAATTAAGAAATAAAGACTAATGTTCAGACAATCTGGATAAACATATAATCCATTACAAACATATTTAAGATTGCTTTCCTTAAGAATTCACAATTAATCAACTGACTTCTGACCTACTCTTTTTTACAGACATCTCCAAGGATTTAACTATTAACATTTGCAAAGGGATTTCATTGGCAATAACCTATATTGTCCTAAAGTAAACTATTCAAGAAAAAGTACTTAGAAATAGATTTGTTAAGGATTGGAATAGCTATACTCTCAAGACTGGGGGAAAAAAAAAAAAAAAAAAAAAACCAAGAAAGAAAATATTGAAACTGAAGGATTTGAAAAGTTGGTTCAGAAATTTCATTGCTTCAGTAAGATTCTTCTAGATAAAATATTTTTTCATTTCGTATTTCAAACCTGTTTTTTTGAAATCTTTATAAAATATCTTGAGTTTTTACTGTTTTGAATAGTATCATCATACTTACCTTCTGCGTTAACAAGGAAAGTGTAAGAATCAATCTATTCATTATTCATATATTAGGCAAAAACAGCAGAAATAGTCATAGGTGAACCAGGCACATAAAATCTATATTCTCCAAATATCCTGTGAATATATTTTATTTAAGTCTTATATTCTTTCCATGCCTTCTTCTGAGCTGTAGTAATAGTCTTCTCTCATACACTTTAAAATATTTAATACAGAAATAATGTTGTACTATACTTAAACTACTGTAATGGTGAAGTGGAATTAAAACTGTAGCAATCCTGTAGTACAAATAATACCAACTACCTTTTCATCCAGCCGCCATAGTTTTTAAGCTGAGTTATTTCTGTGTTTGAACATTTTACCTCCAATAACTCCAATATTCAGCTGAAGTTATTAATAGTTGTGGAAGCAAATATCAGCATCAACATAACTGTCATCATTGGCTATGCAAACCAATAGATTATTGAACAAAAAAAAAAAGAATTAATCTTGATTTTAAAAGGTATGTGCAGAATTCTTCTAGAAATAAAGCTATGCAGTGTGTTTTGTTACATAATTACAAAGCAGCCTTCATTCCAGCTGAGAAAATACCTGTGTCTGTGTGTATGTGTGTGCACGCACATGTGTCATGTTCTAATATGGAAACTACTCTGAAAATGAATAGAGAGATAGTTTGAAACCAGATGTGAGGACCAATGATATGTGTGTGTTCTGATGCCATATTCCTTTTAGAACTAGAGATGGAATGCATTATTCAAAGCAGTCTTATCAGTTTTGCAAAGATGTGTTTACAAAGAGGTGTCTACAAAGCATTTATTTAAGCAGATTAGCTATTTGGAATCTGTTTTCCAGTGGAGAGAATTATCATCATGTTCATCATTTAAGCTACAATTTTACTTAAAGGATTATTGATGTGTATTAAGTGTTCATGTCTTTAAATTAGAAACTGGACAGACTGATTTAGGAATCCCTGAAGACTTCAATATGCATTTCTTGGTATTTAAAATATATATTTAATTAATAGGAATGACCTCAAAATGCAGTTCACATATTTTGTGGCATACTTTTGTTTTTAGAAATGTCTTATAACAATTTGAATAAGGATTAAGGGACGGACAAATAAAGCAGATGCTGTTGTGGGAGTCTACTATAGGCCACCCAGCCAGGGCAATGACACTGATGAGTTATTCTTTAAGGGACTAAGGGATGCCTCTAGGTGATCTGCCCTTGTCCTTATGGGGGACTTCAACTTGCCAGATGTCAACTGGGAATACCACACAGCTGGGACAAATAGGTCCAGAAGGCTCCTAAACCATCTGGACAATAACTGCTTGGTACAGGTACTAAGGGAACCAACCAGGAAAGGTGCCTTCTCAATTTGTTGCTTATTATCAGAGAGGGCCTCATGGGTGAAGTGGAGATTGGTGGCTGCCTTGGCCACAGTGACCATGAAGTAGTCAAGTTTAAAATCTATGGTAACAGGAGGAAAACTGCCAGCAAGACGTCAGCTCTGGGTATGAGGAGAGCAGACTTCAGGTTGCCCAGGGAACTACTTAGTAAGATCCCCTGGGAAAAAGCTTTTGAAGGTGCTGGGGTCCATCGGTGCTGGTCATTTTTTAAGTACCACCTCCTAAGAGGACAGGAGCAGGAAATTCCGAAATGTAGGAAGTCAAGTAGGTGAGACAGAAGGCTGGCTTGGCTGAGCATGGATCTCGTAGAAATAAGGCAAAAAAACCCCGTATATGGCCAGTGGAAGCAAGGTCAGGTGACATGGGAGGATTACAGAGATGATGTTCGTCACTGTAGGGATGAAATTCATGTGGCCAAAGATCAATTAGAGTTGAAGCTGGCCAGTACTGTGAGGGACAATTGTCATGGTTTTAGCTGGGTGTGGAGGAGTGGCTAGCTAACAGAGGCCACGACGTGTATATGAGCAACCCAAGCTGTCTCAAGGAGTACTGAGCGCCCGCCGTCCTTGAGGCAACCTTGAGAGCAGGGAGGAGGAGGCTCTGGGGTTTGGCGGGCTGGAGAGCAGGAACTTGAGGGTGTGGGTCTGGGCGGTCCGGGGCGCGTGGTCGGCTATGTCGAACGAATCGGAATGTCTTAAGGGGCGCGTGAACCGAAACTCACCACCAATCAGATTGTTTGTTTGAGCGCGTGATTGTTTGTAGTTCTATATATTCTGTAACAACTGTTAATAAAGCGAGGCTGATGCTTGTACTCATATTGAGATTGTCATCAGTAACTCCGGACCGCCGCCCCGACTCCGACATCTGGTAGCAGAGGATGGTTGATTTCCGAACCTCGAGACTGCGGTAAGAGCAGCGAGAGAGGGGGAGTCGGGAGAAAAGGCGGCTGGGAGAGTACTACCGATACAGGGTAGATACAGAGCGCCTGGCCAGCGCCTCCCAGGGGGAGCGGCTGCTATCATGGAAGGGGAAGCAGCGGCTATGTTGCTCGCAAGCATACTCTTTAAGAGAGGGATCGAGACAACGGTAAAACAGCTGACCAAGCTAATAAAGTTGGGACAGCGGTTGGGACATTTTAAGGACACTCACACGTTGTTTTCCGTGCTTGAATGGTGAGAGTTGGGCGATACGATGTGGCGAAAGACTATTGAAGGCGATGAGAAGGTTGAAAAGGAAGTAAAATCGGTGCGTGAGCTCTGGAAAGATGTTTTAGAGACGCTAAAAGCTATGAAAGCGGAAAGAGAGGTTGCGTGCGCAGCTGCGCAGATGCTCACACCTACGCCGGAAAAAACGAAGAGTGCGGAACCGAAACATGGGTTAGTTGCTCGGTTGTTCGGACCCCCCCCTCTCGCTTGTCGAGGGGTGGTGGTGACCCCCTGTAAAGACGCCATTGAACTGAGGGAAAGAGTGGAAGGAGGGACATTTTCAAGGGAAGCTGGCGGGGTCTCTCCCCCGAATATTCCAGCTCCAGCTCCCTTGCAGGGAGGGGCAGAAGGGGAAAAGGCGGAAATGACTCGGGCTGGTGAAAAGGAGGAAGGCTGCCGGCCAGCGCCTCCCTGTTCTCCGCCGGTAAAGCAAGAGGAAGAAAAGGCGGCGCCCTCCGCACAGCCTCTCTACCCTCCCCTACCGCCATCCGACACCTCCCCTGCGTCGTCAACACCCCCAGCTGGAGAGGCAGAAAAGAGATCTACCAGAGAGACGAAAAAACTCCTCAAGGAGGTGGTTCGACAGCTAAAGAATTTGACGATGACGCTTCAGCAAGAGACTCTGGTCAAGAAGCGAGCTGGGACGGAGGACTGTACCCCCCCCCTGTCTTTCTGGGCCTCCAGCGGTAACTCGACCTGGCCGTTGGAGTGGTATTGTTAGGGACGCCCTCTTAGATGGGCAGTGGGAAGTGGCCTGGGGTCTTGGTCCGTTGGCTTGCCCTATTGTACCAATGCAGGGAGGGCAAAAATGGGAACCCCATGATTGGAAAATTTTACAGCAGGCAAAAAATACTATTTCTCAGTATGGGGTAAAATCCGAAGCCGCACGGCAAATTGTAATTTGGCTTTTCAATGCAGACGTATTCTGTCCTTATGACTGCCAAGCGTTAATGCGATGATTGTTAACTCTTACCCAATTTTTGTTGTGCGGTTCCTCTTGGTCTCAACGAGCGGCTGCCGCCGTTGCCCAACACCAACAATTGGGAGACCCTCTTTATGGGATAACGGTTGAAATGTTGGTGGGAGGAGGTCAATTTGCTGATCACCATGTTCAAACGACCTTTCCAACCAATGTATTGCAGCTCTCTGCAAAAATTGCTTTAGAAGCCTTTTTAAGCCTGCCAGGGTCGTCAGCCCCTTCCTTTAGCACTCTAACTCAAGGAGCAACAGAAAAATACAATCATTTTATTGATAGGCTTTGGGATGCAGTAATGAATCACCCAGATCTGGGGGACGAGAGTAAACAGCAGATGTTTCGGATTTTGGCCTTTGATAATGCCAATAAGGCCACTAAAAGTATCTTGGCAAGCTTACCTAAGGGTGCGGGGGTGGATGAAATGCTATCCCGAGTAGAAAGGGTGGGAGCGCAGCGTCAAAATGAGGCTATGGCAGCCGCAGTACAGGGCGCAGTAAAGGAGGTAATACAGCCCTTGGCTGCTGCAGCACAACAAGTTAGATCCCCGGTAATAGATCGACCATTCAAAGGGAACTGCTATCGTTGTGGTGAGTCTGGGCACAGCCAACGCAATTGCCGAACACCTGTTTGGTGCGAACGATGTCAAAGGGATAGTCATTCTACAAAAGCCTGTTCGGGAAACTCCAGAAAGAGTGCGAGGAAAGGCCGCGCGCAGACAAAAATGGCCCCCCCGACTCACCCCAACGGTCAGTTTCAGGGTTCTTCGAACACGCTACTCGCGCAACAGCCGGGAGCCTGGGATTTGACCTGGAAACCGCAATAGAAGTGACCTTACTCTGTTCACAGGTTCAAAAAATTCCAAGCACGGCCTTTGGGCCATTAGTAAAGGGATCAAAAAGAATTGGGGGATTACTCATGGGCCGATCCTCATCAGGGATTAAGGGATTAATTGTAATTCTGGGGGTAATCGATGCCGATTTTACCAGGCAGATATGTATAATGGCATATACGATTAGCCCCCCACTATATATTCCAAAAGGTAGCAGGATTGCCCAACTGCTGGCTTTTGATAACATTCTAGGGGACTCACCCAGTGTACCTTGTTTAAGAGGTGATCGAGGTTTTGGGTCTACTGGTCCCGCTGTCTGTTTTACACTAAGCATGGATCAGAGACCTTTAGAACGGGTAAGAATTACCCAAGACGGGCATTCTGTCTCATTAACGGCTATTCAGGTGCCGATGTGACCATAATCAATAACAACAGGTGGCCCCGTCAATGGCCTTGCGAAGCTATCAAAACCACAATTGCCGGAGTTGGGGGCAGCTCTATTCCCCATATTAGCAAGCAGCCGGTAATTTTTCAATTTCTGGAGGGCCAACAAGTGGCCCTCAGGCCTCACGTGATGGCGTTGCCTGGTGGGCTACAAGCTCTCATAGGTCGCGATATTCTGGGACAGTTAGGAGTGGTAATGACTACAACACCTTTTCGGGACAGGGCCCTGGAGAGCAGCCGCCCAACCCCCCATTGACCTGGATATCAAACGATCCGGTCTGGGTTGACCAGTGGCCCATGACTGAGGAGCGGTTGCAAATTGCGCGCCAGCTGGTGGCGGAACAGTTAGAAGTGGGGCATATTCGACCCTCTGTTAGCCCCTGGAACACCCCTATTTTGTTATTCCTAAGAAAAGTGGGAAATGGAGATTGTTGCATGACTTAAGGAAAATTAATGAAACTATGCAACCCATGGGAGCTCTGCAACCAGGTATCCCATCACCAAATATGATACCACAGGGGTGGCATATCCTTATAGTAGATTTAAAAGATTGTTTTTTCACCATCCCTTTACATGAGCAAGATTGCTGCCGATTTGCATTTTCAGTGCCCACTATCAATAAGGCGGAGCCAGCAAAGAGATATGAATGGGTTGTCTTGCCGCAAGGCATGAAAAACTCTCCTACTTTGTGCCAGTTATTTGTTGCCTGGGCGCTACAGCCAATAAGATTGGCGTGGCCAAAAACGATAATTTATCATTACATGGATGATATTCTCTGTGCACAGCAAGCCCCATGGTCCGAGGCCCATATCGAAGAATTGTCTAAGGCACTGGGCATTAAAGGTTTACAAATTGCCCCTGAAAAAATTCAAAGGGCCGCACCTTGGAAATATCTTGGGTGGATTATTGATCAAGCAAAAATTCGGCCCCAAAAAATACAACTAACTACTGAACTGGCGAATCTGAAAGATTTGCAGACCCTTCTTGGAGAGATTCAATGGATTAGAAATTGCGTTGGAATTACAAATACGGACCTTCAACCGTTAGTACGTAGTTTACGGGGTACCCACCCTGCAAACCGCGTCGATATAGGGCCAGAACAGCTCCAAGCCATCTCCAAAATATGTGACAAGCTAACAAGGGCTTGGACTAGTCGGCGTATTTTAGAAATGCCAGTGTCGTTGCTAATTTGCAATGCCACTGATTCCCCTTTCGCTGTGATTTGTCAATGGCAAAAAGAAATGGGGGAAGATTCCCCTTCCTTATCTAGCAATGCCACTGACAAGCACAGCGAAGAGGGAAGCAGGGAACAGAAAAATAAAAAGGCAACAAATAAAGCACCAGAGTTTATCATATTAGAATGGTTTTTTTCAAAAATACAGCCACGAAAAAGCGTACTAACACGACCAGAAGCAGTGGCTGAGTTAATTCAAAAGGGGAGAACGAGAATAGTGGAGATAACGGGACGTGAACCACATGATATAAGCATACCTGTCACTGCAGCGGACCTGGAATGGTGGTTGCGCCATGTCATAGCATTGCAAGAAGCATTGCTAGGTTATGAAGGGACGGTGCATTCCAGGAAACCAGCAGGCCGATTACTGCAGGTACTGAAAAACAACACCTGGATGGAACGGCCTAAGGTGGTAGAAAAGCCTATTGCGAACGGAATAACAGTCTTTACAGATGCGGGAAAGAAAAATAAGCGTGCGGTGTGCATCTGGCAGGAGGGAACGTGCTGGAACAAGCATTTTGTACAATGCGAAACAGGAGACAGTTTACAGACACTCGAACCAAAAGCAGTAGCCTGGGCGCTGTCGAATTGGCTAACGGTGCCGTTAAATGTGGTCACAGATTCATTATATGTAGCAGGATTAGTGCCAAGACTACAAGACGCGCTGGTAAAAGAGATACAGAATCCACAATTAGGAAAGCTGTTCTTAGCGCTTCGGGGTCTGTTGACGCAGCGAACCGAACTGTGTTGTATCATTCACATAAGGAGTCACAAGTTTGAAGTAGGGTTAGGAAAAGGAAATCAGTTAGTTGATTCCCTGGTGAGCGCTGCCTGTCCTTTGCCTCCGTTGGATAAATTTGCTCAGGCTCGGCAGGGACATGAGACATTCCATACGAATGCGAGGAGTTTAAGGTGCCAGTATGAAATCTCCGAGGCTGAAGCGCGTTCTATTGTACAGGCATGCCCGCGATGTGGAGGACAAGGGCCGGGGATTGGCATGGGGGTAAATCCCCGGGGCCTCAAGGCCCTAGAAGTCTGGCAAATGGATGTTACACATGTGCCCGAATTTGGGAAGCTTAAATATGTCCACGTGTCAATTGATACTTTCTCTAAATGTCTATGGGCCACGGCACTGCCTGGGGAGAAAGCTCAACATGTGTGTAAGCATCTTTTGGCCTGTTTTGCTGTTATGGGTGTACCTGAACAAGTAAAGACAGATAATGGCCCTTCATATACTAGTGAGAAAGTTCGAAAATTTATGCAAATGCGGGGTATTAAACACGTAACTGGAATCCCGTATTCTCCTACAGGACAAGGGGTTATAGAAAGAGCCCATCAGGTGATCAAAGATTATCTGGCAAAACAAAAGGATGTGGAAAAGAATCCCCAAATGAGATTGTTGAAGGTTTTGTTTACTTTAAATTATCTCAGTATTATGGGAGATAGGGGAGAGCCCGCAATAGTTATTCACAACCGTCAACTTGCACTGAGCGATCACACAACTCTGCCAAGGCTAAGAGTAAATTATCGTGACCCGCGTACCGGGGAATGGAAGGGGCCTGTGTCGGTCATATTTAATGGGAGAGGATATATGTGTGTCTCCACAGGTGAGGGACCAATATGGGTACCTAGTCGTGCAGTGAGACCAGCGCTGGGAAGGTGATGTCGGAATCAACCGGCGTGAACACAGAGTGTCCAGATTGTAAGCAATGTCATCCCTGGGTTCTTGTTGAATGTCAAGGTAGTGATCAACGTTCTTGGATAAATTCATCCATCTGTGTATGTAAGTGGTGTGAACTGTGCGTTAGACAACAGGGGCAGACGGTAAGACTTTTACGGGTCACTGGCCACGTAGCCCCTGACTCAGAGGCAGAAGTACTTTGGGGAATAGCGTGGCGATGACTTGTGTTAAGGGAACAATTCAACAACCCAACAGTACTAAAAATAGAGTGCCAAAGAGACTGTTTAGTCCCTGTAAACTGGAAAGTAGCCCCTGAACGGTGGGAACAAACTAAGAGAAAATGTCAAAAGAGGTTTGCCTGGAAAACAAAACCAAAGAAGTGATGACGCTCACATTCTTGACTATTATGTTAATTACCATAAGCGAAGGAATACATAGAATTGACCCTAGAGAGAATATGTGGGTTGCATGGGCAAATTACTCAGGGCAAAATGCGTTTTGCTTATCTATGAGCCGGCCAGAAAACCCTTTTCAAACGTGTCTGATTGGGATACCCGTTGTAATAGAGGATGTAATCAACGAGTATGCGAATTGGTGGAACGGAACCATAAAATACACAGGCCCCTACACTCAGTCCGGGGAATCAAATACACGACCTGTGTGTAACAATTCAGCCATTCAAAAGGGGTTTATAAAAGGTCTAAACCATACCTCCCCAATTCCCTTGCAAGAAATAGATCTAATGGCTAGTGTTCAACCATGGTTTGCTGAGGTTACTTGGAGTGACAATAGGACACTTCCTTTTAATGGATCTGGAGTTATTTCCTTTGGGGAGCCAGGGTATAATAACCCGCATAACGCGAAGTTAATTCTGTGGCAAAACGTCAGTGGATACGACCAAGTCTGGCAAAAAGACGATCTCACTTGTCATGAATTGGTCAATACGAGTGGAGGCCACTTACTTCCCCCTGGTTTGTTTCTAATTTGTGGGGAACGTGCCTGGCCCGGCATTCCCCTGAATCCAGTGGGTGGACCTTGTTATATAGGAAAGCTCACTATGTTTACCCCAAGCGCCAGAGACCTTATCAGGCACCTAAACAGAACCTTTTCGAAACGACAGAAAAGGTCAGTATCGTGGTTTGGTGAAAACTGTCAGGATGAAGTTAAAATATGGGGCACAGGTACTCAGGCCCTAGTTTCGCTATTATTTCCTCAACTAGCTTCTAAGCAAAATGCACAAAATATAAAGAATCTAGCCTGTTGGGCAGAAAAACAATTTAATTTAACATCAGAAATGATATCTGGTCTCCTGACTGATTTAGACAGTGTCCGACACGCGGTTTTACAAGACCGCGCTGCCATTGACTTCCTGCTTCTGGCACACGGATATGGATGTGAGGACTTTGAGGGAATGTGTTGTTTTAACCTCTCTGATCACTCCAGTTCCATACACAAAAAACTAAAACGGTTACAAGACAACTTCAATAAAATCACCATAACTGAATCAGGGCTTGATGCATGGCTAAAAGGGTTAGGCGTAACGGGATGGTTAATGGATATTGTAAAAGCTCTTTTCATGTTAATCTTAGTTGGAGTATTAATTTTGCTCGTGTTAAGCTGTGTTTTTGGATGTGTAAAAACACTTGTAAACCGCCCTTTAACCCACGCTTGGCTTGCTCAAGAAGAAGAGAAGGGAATTGTGGAGGAGTGGCTAGCTAACAGAGGCCACGACGTGTATATGAGCAACCCAAGCTGTCTCAAGGAGTACTGAGCACCCGCCGTCCTTGAGGCAACCTTGAGAGCAGGGAGGAGGAGGCTCTGGGGTTTGGCGGGCTGGAGAGCAGGAACTTGAGGGTGTGGGTCTGGGCGGTCCGGGGCGCGTGGTCGGCTATGTCGAACGAATCGGAATGTCTTAAGGGGCGCGTGAACCGAAACTCACCACCAATCAGATTGTTTGTTTAAGCGCGTGATTGCTTGTAGTTCTATATATTCTGTAACAACGGTTAATAAAGCGAGGCTGATGCTTGTACTCATATTGAGATTGTCATCAGTAACTCTGGACCGCCGCCCCGACTCCGACAGCTGGGATAGTTAATTTTCTTCACTGTAGCTAGTATAGTGCTGTGTTTTAGACTTAGTATGAAAATAATGTTGATAACACACTGGTGTTTTAGTTGTTGCTGGGTAGTGCTTACACTAGTCAAGGACTTTTCCAGCTTCCCATGCTCTGCCAGGTGCACAAGAAGCCGGGAGGGGAGGTGGTACATCCAAAAGAGCTGATCCAAATTGGCCAAAGGGTATTCCATCTCATGTGATGTCATGCCCAGTATATAAAATGGGAGGAGTTTGCTGGGGGGAGAGGCGATTGCGGCTCGGGGACTGGCGGTGTTGGTCAGCAGATGGTGAGAGGTTGCAGCACTTGTGGTTTTTCTTCCTTTTCCCTTTTTTTCCCCTGGGTTTCATTCCTCTCTCTCGTTATTTTCTTTTTCTTTATTATATTGTCATTAACATTATTATTATTATTATTATCATAATCATTATTGTTATCATTACCATTATTACTATCACAATTTTATTTTAATTATTAAACTGTTCTTATTTGAACCCACGAGTTTTCTTGCTTTTGCTCTTCCTATTCTCCCCCTTCTCACTGGAGTGGGGGGAGTGAGCGAGCGGCTGTGTGGTGCTTAGTTGCTGACTGGGGCTAAACCATGACAACAATAAAAAGTGCTTTTTAAAATGTTAATGGCAAAAGGCAGGCCAGAAATAACATTGGCCTGTTACTTGATGAGCATGGTCACCTCACAAACAGGGACATAGACAAAGCAGAGACATTTAATACTTTCTTTGCCTTGGTCTTCAACACTCTGGGACCCCCAGAGCCCGGGGCTAAAGAACCATGACTGTGGGAATGATAAATTCCCAATTAACCCTGAACGTGTGTGGGACTTGCTGCTCCAGCTGGATCCTGGTAAGTCGATGGGGCCTGATGAGATTCATGCAAGGGTACTTGAAGATTTGGCTGATGTCATAGTGAGACCTCTCTCAATGATTTTTCAATGCTCTTGGGAATCTGGAGAAGTCCCAGTTGACTGGAAGCTGGAAAACATGGTCCCAATCTTCAAGAAGGGCAACAGGGATGACCCTGGTAACAACAGGCCTGTCAGTCTCACATTTGTGCCTGGTAAAATTATGTAGAAAATTATTCTGGGAGTTATTGAAAAACATCTGAAAGACAATGCAGTCATTGGTCCCAGCCAGCATGGGTTCACAAGGGGAGAGTCCTGCTTAACAAACTTAATTTCTTTCTATCACAAAGTTACCTACCTAGCTGACCAAGGAAAGCCAGTTGATGTAATCATTTTGGATTTCAGTAAAGCATTTGATACTGCCTCTCCTCGGCCAAATGTCCAGCATACAGGTGGATAAACACATAATGCAGTGGGTGAGCAATTGGCTGATGGGTTGGGCTCAAAGGGTCATAGTAAATGGGATTATATTGGGGTGGCAGCCAGTCACTAGTGGGGTTCTGCAGGGATCCGTCTTAGGGCCAGTAGTCTTTAATGTCTTCATAAATGACTTGGATGCAGGACTGGAAGGAATACTAATTAAGGTTGCTGATGACACAAAATGGGAGGAGCTGTTGGCACTCTCAAGGGCAGAGAGGCCCTGTAGAGAGATCTAGACAAATTAGAGAGCTGGGCAGTCACCGACTGCATGAAGTTTAACAAGAGTAAGTGCCAGATTTTACAGCTGGGGCACAGCAACCCTGGATGTACATACAGACTGGGGAACAAGCAGCCCCATTGAGAGGGATCTGGGAGTTCTGGTCAACGGCAAGTTGAACATGAGCTAACAGTGTGCCCGGGCAGCCAAGACGGTCAACCGTGTCCTGTGATGCATCAAGCACTGTATTGCTAGCCGGTCAAGGGAGGTGATTGTCCCACTCTGCTCTGCACTGGTGTGGCCTCACCTCGAGTACTGTGTGCAGTTTTGGGCGCCACAGTATATTAAGGATATAAAGCTACTGGAGAGTGTCCAGAGGAGGGCCATGAAGTTGGTGAAGGGTTTAGAGGGAAAACTGTATGAGAAGCAGCTAAAGTCACTTGGTTTGTTCAGCCTGGAGAAAAGGAGGCTAAGGGGAGACCTCATTGTGGTCTGCAGCGTCCTCACAAGGGGAAGAAGGGGGACAGGTGCTGATCTCTTCTCTCTGGTGGCCAATGATAGAACCCAAGGGAACAGCAGGAAGATGTGCCAGGGGAGGTTTAGGTTGGATATTAGGAAAAGGTTCTTCACCCAGAGGTTGGTGGAGCACTGGAACAGGCTCCCCAGGGAGGCAGTCACGGCGTCAAGCCTGACAATATTCAAGAAGCACTTGGTCAACACCCTCAGACACATGGTGTGAATTTTGGGGTTGTCCTATGCAGGGACAGGAGTTGGACTCAATGATCCTTGTGGGCCCCTTCCAACTCAGGACATTCTATGATTCTATGATACTATGATTCTATGAATATCAAAGAAGTTGGATATATTTCTTTGCCAATATAATGATGAAATATCTTATTTCTTAAACCACTTCAGTGACATCTACCAAATGATGTTTGAACAATACAGCATAAGTTCTCTATCTTTAAACCAGCCCTGAGACTACTGTGAAGGAGGATGTTACCTCTATTCTTTCCCTCCCCTTCAAGGGTAATTTTGTCATATTACCTCTGCCTTCCCTTCTACCTTTGTATAGCGCTGGAAAGATAATCCTTGCCATGTGGATCACAACTGAAATCTCCATGGATTTCATAAGGTATTTTTACTGCAAGGTTCGTCCTTATATGTGAAAGATTTCCCAATCTCAGTTTCTTTTTAAAATGTAGCTCTCACATTGCCATAAATATTAGCTTAGTAAATGAATAAAATGAATAAATGTCACAAAGCAAGTCCAGAAGGAATGAATATAAATGAGGTAAAGTTTGTAAACACTATCATCACTGTGCAACATTCTCAATAGGAATAAAAATCAATGTCATAATTTTCAGAACACAGAAGCAAGTATAGTTGTTTCAAGGACTTTTTATTATTGGATGGTGTGTGAAAAGGGCCTTAGTGTTTGTTTACTTTCCTCAAAAAATATACATCTCAAAGCAGGAGTGTCAAATACTTTTGCATGTTATGGCAAGTCTTCACACAATTCCTCATTATTTTCCTCTCAGTATTATCTTCCTAATTCATATGTTCCTCAAAGAGCATTTTTTAATTGACTGTTTTCAAGGCTGTGTGTTATCATTTGCATTTAGAACAAAATCTCAGATTCTTTTAGATATATAATAATTGTCAATTAGACTGTAACAAATTTTTGAAAACCAATTCTCCAATGCATATATCATCTCATTAGTCTACAATTTTGAGCAACTTTTGCTATTTGGTTTGATACATCACTTCTAGAAAAAGCTAGTGCTTACCCAACATTTAATTGAACATATTTCTTGACATGTATTAAATTTCAGGATTTTATATTTAACAGTGGGATACTATCTGTTTATAAAACTTCATTTAAACAACAAAAGAAGTCTCACAGCTGCAGGCCATGGTATTCCTGGGGAAAAGTAACCACTTCAATACATCCTGCAAAGGCAATGTGTCTGGGTGCAAGCAACCCAGGCAATTTCTGAGGAATGTAAAAGACAATTTCTTGTCTTACATGATCAACAAACCAACAGGACGATACGTACTGCTAGATTTACTGCTCCCAAAGCTGGCCAGAGTTGTGTAGGTTAATGATAGACTTGGCTGTGGTGGATGCTGGAGAAATGGAGATGGCACAGTTTAAGATCCTGAGAGGAGTGAGCAATAGCAGAGTGGCCGAATTAGAACAACATGCTTCAAGAGAGCAGATTTTGGCTTGTTAAGAGATCTGCTTGACAAGATTCGATAAAAAACTGCCCTGAAGAGCAAAGGGGTCCAGGAGAGCTGGTTGATCTTCAGGAACAACATCCTCAGAGCGCAACAGCCATCCATTCCTTGCAGTAGGTCAGGCAAGTACGGCAGAAGGCCAGCAAGGTCTGGACAGTGATTGCCTGACTGAACTCAAATGCAGAAATGAAGCATACAGAAGGTGGAAGCAGGGATGGTAGGAATAAAGAGGCATTGTCCAAGTGTGCGGGTGTGGAGTTAGGAAAGCCAAAACTCAGATTGAGCTGAAATTAGCAAGGAACACAAAAGGCAACAACTAGGGTTTTTCCAAGTACATTGTCAATGAAAAAAGGTTAAGAAAAACCTGAACCTGCTGCTCAGTGGGATAGGGGACCCAGTAACAAGGATGTAGAAAAGGATGATGTACTTAGAGCTTTTTTTGCCCTGGTTTAAATGAGGTCCATGGGGCCAGAGGAAATGCATATGAAACCCTGCAGGCACCACCAGCCCTGACTGTCTCTGTCCAGCTCTACTGAGTCTCCCCCCACCTTGTCCATGACCCAGCAATCCATTTCAGCCCCACCTGGGCCACCAGTCCCTGTGCCAGCAACACTAAAACAGGGCCAGTCTCCAGCTCCCCACAGCCCTGCCCTGCCTGCCCCCCACATCCCAGCCTGGCTTCAGCTGTCTTTGTCCCCAGGGAGGTGCCTGATGTCCAGACCTATATTCTACCTAACCTCCACCTCTTAGTGGTGGTTTAAACATTACATTGTTTTATTTTATATGCCCATTTCCCCTGTGTATTCAAAGTCACGTCGAATCATTACAGTGATAAAACTAAAGCTTTGATCCCTAAGGATTTATACATATACTTAACTGTGATTAGTTCCGTTGACTTCACTGGCTGACTTCAAAGTGGGACTATCCACTTTTGGTAAATTTAACCATATGTATCTCTGTGATGCCTTGAACTCTACAGTCTTCAATTTTTTATTTTTTTTTTTTAATACTTGAACCACATTTGAATGTACTAAAATGAATACAGATTTAGGTTATTTATATATTTGAAATACATACATATTTGAAAACAATTGCAAAACACTAGTCTGTTGCCTCTTCATGACTCCACTAAAACCAACAAAGTTACATAGCAGTAAATGGTACACCTATGCTACAAATGAAAAAGAAGAAAAATAAATCATGACTTTTCAGGTACTAGGTTGAGTTTTCTGTTCCAGTATTTTTATGTGTAAACAAATTACAAGAGGCACAGAAATGGCTAAGGATATCCACCACAAAATCTTCCACATTAAGGTCAAACAGCACCTCTAAATCATCAATCCTACCTTTTTTCAATTACAAAACTCTAAACTTTGCCCAGTTATACCTCTTCTGAGCTCAATAACTTTCATTTGAGCAGACAATAACTTGTGTTTGGCTGACGCATATCTCCCAGAAAGGCAACCATTCATTATTTAAAGGTTTCCACAGAGAAAGAAAGGTACTTCATCCCTTGGTAGCTTGTTTTAGTGATTAATTGCCCTTGCTTTTAAAAAGATGTGCCTAAATTCTAATTGGAATTTATCTGGCTTCAGCTTCCAAGCATAAGTCCTTGATAGGCTTTTTTCTGCCAGAGTGAAGCCCCTTAGCAATGGGTATTTTGCCCCATATAAGTAGTTATGACTGTAATTAATCACTTAATCTTTTTGATCAGCCAAACAGACTATGCTCTAAATCTTCTACTGTGAGCCATTTTGTTCAGCTTTTGGATATGTCTCTTTTCTGTACCTTCTACAACTTTTCATCTTTTAAAAATATGGACACTAATGTTTTATATTGGTCTTACTGTGCTGAGTAGAGGTCATATTACTACTTTTTCTCTTACTATTCTCCTCTTTATGCCTTTCAGTATTCTTTTCTGCCAACGTTGGAATAGGTACTCATGGCAAATTGCAGTAGTCTTTAAATCGTTTTCCAAATGATTGCTTTCCAAATTTGTCTATTTATTCCTATTGAATATATTTCTTTGAATTTGAACACTTTGAGTGTGATCCCTTACTTTGAAATTACCAAGTCATCCAGACTATATTTTCTGACTCAGCTGTTTCTCCCTATTACTTATTATTATTATTATTGCTGTTGTTATTTATATTTATGATTCATCAGTCTTTGTTTTATCCATTGTTAGAATTGGTTGATTCTATTAATTATTATGAAATGTCCAATATTGATTGTTTCACAAACTTTTTGGAAAAAACCTCATCAAACAATGATTTCACACCGCTGGCTACTGTTCCAGATTTGTCACTTACTCATTTTTTAATCTACTGATCCTGTATCATTCCAGAATTTTACTGAAGTATTTCATATTCATCATTTTAAAAAAAACTGATGGAAATTTAAATCAGAGGATATAAGTATCCGAAGTGGAGAATTTTTACATGTTCTTTGTTTATACCCACAAGAAAAAGCAGTTTTCTTTCTTCTATGGATTCTTGTTGTTGTTGTTGCTGTTGTTGTTGGTTTTATTCTACTCAGAATAAATAACCAAAAAGAACAAAGCAAGGAAGAGAAGAAAGGCACATAAAAATCAAACTGAGAAGTTATTTTTGTGTTGCAAAGTGCAGAACAGTGTGCTCTATTATCTGGAGCTAGTATAAAGAGAAAGAGTTTTCTTCATTATTGAGTAACTGATTTGCTACCTGATAGGTAAAATGACAACTTTTTTTTTAACCAATTTCTCCAAATTCAAATGCAAAACATTATACTGTTTCCTAATCATTCTTTATTGATGTGGTCAATAAGTACTCCACATAAATATATTTCCATGACAAAGATTATTCATATTTCAAATTATCATTTGATACTTTCAGAATAGAAATGCAGTTTATTTTATTTACAATGGTGTGGTGAATTTCTTGAGTGTTATACTGCAGATTCACTTCAAGTCTTACTCAAAAAATCATCATTCTTCTACCTCTGAAAACTTTTTGCTACTTTTTGATCACAGAAGTGGCAGTACCTTGGCAATATGTACCATGACATCACATTCCACTTTCACAAGGGTAGAAATGAAAAGTATGTGTAGACAGTTCCAAAACTGATTCTGGAACACATGAGCACTTCCAAATTTAATGGAAGTTACGAACTGTAGATAAACAATATGTGGAGATAATGTTAGGACTAGCATTAGTGAACAAAGATCTTCACATTCACAACTTCTTAAAATTGACAGATTAGACTTAGCTGCAATGTACATCCACAAAACTCTCAGATTCATCCAAAATTTGAAACTTGACCATTAAAGTTTCTTCTCAGCTACAGGGGAAAAAATAGTTTAAAAATTGATGCCATTTTAAAGAAGCTAAACAATTGGCATACAAGACAGCTTCTCATCGATCTGTGTGCTTAATAAAGCTAAATGTTAGGAAGACTAATGTACCATACTGATATTTTAGGAATTTCATTAATGTATTTGAAAGACTGTCATAACTCATTCACCTCTGCTGAGTTTATGAGCCATGGGTTTTCTCCAGCTCATAAAATCAACTTGCTTAACACAATACAGTGACTGATAGCATCAGAGATGACACTTCATGAAGCAAGGTGACTCTTTTTTTTTCCTTCTTTTTTTTTTATAAGTTTTGTAGGACAATGCAGGGATACCAAAAAAAGAACTGGACAAGAGTCTGACATAATATTATTCTGACTTGGTGACAAGTTAATTACAAATATCCTATCTGTGTTGCTCTTTGTAAATGTTGAATGTAAACTGGGACATAATGCTAACTTCTGAAATACTGAAAAATTAATTTTGGTTTTCCACTTTTTTAAATGTAGTACACCTGGCATGAAAAATCACCACTGTAAAGTGTCTTTCTGTCAACTATGTTTATCTCTATACTGAATCTTCATCTAGAGATTTTGAAATGAGAAACATTTTCAATTTTCCCTTACATGGAACAAAAACAAAGAGCATATCTATACATTTCTACATATTTTATCATTATAAACATCAAACCCATTACTTTTTAAACATTCCTCTCACCTCTTTCTAGTTATCTATAATGCAGATATCATCTCAGATAGTCACCCAAGTCTCCCTTTTTCCATAGATCAAAATAGGCACCTACAATGTGTGATTTCTGAAGAAAGATTTGTCTTTCAACTACAGCAAAAGAAACCTAAAGGGAATGGCCTCGATGTGGATGTTTAATGCTATAATTATATAAAGTTAGGACTAGTTAATCTCATTCCTGGTCCCCAGAGCAGAACCTAGATTTTAAGCCATCACCCACAAGGTATGGAAAAAGATATCTCAGACCTGGTTCAGAACAGTCAACTCCCTGAACAGAAAGCAACCTACTGAAATAAAAGTCAGTGAGTTTTGGTTGCTCTTAGCTGGGTTCACAGCGATGTGAATAGCCCCCTTGGAATTAGACATTGACATTTTTTCTAAGTTCCCTGAGTTCCACTTCAGAAAATTCCCTTATGAATGTGGGACTAATATAAAGCTTTTCTGGGATGGAGGAATTAATTATCTCTCAGCCTCAAAGACACACCTATGCACAATCATAATTCATAGACAAGAGCAAGCTTCCACAGTCAGTCTCATTTTCTTTTTGGAAAATGGACCACATGATCCCTTTCTTTTAAAACACAATACAAACCAACTAATAATTCCATGTGTGTGTGTCCTGCTTTCAGCTGGGGTAAAGTTCATTTTCTTCCTAGTAGCTGGTATAGTGCTGTGTTTTGAATTTAAGAAGAGAATAATGTTGATAACACACTGATGTTTTGTTTTTTGCTAAGTAGTGCTTGCACTAAGTCAAGGACTTTTCAGCTTCTCATGCTCTGTTGACTGAGAAGGCTGGAGATGCACAAGAAGCTGGGAGGGGACACAGCTGGGACAGTTGACCCAAACTGGCCAAAGGGATATTCCATACCATATGATGTCATGCTCAGTATATAAACTAGGAGAAAGCTGGCTACTGCTTGGGAACTGGCTGGGTATCGGTTAGTGGGTGGCAAGTGATTGCATTGTGCATCACTTATTTTGTATACTCTATTATTATTATTAACCCTTCCTTTTCTGTCCTATTAAACTGTCTTTATCTCAACCCACAAATCTTACTTTCCCACCTCCCCACTCCAATTCTCTCCCCTATCCCACTGGATGGGATTGAGCAAATGGCTGTATGGTGTTTAGCTGCCTGCCAGGTTAAACTACGACAGTGTGCAATTATAAGCCTAGCAATCAGAGCACTTGCTCAAGATGTGATACACTCAGCTTGAAAATAGTTAAAAAAACACATCATCCATCTTGAAAACAGTACATAACAAAGCAGACGACAAGCAATCTTTTGTGTGCACTTATGAAGAAATAACTAGTTGATACTGACTGACCATGGAATTACAGCTGAACAAAAGAAAAAACTCTTTTCTGTGAGGATGCTCAAGTATTTGGACAAGTTGTCCAGAGAGGCCAATTGACTCTCTCAAGAGGTCCCTTCCAGTATAAACAATTCTCTGATTCTGTGAATACATGTCACAGAACAGCAGATTCATTGATGTAGGAAATGACCTCTGGAGATCATCTAGCCCAGCCCCCCTGGCTCACAGCAGGGTTAACTAGAGGAGGTTGCTCAGGGCCATGTCCAGTGAAGTTTTGAATTTCTCCAAGGATGGAGACCACAAAACCTCTCTGACCAACTTGTCCAAATACTTGACCACCCTCACAGTAAAATGGAGGGTTTTTGTGTGTTTAAATAGAATTTTCTGGGTTTTTTAATTTGTACTCATTGCCTCTTTTCCTGTTACTGGATGCCACCAAGAAGAGTCTAACTCTGTCTTTCTCCCTCCCTCCCATCAGGTATTTATACGCATTGATAGTTTCCCCTGAGCCTTCTCTTCTCTAGGCTGAA
The DNA here is from genome assembly GCA_031468815.1 of Morus bassanus. Taxonomy (NCBI): domain Eukaryota; kingdom Metazoa; phylum Chordata; class Aves; order Suliformes; family Sulidae; genus Morus; species Morus bassanus. The sequence continues at coordinate 51,868,666 of CM062568.1, read as the reverse complement.
CAGTCCCATCTCAGCCTCTCCTCATACGACAGATGCTCCAAGTCCTTAACCATCTTCATAGTCCTTCACATGGCTTTTCACTGGACTTGCTCCTGTATATCCATATCTCTCTTGTATTGGGAGCCCAGACCTGGACACAGCACTCCAAAAGTAGCCTCACAAAGGCTGAGGAGAGAGAAAAGATTACATCCCTTGACCAGCTGGCTATATTCTTCCTAATACAGCCCAGGCAGCTGTTGGCCTTCTTTGCTGCAAGTGTACGTTGCTGACTCATGGTCAACTTGGAGTCCACCAGGACCCTCAGGTCCTCTTCTTCCAAGCTATTTTCCAGCCAGTTGTCCCACAATGTGTAATGCTGCATGGAGTTATTTCTTAATGAGATTTCTGTTAGACCAGTTCTCCAGCTTGTACAGCTTCTTCTGAATGTCCCCACATCCATGTGGCCTATTAGCCACTCCTCCTAGTTTTATACAATCTGAACCCTGTGTAGTCATCCAGGTCATTAACAAAGATGTTTAACAGCATTATTCCTCATATCAACCTCTGACACACACTTTTGGTGACTGACATCCAGCTGGACTTTGTATGAGACATCACAGTCCTTTGAGCCCAACAGTTCAACCAGTTTTCAGTCCACCTCACTGCCCAGGTATTTAATCTGACCTTCGTCACTTTTTGTCTATGAGAATGTTATGGCAGACAGTGTTAAAAGCCTTACTTGGTATAACAGCTTCAAAAAATTTAAGTCATCAGACTATGAGTTTATGCGGGTACAAAGTCAAACAAGCATTTTGAAATAGTCTTTTTGGATTTTAGAACTGCCCACTTTTAGTTCCAGTTCAAATGCTTAAGTTCAGATTTACCTTCTGAATCTGTGCAAAGTAAATAGGGTTGATGTCCAGACTATATGTAGTTTTTAAGTGAATATTGTATTATCTCTTCATCCTGACTATTCCATTTGAAGATCCCCTATGAAAATCCCTTCTCTTCCATTACTCTTTTATAACAATTACCTGAATGACTTTATTTTTGTTTTCAGTTATGCAGTTACCTAACTTAGCTCAGTAAAAGTTATCACTTTCTTTGAAAGATAATTTAAGAGTACTATGTTATTTTAAAAGTCTGCTTATATGCTATTCTAAAGCATAGTTGGTCTTGTAGTATGTTCTTCACCACTTGACAAGAAACAAGAAGCAAGCAACCTTAGTTCATTTGTCATTCCTGAGACTGAGAAGTTTATTTAGATACTTTTTATATTGTTTTTATAATAACATTTTCTCAGCTTATTCTCCTAGTCTTTTCCCTATTGAACATGTTCTTGTATTTTCATTGTGGCTTCTAAGCAAGGCATATACATTTGTGGTATTTTGGGTAAGCCTGCATGTATGGTTACCATTTCAGTTGTAAGATAAATTTAACTTTCCCTTCTTCTCTCTAAGATTAAAAGTAGAAAAGAATTTACTAATATCTGGTAAAAAATCTAGACACAGCTTGCCAAATGAAGTGCTATGCCCCTCTGCATATGCCATATTATTTCAGATACTAACACATTTATCAGACCCAAGCTTTTACAATTTGGAAGAATATTTTAGTTTGTTGAGAGCTACATTTCTACAAAGAAAATGTGATTATCCTGTATCAGTTGTGAGCTGAGTTCATACTGCATTCTTTTCTTGCTTGGATTTAGTTATGAATCTCAGATAAGCATGATTCTGTAGTTTCCATCCTATTTTCCAAGTTATTAATTCTGAATTAGTCTGCTAATAGTGATTAATAATCTCTGAATCTATAAAGTACTTGTATGTCACAAAAAATGTCTATTATACTTAAGAAAAACAGGTTCTATGATAATACTAGGACACACAGCAGGTGAACGAGGTGTTCATTTTTATTATTTTGTAAATTTTTGGTTTGAAAATATCTCATGTATTAGCTTTTCCTCCTAGATATTTCTTACTCTTAATACATGTTACTTTTACTTTTCAAAAGTGTTCTCTATTAGTCTAAAATGAACTAGGTTCTTAATTACTCAAACTTACAGAAAATCTCATTTTCTTGGAGGGGTAATTGCATGTTCATGTAAGGATTTATCTAGCTGTAACTATAAAGAAGAATGAAGTCTTCATAAAGATCTATAGTCTTGGCTAGAGTTTGTGTTACTTTTGGTAGAGCTGTATTTGGCCCATTGAATAGCCCTATGTATTAACATTGTAACAGTTGAGTTTTCCTGTATTTTCTGCATCTGTCACAGATGCAGAAGAATCTGGTGGGCATTAAGATATCCCTTCTGGACAAAGAGCTGCAGGTATAAACAACATCTGAAACTGACAGCACTGCAAGGAGGACTTGGCAGCATCTTCAGTATAGAGGCTAGTGCTTCAAGTAACCCAATTGTCTAGAGAAAACTCAGACAAATTACCCAAGGAATGGGGAAACCAAGGATCAGAAATTTTAAGCTATCACCTGAACAAAGGCTTTTATGTAATGCAGAGAAAATTTGGAAGTGCTTTAAGCAGAGAATTTTTCAATATCTATATTACTAAATGAATACTAACTGATAGAAAAAGAGACAGCTAGGCACAAATTACATATTACTATGGTAACAAACACCCTAAAACCAGTATAATAGCAATAGATTTAGAGGCATTGAGGAATACAAGAGCAAAATACAATGAACAGTATATGAGTAATATTACTGTATACAGTGTCCACAGCAAATACTCTATTTTGCCTGGAGAGAGCATGTAGCTTCATCATGCAATTTAAGGTTTGCAGATGCTGAATTACTACTTCTACACCAAAGATTTTGGAAAGATTTGGAAAATTCGAAAACTTAAGGGATAATATTGATTAGAAAGTTAAGATCCGTTATTGTAGTATTAGTTTGCAAAAAAAGATAAAATACTTAAAAAAGTATAGTCAAATTTTATACAAGTTCATGGACAATTTGATTGATAATGTAAAAAAATAAAAGATGAAAATTTGGTATAGTGTTGGGCTTACATAACTGAATACAAATATTTCAAAATATCTGTGACATTTTGGGCCCATAGTGCTATTTTATGATTTTGTGGGTCACAAAAGACAGTCTATGGATTTTAAAAAGAGGTTATGTATAGTAGCATTTTAAACAAAAGTCATAATAAGAAATGTCCATAGCATGTATCAAAATCTTTCTGAAACAACGGATACAAAGGAAAATACAGCCTTTCATCTTAGTGTAATGCCAAGGCAGAAACTGAATGAAACTATCAGACTGTTGTGAAGTTGCTGAAACTTATAATGCTAACATAATGATTTTATTAATGTGGTATCAAAATATAAAAAAAATCCCAACACTTTTAATTCTTTTTCATGTTTCCTTCCCACTTCCTGTCTGTTTTCTCTTCAACATTCTAACAAAACTAAGCCAAAAGAATCATATTTACATCTAAATTAATAACTTTAATTATAAGTAGTTTGCGCTGTGATGGGATTCTAATTTTAAAATTATTGCGTCTATGTTCTAAAATAACATTCTCATATACACATACACACACACACATGTATGCACAAAATTTCCCAGATTTGCAATAAAAACAGGAAAAAGAAAGCTGATGTGTAATGGAAGTTTGGAAAGAACTTGGTGACGGATCTCTTTTTTTTTTTTTTTTTTTTTTAATGAGATTAATCAATAACTAATATCAAACAAATTATTTCTAATTTCTTAAATTTTCTGTTCCTCAGATGAGTGAGGTTTCGAAAGAATCTTCGACTAGGAGCCGTAAGAAGAGTTAATCTCTTGATAGTTCAAAAATAGAGCTTGTATCTTTATACACAAGTTTAAATTAAATGGAGTTAATGTCCTAAGAGGCCTTCTCTTCTACTACAAATTAAAAAAATTTGTATTGTTTTTCTTTGCTGTCTTGAAAATATATAATTCTGAAAATATTGCTTTCAGTATTCTTCCACTTCCATCTTCATTTAAAACCAAAACAATACTCAGCTAGACAGTATTCTATTTGCAAAATAGTGTATAGGTGATATGTTGCCTGCATGAAAAACTGCACTGCACTACATCATCTAACATGGGGTTGACAAACAGTTAAGATTAAAATACATTGGGCTTTTCTAATGCAAGCTGCCTAGACACTTTCTATGTTATATCAGATAACAATATAATATATGCACAGGACATGTACAACTGTTTGGGTGAAGAATTATTTTTTTTAAATCACAGATTTAAGGTGAACTTAATCTCAACTAATTTTAGATTGCTATAATATAAATGTTTACATATGAGATAGCTAACCTGGTCAGTGAGTTAGTCAGTTAAAAGCTATGGAAAACCCTGAGTCCTTCCTCCTATTGTAAAGACAACATCTAAAATATGTCAGAGGTCCATCCTTGCTATGCTGACAGTTTCCCTGGAATGACTATAAAGGAAACCTAGGCTATCCCTCAAATGTGTGTGTATACAATAAAGATACCTATGAATGAGACAAACCTCTCCTCAAGTGACTGTTGCTAACTACATGTGATGTTTTAAGCATGAAATAAAAGGGGATATTGTCTCTAGCTTGCTCCATGTTTGCTTGGGTTTTTTGTTTTGTGGGGTTTTGGTGGGTTTTTTGTGAGCTTGTATTAACTGATGACCTATTCTAGGAGAACTCTACTAGTTACTGACTTTCCTCAGTCATCTCCTTGTTTGTTAGTTTTCAACCTTTGACATTTTTTGTATTTCTACATTTTTAGATAAATTGGACTGCAGACACTGTGTAGCAAATATAAGTCACCTGCCTATGAGCTTGTTAGATACCCTTCTGAGGCTCTTTAAAGCTTGTTATGAACTGGCAGGAGTGCCCTAACAGCAAATTGAAATTTTAGACTTAGAGAAATAAAGGGTTGGGCCAAGCAGCATGTAATACTAAAAAAAAAAAAAAAAAAAAATAAAAAATTTTCTTTAGAAGAAGCTTCAGAAAGCCTACTTACTCTGTACATTTTATACTTACTCCGTGAAATATAAAGGTTTCCTGGGAACAAATGCGATGAAACTCGGAGGCACAAAACACACCTGCTCTTTTCCAAATAAGCCTGTGAAAAATAAGGTCTTAGACTCTCTAAAGGTAGTCACTAGAGGGAGCCATGTTCATATGTAGTTTATTACATGCCCCTGCAAAGCTTTCTAAAATAACCCAGCTGATAAACAAAAGAGATTTTCGTTATTTGCTACAGAACCCTTACATAGGAATAGAATGTCATATGGCAAACAGCAGACCCTTTCCAAGCTGAGTATGCTGCTGAAGTGAAGGATCACAGTAATAACAACAGTGAAGGTGCTGCTGCAACATTAGGTTTGTTCTGTTCTGTGATTTTTATGTACTAGATCCACCAAAGTATATAAGCACTTAAAATTAACATCCTGAACATTTTAGTGTGCAGATCCAAAATCACAAGGAGGGGAAAAACTTGCTGTACTGTTGCTTAACCCTGTCAGTAATTTGGCAGTTGCTTTCATGTTCAGCTTCAAAATTTCTGAGTACTTGAATATTAAGAACTGCCTAAATATGAGTGTTACAGGGATTACCTTCTCAGTAATCAGTGACTTGTGTTTTTCTGACTATATAACTAGAGGACCTGTAGGTGTTCTCACAGCTGAAATATTTAAAACACAGAAAGATTGACTTCCCAGTGAAATGCAGTAGCAGCCATTTTCTTTGAAAACACAGCTGGAGCCCTTTCATGGGGATAATAGAGGTGAGTTCTTCACACTGAGAGGAGCATTGAAATAGGGGTTTGAGATCTCACACAATGGATAAAGAAGGGGGAAGGGAACACAGTAGGTATAGTATATATAATAATAAATACCGTTCTTGCATAAACCCTTTTTCATTTTGACACATGGAAGTAAGCCACTGTTCATAAGCAATTACTGTATGAACGGAATAAGCCCACTACCAAGAACCCCCATCATGCCACTATACTGTGAGGCATACTCTAAGAATTACAGCTTTCAGATGTTATAACCAGACTGAGATACAAATGAGATGCTGAGCTGCTCTTCAATACTAAGGATCGGGAAATTTTGGGTAAAAAAGGTGATACAATTATAATATCTGGTAACGCTTGTCAGTAATATATGTGTACGTGGAAAGTGCAATGGAATTTAGGAGTTAGCAGAATAAGTGATTTATAAAGAAAAGTTTGCAGAATCACAACTTTCTCCTAGAGAATTACAATGAAGTTGTGTTTTAATCATGTGCACATATACACCTACAGGTATATTTATCTGTGGGAACTACTTCATAGTTGTTTTTCTGTTCAGATCTATGGAGATCAGTCTTTCTCATGTTAAAGCAGCATGTGAACAATTAGAAAATAGAAAACAAAACAACCCCCCCAGTACAAACTACGGCAATTATAACATCAGTAAAAAGGATTAGTCTCATGAGAATAAATAATATTAAGTTTTAGGAAGAGAGTATGTATCCTAATACCATAAATTAAAACAAAAGTTAAAACTATATGTATGTAAACTATATATCACAATTTATTTCTTCTTTTCTTCCAGTATTTTTCTTCTTACAGACTTCACTCTAAATGTCAAATTACGTAACTTTGCCAAAAAAAACTCAGATTTTATCAAAAGGATTAACTTACCCTATTTTTTTCAGGTTCTGGAGAATAAATATCCTTTTGGATTCATGGTTTGTTTTTAGCAGTTATATTGTTTTGACTGTACGTCATTTAAAGTGTTATGCTAGTATTTCTATGTCATAAACATGAACCTATTTGCAGTTCAACAATAAGGCACTTGTACAAATTTTAAGTGCTTTTCATATTCTGTTCCTCTTTTGGGAGGGAGCTTACAGATCTAGACAAGTTACTTTCTGAAGCTTTTCTCTGCAAGTGAGGGATCAAGAAACATGTTTCTTTTGTACTGAAAAATGGGTCTTATGTATTCAGTGTGAATGTAAGCATTGAGGCTTCAAGGAAAGCAACAAATTTCCTGTGGCTCATGATGCCATTGTAGAAGTGGACATTGCATTTCTAGCTCAGAATACACCCAGGTAATTAGCTGTATGCGATGACTAGTTCCGAGACAAAATATCAAGTTCAAGTTAATGAATTTCTTGCATAAACTGACTACTTTTTTTTTTTTTTTTTTAATATGAGCTGCAACTGATGAAAGCTTTCTTAAATTAGAATGTAACCTCTTGCAGGAAATAATCTGCCTGTGTATTTTCCAGACTCCATGACACTGGAGATTCATTCTTACTAGGAACCCTGCAGTAACCTTGCACAGAATTCATTTGCCCACTCTCTAATAGAGTTGTGTATTAAATTTTCATTTTAATAAAGCTACTGTTGACATTTGAAAGGCACAGCAATCTTCCTATCTGTGATGCAAATGTAAAACATATGACTAATAACATAATTTTTTTAGACTAGGCTGGACTGGAATGTTTTGATTATAGACACATTTTATCTTAGACTCATGTATCATAACTGCAGAATCTTTCCATTTTGAATTCTGGGACTGGAGCAGATGGCAGAGATGTATTTAAAATAATGGTACTTGACATATAATTTCTATAAATAGCTACACAGATACAAGGTGCTATTTGTAATTTTTCTCTCTTGGGAAGAAACCAGAAATTCTCTCTCACTTCATTATAATTGTTCTTGAATTTCATCACAAATGGATAAATTTTTGAAAATTTTCCTTAAGGTAAAAAGGCAGATATGAAGGCAGATGTTCTTTTGCATGTTTACTGGATTCCCAAATGTCTTCATGGCCTAGTCACAGAATCAATTCCTGAGGCATATTGTGCATGCATATATAGAAATATACTGATAGAGAAAATGATGAAAGACATATTTTCTCCAGTTCAGTAAAACAGTTATCAAATTTTCCTGTCTTGATGCAGGGGACTACTGGAAAAAAATAAATAGTTTTTCTACCCAAGAAAGACTATATAGATATGATAAAATATTTCACATCTCTGACTTATAGTGAGTTTGTGTGTTAAAAACTTTTCCCTTCAGCTCATTGATGCAATGATTTAGATACTGAAATGTCAGCTAAGGAGGGGAGAGAGCTATATAGTATACCAAAAATAATGTTTGGTGTTATGCCACTGGTGGGTGCTCTTTGGAAGAACAGTTAGTTATTGACTCAGGCAGAAGAAAAATGAAAAACAATCTTAGAGCTTATGGTAATATAAAATAAAAACTAATGCTTTAGAGTCTTAAGCCAATTTCCATATGTTGCTTTCTGTTCCACTACTGATATTGTCATGTTTTCATTTGAGGCTGATGCAAACAAAACAAAAACCTCAGAAAGTCAGGTGCAACTAATAAAAAAAGTCTTGCTGAAAACAAGTGAGAATGAACAGACTATGTGATTTAAATGTTCTTTTAAATTCTTGGCAGTTCAAGATTTACTTCATATCCCATTTGTTCCTTATTCTTTTAGTTATAGCAAGCAGGTAATGCTTCCTTTGTTGTAAAAAATACTGTTGTTGCCAACTTTGTCAGCTAAGCTTCATTTTTACAGTCCTGGTAGCATCAGTTTGTCAACATAAAAGTTAAAATATTCTGAACTCAATCAAGCTTTCTCAGGCTTGTCTCCAGAGGTGGCATTAAAGGGTTTGGATAGTTTTATCTGTTCAATACTAAGGATGTTTGTAGTGTCTGCTAAATGCTCTCTAGCAATTTCTTTTAAAACTTTTAACAGATTGCAATATGTCTGTCTGATCATATATATACTTCTTACCATATCATCCTAGAGACTTTTTTTTTTATAAGGGCATGCTAATATGGCTACCCTCTCAGCCAGTTCCATATGGACCAATAACAGCAGCATAACAGGGAAAAAAGCAGACATTTGGTATCATACTTCTTTTGGTATAGTTGTCATTGGATTTTTTAGGAGATATAGGCAAGTTATGAAGTGGACTGCCTCCAGCAAAAAAGCAACAAGTGCATTATGCAGGAAAACTCTTTCAGATTCAGAAAGTTAGACAAATTTGCTTTAATAAAGAAATATGGTGTAAAACAAGACTCAGATCTGAACAACATCATTTATCTTGCACAGCTTTGAAGAATATAATTTAATATGTTATGAGAGTGTCTAGATTTACATTGGGATGGTTATTTGTATTAGGAAATACTATTTCTGTTGCTGGGTGCATATTGAATTATTTCAGTGAAGTGGAACAGCTTTGATTGTGTTACCAAAAAAAAGAAAAAAAAAAAAAAAAAAACAACCCTACTTCTAAATGCAGGTTTCAGCTACAATACACTTTTTTTAGTTCTACAGGCTATGTGCTTTCCTTTAGGATTTTAAATCAGTGCACAGAGAGATTTGAGGTTAAACTTAACACAATAACTGTTCCATTTTATGATTTTTAAAGTAAGTTATAAGCTTTTGCCAATGCTATGGTTGTATTTTTTGTGATTGCACTGGTGACACTCTCATAGACACTTAAATTAGAACTCTTTATCATCTGTTTCTTCAGCAAAATCATACTGTCACATTCTGATGTATCACTTCTGGAATCAAAAAGGAAGGAAAAACTAACATGCTACCTTTATCACTGTCTTTTCTTACTAATTTAATTTTATAATGGTGCCCTTTGCATGGAACTGGAAATTTTATTTTCAGTTGAGGTTACAATTTTTTACACAGATGACAAAACAATAGAAGAGTTGCCATGCTGGAATAGAGCTATAGCTACTCTTAGCTGATTCAATGCCTCTGGTTGTGGCCTATGCTCTATTAAGGAAAATGAAAATATCTATAGTAAAGAAGACATAGAGAATGTGTGTTTCTGACATTAGCTTCTTGTGAGGTTAAAACCTTGGAAGGGAATTTACACTTAAGTTAATGTAACAACAGAACTTTGTCAGTAGGCAAAAATTAATGATGATGCATAGAACACTGCATTTGGACATTGCCCATGGGAATGGCAATACTCAGTTCACCCTGTGTCAGGAATGAACTCCAAGCATACAGCAAATTACTGCTTTTAATGAATATGGTGTTATTTGACAGTACTGAACAGCAACTCTGTGAGCAGTCTTTCCTTGGAAGGAAGGAAACTAGTTATAGGGAGAAAAGTTACTGTATTTACATAGGCAAAAAAGTACAATGTTTCTGTGTCCAACTACAGAATTAGTTTTATTTTTTTTTTCCAGGCGTTGTCAAATGCAATAATGCATAAACAATATAAGGAGTAGAACTCTGTCTTCCTTCCCACTCACTGACAAGAGGAACAAGAAGCACTTTGTCCTTAGCTGAGTCCTTATTAAGTCATACACAGTAGAATTTATTTTCCCATTTATTTTTTCTACTTAAATATGCAAGGACTGTGACAGGAGATTGATGCAGATGTTAGCTTAGAGGCACTTTGCAGAGATAAAACTGTTTTATGCAATGAAAACTATGAACACAGACTTAAGATCTTGAACACGCTGATCCCACACACAACTGCTCCAAGAAACAAAATGCACAGGACTATCAAACATTTTTTTACTCAAACTGCTATTCAAGCAATCCTATGGAAATAGTTGGAAGAGATTATGCTTAGATAAACTGAGTCAAAGTTCTGACATTGAGATGAGGAGAAAGTATTATAACTAAACTGGAACAAGGAGTAAAGGGAGCTTTAAAAAAAAAAAAAAAAAAAAAACAAAACAAAACCAAACACAAAACCAAAATGAAACCCAAATGTATTTCTTGAACATGCTCTGAAAAAAACCCCAAAAATCCCCAAACAACATCTCCCCTGATTTTTGATAGAATTGTTGTTAAATACAGAATTGGAATAGACGTTAAGATATCATCTAGTCCATTACTTTCTGAAGGCAGAATCAAGTAGGTTTAAGTAAGTAAATTTTTTCTTGCAGATACTTTTCTATCCATTTCTTAAAATATTTCTACTGCTAACTTTATAACATCCAAAACAATCACAAATTTTGTTTACTGATTTAATCATATGTTTCATTAAAAAATTGTTTGGTTTTTTTTCCAGCTACTATCTGCATTAACAGTTCTGTGCCTCAGTTCACTTACTTCTTTTTCTGTTCTGAGTGAAGGGGAAAGCTTACCCTTTTGTAGCAATCCTTGTTCTCAGAAAGTTTTTTTGTCCTGTCTATGCCTCAGTTTTCTTTTTTCAAGAGAAACCCATATATTCTAAGTTTTTCTTCTTTCAGATACAGACAAGTATAATAAAGCATGGACATCACAGTGTCACAGTGAAACCCCTAGTCTTTAGCTGTAGTGAAAGCTATTCCAGAGACAACAGTCCTTGTCTTTCACTGAATGCTGACCCACTGGCACATCTCGCCTTCACGCTCACTGCTTAAAAGCGGTAAGGATAATTTCCTCTTCACTGTACGAATGCTGCTTAGCAAAACTTATTGCATAATAATAATCTTTTCATCTTTAATAAGTCAAAATGTTATGTGATGTAGAGTCTGACCCATGTTGCCTAGTTATTTGAGAACTTAGAAAATAGCACTATAAGCACTTTTTTTTTCCATAAAGCTGACTTTACCATAGGCAGAAAAATAACTTGTTCCTGGAGCTAAGTATTAATAAAATCTAAGGAGAGTTCAATACAAACACAGATCAATTATTCATCTTGTCCATGTATGTGCAACTACAAATTCTGCCTCTTCATTAGTTTTCCTGGTTTCTGGTTTCTGCACTAAAACAGTAGTGAACATCTGTTCTTTGTGAATCCCTACTAAGACAGATCAGTCAACACAATTTTTACTGTTAGACTTAAATAAATTAATTCTAAATATTTTCTGTAAATACATGAGCAACAAAAGGACGGCTAAGGAGAATCTCCAGCCTTTATTGGATGCAAGGGGAAACATAGTGACAAAGGATGAGGAAAAGGTTGATGTACTTAATGCCTTCTTTGCCTCAGTCTTTAACAGTAAGACCAGTTGTCCTCTGGGTACCCAGCTGCCTGAGCTGGAAGACAAGGATGGGGAGTAGAATGAAGCCCCCATAATCCAAGGGGAAATGGTTAGCGACCTGCTACACCACTTAGATACACACAAGTCTATGGGGCTGGATGGGATCCACCCAAGGGTACTGAAGGAACTGGTGGAAGTGCTCACCAAGCCACTTTCAATGCTTTATCAGCTGTCCTGGTTAACAGAGGAGGTCCCAGATAACTGGAAGTTAGCAAATGTGACGCCCATCTACAAGAAGGGCCAGAAGGAGGATCCGGGGAACTGCAGGCCTGTCAGTCTGACCTCACTGCTGGGGAAGGTTATGGAGCAGATCATCTTGAGTGCCATCACATGGCACGCACAGGACAACCAGGGGATCAGGCCCAGTCAGCATGGGTACAAACCATGGCAGGTCTTGCTTGAATAACCTGATCTCCTTCTATGACAATATGACCCACCTAGTGGATCAGGGAAAGGTTGTGGATGTTGCCTACCTAGAATTTAGTAAAGCCTTTGACACCATTTCCTACAGCATTGTCCTGGAGAAACTGTCTGCTTATGGCTTAGATGGGCATATGCTTCACTGGGTAAAAAACTGGCTGATGGCTGGGCCCAAAATGTTGTGTTGAATAGAGTTAAATCTAGTCGGCAACTAGTCTCGAGCAGTGTTCCCCAGGGCTCAGTATTGGGGCCAGTCTTGTTTAATATCTTTATGAATGGTCTGGGCAAGGGGATAGAGTGGACCCTCAATAAGTTTGCAGATGACACCAAGTTGGGCAAGAGTGTTGATCTGCTCGAGAGTAGGAAGGCTCCGCAGAGGGATCTGGACAGGCTGGATCAACGGGCCAAGGTCAACTGTATGAGGTTCTACAAGGCCAAGTGCCGGGTTCTGTACTTGGGTCACAACAAGCCCATGCAACACTACAGGCTTGGGGAAGAGTGGCTGGAAAGCTGCATGGCAGAAAAGGACTGGGGGGTGTTGGTTAACAGCTGGCTGAATATGAGCTGGCAGTGTGCCCAGGTGGCCAAGGCAGCCAGTAACATCCTGGCTTGTATCAGGAATAGTGTGGCCAGCAGGACCAGGGAAGTGATCATCCCCCTGTACTCAGCACTGGTGAGACCACACCTCAAATACTGTGTTCACTTTTGGGCCCCTCTCTACAAGAAGGACATTGAGTTGCTGGAGTGTGTCCAAAGAAGGGCAACGAAACTGGTGAAGGGTCTGGAGAGCAGGTCTTATGAGGACCAGCTGAGGAAATTGGGGTTGTTTAGCCTGGAGAGAAGGAGGCTGAGGGGAGACCTTATTGCTCTCTACAACTACCTGAAAGGAGGTTGTAGTGAGGTGGGTGTTGGTCTCTTCTCCCAAGTAACAAGTGATAGGACAAGAGGAAATGGCCTTAAGTTGTGCCGAGGGAGGTTTAGATTAGATATTAGGAAAAATTTCTTCACTGAAATGGTCATCAAATGTTGGAACAGGCTTCCCAGAGAAGTGATTGAGTCACCATCCTTGGAGGTATTTAAAAGACATGTAAATGTGGTACTTAGGGACATGGTTTAGTGATGGACTTGTCATTGCTAGGTTAAGGGTTGGGCTCTATGATCTTAAAGGTCTTTTCCAACCTGAATGATTCTACGTTTCTATGATTCTATGAATTACAAAACTCATGAATTGAGGAACAAGATTCCTCAACAATACATGTTATGGACTATATTGAAAGATGATCTCCACAATAAAAACCTTAGGGATCTTTCTTTTTCAGAGCCTCATAGATGAGAGTGAGAAACACTTGTATGGACAAGAACTTTGAGAACATGGAAGAGGAAACTGGAAGAAATTCTTTACAGGGAAAATTTTGTGTAACAAATCGACACTTTATGTCTGAGCTGGTATCTTAACTGACTTCCATTAATTGAGATACTCACCCATGAACAGGATCACCCAGCTCAGTTATGGTCCTATTTTATAATTCAGGTTTCACATAAAATCAGGAACCTATTTGTAGAGCAAGAATAGAATTATCACGTAACCAAGCTGCTACAAATACAGAAAAAGCTACAAATAGAGTTACAAATATAAAGATGAAGCTGTCTTTATTGGCTAAACAAGTGGTTTCTATGTTACTTCCAGGGAGTTACCTCTAGACATACATTGTAGGACACCTACTATGACTACATGGATTTTACTGCAAATAGGAAGAAAATATGAGAATTTTATTTGTCTTCACTAGTGTAGGACCATTAAATATTTTTCTCCTGTGACACAGCTTGAGATGAGGGGATCCATAGAATTAAGGCATCTGTCTGTATTAACATATCGAATGATGCCAAAGCATGGCTCTGACTTCGGAGCATAGCTCTCTCTGCCGTTCAGTTGTTATAATGCAATTTCCAAGCAGTGTGTCATGGCCCTGAGCACACCCTCTCCCCGCTCCAGGAGTTTGGCTGCTGGTGCCCCAGCCCAGCACTGATATGGTGCAGCTGAGTCATCTGGGGTTTTATGTTATCATCAGGCTACTGAGAAACCGTCGGGTGAGAAGGGTCTTTCCTCACTGCTTGGAAACTCAAACACTCCTATCCAGTCTCTGCCTGAGCTGCACGCCAGAGTGCTACACAAAGTCACCCTCCTTGTTGATGCCAGCCTGGACTTCCCAGCTTAAACTTGGGCCTGCCTAGTTCACTGTGGACTTGCCTTGCCATTGCTAGGCTCCTGGCTGGCACCTATTACAGTCCCCATCTTGGACCTGCTCTCCTCGTTGGGTACTATGGGGACTGGACCCCTCAGTGAGTTGTTGCCATGCCAGCATCCCTCAAACTCAGCTTCTGGCTCTGCCCTGTCCAAACTCACTGGTCCCTGACACAGGGTTTGGGAGTTAACATGAGTAAGATGCCATTAACAACATGGTATGTGCATCTGGAGTCTACAGAATATAATAATATGGATGAGGCCAGTCACCGCCAGTGTTAAATTTATTATTGTACATATATGCAAGCAGTCCTAGAGAGGTCTGATGACTTCCATCCTAAACTATTTGAAAGCTGGGACACGTAAGGGTCTGAGCATGTTGTCAGGGGACACAGATTTGGCTCAGAAGGGAGATTTAATTGCTGTGGGCTGTCACAGGTTTCTCTCAGGGACACAGAGCCAGGGCAAGGAGAAAGAACTGGGAAAGGGACATGTCAGGGGGCACTTGGTGCTGGATTTGGAGATGGTGGTATCAAGTTGCCAATGATGAGTTCAGGAGGCCAGGTGGCCTCACTGGGGTTGGGCAAGGAGTCATCACTGAGAGGGGGGGCACTCAGAGGCCAGTACCAGGCTGGTCCCTCAGGAAGTGTTAGAGGAGCAAGGCTCTAAACAGTTCCATGATCAGGTTCCATGATGCTCCATGCTCCATGCTCAGGGCTGGACATGGCAGGAGCTGACTGTCAGGGCGCATTGTGGTTTGGAGGTGCCCTGAAGCCAGGGGAAGCGAGGAGCAGCTGGGGTTTTGGTGGAATGGGCAGGGAGGGCAGGGCCTGGCAGCCAGGTCCCATCCCATCGACCCAGCCAGCGGCAGAGCAGCCAGGGAGCACTGGGGCAGCCCCAGGTATCAGCCATCTCCCTGAGGACAGGGACAGGCTGAGGCTGCACTGGGACTTGGGCCCGCAGCTGGGCCTGGCTTGATGGGGCCCATGGCTGGGCAGGGCAAGTCTGTGGGGCGCTGGAGACTGGCTTTGCTGCGGCATTGATGGAGCAGGGACTAATGGCCCCAGGAAGCTGAAATGGGGTCCTGAGCTGTGGGTAGGGTGGAGGGAGCCCTGGAGGGGCTGGATAGGAACAGACAGGCCTCAGGACCCTGTCACATATATGTAACATCTACACTGCTGTTAATTTGTGTAATATATGGTAGGTAGTTCTCTAACAGACCATCTTTTTATTCTTTCCCTGTTTTTTCCTTTTTCTAGAGAGCCCAGATTTCAGAATAACTTTGTACATGGATTTCTAAATTCTGTATCTGTGGCAGTGATGCACAGTTTACCTTTATCTTTCTTTGAGCTGTAGTCCTGAGCACCCAGTCTCAAAAAAAGTTCCTTAGCACTAGTACACATTGCAAAATGCTGAGCCCCTGTTGGAAAAAGAATGAAGAGAAATTCATCAGGAATTAAGTGGACACTGTGGTAAGAGGAACGTCATCATAACAGAGAAAAAAAGGAAGAGACAACTGACACGGCAGATTAATTCTTAACGTCATAGAATCAATCACTGAGATGTGAAAACTACCTTAGAAGAGGCAGACGTCAACACCCGTAGATTAACACTTCTCTTAGTTGTTGATGATTTTCTTTCATAAAATAACATGGAGGCTAGTGCTAAAAGAAGTTTACTTTACTCAGTATCTCAGCTTTTATATATTCAGATTCCACTTTTGTTTTATAGGCATGTGTGTATAACTTTATTTAAATTCTGCGTTCCAATATATTTTTCCATTTCCTTTCATATTGATATGTGGTTTATTAAAGATTTCTAGGAAATGTGTTCATTTTTGATACCTTATTTTCTTCCAATACACCTGTGTTTCTGCTGGAAAAATAAAGAGCAAGTTTCTGGTCCAGCACAGTTTCATACCTCAGCAAATAATCTGCAATTAAATCATCTAGACAAAGGAAATGATCTCATACTCCTCATGAAAAAGGTGGCTGAACCTCTCCGTAACTTGCAGATCATTTATCATTTGCCTTTTCATTTTTAGGATTTTTACAAGTCAATAATCTTCCCCTTTCTGCTTCACAAAAATTGTATAATTGTATTAGGTACTCTCAAGATCATATACTCTTGGATAATTAATATAAGGAGAGCAACTACATACACTGTTTTCCCTTTAAAAAATATTTTTTCCCCCTTTTCTATCTTCTTGTATACAGGGGAGAATATAGAAGATTTCAAAAAGAAAATCCCAAACTCATTTTATGACTCAGTTCTTTTTAAAAAATATGTAGGAACCAGGAACAACAGAAATCAAAACACTCCTCTGATATTCAAAGATAATCTGAAGATTTCATGTGTGAGAGAGACATTTCTCAGTGAAATATAAATTTCAGTGTCTTAGCATTTTTCAGTCCAACTTCTTTTTGCTTTACTCAGTCAAGAATCTTAACAAACCTCATGCCTTACTGTATTGATTTTTGTGATTTTCTACAAGGGCTCTCTCTTTTTTTTTGTTTCCATAGTCCACACTTTCTGTAATGATGTTATTTAACTAAGAATGTTTTTTCCCTCTGGTCTTCCGGTTTTATGAAATCACCATATCAAAGAGGCAAAGAAAGAAGATAAAGTATTTCTGAGTAAGTTTGAAAGAACAAACAGATTTCCAGGTATTACTTGGATACTTTGAGGAAGACAGGAGTAAGTAACAGAAGTTCAAGTAAAGTTTTGGGGATTTTAAAGAAGATTGGCATTTCTTGCTTAAGACTGCTGCTATCATAAAGGCATGTTGTATAGGTTTTGTGTTTATTTTTTCCTTATGTGATATTTTACTTGTCTTAAAATTGTAAGAACAATTGGAACAGAAATATTTTAAGGCGTATCTACTTGTTATAACTACTGAGTTACAAAAATATCTTAGATAACTCTCTGGATGAGGACTAACCACAATTACGCAAAACTCTATTCAGTTTAATTTCTGTTGCTTGTACTATATCGACAACAAATTTTATTGTGCTGGTTGAATTTGCCCTTATTGCTTGTGCAGTCCACAGCATGGAAGAGGCTTGACATAATGGAATTCTGTTGGGACAGCCTATTTCTTAAATCAATACTTACTGCTGAGATAAAGAAGGGAGTGAAGAAGGAAAACATAATTTGTTTAGTTTTATTTGGATATGAAAAAGATATTCTTCTCATTACCTGTATTTGTTTATTGTCTTATTGAAAACTTTACAGGAATCCCAACTGTCCTGAAAAAACTTCTGGTTTTAGTAAATCCACTTTAGGCAGGACTGAAATGGCTAATGGCTAATTCATTATTATTGTGCAGTCCTTCAAACCTGAACTACTCAGTTCTGTAATTTCAGTATTTACTTTTGAGTGATATCTCAATGTTATAATCAGTACAGATGGTTTGCATAACACTATTACTGCTACTGTTCTCACTACTTCTGATTTGACTAGTTTTCCTTTACTTGTGTTATTTTGTTCTTCAATTATTTCTTTGAGGTATTATTTCAACAGTTCTTGTGCAAGATGTGAAATCTCTCACCTCCTTGACCTCTGTGTCTGTAATATTCATTTAGTACATTTATACAGTCCAGAAAGTAACTGTCTGAAAATACATTTCTCTTGCTACTGTGTATACTTTGGGAAATGATGCAATGATGATTTTAGTAGCAGTTTATGAACATTATTCTAAGTTTGCTAAAGTGGACCCAACCTTGTATGCTGAATATGAAAGATACAGCATTTGATCTTATATTTCTTCTTAATATATACAGTCTTGAGTGCTATGATTAGGATGTCAGTGATTTTCACTTTTGAACTGGTTTTCTGATTAACCCAAAGCAAATGCAATGGGACCATTCCTCAAATTAGAGCAATACTGCGTGAGCACTTCAAACACTTCAAACTCAGTCTTCCCCTTCCACATTTTTACCACCTTTTCCTGCAATAAGTATACAGCTATTATCTCCAGTGCTGTCACTTTACAAGAGTAACAGTCTGAAAGATTGCCATGGATTCTGTGAGTTTTTCTGTGCCTTCATGGGATTAGTTTTATCCATGTTTCTATTCAAATTGTGGCTACAGCTGAAATTTTAAAGGCTTTGATTTTGTCTGAAGATATGTGAACACTGCTTTCTTTTAAATTCATGCCTACCTTTTCCACTAAAGAACTAACAATGGCACGTTTTTCTTATGCATTTTATTGACAGTGGCAGGTCTGAGATTTCTTCTTGCCTGCTATAAAATAATAATGAAGAAAAACCACCCAGCCTTCCATCAGGACAACATTTTTCTTAATATATTCAAGGATCCACAGCTATTATATCAGAAGCCCACTGGTCATTGTAACCAAAGGTACTGTCCAAACTACTCCAAGATGGCTTTATATTTCACAGCATAAGTGACCTGTGAAGTCTTGATCCTGAAATCCGAGTAAACTCTGGTTTTATTTTCATAAAGCTAATCTCTTGAATGGCACACTGAAGAATTTTGAGCTATTACATTAAAATACTGTAATTATGTTCTAACATTCAGTTTTAAAACTAAAAGTAAAAAAAATAAAATAAAACAACCTTTCATAGAGATTCCATAGAAGTTAATGTGCTAAACTTGTTGCTTGTAATTTCATGGCATAACACAATGATAATAGGAGTGAAGATTAAAAATAATGGATTTTTTTCTGATTGCTCATTGCAAATTCTTTGGTTTTAATGTCTTGTAAGTCCAAATTATTTTACTTTTCTGTAATTTTTTTTCCATTTAGCTGTCTCACCATGCAGGTCACCTACAGAAGAAATTGAAGACTTTGTCTTGTTTTAAATAAATTATCAGTACCAATAGCCCTTTACTTTATCTCACTGAATAACTCTGGAATTTTCCAGGGTTACTAAATTTATATGTGTAAATCTTCACACCAGTAAATTCTCACTGAATTAGGAAAATATGTGAGAATATTTAGTTGTTAAAAATCTGAGTGCTGATTGGTCCAAAGGAACCAGGGGTGGAAATTGTAACAGAAATACCTTTAAATTGTTATAACCCATGGTTTGAGTTCCATGTTATAGGAAGTACTATAGCAGGAACCACCTGAACCAGTGGAGGACAAACCTTACAAGAAGCAGTGCAAGTGAAGCAGTGACGACCTGAGCTGGCTTTGGTGCCCAGTAACTCCATGCAACACACCACCTTTCCTGTCCTGAGTGACCACCAGAACAGATGGAGCCCAAAGTCATGCACTAAAATAACTCAATGGACATTTTGTGGATATTTCTTGACATTTTAAAGACATTTCACAAGGGTGGTCCATAGACTAACGGAATGATCACTATGTATTATGTCAAAGGATGGGAAGGGGGTTGGTGCTTAATGAGGATGTATTGGATAGTGTAGGACCTGAGCATGATGTAAATGGTATGGAATAAGGGGTGGAGAAAGTGCTGGTTTTAGCTGGGATAGAATTAATTTTCTTCATAGTAGTTAGTATGGGGTTATGTTTTGGATTTGTGCTAAAAACAGTGTAGATAACACAGTGATGTTTTAGTTACTGCTGAGTAGTGCTTACACAGAGTCAAGGCCTCTTCTGCTTCTCACATGACCCTACCAGCGAGTACGCAGGTGGTGCACAAGAAGCTGGAAGGGGACACAGATGGGACAGCTGACCCCAACTGACCAAAGGGATATTCCATGCCATATGACATCATGCTCAGCATATAAAGGTGTGGGAAGAAGGAAGTGGGGAGATGTTTGGAGTGATGGCGTTTTTCTTCCCAAGTAACCGTCACGCATGATGGAACCCTGCTTTCCTGGAGATGGCTGAACACCTGCCTGCCGATGGGAAGGAGTGAATGAATTCCTTGTTTTATTTTCCTTGTACACAGAGTTTTTGCTTTGCCTATTAAACTGTCTTTATCTCAACCCATGAGTTTTCTCCCTTTTACCCTTCTGATCCTCTCCCCCATCCCACCAGGGGGCAGTGAGTGAGCAGCTGTGTGGTACTTAGTTGCTGGCTGGGGTTAAACCATGACAGTCTGAAAGATAAATGTTTCTCACTCAGGAAAGAAAAAAATGTAAACAGTATTTACCTTAATAAAATTAGGTATTTTACTAAATTTTAAAAAAATGTAGGCAGTTCTTCAGATCTGCCATATTCATATTTCATTTTACATTCTCTCTTTTTAAAAGCAGCCTTTCAAGATGGAGAAGATTATTACGTGATTTGACTGACATAGCCTCCAAGCCCACTGTTGGCTCAGCCAGTCCCTCTTGAATTCTCATAATTATGTTCCCAAAAATTTTGTCCTGACAGAGGAAAAATGTTCCAAAAAGCAACTCAGTGAAGTATGCTGTAGTTTTTATGATAGTGCAGGTTCCTCCAGCTCTACATGTTCAGCCTGGTTAACTGGTGCAAGAGAAAAGCAAAATAATTCAATTTTCTTCCATTTTAATTTATTCCATCCCATTCTACTTTAGAGACAGTTCCACACAAAGGAGGCATTTTCAGACAAAGAGTGACTTTATAACTGTCTAGTTTTGGTAGTGTTTACTTTTCATCTGAAAGCCAAGCTCTTCAGAATATGCATGAAATTCTGTCTCCCTGTAAGTCAGTGAGAAAGCTCCTACTTACTTTACTGAAATTACAATTTCACTGAGGGATTCAGCCTAGCACTTACCAGAAGACCTAGCAGACTGTAGCCTTAAATGCCTCCTTTGCTTGTGTTAGTACCCCAGAAAATCAGTCTGACTGCCACGGGTGGAGCAAGAAATGTGTGTATAGTCTTTTCAGTAGTAATAGTTGGTGATCCCATCCCTTACCCACAACAGGAAAAGCACAGCTGTCTCTTTGGAGCTCACCCTTTCTACTTTCCTATATGTTTTTCTGTAGCAAAAGAAACTGACCTCTGCCCCAGTCTCTCATCCTTCCAGTGAAAAAACATCTATATTTGGCCTAACTGAACATTCAGGGGCACAGATATTTCTGGAGACTAATCAAAACAGGCTGGCTAAAGAACCAAAAATATGTCTTTTCACTGCCAGTCTTTGGTGGGGTTTAATCTGATTTTTTTTTCCACCGAAATTGGTGAAGGCAAGCTGTTCTATCACTATCAGACTTTTCCATGTATGTTTTACAGAGCGTTATATCTTGCTGAAGTGTATTTGCAATTTGTTATAAACAGACTTTGGCTTTCCTCTTATTTATTTCTTTGGATTTTAAAATATTTTAGAATAAAACAGTGTCATTTTATGTTTGTACAATGCCTAAGCATTAGGCATTATAAATACTAGTCCTACTGTCAGTAAAAAGAAAGCTTTCCTACTTTACAGATGTGTTTCTCTTTTCCACAGTTAGAATGACACTGAACAAAAACTGTACTTAGAAGAGCTTGTCTCAGCCACAGGACTCATTTGCCACAGCCTGTATTTTAAATGATTCCTTAACCTCTATAAATGACTGAGTTGAACCCCACACATAAGCACTTTTAAATGTCATAATCTACTCATTAGTGGGAGGAATAGAAAGAGAAAAAAAATCCAAAGAAAGCCTAAGTGAGGACTGATTTTGTATACACTTGCTCACATGTACCTTAGAGTTACAATGCCACAGTTCAAAATAATTACTGAGGAAAGAAAAGGACAGAGAGCTGAGCTGAACTCTGTGAAGTTCAAATGTGCAAACCCTCTCAGCTCCAGAAGACAAGTGACATTCTCTGACTTGGGTGGTGTTGTGGTTTAGCCCCGGTCAGCAACTAAGCACCACACAGCCGCTCGCTCACTCCCCCACCCTTGTGGGATGGGGGAGAGAATTGGAAGGGCCAAAGTAAGAAAACTCGTGGGTTGAGACAAGAACAGTTTAATAATTAGAATAAAACAGCAATAATACTAATATAATGAAAAGGAAAATAATGAGCGAGAGAGAGATGAAACACTGGAAGAAGAGAGGAAAAAAAAAAAAAAACAAAACCAAAACTAAACAACAAGTGCTGCAACCGCTCACCACCCGCCGACCGACGCTGCCGGTCCCCGAGCCGCGATCGCTGCCTCCCCCAGCCAATTTCCCCCAGTTAATATACTGGGCATGACGTCACATGATATGGAATACCCTTTGGCCAATTCGAATCAGCTCTCCTGGTTGTATCCCCTCCCCTCCCGGCTTCTTGTGCACCTGGCAGAGCATGGGAAGCTAAAAAGTCCTTGACTAGTGTAAACACTACCCAGCAACAACTAAAACACCAGGGTGTTATCAACATTATTTACATACCAAGTCTAAAACACAGCACTATGCTAGCTACAGTGAAGAAAAATCAACTATCCCAGCTAAAACCATGACAGTATCCACCCCTTATTCCATACCATTTACGTCATGCTCAGGTCTCATACTATCCAATATGACCTCAATAACCACCACCCGCCTCCCCATCCTTTGATGACATAGGTAGATATCATTTATCATTCCCGTAGTCTATGGACCATCCCTGTAGAACATCTGTAGAGGGTCCACACATGTCCATTGAGTTCATTCAGTCCATAACTTTGGGCTCCATCTATCGTAACAGTCTTTCAAGGCCGGAGAGATGGTCTGCGTGGTGTTGGATTGTTGCATGCTGAAGCCAGTCTTTGTCCCACCACCGCTACACGTTGCTTGGTTCAATCAAAGTTCATTCTTCATTAATTTTGGAAATTCTTACTATGATACCATCGATACAGCATATAGCAACCATAGGAGTGATGACATACAATATCATATAGCAATTAACAGCATACCGTTCAGTTCATTGGCTATTTTCACCCAAAATCAAATCCCCTTGAGGCACACATCGAACTCCTCCATCCTCCCGCATCACCCACCAAGTGCACCCAGGTCCTCGAGCAAAAGCAATCCCACGAATGGGTTTGCCTTTGCCTGAGACAGGAATAACCCAGATGGTTTTCCCCAGCATATTTTTTACATGCACTACGGGGACTTTATCCCCTTCCACAGTACGTAAGAGTTCTGACTGGGCAGGCCCAGCTCGATTGGCAGATCCCCTAGTGTTGACTAACCAGGTGGCTTTTGCTAAATGTGTATCCCAGTGTTTGAATGTCCCACCCCCCATTGCTCTCAGTGTAGTCTTTAACAGTCCATTGTATCATTCAATTTTCCCAGAGGCTGGTGCATGATAGGGGATGTGATACACCCACTCAATGCCGTGCTCTTTGGCCCAGGTGTCTATGAGGTTATTTCAGAAATGAGTCCCGTTGTCTGACTCAATTCTTTCTGGGGTGCCATGTCACCATAAAACTTGTTTTTCAAGGCCCAGGATAGTGTTCCGGGCGGTGGCATGGGGCACGGGATATGTTTCCAGCCATCCGGTGGTTGCTTCCACCATTGTAAGCACATGGCGCTTGCCTTGGCGGGTTTGTGGCAGTGTGATATAACCAATCTGCCAGGCCTCCCCATATTTATACTTCAGCCATCGTCCTCGATATCACAGAGGTTTTATCCGCTTGGCTTGTTTAATTGCAGCGCATGTTTCACATTCATGGATGACCTGTGCAATAGTGTCCATGGTCAAGTCCACCCCTCGATCACGAGCCTATCTATGTGTTGCATCTCCCCCTTCATGGCCTGAGGTGTCATGGGCCCACCGAGCTATAAATAGTTCACCTTTATGTTGCCAGTCTAGATCTACTTGAGCCACTTCAATCTTAGCAGCCTGATCCACCTGTTGGTTGTTCTGATGTTCTTCAGTGGCCCGACTCTTGGGCACGTGAGCATCCATATGACGTACCTTCAAAACCAGGTTCTCCACCTGGGCAGCAATATCTTGCCACAGTGCAGCAGCCCAGATGGGTTTGCCTCTGCGCTGCCAGTTGTTCTGCTTCCACTGCTGTAACCACCCCCACAGGGCATTTGCCACCATCCATGAGTCAGTATAAAGATAGAGCACTGGCCATTTTTCTCGTTCAGCAATGTCTAAAGCCAGCTGGATGGCCTTTACTTCTGCAAACTGACTCGATTCACCTTCTCCTTCAGCACTTTCTGCGACTTGCCGTATAGGACTCCATACAGCTGCCTTCCATCTCTGATGCTTTCCCACCAGACGACAAGACCCATCAGTGAACAGGGCATATTGCTTCTCATTTTCTGGCAGTTTGTTATACAGTGGGGCCTCTTCAGCACGTGTCACCTCCTCCTCTGGTGACATTCCAAAATATTTGCCTTCTGGCCAGTCCATGATCACTTCCAAGATTCCTGGGCGACTGCGGTTTCCTATTCGAGCCCGTTGGCTGATCAGTGTGACCCACTTACTCCACGTAGCATCAGTTGCATGATGTGTAGAGGGGACCTTCCCTTTGAACATCCAGCCCAGCACCGGCAGTCGAGGTGCCAGGAGGAGCTGTGCTTCAGTACCGATCACTTCTGAAGCAGCTCGAACCTCTTCATATGCTGCCAATATCTCTTTTTTCAGTTGGAGTGTAGCGCGCTTCGGACCCTCTGTATCCCCGACTCCAGAACCCTGGGGGCCGACTTCGGGTCTCCCCTGGTGCTTTCTGCCAGAGGCTCCAGGTAGGGCCATTCTCCCCGGCTACAGTGTAGAGCACATTTTTTACATCTTGTCCTGCCCGGACTGGCCCAAGGGCTACTGCATGAACTATCTCCTGCTTTATCTGTTCAAAGGCCTGTCGTTGCTCAGGGCCCCATTTGAAATCGTTCTTCTTCCGGGTCACTTGATAGAGAGGGCTTACAATCAGACTGTAATTTGGAATATGCATTCTCCAAAAACCGACGACGCCTAAAAAAGCTTGTGTTTCCTTTTTCCTAGTTGGTGGAGACATGGCGGTTATTCTGTTGATCACATCCATTGGGATCTGCTGACGTCCATCTTGCCATTTTATTCCCAAAAACTGAATCTCCTGTGCAGGTCCCTTCACTTTACTTTGTTTTATGGCAAAACCAGCCTTCAGAAGGATTTGGACTATTTTCTTCCCTTTCTCAAAAACATCTTCTGCTGTGTTGCCCCACACGATGATGTCATCAATGTACTGAAGGTGTTCCGGAGCTCCACCCTGTTCCAGTGCAGTATGGATCAGTCCATGGCAAATGGTAGGGCTGTGTTTCCACCCCTGGGGCAGTCGATTCCAGGTGTACTGGACACCCCTCCAAGTGAAAGCAAACTGTGGCCTGCACTCTGCTGCCAAAGGGCTTGAGAAGAATGCATTAGCGATATCAATTGTGCCATACCACTTGGCTGCCTTTGACTCCAGTTCGTATTGAAGTTCTAGCATGTCCGGCACGGCAGCACTCAGTGGCGGAGTGACTTCGTTCAGGCCACGATAGTCTACTGTTAGTCTCCACTCTCCATTAGACTTCCGCACTGGCCATATGGGACTGTTAAAGGGTGAACGGGTCTTACTGATCACTCCTTGCCTCCCCAGTCGCCGAATGAGCTCATGGATGGGAATCGGGGACTCTCGGTTGGTGCGGTATTGCCGCCAGTGCACTGTTGTGGTGGCAATTGGCACCTGTTGTTCTTTGACCCTCAGCAACCCCACAACAGAAGGGTCCTTCGAAAGACCGGGCAAAGTAGACAGCTGTTTAATTTCCTCCGTCTCCAAGGCAGCTATACCGAAAGCCCACCTGTACCCTTTTGGGTCCTTGAAATACCCTCTCCTGAGGTAGTCTATGCCAAGGATGCACGGAGCCTCTGGGCCAGTCACAATGGGGTACTTTTGCCACTCATTCCCAGTTAGGCTCACTTCAGCCTCCAATACAGTTAGCTCTTGGGATCCCCCTGTCACTCCAGCAATACAAATGGGTTCTGCCCCTACATAGCTTGATGGCATTAGGGTGCGCTGTGAACCGGTGTCCACTAGAGCCTTATACTCCTGTGGGTCAGATGTGCCAGGCCATCGGATCCACACAGTCCAGTAAACCCGGTTGTCCCTTTCCTCCCCCTGGCTGGAGGCAGGGCCCCTCTAATTCCAACTGCAGAATTTGCAACCCACTTCTTGTGAATGGGAATCAGAAGTCTCTCTATTAAGATCACGGATAGAATCAGCGCTTCTACTCCTCTGTCTGGAGAACTGCCTACTGGAAACTGGAGCAGCAACTCTCCTGGAGGTCCCCCCTTGAGTGGTTGTTTTTCCTTGCAGCTCACGTACCCGTGCCTCCAGGGTCGAGGTAGGTTTTCCATCCCACTTCCTCATGTCCTCTCCATGGTCACGCAGGTAAAACCATAGGGTGCCCCGTGGTGTGTATCTTCTCTCTTGAGCAGGATGCTTACTCCTAATGGCTGAGATAGTCTTCCATACAGGTAGGGAGTAGGACATATCTTCTTTGAGCTGCTGGACCTCTTGGGGCAATTTCTCCACAGAGGAGATGAGGGAGGAAGAGAGATGTGCTTCATAATCCCGGAGTTTATCAATCACATCCCCTACCATTGGTGCCTCTTCATCTTTCCAGGACATTACTGCCAGGGAGTTTACATGGGATGATGGTGCGCTCCGTACAAACTTCCGCCACATAGGTCGTGAGCACTGCGCTTCATCTGGATCTTTGGATGACTGTTCACTACCCAGGTCACCATAAATCACCTCAAGCACAGCTAATTCTCTCAGGTACTGGATACCTTTCTCCATGGTGGTCCATTTTCCAGGGCGATATAGAACATCTCCCTTGAAGGGATACCTTTCTTTCACAGCAGACACGAGTCGCCTCCAGAGGCTGAGGCCTTGTGTCCCTTTTCCAATTGCTTTGTCAATGCCCCCGTCCCTAGAAAGGGATCCCAGTTGTTTGGCTTCCTTACCCTCTCATTCCAGGCTACTGGCCCCGTTATCCCAGCATGAGAGCAGCCAGGTGACAACATGCTCACCTACATGACGGCCGAAATCTTTTCGTATATCTCGCAGCTCACTTAAGGATAGGGATCGGATAGTTTCCGTCTCTTGTACAAGTTCTTCCTCTTCCTTCTCCTCTCTTAGTAACGGCACTCTTTCTCCATCATCCTTTTCAAAACGAGTTGACTTTCTCTTCAAAGATTTCTTCTTTTGTATAGGGGCAACTGATACTGGCACGGGTTGATTCTCTGATTCAGCCGCAGTGTCCGTCATGGGTGTTTGAGTGGTCACAGTGCCTGTCGTCGGGCTTGGAGCCACCGCAGTGCCTGTTGTGGGGGTTTGAGGGGCCACAGTGCTTGTCGCTGGGCTTGGAGCTGCTGCAGCGCCTGTTGTGAGGGTTTGAGGGGCCACAGTGCTTGTCGCTGGGCTTGGAGCTGCTGCAGCGCCTGTTGTGGGGGTTTGAGGGGCCACAGTGCTTGTCGCTGGGCTTGGAGCTGCTGCAGCGCCTGTTGTGGGGGTTTGAGGGGCCACAGTGCTTGTCGCTGGGCTTGGAGTAGCCGCAGGGCCTGTCGTTTTCCCTTGGTGGTGCTGAATACTGTTGAATAGGGCTCGGTAGGCATGGGCCAGGCCCCAACACATTGCAATGATTTGTATCTCTCTGGAATTGCTAGGGTGACAGCATACTTCCTCCAAATATTCTACTAATTTTTCAGGATTCTGCACTTGTTCAGGGGTGAAGTACCAAAACACTGGAGGTGCCCACCGTCTCAGGCATTTGCCCATACTATCCCACATACCCTGCCACCCATAATTATCGAGCCTTGGGGCAGATCTCTGGATGATATTCTTGAATTGCTTATTAACCTTAGACAAAACCGAAACAATCTGCCATAGGAATATCAACAGATGTATCTTAACTACCCAAGGATGTTCAAGAGACTGAAAAGTTGTTGTAATGAAGGAGAAGACATTACAGAAGATGGTAGCTAAGGTGCCATTCTGTATTTCCTCCATAAAGAACCTCTCAGAAGAGGAGGTATAATTGCTAATTGTCTCCATGAGGTGGTAGTCGAAGTACAGTAACGGCTTCCATGCAAGACCCAAATAACCGATAAAACTCAAGGCCAGTGTTTTAATAACAAATCTCTAACCACTGCAGAGCACAGCAAACTACAAAACCCAATGCCAATCTTTAACATGTACTTCAAAATCAGCATGGTGTAGGTCTGACTACTAATATCGAGAACAGATGAATCAATGCTGTGACCAGCAACTGTTATTATCTCAAACCCTTTGTGCCCCACATTGGGCGCCAAAAAGGACTGTTGTGGTTTAGTCCCGGTCAGCAACTAAGCACCACACAGCCGCTCGCTCACTCCCCCACCCTTGTGGGATGGGGGAGAGAATCGGAAGGGCCAAAGTAAGAAAACTCGTGGGTTGAGATAAGAACAGTTTAATAATTAGAATAAAACAGCAATAATACTAATATAATGAAAAGGAAAATAATGAGCGAGAGAGAGATGAAACACTGGAAGAAGAGAGGAAAAAAAAAAAAAAAAAACAAAAACAAAACTAAACAACAAGTGCTGCAACCGCTCACCACCCGCCGACCGACGCTGCCGGTCCCCGAGCCGCGATCGCTGCCTCCCCCAGCCAATTTCCCCCAGTTAATGTACTGGGCATGACGTCACATGATATGGAATACCCTTTGGCCAATTCGAATCAGCTCTCCTGGTTGTATCCCCTCCCCTCCCTGCTTCTTGTGCACCTGGCAGAGCATGGGAAGCTGTAAAGTCCTTGACTAGTGTAAACACTACCCAGCAACAACTAAAACACCAGGGTGTTATCAACATTATTTACATACCAAGTCTAAAACACAGCACTATGCTAGCTACAGTGAAGAAAATCAACTATGCCAGCTAAAACCATGACAGGTGGGAATTTGCATAATATAGGAAAGCTATTTTCTTATCTTCACATAATTGTGCTTGGTCTGGAATGATAAATTTTCAAGGAGAATTTCAAAATACTTGCGAAAAAAAGGGCTGATCTTGAACCTCTGCAATCCCATATCCATTTGGGATGCACATCAGGGGACTCTTAAACATCTGACACACCTCTAACACTGCTTACATGCCAATGATCGACTTCTTAAATAGCTACCACAGACAAATAATTAAACATAAGTTTAGAAGAAACAGAAATCATTAGCGAAATCATCTTAATTATTGAGGGCAAATCATGTTTTGATACAAGGTCATACTGTGCAATTATGTGTTGCTGAGGTCATGTTTGTTGGAAGAACTATTTCAGAAAGCACAGGTGTGCATCAGGCAAACAAAGCTATTTTAACAATCTATGTTTTTTTGTTTTTTTTTTTTCTCGTACAACATATTGCTTTTATATGTCCATATGGATTCTGCAAAGAACCAAGAAGATTAAACTGGGTATGATCAGTAGCTGTAGGTATCTCAGAGGCTTGAAAGAGTCCTATTACTTACATCCTTTGCGTCACCTTCTATGATAGCAATGTACATTGTAGGTTTGAAGAATGCATGCTAATGATGAAATAGGATTTTTTAACATCAAAGATGAATAGAATTTTACTGAATCCCTGAAAGATTTTTGAAAGTTAATACTGCTGCAAAATAACACTAAGAAAACCTTGGTTTGTTTTTTGTGATTTTTTTTTTTTTCCTTTTCTTTTTCTCCCCCACTTCCCTTTCAGATAAAAAACTGAATATTCAAAGGGTCTAATTTTCCAAAAGGTGAGTAATCCAATTTCACTCATTTTCTGTAAGTACCATATTAAGAAAAACTTAATCTTGGGCCAAGAAGGCTCTTAGGCATCAAGACACTTTCCAATATTCTATTCTATGATGTCTAAGACATTGTAGACTTAAGGCTTTGATATATCTCTAATGCAATTTCCTAGTTGCCAACTTGGGATAGTATTTTACTTCTTTCAGTACAGCAGCATTATGAGAACAAATACATAAAACAGTAAAGTTATTCTCATGCTTCAGTAATGAGAAGAATATAGTGCTGGCACAGGTGAGTCCAAGCTATGAATAATTTTACTGGAGGTAAGCCAACGGATTCAAAGTTATGTACCAAGTATCACAAGACATCTGTATAATGATGCTTGAAAATTTACTTTAATGCAGATTCACTTGTTTATGCTATGATTCAAAAGATTGTAAAATAACATGCAACCATTTAACATCCACTTGAATTACTATACACTGTGATTAATGTTATTAAATAAAAACAAAAGCTTTTAATGAGACTCCTCACACTTTTCCAATTCTTACTAGTTCTATAGAAAAAAAAAAAACTAGTATTAAGTTTTTTTTTGTTCTCTGAACATTTTCAGCTGCAGAATTTGGCTAAAAACTTTTAACTTTGAAGCCATCTATGAAATGTAATAGACAAGAAAAGACACAGACTGCTTTTTTTTTCCCGTCTTTGTACAATTGTCCTTGGCAAGATGAAATAAGTGAAATTAATCATGTGCTGTCATCATTATTGAGCAAGTTCTGATGGTTTTAGCTTGAGGTTAAGGTTAGAAAATCTCTCTGAATACTACAGCTTTCTTTCTCTCTCCATATCTCAGGCTGAAATATACTTTTTTAAAAATCTTTCTCCCTCCCTCCAAATCGATGCAATCAGATTTTGCTGAAAAAGTGAAAAATTATTTTCTTCAGCTTTTGTGTGTTTCTCTGAAAACAAAAAAAACTCTTGACATTTTCTTGAACTCTTGAGGTAAAATTCCATATTATTTATCTAGGGGTTCTGTCTTCACATCTGAAAGCAGACTGCCTGATCTTTTCCCTTATGGTAGACTTATTTACTGATTAATATTACTGTACTATTATCATACTACTACTACTTTTTATTTCTGCACACAGTTTCAGTTTTGCACACATAGAAAAATATTCTGTTAATCACTTTTTTTCCAAAGTATGACTGGAGCAATGCTATACATTTCAGAAAAATGATGCTACAGAAATTCAAAGTATTTGTAGTGTAACAATACTGGTATCAGATATAGTTGTCAGAGGCAGATCTCAATCCATTCATTATAAAATGAGGCTGAAAATAAACTCACATGCTGGCAAGTGCTGTGGTAAAATCTCAGGGTAGTCCATATTCATCAAGGTCAGGAATTTATGTGTACATGTCACACCTCTTATTCAGTTTGCTTTGACAGTTTTGCTTTACCTAGAAACCTAACTACAGGGTAGGAAGAGTGATGTGGCTTGGGAACATGATGAGAGACACATCTGGACCTGAGAACCCGTAAGTATGCCCAGTAATACAATAACATGCAGCCAGAAGAGATTAAAAAGTAAATAAATAAATAAACTCAGGATAGTTACATAAACTTCCTTTATGAAATTAATTGAAAAGAGACTGAAAATACCCACAATTTTAAAGGCAGGAAAGGAAAATAATCAAAGAAAGAAATAAATTGTGTGAAAAGTGACCCTTGGAAGTCATTTTCTCTAGTGAAGATAAGAATAGAAACATTCATACCTTTAATTTTAAATAAGGTTCTTAGTGACCTGTATTGTGAGGAAGAGAATGATACAAGCATATGTTGATGAATGGTTTGTTTATACGTCTGTTAATAATTTAGAAGCATATGTTAAAAGGAATTCAAGAT
Organism: Morus bassanus; assembly: GCA_031468815.1. Lineage (NCBI taxonomy): Eukaryota > Metazoa > Chordata > Aves > Suliformes > Sulidae > Morus > Morus bassanus. The sequence continues at coordinate 51,836,537 of CM062568.1, read as the reverse complement.
TAGGCCATTTAACTCCAATATAAATCTGTACATGTGCATTCAGATCAGTTGCCTAAACATAGGTGTCCAGTGCCATCTTCTTCACCTGAAACTGTTCCACGTATATTCCATCTGCCTTTCCAGAGAGGGCAGGTCTCCTGCAGTCTTGTGCCATACCTGCCAGACTTGTGCAGACCTCAGATGTCACTAAACATATATATGTGAACATGTTAATAAAGCCCCTAATCAGTATAGGTAATGGAGCTTAAGAGCTATTCAGCTGACCAAATGAAGGTGCCTAATTTAGGGAGACATGAGCAGCTTTCAAGGTAACATTGATCATACTGACTGAAGGCTTATATATAGGCATTTTTGTACCATCTGAGATACAGAGAATCTGAGACAGATGCTTATGGCTGGCAGATGAGACCTGCAGAGAATCCATACCTTTCACACAAAACCTAAGAACATTTCAAAATGTATTGGTTTTCTGTCTATGGGCAAGTTAGCACTGAATGCAGTGATCTTTATAAGTCCCTTTGAACTTGAGATATTCTATGATTCTATGAAATGTAAGTGGCTTGCATACATGTCTACATAGAGAAATGTATGCGTGTGTGATTTTTTGACAAACTGAATCCCAACTATTATGACTAAAGCAAACAGTCAGTAGGAGTGTGGCAAATAGTTCACGTTCTCTGTTATACAATTTTTCCATTTAGGTTTCTTTTCCATTAAATTTCCTTAATGTACATTAGAGTCCATCTTGTTTCATGCCAGTTTTAGTTAGGGCATGATTTGAATGCCTACACCTAACTGTTTACAGCATGAAGATGTTTGTGGGTAAACTGCTGATCCTCTAGATGCTCCTCCAAAAGGCAGAGGTTCCTGTATAATCCTGCCACACTGTGTGGATGTTTCAGGTACCTTATAACACAAATGGCAATGGATGCTTATGTAGGCAAGGAAATTGAACCCTTAATGTTTAACTGTGGAAAAACACTTAAGGGTCTTGATGATGACCTCACCACACAAAAATAGCACTAATTATATGTAACACACCAACTCAAAAAGGCTTCCTTGCACATTAGATGTTGCAACCTTTACAGCATTTATTTTGTTGTCATTGCTGCTGTCTATTAAGCCATGACAAAGATAATAAGGCTTAGCACAGTCAATAGATTTTTTTTTTTTTTTCCACAAACTTCATGCATTACAAATGCAAGCAATATTCTTAACTGATATTCCTGGAGTAAGAAGATACAGTGGGTTAACAAGCCACTGACCTGATTCTCACTTACACTCAGTTGATACAGAATGCCATTGTACTCATGTCAGATTCACTTAAAATGAAATGAAACATTTCTAGGGCTACTTCACACTGTGAAATTACGCAAAGAAAATAAAGACTTGGATTTTCACCGCAGTATGCTTTTGCAGAATCCTGACTAGAGTTACATTCACAGAAAGTTAGAAGAAGTTACTGAAATTCTACCCAGTGAACCTAAGGGAAGAATGCTACTCACTGTTTCAAAACCTGTTTTAGGATTTCTGTTTATTTCATGTTGTGTAGGCTAAAACATAAGGGACAGTGCAGACTGGAGTCTCACTTAGATAGTTGAATGTTTGAAGTAAGAAGTATGCTTAAAAAATATTTTTTATTTTATTTTACTGTATCAGACTCGAATGGTTTGATTTTCAGCTCCCAAGAAGAAGGGCAAATGCAGTTCTGTAGACATTTCAAAACAATACCCTCATAAATGGTGCAAATTGGTTACCTACAAGTCCAGCAAAGAAATTAAGGATCAGGTACCACATCAATGACGTAAGTGGTCAAAGGGCTGTTTGAAAAGCATAATTCAATCTAAACTTTTATAAAGTTGGAAGAACTATTTTGGATTGTAAGCTTTATAATCTAGCATCCCGAAGATTTTTTTTTTAGAATTCTGCCAGTTTTTATAACAGATTAATGTAAAATGGAAGGGAAAAATGTTCTTTTATGTAGAAGATGTATAAAAATAAATTTTAGAATTCTTCATGCATAGAGAATGCATTTTATCAAAATTTAAAACAAAAACAAAACCAGATAAAAACCACAAAACCAACCAGCAACATAAAACCAAAGACACTCTATTGTGCAGGAACAATCTGCAGTAAATTTCTGTCATGCTTTAAGTATGTTAGTGGAGGACCTTTTTTTAAGCAGTTTGAGACCTTTCTTTCTCGTCCATAGAAATTGCATTGGTTTAAAATGCAGTTTTCCTGAAAATAGAAAGAAATTATGTAAGAAATGTTTAGTAAGTGTTCTGTACCAGGGGCGGGGGTGGGGAGCTGAGAGAGAGTGGCGGAAACGTTGCTGGTTTCTTTCTGGCTTTTAATAAGAAAGGTCTAACAACAAATAACAAGATAAAAATCTGAGTTTAATAACACAAAATAATAAGAAGAATACAGATAACAAGTAAATCTTACATATCTTCATATCTGGGGAACCTATTTGTGCATTACTCGTGCAGCATCAGATGGACAATGGATGGATTTTCCACTTTATGCTATGCAGATCCACAGATCCCTCAATGGAGAGAAGTTCTTCTTTTTTGGTCATTTGAGCTATTACATAATTTTCTTGTCATAAAGGATGTTCACATGAGAACTTTTGGCTACACTTTTAGATAAAGGCAAGGCTATGCAGGTGGTGTAATTGCCAGTAGGAACTGGCAGCTGTCTGGAGGTTCCTTGTTCTAAGTTTATCCTGTGGCCAAGAGATCTGTGCATCCCAACACAGCCTGAATGCCATGCTGGACATGGAGCACAGTGCATCAGAAGTTTTCATCTACTCAGATTAACTGTATTGTGGATAACTAATTCCTCAATATACAGCAGCTTCTGGGTCAGGATCATTATAGTGACTTAAACTATTTTGGAAATTAAGATCATCTAAAAATCTCCAAGATAATTAAGTATTTATCCTTTAGGTATATTTAAAATTTAGAGAAAAATATGAAAAAGCTATAAACAATGTCATGTTTTAGACAGTGTAACTGAGTCTGAATATCCCCTAAGGACAAATTTAGCATAAGCAATTTAAATGGACTTCAAACTTTTCTGAAATGCCCCCTACATAAATGCAGTTTAGTTCACAGGAGTGGTGAAAGGAGAACCCTTTGATAAGGAAAAATATTATTATAGTCTTATGAAGTTAGATATAAAAAGTCTGTTCTCTCCACTGCCATTCACCATAATTATATTGCTCTATGGATACTTTGACTGAATACTTCAAGATCAGCAAAGATGGCAGGATCTCATTCTAAATTTCAGTAAAACTCCCATAAGATAGGAGATGTGTATGTAAGATTTAGTTTTATAGTAAAAAATCCAATAACTAACTTATGCCTTCATCTTCAGGATAAGAGTGATATGAAAAAGGACAGATTTGTAGCCTGGATAAAATTATCAGTGCAGCAGTCTGAATGTGTACATAAGTGTCACTATGTTCCTCGTTATTTTACAAAAAACCTCAGTGGTACATTAGCCACACAATGGGGGTTGCTAAGAAACTAAAAACTAACCCTTTGACAATAATGGAAGATTACTTGTAACCACAAGAAAAGAACACTTAAGGGTTTAGTAAAGAAAATTTATGTTCTAATTTTTCCTTTTTCCTTAGAAAAAAATACACTTATTTTTGGTCTCATACTTACACCTTGCCTTTTAAGTCAATCCTTATTTTAATTTGTTTCATTGTTAAAAAGAGAATTTTTTTTTAAGTGTTGTATAAAACATGGAGTAGCCATATACTTTTCTCTGTTAAAGGCTATTTATTTAAAAGGAAGATTTCTATCCTGTATATACAAACAGCTACCAAAGAATCTATTTAAGAAGTGAAGACTTTTGCGTTACAGATGTCCAGATCAAACCCTTTTTAGTGTTAGACTTTTTAGAGACAGAAGAAATCACTGATCAGGCAGGTATTGTATTGTTTTGTGAGGTACACATATGGTTAACAAAAGGTAGCTACCTTTTCCAGTCAGAATGAGGAAGATTTGTAATTAAATCATCATTTCTCTGATATGGACTGGATTTTGGTTATAGAATTGATGTTCATTCCCAAGAATTACACTAGTCTAATGTTTAATGTTAAAATTCAGATATGACTTACTAAACCATAGTTAAGCTGGAATAACAGGTCTCAGACAGCATGTATTAGTTCTTAAAGGAGTAGATGGTCTAAAGAGGTAGAAATGGTATATATCAGTTGTCATGCATTTTCCTTCACTGAAAATTTTTTTTGGAATTAGGCATAAAATCATTAGGGAACAGCTGAATACAGAGTTTTAAAGAAATTACTTTGAAACATAAAGAACTGTATTAAGGATTATAGCCTTTAAACACTTTCCTATATTTTATAATATTGAATTTTACCTTTTATCTATTTATTATAGTATTAATTTAATTTTGGGTCTAAGAAGTCTATAGAAATATGGACATAAAAATAGGCTTTGATTGAGGTATCCCAGCACATTAATACACTTATCCGCATCCAAGAAAAATAAAAAAATATATTTTTTGTAACATTGGTTCTAACTGGAACTAAAATACAACATTTATATGTGACTAATAATGCATTGTGGTTTTATTTCTTAAAGTATACATAAGCAATATTTTTTTAAGAAAATATCTTCAACTGTATGTATTTGCTTAAATGTGTTTGTTTCTATTTTCTACAGGGTTGGATAACATTTCTGTTGTACATACACACATGTATGGCAGCTATGTTTTAAAATATTGATAGATATGTCACCTGCATACTTTATTGAAAGATGGAGTCCTAAGGAGCTATTATAGCACTGTGCTGTTTGCTCAGTGGGCTGAAAAAATATACTTATTTCTGCCTACTTTAATATTTGTATAAACTTCTGTTTACTAGGCTGAAAAGCTTTCCTAATAGGAAAAAAAAAATACAAAAGAGAAAATTAATGAAGAGTTTTCTATTAGGAGCTCTAGAACACTAAATTTCAGCATATATAATGAAAATGTTACAGAACCTCAACATCAGTATGACAAACTTTTATTTTTCTACTTTTTTTTCCTAATTTTCTGCTACCTTCAGGAGTTCTGTGCTCACAGGCTGATATAACACCATCCATCCATAGAGAGACCTTGGATTTATGGATTTTGTGAGGGTCATGAAGCCAGAAACTCCTGTGTTCTTATCTCTCTTTGCCAATTACTTGTGTGGTCCTCAGCCAATTTACTACTTCACATCTCAGTTTCAGCATCTGAAAAATGGGATGATAGCTACCTACCACACAAGGCTAAAGTGCCATTCATTAGCCTATCTTTAAACAATTCCTTGAATATTTAGTTTAGGAGATGGAGCTGTGTGGTTTCACTTCATGTTAATTGCAGAAGGACCTTTGTAGAAGTACCTGATATATTTGTAAGCAGAATAGTATCCTTGAAAGGCTGTGCATGCTGACTCTGTTGACAAGGTAACCTACTCACTCTGATGTCACAGGGGAATTTTGGTGGGAAAGATGCAAAAAAAGAACCATAACACTCTGTGACATATAATTTTGAATTTATTTATTAAACTGGACGGGTAAAGTTTTCTATTCCGTGGCACACGTATTTCACACTCCCACAGGTCAAAGTCCAGCCCTTCCAGTCTACCCTCAGTCCACAGAGCACTTGCCCAAACAGCGTGACCTGTCTGAGTCCTGTCTGAAGGCCTGGCCCCTATGCAGAAGGACTCAGCCTTTGACATGAGTCAGATGTCGGTGGATGGGTTCCCTCTAGGAGCTATTGCCTTAACGATCTATTACTTTCTATATTAGATTGCAGCATAAACTGCCAATGGCTTCACTAATCATGTAGCACTGGCTCATTTTCTTTTACCTTTTTCATCTCTAAGGCCACTTTAATGGTTGTCACCATGTTTTCTACCACTCTCTGTGTCCTTCCCCAAATTTGTTATAAGAAATTTGATTTTAGCAACAGTTGCATAACAAAGTTAATCTTCTGCTACTTTGTTTTTCTGCTCATATCAGATTAATCCAGTCAGTTAGAGCTGGGCAGGTATAGTCAAGGTCTCATTTATTTAAGCAGTGCTTTCAGGTAGACTTTACCTTGGGAAGTTGCTTGTAAGTGTAAATATATGTCCAATGCTTCTTCATTCAAATTACAGAATATTTACCTAATTATCTTTGGGGATATAAGTAGATACCGTTACGATATCATACCTGTGCCTGAGTGCTCTTCAGCTGCAGATCATGGTCACCTAGATTTACCATTTTATAAGTGAGAAGGCAACCTGTGATACACGTTTAAACTCCTACTATAGGCAATGGAAATCCAGAAGAGAATGCAGTTGCCTAATGTTGTGGTTTAGCCCGGGTCAGCAACTAAGCACCACACAGCCGCTCGCTCACTCCCCCACCCTTGTGGGATGGGGGAGAGAATCGGAAGGGCCAAAGTAGAAAACTCGTGGGTTGAAATAAGAACAGTTTAATAATTAAAATAAAACAGCAATAACAATAATATAATGAAAAGGAAAATAATGAGCGAGAGAGAGATGAAACACTGGAAGAAGAGGAAAGAAAAAGGGAAAAAAAACCCCACAACTAAACAACAAGTGCTGCAACCACTCACCACCCGCCGACCGACGCTGCCAGTCCCGCAGCCGTGATCGCTGCCTCCCCCAGCCAATTTCCCCCAGTTAATATACTGGGCATGACGTCACATGATATGGAATACCCTTTGGCTAATTCGAATCAGCTCTCCTGGTTGTATCCCCTCCCCTCCCGGCTTCTTGTGCACCTGGCAGAGCATGGGAAGCTAGGAAGTCCTTGACTAGTGTAAACACTACCCAGTAACAACTAAAACACCAGGGTGTTATCAACATTATTTGCATACCAAGTCTAAAACACAGCACTATACTAGCTACAGTGAAGAAAGTCAACTATCCCAGCTAAAACCATGACAGTATCCACCCCTTATTCCATACCATTTACGTCATGCTCAGGTCTCACACTATCCAATATGACCTCAATAACCACCACCTGCCTCCCCATCCTTTGATGACATACGCAGATATCATTTATCATTCCCGTAGTCTATGGACCATCCCTGTAGAACATCTGTAGAGGGTCCACACATGTCCATTGAGTTCATTCAGTCCATAACTTTGGGCTCCATCTATCGTAACAGTCTTTCAAGGCCGGAGAGATGGTCTGCGTGGTGTTGGATTGTTGCATGCTGAAGCCAGTCTTTGTCCCACCACCGCTACACGTTGCTTGGTTCAATCAAAGTTCATTCTTCATTAATTTTGGAAATTCTTACTATGATACCATCGATACAGCATATAGCAACCATAGGAGTGATGACATACAATATCATATAGCAATTAACAGCATACCGTTCAGTTCATTGGCTATTTTCACCCAAAATCAAATCCCCTTGAGGCACACATCGAACTCCTCCATCCTCCCGCATCACCCACCAAGTGCACCCAGGTCCTCGAGCAAAAGCAATCCCACGAATGGGTTTGCCTTTGCCTGAGACAGGAATAACCCAGATGGTTTTCCCCAGCATATTTTTTACATGCACTACAGGGACTTTATCCCCTTCCACAGTACGTAAGAGTTCTGACTGGGCAGGGCCAGCTCGATTGGCAGATCCCCTAGTGTTGACTAACCAGGTGGCTTTTGCTAAATGTGTATCCCAGTGTTTGAATGTCCCACCCCTCATTGCTCTCAGTGTAGTCTTTAACAGTCCATTGTATCGTTCAATTTTCCCAGAGGCTGGTGCATGATAGGGGATGTGATACACCCACTCAATGCCGTGCTCTTTGGCCCAGGTGTCTATGAGGTTATTTCGGAAATGAGTCCCGTTGTCTGACTCAATTCTTTCTGGGGTGCCATGTCACCATAAAACTTGTTTTTCAAGGCCCAGGATAGTGTTCCGGGCGGTGGCATGGGGCACGGGATATGTTTCCAGCCATCCGGTGGTTGCTTCCACCATTGTAAGCACATGGCGCTTGCCTTGGCGGGTTTGTGGCAGTGTGATATAACCAATCTGCCAGGCCTCCCCATATTTATACTTCAGCCATCGTCCTCGATATCACAGAGGTTTTATCCGCTTGGCTTGTTTAATTGCAGCGCATGTTTCACATTCATGGATGACCTGTGCAATAGTGTCCATGGTCAAGTCCACCCCTCGATCACGAGCCTATCTATGTGTTGCATCTCCCCCTTCATGGCCTGAGGTGTCATGGGCCCACCGAGCTATAAATAGTTCACCTTTATGTTGCCAGTCTAGATCTACTTGAGCCACTTCAATCTTAGCAGCCTGATCCACCTGTTGGTTGTTCTGATGTTCTTCAGTGGCCCGACTCTTGGGCACGTGAGCATCCATATGACGTACCTTCAAAACCAGGTTCTCCACCTGGGCAGCAATATCTTGCCACAGTGCAGCAGCCCAGATGGGTTTGCCTCTGCGCTGCCAGTTGTTCTGCTTCCACTGCTGTAACCACCCCCACAGGGCATTTGCCACCATCCATGAGTCAGTATAAAGATAGAGCACTGGCCATTTTTCTCGTTCAGCAATGTCTAAAGCCAGCTGGATGGCCTTTACTTCTGCAAACTGACTCGATTCACCTTCTCCTTCAGCACTTTCTGCGACTTGCCGTATAGGACTCCATACAGCTGCCTTCCATCTCTGATGCTTTCCCACCAGACGACAAGACCCATCAGTGAACAGGGCATATTGCTTCTCATTTTCTGGCAGTTTGTTATACAGTGGGGCCTCTTCAGCACGTGTCACCTCCTCCTCTGGTGACATTCCAAAATATTTGCCTTCTGGCCAGTCCATGATCACTTCCAAGATTCCTGGGCGACTGCGGTTTCCTATTCGAGCCCGTTGGCTGATCAGTGTGACCCACTTACTCCACGTAGCATCAGTTGCATGATGTGTAGAGGGGACCTTCCCTTTGAACATCCAGCCCAGCACCGGCAGTTGAGGTGCCAGGAGGAGCTGTGCTTCAGTACCGATCACTTCTGAAGCAGCTCGAACCTCTTCATATGCTGCCAATATCTCTTTTTTCAGTTGGAGTGTAGCGCGCTTCGGACCCTCTGTATCCCCGACTCCAGAACCCTAGGGGCCGACCTCGGGTCTCCCCTGGTGCTTTCTGCCAGAGGCTCCAGGTAGGGCCATTCTCCCCGGCTACAGTGTAGAGCACGTTTTTTACATCTTGTCCTGCCCGGACTGGCCCAAGGGCTACTGCATGAACTATCTCCTGCTTTATCTGTTCAAAGGCCTGTCGTTGCTCAGGGCCCCATTTGAAATCGTTCTTCTTCCGGGTCACTTGATAGAGAGGGCTTACAATCAGACTGTAATTTGGAATATGCATTCTCCAAAAACCGACGACGCCTAAAAAAGCTTGTGTTTCCTTTTTCCTAGTTGGTGGAGACATGGCGGTTATTCTGTTGATCACATCCATTGGGATCTGCTGACGTCCATCTTGCCATTTTATTCCCAAAAACTGAATCTCCTGTGCAGGTCCCTTCACTTTACTTTGTTTTATGGCAAAACCAGCCTTCAGAAGGATTTGGACTATTTTCTTCCCTTTCTCAAAAACATCTTCTGCTGTGTTGCCCCACACGATGATGTCATCAATGTACTGAAGGTGTTCCGGAGCTCCACCCTGTTCCAGTGCAGTATGGATCAGTCCATGGCAAATGGTAGGGCTGTGTTTCCACCCCTGGGGCAGTCGATTCCAGGTGTACTGGACACCCCTCCAAGTGAAAGCAAACTGTGGCCTGCACTCTGCTGCCAAAGGGCTTGAGAAGAATGCATTAGCGATATCAATTGTGCCATACCACTTGGCTGCCTTTGACTCCAGTTCGTATTGAAGTTCTAGCATGTCCGGCACGGCAGCACTCAGTGGCGGAGTGACTTCGTTCAGGCCACGATAGTCTACTGTTAGTCTCCACTCTCCATTAGACTTCCGCACTGGCCATATGGGACTGTTAAAGGGTGAACGGGTCTTACTGATCACTCCTTGCCTCCCCAGTCGCCGAATGAGCTCATGGATGGGAATCGGGGACTCTCGGTTGGTGCGGTATTGCCGCCAGTGCACTGTTGTGGTGGCAATTGGCACCTGTTGTTCTTTGACCTTCAACAACCCCATAACAGAAGGGTCCTTCGAAAGACCGGGCAAAGTAGACAGCTGTTTAATTTCCTCCGTCTCCAAGGCAGCTATACCGAAAGCCCACCTGTACCCTTTTGGGTCCTTGAAATACCCTCTCCTGAGGTAGTCTATGCCAAGGATGCACGGAGCCTCTGGGCCAGTCACAATGGGGTGCTTTTGCCACTCATTCCCAGTTAGCTCACTTCAGCCTCCAATACAGTTAGCTCTTGGGATCCCCCTGTCACTCCAGCAATACAAATGGGTTCTGCCCCTACATAGCTTGATGGCATTAGGGTGCGCTGTGAACCGGTGTCCACTAGAGCCTTATACTCCTGTGGGTCAGATGTGCCAGGCCATCGGATCCACACAGTCCAGTAAACCCGGTTGTCCCTTTCCTCCCCCTGGCTGGAGGCAGGGCCCCTCTAATTCCAATTGCAGAATTTGCAACCCACTTCTTGTGAATGGGAATCAGAAGTCTCTCTATTAAGATCATGGATAGAATCAGCGCTTCTACTCCTCTGTCTGGAGAACTGCCTACTGGAAACTGGAGCAGCAACTCTCCTGGAGGTCCCCCCTTGGGTGTTTGTTTTTCCTTGCAACTCACGTACCCGTGCCTCCAGGGTCGAGGTAGGTTTTCCATCCCACTTCCTCATGTCCTCTCCATGGTCACGCAGGTAAAACCATAGGGTGCCCCGTGGTGTATATCCTCTCCTTTGAGCAAGAGGACCCTTATTCCTAATGGCTGAGACACTAGTCCATAGAGTTGAGGAGTAGGACATATCTTCTTTGAGCTGCTGGACCTCTTGGGGCAATTTCTCCACAGAGGAGATGAGGGAGGAAGAGAGATGTGCTTCATAATCCCGGAGTTTATCAATCACATCCCCTACCATTGGTGCCTCTTCATCTTTCCAGGACATTACTCCCAGGGAGTTTACATGGGATGATGGTGTGCTCCGTACAAATTTCCGCCACATGGGTCGTGTGCACTGCGCTTCATCTGGATCTTTGGATGACTGTTCACTACCCAGGTCACCATAAATCACCTCAAGCACAGCTAATTCTCTCAGGTACTGGATACCTTTCTCCATGGTGGTCCATTTTCCTGGGTGATATAGAACATCTTCCTTGAAGGGATACCTTTCTTTCACAGCAGACACGAGTCGCCTCCAGAGGCTGAGGCCTTGTGTCCCTTTTCCAATTGCTTTGTCAATGCCCCCGTCCCTAGAAAGGGATCCCAGTTGTTTGGCTTCCTTACCCTCTCATTCCAGGCTACTGGCCCCGTTATCCCAGCATGAGAGCAGCCAGGTGACAACATGCTCACCTACATGACGGCCGAAATCTTTTCGTATATCTCGCAGCTCACTTAAGGATAGGGATCGGATAGTTTCCGTCTCTTGTACAAGTTCTTCCTCTTCCTTCTCCTCTCTTAGTAACGGCACTCTTTCTCCATCATCCTTTTCAAAACGAGTTGACTTTCTCTTCAAAGATTTCTTCTTTTGTATAGGGGCAACTGATACTGGCACGGGTTGATTCTCTGATTCAGCCGCAGTGTCCGTCATGGGTGTTTGAGTGGTCACAGTGCCTGTCGTCGGGCTTGGAGCCACCGCAGTGCCTGTTGTGGGGGTTTGAGGGGCCACAGTGCCTGTCGTCAGGCTTGGAGTAGCCGCAGCACCTGTTGTGGGGGTTTGAGGGGCCACAGTGCTTGTCACTGGGCTTGGAGTAGCCGCAGGGCCTGTCGTTTTCCCTTGGTGGTGCTGAATACTGTTGAATAGGGCTCGGTAGGCATGGGCCAGGCCCCAACACATTGCAATGATTTGTATCTCTCTGGAATTGCTAGGGTGACAGCATACTTCCTCCAAATATTCTACTAATTTTTCAGGATTCTGCACTTGTTCAGGGGTGAAGTCCCAAAACACTGGGGGTGCCCACCGTCTCAGGCATTTGCCCATACTATCCCACATACCCTGCCACCCATAATTATCGAGCCTTGGGGCAGATCTCTGGATGATAGTCTTGAATTGCTTATTAACCTTAGACAAAACCGAAACAATCTGCCATAGGAATATCAACAGATGTATCTTAACTACCCAAGGATGTTCAAGATACTGAAAAGTTGTTGTAATGAAGGAGAAGACATTACAGAAGATGGTAGCTAAGGTGCCATTCTGTATTTCCTCCATAAAGAACCTCTCAGAAGAGGAGGTATAATTGCTAATTGTCTCCATGAGGTGGTAGTCGAAGTACAGTAACGGCTTCCATGCAAGACCCAAATAACCGATAAAACTCAAGGCCAGTGTTTTAATAACAAATCTCCTAGGCAAAACATCTCTAACCACTGCAGAGCACAGCAAACCACAAAACCCAACGCCAATCTTTAACATGTACTTCAAAATCAGCATGGTGTAGGTCTGACTACTAATATCGAGAACAGATGAATCAATACTGTGACCAGCAACTGTTATTATCTCAAACCCTCCGTGCCCCACGTTGGGCGCCAAAAAGGACTGTTGTGGTTTAGTCCCGGTCAGCAACTAAGCACCACACAGCCGCTCGCTCACTCCCCCACCCTTGTGGGATGGGGGAGAGAATCGGAAGGGCCAAAGTAAGAAAACTCGTGGGTTGAGATAAGAACAGTTTAATAATTAAAATAAGACAGCAATAATACTAATATAATGAAAAGGAAAATAATGAGCGAGAGAGAGATGAAACACTGGAATAAGAGGGGAAAAAAAAAGGGAAAAAAAACCCCACAACTAAACAACAAGTGCTGCAACCACTCACCACCCGCCGACCGACGCTGCCGGTCCCCGAGCCGCGATCGCTGCCTCCCCCAGCCAACTCCCCCCAGTTAATATACTGGGCATGATGTCACATGATATGGAATACCCTTTGGCCAATTCGAATCAGCTCTCCTGGTTGTATCCCCTCCCCTCCCGGCTTCTTGTGCACCTGGCAGAGCATGGGAAGCTAGAAAGTCCTTGACTAGTGTAAACACTACCCGGCAACAACTAAAACACCAGGGTGTTATCAACATTATTTGCATACCAAGTCTAAATCACAGCACTATACTAGCTACAGTGAAGAAAAATCAACTATCCCAGCTAAAACCATGACACCTAAACATAGGGATCTCTTTAATTTTAAACCCCCTCCTCTAGCTGCCATCTAGGCAAGTGTTTCCTTAAGGGAGCTTCCTAAGGTCTTCCTTAGATCTGCTATGGCATCTCAAATGTTAGCCTTTTTGTGAGGAAGTGAGTCATGTCCCAAATCAATACAGTCAGTAGAAGCTGAAGAGCATTTCTGCTTTGCTTAAGTATGGCATCCAGATCTGGCAGAATAGTTCTCCATACTTCACTGACTGTACTGACTCAAATAAATGAGGCAGAATAGCTTAGGGTGACCTCAAATTTTATGGCTTCTATGCTTAGAAAATTGAAATATAGCTTCCTATTTTCAGCTCAAAAAGAAAGTAAGGCCTATATGTTGATTACTTTTTCTAGTGATTGAATTATTTTCTGTAACATGCTAAGCAGAAAGTAGAGCCAAGTTTCTGTACTTCTGTACTTCCAATAAATGCAATTTTCTGTTTCCAAACTGATAGTGTTATACAATTAGCAAGTTGTGGGAGAGGGAAAGGTTGGTTTTCAGTTTGGTATTTTTTAGCAATTTAGCAATGTTTCTACTGACACTGGCTTCTCAATATTCATTTTCTGTCTGCTTGTCTGAGGAAATTAACAACTTTTATTTCAGAATAAGATACACAACATTTTTACCAGCCTGCTGCCATACTCTGAAAGCACTTAAATATCTGCTTTGCTGTCACAATGTGAATATTCTTACTGTAGCATATTGGACAACTCACATGCATAGTATTAGGCATTTTTAAGTGTACTATCTAAGCAGAAACTATGTCTATTCAAGTTGATTACAATAAAGATGATTGACTTTATAAAGGTCAAATTAAGTTTAGCTTAGAAAAAATGTTTTAGTTTTGGTAATGGTAAACTTTTCTAATCCAGATCAAAGTTTTCTCAGTTATTTTCCCACTTTCACAGAACTCAGTTTATTTCAGCTCACCCAAAGTCATTGGCAGGACTTTTTATTGCTTGAAGTAGTGGAGGATCATCACTGATGTCCACTAATGAAATTCAAATGTATCCACAGAAAGCCAAGAGTGTCCATCCTGGATGTGAGACTTTAAATTTAACTGAGAGGGAGTTAATGTGATCCAAACACTGCTTTACGAAGAAATAACATCAAACTTTGGAGTTTCAACTGACGTTGAAAGCTGAAGTGAGATAAACTGTAAAGCAACATTTTACATTGCATTTGCAAGTGATAAAATCACTAGGGGAGAAGCCATGTGAGCTGTTGTTGCAAAGCTCATACAAGAATAACTTCTACTGGAATTGTAAACAATCTGTTATTTTGTTAGAGGAAAGGTATTTACCAATGTAAAGCCTATGTCACAGTTCTAAAAAATCTTGTCTAATATGGAGCTCTGATGCAGAAGTGTTTCCATCCATCTGTGCTATAGTCTTGACTTCATTTAAGATCTTTATTGCTTGGACTAGAAGTTTAATCTCCAACCCAAGAAGCTATGCACAAGAATCAGTTTATTAGTTGAAGCAAAGCATGCACCGAAAAAACTGTTTGGCTTTATGCAGATAGCTTGCATGCTTTTGCACAGTATTATGCTGTTTTCTCATTGCACTGAACTAAAGAAACTGAATATTCTGTTTAGCAAACAAAGGCTTTACCATTTCAGTAGTTAGACAACTGTAGATTATCAGAATAAGAGAGCTACAGAATCATCTAGGTTGGAAGGGACGTCAGAAGGTCTCTGATCCAACTTCCACTCAAAGAAAGGTCAACACTGAATTCAGACCAAGTTGCTTAGGGCTTTATTCAGCTGAGTCTTGAAAACCTCCAAGGCCAGCGTTGTCACAGTTCTTCATCCACACATGGAACTTAAGCTCCTTTTGTTAATTTCCCAGGCTGAGCGCAGTTGTGCACCTGCACTTCAGGTGGGTCACCTTCTAACCTGCTTTATCCTTCACAAGACCTTGCTTACACCCATCATCCTACCCCATGTACCCTTGTCTTACTTTCCCTCACTGAACTGCAAGCTTTTATGACTATTTGCTTATACAAATAGTTTAAAGCCTTCATCACCAGTCTGGCAAGTCCTTTTGGCAACAATGCTCATACCACACTTTGTCAAATAGATCTCATGTCTCGCTAGCAGTCCTTATTCGTCAGAAATCCCTGTCATAAAAATCAAAGCACTGCTTGTGACAACAGCCACACATCCATTTGTTATCTCTTAGGATGCATCCACTCCTACCTGAGCCTTTCCCATCATCCATATGTCCAAGGAGAAAACCACCTTTGCTCTCATCGCTCTGTACTCACTCTTGATTGCTCCAGGTGTCCCTTGGCAGTATTACTGATGCACACATAGATGAGCAAAAAGTCTAAGGCCACATGAGCCTTTTCAGCCTCCATGCAACATCCTAGATCCAAGCCCCAGCACACAACAAACCTCCTGTGGCAGGAGTTCTGTTTGGCAGGTGCTTTCATCTTCTGCAGAACAGAGTCTCAAAACACTATGGCCTGCTGCTTCCTCTTGGCGCTAATGCTTGGTTCAGGCCCAGCTGGCACTGAAGTCTACTTTAATGGAATCTGTTCCCTTTCCTGGGCTATTAGTGCAATGTATCAATTCTGTACATTCAGATCTGAAAGCCGAGGAGCCTTTCTCTTGCTGCCAGATAACACAAGTTCCCATATTCCCATACATCCCTATCTTAGGAGTGTCCATCTACATTCATTCAAGTGTAGTCTTTCATTGTCTCTTTATCTCTGCATTCTGTAACTCAGCCCCTTGCCTCTGCAGACTCCATGATGATCACACAAACCTCCTACTCATCCTTCCTGATGCTAAACAGTCTGATTGTGTCCCCTCACAGGTGATGCCATGATCACCCTGACTCCACCCTGCCCCAGGTAAAGGAACAGACATGAGCCCTATAAGACAGCATCCTCCCTCTAACAGTCTGTCTGACCCATGGCCTCCAATGTGCCAGGGTGCTTCCTCCAGCCAAGGCTGGGCACTGACCCTGGTGAGGACACCACCATTGCTATGCAGTCCCACCCTGTATGGAGTAGAGTTTCTGGATCCCCTTTGCACCTGCGGCCAAGCAAAGTGCCTCACAAACAGCCAAAGTCCCTGTTAGCTTGCCCTGCTTGCTGGGCACTATGGTCCCACTCACCTGCTAAGCAGCTGTCCCCACTGCAGGACAACAGTAGAGCACTCGCTCATCAGCAGGCTAAACTAGCAAACAATCGAAGAGAATATGAACGTGGAGGGATCAGTCTCCTGGGTTTTGTGTGTTTTGTGATACAACTAACTAGGGAATTTTCTTGATTGCCTTTTTTTATCAGTGTTTTATCTTAACTTCAGAAATAGTTGAGCATATTGTTATTTATAACTAAAATACCATAATAATAACAATTTTAATAATGACTAATTAGATAAAAAAAACATCAGGGGTGAAATGTGTGCTTATCAAAATCAGAATTAGTGAATATTTTAAAGGGCATAGAAAAGAGATTTGAGGGTTTCAAGGGACCTTTTTTCCTCCCTCAGTTTTATAGGATTTTTCTGGCACAGTTTTAAATGATGACTGAAGTAAATCTTCCTGCCAGCATACAATTTCCTGATTCCAAATTCATTATTGTTCTTGTTGATCATAGGTGAGGTAGGTAGGGATATCTATTTTTAATTTTCCTGGAATCTCAATTTTTATGACCCTGTTTTCCACCGCTTAGAATTTTGCCACGTTTCAAACATTTGTGATGAAATAGTCTATGTTTGCTGTCTCCTGTTAAATACTTGAGAAAGTCTCAATTAAACTCCTCAAACACTTTTTCAGAATGTGGTAGGGAGGGAAAAATTGTAGGTTGCCAACACACTAAAAAAAAAATAAAAAAAGGAAAAAATCCCTTGAAACTCCAACAATTTTTGATGTCTTGAAAGGCATGAATCTCTTCCTTTTTAATTTCCCAAGGTGGTTACCTTCATATCCTTAGCGTGTTTTTTATTGTTTAGTTAATAACATCAAAGCATAAGAACTAGAAAAATCTCTATATATATATTCAGACATTTTTTAGAATTCTACAGCTAAATTCTGAAATTGTCAACTGTGTTGGACATGGACACCTGTTAGTTTTTGATTGACCTGTGCATATATCTTTCTCTGAGAGTGACTGAACACTTGCTCTTGCAGTAATTCAAGCAGTGAGGAAAATTTTCCTTAAATCATTCATTCATTCTGACCATTTAAGTCAGAAAGTTTAGGGGATTTTAGTGCTTTCTGCTTCCCCTACAAACATCCAGAGACAAAAAAGAAAGAGAATGGAAAAAATTCTTAAATAACTCCAAAGAGTAAGGAGGAAGTGAGATAAGTGTTACATCATTCAGAAATTTGACTGTAGGACTGAATTTTACAGTCATTGAATTTTGTTTTCAACTGCATATCTGGATTCTTTTATATTTTAACTTTGATACCGAAGAATGCTGAAACATGTGTTTTAAATCATATATTTCCAGAAAGGTTGCTGATAATACTTTGTTGCTGTAAACAAAAAAAGAAATAAAAAACCAAACGAAAACAGTCCCTGTTCAGTGTGTTTTAGGATGGGGTCCTGTTTCCCTGGGAAGACCTAACATGAAATACAGATTTTATTTATTTTTTTATTTAGTTACTTATGTTTTCATTATTTAAATTAAAAGAATACATACTGTATATGTTTGATTTGGCATAAACATACGGTTTATACACTGTACACGCACAAATACTTGCAACTTCTTCACAAAAAGGTGTATAAAAAGAAAATAGAAGTTGTCCTTTATTTAGTGTTTCCAGCAATGTTAAGATTTTTTTAGATAAATCAAGTAAGGTGATGGGTAGTTTCTACAATCTTCAGCATAATCTGATCAGTGTAATATTAGGAACATTAATCAAGAAGAAATCTTAAAAGAAAACTTTTTTTTTTTTCCTCTTCTATAGTGAATAATGTATGGACTCCCCTCCAGATGGTATCAAGCAAAGCACTTTTGGTGATCTTCTAAATTATGTAATTCAAAACTACTATTTTGTGCAGAGTAGGAAATCTGTTCTTGACAGACTATAACTCATGAATTCTTTGCTGTGAAGGAAAACAGAATACTGATAAAGAAACCAATATTCAGTTTACCTAGGTTATCTCAAAGGGAACATACAGTTTAATGAAGTTTGAAATTATTAGGTCTTGATAATGATTATTATTGGACTCCAATATTTATAGAATTAAACAATATTCTCAGCATTACACTTTACAAGGGTTAAAACTGAATGAAAATTCCTTTCTGAGGTTAACAGTTAAAAATGATACAATTAAAGCACTATGGAATGTTAAATGCTAATGTAGTACCTCATACTTCTGCATCAGTCAAACTAGAATTTTTTTTTCCTTTATCACACATATCATGAAACTACACTGTGTCAACTACGTGTTCTTAAGTGTAGAAATGTACAAAGGATCAACAGCTGCTGAAATTAACAGGAAAGCTGAATATGAGCATGTCTGCCTTTTTTCAGAGCCCTGAGAGTACTCTTCATTCGTATTCTGAAATTTAACAAGGGACAATAAACATTTTTTCTCAACAGACTGAAATAAGGTTTGTGCTTAACCTGCTGTGTTCTGTTTTTGAACAGTAAAAGCTCATATCTTCCAGGTGAGATCTGACAGCAAAGTTCACCATGTTCAATAAAGATCAAATTGGTATACTTTCAAAAGGTAAAGTTCCAGACTGAGAGGGGGTCAAAGTTTGCTGTGAGCCAGTAATATAGATTAGGGTTAATGTTCTTCTGGCATCTTTGAGACCCTACTTGGCTTCTACTGAAATCAATGGAAAAATCCCAATTGACATGATGCAGCCTTGAGTTCTTAGATTCTTGCTCCATTTCGCAAAGTAGGTAATAGCATTACAGAAAAGGTCAATCATATATATTTTACTCATGCAGCCAGTGAATTTGCAAGTGAACGTAATTATTTGCATAGCAAGGATTTCTCAGATGAGTAATGCTTTGAAGATCAGATCCCACACTGTAAAATATTTCATGATTCCTAAGGATAAAAAGATAAAAATATCCATATCAGGGCTTCCTTTTAAAACTGAATGCATTCATAATTCCTAAATGTAAAAGATGCTTCTGCCACACCAACAACTGAAATTTTGGTGTTACAATTAATCACAAGTAACACTACTTATTTACATTTTTGATAGGGAAAAGTTCAAAGATTTGCCATCTTTGATTTTTAGTTCTAAAAGGCATTTTTTTAATTAATGATTATTCATTTGTTATAAGTTGACTAGTGAAAGAAAGACTTAAATACTGCAATGCTGTATGTTATACTGTAGTACTGTACCCAGTACCCAGAATGGGTAAAAAGTACTGTACATCTCTTTTTTGCAACTTCTTTTTTCTAGTGCTGAGAAAATATTTATAGGCATTTTCTAGAGATAGGGCTCAGATTCCTAAATCTGAACTCCCCCGCACTTGTGGTTTGTAATAGAAGTTATTAAAATATTACTGTGATAACCATGACACTGGAACAGGAATATAAAGGTTAAGGTTTTCATATTTGTCCTACTTTGTCATAAACTCAAAACTCAGAACACAAATTTATAACTGTAATAAAGAATATGGGAAAATAAGCAGTGGTTAATGCTTATTTCTGAAGTACAGAAGAATTAAGAATGTACATAACATTATGAAGAGAAACAAAAATATAAAAAAAGCTCTGGTTCAAATTCAGTTTCTCAATCATCTTAAACATTCATAAAAATTCTTAAACAATATAATAATCATTAATAGGAAGTGCCACAGTGAAAATAGAAACGACAACACCTTCTTGGAGAAATTGTGGAGCTGTTCTGGATTTTAAAAGTCAATGTCATTCTTTGAATTTCTCCTCTGTAACCTAAGAAGAGAACTTCCTATGGATATTATGCTGGTTTTCTAGTATAAAGTTGGGATAGCAAAAGGTAAAGAATGGAAACAAATATCATACAAACTATCCTTTAGGATACTTGTAAAGATAACCTCAAACACTTTCTTTCTACATTCACTTTTCTTTATAGTGACAAATATATAATATCAGAGTCTTAAAAAAAAGCCTGTTTAAAATCCTTTCAAAGGCTGAAGATAGCCAGAAATAGAATGATTCCTGTGAGGCAGAGAAGGGCAAAGTGCACCTGCATGAGCAAATAATGCTTTTTCCTTAAAAAAATAATTCAAATGCATCAGCTATTTGAATCACTCTGAAGACATAATCCTCAAACAATGAAAGGAGGGAATGACTTTATTTTGATGGTTGTTGTTTATTTGAGGTTTTTTTTTCCAATATTTCCATCATAATGGTTTTGTATTATTGTATATTATAAGCTTTTAAAATTAATTTAAAAATTAATTATATGTTAATCCAGGTTACAGTAAATAAAATGCATAACAAAACAAATATTTTTTCCCTAGGGAAAAAAAAAATAATTGCTTATTGCCTCTAGGAATGGTTGACCTTTATAAACAAGAGAATTTGAAGATAACTAAATTAACCCTTTCAAAGAGCTGAATCATTAAAATGTAAACATATCCTGAACATCATTATCTACTTAATTCCAGAAGTGAAAAAGTGTAAAATAGGTGTAGTATACTGTTGACTTCACCAAAATTAGATTAATGTTTTCAGTTTAAATAAAAAAAAAAATCAGTAAGTACCCACAAAGATTTCAAATAATTTAATTTCTAAAACAAATGTGAAATTTTCATTTATCTCAGTTTTCAGTCCAGAATAAAGTTTAAAAACACTAAGGTTGGTTTTTTACCCAGGCATAGAATTTAAAAGAATAAAATTAGGGGAAAATTATAAATTATCATATACACACCTGAGTTTTTATTTTAACTTGGGGATCATTGATATAGGATGTCTTAGCTTTACCCTTTCCTTGTTTATTTCACATAAATTTTTATAAGATAAGATAATAAGAACAAGGCAGACACAACACTGATCATAAAAAACTGCACATTAGTGTTCAACATTTTCAGTTACTGCTTACAAGACTTTAAAATGTGATCGTGAATATACTATTAAGGCCATATATAAAAAAAATACAAATGAAGCAGTATGCCTCTCTACGTACTGAAAGAACAAATCACATAAAACCAATGTAAAAAAAGATTTTTATTCACATTTCACAGGAAGGCCATTAAGACTCACAGATTAATATGTTACTAGGGAAAAACAATGGCCCTTAAAAATAAAAGTAGAAAATAAATTCATGATGGAGTTCCATCATAATTTATGTTGGATATGTATGGTGTAGAATCATAGAATCATAGAATCATTAAGTTTGGAAAAGACCTCTAAGATCATCAGGTCCAACCATCAACATGCCTCCTAAACCATGTCCTGAAGTGCCACGCCTACATTGTGTTTTTTGAACACCTCCAGGGATGGTGACACCACCACGTCTCTGGGCAGCTTGTTCCAATGCCTGACCACTCTTTCATGTCACGGTTTTAGCTGGGATAGTTAATTTTCTTCACTGTAGCTGGTATAGTGCTGTGTTTTAGACTTGGTATGCAAATAATGTTGATAACACCCTGGTGTTTTAGTTGTTGCTGGGTAGTGTTTACACTAGTCAAGGACTTTCTAGCTTCCCATGCTCTGCCAGGTGCACAAGAAGCCGGGAGGGGAGGGGATACAACCAGGAGAGCTGATTCGAATTGGCCAAAGGGTATTCCATATCATGTGACATCATGCCCAGTATATTAACTGGGGGGAGTTGGCTGGGGGAGGCAGCGATCGCGGCTCGGGGACCGGCAGCATCGGTCGGTGGGTGGTGAGCGGTTGCAGCACTTGTTGTTTAGTTTTTTTTTTTTTCCTCTCTTCTTCCAGTGTTTCATCTCTCTCTCGCTCATTATTTTCCTTTTCATTATATTATTATTATTATTATTGCTGTCTTATTCTAATTATTAAACTGTTCTTATCTCAACCCACGAGTTTTCTTACTTTGGCCCTTCCGATTCTCTCCCCCATCCCACAAGGGTGGGGGAGTGAGCGAGCGGCTGTGTGGTGCTTAGTTGCTGACCGGGACTAAACCACAACATTTCAAAAAAGAAATTTTTCCTAATATCCAATCTAAACCTCCCCTGATGCAACTTGAGGCCATATCAGACCACCTATCAGTATAAACTTAACATGAATCATATTTAAACATAGAATCATATTTTTGCAGAAGAAACTAAAGAAAATAATATCAGTGTTGTGTGGAAACACCATTCCTGATCTGGCATACAATTAAGCTGGTGTGGATTGATAGTAACTGATCCCGCGTCTAGCAGCCCATGATGATCTCTTTGAACATGTGATAACGAATTTGAGTGATAAAGGTGAATGGGTACTTGTTCTGTGTATAACAGAGACACAGCATTTTTGGTCATGTTCTAAGAATTTATTTATTATCTCATGGAAATCTGACTTAAAAGTTTGAAAAGACAGTTAAATATGAGATGGTTACAATGGATTAATGAGGTGTAGCCTATGAGACACACATATTAATGACAATAATGATGTTCCTTGACACTCCAAATAAAAATACATTTGCTTAAATCTCTCTTGTTGAAGAAAACTGAACCATACACAAATCCAGATACATTAGATTGCTGTATTTCTTTAAGTCACCATATCTCATTTTTATGACCTGACATGTCCTTATCTTTAGCTAAATATTTGGAACAGGAAAAAAAAAAAAAAAAAAAAAAGGAAAGGATGGTGTAAAACCCACCTTCAGAAGAATCTTCTTCCCCAGTCCTTTTCATGTCAAAGTGCAAGAGAGAGTTTCAGACCTGAAGCATAATGTTAATGTTTAACTTAGTTCTTTACATAACTGAGGGAATATTAGTCAGGATAAGAGAAGCATCCTGCACTCCTATATTAGAAGCATACCAAGCAAAATCTAATAGTGGCTACCTGTGATCCCCAAGATAAGCCTGCTAATTAGTAAAACTGGAGAAGCATTTTTGCACCCAGTGACCCCATAAAAATAGGGTTGCCAATGCTAATGAAAGGCCACAAGCTTTGTACTCACTGTCCCTTTTGCTGACTGTGCAAGGTCCCAGTCCTGGCCAGCTCTTATCAATTTATTATGGGAACTAACAGTGTGAGCTTGGTAGCACATCTCTCATTATAATGTGTTTTTTAAGAATCAGATAATGGCAAAGATTTTGAAAATATGACACAGGTCAAAAATGGAGGCTCCAGAATCATAAAAAATTCAGTGACAGTCAAGTGCTGGTCATTGAAGAAGATCGACATCAAGAGATAGGAAAAGACAGTTTTTTCTTTAAGGAATGAAGCAGCAGCTAAACAAAGGGAAAAAAAGAGAAGAAATAAATAAAAAAAAAAAAACAACAAGTGAAGGAACAGGATAGAGGACCAGCTGGGACTGGCAAAGCAACCTCCATCTCACCCCACCAAGCATGGTGCCGAAGGCTGGGATTTGCCTAGGAACTCAGCTGTCTAATAAAACGTCAAGATCCTAAATTAAGGCATGAGGAAAAAAGACACACACTTTTGTTCCAGCTTCTCTTCTTGAAGGGCTCTTTAGCCTGGCCATGTCAATGACTAACACCGTCAAGGACCATAGCGATCAGCGTTAGCTGTGTGGCATCAGCTGTGAGCATCATATATTCAAAGATAATGTAGGATGGGATTGCTAAGGGCTTATGGCTTTAAATATGCAATGGCAAAAACTAACCATTGGCAATGTGTGTGTTAAATGTTAGTCTAGTAAAGTTGCATTTTGAAGTCTGAAACTGGTTTGATTTATTACTTTTTAACATTCCCCTCTCAATAGTCTCTAATTCTCTGACATACATATACACACACTCAACTGCAACAGTTATATCTATAATTGATCATGTTTCTAATTAACTTCCCCTATACAATTTGGGTCAACTTCTATGTCATAGTTTTGGATATTATTTTACATTCAGGATCTTGTTATGTGTAAAAAAAGGACTGTTGTGAATTGTCTTTGCAGTCTGTGATTTCTGTTATCCAGCTGTGTCTCTAACCGTTCACACCACATTTCAACCTGAGACCACAGACAGTTCACTCCACGCTTGGTATTGCCACAAACTAGGGTTAAACCAAAACAAATTTAGGATATATTCACTTCACTATTAGGCAGTTGCTATCATGGCTAAAACAAGCTAAAATCGTCTCAGGGCAAGACAAGACTGTTTAGTGCTGGTTTAGCACTGTTAGTTCTGGTTTTGGTAGGTTAAAGAAATGTGTGCTGCCTTTCATTAGTAATGGCAAAATTCAAATTTATTCACCAAAATCATACAGTTCAGTTTCATAGTTAATATCCTAACCTTTAATCAGGCAGTGAATCTGAAATATCATCAGCATGGGAAAATTTTTCGAGCACTTTGTTAATGTTAGGTATACAGGTGGATGTGAAAATGGCTCTCTAAGATAAATATGCCTTAGTAGTTATATCTCTCAATTTCAATTTGCCATATATAATTTGCTTGTTAAAATGGAATATGCATAACATATTTCCAGACAAAATGATTGAGCTTTCTTGTTTATCTACTTTCACTTTTCCTTGGTTCAATACATAATCAGGTTGACGTATTATTAACAGAATGCTATGATGCAGTTATTTCTAGTAGGAGAAGATGAATACTGAAGACCCTGCTACTTTTTCATGTTGCATCTTCAATTCCTACATTGCACTTGACAAAGTAGTTCTGAGTTTAAGACTGTGCAGAGAGATATATTACCCCCAGACAGGGGAGGGAGATATCTACCTTATGCTTAAATCCACATGGGTACCTAACCCCATTAAATCCTTTTAGAAGATCATCTTTCCACTATTTTCTGTATTTTGAAAAATATGAAAGGAATATTTCTTTTCACACATGGAAATGACAACGCATACATGAATTTAAAATAAGCATATCAATCATCTTACTGTGGGGGAGCACATGGCAGGAACAAAAGAAAAGCTGCATGGAGTAAGTATACTCCATGGTTGATTTTTTCCCCATATTAAACTTTTTCCAAAATTTTTTCCTCATCCTCATTCTCAAGTGTCCTTTTCTTAATTTTCTTCTCTGTATTAACATGATGTGAACTTTTCTTTATGGATAACTTCAGAGTTGATTCCATAAGTTCTATTTATATATATAAATATATGTGCTGAAATAATTTTGTCTGGCACTTACTTAAACCCTTTAAATATGTTGTAATTCACTTCTGTGTCATCTTCTCAATCACTGATGTGTTAAATTATGCAATGTGAGTGCTTTAACCTTCACTCATCAATCTTTCCTTCTAGAATCTTAATAATTTCTGTTGGTTAGAAGTCTGAATTTTACTTTTCTGTAACATGAGGTGGGATTCCAGATTGCACAAATCTATTTTTAATGATGGGATACAGCTCCAGATCGTAGACAACTAAATTTAGGTATTTACAATCTGTAGCTGAATCCTATTTCAGTTTTGGGTGAGTGTGCTGAAGACCAAAATATGATCATGCATGATTCCTGAGGTTGTGTTTAGCTTCTAAGACTTGCTTTCTTATTAGGGAAGGGAGTAGGAAGGAATAAATCTAGTTTCTTGAACTATACCCTTCTCACACCAAAATCAGCAGTTCCTTAAGATGTTTTTATAATTCATTAATGCCAAGTATCAATGTATCAAAGAGTTAGAGCTAATAGCAGAAACCAATTGGTTGAGTTCTGCATGGATTAATTTACATGGTTTACCATGTTATTTTGAGTAAGATGCAATGACACTGCACATAAATTCACCCAGTATTTCTGTTGTCTTCCTTGTGGTGCCTATGGTTACCTATGTTAGGAGTATCTTCATAGATACAGAAGACAAAATCTGGGGAGGAATTTCCTGTGTAAAATCAGTTCTGATCCACAGACCTGCCTATCTATCCTCCTTTCAGGGGATTTAGCCCATGGGTTTAATGGAACAGACCTTCAGCACACGTTCAGGTAGCCTTGTGTCAAGCATGAAATGGTACAATCACAGCCATTTCCATTAAAAAGCCTAAATGCAGGAAATGGATTATCCTATTGATTGAACCCTTTACCTTAAAAGCAGGGTGTCAGGTTCAGTGATATTTTTAGCCAAATGAATCTTTTCATTTCTAGTACCATACCTGGCCTTAAAAAATTCTGGATGAAGTCCTTTTTCTCCACTTTTACTGCTGAGTAGCCAGATGACTGGCTGCAGCTAAGAATCCTGGATTGTCAGGTGCAGAAGTAGAACATGTGAAAATCAGCATGACCCGTCTAACTAGCAGCTCCATCAGTTGGGAGAACACAGAATAAGGTTCTTTTCCCTGGCTTATACCAGTTTTGCTTTTTTTTTTTTTAAAGTAACATAAGTACAGCTATAAGCAGGACTCGGACCTTTTCATCTTCTTGCCAAGAAACCTAACCACCTAGAGTATGTACTACAGATATACACCTTGCCTAAATACCTTTCAGTAGATGTTTTTACCAGAGGCAGTAATTTTGGACAAATGAACTCTTTTGAAAATCTCTATTAGAGTCCTTATGAATATGCATATTATTATTATTAAATATTAGATTATTTATTATTAAATATATTTAACAATACATTCTTACTAAAAATAATCATAATTATTGTTATTCATATTATTATTATGGCTCCAATTTCCCCCATACTTTTTCCACCACATAATACACTAAATCTATTGTCTCTCCCTACTATCCACTCAATCTATTAAATGGTCACCATCATGAAAAAATACAAAGGCCAGAGAAGGGGAAAAGTCCACTACTGTACTGACCATTTTAGGAGGGCCTCTGAAAAGAAAATAAGTGAGCTCAGGCAAATGGAATAATCTTTAAATCAATAACTGTATGCACAGTTTGTAGAAGTAAGAAAAATCTGTAACTTTTTGCAGACTCAGCGTTTCCGCTTCAGGAAATCTGACTGAAGCCTATTGGAACTCTAAATAGTATCTTATTCTTCACTGCAGATGGGGGAGAGAAAATTTGATGCATTCTAGTTCAGCCAGGTGTGTTGACAAAGATTTTCTTCAAACCAATCTTCTTATAAGCCCTAATGAAAACACAAAATTTAAGTCCTACAGAAGGAAAAATATTCACTCAGTAATAAGCAGAAATTAATAATAAAGTTAAAGTCTTTCTCAGGAAGGTATAGATATGGTAGGGGTTTTTTTGTTTGTTTGTTTGGTTTTTTTTTTACATTTTTTTTATTTTTTTTTAATAGGATATCTTTCATTTGGAAAATTGTGTTTCTTCTGTTTTTAAACGATCAGTGGAAACATCACTATCATCATTTCCTGACTCCTTTATGACTAAAATACTCTGAATGCAATGTAGTTATTTCTATAAAAACATGTAAAAATATGTTTTAACTGTTGATGATGGCAAAATGAAATGGTATATGGATATTTCACTTTAAATAAATAATTAAGATTTAACTTCTTGGCAGTTTATAAGACTGAACCAAATTTTGATATCTCAGAATTTGCCACAGGAAGATGATTCTGCATTGCAGATCAACTCTAATATAATACCTTTTTTTTTCTCTTCAGACAGCTAAATGTAGCCAGAAGCTTTTGATGATATTTCATACTGATTGCATAAATTAGCAAAGTAAATTTCCAATAGTAATTAAATTTTTGATGAAGTGAACCTATATCTTGTTCCTACTGATTACATTTCTCATTGTCAGTACATTCTATACAAGATTAACATCCGAATTTTAAGTTTCTAAGGTTCTAAGATTTTAACCATGAGAATAATAAAATATAAAAAAATTATATTCATTCTAAGGTTCAAATGCTATATCGTGTACTTAATTGGACTGATTTTATTATTGGTATCACAGGTTTTCCAGTGGTCTATTAGATCTAGTCTTATACAGACTCTGGCTTTCAACAGACTAGTATAATGATAAATTCAAAATTTGTTTAAGATCTGCTCCTAAATGTAAGTCCCATAGATGCAAATTTTCTTACATTTTGTGTGATGACAAAGGATAATTAAACTTGGGTATGTACTGGAGATGTATGTCTTTTCAAATCCAAAATATGGAATTTCAAGGAGAATGTGATTAAAAGTGTTCCTCTAAAAAGGTGACACAGTCCATAGCCCAGCTGAAGTGCCTCTAAACCAGTGCATGCAGCATGGGTAAGGAACAGTAGGAGATGGAAGCCACTGTGCAGCTAGAAAGCTACGATCTAATCACTATTGCTGAAACATGGTGGGATGAATCACATGACTGGAGCACTGCAATCCATGGCCATAAACTGTTCAGAAGGGACAGGTAAGGAAGGAGGGGTGTTCCCTCTATGTAAAAAAATGGATTCACTGCATGGAGCTGTCTTTGAAAAACAGTGATAAACAGGTTGAGAGCTTATGGGTAAAAATTAGGGGCCAAGCCAACAAAGGAAACCTCATGGCTGGTGTTTACTGCAGGCCGCCTGACCAAGGGGAGCCTGTAGATGAAGAGCTCTTACTTCAGCTGCAGGAAGCATTATGTTTGCAGGCTCTGATATTGCTGGGGGAGTTCAACCACCTTGACATCTGTTGGAAAAGAGGCACAGCAAGCCGTAAGCTTGGAGTACATCAAGGATAACTTCTTAATCCAGGTGATAAACAGCCCAACCAGAGGAGAAGCATTACTGCACGTGTTGGTTACCAACACAGATGAACTAATTAAAGAGGTCAAGACTGATGGCAGCCTGGGCTGCAGTGATCATGTTCTGGTGGAATTCACAGTGTTGAGGGATATGAGCCAGGTGGAGAGTAAAGTCAGGACCCTGAATTTTAGGAAAATAAACATCCGTTTGTTTAAGGAATTAGTGGATGGGACCCTCTGGGAAACTGCCCTCAGGGGCAAAGGAGCTGGACAGGGCTAGCAGCTCTTTAAGGACATTTTTCTTAGGGCACAAGAGTTCTCAATTCCCATGTATAGGAAATTGAGCAAAGACGGCAGGAGACCAGCATGGTTGCGTAACGAACTCCTGGTCAGACTAAGGTGTGAGAAGGAAATACACAGGCAGTGGAATGAGGGACATGTATCCTGGGAAGAATGTGTAGGGATGGGATCAGGAAAGGTAAGGCACAGATGGTACTGAATATGGCAAGAAATGTGTTAATAAGAAGGGACCTACAGGTACCTTGACCAGAAAAGAAATATTAAATAAAATGTACCTGTCCAATAAATAAAACAAGTGAACTAGTGACAACTGACACAGAGAAGGCTGAGATACACAACATTATTTTTTTTTGCCTGAGTTTTCAATGGTAGCCTCTCTTCCCACATCTCACATCAAGACCCTGAACCTCAAGGCAGGTACTGGGGGAACAAAGTCCCTCCAATTGTAGGACACAATCAGGTTTGAGACCACCTGAGGAATGTGAACATACATAAGTCCATGGGACCTGACACAATGCATCCCAGGGTCTTGCGGGAATTGGCTGATGTAGTTGCCAAGAAACTCTCCATTATATTTCAAGTCAGGACAGTCAGGTGAAGTCCCTAGTGACTGGAGAAAAGGGAGTATTGCATCCATTTTTAAAAAAGGTAAAAAAGGGCACCCTGGGAACTACCGACCAATCAGACTCATTTCAGTGCCTGGTGAGATCATGGAACAAATCTTCCTGGAAGACATGTCAAAACATATGGAAGACAAGGGATAGGATTAGAGACAGCCAACATGGCTTCACAAAGGGCAAATTGTGCCTGACTATTCTGTTGGTCTTCTACGATGGAGTGACTACATCAGCAGCAAGAAGAGCAACTGATGTCATCTACCTGGACTTCTGTAAGGCCTTTGACACAGTTCCCCACAACATCCTTGTCTCTAAATTGGAGAGATATGGAGTTGATGGATGGACTGTTAGATGGATAAGGAGCTGGTTGTATGGCTACCTTTGAAGAGTTATAGTCAATGCCCAAAGGGATATTGGTAACAAGTGGTGTCCCATACTGGTACTGGTACTGTTCAATATCTTTATTAATGACATAGTGTGATTGAGTGCACTCTCAGCAAGTCTGCAGATGACACCAAGCTGAGTGGTGCAGTTGATTCACTTGAGGGAAAGGATGCCATCCCAAGGGAGCTTGACAGGTTTGAGGAATGAGCTCATGCAAACTCCATGAAGTTCAACAAGGTGAAGTGCAAGGTCCTGCACCTGGGTCACAGCAGTCCCTAGTATCAATACAGACTGGGCGATGAAGGGGTTGAGAGCAGTCTTGCAAAGAAGGACTTGGGGATACTGGTGGATGAAAAATTGGACTTCAGCTGGCAGTGTGCACTTGCAGCCCAGAAAGCCAATTGTATCCTGGGCTGCATAAAAAGCAGTGTGGCCAGCAGGGTGAGGGAGGCATTTCTCCCCCTCTACTTTACTCTCATGACACCCCACCTGGAGTACTGCACCCAGTTCAGGGTCCCCAGTACAAGACATGGACCTATTAGATTGGGTCTGGAGAAGGGCCACAAAAATGATCAGAGGGCTGGAAAACCTCTCCTATGAAGAAAGGCTGAGAGAGTTGGAGGCCTTATTGTAGCCTTTCAATACTCAAAGGGGGCTATAAGAAAGATGGAGAGAGACTTTTCACCAGAGCCTGTAATGACAAGACAAGGGGCAACAGTTTTAAAGTGGAAGAGAGTAGATTTAGAGTAAATGTAAGGAAGACATTTTTTATATTGACAGTGGTGATGCACTGGAACAGGTTGCCCAGAGAAGCTCTGGATGCCTCATCATTGGAAATGTTCAAGGTCAGGTTGGATGGGGCTTTGAGCAACTTGATACAGTGGAAGATGTCTTTGCCTGCAGCTGGGGTAGGAGGTGGACTAGATGATCTTTAAAGGTCGTTTCCAACCCAAACCATTCGATGCTTCTATGATTTTCCAGCTCACTTCTAATGTTGCTAAATTCTCTAAATATAAGCAGTCATGGTTTTTGGGTTTTGGGTGTGTTTTTTGAACTCTTTAATGTAAATCACTGCAAAATATAAAGGCAATGGTGATAATAATATGAAGAAAAATTATTATGCATGTAAAAAGTTTCATTGCACTATAAAACTAGTTGTGCTCTAGATAAAATGTGTTAAATTCTGTTTGAAATATTGATGAGGAGTAATAGCTACAGTGCAAAAGTCAGGGCTACTATGAATTTTTGCTTTCTCTACCACAATTTTATTAAACCCATGAAAATAAGCTCATGAGTTCTGCTGTTGTTTGGATTTTTTCATGTGTATATTCAGTATTCTTATTTGGAATTTAATGCAACAGCTCTTTCTTAATTTGGTTTCTTTTTATTATTGTTGTTATTATCATTAAATATTTATATATGAATATCATTCTTATTACTAATGATTTAAAATCTCCTGCTATCTTACATCTCAGTCAGTTTCAGTCAGATTAATCAGATCAGAGGGGTTAATCCTTTAATTTGCCCCCCTAAAATAGTGCAATAAGGCAGATATTCATTGTTAGTACTGTCATCATTTTTTTTTTTTTTTTTTCAGTTCTGTGAGATATATTCTTTTGTTAAACAACAGTTGATTGAATAAAAGAAATAACCTTAAGAGCAGTGTTTCCTCCCAAGGAAAATCCTTAACCAGGAAATGTCAGCATCACAGTTTCTGCATGGTTTCTACATAGGTAAATGAACAATACACTTTCTCAAACATACACAAGAGCCACAACATGAGGTAGCAGTTATTCCAAGAAAGTGGAATAACCCACCTACCTAAAAAGATGAAAATTTAGATATTCCATATTTTTGCAAGTGCTTTACATGCATTGTTTTTTTCATAAATTGACTCTCAAAAAACCCCACCAATCTGTGACAAGCTTACTCATCTCTTTCTGAAGTTTGCCCTGAGGACGTTTATTGGATTAACTCCATCTGTAAGTTTAGGTAGAGGGATCCTGGTCTAGGCAAGGTATGAGTAAAGAACAACTTTAGTCTATCCATTTGGGGAGTATCTTGAACATTCTTAACTGTAACAGGTTGATTTTGTTCCCTAAATATAGATGTCTAGCTTTTTAAAAGTCATAAGGTGTCTATCTGGTTTCCAGATGTGAGGCCAGAAAGGCACAGTTCTCTCGGTTGTCTTCTGACATATCTGCTTCCCTTGTGCAGATGTCTCAGATTCTACAAGGTGTCTAAAACGGCAGTGGAAACTGAAGTTAAAGCAACAGAATAAACCCCAAAAGTCTCAGAAACACTAAGCTTCAGTTAAAATTCTCCAAACTTCAGTAGCAGCTGGTGGTAGACTTGTAGAATTGCATATTTTTATTTAGGCATTTGTATGTTCTAAGTTAACATTTTCCTTCTTTTGATTTGTGTCCTGATTTCTCTTCTACTGCCTGGTTCCAGATTCACCCAGAATGGCCACTAGAGGAAAAGTAATGAATTTGCACCTGTAATGCTTGGCCAGATGTCAAGTGGCAGCTTAGACATTTTTAATAGCTGTAGGAGGCTTTAGAGTACTTAGTGAAACTTATGGAGGTTTTAACATTTAACCTCTAGCAAGTCTCTACTAACAACATGCAAACTACTGTGTATCTTAAGCTTATAACTAGGTCAAACAAGGACAGATTTTCACAGGAATGGCAAAAAAGAAATCCATTATGCAAAA
Source organism: Morus bassanus (assembly GCA_031468815.1). Taxonomy (NCBI): domain Eukaryota; kingdom Metazoa; phylum Chordata; class Aves; order Suliformes; family Sulidae; genus Morus; species Morus bassanus. The sequence continues at coordinate 51,803,581 of CM062568.1, read as the reverse complement.
GTCAGTTCTTTGCCAAATTTCAAGTCCCTGTCCTACAGCTTGGTGCTATAACAGCATTCCAAAGAACAGATTGCCAGAATTCCTATTAGCATTCAAAGAAAAAAAAAAAAAAACCAAACCTTTTAAGTGAAAAAAGTTCAATCTATCAGCATAATTTTTAATACCAAAAATAAGTTTGCAGCTGTCTTATCAGTGAATTTACATATTTTGTTCATTTCCACTAGTTTGTTTTTCCTCAATTTCGAACTAATTTTCAGATTTACACACTACCTTTTGATACTGTAATGGTAATTTGCAGATGAGAAAAATCAGAGAAAGGCTTTCTGTTAGCTTGAGGGAGAACTAGAACTCGGTCATGTACCAGATCAAGACATGTTTCATCATACCGAGTGATGGTTCCTGAAGCATAGCTCTGTAATATTTTTGCTGGTAAATATTTCCTACATATGGTGATTTATAGAAATAGGCCCCAAGCTCACAGACATAACTTACCTGCACAAATGTGTTCATGTTTTTGATTTGAACTGCAGCTTTTATATTATTAGTATTATTATTATTATTTTGTGGAAAAGGTCCCCCCTCCTTCTCTTCTATATGTCTTACATTTTCAATGTGGGATGAATCTTAAAACATTATGAGATAAAAAGTTATGGCTTGTTCCAATTCAGATCTGAGCCTTAAACTCTGCCAGAAATGGTACTAACTTAAAGCCGACAGGTTGGCAGAAGATATATTAAAAGATGAAATGATCATGGCAAACTAAGGTTGTAAATCACTTCTATATCCACTTAGTATAACAATAAATGGCTACTATTTTCTCAGAGACACTGAAATGAATAGGAATTTTTTCATGTCACCAAATCAAAAATTTTAAAATAGCTCTATTTATTTTTTAATTGTTTGATTGCACAACACGGTACTTCATGTTCTGGAACACATAGATAGCTACCAGAAGGCATGAAAAAAACAACTAATCTAGACTAGGGTTTGGAGCCAGGGTTGAAGAAGTTTAGGTTAAAATATATTGACTAGAATAGTGCTCAGTGGAAGAAGGAGGGAAAGGGAATTGAAGGTGGATCTATGACTACTTTTTTGCTGGTACAACTGGGATAAAGACATTCGCACTTCATTGCATTATACAGCATGTTGTTTTGTGTGCTGACAGTGATACCAGGTCTTTAATTTTTGAGCAAAAATAATTATATTTGCTGTCCACAGTCATCCTCTTTTTAGGTTCTATGTCCTAGGGTGGTTGTTTTGGTTTTGGGGGTCTCTATGTGTGTGTGTTTTGTCCCATTTTAGCTATAGCTTTATTTTTTTTCTTTTCATAAATATTTGTATTTGGCTACAGCTGAGCCATAATCAATCACAGGTGTGACAGACTGATGTAAATATTAGTTGACTTCAGCATTACTGTGGAGTTGATCAATGATATTTGATGTAACTTCAGCCACCTGCTTTGCACATTCTGTTCCTGTCAGTCCTCTTGTAGTCATTCTTTATGAGCAGATCCAAACACTGTATTTTGTTAAACTGAGGTAAAAGGGGTATGTGTGGTGGGGTTGTTTATTTATTTGTTTGTTTGTTTGTTGTGGTTTGGGGGTTTTTTTGTTAAGTATTTCCAGAAAGCAGCAATGTATATGGGGGAGAGAACAGCAAAAAAGAATATCCAACTCTTGAGAAGTTGTTGAAGCAGAAAATTCTGCAAGAAATTTAACTCACAGTCCTCTAGTATTCGTGCAAAAAATTGAGACCACCACTCACATGAAAAATGTCAAAACATCCAAAACAAAGCTATTTATTTACTTATTCAGTCATTTTTGTCTACAGTATTCCTAAACTTTAAAGGAGTCCTGGCAAAGTGAATGTCAGTTTGCCATTGCAGGGAAAAAAAGACCAAAACCAAAAAAACCCAACAAAAAACTTAAACACCTATTAACTTCATTCCAAGCTAACCTCAAAATGTTGTTGGTTTTGGTTTTTTTTTTTTTTCCTGCCATGCTGATCTTATTTGTTGAGAAGAAACTAGAGCTGAGTTGAATGAACCAGGATTCCTGAGTCCTGGATATGCATCTGTGCACAATTGTATCAGGATGTGATACATTTTAGCTATTTTTTTCAATACTTCAATCCAACTAGATTGATATCAGTAACATCAGGTAAAGTTAATGGAGTTTGCCAATCTGACTGAGAAAAGAGGCAGATGATGATAACAGTTATGGATTTTTTTTTTTTTTTTTTTAATCACAGCATTGAAGAAAAAGACATTGAAAGCTAGTTTACAGCTTTCTCTTTCAATATGATCAATGTGAAGCAGGGATCACTAGAAGGGCTCACTTAATCTGGAAGGATAACATCAGTGCCAAAGTGAAAACTGTCACAGGACTATTATGCTTAGCAATTATCCAAGAGTTTAGATGAATCATATGGCACACAACCATCGGTAGAACTACTACTTTTTGGCACCTGATGTTGAACATATGGTCATGACAACGTGCAACTGCTATTAAAGTGCATATCCAAGAGAAAGAAGAGGATTTCTGTGAGTTTGCCCTATTCTGTTATAATGTTTTGGAACATTATTTGATATAAAATATTAGTTGGCCAATACAGACACTTGCTGCTGGACACATCTTCCAGTTTTACAGCAGTCTGAAACAATTTTTCATGTCTTTAGTATTCTTCAGTTCTCAAGGAAAATACTCTGCAACTCTTCAGAAAGTCTGGCTGTGGTTTCCTCATAATCAGCCTGTAGTTTTCAGTTTTCACAGTCTAGAATAAAAAAATTGTAACAAAGACTTCTGAAGTTAGTGACTAAATTACAGAACAAAGATAAGAGAGACTCATCAGGCTTACAGGACCAGAAAGATGAGAAGAATTTAACTATCAATATATAGGCACTAGAAATTTCATTGATGACATGCATGCCATGGATAATCTGGAAGGTGGGATTTTTCTTCACTGTCACCAAGTTTGCTGATGAAACTAAGCTGTGTGGTACGGTGGACATGTCAGAAGGGAGGGCCATCTTACAGAGGGACCTGGATAGGCTAGAAGAGCGGACAAACAAGAACAGTGTGAAGTTTAACAAAGAGAAGTGCAAGGTTTAACACCTGGGATGACATAACCAAAGAGCCCAGTACAGGCTACAAACTATCTGTGTAGCTGGGAGCAGCCTTGCTGAAAGGGACCTGGGGGTCCTGGTGGACAACAAGCTGAACATGAGTCAGCAGTGTGCTGCTGCAGCAACAAAGGCAAATTAGATCTTAGCCTGCATCCGCAGGGGCCATTTACTAGCAGAGATAGAGACATGATCATCCCAATCTACTCAGCACTTGTCAGGCCACACCTGGAGTATTGTGTCCTGTTCTGGTCCCCACAATTCCACCAAGATGCAGACAGACTAGACAGGGTCCAAAGGAAGGACACAAGGATGATCAAAGGACTGGAGAACCTGCTTTTGAGGAAAGACTGAAGGAGTTAGGACTTTTGACACTGTAGAAGACAAGGCTCAGGGGGATGTCATCACAATTTTCTGGTACTTAAAGGGTAGCTACAGAGAGGACGGAGGTCCTCTCTTCCCAAGGAGCCACATGACAAAGATAAGAGGCAACAGGTGCAAGTTGCCTAAGGAGAGGTTTCATCTCAACATAAGAAATAAATTTTTCACAGTGAGAACAATCAATCACTGGACCAACCTTCCTGAGGACATGGTGGACTCCCCATCACTGGAGGTTTTAAAGAAGCAATGGGACAGGGTGCTAGATAACCTCATCTAGGCTCTTCTTCCCACAAAATTTGGACCAGATGATCTTTCAAGATCCCCTCCAACCTGGGCTGTTGTACAATTCTATGTAGTTTATAATACTGTTTTGGAGAAAAAAAATCACTGAACATGTATGAAATATCCTATTTTGCCCTTCTAAAGCAAATTTCAGAGTAGAAAAAATAGAATTTATTCTCCGTTTTCATTTTTCAAACCCTTATTGTCAATATTGTGTTGTGCAAATTTTCATATGATATGATCTATGCTAATCTTTCCAAAGCTGAAGACCAATAAGATTCAGTGACTAATGAAGGCTAACTTTTGGACACCCTCTTTCTACTGTTTTTAAATGAAAAAAATTCGTATAAGAATATTTCACCTGTACTTGAGTTTGTAGTACCTCTACATGATAAGTGGTCTTAAAGTCTTTCCAGTTTTTTAATTTTTTTTTTGTTGTTGTTCATTTTCTTTCTATGTTCTTACAATCCCCAAGTTTTAGCTTCCAAAAGTTGGCAGCTTTACCCAAAAGAATTTGACAGTCATATAAGACAACATATTTGTGTTTCATGCTGTTTACCATGGGCTGAGAAACCTCAACAACTCTTAACTGATAATAAAGTATGGATATCTTTTAAAAATAGGAAGATAGTGGAGACACCTGGACATAAAACTTTTAATGGGAATTCTTTGTATCAATGAAGAGAAAAGAATGTGTCTAAAAATGTTATTCAGGAGTCAGATTTAAAGAAGGCTTATGTACAGGACCTTACAAAGGTAAGAAATTGTGAGGGCTGGTAGGGAGCAAATATTGATGCAAAGAAGATGAGGAAAGCAGAAAAAAAATAATAAATCAATGCATATTGATTTATATCAGACCAGACTCTGGGAAGGAGTTCTGATTACTTTGACTTTATACGAATTCCTAGGGAGATGAATTGAGAAAACTGAGAAGCTGAAATTCCTCACTGTTGCTTTGTGGAGTAGAGATAATATGATGGTGTCATGGTTTAGCCCATCAGCAACCAAGTGCCACACAACTGCTCGCTCATTCCTCCCTGCTCCTGGTGGGATGGGGGAAGAGTATTTGAAGAACAAAAGTAAGAAAACTTGTGGGTTGTCATAGGAACAGTTTAAAAATTAAAATATAATAATAGTAATAATAGTAATGAAAAGGAAAACAGAGAAAGAGAGAGAGAGGGAGAACCCAGGAAAAAAAAGTGATGCAACCACTCACCACCCACCAACCAAGGCCCAGCAAGTTCCCAAGCAGCAATCACTGCCCCCCAACCAACTCCCTCCAGTTTATATACTTGGCATGATGTGATATGGTATAGGATATCCCTTTGGCCAGTTTGAGTCAACTGTCCTGGCTGTACCCCTCCCAGTTTCTTGTGCACTGGCAGAGCACGGGAAGCTGAAAAGTCCTTGATTTAGTACAAGCACTACTTAGCAACAACTAAACCATTGGTGTGTTATCAACATTATTCTCATAGTAAATCCAAACCAGAGCACTATACCAGCTACTAGGAGGAAAATTAACTCTATCCCAGCCAAAACCATGACAGATTGCAAATATCTTTGTACCGTAGATATAGTCCTATGAGATTCCTGATGACTCCAACTTGCAATGTTTTTCATATGCATTTTAACTGCTGCATTCTGTCAGTATAAAGTACTGCTCACCACCTTTTTTGCTATCTTTTAGCATAACAGTTAAAACTGTTAAATAAGATGTGCAAAACTTAAGATGCAAATTAAAGGAATGATATGTTAAAAATAAGTCCTAGTGATCTGTACTTTGATATTAATGGAAAGTGCAGATATTCAGCACCTTTAGAATTCACCCCTGAGGTCTGGTTGTCAGTAAGAGATAAGAGAAAGAAAAAAAAAAAAAAATAAACAGGCTATGTTAATCAGAATTTCAAGGTAGGTCAGAATGACCTAGATATTTTTATTGTGAAGGTTAAAAATGTGGAAAGTTGATGTGTTTCTAGATAACCTGTTCTTTTTACAATATTGACAGAAGCATTCGCCATAGCAGATGATGGTGTTTTCTTACAACAGGATTGTGTCTCTTTGTATTCTCTAAATGGTTGATAGAGAAAATAATGACAGTGCCTGCAAGGCACTGTGTCTAGACTTCAAAAAAAGAAGCCATTAGCAAAGGAATAGAAAAAAAACATAGTGAATTTGTGTATTGACACATTTTGTTGGAGTCTGGAGGCAAATCATGTCTGTAACTTTCTGAATGTAAGTGATCTGTGATCTGTGAGGCAGAAAAATAAACTGAGGCACATGAAGCCTTGTCATAAGTGATTGCAAATGTCAGGTAACAGAACATTTAGGAATACAAATCAATGGCAAGATATTCCACACATTTGTACTGTATATGGTTTTAATTTCTTTTTCAGGTAAAATTCACAAGTGAAAAAATATTTTATTTTATTTTATTTTATTTTATTTTATTTTATTTTATTTTATTTTATTTTATTTTATTTTATTATTTTACCTCTAAGTGGAGTAATCTGTTGAAAACGAAACATGTAAACCAATGAGTCCTAATCTCAGAAAGATAACATGCGGTCTGCAACATGGAAAGTTACTAGAGTAGTTTTCATTAGTCAGATACCACCAGTTGTAACACTTTAACAAAATGCAGAAACAGTGAACTGGATATCTTTCATCATATTTTATAAAAATTATTTTCTAGTAAGTGAAACAAAATTTTAGGTATACTTTAGTATAGATCACTTACTGAGAAAAAGAATATTTTTGGATGCAAATTAAAGATAAACAGGAATTTTCTGTTAGAATGATTTAGGCCAACGGACAGCATTTCTTTTAAAAAAGCAATTTTTTATTTTCTGTGGGAGAAAATAAAAAATAAAAATGTATTTTGAATTCTGAAATATTTCACATGTCAGAAAACTATTTTTCTGATCAGCCTAGGCAGAACATTACCAAAAGTTTGTTCCTTGTTATCCAAAATAGAAGCAAGCAAATCTGTTTAAGCAATATGGTTGGAAGATGCAGAAATTTTAAGAAAACAAAAACAAATATATTTTTCAAACACAAACTACTCTAAAAGAATATAGTATTATGTGCACATAGTACTGTGTATTGAAGTGCATTAACAGAGTGCTGTCTAATGGCAGACTCAATTTTTTGGTATGCTTTTTTTTTGTTTGTTCTTGTTCTTAACAAGAAGCTGAGTATTATATTCTGAGAAGAGATAACAAAGCATGAAGTTCTTACCAAGAAATACTTTTCAACCTACCTGGAAATATTTAACCAAATAAAGCTCGCTTAAAAACTGGAATATGTTTGGCAAATCAAGAAAACAGAATGAAGAAAGGGTGACAGACTCAAATCCAAAGTAATAAACTACACTTAAGGAGAGGTAAAAACCCAGGGAGTGAACATGGACTGTAGAAACCAGTAAGAAAAATACTACAGAGGAAGAGCTGAACTTATGCCCAGCATCACCAGATATTAGAAACTAAAGGTGGTCAGAAATCTTATAGAAATTCAAGAAGGATCAATTTACTTAATAACATCTCCAGAGAGAGAAAGCTTATTCCTGACTATCTTCAGTCTGTAAAGCCCACTAAAATGTATTTCAGGTAGGCACAACTGATAAAACACCGTGCTCCGCCTTGGAACATGTAAACATTGCAAGAAGTGGCATACGTTTGTTACACTTACTATAAGTTACCAAATAATTAAAACCTATTAAGAAAAAAAATATATGTTCGAATCTGAATAAAAGGATCTATTAAAGGAAGTGACACTAGAGATTCTTGTAACAAAGAAGTTAAAAGATATTATTTGCTTTGTGGGATAAAATACTTTATGAACATTACACCTAAACTGGTCTACTGTTTTCTATGCCTAAAACATAATGGATTCATCAGAAGGTGGTATAAATTTTTCCTGAACTACTGGAAAGCTCTATGGATGGAAGGTCTCGCATACTATTTTCCCAAAAACAAAGATCATTTGAGCTCAGCCATTGTTTCATAAATTTTAGTAGCTGCAGTATATACACTGGGATGTATAGAATGAGTGAGCTTCACAAAGTTACCTCTGAATCATGGCAAAGAAGTAGTGCTTGAATCTTAATATAGGGTAAAATTTTCTGTAAAATTTCTGTTTGAAGTTAGATGTTCAGTTTCATATTCTTATTGTATCATGAGAGCTGCTTATCTTGGTGTCAGGGTAAAAGGGAAAATAAGCCAACAAGTGTCAGATTGTGAATAATTATGACTATTTCAAAAAATGTTCTGCAACTCTGCATTTTGTCAGTCGACTTCTCTCTTTAAAATGTACAAGAACTGTTAGAGTAATTAGATTAGATTTACATGATTCTTTCTTACAAGCGGTTGTCATTAATTTTAAGAGGTATGGCAGAAACTGAATGAATAGCTATTAAGGCACAAAGTATTTGTGCATTGAATTGAAAATCAAGAGACCTATGTGTTGTTCCTGGTTCTGTCTCTTGTTCCCAAGGCACTTCACATATCTTTACCTCATTTTCTGTAAAATCGGGATAATGGTATTGTAGCCTTTTCGTAAACTGCTTTGTGGTCTGGTCTGCAGATGAAAAGTATTATATAAGTGGTATTATTCTAACTTCTATTACTAATGTTACCTACACTGCAGCTGTTGTAGTTATGATATTTATACTTGTCGTACTGACTAGTTAAATGTTTTTCCTTTCAGTTGTGTTTTTAAAAGGCAACTTTACTGATTCTTTTGTCATTATATAATTGTTTATCCTAATTATTCCATAATAGTTTATCCTACGTAGACGTACGTATATTTGATCCCTATTTTTTAGTGTATGTACATATATACATGCACATGCAGGTATATATGTTTATATGTATACATGTACACATGTCTATACACACAAATATATTATGAATACTTGCATGAAAGTCATGTACAATCTTTTGAGGTTAATGTGTAGGAGCGCTACTTTTTCTCCACTTATTTTCAATTATAAGGCCACATTACTATACTCTTATTCATATTTAGTACTACTTCACCATTAGTTTTATCAGACACCCACATACCATTTTGAAAATGTTCTGCACTTTTATCAAGGGTAAAGCCATCTAAGTGACACTTTCAGCTATTAGCAAAATGCTGTGTTAACACATTATTTCTACTGGTTTCTGGAAAATAAACTTAAGAATAAGTAAATGAGGTCATCACTTAAAAATAGTTGAGCAATCTTGTGTTTTTATTTTATTTCTAACTTGTGATTCTGTAGTTCAACTAAAATTAACCAAACAAAGTGGTAAGCAAGAATCTGTCAGTTGCTTTATGTGCCCCCAGAGCTTTCTTCAAAGCAAGAACAAAGTGCTTCATTGCTTCTTTCCAAACTGCATAAAAAGAAACAAACTGGTAATGTTTCATTGCACTTAACTTCAGAAAATGTTAGATCTTCTGAAGTGAACCTCAGATTAGTTCCATTACACTGTGCTTCGGCAGACAGAGAACACCACAGCTATGTTTTGGGGTTTTTTGCTGTTATTGTTTTCATTTTTCAGCTCTAAGTTGTTTAGCTAGGGAGAAGTGACATAAATTTTGAGTATTCAGTTGACATAGTCAGATGATTGTGGTGAATTTTACTTCTTTCCCAACAATTTTAACAAATGACTGAGTGAATGAAGCAGCTATTTTTTTTCTCATAAATGGTGAAATACTGCTAAAATTTCTATTGAGTCTGTTTACCAAAAGATAGGGGATCTAAAGTCACAATGTCTCCAATTCTACAATGACCTCCTACTGCAAAATTGATTACATTGCTAAGTCTCCTCCAACCACTCATCATCATATTTGCACGCAGCTGTTTCTTAAGCCACATGGTCATCTGTTTACTTGCTGGGAAATTCATGTAGTACTAATGAAAATCCTGTTGATTTCAGGCAGAAATATTTCTAGATGATTGTGCAAAGGCTCTCTACTGAATTTTGATACTTTCCTTCTATACCCAGCCCAGGCTTCTCCACGGGCTTTGAAGAGACACAGATTATTCCACTTAATAATTTCACACCACTAGTACTGAAAAAAGTATCACAATACCATCAGGTTTCACAACTTCAGAAATACCTTTTTCCCGTTATTATATTCTTCATCCCCTCTCAATTACCTTAAACTTTCTACTTTGTCTGGTTTCTCTGAGGGGTTAAAACCTGTGCCTCTTCAGCAAACAGCTGCTTTCCACAGAGGTACAAGGTGCCCACCACTACAAAGTTCCTTCTTGGGACTCACAGACTCTCACTACCACTTCCCACATAGGAATGCTTCTTTTTTGCAATACTTTACAAGGAAGATTTTTACCCTTGAATCGGAGAGATATGGGTTTGATGGATGGACTGTTAGATGGATAAGGAAATTGGATAGAAGGCTGCATCTGCAAAGCCATTGCGGTCAATGGTACATTGTCCAAAGCGAGATCAGTAACAAGTGGTGTCCCTCAGGTGTCTTGTACTGGAACAAATACTATTTAGTACTTTATCAATGACACAGACAGTGGGATTGAGTGCACTCTCAGCAAGTTTGCAGATAACACCAAGCTGAGTGGTGCAGTTGATTCACTAGAGAGAAGGGATGCTATCCCAAGGGAGCTTGACAGGTTTAAGGAGTGCGCCCAGGTGAACCTCATGAAGTTCAACAAAGTCAAATGCAAGGTCCTGCACCTGGATTGCAGTAATCACCAGAACAATACAGACTGGGAGATAAATTATTTGAGAGCAGCCCTGTGAACAAGGACTAGAGGATGCCGGTGGGTGAAAAACTGGACTTCAGCTGGCAATGTGTACTTGCAACCCAGAAAGTCAGCCATATCCTGGGTTGCATAAAAAGTATTGTGGCCAGTGGGTTGAAGCAGATGATTCTCCCCCTTTATTCTGCCCTTGTGAGACCTCACCTGGATCATTCAGCTTCAGTGCCTCCAGAATAAGACATGGACCTGTTAGAGCAAGTCTAGAGAAGGGCCATGAAAATGATCAGAGGGCTGGAGCATCTCTCCTTTGAAGAAAGGCTGGGAGAGTTAGGGTTGCTCAGTCTGAAGAAGAGAAGGCTCTGGGGGAGTTCTTATTGCAGCCTTTCAATACTTAGAAGGAACTTATAAGAAAAATGGAGAAATTCTTTTTACTAGGACTTGTAGTGACAGGATAAGGGGCAATGGTTTAAATTGAAAGATGTTAGGTTTAAATTGGATATAAGGAAGACATTTTTTATGATGAGGGTGGTGAGACACAGGAACAGGTTGCCCAGAGAAGTTGTGAATGCCCCATCATTGGCATCATTTAAGGTCAGGTTGGATGGGGCTTTAAGGAACCTGACCTAGTGCAAGATGTCCCTGCCCATGGCCAGGGGGTTTGGACTAGATGATCTTTAAAGGTCCTTTCCAACCCAAACCATTCTTTGATTCATTCTAAGATGAAAAAATGCTTTTACCAGTTTGAACTCTTGTCTTCAATCTGTCTCTTTGCTCTGTCAGACAGTTTGCATTTCCTGCTTTCCCAGCAAGATACAGTCAGCTACAAAATGATGAGACAAACAGAGGCAGAATCTCAACAAGCTAAATGAAGCAGTGGTGTGTCAGGCCGACTTTTATAACAGAACAGAAAAGGAAAAAAAGTTGGATAGTTTCATATGTGTATATATGTATAAATAGATTGTTTGTACATAGAGTATATGAGAAACTATGTAGTTACATAGTTTCTCCACAGAGATTATAGCATATATCATGTACAGTATGAACATATAGTTAGCATATGCAGTAATACAGTACTTAATAATGTAGATTTTTTTAGTGTAGTAGTGTATGTGCTTTTGTGCATGACAGCCCTAAAAACTAAGTAGTTTGATAAATTCTCTCAACACCATTATATCCATTATAACCCTCTTAGACCTCATTATTGGTAACCTGAATATAACTTTTAGGTACGTGATACTCAGACCTGAAGTATCTGCCTTTTAGAAGCTTGACCCCATGGTGAAATTTCTGAGCTAAATTCATGCAGACAGTTTTAAAAATAATTAGAAACTGCAATGGTAACCTTTGCATGTATAACTTCAAAGGCATTGGTGGGCTAAAAGGAAGAATTCTTCATGGATGGGGTGTATGGTGAAAATTTACTTCCTCAAAATATAAGGTACATTAATGTTACTACGATTAAAATCATTATTCTTATAGGGAGTTGCAGCATATTATTTTTGAAATGAAACAAAATGCAGAAAATTAAATGGGTTGGGTTTCAGTTTTCAAGGCCAAGACCAAACTCAGCCTATCTAATATTAGGCACATAAGTAAAGTGGCTAAGACACAAATTAAACAGGAAATAAATGATGCTAAGCGATTGACACACGTTTTTGATGGAGACACTGAAATGGAGATTTCAAAGGAAAGATTAAGACTTTCAGAAGGTGATTCAGTCTTTAGATATATCAAGGGTAAAAGACACCAAAGAAACAAGATGAAAGTGATCTAAGTCTGACCATATAAGCATAAACAACTAACTGAAGGATTCAAATGCCACTGAGAGAAAGTTTCTGAAGACGTCATGATATTACTGTTGTGTGATTTGTGTTATTTGTAGCTTTGGTGTGTTTGTCTCAGACCATTCCCATGGAGGTCTGTAAGTAAAGATATCTGGAACACAGACAATACACAATAGTTAGCTATTCTTCCTCATGTCATGTTAATACTTGCAAAGGATAAAGTCCTAGTATGTGTAACAACCTCTTACTACTCATATTAGTCCAGTGTGCTTTGTCTTTTACTACTTTTGTCCATTGTGTCTCAGTACATTTTTGGTGTTAGCAAATGGACAAATTGGTAGTATACATTCATGGTGTGCCTATTACTGAATTACCAAACCTGTCATCACTGTAGCAAATTGTTGCATAATTTGTAGGTTTTTTCACAACGGAAAATTTATTTTTCCTTTGAAAAATTTTGTTTTGTGTTTACTGCCTATGAGAACATCAGCTTCTTATAAAAAAAAAGGAAGTGATTCATCCTAAAAATGTTCAACCTAGGCCCAAATTATTTCAAATAATTGTTATTATTTATTATTATGTCATCAGTAGCATTTTTATCAAGTAGTATATTGGTTACTATATTGGGGTTACGTGGCAAGGTTTTGGTAGTAGGGGGGCTGCAGGGGTGGCTTCTATGAGAAGACAAGAGAACCTGCCCCCCTGTAGGACAGAGCCAGTTACAGCCAGTTCCAAGATGAACCCACTGCTGGCCAAAGCTGAGCCAATCAGTGACGTTGGTAGCGCCTCTGTGATAACATATTTAAGAAAGGGTAAAAAACGCTATGCAGCAACCGTGGGAAAGATGAGTGAGTACAGTGTGAGAGAAATGGCCCTGCAGACACCAAGGTCAGTGAAGAAGGAGGGGGAGGAGGTGCTCTAGGTGCTGGATTAGAGATTCCCCTGCAGCCCATGGAGAAGAATGTGGTGAGGCAGGTTGTCCCCCTGCAGCCCATGGAGGACCATGGTGGAGCAGAAATCTACACTGCAGCCTGTGGAGGACCCCATGCTGCAGCATGGTGGATGTGCCCTGAAGGAAACTGCAACCTGTGGAGAGCCCACGCAGGAGCAAGCTCCTGACAGGAGCTGCAGTCCTTGCAGAGGAGTCCACACAGGAGCAGGTTTTCTGACGGAAACTGTGGCTCATATGGGGACTCACACTGGAGCAGTCCGTTCCCGAAGGACTGTACCCCATGGAAAAGACCCATGCTGGATCAGTTCCTGAAGAACCGCAGCCTGTAAGATGGACCCAAGTTAGAGAAGTTCACAAAGGACTGTATCCCATGGGAGGGACCCCACGCTGAAGCAGGGAAACAGTGTGAGGAGGAAGGAACAGCAGAGACAATGTGTTCTGTGCTGTCTACAACCTCCGTCCCTCATTCCCCTGTGGTGCTTGGGGGGAGGACATAAAAACAGTTAGGCATGAAGTTGAGTGTGGGAAGAAGGGAGGGGTGGAGGGGAGGTTTTTTTAGCTTTGTTTTATTTCTATCTTACTCTGTTACAATTAATTGGCAATAAATTAAATTAATTTCCCCAAGTTGAGTCTGTTTTGCCCATGACAGTAACTGGTAAATGATGTCTCTGTTATTATCTTGACCCATGAGCTTTTCAACATATTTTCTTTCCCTTGTTCTGCTGAGAAGGGGGAGTGATAGAACAGGCTTCTGGTCACCTGGTGGTCAACCAAAATCAACCCACATCTACAGTGGTTTAAGTGCTTTAGGACTACAAAACAAAGCAAAAATCCAATAAACAACAGCATTATGCATCACCTAAGAGTTTTCATTCCATTTTTGTCATGTCCCTATCTTCTGAGCCCAAAACAGGATTTTAAATTGTTAGCCTCCCTTCCATTGAAGACATGGGAAATCTTATTATTCCATTTCCCTTGGGGAAGGCTTTAGTTGCCCAAATATAGATGTTGATGCCATTTGAGACAGCTTGGTATCTGAGACCAACCACATGAGGCTAAATTTGTCCTTCCGCTCGTTGTTCTCAATAATCACAGAAAACAGACATTCTCACTTCCGATACTGGACTAAATCTAGGAAACTGCAGAAGTCACCATATTGTTTGTCTCATGAAATGTAACCAAAAGAGAAATTTAGAGGTGAGAGGGGAAAGAACTTCTTTTCAGTGCAATTCAACTTTAAAAATGAATTTAAACAGTGCTTACAATTACATAAAATGTTAAGGTACAGGAAAGGCTAATAATAAATCCCAACTGGATCACATTACCACTTATAGATTGCAGTATGTCATGACTGAATTAATTAAAAAGATGAAGTCACCTATTTAATGAACTTTAAAAACCTGCAATCACCTTTCATCTCACAGGCTAATTGAAACCAGATGTATTTATGGTACTGTGTTGTAAGCTGTTAATTCAAAAATGTAAAGCAAAGTTTTAAATATCTTATCTTAACACCATACTACCACCAGTGTAACCAGCAATAATTGTTTGTGGGAAATTGTTATGTCTGCTTGGTCTTCTACTGCTTGGAAAACAATTTAATCCACATGTATTATATAGATATAAATAAATATATATTACAATAAAGATGCTGTAGAGTCTTATATGTTAAGGGATTTAAACTGAAGATATTTTTCAGTAAGAAATCAGACTGGAGATTACCCAGGAACAGAAAATATCTGGGCGATGAATAATGAGTAAGTTATGCCTGCATTAATCTGATCCTTTCCATCCTTGCATACATTATAGAAAAGTACTATGTAAGAAAACACAGAAATAAACCCAGTGCAAAACATGATTCTTGGAAAGGTCAGTGATGTTTAAAAATGGATCAGCATTTTCTTAATAGCTTTGTCCTCATTCTGTCTAAAGGCAAAACTGAGTTTAACATTGTGCTAGTTAAGGTATTTCCTAATGGTAAGTCAGACAAACGATAGCAAGCTCTATTCCATAATTTTTATTACATGTTCCTCTCAACTACCTTTCTAATACATATGTTTCTCATTACTTCCCAACGTCTTAGGGGAAAAAAAGGAAAAAAAAAAAATCAAATCATGTCCTAGAGGAGTCATTGTTTACTTACACTTCCTGCACAAACCTCTCATCTTAAACAGATCAGATACATTAAATCATAATTGCAGTGGCAGAGTGGAGGAAATTGTATAGTAGACCCAAAACATTCAAGGGAAATTAATAGGTCACAAGAATGTTTCAGAAAAGACCTAGAGAACTTAACACAGCAAAAATTAGGGTTAAAAGATGCAGAGCAGTGTAAATGTTAGCCCATAAAACCAAAATATTATTAGAAATGAGACTGAGCATCTAAAATAGCTGGATGTTGAAGCAATGATAACCTTAGGAGCCCAGAGAGAATCAGTTGCCCAGAACAGTCAGAAGAACAAACTTCTGTAAAAGTTTGGAGACTGAAGCCGACAAAAGTAGCTGAGGAGTGAAGATCAAACAGATAGGGTTTCTGAAAGACGAAGATCAAAGATTCCCTGTACTACTGCAAATGCAGTGGGAGATGACTGTGCTAAGGAGAGATGTCATGGATATATATTCTTAGAACATATTCATAAAATGTGTTTTAAGATATATTTCCAAATATAGACTAATAATCCATTTGCAAACCAGCCACTAGGTCTAGTCTTACTTTCTTGGGGTATAGTGATGCACAGGTAGTAACTCTGCCCTAAACAGATCATTGGGGATTTGCCTAGCAACAGCTGGTAGAAAGTTTATTATTGTCTTTTCTTTCCTTTCTCTGATCTGCTTGACTGGGAGGGTGCTTTATTTTAATCAACCAATATAATGCTTCCTAGATATTGTTGCAGTCCAGCTTGATTAGCATGACCACTATGGCTACTTTAAATTATGTCATGAATTAAGGCAGCTTTCAGAAAGCCAAGAGTTAGGAACTACAGTGATAGATTTACATTTATTATTGTTAAAATTTGCAATTTGACAGGATTTGCAGAAGTCAAGAAGGGAATGTGCTGGTTTTGGCTGGGATAGAGTTAATTTACTTCACTGTAGCTGGTATAGTGCTGATGGCACATTGATGTTTTAGTTGTTGTTAAGTAGGGGCTAAGTGTCACTAAGTAGTGCCTATACTAGTTAGGGACTTCTCCAGCTTCTCATGCTCTGCCATGTGCACAAGAAGCCGGGAGGGGAGGGGCCACAGCCAAGTCACCTGGCCCAAACTGGCCAATGGGCTATTCCATATCATATGACGTCATGACCAGTATCTTAACTGGGAGAGTTGGCCAGGGTACACAGCAATCCTGGCTGGGGACTCGTGGCATCATTCGTCAGGTGGTGAGTGGTTGTATCACTTGTTGTTTGTTTCGGTTGTTTACCCCCCTGCCCCACCTCGTTATTTTTCTTTTTCATTATATTATTGTTGTTTTTTTTGTTGTTATTGTTTTATTTTAATTATTAAACTGTTCTTATCTCAACCCACGAGTTTTTACCCTTCTGATTCTCTCCCCCATCCTGTCGGTGGGGGAGTGAGCGAGCAGCTGTGTCGTGCTTAGTTGCCAGCTAGGGCTAAACCACAGCAGTCTTTTTTGGCACCCAATGTAGGGCTCGAAGGGTTTGAGATAATAACAGTTGCTGGTCACAGTATTGACTCATCTGTTCTCAATATTAGTTGAGAATATTATCCGATCTGCACCATGATCTTATTTTTGCAGTACATGTTAAAGATTGGTGTTGATTTGTGTAGTCTGCTGTGCTCTGCAGCGATTAGCAATGTTTTGGCTAGGACATTTATTATTCAAACACTGGCCTTCAGCTTTATCTGGCATTTGGGTATTGTAGTGAAACCATAACCATACTTCAGGTATCACCTCATGGAGACAATTAGCAATTATACCTCCTCTTCTGAGAGATTTTATATTGAGGAAATACAGAATGGCACCTTAGCTACCGTCTTCTGTAATGTCTCCTCCTTCACTACAACAACTTTTCAGTCTCTTGAACATCCTTGGGTAGTTAAGATACATCTGTTGATATTCCTATGGCAGATTGTTTCGGTTTTGTCTAAGGTTAATAAGCAATTCAAGACTATCATCCAGAGATCTGCCCCAAGGCTTGATAGTTATGAGTGGCGGGGTATGTGGAGTAGTATGGGCAAATACCTAGGACAGTGGGCACCTCCAGTGTTTTGGAACTTTACCCCTGAACAAGTGAACAATCCTGAAAAAGTAGTAGAATATTTGCAGAAAGCACGATGTTACCATGGTAACTCCAGAGAGACACAGATCACTGCGGCATGCTGGGGCCTGGCCCATGACTACCAAGCCCTGTTCAACAGTACTCAGTACCCCCAAGGGGAAGAGAAGGCCTCTGGATTTGAAGGCAAAGCGACAGGCACTGAAGCTACTCCAACCCCAGCGACAGGTACTGCAGTCACTCAAACCCTTAGGACAAGCACTGTGGCTACTCAAACCCCCATGACAGGTGCTGCAGCTGAACCAGAGAATCAACCCGTGTCGATATCAGTTGCCCCTGTCTGTATACAAGAAGAAATCTTGGAAGAGAAAGTTAACTCATTTGCAAAGACATGATGGAAAAGCAGGGTCATCATGAGGAGAGGAAGAGGAAGAACTCATAAATGAAACAGAAACCACCTGACCCCTGTCCTTGAGTGAGCTGCGAGATATGCAAAAAGATTTCAGCCGTCATGTAGGCGAGCACATTGTCACCTGGCTGCTCTCATGCTGGGATAACGGGGCCAGTAGCCTGGAATGAGAGGGTAAGGAAGCCAAACAACTGGGATCCCTTTCTAGGGACGGGGGCATTGACAAAGCAATTGGAAAAGGGACACAAGGCCTCAGCCTCTGGAGAAGACTCCTGTCTGCTCTGAAAGAAAGGTATCCCTTCAAGGAAGATGTTCTATATCACCCAGGAAAATGGACCACCATGGAGAAAGGTATCCAGTACCTGAGAGAATTAGCTGTGCTTGAGGTGATTTATGGTGACCTGGGTAGTGAACAGTCATCCAAAGATCCAGATGAAGCGCAGTGCACACGACCTATGTGGCGGAAGTTTGTACGGAGCGCAGCATCACCCTAATGTAAACTCATTGGCAATAATGTCCTGGAAAGATGAAGAAGCACCAACGGTGGGGGATGTGATTGATAAACTCTGAGATTACGAAGCACATCTCTCTTCCTCCTTCATCTCAGCTGTGGAGAAATTGTTGTCCCGGGAGTTCCAGCAATTCAAAGAAGATATGTCCTACTCCCCAACTCTATGGACTAGTGTCTCAGCCATTAGGAATAAGGGTCCTCTTGCTCAAAGGAGAGGATATACACCACGGAGCACCCTATGGTTTTACCTGCGTGACCATGGAGAGGACATGAGGAAGTGGGATGGAAAAATCTACCTTGACCCTAGAGGCACGGGTACTGAGTTGCAAGGAAAAACAATCAACCAGGGGGGACCTTCCAGGAAAGTTGTTGCTCCAGTTTCCAGTAGGCAGTTCTCCAGACAGAGGAGTAGAAGTGCTGATTTTATTTTGAGCATAATACAGAGACTTTTGATTCACATTTAAAAGAGGTGAGTAGAGAATACTATGATCAGGAGTAGAGGGGCCCTGCCTCCAGCCAGGTGGAGGAAAGGGACAACCGGGTTTACTGGACTGTGTGGATCCGATGGCCTGGCACATCTGACCCACAGGAGTATAAGGCTCTAGTGGACACTGGTGCACAGTGCACTCTAATGCCATCAAGCTATGTAGGGGCAGAACCCATTTGTATTGCTGGAGTGACAGGGGGATCCCAAGAGCTAACTGTACTGGAGGCTGAAGTGAGCCTAACTGGGAATGAGTGGCAAAAGTACCCCATTGTGACTGGCCCAGAGGCTCCGTGCATCCTTGGCATAGACTACCTCAGGAGAGGGTATTTCAAGGACCCAAAAGGGTACAGGTGGGCTTTTGGTATAGCTGCCTTGGAGACGGAGGAAATTAAACAGTTGTCTACTTTGCCCGGTCTCTCGAAGGACCCTTCTGTTGTGGGGTTGCTGAAGGTCAAAGAACAACAGGTGCCAATTGCCACCACAACAGTGCACCGGCGGCAATACCGCACCAACCGAGACTCCCTGATTCCCATCCATGAGCTCATTCGGTGACTGGAGAGCCAAGGAGTGATCAGTAAGACCTGATCACCCTTTAACAGTCCCATATGGCCAGTGCGGAAGTCTAATGGGGAGTGGAGACTAACAGTAGACTATCGTGGCCTGAACGAAGTCACTCCGCCACTGAGTGCTGCCGTGCCGGACATGCTAGAACTTCAATACGAACTGGAGTCAAAGGCAGCCAAGTGGTATGGCACAATTGATATTGCTAATGCATTCTTCTCAAGCCCTTTGGCAGCAGAGTGCAGGCCACAGTTTGCTTTCACTTGGAGGGGTGTTCAGTACACGTGGAATCCACTGCCCCAGGGGTGGAAACACAGCCCTACCATTTGCCATGGACTGATCCATACTGCACTGGAACAGGGTGGAGCTCCGGAACACCTTCAGTACATTGATGACACCATCATGTGGGGCAACACAGCAGAAGATATGTTTCAGAATGGGAAGAAAATAGTCCAAATCCTTCTGAAGGCTGGTTTTGCCATAAAACAAAGTAAGGTCAAGGACCCACAGAGGAGATCCACTTTTTAGGAATAAAACGGCAAGATGGACGTCGGCAGATCCCAATGGATGTGATCAACAAAATAACCGCCATGTCTCCACCAACTAGGAAAAAGGAAACACAAGCTTTTTTAGGCGTTGTGGGTTTTTGGAGAATGCATATTCCACATTATAGTCTGATTGTAAGCCCTCTCTATCAAGTGACTCGGAAGAAGAATGATTTCAAATGGGGCCCTGAGCAACGACAGGCCTTTGAACAGATAAAGCAGGAGATAGTTCATGCAGTAGCCCTTGGGCCAGTCCGGGCAGGACAAGACGTGAAAAACGTGCTCTACACTGCAGCCGGGGAGAATGGCCCTACCTGGAGCCTCTGGCAGAAAGCACCAGGGGAGACCCGAGGTTGGCCCCTAGGGTTTCGGAGTCAGGGATACAGAGGGTCCGAAGCGCGCTACACTCCAACTGAAAAAGAGATATTGGCAGCATATGAAGGGGTTCGAGCTGCTTCAGAAGTGATCGGTACTGAAGCACAGCTCCTCCTGGCACCTCGACTGCCGGTGCTGGGCTGGATGTTCAAAGGGAGGGTCCCCTCTACACATCACGCAACTGATGCTACATGGAGTAAGTGGGTCACACTGATCAGCCAACGGGCTCGAATAGGAAACCGCAGTCGCCCAGGAATCTTGGAAGTGATCATGGACTGGCCAGAAGGCAAATATTTTGGAATGTCACCAGAGGAGGAGGTGACACGTGCTGAAGAGGCCCCACTGTATAATAAACTGCCAGAAAATGAGAAGCAATATGCCCTGTTCACTGATGGGTCTTGTCGTCTGGTGGGAAAGCATCGGAGATGGAAGGCTGCTGTATGGAGTCCTATATGGCAAGTCACAGAAACTGCTGAAGGAGAAGGTGAATCAAGTCAGTTTGCAGAAGTAAAGGCCATCCAGCTGGCTTTAGACATTGCTGAATGAGAAAAATGGCCAGTGCTCTGTCTTTATACTGACTCATGGATGGTGGCAAATGCCCTGTGGGGGTGGTTACAGCAGTGGAAGCAGAACAACTGGCAGCGCAGAGGCAAACCCATCTGGGCTGCTGCACTGTGGCAAGATATTGCTGCCCGGGTGGAGAACTTGGTTTTGAAGGTACGTCATGTGGATGCTCACGTGCCCAAGAGTCGGGCCACTGAAGAACATCAGAACAACCAACAGGTGGATCAGGCTGCTAAGATTGAAGTGGCTCAGGTGGATCTGGAATGGCAACATAAAGGTGAATTATTTATAGCTCGGTGGGCCCATGACACCTCAGGCCATGAAGGGGGAGATGCAACACATAGATAGGCTCGTGATCGAGGGGTGGACTTGACCATGGACACTATTGCACAGGTCATCCATGAATGTGAAACATGTGCTGCAATCAAGCAAGCCAAGCAAGTAAAACCTCTGTGGTATTGTTGTGGTTTAGCCCCGGTCAGCAACTAAGCACCACACAGCCGTTCGCTCACTCCCCCACCCTTGTGGGATGGGGGAGAGAATCGGAAGTGCCAAAGTAAGAAAACTCGTAGGTTGAGACAAGAACAGTTTAATAATTAGAATAAAACAGCAATAATACTAATATAATGAAAAGGAAAATAATGAGCGAGAGAGAGATGAAACACTGGAAGAAGAGAGAAAGAAAAAAAAACAAAACTAAACAACAAGTGCTGCAACCGCTCACCACCCGCCGACCGACGCTGCCGGTCCCCGAGCCGCGATCGCTGCCTCCCCCAGCCAATTTCCCCCAGTTAATATACTGGGCATGACGTCACATGATATGGAATACCCTTTGGCCAATTCGAATCAGCTCTCCTGGTTGTATCCCCTCCCCTCCCGGCTTCTTGTGCACCTGGCAGAGCATGGGAAGCTAGGAAGTCCTTGACTAGTGTAAACACTACCCAGCAACAACTAAAACACCAGGGTGTTATCAACATTATTTGCATACCAAGTCTAAAACACAGCACTATGCTAGCTACAGTGAAGAAAAATCAACTATCCCAGCTAAAACCATGACAGTATCCACCCCTTATTCCATACCATTTACGTCATGCTCAGGTCTCATACTATGCAATATGACCTCAATAACCACCACCCGCCTCCCCATCCTTTGATGACATACGTAGATATCATTTATCATTCCCGTAGTCTATGGACCATCCCTGTAGAACATCTGTAGAGGGTCCACACATGTCCATTGAGTTCATTCAGTCCATAACTTTGGGTTCCATCTATCGTAACAGTCTTTCAAGGCTGGAGAGGTGGTCTGCGTGGTGTTGGATTGTTGCATGCTGAAGTCAGTCTTTGTTCCATCACCGCTACACGTTGCTTGGTTCAATCAAAGTTCATTCTTCATTAATTTTGGAAATTCTTACTATGATACCATTGATACGGCATATAGCAACCATAGGAGTGATGACATACAATATCATATAGCAATTAACAGCATACCATTCAGTTCATTGGCTATTTTCACCCAAAATCAAATCCCCTTGAGGCACACATCAAACTCCTCCATCCTCCCGCATCACCCACCAAGTGCACCCAGGTCCTCGAGCAAAAGCAATCCCACGAATGGGTTTGCCTTTGCCTGAGACAGGAATAACCCAGACGGTTTTCCTCAGCATATTTTTTACATGCACTACAGGGACTTTATCCCCTTCCATAGTACGTAAGAATTCTGACTGGGCAGGCCCAGCTCGATGGGCAGATCCCCTAGTGTTGACTAACCAGGTGGCTTTTGCTAAATGTGTATCCCAGTGTTTAAATGTCCCACCCCTCATTGCTCTCAGTGTAGTCTTTAACAGTCCATTGTATCGTTCAATTTTCCCAGAGGCTGGTGCATGATGGGGGATGTGATACAGCCACTCAGTGCCATGCTCTTTGGCCCAGGTGTCTATGAGGTTATTTCGGAAATGAGTCCCGTTGTCTGACTCAATTCTTTCTGGGGTGCCATGTCACCATAAAACTTGTTTTTCAAGGCCCAGGATAGTGTTCCGGGCGGTGGCATGGGGCACGGGATATGTTTCCAGCCATCCGGTGGTTGCTTCCACCATTGTAAGCACATGGCATTTGCCTTGGCGGGTTTGTGGCAGTGTGATATAATCAATCTGCCAGGCCTCCCCATATTTATACTTCAGCCATCGTCCTCCATACCACAGAGGTTTTACCCGCTTGGCTTGCTTGATTGCAGCGCATGTTTCACATTCATGGATGACCTGTGCAATAGTGTCCATGGTCAAGTCCACCCCTCGGTCACGAGCCCATCTGTATGTTGCATCTCTTCCTTGATGGCCTGAGGTGTCATGGGCCCACTGAGCTATAAATAGTTCACCTTTATGTTGCCAGTCTAGATCTACTTGAGCCACTTCAATCTTAGCAGCCTGATCCACCTGCTGGTTGTTCTGATGTTCTTCAGTGGCCCAACCCTTGGGAACATGAACATCCACATGACGTACCTTCAAAACCAAGTTCTCCACCCGGGCAGCAATATCTTGCCACAATGCAGCAGCCCAGATGGGTTTGCCTCTGCGCTGCCAGTTGTTCTGCTTCCACTGCTGTAACCACCCCCACAGGGCATTTGCCACCATCCATGAGTCAGTATAAAGACAGAGCACTGGCCATTTTTCTCATTCAGCAATGTCTAAAGCCAGCTGGATGGCCTTTACTTCTGCAAACTGACTTGATTCACCTTCTCCTTCAGCAGTTTCTGTGACTTGCCGTATAGGACTCCATACAGCAGCCTTCCATCTCCGATGCTTTCCCACCAGACGACAAGACCCATCAGTGAACAGGGCATATTGCTTCTCATTTTCTGGCAGTTTATTATACAGTGGGGCCTCTTCAGCACGTGTCACCTCCTCCTCTGGTGACATTCCAAAATCTTTGCCTTCTGGCCAGTCCATGATCACTTCCAAGATTCCTGGGCGACTGCGGTTTCCTATTCGAGCCCGTTGGGTGATCAGTGCGACCCACTTACTCCATGTAGCATCAGTTGCGTGATGTGTAGAGGGGACCCTCCCTTTGAACATCCAGCCCAGCACCGGCAGTCGAGGTGCCAGGAGGAGCTGTGCTTCAGTACCGATCACTTCTGAAGCAGCTCGAACCCCTTCATATGCTGCCAATATCTCTTTTTCAGTTGGAGTGTAGCGCGCTTCGGACCCTCTGTATCCCTGACTCCGAAACCCTAGGGGCCAACCTCGGGTCTCCCCTGGTGCTTTCTGCCAGAGGCTCCAGGTAGGGCCATTCACCCCGGCTGCAGTGTAGAGCATGTTTTTCACGTCTTGTCCTGCCCGGACTGGCCCAAGGGCTACTGCATGAACTATCTCCTGCTTTATCTGTTCAAAGGCCTGTCGTTGCTCAGGGCCCCATTTGAAATCATTCTTCTTCCGAGTCACTTGATAGAGAGGGCTTACAATCAGACTATAATGTGGAATATGCATTCTCCAAAAACCCACAACGCCTAAAAAAGCTTGTGTTTCCTTTTTCCTAGTTGGTGGAGACATGGCGGTTATTCTGTTGATCACATCCATTGGGATCTGCCGACGTCCATCTTGCCATTTTATTCTCAAAAACTGAATCTCCTGTGCAGGTCCCTTCACTTTACTTTGTTTTATGGCAAAACCAGCCTTCAGAAGGATTTGGACTATTTTCTTCCCTTTCTCAAAAACATCTTCTGCTGTGTTGCCCCACACGATGATGTCATCAATGTACTGAAGGTGTTCCGGAGCTCCACCCTGTTCCAGTGCAGTATGGATCAGTCCATGGCAAATGGTAGGGCTGTGTTTCCACCCCTGGGGCAGTGGATTCCACGTGTACTGAACACCCCTCCAAGTGAAAGCAAACTGTGGCCTGCACTCTGCTGCCAAAGGGCTTGAGAAGAATGCATTAGCAATATCAATTGTGCCATACCACTTGGCTGCCTTTGACTCCAGTTCGTATTGAAGTTCTAGCATGTCCGGCACGGCAGCACTCAGTGGCGGAGTGACTTCGTTCAGGCCACGATAGTCTACTGTTAGTCTCCACTCTCCATTAGACTTCCGCACTGGCCATATGGGACTGTTAAAGGGTGATCGGGTCTTACTGATCACTCCTTGGCTCTCCAGTCACCGAATGAGCTCATGGATGGGAATCAGGGAGTCTCGGTTGGTGCGGTATTGCCGCCGGTGCACTGTTGTGGTGGCAATTGGCACCTGTTGTTCTTTGACCCTCAGCAACCCCACAACAGAAGGGTCCTTCGAGAGACCGGGCAAAGTAGACAACTGTTTAATTTCCTCCGTCTCCAAGGCAGCTATACCAAAAGCCCACCTGTACCCTTTTGGGTCCTTGAAATACCCTCTCCTGAGGTAGTCTATGCCAAGGATGCACGGAGCCTCTGGGCCAGTCACAATGGGGTACTTTTGCCACTCATTCCCAGTTAGGCTCACTTCAGCCTCCAATACAGTTAGCTCTTGGGATCCCCCTGTCACTCCAGCAATACAAATGGGTTCTGCCCCTACATAGCTTGATGGCATTAGGGTGCGCTGTGAACCGGTGTCCACTAGAGCCTTATACTCCTGTGGGTCAGATGTGCCAGGCCATCGGATCCACACAGTCCAGTAAACCCGGTTGTCCCTTTCCTCCACCTGGCTGGAGGCAGGGCCCCTCTAATTCCAATTGCAGAATTCGCAACCCACTTCTTGTGAATGGGAATCAGAAGTCTCCCTATTAAGATCACAGATAGAATCAGCGCTTCTACTCCTCTGTCTGGAGAACTGCCTACTGGAAACTGGAGCAGCAACTCTCCTGGAGGTCCCCCCTTGAAGGGGCTGTTTTCCCTTGCAACTCACGTACCCGTGCCTCCAGGGTCGAGGTAGGTTTTCCATCCCACTTCCTCATGTCCTCTCCATGGTCACGCAGGTAGAACCATAGGGTGCCCCGTGGTGTGTATCTTCTCTCTTGAGCAGAAGGACGCTTACTCCTAATGGCCGAGATACTGGTCCGTACAGGTAGGGAGTAGGACATATCTTCTTTGAATTGCTGGAACTCCCGGGACAACAATTTCTCTACAGCTGAGATGAGGGAGGAAGAGACATGTGCTTCATAATCTCAGAGTTTATCAATCACATCCCCTACCGTTGGTGCCTCTTCATCTTTCCAGGACATTACTGCCAGGGAGTTTACATGGGATGATGGTGTGCTCCGTACAAACTTCCGCCACATGGGTCGTGTGCACTGCGCTTCATCTGGATCTTTGGATGACTGTTCACTACCCAGGTCACCATAAATCACCTCAAGCACAGCTAATTCTCTCAGGTACTGGATACCTTTCTCCATGGTGGTCCATTTTCCTGGGTGATATAGAACATCTTCCTTGAAGGGATACCTTTCTTTCAGAGCAGACAGGAGTCTTCTCCAGAGGCTGAGGCCTTGTGTCCCTTTTCCAATTGCTTTGTCAATGCCCCCGTCCCTAGAAAGGGATCCCAGTTGTTTGGCTTCCTTACCCTCTCATTCCAGGCTACTGGCCCCGTTATCCCAGCATGAGAGCAGCCAGGTGACAACATGCTCACCTACATGACGGCCGAAATCTTTTCGTATATCTTGCAGCTCACTTAAGGATAGGGATCGGATAGTTTCCGTCTCTTGTACAAGTTCTTCCTCTTCCTTCTCCTCTCTTAGTAACGGCACTGCTTCTCCATCATCCTTTTCTAAACGAGTTGACATTCTCTTCGAAAATTTCTTCTTTTGTATAGGGGCAACTGATACTGGCACGGGTTGATTCTCTGATTCAGCTTCAGTGCCTGTCGTCGGTGTTTGAGTGGTCACAGTGCCTGTCGTCAGGCTTGGAGCTGCTGCAGCACCTGTTGTGGGGGTTTGAGGGGCCACAGTGCTTGTCGCTGGGCTTGGAGTAGCCGCAGGGCCTGTCGTTTTCCCTTGGGGGTACTGAATACTGTTGAATAGGGCTCGGTAGGCATGGGCCAGGCCCCAACACATTGCAGTGATTTGTATCTCTCTGGAATTGCTAGGGTGACAGCATACTTCCTCCAAATATTCTACTAATTTTTCAGGATTCTGCACTTGTTCAGGGGTGAAGTCCCAAAACACTGGGGGTGCCCACCGTCTCAGGCATTTGCCCATACTATCCCACATACCCCGCCACCCATAATTATCGAGCCTTGGGGCAGATCTCTGGATGATAGTCTTGAATTGCTTATTAACCTTAGACAAAACCGAAACAATCTGCCATAGGAATATCAACAGATGTATCTTAACTACCCAAGGATGTTCAAGATACTGAAAAGTTGTTGTAATGAAGGAGGAGACATTACAGAAGACGGTAGCTAAAGTGCCATTCTGTATTTCCTCCATATAGAACCTCTCAGAAGAGGAGGTATAATTGCTAATTGTCTCCATGAGGTGGTAGTCAAAGTACAGTAACGGCTTCCATGCAAGACCCAAATAACCGATAAAACTCAAGGCCAGTGTTTTAATAACAAATCTCCTAGGCAAAACATCTCTAACCACTGCAGAGCACAGCAAACTACAAAACCCAATGCCAATCTTTAACATGTACTTCAAAATCAGCATGGTGTAGGTCTGACTACTAATATCGAGAACAGATGAATCAATACTGTGACCAGCAACTGTTATTATCTCAAACCCTTTCTGCCCCACGTTGGGCGCCAAAAAGGAGTGTTGTGGTTTAGTCCCGGTCAGCAACCAAGCACCACACAGCCGCTCGCTCACTCCCCCACCCTTGTGGGATGGGGGAGAGAATCGGAAGGGCCAAAGTAAGAAAACTCGTGGGTTGAGACAAGAACAGTTTAATAATTAAAATAAAACAGCAATAATACTAATATAATGAAAAGGAAAATAATGAGCGAGAGAGAGATGAAACACTGGAAGAAGAGAGAAAAAAAAAAAAAAACAAAACTAAACAACAAGTGCTGCAACCGCTCACCACCCGCAAACCGACGCTGCCGGTCCCTGAGCCGCGATCGCTGCCTCCCCCGGCCAATTTCCCCCAGTTAATATACTGGGCATGACATCACATGATATGGAATACCCTCTGGCCAATTAGAATCAGCTCTCCTGGTTGTATCCCCTCCCCTCCCGGCTTCTTGTGCACCTGGCAGAGCATGGGAAGCTAGGAAGTCCTTGACTAGTGTAAACACTACCCAGCAACAACTAAAACACCAGGGTGTTATCAACATTATTTGCATACCAAGTCTAAAACACAGCACTATGCTAGCTACAGTGAAGAAAAATCAACTATCCCAGCTAAAACCATGACAGGTATGGAGGACGATGGTTGAAGTATAAATATGGGGAGGCCTGGCAGATTGATTATATCACACTGCCACAAACCCGCCAAGGCAAGCGCCATGTGCTTACAATGGTGGAAGCAACCACCGGATGGCTGGAAACATATCCCGTGCCCCATGCCACCGCCCGGAACACTATCCTGGGCCTTGAAAAACAAGTTTTATGGCGACATGGCACCCCAGAAAGAATTGAGTCAGACAACGGGACTCATTTCCGAAATAACCTCATAGACACCTGGGCCAAAGAGCATGGCATTGAGTGGGTGTATCACATCCCCTATCATGCACCAGCCTCTGGGAAAATTGAACGATACAATGGACTGTTAAAGACTACACTGAGAGCAATGAGGGGTGGGACATTTAAACACTGGGATACACATTTAGCAAAAGCCACCTGGTTAGTCAACACTAGGGGATCTGCCCATCGAGCTGGCCCTGCCCAGTCAGAACTCTTACGTACTGTGGAAGGGGATAAAGTCCCTGTAGTGCACGTAAAATATATGTTGGGGAAAACCGTCTGGGTTATTCCTGTCTCGGGCAAAGGCAAATCCATTCGTGGGATTGCTTTTGCTCGAGGACCTGGGTGCACTTGGTGGGTGATGCGGGAGGATGGAGGAGTTTGATGTGTGCCTCAAGGGGATTTGATTTTGGGTGAAAATAGCCAATGAACTCAATGGACATTTTTGTGGACATTTGTGCATATTTAATAGGGGTGGTCCTTCGACTAAGGGAATGATATCTGTGTATGGTGGCCAATGATGGGAAGAGAGTGGTGGTTGGTAAGGTTGTATTGGATAGTATGGGACCTGGGCATAATGTAAATGGTATAGAATAAGGGATGGAGAATGTGCTAGTTTTGGCTGGGATAGAGTTAATTTTCTTCACTGTAGCTGGTATAGTGCTGATGGCACATTGATGTTTTAGTTGTTGTTAAGTAGGGGCTAAGTGTCACTAAGTAGTGCCTATACTAGTTAGGGACTTCTCCAGCTTCTCATGCTCTGCCATGTGCACAAGAAGCCGGGAGGGGAGGGGCCACAGCCGAGTCACCTGGCCCAAACTGGCCAATGGGCTATTCCATATCATATGACGTCATGACCAGTATCTTAACTGGGAGATTTGGCGGCGGAGGGTGAGGGAGGGGAGCGACTGAGGCTGGGGACTGGTGGGGTCAGTCCCGGAGTGGTGAGCGTTTGCATCACTTGTTGTTTGGTTTGGTGTTTTACCCCTCTGCCCTGCCTGGGTTTTTGCCCCCCCCCCGCCCCCGTTATTTTTCTTTTTCATTATATTATTGTTGTTGTTGTATTTATTGTTTTATTTTAATTATTAAACTGTTCTTATCTCAACCCACGAGTTTTTACCCTTCTGATTCTCTCCCCCATCCTGTCGGTGGGGGAGTGGGCGAGCAGCTGTGTTGTGCTTAGTTGCCAGCTGGGGCTAAACCACAACAGGGAAGATTATGGCAGGTATGCTAGGAGTGTTTTGAAAATGAGTACTCTAAGCATAAAAAGTTCACAAAGTAAATATCGACCTGAATGCATAGGTGACACAGACTTAGTTGAAGAAGAGACAGAGGGTAGGATAAAAAAACACAAAATTTGTAATGATTGTAGAGTGATATCTTGATGTTGTATATTAAGAAAACGCTAGTATCCCTCTTTTAAACATTTCTGTGGCTGACAATAGACCTCTGATTTGAGACAGAAAAATCTGTGTTTTCTACATAATCCTTCCACTAATATTTTGTTACTTTTAAAAGGTGAAATAAATGAAACATTTTTTGAAATTCTGCCTGAATAATTATTTTGTATTTCTGTGGGTACTCTTAGCTGACTAACTATATTCGTTATGTGACAATGCCTTTCATATATTGAATTGAATTCAATATAGAATTCTGATATTAAAGAAATAGACAGAGACCCCAAAACTGCTTGAACATTTTCACGGATCTTTAAATAGTTCTAAGCCAAGTTCTCTGTAGAAAGTAGTTTTAAAGACAAACATTTATTAGGGACATCTTATATTCAGAGTGGGATTGGACTTTTGTTTCAAACACTTATACACTGATGTATAACATAGGTGTCCCCAGCTGATATCAGTGTCTAAACTGCAAGGCAATGGAAACCTGGGGGATTTGGTTGCCTAAACATAGGTATGCAGTGTCACCTGAGATGCTCTGGGTTTTGCTAAGGTGTCTGTATAGGGCTGGCATATATGACATTGTATGTCCAAGAGATACACTGCCTTCTGGAGTAATATGGAAGGCAAATCCAGTACTCCACAGGACCCAAAATGCTCTCAGATGCCTATGTTTAGGCAACCGAGTCCTACACATTGTCAACACAGTCAGTGAAGAGTTCAGAGAGCTATTTACCAGAACAAATATAGGAGTTCATACTACCTGAGAGTGACTTGAACATCTCTCCTGACCTCATGGCATATAATTCAGTCATCTAAGAAAGGACAACTAGTGTTATTTGAGTTGCTATAGGGAAACTTTCCTAGCCATTGATCCAGAATGATATGGATTTCCATGTTGAATGCACCAGTCCTGGGAGGATGTCTCAGATAATCAAGGATTTCCTATGCAGTGGTTTCAAGCCTCAAGTGTCTATAGTCAGGAAAGAAGGCTTTATTGGTTAAAACAAACTAAAAATCAAGTTATTTTGGAAACAGAACTGAAGGACTTGGAACTAAAGAAAGAAATCTTTTACACTGAGGGTGGTGAAACACCGGAACAGGTTGCCCAGAGATGTGGTACATACTCCATCCCTGGAAACATTAAAGGTCAGGTTGGATGGGGCTTTGAGCAACCTGATCTAGTCGAAAATGTTCCTGATCATTGCAGGGGGGTGGACTAGGTGATCTTTGAAGGTTATTTCCAATCCAAACCATTTTATTATTATATGACTATATGATTCCATGACTCCTCTTTGGAAGGCAATGGTATAATAAATTCCCTGTCTGGAAGCCGAAATTAGAGAAAATTAAATTAAAGTTATTTACTCATTTTCTGGCATGAGTGACCACAAGTAACACTGGAACATTATGCCAATTAGTCTTGATTCACTACTGCTAGAATGTGTTTCTCTGAGATTTGATATATTTTGATTTATATTAAGATATACTCTAATTCAAGTCCAGTTACTGGGCTTTGAGAACAAATTAATTCATTAGATTTCATTAGATAATGAAATTATTATGCAAACAATCAGATTAGGTCATAGGACACTTATTTGGATTGTGACCCTGCGGGCTATAGTATGTTTTTATATAATAATATATATATATTTTATAGTATGATTTCAAGGCCTTTTGGGGTGATGTTAGAGAGCTAGAGGATGACTGAGAGCAAAGACACAAGAAGGAATTAGGTGTCAGCTTCAAAGTGGGATCAAGAATTGCAGGTTCCCAAAGAATAAAACAGCACCTTTTTTTGAGTAACAAGAAGAGAAAGAGGAATCTGTGTGTACTCTCTTTCATTGACATCTAATTGGAAGATGCTGCCACTTTCACTCTTTTGTGTATCACAGCTCCTATTTTTACTGTGAAGATCCCCAGAGTAAAGATGACAATTCAGCAATAACAGTGTATTTCTTTTGCAAAATATGGAGGGACATATCTGCAGGAATGTTCTCAACAGTCTGCATGTACCACATGAACTACTCACTAAGTATCATTTCTGAAATACTTCAGAAAAAGCCAGTTTCCTTTTTATATAGGCTGGCACTGACAGGAGACAACCAAAAGACTTTGTGCAACTGTGAAAACTCCTTCTCTCCAGTAGAGGTGTGGAAATGACAAGATTGAGGACCATGTTGACCATTTGCATCTGTCCCAGGTGTTTATTATTCTGATAAGAAAAATTTGGTATATGCCTTACAAAAGAGTTTGTGCAAATGCCATCTTTTGTTTACTGTTTGACTTTGACAGTTTGTGATTTCCTAGACAGACAATAGTAATGTAAGATGAAAGTTAGCTATTACTCACAGTCTGCCGTCAGTTTAAACATTCACAACCTGTCACATCTTGTGAGATCTGAAGATGCAAACTAGCCTGTCTCTGCAGCAGCTCAAAGAAATGTGCCAGGTGGAATGCATTCCTTTATATGCTTGAATTGCTTGAAAAGCAACATAAATTTATTAATAAATGTACACTACTAACACTAATGAACTCCTCTCTACCATTGAGAAAATATAGAATACACAGTGTCTAGAAATCTGTGTTCACCTTAAAGGAGACCTTTAAAACTGCTGAACTAGTCAACAAAGTATAATTAAGTCGGAGGACTTCCTTACAAATTTACATTTTACTAAATAAAAACTATATGGAATTTAACTTTTTCATTTTATTTTCTCACCAACTGATTTTACTCATTTCTACTTCAGCAGTGATATAAAGATGACTGAAGTGATTTACATTTGGCATTACATTGCAAGGACTTTTCCAAGCCACACTTTTCTAAAGAAATTATCATTAAAAGGTGTAAAAAGATATCTGTATCTTTATCTATCTGTTGATCTATCCACACTTATTCATACAAATTTTCATGTTTCTTTAGACCAGACCTTTTTGATCTTTTCTTTGAGTACAAAGCACCTAACACAAAGTTTTCCCATTGATATAAGAAGTCTTTTATCAAAATACAATCTCTAAGTAAACTTTCTAGTTTAAAGCACTAAATAAATAGAGTGCATACCATTTTATATTGTTATTTTTAACACAAAAGACATTGATTTATGTATATTAAAGATTTATGTTTATTTTCTTGTGTAACTTTGTAAGATACTATATGATTTTATGGGGTGTTAATCCATTAACAGTAGACACTACAATGCCCCAGACTTAAAGTGTGAGGGAATTTTTTTTTTTTGCCATCTAGTGTCTGTATAACCATATGTCATTCTATTTATGAATTATTAATGCTGCAGAAAATAATAGATGTTTTAAAAGGTCTATGACAATAGAGCAACATTTTGTTTTCTCGGAAGGATTTCTGCCATACCACTTATGCAATCCAGACTGAAGACTCTTTCCTTTTATATTTCATTCTCTCTGTCCTCCAAATGTACCTTTTATAACTTGAGTTTAGCTGGTTCCATTTGATCCTCTGATCACTAGCCTTCCTCACTGGTTCTATGAAGCCTAACTCTGAACTTTATCTTTGGACTTATATTCTTTAACGTGATTTGTACATTTTTGCTAACAGGGTTATAACATATTCATTTCATGGCAAAAGAGAATAATTTAGACTTTATGATCAATAGTATTTAACATAAACCCAGAAAAATATTTCAGCCCTCTCTGTTTTTAAATAATTTAAATTTTCACTTAAAAAAAGTTTGTAACCCTTATGCTTGCCATGATGCTCTGAAATATCATAGTGAAATGCATACGGTATGGACAAGAAAACACTAAATGTAATCAGAATTAGCACAGAAATATGACAGCTAAACAAAATTATGACATTTTTTCTAGTATTAACAGGAGTTCATTTTCTTCATGAGCTTTCAACACACAAGTTGAGATTTTCAATAGAAACCAAGGAAATGAGACTATGACTTTGAATACAAAAAAGAAATCTATCTTTCTAAACATCTTTTGATAATTTAATTTTAATTACACCAAATGTGAGTGAGACTAAATTTCAATGGATTAATTAAAATATTTTTAGTTAAATGAAATAAAAATTATGTTATTTTTACTATCTAATTTTATTTTATGATGTTGAGAACTGCCATGTACTTTTTTGAAAGCATTTTGCAGACATTGTGCAGTATGCTTGCACAATTGAGTGCCATCTGTTGCCTAGGCTTAAATGCACACTGATTTTACTTTTAATTCATAATGAACATGAAGAATGAATGTGACCCATGTACTGCAATTTGGCTTATTCATTGGCAGGTGCACATTTAAGGCATAAAACGTATTTGTAATTATGAAATGGCTGTTTACAAGTTCCCAGGTGGGTAAGTAGCTGTTAGCAATAAATAATTGCATGCCAGCCCACCATGCTCCCAGCCACTTTACTAGAAAAAAAAGAAAAACAACTAGAAAGATGAAAAGATAAAGCATTCCCTTATTAATAACTGTGTAACAGTTATATAATTTATACTGCCAAATTTAAATCTAGTGAAGACTTGAAAAACTTTGTTTAACATGTAAATGGAGACCTGCAAGCACAGAGTTGGGAACATTAAGGATGTCTGAGTAAAGTTATAAAATACCCAATGATGCTTTTATTATATTTGTCCTGTGGTTTTCTATTGACATTGAAGCTCCACTATTGAAATGCATTTGCCTCAGTCTTCAACTACGTGCTCAACAGAAAAAGAAATGTCTGCACATGCTCTAACTTATCTTCCTCTATACCAGAAGATGGCAAACTATCCAGAGCAAGCCACAGTCTGAATGCTGATTACTTTGACCCTTATCCAGAAAAAATAACTTAATCATGTAATAAATGCATGGACTGTGAATGATTCTTCAAAAATTTCATGTAGAATCACAATGCCAAACTGTGTTCAGATGTACAGTCTTGTCTTCACTAAAGACAATGACAGAATTCTCCCAAATTTGATTAGACAAAATTCTTCTTGCAATGTTTAACATCACAGCCATGATTTGCTAGATTGTAACGTATTTAACAAGAAAGAATGACTGCTGTTCTTGTAACTAATGGAACTGTGCATAGAACAGAAGCTTTCTTTAATATCTTGCCTGAACAGAGTTTTTATTCCCCTTTCCATTGAAAATTAGACTAACTTAGTCATAATGTCTGTGTTGTGTATCTGTCTGGCTTTGCATTTTCCCGTAGCAATTTATTCACTCATTGGTGGCTGTGAAATTTAACAGAACTTCTGAGGCTACGCCTATACTGCTTTTCTTGGGAAGAAGTCCTATATCTTGGAAATGGTCCATTTTAGGAGAATTTCTGCATTGTGGGTTCATGGCTTGTTAGATACTTCTCTTGTAGCATCCCCTTATGTCAGAAAGAGTAGGGAAAAGAGAGGAAAGACAGGCAGTGTACTGGCATCCTCATTTTTAACTGCTGATGGGCAGTGTTTTTTACCCTTTCTTAAATATGCTATTGCAGAGGTGCCACCAACATCACTGATGGGCTCAGCTCTGGCTGGCAGCAGGTGTCTCTTGGAGCTGGCTGTAACTCTTTCTGACAGACATGGGGAAAGCTTCTGGCATCTTCTCACAGAAGCCACCCCTGCAGCCCCACTGCTACCAAAACCTTGCCATCTAAACCCTACATGCTAACGCACTGCATACTCACACATCTAGTCCAGGCAAGGGTGTCCTTAGTCTGTGTCTGCTCTACAGATCTATGCTGCTGACAGAAGAGCTGCATCTGTCCTGCTGTTAAAATAAAATGTTGCCATTTCCATTATATACACAAACTTAATTTTCAATAGTGAACACTATATGAGCCATTTTATCATCTGGGTCTCTTCTCTGCCCCAACTTTTTGCAATAAGTATGTATTATACTTCTCATATATGATTCATAGTGAATAGATCTCACATTTACAGTACCTTATTACTAAGCAATTATTCATTTCTGACAGAAGACAATAATAATAATAAAAAAGACTGATTAAATTGTATCCCTGTATCAGCAGTGATACCATTCCTTAGATGAACATATGCCTAAGTTTCACCAGACCTGAATATCTTTTATTTCAGTGTTCTGTGAGAATAAAGATGTGAACTAGAACAATGTATAGGTCAGTCCTCTGGGATATCCTTAAGTGAGGCTTTTGTTTGTTTGTTTTTTCTCTTGTGACTGAAAAGTAGAAAGGATCTTGAAGATGTAATCATAGGAAAAAAGTAATATATATATATATAAAAGAGAATAGTTGTATACGTAGAATATAGAATATTTTGACTGATATAAGAAAATGTTTGTCCAGGTGATTAGGATGGGTGAGAGGGTGGTGAGGGCCTGTCCTTCCTCACTCCAGCTCAGAGGTGCACGAGTAAATCTGCCAGCCGGAGTGGCAGGGCACCTGCAACAACGGAGTCAGAAAGCGCTGATGAAACCATAGAGGCAGGAATAGGTGTGACTCTGCCCCCCTTTCTTTAGGAAGAACGGTATAAAAGGGGTCATTCCCTGCACAGAAGAGTGAACCCTTACTGGCAATGACTACGGTGTTTCTTTGGCCCCTTCTCAACACATGTGGTACCCTCAGATCGTGGTAAGATGACAGAGATGTGCAGTGCCTTTTGCCAGGCAGTAGGGCTTGGCAGGGAGCCCCCGGATAGCTGTGGTGTGGTCCTTTCTAAAACCAGAGCAGCAGCATCCCTTGCTGACCCTTGCTAAAAGCCTGGGATGGCTGGCAAAACATGTTCCTGTGGACAGAGGCACCAAGTGGTCCAGGACTGCGCTGCTTCCAGGACTGAGCCCCTCATTCTGCAAAACACTGTGCTGAGCTGTCCTGGGCCATCCTGGACTGCTTTGATTTCTGGTGGGCAGTGCAGGGGAAAAAAATCTGGACACCAGGCTAGATCCCTTTGGTGCAGGGCCTAGATGGTTTTGTCTTTTTTTTTAATTATTCTTGTTTGTTGGTTGTGGTTACTTTCTCTCAATTATCCTAGATGAAATATGAGCTTTTTAAGAAGTGCCAATATCTCAGTGTCTAAAGCTACTTGGAACAGATCCTTGCTATGTCTTTGGAATTCAGACAATACCAGCCAGTGTTAGGATTGCCAGCTGACATGAACAGAAAAGCGGGACTTCGCCTCTTTATGTAGGTAGTGGGTCAAATAGCTCAAAAGTGTGAGTCTTGCGACCTTGCCAGGGTATCTGCTCAGCCTTGCACAAACAGAGCTTCAACAAGTGCAAAATGAAAGCTGCAAACATTTCTCCTGTCAACAAAGACAGGTGCATGCCTCCTGTCTGGGTCCATCTGGGTGCACCATGGAAATATTTCCTATACTCAGAGCAGCATTAAGAGTTCTGAAAGATGGACATTAGGATCTGCTCCTTGTAGAACGGGGCTCCTTGTTCTTCTCGCCCTGCTTGGGTTTTCTCAGTTGCCCATCCTTGAGAGGGGAAAGTCAGTTTCCAACTTTCTCCTTTTCTTGCCTGGTTGGCCATCACTTCCTTCCTCACAATTTGCTTTTCTCTTTCTGTTTCTTTGTTTTCCCTTTTCCTGTGAAGAGCCTGGCAACCTTTCCGTTTAACAGTATTGTTAGGGAGGTAAAGCCATTATAAACTTGAACAAATTCTTCTCTTAATCAAAGTTAACTCATTTTACCTTCTTCCCCCGGATGAGCTCTTCAGATGTTCAGGCCATATGGGGGAGTCTGCCATGCTTCCTATAGTGACTGGGGGCACCTGCAATGGACATGTAGAAGTTAACAGGTGGCACAGACCTACTTGCCCAGTTGGTACCGTAGCTCTGAAAGGCAGATCCCTTGCATGGGTTTGCTCAACTAAGCCAGTTCTGGTGGGACCATTGCACTTTGTGTCAACCTGCACCAGCCTTACTCTGCACTTTTGCAGAGCTACAGGCTGGTGGGTGACCTTGCTTGTCCCTGCAGCA
The DNA here is from genome assembly GCA_031468815.1 of Morus bassanus. Taxonomy (NCBI): domain Eukaryota; kingdom Metazoa; phylum Chordata; class Aves; order Suliformes; family Sulidae; genus Morus; species Morus bassanus. Next base: position 51,765,759 of record CM062568.1, on the reverse strand, counting down.
GCACTCCCACCTTCTGAGGGGGAAGAATTTCTTGTCAAGCTGTTGGTGGACCTGACATATCTCTGCTGTTTCTGCTTCTTCCTCTGGTGCTGGCAACTCTTCAGCCGATTTACCGGCAAGCCCAACCATCTCATCTCCAAAGAGTTCCCTATGGTGCTCAATGAGGAACTCCACCAGCCACGTCACCTTCACACAGCAAACCATTGGTTTCCACCCTGGTGGCTGGAAATGGGTCAGACAGCCTTTCCCACTCCTGACGTTCATTTCTGTGCAGAAAGCTGCAGCTGTGGGGCTGCTCTACCGAGCAGCTACCCCATGAGCATTTGCTGAAGAGAAAATTCAGCCAGGTAGCCCTGAGCGGCAAGGCTCAGGGGGTCTGAAAGTCTGTAGCCAGATGATAAATACAACATACCTTCCCCATCACCTCCACCAGGATGTCCAGGGGGAGCATGTTCTCCTCGGCTGGGCTCCAAGGATGCTGGGCCCCGTGCCGATGGCCAGGTTGCCAGCAGTCATCCTGCTGGTGGCCACGTTTCCTACTGATGTTTTGCAGCAGGGACAACAAGCTCTTGAGGAGCAGGAGGTTGGTGTTGGGCAACTCTGGCCACCCTGAGTGAACAGGAACACTACGTTTTAGAGTAGATGTTGGCAACACAGCTTGCCCAGGCTGATCGCACCCAAGCCTGCCCAACGGAAGGCTGCCTGGCCACGCCTGGTCTACAGTAGAGGGACTGCCTTCACTGAGATACAGCCACCTCCATCCCTGCCCCTCTGGCAAGAGTCCCTTTGTGGAGCAACCCCCAATGTCTGCGGAAAGTGCTTCAAGGAGATAAATGTTTCTTTTTGCCACTTTACCCCAAAATCTGACACCACAACAGCAAGATGTGGCTGGCAGAAAACATGGATTTTTCAAGGAGGCTGTCCCTTTGCAGGCAAGTCCCCAGCCTCTGCCAGTCTCTACAGAGTAAACAGGCTGCTTGCCAAACTTACTCTTTCAGTCCTGCTAGCTTCACTTGCCTCCTGGTTTTCTCCAGGGTGCTTATCCATTCCTCATAGAGGTCTTCCTCAAGGAGCTTGGATGGGGTGTTTCTAAGGAAGTCCTGCAATGCCAAGGGATCTGGGTGAGGCTTTGACCACTGCTGCTGGCAGCACAGGCAGCATCCCCAGCACTCTGGCTCATGAGCAGGTGGCTGGGTTTCAGCTCCTTCTCTTGTAGGTGCCTATCAGCACCAACACAGCCAAGAACTGCCAGGTTCCATGTCAGCAGGGTTCACCTTCAAGATGATGGCCAGCAGGTGTACAGGCTGGCTTTCAAGATGAGCCTCCATTCTACTGTTGAGGGGCTCCCTCAGCTCCCAAAAGGCATGCTCACTGGCTTCAAGCTGGAATATCCCCTCCATGGATGGTTCTTGCTTGTGCAGGAGAGCCAGCATGTCCTGCAGGGGACAAAGGAGGACAGTTCCTTGGATGAAGAAAGGTCCTGGGTCAAATGAATCTTCCTTAGGGACAGGAGCAAGTGTGGACAGCTCTGTGGCTCTCACTGGGGTGGGACAGAAGGGTGGCTGTAGGTGGGTGATATGGGGAGGAGCTGGCTTTGTCCCCGAGCTCCACCCAGGGTCCCTCTGCTGGGGACACCACCTCTCTGGAGGAACGAGAGGGATGGGGATCTCCTGGCCAGGCTTGCTTACCTGGATGGGCCAGGGCAGCCCCCTCCTCCTCCTGTGGGTCCTGCCTGCTGTCAAGGAGAAGAGAGCAAAGTGCCGTGGAGGAGAAGTGCCAGGTGAGTGATCTCCGCACTGTCCCCCTGCTGCCAAAAGCAAGGGAGAAGCGCTGTTTGGGAACGAGGGGCCATGGGGGCTCAGGTCTCTCTTGCTGTGGAACAATGAGGATGGACGTGCCCTGCAGGAAGGGCAGCAGCAGCCCCAGTGCAGCACATATGCCCACCTGCAAGAGGAAGAGAGAGAAGGACCATCCTGTCCCCATCTTCATCCAACTCACCAGCTGAGTGGTCAAGTCCACCTTTACTGCCAGAGAGGACAGGTGGTGGCTGCTGCTCTGTACCAGCCTACAAGAAATGTGCTGTGCTCACTGAGCAGCCCTGCAGCAGAAAGAGTTCCTGATGAGCTGCATTGGCCCCTGGCCATGTGTGAGAAGTGGGCAAGGCCGAGAGCCTTTGCTGCAGCCAGCGACCCGGGATGTTCCCACCGTGGCAGGATGCCAGTGCTGGGGGAGGCTGGGACAAGGGCCCCTCCCACCAAAGCTCAGCCCACTGGCCTAAGACATCTCATATCCTGAGCAATGCTCACCTCTGCCTGGCTCTTGACCAGCCTCTCCAGGCTGCTGTCGTGTAGTGTCATCGCCTGGGCAAGGAGAAAAGAGTAGAAGGTAAGAAGCGATGCACCTGATGCTGGGCTGAAGCAGCATCTGGGGGCAGTATGGAGACACTGGGGAGCCCAGGCCTGGGCACAGCACTGCAGGCATGGCCTCACTACTGCTGAGCAGAGAGGAAGGGTCACCTCTCTCCAGTTGCTGGCAATGCTTTGCCCAGTGCAGCCCAGAGTACCACTGTCTCTGTTTGCCACAAGGGAATCTTACTGGCTCCTCTTCAATTTGGTGTCCACCAGGATCCCAAGGTCTTTTTCTGCCATGCCATTTTCCGGCAGCTTTGCCAAGCTGCTTCTGGTCACCAGTATGTGTGGATATTTACCAGGTTGCTTCATGCCCATACTGGTTCCATCTGTATTCAGTCCCACCCTCTTTCTGCAGGTCTCCCTGTGCCACTGCCGTGGGGGTTAGAAAGGCATGTTTCCTCCAGCCAAAGCAGTGCTCCAAATGGAAAGGCTTTCTCTTGTTATGGGACAGAGAGAAAGAGAATACACCTTGGCAACAGAGTCCAGAGATGGAGTTTCCGTAGAACTCCATGTTTATCTTTTTTTTCCACAGGCAGCATCACTGGCACTCTGGTTCATGTGGAGGCAATAAATTAAACTAATTTTCTCAAGCTGAGTCTGTTTTGCCCATGATCGTAATTGGTTAGTGATCTCCCTGTCCTTATCTCGACCCATAACAGTCATATTTTCTTCCCCTGTCTTGTTGAGATTGGGGAGTGATAGAGTGGCTTGCTGGGCACCTGGTGGCTGGCCAAGGTCAACCCACCAAAGTAGAAATGGCTCTATAAAGTGAAACAGGTGCTGCTGTGGCCAAGATGATGGGACAATTTCTTTAAATAAGCTCTTGTCTGGTCTGGTATGCTGCATGCTTACTATAGGCCAGAAGACGTTGGATTCAGTTCTTGTATAGTTGTGCTGGTTTTGGCTGGGATAGAGTTAGTTAGTTTTCTTCACAGTAGCTGGTAAGGGGCTGTGTTTTGGATTTGTGATGAAAACAGTGTTGTTATTACATGTATGGTTTTGTTATTGTTGAGCAGTGCTTATACAGAGTCAAGGCCTTTTCTCCTTCTTACAGTGCCCCACCAGCAAGTAGGCAGATGGTGTACAGGAAGTCAGGAGGAGACATGGCTGGGACAGCTGAGCCCAACTGACCAAAGGGATATACCATACCATATGACATCATGCTCAGTATATAAACTAGGGGGAAGCTTGGCAGGGTGGGGTGCTGCTCGGGGATTGGCTGGGCATCAGTAGGTTCATGGTTAACTGCCTAGGATAAATAACCATCAAAATGCATATATGACTTCTATTCTATGATCAAGACACATTCCTTAAATAAAGTTGAAATAGTTTTTCAGCAAATGTGTACTGAAGTCTTAACCTTGAGCTGAATTCTGCCAGAATAAAAAAGCTCCAGAAGCACAAATGTGAGCTGGTTTTAATTAAAAATTATAACAAAAATATTATTGAAGTGTTTATTAAAAATAGATATAACCCATTTTTCAAGGAAAGAGGTAGCTAAATTTGTTTATATTCAAAACTTCTAATTTTTTATTTCTGTATATTGTAGGATTCTAAGAAACATCTATATAAACATGATTTTTTGCATTTAAATTTATGTCTTTAAATAGAGAAGCCTGTTAAATGAATAGTACTCGACACTCACTTTAGAGTCAGTAGAAATAAATAAAAAAATCTCCAGAGGCACACTCTATCCAAATTGCTTTCTGGAGGTGCTTCTCTGTCTTTATTGATTGTATAAAGAGCCTTGACACTTGTCTAATGCTAGGAAGAATGAATCTGAACTACAGTAACTAGTGTTGTTCTATTAACTGAATTAGCTATGCTTCCTGTTTTTTCTTCATTTCCTATCTTCCCTTTTTTGATTACTGTTTTTTCCTTTTATATGTATGTTAACAATGGCTAGTATCTTTTATTAACTAAGAAGTTTCACTAGAAATCCTTTTATATAAATCAAGCAAACAGGTAAATATAGAAAAGTAAGTTCTGTGGTTACCTGAAACACTTTTTTTTCTATTCTTTGACTACCAATAATATCCTTGTCCTTTCTGTAGTCTTTTCATTATAAAAATCTTGGAGCAAACTGCCCAAGAATTAGTTTTTTCCCTGTTTGCTTAGTTTGTGGAAAGATATGGCATATCTTTTCTCACGTATTTTATTTTGCATTTTATTATTTTATAGGTCTACTAAGGGTTAATGATTTATTAATACCTTTCTTAGAGAAACTCACCTTTTATAATAGTATAGGTAAAATTTTATAACAGGCTAGGCCATCTACTTATTTAGAACACATTCAGTCCTTGAAAGCATTAACAGATTGTGAGGGACTGAAAAAGTTAATGTCTCAAACATTGTAGTAAAGTGGGATATAGTGAACTGCAGGTAGGAAATTGATGGAAACAGGGGGGCATGTTGTTGGAGGATGTGCAGTCCCAGGTTCTGCCATGCCTCACATAGCAACTTGCAGAGGTCATACAAAGTTTATTTGAGGAAAGGGTTTATGACTACCCAAAAGAACCCTCACGACCACCCATCACAATGTCACCTGCACAGAAGATCACAAAACTTCTGGAACAAGGACCATATAAGCTCACAGGAGGCATAACTGAAGGTGGGGCTTAGACTATAAAAGACACTTCAACAAAGAAACTGGTGCGCGCCCACCACCAGAAGATCATCGTGTCTGTTGTCATTGGTGATGGATCCAAGGGTGGTGATATCTCCCTATCTTTCCCTCTCTTTCCCTCTCTCTCCCCACTCCCTTCTTTTCCTCTTCTTCTTTTACAAATATTCTTAATAAGAGCCTCCACTGTCAATGCTTTTCCATGTTTTCAAGTTCGAGTTGCCTTTTCAAGTTGAAGTTACTTCTGTGCTGAAATTAAATGTTTAATTGATCATTTGGTGTTGTTTCACCTTAATTTATTCTGAGGGGATCATTAGAACCTTAGTTGCTCTCCCTCCTTGTCTCAGTTTGGGACATGACACAGATTCAGTCCTTTCATGGGCTTTGAAATTTAACTTTGTTGATCATAGGCTTCTGTTACTATATTAGCACTTTGTCTTAATCTTTACTGCCAGCCTTTCTAGTCAGCATCAAGTATTGCAACAGAAACCTACACAATGTAGTGTTTTAGGCACTTTTAAGTGCCTCATTTACATAGTATTAGAGCAATTCATTATCTTTAATGTTTTTATTCTTAAAATGTCCCATGGGGAATAAAGTACTCTTATCCTTATTTTCAAACAGGCTAGTGAGAGACACATATTCATTGAGAATTTAAAAGCTGAATTCAGCTACCTAAACACAGTGACAATTAAGGTCCCCTAAAATATTCAAATCCATTTTCCTTTGCCATTCCAGAAAAGTTCAAGTCTCCTGTAAGTCCTGTGTCATATTGATATCCTGAAGAAAATGGAATTTTTTGAATTTTCTGCTAAGCCATAACAATGAACTATGTGAGCTTGGCAAAGCAGAATTTGATGGCCAGAGATGGGAACTGAGACACAGGGAAGCACTTGTTTTATTACTATATCCTTGAGGAGAGCTGAGAGAATGATCAAAGGAAACAACCCCCTTCAGAAGACACTGAGAATGGGGTGATAAAGTGTATAGTCAAGGAGAACAACTAATTGGGATGTTGATAAGTACCAGAACAAAGTGCTCGTTATAACACTAAAAATCAGGCCCATAGGCCAGGAACCCCCCCTTCTAATAAGCCTCTTACTCTCTGAGCATGTGTGGTAAATTAAAAGTGAGCTGTACCCTTAAGTTGAAGCAAGAAAGAAATTAACCAGTTCTTAGCCAACGCTTGTAAATATTAGCTATGGCTGACTCATTTAACTGTACAAATGCATTGCAGTTTCTCAGTTCGGGGTGCTAGCTTTGTGGGTTACCACCCAGCACCACTCTTTGTGCAAAAATTAATTAAATAAAATACCTCCGCTCTGTGTGTAGTGTGGTGTTTTGCACACTGGGTGAACAAATCCACTTTTTGGGATAACAATATCTGACAGTTCTGTGCAAATGTCTTAGATATCCTAGGGCATCTTAAATTGCACTAACCACCTACATTTAGGCCAATGAGTCAAACCCTAAAAGCTTGAATGATGGTTTAAGACCAAGTGAGATATCCAGAAAAAAACTACCTGATCTGATGAGAAGTTTGAAACATGCCAGGGACCTAATGTCTATTGAATTTTCCAGGCAGACAACTTTCCTTGCTTAAATAAGTAGTCAAATTGGGCATTTTAAAGTCAAGAAATAGTCTCAAGGTTACTCTGTTATTACTCAAGTTATTCTGATCTGGTTTAACAAAAAGCATATAATGACAGTCCACATTGGAATAATTAGCTAAGGTTAGAGTACTTGGATAGCAGGCATCCCTAAATCTGCAATGGTTTGGACTCACTTCTCAATAGAGTGGATGAACCCCTGGGCTAAAAGGTATTCTAATATAGTAGTTCTCCTGTTGAATTTAAATCACAATGCAGTGCAAAAGCAAAAATCTTGGCTTCAGGAAGCCTGTGTCCCTGTCTTACTGATTTTACTTAATCACACTGAAAGCCTCCAGTGCCTACTCCATTATCTGTTCAAGTGCTTTATTTTAATTTATTTTGTTAGTTTATATTAGAAAACCAATTACAACACTGTTTTTATTATGTTATGTTATAATATCATAAATATATATCATATATATAATATGAATATCATATATGAGCTATGGGGTAATAATTAAGCAGCATAGACCCAGCAGCAGCTGCAGGTGGTAGAGAAGATCCAAGGTACAAAGTTTTGGAGAGCAGAGAAAAATAAGAAAACCAAAAGAGAGGACTACTGGATGGGATTCAGACAAAACTTTGCAGCAGTGTAGATGTGGAAGAGAATGAAATGCAAGAATCAGAAAGCAGTTTAGAGAGCAGCATGACAGGTAATTCACAAGAGTATGGAGCATGATGACTATGAACTAAGAAAAGAAAGGGAAAGGAAATGAGTGAAAAAACAGTGATACTTCTAGGACAGACTTAGTTGATAAGAAGGAAAAAAAAAAAACTGCTAAAAACTGAGCAATTAATTTAAATCATTTAAAGATAAGGGTAGGCACAGAATCACAGAGTGACTGAGGTTGGAAGGGACCTCTGGAGGTCATCTTGTCTGACTCCATGCTCAAGCACGTTCACCTAGGGCAAGTTATCCATTATCAGTTATGTATCATATACAAACTTGCTGAGGGTACCCTCTGCCCCATCATCCAGATCGTTAACGAAGATGGTAAACTGGACTGGAGACAGCATTCACCCCTGGAGTATGCTGTTAATTAGTGGTCTTCAACTAGACTTTGTTCTACTGATCGTCACCCTCTTGGCCTGGCCTTTCAGACAGTTTTCAACCTGCCTCCCTCTCTGCTCATCCAGCCCTTACATCAACAGTTTGTCTCCGAGGATCTGATGGAAGACAGTATCAAAGGCCTTACTGAAGTCCAGATAGACAACATCCACTGATCTGGCCTCATCTACCAGGCCAGTCATTCCATCATAGAAGTTTATCCAATTGGTCAAGCATGCGGTCCCCTTGGTGAAGCCATGCTGAACATTCCTGTTGATTTTCTTGTCCTTAATATTTTCTTTCCTATCATTCAGTGTCCATCTTGCTTTCATTACCTTTGGAGCACTATACAAGACAAACTTTCTTTTAGTGTTTGTTTGAGTAGTTGTTACCTTCATAACAACTAAGACTCTGCTATATGCTGTATTATCAGAAGTAGTCATGAGATACAATGAAGTGATTATGAAGACTAATCAATAACACTATAAAGTACTTTATTTTGCAAGGTTTAGCAAGTCCAGTACTTTTTATGTTGATAACTTCCTTTTCATTTTTCATTAGCCAAAAATATCTTGTGGGGACACCCCTGATTATGTGTGAAATTGCAGAGATTTTGTGGCAGAGTATTTTTTTACAGTGGATAGAAACAGATGTTTGAGTCATGATTTTGCTAAACTTCAACAATGGCAAACATTCTGCAAGATAACTTGTGGTTTAAGCCCAGCTGGCAACTAAGCACCACACAGCCACTCACTCAATCCCCTCACAGTGGGATGGGGGAGAGAATCAGAAGAGTAAAAGTGAGAAAACTTATGGGTTGAGACAAAGACAGTTTAATAAGCAAAACAAAAGCCACATGTGCATGTAAGCAAAGCAAAACAAGGAATCCATTCGCTTCTTCTCATTGGCAGGCAGGTGCTCAACCATCTCCAGGAAAGCAGGGCTCTGTCATGCATAACAGTTCCTTGGGAAGACAAATGCCATCACTCAAAATGTCCCCCCCTTCCTTCTTCCAGCAGCTTTATATGCTGAATGTGACATCATAGGGTATGGAATATCCCTTTGATCAGTTGGGGTCAGCTGTCCCAGCTGTTCCCCCTCCCAACATCTCCTGCACCTGGCGGAGCATGGGAAGCCGAAAATGTCCTTGACTAGTGTAAGCACTACTTAGCATCAACTAAAACATCCCTGTGTTATCAACATTATTCTCATACTAAATCCAAAGCACAGCACTATACCAGCTACTAGGAAGAAAATTAACTCTATCCCAGCTAAAACCAGGACACAACTTTATAGGTTTGTTTTTGAGTGATGAAAAATATTAATTACACTAGTCTCCTTGACACCTATACCTGTATCTTGGTTTGATTACGTGTAGGAATTCCACTTGAAATAATCACTTTAACAAATATAAACTGGAATAATAGAATCGTAGAATATCCTGAGTTAGAAAGGACCTATGAGGATCATTAAGTCCAACTTCGGGCTCCACACAGGGCAACCTAAAAGTTAAACCATCTGTCTAAGAGTATTGTCCAAATGGTTCTTGAACATCAACAGGCTTAGGGCCATGACCACTTTCCTGGTGAACTTGTTCCAGTGCTTGACCACCCTCTCAGTCGTGGACCCTGATGCAGCTTTAAGCCATTCCCTCACATCCTATCACCAGACATGAGAGAGAAGAGATCAACACCTCCCCCTCAGCTCTCCCTCATGAAGAAGTTGCAGACAGCAACGAGGTCATCCCTCAGTTTCCTCTTTTCCATGCTGAACAAACCTAGTATCCTCAGCTACTCCTCATGAGTAATGCCCTCTAGTCCTTTCGCCATCTTTGCTGCTCTCCTTTGGGCACATTCTAATATTTTTATATCCTCCTTAAATTGTGGAGCCCAAAACTGCACACAGTACCTGAGGTGAGGCCACAACTAGTACTGAGTATAGTGTCAAAGAATCACTTCTTTTGACTGGTTAGCTATATTGTGCTTAATGCACTCCAGGATACGGTTGGCTGCCATGATTTTGGCTGCCAGGGCATGTTGTTAACTCATATTGACCCTACCATCAACCAAAATGCTCAGATCCCTTTCTGTAAGGCTGCACTCCAGTCTCTTGTCCCCCAGTCTACACATACATCCAGGATTACACTGTCCAGGTGTAGCATCTGACATTTTTCCTTGTTAGACTTCATACAGTTGATGATTGCCCAGCACTCTACTCTATCAAGATGTCTCTGTAATGCCTCTCTACCCCTGAGGGAATCAACAGCTCCTTCCTAATTTAGTGTCAATGTCAAACTCACTTAGTGTGCGCTCAACTCTCGTGCCCAGGACATGTATAAAAATGTTTAAGAGAACTGGTCCCAAATCGGAGCCCTGGGAAACATCGCTAGTGACTGACCACCAGCCAGATGTTACCCCATGTTGTGGTTTAACCCCAGCCAGCAGCTAAGCACCACACAGCCACTTGTTCACTCCCCCAAGGTAGGATGGGTAAAAGTGAGAATATTCACAGCTTGAGATAAAAACAGTTTAATAGGGAAAGCAAAAGACATGCACGCAAGCAAAGCAAAACAAGGAATTCATTCACCACTTCCTATTGGCAGGCAGGTGTTCAGCCATCTCCAGAAAAGAAGGGCTCCATCATGCATAACAGTTCCTTGGGAAGACAAACGGCATCACTCCAAATGTCGCCCCCCCGCCCTTCTTCTTCCCCTTAGTTTATTGATGAGCATGATGTCATATGGTATGGAATATCCCTTTGATCAGCTGGGGTCAGCTGTCCCAGCTGTGTCCCCTCCCAGCTTCTTGTGCACCCCCAGCCTACTTGCTGGTGGGGTGGTTTGAGAAGCAAAAAAGGCCTTGGCTCTGTGTAAGCACTGCTCAGCAATAACAAAAACATCCCTGTATTTTCAACACTGTTTTCAGCACAAATCCAAAACATAGCCTCATACTAGTTATTATGAAGAAAATTAACTCTATCCCAGCCAAGAACATTACACCCCATTTGCTACAACTCTGAGCCTGACCCTTCAGCCAATTGCTCACCCATCGTACTATTTACATGTCTATCTGTATGCAGGATATTTTGTCCAGAAGGATACTGTGAGAGATTATATCAAAAGCTTTGCTAAAATAAATAAAAAACCCCTACATCCACTACTTTCCCTTCATCCATTAAGCAGGTAATCTTGTCACAAAACAATATTAAGTTAGTAAGGCATGAATTTCTCCTCATGAAGCCATATTGGCTTTGACCAATGACTGTATAGTGTTTCAAAGGTTTTTCAATAACTCCCAGAATAATCTCCATAATTTTACCTGGCACTGAAGTGACACTGACAGGCCTATAATTGCCAGGGTCTTCCTTCTTGTCCTTCTTGAAAATTGGAACAATATTTGTTAGCTTCCAGTTGACTAGGACCTCTCCAGATTCCTTAGAAAATTCTTTCAATTCCAGAGCCTCATATCTGTTATGTAAGGGTATCTGGGAAGGAAGGTAGATAAGGAGAAGCTTCTCTTGCTGTCCTAAGCAGAGACTTGTTCCCATTCACCTCTGTCCCTTAAATGACTGCCTTCTGCATGGTGGAGGGAGATCCCCCTTGTCCTGTGTTATACCTAGCTGACAGGTTTGTGCCAGTAGCAGCAGAGTATGGTTCCACCAGTCAATCTTTCTTGGACTCCCAGATGCTCCTCAAGCTGTCAACTTTCTCCCAAAGCTCAGCCACCAAGCAGAGCAGTTCTTCTCCCTGTGCACACCTCTCACAGGGATCCTCACTCACTCACACACTGCTGCCCTCAGACCCCAGTGGAAACCTTGGGCACATTCTGCAGCTGGAGACATAGATGGTTGCATGTTTCCTTGGGAGCTCTATCTGGGTAGCTGCATCAGTCCCAGTGGGTGCTAGTACCACAGGGGACACAAAGAACGTAGCTTTCTCTTGTGTGGTCACTGCTGCTTGAGCTCCCTGCAGGGAGATTATGACTGGTGGCAGGAGCCTGGGAGCAGGTGGTCTGGTTGGTAACACCACAGTCCCCCAGAGTTTTGGTGTACTTCAGCAGACGGTCACCCTTGCTGCTGCCTGGTCCCTTGTCACACATAGCCCAAGGGAGTCAGGGGCTCAGAAACCCCCTCAGACACTCTCCCCCAGGTACCTCATAAGCCTTACACACCTCTCATGACATGGCAACTGCTGCTGCTGGCCTTGGTTTCCCATGGTTTGAACTGTAATACATGTACAATGTTTGACTTCTTAAAAAGCTTATCATCAGAATTTGGTTATCTTCTAATGCAGAGATTGCACCAGAGGACAGTGTTAGTATGCAATGGGAGAAATAAAAAAAAAAAAAAAAAACCAAAACCAAATATTTCAGTCTTTTCAAACATTTTGTAAATTTTTGACAATATACATATGAATATGTGCATAAACCAAATCTTCAAATTATTATAAATTATAAGAACCAAGTCCCAGCCTTTGTCAATTACCCAAAAGGCCCCTTTATTTTGATAAAATTCCTTAATAATGCAATAAGATTTTCAGACACAATGGGGACTTGGACCATTCTTCTAAATTTGTGTTTTACCTCTTTGATAAATTTAATTCAAAGACTATTGAAGACCAAGATTTTTCAGTGATTTAATACTTGAAGCTTCCACTGTCAACTTTGTGACATTATGGACAGGAAGCAAAGAGTAGGAAAACACCAGAGCACTGTTGGTCCTTCATCAAGACATATGAGTCTACATTTTATTATGCTTATTGATTTTCATTTTAGATTGAATTTTATGATTGGTGCATTGTATTTTGTTTGTCCATTGTAACTTGGGGGGCGTTTTTTTTGCTTTATTTTAATTTTCATCAACATATATAATAAATATTTCTCCCACACCACTGGGAATGAAAGTTGTTTACATTTCTTATTTTTTTGAAAAATTGTAGGCTTTTTCCTTCTCCTCTCCTCTCCTTTCCTCTCATCTCCTCTCTCTTTCTCTTCCCTCCCCTCCCTTCTGCTTGCCTGCTTTGTAATGGTCCAACTTCAAGCAGCTGAGACAGACAGATTGTTTTTCATGGTCTGGTAGCTAAGATACCTTTTGAACGTGTGGAAGATGTAGGATCAACCTTCCTCAAGATGAGAAAAGTTTAGAATCCAATTCTTTCACTTCCATTAATCTATTATCTAAAAAGTAGTCACAAGCTTGGCTGTAGCCCTAACCACATCAAAGTTTTGGTCAGTTCCAACTAAAATATTGGCATCTGTCTCTCCAGAACAGTCATGTGTGATTACAGTTAAAATCTCAGGGAGCTTTCAGGCTAAATAAGAAAATGTCCAATGAAATTAGAAGCCCATAGATCTAGAAAGTCTTGAAAAGAAGACAGATTAGATTGTTGTTGTGGACTCAGTCATCTAAAAACCATCCTAAACTGGATGGGGTTTAAGCAGACTGTAACCTCAAATTATTAAATGATTGAATTACTTATGTCAAAAACACTGGCAGCTGGCCAAATTGAAAAATCTGATGATAACTAGCTTTGTTCTACCTTTAAGAGCTCATTACAGCATGAGAAATGAAACTGCCATATTATTCCCAGTACAGATAGTATTCACAGGTTGAAATTAGTATTTATTGAAGTAATATCATCCCTTTTTCCCATACTTTCCTTTTATTTTAAGGAAAGAGGCAGATGATTGATAAATTTTAAAAGAATATGGACTAAACCTCTTCCTCCTCACCAAATGGCTTTATTGATAAAATTCATACCTTTAAGATACACTTTTAAAATGTTTCTTGGAACAAAGCAGGGAAAAAAGATTATCATTTTTAGGTAATTCCAGATTGAAAATAATTGAAAGTGGCTGTCATATTACACAAAGCATAGGAATGCTGCTGACTACTTAGAGAGCAACCATGTAATTTCCTGAAAATAGTTCTTAAAGGATGTGCTGTCAATCAATGTTCTGATTCCTTTATTTTGCAAAAATTCTGATTATGAGTCATACTTTTTCTCCTAATCTGCTATTTTTTCCTTTCCAAGGAAAAGCAAATTTGTACCAGATCATTCATTTCTCCTACCCTCAAAACGATATGCAGCATGTTTTGTAAAAAAAGAGTAAAGGATGTTTGTAAATCAGGGAAATTTACATATCCTCATGAACTCCTTTCTTCAGTCAGTCCCTCTCTTCCTTTTATTTTTTCAGCTGTTATTGCATAATCTCACTGTAACATAATAGGGGTTTAGCCCAATTGTATATTGAAAGTTTGTCTTCTAGGAACCAGCATCATAGGCAAGTACAGTGAAAGTCAATTTCCAATTCCTTTGCTCACATAGTAGCATTTCATTCCACAACTTGTTTTCTTGGGTTGGATTCTTGTCACCTAGCTTTGACTGTAGACTAGTTTAACATCTATTCTATCCTTTTTACCTAAACTTAGGGGAGAAAGAACAACTGGTGGAATGAAGGACTTCTAGGGACAGAATTCCTTTTTCTTAAGACAGACTTAATGATGGAGGAGAGGATTCATTTGCACCAGTTCTGAACCTCTGAAAGTTGGATGTAAATCCAAGCTAGTGTATCAGACCTCCGTTATTCCTAGTGGTGAGAAAAAGTGCAAACGAAATGTATAAAAATAGGTGCCCACTGTCACTTGAGGTACAGTGGCATACATTAACCTCCAAGTTTCTGCTTCAAAAGAGTGCAGATTTCATTTAAGTGCTATGCCATACAGCTTAATCTCATTCAGGTGTATTGTATAGCCTGGAGTACCACAAACCACATTAGGCATTTATATGTAAGCAGCTGAATCCCATCTGAATAGACCAGTATGGTGGCTGGTTTACACTCAGAGTATAATTTTGATCTAGTATCAAAGATTCCTACCTGTAGATGCATTTCTAGATCTAACATATATATGTATAAATCTTATACACATAGTCTACCAATAGTATAGTATTACACATTATAGTTATTTTTTGTAGAACATTATGTTGCACTTAAAACATATTATAGATAGAAAAAAATATATAATATTATAGGCAAAATAGGTGGATTTTTAAAATACATCCATTGAACATTGTGGTTAAGATGTTGTATTGGGTTTATGTGTTAAGGTTTTGGTACCAGGGGGCTGCAGGGGTGGCTTTGTGAGAAGAGATCAGGAGCTCATCAGGATCATGTCCCCATGTCAGACAGAGCCACTTCCACCCAGCTCCAAACCAGACTGTCCACTGGCCAAAGCTGAGCCAATCAGTGACGTTGGTAGCGCCTCTGTGATAACATATTTAAGAAAGGGTAAAAAACGCTATGCAGCAACCGTGGGAAAGATGAGTGAGTACAGTGTGAGAGAAATGGCCCTGCAGACACCAAGGTCAGTGAAGAAGGAGGGGGAGGAGGTGCTCTAGGTGCTGGATTAGAGATTCCCCTGCAGCCCATGGAGAAGAATGTGGTGAGGCAGGTTGTCCCCCTGCAGCCCATGGAGGACCATGGTGGAGCAGAAATCTACACTGCAGCCTGTGGAGGACCCCATGCTGCAGCATGGTGGATGTGCCCTGAAGGAAACTGCAACCTGTGGAGAGCCCACGCAGGAGCAAGCTCCTGACAGGAGCTGCAGTCCTTGCAGAGGAGTCCACACAGGAGCAGGTTTTCTGATGGAAACTGTGGCTCATGTGGGGACTCACACTGGAGCAGTCTGTTCCTGAAGGACTGTACCCCATGGAAAAGACCCATGCTGGATCAGTTCCTGAAGAACCGCAGCCTGTAAGATGGACCCAAGTTAGAGAAGTTCACAAAGGACTGTATCCCATGGGAGGGACCCCACGCTGAAGCAGGGAAACAGTGTGAGGAAGAAGGAACAGCAGAGACAATGTGTTCTGTGCTGTCTACAACCTCCGTCCCTCATTCCCCTGTGGTGCTTGGGGGGAGGACATAAAAACAGTTAGGCATGAAGTTGAGTGTGGGAAGAAGGGAGGGGTGGAGGGGAGGTTTTTTTAGCTTTGTTTTATTTCTATCTTACTCTGTTACAATTAATTGGCAATAAATTAAATTAATTTCCCCAAGTTGAGTCTGTTTTGCCCATGACAGTAACTGGTAAATGATGTCTCTGTTATTATCTCGACCCACAAGCTTTTCATCGTATTTTCTTGCCCTGTCTTATTGAGGAGTCAGTGCAGTTTTATAGGTCTTTTATTCATGAAGATTGATCCTATTTAACTGTAATAATCTTAAATTGCAGAGGAGCTTTTAGTCTATTGTATTTTCAGATTGTTTTGTTTTTGAGGCTTTGATATTTTCTCTGCTCAGAGAAAGGTGTCAAGATCTTTTGATCTCCAGACTGGCCCCTGCTATTCTTCAGGGGTGCCTGTGCCCTGTCCCATCTCTGTCCCTGCCTCTGGCCAGGCATGGTCCCAGTGTAATGGAGGCTTTGTCTCCTGGATGGGCCCCTTAGGCCCGCATCATGACTTGTCTTTGGCTCCAGCTCTGGCCTGATCTCTGTCCTACTCCCAATAGACCACCCCCAGCCTGACTTTGGCCCTCATTCATCCCTTTACCCAGGTGCTGTGGGACTTCACTCTGGTCAGTGAAGGCATTGCCTGTGCTGGGGTCACCCTCAGCTCCCATCTTATTCCCCGTCCTGGAGCAGCCCTGCTTTGCATTCACTGACAAAATGTTGAAAATATAATTACATAATATTCCAATATAGTAGTTAAAAAAATTATCTTCAGTCTCACTGTGTATAAAATACAATAAAAAGCATATACTTAGCCTAAGAATTATAAATGGGGTAAAAGAAAAATAAATATTTATTCTGTGACTGTTATTAACAGTTGGAAAGAAAAGTCATAAGAAAGAAATATGAATATTTGTGATGACAACTTTTTCAGGAAGGACCCAGTCAAAGAAGGCAATAAAGTTCACGTTGAAGAGCTTTTGGTTTTTTACAGAGCTATATACATGTTCTTTGCTGAAGAATGACACAGGAAAGTAAAAAGGAACTTAAACTAATAAATGTGGTTGATATTCCAGGTAGGTGTTAAATGTTAGATGAAATGCTTCTGAATTACTGTATGAGTGTCATTCTCCCTGCAGGAAAATAAGGTGAAACCAGGTAACTAGCTTATGTCCTCTGAAACAAGGAATTAACTCTTGAGACCAGGGTGGCTGATCAAAAGGAATTCAAGAAGTTATAGAGGTAGGTTAGCAATCACCCAAATGACGCATTTGAGCAGACCAACATCCAGAACAATATCAGTGCTGCTGAGGAAGGAGCAAGGGAGGTGCAGAAACTCATCAAGGAAAGTTCAAAGACTGGAATAGCTTTGTTTCCAGGTTAATATGCTCAACTTCATGTAAAAAGGACTTCAAGGAGATTTGAAGGACAAAAAATTGCAGTGTCAGTGTTCTTCATTGGAAAGTGGCAACATATTCCTTTGCACTGGTGGTATCTGCCAAAAGGCAGGAATATTTTTGATTTGGTTATCAAGCTATTACATAGTTAGATTTGAAACACCAGCAAGTTACATCAGCCACATCCAAAAGTGAATGGCTTTTTGAAAAACCTGAACAAACTGCCAGTAAATAACAGAAATGTGTTTTGTGATGCCTAGTTTTAATTTAAGATAATGACTTCATAGCATAATAGAAACTTTGTTGAAGAAAGATATATAGGACACAGTCTGTAGGACATTAGGTGCAAAGTATGCTCCGGAAAGAGCTTCCTTTGGGTTGTGAAAGAATATTGCTATTTGTAAAAATAAACTCAGGCATATTCTATGCCAGCAACTTTTAAATTACTGTCCTAATTAGGAAAAAGGTAATACTAGCACCATTTTATGACCTATTCAATGAGAATTGTAACAGAAACTGTGGCACACTGAATTTGAATGAAATCATCCATGGTATGGAAGAAGGAAACACAATGTCAGATGTTGACCATCATGCGAACAGGGCTAACTATAAACCAAGGAAGGACAATTAGACTGAATTTTTAGACAGTCTAGGAAAGGAGCAGACAGATACCTGAAAATGCAAATATATATACATATATATATATATATATATATATTTGGTCCTGGTACTGGTCAATGCCATAGATTAATAATATTACTGTTAAAATCTGATCTATAACAGTGCCTACAATGTACTTAGAGTCAATGTCTTTCCAGGATTACCAAAATCCAAATCCCCTATGTCTGTTGTGTTTAATTTCAGGGAAAAAAGTATGGACTACATGAAAATTAGGAAGCTTATAAAGAAGGTGATAAAGCAAATGTAGGAAAAGGGTAAAATATTTTAAAATGTCAGGAGCTTTGAGAAGATACTGGACTGCATGTTCAAGACCAATTTATACTATTTCAGGATAAAGTCTGAAAAATATGTCAAGAAAAGTGTCCTGGCTAAATAGCAGGGAAAGTAAGTTACGAAGTTCAAGTTAAAAAAAAAAAAAACAAACAAAAAACAACTCATAAAAGATCTTAAAATCTGACAGGTTACATTTAAAAACACAGTAAATCAGGACAAAAAAACATTGAGGTAATACTAGAAGACTGCATACAATATAACAGTAAGTCATTCTTCAAGCAGATCAGGTGAACAAAGCTTGATAGGAAGTTTATAAGGTCAGTAGATGATAAAAACCTGAGAGAAGTGTTCAGAGAAAATAATGTCAGAGCAGAAAAATATAAGGATTTCTTTTCCATCTTGACTCACAGTGAAGAACACTTGAAAGTTTCACCACTTTGGCAACTTTTTTTTGGGGGGGGAGGGGAAGGGTTGCACCACAAATTTGTTTCGTATTTTAATGTCAGTACATTATCAGGAAAAACAAAAAAGTGAAAAGAAACAGCTTTCTGTAACCATATGGTATTTACTCCAAATCCTACAGGAAGTGAAGGATTAAATACCTGAACAAATAATTGCATTTTATGTTAGGTTATGTGACAAAAGCTCATCTACACACCCATAAAAGAAGCACAGAGAAACAATGGCAGATGGAAGAGCCCAAATAATACCCCACTTTGGCCACTCCTAAGCCAATCACAGGATCCATCAGCCCATTGAAGGCCTGTCTTTACAAATTCAGAAAAGTACAGGAGAACAAAGGCAGGCGGGAACCCAAATCCCCCAGACTGGGGGAGGAATGGATTGAGACCAGCCCTGCAGGGAAGGACTTGGGGATACTGGTGGATGAAAAACTGGACATGAGCCTGTAATATGTGTGCTTGCAGCCTAGAAAGCAAATCCTGTCCTGGGTTGCATAAAAAACAGTGTGGCCAGTGGGTTGAGGGAGGCGATTCTCTCCCTCTACTCTGCTCTCTTGAGACCCCACCTGGAGTACTGCATCCAGTTCAGGGCCCCCAGTACAAGAAAGACAAGGACATGTTGGATTGGGTCTAGAGGAGGGCCACAAAAATGATCAGAAGGCTGGAACACCTCTCCTATGGGGAGGCACTTAGAGAGTTCGGGTTATTCAGCCTGGAAAAAGAGAAGTCTCCAGAGACACCTTCTCATGGCATTTCAATACTTAAAGGAGGCTTATAGGAAAGATGGAGAGAGACTTTTTACCAGGCCCTATAGTGACAGAACAAGGGACAATGGTTTTAAACTGAAAGAGGTTAGGTGTAAATTTGATATAAGGAAGAAATTTTTTACGATGAGGGTGGTGAGGCACAGGAACAGGTTGCCCACAGAATTTGTGAACACCCCATCATTGGCATTGTTCAAGGTCAGGTTGGATGGGGCTTTGAGGAACCTGAACTAGTGCAAGATGTCCCTGCCCATGGCCAGGGGGTTGGACTAGATGATCCTTAAAGGTCCCTTCCAGCCCAAACAATGACTGTATGATTCTATTCTTGTGTCTGGCTGTTCAGCATAACTACAAAAGTTATAAGAATTGGTGAGTACTGAAGTGACAAAACCTGCTGCTATTAAAGTAGCAGACAACTTTGAAGAACTGCAGAATAACTTCAGAACACCAAGTAAGTATTTAAAAATATAACAGATTAAAGTAAATGAAGATAAGGGTAAAGGGATGTGGAAAATCCCATCTTTTTACACACAGTAACTGGTTCTGAGTGGATGACTACCATAGTAAATCAGGTCTTGAGGTTATAACTTTTAGTTTTTTAAACAGTAGTGTTTAAAAGATTCAGATGTTAGGAATTATTGGGGAAGTAATTGAGAACAGGAAAAAAAAAAAAAAAAAGCATTTTTATGCTATTTTAAAGTCCATAGCAGAACTCAAGAAGACGTGTATACAGAAGTATTAAAAGGGTAATGATGCAAAAGACTTTCCTTTTGAAAAATGATTAAGTTCATGATTAAATGTAAATGTATACTTCACCTGGAAAAGAGCTGAAGCAAGTGCATATGGGAGAGCATTATTACAGTAAAGTCATAGAAAATGAATGGCATGGTTAATGTGGTTTAGAGAATGAGGGTTTATTAAGTTTTCTGTTACAAGAATGGAGTGTTTTCCAGTGAACCTAGAAAGTGGTAAAATCAAAATAAATTAAAGAAAATATTCCTCATAACATGTAGTTATGTTGATCTTCGTGAAAAATGGAAAACAACCTAATTTGTTTTATTTTCTGAAAAGTAAAATGTTTGGAGACTCAAGTTCTGTTCAACAACAATGGGACATCATTATATCATCCCTGACCACCCTGTCTCATTAAAACAGGACCACGTTGGTCACTGGCCATCCATTATCTGCCACTCAGAGGATGAAAACCAGTTATATTATGGTCACTAAGACATTGGAAAACTGTCTGGAAAACTCATGCTGACAATAACAAAATATACTTCGTATAAATATACAGAGAGAAAAGGTTTCCTAAGTCAAATTCTGGCATTGTAAACACAGTATATCAAAGAACTTCTCTCATCTGGCATAAAAACCGACATTAATTTCTGAACTACAAATTATGCATAACTTATTTTTGAGTAATCATATTCTGGTTTAATTTATTTTTTAAAATTCAAGAATGACATCAGCATAGCATAGGACCATATATTATAAGATAAAAAGTAACAACAGAAGTCGTAAAAACTGAAAGATATTCCACTAAAACCAATTATTCCATACATCTTCCATTCAAATACAGAAATAGCATCTCTTTCTCTATATCTCTTTCGCTATTACCTGCCCCAAAACCTTACTTACAAACACAAAAAATAATCTCCCTTTATAGTGGGAAAAGAGCTATTTTGGTTAGACAGAGATATAAAAGAACAAACTTGGAAAACATTTCTATAAAGGCATACATTCTGAGTTCAGGAATGTAGGTGACTAAGAAGAGATGTTAAAGAATTAAAAATGTCTCAGTCTCCATTAAATATAAAAATTTTGCTTAAGTTATATAAAAATTGTATTCAATTTCAAATTCTAGGAATTTACAAACACAGAAAATCAGCACCATTATAGGGTCAGGATAAAGTATAGGTTGTTTTGATATTGAATGAAAAATAAATTAAATGGATGCTATAAATATATCATATAACATAATTTTTATTTAGAGTACAGGATGGCATATCAATCATATATTATTCAAATAAGATAGAAAATGTTTGCAACAAATGAAAAGGTTTTAAAAGTCTGCTAAAATTAAACGTGTTCAAATCAATAGGTGTGAGGTCTTGGAGGCAAGAATTATAAAAAAAAAAATCCAGAAAAACTACACTGAACCACTATTTTTAGCTATGTAAATATTATAAAATATTTTAAAGTACGGGGATCTGCCACCGTGTGTAGGCTTGTAATGCTAAGCAGAGTGATTCATCCTATAGAATGCTGGGGCTATAGTAAGATGACTTCATTTTTTAAATTAAGAATTTCTTTGCCTTTGCTCAGTAGCAGGGTGACTTCATTTGTAAACAGAGACATTTGTGCCTTCGTTTGTCAGTAGTCATCAGAAGATCTTGATGTGTCTGAAAAACAATACACAGAAAAAGACTAAATCTGTTGTTCTGAATGATTCTCAGAACTAGATGATGTATATAGGAGGTTCATTCTCTCTTGATTACTCGGAAAATCTAAAAGTTGGACTCATAACATGAAAGTTCCTAGTTCTACATATTAAAAGTGAGATTTATCTGACTAAATGTAGATATCTACATCAGAGGTAGTCACTCCAGGCTTTGTTAATACTCAGTGCATATAAATAAGCATTGTTAGGGCATTTAGGTTCTAAAATTAATTGAACAGTGAGGAAGCTTATTTTACTTCATAGGATCTAAAGGGAGGATGAGATTAGTAGCTCAGATGCAGTGTGCATGTATATATAGGATAGGCTATGCCTATATACTGGGGCTTCAGAGAGCTTCATACCTCCTGAACCACCTACATATACATAATGTCTGTATTCCAAATTAACATCAGAACAAACTTGCTTATGTATCATTCCTTCATCTTTCTTTTGATTTCCATGGAAAGCAAAGCAGGCTTCCAGCAGGGTTCTTCTTTTATGTCATCAAGTCACTGGGATGCACCACAGAATGTATTTGTCAGGAAATGAATAAGTTTTGAAATATAGTTGATTAAAAGGAACAATTCACTCCCGTTAAAGGATAGATTCTTTGTTCTCTAGAATGATTCCATCAACTGTGCAGAAAGTCTAGAAGTCTAGGCTTTTATAAGACTGAAATTAGATCAAAGTTATCCTTGTACTAGAATTGGATGTCTGATGCAAATGGTAGGATCAACCATCGTAACTCTAATACTTAAAAATTATAAATGGAACCATAAACTAGGAAGCTGAAATTTAAAAGAAAAAAAAAAAAAAAGAAAAGGCAAATACGAGGTCAACTATCTCTATCAATTAAGAATTAGAGGTAAAAATAAAAATTAGTGCCTCTCAGACTATGTTGTTGCTAAAAAGGAAATATTTTTTTTTTAAATTGGGAACGTGCAACTCTGATTAAAAACAGCTAATAAGTTCAACATTATTAATTGTTCTTTAGCAGCACTATAGATTATCACTGATGAAAAAATATGCTGGTGATGTTAAGCAGATAGCTCAGAAGGAAGTTTATCCCCCAGAAGCCTAGGCATTCCGGATAAAAAGCTGTCCTTAGGGGAAAGACAGAGAGAGGAGAGAGACATTTCCAATGGATTACTCATAATCTAAGAAAGATACTCACTACAGGTGAGTTAGACCCTGTCTTAGATGAATAACTATGTGATGGATAAAGATGACCTAAATAAATGTGTGTCTAAGTAACTGAGTTACTGAAGACTCCAATTTCTTTTAATAATGATTAAGTCAATTTTGTGTTTTGCAAATATTACCTACTTTTAAATTTATGGGATATGAAGCATTTAAATGGAAAAATCATAGGTGTCAGAAAAAAATAGTTTGGTTAATTAATTGTCATTTGGGATTCAAATACATAAAACCCCTGGAATATTATTTGTGTCGCTTTCACAAGATGACAAATGCATGTAAAGTAATTGCAGAGCTTAATAATCCCTAATGAAAAAATAATAAATTGACATTATATGGGCATTTTTTTCATTTATTAAAAAAGTGACAACATAGACTAGGGCCTCTATGCGTCTGACATATAATTCTTTTCAGGCTTTGATGTTTTCATTGAATTTGGACTTTTAATTACCAGCTTGTTAGTTACTATCTTGAGGCAGATGCCAGCTATTAAATAAATAGTGAAGGAAGCAGAAGTTTGTTAGTTATTACTTAACCTGAGCAGTGTTATTACTTAAAAAGCTAGAGAAAAAACCCAATGCTGTGTACAGGAATGAAAAGAATTTACTGGCTGACTTGTGTTTCTTATGTCTGCTTTTCAGGATAACTGTGAGGAATAGAGATGAACTGCCAGCAATATTAACACCAAATCAGGGAAGTTGAGAGATTTCCTCTTTCTTGGAATGTCAGTGTGACTGGACTGACATTTTTGTCTATTTTGTGTTTCATTAAAGCCAACAAGTACATTTGTCCGGTGTCCTATATAGGTAGGAATAGCAAAGATGTCACATATGCCAAAGACTGAAAAAAAGAAATCTAAACACACAACTTTTAGATTTACCAAAAACATTGTCTTCAAAAAAGTGTAGTTATTTTATAATGTCATTCACTGGAAAAAGTCTGAGGTCTCAATGTATTTGGAGAATAAGGCAGCAGCCTTTGTAAACATGTTCTGTTTTCTAGATGTGTCACTGACTTCTGCGATATACTCTTTTGCACCAAGAATAAGATATTCTTGTTCATTTTTGAGGCTACCTTTGCATTTTGAAGTTTCTTGGCTTAGGACAGCCCAATTAACTCAAACTGTACAGGTTCTTAGGTCTGGTATTTTGGGATCAGTTTTGCAGGAACAACAGGACATTTTTAAGTTCTCTTTCTTATTTATGTTTTATCCCCCTTCTAAAAACAAACAAACAAACAAACAAGTGAACTACATTTGTATTCTAAGATGGAAAAAGCCTGATCAGTTCAGGGGTAAAAGAAAGGGCTATCAGTTAGCGGAACAGATTTTGTTGCTACCATATGTTCCCTGTATATATTTATATGTATTCAGTATTAGCAGTCCACATTTGTTGTAGTTTAACCCCAGTCAGCAGCTCAGCCCCACACAGCTGCTTGTTCACTCTACTCTGCTGGAATGGGGAAGAGAATCAGAAGAGTGAAAGTGAGAAAACTCGTGGGTTGAGAGAAATGCAGTTTAATAGATAAAGCAAAAGCTGTGCATGCAAGTAAAGCAAAATAAGGAATTCATTCACTACTTCCCTTTGGCAGGCAGGTGTTCAGCCATCTCCAGGAAAGAAGGGCTTCATCACGCTCAACAGGTACTTGGGAAGACAAATGCCATTACTGCAAATGTTACCTCCTTCCTTTTTCTTTCCCCAGTTTTTATTGCTGAGCATGACATTATATGGCGTGAGATATCCTTTTGGTCAATTGGGGTCAGCTGTCCTGACTGTGTCCCCTCCTTGTGCATTCCCAGCCTAATTGCTGGTGGAGCAGAGTGAGAAGCAGAAAAGGCTTTGACTCTGTGTAAGCACTGCTTAGCAATAGCTAAAACACTGGTGTGCTGTCAACACTGTTTTGGTCACAAATCCTGACCATAGCACCATACAAGCCTCTATGAAGAAAGTAACTCTATCTCAGCCAAAACCAGTACAGGTGTTAGAGGATGTCTAAGACAATCCCAGACCAACTTTGGCTGGATCTAAACTTTTCAAACCTTAAGTGCTTTCCAGCTGCCTGCTCGTCTCTTCCTGGATAAATGATGATGTATGTTAGGGGTCTCCTGCTTTCACACAACCTTATTCTTCCTCTAGGAAGAATGTGTAACTATGGCATACTCAAACAGTTATGGGTTGGAGAACCAGGAATGCAATATGTACTTCATGCAATTTTTCAGTCACTGTTAATGTCTACAGTTTCATACTGCACTTAGTTCAATAGATAATTATTTATTAGCTGCATTACATTAATTGTATATAGACTAGTCAGTATATAATGGTGGCTTTTTTTCAATATTGTTTATAGTAATTCCCACACACTAAGTGTGAATTATTTTACTTAATTTTAGGCCTGAAAAACCTAGACTTCTATGCTTAACTGGTCATCTAGTCTCCCTGTTTCATCAGTAGGGGGAGCTAAGAATTTTCATAGGGTGATTAATCCTGTCACAAAATGGTTGTCCAACATAAAGTGGTGACTTCACAGAATCAAAGAATCACAGAATGGTTGAGGTTGGAAGGGACCTCTGGAAGTCCCCTTGTCCAGCAGGATCACCTAGAGCTGGTTGCCCCGGATCATGTCCAGATGGCTTCTGAATATCTCCAAGGATGGAAACTCCAAAACCACACAGATTTCTGCTTTGGAGTGTCTGTCAGTAACTAAAAAGAGGTACTTAATGATTATCACTTTCGAAGTCCTTCAAAATGAGAACCATTCCACTTAAATTAGATACACTATTAAGAGTCAGCAGCAAGATGTCTACAGAAAAATTAAACTCACCAGCTTTAGTTTTCTAAAGTCAATGCCTATAGAAGATTTAGGCATGAATTGCATCCTGGGGTTGTCTAACTCTCTCTGTTGGCAATAGAAGCAGGTTTGAGTATCAGACTAGACATCAAATGTTCAAAATGCATAATGTGTTCTAGAAATTCTCACTGCTCCATAGTTCTGGAAATATTACTATGTATCAATTATTTTGTTCTAATTAAATATAAATATTAATTTTTAACAAATTAATATTTTCTACAGTACTGACATTTTAAAACTGGCATTTTAAAACTGGCATTTTGAAAAAAGCTTTTAAATATGCTTCTAACTCTTTATGACTATCAACAGAATTCCAAATGTTCCAAATGGAGATTGGTGTCTAATTTTTTTTAACTTGGAAAAGGAATTTCCTCTCAACTCATGAGAAATCAGAATTGTTTGGGAGGTCTAGGAGGAAAAGAAGTGTATTTTGCATAAAACAAAAATAATTATGATCAAACTTATTGTAAGGTGGATGTAAGACTGGATTCTTCCTGTTTTTTATTTACGTGAACAATGACAAGCTGAGTGATGAAAGAGAAGATGGTTTACACAAATACATCCATTTGGTATTTTGGAGGGAGAGGATATATTCCATTTAGAAATTATGAAACTAATGACTATTTTTATCATTGAAACCTAATTGGATTCAATTTGGAAGTAATTTATCTTTTTCAAGCAACAGGAGAAATAAGAGCCAAAGATCTGAAATTATCAGCTGGTTTATCTGTAGAGCCCATCTGTAAAACTGCCTCCTGATGCTGAAGATAATCATATGGGAGTGTTTCAGTTCCCTTGCAATCAGTTCCAAACATATGGAAGAAAGACTTATTCTAAGTTTTTTTTTGTTTGTTTAACCTACAGGTAATTTATTATTTTTTGGACTTAAAAAGTAAATAAAAATCAAATGATCCATGACCTATTGGGCCCCAACAGGCAGTGTGCCTGGAGACAGGATTTTTCACCAGGATAAATTCTTCACAAGTGCAGGAAGGAAAGTGGTAGAGAAATGTTATGAAACAGATTCAGTGATGCATTGCATCTGTCTTTAAAATTCTTCTGGTGGGATTCCTACGGCACTTAGCTTACAGTCTTCCTTAACAACTCACTTTTTACATTAATTAAGAAGTGCCCTGTGATCAAGGCTAAAATGCATATTCCTAACAGTAAGAAGGCAGTGCTGGTCAAGTGTATTTACTTGGTAAGAGATTTCAGATGAATATGTGCTGTTCTAAATTGGACATATTGTTCATTACTGTACTATAAAGAATAATTCTATCAAGACATTTACTTATTTGGTGGCCTAAAATATCCTTCCAGTAAAAATTTAATTTTCCTTGAAAAAAATACATGGTTTGCTTATTTTCTTGGAGTGAACAATTGGGTTAAATGTAGAATGTATTGAGAACGTACTCATAATTATTTTGTATCTCATTTTATTTTGAGGTATTTTTAACAAAAACTGCACATGTTGGTGAGTCATGGTGAGGAATGGAAGGAAAGCAGAAGAGGGGAGAAGTTTGTAGTGAGAATACTTCTCTAAGGACTACATATGGATCTGTCGAGCATAGTATTTAACTGCAGCTGTGTAAAGCAGGATCTTATATATAAAAGCTCTTGTTCTTAACTCAGTGCTTTCTTTGAGGTGTCTTATTAAAAATGCAAAGTCAACAGGAAAGAATAAGAACTGTTTAGCTCGTAGAATATTTGGTATTTCCAGAGGACATGAGAGACAGCCAAAACTTCACTGATAGAGACGAGCACATATTATAAAACACATTATTCCTTTAGTATGGAGCTTTTCTGGTAAAAGGGAAAGACTAATATTTTGGCCTCCATTTTTTTAGATTTTTTGACTAACCTTCCAGAAAAATGTTTCTTTTCTGAATCCTGGATTTTACTATATCTTTTGACTACCTAAGTTTAAAACAAGCAAACAAACAAAATAAATAATGTAAACAATCCTACTGATATACTTGAGCCAATGACTTTAGGATTTTTTTTTTTTTAATCAATATTGGATAAGGATTTCCCAAGAAATACAATTTATTGACCAAGGAATTCTATCAGTCATACCAAATGAGAGAAATTGATAGGTTCAATGTTTTTCATTGATACTGGGAGAAAAAAAAAAAAACAACACAACCAAAAACAGAAACAAAGAAAACCTCAATGTAACAGCAACTGTGTTGCACAACTGAAAAAGAAGAAAAAAAGTTAATACTCTTTGATATAGCTGATCAAGGAAGGAAAACAGAATATGAGACCATAATGAATTAATATGAAGTGGTTTCTGCATACTGGCAAAGAAATATTTGAATTCCGTATGTTGTGCTGTCAGATATTTTGAAGTGAAAGCACAGTGGTATATTAGAGATTTTCTATAAAAATTTTTTGCAACCTTTTTAAGAGCCAATGTATCATAGTTTTAAAAATTATTTCCTATAATATACTAAGCATACACATACTTTTTTTTTTTTTTGATGGGCTTTAAGATCTTGATGATGTACATTGGTTTAAAAGATGCATATATTCAGCTTAAATATGATTACTTTTTTACATTTCTATTCAGCACTAGATGGCACTCTGAATTTAAACTGTAATACATTTTTCTTTTCTCCTTAGAATACAGGGAACATCTTACCTTTGTTCTATAATTAAAATCCATCATACAGATTAATCCAATAATTTCACTTTTTCCCAATTGCAGTAGTAGAACGTCTCCTAAGACCTATTACTATGCTATCAAATAATAAGAAACATGAAAGAAGTCAGTCAACTTATATTGAGAGACTCTTACTGAAATTTAAAAGCTTTTTTAATCTAAAAAAGCAAAGCATTTGATGCTATTTAAATGTTTGTTACAAAATTTTAGATTGCTTAATGTACAAAATAAAAAATCATTAGGGCTTAAATTTAAATGTAACCAATAACGTGTTGTAAAATAGTGGGAACTTTTTAGAATTCTCAGTTCTGTATATCTGTAATTCATATTCAACATATCAAATCATCTTGGGCAGTTAGCTTTAAACCAAGTTACTCTATTAAAAATGAATTTTGGATACATAATTTATAAAAAGATAAGGAGATAAGTATCATAATTTTTAAGAAAAAAAGAATAGACAAAGAATACCTTAAAATCCTTACACTTACTACATTTTATAAAAAATCATCTCTCTTTGTCTTCTATTATTTAGCAGGAGATAATAAAACATTTTTTTTTCCTGCATATGCTATTAGATGTCTAGGCTTTACGTTGACTGTTGCTAATTTTGTAAGACAATATTTACTTTTAGATGCCAGCTTTTGGATTATCCATTTATCTCTGTGTATTGCAGTGGGACTTTCAAATAAACATAATTTTTTTAATAGAATTTTTGAAGATAAATAATTTCAAATGGAAGGTTACGTATATGATTTTGTTTTTTGAATACCATGCATAAACCTCTTAGGAACAGATGAAGAGCTGTGCATATCTCAGAGTTAAAATTTAAGAGTACATGTTAAGGGAAAATATTCAAGTGTCAGAGTTAGATGGGAATAAACTTTGAAATCCCTAGAATGTTTTTAGAATGTTTTATGTAGAATGGTTATTATGTCCCATGGTTATTATAAGCTTGGGCTAGCTCTCCATTAATTCAGCTTCTACTCACAATTTCTTATTTTGGTCTTTCAACGTTCCTCCTAGGACATGTAGCTTCCAAATACCAACAGGACTGTATTATTATTACATTTCAGTACATTTCTGTATATAGATTACTGATCCTAGTATAACCTGACATGCACTCTGTTATCTGCTACTTGTTACTAAATTAAGATCTTACATTATCTGTAAAGAAGTATGTTTTATGTTAGTCAAAGACTAACTTTCACAGTGTATGTTCCAGATTACATTCTAAATCAAGTACATCAGTTTAAATACCTCAGAATCCAAATGAAATCTAAGACAATGAGTAACCAATGTGCATTAGTTATTCCTTTATTATATTAGGATCATAACAGTCTTTCCATTAGTCCTGGGAAAAATGCCCTGTTGATAAACCCATTAGTCCTTGCTTTTATTTATCCTTGGTTTTCCTAAAACTTATGAAGAAATGTTCTTTTGAGAAATGAATTGCTGCAAACCTTGGGGCTTGTGTTATTTCTGTATGCTTATATCACTTTTAGAACATAATGAAAAGTTCCCTTTATACCGATCCAATAAGTCTGTGACTTTTCTAAGTCAAAAAGGAATGTATTCACTTCTCAGTGAGGTATAATAGTCTATATGGACCTATACATTAATACAATTAAACTGCTTCCAGAATTTGAGTTAAGTCATTTAAATCTAGCTTTCGTATTCCTGCATTGCAAGGTAGACACATTTGTGGGAATAGCAGACCGAAATAATTTCTGACATATTTGCATGTTTTTTACCCTGTAATCAACTAATTTTTCAAATGTACATAGCAACAAAACTCATCATATAGGTCCTACAGCCTAGATATGAAAGATAGTAATGATCTTGGATTAAATTAAGGGTATTCTGGTGTTACATGTCTAAGTGAATTCAATGTATCCTCTTTTTACAGAATTAAATGTTGGGTTTGTTTGTTTTGGTTTGGTTTAGTTTAGTTTGGTTTGGTTTTTTTGTTTCTTCATTTGTTGTTTGGGTTGGGGGACAGGTAAGAGATGCAGATGTCTGGACACATGTTTAAAAGATTTTCTAAGGCTAAAAATGAAGCTGATGTAGAGAAATGTGTGACTTCCTCTCAAACTAATTAATCTATCTGATACAACATGTTCCTATTATTAAATTTACATCTAAAGGAAAACAAAGTGATGCAATGATACTTAAGATTCTAGTAAGGTTATAATGAAAGATATAAGATCACTGTCAAGATACCACACTTAAAATAATCTATAAAAGAGAAGTCTATCAATGTTACTAAAAAGACCTGAAAATCAAATCCATTTATAGAATATGATTGATATTAGCCTCACAGTTAGTATATATTTCGTTTCCAACCAAAAAATGCATGAAATATGCATATTCTAGATGATCTGATTCATATCAAAGATATCTAGCAAGATCTCTTACTCAGTTTTATAGAGAGACATACCAGTTATCATTCAGTGTGAGATTCTTCTGCAGGTAATGTAGTAAATATGCCAAAAAAATGTAATGTGAAATTTACAGGCATGTAGAAAATTGAGTTCATTTTGAATAATATTTCAAGGAGTTAATTTTACAAGAAAGTGGTATTATTGCACAAAATATTATCCCTCAGAATATTTGCAGGCAGACATTAAACTAAGTCATTTGTGGAGGCAGGAGAGAGGAGGTCATTAAAAATGAATTAAGCAGCTCCCCAAATAAATAATCTAAATGCCTGAATATCTGTTTAAATCTATATAATCATAGAATGGTTTGGGTTGGAAGGGACCTTTAAAGATTATCTAGTCCAAACCCCTGCCATGTGTAGGGATATCTTTCACTAGGTCAAGTTCCTCAAAGCCCCATCCACCCTGAGTTTGAACACTTCCAGGGATGGGGCAACACAATTTTACTAGGAAACCTGATCCTGCTTTTCTTTACCCCATTGTAAAAAATGTCTTCCTTATGTCCAATCTGAACCTACCCTCTTTCAGTTTAAAACCAGTGCGCCTCATCCTGTCACTACAGGCCCTGGTGAAAAGTCTTCCTCCGTCATTCTTATAAGCCCCCTTTAGTACTGAAAGACCACTATCAAGTCTCCCTGAAGCCTTCCCTTTTCCAGGCTGAATAACCCCAAATCTCTCAGCCCCTCTCCATAGGAGAGGTGTTCCAGCCTTCTGATCATTTTTGTGGCCCTCCTCTAGACCCAATCCAACATGTCCGTATCTTTCTTGTACTGGAGGCCTGAACTGGATGCAGTACTCCAGGTGGGGTCTCATGAGAGCAGAGTAGAGGGGGAGAATCACCTCCCTCAACCTGCTGGCCACATTTCTTTTTATGCAGCCCAGGATACAATTGGCTTTCTGGGCTGCAAGCGCACATTGCCAGCTGAAGTCCAATATTTCATCCACCAGCATGCCAAAGTCCTTCTCTGGAGGACTGCTCTCAACCCCTTCATTGCCCAGTCTGTATTGATACTGGGGATTGCTGTGACCCAGGTGCAGGACCTTGCACTTGGCCTTGTTGAACTTCATGAGTTCATGAACTTCACTCACATGGGCCCACTCCTCAAGACTGTCCAGGTCCCTCTGGATGGCATCCCATTCCTCTAGCAAATCAACGGCACTGCTCAGCTTACTGTAATCTTCATCTTGCTGAGGGTGCACTCATTCCTACTGTCTATGTCATTAATAAACATATTGAACAGCGCTGGTCCCAATATGGGCCCTTGAGGGACATCATTTGTTATGGTTTCCATTTGGACATGGAGATGTTGACTTTAACTCTTTAGATATGGCCATCCAGCCAACTCCTTATCCATCTAACAGTCCACATATCTCTCCAATTTAGTGAGATGTTGTGTGGGATGGAGTCAAAGGCTTTACAGATGCCAAGGTGGATGATATCATGAGCTCTTCCTTTATCCACCAACAAAGCCACTCCATCATAGACCACCAGATTAGCCAGGCACTATTTGCCCTTGGTGAAGCCTTGTTGGCTGTCTCTATTCACCTCCCTGTCTTCCATATGCTTTGACACAGCTTCCAGGAGGATCTATTCCATGATCTTACCAGGCACAGAGGTGAAGCTGAGCAGTTGCTAATCTTCAGGGTTCTCCTTTTTAGCCTTTTTAAAAAGAGGCTTTAGAGATGTGGGAAGAGAGATTGGCATTGAAAATTCAGGCAAAAAATTGTTGAATACCTCAGCCTTCTCCATAACAGTTGTCACTACTTCGCCTGTCTTATTTATTGGATGGGTACATTTTCGTTACTCTTCCTTTTGTGACCAATATAACTGTAGAAGCCCTTCTTATTATTCTTTGTATCTTTTGTCAAATTCAACTGCAACTGTGCCTTTTTTTTCCTGATCCCATCCCTACAACACTGAGCATCATCCCTATGTTCTTCCCAGGATAGTTGACCCTGGTTCTGCGTTTTCTTCTTACACCTTGGTCTGACCAGGAGTTCGTTACGCAACCATGCTGGTCTCCTGCCGTCTTTGCTCAATTTCCTATACATGGGAATTGAGAACTCTTGTGCCCTAAGAAAAATGTCCTTAAAGAGCTGCTAGCCCTGTCCAGCTCCTTTGCCCCTGAGGGCAGTTTCCCAGAGGGTCCCATCCACTAATTCCTTAAACAAACGGATGTTTATTTTCCTAAAATTCAGGGTCCTGACTTTACTCTCCACCTGGCTCATATCCCTCAACACTGTGAATTCCACCAGAACATGATCACTGCAGCCCAGGCTGCCATCAGTCTTGACCTCTTTAATTAGTTCATCTGTGTTGGTAACCAACACGTGCAGTAATGCTTCTCCTCTGGTTGGGCTGTTTATCACCTGGATTAAGAAGTTATCCTTGATGTACTCCAAGCTTACGGCTTGCTGTGCCTCTTTTCCAACAGATGTCAAGGTGGTTGAACTCCCCCAGCAATATCAGAGCCTGCAAACATAATGCTTCCTGCAGCTGAAGTAAGAGCTCTTCATCTACAGGCTCCCCTTGGTCAGGCGGCCTGCAGTAAACACCAGCCATGAGGTTTCCTTTGTTGGCTTGGCCCCTAATTTTTACCCATAAGCTCTCAACTTGTTTATCACTGTTTTTCAAAGACAGCTCCATGCAGTGAATCCGTTTTTTTACATAGAGGGCAACTCTCCCACACCTTCTTCTTTGCCTGTCCCTTCTGAATAGTTTATGGCCATGGATTGCAGTGCTCCAGTCATGTGATTCATCCCAGCAACAGCGATTAGATAGCAGCTTTCTAGCTACACAGTGGCTTCTGGTTCCTGTTTGTTATTGAGTAACGTGCATTGGTATAAAGGCACTTCAGCTGGGCTATCAACCTTGACACCTTTTTAGAGGAACACACGCTAGTTCATTTGGGACATTTCACAGGTGATATTAATTCATCTACAGACAATACCAGACCTATTTATTTAAAAAAGCAGCTGCTATAAGCATCATTTTCATTGTCATCCTGATCATGCTTCCAGTATTAAGCCTGTTCTTTTACATCTGAATGAACTTTAGAAAGTGGTGGAAATGTTTGCTACACAAGATATCTGCATAAATATTATTTCTTTTTAATTTAAAAAAAATAATTTCAAGAAATGTCAGAATTACAACAGCGAATAGTGTTCAGCTCCTCTCCATAACCTGTTGCCCAGGGGACTGTGATCTCTGGAAAAATCTTAAAGAGAGTGATTAATGGCAGCAGGTACAAGGAACTTTGAAGCATCAAACTACATTTCATCATTTAAGTACAATCTTTTTCACTGAGTGACTTCTCATTGTCAAAATGCCAATTTTTGGACCTGTCTTTTGGTAAACTTCCCTGCAATTTTGGCTTTCTGAATAAAAGCTCTGATGTTATTGTTTACACTGAGAGCAATCAACATTCTTTATTAATTATCACTAACAAAAATCTAAAAACATATCTATAAGGCTATAACACACTGAACATATGTTCAGTACAGTACAATAAAACTTGAGAGGCTCTTTGTACCAAAGAATTTACTTTTACAGAATGATTATTTTTAAATATGATGTTTGTTGTCAATATATAAACTGTATATATAGATTCTCAAAATCTAAATAGATCATATTCTTTTGTTTTGTTTTGTTTTAAGGTTTTTTTTCTGTTGGTTTTTTTTTTTTTTATATTTTTGTGATCTAAGTCCTGGCCTTCCTATATTCTGTTGTCAGTCAAATTTCTGCCAATATTATACTTTATGCTCTATGTGGAAAGCATCTACAGTAACCTAAGTTGTATAAAAAGGATATACTAGTCAGTCAAGTGATTCGTACTACTTACTGCTGACAGTTCAAAGCCACAAGATATATCCGTAATATTTAAACATGCTACTGTGCTATCCTGTTACTGGAAGATTATCTCCCCTATAGAAAAAAAGGCAGAAGGGGATCTACCTATTTTTCTGTATGTTTCTACTCTTCTGCTGCCCCAGGGAACAGTTCAGCTATACATCTAACTTGACACAATACTGAGTCAGGACCTTGGCTCCCTCTGCAGTTACAGGGAGTACTGAAAAAAATCTCAAGAATAATGTTGCTGAAGTGAGGTATTGCCTTTTCTCCATTTACTGCATAAAAGGTTTAGGTGTTTTCATAAAACTCTTCAGTGCTCACTGAAAAAGGCAATTCTTTGGTAAGACGGTAAGAAACAGAAGGTGGTAAGGTGTGTCAGATTAGTATGCTGGTCACTGAGACAATTGACAAAATGAAGTGCCTGAGGGACTGGAGAGTGGCTTATTCCACTGAGTTAGGAGAAGCAAAAACTAAATCTCATTTAAGTGTTCTAACAACTAGAATATCACACTTCTTATAGTAAGTTGTGGTGAAGCTTTACTTTTTGTGCCTCTGGCTATGTTTTGAGCCAAAGTTAATGCAGTCTGAGTGAATTAAGTGTTTTTGGACCGTGCCTATCACGTCAAGATCCCCAAGTGAATTATAGAGATTTTCATACTTCTGTACTTATCCCTGAATCATATTAAAGTGTAGGCAGTAAGCATCTAGCATGAGCTGTGATGCTTCGAAACATGAAAGAGTGTTTATGACTAAGTGTTCAGGAAACGAAAGCAAAGTGCCAATTAAATGTGAGTATCTCCAGGACCTGGCAGTCTTGCTTAGTAAGTGGGCTGAATTATGTTCTTAAGCCTGTAAGTAAATTCCTCTCTACTCCATCTTAGGAACACTAACAGCCAGTCTGAGCAAACACAGGAATGTTAAAGATTTGCTTTTAGCTATGTCAGAATTACCTTAGGATTCATAAACTGACATCATATAATCTATGAGGTCTGATTTAGCAGGTATGCTGTTAGGTTGCCTATCAGCTCAAGCCTTGATTAGTTTCTCCAGTTAATTAAAGTAAATATAAGCATGCTGTCATTTTGGACGACAAGATGGAGGGGTTTTTATGTAGCATTTATCCATATTTTCTATTGTGACCCTAAAAACATTACTTTAAAAGATATTTTTTCTTCAGATGATCCTTATTCTTTCCTATTCAGATCTTACTGTGCTTCTCAGCATGTCTATTGATTCCAGATGACCCACGCAGATGCAGCTTTGGTACCCAAATTACCTCTTCATTATGATGTACAGCCAAATCTAAGAAAACATAGGTTAAAGGCCACTTTAATCTAATACATAGAAAAAAGCAGATACTTCAAAATAATGTCTTCCTCTTCTATTTATAGCCTAATGGATCCAAAATAATTTATCTGTACATTTTACCAGTCTAAGAAACTGTCTAGTTATGTGATTTTTCATCATCATTGGTTTTTAAAAAGTGACTGCTATTTACGTTGAGTTAGATAAGAGTTTTCAATAAAGAGTCTTTTTATAAATTGATGAAGAGCCAACACTTTAAATTAATGTCAATGGACACATTAAAAAAAGTGTAACAAAAAACCATGCAAAATATCTCGTGAAAAATGAGCAATGTCATGACAAGGTATAAGAAAACAAATTACTTTTCCAACCTAACTGATACAACTCAAATTCAATGAAAATATTGCAAAACTAGACTATCTGTTCCAAAAGTTGTAGTTCATCTATGAAAGAGTGACAAATACTGTATTAAGCAGACAATTTATTTAAAAATTACAGAAAAATTAAAAGCTGACTCACTGAATATCAATGTATGCAAAGGATAAAACTTCTGTAAATGAAGTCTTAATTACATCTCCAGTAACCTGTTCCAAACAATATTATAGGACACAAACTCCAACAAGTTTCTGAAACATGATGGAAGAAACTTGTTCCTTGGTTTGTAAAATACCAGTTCACAAAAATGTTCCTGTTTTATAACTTATTCCTGTTACAAGAGAAAAACTAATTGAAAATCTAAAGTTGCAAGGTAATTTTAATAAAAGTAATCACAAAGAAAGACCTCACTATTCTGAGAGAAGGAAGGAATGAAAGTCATTGAATAAAGATAATAGAATTCAAAAAGCAGTGTTCAGCAAACTCCGAGAAAAAAAAAAAAAAAAGGAAGTTCTGGTAAATGTAGACCAATCAACTTTAATATTTATACAGATCTTGAACAAACCATGTAATTAAATTATACCTGTTTGAAAGTACGAAGAAAAAGATACAAAATTGATTTATCAAGACAAAGGTGAGTCAAAGAAGAACCTCCTGAGTGTTATAAAGATGAAAGTCCTACTTCTTTAAAAATAGCCATAAAAGTTAGTCATCAATGTCTTGTCATCAGGCTGGTAGAGCATTTCAACTGAGATCCTATAGAGTATGTCTTTTGAGATGGTTTTATTAAATATTTTCACTAACAAGCTGAATGATGGAATAGAGAAAAGGTTTATAAAATTTGTGGATGACATCAGGCTGGCAGAGGTGAAGGAAAATCAGAAGGCAGGATCAAGATTCAGAATGATAAATTGGGGACATAGTTGATAACAATAATAAATCAAATATACTTTAAAATTAAAAAAAAAGAGTGAAAAATACTGCATTAAGGAGGAGAAAACAACTACAGTTCAAATGGGCAATAACCTAAAGGCAAAGTCTCAGTATTTGTGAAAAAGATCAAGATGTTATGAAATATCAAAACTTGATTGTGAACCAGAAGTCTAAAGCAATGGCAAAACCAGTAAATCTTCTGGGATTTGTTAGGAAGAGTGTTGTATGTATGACATAACAGGCAATTTTCTTTCCTCTTTTTTTTTGAGGCTGATGATATCCTAACTGGTGTATTAAATTTGCTTCTGGGCACTAAAATATTAATTTTAAAAGTCTCATATAATAATAAAAATTAAGAAAATGTGGACAAGTTGGAAAAAATCCATTGGAGGGCACTAACAGTGCACAAAAATTAAAAATGAG
Organism: Morus bassanus; assembly: GCA_031468815.1. Taxonomy (NCBI): domain Eukaryota; kingdom Metazoa; phylum Chordata; class Aves; order Suliformes; family Sulidae; genus Morus; species Morus bassanus. The sequence goes on along the minus strand of CM062568.1, from coordinate 51,728,032 downwards.
CCTTCAGCTATAGATAGAGGTAGGATTTAATCTAAGAACTAGAAGACTAAATGCAGGGGGAAAGGAGAAATGGAATGGGATTTGACAACATAATCTCAGCGTGTAACTGGTAGCTAGAAAACAGTCCACTGATTTGTTGTGCTTCATAACCAATGGGGTAGAACTAGAAGAAAACATCAAATTTTTCTACCTATAAAGCAAGTTTGTGACTTTGCTTGAGTTATAGCATGAGGGAAAGATACTTGCTCATATCCTTCCATCTTTAAAATGAAAGATCTCCACACAGGTTCTTATCAACATGTTTAGTTACAGTGACAGAATATCCAGCTCTTCATCCATCGTTCATTAAATGATAAAAATTATTTACTAGAATGGCTAACAATTTTTAAAGCAAATTAATTATTTTGTGTAGCTGTCTAGCTCCTAACATTAGAAACATCCTATGTACCTAATACATGACCTTGTTTAATCTGAAAGCTTCTTAAAAAAAAAAAAAAAAAATGAATGACAGAGCATTTCTCTCCCTGTTTTTCTAGGTAGAGGAAAATATGTACATGCTGCAATGCTTGATTTGCTCCTAGACACAAATTGCTCTCTCAAGACTGTGTTCTCTCACACCTTCTACATATGTCTCTTTTCCTATTTCTGCTTGCTTTGAGGAAAAATGTTGATATCCATTGACACCCTTTGCATCAGCTAGCTGTGCGTGATGCAGTGCTCAAAGGCAAAACCCTAGCACACTCATTCTGTAAGAAAATGTTCAAATAGGCAGCCATGGCACAGTCTGTACCTCACTGTGTCAAACCTTGTGCATTGTAACTTCTACAGGACGTACTGTAAATCATAGCCTACATTAGTTTTCTTTCCTGTCTAGTGCACATGATTAGTGATCTCTAAGCCCTGAAAAAAAAGTTAGTACAAAATCAAAATGCTATTTCCCAGACATGTTTTGCCTAGATTTTTCAACTCTATCACTAAAATGGCTAATTGTTACTTTCTCTTCCCTCTCAGAGGTCAAACATCTACTCAGAGAATAGCTCTATATATTTGTTGAAGAATAATTCTGTTAGAGTTCAACGCTAAAACTGGTACATAAATAATCATATGGAAGAAAACAAATTACATGTACGTGTATTTTTCAACAACTATCAGCATTAATTCAGTCAAGTATTCCTAACACTGAAATAAATTGAAAAACTAAAATACAGTTTTAACCAGAAAAAATAATTTCTATTTTATTTTTTCCATAACAATTTTTTGAAGCTCTTAATCTCCCCTTTTTTAATTCAAATGAAAAGCCGGGACTTGTTAGCTTGGGATAAGTTCTAGTACATCAGATAATTCCTTTGAATAAATAGCAGAAATCGAATGTTTGTAAAATATTTTTAGCTAACAACAATTTGTTAATAAAGAATTAATTACATAGTTTTGAACAATTTAGCATAACTGTCAGCAAAAGATTTATCAATCATAGTAATATGTGCCAGTAATAAAGTAGGCCTACAACAGCCTAAGGATACAAGTATTTTGACTATAAAGTCATATAAGTTCCATCAGAACTTAATATCTATACTGCCACAACAAGAAAGGTACCAAAGCTGAAACTTAATATTTCTCCAGCCAGTCAAATCAAGAAAAACTTGACTTAAACCAAAATAGTTGCAATACATGTCAACTTGAGCACTATCTCCATCTTTGTGAGAAAACAGGTGCCCAAATTTGGGAGGAATCTTTAGACTCTTTACCTTGAACATAATGATTATGGCATGGAAACCATATACTAACATTATTTTCTAATGAAAAATTATTTTAAATATTTTAAAATATTTGAGGGGAGATCTCATTGTGGTCTGCAGCTTCCTCACAAGGAGAAGAGAAGGGGCAGGCACTGATCTCTTCCCTCTGGCAACCAACAATAGGACCCAAAGGAATGCAGGGAGGTGTGCCAGGGGAGGTTTAGGTTGGATATTAGGAAAAGGTTCTTCACTCAGAGGGTGGTGGACCACTGGAACAGGCTCCCCAGGGAGGTAGTCACGGCACCAATCTTGATGATATTCAAGAAGCAGTTGAACAACACCCTCAGAGACATGGTGTGAATTTTGGGGTTTTCCTATGCAGGGACAGGAGTTGGACTTGATGATCCTTGCCCATCCCTTCCAGCTCAGGACATTCTATGCTTCTATGAAAATAGAACATAAGCATGATGATGCAAATATTTTAAGGAACAGAGAGACCACAAACCTATAGATGCTGTTTTGTTCTTGTGATCCAAAATAACTATGAATGGAACCTACCAGGGGAACAGAGGCTTTCTCTAAAATGGGAGAATCATCACGCAGGTTTGGAGTGTGTTGTGGCTTAACCCAGAATGCAGCTAAACACCACACAGATGTTTGCTCACTCTCCCTGCCCCACAGTGGGATGGGGGAGAGAATTGGGGAAAAAAAGTAAAATTAGTGGGTTGAGATAAAGACAAACTAATAGAACAGAAAAGGAAGGGATAGGAATAATAATAATAATAATAATAATAATAATAATAATAATAATAATAATAATGAAATATATTTTTTAAAAGTGATGCAAAATGCCAATGCTCATCACCTACCAACCAAAGTCCAGCCAGTTCCCGAGCAATGGTTGCTGCCCCCCAGTCAGCTGCCCAATAGTTTATATATTGAGCATGGTGTTATATGGTATGGGATATCTCTTTGGCCAGTTTGGATCACCTGTCCTCACTCTGCCCTGTCCCAGCTTCTTGTGCACCTGGCAGAGCATGGGAAGCTGAAAAGTCCCTGACTAGTGTAAGCACTGCTTAACAACAACTAAAACATCAGTGTGTTATCAACATTATTCTCATACCAAATCCAAAACACTATACCAGCTACTAGGAGGAAAATTAACTCTATCCCAGCCGAAACCAGCACATTCTCCACCCCTTATTATATACCGTCTACATCATGCCCAGGTCCCGCACTTTCCAATACATCCCAATTAATCACCACCACCTTTTCTGTCTTTTGATATACACACACAAATATAATTCCCTTAGTCTATTGGGCATCCCTATAAAATGTCTGTTGAGTTCACTTAGTCCATGACTTTGGGCTCCAACTGTCATAGTCCTTCAGGGCAGGAGGCATGGTGTGTGGAGTTGGATTGTTGCATGCTCAAGCCAGTTCTGGTTCCATTATTTTCTGGTTCTATCATCTCAGCACTTTGCTTGGTTTCATCAAAGTTCATGTTCCGTTAATCTAGGTGAGTCTTCCTCCAATACCATTGATATGATATATAGCAACCACAGAAGTGATGATATACAGTATTATATAGCAATTAACATCATACCATTCAGTTCACTGGCTATTTTCACCCAAAATCAAATCCCCTTGAGGCACACATCGAACTCCTCCATCCTCCCACATTACCCACCAAGTGCATCCAGGTCCTCGAGCAAAAGCAATCCCATGAATGGATTTGCCTTTGCCCGAGACAGGAATAATCCAAACTGTCTTCCCCAGCGTATTACTTTATGTGCACTACAGGGACTTTATCCCCTTCCACAGTACGTAAGAGTTCTGACTGGGCAGGGCCAGCTCGATGGGCAGATCCCCTAGTGTTGACTAGCCAGGTGGCTTTTGCTAAATGTGTATCCCAGTGTTTAGATGTCCCACCCCCCATTGCTCTCAGTGTAGTCTTTAACAGTCCATTGTATCGTTCAATTTTCCCAGAGGCTGGTGCATGATAGGGGATGTGATACAGCCACTCAGTGCCATGTTCTTTGGCCCAGGTGTCTATGAGGTTATTTCAGAAATGAGTTCCATTGTCTGACTCAATTCTCTCTGGGGTGCCATGTCGCCATAAAACTTGTTTTTCAAGGCCCAGGATAGTGTTCCGGGCGGTGGCATGGGGCACGGGATATGTTTCCAGCCATCCGGTGGTTGCTTCCACCATTGTAAACACATGGTGTTTGCCTTGGTGGGTTTGTGGCAGTGTGATATAATCAATCTGCCAGGCCTCCCCATATTTATACTTCAGCCATCGTCCTCCATACCACAGAGGTTTTACCCGCTTGGCTTGCTTGATTGCAGCGCATGTTTCACATTCATGGATGACCTGTGCAATAGTGTCCATGGTCAAGTCCACCCCTCGATCACAAGCCCATCTGTATGTTGCATCTCTTCCTTGATGGCTTGAAGTGTCATGGGCCCACCGAGCTATAAATAGTTCACCCTTCTGTTGCCAGTCCAGATCTACTTGAGCCACTTCAATCTTAGCAGCCTGATCCACCTGTTGGTTGTTCTGATGTTCTTCAGTGGCCTGACTCTTGGGGACATGAGCATCCACATGACGTACCTTCACAACCAGGTTCTCCACCCGGGCAGCAATATCTTGCCACAATGCAGCAGCCCAGATGGGTTTGCCTCTGCACTGCCAGTTGTTCTGCTTCCATTGCTGTAACCACCCCCACAGGGCATTTGCCACCATCCATGAGTCAGTATAAAGGTAGAGCACTGGCCATTTTTCTCGTTCAGCAATGTCTAAAGCCAGCTGGATGGCCTTTACTTCTGCAAACTGACTTGATTCACCTTCTCCTTCAGCAGTTTCTGTGACTTGCCATATAGGACTCCATACAGCAGCCTTCCATCTCCGATGTTTTCCCACCAGACGACAGGACCCATCAGTGAACAGGGCATATTGCTTCTCATTTTCTGGCAGTTTATTATACAGTGGGGCCTCTTCAGCACGTGTCACCTCCTCCTCTGGTGATATTCCAAAATCTTTGCCTTCTGGCCAGTCCATGATCACTTCCAAGATTCCTGGGCGACTGGGGTTTCCTATTCGAGCCCGTTGGGTGATCAGTGCGACCCACTTACTCCACGTAGCATCAGTTGCGTGATGTGTAGAGGGGACCCTCCCTTTGAACATCCAGCCCAGCACCGGCAGTCGAGGTGCCAGGAGGAGCTGTGCTTCAGTACCGATCACTTCTGAAGCAGCTCGAACCCCTTCATATGCTGCCAATATCTCTTTTTCAGTTGGAGTGTAGCGCGCTTCGGACCCTCTGTATCCCTGACTCCAAAACCCCAGGGACCAACCTCGGGTCTCCCCTGGTGCTTTCTGCCAGAGGCTCCAGGTAGGGCCATTCTCCCCAGCTGCAGTGTAGAGCACTTTTTTCACGTCTTGTCCTGCCCGGACTGGCCCAAGGGCTACTGCATGAACTATCTCCTGCTTTATCTGTTCAAAGGCCTGTCGTTGCTCAGGGCCCCATTTGAAATCGTTCTTCTTCCAAGTCACTTGATAGAGAGGGCTTACAATCAGACTGTAATTTGGAATATGCATTCTCCAAAACTGCACAATGCCTAAAAAAGCTTGTGTTTCTTTTTTCCTAGTTGGTGGAGACATGGCGGTTATTTTGTTGATCACATCCATTGGGATCTGCCGACGTCTGTCTTGCCATTTTATTCCTAAAAAGTGGATCTCCTGTGTGTGTCCTTGACCTTACTTTGTTTTAGGGTGACACCAGCCTTCAGAAGGATTTGGACTATTTTTTGCTTTCTCAAAAACATCTTCTGTTGTGTTGCCCCACATGATGATGTCATCAATGTACTGAAGGTGTTCCGGAGCTCCACCCTGTTCCAGTGCAGTATGGATCAGTCCATGGCAAATGGTAGGGCTGTGTTTCCACCCCTGGGGCAGTCGATTCCAGGCATGCTGGATTCCCCTCCAAGTGAAAGGACTGCACTCTGCTGCCAAAGGGCTTGAGAAGAATGCATTAGCGATATCAGTTGTGGCATACCACTTGGCTGCCTTTGACTCCAGTTCATATTGAAGTTCTAGCATGTCCGTCACGGCAGCACTCAGTGGCGGAGTGACTTCATTCAGGCCACGATAGTCTACTGTTAGTCTCCACTCTCCATTAGACTTCCGCACTGGCCATATGGGACTGTTAAAGGATGAGAGGGTCTCACTGATCACCCCTTGGATCTCCAGTCAATGAATGAGCTCATGGATGGGAATCGGGTAGTCTCCATTGGTGCAATATTGCTACCAATGCACTGTTGTGCTGGTGATCCACAGCTATTGTTCTTCAGGTCTCAGCAAGCTCGCAACAGAAGGGTACTTTGAGAGGCCTGGCAAAGTAGACAGCTGTTTAATTTCCTCCGTCTCCAAGGAAGCTATACCAAAAGCCCACCTTGATACAGCTATGTGTCAAGAAATAGCAACAGGTAAAGATATCTAGTAAAAAAGCTGTGATGTATTTTGCACTTTCTAAATAGCACTCTCCCTTAATAAACCATCTGAACTTCGATTATTAGAATGGAAGGTCAACTGTCCAAAATCCTGTCTTGCATTCAGAAACTCTGTTTTGGAGGTAAACATGTGTGATGAAAATTGATATGAGCTTCTTACATGATATATGGTGCCAGTGGCCAGGAATTTTCTCAAGCAAGTTTAGATGTATAGAATGATGCAGCTCCTCTGAGACAATATGAAAACTTGATATTTCTTTTGAGAATTTCTGTTGTTTCCATTCTCATTTTTGTGAGAACAGTTTCTACTCGGAAAGCAAGGTATAAGAATCTCCAGGGTGGGCTGAATTAAACCTTCAAAAGAGAAAACACCACAAACTGGACATCAGCTTCTGAAAACAGTAAATTACTTTTTTATTCAGTATACTAAAAATAGTGAAATCTTGATAATTGTCTGCTATCATTCTCTCTGCTGAAAAATGCAGAATGGCTTATTCATTCAAGAGAAAGATTTGATTAAGATGATATAAATTCGAATAGGCTTTCTTCCTAGGGCAGTGGGGGGAAGTTGTACTTCCAAGAGATGATTACAGCACTCAAAACATATGAAAAGATAATATATGTAATAAACAGCTTAGCAGTCACTGGTAAAGTGATTCATTCTTTCATCTTTATTTGTTAATTTCACTAAAATACTAAAAAAGACAAATTCTATGTTCAACTCTATTGGTATATCTTTAAAGTAAGGCCAGAGAAATCAGTCATTTTCATCACAGATTATGTCCAAACCCTCCTGTTAGTTATGGCATAACTCCAATGTCATGACTAATTTGCATTGAAATCCATGTTACATTAAAACTGAATCCAGATCGCCCTCTGTCTGAAGCTAATCAAAGCTGAGTCTATTTATAATAAATCAAAACCCTGTCAATTATTTTATTTTTGGAATATTAATTACTATTACTATATATGATAAAGTAATTTACCTGTTGAAAGAACATTTATTAAAGTAGATGAAAATTCAATAAAGATAAAACATCTTACTGTATGGATGCATACAAAGTGAAGAAAATGGTCTTGCAGGCTTACACTGAAAGAATTTCCATAATTCCTAGTTATGTAACTTGCTAGAATAAAGCTCACTGCATTTATAAACTGTTGTATACATATGGAATCCAAACCAAAGGACTCTTTATTTAACTGTTATCTTCAGAATGGTCTTTTAGTTCTTATTTGTTTTGAAGTCAAATAATGGTAGCATGGAAGAAACAGAACAAGGAATGTTTGTGGATTCAATTTGTTTTTCAAACAGTTGTTTTCCATAATCTGTGTACTCTAATAGGGTTACAATTTTCAGGAAAGGTGGAAAACTGAGGGCTGAAGAAAAATTAAATTTGTCATCCCCAATGTTATAATCTAATCAAAATTCATGTCAGCCAAGCTTTCTACATTAAAGTTCTATCATAAAAATATACTCTACTTTTCATTCTGAGCCATATGGCAGTAAACAGAGGTCATTTTATGTTTTTGACCCATTGAAGTGGAAATTGCAGTCAGCACTCGCATTTAATATAAAAGTTCATGTGAGAGTTCAAAAGTCATATTTAACTGAATTTTTCCTGAATTACCATATTGAACCATCTACTTAATCTATCTTATGAGTCATTTTCTAACCATGGACAAAGATACAGTAATACGTATATTTTAGCATTTTAGGGTTGTGCTTCAATCTATAACCTGTTTTAATGGTGATGTATTTTAATTGTTGAAGAACCAATGTTTCCATTGTAAGCCATTTCATCAAAATCTACTTCTTCTCTTCCTCTGGCTCAGCACTATGTGAGTTGAATGGTGACCAGCTATTTCAGATGGGTGCTTTGAAATTTGATTTTGTCTTCATATAACAGAGATAGTACAGTACTCATTATTAGTAGTTTGAAGTTCAGGATAATTATAACCCTAATCTGCTTTTTACTTTTAATCTTGTGTTTCTTCAGATCTCAAAATGTCGTGGTTTTTTTTTCAGGAAACTCATTTGGAGCACAAGTTCACATATGAAAGCTGAAAGACCTGACCTGCTCATTAGCGTTCAGTATCACTTTGTTCAACAGACTTGAGTTAGATAGCAGATTCCCAGCTCCTTCTTCCTGGGCCAGGAAAGACTTTGTTATAATAAGCCTGTCTGATTTAGTATCTATGACATGTTCCAGAGGGCCTCATGTCCAGTATACCACATAAAGGATGTCAGGTTCGTTGTCAAGTAATTGAAGGTTAAAGTAGAATGAAACACAGGTAATACCAAAAGATAAACCCTATGTATTACCATTTCCTGTTATCAGGATCTAAAATAGATACTTCTCATCTCCTGTGACAGCTGTACTTAGAGCAACAATTAGAAAGCTGAGAAACTCCTATTTTAAAACCCTTCATTGACACTTGACTCTTGTCTCAATGTCCCTTCCTACAGAATTAGAATAAGACAATGTGTAGTAGTATAATGGAAATTAGTTAGCTATTGCATTAAGAACTTAGCTAATCCATGGACTAATGTATAAACAGTTTCACCAACTGTCTTTCAACGTAGATTATAAAACTGGCCATTGTAGGTATAGCCAGGATAAAGACGTTGATAAATAAGATTAAAAGTTTAATTTTCACTAATATTTTTTGCCCATTGTACTGCTTTAGTGAATATATAGGTATCTAATTTTCAGTCAAATCAATGAAGTACATTATTCTTCTGAGTATATTGGTTTTGTATTCCAATTGATGGTATGACAAAGCCTGTTTTCTTTCATAAAAAAGTTAACAACAATTCATTTCATTCTTATTGAAACAATAAACCCTAGTATAAATATAATTCTGAAAGATGTTTCTCAATGTTACCCATACCCATTACCTAGACTACAGCATGGTCTGTAGTTTCACAGTTATTTAATTTCATAATTTGATTTGATTTTTATTTTCTAACAAAATTGATTTTTTTTAAGATTTAATTTTATTTCATCCCTCTGAAAACTTCAGAAGAAACTCTAAATTGTCTTCTATTGCTTTCAGATTGCAACAAAGATTGGAGTATCTACAGAATTAGAGATTTCCAAATCCTTATTCAGTATTACTTGTGGATATTATTGGAGGACATAAAAGATTTATACTAAAGATAGGATGAAGGCTAGGAAACTATTTCCTTTTTGCATGATGATTTACAGAAGAGGAAACCTGATGAGAGATCCTTTACTGAAGCAATACAAGATAAGAGAAAACAAGATGATGATAACCTTGGTAACTGATCTTAAAATATCTCGCATAAGTGATATATCAAGACAGAAGTAAAGGAATAATGGAAGACACCACGGAAAACAACTTCAGGGAAATATGGTTAAAATAAGCAAATAATTAGGGCATTTTTACATTGTGGGCTTGACCCGACAAACTGCAGTTCAAAGATCACACACTCTAAATACCCCTACCATGGTCTAAATACAACCATATCACTAAAAATGTGGTATGGTCATGTTAGGATTATAGGTTAGAGATCTATACAGAGTGAGATGAAAAACACTTCTTTATTCATTTCGAAGAACTATAAGTATCTTGTAAAGGATTATGGTGGTAGTAAGGGGGATTGTTTTGTTGTGGGTTGTTTTGTTTGTTTGTTTTATTGAAAAGGAAAATATCTCTGCTTTTCAGAAAACTGAAATACCAAATATTGAGACTGTACCATGTTTATTTAAAAATCTTGAAGGGAAAAGTAAAAAGTAGATGAGAGTTATGACTACCCTGAACTGCAGAACACTTATTAGTGTTTCTAAGTCCATTACAAGAAGATGGTATCAGGTAACAAGGGAAATCTGATGACAGGTATAAGAAAACATTAATATACATAGTATTACTAACACTTTTACAGAATACTGACTGGGACAATCTTGTGAAAAAAGACATTGCATGACTCAGAATATTTAGTTTCTGTTCCTGGCTCTTCCAAATATTTCTTGCCTGACTTGCATTAAATCTCTTAGGCTATACATCCAACAGTCAGTCATGTACCCTACATAAAACACATAAAATATAAAATTATGCATGGCTTACACTGTATTGCTAGACTGAGGCTTAGTTTCTTATATTTTCTGTGCCCTCATTTACAAAAAATAGACAGGAATACTTTCTACAACCAAAAATTTGAGCAGTGTTCAAATATTGTGTAAGGGTGAAAACGTAGTTGTAATACCTAGACTGATGTAATGGAATATATTAATGATATATCAGGGACTGAAATACAATCTAGTTACTCAGACTGGAGCTACAGCAGAGGCATCTCACATCCATAAGAATAGAGACCTATTCAGCTTACTTTAAATTAGCTTTCTTTGATCCCGGAAATAAGCATTCTAATACAGTAGAAATAGAAAAGTGTTTTTTTTATCCAGTCGCCCCATAAAAAATAGGATTGCCATTGCTAATAACAGGTCACAGGCCTTGTACTGACTGTGCCTTATGCTGACTGTGCAAGGCCCCAGTTCTGGCCAGCTGTTATCAATTTATTACAAGAACTGGCTGTGTGAGTTTGGTACTGCGTGTCTCTTGTTATGATGTGCGGTTTAAGAGTGAGTTAATGGAAAAGTCTTTAAAAATATGGTACAGGTTGAAAGCAGAGGCCCCAGAACCGTAAAGAGCTCAGTGACAATCAAGTGCTGGTTACTGAAGAAGCTCAACGTCAAGAGATGGGAAAAGACAACTTTTGTTTTAAGGAAAGAAGCAGCAACTAAGTAAAGGAAAAAAAGGGAAAAACTCAACCCAACCCAAATGAAAAAAAGAAACAATCAAATAAACAGCCAAGGAAGAGGATAAGACACCTGCTGGGCTTTGAAAAATAACCCCCACCTTGCACCCCAGGCTTCATGTAGCATGTAGCCCATGGCAGAGGAGAGGAACAGTACTTTCTGGAAACTTGCAGAAGGGCAAGATCCCAAAATTGGGATGGGGAAAAAAAAGAAATAAATCACTTCTTCTTGGGGTTCCCCCCTTGAAGGACTCTTGAGCCTGACCACTTTGCTGTCAGTGACTGAAACCATTAAGAACTGTACCAATCAAAAATAGCACTGCAACATCAGGTTTGTGGTACAGCATGCTCACAGCTAATGTAGGCTATGATTATTAAAGAGTGATTGTTTTGAATATATACTGATAATGATTGATAATATATGACAATGGATTGAATTATCCATTGGTATTATGTATAAATGAATGTCAGTCTAGTAAAGTTTTGTTTTGAAACTTAAGACTTGCCCTATTTATCAGCCTTCTAAACATGCCTATCACAGCGGTCCCTAAATCCCTGAGTAAATCTACATATTCCTGATACTGGAAATCTGCATAGCATAAAACAATTTCTAAATAGCTATTTTTAAATTTAGGTTGAGAGCTGGAAATAAATAGTGCTTCTCAGAAAGGCATTGGAAGCTTTGAAATCCTAAAAGAAAGGCTGCTTGCAAGCAACACATGTTTTTTGAGATATGTAGTTGAAAGTCCCAGTCTATAAGAGTCAATAAGTTGTACTTTAACATGTAAGACAAGAATCCATTATTTATAATTGATGGACCCTGGACTCCTATCCCACTCCTTACACATCTTGCTCAGCGTGGAACCTGTAGAAAGGAACACATCCATCACAGTCCCTCTTATGGCAAAGTCAAAGCTGAAAGAGACTGAGAAAAAGAGAAAGGTCTAGTGGAATGCAAGTGTATATGTCAATATAAATTAATACAGGACAGCATTTACAGGTAAGTGAACTTGCTTCTTTAAGTGTCTTCACATGTGCATGCTAACAGGGGATAACTCAGAACCACCACAATGCTATCATATGTCTTCTGAAGGATCTCAGATCTCCATAATGCAAACAATGTTTGCATGACTACCCTGCTGAAAGCTGTGTCTTCTCTGGATGTTCATTGAGGATGTAGATAATTATACACATGTGACACAAGCAATATAAAGAAATAGAGTGTTGTGGTGGGCTGGGCTCATCAACTAATTTGTTGATGTTTTCTATCTGATGCTCCTTGTCTTGAGTAAGAATATTCATGGCTATTTAATCTGTCCCACTCTCTGCTGCCAGTGTTTTGGTTAGACCATACTGCATTACATTTTTGATCTGGGGTTTGTCATTGATTCTCAATTTGATGAAAGTCCACCTGTACACACTGTTGCCCATGAATCTCAATTAATCACTCTCAGGAGTCACAGTGTATCATTTACAGACTGCACCCAACAGGATTAAATTTCAATAGCACAATGGCTACAGAGGAAGAGTGCAAAAGCAGTAAAATCTTCTATATAGATATGTTTATGATGGATTTTTGGTCTATATGATGGCATTTCTTATTGTTGGCTTTCTGTTGATGTTGATTTAGCTTCCTACATAGTAACATTCCTCCATCTCAGGGTCAATTTCATGAACTTTTGATATTTTAATGCTCAGCATTTGTAATTTATTTTCCATTTACTCAGTTTACCAGTTTTGAAAATGTTATTTTCAAAAGAGTAGTAAGTTTTAGTGATCTTTTGTCTCAAATTTTGTTCTTCTATTCACTTATGAAATACCCACTTCTCCAAAACGACTTTTGCTTCTGTGACAGCTTCTTTCCTAAAACTCAGTTTTCCTGTTCTAGAAATTTTCAGGTAAAAGTCAACTGCTCATTAAATCCCAACTAATCTTAAAAAATTCTGTCCTAAAACCTTCTTTTGAGCTCTGTGACTATGGGACATAAGGTTATGCATAATTTTTTAAATGTTTATGTGACAATGCCTACATGTCACTACAGTGTGCTTTCAACTCACTTTAAGATTACTAATGCTGTCAGCAGTACTGGCCTCAAGAAGTCAGTACAAAGATCAGAGTATTGCCCCTTACCTCGAACTTTTGGATTAACCCAAGGTGACTATAACCTAGCCCAAAGTGTTTATAATTTCAACAATATGCTTGCAAAAACTTTAGTTGTGTCTACATTGTTTTTCTGTTGGTTTGTTTGTTTGTTTGTTTTAGTTCAGAACAGAATACGTTTTTGAAGTGATTATCTGATCACCTCAGTGGTAATGAAGTGCAATAACTGTATGAAACTAAACTAGACGAGGTTTTTCAGGGAGCACTGCCTAATCCTAAGAATTAATGGTCATTTAGTCTAGGGGAGTGGACTAGAGCTGTTTTGAATTAAAATCCCTGAAATAATTTGGGCAGGCATCATATCCTCACAGCTGTTATGTTTTTCAGATTTGCTTCTGTTAGGTTGATATTGTTAATTTAGACATAGTCCTTGGTTGCCTGTATTACATTTACATGATTTCATGGTACCTAATTTACTCAAACTTTATCATTTCTCAATGACAACAGGGAGAGTTTCTTTTATGGGGAATTCTAAAGAATATTGACACATGTGAGCATTCTTGTACATTTCAATAAATACACGCATGAATATTCACACATACCGTTCTGGATTAAAACAAACCAACATTTTTTTATTTATTTTTTTTTTTAAATGGGACCAGGATAAGCAGGATTTCCTAAATTTTCTTTGAAGAAAATGGAATTGACATTTCAGAGCTTTCCAAAATGACCTACTTCTCTCTCCTTTCACCTGATAAAGTTCAGAGGCTCTGAGTCTAGAACAACTAGATCTACTGCTCTTAAACTAGGAGACAAACTAGGTCACATCTGGACATAATCTACAAGGTCCTGCTAGGCTGCTACCTGAGCACTTTGGGAAAGATTCTTTAGAAATCTTCCAGCCCTTTGTCCCTGGTACCTGTTAGACAATCAGATAGGAAAATACATTAAATTGCTATTTTCTAATGGGAAACCATTTTACTGGCAAATTCTGATCAGTTTTCTTCTCAGTGCTCTGTTTCTGTTTATGCTCAGATGCATTTGTGAAATTCATCTGCCTTGTATATATTGATATGACAGGGCATCAGGGGTCCAATGGAGCAGTAACAGAGTATCACGTCAGTAATTTGACAGATCAAGGATTCCCCAAGGACTTTATAATTAAGAATGTTCCATTCATTTTTCTCTCACATATGCATACTCATATTAACTTGTTCAAAATTTCTATGCAGTCTCTGTCAGGACTATAATGATGTTACTGAAATTCAGTTTATTCTGTGTAGATTTCAAACTGTCATTATTATTAAATCAAGTTTTGTCTGCATCAAGTATAATTTCAGACAAAAGATAAAACACTTTACATTAGAGAATAAAACACTCATGCCAAGTCATAATTTTCTCTTAAAAATAAACCAAATAATGAACATGTCAAGTTGTGTTTACTTATAATAAATATTTTAATTTATGTCAATGAAAACATGCATCTTTAAAATTAAAGCTCTAACATTCAGCTAAACTCTGCCCTCATTTCTGGGCAAGCAAACTTACTTCATTAAGGATTGTTATCAAAGGCTATTACTTCAGGGTTTTGCACATTATCAAAGGCAGGATTTATCCCTCTGTTCATAACTCTGATGCACCTAGTGCTGTGGAGAGCATTCAATAGCACGTGAAGTTAAACTCACAGTGCCTCTGTGGGTGCAGGAGCATGCATTTCTAAGTAGTCATACAGCACATGCGGTATAATAAGACACAACCAATGCCATAACTTCCTGTGGTCTTGCCAACCTTACAAGGCAATTCTAGAAAGAGAAGCTTTCCACCCTTCATAGGTTCCTCACAGTTACTGAATTGTAAATTTCAGCTCATAGGATTCAAGCCTTGTGGTAAGATTCTTAGCCCAAGTTCATTAGAAACTTTGTATAGCACATATTTTAGGGCAATCATAGCCTCACAGAATTTAATCTTTGCTGAAGTGAGTATCTGTTTGCTTGCTCTTAATGTATGTAAAAGAATGGCTGTTGGCTTCCCAACATTCTAACACTTCATTAACTTATTTTTGCATTAAAAATATGGATATTGTCTTAAGCCTTTTAAAGTTTGTGTAGGATGCAAGTTCAAAAATATGATTATAATGCTGTTGTCCTAAAATGTGTTGGAATATACAATAAAAACACAGTAAGATATTATTAAATTAATTTCATGCAGTATTCTTACTGAATTAGTATGTTTTAAATACTTATTTCTTTAAAAATATAATACTTTTGTGAAACTAGCACTTAGTATACATGTTAATTGAGCTGTGAATAGAAAAAAATGTTTGACAAAACAATTGAGATCTCATAATATTCTTTTGTTTTGCGGATTTTTTTTTTCCTAGATGAGCTTGTTCCATTTCAGTAGGGATAATCTGACTGTGAATACAAAAATGAAGAAAAGGAAAGCTCTTGGAGATGTCTGTGGGAGTTAATCAATAAACTGGTGTAAGGGTGTTTGGGAATCAATATTTTACACTGGTTTTGGTGTCTGAATAAATTTTTGCATTATTGGTCTTATAAAGTGACATCAACATAAGTGACTAATTTTCAGTGTTATGTGTAAGTTCTGTCAACAATCTAAATCTTTTATTTAAATAGTTGCTTGCACATAGCATATTACTCCATCATATAAAAAAAAAAAAAAAAAAAAAAAAAGATTATTAGATTTTTCCTGCCTTCAAATCAGATACCTAAGACCTCTACTGTTTAATTTTCTGGTCTGCATTAGCTCTGAGAATTTTAACCGTGGAGCAGAGTTACTTCCCTTCAGCTTTCTTATTCAGTTATATGCAATAACTGCAGAATACTTGTATTTTTTTTTATTTATTTCTCTTATTTTTATTTGTATTTGTATATCTTTCATTGGGAAAAAATCCAGTCCCTCCCAAAAAAATGACAGAATCCATCTGCTTCTGCCTTGCATAGTGTTAGTAAGATTGACCCCTATTTTTTGTATTGTGGAACCGAAGGCAGATGTTGGCCCTTTATTAACTGAAGATATGTCATGTAACCTTGTTATTAGGAGTATACTTAATCTCATTGAACTCTAGGGGATGGTGTTCTGCTCATCCTGATTTAGATGTTTACTATATAAGTAGCTAAATGTAAACTAAATATCTAAGCCTCCATACATTGCATAACTCTCATGCAGCATGTGTGTCAAAGAAAAGCAGCTTACAAATAAAGCCAACAATTTATTCTTAGTTTCAATAAAATCTGAATTCAGAATTCACATGCAGTCCATTTACAATAATACTAACAATTATACTCCAAATTATCAAATTAAAAAGGTTCATTACTAGTAGCATTTATTACCCTTTTCCCTGTATAACTAACTAAAGGGCAATTATTACCCTTTCCTCTCGTGTTATGGTCACCCTTTCAATGAGTCCGTTTGAGCTGACAGTGCAACTCTTTTTCATGAAGAATGGGACAGTTTGAATTTGCACGCTTGACTGACAGGAACATGATGTTTATGGTGGAGGGTTCTTTCTTGGACCTGGGATCATCTGAGTCTGCTTTTGAGTTCTTTGGAGTACTTTGAGTGCTTTTGAGTACTTTGGAGTTCTGGTTACTGCGGGCATTAACCAGGAAATCAGAAAAGTATTCAGGTCACTGTAAGCAGACATCTACATTTTGCCAGATTAATGCCTCTCTCTACAATGGAAGAATACCTTTCACCCCTGTAGACACCTATACTGCAGATATCTCAAATTAAGCAGGATAATCTCATTCTAAGGGCTTCATTTGACTTACACATAGGTGTCTAGTGTCACTTGACACACTGTGTGGTATCTGAAATATCCTTGTGGGGTAGGCAGGAAAAAAAAAAAAAAAGATGTGCATGAGACTTTCAGCCATTTAGAGTGTCAGGTGTTGTTGTCTAGGTAGTTGGGACCCTGACCCATTATTGAAATCCAGAGCTCAAGTCAGTTGCCTATACATATGTGTCATTTGGCATCCCTTATGGTATCTCTCTTGGCTTCCAGCTGCCGCTCCAAAATGACATAGGCCAACCACAAGCATTGATATACTTGCCAGCCATAAGTATATAGTGTGGTATGGTCGAGCATCTCTGATGGCAATAAGGAGCTATGTGTGGACAACTGAATCCCAATATCTGAACTAGTAAATTAGGCTCTTCTTATATTAATTAAAGAACAATATTCAATTACTGGTTATGATTCACCTCGTTAGAAAGTAGATGTCTAAAATGCTACAGATTAAATATACAGGGTGCCTCAGTACAAATGTATAAAACTGTGCCTGTAACCTACAAAAACCTTCAATGACTGTAAAGGCAGCATGAGATTAATATTAGATGTGGGCATCCTAGTCATTACCTGTGTGAGGAGTCTCCATATGAAAAATTCTTCTGAAAGATTTGGACTCCATAGTTGAACAAGTTTGTTAACATTGATTATCACATATTTAATAATACCATCATCATATTGGACAACTAATCAGATGAGTTTTGTACATGAAATATACACACAAGCCCATGGGGCCCAATGAGATGCATCCTTGGGTCCTGAGGGAATTGACTGATGTAGTTGCCAAGCTATTCTCCATCATATTTCAAAAGTCATGACAGTCAGGCAAGGTCCCCAGTGACGGAGGAAAGGGGAAACTTCACACACATTTTTGAAAAGGGTAAAAAGGACGACCCTGGGAACTTATGACAAGTCAGCCTCCTGGAAGCTGTCAAAGTATACAGAAGACAGGGAGGTGATTAGAGACAGCCAACATGGATTCACCAAGGGCAAATCATGCCTGACTAACCTGGTGGCCTTTGACAGTGGAGTGATTGTTTTGGTGGATAAAGGAAAATCTACCTTGAAGCCTGTAAGGCCTTTGGCATGGTCCCACACAATATCCTCCTCTGTAAATTGGAGTGGTATGGTTTTGATGGGTGGACTGTTAGATGGATAAGGAATTGGATGGCTGGCTGCATCAAAAAAAGTTACAGTCAATGGCTCAATGTCCAAAGGGAAATCAGTAAGAAGTGATGTTGTTCAAGGCTGTACTGGGACCAATACTGCTTAATATCTTCATCAACAACATAAAGAGTGGGATTGAGTGCACTCTTAGCAAATTTTCAGATGAATCCAAGCTTAGTGGTGCAGTTGATAGACTTGAGGGAAGGAATGCCATATAGAGGGACCTTAACAGGCTTGAAGGTCCATGTGAACCTCATGAAATTCAACAAGGTCAGGTGTAATTCCCATTATCAGTACAGACTGGGGGACGAATGGATTGAGAACAGCCCTGCAGAGAAGGACTTAGACATGCTGGTGGATGACAAATTAGACATGAACTGGCAACGTATGCTTGCAGCCCAGAAAGCCAACCATATTCTGCGCTGCATAAAAAGCAGTGTGACCAGCAGGTTGATTCTCCCCCTCTGCTCTCATGAGACCCCACCTGGAGTATTGCATCCCATTCAGGGCCCTCAGTACAAGAAAGACATGGACCTGTTAGAGTGGGTCCAGAGGAGGGCCACAAAAGTGACCGGAGGGCTGGAACACATCTCTTATGGAAAGGGGCTGAGAGAGTTTGGGTTATACAGCGTGGGGAAGAGAAGGCTTCACCTTCTGTGTACAAGACCTTATTGTGGCCTTTCAGTACTTAGAGGGGGCTTATAAGAAAGATGGAGAAAGGCTTTTTACCAGGGCCTGCAGTGACAAGACAAGGGGGAATTGTTTTAAACTGAAAGAGGGTAGGTTCAGATTGGACATTCGGAAGAAATTTTTTATGATGAAGGTGGTGAGACACAAGAACAGGTTGCCCAGAGAAGGTGTGGATGCCCCATCATTGGCATTGCTCAAGGTCAGGTAGGACAGGGCTTTGGGGAACCTCATCTAGTGAAAGATGTCCCTGCCCATGGCCGGGGGGTTGTACTAGACAATCTTTAAGGTCCCTTCTTACCCAAACCATTCTATGATTCTATGCCCAAATTAATTAGATTTCAGAACTTTTTAGATTAATTTAATTATGTACGTCCAAAAGTTCTTCTCCCCTTTTAATGCTGAATTATTGAACTAATGGAAATCTTATGCTGATTTTAAGTTCATCTCCAATAAGCAATATAGAGACATATGTCTTTCTTAATACAGAATAAGAACTTTTTATATGTTTAAAACTGACATGTACTAAATGTGGCTTGTCTTTTTAATACATGTGCCTTGATTTTCAATTGCTTTGTCTTTCAGGTCTTTGCAAAATATGTGTGAAATTACACTTGCAGTATAAAATTGCTTCAGTTAGCTCCGATTTGATGCAAATTCAAAGAATCATGAAGGTATAACAAAGAATTATGAAGGTATAAATTTGGCTAAATTAATCTCCTTAAGACCTTCATTTGGCCTAATATGAGTATTTCTAATTCTACTCTAGCATACAGACTGGACTACCCAGTCATTCTCTGACCTGGTGGCATTTGCATTCATTTTAATGTTAAAAAGTTAAGACCTGAAGTACAAGGCAGAGCGCATAATCTGTTCTCAATGAACAAATATTTAAATGCTTAAATTACAATTGTTTAAAAATATTTTTTAATTTTTTTTTCTCCCCAGCATTGAAGGTATTCTGGTAAAATGTCCAGTTCAATTGTATTCTCTTCTAGTTTTTCACAGAATCACAGAATCACAGAATGGTAGGGGTTAGAAGGGACCTCTGGAGATCATCTCGTCCAAACCCCCTGCTTGAGCAGGTACACCTAGAGCAGGGCGCACAGGAATGCGTCCAGGTGGGTTTTGAATGTCTCCAGGGAAGGAGACTCCACAACCTCTCTGGGCAGCCTGTTCCAGTGCTCTGTCACCCTCACAGTAAAGAAGTTTTTCCTTATATTCAGGTGGAACTTCCTGTGTTCCAACTTGTGCCCATTGCCACTTGTCCTGTCCTTGGGCACCACTGAAAAGAGTCTGGCCCCATCCTCTTGACACCCACCTTTTAGATTTCTATAAGCATTGATAAGGTCCCCCCTCAGTCTTCTCTTCTCCAGGCTAAACAAGGCCAGGTCTCTCAGCCTTTCCTCATAAGAGAGGTGCTCCAGTCCCCTTGCCCCGACCCACCATTGGAGGGGGGAGGTGTTTGATATGATCCCAAGAGCGAGATTAAGACACAAACGAGGTCAAATGCCGTATGCCCGAAACAACTTTTATTACCAAAAAGCAAACAGAAATAATAGCAATAGGATAGGATAGAATAACAGGGCAGGAATCAAGGAAGCAATCATAATAGAGTTGCCAGAATAGTCACCACCATGGATGCGCAGTGTCCCAGGGGTCCAAGCCTCTCGGTGCTTCGGCGGTGGGCGATCACACCAGGGTCTGTCTTAACAGTCCTTTTATCTCTGCTCAAGAACTGCAGTTTCTGACAATGGTGGTTGCTTCCAGGGTGACGGCACGCCTCCACATTCCTGATTTCGGTGGCCTTGCAGCTGCTTAGCGAAGAGTTACAACTTTTCACCTAGACAAGCAATTCACAGGTGCATTTCTCGCACAAGCAATCTTCTGAGACAAAAGCTCCACAGTCCAGTCTCTTACACCCTGATCATCTTTGTAGCTCTTTGCTGGACTCTCTCCAGTAGTTCCCTGTCTTTCTTGAACTGGGGACCTGTCCTGGTTTTGGCTGGGATAGATTTAATTTTCTTCACTGTACCTGATATAGTGTGTTTTGGATTTAGTATGAGAACAGTGCTGATGGCACATTGACCTTTTAGCTGTTGTTAAGTAGCAGCTAAGTGTTGCTAAGTAGTGCCTATACTTGTCAAGGACTTTTCCAGCTTCCCATGCTCTGCCAGGTGCACAAGAAGCTGGGAGGGGATGGGGCACAGCCAAGGCACCTGATCCAAACTGACCAAAGGGGTATTCCATACCATATGACATCATGCTCAGTATATAAAGCTGGGAAAAGAAGAAGGAAGAGGGGAATGTTCGGAGTGATGGCATTTGTCTCCCCAAGTAACCGTTACGCTTGATGGAGCCCTGCTTTCCTGGAGATGGCTGAACACCTGCCTGCTGATGGGAAATAGTGAATGAATTCCTTGTTTTGTTTTGCTTGTGCACACAGCTTTTGCTTTTCCTTTTCATTATATTATTATTGCTATTATTATTACTATTACTGTTACTATTTTCCTTTACCTATTAAACTGTTCTTATCTTAACCCATGAGTTTTTTTTTACTTTTGCTCTTCTGATTCTCTCTCACATCCCACTGGGGTGGGGGGAGTGAACAAGCAGCTGTGTGGTGCTCAGTTACTAACTGGGGCTAAACCACGACAGGAGCCCAAAACTGGACACTGTCCTCCAGATGTGGCCTCACTGGGGCGGAGTAGGGGGGGGATAACCTCCCTCGACCTGCTGGCCACACTCCTTTTAATGCAGCCCAGGATACCATTTGCCTTCTTGGCCACATGGGCGTGGCTCATGGTCAACTTGCTGTCCACCAGCACTCCCAGGTCCTTCTCAGCAGAGCTGCTTTCCAGCAGGTCAACCCCCAGCCTGTACTGGTACATGGGGTTGTTCCTCCCCAGGTGCAGGACCCTACATTTTGTTTTGTGGGGTTTCATTAGGTTTCCCTTAGCCAAGCTCTCCAGTCTGTCCAGGTCTCGCTGAATGGCAGCACAGCCTTCTGGTGTATCAGCCCCTCCTCCCAGTTTGGTAACAACAACGAACTTGCTGAGGGTTCACTCTGTCCCTTCATCCAGGTCATTGACGAATATATTGAACAGGACTGGACCCAGCACAGACGCCTGGGGAACACCACTAGTTTCAGGCCTCCAACCAGACTCTGCGCCATTGATCACGACCCTCTGAGCTCTGTTGTTCAGCCAGTTCTCAATCCACACCGCTGTCTACTCATCTAACCCACACTTCCTAAGCTTACCTATGAGGATGTTGAATCTTTTGAAAGGTTGACTACCTTGCTGGTAATTATTTAGCAAGAAAATATTTTATGCAGCTTGGAAAACTGTAGTGATTTATGTTAGAATGTATGGAAGTATCAATTTAATTGAGAATGTACTGGTTACCAATAATCACAAAAAGGATGAAAGTGTGCTTTACTGTTAACCTGCTAAGTCAGGATAAAATATTTGAAGTTACTGCAGAGCTCTCTGTTTTCCTTTTATGGTCAGAAGATATTCACAGTCTTCATTTCTTTGGTGTCTTGACCTTGGCTGACTGCCAGACCCCCACCTAGCTGCTCTCTCAGTCCCTTTCCTCAACAGGAGCAAGAAGACAAAATAAGATGAAAAAGAACCCCACTTTGTGGGTCAAGATAAGGTCAGAAAGACTACTTACCAATTACCGTCACAAGTAAAACAAACTCGACCTTGGGAAAATTAATTTAATTTATTATCAACTAAAAATAGAGTAGGATGATGAGAAACAAAGACAAAAATGAAAACACCTTTCCCCCAGTCTACCCCTTCTTCCCAGGTTTAACATCATTCCTTCATTCCTAACTCTTCTACCTCCTCCCAGCCCCTGAGTGGCTCAGGGGAGATGGGATATGGGTGTGGTGGTCAGTTCATAACAGCTCGTCTCTGCCTCTCCTTCCTCCCCATGCTTCCCCTGCTCCAGCGTGGGTCCTCTCCATGGGCCACATTTCCTGGCAGGAGAGCCTCGTCCTGTGTAGGGTCTGCACAGGCCACAATTTCCTTCAAAGCATATCTACCTGCTCCAGCATCGGGTCCTCTAGAGGCTGCAGTGTGGGTATCTGCTCCAGTGTGGGCTGCAAGGAAATTGGTCTGGCACCTGGAGCACTTCCTCCCCTCCTTATTCACTAACCTTGGTGCTAAACAGGGTTGTTTTACACGTTTTGTCACTCCTCACTCACCACTGCTGAACAGTCGTTTTTACCCTTTTTTCTGATATTTTGCTTTTCAACAAACAGCATTTCTGACCATGTCAGTGTCTTGTTATTGTTCCCATCCACACCTATGGCATCTGTTTTACAGGACTTCCAATATTTTTCCTGTAAATCACATTGTGTTTTGTATGTAAACCTTATACAGAACTGAAAAGATTTTAATGGACTGTCCTGAACAGACTACCCTGCTCTGAATTTGAGAAGGTGGCAATGGTCTGACCCCAGCAGGTTCTGCGTTTGCCTCTCTCTGCCTGATCTGCCTTTCTTCTGGCAGAGGGGAGCCCACCAGAAAACTGCTGGCTTCTCTCTTTTAAAAAGTTTTCTAACTAACACTAATACTTTTGTCATAGGGGTGATGTTGTTAGGTCCTAAAGTGACACCTGCACCATCATGCAAAAGAAGGGCAGGAAGCATCTTTTAGCACCGTCCACGTTACTTGCTGGTTAGCTCATTCCCCAACACAAATCTCATTTCTCTGTAATACACACACTATAAAGTGTGTAAGCACAATGTGTACTCTGGGCTCATTCATCTTCAGGATTTCCTTTGAAAAATTAATATGACTCCAGTTTCCTCCTTGAAGAAAGGAACAATTCTGAGATGGTTTCAGATTCTCCTCCAATCTATCTATATGTTCTTTTCAGTGTCCCCCTGACTCTCCTCTCTCCTGCATACATGGGATGTTCCTAATAATTTCTGACATTGTACAATGAATCTATAATGTCAAGGAGACTAAGCAATTTTGAAGTGAGGAGATTTAATGTGAAAGCTTCTTGGAAAGGAGACTACATACATCCAAGGATGGATGAGAAGACATATTAGACTGTCTAATATTTTTAAATGTGTGATATGTTATTAGTAAGGACTTGGCATATTAACAGCAAGCAGAGTAAAAGGGATTTGAAAAGCCCTTAGTCAGATTTGGATCTTTTTCCTCCAAAAGAATCTTATCAGAACAGAAGATACCCACAAAACTAGCTTTTGGGATTCCTGGGTCTTTCTGTATATTGAATGAACATGTCTTGTCAAAAAACATTTCTTTATTGGGTTTGCATGGCAAAGTTTAGGTAGCAGGCGGGTTACAGGGTTGGCTTCTGTGAGAAGTTGCTAGAACCTTCTCCCATGTCCAACAGAGCCAATACCAACCAGCTCTAAGGTGGACCCACCGCTGGCCAAAGCCAAGCCCATCAGCAACAGTGGCAGTGCTTCTGGGATAACATATATAAGAAGAGGGTGCCCCCCGCCCCACGCAACTGCAGCCAGAAGAGAGGAGTGAGAATATGTAAGAGAAACAGCCCTGAAGACACCAAGGTCAGTGAAGAAGGAGGGGGATGAGGTGCTCTAGGTGCTGGAGCAGAGATTCCTCTTGCAGCCTGTGTTGAAGACCATGGTGAGGCAGGTTGCAACCCTGCAGCCCATGGAGCTTAACGGTAGAGCAGAAATCCACCTGCAGCCCATGGAGGACCCCATGCCAGAGCAGGTGGATGTGCCCTGAAGGAAGATGTGACCCCGTGGGAAGCCCACACTGGAGCAGATTTGCTGGCAGGACTTGTGACCCTGTGGGGGATGAATGCTGGAACAGTCTGTTCCTGGAGCACACCCCATGGAAAAGATCCATGCTGGAGCTGTTCATGAAGAACTGCAGTGCATGGGAAGGACACACATTGGAGAAGTTCATGGAGGACCGTCTCCTGTGGGAGGGACCCCATGCTGGAGCAGGGGAAAAGTGTGAGGATTCCTCCCCCTGAAGACGAAGGAGTGGCAGAGACAATGTGTGATGAACTGACTGCAACCCCCATTCTTCGTGTCCCTGTGCTGCTCGGTGGCAAGGAGGTATAGAAATTGGGAGTGAAGTTGAGCCCGGGAAGAAGGGAGGGGTGGGCGGAAGGTGTTTTAAGATTTGGTTTTATTTGTCATTATCCTACTCTGATTTGATTGGTGATAAATTACATTAATTTCCCCAAGTAGAGTCTCTTTTGCCCATGACGGTAACTGGTGAGTGACCTCTCCCTGCCCTTATCTCAGCCCACAAGCCTTTGTTATATTTTCTCTCCCCTGTCCAGCTGAGGATGGGGAGTGATAAAGTGGCTTTGGTGGGCACCTGGTATCCAACCAGTGTCAATCCACCACAATTTAATTGGAACATATTTGATGTATGTGTTCCTATATGTGAAAGTGAATAGCTATCACCTATAGGTGATAGTTATGAAATACATGAAATATTTTTTGATGTATTCTCATTGATTTAATTGCTTTTAATATTAATAGAAGTACAGTTAGTAATGAGACCAACTGTCAGCAGTTGCTACTCAAAATATTTATATCTATACTTTTATTTAAAGAACATTAAGAAATACAATTTATCATGGTTTCAAGTTGACTTCAGCCCAGTAAAAACCTTCAGTAAAGCACAAGGCATTCTTAATTACAACAGTAGGTTCAAAGTTAAATTTGCTAAAGACAATAGCTTTTTGTTGCTTTAAAACATCAAAATTGAGGTAATGTATATATGTTTCATTAATATCTGGGAAAATTTTCTATCACTGGTAACAACTGTTTAGTTTACAAAGCAAACTAATATTATAATCTTCATGATACAGGTGGGAGAAGTGAAGTATAAAAAGTAAGTTGAATGACTTAATTGATCCAGTAGATCAACTGTGAAAATAAATCGATCATCTCTTGTGTTGTAGCATAGTGCATCCTTCATAAGTCTATTAAAAATATATATATATTTAATTTTTTATTGTAGACTAGCAGAGTCGATAATGGCTTCCACAAACTTTAGCTTGACTGAGGTTATAATTCTTATACTTTTAAATCTTGCCTCAGTATTTTTTCTTCAGCTCTTAAACCATGTATGAAGAACAAGAAACCACATTTCCTTAAGAGTTATAAAAGGAAAGATTGTATCCTGAGCTATATTGTCAAAAGATGCTCCTACATGACCCTTCATCTATGCTAATTTGATTTATTTTTTTGTTTGTTTGGTTGGGGTTTTTTCTAGTTTTTAATAAAACTTTTGTCATGGTTTTAGCTGGGATAGTTAATTTTCTTCACTGTAGCTAGCATAGTGCTGTGTTTTAGACTTGGTATGAAAATAATGTTGATAACACACTAATGTTTTAGGTGTTGCTAGGTAGTGCTTACATTAGTCAAGGACTTTTCCAGCTTCCCATGCTCTGCCAGGTGCACAAGAAGCCGGGAGGGGAGGGGATACAACCAGGAGAGCTGATTCGAATTGGCCAGAGGGTATTCCATATCATGGGACGTCATGCCCAGTATATTAACTGGGGGGAATTGGCTGGGGGAGGCAGCGATCGCGGCTCGGGGACCGGCAGCGTCGGTCGGCGGGTGGTGAGCGGTTGCAGCACTTGTTGTTCAGTTTTGGTTTTTTTTTTCTCTTCTTCCAAGGTTTCGTCTCTCTCTATCTCATTATTTTTCTTTTCATTATATTATTGTTATTGCTGTTTTATTTTAATTATTAAACTGTTCTTATCTCAACCCATGAGTTTTCTTACTTTGGCCCTTCTGATTCTCTCCCCCATCCCACAAGGGTGGGGGAGTGAGCGAGCGGCTGTGTGGTGCTTAGTTGCTGACCAGGGCTAAACCACAACAACTTTCTATAGGAAATTAAATGCAGCTTTAAAAACTTTCTTTAGAATTAGAGATGCGTTTCTCTCAGGAAGTAAATATGAGCAATTGGCTGGGATAGACTTAATTTTCTTCAGAGTAGCTAGTATGAGGCTATGTTTTGGATTTGTGCTGAAAACAGTGTTGATAACACAGGGTTGTTTTAGTCATTGCTGAGCAGTGCTTACACAGAGTCAAGGCCTTTTCTGCTTCTCACATCACCCCACCAGCGAGTAGGCTGGGGATGCACAAGAAGTTGGGAGGGGACACAGCTCGGACAGCTGACCCCAACTGATCAAAGAGATATTCCCACACCATATGACACCATGCTCAGTATATAAAGCTGGGGGAAGAAGAAGAAAGCGGGGAGCATTCAGAGTGATGGTGTTTGTCTTCCCAAGTAACTGTTACACATGATGGAGCCCTGCTTTCCTGGAGATGGCTGAACACCTGCCTGCTGATGGGAAGTAGTGAATGAATTCCTTGTTTTGCTTCACTTGCATGTGTGGCTTTTGCTTTTGTCTTTATCTCAACCCATGAGTTTTCTCACTTTTACTCTTCTGATTCTCTCCCCCATCCCACCAGGTGGGGAGTGAGTGAGCAGCTCTGTGGTGCTTAGTTGCTGGCTGGGGTTAAATGAAGACAACAATATAGCATACTACCTATAAAGGGAGAATTATTTTCCCAGCAGGTTCTTACAAAAAATGTGAACAGAAGTCTGACTGTTGCTGTTCATAGAACTTCCTACTTTCACTCTTCTTTATTACTTTAATTATACCAGTGATGACATGGAAACATTGAACAAATGCTAAACAGAAAATATCCTTTACTAAAACACAGAATCTTTATAGAAGTCTGGTGTTGCCAAGTATCTTTTGTCACTGCTGTTTGAGTACTTCATGGCAAATACAGTAACTTATCCATTTTTTGACAACAGGAAACAAAATGGACTTGATAAACACCAGTCTTAATATATGTCTCTCTGTATACTTATTAGTATACATAAGTATATGAATCCAAGGAGAGTGAGAGAAACAATTTTAATAAAAAACAATTAAAAGTACAACCTGTAAGTGTATACACTCTAGTAAATACCAGCAACATAAAAAGAAATCTGAACATATTTCAAATTAATTAGCTAAGATACATGACCTTAGCGTTTATTTTTGGTATATTCGTTAATGATCAGCTTCTTCCTCAGGCTAGTTGATAAATAAACAAAGATTTGGAATTTGGTAACATTTTTGATAGTATACCTCACAAAATCAGACTTATGAAAATATTTTTTCCTTGAGTTATCAACAAATATATTGAAATTTTCTTAAATATGCAAAGGATAAATTACATTCTGTAAAATAGGTATGAAAGTGTCCACTGACATTCTACAACACCACCATTATTAGATTTAGTTTTTGTTAACTTGTTAATCAGGCAGAACTGGAAATAAAATCACATAGTGTTAAATTGGTTGATCCTTCAAGGTCATTGAGAAAAATCTAAACAGGTTTAGAGAGATCATAAATATGGGTAGAATCAACAAAATGAGATTAAACCTTGCGGAAGGTAGGATAATACCTCCAGAGGAAAAATAATAAGACAGATTATTCTGGTGAGGCTCTATCTAGAATATCACATTTAGTTCTGGACATGTCACTCCTTGAGATGTTCAGGAAAATTGAACAAAAATGATTAAGTGACTATAGAAACTAATTTATTACAAGATTTTAAGGATTAATAATGTGCATTACCAACCAAGCCTGAAGCTACGCCCTTAATTTTGTTGTGTACATTTGTTGTGTTATGTTTATACATGTAATTGATTTGCAGGAAGCAAAAAGCAAAGGACAAGTCCTGACTATCATTAAGTTCTCATTGTGCGATATACCTTTTTATATATATCACTAAACATACATAGCCTGGACTAGCAGCATTAACTGAATGACCTTTAATTTTTAAATAATGACAACAGAATACTGTTATTCTCTAGGGAATTTTATTTGCAAGTTATGGTTAAGATACCTGCTTATCACATGACCTAGAGGACAACATCTAGTAGCAAGATTACCTTTCTCTTTCACAGTAAGGCACTGTTCAAAATTGTAATTATGCATGTGATTTTGATTCAGTCTCTATGCAAATACATTTGAAAAAGTCTCTAATTGTGTTCATTTTGTAACAACAGTTTTTAAAACATATAACCTAATGGATTAGGTGGGAGTTTTGAGAAACAATTACATCTAGAGACATGCTAGAGACCTTCTAAATTCCAGTCCAGACCTTGGGTTCACACACCATCCACATCTGATCTATATATGTGACTCAGAAAAACCTGAGCTCACCTACAACCTATCACTCTTCATTTCTATGGAAAGAAATCTGGACATGGGTCACAAACTGGAATTGCCTTCAAGAGGTGCCCAGTAAGAATAATGAGGCTCCAGTGTCCCTGTACACACTTTGTATATCCAAACAGATAAATATAAATGTATCCTCAAAGTACTGGTCAATGAAAAATGGCAAAACGTGAGAGGAAGTCAAGAAGTTAAAAATTTACTCCTCTGGGCTAGTTCCAGATAGGGAAGCAATGTTAGGCAATACTTTAAGATATTTTTTACTTTATTTTTGCCTTCCTTTTTGTTTTTCAGAAAGTCTGAAGCAGCAGGTAAAACAGGGTATTGTACAAAAGAAACTATTGAATAAAACACTTAAGAGCTTGCTAAATGCAGCTGTTTAGTCTATTCTCAGTGATGCATTGAGACTGTAGGCAGGCATCACATCAGTTACTGGGGTTTATATTCTTTCTTGTACATTAACTTTTCCCATTCCCTCCAAGGACTGCTAGAAATTGGGTTAGAGTTTAACCATGACCTTCAATTCAAGGAAGGCATTTTTGACAAGCAGAGTGGCAAAAGAGAGCATTACACCATGTCTTTTCTATAAAAAGTCTCCTCAGAAAGGGACAAATGCTGCTGTATCACTGGTGTGCATCCTGATCTCAGATGTACAAATGGGGAGATGCATGCTGGTTGCAGAGAGTGCCTCTGATTGACAGTGTCTGGTTTGTTTGCATAGTTTTTTCCTTTACGGTGACGGTGACAGTGACAGTGACAGAGCCAGAATGACTACGGTTCCAGAGCTTGTAGTGAGAAGCTGAATGAAGGAGAAGAAGAAGAATTAAAGAAAGGAACTGGAGCTTGCCGATCACGTGGCGACAGAGAGACTTCCGTAAGAAACAGTGAACAGATCAGTCAAACCTCAGAGATTATGGAAAGAGACTTCCTACAAAGAAAAGAACACAGTGCCTGCTGTGACCCAGAAAAGTAATGTCTTGTCTGAAATTGAGCCAAAAAGTAGGATGTGACTCAAGGATGCATTCAACAGGGACAGATTGCTTATAATGCTTTTTATAGTCTTACATAGTCCCTTCAACATTTCTTTATTTAAAAAAATAAAGAAGTCTGGTGTTGAAGATTTAGCATTGTAACCTAAAGAAGAATAGGCAGGGTTACAGTTAGTTGTCAAGGTTACTGAATTTGTTGCTAGGAGTAGTTTGATGTTAGAGCTGGGTTTTCCATCCTCTTAAGTCTTGGGGTTATTTGTGTATTTATCTCTCCTGCCAGTTTCCTTCATGATAGCCCCCACCCTGGCCCATGAAACAAAGGGCCATTTTTTTGTTCAGCAGGGAGGTCCTTGGTCTGTCAGGCTGTTGCCACAGGCAGCAGTCATGGACCTGCAGCTAAAAAGGGGCAGCCAGTACTCACTTGACCATGAGACAATTATTGCAGATTGTGGTCTTGTAATAGCAAATATTGTATCTGCTAGGCTAAACTTTGGAGGAAAAAATATTTTCAAATTACTCTTAATTGGGAGCACAATCACCTGAGAGAAGCCCGTCAGATCATCTGATAGAGGTTACACATCTTTTTCATCTACAACAGACCTCTTTTAATTATTGGCTAATGGTTCCTATGGTGCAGAATGTACATCTGGCTTTTTGAAGGCTTTTAATGTCAAACTTGAGCCTGATGTCTTATTTCTTTTTAATTCCTTTTTTCCCCTGCTGTATCATACACTTAACTGTAAGAGTAGAGGGGAATCAGCAGAAAGATGGAACTATGAAACACAAACACAACCACTCTTACTAACAAGAGCAAGAAGGACATAATCCTGATGAATGCTCTGAATGACTGTTTTAGGCAAAATTTTCTGTATCTTCAAGCAGTAATGTGGAACTATGTTTATATCAGGTGCAAGCAATAATTAATTATGCATGTCTTTCTGACCAGTACTATTTTCCTTTGTTGGTTCCTCTAAATCTATGGAAATCCCTTATGTTTCTGAAAGTTCAATTCTGTAGCCCAACCTCTACCAGACAAGGCAACCTACACCTGTATTTCTACAGAGCAGGCCCTAGTTGCACAGATTTTGACTATTCCTAGCTTGAGAACTTCAAGAATGATGACTGCAACTTTTCTGCTGCAAAAATGAAAAGCACAAAGTTTACTACAAAGTGCATCCTGAAAACAAAACAAACAAGCAACTCCCCCCCCCCAAAAAAAAAAAAAGTTCTCTGAATCTTTGTAAAGGAGGGTAGCAGCTGGTCATGTGGGTAATTTACCTGTAAGAACCTTCTATCTAGATTAGTTTCCATTAGGTGTTCTGCTCTGTCTGTACAGAGCCACCCACAACCTGCCATTGCACCAGTGGGTGTTCCTATAGGCTGCAAGACATGAAGAAGATGTGTTGCAGAGGGCAAGCATTTCAAGGAAATCAAGGAATATTGAACGTACCAGAGATACTGAGAGGATGACAGATATGAGGTTTACTTCTAGCTAACAATAATTACTTTCATAAAGGTGATTGCCTTTTCTACTTGCAGGTGTGTATGGCCTTGATTTATGCTTCAGTTGTTAGAATAGAAGTGTAAGGGAACAACCCCTCTTGGAAAGAAGAGGTATTGTCTATGTTTAATTAGCATGAATCTAAACTCCTTTTTGATCAAGAATTGCTTATGTAGCATTTGATGTTTTAATATTTAACTAAGCTTAAAGACAGGATATCTTGGCCATCAGTGTTATCCAGTTAATCAAGGACAAACATCCCTTTTAGAAGACAATAAAGGAAGGTTGGCAAGAGAAAATAGACTTGAGTTGTCCTTAGGTGACATGTGGCCATATATGGATAAAAACAGTTAGGATACTTCATCCGTGAAGACCACCAGGGACCACCAGGAACCCCAAAGAGAGGAAGACCGAAGGATCTGAACTGCAGCCAAGAAGAGTGACCTAATGCCATTATGCAACCTATGTCGATTAGAACGAATATGTATTAGATAGGTGGAATATATATGAATTTTTTGTACAAATATAACAAAGGAGCTGTTTTCAGATGTGCTTGATTTGTGGAAAACTACCGAGCACCCAGGCTTGTGCAACCCTGAAATAAACAAGCAATGTCTCTCCTGAGTGTGTGATTATAGACTCCTTGCATACTGGGTGACAAATCTGCGTTTTGGTCAACAGAAGCAGCAAAATAATGTACATTGAAAAGGATATTTGGAGGTCTCTAACTCCCCAGGGCCAGCTTTGAAGTTAGTTTTAGCTTCAGAATTAGATCAAGTTGTTCACTATCCTGTCCACTTGAGTTTTGAATGAATGCAATTGAGGGTGCAGATTCCACAACCCCTTTGTGCAAAGTTTTCCAATATTTGGCTACCTATCCCCCTTAAAAAAAAAAAAAAAAAACAATAAAAAAAAAACCAACAAAAAAAAAACAAAACAAAAAAAAAAAAAAAAAAACCAACTTAATATCTGATAGCAGTTTCCCTTGCTGGAACTTGTATTTGTTGACTTTTGTTCTTTTGCTGTATACCTCCAGATAGGCATTTAGCAGCGTTAAGATCCCCCCTGTAACCTTCTCCTCCTAAGACTGAACAAATCCATTTGTTTCAACTTCTTGTTACAGATGATGAGCTGTACCTCCCTAATGATCTCGGCCACTTTCCATTGTACTTGCTCCATTTCATTGGTATCTTTCTTGTACAGGCTAGCCCCAAACTGGACACAGTACTCCAGATGTGGCCTCACAAGTGCTACACAGAGGGGAATAACCACTTCCCTCAATCTGCTGTCTATGTTCTTGCTCATACAGCCCAGCATGCAATTGGTGTTTGCTGCATGGGCACATCCATACTTCTGTTCAACTTGTTGTCCAACAGGACCCCAATGCTATTTTCTGCAGAATGACTCTGTGCATCCGACAACCAGGCTGTATTATTGCATAGGTTTCTTCCATTAACCTTGGGGGCACTGCAGGTGACTGACCACCAGCTATACTTCAAACCATTGACCACTACCCTTTGATCCCAAGCAGTCTAGTAAGTTTTTCAGCTGGGTTACAGTTTTCTACTGGATCCTGTAGTCCACCCATGCTGTTGCTAGCTGAAAATCCATGGTTGCTAAGGAATGCTCTCTTCTCTGTGGGAAAGCACATAATCACTTTGCTTTATTCTCTTTTATTACAGTAGCCTATGTGTTCATGCTGTTTTTCTCTTGACATCCTCTAAGCTATACTTCTCCTTGGCTGTCTAACCTTGACTACAGGAGCTGACACTTCATAAGAAAGAAGACGTGATTATTTTCCTCTCTCATCTTTTGTTACTATATAGATAAATACCTTTATTTTCATAAAACTGAAGACCCCCATCTCTAGTTCTTCTTCACTGTGTGGGATGATGTTCATGATCAGAGGTTCTATTGCATACTGAGTTGAGTGATATGGGTTGTTCTTGTGAAGAAAAGAAACAGGGGTATGGGTCAGACCTAATGCATTAGGCATAAGGCAGTGGCAGTCAATTGTGGCTGAAGATTTTTTCAATTCAGTGATGAAGTGTGGTTTCTGATTATGGTTACATTTGTGCAATCCTGTAGCTCCAACCTTGGGCAGAAAGAGGTGGATCAAGGAAAATCAGTGATACTTTTGACCATTGCAAGCAGCCTTACTGTTACATGACAATATACTAGTCAGTGTCACTCCAAATCAGTTAAATAATTTCTTCATTTAAATCCAGGAGAGACAAGTGGATGTGTCTTGATACTTAAAGTCCTTGAGGGCTAACTGAACTTTTAAAAGAAAAAACAACCTTTGCAGGGTTGTTTCCTAGTCTGCCAGTAATGCTAATCAGCTATTTTGAATGCATGTTCCATTTAGCTGAAATTCACCAAATGCATTTTTGATTCTCATTCAAAACTTTATTCTAGGTCTATGTCTGTTTGCAGTTTCTGTGAGTATTTTGTGTTGCTGGAGAGAGATCAAATGAGAATTTGCATTAAGTATAGAATTATCCATAGTTGCTATGAAGAGGTAGTTTGGAAGGGAGTATTCCTAACCTCAGAAGGACTTGTGCATGGTATGGGACTGAGCCATGGACTCAGGGTGGAGATATTGGGATGAACTCTGTTCTTGAATCCTGACAAAATCCAAGTAAGGCATATGGCACGGCCCAGAAATGATCCCAAGTTAGAAGAGTTCACTGAGGTATGGATTCCTTGGGTGCAGTGTATCCAAAGCCATGATGTCATATTTCCTGGTAGAGGTCTAAGAGAGGCCTACATCTAGACAGATGGTATCCGTCAAGACAGGGGAGTAATGTAACTACCTTGTTGCATGGACTCATTTTCAAGCGTAGGATCTAGCTACATTCTCAAAGAAAGAAAAAAAAAAATGTAAAGCAGCAATTAGATCTCAAAGCTGCTTCCTTGTTTGTTTATGGTACACTATTCGCTCCACTCATCTTTGGATTCTTTCAAAGTGGGGAACTAGAAGAAGTTCCAGTTTTGTTTTTTTCACAAGAATCTAGCCATTGTTCCTGAAGTCCTTGTCATGGAAGAGATGAACTTACATTTTACAAATCTGAAAGTCTCATCTCCTCTGCCATGGAAAGCCTATAGTACTCGGGAACTATATCCATGACAGACTAAAGAACTGTTAAACTTCCTTGCTGTGTGGACAGGACATCCTCCTGGCTCTAGCTTTCATCAGAACCTAGATAACTTACAGGTCCCTTTGTTGCCCACGCTGAAACATGCAGAGATATTGTGGTAGGTTGTAATACTAATATGTGTGGCCTGTAAGGAATAGTGACTTCCCCTGACAAGGCTGTTCCAATATATTTGCCTTGTTCCAGTTGAATTCATAACAGACACTTC
This sequence comes from Morus bassanus, assembly GCA_031468815.1. Classification (NCBI taxonomy): domain Eukaryota; kingdom Metazoa; phylum Chordata; class Aves; order Suliformes; family Sulidae; genus Morus; species Morus bassanus. The sequence goes on along the minus strand of CM062568.1, from coordinate 51,693,153 downwards.
CATAAATCTGACTCAGGATGGCATAGATGTGTTCTACATCAGGTCTGGCTCTGTTTCAGGACTAGATTCTAGACAGCACTAACTGATGTGTTTTCATTCTAGGTACAGCTGCTGAGACAACGCTAAAAGATCCAATACCATAATTTATTGCAGGAAAGCACTGTTTTCCAAATCTGCATCTAAAGAAGGGTAGCAACCATCTCCAGAAACATTCCACAGCAGTGAATTTGAAGAGTGAGTAGTGTGAGTAGGAAGCATGTGTGAAAAAGACTAGCTCTGAGAAGGCCAGTAAACTTCTAGCATAGGACAGTGGAACTAATATAAACATGCCACTATAAACTCAAAACACTCTGTTTTCCTAAAAGGAAGATGAAGGTGTTTTTTTTGCAAGCAATTTAAATTAAAAATCTGGAGGCAGTCTTGAATTTGGGGTCATGTTTTTATTGTCAGTCTGGTAATATGACTGTGCAGTGTAGAAGCTCTCCTATTGATAATCATAGAATCATAGAATGGTTTGGGTTGGAAGGGACCTTTGAAGATCATATAGTTCCAACCCTCTTGACATGGGCAGGGACACCTTCCACTAGACAGGGTTGCTCAAAGCTCCATCCAACCTGGCCTTGAACACTTCCAGTGTGGAGGGGGCACTACAACTTCTCTGGGAAACCTGTTCCAGCATCTCACCACCCTCATAGTAAATAATTTCTTCCTTGTATCTAATCTAAATCTACCCTCTTTCAGATTAAAGCCATTACCTCTTGTCATATCACTACATGTCCTTGTAAAAAGTCCCTCTCCAGCTTTCTTGTAGGCCCCTTTCAGGTACTGGAAGACTGCTATAAGGTCTCCTCAGAGCCTTCTCTTCTCTAGGTCGAACAACCCCAACTCTCCCAGCCTGTCTTCATAGGAGAGGTGCTCCAGCCCTCTGATCATCTTCATGGCCCTCCTCTGGACCCAATCCAACAGGTCTGTGTCCTTCTTATGTTGGGGGCCCCAGAGCTGAGCTCAGTACTCCAGGTGGGGTCTCACAAGAGCAGAGTAGAGGGAGAGAATCACCTTCCTCGACCTGCTGGTCACACTTATTTTGATGCAGCCCAGGATACAGTTGGCTTTCTAGGCTGCAAGTGCACATTGCTGGGTCATATTGAGCTTCTCATCAACCAACACCCCCAAGTCCTTCTCTGCAGGGCTGCTCTCAATCCATTCTCCACCAGCCTGTATTTGTGTTTGGGATTGTCCCAACCCATGTGCAGGACCTTGCACTTGGCCTTGTTGAACTTCATGAGCTTTGCATGACCCCACCTCTCAAGACTGACAAGGTCCATCTGGATGGCATCCCTTCCCTACAGCGTATCAACCACACCACACAGCTTGGTGTTGTTGGCAAACTCGCTGAGGGTGCACTCAATACCACTGTCCATGTTGCCAACAAAGTTGTTAAAGTACACCAGTCCCAATACCAACCCCTGAGGAACGCCACCTCACCAATCACCTCCTTATTTTCCACGTGCCTTAGAAAAGTTTCCAGGAGGGTCTGCTCCATGATCTTGCCAGGCACAGAGATAAGACTGACTGGCCTGTAGTTCCCCAGATCTTCCTTTTTTCCCTTTTGTTGTGGTTTAGCCCCAATCAGCAACTAAGCACCACACAGCTGCTCACTCACTCCCCCAATCCCAGTGGGATGGGGGAGAGAATCAGAAGGGTATAAGTGAGAAAACTCGTGGGTTGAGATAAGAACAATTTAATAATTAAAATAAAATAATAGTAGTAGTAGTAGTAGTAGCAGCAGCAGCAGCAGCAACAGCAGCAGCAGTAGTAGCAGTAGCAGTAATAATATAATGAAAAGGAAAATAACGAGAGAGAGAGAGAGGTGAAACCCAGTGGGGAAAAAAAAAAAAACAAATGAGGCAATTGCTCACCACCTGCCAACCGATGCTGCCAGTCCCCAAGCCGTGATCACTGCCCCCTGGCCAACTCCCCCCCAGTTAATACATTGAGCATGACATCATATGATATGGAATATTCCTTTGGCCAGTTTGGATCAGCTGTCCTGGCTGCGCCCCCTCCCCTCCCAGCCTCCAAAGCCCCCAGCAAATCATGGGAAGCTGGAAAAGTCCTTGACTAGTGTAAGCACTACTTAGCAACAACTAAAACACCACTGTGTTATCAACATTATTCTCATACTAAGTCCAAAACACAGAACTATACCAGCTACAGTGAAGAAAATTAACTCTAACCAAGCCAAAACCATGACACCTTTTTAAAAATGGGGGTTGTTTCCCCTTTTCCAGTCAGTGGGAGCTTCACCCGACTGCCATGACTTTTCAAATATGATGGATAGTGGCTTAGCAACTTCATCCGCCAGTTCCCTCAGAACCTGCGGATACATCTCATCAGGTCTCACGGACTTGTGCACCTTTAGGTTCCTTAGATGGTCTCAAACTTGATCTTCTCCTACAGTGGGTAGTTCATTCTTCCAGTCCCTGCTTTTGCCTTCTGCGACTTGGGTGTTGTGGTTTGAGCACTTGCCAGTGAAGACTGAGGCAAAAGAAGTCATTGAGTACCTCAGTCTTCTCCATATCCCGGGTAACCAGGTCTCCTGTTTCCTTCCAGAGAGGGCCCACATCTTCCCTAGTCTTCCTTTTATCACGGACATACCTATAGAAGCTTCTCTTGCCCTTGATGTCCCTTGGCCAGATTTAATTCTATTAGGACTTTAGCTTTTCTAACCTGATCCCTGGCTGCTCAGACAATTTCTCTTTATTCTATCCAGGCTACCTGTCCTTGCTTCCACCCTCTGTGGGCTTCCTTTTCATGTTTGAGTTTGTCCAGGAGCTCCTTGTTCATCCATGCAGGCCTCCTGGTGTTTTTGCCTAACTTCCTTTTTGTTGGGATGCATCACTCCTGAGCTTGGAGGAGGTGATCCTTGAATATTAACCAGCTATCTTGGGCCCCTCTTCCCTCCAGGCCTTTATCCCATGTTACTCTACCAAGCAGATCCCTGAAGAGGCCAAAGTCTGCTCTCCTGAAGTCCAGGGTAGTAAGCTTGCAGTATGCTCTCCTTGGTGCCCTAAGGATCTTGACCATTTCATGGTCACTGTAGCCAAGGCTGCCCTTGAACTTCCCATTCCCCACCAGCCCCTCCTTGTTGGTGAAAACAACGTCCAGCATAACACCTCTCCTCACTGGATCCTCTATCACTTGGAGAAAGAAGTTATCATCAATGCATTCCAGGAACCTCCTGAATTGCTTATGTCCTCCTCTGCTGTCCCTCCAACAGATATTGGGGTGGCTGAAGTCCCCCATGAGGACCAGGGCTTGTGAACATGAAGCTGCTCCTGTCTGTCTATGGAGAGCTTCATCTGCTCAGTCTTCCTGGCCTGTAGCAGAACCCACTGTCATGTCACTTGTCTCTGCCTTCCCTTTAATCCTGATCCATAAGCTCTCAGCCAGCTCCTTATCCACCCCCAGGCAGAGCTTCATGCACTCCAGCTGGTCATTGCCATAGAGGGTGACACCCCCTCCTCATCTCCCCTGCCTGTCCTTCCTAAAAAGCCTGTATCCTTCCATTCCAACGCTCCAGTCTTAGGAGCCATCCCACCATGTCTCCATGATGCCAATAAAATCATAGCCCTGCAGGTGTGTACATGTCTCTAACTCCTCTTGTTTATTCCCCATGCTATGTGTTTTTGCATAGAGGCATTTAAGCTGGGCCCCCAATGAAAGTGAGTCACTGGCTGGGGTGGCTGGAGAAAAAATACTCCAAAGCAGCCTGAAATTGAATAATGACACAGCGAGAGCAATTGATTACTACAATTTCTCTCTCCTACATGCAAAACCGTGTGGTGTATTGTACCTCAGAGAATTCCATTGTGATTTTGGTAGTTTTATGCGTCTTCTTGAATTTTACTAATAATTATAAAATGGCAGATGGTTTGGAGGTGAGACATCCAACTATCAAAAGGCATAAGGAGAAATTATTTTGTAAATTTTATACTCATGGTGGTACTGTATGTAAAACCAAAATCTAACAATGGTGAGGATGAGAGGGAATATAACAAGATGGGGACATAAGTGTGGAGATGGAAAGGGTCAAAACAGGAGCTTTTGTGTGCTAATGATTCAGAAATCATTCAGTGGACCCAAAAAAGCATGCTTATAGGAGACAGAAGAAAAATCTGGTCTGAATTTAGTGGTGGCCATATTTTGAGTAGGAGGGTGGACTAGATGGTACTTTCCAACCTGAATGATTCTGCATTTCTATGACTCTGTGTCGTGGAATTTGTACATATTCAAACAAGAGATGAAGCCTGGTTACATGGGAAATCATTAAGCTGAAAGATCAAGAAATACCATAAGGAGAAAATATTCCAGAGCAAGAAGGCAAGTGACAGTAGAGCTGAATAGGAATGATGTGTTTTCATATTTTTTGCCTTTGGGAGAGAACTTCGCTTTGCCAACATCTACCTTCTGACTTCACCAAAAAGCTTATTGCATTCCAGCAGTATGTGACTGGATTATGTAAAGATCATGACTATCTGCTTACTCAAATGGGTAATGCAGTTGAGACGCCAAGTTACATTGTTGAAGAAGGAGGCATAAAATCCATCATAATAAAAATTTAGAAAATAAAAAAAAAATACACATTACAGTAACATTGTCAGTGTCAACAGATGGTATAAAATTGCCACCATATGTGTTCTTGATACATAAAACAATGCCAGAGGAACAGCTGCCTACTGGAATAGTTGTCAAGTGTCAAAACCAGGATGAACATCTACAAATTTAGTGAAAGATTGCCTGAATGTCATTTGGAGTAGGAGATGTGTGCTGTTAAGAAAAAGAAAAATGCTTGTCCTAGAAGCATTCAAAAATATCTGTCATCAGCAGTAAAGAATACTATTAGAGAAAGGAATACTGATCTTGTCACACTAGGAAGAAAGATGTTACAACTACAGGTCCTCTACACATTAGACCATTCAGTCTTTATAATTAAAATGGATGCTATCATAGGATCCTGCTTTAACCCCTGCAAAGAAAATGAAGGAGCCTTGTGCCACACGGTGTTGTCATTGGATTAAAAAGGAAGAGATTAGACAAAGCCTGAAGCTATAGCAGAGGAGTTTAAGAAATGCTATTTTTCAAATTGCATAGATGGAACTGAAGATGATTTGCATGAATTAGGAGAAGAAATTCACAATCATGAAGACATCAGAAGTGAGAAAAAGTTGAAGATTATAAAGATAATGACCGCACAGGAAATAATGAAGAGATGTGATATGTAAAAACTGAAAGACAATAGTAATAAAATATGAAAGCAGAAAATAGACTGACTTCATGGCCACTCATTAATGAAAAGTTGCTTTATATTAGTTAAAGGTAACAGATATCTAATAAAACCTCTTTGTATATAACCACTTTTTTCAGTTAATAAAGTTAGTGCAGTACATTGCATGTAGCGCAACACCATACCAGTGTTTAATTCCATTAGACTGCTTCGAGACAAGTTCAATACTATCATTTCTAAAGCCAGATTTATCATCTCATGAGATGAGGGTTCCAGATCATGAAAGGTGTATACCCTCCAATGTTTATCCTTTGATTTCTGTTAATGTCTTAGGAAACACATACATAAGCTTGTCTAATAAAATTAATTAATTTTTAATTGTAAAGTCCATGTTATTTAACCTTTGGCAGATAACTTTGTTTCTGTGTAAACTAATGTACAGCCTAAACCAATGGAGTCCTGATCAAAGACTAGAGCTCTGTGATGCTAATATAAAACAGGTAAGTGCACTGTAAAATATAACCTGTGTGGCAGTGTAGAAATAAGCTGTTCAAATACCACTTTTTTTCTTTTGTATTCTCTCATATTCTTATTTTAAAACTTTACTCCAATACAATGTGTGGGAGAATGGTTAGCTGAACAGAGGCATACCAACATAGAAATGATTACTTATCAGGATCTTAAGAAATACCGAAAACAGCTAGTCTAGGAGCTAATTAGAGACAAGGATAAGTTACCATTGCTTGTGAGAAAGAATGTGAAAGCAGGGACTCGCGATAAGAAGGTATGCAGGGGAGTCACTAAAGCAGTGGTCTCCCTGGACCTATTGGCCCTGCTTGTGTGCATAGCTCTCACGGGAACCAAGGTCCTGCTGGTCCTCCAGGCTCCCCTGGTCCCCCTGGTTAGACTAACGGAACATGACCTTTAGGCTGTTAACCAATGAGGAGCTTAGCTTTTGCAATATGTATGAGCTAATTAAGAATGCTATAAATTGTGTAACTGAAGGATAATAAATGAAGTCGCTTTATCACTCATATTGAGTGTGCTGCTTCTTCCGCGCCGGCAACAATGGACAGTTAAAAGTGTCTCAAGTTTGGAAGATTTTTTTTTTTAATTACTCTAATTACAACCTAATTACATGACACCCTAGATTTATCTGTTAGTAATTGGCAGGATTTCAGGATTAATAGTGTTTGTTCTATAAATGGGTTTCTCAAGTCCCTTCCATATGGATTTTCCCAGTGCTAGTTTTGAGACTCTGTATACACTTCTCTCTGTCATCTTTTAAATTAAATGTTTTTTTGAGACACTTCATTTAAACTGTTTTGATTTTCTCCTTACTCTCAATTGTTTCAGTTAAAAAATTAGTCATGCAGTCATAGCTAGGATGTCTTCTCTGACAGTACTCTTCTCATTTGTGTTTGAGTACAGTGATGGAGGGTAGATTAATTTAAAATGAAAAAGACAAACAAGCAAATTAGAGTTTTCCAATGTACAGCAGAACCATAGTGTAATAGATGAGTGAGACACAGAAAGAATACTTAGGAGAAATCTTAAGCTGTAACCATTCTGGTTTATAGAATATTTTGTTCTGTCAAGGCAGAAAGTAACATTCATTGGAATGAGAAAACCTTGTTTTCAGTATAGGTGATGTGAATATTTCATCCTCAGTTGCTATGAAAATAATCATATGTATTTACCAAAAAAAGAGAAAGAGAGAAGTGTTTTCTCAAAAGAGAAAACTGTTTTGATAATTGAGACTTACTACTTTTTTTATAATGGTTATGGTTAGAGTTGATTGTCATCTAAACAGCCTGAGCACCTCTGGCTTCCTCACATTCATTTAATGTGGTTTAATTCACAGTTTAGGTTGTTTTTTTTTTCATTTTGGTGGGGTTATTTGTTTGTTTTTTTGTTGGTTTTTTTTTTTGTTGTTGTTTTGTTTTATTTTTTTTTCCTGCTGCATTAAAAACTAACGGAAAAGAAAATAAATATTATTAGTTTAGAGAGCAGCTTTTGAATTGGATTAATTTGTCAGCTGCCATAATTTTCTCCTATGTTCATCTCCCCTTGTTCTAACAGCCAATCTTCCTTACCTGATTAAAACCAGCACCCCTCCAGCTATATTTTAATTTTGTTTTGTGTCCTTCCCTGTGTTTATGCAGAACAGCTTTTGTTTTACTTTATTTAAACAAGAACCTGATTGTGTTCTGAGAGATGTGGGATCGAGTTTTTTCTATACTGATTGACTTGTCTGTAAGACAAGAACTTAGTAATGCTATCAGACATATTATAATTCCTTTAATTCGGACAGATATGCACATATCAAAACTACTAGCTCATATACTCAGAGGCATCCATGAAAAATGTGGCCAGCGTTTACAGGAGCTCGGTTCTATTTCTACTGCATATTATTTCACAGGCTCAAGTCAGGTATGGGATTTGGTGACGGTTGGTATTTTGATGAGTACAGACTTCATATTTGGACAGGGACTTTGCCTCTATAGATGACAAATGTTCTTCAAGGTAGTGAAATAGTTGAATTAATTTTGGGGTTCTGAATTTTGCCTTCATTCATAACTTGATATCATTGCAGTTATTTCATCTTAACTACTGTAAAGCCACTACTTACATTGGCAGGTTGACTTAAATATCATCCTCTAGACCCACGCTGGTTCAGCAGAGGATTGGAATGTCAGGATAACCAGTCTGTTCCCTCTGGGTGTTTCCTCACTAATTTTGGCATTCCAGGTCCCCTGATTGTAAAGAAAAAGTAAGACATACATGTTGTTGGATCAACGACAGGTTTAATGTTCTGCTCCAAAGAGCAGTGATGATGTGGAAGACTGCTTGAGAGGGGCCCTAAGCAGCCCTGATCATATGATTTACTTCACTTTATATTATCTTATTCCTCCTTTTTAACCTCGCAGGTTCTTCAACTTAACAACCCCACACCTTTTCCCAAAGAAATAGCATGCCCTTATTTATGCCTTCCCTAATGCCCTTGTTCTGCTGACTTTATATTCTTATTTTGCTATTTGAACTATCATTGCTCTGATAATTTCTTCCTCAGTCATCAGTTAACTAGTTACTAGCAACTGTTAACTAGAAAGCCCCTTATGTTTTATGTAGTTGTAGTCTGCTTTTTTCATGTTGCTATCTTGTTAGTGGTGTCACATTCAAAGTGGGTGATCTTCATATGCATTTCTCTCTTTCTGTTGTTTGTAAAATCTTGACATTCCTTTGTTGCTACCTTGTTGATGGCACCACAGGTCAGGATTAGCCACCTGTATAGATACACAAACTATTACACAGAGAGATCAATGCATCTTTCCTATTGTCCCAGTTCCCATGTTTTGGTTTTGAAAAACTTTTTAACTGAAGAACTATTTTTTTTTTTGTAATTCCCTTTTATCAGCTATTTATCAAATCCAATTTCAACATTCATACACATTCTGAAACTTCACTGACATAAAACAGATTAATTAATTGTCATGGAAATTACTACTGATCTTTATTTAACTCACATTGAAGAAAATTTACAAAATGTTGCCTGGAGCTACTTAATGATCATCATTCCTTATGTTCATGAAGAGTAAATTCTCCTGGAGTGCTACTTAAAAAAGCATATAAATGTCCTTGTCCTTTTTCCCTTATCACAAGAACAACACATATTTGAAGTGATGAGTCTGAAGTGTTTTTCCACAGCTGAATGCTTTTCTTCAAGTTTGACAGACGGTAATTTCCCTTGGATAAGAAAACCTTAATTTACTGTCATCTAATAAGGGAGTAAGTCCTGATTTAAACATCAGTGCATACATGTTGTCCATAAGCTGTCCTGGTTCACTTGGAATATCAAAAGATTCCTATATCAAGGAACAGATCCAATCTGGAGACTGTGAGATAAGCAGCAACAATTTCATGAAGGACTAACTATGCCTTTTAAACCATTAATATTCCTTATTCTGGAAGAAATATTCTGGATATTAATGTAATATAAATCTCTGTGTGCAGGAATATTCAAAGGCAGTTAGTTGTTGAAACAATACATAAGTTTATTTAAAATATAGTTTATTTTCTTGAGGACTGATGGTCTAAGCCTGCTACAAGTATTGGCCGTACTGATAGTGAGGAAACTGAAGCTAGTGTTCTGCCAACATTTTGTCTCTGAAATTTTCTAAAGAGTGCCACCTGAATGGTGCTCCATATGTTGGTTTGTATTCTTGCTTTTTTTTGTACAGTCTTAAAATTTTCAGCTGCTTAAGATCAAGTGGGACAAGTCTTTTAGTGCAATTTTCTGAATGCACTGTAACCTGAAAGTCTTTCTGTTATTTATAACATGATTTATTATGTGTTTGTGTTGTCACCTTCAAATAACTTTTTTGTCCCTGTTACAGAGCTCCATATTGATCATTTGTCAGCAGAACTGCAGCTGTGTGCATTACTGTATTTTTTTTTCCTTATTATTGAAACTTATTGTTGTTCATAGTTTACTACTAAAATAACAGTAATAAATGAAAACATGCTGTCTTATATACTATTTTTAATTTCAACAGATGAAATGCTAATCCCTGGACAGGTGCATTCATAGTAAGACATCCTGAAGTTCTACTTCTTGCTGGTTGTTTTATGATGATTCACAGATCATTGATACTGAACTAAATAGAGAATAAATAAACTTCTATATAATTTCTAATTGTCTGAATTGATGTTAGTTCAAACCTTTACTGTAAGGGTTCATAGAAAATACAGTATCTGGAAAAGGCTGGTGTATGTTTTTATATAAAAGTTTTAAGTGCAAGTGTTATTATTTTTACAGACATGGAACAGGACAAAGAGGGTGTGCTAGAACTTCAAAATGACCATACTGCTACTGCTAAACTTCTTTAATAAGTAAGATGTAATAAGTAAGTTTCTTTAAGCTGAGATTTTTTTTTTACATATTAAAACAATTTAATTTTCAGACTATTTATTCAGCATTCTCTTACAAATCAATCCTGTGCATACTTACCATATGTAAATATTCCTCCATCCTTAGGATAAATAGCTCTATATCTATATGTTTACATCTCTCAGCCACACATAAGGAAACTTTTTTTTTTTTTAATCTGTGTTTTATTTTAACAAAATTATCTGAAAATTCAGATAAATTCATACTACTTTCTACATATTTACAAAATTGTATTCTGTTCCATGAATCTATAGGAAAAAGAGGACAGAATAAAGTTCTTCAGACTTTAAGTTCAGAACAAATATCTACCAGTCATTTAAATTTGCAGCAGAAATGACCTAAAGTGTACTCAAACAGCTTTATCAACCTTTTTCTCACACATTACTTATGCTGTGGTAAACCTGTTAATGCAGGGTACCTTTTAGAATATTTCTGAATTACATTACAGTTCACATTTAATATCATTTAATATTTCACTGTTTTCTGCAGTTTCAATAACAGGAAGCCTCAAATCCTCGAGTGAAAAAAGTTTTATTCTCAAAGTGTTTCTTGCAATTTTCTCTAAATTATATTGTTTGGCTCTTTTATCCATATTATAAGGCACAGGCTCAAAACCTCCAGGAAAGAACAAAATGCTAAAGTAGCAGTACTTTTAATAGGATAAAATAAATGAAAGACAAAAGTTTACATAAAATATAGAAAGGTGTCCATGCTTTTCTATAAAAAACCGAACAAAGACCATATCTTTCATAGGACAGAAGACATGCATGAACTGATACTTTGTGAATAAAAGTGTAAAAATGAGTTTTTATAGATGTCAGCTTTAAATAAATAAAGGTAAATAAATGTGTAAATCACCATAATATTTCAGGAATTCATCCATAACAAAAACTGGGAAATTTTTGTGACCAAATACTAGTTAAAATTTTCCACTTCAGTCATCTTCTCTTATGTTGCACAATTATTATCCTATCAACATTCTACAGTGAACTTTGAATGTAATCATTGTAGTTTTTTTAATAATACAGCTTGACTTAAAGTCATAACAAATTTTTAAAGAAATTCCTCTATTTAAGAGTTCAGGAGATTTTTGGAAAAAAATTTATTTAACTACTAAAATGCAATGAATTAGGATACTCTGTAATACATGTGCTTATTTTATCTCACTTGAGAATTAAGAAGACAGATCTGAAAAAACTCCAATCTATTGAATACATCAAATACAGTAAGTTTTCAAATAAATATGTTTTGTAGAAATTTTTCTTTTTCATCTATAAGAACTTATAAGCCTGTCTGCTTCGTAATTATACAGAGTAATGAACTGGATGTCATACCAGCAGCTAGATATTAGATTGCAATATTCTTAAATATGTCCCAGTCTTTGTTTATCTTAAAGCATATTTCTGATGTAGATATTAGTAAATCTTAAGTGCATTAAAAATCCATAAAATCTTCAATCTACTTATCACTTTGATATAGTTTATGTACAAGGATACTGCACTTTCTGAAATTTTTACCCTGTTTATAAATCATGTAATTAAACAAAAATAAATAATTTAAATTTTTAAAGATATTACAATAATACATAATACATAATAATACAACATTTGGAGTAATTTTTTTGGACATACAAATTATATGCTTTTGGTGAAAAGCTTTAATATCTTCTGTTGCTACAGTACCAGAAAGGGAGAATGGAAATTAACAACAAAAAACAAAAAAAAAAAAAATCCAGGTTAATTATTATATGTCTTCAATACAGATGTAAAGACTGTAAATGTAAGAACTATCTTCTCCATATTATATGCTTTGTAATCAGGTGATTTAAATTCCATACATCACTGTTGTGTCAGAATTACAGGAGGCCAACACATATTCTTCCTCTGTCAGGAGGTGAGCTTAAATGTTTTCATTTCCCTGATTACATATAAACACAACTTTTCCTTATAATTATCATGATGATAGCACAACATACACTGAAAGGTAATATATGTTTCATCATAGGTATGATTAAATGGGTCAAATATTAAACAATTCTATCTAGTCTAAACTTCTTTATAGGGTAAGTTACATGAAGGTGTCTTGTATGTTCCACAGACTAAGTGTATGAGTATTATATGTTCTGAAGCTCAGCCAATGTGTAGGAACACTTACGTGTCAGGCCTTTTAGGATTTAGGATTAGGATCATTTTTTAATTCAAATTTACTTACTTATTTTGCTACCCCCGATAAAAAACATTAGTTATAACAGAAGATACTGAAATCTTGTTCTCAATGGAGTAATGTTTTCTATCTTAAATCATCTCCTCAACAGTCACTTTATTTCCACATCATTGTCATGATTTCCTCTCTCTTACAATAATGCATTCCTCCCCATAGCCTTTCTCCACCTACTGCCACACACATAAGTCTACCAACGGCTGGACAGAAGGTCAAAGAAAGTAAGGCTGGATCCATGTGTACTGAGTGGCCAAGAGAAAAACTGCTGATTTCAAACCAAAGCTTTCCCTCAATGGGACTGTTCACTTGGATCTATTATATCTATGCAGCTGCCAGTTTCAAGGAACTTACAGACATTTAGTAGTTTCTTTGGTATATCAACTCTTCGTCAAACTTGACTGAACTTGGAGACCTGTGAAAATTTCTGGTGGGGAGGGAAACCAGTAGCAAAAGGCTGTTTTCCATGGAGAAACAAGTGAACACTTGTTACAATTTAATTTATCTGAAAATAATGAATTCTTTGATATAGAATTGGTTTGAATATGATTTAAGTTTTTTCCTGTCAAGGAAAAAAGGAAGTCAAAAGATACTAAACTTTTATTGTTTAGGATACATGTATTGATAAATACTATTTTAAAAGAACTTTTAAAAGATATTGTCAAAGAGCCAATCTGAATATTTTTTTCTTATGACATCCATTGTTGATTACAAGATTCCCACTATAAGAATAGCCCATTCTTAGAGCAGGTTTTGGATGGAGTCCAAATAACTTGTATTTTTATGTAGTAAGATTTCTACACACACCCCCTCCCCCAGCCCTGGAATTCATAAAATTAATTTTACATGCTTTATGAGAGGCCTTTACATAGGCAACCACCTGCAGTGAATGAGTTGAGAGAGTTGATGAATGATTCCACAGATTTTGCACCTGGTTATAATTAATCTCTGGGGATTTAGGACTTCTAGTTCATATTGCTAAAGAAAGGACTTCTGTATTTAATACAAAGAATTCACTTTTGGAATAGAAAAAAAAAATAATATTTGTAACCAGGCCTGATGACTTTACATAAATATTAATTATGAGAATACAAGTTATTCCTTCCCCAAAAAGCTCTTCTACATAATTTGCACAGTGGATACATATTGTTGAATTTAGCTGAGTGTCAGGGAGTCACTAATTTCTGGGGTAAATGTTGGTATCTGAAGTTATTTATTTAAATTGCCAGATAGTAGCCCATAAATAAGGTCCAATTTTGTTGACCTGACATTTTCTAACAAAAATATTTTACAGAAAACAAGTTAACAAACAAAATCAAACTAACAAAAATTACTTTCTTTCGTGTACCTTTCTTCTTTACAAAAACAGAGTAACCTCAAATTTCACCTATCCCTAATGTATGCAAGTGTTTAAGATATACAGGTTGGATCTAGAGAATTTTTTTCTTGAACTAAAAGAAGATTTGGGTTTTGCTATTACTAAGAGTAGTTGTCTCACTCAACTGCAGCTGTATATTCTCCTGCACACCATTTTTGCAGCCATAAACTCGTGTTTTCTTTCCTGCTTATTTGGTGTTGAACATAGCATCAAAAAGCACTTCCCAGAAAGGAAGGACCATTCTTCAAATTTGTATTTTGCAGTTTAAATTTAAAATCAAAATTATCTCAACAGCATTTGCATTTTTCACTAAATGTTTGCATATCTTAAAGGAAATATTAGTTTTATTAAAAAAAAAAAACAACCTAAAAAAAACCCAACAAACAACCCCCCAAAAAAAGAGAAAAGGTTGAAATCATCTTAGTAAATACTATACTGCCAAAGAATTTCCTTGAGGAAAATTGTTTGGCATGTATAGTGCACTGATAATTCTCCTTAATGTAGCTTGACAGCATTTCTGCCCTTTTCCTAGCTTTTGGTAATAACTTGGTAATGCTTGGTAACAGCAGCAAGTAGCTGCTGTTCAACACATGCTCCAACTAGTACCAGCACATCCTAAGCAGAAAAAATCATAGAGAGTTTGAACAGTTCCTGATGAAAATGCTGTAGTTACTATGTGAAAAAATATTATGGTAGATGAACTGCTGCAACGGAGAAGATGCTTGGGGGAAGATGCTCATCTGGGAACGCCATCAATTCTGTTCCCAGCTCACCAATGGAGAAAGTTTTCCTTTTCTCTTTCTTTCTCTGTCTTACTCCCTCTCTCTGTCTCCCTACTGCTCCATTGTTTATTTTCAAAATTCCTCAAAAGTAAATTTTATCACTAGAGTGGATATATGCCATCAGTTATCAAATACTCTAATCTTTCTTTTTGTGAACTATTATTAACAGACTTTGTGAAACATTTCTCCTTCATATCCAGAGAAGTATAAATCCTGTTGTATCATCAAAATACACCTTTACCTAAATATATGTGTGGATAATAGGTGCAGAGAGAGAGAGAGAGAAACAGAGTCTGGATACATGCACTTTGAGCATGACAAAATAGTTCCATCAGTGTGGAAGGATGGCTAGCTGACAGAGGCCACGACATCTATATGAGCAACCCAAGCTATGCTGTGAGGGGTTAAGTGCCTGCTGTCAGTGAAGTAGCCTTGAGAGATTCAAGGTGGAAGTTGAGCAATTGAGCAAGCGGAAGAGGAGGAGCAGAGCGGTGGTGTTTACCATTCTGAAGTCGGATCTAGGCGGCCCCTTCCGCTTCGTGACTAACCAAGGCAGACGAATCGGGTATGGACTAGGGGCGCGTGAACGGGAACTAATAACCAATCCTATGCATTGTTTAAGCAGGTGTATATTTAGAACGCTATATAACCCGCCATATAGTTTAATAAACAAGGCTGATGCTGGTACTCATATTGAGATTGTCATCAGTACTTCGGACCGCCGCCCCGACTCCGACATCTGGTAGCAGAGGATGGTTATATATCTGTAACCTCGAGACTGCGGTAAGGGCAGCAAGAGAGGGGGAGTCGGGAGAAAGGCGACTGGGAGTGTACTGCCGATAATAGTATAGGGCAGATACGGAGCGTCTGGCCAGCGCCTCCCAGGGGGACGGCTGCTATCATGGAAGGGGAAGCAGCCGCTATGTTGCTCGCAAGCATACTCTCTAAGAGAGGGATCGAGACAACGGTGAAACAGCTGACCAAGTTAATAAAGTTGGGACAGCGGTTGGGACATTTTAAGGACACTCACACGTTGTTTTCCGTGCTTGAATGGCAAGAGTTGGGCGATACGATGTGGCGAAAGACTATTGAAGGCAATGAGAAGGTTGAAAAGGAAGTAAAATCGGTGCGTGAGCTCTGGAAAGATGTTTTAGAGACGCTAAAAGTTATGAAAGCGGAGAGAGAGGTTGCGTGCGCAGCTGCGCAGATGCTCACGCCTACGCCGGAAAAAACGAAGAGTGCGGAACCGAAGCATGGGTTAGTTGCTTGGTTGTTTGGACCCCCTCCTCTCGCTTGTCGAGGGGTGGTGGTGACCCCCTGTAAAGATGCCATCGAACTGAGGGGAAGAGTGGAAGGAGAGACATTTTCAAGGGAAGCTGGCGGGGTCTCTCCCCCGAATATTCCAGCTCCAGCTCCCTTGCAGGGAGGGGCAGAAGGGGAAAAGGCGGAAGTTGCTAAGACAGAAGCGAGTCGGACAAGTGAGGGAAACGAGGAAGTGCAACAGCTCCGAGTGCAAGCGGAGGAGTGGCCACCGCCCTCTGCGCCGCCTCTCTACCCTCCCCTACCGCCATCCGACACCTCCTCTGCGTCGTCAACACCCCCAGCTGGAGAGGCAGAAAAGAGATCTACCGGAGAGACGAAAAAACTCCTCAAGGAGGTGGTTCGAGAGCTAAAGAATTTGACGACAATGCTTCAGCAAGAGACTCCGGTTAACAAGCGAGCTGGGACGGAGGACTGTACCCCCCCCCTGTCTTTCTGGGCCTCCAGCGGTAACTCGACCTGGCCGTTGGAGTGGTATTGTTAGAGATGCCCTCTTAGATGGGCAGTGGGAGGTGGCCTGGGGTCTTGGTCCGTTGGCTTGCCCCGTTGTACCAACACAGGGAGGGCAAAAATGGGAACCCCATGATTGGAAAATTTTACAGCAGGCAAAAAATACTATTTCTCAGTATGGGGTAAAATCCGAAGCCGCACGGCAAATTGTAATTTGGCTTTTCAATGCAGACGTACTCTGTCCTTATGACTGCCAAGCGTTAATGCAATTATTGTTAACTCCTACCCAATTTTTGTTGTGGGGATCCTCTTGGTCTCAACGAGCGGCTGCCGCCATTGCCCAACACCAACAATTGGGAGACCCTCTTTATGGGATAACAGTTGAGATGTTGGTGGGAGGAGGTCAATTTGCTGATCACCATGTTCAAATGACCTTTCCAACCAATATATTGCAGCTCTCTGCAAAAATTGCTTTAGAAGCCTTTTTAAGCCTGCCAGGGTCGTCAGCCCCTTCCTTTAGCACTCTAACTCAAGGAGCAACAGAGAAATACAATCATTTTATTGATAGGCTTTGGGATGCGGTAATGAACCACCCAGATCTGGGTGATGAAAATAAGCAGCAGATGTTTAGGATCTTAGCATTTGACAATGCGAATAAGCCTACCAAGAATATTTTAGCAAGCTTACCTAAGGGTGCAGGGGTGGATGAAATGCTTTCTCGGGTGGAAAGGGCGGGAGCACAGCGTCAAAATGAGGCTATCGCAGCCGCAGTACAGGGCGCAGTAAAAGAGGTAATACAGCCCTTGGCTGCTGCAGCACAACAAGTTAAACCCCCTGCATTAGCTCAGCCATTCAAAGGAAACTGCTACCGCTGCGGTGAACCAGGGCATAGCCGGCGTAATTGTCGAGCTCCTGTATGGTGTGAACGATGTCAAAGTGATACTCACTCCTCAAAGGCCTGTTTGGGAAACTCCAAAGCGAGCGCGAGGAAGGGCCGCGCGCAGACAAAAATGGCCCCCCCCGCCCACCCCAGCGGTCAACAACAGGGTTTTTCGAACACGCTACTCGCGCAACAGCCGGGAGCCTGGGATTTGACCTGGAGACCGCAATAGAAGTGACCTTACTCTGTTCACAGGTTCAAAAAATTCCAAGCACGGCCTTTGGGCCATTAGTAAAGGGATCAAAAAGAATTGGGGGATTACTCATGGGCCGATCCTCATCAGGGATTAAGGGATTAATTGTAATTCTGGGGGTAATCGATGCCGATTTTACCGGGCAAATATGTATAATGGCATATACCATTAGCCCTCCATTATATATTCCAAAAGGTAGCAGGATTGCCCAACTGCTGGCTTTTGATAACATTCTAGGGGACTCACCCAGCGCACCCTGCATAAGAGGCAATCAAGGTTTTGGGTCTACTGGTCCCGCTGTCTGTTTTACACTAAGCATGGATCAGAGACCTTTAGAATGGGTAATAGTTACCCAGGACGGGCATTCTATCTCATTAACAGCTATGCTAGATTCAGGTGCCGACGTGACCATAATCAGTAATACCAGGTGGCCCCGTGAATGGGCTTGTGAAGCTATCAAAACCACAGTTTCCGGAGTTGGGGGCAGCTCTATTCCCCATATTAGCAAGCAGCCAGTAATTTTTCAATTTCCGGAGGGCCAACAAGTAGCCCTCAGGCCTCACGTGATGGCGTTGCCTGGTGGGCTACAAGCTCTCATAGGTCGCGACATTCTGGGACAGTTAGGAGTGGTAATGACTACAACACCTTTTCAGGACAGGGCCCTGGAGAGCAGCCGCCCAACCCCCCATTGACCTGGATATCAAACGATCCGGTCTGGGTTGACCAGTGGCCCCTGACTGAGGAGCGGTTGCAAATTGCGCGCCAGCTGGTGGCGGAACAGTTAGAAGTGGGGCATATTCGACCCTCTGTTAGCCCCTGGAACACCCCTATTTTTGTTATTCCTAAGAAAAGTGGGAAATGGAGATTGTTGCATGACTTAAGGAAAATTAATGAAACTATGCAACCCATGGGAGCTCTGCAACCAGGTATCCCATCACCAAATATGATACCACAGGGGTGGCATATCCTTATAGTAGATTTAAAAGATTGTTTTTTCACCATCCCTTTACATGAGCAAGATTGCTGCCGATTTGCATTTTCAGTGCCCACTATCAATAAGGCGGAGCCAGCAAAGAGATATGAATGGGTTGTCTTGCCGCAAGGCATGAAAAACTCTCCTACTTTGTGCCAGCTGTTTGTTGCCTGGGCGCTACAGCCAATAAGATTGGCGTGGCCAAAAACGATAATTTATCATTACATGGATGATATCCTCTGTGCACAGCAAGCCCCATGGTCCGAGGCCCATATCGAAGAATTGTCTAAGGCACTGGGCATTAAAGGTTTACAAATTGCCCCTGAAAAAATTCAAAGGGCCGCACCTTGTAAATATCTTGGGTGGATTATTGATCAAGCAAAAATTCGGCCCCAAAAGATACAACTAACTACTGAGCTAGCGAATCTGAAAGACTTGCAGACCCTTCTTGGAGAGATTCAATGGATTAGAAATTGCGTTGGAATTACAAATACGGACCTTCAACCGTTAGTACGTAGTTTACGGGGTACCCACCCCGCAAACCGCGTCGATATAGGACCGGAGCAGCTCCAAGCCATCTCTAAGATATGTGACAAGCTAACAAGGGCTTGGACTAGCCGACGTATATTAGAAATGCCAGTATCATTACTGATTTGCAATGCCACTGATTCCCCTTTCGCTGTGATTTGTCAATGGCAAAAAGAAGTGGGGGAAGATTCCCCTTCCTTATCTAGCAATGCCACTGACAAACACAGCAAAGAGGAAAGCAGGGAACAGAAAAATAAAAGGGCAACAAATAAAGCACCAGAGTTTGTCATATTAGAATGGGTTTTTTCAAAAATACAGCCACGAAAAAGCGTACTAACACGACCAGAAGCAGTGGCTGAGTTAATTCAAAAGGGGAGAACGAGAATAGTGGAGATAACGGGACATGAGACGTTCCATACGAATGCTAGGAGTTTAAGGTGCCAGTATGGAATCTCTGAGGCCGAAGCGCGCTCTATTGTAAAAGCATGTCCAAAGTGTGGAGGACAAGGGCCTGGAATCGGTATGGGGGTGAATCCTCGGGGCCTTAAGGCCCTGGAAGTATGGCAAATGGATGTTACACATGTGTCGGAATTTGGAAAGCTTAAATATGTCCACGTGTCAATCGATACCTTCTCTAAGTGCTTGTGGGCCACAGCGTTGCCTGGAGAAAAGGCCCAACATGTATGTAAGCATCTATTGGCCTGTTTTGCCGTTATGGGTGTGCCCGAACAAATTAAAACAGACAACGGTCCTGCCTATACTAGTGAGAAAGTAGAGAAGTTTATGCAAATGTGGGGTATCAAGCATGTAACTGGAATCCCGTATTCACCTACGGGACAGGGAGTTATAGAAAGAGCCCATCAGGTGATAAAAGACTATTTATTAAAGCAGAAGGATGAGGAAAAAGATCCCCAGATGAGATTGTTGAGGGTCCTGTTCACCCTTAATTATCTCAGTATTATGGGAGACAGAGGAGAACCTGCAATAGTTATTCACAACCGCCAAATTATGTTGAGTGATCAAACAGCTCTGCCAAGGCTGAGAGTAAATTATCGAGACCCTCGTACAGGGGACTGGAAGGGACCTGTCTCAGTCATATTTAATGGGAGAGGATATATGTGTGTCTCCACAGGTGAGGGACCAATTTGGGTGCCTAGTCGCGCAGTAAGACCAACGCTGGAAGGTTGATGACAGAACGAGGGAATGTGTTGTTTTAACCTCTCTGACCACTCCAGTTCCATACACGAAAAATTAAAACAGTTACAAGACAACTTCCATAAAATCACCATAAACGAATCAGGGCTTGATGCATGGTTGAAAGAGCTGGGCATAACGGGATGGCTAATGGATATTGTAAAAACTCTTTTTATGTTATCATTTGTAGGAATATTATTATTATTTGTATTAAGTTGCGCTCTTAGATGCATAAAATCGCTTGTAAACCGCCTTTTAACCCACGCTTGGCTTGCTCAAGAAGAAGAGAAGGGAATTGTGGAAGGATGGCTAGCTGACAGAGGCCACGACATCTATATGAGCAACCCAAGCTATGCTGTGAGGGGTTAAGTGCCTGCTGTCAGTGAAGTAGCCTTGAGAGATTCAAGGTGGAAGTTGAGCAATTGAGCAAGCGGAAGAGGAGGAGCAGAGCGGTGGTGTTTACCATTCTGAAGTCGGATCTAGGTGGCCCCTTCCGCTTCGTGACTAACCAAGGCAGACGAATCGGGTATGGACTAGGGGCGCGTGAACGGGAACTAATAACCAATCCTATGCATTGTTTAAGCACGTGTATATTTAGAACGCTATATAACCCGCCATGTAGTTTAATAAACAAGGCTGATGCTGGTACTCATATTGAGATTGTCATCAGTACTTCGGACTGCCGCCCCGACTCCGACACATCAGTATATCTTTTTTAAAGAAAAAATTCTAATTTTGTCTGTGGGAGGAAGCACCTACTTCATGTGACTGTGGAACCTTTTCTACCAGGGAACAAACTGTGGGTCTCCATGACTCTTCATTAAAGACTTGCAGACCACAATTCTCACAATATTTTAATTGTCAGATGAGAGACATGGCAAGAACTGATGCTAAGATGAATAGACTGTATTTCTGGAGATGCTTATGGAAACTTCTGCACCTGATTTTATAATGAAGATTAATTTAATAAAATAGGAACTACATTGGCAAAGAAAAGTAGCTAAGATGAAGATGGATCTCAGTATCCCATTTCTGTCAGACTGCAGAAACTGAACTGGAATGTTTCAAGCTTTAACAAGCCTTTTTTTCCTAACGAAACATGTAAGTATACATATTAAATATTCACAGCTCTTGTATTATTAGTGGGGTTAAAGCCAAGTTTCTTTTCTGTCCACATCATTGTTGCCACAGTGCATGCTAAAAGAAGAGACTAAAATAATCTTGGGGAAACTTACAACATTATCCACTGTTACTCCTCTGGTAATCTAGATGACTCTATAACTAAGAGTGCTAGAAGTACTCAGAAGTTAGAAGCTGCACAGATAATCAACATATAGCTCAAAAATTGTATAGCAGAAAATGCAGAAATACATTACTATGTGTGGTCAGATGTCTTCAATTCCCATTGTTTCTTCAAAAACACCATAGCACAGGGAGAAGACCAAACTATCTCATTTACCTGGCTGTCTACACTGATATGCCAGGATTATGTTGTCTGACAGAAAGTATATCACATATATCACAGAAGAACCCAATGACAAATGTTCAGTATCCATGACCATGATCAGAGCCAGAATCTCATTTATTTGTACAGCAATGAACTAAGGTTTACTTGGCTGGACCAAACCAGATGGTTCATTGCTCCATGTCACAGTCTCTCTTCAGACATTAAGAAGATTGCACCTTTACAGTCCTCAACAATATCTTGTGGACTTGCCATGGCCATCATACTTTATTATGTAACAAAGTAATCCACCTGAACTCTAACTTGGTTTATTTGGGTGCCACAATTCATGCAAAGTGCAGTTCCCAGGTAGGACTGATAAAATAGGCTGTACTCTTATAGTGCAGCCTATTTGAGGATAACTCTTTCAGTTGCAGGAATGCAAGGAAGAAAGGAGGAGTTCCCTGTATCACTCCAGAGCATGCAAGAGTCAGCAAAACTGAGAAATAATAGTCTCATGCAGAAATTCCCGTGCTTACAGCTATCATGAGTTGTCATAAGGTTTACAAAAAGGAAGCTAAAAAACAGCCATGCTTTACTCTCTCAGGAAGTTCAGAAGAGGTGGGTTTTTAGCAATTCTTATCTAAACTAGTTCTTTAAAAGGACAGCTACCATAATGGGGCAGGGAAGGGGGAGGGACAGAGGAGGAATCAACCTAAAAGTGCAAACAATTATTTCCTATTTATGACCAAACCTCAGTCTTTACAAAACAAAGAAATGAGACGATACCTGCAGAGTTCATTCAGATTAGCTGCACTTGACCATAAAAAAGGTAACAAACAGAATGCTTTCTCCCCATCTCCAGGTGCAATGTTTAAGCAGGCATAGACAAAAACAAAAGAAAAAAAAAAAGGTTGGGAATTGTTGCATCATAATGGGAGAAACTGGTGTACAGTAACTTCAGTACAATCAAAACTGTCATACAGTAGTTAGTGATATTAATAAAGATTTTAACATGACTGAGTTTCATTTAGAAACAAAATGTAAAATGCTAAATAAAACAAAAAATTTAATTGAGTCTAAAAAAATCATCAGCTGCTTTAAAGTGGATGTTTGACACTAGCAACCATTAGAAATACGGTATTGTAAATGCTTACACTTGGCCTGTCATTAAAAATAAACAAGTAAATTCTAGTTAGACATTTCATCATTTCTTAGCATCCCAGAATAAATTTGACAGATTGAAAGTGGGAATTCTAATGGCTTGTTCCATGCAAAAGACAAAAGTGTGCTAGATAGAAAGGAGTATTCATAGTTTATACATATCTCTAGCTGAGGGGAAAAAACAGACTGTCTTTTTACAGAGCCATTCAATAAAAATAAATTATACACAGAAGTGAATTCCTGGCTCTAAATATAATGCTATTGAAAGAAAAACCTGTGATGAATAGAGTATGTACATTAGTGTGATAATGGAAAAGAGGAAATAACACAATTTTGTTACAATAAAATTCCTCAGTAATTTTGTAAATGTAGGACATTTATGCAAATTTTAAACAATGATTCTTTGTAGATTCACAGTACCATTTACAAAACATTGAACAAGATAATTCTATGTTTCCTTAGCTACAGCATGTCAGTTGTGGTTAGAATACAATTAATACATCATTTCAAACTTGATGCATGTAATTTAATTTGTTTTCATTAAAAAAAAAAAAGGCCAGCACAAACAAACAAACAAACAAAACCCCCCAAACCAGGCTTCTTTCCAGGAAGCTGTGAGAGGTCAGAATTATCATTAAACAGACAAACTATTAGTAACCTGGGAAAAAAATAAACAAAAACGAAACAGTTGAATTTGTGGGTTCTTTTAAGGGAAAATGAGTAAGCAAGGACCATGTCAAGCACAAAAAATGTCTGAAGGTTGGTAGTCATATGCTTAACTTAATCTTTTGTCACCACATTTGCACAAATGCCAGTCCTGCAGAGATGTATTTGTTGTTTCACCAAATTGATATATAAGTTTATTTCACTCTTTCCCTGTCAATACTTCTAGCTATATAGCTGCAAGAAAGTGTTAGAAAATCTTACAAAGAGGTTCTTAGACAAATACATTATGCTTTAAGAGATAGTGTCATCTATATATGTCTTCTCAACTTTAGTGACATTTCCTTGTTTTCTTTGTTGTTATCATTATGTCTCCAAACTATGTTGGATATAGAGTCATATGACCATAGGATAATTCAGGTGGGAAAGGATCTTGTGAAGTGTCTAGTCCAACTTGCTGCAAGGGCAGCTCTGAAGTCAGAGCTAGTTGCTCAGATCTGCTCTGACCTGCTCATGCTACGTCCAGTCAGGTCTTGAAAATCACCATTGGTTTACATCTTTTTGGGCAACCTGCTCCACCGCTTCACTGTCCTATTGGGAATTTTCTTTGCATTGTACCCAGCCTGAATGTCTCCTTTTCCAACATATGTCTATTGTCTCTCATCCTTTCACCACACACAGCTGTGAAGAGCCTGGGTCCATCTCCTTGCTGACATCTCTGCAGGCACTGGGGGGCTGCTGTTAGGTTCCCCCCTTCAGCTATCTCTTCTCCAGGCTGAAAAATCCCTGGTCCCTCAACCTCTTCTCACAAGACAAGTGCTCCAGCCCAGTACAAACCCTGTGATACCACCTAATAACAAGTGCCCATTAAGCTCAACCACGCAACTACCCATTTTACTCCTTTAATTCTCCACTTGTCCAGACCATAATGTCTCAACTTGGATACAAATATGTTCTGATGTGGTTAAAAACCTCAGACCTGCCTGAAAGACTAGGAAAGTTTGTTTAAAATTAGTTCAGACCTTTTTTTACTAAATGCTCTATATTAATCATTTCAACAAAGATTTTATAGTGTTACTTTTCTGAACTGGATCTGTACCACTGTGAAGGGACTAACAGGGGAAGAATGAAATGCAAATTCTACAGTCTACATAGGGCAAAGAATGACCTATTGAACTGTTTACCCTCTTTTTGCATTAATAGGAAATACTGATGAAAAACAGATCACTAAACCATACAACTATTTCACCCTCTTTCCTCCTTTTCAGTAAAACAAGAAAACTTAGAAAATGTATGGTAAAATCAGGCAAATCTCAACTTTACTCAGAAGTCTAAATTTTGGCTTATACTTGAGAATAAATGATATTTATATATAAGCTATCAATCTCAGTTAGATTTTAAAGAGTGATATCAAGCTGAAGTTCTCTTTTATAAGGTTAATTTTTATTAAGTTCCCAAACTATTAAACCCAAGACTATACTCAAATTAAATGGGCTATTTATTAAAAATGTAGTAAAGGAAATACATACAGTGGTAACCAATTAAATCAGCTGGTGTTCCAGTTAGCAGTGATGATACTGTAGTTCCAGACATTTTCTGGCATGATTATATCAGAAGCCAAACTTTTTAATTTTTTTGTGATGATAGAAATATTTTGATTCTCTCTTTAACGAAACAATAAAGGATAGGAAATTTGTATTTTCTTTTTTTTAATGTTTCTGTTCACCTTTACTATTTTTGTGTCTGAGATGTGTATTTATTTATATAAACATCAAATGTCAAAATAGTTTTGTAAGAAAATACATCTATTCCAAAACACTAAGCTAAAGTGACCAAAAAGATCTGATTCTGTATTAAGCCTGACTTTTCTCTTAAATTTTTAATGACTTAGTTATCTTAATACTTTATTTTGTAATGTATTAAACTGTTGAAATTTGCTGCATATAATTCCATTTTTGTTCTCTCTGCAAGG
Organism: Morus bassanus; assembly: GCA_031468815.1. Lineage (NCBI taxonomy): Eukaryota > Metazoa > Chordata > Aves > Suliformes > Sulidae > Morus > Morus bassanus. The sequence goes on along the minus strand of CM062568.1, from coordinate 51,667,697 downwards.
TAAATGTATTTGCCCTTAGTAATAATTATTCATAATGGTTTTAATATGTGATGTTAATGGTAATTCACTTATGGAAATCATTAAAATATCAAAATAATGAAGTTAACTCAAAATGCAAATATATTTCTAAGGTGTATTTAAGTATCTGAAAACACTTTAGGCAATACCTGTATTGTTTCATTGCTATTCAATATTAGTGATGTTAGAGAAAGAAGAAAAAGCACAGTAAAAACAATGTGAAGTAAATGAAGCAAATATTTTCAACAGCATTTAACTAATCCTTTTCTGGACCCTGTTTAATACTGGGATTATTGTAAAATATTTGATAAAGTTAAAGGATCATTATTTTTAGTAATTACATTAAATAAAAATAACAAAATTAAATAGAAGAATGATTCTTCAAATAATAGGAATGGACACGTAATAGTTACTTGTTGTAAGAGACTTTTTAAAATCAAACTGAGATCCTTAAAATACAGTATGAGAGGAATACAATATTATTTTGGCTTCCCACATCATCTCATTTATCATGTAAATAAATTGAAAGTAACATTCAAAAGATTTGTTTTTCATAACACCCCAATACAAAAAGCCATCATTTACAAAGGCTATGAAAGGCTGTAGTACACAAAATCACTATTCACTATGGAATAACCAATTTTTAAAAATAAGTGAATTGTAAAATTTTGTACTGTAAATTTTACACGCACAGTTGTTCCAGATACAAAACAATAAATAATGTTATTATTTATTTATTAATGAAAGCTGTTTGTCCCATCATAAAGGTGACCTCAGACTTCTGTTTTGCCAAAGAGAGTTAAAGTCTGCTGAAGCCCCAAAGAAGAAGACAGAATATTACCTAGACCAAAAAGATTGAAACACATTCAGATTGAAGAAGGTCCAGTGTAAAATTGCACTTTTTAGGTTTTGGTTCTGATAAAAAAACCTGAATTAAGACTAGAACACATTAATTGGAAGCATGAGGAGTGGCAAATTTCTGCAAATATAAAAGTTTCAATTTTATGTTGATTTTTATGAAGTCATTGTCTTACCTCTTCCTCAAATATCATTTTGCAAATAGGTCACATAACAATAATTCCTCATATTGTATTGTGCATATTCATTATGTATATCCTTTAAGACATGATGGTTTTATGGTACTTTTTATTTGCAAGACTCAAATGTACCTTACTTTTTTTTAAAAAAAAAAAACAAAAACAACTTATCCTGTGTGCATTACACAGAGAAATTGCTTCCCTGTCATAGAAACAACGACTTCTGGACAGGGGAACGACTGTGCTGTTTAAATGTACGTAGCACTGAAAGAGACAGAAAATAACACATTCAATCTACAGAGGTTAAAAGCTTGTTTAAAAGATGAAATTAAATATGAAAATAGCTGAGGTTAACTTTTCTATCTTTCTAAATATTTTGATTAGTCTGGAAGTTGTTCTTCACATTGAAATGCCAGACATTTAAGTTTTCATTTCTTTCCCTCCCTCTTCCTTTATGGAGGGGTATTTTTATAATAAGAAATTAGAGAAAGTGTATTTTTCTTTATCACTAAAGCTAATGTTTGCAGATTTAGGGATTTCCTTCGAAGGCGCCTCATCCTGACACCACTTTACCTTGTGAAATCTAACAAATGCACAGCCAGAGGTGATCTGACTCCAGCCATAGTAATGTCATTAAAGATGACTCACAGTTTTATGCAAGGAAAGTATTAATCAGTAAATCCTGCCAGGCCTTTTTCCTAAAATAAAAGGTAATGCTTTCTATCTCTGCCGCAATCACAGAATGAACAGCAGCTAATCCTGATTTCTAATTCTGAAATTGTTCCTTCTTCTTCCAGTAATCCACCATCTGATGAGTCACTTCTTACTTTCTGACTGTTGGATAGGCAGATCTCCTACAAGAAGGAAACGTTTCACACACCAAGGTCAATAATATTGATATTTCAAGCCTACTTAGGAGGCATATTGTCAGTTACTATGAATCAGCTTCTATTCTCGTCACATCTCTGTTCCCTCTTAAGGACTGTTCTTTTGACAGAAAGCAATGGTATGGCTTGCCTTTACTTAAAGTTGAAGAATGTCACAATATTAGACTTACTCACGGTTGACAGTTTTACTTGCTAGGAAACTACCAACTGAGTAAGCACTGTTAATTTCATGATGCCAAGGCTTAATGTCAATGTTAGCCATTATAGCCACTGCATGTTTTTAATCCAGAGAGATCATATGTGATAGACAAAAAGATTGTGAAAATAACATTAATTAGTTTAAACTGATACACTGAAAATTAAGTCTAACTGCATTCTAATAATTGCCATTTTCTAGAAACTGTAATTTAACTTGGAAGCTGATAACTGAACTGGGCTACTTAAATGTAATACCTTCTATACCTTCATATCTCCTAAAATGTACATAGATCCAACATAGTACCATTATGTCAATGAGCAAGAGTCTGAGCAATAACCTGACCAAAATGAAGCAGAGATGGAAACTCAGATGACATCCAGAAATGTCAGCTAAATCCTTACTTTTGCATGGAATATGTAGCCTGTGCACCTTACCCCAGATTTACAGTATCTAACATCAAGTATATAACAAAGCACTTAAAATACAAATTACCTAATCACCCACTGTGTTCTCAGGTAAATTTCTGAAAGATAAAGGAAGGAAGCTGGATTCCCTCTTTTGTATGTGTTTTGTTTGCTCTGTTGTCTTCTTTCTCTTTCTTTTTAATTTGGGTTTAATGACCCTCCGGTTTAGCTAACAAAAGAGTACTCTCTGACACACTGCTGAGAACTGCTGAAGAGAGAAGGAGCTAAAAGCAATGTTTTACACAGCTTGATGCTTCTACAGGTTTGTTTGGTCTTTTCTAGGCTGATAAGAGCATGTGTGACTGTGTGCATGTACTTCTTTAACAAAAAATTTGCAAGTTAAATGTCATCACTTGCAATTACTACAGTTTAATCTTTCTGTTTCTGTTTTCTTTTTATCTTCTTTTTTCTTTAAGAAAACTGGACTGCAGTTAACAATAGTAACAACAGCTCCAAGCTGTCTTGCCTGCCTTCTTTTTTCCTTAAAAAATAGGATTTTTTGGCATTTTTAATACATTTTAAAATAAAACCAGGCAATCTATCATACTTTCTATCTAAGTATACCTATACACAATTGAAGGAAAAAAGGTATACTGTTAATATGAAAACTATATTTAACATTTCAGTGTTGTTATCTCATGCTTGTTTTCTGCTCTTTTTTTATAGTTCTGATAAAAGATTTTGAAGTAGTTACTAATGAAAACAGATTAAGCAGAAGCACATACCTATGTCAAAACCATGATTATATGTGAAAAAGAAATTTTGTTCAGTAACAAAACATGAGTACACATCCAGGTTCTGTGATGGTTATCAGATTCTCTATTAATCTGGGTATAAATCTGTACTGAAGCTGTGAGTAGGATTCATCTCAAGAACCAGACAACTTAGCATAGGTGTTTGCCTCAATATCAAGATGAATATCTCTTTTCTTTTGACACTTTTCCAGGTTTAACAAATAAAATCTCTCTGACATAAACATTAAAGTGGCACGTTAAAAAAAGTATGAGGTTTGGGGTTTTTTTTTAATGAAGATATGACAGATGAACATTAATCTTTCATAACTGGAAATCTTGTCTGAAGTTTCTATCTCAGTTCACCCTCTGTAAAAAGAAGATAGTGCTGTTCTTAACCTTGCATTAAAGTAGATACATTGGTGTCTGGTGTTCTTAACTGCAAAAGAACAGAATGCAGTCTATAAGCAAATATGGCTTATTAGATATATTTTACTGTAAAAGCAAAGTGTAACATAGAGGTATAGGCTTACTCTTGGTCAATAAATTCTGTCTGCTGTTTCTTGTGTATTTTGCTTGTAAGCATCAGATTTTAAAAAATTGCACATATTTTTAAAGCACTCTTTCAGTTAGCTTGCAAAGGAAATTATCAAAATGCACATGATACAAATAATTGCTGCCATCAGAAAGTGCTAGATAATATTTACACTTTACATTTGCTAGTTCTTCGGGACCATCCTTTATACAAGTTTGACTGTAAAGTAATGTCTCACTCTACTCAGAGGTGGTAGGTGTATTTCAAACCTGAGATCTCTTCAGTAACTGATACTGAGGATATGAAGGATTATTGGGCTTTTGTTTTGTTTTATTTTCATTTTTTGTTTGAAAAGCCTGATCCTAGTAATTTTTTTTTTTGGTAATACTGTTATAGCAATGCTCTAGCACAATCAGCTAGTACTTTCAGGTTTTTGTATTTTAAAGGTAAATATTTCTGTTTAAATCAGCTTTTTTGTTTGCTTTGTTTTGGGTTTTCTTGTTTGGTTTTATTTGTTTGTTTGTTTTTTTCTTTTACTTTATCTTTGAATTATGTGCCTTGCACCAAGAAATTACTCCACCATCTAGCCTGAGAAGTTATTGCTCTTTTCATCTTCTAACCCAATGTGAAGAAATTTTTGTGCTGAGGGGCTGCAAGAAAAATGATATTTAAATATCCCAACATATTTTTTGTCATTTTCCAACTTTTCTGAACTGTTAAATTACACATATACCTTAGCAGCATCATAATACTAAAAAAATGGGTGCCACCTACAATAATAATAATAATAATAATAATAATAATAATAATAATAATAATAATAAAAATCCATGTCCTAGAAGCTTACAAGTGTTACCTTTTTTTTTTCCCCCTGAAAGATCCTATAAAGGCAACATGTTGTATTCAGAGGATCAGTGAAACTGGGAATAGAAATAGAAAATAACTTTGATGGTCATGTTTTCTCTCCCTCTTTGTCTTCTTAATTTTTTTCCCCATTCAGATATCAATTTAGATGTGTAACAAGGCCCAGATACTTATTTTGGGTCCTTTCAACCTTGTTTTATACAGTGTAATAGAGATTCTGAGTAAGTTTAAATGATATATGCAGATAAAAACTCCCTGTGTCTATGGTCTAAACAGGCATGAGTTGTTCCACTTGACCTGAAAAATCTGTAAAATATAATACTGGTATAATGTTAACCTGAGTTATTAAACTACTTGAGGTGTGAGCCCATCTGAGCCAGTTTGACTGGCTCTTGCAAGAATCTCTTAGAAACATGATCCTGCAATTTATGAATAACAGGTAAACATAAGTGTCAAGTTACTTATGGATGGTATTGCATCATGTGACACTGTACAGCACGGACAGGCTTCTTTTAGCCTTGGCTTGTAGCTAAGGCCCAGATCAGAAAGGCATGTCTAAATTGCTACATAAATGAAGGTCAAGGTGAGACACCTGACACTGAGGTCAGTAGCTTGGAATGACTTTCCCCCACACTGCCCTGAGTCCATGCTATGTAGGGCTTGTCCTTTTTGCAGAGAAATTTCTGAGTCCACATTGAGTCAGTGCTAGATGAGACACTTGCCTCATCTGCGTTGCACCTTTATGGCTTTTACTATCATTTTATAAGTGTAGTTTAATCATTAATGTGCTTCTTCAGTTGCATAATGGCCTATCAAGAAGGTGTTCTTCCAAAGTGAAAGTGAGGGCATATGCTGATGCAACTAGGCTTGCTAACCCAGTTGGGAGTTTTGGAAGACAGGGACCGAAGCCCAGAAGTGAGAGATGGAGGTGCAAATGGAGAAGATACATGAGAAGGAAGGCCAGAAAGAGTGCTTTCATGTCACTGCTCACAGGGGGAAGATTTGAAGGGTTCCCTTAGGCTTCTCTACATTCATGTGCAGAGCATGGCCAGCAGACAGGAGGAACTGCAAGCCCAGATAGAGAGCTATAAAACTATCAAAACTATCAGAATCACAGGGACTGGGCAGGATAGCATGTACAACTGTGACATGGCTATGACTTCAGGGAAAATAGATAAGGGGAAGAGGAAAGGGAAGTTTTGTCCCATGTTAAGGACTTCCTCAACCGTACAGAGCTCCTGTATGAAATGGGAGATGTGTTTGTTGTCAGCCTCTGAGTCAAGATCAGGAGGAAGCAATCCTGGGGATATTGTGGAAGAATTAAATTACGGGCAGTTACAGACTGCTTGTCCAAAAAGCATGTTCAGCTTAGAGAAGAGGAGACTGAGGAGTGATGTCATTGCTCCCTCATGAAGCGGGATGGAGAAGGAGATGTTGATCTCTTGTCTCTGGTGTCTGGTGATAGGATTCAAGGGAATGGCTTAAATCTGCATCAGGGGAAGTTCATATTGGATATTAGGAAAAAGTTCTTCACTGAGAGGGTAGTCAGGCACTGGAACAAGCTCCCCAGGGAAGTGGTCATGGCCCCAAGCTTGTTGATGTTCAAGAATCATTTGGACAATGCTCTTAGATAGATGGTTTAACTTTTAGGTTGCCCTGTGTGGACTGAGAAGTTAATGGTCCTCGTGGCTCCCTTCCAAAGCAGGGTATTCTATGATTCTATAAGAAGAGGCTATGTACAAGGCTTTCTAGAACTGATTGGTGAAAGTATCCTGGTCACAGACCTTTATCTGCCTCCAGAAATTCCTGGACAGCACTAGTGATACTGATGCAAATGCTAGAAAGACCTTTTGACCATAATGTTGTACTTGGCCTGCTGCTCCTAAACTTGTGGTGAATGAAAACATATATGTTAGCCTGGACTTCAGAAACAATGAGATGATTGAACTCAGGATCTGAAAGGAGTCTGGGAAGGAAAGCAGCAGTTAGGACTCTGGGCCTCACAAGAGAAGAATCTGGCTTATTTAGGGAATTGCTAAGCAGAACTCCCTGAGAAGCAATCATGAAGGGCCAGGCTGCCCAGGAAAGCTGGCTGATTCTTTTTTTTAACAAAACTGAATATGTTTAATAAAAGAAAGCAGCAATGAATTATCTAATTGTGCACAAAGACTAGGACTTTCGGCAGAAAACCCACTTGACTAAGCAGGGACCTTGTTGATGAACTAAAACACAAACACAGAGCATAATAGAGATGGAAACTAGGGTAGGTAAGAAAAGAGTACACTAAAAGGTTTACTTGAGTAATCAGGAATTCTGTTCCCAGACTTTGCATGTACCATTATGGTTTGGGAAGGACATGGCAGCCAGCAGTGGGGCAGCAACAGTATTATACTTAGGATTACTTAGAGAAGCTGAGCACACTCGTATCTATGGGACTGAGTAGTGGTCACCCAACAGTACTGAAAGAGTTGGCTGATGTGACTGAGACCAACATCTATCTGTCTTTCACCAAAATCTGTGTTGCCGAGGGAGATCCCTGATGACAGGGAGAATCTGAAATTATGCCCATCTTTTAAGAGCAGGTAGGAGGACCTGGAATTGTAGGCTGGCTAGTTTTATCTCAGTTCCTGGAGATATTAAAAACCATATTCCCCTGGAATCCATTCCCAAATGCATAAAGAAGATAGTCAGAATATCAGTTCAGTGTACCAAAGACAAATCATTCTTGACCAAATGATTGTCATCCTCAGTGCAATGACTGGCTACGTGAACAAGGGGGATGGTGGTGTTACTTGGCATCAGAAAGGTTTCTGACCCTGTTTCCCCCAGTATTCTCTTTTGGAAAATGCACAGGTGGACAGAGGTGAATTGTAAATTTTTTGGACATCTGGTCCTAAAGCGTGTTCAACAATGGCTGGACATCCAGCTTGCAGCTGGGTGAGAGCTCCCCAGCCATCAATAATGAGGTTGATGTTGTTCACCATCTTCATCAACGACCTGGATGATGACAGAGTACGCCCTCAGCAAATTCAAAAATAGCGTTATATAAAGGAGAGTAGCTGATATAATAAATGGCAGACCTTGGCAGTTACTGAGAGTGCTTCATAAATCTCTTGAGAAAACCCATTAATTTAAGTAAGGAGAAACATATCCTTGATACAGACTGGTGAACTAGTGGCTGAATAGGACCTGGGAGACACAGTGGACACCAAGCTGGGTATGAGCCAACAGTTGACTCATTGCAAATGGGGTGAACTGTTTACTACAGTAAGTGCAAGTACTTCCTATTGTGCTTCAATAGGAGTGTGACCAGCAGAGAGATGAAGGGCTCCTCTGTTCAGGAGGCCTGGAAGGTGAGGCCTGGAATATCGTGTCCTGTTTGGAGCCCAGAGTTCAAGGGAGAGGTGAAAAAATTGGAGAGGGTCCAGCAGAGAGCTATCAAGACAATCAGGCCTAAACCATATGGTCTAGGATGAAAAACTGAGAGCATTGGGCTTGTTTGGTCTGGGGAAGAGGAGGAGGCTAAGGGACATTATAGCAGGAGATTCCATTGCTTGAAGGTTAGTTTCAAAGATAATAAAAGCAAGCTTTTCTCAGTACTGCCAGAGTACATAACAAGGGATAATAGCCAGAAATTTTATTTTGGGAGGATCTGGTATTAGGAAAAGATTTGTAGTTAGCAGATTAGTCTAAGGTTCCTAAGGAAAATAAAAAAAAACCAAAACAAAACAGAAAAAATTTTGAGTATCAGACTCTTTCACATAAACACTTATGCTTCACCTATAGACACCTAAAGGAATACATGAACTTTGCCATTCTTCTCAGTCTTACTTTGACTAGACAGCTTCCAGGAACCCTTTCTTTTCAGAAAGAGGGTCTGATTCTCTAGGCCAGTCATTTACGCCTGTGCAAAGTTGATGGATTTCTATAATAGCAAAAGCATTCCTTTTACATGTAGTTCAGGTAGACAGGTAAAAATGATACAATAGGTCAAGGCAGTTGTGGCTTAGTGCTTTAAAAAGAGTTCAGGACCCAATGTACCATGCAAGAGGCAGTCAGTCACCCATAGATAGAGCACATAATATGTCTCTGATTTAGGTTAGATTCAAAGTCTGTATTTATAATCAGGCAATTCCTTTATGGTATCACTTGCATTGTAACTACCTTCACGTTGCATCCCACATATTTAGTCAAGAGAAATGTAAAAAATACAAAAGACTAGGATTCATATAGTCAAAGAGATACTTCAGTGAAGAAGAGGTGATATGTGGTGTCTTTATCTGCATGTTACTCTGCATCAAAAAATGCAGTATTTAGTGAGCCTGTTAGTGATAAAGTCCTTGACTTTAGTATAGCTAGTATTTCAGCATGTGATTTTGACTGCTCACCTCTCTAATCCCCTGTATTTTTAAGAAATACCTGTATAAATTGCTATATTTGTATAAAACATGGTTTTATGTGTTCTTTTTCTAGAGACTGTCTGAGGCATGATTCTACTACCAGTTGTTAAGATATGTTTCAACAAGGAACCGGAATGTCACATTTAAACACATGATAAGGTAAAACTTAAAGTACACATTTGTAATCTTTTTTTCTCTCTTATTGTAGACCATGTATATGATGGATAGAGTCACCAAAACCAGTTACAACCCATTAAAATGGGAGCATTCTTATTATGCTTTTTCTCTGGTTAAAAAGAGTATACAATTCATTTGTTAAAGAAAGGATCTTTTTCCAGAATTAATAATGGGTACATGTTAATTTCTTGCAAACAAATCTGTAAGAGCCAACAGGAGCAGGAGCCATCACTCTTCAGGGCTGAAAAAAACTGCCAATCATCTGATTAGTGACATTTTGCATGTGTGAAAGACTTATGCTTATTCTGGCAAGATCTGGTTTCTGTAAGCAGTAAAAGCAGTGTCTAAAAAGAGTTTATCAACCACAGAGTCTGGGTCTTCCAACTGCTCAGCCAGATTATTTATTTTTTTCATGTAATCTATAACAAAACTCCTGATAAAGCAGAAATGAAGGACTACTGATATGTACTTGGGTCTTAATTTTAAAAAGAGTTAGGGTGAACGAGCCCAGAGGCATGTGATCTTGGGAGTCCTCCAGGGTCCACAGGACTCCTCAGCCCTCTTTGACATCAGAATTTGCTGGAAGTGGTGATCCACAACTTTCTGTGAGGGGCCATGATTGATAATTTCCCTCATGCTGATTTCACAACCCAACAGCTGCCCAAAGCCCCTATCTTTTAGTGTAAGAAGATTTTCCTTCTGCAAATGATTTTGCTTTTAATTCCCTATTCCTACTGAACTCAGCACTCAGGATGAGCTTCTGCCACACAAAGAGAGGCTCTTACACATGCAAAAAGCTGTCATAAATCCTTCTTCTTACTACTTCTCGTAAGGACCCTTGTCTCGTATAAAGCAGATTATTGTCTGCAGGAAAGCAGCTGTTCCTAGCTCCCAGATCACGCTGAGGTCTGTAGCAGCTGACCTCCTGTTGAGCTTGGATCTGTATCCTGCTTTTTGCCCCCACTTTGCACACTGAGGATGCACAGACATTTTGTGCTTGTCCAGCTTACTCTAAGGCAATCAGGTCTGGGAGGAATGTGAAGCAATATGTCTTATGGAAATAAATATTATAATAGAACATGTTTATTGTTTTGATTTAACTTTTTCTTCCAGGTGAGTTATTTCATATTCTTGCAGGATATGACCAGACAGGACAATAAAAATGTCACATTGTATTGGGGTATTATAATGTATAAGAATACTACAAATAGGAACCATCAGAGAGAACCTGCAGCTTAATTCAGTCTTTACTTTCTGGAGAGTCAAGTATAAAATTGTCAAGGAATTGCTGTAAGATATGGTATTCTCTCACAAAGTGGATCTTCCACAGACTACTCATTAGAAAATGCAGTATTTAGTCTGAAAGACAGGGAGGCTTCACTAGTGTTGTTTAGGAATAAGAACATAAATAAGCTGTTGTTTAAGGTTTACCTAACCAATATTCTGTTAGTAATAGACAGCACTCATTTTGGACCAAGTTCTATAATGATCTGTGCAATTAATCTATTTTTAGTTAACTTTAATTTTATGCTTATTTTTGGGTTGTTTTTTTTTTTTTTTTTTGGTGCTACAATAATACTATTTGCACTTGCTAAACTAGACCAATATTTGGCCAGCTCTAAGAAGTGACAGACTGAGGAAAATGTTATCCTTTCAGATTCCTATTACAGGCAACTATGGTGTACACTGTGCATGGTGAATGCATACTTGTTTTATCGATCAATCCTTGCAAAATAGTTTGCTTGCATTCTGTACTGAGTTGCATTTACAAGGGGGGGTTCAATTTTTAGGAGGATTACGTGTCAAAATAAGACATAGTCCAGTAACAAACAGCTTTGTAGGAGCAGCTCACAGTAACAAGTAGCTGAACAGTATATTATGTCACCATTCTTTGTGTACCTCTTTCTCTTTCTCTTTGTTCTACTTAATATTTTAATAAAATTAATTATTAATTGTTGTTGTCTATGCTTTGTACCATCATATATGAAGTTGTTAGCTGAACAGATTTTTTTCCACAACATGAGAGTTTACAGATTCTAAGGACTTTCACTTTTTGGTAGTAAATAGATTTGCACTTAAAACTATTCTGTGAGCTTTTCAAATGTTTAATAACTAAACCGAGGCAAGGAGTCCATGCAATACTGAATGATAAGAAATGGTACTATTAAAATAAAGTGTAATTACTATATTCATGGGAGAGCAACAGGTTATGTCCACTTCTTAAGCCTACTCTCATTTCCCTTTTGCAGTCAGTGGGAGTTTTGCTAATGACTTCTAAAGAAATTCATCAGTCATGTAATGAACACAGAACACAGATATCTGAGAAAAGATGATTACATGTTTTATAAAACATCTTATAGTTTCATTTCTTTTTAAGAATAAAATGCAATATCAGCAAACATTCAGAAGTAAGAACCATGGCTTAGCCAATGGTCTATATATAGAACCAAAGGCCTGCATTCATAAAAGTTTTTACCATACGTAAAGTTTGAAGATTCATTTTTAGTCCTTCCTGGTCCTATGTGATCTCCACTGATACTCAGCATGCAGCACTCATGTCATACATTGAAGAGGATATTTTACTTTTGGGAGATATAAGACTGCCTGTAGAAAACTTGTTACAGAATCATAACCTAAAAGTTTTTATTAAATTCACCTTTGTATTTTACCTTAATTATACTAATTACAAAATATGATAATTCTTTATGAAAACACTTTATTTTCTTATTGTTTAGCCTATGCTACTGCTATATTTAAGTTTAATTTCTAGATCTACTGATTAATGTGTCTTTTTCTGAATATTAATCTGAAATTCTGGATTGTTAGTATCGCATATTTTGTCAGTATTTCTGAAAAGCCTTACTTATCTTTTTGATTAGAATTTTCATCTGCCTGTACTTGATTTTCCACTCCTTGGTTGTTTATTTGTGAAGCTTAATAAGACATCATTTAAGATAAAATTGAGGAGACTAATAAAAATAATTAAGTCAATGAAAGTTATTTTTAAAAATTTAGCTAGGATCTATATCAATGTAATCTGCTATTAGTTAAAAACAATCGTAAGCTTTATAAACTAACATTACAGTAATAACTGTCCCTTTAATTTGCATTATAAAAATATTATGATGCAATATTTAAAGGTTAGATTCAGCTGATGAAGTGTAAAGATCTGCATCTAAGCTAGACAACAGAGTTTCCTCATATAGTCAATTAAAGAAACAGACGTCTCTAGAACACCATTGGTCTCAATGTGGAGCAACGTCTCAAATTTCAGATAAAGTACAGATGACAAATGCTTACTTCTGTCCACTGTGCATATAATCTAATCACTTCCTAATATATAAATATTTGCATGATTAATATCTAAAATTAAATTGAATTAATAACTTATAAGTATCTGATTATATATATTACAGAAAGCAAAAAATAAGCAGTCTGCTCATGAATGCAAAGGACTTCAGTTTTTAACTTATTTTGCCACAGTGATTCTGGTATTAAGGTCTATCTTTATTACTCTATTTCTTACTAATCATGCAGCCTAGGATTGCTCTACCCATCTCTGCCCAATAGGATGCATTTTTTTGGTCTGACAGCTCCAAAGACAACCCTGGAGGGCAGTACACTTCTTGTTGTCCAGCTATTCTGGCTCCCTGGCAAACTGCTAAGTGGAAGGAAGACAGATGATGATGATGTATGCTAAGACCTTTCTCTACTAATGTGCTTGCTGCACTGCCTGTCCCCTTGACAAGTCTTTTTACATGGCTATCAATTAACTTCAAACAAGTAGATTTTTAATTATTTAGAGATTAACAAAGGGAAAACATGGTGTCACTCCTTCGAGAGCAATCAATTAATGTTCCCCCACACCTCCCCCTTCTCACAGCAGCCTGTGCATAGTATCTTTCTCTGTGGACCAGCTTAGAAATAAGTCATAAAACTTGTGATTTCCTTCTAGTTAAATTAAGAAAAGCACAACTGAAGTAATTTTTGTGTATCAGTGACTTATTTCACAATGTTTATACTTAAGATATCAGCCCCTCAGAAAAAATCCTTTTAGAGGGTTATCACAGTGATATCACATTCCAGAGAGAAACCTGTAATTAGACTCCCAACAGTGAGGAGTGAATTCATTTGAATTAGCATTAAGCAAAAATATTAGGCTTGAGTTAAAGGAGAAATCCATCAACTCTGAGGTAGTAGCATGTTATAATATCACTGGAAATGGCAACCTCAGCAAAACACCATCTCCGTCCTTAAATCATTATGGCCTACCTACCTGTGTAAGGACGCTTGGTATGACTATCAGAGATCAACAGGTGGTTGTGTTGCGTCTCTGTGATTTTTGCAAGACAGCATGAAGAGAAAGACAATGCCATTATTTGTCAGAATGAACCTAGAATCTCCATGACTAAATTAAGTGTTTCTTCTGCATGACAGATGCTGTTTCTGTGAGAACATTATGACACAGGAAAGTAGCTTATGCAGTTTCAGCTAGTGAGCTGAATTGTGGACAATTTCAAAATACCTACTTTCAAGGTAGTTTTCACTACTTTGAAAGTAAAATAAGCTACCTCAGTCTTAGTGAACTCAAAGTGTGCACATTTGGGAAATGAGTCCAGAAAATTTAGCAGCATATTAGCATCCTGGTTTATTAAGAATTTTTCATTTAGCTAATCCATGAATGATTGAGATTCAGTGAATTCAGTCAGCTGGCTGAATCATCAGTTTCTCTACTAAAAGTTGATGAAGAACATGATAAGATAACTGAACTATTGCTCCTCAGTTTCTCTGGAAACACAAACCATAAAAGTGACCTCCTTTATCTGTGAGGTAGTTGGCTGTGCTGTTGCTAAGCCAGTAACAGATATGACAACATATTATATTGATACAAAGGAGGAGAAATTAATCAATCAAATATGTCTGAACTAATTTCCCCATGCTGCCTTAGCAGTTAACTGAATACATGACAGGGTATATTTCCAGCACATAATTATTCTTGTCTTAATGTAGACATCTAAAATAGTTCAGATTAATTTTGCCCTATTTGTGTCCATATCTCCCTTTTTAATCTGAAATAAAATTAGGAAGACTGGCTTGTCTACATCACTGGTGCCTAAGGATACATAACTGATCTCTAATGTTAATTATAAATATTACAGTTTCAAATTGTTTTGTTTCTGTCCCTTCAACAGAATACAATACTTCAGTTTCTATGAAGATGTCTCAATAAAACAGCTCTTTCTTACATATCTTCTAGAAAAAAACACATATTTTTCCACTTTGAATTATATTCTGAAAAGATCAAATATATAATAAATTATAATTTTACTTTTTTATTATTTTTGTTTTCCTGTTAGGGCTTTTATTGTACCAATAATATTTCAATTAATGACCAGTTTTTGAAAACAATAGCGCTGAGATGTTTCTAAGAAATGTGTGGCTTTCTAGTAACAACTTTCAAATTTCAGATTCACACAAGAGAAAGAAGAAAAATGTTTTCTTTCCAACTGAGCTTTCAGTAGTATATAATATTAGTCTAAAATATATTTTTTATAAATAATGACAAAATCTAAGTATGTACCCAAATTGAAAGCTTAGAACTTCTCTTGAGAAAATAGTTTTAAAAACAATGTTGCAAGCACAACACATCTGATGACTTCACTTTCCAATAAGAGATGAGAACATTTAGATGATGTCAAATGGATTTAGGTCTTTTTACGAAGCTAGCAAAAAGTGGGTTTACACCGTTTACTTTTGACAAATCAGTTTGCTCCTCTATATTTTATTTATGGAAATCTTTACTTCAATAACAGGAGTCCCAAAGGCATTTTTCTGATTTTTTTATAACACCTATACAATTGGTATAAGGATTCTCAGATTTGAAAATACATTACTAAGCAAACATAATTCCTTATCCTGTGAATAAGAATAGCAAAGATTAGGTATCACATTAGTTTTACACACAATATGTTTCTAAAACTATGTGTTTCTAAAACTATGTTGGGGAACAGAAAAAAATAAAAAAAAATCCTTGTTTTCAGACCAACTGCTGAATGAAGCCAATGTATGAAACTATATGAAACAAATAGTGTTGTATTATACACATTATTACCATGGTGAATTTGCCTTCAGAATATTTCCTTTTGAATTCAGCATTAAGGCTAGATTTATATTTATTCTCATCAGAGGAATATTGCAAATAAACTTAACTGGGGCAAGGCTCATATGATAATTTGTGTGTTTCAAAAAAGTCTGGCTTTCCATATTTATACACAAATTCAGTTAAAAGAATAAAGACATCTGAAATAGCCATCAAACAGATAAACACTGATATCAGTCAGCATACTAAAGCCTGAAAATACTGATTGCAAAGATTTAGCAATGTAATGTTTCTGAGATTGAATCTTGACCAGGTGTGTTTAAAAGGAAATTTTTGTTTGATGAATTTCTTATCAAGACCATTCAATTACAGAGCAATACAAATTTGAATGAATCTGTGAAATTTCATTATATCTTGAATAATGCCAACATGAAAAATAAATACTTCTGACTTTTTATCCTGAATTTATTGCTAGTGGACATTAATCACACTCATAGTATTTTTGTTTACTTGACATGGAACATGATCAGTGGCAACATTTGAACACAATAATGAATTAAGAACAGATTTAAAACCATTGTTCCTGCTACATGCTTAAGGAAGATTCAATTATTTTATTGTGTTTAAACCTACTTTCTGGCTTAGGTACGTCACCAAAAAATTATATTCATTAATTAAAAAAATTCATTAATACTCTCACAAAATATTCTTATAAATCCACATCTGATTTTATAAGGCTTAAGGCTATTTACTTTAACAAATTATGTTATTCAACTCCCACATTACAGTTACATATATTCCTGTAAACTGGACTGAGGTTATATGAATTTCCATTTTCAGTTAAAGCTGGATGAAATCAAAATGTCTGTAGCACAAGAGTTCCAACAATTAACATCATTTTTGCCCTACATCATAAAAAAAAAATAATACCTTTTATTTCTACATTCCCTATTGAGAGATTTAAACACTGACAGATGTCAGTTTCATTTTAATATATTGATTTTAAATAGTCTTGTTTAATATTAAAATGCCCCTGAAAACTTTTACAATTATTTTTGCAGAAGTTTGGTTTAAATTCTTTGAATGAATATCATATAACTTCAGATATTTGTAATCTACATGTTTCCCTCTAAGCTCAGTATAAGGACTTTCTAAAACCAGTGATGCTTTTTTGCTCCTTCTCTCTGATGAATGGCAATTTCAGATGAAGAAGGATGAAAAGGCTGGGGAAAAGTTCCAAGTAAAATAGTTTTCTTCTGTGTCTCTTGATCTTCATAATGTGAATCCAGAAATTGTACTCCATAACACAGATAAATATTCCAATGGTTTAGTTTTCAAATTTTGGTTACAAAAAAAGCAAATTTTTAATTTTTATTTCAGACTTGCATTTAGCCTTTTAAAGCGCTAATCTTTTAAAGGATACCTTAAGTAATATTTTCAAACAAAATCTTTCTTCAGCTGAGAAAAACAATTTTCACATTTTTACAATATAAAAATTTCTATCTCTTAATGTTGCTTTTGTTTTTATTAAAAGAGAAATTTAAACTCTTCCTTTCTTACAAAATAATAATTTAGATTAAATCCTTTATTAGTACTGTTAATTATTATTATTATGTTATTGTTATATTTTTCTAACTCAGGCCATAACCCTATGCAAGACTGAAGTTAATGGCTGCTGACCATTTACTAGAAGGGAGAATGTAGTCTCAGTGAAAAGAGAGGGTAGTAGGACGGTCAGAAGTGCCTTTTTTTTTGCTATCACAACAGCCAATAGGGAGGGTACCATGCTATAAGCCTGCTATCAAGGACAAGCCTCCATATAGGACCACAATTCCTCTGCATATAACACATAAAGATGAAGAGACAAGATAGTCAAGGACAGCCAGCTGGGACTGGAAAAGACAACAGAAGTGCAAATAAGAGAGAACAATCAAAAAGACAAACTAAAATACCCTTAGATTTTTTGTGCCTTCTCTCTAGCAAATCTATATGTACTCTCTATTTTTAAATATAAATATTTCTGATGTAATTTGTGACCTCTATTCTGTTAATTAGTTGAATTTATGGTATCATGAGAGGAATGAGACCTATTACTGAGTAAAGAAATAATATATATGCACATGAACACTAGACGTGTGTTCCTACATAAAATTATAAAAAATTAAACACTCACTTGGTTCTTCTGGGTTGTAATTTCACCCAAAAATTTGAATATCTCTCTTAATCATTTGAGCATTCGTTGCTGTTTTCAGCAGAAATTATTCTCCAAGCAAAGACAAAAATCATACTTGCATCAGTTTTATGTTCTTAAAACTGCATTAATCCTTATTTGACTGATGATATGAATTGTTGTCAACATGGTGATCATACTTCAAGACCCTGAGTGCCAAGAATAATTCTAAGATACAGAGAAGGTATTTAGGTTGTTCAGTCTTAATTCTAATTGTGAAGCAAAATGGAGAGGTGTTTATCCTTTTTCTGTGGTTAGTATTATTTTTAAAGCATATTTCTTCTGAGGAAAATTATATAGCAAAAAATTTTTAAGGAAAAACAAAAACACTTTCTAGGTTTTGAAGGTATTAATAATATTGCATAGAGGAGGTGAAGATCTTTTGTTTTCCTGATTTTTCTTCAATTACTGAAATTTCTGAAGTATCACATTAAAATACTATATTAAAAAATAACATTTCTAAAGGTGTTTTATTTGAAATTTTGAAGCCTGGTAGAGAAATCAACATTTTCTATTACAGTCTTTATGGATTTTGTACATCAAAGCATCTCAGATAAAATTTATTAGAAACTTTCCCACGGTGAGTGGGGATACCAGGGGAAAGACTCAGCCTTTCTTTGCCCAGATTTACAATTACTTTAGGTGAAGAAAATTATCTTTGTTTCATGTCATAGGAGGTAGTATTTTAGAGATAAATGTGCTGAGGATACTTGACTAGCTAGAGTTTCAAAGCAGAAAGAAGGACAGTAAGAAGTGACCAACTAACCAAGTAAGCCAACTGGAAGGAATGAAAAATTGGCTCAACTTTCTCCACATTTACACCAATGACACAACTCCAATTAATCTCCCAGGAACCAGTTGGGTGAAGAGTTCTTCACCGTCCTATGTAAGATTTGCAAAGTTTTAATCCACAACATTATAAATGCTATGGTTATAAATACTGTGGTAAAGCACTGTAATTCTCCTCCTGAGGTGTAGTCTTTGGGAGGATGCAACTGTAAACTTTGCTGCTCCAGAAAGTCTGGTCAGTCAGTTGTCACTCTCTGTTGGAATGGCTGGAATTCTTTCTCCTAAGGCTTATATACTGTTTTTTATCTCACAGAACCAATCTCAAGACTTGAATAAATTCAAAAGTATTGTAAAGGCAATACTAAATATCACAATTTTAATGTATGAATTTTGCTCCCTTGCTCTACATCCCCAGGCCTGTTTTTCTGTACATGGTAAAAGTGTTTTAATATTTTTATTACACACCAACATAACACCCACATTATGTAGCAGAAACTTTTTTTTTTAAGCTCACATGAATAGGCAACAAACATCTCCCTCATGTTATTTCTACATGTCCCAACAAATTAGGGGAGATATAGTTCAAGTGTGACTGCCAGTATATTTAATTCTTACCATGCAGCTGAGGACTCTGATGCTATAATGTCTGTGATCATTTACAACTGGTTTTCTCAAGTTTAAAAGTTCCACAGACCAACTGCAAACCATTGACTTAAAGGAGACAAATAGACTAACAAATAAATAAATCCTAGGAAAATTCATATCTTTTTCTTTCAAGTACATAATTTATCAACACATAACGTCATACTGCTTTTAAACATGAAAGCATAATCTTCAATAGCACACTAGTAAGAAATTAAACCATCCCTCTCTCAAGAAGACAAACAAAGGTCTGTGTCACTGTAAAAGTCTTAAACTAGAAAATTCCAACATTAATTTTTCATGGGTTTTTTTTGCAAAATGATAGTTTGGTGCAATCTAATATCTCTGGTTTGAAGATTTGCTAAATGAATTTCCATATCCTTATTATCTAGTTCTGATGTGGCAGGGTAACTCAGGATGTCTAAGTTAGAAGGAACAAAACTTTCCATCTCCAAAACAGTTTGCAAAGCACATTGGTCTAGAGAGAGCAGTGGGGTCCCTCACTGCATGGTTTTCCATTAGGCAGGAGGATGAGGGATTCTTTGAAGAAACTGTCAAGAAACTGAGTTAAACTTCCAGATAAGCTGCAGAACAGTGCTTTGAAGGTTTCACCAAAACTGACACATTTACAAAATATTTTGCTTTGAGGAAATTAACTTTTTTTTCCTGGTGCTTTAGACAGGATAATGAAACTTTTAAACAATCCTGAGAGGATTAGATGGCAGTCTGTAAGACTGCCTGGGCACTCTGGTAATATTAAAGATTTCCTCTGGTCTGACTGATTTACTAGCTCTGTTCCCATTCCCCATTATGCATGCAGAAAACATCTCTAGCTAATTATGCTTCTTTTTCATACCTGTATTTTGTAAATAACCAGGGGACATGTGTAGAGTCTAGATCCAACCGGGACTTATTATCAGGTGAATAGCTACTAGTTACTTGATAAACTCCTTTGCGTGACACCCTTGAATGAATAAATATACAGCACAGATGAAGAGATGGAAGTAACACAGTAACCTTGGTTTAGGTACTAGAATAATATCCTGGACATGTAGTAGAGATAGTTCATCTTGTTGAGATAACTTTCAAGCAAAGTATATTTTTGATCAACATTTTTAAAGTGTCATCTGGACATTGTTTTATTTTTTTCTTTAGATAAACCTGAATATTGAAAACAAAGGTGCCATAACTGAAATCTTACATATGATCTTCACTAAGGGTATAACCTGGCTTCTTTTATTTGTTTTTTTTCTGGCTAAAACTAGATAATTTTTTTTTCATGCATTTGTATACTAGAATACACTGGAAGGGGTTTGTTTGGGTTTTTTTTGTTTTTTTTTTTTTTTTTTTTTTTTGTTTTTCCTTCTAAAGATCTCCTATTTAAAAATACTTGTACCATAAGCATTTTTAGTTATCAGCATACTTAAGGTCTACTTTGTTGTGACTGACTTTCATTTTGCTTTCACTTGTCTTTATTTTGAATATTGAAATCAAAGTGGTCTGGGGAAAGGGTACATGGAGAGAAAATAGCTTCTTTTGTGTATATTAAGACTATATTAACATTTGTTATAAAATGTTTAATTTCTTTTTAAACATATACCTTAACACATGTTTATTTTTATAAAAGCACAATTTATCACCCTGATAGAAAGCTTTACTGTAACTGCTTCATCAAACAATTATTTCATATATACCAGTTATCTTACAGGTATTTTTTCTCTGATAATACTAGTTTGTAATGTATATTTAGTTTTTATTTAATATCTTTCTGTTTCAGTGAATGCAAGATACAGATTCTTTCAAACTAAATTTTGCAAAACCTGTCATTACATGCAATGCATTTTGAACTCATACAATATTTAGAGTTCTTTTGTTTTGGTTTGGGTAGTGTTTTTCTTTTTCTTTTTTTTTTTTTTTTTCTTCCCTTTCTCTCCAGGCACATGTAACTTCACTATTTTCTGTATCATTTACTTCTTGAAGGTAGACTACTTGTTTCTCTCTGGAGATTAAGACATTTCACAGCAGTTATATGAAATACTAGTACAATCAAACTGATTTTACAGGCCTTTGGATTTATTTGACTTAATTCTTTCATTCCTTGGGGCATTTACATTTGACCCAACAGCTTATGACACAGTTGAAAAGACACTAAGCCTTGCAGATCTTCTGAGGGGTGACAAAATTGCTCGTACTTCTGTGGGTATAATGCTGAGTTGAGTCATGCCCAACCATCAGTGTACCATAACGCTTTTAATTCTCTAACACAACATATCCTGTATTTTGAGTTCACTTATTTGTTCACAGAGTTAAGCGCTGCAACCTTTGGTTTTCTACCTAGTATTTTGCACTTTTCCTTTCCATTTTTCTTCCCTCTTCTCTTCTTTGGAATCCTGACTTATTTCAATTTTTTAATTCCTCTAGAGAGTATTATTAAGTATTTTCCTACAGAGTAAAGTATCATGAACAGTTCTCTGCAAAGTTAATTTCTTGAATTTTACCATTTCAAACACACTTGAAAAGGAACACACTTGAAAAGGAACACACTTGAAAAGGCTCTAGTGTTCCACACTTTTTATGTAATTAAAATTATGAATGAGGTTTTACTACTTTCTTTCTCCATCCCTGAATTGGAAGTGTTTCAGGTTCTGGTTTTAGCTCTGACGATAACTGTTGGAGAGACTACAGTTTGCTGTTTTCCTTTGTGCCCTATTTTCTCTTCTTGCAATATGAGAATAATGACACAGATTTATCTAGAAATTGCCCATTACCCTTCAGTGGTCACACAGTCACATGTGAGCATTATAAATAGACTTCAAGCCTACACAGTTATTTCCTTGTTTCCTTTACCAAACAATACCACATAGTAATGTAATTACCTTCTTCCTGGCCTACCTTAATAACTGTTATTGCTCAGCAATGCTAATGTCATGGCCATTTACATCTTTCTTGAATTTAATAAATGAAAATCTGTTCTATTATGCTGTCTTGTATTTGAGCTTTTAACCATGTTACTTTTTTATTTTTACAGGGTTTTATCACAACATAGAGATGTAATCATGGACAATTCTAGATTCTGTATGATTATAGATTTTATATTTACTACAAATGCCGTGTTTTCTACATTATTATTTTCTAACGGGTGGATAACAGCTCCATCCATTCATGCTGAAATTGAATGTCATGGAGAATTGCATTATTCAGAATTTTATTTCCTTAATTTATTTTTTTTGGGGGGGAAGAACAATCCCATTTTCTATTTAATTAAAGAGCAGCTCTGCTGCCACTGACACTGAGACTGACAGTTTTGTTGCACCCTTTAGTACTATGATTCTCAAAAAGCATGACCTTGGGGCTTTCGTTTGTTTTCGTGATGTACATTAAGGAAACAAGAGAGAGATCTCAAAAGAGGCAGAAAACATAAAGCAAGATGTATAACAAAGTCCATTAGGGTAAATCATCTAATAAGAAAAAATACAAAACTAAACAGAGCATACTTGTTTTCATAACACAAACCCCACTTATTTTTATGATAGATAAGTTAGATATATTCTTAGAGAAAATCTCCAGATTAAAAAAAAGTCCCAACTATTCAATTGCTCAAAACCAAAGCAGAATATGTATGATATTTGCTTTGTAACTAGCATAGTAAACAGAGTAGTTTTATATAAACAAATGTTTAAAATTACTTGTAAAAGTATTTTTAATTTTAAAAGAATAAAACAGGGAAGTATATGAAGGAAAATTCCTTAAAGAACAACTTCTTTACCTGTGACTGATTCAGCACAGGGGATAAAAGATATCAAGGAACCAAGCCTGTCTCAATTTTTTGGAGTTCCTTGGACCAATTCTCCTTGTGCTTCTGAAATTTGGTAGGGTTTTTATACCGATGGAGAAGGAGTATAGCAAGACTTATAGCATGAACTTTCTTAGTCTTAAGATATGTCTTTTTCCAGTGAAGACATAAAACTATAGTGCTTGGGAATGATATATATACATCAGAAGAGAATTTGCAGAAGACTGGAAATCCTCTGCCAGTGATTTGCAACTAGGTTATGGTTCATTTGTAGGAGCTGAGTGGCACAGAGAGATCATAACTATATTTGAGAATATGGCATAATATTTCTTTGAGGTGTTTCCATTACTGAAGTAGCTGAACTACTACACATTTTAAGTATTCCATGATCTATTATTGCCCTAGAAAACAAAATAAAACTATATGGAATGATGTTTTGTCTATTTATAGATACTTATAGACATTATTTACATTTACTGTACATATAATTTTTTTAAAACTTTCTGACACTTCTTCATTGATTTTTTATACAAACTATGCTTTCTAAAAATAGCTCTTTGAGTTCACACCCTCTAGCTATTAATGTCCAATTTTTTGGAGCTACATTCCTAATCTATAGAAAAAAAAGACATTCTCTGTCATTATACCAATTATATTTCTGGAAATATTAGATTCATACTCCCCTCCCCCCCAGTGGAATGGTATATATTTCTGCTAGTGATTAACAAGAGCATAATGCTGTTCTTTCCTTTTTTTAATAAAGAATTACAATGCTGGTTTGGCATTTCAAGACACCAGCATGTGTGGTAGAAACTCTCTATAGCGCACATTATTCTTGGATTATTAATATTGACTCTAAAAATCTAACAGAAAAACACAATTTACAAAGAGCAGAATAATTATACCAATGAAACTTTCAATTTTTTTTTCCTGAGGCTGGTTCCTATAGTGCTGCATTATATTTGTCTCAGAAAAGTACATATAGCTATCTGATTTACAGATTCCCAGGCTTGATCAAAAGCTTTATTATATTTAATTAAAAAAAACCAAACATTTTTTCTATTCATTACAGAGGTATGATAATGATTAATACTTTGTAAGACTATCTGGATAGAATATATTGATATTCCTTGAGGTACACATGAAATAACCACAAAGATGTGAAAAGCTTGTTTTACAGCAATGTAAAGCATCTTTTGAAATACTTTGGCTATTAAAAAAATGAAGCAACCATGGTATTACTTTTACTTATTCCTATTTAGAGCTTTCTGTTTGCATTTCTAACAGCTATCTTCCCTGAAGTAGAGATTTGGGTTTAGTTGGGATTTATGGCAACATAAGGGAAAAAGCTGCCAGAAGTGATTTTAATCCATTAAAAGAAGCTTTATAAAACGATGGAATCATAAATTACAGATGCCTTTTGCCAAGTATAACTTTTCTCTTATAATTAAATCCTAGTGTACAGTTGTCCCGTTATTTACTAAAAAGTCTAACTTTTTTGTTTACTCTGCAGAATACTTTTGCTCATTACTATTTAAAGCTGTTAGTAGATATCAAATTAAGGCAATAAATATCTTATGAATGACATGCCATTGTAAGAAAAAAAAAAAAGGAAAGAGAGGAGATTTTTCAAAATATAGTTCTAATCTCCTGCAAATTGCTGAGCTCTTCCTAAGAGTTGCTAAGAACCCTCAGCTGCCCCTGAAGTCAATGGGGTCTCTAAGTGCTCATGACTTCTTTAGTGACCTAGCCCTGAACACCTGGTACTCTTGCACGTCCTATTTGTCTAGGGTTTTGCGGTGGTTTAACCCCAGCTGCCAACTAAACACCACACAGCTACTTGCTCCCTACCCCCTGCTGGGATGGGGGAGAGAATCAGAAGAGTAGAAAGGAGAAAACTCATGGGATGAGATAAAGACAGTTTAATAGGAAAAGCGAAAGCCACACATACAGGAATTTGTTCACTACTTCCCATGGGCAGGCAGGTGTTCAGCCATCTCCAGGAAAGCAGGGCTCCATCATGTGTAACAGTTACTTGGGAAGACAAACACCATCACTCTGAATGCTCCCCGCTTCCTTCTTCTTCCCCCACCTTTATATACTGAGCATGATGTCATGTGGTATGGAATATCCCTTTGATCCGTTGGGGTCAGCTGTCCTGGCTGTGTCCCCTCCCAACTTCTTGTGCACTCCCAGCCTACTCGCTGGTGGGGTGATGTGAGAAGCAGAAAAGTCCTTGACTCTGTGTAAGCACTGCTCAGCAATGACTAAAACAACCCTGTGTTATCAACATTGTTTTCAGCACAAATCCAAAATGTAGCCCCATACTAGCTACTATGAAGAAAATTAACTACTCCAGCCAAAACCAGCAGAAGGTTAAAAGAAGTCAGCTGCAAGCATTTGCCTATGTTGCATACTGTGCTGCAGTGTAGAAAAGTATGAGTGGCCTGTAAAAGGGCTAGTCTGAGCACTGGAAGCTGTTTAGCAGAAAGGATTTGGGAACTTAATTCCCTGGGGTACCTTTGGGTGTGCATCCTGCTTGTCACTAGCTGATTCTATGATGCTTCTATTAAAGCCAAAGGGAAACAAATTCTGCTTTCAGAGGCAAATGGCTACACTAGCAGGATTTTTCTCATGAGGAAGGTAAGTCATTACAGTGAATGTCACAGCTGTGAAGGAGGTCTCATCTTACTGCTCAGGGGCTAGCCAAAACAGTTTACTGAGAACTACTGTTGCTCACCCTTTTTCCCTGGTGTTACCTGACAGATGACTGTTGGGGAGGTTCACTTCTAGTCTAGTGACAACCACCAGGAAGAGATTCTCCTGTCATAAAGTAAATAATATGTACCCAGTGATATATTAGGGAAGAGGAAAAAAAAAATAGGAAAAGCCTAGAGGATGACTGCTAGTAGTAAAATGATTCATGTGGTATGCAGCTTACTTTCACTCTTTTTTCTGAAGAGGATGAAGGTAACCAGCCCAAAGCATCCTACATTACTTTATCAACAGAAGCTTATTTCAAGCTATACCTTTACAGGAAAAATGTATTTTTGAGTACAGACTTACCTGTGCATCTGAGGGAAATGCATTAACTTTACTGCTTCCAGGGAGACCATAGGTGAAACTACACTCTGTAAATAGTAAATTCTGCCACATAGAAGTGCTGGGGCTGTAGTGTATGGGGTTTGCCTATCAGTGTTGAAACTCACTGTCTCACCTAGCTATAGTTCTTTAGTCAAAGTCACTATCCAGTATTTTAGACCTTGGTTCCAAGGTTCACTTACACTCAACAATGCAAGTGGTATAGGTAGTTACCAACACAGGAATAAAAACCAAGCCAATCATTAAGATAAAGAACGATAAAGAATGGATTGATCATGAATTCTCATTTTGCTGTTTTTGTTTTCTGTCTTTAAAGTTGCCTTCACAAGCAGAAAAATAAATACCATCTCTTCTTATTAATGCTGATCAGAAAATTACTTGTTTTCACAGAAAATAGTGAGAAATTTTCCAGGTAATTTTCTTAAAAGAAAACTGTGTTTTCATTGTTACTTTTATTGGAGGAGGCAAACCAGAAATATTTCATTTTACAAAAGCAGATAATTTCAGTCACAAAGGTCTGACTCATTTTTTGAAGGATTAAAACCCAATAAAAATCATTTTCCTGTGTCTCTGTTTTATGGACATGATCTGGGCAAATGAGAAATGAAATTATATTTTATCTGAGATACCTTACTAAGAAGAGATCCATTCTGGCATCTGGAAAAATCACACTGTCACTGAGAGAAATCAGTTCTGCATATTTGTTTGTCAATAAACCCAATGAGAAGAAAAAAACCCAGGTAAGAATTATGACACTCATGACTATAAAATACATTTGTGCCTCAGAAGAGAAAAATGAGCTACAGAAGTTATTTTCTCCCTGACCTTTCTATAAACAGATAGTTTTATAAGATGTTAAACAGTATTTGTTTGTGATCACTGAAAAAGAGTCCCTCCTCCAAATATTGGATAGTCATAATTTTATGTAGTATTTGTAATTGCTATGAGAATTATGGGTTTATTTTACTTCTCTGTTCAGTTCTTTTATATATCTACCAAGTTTCACAGTTTTATATAGATTATGTAATATTCTCAGTCTCGGAAAACTCAAAGGAGAGATGAAACAGGTTATTCTAATTTTCTTTTGAATAACTTCATCGGTTATTGAGATTATGTAGTACTGAAATTTTATGATTCTTCACTGAACATTCCTACTCTCCACATAGATATTCTGACGAGCTTTCATTGTGGATTTCAGTCACATGCAATGTGTTTTGTCCTTCTGAATTTGTTGTCAGACTGCAAAATTATTATTAGCTAGTTGGTGACATCAGTGGTATATAGGCATTTTGCAGTCATGTTAAGTTGGGAATTTTACTAATTATTATTCTTATTACATATTTCTTTTGTATCATGCCTAGGGAAGCAATCAGATGACAAATATAAATATATGTGCAATAAAAGTAAACTACCAGGAAGTCACTCAGCTTGTCCCTCAAAGAAGTAAAAAGTCTGTGCTGACTCTATAATTTACAAACCTATATCACTATAACAATTAATTAGGATGAGTTCCAAAACACTAGGAGTGTTTTCTCAAATAATAGCAATGCGAGGGTGGATGTGCCTTAAACAACATTAAACTGACAGGGACTAAACTGGTGATGACTTTAATGGAAAAACAGATTAAAAATCTGTAGCAACTAATAAACTGATTATTGACCTTTTTTGTTTCTGTAGCTTCTGATTCCGGTGGTTAAAAGAGTTTTATCAAGTGTAATGACCTTGCCACTACATTGGTACAGAGTTGACCTCTTCGTATTTCAATGATGTTAAGTAAATATTAGGAAGAAAAAGGCTACTAGTACAAAAGATCACCCTTGGCTCAAAAGGCAGGCTAGAAGCTTGAAAAACATTTCTAACAGTTAGATGAAAAATTAGAGTCTAAAACAGCATTTCATAAGGACTAAAGGGCTTAAAAACAGTATTAAAATTAACATTACTGCTCTCCCATAATAATTAAGACCATAAATCAAAAAAAGCTACATCATTTTTCTAGCACTATTATGTGATTCCTAGAGCTCCAACACATGTAGTATTTCTGGATAAAATCATAGAACAAATAATTATTGAAATCAGGACATACTGTTTTCCACAATTTTAATTGTCATATCAAAAACCTTTAAATTATAGCACTAAAATCAGCTACTCAGTGAGTTACAGTGGAAAACATTTGTTTATCTGAACTGAATTATATTTCATTTTTATTTCAGACTCAACTGTTCTTTCCTTATGCTTTAACATCATATGAAACTTCAGGTTAATTTTTAATTATTTCTAAAATTGATTAATTCAGGTCCCAGTTCATCAAAAATGTTCCTTGAATGTTAAAGCAGATCTGGAATTCTTGGTACTTTCTTCTGTAGCATCTTCTAGGTGCCTGAACTTAAATACTTGAAAGAAGAGAGGGTTAATCATAATGATACTCTGGTTCTTGCCTTTAATTAGCTTTTCGTTGATTTAAATAACTCTGGGACACTAGGGTATAATGAACAGAAATGACATCCAAAAAGCACAGTGTCGTACAAACTCGTAAGGCTTTCATAAATAAAATAACCAAATATTGCAGACCCACTCTTTTGTCTAATTAATGGGATATGCATGCCTGGAATAACTAACCTTTCACATTTTCTTTCTGTTAGTTTTCTAATATGATATATGAGATGAAAGTGGATTACACATCTTATTATGACTGTTTTGCCTGTGGGAAAAGAAAGTAATTGCATGCATTTTGGTCAAACTTGTCAAGTAAGTAGAAATGACAGACAGTTATTTGTAGCACAAGAAAGTTCTACTCCAAAACTAAGTGACCATTACAACTGCATGTATTTCTTCTGCTTCTTTTCTTTAAAAGCAACCAGTAGTTACAACAGAAATGTTCTTCATTCATTTTAAGCCAGCAAAAAGACAAAGAATGTTCTAGTGGCTTGGTCTATAACTTGCTGATCAGATAATCTTAGTTTAATTCTTTTGCTGTGCAATGGATTCTCTCTGTTACCCAGTGTAAATTGTCTAGATGTTTAAGAGTGAGTAAATGCCTAATAATGCAGATTTTAGTCTTTGCTAACTGCTTTGGGAGTAAGATGCACAACAATTGTCTAGTCTATTCAGTGACACAGTTTTGCAAGGTCTTTGACGTAAAAGAACATTGCTCAGATCAGCCCCTTTCCCAGCCTTTCTGTGTGGGAATGCACACCACAAGGCATGTAATATCCCTCAGGCAATAAAAACCTACTCTGCCGTCACTGTGAGGTAAGTGGAAGATGCACTGCTATTTTTGTATGGCACAGTGTTTAAACTCCACCGCAGAGAAAGACTTGCTAGCATCAGCTAAGTACTGCAGCAGTCACTTTTAAGTGGTTGCTGGAGAGAGTGGTGCATATGGCTAGCTTATGTCTGCCTTCAGAAAACTTCCCCTCAAATGTATGAGTCACAGTACCACATATTTTCACAGCCCAAACACATCTTTTTAAGAGACAGCCTATACACATATTGGTATATATGTATGTATGTGTGTATGTATGTGTGACAAAATTCCAAACCTTAAAAACAGCCTATGAATTTACTGAATGTGCACTGTTGAAGTAAGTTCAAAATGCTCTTTCTTAGACCTACAGATGTTCACCAAAATACAGTACCATTGTTATAAGTTCATTCATTTCAGCAGCAACTTGTAATTGTTACCTGGCACATTCTCAGGCAAAGTGGTGAAGTGTTTCCCCAAATCTCTCTCTATTTTGCAAGCAAAGGCATTGTCTTTTATCCTGAAATTTACGTTCATTGGAGAGGAGAGGATACTGGGAAAAGGAAAACTTTATGTGACAGCTATGCAATCTCATTTGACATTAGTGCTGTGCTGTGTGCAACCACTGGTTGCGATCATTTGTATATAGAATAAAGTTCTCATAACTTTTCTGCAGCGCTTATTGATTTGTTTCACCAGCTGGTTTAGATCTGTCTTGTTAGTGTAAGCACTACTTAGTAACCAGTAAAACATCTCCGCATTACAGAATCACAGAATCACAGAATGATAGGGGTTGGAAGGTTGAATGATAGGGGTTGGAAGGAAACTCTGGAGATCACCTTTTCCAACCTCCTTGCTTGAGCAGGTACACCTAGAGCAGGGTGCATAGGACCGCATCCAGGTGGGTTTTGAATGTCTCCAGGGAAGGAGACTCCACAACCTCTCTCCACAACCTCAGAGCCTGTTCCAGTGCTATGTCACCCTCACAGTAAAGAATTTTTTTTCTCATATTCAGGTGGAACTTCCTGTGTTCCATCTTCTGCCCATTGCCCCGTGTCTTGTCGTTGGGCACCACTGAAAAGAGTCCAGCCCCATCCTCTTGACATCCACCCTTCAGATATTTATGAGTATTGACAAGTCATCCCCTAAGTCTTCTGTTCTCCAGGCTGCACAGACCGAGGTTTCTCAGCCTTTCCTCATAAGAGATATGCTCCAGTCACCTGATCATCTTAGTAGCTCTCTGCTGGACTCTCTCCAGTAGTTCCCTGTCATTCTTGAACTGGGCAGCCCACAACTGGACAGAGTCCTCCAGATGTGGCCTCACTAGGGCAGAGTAGAGGGGGAGGATAACCTCCCTCGACCTGCTGGCCACACTCCTTTTAATGCAGCCCAGGATACCGTTGGCCGCCTTGGCCACAAGGGCACAGTGCTGGCTCAGGGTCAACTTGCTGTCCACCAGCACTCCCAGGTCCTTCTCTTTCAAGCTGTTTTCCAGCAGGTCAACCCCCAACCTGTACTGATGCATGGGGTTGTTCCTCCCCAGGTGCAGGACCCTACATTTGGTTTTGTGGGATTTCATTAGGTTTCCCTTAGCCCAGCTCTCCAGCCTGTCCAGGTCTCATTGGATGGCAGCAGAGCTTTCTTGCGTACCAGCCATTCCGCCCAGTTTGGTATCATTAGCGAACTTGGTGAGGGTATTATCAACACTGTTTTTAGCACAAAACCAAAACATAGCCCCATGCAAGCTTGTATGAAGAAAATTAACTCTATCCCAGCTGAAACCAGGACAGAAGGTTATAAAATTAACCATCTCAGTATGGGTACTATCTTCTATTTGTGAGCCTGGAGGTGGCTTAAATGGCCATGGGAGCAAGTTCAAATTGCGGTGTTTAAAAGATGTAATGTTCTTTGAAATTATTTTAAGATTCCAGGAAAACCCAGGGAATAGAAAAGATGGATTCTTCCATTTGTTTATGTAGATTAAGAATTTTTATGTTACTGCATGAATCAAAAAGCTACTTGTCAAGAAAAATAAATGGTGAAACCTTAAGGGTAAAAGGAGTAAAACCCATGAGACTTATGCATTCCTGGAAATTAGTTTTAAATATATTCCTGATATCAATTATTTGTTATCACTTTCTCAACTAGGTCTGTTCAAAATTTTTATTTACGCTTTCTGAAAAGCAAACAAAAAAATAATCTGACTTATAAAACAAAAAAAAAGATTAGTTTCAGGAACTTAGCAAAATTTCTGAAGTTACTTTATCTGCCTGTATATAACATATAAAAATACATTTTCCTAACAGTCTAGAATCTAATGTTTCTATCTGATAACGATTTAGGCAAAAATTAAACAGGTTATGGTGGGTTATTTTGTTGTTCTTGTTTTTCCCTCTTAAAATTTATTTATTTTTATTATTTTAAAATCACTAGATATAGCTTATCTGCTTCCTTAGGAAGAGTAATCTATTTGCAAATTCTTTCCTAAAGGTACTTTCCAATTCCTATTAACTTTAATAGCAGGATTTCCATGTATTTTAATGATAAGAGGTCATGTCTAATAACAATTTTGATAGGTATATGCCCAAGAAACCAAGTTAGTTAAAACTGATTTACTGCCTTTTAATGTCTCAACTTTTTGAAAAATCTCAGGAAAATTATCTTGTGTCCTTCAAAGGCTTATATACCTTCCAGAAGGAGGCACATTTCTGTTTGCCAGATTGAAATGCTAGGCAGTTCGAACTATTTTATCTCTAAGGTGGAATTCACCAAGCGGAAGAATGTAGTTGTGCAATGTATGGGTTATCAAGGTGACCATAAAGTGTGGTCGTATTGTTAAGGATGTCAGCTATGAGGCTGTTATTCCTCCTCTTCATTTAATCTGTCACTGAAAAATCTACATAAACATTTCATAAGAAGTTTCAGTTAAGACTAAGAACCTGGCAGGCACTCACTTTGCTATACCTAAGAAATTTCCCTAAGTTTAAAACCAAGCAGTATATATAGCTATGCAGGAAAAAAAATAATGATTCTGTGACATACTCTGAAAATAACTTCTTCATAAATTAAAATAAGAGAAATCAAGAATTTTTACTCTTTAATTCCACAGAACCATTCAAAGAATGTCACTGATCAACAAAGCAACTGAGGTGATGGGGGAAGGTGTGCAGAGGAACAAGTGAAGGCAATAGATGAGACAGGAGAACCTCAATAACCAGTTAGCAGAGACCTCTCAATATATAGCAAGACGCTTGAGTCCTGAGCCTAGTTTTCTCCACTGGGGAAGAATCTCAAAATATAGGCTTTAGTCAATGCCATTCTGAAGGACAGCAACTCATAGCCACTCTAGAAATTAAGTTTCAAAATGTGATCAAACTGTATTTTCCTTGTCAACTCAAACTCATTCAAATGACTATTCACTTTTCAGGTCATATTGCTATTTATATAATTGGCTGAAGCTACTATATACTAGTCAGAAATATTTTGATACACTGCATTTTCTTTCTTTATGACTCATGCTTCATGCCTTGATATTTATCACAGATTCAGCTGCACACTCTGACTGTTGAGTTTTTGCCTACTTTACTGATTAAACTGAATATTTTAGTAACAGAATTTACATACACACTGATTGCCCTGTGCACTTGCATTTTTTT
The DNA here is from genome assembly GCA_031468815.1 of Morus bassanus. NCBI lineage: Eukaryota > Metazoa > Chordata > Aves > Suliformes > Sulidae > Morus > Morus bassanus. The sequence goes on along the minus strand of CM062568.1, from coordinate 51,634,832 downwards.
GAAGGGAAAAAAGTAAGGAGTGATACTTTCATGGCTTTCTATGATGTATGCTCTGTCTGTCTCCCTGACGTACATGTGATTAAAGCTTGTTCAAACTCTTTACACACCTTTTTCATTTGCCAGGACTCAGATACAGTGTATTTAATTCAAAAATTTAGACCCTTCAGGAAAACGCAGAAATGAATACTTCTCTTAAAACTAAACAGGTGAGTTCCCTACTATGATGAAAGAAGAGTGATACTTGTGAAAACCTGTCTAACATCTACTGATTAGCAGACACAAGATCTACGCTGCCAGGAATCATATTCTCTTAAATTTGGGAAGACTAAAGACAATATTGTGGATGTGATATGAATGTCTATGTATAATGGCTGTTATGTAAAGCAAGCATCACATTCCTCTGTTATAAATCTTTACTTTGATGTTCATTACTGATTTCACAGTGAAGACTATGAAAGCAGGTCACTCTTTGGAACATAAAGTTATTTCTTTTTCCTGATAACTTTAATTTATGCTTTCTCTTCCATCCTTTATGTTCTCCAGTGTGTCTGTGAACATGTATATGTTCTTGATCTTATTCATGCCTTCATAGAGAAGTAAATTATTGAGCATAAGTACTCAAATTAGGATTACTTTCTTGCTCAGCTGTATTTATACCTACAGAATAATGCAAATGAGTCAGAAAAGATAGTCCTGCATCCTTGTCTGGATATACAGTGTGCTGAGTAGTCCTAGGGTACAAGGGAGTGTAACTTTTGGGGAGGTAAGAGTCTGAATCACTTATAGTTGGGGATTCTCCAGAACTAAAACCTCTTTTCTGGTCTATGACACGTTATCACACCCACAAGAAGCCCCTGGCCTTGTTTTTTATTTCACAGAAGAGGCATAGCCCCAGTGGACTCATACATGAAGTTGTCAACCCTGAAACAAAAATGGCCTTAAGTGTAACTGCTTACATGTTACACTTAGCAAAGATGGTAGCATTACTGAACATTTGTTTCAGGGGACTTCAGTAATTTAGCAAGAGTGCATTTAGTCTATAATAAAACTAATCCCTATGTTTTATGTATCTTAGTTTAAAACAAAGAAACCAAATGGAAGACATGGGAGTAACCTTTCTGATTCACTCTCAGGCTTTGGGGACAAGTTTCCATGCAAAAGTTTTGCATCCCAGAACAGAGCATTCACTTGAATGTCAATGTTTTGTAGCTATAAAAACTCTTGGAATATACATACTGTATGTATGACCACAGACTTGCTTTACAACTTCTGCTTCTATACAGATTCCAGGTAGCAGGTGTAGACCAAAATGTTATTATTCATGCATTGAGATGAAGTTAATTAATTACTTTCTTAACAGGTATCAAGAAGTAATCTTTCAAGTCTTTATCTTTTGTATCAATGTGAAAAAATTAGAAGGCAATGCATTAGAATCAATATATTAAAAATAATGAAAACAGTGCATCTGGACCACAGTATTAGTCAGATTCAGGAAGTTATAAACCAGGAAGGCCTATACGCAAGCTAATATTAGCAGTGATGTATTTAAAGCCTCAGCAACTACCCTTTGTTGTAATATCTAAGTGCACAGTTGAATCAGCACATTATGAAAAAATTAAAATGTTAGTCTATACAGCTGAATTGGCAAAAGCTATTTTTTGATTAAAAGCACCTGTCTATGCTACAAATTCATTGTAAAAATGAAATGAGTAAACAGTGAGAAGTATAAGGTGGGTTGAAAACTAGCTGAATGTTTGGGACCAGAGGGTCATCATCAGTGCCACAAAATCTACTTGGAGGCCAGTGACTAGCACTGAACCTCAGGGGTTAATACTGAGTCCAGTCCTGTTTATCCTGTTCATTAGTGATCTGGATGATGTTGCAGAGTGTAGTCTCAGAAAGATTGCAGGTCAAACTGAGAGGAGTAGCTGATATTCCAGAGGGTTGTGCTGCCATCTACAGGGACCTGGACAGGCTGGAGAAATGAACTGACCGGAACCTCTTGAACTTCAACAAGCAGAAGTGCAAAGTCCTGCTCCTGGGGAGGAACAACTCCATGCACCAATACATGCTGAAGGCCATCCATCTGGAAAGCAGCTTGACAGAAAAGGATCTGAAAGTCTCAGGGGACACCAGGCAGAGCATGAAGCGTGCTGGAGTGTGTCCAGAGAAAGGCAATGAAGCTGGTGAAGGGTCTGGAGAGCAAGTCTTATGAGGAAATGTTGAGGGAACTGGGGGTGTTTAGTCTGGAGAAGAGGAGGCTGAGGGGAGACCTTATTGCTCTCTACAACTACCTGAAAGGAGGTTGTAGCGAGGTGGGTGTTGGCCTCTTCTCCCAAGTTACTAACGATAGGACATGAGGAAATGGATTAAAGGTGTGCCAGGGGAGGTTTAGATTGGATATTAGGAAAAATTTCTTTATTGAAAGAGTGGTCAGGCATTGGAACAGGCTGCCCAGAGAAGTGGTGGAGTCACCATCCCTGGAGGTGTTCAAAAAACATGTAGACATGGCACTTCAGGGCTTGGTTTAGGAGACGTGGTAGTGTTGGGTTGACAGTTGTACTTGATGATCCTAGAGGTCTTTTCCAACCTAAATGATTCTATGATGCTATGATTCTATGAACCAACAATGTGCCCTTGTTGCAAAGCAGGCTAGTGGTACCCTCAGCTGCATTAGGCAAAGATTGCCAGAAGTTGAGGGAGGTGATCCTTCCTCCATATTTAGTGCTGGTGAGGTTACACCTGGAGTGCTGTGTCCAGTTCTGGGCTCCTCAGTACAAGAGAGACATGGACATACTGGAGAGAGTCAAACAAAAGTCCACGAAGATAATGAAGGGACTGGAGCATATCTCCTATGAGGAAAGGCTGAGAGCTGTGGCTGCCCAGCCTGGAGAAGAGGTTTGGGGGTTCTTATCAGTGTACATAACTACCTGCAGGAAGAGTACAAAAAGGATGGAGCCAGGCTCTTTTTTGGTGGTGCCCAGTGACAGGACCAGAAGCAATGGGAACAAACTAAAACACAGGAGGTTCCCTCTGAACACCAGGAAACACTTTTTTTACCATGAGGGTGACTAAGAATTGGAATAGGTTTCTGTTATGTTTATGGCTGGGATGGAGTTAGTTTTCTTCACTGTAGCTGGTGTGGTATGTTTTGGATTTAGTGTGGGAATGGTGTTGATGGCAAACTGATGTTTTAGTTGTTGCTAAGTAATTGCTAATCAGGTGCTAAGTATTGCCAGGTGGGGCTTGTACTGGTCAAGGACTTTTCTGGCTTCCCTTTCTCTACTGTGGCTGTGGCAGCTGATCCAAACTGGGTAAAGGAATATTCCATATCATATGATGTCATGCCTGGTATATTAACTGGGGGAAGTTGACTGGGAGAAGGAGCAATTGTGGCTTGGGGGCAGGTGGGTGGTTGTATCATTTGCTGGTTTTTTGGGTTTTTTTATTCACCCCCCTCCCCTGTTTTGACTATCCTTGCCTCTCTCTTTATTTTTCCTTTGCATTATATTATTATTGTTATTATTAATAGTATTACTATTACTGTTTTATTTTAATTATTAAACTGTTCTTATCTCAACCCAGGAATTTTCTTTTTTTTGCTCTTCTGATTCTCTCCCCCATCCCATTGGGATGGGGGGAGTGAGTGAGTGGCTGCATAGGGCTGGGTTGCTGCCTGGAGCTAAACCACAACAGTTTTGCAGGGAGATTGTAGAGTCTCTAAAAATACATTTAGACTTCAGTGGATACTAAAAAAAATATCTAGACACTGTCCTGGACAACTGGGTCATAATGGCCCTGCTTGAGCAGGGGAGCTGGACCAGATGACCTGCAGAGGTTCCTTTCCAACCTCAACCATTCTGTAATTCCGTGAAAAACATTCACTAATAAAATATAAATAAAATCATGTTCTAATATCTACTATTGACATCATAAATGGCTAAACAGAAAGCAAGCTAGGTTGACAGAAGGAAATGATGTGTGCCTTAGGTATATATGATAACTCACTACTTAGTAATTGTCTACTCACCATAATTAGGTGAAATGTGCTTGCAAAATTACAGTATTACTGAAATTTAATTTCTTAAGAAATAAAAATAATCTTTATTACAAAGGGAAGGGATTAAACAGTAAAGGAGAAAGAGGAATCTAACTTTGATATCCTTGTGAAACTCTTATAACTATAGTATTTTTAGGAGTTTAAGAGCTCTAAAAATGTCATACTACAGGATGGTTCCCAAAAGACACTAAAGGAAATAACTTGTACTGAAGTCATTCCTACAGTGTTTGATCATACAGTCTAACTTCTGATTCATACAGCAGTATATCCCAAGATTCTAGTCACCTTATCTTTTCACGTTAAAGATCCTAACTGAGAGAGGAACATAGGATTTCTATTGGTAGGAACAAACACAGGAGGAGAAGGTAGTTTAGGGAAGACTATGAAGATGGACAGAGAAAGAAAGTTTTTGGGGCGTTTCCAATCCACCTGGAGTTTGGAGGTATTGAAGCACAAGCCTAGATTTGAAAGCCTTAGAGATCTCATAATGTCTTTCCACATTAAGTGGCAGATATTCAATTAACAGGGCTTTCACTTGTTACTTGAGCATGCTGTGCACATAATGCCATGACAAATCAGTAAGATATAGGTAGCGTGAAGAGTATTAAGAGCCTTTGCATTATTTTCATTAAGAGGTAAGTAGGTCTCATTTTTCTATATCTATATCTTTTTATTCTATTTTATTATTGTTTTTCATGGCTGAGGAGAGAATTCCATGCCTAAAGAAAGGAAATAAGAGGTCAGCATTATTCAGATGAGCATGTCTGTATTGGTACAAAAGAACTACAAAAATCTGCACATTAGATTGGAGTTGCTTTAACAGTACAATGAAAGATGAATGACTGTGTATCATGATTTAATGAATACCTGACTGAGGAAGCATATGAAAACAGCATGAGCAGAATTTAGAACAAAGAATTGTCTCAATAGGATATTAGTGATAAAAACTCTGCTGCTTAGGAGTGAGACAGAGATGAAGCCTCATACTAATCACAACACAATACTGCCAATATGGACATTAAATCTTTTCTTTTTCAATTCCAACCCATAAAACTTTACATTCCAGTTGAGTAATAAAACCAGACTTGTTTTGAAGAGCTGTCCTATGTCTCCTCATAAATCTGCTGCATGTAGAGGTCCCAAAGTAGCAAAGTTTCTGATAAAAGTTTTAAGTACTTTTGGAATTGCTATTATAACCATAGTGAGAAACGCTGATGTACAGATGAAAGCTCACTTCCTGAACAATGGACATGGCTCTATTTCCACTGGTCAGAGATACAGTCAAGTTTTCATTAACTTGAAGCAGAATTTTACCCCAGAAATATTGAGTGTGTTTAGCAGACTATTCAATCTTTACAACAACAGGGAGACAGTTGGGGAAAGAATCATTTGTTTATTAAAAACTAAATATCTTGAAACATTTTTATTATATGCTAATATCTTCATTTTAATAATGTTTTTTCATTCCCAATGAAAATTATGTTACCCACTTGAAAAATGTGTCTATATAAATATTAAGGTTTTTAAATATGTAACAAAATGTAGCAGCTTAGGGCGGGAAGTTAGGCTTAACATTTCAGTAAAATATGTTATAATTTTTAAACTATAAAGTGAAATAGTTACTTACCAAAGACATAGAGGTTAGAGTTACACTTGGAGAATGTTACAGAGTTTGACACAGAACTTACAGGAATGTAATATGATACCTCATTCTGAATTATCTTCCCCTGCTGTGTGAAGGAAGGAAAAGAAACACCAGACCATGTGATGCTGCTAAGCTCAATATGTGAAGAGGACCAAGAGAAGTATAGGCTGGGACAGGAGAAACTTGCACTCACACACACAGATGCACACACACTGGTACAGTTAACAGAGACATTCCCCAATCACCAAACTAGCGATTTGGTACAGCCCAGCCTGCAGCAACAGGGCACTCTCTCTGGATATTTTCTGTGTAAGTCTCTGGGCAGGGCTTGCCACCAACACCTTGGGTATTGACACAGTATCACCTGTTGATCCATAGCCCATACCAAGGCTCATTGCACTAAATTCTTGTTTGCATAGACATGTCAGCTACAGCTCATTGCACTCAGTTCCTCAACTCTTGATAAAGGCTAGGTTATGATACTCCTGTGACACAGCACACTGTTGAATAGTAATGCAAAGGGAGTATCTCCATACACCAAATCCTCTGTGCTACTTACATGTATTGCTGTCCACATGAAAGAAATAGCAGTGCAGAGATCATAAGCGTTTTAGTCAGAACACTGACTATGTCTACTCTTTCAGTAAAATTAGTTAGTCGTGTGGTCCAACTACTAAGAAATTACCTATGTCCAAGATTTTAAATTCTCAAGCCCATCCCATTTAGGGTGGATATTTGAAAATTGTCTATTGGAAATAGGCCATGCGTTATGCCAAGCCTTGGACCAAGCTTGGAATTTGTTTGGGACAGTGTTAATTGGCACATGACAGTTTTATATGAGAAACTCTTTTAATATTTTAACCACATAAATTACCAGTTCCAGTGACAGTCTCAATGCGAACATTCCCTATCACTTTAAATTCATTAGTACAGAGGTAGACCCTGCATAAGTACATACATGAAAAATCAGAGACATGGAAAAGTATGTAAGTGGCAGGGATCAGATAGAATGAGCTGTAGAAATCATCTGAAGGGTACTCCATATAGTAGATTAATTCTAGTTATCCCTTTAAGAGTCAGTCTAGAATGAAACACAGACAGCTGAGTAGCTGTTCAACTCTGTCTACAAGTTAATACTCCTTTATCTTTACCTACAAAGGAAAACCCTCCACAGGATATTTAATCCACCACCATGGATTTATGGACTCAGACATGGATTCAAATCAGTTCTAAGCTCTACAATTCTCATACTGTATGAAATTAATGATAACTATTGCCTGACTGATTTGAAGATAAATTTGGGTTTTTTGTTACAGCTAGTGTAAAGCAGAGCTGAGCTTATCTACTTCTAGCAGAGTGAGACAGGCTTGTGAAGAGAGGATAGAATCTGCATTGCTTTTGTAAAGATCGTACTGTGTTCATTGAGCACAATGCCTGTGCTGTAGGCTGCAGCTTTCCTTTCCACAAGATACTGAAGAGATTACTTAGATACTATTCCAATGCCTGGAATATATTTTCTAGCTGATAAGACATTAAATATCAATCTACAACTATATTCTGTAGTGATTAGAAGCAAACTGAGAATGTTCATCTGAACTGAGAATGTTCAACAGTGAAGAGTCTGGGTCATACAGTTTACATGCTATGATTATGCTATAAATACTGAGACACCAGTTCTGAATGCAGGCTAGAGGGGAATCTGTGTGTTAGGCACTGTGATTAAACAATTTTTGAAGGAAAAAAAACCACAGTAACAACAAAGAGAAGAAGCCTGTGTGAGAAAACGCGAGGCATTTACCCTCCATGTCTTTTGAAGTTCTCTACGATATGCAAGATGTTATTTATGTTTTCTGTATTGTGTTTAATTTAATGGGAAATGATGTGATGGACTTTACTTGAAAGTTATCTTGAAGATCTACAAAGATAAAACAGAAATCTGGATTATCCTTCAGCAAGGACTTAAGCTAAATTGTATAATGAAATACAATGCTATAGTTTCACATAATATCATCTCAGCATCTTTCTTTCCTCCTCTGTCCCTTGCAGCTGTTTCTCCTGTGTATTCATAAATCTGCTGCTCCAGCACAGTATTGTTTATCTTTTAAAAATCTGTTGAGATCACTGGTTTAGTAAGCTGAGGAAATAGTAATAGATCTTTAAAAAATATTTTTGATTCATTAGATACTGTACCTCAGGTTGATTTTTTAATGCAGGTGCAGAACAGGATAAAAATGTACAGATTCTTTTTTTGCTAGTAATCCTCGCTCAGGGACTAGCTGCAGTTGAAGCCTTCTTCATCCTCAGAGTTCCCCATTAGTGTCCTCTGAGGAATGTTCAGTCCCCAAGGACTGAAGGATCCTTGGGTCCTGAAGGACCTTTGTCCTGAAGTCCCCATAGGGTCATCAAGAAGCCCTTGAGGCATAAAGCTTCCTAGAGATCTGAAGGGAGAGCAGGGTGATTCTATAATCTGAGCAGTGCAGTGGCTAAAAGTAATAACATAGTGCTTGATCAGCCTTTCACACTCAGACAAGCTGTAGGAGCAGGTGTTGCAGGGTCTCAGATTTGCAAAAGCCAGATTTCTTAAAACCTCGTTTGCTGAATCTGCCTTTTCTACCATAAGATTAATTGCTTCAACGAAACAGAGAGAAACAGTGCATGGTGCATCATGAACCATGTTACAGCTTGTTTGAAAGTCAATAAGTACAGATTTTTAACTGAATGGGATTGTTATGCTGATAATTTATTTATATATTTCCAGTGTCAATAAAATGAAGAAACAGAGACTGTCTTCACTACAGTGAAAATCAGAGTGAAAGCACTTCATTCCTACTTTGCACCCCTGTGAGATACAATACAAGGTACAGAACAACACAAACCAGTCCGAAGTGCATATATCCTCATTCTCCCATGAGACTTTACAAGACCCTTTATCTTCAGCTATGTATGCTTTTTGCTATAATGAACATGGTATATTGCTATCCAGTTATTTTGCTCCTGTTATCAAAGCAGCATTTTTTCCCTCTCTTTTCTTTTGCTGACTGTAGAGTAATTAAAAACTGCTAGTGAAACTTAGGTAGGGATTCAGTCTCAGATTAAGCTGTCTGCATGTAAGTGGCTACATACTAGTCACATGGACCCTGGAGTCTAGGCCACATTATAGTCAAAACATAATACAGCAAAGAAGCCTATGGAATGATTATGGTGATAAGCAGTAGGTGTATGACTCAGCTACTTAAATATACTGCAGTGGGTTAGGACGTCCAAGATATCTGTATGGTGTTGGCAGGCACGACACAAGATGCAGAGAGGACTTACATTCTTCTGGAGTGGCAGCTGGATGCCAGGGAGGAGCAGAGGACTATTCAAACAGCACTAGATGCCAGTGTTCACACAGCTAAATCAAGCCCCTACTGGATATAATGCCAAATGAGAAAAATTGTTCTCACATAGGCATCAGTGTGTGAGAACCCCACCTGCCAGTGTCTTGACCTAAACCTTGTTAGGCTGTGAGATAAAAGCTTGTCTCCACAACCACAAAGGAGCACAGAGAAGCAATGGCAGATGGAGGAACCCAAATAGTAGTCTTTGCTCCTATGCCTATCACAGGAGAGCAATCAGCCCTTAAAAGGTCCATCTTTACAAGCCCAGAGGAGCACAAGGGCACAATGGCAGGCAGGAACACAAATTAAGAACTCAGAGCAAGGGACACCATCGAAAGAAGAAACAAAGGCAGGGAAAGGGATGGATTTAGCTGATTTGGGGAGGGACAACAGTGGGAAAAGGGAGTGGTAAGGGTATAACAAGCGTTAGCCATGTGTAGCCATTTGCTGATTGGTGCACTTGTTTGACCATGTTCTGTGACTGATCAGCAGAGTCTGTCCTATCTTCTTATTAAATTCCTAATTCTATTCCTGTGTGAGGGACTCCCTATTCACTCTGTGTGTGTGTGCACGAGTGTATGGGGGTTTGAGTGCAAGTAACTGGAGTCAGACCATGGGTTGGAGGGCCCACATATCTGTGGTGCAAGCAACTGAAACAAATGTGGGTCTGGGTGCCAGCAGCTGGGCTGGGACTCTGGGCTGGAGGGCCCATATGGCTGGGTGCTAGAGACTGGAGAGACCAGAGTGAAACCAAGTGCCAGCCACTAGGGTGGGACAAGGGGCCAAAGGCCTGTGTGTTTGTGGTGCCAGCAACAAGAGAGGGTGCAGGTGAGGGAGTGAGTGTGTGATCATTAGCAAAAAAAACCCCAAACTAACCTATGAGTAGATGAAGTGGTCTAGGAGCTAGAAGTGTCTCTAAAAACAGGACCATGAGGTTGCTGCTGGGGATGAGGGGAGTCCCAGAGGATTCTGGATGTGTGTGTGTGTGCATAAATATACATTCTTACCAATGGCTCTCTATGCAGCTCAGCCAGAGCTGGTGTTGTTGCTGTCTGTTCTTGTGAGCACTCCGTGTGTCTGTGATCTGTGTGGCTGGATGTGTATATAGGTATACATGTGTTGTATATGTGTTCTCTGCATGCCTGTGTCTACAGGAGCTATGTCTTCAGCCTTGCTATTGGCTAGACCTAGGGGTATGGAGGTGCAGCACTCTCACCTCTTTTGGGCTGTCAGATCCCACAGAATATATTTTCCTCTAACAGTCGGCATCTGACAAAGCTGATTCCTACCCTTACAGTATTTCATAGGATTTTCTAAAGTCTAATTTACAGTGATGTGTCCACAACCTTTACCAGCATTAAGAAAAGCTGCCTGAGTTTTTCCGAGTTTTGCAAAAGATTCATAAGCAGGTCTTTTTCATTCAGTTTAATTGCTGTCTCTCAACACAGAAGTGAAATGAAAGATATTGTCACAGCATTTGGGTTTGATCTATATTATTTATAATGTGAGGGGGTTTTCTGTTGGGTTTTTTTGTTTGTTTTGGTTGTGTTGGGGTTTTTTTTCCACCAGGTTTTTAGTCTTGCAACATCTTCCTCTGTACCAGTGTAAAAAGAGAGCAGAACCAGTCAAACCTTACTTTCTTCTACATATTAAAAGCTGTGCGTTAATTTTCTTCCATGGAAAGTAAACAAGTTAGAAAACTGTACAGAAATAATTAATTTGTTTATACTACCACCTTCAGCTTCAGCTAAAGAAGAGCTTGTGGAATAGTGCAACAATTTCCTGAAGGAACTGACAGGCATTCAGTTTTAGTGCTCTGAATGGAACAACACAGCAACCTGTCTGAGAAGGCATTTTCCCAAAATTGTTAGTACTAAAGAGGAAAGCAACCATAAGAGTATTTAAACAGTAACCAGGGAATTACATACAGATTTTTTGCAACAGAGAAGTCAGCTTGAAAATCAATACAAAGAAAGTACAGAAGTTTATGATGGGGGATAGAGAAGAAGGTAACACATCAGTAGTCCACACCTGGCTTGACACTGCCATCAGTTGCCCCATGGCAGCAGGACCTCCAATAAGAACAGTCAGAGCTGTCTGTCAGTCAGACTTTGTAAGTAGACTGCATCCAGCTAGTAGCCTCAAAATGAGAGATGCAACAAGTACAGACTTCACCTCAGGTAACTCATGGGGGATTTCCTCCCAGACATATGAGATAGATATAGAGCGAGATCACCACTCTCTCCCAGAAAAGGTGTAACTAAGTAGGGGAACTTACACCACAGGGAAGGGGGATGTGCATCCACATGCCCTGTGGAGGGTGTATGTATGTACATAACTGTGGATGTGTGGGGGGATTAGAATGCTTTGGTATTAGTAATTAAAAGGTGTTTAGAAATGTATAGGAGTTTACTGACATTTTGTAAGTGTCTTGTATGTACCTTATTGCTGATATCGATCTTGAACATACGGTTCACTGATCAGCAGTTGAGTGTCATTAATAAATCAATAAACTACTTTAATGCCTGATTGGATTTAAACCATGTGCAACAGTTTGTCCCTGTGACACACTCCAGCAAGCTCTCTTTGGATCACTAAAACTCTTGGCCCAGCCAGAACAGTGTCACAATTTGGTAGATAATATTAAGAAGAGGTCACATTGGCAAATTTTTCATGAAAGAAGAACTTCAGGTTATCCCAAAACAATATCAGCAGCCTGCAAACATTAAATCATTGCAATTTGAACACAGAATTTTCTTTTGTATCTGTCTGGAAGGCAACCTTCCATAAAACAACCCTACCACAAATACAATTGGCACCCTACTGATGGTCTAAAATGCCCACTTCAGTTTCTAGTTGCCTCTTAAATCAGTAGTGCAATTCAGACTGGCAATAGATAGGTAGAGGACCAGTCCTAGCGACAGACAAAGAGCAGCTCCTCCCATCTATCCTCTTTTTGACTGTGTCCTGTTTGCCTCCTCTTTCCTCCCTTTTTCCCAACAATAGCACTAGCAGCTTCCATTACTGTACAGGTCAATTTGATCTGATCCCTTTATTTTGCTTCATGTCCTCTTCTTACTTCAGAGCTAGCAAAAAAGTCTTCCTGCAACACAGGGGGAAAAAAAATCATAGGATTTTAGGCACATATTGTTGAAACTTGACAAAGATATCCAAACCTAAATTGATATAAATATTGCTATTATCTGACAAAGAAAACCGTATTTACAGTATGAGTCTTATCAGAACTACTTAATAACACCTATTTCATATTCAGCCTCTTTTTCTTTCAGAGAATATTGTTCTTGCTAAATTATAACTACCAATGTGCTAGAAAAGCTGCATATACAGTATATGATACTTTGAGATTATGTCTCAGCAGTGGCTTCCTACAGGCAGTAGCATGGAGTGCTTTGGATATTAAAGAGGAATAGAAGGTAAGTGGGATATGACTGCTACCAGCTGCTCCATGACAAAGGTTTTTGATCTTTTATTCTCACCAATGCTTCTTAACCACACAAAATATGTTTCAGAGAGATGTAGCAGAGCATAATGTGGCTATAGTGGCTTGTTGAACCACTAGGTGCAAATTAAAACTTTGTGGCAAAGTCATGTATGTTCAGTGAAGAAGAGTCTTTTGGCTATACCTGAGATAATTGCTTAGACACCCTCAAACTCTGAAAAAAAATTGCTTGTCTTATTGCAAGCATTTCAGTTAAAAGTGGGACTACATGTATCGGTATTTTTTTCACTGTGAGACATACAATATATAGAATTCAAAATGCAGATGTTCTATACAAGTATATCAAAACAACTAAACCCACCCAACTCCAGTGATTCTTCAAGCTCATTGAGATGTCTCTAAGGCAGGAAAAAAAAGGTCAGACAGGTTCAAAGCACCACATTCAATATTTAAATCCTGTCCCTCCTCCCGGTAAGTCCAATTTAAAATAAACTAAAAAAAAAACCAGATATTTTGATAAATACTGTAGTGATATAAAGTGGAAAAACAAGTGCTAAGACTAGTACTTGATAAAATTATTGAGAGATTTATCTCTTAGTAGTAAGCTTGCTTTATTCAATTCAGCTGTTATTTCCCTATTCCACAAATACCTATCCCTCAAATAACTTACCACTTGACAATATAAATAAGATTGACTAAAAGTCATTGAATTAGAAGAGATGCTTTACTGTGTTAATGAAAAAAATCAAACTAATTAAGGTTTCACAAAACATCCTATTAGCTTGACTTGAAAGAACAATTCCATTTCTTCTGAATGTCCACTTACTGGGCTTGTTGACAGATAGGCAAATAAAATCTTCAAATCTATTTTATTTGACATGAGGGGTGTAGGGGAAAGACAGTGAAAATGGTGTATTACATATAAGAAAGGGCCACTCTGCAGCTTTTTCCACTATGTAAATGAGTAATTTTCTATATTGTTCACAGAATGTCAACCACAAGGGTATTTTTAGTGTGAGCACTCCACATTCAGGTTTAATGAATGATGTAAATTAGTTTAATACTTTTTCTGCCCCAGAAGGCTGCAGTTTTGTAAATCTGACATTATTTATGCCCTTAAAACACTGTAACACAACAGTTCACATAATCATAGAAAAACGTAGGCTGAAAGAGATCTCTGAAGGTCACCTAGTCCAACCTTCTACTCAGTTGTAAGTCTACCCCTCAAGATGACATCAGATTGTTCAGGACTTTATCCAAAAAATTTCTTAGGATGGAGATTCCACATCCTCTTTGGACAACTTGTTTCAGTGCTTAGCCACTCTCATTGTGAAGAATTGCTTACTTACTGCCTCTTGTGATTTTCCATGCTGCAGCTTGTGACTGTCTGACTTCTGCTCTGTGCCTGTGAGAAGAGTAGAAGAGTATGGCTCTGTCTTCTATATAATCTCTCTTTAGATAGTGGAAGACTGTAAATGCTCCAATTGACCTTTTTCCTTTTCCCTTCCCTTCCCTTCCCTTCCCTTCCCTTCCCTTCCCTTCCCTTCCCTTCCCTTCCCTTCCCTTCCCTTCCCTTCCCTTCCCTTCCCTTCCCTTCCCTTTCCCTTTCCCCTTCCCCTTCCCTTTCCCCTTCCCTTTCCCTTTCCCCCTCCAGGCTAAATGAACCCACCTATCTTAGCTTCTTTTGTACTTGCTTTAACCATCTTAATGGCCCTCTGCCCTGGTCCCTTCAACTCTCTCTTGTATGGTGGATACTAAAACTGGTCACTGTAATTCAGATGTAGACTCAGAAGTGCCTAGCAGTGGGGAATATTCATTTCCCTCCATTCAGTCTGTATGCGTGGTTATGCTCATGAAGGGCAACATACAAACATGACTGCTTGTTCTGTGTGTCTGTGAGCACTTTTTGAGTGCTATGATCATAAACCAAGCTAGCAACAAGAGTTATAAAGTGGATGAATTTTCCTTTCAACAGAATGGTTAGTATAAATTCTTGCATAAAGCTACCTCTCCCTTTTCTCCAAAATACTGTGAACTAGTTTAACAATCTCACTTTAACTCAGATACAAAAAGTTATTTGACCCTTACAAAGTCCAAGAACTACAAGGGATACACTATTTAATTTTTGAGCAACAGTATTAAGCAGTATATTATAATATGTTGAAAAGAAGAATCAGAAGGCTAACAGCCCTACTCTGAAAAGCAATTACTTTCTTTAGTGTTTTAAAGACAAAAGTCAATAAGATCTCTGTGTATTCAAGCATTTTCCTTTTAGTGAATGTAATCTTTTATGAAAAAAATTTTGAAAACAAGAAGATGAAAACAAATAAACTTTTTTAATTGAAGTGTTAGAATTTCACAGTAGAATACAAACATCACAAGATATATTCAAACAAAAGCTGTTACATTGGAAAAAATAATGCTTGCTCTCCCCATCTCTTTCAACAACACTTGAACATTATGTACCCTTTTAGAAATGTTTATCTATAGTATTGTGGGTGCCATTTATCATGATGTGATGTGCCTTCCAAATAAGAATGAAGCTCTGCAGAAAAAGCTAATGTTATGTATTGATGCCACATTACGAGGCCCTGTCTCCAAGCTGTCAGGAAAACTAATAAAACAGCTAATACAGTACACTTTCAGAATAATTGGCTTTGAGTATAAATGTTAAGGACACTTCAGCTTAGTAAGTAAAAGAATCATCTTGTCACTAAAATAGGAAATTGAAGTAAATAATCATCTACTCAATGTAGATTAGAGTAGAAAAAATATTTATGCTGAAGTAAACTACAAAAGGGTTCCTTGCATTCAAAGTTAAATTCAACAAATACACTAGTTAACAGTTTTATAACTCTAACAGACATTTTAAACTGAGTCAACAACTTTAATAACATTACAAAATAGCAAAAGTCCCATACCTGTGATATGCTGAGTAACCTCATTTCTCACTGAAGTCAGGGAAGGTAATGACATTCAAAATATTTGCAGATTCCATTTCTAGTACAGATGTTGCATCATGAACCCAAGGAAATAGATTAAGTATTTTTATACTTATAGTCACAGAAGTTTCATGCAAGTTCCACATACTTTTGTCTTACAAGTTTGAATGAATGTTTATTAACCTTAATTCAAAAGTGCCTATTTGGATCCTATTCTAGTTAAAAAAAAACCCTTTCCTTTAATTCTAGATTAATGTTCACCTCTGCAATAATCATACAAAGCCAGTCAATAACATTAATTCTTGGATCAGATTCCCTGATACTCCATAGCAAATTTGTAATGGTTCATTGCAAAGAGATCATAAAGCTGAATCATTAAGTTCCTGAGGATTCCCTATAGAGTTACTGTAATGGTGTATATTTTGGGTATATGCCCAGAGAAGGTTCCCTCATAAAATGGGGTTAGTTAAAGATATCTTGCTGCCAGAATAAACTTATGGGCTGTGAGCACAAACTCAAATTGAAGTAACCTTAAGGTAGGTGACGTTATATTCATGACTGGATTGAACAGGCAACCAGTTACCACTCAGGCCTAGCAAAACAAAGCTAACAGATCTTGTCACATAAGTAGAAGTGGTCATTTTATGTATTCTTTTAAATTATGTTGCAACTTAACGGAATTGAAATGGCAAAACATACTTGCCACAATGAATCCAGGGTCTAATTCATAATATAATAGTTAGTAAGACATCCAAAATACTTGTAACTCTTAATAACATAACAGCTACTGTTAGTAATTTAACCTCAAAATAAAAGATCAGTACATTCATTATCTTAAAGAACAACCTTATTATTTTCTTTGAAATGTACAGAAAAGTGGAAAAAGTGTTATCACTTCTTCTGGTTTCATTGATTCACATTTTCACTTTGTAGATTTCAAGGAGTTTTTTACCTGCTCTAAATTCCTTCTATATCCTTCAACATTTCCATCAGTATTTCTGAGAACATTAGCCTGGTGGATTTTCTTTTCTTTTATTCGAGTTCTTTAATTTTTGTAATATTATGTCTTATTGTTGGTTTTCTCCTGTCCCAGTTCAAAATGTCCAAAGTTTATTAATCTTTGACAACATTTTTAGCATTGTTTTCTAGTTTATGAATCATTCATCTACTGCTCCTAACATTTTTTATATATACACACATATATACACACATATAAACATATAAATAAATATATACCTGTTTCTATATATTTGAATTAGATTCTAATTGTCATACATATAAGAGTACAGACTTACTCTGGCTATCTTCATCTCTGTAGCAAGCCTAAGCTAAAACTTTAAACTCCATCTATCAAAATGGAGAAAGATAAACACTTCCACAAAATTAATGTTTAACTTAAAAGTTAAATTGTGAAGGAATAAGATTTATTACAAACAAAAAATCAGTTTTTTAATGTTTTGATATCTAGTCTCCCTTTCAAAATTAAACTTGTGCTTAATTTCCCCAATTTACAATAATCTATTTATATTTGATAAGGATTTTCCCTTCTGAACTGGAACACTTTCTCTATTTATGTCTTGTTTCCTTAATAGAGCAGTTCATACAAACTCCTTGCTCTCAGCTGGCAGACTGAAAATTTCTGTTAAGTAACTGAAAATTTCATTGTTTTCAAGTGTTATTTTCAGCTGGTGACTGGTGCTTCTTTTTATGTTTTTGGTTGGTGGTTTGTTTTTTTTTTGGTTTTGTTTTTTTTTTTTTCTGTTTGCCAGATGTTAAACTGGGTTTTGAATCAGCTTTAGCTGGCCTGTGTTTTGAATGAAAAGTTCTAATTACTGTGATTTTTAAAAACCCTTCTGGTGTGTCAGTTTCAAAACCGTGAAGCACAGAAGTGCTATCAGCTTCCTTGTTTCTCATTCTTGTTCTTTTTCAAAAGGGAAATGGTTTAGAAGAGGGAAAACTAGACTACTCAAAGTAGCTTCTGATGGTGGTATAGTTGATATCAATTCATGTGCATGGAAGAGATATATTGCCAAGTCAGATGTTTTGTTCTTAGAATACTGATCAAATCTGCTGAAAATGTTGCAATGTTATTGATAGTACTCTGGGGAACTGTAAAGTTCCACCAGCTATGGAAACCTCTATAGGCATATAGAGATCATGCTACTGCATCAAACCATTGAACAAATAGCCCAACAGTAACAGATGGTAGGAAACCTGAAGTAGGCTAAAATCAAGTGACCGTCCATGTAAATTTCCAAAATAAATTTATTCTTTAGTCCTGAATAGTTTGTTGCTGGAACTTGTCTACATTAACACAGCCAGGCTTTTTATTTTACTTGTTTAAAAAGAGATGGAGGTTGCATGCTTGATACACAAATGCCCTGCCCCAGAGCAGCAAAGGTCTCTGGGCTCAGCCCCTTGCTTTCCTGTTGAAGGACGGTGAATAGATAATTTTCTGGAGTTATGGCATGAGAAGGAAAAAAAGGGAAAAATTTTCCTCTGGGACTAAATAACGACACGTTTTCCTCTAAAAAGACATATGATGTAGAAATCACCTGGCTAAACTGGCATTCTCACCAACTTAGTCTATCCTTTTTACTTTTACTCCTTGGAAATACTGAAACAAGGAATATGGAACAATATGGAACAAGCTCGGAGCTGCTGTGGCATGATTTTTCATAGTACTGTGGCTACTTTGTGATGTATCTTGTTATTATCATGTGCTTCCTTAAGTTACATTAGTCACTTGTTTTTCTGAGCTGGTTTGTTGGTCTCTACTAAATAAGTATTTTCTCCATAATATAATCTCTATAAAAACTGAAAACATGTACTTTCATGACCTTGTAAAGAAATCTGATGTTTAATCAGAAATAACTAATCTTGAATTTGGTAGGACTCATGGATTGTGCAAGTGACTAACCTCTCCTTTTGTCCAAAAGTAAGCCAGTCTCTGCCTGATGGTGATTATGACAATACCTTTCCCTCTTTACCCTCCCACAGTAGTGATATAATTTTATTAACTGTTAGAAGTGGTTTTACTCTGAAATAGATGGGACTCAGAGGTCCTTTCTGCCTTTGGTAATGTTATTTCATAATTATTCACCTAAGGGTTTTTTTGCAATGTCACCTAAAATAACTGAGCAATGTATGACCCATGTTACCTGTGATCTACCTGCTCTCTTTGGTGGGAAGTTTGGCAGGGAGAAAGAGGATCTCCAATGCAAAGCAATGAATCTGCTGGTAGAATCAATCTGTTCCCATCTTTTGTAGGTGCTCTGCTGACTATCCTCATCATTATTAAATATGTGACCTGGTCTAGGATCCTTCTTACTTTCACATCCTGCAGAAACCTTAAGCCAATCTTCAGGTCCCCTGCTTTTTGAGGTAAAATGTTTCCTGCTAGTCCTTCTGGTGGTTTTCATTCAAATGGTGGCAGGTTTATTATCGTGTTTTCCAAGAGCATTTATAGGCTGCTAGGCACCCTCTCAAGAATTAAAATGATTTTAAGGGAAGCTGAGGTTTGAGTTGATCTTGCTTTATAGTGACATTTAAACTTTCTTTGTTTTAAACTCTCTTCAAAGGAATGAGGAAATTAAGTCAGGTCACTTTTTGAACTCATAAATATCACTTACACACCCACCTCCTGTAGTTCAAGGAAAAACAGCAGGTATTTTGAAGACAGGGTGCCTTTGACTAAAGGAACAATCAGAAGTTGGCTGAATGTGCCTCACTGGTCATTTCAATACTTGGAGACCTGGGTTGTCTCGCAAATGTGAAACTAGCTAACATTTATCATGAAATGTTTCATACTAATTTATTTTTTTGGTATTTCAGCATTATACATCACTGTAGAGGATTTTGAGCTATGAAATAATATGCAATATTTTGAAATTATTTGGGTATCAGGGATTTTACAGTAAAAACATATTTCCTTCTGTCACACAGTGTTACACAATATGAAAATGTGAAGTAACTTGATGCTGAAAAAAACAGTGGAATATTTTCTGCTGTTGGGCATACATGGATTTTCTACCTAGAGCAAAGCCTTAGACTGCCTTCAAGGAATATTTCCTTCAGGTATATCTCATGTTATTGTCTGCTGCTTGACAGTGAACAGTACAATGCCTGTATGTCATGAAAAATAATAAATATTGTAACTACTTACAATTTTTGTATCCTTTCTTTTGCACTTCAAAGGCATTACTGAATTTATTATAGGTTGTGAACCGAAAAGCAATGACTAAAGCAGATATTAACAAAACCAAAATGTAAAGCCTCGTTCTTCATCTAAACTGTTTCTGGAACTTAACACTTAACACCAATCTTACTGTTGAAAGCATTAACAGTTTATCTGGTTTAAATATAGTAGGAAGATAAAATGAATGGTAAAGCTTTTCCTTAACAGTGTTGAAACAGACAGTAAAATTTACTGAGGTCATTTCCTCCTAAGAAAACGTTCATTAGAAAACATAAGTTTATATATATAAAGCAACCATGGGAAATTTAAACGTAGTGAAGCCAGAAGGAACACTTATTTGGTGAGGAGAACAGTGGCAGCAATGGTTAAGTTCCATGGCTAAGCATGTGCTGAAGAGAAAAGGGGGGTTCCCAGAGCCTGGGAAACCCACGGGGGTGCAGAGAGACCTGGTGAAAGCCTGCAGATCTCCTGAGTGGGCCTGATGCGGCAGGGGCGTTGCCAGGAACAACCAAGGGAAATTTAAGTGGCCCCTAGGGAGCATGACGACCAGGAACACAGCAACCAGGACAGGCAAACAGAGCGTGGCATGTCAGCCATGGCGTGGTGTGTCATAGTGTGGCAGTTTGTGTGGCAGTTCGCATAGGTAGGACATGTAGGGAGGGCTCTGCCACTTCAAACGGAGGCTGAAACCCACTTGCAAGGAGCTGAGAACAGCAGGAGCCATAGTATACACCTGGCAAAAAGCTGTGCCCCTACCGTCCCCCACAGCCTCTCCAGCTGCAAGAACTGATGCAGCCATCCAAACAGAGCTTTCAAAGGAACATGCAGCCATCTAGGTCCCAGGCTGCAGGGTGTGCCTGAGTTTCAGCTCAGAATGTGATGGCAGCAGTGCTCTCACCTGTGGGAGATGTGCCCAAGTAAAGGAGCTGCTCAGCCTGGTGACAGAGCTTTGGGAAGAGGTGTCCAGGCTGAGGAGTATCAAGGAGTCAGAGAAGGAGATTGACTGCTGGAATGGTATTCTACCATCCCTGAGACAGATGCACCAGCCAACCATGGCACAAGAGAAAAAGGACCCTTTACCCCCTCACCACCAAGCAGAAGAAGGAGACCCAGGAGACGGGGGAGAATGGAAGCAGGTTACTGCTTGGGCTGGCAGGCGAATCCATCTCAGCCTGCCTCACCTTCCCGGGTGCCTGTACACAACAGGTATGAGGCCTTGGAATTGGACAGGCAGAAAACTGATGGTGTGGATGAAGGTCCTTCTGGGATGAAAGGGTCATCTAGGTAGCCTAACCCCCACATCACAACCACTCAAGAAAAAAAGGGTAGTTGTCATAAATGACTCCCTTCTCAGGGGAACAAAGGGTCCAATATGCCGACCGGACCTAACCCACAGGGAAGTCTGCTGCCTCCCTGGGGCCAGGGTAAGAGGCGTCACTAGGAAACTCCTGAGTCTGGTAAGGTCCTCAGACTATTACCCACTATTGGTTCTTCACGTCAGAAGAGAATAAGTAGCAAAGAGAAGCCCAAAGGCAATCAAAAGGGATTTCAGAGCCTTGGGGTGGTTGGTTGAAGGTTCAGGTGCTCAGGCAGTATTTCCTTTGATCCTTTCAGTAGCAGGGAATAATACTGAATGGAACAGGCAGACCCAGCTGATCAACATGTGGCTCCAAGGCTGGTGTTATCGGCGGAACTTTGTGTTTTTCAGTCATGGGATGGTCTGTTCATCACCAGATCTACTGACATCTAATGGGATGCACCTTTCTCAGAAGGGGAAAAAGATTTTTGCCTAGGAGCTAGTAGGGCTAATTGATAGAACTTTAAACTAGATTGGAAGGGGGAAAGGGACAATACCAGGCTACTCAGTGACGAGCAGCAGGATGGCATGACAAAGTTGGAGGAGCTGCATGCTAATGAGATTCTTCAGACTGCTACACATGGTGATGGGCACAAGGAACTGCTCTTGAAGTGTTTCTACACAAATGCATGCAGCATGAGGAACAAGCAAGAGGAGCTGGAAGCCTTGGCCCAGTCCCAGAGATATGACACTATTGGCATAAGTGAAATCTGGTAGGATGTTTCCTGTGACTGGTGTGCCATGATGGATGATTGTAGGTTTTGCAGGAGGGATAGGTAGGACAGGTGAGGCAGGAGGGTGGCATTGTATGTAGTGGAGGAGCTGAAAAGCACAGAGCTTGTAGTTGGCGATGGCACAGTTGAGTGCCTCTGGGTAAGGATTAAGGGACAGACAAATAAAGCGGATGTTGTCATGGGAGTCTACTATAGGCCACCCAGCCAGGACGATGACACTGGTGAGTTATTCTTTAAGGGACTAAGGGATGCCTCTAGGTGATCTGCCCTTGTCCTTATGGGGGACTTCAACTTGCCAGATGTCAACTGGGAATAGCACACAGCTGGGACAAACAGGTCTAGAAGATTCCTAAATCATCTGGACAATAACTTCTTGGTACAGGTACTAAGGGAACCGACCAGGAAAGGTGCCTTCCTCAATTTGTTGCTTGTTAACAGAGGGGGCCTCATGGGTGAAGTGGAGATTGGTGGCTGCCTTGGCCACAGTGACCATGAAGCAGTCAAGTTTAAAATCTATGGTAACAAGAGGAAAAGTACCAGCAAGACGTCAGCTCTGGGTATGAGGAGAGCAGACTTCAGGTTGCCCAGGGAACTACTTAGTAAGATCCCCTGGGAAAAAGTTTTTGAAGGTGCTGGGGTCCATCAGTGCTGGTCATTTTTTAAGTACCACCTCCTAAGAAGACAGGAGCAGGCAATTCCAAAATGTAGGAAGTCAAGCAGGCAAGGCAGAAGACCGGCTTGGCTGACCAGGGACCTCATTCTAGAAATAAGGCGAAAAAAGAAAGTATATGGCCAGTGGAAGCAAGGTCAGGCAACATGGGAGGACTACAGAGATGCTGTTTACCACTGCAGGGATGAAATTCATGTGGCCAAAGATCAATTAGAGTTGAAGCTGGCCAGTACTGTAAGGGACAATAAAAAGGGCTTTTTAAAATATGTTAATGGCAAAAGGCAGATGAGAAATAACATTGGCCTATTGCTTGATGAGCATGGTTACCTCACAAACAGGGCCATAGACAAATCAGAGACGTTTAATGCTTTCTTCACCGTGGTCTTCAACACTGATGATGGGCTCTGGGACTCCCAGAGCCCTGGGCTCGAGAACCATGACTGTGGGAGTGATAAACTCCCAGTCAACCCGAACTTGTGCAGGACTTGCTGCTCCAGCTGGATCCCGGTAAGTTGATGGGGCCTGATGAGATTCATCCAAGGGTACTTGAAGATTTGGCTGATGTCATAATGAGACCTCTCTCAATGATTTTTCAATGCTCTTGGGAACCTGGAAATGTCCCAGCTGACTGGAAGTTGGAAAACATGGTCCCAATCTTCAAGAAGGGCAACAGGGATGACCCTGGTAACTACAAGCCTGTCAGTTTCACTTCTCTGCCTGGCAAAATTATGGAGAAGATTATTCTGGAAGTTATTAAAGAATACCTGAAAGACAATGCAGTCATTGGTCCCAGCCAGCATGGGTTCACAAGGGGAGAGTCCTGCTTAACAAACTTAATTTCTTTCTATCACAAAGTTACCCACGTAGTTGACCAAGGGAAGCCAGTCGATGTGATCTTTTTAGAATTCAGTAAAGCTTTTGATACTGTCCCTCACAGTATCCTCCTGGACAAAATGTCCAGCATACAGGTGGATAAACACATAATGCAATGGGTGAGCCATTGGCTGATGGGTCGGGCTTAAAGGGTCATAGTAAATGGGGTTACATTGGGCTGGTGACCAGTCACTAGTGGGGTTCTGCAGGGATATGTCTTAGGGCCAGTACTCTTTAATCTCTTCATAAATTACTTGGATGCAGTACTGGAAGGAATACTAATTATGTTTGCTAATAACACAATACTGGGAGAAGCTGTTGATACTCTCGAGGGCAGAGAGGCCCTGTAGAGAGATCTAGACAAATTAGAGAGCTGGACTATCACCAACCATATGAAGTTTAACAAGGGCAAGTGCCAGATTTTGCACCTAGAGCATGGCAACCCTGGATGTACATATAGACTGGGGAATGTGAGGCTGGAGAGCAGCCCCATGGAGAGGGATCTGGGAGTTCTGGTCGACGGCAAGTTGAACACGAGCCAACAGTGTGCCCTGGCAGCCAAGAGGGCCAACCGTGTCCTGGGGTGCATCAAGCACTACATTGCAGCCGGTCGAGGGAGGTGATTGTCCCACTCTGCTCTGCAGTGGTGTGGCCTCACCTCGAGTACTGTGTGCAGTTTGGGGCACCACAGTATATTAAGGATATAAAGCTACTGGAGAGTGTCCAGAGGAGGACCATGAAATTGGTGAAGGGTTTAGAGGAGAAACTGTACAAGAAGCAGCTGAAATCACTTGGTTTGTTCAGCCTGGAGAAGAGGAGACTGAGGGGAGACCTCATTGTGGTCTACAGCTTCCTCACAAGGGCAAGAGGAGGGGCAGGTGCCGATCCCTTCTCTCTGGTGACCAACGATAGGACCCGAGGGAATGGCAAGAAGATGTGCCAGGGGAGGTTTAGGTTGGATATTAGGAAAAGGTTCTTCACCCAGAGGTTGGTGGAGCATTGGAACAGGCTCCCCAGGGAAGATGTCACAGCGCCACGCCTGACAATATTCAAGAAGCATTTGGACAATGCCCTCAGACACATGGGGTGAATTTTGGGGTTGTCCTATGAATTGACAGCAGTTGGACTCGATGATCCTTGTGGGTCCCTTCCAACTCAGGACATTCTGTGATTCTATGTTTCTAAACTCCAACAAAACAAGCTAGACAAACTTATATGACCTGCACATTTTGAATTAGACTTGAAAGATCATTGCTGATTATTTCTCAAAGTGAGAAAAGCAAAATCAGTGTTGCAGATGATTCAGATCATGTGATATAGCCTGTGAACTGTTTTTTTAAAAAGGGAAGGTAAAACACTTCACATTTAGAAAGGAAGAATTTCCTTTACGTTTCCAGTCAACCTGATTGTGAATGGCTTGCTGTGGTGGATGTTATAAGAACATGGTGAAGCTCTTCAGTTTTATGTAGCTTGTATAAATGAAGCATAATTTCAAATACTGTGTAGCATTGTGAATATAATTACAAAATTGTGCAATGTAGGTTTGAAATAAATAATCATTCCCAGTAAATTATTTGATGCTACCTTGAAATATTAATCTTAAAAGACAAGCTGATTTATTTGCATATTGTGCTGTCACAGGAACTCAAAACTAAATGGTTGTAAAGAAAGCATAAATGTAAATGTATTTAACTGAATGATTTGTCTAGTGGCACAGTCAAGGAATATATATTATATTTAGGATTATTTAAATCTTTATCTTTTAGGAAAATAAATTAGGAAAACAGAAAGTTATTTTTTTTTTCTAAATTGAGAGATAGTGAAAACATTAGCTAAGACAGAAAAATAATACAAAACCACAAGTTAGAAAGAATTACTTATTACACTAGAGAGAAAAAGTCCTGAGTGATATGGAAACTTTATTTGAAGCACTGGTATTCAATTTAAAGAGAAAAATTGGAGAACATGATGATTAAAGGAGAATAAGAAGTGACAGTTTGCTGGAAATTTGACTATGAATTCACAGTCGGGCCTGCATCACATAACCAGTAATGTTCCTCATAAAATTAACAACAACAATATATTTTGCATAAAGCATTGTGGTAAATACTGCTGAAAATACTGCTGTGAATCCTGTGAATGTTATAAACAGAGTAATAGCGATAAATCAAAGGGAACCAAGAAATAAATCACAAAATGGTCAGGAATTTGTGCAGGGAGATAATTGAGGGTAGACAGGAAGGAGACATGAGTAGCCCAATATTTATAATTAATTAAGTGATAAATAACGTTACTGATTAATACTTCTGCCATGATTCCATGCAAGTCTAATGCTAATTTTTGCTCCATGAAGACATGATTACCATATCAAACAGCTTGCCAGAGAAAAGGCTCAGCTATGACATGGACATTGAAGAGACAGTGGAAGAATAGAAACTCTCAGAAATAAAAGACACTTACTTATTATGATAAGCTATATTTCTGGAAATAAAGATATTGAATTAAAAAAAAAAAAGACTGCAGAAATTCTTTATGAATGGTTGATATCTTTGGAGGTGGTAAAAACTCAGAAAGAAAACTCTGTAGCATGTATTTGGAGCATCTGAGTATACACTGTTCAAAACTCCAAGAGCAGGAGGTAGGGAACAAGCATGCAAGATTATTAGGAAGATGGAATGGATGAATGATCAGATTATTACCATACAAATGGCTAGGTATCTGTATAAGATTTGTAGGTGTCTTTAAAAATCCAGTACTGCATATCTAATCAGTATTTCAAACATTAATCAGAGGAAGGACCTGTCACTGATTCCCTTTACTCAAGGAGGCTCATTACAGAGCTTGATTGTAATATTAGAACTACCACTGAGATGTACCAGGCTAAAATCTGAAGTGTCTTGTCTGCTAGAGGGAGAAATCAAGGCTTGTGATTTCATTAATGCATATTATTAAATTTTTGTTTTAATTGCAAGTGGTTTTTGTACTAGAGATATAAATATAGAGGGGGAATATTTTAATGTTAAAAGTAGATTTCATGAAAATATACTCCCTTTCATATATGACTGTCATGGTTTTAGCTGGGATAGTTGATTTTCTTCACTGTAGCTAGCATAGTGCTGTGTTTTAGACTTGGTATGTAAATAATGTTGATAACACCCTGGTGTTTTAGTTGTTGCCGGGTAGTGTTTACACTAGTCAAGGACTTTCTAGCTTCCCATGCTCTGCCAGATGCACAAGAAGCCGGGAGGGGAGGAGATGCAACCAGGAGAGCTGATTCGAATTGGCCAGAGGGTATTCCATATCATGTGATGTCATGCCCAGTATATTAACTGGGGGGAATTGGCTGGGGGAGGCAGCGATCGCGGCTCGGGGACCGGCAGCGTCGGTCGGCGGGTGGTGAGCGGTTGCAGCACTTGTTGTTTAGTTTTGGTTTTGTTTTTTTTTTTCCTTTCCCTCTCCTTCTACTGTTTCATCTCTCTCTCGCTCATTATTTTCCTTTTCATTATATTAGTATTATTGCTGTTTTATTCTAATTATTAAACTGTTCTTATCTCAACCCACGAGTTTTCTTACTTTGGCCCTTCCGATTCTCTCCCCCATCCCACAAGGGTGGGGGAGTGAGCGAGCGGCTGTGTGGTGCTTAGTTGCTGACCGGGGCTAAACCACAACAGTCCTTTTTGGCGCCCAACGTGGGGCACGAAGGGTTTGAGATAATAACAGTTGCTGGTCACAGCATTGATTCATCTGTTCTCGATATTAGTAGTCAGACCTACACCATGCTGATTTTGAAGTACATGTTAAAGATTGGCATTGGGTTTTGTAGTTTGCTGTGCTCTGCAGTGGTTAGAGATGTTTTGCCTAGGAGATTTGTTATTAAAACACTGGCCTTGAGTTTTATCGGTTATTTGGGTTTTGCATGGAAGCCGTTACTGTACTTCGGCTACCACCTCATGGAGACAATTAGCAATTATACCTCCTCTTCTGAGAGGTTCTTTATGGAGGAAATACAGAATGGCACCTTAGCTACCATCTTCTGTAATGTCTCCTCCTTCATTACAACAACTTTTCAGTCTCTTGAACATCCTTGGGTAGTTAAGATACATCTGTTGATATTCCTATGGCAGATTGTTTCGGTTTTGTCTAAGGTTAATAAGCAATTCAAGAATATCATCCAGAGATCTGCTCCAAGGCTCGATAATTATGGGTGGCAGGGTATGTGGGAGAGTATGGGCAAATGCCTGAGACGGTGGGCACCCCCAGTGTTTTGGGACTTTACCCCTGAACAAGTGCAGAATCCTGAAAAATTAGTAGAATATTTGGAGGAAGTATGCTGTCACCCTAGCAATTCCAGAGAGATACAAATCACTGCAATGTGCTGGGGCCTGGCCCATGCCTAGCGAGCCCTATTCAACAGTATTCAGTACCACCAAGGGAAAACGACAGGCCCTGCGGCTACTCCAAGCCCAGCGACAAGCACTGTGGCCCCTCAAACCCCCCCAACAGGCGCTGCAGTAGCTCCAAGCCCAATGACAAGCACTGTGGCCCCTCAAACCCCCACAACAGGCGCTGCAGCAGCTCCAAGCCCAGCGACAAGCACTGTGGCCCCTCAAACCCCCACAACAGGCACTGCAGCAGCTCCAAGCCCGACGACAGGCACTGTGACCGCTCAAACACCCATGACGGACACTGAAGCTGAATCAGAGAATCAACCCGTGCCAGTATCAGTTGCCGCTATACAAAAGAAGAAATCTTCAAAGAGAAAGTCAACTCGTTTAGAAAAGGATGATGGAGAAGCAGCGCCGTTACTAAGAGAGGAGAAGGAAGAGGAAGAACTTGTACAAGAGACGGAAACTACCCGATCCCTATCCTTAAGTGAGCTACGAGATATACGAAAAGATTTCGGCCGTCGTGTAGGTGAGCATGTTGTCACCTGGCTGCTCCGATGCTCGGATAATGGGGCCAGTAGCCTGGAATTAGAGGGTAAGGAAGCCAAACAACTGGGATCCCTTTCTAGGGACGGGGGCATTGACAAAGCAATTGGAAAAGGGACACAAGGCCTCAGCCTCTGGAGGCGACTCCTGTCTGCTGTGAAAGAAAGGTACCCCTTCAAGGAAGATGTTATATATCGCCCTGGAAAATGGACCACCATGGAGAAAGGTATCCAGTACCTGAGAGAATTAGCTGTGCTTGAGGTGATTTATGGTGACCTGGGTAGTGAACAGTCATCCAAAGATCCAGATGAAGCCCAGTGCACACGACCCATGTGGCGGAAGTTTGTACGGAGCGCACCATCATCCCATGTAAACTCCCTGGCAGTAATGTCCTGGAAAGATGAAGAGGCACCAACGGTAGAGGATGTGATTGATAAACTCCAGGATTATGAAGCACATGTCTCTTCCTCCCTCATCTCAGCTGTGGAGAAACTGTCCCAGAAGGTTCAGCAGCTTGAAGAGGATATGTCCTACTCCCTACCTGTACGGACCAGTATCTCGGCCATTAGGAGTAAGCGTCCTTCTGCTCAAGAGAGAAGATACACACCACGGGGCACCCTATGGTTTTACCTGCGTGACCATGGAGAGGACATGAGGAAGTGGGATGGAAAACCTACCTCGACCCTGGAGGCACGGGTACGTGAGTTGCAAGGAAAAACAACCACTCAAGGGGGGACCTCCAGGAGAGTTGCTGCTCCAGTTTCCAGTAGGCAGTTCCCCAGACAGAGGAGTAGAAGTGCTGATTCTATCCGTGATCTTAATAGGGAGACTTCTGATTCCCATTCACAAGAAGTGGGTTGCGAATTCTGCAATTGGAATTAGAGGGGCCCTGCCTCCAGCCAGGTGGAGGAAAGGGACAACCGGGTTTACTGGACTGTGTGGATCCGATGGCCTGGCACATCTGATCCACAGGAGTATAAGGCTCTAGTGGACACTGGTGCACAGTGCACCCTAATGCCATCAAACTATGTAGGGGCGGAACCCATTTGTATTGCTGGAGTGACAGGGGGATCCCAAGAGCTAACTCTATTGGAGGCTGAAGTGAGCCTAACTGGGAATGAGTGGCAAAAGCACCCCATTGTGACTGGCCCAGAGGCTCCGTGCATCCTTGGCATAGACTACCTCAGGAGAGGGTATTTCAAGGACCCAAAAGGGTACAGGTGGGCTTTCGGTATAGCTGCCTTGGAGACGGAGGAAATTAAACAGCTGTCTACTTTGCCCGGTCTTTCGAAGGACCCTTCTGTTGTGGGGTTGCTGAAGGTCAAAGAACAACAGGTGCCAATTGCCACCACAACAGTGCACCGGCGGCAATACCGCACCAACCGAGACTCCCTGATTCCCATCCATGAGCTCATTCGGCGACTGGAGAGCCAAGGAGTGATCAGTAAGACCCGTTCACCCTTTAACAGTCCCATATGGCCAGTGCGGAAGTCTAATGGAGAGTGGAGACTAACAGTGGACTATCGTGGCCTGAACGAAGTCACTCCGCCACTGAGTGCTGCTGTGCCGGACATGTTAGAACTTCAATACGAACTGGAGTCAAAGGCAGCCAAGTGGTATGCCACAATTGATATCGCTAATGCATTCTTCTCAATCCCTTTGGCAGCAGAGTGCAGGCCACAGTTTGCTTTCACTTGGAGGGGTGTCCAATACACCTGGAATCGACTGCCCCAGGGGTGGAAACACAGCCCTACCATTTGCCATGGACTGATCCATACTGCACTGGAACAGGGTGGAGCTCCGGAACACCTTCAGTACATTGATGACATCATCGTGTGGGGCAACACAGCAGAAGATGTTTTTGAGAAAGGGAAGAAAATAGTCCAAATCCTTCTGAAGGCTGGTTTTGCCATAAAACAAAGTAAAGTGAAGGGACCTGCACAGGAGATTCAGTTTTTGAGAATAAAATGGCAAGATGGACGTCGGCAGATCCCAATGGATGTGATCAACAGAATAACCGCCATGTCTCCACCAACTAGGAAAAAGGAAACACAAGCTTTTTTAGGCGTTGTGGGTTTTTGGAGAATGCATATTCCAAATTACAGTCTGATTGTAAGCCCTCTCTATCAAGTGACCCGGAAGAAGAATGATTTCAAATGGGGCCCTGAGCAACGACAGGCCTTTGAACAGATAAAGCAGGAGATAGTTCATGCAGTAGCCCTTGGGCCAGTCCGGGCAGGACAAGACGTAAAAAACGTGCTCTACACTGCAGCCGGGGAGAATGGCCCTACCTGGAGCCTCTGGCAGAAAGCACCAGGGGAGACCCGAGGTCGGCCCCTAGGGTTCTGGAGTCGGGGATACAGAGGGTCCGAAGCGCGCTACACTCCAACTGAAAAAGAGATATTGGCAGCATATGAAGGGGTTCGAGCTGCTTCAGAAGTGATCGGTACTGAAGCACAGCTCCTCCTGGCACCTCGACTGCCGGTGCTGGGCTGGATGTTCAAAGGGAGGGTCCCCTCTACACATCACGCAACTGATGCTACATGGAGTAAGTGGGTCGCACTGATCAGCCAACGGGCTCGAATAGGAAACCGCAGTCGCCCAGGAATCTTGGAAGTAATCATGGACTGGCCAGAAGGCAAAGATTTTGGAATGTCACCAGAGGAGGAGGTGACACGTGCTGAAGAGGCCCCACTGTATAATAAACTGCCAGAAAATGAGAAGCAATATGCCCTGTTCACTGATGGGTCTTGTCGTCTGGTGGGAAAGCATCGGAGATGGAAGGCTGCTGTATGGAGTCCTATACGGCAAGTCGCAGAAACTGCTGAAGGAGAAGGTGAATCAAGTCAGTTTGCAGAAGTAAAGGCCATCCAGCTGGCTTTAGACATTGCTGAACGAGAAAAATGGCCAGTGCTCTATCTTTATACTGACTCATGGATGGTGGCAAATGCCCTGTGGGGGTGGTTACAGCAGTGGAAGCAGAACAACTGGCAGCGCAGAGGCAAACCCATCTGGGCTGCTGCATTGTGGCAAGATATTGCTGCCCGGGTGGAGAACTTGGTTTTGAAGGTACGTCATGTGGATGCTCATGTCCCCAAGAGTCGGGCCACTGAAGAACATCGGAACAACCAACAGGTAGATCAGGCTGCTAAAATTGAAGTGGCTCAAGTAGATCTAGACTGGCAACATAAAGGTGAACTATTTATAGCTCGGTGGGCCCACGACACCTCAGGCCATCAAGGAAGAGATGCAACATACAGATGGGCTCGCGACCGAGGGGTGGACTTGACCATGGACACTATTGCACAGGTCATCCATGAATGTGAAACATGCGCTGCAATCAAGCAAGCCAAGCGGGTAAAGCCTCTGTGGTATGGAGGACGATGGCTGAAGTATAAATCTGGGGAGGCCTGGCAGATTGATTATATCACACTGCCACAAACCCGCCAAGGCAAACGCCATGTGCTTACAATGGTGGAAGCAACCACCGGATGGCTGGAAACATATCCCGTGCCCCATGCCACCGCCCGGAACACTATCCTGGGCCTTGAAAAACAAGTTTTATGGCGACATGGCACCCCAGAAAGAATTGAGTCAGACAACGGGACTCATTTCCGAAATAACCTCATAGACACCTGGGCCAAAGAGCATGGCATTGAATGGGTGTATCACATCCCCTATCATGCACCAGCCTCTGGGAAAATTGAGCGATACAATGGACTGTTAAAGACTACACTGAGAGCAATGGGGGGTGGGACATTCAAACACTGGGATACACATTTAGCAAAAGCCACCTGGTTAGTCAACACTAGGGGATCTGCCAATCGAGCTGGGCCTGCCCAGTCAGAACTCTTACGTACTGTGGAAGGGGGTAAAGTCCCTGTAGTGCATGTAAAAAATATGCTGGGGAAAACCGTCTGGGTTATTCCTGTCTCAGGCAAAGGCAAACCCATTCGTGGGATTGCTTTTGCTCGAGGACCTGGGTGCACTTGGTGGGTAATGCGGGAGGATGGAGGAGTTCGATGTGTGCCTCAAGGGGATTTGATTTTGGGTGAAAATAGCCAATGAACTGAATGGTATGCTGTTAATTGCTATATGATATTGTATGTCATCACTCCTATGGTTGCTATATGCTGTATCAATGGTATCATAGTAAGAATTTCCAAAATTAATGAAGAATGAACTTTGATTAAACCAAGCAACGTGTAGCGGTGGTGGGACAAAGACTGGCTTCAGCATGCAACAATCCAACACCACGCAGACCATCTCTCCAGCCTTGAAGGACTATTACGGTAGATGGAGCCCAAAGTTATGGACTGAATGAACTCAATGGACATGTGTGGACCCTCTACAGATGTTCTACAGGGATGGTCCATAGACTACGGGAATGATAAATGATATCTGTGTATGTCATCAAAGGATGGGGAGGCGGGTGGTGGTTATTGAGGTCATATTGGATAGTATGAGACCTGAGCATGACGTTAATGGTATGGAATAAGGGGTGGATACTGTCATGGTTTTAGCTGGGATAGTTGATTTTCTTCGCTGTAGCTAGCATAGTGCTGTGTTTTAGACTTGGTATGTAAATAATGTTGATAACACCCTGGTGTTTTAGTTGTTGCTGGGTAGTGTTTACACTAGTCAAGGACTTTCTAGCTTCCCATGCTCTGCCAGATGCACAAGAAGCCGGGAGGGGAGGAGATGCAACCAGGAGAGCTGATTCGAATTGGCCAGAGGGTATTCCATATCATGTGACGTCATGCCCAGTATATTAACTGGGGGAATTGGCTGGGGGGGGCAGCGATCGCGGCTCGGGGACCGGCAGCGTCGGTCGGCGGGTGGTGAGCGGTTGCAGCACTTGTTGTTCAGTTTTGGTTTTGTTTTTTTTTTTCCTTTCCCTCTCCTTCTACTGTTTCATCTCTCTCTCGCTCATTATTTTCCTTTTCATTATATTAGTATTATTGCTGTTTTATTCTAATTATTAAACTGTTCTTATCTCAACCCACGAGTTTTCTTACTTTGGCCCTTCCGATTCTCTCCCCCATCCCACAAGGGTGGGGGAGTGAGCGAGCGGCTGTGTGGTGCTTAGTTGCTGACCGGGGCTAAACCACAACTATGACTTAAATATTTTAAATAATTTTAACAAGTATTTAAATATATTAGGCATTTTGAAGGATGCTAACCAGAAAAAGTTCAGTATCACTGTGCTATTTTGTTAATACAAGGTCCACTTATTCTTTTCAAAACTTGGTAAAGGTGTATCTAGCCTGATATCCATACACTCTTGGCAGAAGACCTACAGAAAACTCTGATGGTTTACTAAATATTATCTGTGTATTTTGTTCAATGTCCTATAAAATATAGTACATAAGGATTCCTAGAAACACAGACAAGTATTCCTCTCTCCCTGTCAAATGCCACAAGAGTAAATGAAACAGCTAAGTTTTTCTTGTTTATCTTCTTTCAGCCCAACTTCAACTCCTTTTCAGCACAATGTCTCATCTGAACAGGAAGACTAGACAGTGGTTTAAATCAAACATTCTTTTCACTATAACCTTAGTGCTGGTATAGGGTGTGGCTGGGATGGAATTAACTTTCCCCATAGCACCTCATAGTGCTGTGCTTTGCATTTGTAGCCAGAACAATATTGATATCACACCAGTGTTTTGGCTACTCCTGAGCAGTGCTCACACAACATCAAGGCTGTCTCTCCAACCACCCCCCACGCCTGCTCCAAAGGCCAGTAGGCTGGGGGTGGGCCAGATGTTGGGAGGGGATGTAGCCGGGATTGCTGACCCAAACTGGTGAAAGGGATATTCCATATCATATGATATCATGATCAGCAATAAAAGCTAAGAGAAAGGAGGAGGAAGGAGGTATTTGTTATTAAGGTGTTTGTCTTCAGAAGCAAATGCTACAGGTACTGAGGCCCTACTTCCCAAGAATTGGCTGGACATCCCCTGCTGTTGAGAAGTAGAGAATAAATGTTTCTATTTTCCTTTGCTTCTGTGTGTGTAGCTTTTGCTTTTCTTCATTAAACCGCCTTTATCTTGACACACAAGTTTTTCATCTTATTTTCTTCCCATGTCCTGCTGAGGAGGGAAGTGATAGAACAGCTTTGTGGGCACATGATGGCCAGCCAAGGTCAGCCCATCACAGTCTTTTTTGGTGCCCAAGGTGGGACACTTGAAGAATTTGAGATAGGACAGTAACAGGCAAAACCTGGATGGACATTACCAGACAGCAGAATAATTGTGGGGAAATATTTTTTTTTGTAATTGTGGTGAAAAGATGAGGGGTGGAGTGTGTGTAACTTGTCCACCTTTGTCAGTGTTGTTATGAGGTTATTTTGACTTTGGTGTAGCAAAATCTTTTTGCTGATTGTATTGGGTTTCCATGGCAAGGTTTTTGGTAGCACAGAAGCTGCAGGACGGGCTTCTGTGAGAAGGCACCAGAACCTGCCCCCATGTCAGACAGAGCCAGATCCAGCTGAGCCAATCAATGGCATTGGTAGCGCCTCTGGGATAACATATTTAGAAAAGGTAAAAAAACCTGTGCAACAACAACTGGGAGAGAGGACTGAGAAAATTTGAGAGAAACAGCCCTGCAGACACCAAGATCAGTGAAGAAGGAGGGGGAAGAGGTGCTCCAGGTGCCAGAACAAAGATTCCCCTGCAGCCTGTGATGAAGACCATGGTGAGGGAGGTTGTCCCCCTGCAGCCCATGGTGGTCCATGGTTGAGCAGATATCCACCTGCAGCCTGTGAAGGACCCCATGCTGGAGCAGGTGCATGTGCCCAAAGGAGGCTGTGACCCCATGGAAAGCCCACACTGGCGCAGATTTTCGGGCAGGACCTGTGAACCAATGGGGGACCCACGCTGGAGCAGTCTTTTCCTGCAGGACTGTACCCCATGGAAAGAACCTATGTTGGAGCAGTTCTTGATCAACTGCAGCCCATGGGAAGGACCCACATTGGAGAAGTTCATGAAGACCTATATCCCATGGGAAGCACCCCGTGCTGGAGCAGGGGAGGAGCGGCAGAGATAACGTGCAATGAATTGACCACAACCCCAATTCCCCAACCCCCCTGCACTGCTCAGGAGAGGGGGAGGAGGTAGACGAGTCAGGAGTGAGGTTGATCCTGGGAGGAAGGGGGTGGGGAAAAGGTAGTTTTAGTTTTGTTCTTATTTTTCTCTATCTAAAATAAAATCATGCCAATGTTGTCTTAGCTAATATACCTCAGAGTTGCTTTTTTTTTTTAATATTCTTGGATGAACTATCATTAGACAAATGATGACTGTGCATATGCAAATACTGACAGTGCATGTTCCAAGAAAGTGCAGATATAAGAATACAGGAGAGATATACCTCACAGTTTGTGCTTTCGTGTGCTGAACCAGATCTTCACCTGCTGTAAATCAGTTCATAAAAGGCTAAGTGGAAGTCTTTGGACTTCTCTGGCTACAACTCATATAGACCTGCCTTAATCACACCAATGGCTCATGACCAGCTGAATGGTCAAACGGCATGATAAGTCAATCTATTTTTCACACCTATTTTAACATGATGGCAAGTATAGCCTTATCATTTTAGGAAATTGCTGAGAATTCAAAATAATATGTCCTCAGTTTTCTGCAGAAAAAGTAACAAGAATATATACATGCTTCAATCATGCATTTAAGCAGTTTTTTTTTAATAAGTAATCTATAATATTACTATACTGTAAGAATAAAAATGATGTGAAGGAATTAGAAACAAATATCTTTGTGTTAAAAATAGTCATCACAGCTTAAATGTCAGTGAGAGCCAGCAGAGGTGTTCAGGCTGCAACTGAAGGAACTGGAACTGTGGCTGTGATAGGGGTGCAGCATTTCACCGATGGAGCCCATGGTGGGGTTTGGGTTCAGTGCCATGGGAGATCCTTGCAGCGATCCCATGGTGTTCAGCTCAGGAGAGCCATGAGAGTCATTATTCACATAGAAATAATTCCTGGGTCATAACTTTTGCGCAGGCACCATGCCTGAATATTCAGTTTGAACTGCTGTTCTAACAGCCCTGTTGAAAGACTAGGTATATTAACCTGATGGCATACATTTTTAGTACCATTTCAAATGCCATAACTGATCTAAAACATTTGGAACTGGGTATGAAATCAAAAGTTCCTAAGTGGTTGAGAACATACCACTTCTGGCAGATGTGGAGTTGTTCACTATTTATCATAGCACTCTGTGAATGTCACAGAGACTTAGCAGCACATATAATTTGTTATCTGCAATGCAATATTTCTTCATTGTAGCCTGTAATTTCCAGTTGCAGTGGCTAATGTTGCCTTTTGCTCTTTTGTTCAATACTAGGGGTCAGGCTCTATCTCTAAAAGAATATGTTAATCTTTAAACAGATGCAAAAAAACCAAACAAATAAACAAAACTCAAACAAGATAAGGTACTTGCTTCACATTGGCTTATTCCCTGTTTGACTTCATTTTCAATGGACTCCTGATGTTTCAGACTGGACAAGCACAACTGCTGTAGCAAAGTGTAATGTCACAACCATATCAGTAGGGTGACATAGATTTACAATGGTAAGGATTTAGCTCATTTTTGATCATATTTCTGCCACTGCAAGCTTAGAACAGCCATTAAGTTAATGGAAGCTCCTGTATCCTTTAGAAATGCTTGAACTCACTTTGTCACAGAGTGTTATTATTCAGCATTTCATCAGTCTATGGTGTTTTACAATAGATTGAACCTAGTGTGCCTAGCTGTCCTGCTACAGTGTGCATTAAGTCACTAGAAAGATTATCTGGGAACAAAGATGCTTTGACACTATGCATTTCATCATTGGCAGAAATGAAATTTATTATTTCTGTTTCCAAGTATGAACATGAGAGTTGTCATCTCCTATTCCCATTCTTGTTTCTTTTATCTACTTATTACCCCCATGGTGGATGAAAACAGCTACAGGGATTGTATAAGGGAAAAGTTAGGAAAGAAAGAGTCACAAATTGAGCTAATATTTGAAAAATAAGTTATTATCGTTTCTTAAAAGAAGGGCAGACTGAGTTAAAAAATAAACACATGTTTTTTATCATTAAAAATTTACTTTTAGAATTAAAATCAGAAGTCAGATTTTCCTATTCTCTGATCTTCATAACTTCTGAACAGAGGTCTCTAGGCTTTTGAAAGCAGAGAGGAAAATAAGGCAGGAAAAATATAACTGATATAAAAGACCTTTGCCTTTTTCCCCTTCTTTCTCTGCAGACCACTTCAGAAATGGGAAAAAGGAGTCAGGGAGCAGTCATATTTAAGTTTTCACCTGTGAAGACAGATGATTCAGTAATTACTACTCTATTATCTCAAAATAATGTACATAAGGGAAGAGAAGTAGCAAAGACAGGAAAGGGATCTCTGAAACAGAGCTTAGATGGAAATACAACATGGATAAGAGTATATTTCATTATCTCTTGCTATCTTTGCTTCTGTGAAAATAGAGATCTCAGACTTACCCTAGCCTCTTCCCTCTCCTGTTCTGCACTTCTGGTGGCCACAGGCTGCCATTAGCACCAGGATATTAAATAAAAAGCTGTAAGAAGTCTTGGTGAAAGGGAAAAATTGAATTGTTGCAGGAGACAAAACAAGCAGTGACACCATGTAGTGAAACAGAAATGTTTGCAGGTAACATCCTGGCTAAAAGAACTCACTGTCACCACTAGCTGGTTCAAGCTGCAGCTTCCTTCTGACTTTCCAGCTGCAGCAGTAGCCTTAGGGAACTAGAGGAATTTGTGATCACTGTGTGTGTGAGGGCATAGTGTAAGGTGAGGAGATGGTACAGCTGGGGCAGGGAGCTGGAAAGGAAAGGAATGATACAGTCAGAACATGTTTTAAGCATCAAAACAACATGCTGTGTCATTACTTAGAATAAGGCACTTAGGACTGAGATTTTCAAAATAAGGCATGTGACTAAGTCTCGGAACAGATTAGAAAAATCTCAACCCTCTTTGTTCACAAACAAACATTTATAATTTTTGTAATGAGGTGGGTGTCAGCCTCTTCTCCCAAGTAACAAGTGATAGGATGAGAGGAAATGGCCTCAAGTTGCTCCAGTGGAGGTTTAAATTGGATATTAGGAAAAATTGCTTCACTTAAAGGGTTGTCAAGCATCGCAACAGGCTGCCCAGGGACATGGTGGAGTCACAATCCCTGGAGGTATTAAAAAGTGGATATATGACGCTTAGGGACATGGTTTAGTGGTGGACTTGGCAGTGCTAGGTTTACGGTTGGACTTGATGATCTTAAAGGTCTTTTCCAACCTGAATGATTCTATTCTATGGGAAAGAAGCAAAGAAAACAATGACAAAGCATAACAACAATCATTTTGTAGAATGACTATGACTAAGTTCCTGTCTTTATGGAAATAATTTAAGAACCTTATTTATGTGTCATAATTTCCTTTTGTAGGAGTCTATTTTTATACTTTGGGGGAAAAAAAAAGGTAACGTCTTTCCTCTTCCAAAGAAAAGCCACTTTAATAGGAAGCTAAGAATAAATATATGTTACAAACGTATACATGAAAAAATGTTATTGCAGAAATCATTGAAGGTACTGATTACTCATGTTACTAGTTGTCTCTTTATGTCCTCCATGGTCATAAAAGTCTTCACTTACAGTCACAGACCCATGAGTTTCAGAGTTACCAATGAGTTTGGGAGGGAGGGGGAGAGGAAGATTTGGGAATACACAATATGGATAGTCAAACCATAATTCTGCCTTATCATGAATCCCAGCAATGCCATACTGTCATGAATAATACATATCCTATCTGAATCCAGACTAGATGCAGAGTTTGTTGCCCGTCAGGAAAAAAAAAGGTACTAAGCCAAATCATAATCTATGAAAACATAAAGATACTCTTTATCTAGGTGGAAAAATTGTGTGTTAAGCATACTCAAATTAAATATAGGTTTTACACTTGAAATAAGTAGTTTGTGCTATAATGCAAGTCTAGGAAAGTTACAAAGGAGTTTGAAAACAGTGACTTGTGCCAAATGTGTCTTAGGATAAATGACTATTTTGATAACTTCTTTAAGTGGAGGATTTCAATGTCAGTGTGTTCCCTTTTGAAATGGAATGGAACATTTTGATTGCTCAACTTGAAATTATTTTATTCTGTAAAATGTATTTTATATTATACAAAAGATCAGAATTAAACATTATTGATCGTCTTTTACCTAAATGCATTTTTTTAGCATTAATTATTTTATGTATATTTGGGAAATTCCAATAAACTTTGGGGGTTTTATAATTTACAGAGAAAAAAAATTTGAAATCACAGAATTTTATAAAAACAGGAAAGCTGTTTTCTGTTTGTTTCAAATTCATAAAAAATATTGTTGTAATAACACAGATCAATTATTTACAGCTCTTACACTTTCCAATGTTCAAAGAACACCACAGAGATTAGTCAGTTGTCCAAACCTTTGGTCAGAGAATAAGTAACATCAGTTTCCAAGAGCTACCCAGCAAAATAAAAACACTAAAATAAAAACACATCCTCAGGGAGCAAGAGTGCTGGCAAAAAATCTATCCTGGGGCAATCAACAGCATAAATGTAGCTAAATATGTGCCATCTGTGGAGGAGTTTGTCCAACAATATCAGCAGCATTTCTCTTACAAAACAGACATTTGCTTTGGGATATGATTCTATGCAGGTAAATTCAGGATATCTGAAGCTGTTGCCAGCCTTTTATCTTGGATTGTCTGAAACGGTGACTGCATTTTGTGTGGCAGAGATTACTGTGCAAGCAGTAACACAGAGAAGCTTCTCGATGCTTATTCTAGTGTCCAAGTGACTTGTTTACTCCTGAACAGATGGTCATGTAACCACAGTGTACATCAGCTGACATTTTTATTACCCTAATAAGTAACAGGAAGAAACACCAACAGGTGTCTGTCTTGTTAACACAGTGGGATGTGAAGGCTACAGAGGAATGCTACTAACTGCCAAAGGTATCAAACTAGATAAATCCACCAGGAGCACAGCAAACCAATCTGACTGGTTGTTGTTAGACCCCTGCTCTTCCTTGCATTCTACTTAAAAGGCAAGGCCTTTGTTTTTCTCCTAACAGGTTTACTGATCTGCAGCATTTCTTTGCATGTACTTCTCTTACTTGAAAGTAGTCTTGATTTTTAACCCATTGGAGACTTAATTTCTCTAGTGTAAAATCTCTAGTCTTTGGACTGTTTGGAAATTTGGGGGTGGTGGGAGGTGGTGGTGTGGTTCTTTTTCTTCATTTTTCTTTCATTTTCCAGACTTATATAGCTCAACCACGGGCCACAAAAGTTGTGGGAAACTGAGTACTCACTGCTTGAATGGAATCAGTTCTTTGAATTACAAAAAAAAGAAGAATGGTAAGATTTGTGGCATAGGTATACACATAGCTCTATTGGGAGCTGCCACTGGCTCGGGGAGTGCTGCTGGCCAGCCAGAGGCAATGGCCTGATGGACCCTGGGAAGGGGCAAACAACAGCCTTTAATGTCACGGTGTGTGGAGGTCACCTGTCACCTCCCCCGTGGTGTCCCAGGGTGCAGCCAGAGAGATGCACTCCCAGAGCCATGAACATGACCCCAGGCTAAGGGGCCACACCTGCCATGGGCAGCCCATTCCTTGTAGTGAGCACAATGCCAGAGGGAAGGGATGGGGTTCCTAGTAGATCCCTTTAGATTCAGCATTTAATGAGGATTAGATCCTCATTAATCAATTAGATAATTCAGGCTCTTAGGCTGTTAAAACATTATAGCCATAGCTCCATCTATACAGTGTGTTCCTTGGACCCAGAACAAGACTTGGGCCATCATGGTTGCCTTTTGGGAATGCATTGAATGTTGCACTGCTTAAAACCAGCCTACAGCTGGCCCAAAGAAACAAAAATGCTGGAATAATTGTGGTGGGGATGCTTGGTCCTCAATTATTTTACCTGTTTTGCTTAACAAAATAACTTCTATTGGTTTGCATTATACATTCCTGTAAAGATAGCCCTTGTGGAGCAGCAATGGCTGATGAACAGCAGCCTCCCTAAACTAATAAAATGTATTTGCCTTGATACATGGTCCTATCCTCTTAAATGTACAAAGGTAAAAGGTTTTAGGAGAAGAAAATGCAAGAAAATGTCTCCAGCTAGTCTCTGCAAAAGACGTGACTAAGGCTACATGCATATTTTTTACATCGGGCTTATCTTCTGTCTAAAGGCAACCAGCAATCTATGTGACCATTTTGTCATACTGCTTTTCCAGCATCCATGCTTACAGAAATGATGCAACAAGTATAAAACAATATGTAAATTCTGGCAATGTATAAGTCTTAAACTGTCTAAATACCTATTTGTATGATTATTTACTGTAATTGTTTTAAGTCCATTCAAAAGTAATTGAGTCAGATGTATTCCAGTATACTGTAGTTTTCTGCTCAGCTGAAAACCAGGTACAGCACAGCCTGTGACATTGTTTGCTTTCTTCTGTCACCTTGTCAGTATCTCAGCTCTGAAGGTGCATCACTGAAGACATCTTTTCTGTGACACTTCTGTCAAAAGGCAGTTTTATTATAATTTTTCTTTTTTGTTGTTATTAAAATAGAAGCAGCAGCAATCAAAACATAAAGAAAACATATTCTGTCAACTGTGAAAGTAAGATTTCCCTCACAGGCAAAATCTGCCCCAGAGGAATTCAAAGCACTGAAACTGTGGTAAAATTACTGTATGCATCAAGGGGGAATATTTAGTGCTTTTAACAATAAAACTGTATTCCAGAAATACAGATTTATAAGCATGTCCAATTTTATATGTTATATATCTTATAAA
Source organism: Morus bassanus (assembly GCA_031468815.1). Classification (NCBI taxonomy): domain Eukaryota; kingdom Metazoa; phylum Chordata; class Aves; order Suliformes; family Sulidae; genus Morus; species Morus bassanus. The sequence goes on along the minus strand of CM062568.1, from coordinate 51,592,729 downwards.
TGAGGAACACCAGCATTGTCACCAGCAGTGACAATGTGGTAGATAAAAAGTTCTCTTAAAAAGATAAGTATTTATCAAATCCATAAAACTTTGACTGTCAAAAGTACTATTGTGGTGTGTAACACGCTTCAATGTATGCATCTGATTAGGCATAATGCTGACATCTCCCTGACCCTAGATGGCACTGTTTGAGTGAAGTGGCCCTAGGAAGCTTCCTGCACACTCAAGATGCTCAAAAAGCAAAGCATTCTAAAAGAAATTAATAGGAACACTGCTATTTTCTGTCTAATTAATATTACTGAAAAAAAATCAGAAACAGTACTGACAAATTTCAGTTCCAATATATTATACTACATCTTCATGACTACTCCTTCTTCAAAAGTAAAATTTAGTTCTAGATTTAACTTTCATTCGTTTTTACTGAAACACATTCCACATTTACAAATTGCAACCAGCTATGCTTTTATTTCTGCTAGTGCTAGTATAGTCACACTTCTGTGGCTTGCTGACAACAGTACTTGATTTTCCATAACAGCACACAGGGTCTTTATTTTTGTAGTATTACTCAAATGATAGATTCTCTTCTACAAGCCCTGTTAGCCCTGCAATGATATTCCTCTATATGTATTTTTATACAGGTATACCATTAGGATGTGTTCCTTTCTTTTCATGAAGATAATTTTGTGAAAGAAGAATGTCAATTTTACACAACCAAAGAGGATCCACTGAAATACATAAAGTATATTCTTTAGTTATTCCCATTAGAGAAACATGTCCACTATTATGAAATACGCTATCTCTGCAGAATCCAAGATACTTGCACATGGCTGGCAGATAGGATACAGTTTCTATAAGAAACCTGTGTTCTTCTGGAGAGTAAGCTTCAGGGCATCTCAGATGAGCCAGGAAACTATGTTTAGATGACTGAATCAGGTCCCTAAGTGGTTGGTAAGTAACATTGCTGTCTAGAACTCACTGATTATATTATTTGGATTTCCAGGGCACAGTTCATTTCCTAAACACCAGTAAGTCATTAACAGTTTGAACATAATAAAAATATATCCAAGTGTCAAGTAGTATTCAAGCCTCCAAAAATCTTCACAAGGTTGGAAGAATCTGCATGGGCCTTATGGTAGGTCTAGGCAAAAGAGACGACAAGCGTAATAAAGACCAGTCTTTTCTTTCTACCAGCTGCCAAGTTGACAAATCTCAGTTCTGGAGATAGTGTTAGAAGTCAGATGAAGCATTTGAAGTGGGAGAAAAGTAATGCATCATATAAATAAAAATGAAACTCTCAGCATCTGACAAAAAATGCCTGCAGTGCAACAATTCTCAGTCACAACTGAAGCTGTTAGTGGTGAAGTGGAACATACCTAAAGACTTTTAGCCCTTCAGTTGACAACAGAAAATAAAAATGGCTTAATTCATGATAGAAAAACACTGGCATATCAATATGAATTTTCTCCCCCAAAAAACATGATATTTAATGCAAAAGAGAGACAGACAGCACCTATAGGATTATTTAGCATTCTAAACTGACTTGCCCACTTCTGAATGTCTGTTCTAAGTGAATATTTAGTAGTGCAGCTGACATTGTTACTGATTGAAGAACTCCACTTATTGCATTGAGCACCTTACCTTCCTGGAAAAGTACATCACAGCTTCCTACTGAATACATCCATCATCCAAGCTCAAATTTATTGGGATTTTTGTCTTTTTGCTTTTTTCTTTTGTTTTTCTTCCCTTCCCTCCCCTGCTCCTCTACCTCCCCTTGCCTTCCCTTTTCTATTTTTCCTCTCCCTCTTCTTTCCCTTCTCCCTCCCTGACCCTTTCCCTCTTCCCTTTCCTCTCTCTTTCTTTTAATTTTTAACAGGTCTGAATATTTACTTTCCAAATAACAAAACAAAAAGCATGGAAAACACACTTAAGTAAGTTATAATTATTAATCTCTAGAAATCTTTCCAATAAGAGAAGATATGTGCAATGTTTTAGAGACACAGATATAATTATTGTGCACAAACAGAACCTCATTGTTAGAATAAAATCTGAAGTAATAGCTACTGTAGACACAGACTGCACCAAAACCTGCTAATTTTTATGCATTTGAAAATAAGGTATTTTGGTTAGCACAGAGGTAATGATGGTGATGGAAGTAGGTAGACAAGTTATGTAAGTCTAGATGAGGTAACAAAGTCTGGAATTTCAGAAGAATAAATAACTTTCAACAAAAGATTACTTTTCAAAGGGCATAAGAGAAAAATATTTGTCAAATCCGTATCAGAATATTTTTGCGTACATGCTTAGTTAATAGTACATCATACTGTACTTCTTCTGTTGTGTTGACATGCCTAACAGTTCCAGAATGTTGCTGTGCTGGTTTCAGCTGGGATAGAGTTAATTTTCTTCACTGTACCTGGTATAGTGCGTTTTGGATTTGGTATGAGAATAGTGCTGATGGCAAATCCATGTTTTAGTTGTTGTTAAGTAGCTGCTCAGTGTCCCTAAGTAGTGCCTATACTAGAGGCACAAAAAGCCGGGAGGGGAGGGGACGCAGTTGGGACAGTTAACTCTAACCAACCAAAGGGATATTCCATACCATATCATGTCATGCTCAGTTTATAAAGCTGGGAGAAGAAGAAGGAAGGGGAGGACGTTCGAAGTGATGGCATTTGTCTTCCCAAGTAACCATTACACATGATGTAGCCCTGCTTTCCTGGGGATGGCTGAACACTTGCCTGCCGATGGGAAGTAGTGAATGAATTCCTTGTTTTGCTTTGCTTGTATGTGCGACTTTTGTTTCTCCTTGTCATTATATTATTAGTGTTGTTATTATTACTATTATTGTTTTGCTTTCCCTATTAAACTGTCTTTATCTCAACCCACGAGTTTTCTCACTTTGACCCTTCTGATTCTCTCTCCTGTCCCTCTGCGGGGGAGTGAGCGAGTGGCTGTGTGGTGCTTGGTTGCTGGCTGGGGCTAAACCACGACAGTTGCTCTCTCTTTAGCACTTATCATTGGAAATACAATTTTTACTTACACTGAGTTACAAAAATCAGCAATGTAATAAAACTATCAGGGATAGTCCTCTCAATAGATACATGTTCAGTATAAGTAAAATATAGGTGCAGTGTGGGTACAGTATCCTGCACTTTAATCCTTCAGTTTCAGATAGAGGTTATCTCAATTTAAACTGTTTTTATGGATAAATATTACTGTCTCATCACCAGTTTCAGAAATGTCTTATATTATTACAAGTATCATGTATTAATTCCTTAGAGAGGCAGAGACCCAAATGTAACAATGACCTCAATAGTACACATACATGATACCTTCTAATAAAAGAAAAAAAGTTAAAAATTAAAGGTTTGTTGTTTTTTTTTTTTCTTTTTTTTTCTTAAACAGAGTATACTTAGTAAGTTATACCCTCACCATCCTTGCTTTATTTTGGAAGTCTATGTGTTATGCTATGCCTTAAGCCATTGTTCCTTTAACTGAAGTATAAAAATAACAAAAGTACCAAAATGCATCCTGTTGCTAAGCTCTTATTGTTGCTGAAGATGATTCAGAGGCAACTTTAAGACAAAGTTTTTATTAAATATTTGGCAACTCAACCAAAATATAACCCTTTGCATGATAATATACTGCTTTAGTACAGTGCATTTTACTTCAAAATTATTATTTCATACATCATAGCAATATATTAAACAGGTGCATATAGAATACATTGCAATTTTAATATTGAATGTGTCCAAAAGCCATTTACAAAAATTAGTTAAGGTACTGTATTTAAATGTTAAACTTGCAAACATTTCTACCATCAATGAGGGGTAGCGAAAGCATTCTCCTCCCAAGAGAAAATAGCAAAAATACTTTTATGCCATCACCTATCCTTCAAACATGATTGCTAAAAAAGCAGATTCTTCACAGGGGACTTGAGGTATCTCTTGCAGAATTTGCTTTGCCCAGCTTCTGTATTCTATTTTGTTCTGTGTAATAGTACAATAACAGGCACAATAGGCCTTTGATTTTAGAAGTGTTCCTAGGAGCTACCTTTCAAATACACTTAATGATTATTAAAAACTTCTCAACCTTAATGTAAAAAAGATACATTTATAGATGGTCTACCTATCTTCACGAATAATAGTCTTCTTTTGTAAAGTGGAATCATGGGATGTAAAAAGCAAGATCAATTGCTATTTTGCTATGAATTATTTTAAGCTGGTCCTGCCTTTCCACACCCTGCTGGCTGTTCTTTTCATTTGTACAGGAACAATTTCATTTTAGTGGTAGGGGTTTATTTAGTGCAAATTCAGAATTTGATGGATGGTTAGAATCTACCAATTAATCAAAATGGAAATACAAAAAAATCAGCGTGTGTAACCTTCCTTCATGAATAACTTTTCTGTTTATTTAGCTTGTTGGTTGCTTAATTTCTGTGTGTGTGTGTGTGTGTGATTTCTTTTCGGGGTGCACTTCATGAATCACCTTTATTGGAGAATTAATTTTAATACCTGTGGGGTGGAAAATAGGACTTCCTTTCTGATAAAAGTGAAATATCTGTTATGACTTCTCTCTAAACTACACAGCTATGTGCTTTTCAATACAGAATTCTAATCTAAAATCCATTCGTTACATGAGTAGATCTATGCTTTAATTGGTATAACAATACCGAATGCTGCACTTTCTCGGGGCAAAAGATTCCAGTGACAAAAGTGTATTTTGCTTCAGGGTGAAGCTGGAATGCAAACAATTTAAACTTCTTATTTTCTTGTATTACTGTTTTGTTTTCTTTTGATTTATTTTTCATTTTAGCCAGGTTTGTGGGTATAATTTCTATAGTCATGTTGAAAAAACAACAGTGTAACAAAAGAAATCTTTTTTTTGCATATATGTAGGAGGAATTTCATTGTACTTTGGGAATTGATCTCATATAATAGTTTGAAACTAGAAAGTAGAACAATAAAATACAGGAATCAAAGTTTGCTTTTCACTAGCTAATGAACTCAGTAAATCAGAACTCTCCTCCATAATCTCTTTAAAATTATTTTATTTTACAACTGTCTGCTTCCAGCCACCAGCCTTCATGTCTAAGCCCTTTTCAGACAGCATACTGTAATGTCATTTAAGATAGAATCTTTTAAAATAAATACTTGCCTACAATTTTTTGTCTGTTTTTGTTTTTTAAATAGTAAACCTCTTTTAAATTCCTCAAAGTTAGACTGGCTATCCAGCCCATTTCTTAGTAAAATACCCCAATGCTTGGATTTTTGGCTCATAGAAAAGCAATGAATATAGCTAAGATAGAAAAATACTGGTACATAGGGGAATACAAAAGTGTCACATGGTCACAAAACCTTTTTCTTGCAGATTTATATAGAAGTTGCATTTCCCTTCTATTCAGTTTCAATGATTAAGCAGTTTAAATATGTTCATTAAACTTATTTAAAAGTGTTATCTCACATAAATACATTTAAAGTAGCCTTATGCCATACTACAGATGTTTTGTAGCTCTTCTGTATTTCTTAGCTGATCAAGAACATTACCTTACCCTCTAATCTTAAGACTAACTATGATATTTTTGAGTACTGGCTACATTTACATTTTGACAGTATCTAATAAAGACCATATATAAAACCAACTCTTTTGTTAGATTCTAAATTATGGAGGATGATGGCCTCAATATTTTAAGCTATTTGTCTCCGGATGATGATTTATCATATACCAACATAGGCATCTAAGTTAATTGAAAAAACCCACTGTTTCACTTTTTTGACTATGGAGTCAGGAATCAGTAGCTCAGATGCAAATTTTACCTTTAAGACATCTCAAATTATGTGAGATGATTCTACCCTAAGGGTGCATCTGTTAGACTAAAAGAAGTAGGAATAAACTAATTTGCGCTGAAATTCTGTCTGCTGTGGATAGATTGCTGTAGGTATTTATGATAGCTCAAATAGATCTACTTGAGTGCATAACTTGAGTTGTATACTACTGAGGTGTAACAACAAGCAACCTTGTTGCTGTCAGATCCTATGACTGGGGGTTCCCACACTGACCAGGACATGCTAAAATTGTGAACCATAGCCCTTTAATATTCACCAAAATTCACTGTTACACTGTGACTTCTCTTTCCAGCCTCATTTCTTTCAGAATAGAATTTTTTTCTTTAACAAAAATTTCTTGAGCAAATGGCAGTTTTGACACTAATGCATCAGAATAAGGTTTTTCTGATTAAATGACAGGTCAAAAATAATTTGTCCTTTGTCACATTAGTACAGTGAAAACTGGAGGAGGCTATAAAACTCAAGAGTTTTTATAATTCTAAAAGATGAGTGAGTATTTTTAAAATGCAATTTGTATTTATCTGAAGAAGAAAAAATAAATGACCATTTTCCTCATTTAAAAGATTTATAACAATTTTAAAAAGGAAGAAAATAAGAAGTTTGGTGAAAAATAGAGTCTCTACTAATTGCTGGACAAAAAAAATCAGTCTATTAATTGCTGGAAAAATGCAGTCTATACTAATTGCTTGAGTATGACAGGATTTTTTTTTTTTTTTTTTTTTTTTTTTTTGGCCCAGTTCTGTAACAAGCTATAGTCAGAGACAGCCAACTAAGATAAGTAGACTGTAAATGAGAAAGATAGATAGGCACCTTCAGGAGTCAAGCACATCATCCTAAAACTTACCTCTAAATTTGATCAAATGACTCACTCTTAAAGATGCTTCCATTGACCATAAATGAAGGCATGGATGAATAACTTGGGTTTAGAGCTTTAGGTACCTAACTATAGGACATTTCAAATCAGGTAGATCAATCACTTCCTTAGACTGACATTATATGTGAAGTTTAGGCTCTTAAAAAATGAAAAATAAGTGTAATCTTAAATCAAAGAGTTAGCTAATAAATTGCTTTTGTTTATATAATACCTGGATTAGGTTGATTTTTATCTAAGGATTGTTTATCTGCTTACTGTCTACTGAAAATTTAAAGTACTTCATCTAATTCTCTTACTGAGGGAAAAAATAATTTAAAAATCTTGCTTTGGGCTGACAGATTTTTATAGATTTCACACATAGACATACATTCATATGTATATCTTGATTTCCAGTGGTACTTAGTGTTATAGAGCTCAATAGCCAGTGCAGGAAAGAACTGTGTTTGCATAAGAAGAGTCGGTCTTTAGTTCTGCTCTGGATGCTTTGTACAGACTAGGACTGTAAATACCAGCAGAGTGTATTCCCTGAACGAAATCCTAAATTGCCATACAGGTACCATAATTCTTGTATTTCTCTCCACAAACTCTTAAACCTCAAAAAGAGTGAAATAAGATATCAAAGAAATCTTATTTGGAAAATTTGTGTTTTTCATATGCCAGAATGTCCACTTCAGGTGTATGAGCAGAACAGCATTAATGAGGTCTTTTCTTAATCTGTTTAAGTTAGATCAGGAATCTGCAACATCTGTGATACTTATCTGATACCTAGCTTTGGAAATCCTGATGGCTACATGTCCTTCATCTTTGCCTCCCAGCCTTTACCTCCCTGTAATTGTGCAGTGAATAGAATTAATCAGAAAATTAGGAAAGAAAATTTGTACTGGGCCAATATCAGTACGCTGTGTTTCATTCTGTTTATTGAAATACTGGCAGCTTCTTTATAATATTCTTCTGCCATTTATGAGTCAGTGCTTACCACTAAAGAAGCAGAATAATTAACTAAATATGAAGTCTTTGATTTCAAAGTGTTTACATGAAAATCTTCTCATTGTCCAAATGATAATGATAGTTTTTAACCTTATTGATATTCACTGTATACCAGATCAAGGTTATCCATTCCATTTAAACATTTCTTTAAAAACTTATGTTGTTTCCTTAGCATTCTGTTGACTTGAGTGGTCATTGCTGGGGGGGGGGGGGGGGGGGGCTTTTTGTTTGTTTGTTTTTGTTTGTTTCTGTTTTGTTCTTTTTATTTCAGTGACTTTTCTTTCAGATGTAAAATAACAAAAATACTTCAAGGATAATGATTTTCAGTAATGGCTGTAGCTTCATGCTAGAACACTTTACAAAAGCAATTATTGAGACAATTCTGATTCCATTGTATTTTAACAGATTTTTTCTAAATTTATTTTTATGTTGCTAAGAATATTGGCATGAATATTTCTTTTTGTTTATTTTTCACACTTCTTTTTTTTCTTTTAAGAAAATTAGCTGCTTAATGTTATTATTAGCCTTTCTATTGTTAAGGCTCAATACTGAACCTACAGGCAAGTTCTGTCACTGAAGTAACTAACTGGATAGGAACATATTAGAGAAGAAGGGTTGAGTAGGGTGGAAAGGTAGGCAGGAAGTAAGATAAATAGAAGCCTCACAGCTGTACTGCTTGGCATTTCAGATGTTCTCTCAGGTGCGTGATAGAATTGAATCTGGATCTCTGCATACCTTCTTGTTTGTACTGTATTTGAAGCAAGGCTTGCAGGGCTATGAGGAGCAATTCTTACAAAGAAGCAAAATTAATATACAGAGTTTCAGATTAATACATATCATTTCAGAGTTTGTCTCTTTCCCTCTGATCAATTTTTTCAATTTTTTTAACATTACTGCCCTGATGACTGAACAGCATCCTTTGTTGCTAGTTTCTCCTGTGGCATTATGAGACTCACAGCATTTACTTCACCATTCCAGATGCAGCTGCAGAACCAAAAGAAAAAAAAACACAACAAAAACAACCAACCAAACAAACAAACAAAAACCTCTTAAGTGTTAGATCTATTAGAAGAGTTAGCTAAGATCACAGTTCCTGCAGATCATCCCATTAGATTTATGCATATTGCAAGAGTTAAATAACTGTTACTGTGTACATTTGTCTCATTTCTAGCACTGCAGACCTCACCCTCTAACCCTTTTCTTTTGACACTGAAGACATCACCTCTGCTGTAGCTGTAAGGTGCCTCTGTCATTGATGCTTTCAGCGGGTAAGTGGGATTGCAAGCATTCACAGATACAGCCCTGGAATATCCCTTCCACCTTCTTGGTTTCCCATGCATGATCACGGTTTGTAGTATTCTGACCTTGTCCATGCCAATGTGTCCATATTGATATTTGTGCTGAGTGGGAGATGACTATTAGCAGACAACTTGTTAGTCAGAGAGAAATATCTCTTAAGATATGCACATCTTAATATACTGGGTCTCAGTTGACCCACAAGCCCTATAAATATTCTAACGGAGTAGTTTTGAATGTTTAGTGCAGATGCTGACAGACAAAATACTAGCTGTGTTTCATATTAATAAGCATCTCAGGGAGTTGTCCTTCATCCTGAAAAATAAAATCAGAAACTAATGTGTTAGCCAATAACTGTCAGCAGTTTATCTACATAGTTTTCTAGTGCATATAGATTCATAAGCGAAGAAAGTACCCATCCTGAATTTCTGTGTGGGAAATCACGGACTTTATATTCTATTTCTATATTAGGCTTATACCAGAAAGAATCTTCTTTGCAACCAAAAGCAACAGAATGTATATATATTCTAATTACAGATCTAAGTTTAGGATATCTATCTTGACAGTACAGATGTGTGACTGAGTCATTTTAAACTCTAAGTGTTCGTTGCTGTTAAATCTATAACTCATTCCTACTTTCATAACTAATCAAGTTGACATTTCATGTTTGAGCCTTATGCAGATCTGAAGTCTAGCTGCTGACTCCTTTAAAAGTGTAATAGTTGTTTGTGTGATGAAATATTGTAGTGGGATAAAAGATGTTCATGCTGTATGCCATGTTATCAAAACTGAAATGAATGATCACTGAACAAACACAATAGGAATACAGGGTCAAAATGCAGAGCTTTTTTCACATCTGCATACAGTATTAGTTGAAATAAAATTTTTTAGGTAAGAAAGTGATTCAGATATAATAAAATTGCAGAATTTCATTGGCACCACACAGGTTTGGTTTCATTCCCACTGAAAAAGCATACAATATCATTGTGAAATAGAATACTACTAAGTAAAAGAATTTGATAGGTCCTGTGTGTCAGATACTGTTTTGAATCTTAAAGTTTCTATATATCTATGCATCCAGGGCATGGTTATTTTTGCTCCTTTATCTTTTAATCAAAAGAGCAGAGGAGATCCTCACTGGTACTAGAGTTTTTCCATCTCAAAATTGCAGTACTAGATATTTTTCAAGAGTGAAATGATTTTGTTAAAAGTTCTATGTCTTGGATATGACCAGAGAAATCTTAAGATGAGTGACTTACCTAACAAATCTGATGAGACTTTTTCTTGATTCTTAGATAATATGCGGCACATTGATGCTTTTCATTCTAGATTATATTGTGAAGCTGAATGAAAGAGACCAGTCCCTTAACTTGGTAACAGTTCACTCATATGACCCTCCACCAAAGAACAGATGCAACACCAAAGTGCTGGTTTTGTTGCTATTGAAGTCCAGTTCCAAATAGATGATTCTGAGCTCAAGACTATGAATCACATGGTCTATCACTGCAGAATATGTATTACATGAGGCATAAATAAAACTGGTTATTGTAAAACAAAAAGCTTTTCTCATTTTAAGAACTGTAAAAACATTAATGAGCATGTTTAAATTTCAATAAATAATATATATACTAATAAATAAAAGATAAAGAGTTTTATATTAAAAAAATAACAAAAAAAAATCCCTCAGAAACCTGTGCTTTGAGTTTTGATGAAGCACAACTTTTTCTTATGTTGTGTCAAGGTCGACCCCTAGGGTTTTGGAGTCAGGGATACAGAGGGTGCGAAGCATGCTACACTTCAATGGAAAAACAGATATTGACAGCATATGAAGGGGTTCGATCTGCTTCAGAAGTGGTTGGTGCTGAAGCACAGCTCCTCCTGGCACCTCGACTGCTGGTGCTGGCCTGGATGTTCAAAGGGAGGGTCCCCTTTACACATCATGCAACTGATGCTACGTGGAGTAAGTGGGTCGCACTGATCACCCAACGGGCTCTAATAGGAAACCCCAGTCGCCCAGGAATCTTAGAATTGATCATGGACTGGCCAGAAGGCAAAGATTTTGGAATGTCACCAGAGGAGGAGGTGACATGTGCTGAAGAGGCCCCACTGTATAACAAACTGCCAGAAAATGAGAAGCAATATGCCCTGTTCACTGATGGGTCTTGTCGTCTGGTGGGAAAGCATCAGAGATGGAAGGCTGTTGTATGGAGTACTATACAGCAAGTCACAGAAACTGCTGAAGGAGAAGGTGAATCGAGTCAGTTTGCAGAAGTAAAGGCCATCCAGCTGGCTTTAGACATTGCTGAACGAGAAAAATGTCCAGTGCTCTATCTTTATACTGACTCATGGATGGTGGCAAATGCCCTGTGGGGGTGGTTACAGCAGTGGAAGCAGAACAACTGGCAGCGCAGAGGCAAACCCATCTGGGCTGCTGCATTGTGGCAAGATATTGCTGCCCGGGTGGAGAACCTGGTTGTGAAGGTACGTCATGTGGATGCTCATGTCCCCAAGAGTCGGGCCACTGAAGAACATCAGGACAACCAGCAGGTGGATTAGGCTGCTAAGATTGAAGTGGCTCAAGTAGATCTAGACTGGCAACAGAAGGGTGAACTATTTATAACTTGGTGGGCCCATGACACCTCAGGCCATCAAGGAAGAGATGCAACATACAGATGGGCTTGTGACCGAGGGGTGGACTTGACCATGGATGCTATTGCACAGGTCATCCATGAATGTGAAACATGCGCTGCAATCAAGCAAGCCAAGTGGGTAAAACCTCTGTGGTATGGAGGACGATGGCTGGAATATAAATACGGGGAGGCCTGGCAGATTGATTATATCACACTGCCACAAACCCGCCAAGGCAAACGCCATGTGCTTACAATGGTGGAAGCAACCACCGGATGGCTGGAAACATATCCCGTGCCTCATGCCACCGCCCGGAACACTATCCTGGGCCTTGAAAAACAAGTTTTATGGCGACATGGCACCCCAGAAAGAATTGAGTCAGGCAACGGGACTCATTTCTGAAATTACCTCATAGACACCTGGGCCAAAGAGCATGGCACTGAGTGGTTGTATCACATCCCCCATCATGCACCAGCCTCTGGGAAAATTGAACGATACAATGGACTGTTAAAGACTACACTGAGAGCAATGGGGGGTGGGACATTCAAACACTGGGATACACATTTAGCAAAAGCCACCTGGCTAGTCAACACTAGGGGATCTGCCAATCGAGCTGGGCCTGCCCAGTCAGGACTCTTACGTACTGTGGAAGGGGATAAAGTCCCTGTAGTGCATGTAAAAAATATGCTGGGGAAAACCGTCTGGGTTATTCCTGTCTCAGGCAAAGGCAAACCCATTTGTGGGATTGCTTTTACTCGAGGACCTGGGTGCACTTGGTGGGTGATGCGGGAGGATGGAGGAGTTCGATGTGTGCCTCAAGGGGATTTGATTTTGGGTGAAAATAGCCAGTGAACTGAATGGTATGATGTTAATTGCTATATAATACTGTATATCATCACTCCTATGGTTGCTATATGCTGTATCAATGGTATCATAGTAAGAATGTCCCGGATTAATGAAGAATGAACTTTGATGAAACCAAGCAAAGTCTAGCAGTGTTGGAACCAGAACTGGCTTGAGCATGCAACAGTCCAACTCCACACACCATCTCTCCTGCCCTGAAAGACTGTTATGATAGATAGAGCCCAAAGTAATGGAATAAATGAACTCAACGTACATTTTAGAGGGATGATCCATAGACTAAGGGAATGATATCTGTGTATATACATATATGTGCATATATATATATACATATAGATATATATATCAAAAGACAGGGAAAGTGGTGGTGATTAATTGAAATGTGCTGGAAAGAGTAGGACCTGGACATGGTGTAAATGGCACAGAATAAGAGATGGATACAGTCCTAGTTTTGGCTGTGATAGTGTTAATTTTCTTTCTAGTACCTGGTATAGTGCTTTGTTTTGGATTTGGTATGAGAATAATATTGATAACACACTGATGTTTTAGTTGTTGCAAAGTAGGGCTTACACGATCCAAGGACTTTTCCAGCCTCCCATGCTCTGCCAGGTGCACAAGAAGTTGGAAGCCAAGACCAGAGGGACGTTCCATACCATATGACATCATGCTCAGTATATTAACTGTGGGGAGTTGGCTGGGGGGGCAGTGATCATGGCTTGGGGACTGGCAGCATCAGTCGGCAGGTGGTGAGCATTTGTGTCACTTGGGTTTTTTCCCCTGGGTTTCACTTCTTTTCATTTTCCTTGTAATTACAATATTATTACTATTACTATTACTATTACTATTACTATTACTATTACTATTACTATTACTATTACTAGTTTAGTTTAGTTTTTAAACTGTTCTTATCTCAACCCATGAGTTTTCTTACTTTTGCCCTTCCGATTCTCTCCCCCTTCCCACAGGGTGGGAGGAGTCAGCGAGCGGCTGTGTGGTGCTTAGTTGCTAATCGGGGCTAAACCACAACAGTCTTTTTTGGCACCCAACGTGAGGCACGAAGGGTTTGAGATAATAACAGTTGCTGGTCACAGCATTGACTCATCTGTTCTCGATATTAGTTTATCTGATCTGCACCATGCTTTTGGTTTTGGTGTACATGTTAAAGATTGGTGTTGGTTTTTGTAGTTTGCTGTGCTCTGCAGTGATTAGCAATGTTTTGCCTGGGAGACTTCTAACTGAAACACTGGCCTTGAGCTTTGTCTGGTATTTGGGTTTTGTACTGAAGCTGTTACTATACTTCAGGTACCACCTCATGGAGAAAATTAGCAATTATACCTCTTCCTCTGAGAGTTTTTTTTTATGGAGGGAATACAGAATGGCTCCTTTACTACCTTCTTCTGTGATATCTCCTTCTTCATTAAAATAACTTTTCAGTGTCTTGAACATCCTTGGGTAGTTAAGATACATCTATTGGTATTTCTTGGGAATATTGCTTCGGTTTTGTCTAAGGTTAATAAGCAATTCAAGAATATCATCCAGAGATTTGCCCCAAGGGATGGTAGTTATGAATGGCAGGGTATGTGGGATAGTATGGGCAAATGCCTAAGACAGTGGGCACCTCCAGTGTTTTGGAACTTCACCCCCAAACAAGTGCAGAATCCTGAAAAACTAGAAAACGAGTAGTTGGAGAAAGTATGTTGACACCCCGGCAACTCCAGAAAGACACAAATCACTGCAACGAGCTGGGGCCTGGCCCATGCCTACCAAGCCTGTTTAACACTATTCAGTACCCCCAAGGGGAAGAGAAGGCCTTTGGGTCTGAAGACTAAACAACAGGCACTGTGGCCACTCAAACCCCCATGACAGGCACTGCAGCTGAACCAGAGAACCAACCTGTGCCAGTATCAGTTGCCCCTATACACAAGAAGAAATCTTGGAAGAGAAAGTCAGTTCATTTACAAAGAGATGATGGAAGAGCAGGGCCATCACAAGGAGAGCAGGAGAAAGAAGAAGAATTCATAAACGAGATGGAAACCCACCAATCCCTATCCTTGAGCGAGCTGCGAGATATGCGAGAAGATTTTGGCCGTCATGTAGGTGAGCATGTTGTCACCTGGCTGCTCTGATGCTGGGATAATGGGGCCAGTAGCCTGGAATTAGAGGACAAGGAAGCCAAACAACTGGGATCTCTTTCTAGGGATCAGGGTATTGACAAAATGATTGGAAAAGGGGCACAAGCCCTCAGCCTCTGGAGGCAACTCCTGTCTGGTGTGAAAGAAAGGTATCCCTTCAACAAAGATGTTACATACCGCCCAGGAAAACAGATGACCATGGAGAAAAATATCCAGTACCTGAGGGAATTAGCCATGCTGAAGGTGATTTATGGTGACCTGGATAGTAAACAGTCACTCAAAGATGCAGATGAAGCCCTTGACCCTAGAGGCATGGGTACGTGAGTTGCAAGGAAAAACAATCACTCAGTGGGGGTTCTTCCAGGAGAGTTGCTGCTCCAGTTTCCAGTAAGCAGTTCCCCAGACAGAGGAGTAGAAGCGCTAATTTTATTTCTGATCTTAATAGAGGGACTTTTGATTTGCGTTTACAAGAAGGGAGTAATGAATACTATGACCAGGACTAGAGGTCTCCTGCCTCCAGCCAGGTGGAGGAAAGGGACAACCGGGTTTACTGGACTGAGTGGATCCGATGGCCTGGCACATCTGACCCACAGGAGTATAAGGCTCTAGTGGACACCGGTGCACAGTGCACCCTAATGCCATCAAACTATGTAGGGGCAGAACCCATTTGTATTGCTGGAGTGACAGGGGGATCCCAAGAGCTAACTGTATTGGAGGCTGAAGTGAGCCTAACCGGGAATGAGTGGCAAAAGCACCCCATTGTGACTGGCCCAGAGGCTCCATGCATCCTTGGCATAGACTACCTCAGGAGAGGGTATTTCAAGGACCCTTTTATGGAGATGGAGAATATTAAACAGCTGTCTACTTTGCCCGGTCTTTCGAAGGACCCATTCTGTTGTGGGGTTGCTGAAGGTCAAAGAACAACAGGTGCCAATTGCCACCACAACAGTGCACTGGCAGCAATATTGCACCAACGGAGACTTCCTGATTCCCATCCATGAGCTCATTCGGCGACTGGAGAGCCAAGGAGTGATCAGTAAGACCCGTTCACCCTTTAACAGTCCCATATGGCCAGTGCGGAAGTCTAATGGAGAGTGGAGACTAACAGTAGACTATCGTGGCCTGAATGAAGTCACTCCACCACTAAGTGCTGCTGTGCCAGACATGCTAGAACTTCAGTATGAACTGGAGTCAAAGGCAGCCAAGTGGTATGCCACAACTGATATCACTAATGCATTTTTCTCAGTCCTTTTGGCAGCAGAGTGCAGGCCACAGTTTGCTTTGCCTTGGAGGGTTGTCCAGTACACATGGCATTGACTGCCCCAGGGGTGGAAACACAGCCCTACCATTTGCCATGGACTGACCCATACTGCACTGGAACAGGGTAGAGCCCTAGCTGAACCCTACAGTGAGGAAGAGGAAACCATCAGCATCATATTCCTCTTGGCAAAGAAACCCCATCATTAAAATCACACTTATTCTGGCTAAGAACTGACAATACTGGCATCTGGTAGTAACTCTTCCCAAAACTGAAGCCCTCAACCTTAGGACTCAGAGTGGCAATGGAAAGGTGAACATAACAGCAAAGAAAGGGGGATTCACTAGGAAGTGTGTGTAGAGCAGCTCTAATTGTATTATTTATTTTTTTCTGCAATATTATTGTTTTATTTTCTTTCTCTTTTTTCCTTATGTAATAATTACATCTGAATTAACAACAGTTCCTTGATTTGACTGATACAATTTTCATCACTTGTAAATCATTGACTTGTCTTTCTGTTTATTTTTTGCCGATTTGAAATTTTCAGTGTAGCAAATATCATTACATGATCTGTTGCATGGTCTGCCTACCTGGGTCTTGATATCCTGTGTTATATAGGTAAATTAAGTGAACTGAGATATGAAATCACTGGTATCATACAAGAATCTACACATGGTATTATATTCTATGGATTCTGCAAATAAAATATGAAAAAATCCTGTTCCACAATATCTCCAACCAATGACAGGAGGCAGTTCTGCAAACACAACCTTTCCACGTAACTGACATTATGTACTGTCATTTTTCACCTATGTTCCTCTTACACCTCTTACACACAAAGGACAGCTCCTCTTTCTTCCCCACAACCTTCTCTTTTATGCACAGCTCGATCCTTAGACTTGTATCATCCAAAATTGATCACCAAAGTATCAGAATACCTAAGGAAATGAATTCCTAGGATGGAGTTAGGCATCCTATAGTATCCATAGCCCTCATCTTTGTCTCATCTTCCCCTCTCACTAATACCATCTAAGAACCTTCTCATGCCATCCACTTCCACAAACAGCTATTGTAGTTTGTGGAATACCCTGACAGAAAATATGCCAGATGACAATCATAGCAGGTAGCTGAGCTGCCAAACAATGTACAAAAAGAAAAAAAATTTGTACTCTCCTTTTCCAGAGGGTTCTATTGAATATGGGAAATAAATAGGAAAAGGATAACATAAAATGGTAATATCACTCTGGATAAGAGCTGACTCTAGGACAAATTCTGAACAGTATATGTGCTAAATTGCACACCTCCGCATGTACACACATACACCCACATCCCCACGCACTGACACCTATGAAAGTTACTGAGATATATTCATATATCATCTAAGATGTACTCACTTTTTTTTGATATGCAAATCTGGGTAATATATAAAGGTACACTTTTTAAAATTTTGAATAGTCTTTTAAGTATATTTTAATCAGCTCTGATTATTTTTCCTTTCTAAGTGTCTGTCTCAAGGATAAGCTGTCTTTTAGGATGTCACTCTTCTGACTTTTATTAATGATTTCTCATCTGTATTTTAATAAACTTTCAGAAAGGAGCATACTAATTTAATCTCAGAGGTGGCCAGTGGTTAAGTTCCTTCTGACTTGCAGAGCATGGTCTCTGAACTTCCTCGACAGGGAGAAACAGTACTGATTTTGTCAAGCTATAGATGAAAATAGAGAAGGCTGTTTTTATAGACCTATTCTTGGTGATGTTGTGCTACTGCATAAAAGCAACTCCTTTCAAAGCTAACAAATTGCTAGACCATAGTCATAACTTTTCTGTAACACTGGCTTTGGATCATTTAGCTATATGATGTGATTTTCCTTAATAATATGTACAGTTAACCCTCATGAATAAAAGAAGTTGGAAAATGCAGAGTACAAAACAGATTTGTCATAATCTGAAGAAAGAAAAGAAATAATCTTCTTTAATTTTGAAGATTGTTGGTCTGGACTGATTCTCTTTAACACTAGCAAAGCACAGGATTATAAGGGAAACCTTTACTGGTTTTATTGCTTCAAATGATTTCAGAAAAAACACACCCTCAGAGATGTCCTTTCTTATGGGACTTGACTTGTTCCTTGTTTAGAGCTTAACCTGCCATGCATGGAAAGGTAGTAGGGGTCATGGATAGAGGAAGTCTTGTATTTGCTGGCACATATATGGCTATTTAGGCTGACTCCTAAACAGCCTGCATTCAAGTCTTCTATAGATGGTTCCTGCTACAGCAAGTAAGAAGAATGAGGTAAAACAGTTGTGTTGTCCAAACTAGGAACACATCAGTCACATACTTCTGCTGCTGCACACAGTCCTTGAAAATTCCCTAGCAGATCAAAACATTTTTGACTAGTGAAGGATCTGCCTGCAACACGTAGACATAGAGAAGAAAAGCAAGTCCTTGGAGACAGGCTGGGAGAGCAGGCAGCACACACAGCTCTGACAATGCCACCATGATTCTGCAACAGCTATTCCCATAGTAACAGTCCAAAATTTGTGATCTTGTCCTGTTATTAGATGTTTTTGTTTCTAGACTGTTCATACCCTTTGGCCTTCACCCCTTGAACTATGTATTGCATGATACTGAAGGATATTACTTTCCTAGGCCACACAGTTTCCTTATATTATTGCTTGGGTGTTTCTTTTGAGCCTAGATTTTATTTTATTTTTCAGTATGCTTAAAGCAGTCTTTTCCCAGCTGTCAGGGTTGTAACTCGCCCTTAACCAGTAACATCACTGAATTGTTTATACTCCTGATGCCTCTGTTTTCAACTTGTATCCTGCTTTTTCAAGGTGTGAGGCCTGTTACAGACAATAAGTCCAGAGTGATGTACTTAGGGCCTGATATAATGTTAGTCTAGGGCAAATTTACCCTAAATCACTGTGGCCTGTGGCTGGCAATGGCAACATGCTTTTTATTGGGCCACTGGTTGATAATCCTCCCTTTGCTAGTCTGGAAACTGGCATTTGCAGGTTATCGCTCACAAGTCCAGCAAAGATGCTGCATGCTCTCTTATGGCTCAAGGCTCCTAGTCAAGGCTAAACAATGGAAAGATTTTTGTTGAACATTTTTCTTTCTTTTATCTGGTCTTTACCCCATGATAACCAATATAGGTCTGAGGGTGTCCTGTAATTCTACGTTTTGCTCTTACAGCCAGTTATGGTATCCCAGTATAACCATTATTCAGTTTGCACAGCATTTGAATGTAGAACTGTTGTGGTTTAGCCCCGGTCAGCAACTAAGCACCACACAGCCACTCGCTCACTCCCCCGACCCTTGTGGGATGGCGGAGAGAATCAGAAGGGTCAAAGTAAGAAAACTCGTGGGTTGAGATAAGAACAGTTTAATAATTAGAATAAAATAGCAATAATACTAATATAATGAAAAGGAGAGTAATGAGTGAGAGAGATATGAAACACTGGAAGAAGAGGGAAAAAAAAAACAAAACCAAAACTAAACAACAAGTGCCGCAACCGCTCACCACCCGCCGACCGATGCTGCCGGTCCGCGAGCCGCGATCGCTGCCTCCCTCAGCCAATTTCCCCCAGTTAATATACTGGGCATGACGTCACATGATATAGAATACCCTTTGGCCAATTCGAATCAGCTCTCCTGGTTGTATCCCCTCCCCTCCCGGCTTCTTGTGCACCTGGCAGAGCATGGGAAGCTAGAAAGTCCTTGACTAGTGTAAACACTACCCAGCAACAACTAAAACACCAGGGTGTTATCAACATTATTTACATACCAAGTCTAAAACACAGCACTATGCTAGCTACAGTGAAGAAAATCAACTATCCCAGCTAAAACCATGACAAGAACCAATACAATTTTCACAACTAATATATACCATAAAATAAAAACAACTATATTAACTAATAAAACCATATTGTTATTTCTGACAGCATGGGAAAGTTGAAGACATATCCTTTGACAACGACTATGTTACATTACATAAAAAGTATCAGGTAAATTACACTAGTATATGACTAGATTATAGTCATTCATGCAAAGAAAAATAGTAGTTTGTAGTAAAAAGCATATAGAAAGGCAGTTAGAAAATCACACAACAGAATAATGTCAAACTACAGAATATCATGGTTACTTCAGGATAGAAGTGACTTTTGCAGCCTTCTGGTTCTCAGGAACTTTTGATCTCCGTGACTTTTCGAAGGCAGTTGAGACTGGGCTCACAATGATGTTGGCCAGCTCTCTCAGCACTTGTGTGCATCCCATCAAGTTCTATACACACTGCCCACTGTAAGTTTTTAGTGGTCTGTTGAATTTTGCACCCTTGTTTTTCAGAGACTAGTCATTTTTCTCTCCTTAATGATTCACTAACCAGGAGCAATCCAGTTCATCCCTTTTCTGATATCTCACATTGACACTCATACCAAAAAGTAAGGCTGTAATTAATCCACAGTTTTAATTTCCTGCTTTGGAATTCTGGCTTTGTTTCTAAAGCTAACTTGCTCTTTAAATTTACCTTTGTAAGGCACTGAGTTTGTGAACACTGCTCTATTTGTTGTCAATACCTTTATATACAATAATATGTTTTAAATACTTCTATGACCACTACTCTTTCAGGAGTAAACTGAAAGAAGGAACAAAGAGAATGTCCTAGGGCCTGCCTTACCTGTAGAAACCCTAGCACCTGGCAGGTAGATAGATTAGAATGGATGGAGTAAATGTAGGCTTTCTATAACCTATAAAGAGATGGCAGACTGACTTCTTGTAATCTCCCCATTACGGTGTCTCTATTGTTGGTTGTGGATTACTTTTTTCTAATCTTGAATGACTGGTAGCAGGGAATGATCTTCAGCATAGGAAGTCTTACTCATGACTGTTTTGTCTTCAGTGAGCTGATGTAGGTCAAACTAACACTGAGCTGAAAAAAGGAAAAAGGAAAGAAAAAAGTTATGAAACAGGAAGAAAACCCATCCTGTACTATTTTGGAAAGGCCCTTCAAAATAAGTATATGAAGTTCTTGAGCAGGTTCTTTTCCTCTGGACAATTTGAAGAGGTATCATGAAATACATAAGTTATGGAGATGGAAATTAAAACCCATATAGAGTTTAGAGGTCACTATGCCATTTGCTTAGCTGTTTATGATATTCTAAAAGCCTCTTTAAAACCTGAATAAATCAGAAGTAAATACTATAGTATTATCATGCTTTTTTGTCAATGAACCTCATGGTCTTAACCATAATTTATCTTTACAGAGATTATTATCTTGAAATTATTATATAAATCTCACATATAATCATTGTTGTTCAGACACATTTTAACCAGTATTCTTTCATCCTTATCAATTTTACTTGTACTCCAGAGGGTTTGAAGAAATATCAATGACCTTTATTTTTTTAATTTTATTATCTGTCCCTTCCAACCATTTCCATGTGTTTTCTGTAATTATCCTTCCAGTATATTCAACTGCAAAAAGAACTCTATACTTCTTAATTTGATGCAGACCCTAAGCATATTATATCTTACTGTCTAAAAATAATAGTCATATTTTTTGTTATCTCCAAGATGGAGGAAGGAGTTTCCAACCAAAAATAGCAATCAGTAATGAAAAAATAATCTGAACATTAACTTTGATTATCATTTATGTTATTCAGTGACACTTAAATGCCACTGAAGTGTGGCAAAAAAGGGCTTCCTATGAAAATAATCATCCACAAATAGCTAAATAGATGCTTCTGTATTGCTGTACAAAAAAAAATCCCTTTTCTTGCCCAACTAATCATGTTTGAGTACTGAAAGACTGTAAGCACAAAATTATTTCAAATTTTCTAATAACTCAAGTACCTGTCTCAGTTTTCATTTTACTCAACTTCTGGACTGTGCAAACTGAAACTCAGAAGATTTGTAGTACATCTATACTAACATGAAAAATAGAACAAAGAACTGAGGTTGACCATCACACTGCTGCTAGTTAAGTATTACCATGTTCCTTTCCTCTATTTTGAACAAACCCAACTAGGTTTGTCCAACGTGGGATGTAGGAACAGTTATGAGGATTGGTCATTCTGGGGACTGCTTCTAAAAAGTAAAATGGCCAAGACTGCACCAGATTCAACTGCTTGTATCTTACCTAGTCCTCCAACTCAATCTGACCAGACAAGTTGGACTCTCACACCCTCAAGTCCCCATATATCCACATGCTCCCCTCTCCTTCCAGTTGTGCAAAATGTAATCTAAAATTTGTGATTTACAAATACCAAAGTAGTTGGGTTGCAAGGAAAACAAAAAACAAACAAACAAACAAAAAAACCCAACAAACCAAACCACAAACCAAAAGAGTTTTCTCTTTGCCTCAAAAAGGTTTTAAAGAGTTGTGTCCCTACCTCTCTTGTTTAAGAGTGTAGACACAGACTCAGTGTCTCCTTTTGCCTTCTTATTTTAGGTGTATCCACATTTTGAAAGAACATTCTGCTGAACGTCAACCGATGTTTTCACTTTAAAAGTTCAGGGAAGAAAAATTAAAGAATACCCCTACCCCACAAAAAAACCCAAACACACTTTAAAATGTACTAAATAAATATCCTTTAAATATAACTTTTTTCTACTTCTGTAAAATCTTTACTTAAAGTTAATGTTTTAGTATCTCAGGGAGAGACCATTCAGTCCAATCTACTGCTCTAGGCAGGACCAAGAAAGTTAGATCAGTCTTCATTCAGTCAAGTTAGGAAAAACTCCAAGGGTGGAGATTGCACAGCCCATCTGGGCAACCTGTTCCAGTTTTGGTTTTTGCTGTGATCCTCCATATATATATATATATATTTATATATACTCGTCTATATAATCACACATCAAGTAGCTGAAGACAGCAATTAGAACCCCCTTAGCTTTCTCTTCTCTAGTCTCAACAAACCAAGACAAAGCTTAGTAATGGCTGTGGGATTTGTTCAGTGTAGGCACTTCTTCCAATTTAAGTAAAATAGGCAGATGCTTTTAAATAAATGTTCAAGAATATTTGGCTGAAATACATAGGAAAACTGTGAAAAGCATTCACATATGTCCTAAGACCTCTTTAGCCGTACCAACAGTGCAAAAGGGCCTCTATGAAATTTGAATGTGATTTGAATATTTTACTCAGTCAGTATAATTTAAATAAGTCTCATTGTAGATGATAATGTTTCATATTTTTATCTTAAATAATTTACCTTAAGCAACTGAAGAAGCTAGCAAACATTCTAGAATGAGATCAGTATTACTTTGTTGGAAGGCTGTGCAGAATTATGAAAAACTACATCTTCTTAGTGACGATGTTTATCTGTGGATAATGGCTAATCTGTGGAGATGGCTAACACTGGTCTAACAAAAAAGTAGTAACTCCAGTTACTGCAATTTGACCTGAATAAATCCACAGAAATATTGCCTCATGGTTTAGCACATATTTTTTGTGGTCTTTTCAACTTTCCAACATGTCATTTATTATTGTCTTTAAAAAGACTGTATTTCTGCTAGAGAAATCATATAGATGCAGATACTTAGAATGCTTGTAGCACTAGTGTCGTGGTTTAGCATCAGCCAGCAACTAAGCACAACACAGCTGCTTGCTCACTCCCTCCCACTGGGATGGGGGAGAGAATCAAAAGAGTAAAAGTGAGGAAACTCCTGGGTTGAGATAAAGACAGTTTAATAGGCAAAGCAAAAGCCACGTGCACAAGCAAAGCAAAACAAGGAATTCATTCACTACTTCCCATCAGCAGGCAGGTGTTCAGCCATCTCCAGGAAAGCAGGGCTCCATCCATCATGTGTAACAGTTACTTGGGAAAACAAACATCATCACTCTGAATGTCCCCCCCTTCCTTCTACTTCCCCCAGCTTTATATACTGAACGTGATGTTATATGGTATGGAATATCTCTTTGGTCAGTTTGGGTCAGCTGTCACGGCTGTGTCCCCTCCCAGCTTCTTGTGCACCCAGCAGAGCATGGGAAGCAGAAAAAGTCCTTGACTACTGTAAGCACTACTTAGTAAAAAATAAAACATCTCCACATTATCAGCACTGTTTTCAGCACAAATCCAAATCATAGCCCCATACTTTCTACTCTGAAAAAAAATTAACTCTATCCCCTCTGAAACCAGAACAACTAGTGATGCTATTGTTAGAAGAAAGAGATTTTTTTTTTTTTAACAAAGTAAGTATTTGACTATAAAATCCCATTGTGGAAGACTATATTTCTATACACTGATGGATTTCTTGAAGTTCAAAAATAGAAGTTAGCTTGCTTTTTGCATATGAGAGACAAGGAAATTTTCACACTGAGTTTAAGATATTTTGCCACATATCATTCCAATTTATAATGCTTAAATGGGCATGACAGAGAAAAAAAAGACCAAGAACCTACATGCACAATTGTAATTTAAGAGCTTCCCCTTCTGTCAGAAGGCTTGATTACATTAGTGACTTTGCAGTGACCACCACATATTTCATATGAATGTAACTGATGAGGACTGATTGACACTGACTGCTACAAAATTAGCATTTCCATGGAAGCCAACATCAATTACTATCAATGATGGGATGCTCATCCAGGAGATTCTGAACAACTTTGCAATATAAACCAAATCACTTAGGTTTACAGCAAATACAAAAGAAACATTATCAAATGGGTGGGGAAAAAAAAAAAAAAAAGAAATAAACTAATGGGGCTGTCACTGCAAGCAGCATGTTTTCTACTATAAAGAAAAAAGTATCAACAGGAAGTACAAAACATAAGATTTTTGTTTCTTTTTATTTTCACCAATATCTATTGTAAGTTTAATTGTTCATGTTGTAAAAAATGTGTTCCAGAAATAATTATACAAAGAGTATGTTTTTTAAAGGACAATATGATTGGCTTTTTTTCATGTTATCTAAGTCTCTTAAATTTTGATTTCCTGCTAAGTCTAAGAGATTAATGAATCTTGAATATATTCAATACCTTCATGTTCTTTGAAAGATATCTGTGTGAAGAGGAGGTCTTTAAGAATTTTTGCTGAGCTTCTCTAGTTTACTACTATTCTAACCTGCTACAATTCTGTAAACTTACAGTTAAGAATTGGGTACAACCTCTGAGATTAGGTAAAGACCTGAGCTACCATTTTCCTTTAAAAACAAAACTGGTATTCCAGACTGAAGAAGTGCTGCAGCATACCCTATGAGATTTCCATCCAGACATGAGTCTAGGATGTCAACAGATGACCACAGTTCATTTCTGACACAACCCTGAATAGGAAAGTTCAAACTCATAACCAATGCTAGGTAAAATATTTGTATATTCAGATGAAAGTTTTGGGGAATCAGAAGCAAAGCAAAAAGTTTTATTTTTTCCAGTTACATTTTCAAAATTTTGTTTCTTCTTTTTTTTTTTTTTTTTCATTTTTCTTTTGAAAAATAGCTGAATGTGCAGTATCTGGTTAAATGTAAAAATACCTACAGTAGCCAAGGTCAATAAGAAGGGATTATACTAGTTACATTTAGGAATAACTAAAGTAGTTAAAGCAGAAAATACAGTTGGACTGAAGTAGTGAGAATATGACCAGAAAGGCTAGAATTTTCTTGGGATAACAAAGCTCATGTGTCCGTAACCTCACTGACTCTAGGTCATTCATGTTTTTGTTTGAATTCCAGCCAAGATAACAGTTCTGTGACGTACCTATCAATTAGTGTGTTGGGGTAATACTAGCTAGCATGGTTATTAGGATGGCATGCATTTCAGTTGGCCAGAAATAAACCTACTTTATCACATTAGTTCCCTAGATGTTGAGCTTTCTGAATTATTTTCAATTTGTCAGACATATAAAAGTAAGATCTTGTTTGGTTAATACTGAAATATGAGTCTTCATTTGTTCTATTTTCCAGCCTTACAGGAAACCCATAAATTATGGGCTCTCTTCCCTGCTCAGCATCTGTAGCTTGTAGAAGTGGTATTCAAGGCATAAATGTCTATAAAACTGTGCATAAAATGTTTTCCTCAACTTTGATTGCAAGTTGAAATATGACAGAATATTACTAATGTTGGTAATATCTATCATGTATGTTAATTCCAGGTAGTTTAGTGAAGCTACATCATTATTTCATGTTGAATCTCAAACAGAGAACACAGAATCTGAAAGGAATACATTCCCCTCAGCAGAGTCTATATACCCAAGCAGGTTCATAATCATATACATGTACATGCTTATTCAGTTTCTGGGGAGAATCAGAAGGGGAGGTAGTGTCCTTGACGGTAGTTATAATACTAGACAAAAAAGTTCCAAGAGCCTGTGCCTATATCCACAGCAGTCCACCAGTTTATACTCACACAGTTTAGGATTAGTCTCATTACTGTATTGTTATCTTGGAAAAATCCACTCAGAAATGTGTACAAATCAGATCTTGGGAATGAACTAAAAATTACTTTGTATGGATCATTCCATAGATCATCTTGTAAGTAGCAACTTGTCCTGGTTTATTTCTGAAGTGAATCCAGTGACAGACACTTTCTATAAGGGGCATGAAGACCTTGCACTGGCAGCCTTTGTTATCCTTTCTGATTTCCTTGAAGGACAAAGCAGATATTCTGGTAAATAGATACTGAATGAATTTCCAATTTGGACAATTCTTTTCCCACATATGCTGATAGTTCTTAATGTGTTTGTAGTTCAAAATCTAATAGATTCCCAAACAATCAAAACTCTTTATTGTGTTCCCACTTCATATTGTCCCCCATGTCTTACATTTATTGGAATAGTAGTACACTAAAGTAACAGAAGGGTATGAAGTATGGGAAAGTTGATATGTCTCCACACACTTATTCAAAGTAATAGTGAACCTCTTACTGCTAAAAGATTGGCTTCCTGGAAATTAATATTGCTTCAGAATTGGTTGTAGCTTTAGTTAAAGTACATTTGACACCTCTGGAAAGCTAGTTTGTGCCCCAGGCATCTCTGTATGTGCCTGCAATCTTGAGAGTATGAGTTTTGTGGGTGAATATTTACATACATTCTGCAAAATGTGCTGAGTGGCAAATCAAAAGCAGAGCTTTCTCTCCTGGAGGTGAAGGAAGACCTGCTACAGAGAAGTGGTTGCACTGATCAGGTACAGCATGCTTAATACTGAAGAAATTTCTGTCTGTGTCCATCCTGTGTTCCCTTTCTTACATGGACTGTGACTCTTTTAAAACACCTTATCTCCTTTGCATTTTCATCATATGTGAAATGTTTTAAATATGATGAGATCAATTATTTGCTTCCTTTTTTTATACTCTAAACCCAGTTCTATCCATTTGTCAAGACTGAATTCCTTTAGGGTCCCCTGTTTTTACCCCTGGGGCCTCCATTGTCTTTATGCTTTTGCTTTCAGGAATCCCTGTTAAAGTATATTCCTTCTTTCTTGCAATATGGTGGATTAAAGGTTGGGGAGGGTGTTTGTTTTGGGGTTGGTTTCCTTTTGTAAATTTTAAAATTTTTCTTGCTTTCAAAATCATATTAACTCTTAAAATTTGATTTTCAAGTTTCCCCTTCCATCTGTCACTCATATCCTATAGAAAAGTAATGTAGTTGGAACTGACATGTCTCTGTGGATGTATTTGATCTACCTGATTTTTTCCAGCTTTAATGCTCAGCTTACATAATCAAGGATTTTTTTTTTTTTGCATTAATAAATAATATTTTCCTTATAAATTAACATTATTAGTCATATTTCAGCTAGATAATACAAGACTGGACTCCTTAATTTGGGTATATAAACATGAGGAATGCTAATTGACTCAAGTGTGCCTTTATGTGTTTATTAAAGAGAAATTTAAAGCCTCTTGGATTTTCTACTGTTTGTAGGTTTGTTTTTTTTTTCTATAGGATTACATCTGGTTGATGGAAGTAACTGAAGATTCAATATAGATGGATATCTGCAGAGCAGATGACTTACTATTACATAACATTAAAATGTAAATTATGTGGAATTGACAGTATGGGTATTAGATGAGATAGAAACTAGCTTGCTGACAAATACCCAACCGAGTTATAATGAGAAGATATCCAGCTCTCATGGAGTTTGCTGGGCTTAATTATGTCTGGTTTGGTTTTGGAAAATCTTTGCTGAGAAAATGTAAAAGTGATTCAAAGGTTGTAGAATTGTTAAAAATAAGCAAACTAATCAATTACACTCGCGATCTGTCAGATTAATGGTTCAGAACAAACCAATTATTTGAATTAGTTCTGGTTTAGGTCAGAAAAATATAAGGTGACTTACTAGGGGATCAGGAATATTTACTACCCCTAAAAGATTACACAGACACACACTCCTTCGATTTGACTAACACCTAATGGTATGAAAGTCATGTCTGCCCTTGAACCTTTGTCTCTTCTTTAGAGAACAAGGACATTCCTAATATTCTAAGAGGGCCACTTTAGCAGTCATGTGGCTTCTAAACCAAAGCTGGCTTATGTCCAGGCAAAAGAGACCTGGTCTGTTTATACAAATACAAGTTAAGATACGTAGTATAACTGGGCTTAGTATCAAATATGTACATGAAATAGAACAGTATATTATATTCATAAAGTCAAATTGAATAAGGTGATATTCTCTGTTGACCTGGATTTCCATGACTATATCACTAAATAAAGAGATAAAGAACCAAAAAAGAACCTGTTTCAAGCACTGAGGTCAATTAAGACTAACTAGCTTACCTCCCTGTTGCATTAAACTAATCCTGTGTATAGCAAATTTGCTCTAGACATAATAATTCAGATGTTCCAAAATGGAGCCAAGAGCCAAAATATGTTTTAAGACAGTGAGCAGTTGAAGTCAACTGTTCTAGCTTGTTTCTTGACCTTGTTTTTTCAGAAGTTTAAGTGTACCTTTTGGACATAAGTCATAATCTGGGAGTAGATAACATCTCTCTGGATTGGATAGTAAAACCCAGTTGGCTGTTAATGAAAATGAGGTTAGTTAGGCAAAGAATAACAATTTACTTTAAAAACAATCCAATAGGTTGTTGCCAGTAGATTTTGGCTCTAGAGGAGACTTTAGTTGATTAAACACTGGTTGGAAAAGCTGTGCAGGAATGTAGTTGGATATTATAACCCAACATAGCTGGCCAGATGACTAAACTTTTGTTTCTGTACTTTGAACTGTTAAACTGAAGTTCAGTAGTAGACAGAGATGCCAGTATATAGAATCATAGAATCATTCAGGTTGGAAAAGATCTTTAAGATCATCAATATCAACTGTAAACCTAGCACTGCCAAGTCCACCACTAAACCATGTCCCTAAGTGCCACACCTCCACGTCTTTTTAATACCTCCACAGATGATGACTCCACCATGTCCTTGGGCAACCTGTTCCAATGCTTGACAACCCTTTTGGTGAAGAAATTTTTCCTAATATCTAATTTAAGCCTCCCCTGGTGCAACTTGAGGCCATTTCCTCTTGTCCTAATGCTTGTTACTCGGGAGAAGAGACCAACACCCACCTTGCTACAACCTCCTTTCGGGTAGTTGTAGAGAGCAATAAGGTCTCCCCTCAGCCTCCTTTTCTTCAGTTCCCTCAGCTGCTCCCCACAGGACTTGTGCTCTAGACCCTTCACCGGCTTCTTTGCCCTTCTCTGGACACTCTCCAGCAACTCAGTGTCTTTCTTGTACTGAAAGGTCCAAAACTGAAGACAGTGTTTGAGGTGTGGCCTCACCAGTGCCGAGTACAGGGGCACAATCACTTCCCTACTCCTGCTGGCCACACTGTTTGTGATACATGCCAGGATGCTGCTGGCCTTCTTGGCCACCTGGGAGTACTGCTGGCTCATGTTCAGCCAGCAGTTGACCAACACCCCCAGGTCCTTTTCCTCTGGGAAACTTTCCAGCCACTCTTCCCCAAGCCTGTAACATTGCATGGGGTTGCTGTGACAGAAGTGCAGGACCTGGCACTTGGCCTGGTTGAACCTGATACAGCTGGCCTTGGCCCATTGATCCAGCCTGTCCAGATCCCTCTGCGGAGCCTTTCTACCCTCGAGCGGATCAACACTCCTGCCCAACTTGAAAGCTCACAAGAGAGCATTAGTTTTGAGGCAAGAGCTTTCAGTTTTCATCTCTTATGTATATTCCCAGTCTGATATATGACATGTGATTTTGGTCTAATATTTTTGTCAGGACAGTCCAGTGAAGGTCTAAGAGAGAACTGGGCAGTAACTGTGCAAAATTATCTTGATGCAAATTCCTGTTAATGGCAAATCAGAAAAAGTGGGTGGGTTGTGGCAGAAAGTAATTATGATATTCTTCTGTATGAGCTGTAGATACATTTTCCCACACACTATGCAGTCATTGAAGACTACTGTGTTCACTATTATGAAAACCATTTATGCATAGTTACAACTTCTATGTACAATTGACCAAATAATGAAATGAAAGCTGTTCTGAGTAACTCTTTGCTTTATTCTAAAAGAGCTGCTAATTGCTTCCGGATGTATTAGCATTTATTGGTATTGTACAGATGTGTATAATCACTGCATTGCCCTGCTTGAATAGCAGCCATCTGTTTGTCTTTGGATGATTGCAGCTTTTAATAAATACACTTCTGTTTGTATCTGAGAGGCAGTCACTCTTTCCCTGCCAATGTAAGCAGGATGGCATGACACATAATGAGATTCATCTTTTAATACCACTAACGCACGTAAGTATTGTAACTGGCTGTACTGGTTTTGGCTGTGATACAGTTAGTTTTCATAGTAGCTTCTATGGTGCTATGCTTTGGATTTGTGATAAAAACAGTGTTGACAATACACTGATGTTTTAGCTATTGCTAAGCAGTGCTTACACAGCGCCCTGCCAACAAGTAGGCTGGGAGTGACAAGAAGTTGGGAGGGTACACAGCTGGGACAGCTGACCCAAATTGAGCACAGGAATATTCCACAACATATGACATTGTACTCAGCAATAAATGCTAGGGAAAGAAGGAGGAAGGGGGTGATATTCACAGTCATGGCCCTTATCTTCCCAAGTAGCTGACATGCATGATGAAGCCGTGCTTTCCTGGAGATGGCTAAACACCTGCCTGCTGAAGGGAAGTAGTGAATTATTTCTTTATTTCGCTTTGCTTGGGCGCGTAGTTCTGTCTTCCCCTTTTAAACTGTCTTTACCTTAACCCATGGGTTTTCACACTTTTACCCTTCTGAGTCTCTTCCCTATCCCGCTCAAGAGGAGTGAGTGAATGGCTGTGTGTTGTTTACCTGCCTACAAGGGTTAAACCTGACAACACTGGCTTAGACCAATATATTCTTTTTTGAAAGAGCTCCTATGATTCAGTTAAGTCAACTGTGTTAAACAGACGTCAATTAATTGTAGAATTTATAGCAATCACGGTTGGGTTTCTTTCTCTTTTCATCAATAAGAGATGATTTCCTAGGAACTGCTTAGAAAACTGTTGCATTATCCCTGTGTTCTTATTATTTAGTTAAAGAGAAAAAGAGGAAAAAAAAAGAAAATCCTAAGTCATTTCACTAATAAATGAACGGGAGCCTTGGAAGCCAGAAAACTATGTTGACCAGAAACAAAAGAGTCGGTATTCAAAAAGAGTGTGCAGTTACACTATGTTATTGTTGTTGATAAGAGTTTTTATTTTAAAGTTGGAAAATACTTCAGAAATATGACTGAAATATAACCATAGAAAATAGAGGATTGTAAATAAATTAAATAGCAGTTATTTAATCTTTATGTGGTTATTTTACCCTGAAAGCTGAGTATATAAGAAAGAACTCTTTATGCTGCCTCTAAGTTTCCAAGAACAGAGATTGACAAGCATAAATCATATGACATAACAAGCAACTACTTTTAAAATTTTGATGGTCAACAGGGGAACAATGGAAGAATATTTCATTTAGATTAATTTTGAAATGTGGAGTAAGTTCCAACAAACATCTCTAATTTGCTTTTCACTTCATGAATAGTTGCTGTCAAAAGCAGAAACTCCATTTACCATTTTTAAAGCTATTTGCATAAGCTGTAAGAGAATTGGGATGTACCTTATAAAGTGTGATGGGCAGTGAGCTGTTTTATGGTTGATGCTTTCATACAGTTTCTCTTGATTTTAGAATTATTCAGTGTTATTAAGAACTACTGAATCAGATTCTTCTGAGCATCCTGTTGTGTTTCGTGATGTGCAAATCATGAAAATGGCAATTTTTCCTGATATGAAGAAGTTCTAGTCTTTAAGACCAGTCTTTTCTTAAAATGAATTTACCTGTCAAAGAGACTATCTCAAAAAAAGCAACAATTAATGCCAAATGAGACAGAGCTGCACAGGTGTGTATAGGTATCTGCAGGGGTACTTAGTGGAAGGATCCTGAGAGCATTCTATACCCGGCCTTTTCCACAGGCTTGGTTTTCAGGGCTCAAGGACAAAGTAGAGCCAGTGCAGCCAAGGATGGACCACATCCAGCCAGTGGTGGTGGGGGGAGGATCCCAGGCAGTGCTGCAGGATGGTGGCACCTGGGGTCCAACACCAGCCCTTGAGTGCTGCTTTCAGCTGAGGGTCTCCCTGGACCTTCCTGAGCTGCGGTGCAGCCCTGCCCTGCCTGGCCCTGCTGAGCCAGGCCCCACTTGTGGGTTAACCTCCTGGCCTGGCCTTGCACATCCCCATCCCTATGGACCTGTGTGGCCATCCCAGGGCTATGTCTGACCCTGATTCTCCTCACTGGGCCTGATCCTGACCCTATAGCTCCCAGCACCTCAGACCCAGGGATCTGCCACCCCTGACAATCTACAAATTGGAAATATGCATGTGTCTGTCCTCCGTGTCTGCAAAACAACATTCACAAGTATCCACAGTTTTTTGAAGACTGAAGACTGTTCAGAGATGCCTAAATCTTTTGGATGAGGTAAGTGGTCCTGTTTTTAACTTTTTCCCACATTTGATCATGAAGTTCATATCATCATTTCAACCAACAGCTCTACAAAGGTGATAAAAATGATATATTGTTTAACCTTGTTCTATGAACACTAGTACTAGATACTTCTTATCTAACCTGAGGCACTTCACCAACAGCCACTTCATCTAAGCTTTCAATATAATGGAGGAGGATAGGTTCTTTCAGGGAACAATTCAACTATTCCAAATATGTTAATTCCTGTCCTGAGGTGGCTATTTTGCTACATGAACTCTCTGTTCTGAATAAGACAATGACTTAAATTAGACATCTTAATGCCTAGAGATATATCTAGATCTTTCCTTTGACTACAAGATGAGCTTTTTGAGAATTTGCAAGTGATTATGAGTTAAAAGAATTCAAAATGTAAATCCTTCATGAAATATAGCTGCATTATCAATCTTTCTGTTTCCTAAAGAAGAAAATAATCTTTTATTTGAAAGAACACATACCTCAGATTTTATGCATATTGACAATTCATTAAGCTCTTACACTCAATCTATATCTGAACAGCCATGATTTTTTAAAAAGTGAGATTATTAATTACTAACATATCTAATAATTATAATCAGATTCCCAGACAGAATAAAACATCAACAAAACCTACAACTGCAAACAGTGATCATGACAGAAGTTGAATACATAAATGTTTCATTTAAGGAAGAAAACCCTCAGAAATTTAAAAGGATGAAGCAATTAATTCTTGGAAAATTCAGGGTTAGTCGAGACCTAAGGAATATGTGAGTATGTCAGTAAACATAAATATTGATCTCATGTAAAACAGAATGATTATTAAAGGACCTAGTGTTTGTAGTCTTAAATCAAAGTGTTCTTAAAATAATTACTGTAGTGAATTTTCATCTTTTAGAATGTTTATGGCTTTTAAAAACATGCATATAACTAAAATTTCAGAATCTGGTTTTGTGGGTTATGCAATAACTGCAGCCATTGTTTTCTAGGTTTGTTTTTTTCTTTAACTTATTGATGAATGTTCTCAACTCTATTTCATCTGAAAGAACTTCAGGTTTGCAAATAGAGCAGTTCATTTAAATAGTTAGGCATTCTGAAGAGTAGAAATTCTCCCTGAGTTTCATAAATATAAGAAAATCATTATGCAAAATCCATTTAGTGGTAGAATACACAAGCCATCACATGATTAGCTGTTTGTGCATATTGCCTGCTCTACCATTCTGGCTGTTAGTCTTGTTTTTAAGGAAAGAGTTTTTTGGATTTTAGGGGGTTTTGTTAGTGGGAGGGGGAGGGTTGTGGGTTGGGTGGGTTTCCCTTTTGAACACAAATCAGTCACCAAAGGCTGGTCATGACCCTCTCCTTATCTACTTCTTTTAAATTTAGACTTATAAAATAGTGTGGTGAATTGAGGGACAGAAGAAATTTCACAGTAAACCTGGCTGGACATTGGCAATGAATGTGAGGGCTAGCTTAACTGGGGGAGGGGAGTTGTTTTTAATAATTACTGTATTTAGTATTGATTCATTCCACATAAGAATACAAAGTTTTGCCCCTCTATTTAATAATCCATGAACCTGAAAGGAATGGAGAATCGTATCTTTTATTATCAGTTGTCAGGCACATGTTTAATGTGTGCTATAGGGGAGTCTACACAACGTCCTCTAGGTAATATGTCATTGGTAACAATAGCTGATAAGATAGAAATGAGAGTGTAAACAGCATGTGTTGTCACAATACCCAAAACTGACTGGTCTGAGGCAGTGATTGCCCATTAACTCATAAGACTACAAAGAAATTAGCAAGCACAATATTTGCTTAAGATGACGGTCAACCAAATTAAAGAGTAACCAGAAGATTACTGAGACACTTTTGGGGAAGTCAAGCAGTCAGCTTGAAAAGAACTATAAAAGAAGCATGGAGATTCATGACTGTGGGGTGGGACCATGAACTGAGAAAGTGGTAAAAGAGTGGCAGCCACATCTGGTTTGGCACTGCCAGAATTCTTCTCGTAGCATCATGACCTCTGCCTAGGCTTGACGGAGCATCCTCCACTGTAAGCAGTCACATTTCCTTGCAGGATACTACAAATAGGTATTCACATCTTGGGTGTATTGACTTCATGGGGGTCTTTCTTACTAGCTTGCTCATTAGTGGATTTTTGGGAGAGAGAAGGGTAAACATGAAAGCTGTTTGTAAACACAGGAGGTGTGTGTAAACAGGGCAACCTGCACTCCCAAGAGCTGGGTTTTGTGCTTGTAACCCACATTTGCTGGGTTAGGAGTGCATCTCTATGTGATTATGTGTGTGGGAGGAAGGCAAGTTTAGAACATGAGATTAGTCATAGAAGGGTGTTTGAAATTTGTGGATGTATATTTGCATTTTGTGAGTAGCTAGCATTGTAGTTTATCTGTTGTGTTGTTAATATTGATTCTGAATATACAGTTCATTGATTATTGGTTAATTGAATGTTATTATAATAAACCACTTTGATCCTGATCTGATTTAAGCTGTGTAAGCTCAGCAGTTTTCTCCTGTGACAATGTATAATTCTTTAAATTTCTGTGAAACCAAAATGTACTTTAATGTAATTTAAACAATCTGATTCCCCACATCTAATGACTGAAATTATTACTGGAGTTCTGTGATGATGAGGCAATAGGTTATGGCTTTTCTTACTTCTGTGTCAGCTATTGGATATGGAATTTATTGGAAATGTACATCAAGTTATCTCTGTTAATACATGAATTCTGAGAAGTATAAGAATGCACCACTTCTAGCAAGGACTTCAACATGTTACATATACAAAAAATTTCTTTTTAATATATTATCTCTTATGAGAATAAATATGGTGTAATTAAATGTTTCTGTAACCTGAAATAGTATTGTATGAATATATGTACACACATCTATGCACATAAAACAGCTGCAATTGTAGAGTACAGGAAGTCAGTCCATACTGAGGTTCAGTGTGAAGGAAATCACCTGAAACAGTACTGCCTCTTAATGACTTCATCTTACCAACCACACTGACTCTTCTGGTTTTGGTTGCTGAGTAGACTACTACTGTTACAAATCTAATGAAAGCTTTTAGCCAGATAGATAAGATTTTTGCCATTGGTAGTAAAAGTCCATAGGCTTTTTAATGTAGGCTTAGAGTACAGAGACTCAGGACTTGTTTGGGCTTACCTTGGCCTGAGCTGGTGTTTCCACACTTGTTTATGGGTCAAGTGACTATTGTTTGACCTGGCCCCAGCTTTTGGTCTGGGGATACTACATATGATAAAAGTCTGACCAATCTAGGTAACATGACGACAAATCATCATAACCTCCCCTTCCTGTACCTGTTTTTCTTCAGGAAGTTTGAAGCAGCAGTTTTAGGATCAAGAGGAACACTGATAAATGTAACACCAACAAAAAGCTGAAGATACTGATATAGCTTTGTAGAACAATTTTAACTGCGCTATAAATTAGACTTTTCTGCATTAATTAGGTATTTTGGTATTAGTCTAGGTCTTCAGTAATAGTCTAGGTATAAGACTGTTAAAATATTAATTAGGCTAGCCATACTTTCCTGTCTCTATGTATACGGTATGTTCCCTTTGACTTACAGCAAGATTTTGAGTGTAGCAAACTCAGTTGCAGATATTCAGCTGTTAGAGCAGGCATTCAATAGTTAGATCTCTATCGAGGCCGATGGAACTGTGACAGGTTGTACCTTCTGATATATTCAGAACCAGGTGATTTTGAATATGGTAATAAAAAACCTCATTCCACATGCTCTTTCATGACAAACAACAGATGATACAAGGTTGCTGACCTCAACATTACTGAGAGTGGAGCAAAAGTAAGGGCTTAGATAAGTTTAAATGTTAGGCACTGGATTTTCCATTTAAAGCTGAGTAGCTGTCCCTTTCTTTTATTGAAACTATTTAAAGTAAGTACAAAAGGAACACACACACAGGGAAAAAAAAAAAAAAAAAAAAAAAAAAGAAAGAAAAAGCAAAAGCTTTCTCATGCTAATACAATGTTTGGGTTATTGTTCCTGTTGGAAACCTTACCTTTTCTAAGGCTCTCAGCAGTGACTTCCAGCAAGGTTCTCATTACTATCAATTCCTGTGTGCTTCCAGGGCTTTAAATTACACTTGTTAATGCACATGCTGCTCTGCATGTGAATTCTGCATGTGAATGGGATCAAGCCCAAGGAGCAATTTTGAAGATAGATGTAAGTACTAGAATGTGTGGAGGCCATTAATTAATTGTGTGGACACTTTTCTTCAACTGCTTCTTACCATATGTTTTTGTGTTCTCTCTTGTAGCTTCTGAATTAATAGGCTTTTATTAATTTAATTAGACAGAAAGGTAAAAAATCTAAAAGAAATTAACTCTTTGTATGTTTTTTGAAAATAAATATCCAGGTAGAGAAGATAAATATCAGTAACACTCTCACTGAGAGAAAGGAGTTTAGATTTGTTGTGATTTAGCCCCAGTCAGCAACTAAGCACCACACAGCCGCTCGCTTACTCCCCCACCCTTGTGGGATGGGGGAGAGAATCGGAAGGGCCAAAGTAAGAAAACTCGTGGGTTGAGACAAGAACAGTTTAATAATTAGAATAAAACAGCAATAATAATAATATAATGAAAAGGAAAATAATGAGCGAGAGAGAGATTAAACCTTGGAAGAAGGGAAGAAAAAAAAAAAAAACAAAACCAAAAAACAAGTGCTGTAACCGTTCACCACCCGCCGACCAACACTGCCGGTCCCCGAGCCACGATCGCTGCTTCCCCTGGCGAACTCCCCCCAGTTAACACACTGGGCATGACGTCACATGATATGGAATATCCCTTTGGCCAATTCAAATCAGCTCTCCTGGTTGTATCCCCTCCCCTCCCGGCTTCTTGTGCACCTGGCAGAGCATTGCGAAGCTGGAAAAGTCCTTGACTAGTGTAAGCAGTACCCAGCAACAACTAAAACACCAGCGTGTTATCAACATTATTTTCATACTAAGTCTAAAACGCAGCACTATACTAGCTACAGTGAAGAAAATTAACTATCCCAGCTAAAACCATGACAGGATTCTACTTTTCAGGACAACACATATACATATACAAAATCACAACTAGAGAACAAAACTTCAGTCTTAGCTTGCTCCATGATAAAAATCACAGTAGTTAATCAGACTCTGAATCATGAGAAAAAAGCTTTCCTTAATTCCATTGTTTTCAAGATAAATGTTAACACCAGTATGTATGGTGGCATAGATTTATATAAAGTTAACAGCCAAATAAACTAATACTACAGCCCTTTTAGTCAGAATCCACCAGACTGGTCTTTTGAAAGATGTACTATTTTTCTATAGCTTTGATTCACATCCTGGTTATCCCTCTGAGTTGGAACTATGTCCAGAGGCATCAGTTCATTTTCTTTCAACATAAACACACAAACTGTAGCCATGCATTACTTTTATAGGGTTCAATAAGGTAAGAAGCCTTAAGCACATACAGTGTTTAAGCATGTCAACTGTCCTTTATAAGGCTGGACTTTTAGATCACTGAATATCTCAAGAGACGGAATCCATTGAGTGCATAAGAAAAAGACTTACTATAACCTTAAACAGACAATAACTAGCATAGGTGAGCCTATATAGCCTCAACATGTAGCTCTTTTCCTTGCTAGTGTAGCACAGTTAGTTTTTTTAACTTCTGCAGAAGGCCCAGTCCTGCTAGAAGGCTTTATTTCATATTGAGATACTATATTTTTCTGATTGCTGAAATTGCTCGATTTATAAACTTTAAAAAGTTTATATAAAGGTTTATTAGAAGTTTATAAAGTTTATTTAAAAAGTTTATAAACTTATAAACCATGCTCTCTCTTACACTTTTCTGTCACTCTCTCTCTGAAAAAGAGTGGCTGTATCATTATAAAGGTATAGCTTATGGATGTTTCAAGAGGTATCCTCCTTAATTTCTAAAGGCAAAACCCCCCAATCCAGTGTGCTTAAATTAAAATTCTGATCTAACTAGTTTTACTCCTTTGGTCACCTCTCTGTATTATTTGGTTGGATTCTGGTTCATGGTTTATGTATTCTCAGGCCACCTGAGTTAGGTCCAGATTGTGTTTCTGGTTTTGGCTGGTTTTCTAGAAAAAGCTTAAATATACAGCTTGCAGTTTTAACAGCCAAAGATGTCATGTACCTAGCTTAACTACACACATGCTTCTGCTTAGTATAACTTAACCTTTCACAGAGGCATATTAGGTGAAACCCATATTTACACATTTCACAGGGAATTACTGAAACAAGATTACATTACCTGTTGACAGTTCACAAAAGAGACATAGGCATTGTCAGAACAAATAAATAACCAGTCCTCCCATCCTACACACTTCCATTTCCTTCACCTTTCTTCAGAATTTTGTAAGAATCCTAACATTTCATTTTTCCTTCCTGTACCTTGCTCAATCAACATGACTTTTTTTCTTAGTTATGGATTTTGATTGTTTTTTTTGTCAAGATTTCCCAAAGCTATCTACGTTTTCTGTCTCAGAAAGCTTGTGCCTCTAGTGATGATAAAGTTTGTGTCTCTAATAATGGTAAAAAATATTCTAGCACTGCAGATGTGATGTACTTGAGTTCACCTTCATCTGAGCCTTCATCAGCAGTTGAGATGTAGCTGTTATACATGGAAAGTTGAATCAATTATAAAGCAAGATAAGATATCAAAAACAGGTCAACTGAAAGGATTTCTAAGGTTTCTAGATGTCTTTCTCGACTGTAAAGATGACTGAGGGTGAGTAGCTCAGACATAGATCTATTTTGAAGATGTCTAAAATTAGATAAGGTAATGTCTGCCTCCAGTATTGGTTTAATGCCCACATAGAAATTCAAGGGTTTTTTAATGTCCAGAATTATTTAATTTGCAGGCATCTATAGCTGATAGGTACCTCCCTTCTCCCTTACCTTAACTCTTGCCAGTGTCTACAGAGACTCTCTAATGCCTGCCTGGGAAGTGAGCATAGTGATGACAGAATTATATCTGCCTTATGAATTGAAGTTTGATGAATAAAGCATTTATTTTGGATGTAGAAGACTTGATTTCTGGTATAAGCTCTGGGAAAATAACTAGAGGGAATAAAGTTCTCATCTCCCACATTTTGGGAAAGTGCTCTATTGACTAGGTTTCAAGGCATTCATATAAAAAGGAAAGCCATGCATCCAGCACCAGCTTTTTCATTGACACTAGTGTAGTGTATTCCCATCAAAACTTTAAAATATTCATTAAAATATTTCTGAATATTGCTTTTTTCTTGCTTAAACTGCAGACTGTACCCACAGTAGCATGAAGCCCAGCCTCCCCACTCACCCGAGCAAGAAGTATGCACTAGAACAGGTGCACACTGTGCCTAGGCTGTAGCCCTTGAGGGCTGGGATCCCCACCAACTAAGAGGCATTTCAGAATCACTGTGTCCCTTCTTCTGAGGCTCTGTTGTGGTCAGCCAGCAGTGCGCAGTACAAGAAGCAGGGACCAGAAAGGACAGTCTGATTCTGGCAGTTTGGGCAATCAGCTAGGAGAGACCGACAGCTGTGATGAGACTTAAGAATCCCATTCATGCAATTAGTTTTGTTTCACTTTATTCTATTTTTCATACAATAGTACTGTAAAATTGTATGGTAAGGACCATGTCTGGCCTACCCTTTAGTTCCTTACCAGTGGATGCTCTTTTCTTTTTAAAAAAGACACAGACTTTCTCCATTGAGCAATAATCCTTGGATAATTTGTATAGGTAAATAGAATCTAGTTTGTTAGAGGTGCTTAGCTTTAAATATAAGTGACTATTACATGGTCAGTGTTCTTGACTGACTCCATGTAGACATAATCACCTGACTTTGAAGAACCAAATCCTTTTTTTGTCCCTGAATATATTGAAAAATACTTACTTATAAATGTAAAATAGGTAGTAAGTTAAGTGCATGACACTCCATTTCTGCTTCCTTTTACTTTTCCTACCTAAGGGTAATTTTTTTTATTGGTCTTGTTGAAAAATTAGGAAAATAAATACTTAATTTCTTAATTAAATTCTTAAATTCTTAAAATAAATTTCTAAATCAGATTTCTTAGCAATTTCCCTAAGCAATGACAATCACAGGATCACAGAATGGTTGAGTTTGCAAAGGATGTCTGGACATCATCTTCTCCAACCACTCTGCTCAAGCAGACTGCCCAGAACAGTGTCCAGGCAGCTTTTGAATATCTGCAAGGATGGAGAATCCACAACCTCTCTGGGCAAGCTGTGCCAGTGCTCAGTCACCCTCACAGTAAAAAACTGTTTCCTGATGTTCAGATGGAACCTCCTGTTTTTCTTTTTGTGCCCATTGCCTCTTCTTCTGTCACTAGACACCACTGAAAAGAGCCTGGCTCTATCCTCTTTGCACCCTCCCTTCAGGTATTTATACATGTTGATAAGGTCCCCCCTGAGCCTTCTCTTCTCTAGACTATGCAGTCCCATCTCTCTCAGCCTTTCCTCATAGGAGAGATACCCCATTCCCTTAATCATCTTCGTGTCCCTTCGTTGGACTCTCTCCAGTATGTCCATGTCTCTCTTGTACTGAGGAGCCCAGAACTGGACACAGGACTCCAGGTGTGGCCTTGACAGTGATGGGTAGATAGGGAGGCTCACCTCCCTTGACTTGCTGGCAATACTTTGCTTAATGCAGCCCAGGACACCATTAGCTTTTTTTTTGTGGCAAGGATTCATTGCTGGCTGATGTTCAACTTGGTGTCCACCAGAACCCCCAGGTCCTTTTCTCCCAAGTTGCCTTCCAGATGGGAGGCCCCCTAGCACATACTGGTGCATGGGTTGAAATATCATCTTCTTTATACAAATCATATGAAATATAGAACAAAGACAATCAGAAAATGTAATAACATTAAGTAAATATCATGTTAAAAATTAATTCTTTTTTACAAAAACAAGTTTCTAAAGTTTTCTTTTACTTTTTTTTTAATTTTTTGCAACAAAATTCTGCTGTC
The DNA here is from genome assembly GCA_031468815.1 of Morus bassanus. Taxonomy (NCBI): domain Eukaryota; kingdom Metazoa; phylum Chordata; class Aves; order Suliformes; family Sulidae; genus Morus; species Morus bassanus. The sequence continues at coordinate 51,550,925 of CM062568.1, read as the reverse complement.
ATTTATACATTAGTGAACTTCCATTTATTTTATCATCTTTAGTACGTTAGGATTTCAGGAACGATGATCTTAAAGTTTAGTAATATTTACAGAATTATGAGCTGAAACTATATTCATTGCCTATAACACAGAGAATCTCATCTGCTCAAGGACAAGGAAATAATTTTATGAGAAGATGTATGACTACGTAACTTGTTTTGTGCCCTTTCTTATATCTATCCCAACTGCATTTCCTGACCTTATGTGTGGACAAACCCTTTAGCAATGATTTATGTTTGAACCACCATTTCTAAATTAAATATCCAGCCCTATAGTTTTCTGATGTTTCTGGTGCCTATCTCAAAACATTGTAACATTGTTCTCTTCAATTTTAAAACAAAGATAGTTAAAAATACAGATAATGTCTTTAAAATTTGATTAATATTTAAACAAGGATTTATTCTGAGGTCAGAAACAATGTGAGGAGTTGAGATAAAAACACATTAAAAATAATAATAATATAAAAATTAAACTCATATGAAGAAATAGAAGTGAAAGCAGTAGGTTTACCAGAAGTTCTAAATCTATATTGCAGCATACCTATATTGCGCTTCCTGGAGAAGATTTTTAAGAGGAACAAGGAATATTCGCCTGGAAATAAAGAACAGAAATTTTTTAAGAAGCTTTTCAAAAGGAAACACTTCTTTAGAATAACATCCATTCTTTTTCAATATGCTTTCCTCCCTCCTTCAGAAATATAATTATCACAAAATTAGACTTGATAACACTTTTAATGTATTTGCATATGTATTTATAGTTCTTTCTTTTTTTAATCACTACATATGCTACTCAATCTCCAGAACTGTATTTAACTTCAGCTCGAGACTCAGATTTCACAGAATTGATATTTTTAAGTTTTCTGCAATAGATCTAAGTTTTTTACATGTCCAAATAGACTTTCTAATTTTGCATTACAAGTAGCAGTGCACATAATAAATTCTATGTATTTTAAGAAATTAAGATAGCTCAGTTTTCATGATATTGTAGTAGAACGTTTTCTTGTAAATATCTTCTAAAACATGCATGCACATTTTATTAAATCTTTCTTGAGATAGAGAGATAGATTATTCATCATGCAGTCTATATGTAGCTTTTTCTCAAGTTTTAGTCATTCAACATGGTTTCCTGAGAAATCATCTTCCATCTGCCAAATTCTGCACAAGCAAAAAGACTTGCATGGGTTAGGGAAAACTTATTTCCTAAATGCAAAATGTGAATTCAGCTATTCAAAATGTGAATTAAATATTCAGAAACTGAAAATATATTTTTATTATAACTTAAGAATCATTGTATTCATCACTAAAAATTGCTTACCTCATGTACAAGATAATTACTTACTGTACAAAAGCAATGTCTAATAGACAAAAAGTATCCTGAATTTCTTTTGATCAAAGTGATGGTAATGTGACTCAATGTCCTTTATTTCTGTTTTAACTGATAAAAAAGACAACTCTAATTTTGGAAGATGAGGAAAAGGGTTACAAATAGTGTTATAACCCTGTAGTGGAAGCATAACTTCTCAATTTCTGTTTTATGCAATATGTCATTGGAGTAATTAGCTGGATGAAGTCTTAATTCTCACTTTTCTTTCATCTTAGATGAAGTGATTTCTTCCAAAGTTATAACCAGTATTGTTTGTTGAAGTGGTTATATAATGCTGAAGTTTATACAATTTGACTGTACAAACTTTTTGCATCTTTTCAATATTTTAATACACTTCAGTTTTGTCTTCCCAATAATCAGTTGAGCAACTATTACTACTTCTAGTTGTGCAGTAGTAAACTAACACACATATTTTGATGTTTAACTTGAGACATAGGTAATCATACAGAAAAAGAAAAATAATTGTACCCGTTTAATTGCTTTCCCAAGTGAAAAGGATCATAACATGCCTTAACTGCCTCATGAGATGACAATCAGATGACCAACCACCTCAAGGGTGTGTGTGGCCCTAATGGATCCTCGTCCACCGCTCCAGGGAAGCCTGTGTGCTCAAGTACCTTTCTGAAATGCCTCTACACCAAGGCAAACAACATGGGGAATAAACAGGAAGAACTAGAGATCTGTGTGATGTTGCAGGGCCACAATCTGATTGGATTAGAGAGACATGGTGGGATAGCTCACAAGACTGGAATGCTGACATGGATGGCTACATACTTTATAGGAAAGACAGGCCAGCAAGGCAAGGTGGGGGAGTTGCTTCTTACGTGAGGGAGGAACTCCAATGTATTGAACTCTGTCTAGGGGTGGAGGAAGAACGAGTTGAGAGCTTATGGGTAAAAATTAAGGGACAGACAAATATGGGCAACGCTGTTGTGGGTGTTTGCTACAAGTCACCTGATCAGGAAGTTGATGAGGCCTTCTACAGAGAGCTGGAAGTAGCCTCACAGTCTCAGGCCCTGGTTCTCATGGGGGACTTCAACCACCTCCATATTTGCTGGAGATGCAATATGGCAAGGTGCGCGCAATCCAGGAGGTTCCTGCAGAGCACTGAGGATAACTTTTTGACACAAGTGGTGGAGGAACCAACAAGTCAAGATGTGCTGCTGGACCTTGTACTAACAAACAAAGAAGGTCTGGTTGAGGATGTGAGGGCTGAGGGTAGCCTTAGCTGCAGTGACCATGACATGGTGGAGTTCAGGATCCTGCATGCTAGAAGCAGGGCAACAAGTAAGATTACAACCCTGGACTTCAGGAGAGCTAATTTTTGCCTCTTCAAAGAACTGCTTAGAGGAATCCCATGTGTTCAGGCTCTAGAAGGTAGGGGGGTCCAAGACAGCTGGTCAATATTCAAGTACCACTTCCTCCAAGCTCAAGATTGGTGCATCCCTAGGAGGAAGAAGTCAAGCAAAGGAGCCAGGAGACCTGCATGGATGAGCAAAGAGCTTCTAGAAAAACACAAATGGAAGAAAGGAGGTTTACAGTATGTGGAAAAAGGGACTGGCCACTTGGGAGGAATATATGCAGAGATGTAACAAGGAAGGCCAGGGCCCACTTGGAACTAAATCTGGCAAGGGATGCCAAAGATAACAAGAAGGGCTTCTTCAAATACATCAGTAGTAAAAGGAAGACTGGGGAAACTCTGGGCCTGCTGCTGAATGAGGTGGGTGCCCTGGTGATGCAGGATGCAGAGAAGGCAGAAAAACTGAATGCCTTCTTTGCTTCAGTCTTTACTGCTAAGGCTGTCCCTCAGGCATCCCAGCCCCCAGAGGTGAGGGAGAAAATCTGGAGAAAGGAAGAATTCCCCTTGGTTGAGGAGGATTGGGTTAGAGATCATTTAGGCAAACTGGATCCTCAGAAATCCATGGGCCTTGATGGGATGCATCTACGAGTGCTGAGGGAACTGGCAGATGCTGTTGCTAAGCCACTCTCTATCATCTTTGAAAGGTCATGGAGGACAGGAGAGGTGCCCGAGGACTGGAGAGTAGCCAATGTCACTCCAATCTTCAAAAAGGGCAAGAAGGAGGACCTGGGAAACCATAGGCCAGTCAGCCTCACCTCCATCCCTGGAAAGGTGATGGAACAGTTCATCCTGGAGGTCATCTCCAGGCATGTAGAGGAAAAGAAGCTTATCAGAAGTAATCAACATGGATTCACCAAGGGGAGATCATGTTTGACCAGCCTGATAGCCTTCTATGACAGCATGACTGACTGGGTAGATGGAGGGAGAGTAGTGGATGTTGTTTACCTTGACTTCTGCAAGGCTTTTGACACTGTCTCCCACAACATCCTCATAGGTAAGCTTAGGAAGAGTGGCTTAGATAAGTAGACAGTGAGATGGCTTGAGAACTGGCTGACCGGCAGAGCTCAGAGGGTTGTGATCAATGGCACAGAATCTGGCTGAAGACCTGTAACTAGCGGTGTTCCCTAGGGGTCTGTACTGGGTCCAGTTCTGCTCAATATATTCATCAATGACCTGGACGAAGGGACAGAGTGTACCCTCAACAGGTTTGCTGATGGTACAAATCTGGGAGGAGTGGCTGATATGCCAGAAAGCTGTGCTGCCATCCAACAAGACCTGGACAGGCTGGAGAGCTGGGCAGAGGGGAACCTCATGAAATTCAACAAAATCAAATGCAGGGTCCTGCACCTGGGGAGGATCAACCCCATGCATCAGTACAGGTTGGGGGTTGACCTGCTGGAAAGTAGCTCTAATGAGAAGGACCTGGGAGTGCTGGTGGGCGGCAAGGTGACCCTGAGCCAGCACTGTGCCCTTGCAGCCAAGAAGGCCGATGGTATCCTGGGCTGCATTAACAGGAGTGTGGCCAGCAGGTCGAGGGAGTTTATCCTTCCCCTCTACTCTGCTCTAGTGAGGCCACATCTGGAGGACTGTGTTCAGTTCAGGGCTCCCCAGTTCAAGCAAGACAGGGAATGACTAGATAGAGTCCAGTGGAGAGCTACTAAGATGATCAGGTGACTGGAGCATATCTCTTATGAGGAAAGGCTGAGAAACCTGGGTCTGTGCAGCCTGGAGAACAGAAGACTTAGGGGATGTCTTGTCAATACTTATAAATATCTGAAGGGTGGATGTCAAGAGGATGGGGCCAGACTCTTTTCAGTGGTGCCCAACAACAGGACAAGGAGCAATGGGCACAAGTTGGAACACAGGAAGTTGCACCTGAATATGAGAAAAAACTTTACTTTGAGGGTGACACAGGACTGGAAGAGGTTGCCCAGAGAGGTTGTGAGTCTCCTCTGGAAATATTCAAAACCCACCTGGACAGTCCTGTGCACCCTGCTGTAGGTGTACCTGTTCAAGTAGGGGGTTTGGATGAGATGATCTCCAGAGGTCCCTTCCAACCCCTGCCATTCTGTGATTCTGTGATTCTGATTCTGTGATTTCTATGGTAATGCATAAAGATCTTGTCATACAGTTTTGCACAAACAAGACAGTAGATGAACTGTGAGAAAGAAAAATCTGCTGTCAGTCACATAATCTACTAAAGTTATTACTACAGTTCAATTTTATAATTGCAGCCCTCTCACAATTTTTTTATTATTTTTCCAATTTATGTCCAGTTGCAAAACTTCCTAGAAACACTGTGGAATATTTTTTTAGAATGCATTTACATACCGTCCTGGTTTCACCTGGGATAGAGTTAATTTTTTTTTCATAGTAGCTAGTGTGGGGCTATGTTTTGGATTTATGCTGAAAATAGTGCTGATAATGCAGAGTTGTTTTAGTTGTTGCTTAGTAGTGCTTACAGTAGTCAAGGACTTCTTCAGCTTCCCATGCTCTGCCAGGTGCACAAGAAGCTGGGAGGGGACAGAGCCGCGACAGCTGATCCCAACTGACCCAAGGGATATTCCATACCATATGACATCATGCTCAGTATATAAAGCTGGGGGAAGAAGAAGGAAGGGGGGGACATTTGGAGTTATGGTGTTTGTCTTCCCAAGTAACCGTTACGTGTGATGGAGCCCTGCTTTCCTGGAGATGGCTGAACACCTGCCTGCTGATGGGAAGTAGTGAATGAATTCCTTGTTTTGCTTTGCTTGTGCGTGCGGCTTTTGCTTTGCCTATTAAACGGTCTTTATCTCAACCCAGGAGTTTCCCCACTTTTACTCTTTTGATTCTCTCCCCCCTCCCACCAGGGGGAGTGAGCGAGCGGCTGTGTGGTGCTTGGCTGCTGACTGAGGTTAAACCACGACACATAGTGTCCCACATCCGATAGTTCCTCCATGAATAAGACTAATGGCAACCGCTGCAAACTTTTTGAATTCAGAAAGAAATCATTTGATGCTTCATATTTTAAAACCATGTATCAAAGCTTATTTGATATTCTTACCTTATGTCATTGTCATACTCATGATCCACATAGGGAACTGAGGCTAACAAATAAAAGTTTCTTAAAAATATATGCTTGGATCATTATCATTTTACCTGCCAGCAGACTGAAAATACTGTGCCCCATTTAATGGTTTGAATTTATGATACTGAGGATATCATATGATATAAAAGAGACACATATGAAATCTTACTTCTTTAGGTACAGCATCATTGGGCATATAAAATTAGTATATAGGAACAAATTTTTAATTTATGTTTTACATTTTACGAGTGATAAAGTAATTATGTTTAAAGATTTGAAAAAGATGAGAAGCACTGAGTAATGGTGACAGACTCTGTAGGGTTCTTGGAGCTAAACCTGGTGCAGTCTCATTCATGTTTTATGGTAGTGTTCCCTGGAAGTAACTTGCCTCAGAACTATGCCTGGTACTGTCTTGGAATGAAATAGTTGAAGTTGTCCAAGTAGCCAAGGAATGAACTAACAGCTGTCCAGTTCAAAAGACCAAAGCTCACTCACTGGCCCTCTTTATCAGTGTTAATGCATCCAGGATTTTATTTCTTGTACTATATTTATTTATCTCATCTACTTGAAATTTATACATATGTAAACATATATGTATATATAAAATAGGTAAAAATTCTAATTTTTAATGAAAAACATTTTAATGAAAACCATTTTCTTAAAGGTTCAATCAAGTACAATCATCCGACTAGTGAATGAAATAAGATAAGACACATTCTTTAAAATAAAGACTGAGTCTTCACTTTTTGGACAAAGCAAAGATATTAAGAATGTTCCTTTGCAGGAGGGATCCTCACTCTGCCCACGAGTAGAATAGAGCAATGACTTTGAGGTGACCTGGAAGTAATAATTAGCAGGACTCAATTGTCCATTCTTAGGCATCTAGAGTCATATTAGGTTCTACAGGACTTACCTCCAGTAGCTACTCCAAAAAATCCTTCTGGCTGTGTAACAGCCTTATGTCATATCTGCCAGTTATATGGCTATCTCAGTCTGAGGTGTCTCAAGCAGCACTAGACAATTATGTTTAAAAATCTAAATCCTGCTAAATCTACTTCCTGGGGTGGGATTCAGGTCACACATCTCAGGGCACACATTTAAGTGTTAGGGGTAATGTGTCTAACTTGTATTAAATCAGTAGAAATCCAGAGATGGATTTATTTACACAAAACCAAACAATCAATATTCAATATGCAATACTCAATATTATTCAATAATTGATTCTATTGAGAGTAGTGGAATTTTAGACACCCACCACATATGTAAGAAAGTAAATTTAGGTGAATTAATTTGGAACTCAGTCTGATCTCTAGGGAAGCAGTAACTAATATCTGCTGTGATGATATCCCACAGGACTTTAGTGCTTGCTTTATCCTTGTGAAGTCATGCTAGCTGTTGCACTGGAGGAACTGTAGATAAATTGTTTTACTAAATATGCAGGAGAGAGAGAGGAGATCCATAAACCAATTGAAACTTCTGTCCCCCTTTTTTCTCCTAGCTATCAAACAATGAAAAGGGAATGCTGAATCCACCAGACCTCTTAAGCAGGAATGCTAGAAGACAAGTGTGCTATTTCACAAGGATGTGTGTACCTTTGCTCTGTCCTAGTTGTGGGTTGGTTATACACTGTGAATCCCACACTGACGACATCCTCTTAAATATCCAGACCAGGACAGCTATTGCAGCTGTTGTGGTCCCTTCCTAACCAGTTATAAGGATTATTTTTTTCAGAGGGACATGAGCAAGAGCCCAAACCTATTCCTACTGTAAGGTCAGGATGTAGTTAAGCACCTAGGGATAGGAGGTCACATCCTTCCCCTTGCAGTATAGACATAAACAGCATGAGACAGATCTAGCATTTAAATAGATACTGCATACCTTTTTGGCATTTCTGTTATCCTTCCACCTAAAGTATCAAATAGATTACATAAATGTGGGGCTTCCACTGTTTAAAAAAATATATCATGTTAAGTTTTTGAAACCAGGATTTAGAAACTTTTCACCTGGTAATTGTCTAGCTGTGACAGGTGAAAGGAGAGCAAGCAAAGAAGACAGAGTGAAATACAGAGATGAAAAGATATGATTAAGACATTTTTTGCTTCAGGCTTGATTCTATAGCCTTGGGGAATCTCATGCTTCTTTAATGAATGCTGCTGCTTAGCCATCTTACTCCTGCCTAATGAGAAGAATAAGTCCAGAGAGATCAGTTCAAAGATAAGTGCTTCAAAGACAGGTTACATTTAAAAGCATTTTCCCCTCAGCTTCCCTAGTCTGTCTCCATGACATTTTTTTCTTCTGTCATCTGGTATTCTTGAGCATGAACTATAGGAAAGGCTTGAAATTAACAGTCACATTATGCAGAGAAATATTTCTTGGCCAACTTTTTCAAATAAATATGGTTCCCTGAACTAAATGTCTCTGTCCATATTTAATGTCTCTTTTCCATTACTTTTTGCCTCCTTTTCCACTACCTGCTTGTTTCAATGTAGTGGCAACTGGCAACGTATATTTCTAGTGGCCAGGCAGCACCAGTGGTTATGCAATATAGGCCTTCTGAACCTATAAGATGACTTCCTATTCCCTTCCTGCTCCATTTTGTACACAGAAGAATTGTGCTTTTGTGTAATCTGTAGTCAGGATATACCTCAGATATTCTGTAGGCAAATGTGATTGATTGTTCAGTTACAGACTCTCTCAGCTCCTTAATTAATATCAGAGTTGTATCCCTATCTGAGAGTTACACAGATACATGTACAAAAACTTATAGCTATATGAAGAATAGTATCTTTTCAAATATTTTAGAAGTAAAGACAAAAATCTTACCTTTACAATAATAATTATCATTATCAACCTGTAGACAAACAAACCCAATAAAGAAACTCAAGAATAAATTGAACTAGAAAGAATTTATAAACTCTTCTCTAATGGTAATTTGGATAGTTAATTTGACAGCTACAGATTTCAAGATATATTGCTTGTATATTGCTTTTAAGACAGCTACTTTTTTTTCCCCCCAGGGGGAATCCAGTGCTCGTGTTGCATACTAAATTCTGATTCATCCAAAGACGTTAATTAACCTTAGGCATATATTGACCCACAGGTGTACTGGTAATTTTGTTAGTTGGGAATTTGTCTACATGAGGGAGCAAAGCTGTACCTTTCTTTAACAATTCTTGTAAGTGATGTTCTCAGGATATAGCAATTCTGGAAATAGCATTTTTTAGGCTGAAAATGCTGATCTGCTAGGTTCTATGAAATCATTCTCAAAAGTGCTGCCTTAAAAAAGCACTACTTCTGGGAAAGACTACTTAATTACAGGACTTAAAAGGATAGCATGAACAGAGCTTGAACTACAAAAAAGGTTAGCTCTCTTAGGAAGTTTTGGACTTACCATAAAATGCCATCTGCCTAGTCTTATCTTGTATAATAACATCAGTTGTCAAAGTGTGATTATGTCTAAGACTCCTAAAATTTCTATAAAATATTGATTTGCAATATTTTATATTTTCATCACTTGATAATGTACTGTAATCTTTTAAAGTGAATTGTTTACAATGCCATCTTAAAATATTTTTACTATATTTGCTCTTACTGTTATGAAGATAATTGCATACATTAAGGAAAAGTGGTATATTGCAGTCTGCCTTTTATTTACACAGGTCTTGCAGTGACAACATGTTACCATGACACTTGGGTTTAATGACATGTTTCTAAGTCACAAAATATGTCAGACTCTTCAGAATATCACCACCTGTTTGCCATCCACATTACTGCAGCTGCAAGTCAGTTTATCTCTCACAATAAGAGATTTTTGAATGCAGATCTCTTTTCTGTGATGTAAAGGGTCTTGCCCACAGTCAGTAAAGAACTCCAGAAAGAAGAGGATGCTTATTAACACTATGAAAACCTAATAATTTGCAACAAATTTTTAACCTCTGATAAAAGTTCATGTTGTAGAAAACTACAAAATTTTAATCAAACCCAGGGAAGCCCACAAACGTATACAAAATAATATAAAATTTGTTGTTGTGCTGCTCTGTTGTAATCATACTGTACACCACTGTAATCATACTACAGCTGGCTGGATTGAGCCTGCTACATTTCCTATGAAAGACAAATGTCAGAAAAATGTTTCTATTCTATGTTTCTATTCTATTCTCAGTGAACATTTCTGCTTAATTCCCTCCCCGTCTTTTTATCCTCCTTTTTTTCTTTTTTCTATTTTTTTCCCCTTTCTTTCCCCTCCCCCTACACCACCCACTCAGACCCAATGCCCCAGAATGGAGAAATATGAACCTATGGATTTACCATGAACTTTGGGGAAAAAGAATTATAATTCTTGTCATGAGTGTGACTACATTTGCTTTCATGGATTTACTTCTGTGCTGATGGCCATGGCCAAAGGCAAGTAAAGATACCAAAGGGAGACAGAGTTTACTGGGAACTTGGAGAAAGAGGGAAGAGTGTACTTGCTGAAGATAACTCACAAGGAAGGAGAAATGGGTAGGAAAGGAAAGAGTCACTAAGCTCCTCCTGGACTGGGAGGGAAAATTACAGATAACTACAGTCTAAATTGGAGAAAGTTGAGGACAGAAGAATGTTGTATGTGGAACTGCTGGGGTTTTTATGTGGAAAAAAGAAGAAAAGGGGAATCTGGGAATGGTTCTACACTGAGGTGCATAAATGATGACTACTAGCAGTTCATCTAACTTCTGACAGGTAGTGTGTGTTTGTATGTGTGTTTGAGCATGTGCAAAATGGTCATGTGAGCAAAATCAGAAAAAAATATTTAATTAATACAGCCATGTTCTCTGACAGTGGGTGTAGTGGAAATGGCCTGACTGTAAGACAGCCAAGGAAGACCCTCACAGGATGTATTCTGACATTCTGCTTCTTTGAAGACAGCTGGTAGTTCATTCATGTCAACTGAGGTAGAAAACATGGATCATTGCTGGTAAATCCTGGTCATTTTCTCAATGGATATATAATGATGTAGTGCAGCAAACAGAGATCAGCAGAGACAATGGATGGTAGAGACAGTTAACATCATTGCAGCAGTTGGTTCAAAGGTTCCCACAATCTTTACTGAAGACTATACAGGAATTTCAGTGATGCACCACATGGCATGGTCCCCAACACCATCTGGAATAGTTGGCTCTACCACATCAGAGAGCTTGACTCAGGCAGACCACACATGGAGGGTGCTGGCACCTAGATCTCAGGCTGTAGGCAGGGAGGATCTCATGCCTTTCTTGTGTCTGGAGATGGAGTTTCACCACCACGGGAAGTCACAACACTGAGTTGCCAGGTGAAGGAACTGAGGAAGGAGGTGAGCAGACTGCACCATGTATGAAGACTGACACAGTCTTCATAGAAAACCTACAATGCCAAGAATCCATGTGTATAGTGCAAAGGATGGACAGCTGGAGAGAATTCCCAAAGGGGCGGTCAACAGAAACTCACAAGATTCCATTTGCAAGGAGCCTTGACAGGATGGAGAAGTGGGCTGGCAGAAGTCTTATGAAGTTCATTAAAGTGAACTGCAAAGACCTGCACCTAAGAACAAATGACCCCATGCACCAGTATGTGCTAGGGGGCCTCCCATCTGGAAGGCAACTTGGGAGAAAAGGACCTGGGGGTTCTGGTGGACACCAAGTTGAACATCAGCCAGCAATGAGTCCTTGCCACAAAAAAAAAAGCTAATGGTGTCCTGGGCTGCATTAAGCAAAGTATTGCCAGCAAGTCAAGGGAGGTGAGCCTCCCTATCTACCCATCACTGTCAAGGCCACACCTGGAGTCCTGTGTCCAGTTCTGGGCTCCTCAGTACAAGAGAGACATGGACATACTGGAGAGAGTCCAACGAAGGGACACGAAGATGATTAAGGGAATGGGGTATCTCTCCTATGAGGAAAGGCTGAGAGAGATGGGACTGCATAGTCTAGAGAAGAGAAGGCTCAGGGGGGACCTTATCAACATGTATAAATACCTGAAGGGAGGGTGCAAAGAGGATAGAGCCAGGCTCTTTTCAGTGGTGTCTAGTGACAGAAGAAGAGGCAATGGGCACAAAAAGAAAAACAGGAGGTTCCATCTGAACATCAGGAAACAGTTTTTTACTGTGAGGGTGACTGAGCACTGGCACAGCTTGCCCAGAGAGGTTGTGGATTCTCCATCCTTGCAGACATTCAAAATTCATCTGGATATCATCTTGGGCAGTTCCCTTCCAACCTCAACCATTCTGTGATTCTTTGAAAAGGATTGAGATTGGATACATCTTCTTCAGCAGCACAACAAATGCTCGTCCTCCTCCTCTGGTTATTAAATCACAGAAGAGGAACAGTGTCCTGGAAACAATAGAGGAAGATGACCTCCCTTCAGGGGAACTATCAGAGTCATCTGAACCTCAGCCAACTGTCCACACAAAGAAGAAAAGGAAGGTGATATTGCTGGAGACTATTTCCTCTGGGGGATAGAGATGCCTGTCTGGCAACCTGACTTGATGTTTCTGGAGATTTGCTGCTTAGCAGCTGTTCAGATCTAGAGATATCGTAGAGAGGCTGCTGACTTGTCTTCCCTTTGGACTCCTACCACATGGTATTTACCCACGTAAGCACCAACAACACTACCAGAAGTGACCTTGAGAGTATCAAAAGAGAAGAGGCCACTGTGGGTGGCACTGTGGTGGGAGTTTGTTACAGACCATGTGATCAGGGCAAGGAAGTGGATGAAATCTCTCTATAACCTGATGAAGCCTCTGGATCACAGATCCTCATTCATACGGGAGACATTAACTCCCTGCCAGCTGCTGGAAAGGAAAACATGGTGAAATGCAAGCTGCCAAGATTTCTGGGCAGTTTCAGGCATAACTTTTTGATTCAGGTACTGGATGGGACAGCAAGAGTGACACTTAGCTGGATCTCCTATTCACTAAAAGGGAAAAACTGACTGGTGACATAATAATCAGTGGAAACCTTGGATGTCATGACCTGTGAAATAGTGGAGGGATCAGGGCTTGTTCAGCCACCACAAGTTACAGCTGCAGGGGGTCCTCACAGCAGCCCCTAGTGCTTATGGAGAGGTCATAAAAGGGACAGAGCCAGGCCCTTCACATTGGTGCATTATGGGAGGATGAGAGACAAGTTAAAACAAGACAGACTTGACTGGATATAAGGAAAAAATATTCCCCATGTGGACAGTCACTCAGTGGAACAGATTACCCAGAGATCCTTTGCCACCTCCATCCTTGCAGTTTTTCAAGACCCAAATGGGCACAACCTGAGCAACCTAGTCTGACCTCACAGTTGGCTCTGCTTTGAGCAGGATGTTGGACTAGAACCTCCTAAAGTTCCCTGCAGCCTGAATTTTCATATGATCCCATGATTTTATGATACAAGGCCCTGGCTCTTAGAAGGCATGCTGGACTCCAGATAGGAAAATGCTTGCATGTTTGTTTGGTTTTTTTACCAAGTAGCTTTTTATTGCCATGCATGTTAAAATGAAGTTAAAGTGATGTCCATGTTTGTTAGAACTAAAGGATGATGTAGACAAGGCATAAAAAACACAAGATAGCTTACACCATGAGCCACAATTGTGTAATCTTCTTGGCAGTGATCATAGGCTATAGCGTATGATCTCAATTTGGAGGTCATCATAGGTGACTCTCCTAGGGATTATCCAGTCTAACAAATATAGAGTCAAGATTGGTCCAGACTCAAAGAAAGTGGTCATCAAAGTAATTAGTGCTGCTTTATTTAGCATACCACTTTACTTCTAACAGAAGGTCAGAACTCTATAACCATGCAGGCAAAATTATTAGCTAACTCCATCAAGGTCACTTTGGTATGATCATTAGTAAGTTTCCTATGAAAATTAGCTTAGGCAGTTTGAGGCAGGAAGGTGTTGGGTTTTTTCCCCCATCTGATGTCTCCTAACAAGAAGAGACATTCAAACTATATCTAGTGATTTAGTCAGCCTTCAAAAGCACAACAGGAGCATTTTGTTTGAAGAGGAAAAAAATTATAAAATGACTGCCCCTAAGGCCATGCTCTTTCAGAGCTGTAAATATGCAAGACTGGGGGTCTGCAAAGGATTTGTTCTTCTCCCATTAAATTCAATAAGAATTTTTATTTAATTTTTTTTTTTTTTTTTACCTTGACTTCAATGACAGCAACATCCAGCACAGGGCTGGATGAAAGATGAGTCCATATTTCTAATCTGAATCTCTAGACCTAGACATTGCCTGAATCTTTTAGGCTTAAAAACATTTCTTTCTGGTTTCCTTTACCAAAAGACAGGTTTTAAAGATAGCTATTGAACTCTTTTATTCTCACCAGGGGTTCTTTACAGATACATTGTCTGATAAGTGCAGTGCAGGAGGAAGAGGAGCACAGTACAGAAGGGAGAGTACCAAGGACTCAGCATTCACAGCAGTTGGGAGCCAAAAGAGACTGTGAGAAGTTGCCTACTGAGTTGACAATTGTGCAGGAGCTGGGGAGTCTCATGTCCAGCTTCCTATTTAACTATCACCTAGGTGACATCAGTGACCAAAAGCACAATAACTAGAACATGCATACAGCTACAAGGCACCTATCATTTTGGTTGGCATACAGTGTGGTGCACAGGGGATCTATACGTGCTGCTCAATGTTGCAAAAGTTAGTGGGGAAGAGGAGACTGCAGGAAGCACATCAGGGACAGAACTATAGGGGACAATCTCAACCTCCCCTAGAAAAAGTGGTGTGACTAGAGGTCTATCTGAATTGTGCAAGCATGAGAAACAAAGAGAAGGAACTGAAAACCTGTGAGTAGTTGCACAGCTATGACTTCATCACAAAGGATCACAGAGATGTGGTAGAGTAATTTAAATGAATGAAGCACTGAAAGGAGACAGGCCATTTAGGAAAAATGGGAAGGGGAAACAAGGTTGGAGGATTGTGCTCTGTGCAAAGGAAGAGCTCACATGCATGGATCATGATCAGAGAAGAGGCCAACAAGGAGGAGGTCACAGTGGGCATCTGCTACAAACACCAGATTGAGAAGATGAACTGCATTAGGCTTTCTGTAAACAGTTCAATGTAGTCTTCCAATCACGTCTTACATGTGTTGTGGGACTTTAACCATTCCGATAACAGCTGGAAGCATGGTTGAGTACAAGCAATCCAGGAGATTACTGGAGTGCGTTGATAAAATTTTTCTGAGGTGGGCTAAGGAAGATGTTCTCTTGGGTCTCCTACTGACATAAAATGAGGAACTGCTCAGAAATATGATTGTCAGTGGCAGCCCTGCCTGCAGTGACTGTGAGATGATAGAGTTTAAGATAGAGAAGGAAGTGGGGAAAGCCAGTTGGAGAATAAAGAACCTGGTCTTCAGGAGAGGGGACTTTGGTTTGCCCTGGCAACTGGTAGAGAGGATGCTATGGGAAGCTGTTCTGAAGGACAGAGTAGCCCTTTTACTTTGAGAGTAGTTAAGCACTTAGACAAGTGACCCAGAAAAAAACATTGCAGTATCCATCATTGCAGGTATTTGAAACTTGACTGGATAAAACCCTGACCAACCTGATCTAACTCTGAAGTTTGCCTTGCTTTGAGTAGGAGGTTGACTTAGAGAGCTCCAGCAGACCTTTCCATCCTAAAATATTATATTAGTCAGAGATTTGATTTCTGGAATATTCTTACATTCATGTGAAGCTTTAAAAAAAAAAAAAAAAAAGCGAATCAAAGCAAATCAACCAAACAAACACCAACTCCCTACCCTACAAGCAAACAAACAAGTTCCTATGTCAGAATTTGACATCCAGTTATGGTATAAAACCAGCTATATAATAGATTTAATACCCAAGGTTATGCACTTTGCATGTTCCAGAGAATAGAACAGAGTATTTAAGGAGAATATATGCTCAAATTTTTATATATGCTTATTACTTTATCCATCAGAAACTTCATTTGCATTATAAAATAACGAATCAAATCAACAAGAGTTTCATCACACACGATGAATTATGTAAAATTCCATTCTGGATTTCTAAATGCTAAAAAAAAATAAAATAAATATCATCACCAATATATTTTCATTATTTGGTTAACAGAAGTGCAGAAACTTAAGGGGAAACCAAATCACTGTTTTTGCCATCTAGAAATTGGACATATATCCCATGTTTGATGAATCGCCTTTAAAAAGTTATTTCTATTAATCAATAAATGAAGTCTGAGCAACTCATGGAGGGAAGACATCCTTCTTTTAGGAGACTAAACTTAGGTAAGACTAATCCCACACGAATTACTGAGGATAAAGATATTCTTTGTGTATGTATTTTAGTTAGATAAGAGAGTATGTTACTCGATATCTTATTATGAAATTATTTTTAGCTATTTGGCTCCACACTTCACACTTCTTTTATATCATGTAATATATAAAAGTATTTCTCTACTTTGAAAGATAAAGTTTACTTCTAGAAAGTGAACTTGTTGAGTTCTATTTTAAAATGTGATTCCAAGCAGCAGTATAAATAATAATAAATATAACTGAATAAGGTCTTCGTAAGTTTACTCAGTTCCCATAGATTTTGCTGTGGGATTCATCTCACCATACTTAGATGTTGACGTTAGACAGCTACTGAAAGGATGAGAAGATTAGTGTATGATTTCCTTCACTCACCAGAATTTTAGCTGAGATTTAGACATCTAAAATAAGGTAAAATTAATCCTACTTTTACTTTTCTGTAAGTAAACAACTTGCCTACACCTGTGGTCTTAAACCAGCATTCAACATATTCTACTGTTGTGCTTGTATCTATTCCCAACACGGTCTTATAATATTTATGTGTATAATTTAATAATATATTTTAACATTTATGATATGCAACAGATATACTAAAATGTACATTAATATTTAATGTTTTTCTATTTCTAAAGCATATTCTATTTGTGTATTAACATCATAAATTACTTATTGTTGGAAATCTAACACAGAGTAGGATATAAACCAGCAGTATCTCTATGCTGATCAGATCTGACAGGATATTCAATCAATCAGGACAATTTAGAGGAAAAAAAAACATCTTTACTACTTTTCCTATCAGAATTATCACACCAATTCAAGTCTAGTATGTCTTTTACACTAAAAGCAAGTTGAGGACACAAATTTTTACCTGTGGTACCTTTTAAAGTTTAGCTTTTAGGTAAAGTTTAGTTTCTAATTATATACTGTATATGTAAGTACAAGCAGAGAATGGAATGAAGAAAAATGCTGATGTATATCCCATTCCGGCTTTTGTATACAATAAGTTGGCCCCCAGTATACACACTTGGATCCAGGAATGCTAAAGCAGTCCTATGTCTGCAGGTATAGATGTAGTCTTATTCACTTACTCTGCAGGAATTCATTATTTTTTTAGTTAGAAAGCTTGTATGATTGACCATAGAGAAAGTCTGTGGCACTAGCTTAAGATAGACACCTTAATTTTAAAGAGCTAAATGTTTACAGAATTGACTTGCTTCTAGTTTTCAGATAGAACTGAATCAATTAATTTGGAAGGTAATTAACTGAATTAGTTAATTTGGAAGACACCATTCACATAGCTATACCTGGCTATATTTAGTTAGTCTAGAGGTCCATTATTTCCAGGAATCTCTTAGTATGATACCAAAAGGTTATGCAAAGCATCTATTCAAAGTCTTCACTGAAGGCAAATGGTAACACTTTTCTGTTTAACTGTTCCAAGGGCTGCTCAAGCATATTAGTAACTAAGCCTCAATAAGCTGCAATCTCACATTCTTCTGCATGGCAAATTGTATTTCAGCAGTTGTTTGCAGAGTATGCGCCAAACAAAAAAAATTAATATATACAGATTTTACATGCATGAAAATTGAAGAGCATGGTACACAATCATAACTACTAGTAGTTTCACAGCATTCATTTTGTTCACTCCATTATGTACTGTGAGGAAGCAGAGAGCTTGGGGAGTTGGAACTGAACTATAAGACCTCCTGCTGCTGCAGCATCTCTAGTATGCAATCAAAAGTATGCAGTAGCATATATGAGATCATGATGTGTAGACTATTATGATAAATATGGTGGTACATGTCTATCATGGTATTCTTTGCCTTTAGCTTAGAGAAAGACTAAATATACAGTATTTTTTGCATTTAGATGTAGAATGATTAGTGTTTTACAAATATATTTAAATCCATTACAGATTAAAAACAGGTGACATTCTGAAAGTTCCTTTCTAAAAAAAATCCCTCCTCTTTTTCTCCCAGTAAAGTAAGGGATAGTTGCCAATATTGGAATTTATTCTGACAGACCTGTAAGCTTGAGTGGCAGCTTGTAGCTCCATGTGTCTGGCTATTTTCATGTGCAATATAAACGTTTTTGCAGATGGTCTTCACATGTTGCACTAACAGTTGTAGCACACCTCTTCTCGGGCTACTGTGCAAAATGGTGATAAGTCAGCTAGAACTGTGTGTCAAGATTCACCTAAGTTGAGCCAGTAACAAATAAAATGAACAACATTGTTGGGTGCTGAATTTTATTTTTTTTTAACCATCTGATGGCTTGTGTTGATTAAAGTCTTCTATATTGCATGTAAGAAAATTCAACATTTCACTAAATTTGTATTCAGAGTAGCTAGCGCACTGACTGGGAAGCTGATTCAGGTTACATAGTGTGGAAACAGTATGAATTGGTATATTCTAAATTCTGTTCCTTTATGGAACTTAGGAGCCTAGGTTGTCTTGTTCTTCTTTTGATGGATGGATTGATGTCCATCTTGACAAATAAATATTCCGTGCTACATGTGTAAATGTTTTTAAAACTTTCCTTCCTAGGCAAATATACTAAATATTGAGCTGTAAGATTACTCTCATTCATGTTCTCTATATCTTTACTTGTCACCATCTTTCATTCTTTTTTGAGAACCGAAATATTTTTGAGAGTATTTATGGAGTGCTTCATCTATGAATGGTCCATTTATTGATGCTGAACTTTTAATAGGGAATACTCTAAAACAGAAGTGGGTAACTGAATTTATGCTGCTTAGAAGCTGTGTAACTGTAATAAACATTAAAATGCTGAATAAAAACAAGAAGCACTCTCCAGACAGATTTGAAAGAAAGTGGCCATTGCAACTTCATACTGTGTACAACTTAATTGGTTATTCATGCACAGGGCATGCCCAGCAGGTTGAAAGCTATGAGCTTTTTTGTGGATAAATGCCCAGTTTCTGGACATAGGCTCTGTTTAGTCATTATAGAAGTATCAAATTCTTCTGCCTGTTAAGGTGAAAATCTTCTGAGCATGTATGAAAAGAGAAAATTTGATGCCTGAGACATTTCACAATGAAAACCTGAGATTTCTATGGAACATAATCTCCTACATTAGCAGCTGTAAATTTTTCAGGATCACAGTTTTGGTCTTAGATATTTAAATAAGATAATCTTATATATCTGCTAAACTCTTACTGTAGGAACCTAAATTTTCAGGCATCCCACTGATATTTTTTTCTCTTCTCCAACACCCAGGTGATGCTTTTCTATGCAAATGTTCCTTGTCCAGCACAATCAGGATTTTGTTTCTTTTTTTTTATTATTTTTTATTATTATTCTGCTAATCCTGGCTTTAGCTAGTTTGACATATATCCAGAAACATGGTAGAAATATATAAGCACTGATAAGAAGCTGAAGACTGATTAAACCAAATGGGACTTTTAATATCCCTGCTGTTATAATCCTCTACTGTCTAAGCAATCTGGGAGAACGAAAGACATGGAAGCATGGCCAGCTTTAAATTGTTATGAGATTTATGCCTATCTAAGAGTGATAATAGTTAAGCCTTAATAAACACCCTTATTTGATAATGACTTCAGCTTGCAATATACTAAATATTTAATACATTTTTGTTTTCAGAAAAAAATCTCAGTATGTGTAGGATGTTGCAACTTCTGCTTTCACCTCACACTATATCTATAATTTTTTTAAGCAAAGTTGACAGTTTCAAATTGTCAAAGTTATTATTCACAAGAGACTAGGAAAAGAAATCTATACCTTCTCAATCATTACTCAAACCTTTGAATCCTCTGCTATTTTTATAAAACACTCTACTATGGCCAGAGTACCTTTGCATGAAATAGTCTTATGAATCATCCTGTTTTCCTTGTGTAACCTTAAAATCAAATGATTGCAGAAGTTTTTGAGTGTGCATAACAATCAAATACCTTCAAGAAGACTCTTTTACATAAATCAGAAACACAGTTAGTCTTAATGCTATTTTAGACTTTTCTATACTACTGTCTGCTATTTGGTATAGACATTCTCTTACTCTTCTGTCATATCTTAGGTTCTTTTTTCTCCATATCATCTTAATAGTAATCTCTTAATATATTCATAAGTTTCAAAATATAATAGTACATATCACTTTGAAATTTCTTCTGAAACAGCATGTTATATTACATCTTCTTTTTGCATTGCCTATTATTATTGTTTCAGTACTTTCACTGTTTATCCCATAAAGAAAACACAATCATAGCTTACCCATGAAAAACTGGACTCCTGGTGCTGCAGAAATGTGGGTGTTTTCTTAACGTACCTTGGACATTCCCAGTTGCCACAGTTGGACCACAAAATAAAGCAGATCCTTAAGGATCTGTGGAACTAGCCTTTACTGTGAAAGTTTAAATGCTTTTAAAAATCAAGATCCCTTTTGAAAAATCTTGTAGTTTCAAATGTAAAGCAACAGGTCAGAATCACAAAAACCTGAAAGCAAAGAGAAAGACAAAAGTATACGGGTATCTATGTGGCCATATACATATCCAGAAATGCATTCCTCTTGGTGGGTTCACTGACAAGGAACCATTTGCAGAATTCCGTTATATCGGAGTTGTGCGTAGCACCATATATGTTACTGCACATACAGTGTATTTTGCAGTGTGTGTGCATCAAACTCCTTTTGTATGACAGGTCATTTTTGGGGAGTTAGCAAAATTTTGGATGTAAATCAAATGCTGCTGTCTGAAGTTAAGGGCATCAAAACTCTATATGAATTAACTGAGACTATGCATTTAAAACTTTTGAAATGCTGCTAATTCACTAACACTTTTCTAAAGCCTTTCTTACTGTGTCTTTTGAGAAAGGACACTGCTCATTACTTTTCAAGTTGTCTTACAAGGTTTTGCTATTTTTTTTTAATTTTATTTTTTTCTTACATTAATGCACAACAGAGTATGAACTTTAGAACTCAGATTTCTGTAGAAATGTGAACAGATAAATACAGCTCTGTGCTGATATTAACAATAAGAACCTCCTCTTAATTGTGTCTGCTTCATGGTTATTTTGGTTTTTATTCAGATTCTGGGAAGTGTAGGGACTTTCAAGAGTGTTTAAGCAATGGAAGAGCACAAGTACATCCCTTAAGATGTTTCTGCATCATATTTGGGAAAAAAATACCATGGAAATATGTGGAAAGTCCTTTTAAAACACCTTATTAGCTCAGGTCTGGCATAATGCTTCAGAATTTAGGCAATTCCATAGCAATTTATTGATATCTAACCTCTGTCCATTGAAGTCCCATTTTCCCCCTAATTTAGATGCATAATATTTCTTTCCGACTTGCACTTGCTCAAGTGTTTCTTTTCACACTTTGTAGACTCTCTCAGCTTACCAAAATGCCAAAAACCTAACATGATAAAGGAAAAGCTGGTGCAAAAAAAGTGAAAGGAATATTGAGACAGAGAGAGGACCACGTTAGCTGAAGAGCAAAGGGTTAGGCAAATGCAGAATATCAATATTGGTACCATTCAATGGCTTAATTGCCCTTTCTCTCCTCCAGTTGTTCATGACTTAATTAATTTCTCTAGCTCGGCAACCCGGTAAATATAACTCTGCCATTACTAATTGCCCGCCACAGGCGTAGTATTTAGTATTAAGTTTGCAAGGCCTCAATCCTGAGACTTGTCAGGTTTTGTCTGCAACTTTCTTGACCAGTCTGAAGTTTTGTTTTTACTTGATTTAGCTGAAACATTTTTTCTAATTAGCAGATGGTCATGCTTAATTTGTTATAAAGATAATTTTTATATAGATAGTGGTAGCAAATAGTTATTCTGTGTAAAACAGTATTTATGGCTCTAAGATATTTATGTAGCACAGAGAAATGCTTGGCATGATAGCAAGGGCCTTGAAAGTAAGGCCACAGCATGTGGTAGAAATGACAACAGGCATGGGATGACAAGAGTCAGAGGTTGTTACTGGAGGTTGTAAGGCTATGAGTAACTCACCAATCATCAGTGAAATAAATAGGAACTGGACAAAAACAGTTATAGAAATAACAGGAAAACAAAGAGCAAGCATTCAACATAAGTAAAATGCATCTGGTATACTAAATTTGGATGCAACGTGGAGGTGCAGACCAGCAGAGAAAGACCAAGGTGTAAAAGTGTGTTAGACAAATAATGTGAAGGGAATCCTAGAGGGAGGAGGAAGAAGAAACGCTATCGTACAAATCTCACTCCTTCCAGCAAAGGCCACTTATGACTTGCTGGAATTTCCCCCTTCCTGTGTGATGATGACTGGTACCATAAACTCCTGGTACCTAGAAAGGGTACCGTAAGAGTGAGCATAACACTAAAGGAAAGGTAACAGTAACTAGGAAGCATGTGTGTAGCATTTTTTTAACCAAATTATTGTTATTGAGACATCTTCTACAATAGTATATTTTCTTTTCTTTTTTTCTTTTTTTTTTTTCTTTTTTCTATATTAACTATATTTGGAATAATAATAATTCTCTAAACTGTAAAGATTTTCATCACAGTAAGAATAAATTTTTGACTTTCCCTCTTGGTGTGTTTTCTTCCTGCCTGTAATAAGATTTTAAGTGTGACATTTCCTACACATATGTACATAGTGCTGTTTGAGGTGTCCTGTGGTGTTCAACGTGGCTTCCAGCTGCTGCTCTGTAGGACCAAGAGACCATCATGTGCAGTGCATCACATTTATCAGCTCCACTTGAATGCATTTCATCTCTTGGTGCAGCTAAAATGGCACTAAATACCTCTGTATGGACAACTGAATTAAACCTTCTGTCTTTAGACTGTATCTTGGGAAACAAATACATTTAGTCTGGGAAAATACTATCTTGTCCATGAAATATCAGTAGTTTTAATCTTCTTGACATTCCTGAAAAGAAGAGGTTTCTTTTTAGCCTTCTTTTACAGATAAACAGCATTATTGAGATAACAATGGTAGTATTAATCTTAGTTATCTTGTATTCTGTAAAAATTAGCTGTTTAAGAAAAAAAAACAGTATTTTAGGTACCTTAGAAAGCCAAAGGACAAAGACAGACACCCAAGAGGACATTTCTGTACTATCTTATCCTATTCAAATATTAATTTGTAAGATATGTGGGAGGAATTGCCCTCAGCAGAGGTCGCCTAGATGACAGAGTTGATCCAGATGCTTGCTTAAATACCTCTTTCAACCAGGTATAGCAAATTTTAACTCTTTAATTAAAATGATGATTTTGAAAGACTAGTGTTTTCACAGACACATATGTAAAGATGTAGATTCAAATCCCAAAAATGTAGATAAACTAGGAGATGGCTAACTGAATAGGCATGTACTTAGGAATCTTGTACTTAAAAATTCTTTAAACCAACAGGCAGCAAGTCACATGCAAGTGGTTAAAAAACAAACAAACAAACCCCCAAATGTGCTTAAAATATTGCCTGTAGGAAAAATAAAAAATTTAAAAAGAGAAATGGAGTGACATATGTGTGCAAATAAGATTAGGTAAATTCTAAGGGATATGAATGTATTGTCTCCATTTTCAGTAAAGATAATTCAGTAAAGATAACCCAGACATAAAGGTAGGATAATAATAAAAAAAGAACCATAATGCAATTAGGTGGAGGGATCAAGTAATCTCCATCTCTAGATTCTGAAAGAATATGAACATTATATTTGAGGTCTGGTAATTAACAATTTTCATAAATCTATAAAGTCAATTTTATCACCCGAGAATAGCAAATATATTGAGTATATCTGAAAGAAAATAAAAGACATCTGGCTAAATTTACATATCTGACCTCAATGTTATACAATGCTTTAAATTAAATTTTCAGTAAAAGTATGATTACATATTTGAAGATAAATGAGCAAAGGGCTAAAATACACTCTGAGTTAAACAAAGATAGATCTTGCTAGATTGTCTGACAACTTTCTTCATAAGATAGCAACTTTATAGACTATTAAAATTAAGTGGATAGATTTAGACGGTTCTAAGGACCAGAATAACTGAAGGAGAATGAACTTTATTCAGAAAATAGGAGATCATGAACAATGAACCAATATGGAAGATAGGATGTTTTTGTTTATAAATGACAAGGGGGGAAAAGAACAGGCTATCACAATGTGGTTCTGAGAAAATATTTGTAAAGCAGTTCGAAGAAAGCAAGTATTTCCCAGAATGTATCAGGAACAAAATTGTCATTAATGTGTTAGTGTGATCACAAAAACTTGTGAAACCTCATCTAAATAATCATATAATTCTGGTAATTTTCTTGATCTAGAATATATGCAAAACATGCTGAGAAGGACTATGGGGTAATAATAGAATGGAAATCAGAATTTAGAAGAATTCAGTCTGAGTGGTCTGGCAAAATGAAGTCAAATAAAATTACATCAAAAGTTATAGATAAAGCAAGGGAATGAGCCATGTAAGCAAAGACCAATTTCTTTCAAAGAACAGACATGTATAAATTGACAATACATTTAGATGGGAAAATCACACACACACACACACACACACAAACACACAAATCTCTATCCTCACAAGAGTACTTTTCCTAGAACAATGTCTGATGATAGAAGAGTTAGAGTAAAAAAAAACTGCTTTGAAGATGAATATCAAAAAAATTGGTAAATTTATGAAAAATTATGATACAACATGGTTACCTGTCAGAATAGGATACTGGGTGCCACCACTGAGGACGTGTCTTTCAATCCTACATTTTAACTCTTTCCAAAATATTTATCTGCTCAGATGCCCTTCCCTTCAATTAATGCTGACATAGAGACAGAACACAGTGGGCTGAGGAACCAACACTCGGGCAGAGATGTATACAGAATCAGGAATTTAATTTAATTTAATTTAATATAAAACCTACTAGTTCAGCTTCATGCTCCTAAAATTATCATCAGGAGGTCCTATTGTTAAGGAGACACTACTTGTATGATATCAGTTTACAATTTATAGCAGTTCAATATTTAGCAATCATTATATAAAAGTGATTTTTTTATTACCATGTCTTTGTATTTAGAAACATAGTAATGTTCCTTGGTCCTGTTAGGGCTACAAATTTTGGTCACAAGTTTTGAATTTGTCAGTGGCAAAATCTCATTGGGTATAGGTGTTTTTTTGGTGGACTGTCCATTTATGAAGATGTTTATGAACATTACTTGAACTTTTGCTTGCTTCTATGTGCGTGGTTGGTTGGGGTTTTTTTCAGTGTCTTTGAGCATGTGTTGTTTATTTTGTTTATTTGCTATCTTTCAGTTTTTAGTCTGGATATTCATGTTGAAATATATGGAATAAACAATGATCAATCAATTATTTTTGAAAATAAAGTAGACCAAGGACTTTTTTTTTTACTGGTAAAAATTACATAGGTATTGCTGTATGCTTAATCCACACTCACAAATGCTAATTTCAGATAGATTTTTCGTATGGAAAATTCCTAACTCAAACAAAAATACAGAAGTTATTTTTATTTTTTTGAGCTTGTAGTTCATGGGAAGCATTGTAAAATCTTTTACAAGAGCACTTGTTTAACATTACATAACTGACGAATTTCATGGTAAGTGATCAGGGTGCAGTCAATTCAGTGAACCACAATAGATTTGTACACAGTATGTAAGTACAAAATAATGAAGATTATTTGTCAGCAGAAGCTTAGCTTACAATTATTTTACCATCATCAGCATTATCTAGCATGAACTGTATTGCAGTGGCACCAGTGATATAGCTAACATTAAGAATATATTGATGTTTCCTTTAAAATCCATATATTAACAAGGTTGTAACAAAGCTGTTCTAAAATTACTATAGACTGAAACTTAACAGAGGACATTAACAGAAAATCCTTAATAGCAAATGGGGTTGCAAACAACATTTGGCTTGGGGAACCAGTTGGACAAGAAGCTCTGAAAGTGGAAAAGTAATTTTTCACTAATATCCTAAAACTTGCTGAAATTAAGTGGAACTATAAAAGTAACTATAGGATGTTAAGAGTGAAAAAATGTTGTTTCACTGTTAAGACAGATACTGACAGTCAGGAAACAAGGACCAGATCCAAAGAATAACTTAGTATCTGAAATGGAACAAAGAATTTAAGTCCAATATTGTGATTCTTTTTCTTTTTTTTTGGGGGGGGGGGCATTCTCTAGTCACAAAGACATATAAATTCTATAAACTTTTTGTGTGGAGTTTGCACATTTCACTTTTTAACCTGAGAACTGCTGAGAGGTCTGAAGTTGTCCCTTTATCACTAGGGCTCAAATGATTCAGCAAAGATTACCGTTCAGTATCTAGCTCACACTTGCAATGAATGGGGATCTAGAAGATAAAACCAGAATTACTCTCATCTGATCGAAGCAAAAAAAAGTCCATATTGGTGAGTCTATCTATAGTTAAGTGAGAAAAACAGGTACTTCCAGAGAGCAATTTATCCATTCGTAAGATGGGGTGCAATCGTCCTCTGGAGTTCATTATTTTTCTTCTTTGATTGCAAAAGGATTTTCTAGATGTAGCCCTTCCACACTGAGTCACTTTGCTTCAGGACCTTTTGCTGCGTGCAATTACTCTGCAAGCATGGTATACATAACTTAAAAGTGCAAAATGATTATTAGCTGACACAGAAAAGATAGCTAGGTTTCTAGGAGTTATGAGGCTAAGAACTAATGTGAAAACCACCCTGGTAAGATAAGCAAAGGGTCCTTGCTGGCCAGGCAGGCATCAGTTATGAGGTGAAGGGCTGGTCTCTGCTGCTCCCAGGGATGGATAATACATGCTTATGTATTTGTTTGTTTGTTTTTAAATTGCAAATATTTTGAAGGCAATTGTCTTAGACTAAATGCCTAATTTAAGATGCATAAATTAGTTGAGATTAATCCCATTGCTTGTTTTGGGTGTCCTTTGGAAATTAGATTAGAAGCCATGTACTGAAGATGACTCAATCTTAAAGAGGTATCCCTCTGCTGAAGTCCTCTGAAACATTTAACTTTATTGGTGCTCCTACACTACCTACAGTGGATGTAAGTAGGGCTTAATGGATCAGTGTTCTCACAAGACACAGGTGTGATGAACATTAATTTTGGTTTTAGTAGGTTCAAACCTTTCTTTCTACCTCTCTAGCTGGGATCCTAAACATCAGGCCCAAAATAAGCTGGAGAGGAATGCTTGAGGACTCATCTTTCTGATGATATAGCACTTCACTGTGAAAGATGAAGTTTTGGAGGCATTTCAGGACTATGAAGGAAGAAGTTATTTCATAGTGGCTAGGACACATAGAAGGAATTGTGGGTTTAGACCCCTTCTTCACTGGCTATTTCTGTTTTATCCAAAAATTGTTTAATTTAAAACGCAGAAACAACTCTGGAAGACAGAAGGAACTCTTATACATCTGGTATAAGTGGAATATAAGTAATTAGCCTTCTGCATCTGTTGTACCCATTAGACGGCTGCTCCAGGAACTCAAACATCTGTTTGGGAAGGCTTAGTCTAATTTTCTGACTGAATGTATTCTTACAGATCATTGTCCTTCAGATGAAAAAGCTTGTCTCATTTCCTGATTTTACACCCTGATATGGAAAGAAAGCATATATCTGCTTAACCTTCACCCTGCTAGGCTAAATAAGTCGAGCTGTCCTCTTAAATGAGGATCTGACCTTCCCCAGGTCAATTTGGTAGCCCTTCATTGTACTAACTCTGCTATGAATTCATTGCTTGTGGACTAAAGTGACCAAAATTATAGTGTTTTTTTTCATCTCTTTTACCTCTAACTCTAACTCTTTTTCTGTTCAGTTTATAAAGCCAGGAACCCTGAGTGTGTACTTACTCAGCACTTACTGCAAGCCCCTCATGTAGATCTAATCAATTGACACTGTCATGAAATAAAAAAACATCTGACACCATTCATATAGTAATAACCATGTCATTGCACCTCACTGGTTCTCTTGCTCCTTTCTGTTCTGATGCTCTGAATAATTCTTAGACAGAAAATATTTTTTCCTTTACTATTCATTTTATTTATTTGATTTTATGTAAGAGGACCTCATTTATCTCTTCTTTTTTGTAACTTTTTTGTTCAAGACAGTTTTTTCTATTTTTGTGAAGAAGTCTGAATTATTTCCATTTGAAGTGCAAAATCTTGTTACTATTATTTCTGTATTAAACAGGTGTTTTTGTTAGAATTATATCTGTCCTTTGAGTCAATCTCATGATGGACTGAAAAAGTGTGTTCTTTTATACATTGTTGTTCTGATAATAGAGCAAAGACAAAGTTCAAATGTTGATCCCACCCAATCTTTATTATTGTTTCATTTAGAAAAGTAAGATTTTTTTTGCTTTTTCTTTAGTAGAAATGTAGAAGGCTTTTTATAGGGTTTGACTGTCCTATTTATGCTATACCATGCAGACTTCTTTAGCTCTTCTACACAATTTCATGTAAATAATACTTAAATATGCTAATTAGTTCTAGAACATAAATATATCAATTGTATGGTAGCTCATGATTGGAAAAAGTTCTCATGATTGTTATAATGACCACTAAACTACACAGACTACAAAATACCTAGCTATACACATAGCAAAACACCTTTACTATAGCAAAAAATCCCAAAACTTATTTATCTAGCCATTGTAGTAAAGCCATTCTTATTATAATTGAAAAAAAAAAAAAAAAAACAAAACACCAAAAAAAAACCAAAAACAAACCACAAAAGATGTTAGGTCATTAAAGTAATAACACAGAAATTAAGACAACAAAAATTTTAACTTCCTGGTCAAGCTTTTCTTTCTTTTTCTACTTAAGAGATTGTATTTAAAATATTAAATACTATTTCCACTGCTTTACAGAGTAAATGGGAAGGAAGAAATTAAAAACTGTTAGAGTAAGACAAGACTGATTTTGATTAATCTTTGTAATATGTGGGAAAGATGTAGCTGAGAAAATAAAGGGATTTGTCTACTGTAATTTATGCAGGTAAAATTTAGAATAGGAAGAGACTTCTTGAGAGTCAGGAGAAAAGAAAAACCTCCAGGAGATGACTCATCTCATCTGGAACAGGTTTGATGAATAATACTTTGGAGGTGATTATCTCTCTCTACTGATTAGAAATAAAGCTCCAACAATTTGCTTTAACTCAATATCTAGTTTAGTCTAGATGGATCTCAGCCTAAGAGAGGCTACAAAATTAACTGGGTGATAATTCAGATTAAACTAATGTTATATGACTGATTCATTCAGATTTCTGTAAATCTCTTGAATTCACACTCACTTAAGGCTATCCAGATGAGGTCATAATGCTGCAGATGTTTTTTCAGCATCACTTCATGCTCTAGGAGGAGGAAGGTAATAAAATATACGATGGTCTCAGTCCAAGTGTAGCTCTCATGCTGGAGTCATTTTGTGCAAGTGGATGTAGAGCTGTATTACTATGAGAGCTGATGACATAGCCCTCAGACAGATGTCTCACAGACAGATGGCAAGATGACAAAGTCTTTGAGAAGATGGGATTTTAGGTCTAATGCCCTCCAGGTCTGAGATTAGTTTTGCTCTCAGTGATTCTCCACAGTGGAGTGTTACAGCATCCTTCAAATTACCATTACCTACAACCTAGTCCTGGAAAACTCTGCCCTCTTCATTCTTCAAGTCCTACAGATTATGTCCTGTGGACCTTGGCTCTCTATACATGCTGTCATGTGGCTTCTTGTATCACAAATAGAGGTCACACCTGAGTAAAATTGAAGACAAAATAAAACTTACAGGAAAGGGCAAGTTGGTTACCATCAGAATAAAAATTTGCTACCAAGTTATGCACCTCTGGAAAACTTTAATGTCCAGCTTTCCACTGCAATTAGTTCTCATCTTATGTGGTCCATCAAGTATTTTAAGTTGCCTTGTCCCTGAGATTACACCAATAAATGGGTATGCGCTAGATAAGACAGCAATCAAGTTGGTATATTCCTTGCATACATTGTTGAGGACCCCAGTTTCTCACTATCTGAAGAATCCCACTCTGAATCCTCATTCAGAGGATGCCAGAGTAGTTGTCCAGCGAATAAGAGGACTATTTTGCAGCCCACCAAACAAAGTGTTTAGTACTGGTAATCTGAAGGAGCACAAAGTTGCAGCAACATGAACATAAAAAGGGGATCATGTGATTGTGCTTTTTTCCACATTTGAATACCAATATGGTCTTGTGTGATTATAGCTCTCATTTAGCATGCTGACCTAGCCAAATAAAGCGGTCAAAACTTAACACATATGATTGTACATGAACTTCTCCCTCTGCCACCTTGAGTGACCCGAATCAAGTAGAAAGCTCCACTTCACAGAGAGTGACCTTTTATGACACTGCAGTTTTTTAAAAGCTAGGCTTGAATAGGTCAGTGATGCATCAGTAACATTTGTAACAACATTCTAATCTTAAGATGAAATTGTTGTTTCATTGAATTATTTAAATTTTCTGAAGGAATCATTAATCTCCCACGTTTTCCTGAATTAGTGGTTTGTTTTCAGAGTTCCAGGTCAGTCATAAATATTTGTGAAGAAAAAAAACAAAACAAAACAAAACAAAAACCAAAAATCCACACTAAATATCTCTGGAGAAGAAGGAAGAGAAAACAATATATTTAAAAAAAATAAATCACATCTGCAATGTGGAAGTATATCTTTGTATGAAAAGATGCTCTAATCACATTAAATGATACTTAGTGATCCCAAGATCAAGATTCACTTAAAAGAACTGTCAGGAGGCTGCTTCAAGGGACTCTAGTGGGAATTCATAAGAAGGCAAGAAAAGTGGTGAGGAACAAAAAAATGATTTTGCATTCAGTCCTTCTGTCTCAGAGGAATAAAGCCAGACTTCCACAGAATTAGCAATATGCTGATTAACATAAGGAATGGCTCCTCTATCAAGACCATTCTCTTTTAAATAAGTGTTAGGAACTGCCTCTTCCCTCAGAGGGCAAACCTTCAATGTCCTCTTTTCTAAATTTAGGGTACTTATGCTTCATGGTAAAAGAATTGTTTCAGACCATCTCAGCTGCAAAGGGCTTTTTAATCCACTACGTTTTGAATACACTTACACATAGATTAAGTGATTACTGAAGAAGTTATTATTTCCCCCCCCCAACTCTTTCCTAAATGAAGCACAAACCCTGCAGTTAATCTTGCAGAGGTCACTGAAGGGACTCTAAGAGCATCTTATCATAGCACTGTCAGCTTTTGCTCGTTTCACTTTTCCCAGTCAGAGAAGCCTCCAAAGATTAAATGTCTTCATTTTTTCTTCCCAGCCAGTTTATTAGCATAAACTGTTGTCCAAGAAATCCCCTCAGCCTTCTAAAGGCTGAACAATCCTTCACATTTTTTATGATAATATTAGTTTGGTGTAATGTTTTAGCTTCTATTCATCACTAAACTCCACTTTAAAGTCTTGTTTTGATCTTCTAGTAAAAAGATTTTCACTCACCCGTCTTCCATCCTCTTCCAACCACAGAAATCTCACTTCTATCCTTTTATTATCCTCTAGACTTCCAAGCAGAATGGTTCTCTCCAAATATCCAAAAATCCAAACTGCAAATATTTGTCACTTTCTGAAGAAAGTATTGCTTTACGGAGGGTAATGCACCCTTACTACTATACTGTGATTTGTCTGATTTAACCAAAACCTTGTGGTTTAACCCCAATAGGGAGCTAAGCCCCACACATCCACTCACTCAATCCCCTGCAGTGGGATGGGGGAGAGACTCAGAAGAGTAAAAATCAGAAAATTTGTGGGTTGAGATAAAGACAGCTTAACAAAGATAGCAAAACCAAAAGATGCACATACAAGCAAAGCAAAAGAAGGAATTCATTCACTTCTTCCCATCAGCAGGCAGGTGTTCAGCCATCTCCAGGAAAGCAGGGCTCCTTCGTGTCTAATGGTTACTTAAGAAGACAAATGCCATCACTCTGAAAGTCCTCCCCCTTCCTCCTTCTTCCCCAAGCTTTTATTTCTGAGTATGACATCATACGGTATGGAATATCCCTTTGGTCAGTTGGGGTCAGCTGTCCCCTCCCAACTTCTTGTGCACCCCCAGCCTACTCGCTGGTGGGATGGTGTAAGAAGCAGAAAAGGCATTGACTCTGTGTAAGCACTACTCAGCAATAACAAAAACATCTCTGTATTATAAACACTGTTTTTGTCACAGATCCAAAACATAGCACTATACCATTTTCTACGAAGAAAATTAACTCTATCCCAGCCAAAACCAGCACAGCAACCCACAGAACAACTTATCTTCTCATGAAGTTTGAATGCCAATAAACAAAAGGCATGACAAGCTTTAGGACTAGTTTGTGCATAACAGTACTAAATAATTTAAGTGCTGGATATACTAGTACTACTTGGCCAGTTTTAATTGCAAGGAATCTGGCTTTCTTTTCTTTGTGCAGGAAGAGAACCTATTTCACGTATTTTCTGATCATGATGTTAATCAATGGTTGCCTTCTGTATTTGCAGGATTGTTTCATTTTTTTCCCTAGAGCATCCTGTATGGCAGAATAAGGTCTCTTTGCCAGCAGGACATACCCCAGTGTCCTTCAAAGATAGGGTCTGCTTTGGTCTAAATGGGGAGCATGGTGAAATTTATGACCTCACTAAATGATGCATGATGATATGTACTGCACAGAACAGTGCCAATGGGAATAAATCTGCATCTGCATACAGGCCAAGTAATAAAAGCACCTCAGAGTACAAACAATATTTAAGGTAATTAAATGCTTATGAAGAAGAAAAGTCATAGACTTTAGGTTAGTTTGTTCATAAGAAGTTAAATTATGAAAAATGTACATGTGTACAATGAGAAAAGCCACATGCAAGAGATGCCCTTCCTCACCTGGCTGTGTAATGATAGCTTTGCCTTGAAGAGCAACGATATCTCTCTCCAGAAAGGGAGATCTCTATACATCAACCTAGGAACAGCACCTGAGCAACAGGCAGTGTTTCTGTCACTATAGCAGGGAGAGCTTGAGGTTGAGTACAGACTGCAGTACAGTCACTGGACATGTTTTTGTTGCACAGTTTTAGTGCAGACCTTGTTTGCAAACGTCCAATTACTCCTTGTCTAACCTGTGCATGCTCTTCAGTAGTTTGCAAGGAACCCTTGAGAGCTCATTGGAGGCTCTTGCTCATCCACTCTTGCAGGATATTTCTTATATTCTTTTCTTTCTGCACAGTAAATCCAGGTCTCTTATACATTGATTCTAAGATAGTTTTGCATCAGTGAGTGTTAACAGACCTGAAAGTAGTATAGATGATGTGTCTGCAGATAATTCAAAGAAAGCAGAACCATTGCTGGGAATTTGTTCTGCCTTCTAGACATGTTACAGTCCTTGATACAGCCTAATTTAAATATACATTTTAAAATCACATAGCATTGATAAGTTCCAAAAATAGAGAAAGGTGTAAACAGAAGTGTCAAAGAGTACTTCTGGCTCTTGAAAAGACAGCTTGAATTAAGGTGGGAGACTGAAAAGTATAAAGACTTCCGAGGATGGAAATGTCAGAATGCCTGTCACATGACTGTGCAGCTTGCTGGTACTTGCAAGACCGATTCTTATCTCCTGAGGGAATAAGCAAAAGAACAGAGTGACTCTGATGGAGGTCAGCACAAGATGAACAGTTTCCTTGGGAAGTGAGTAGCAATATCAGTCAGCCCTGCTCCTGAATGTGTTATGGCCTTTAATATGAGACAAAAGAAAATATGAACAACTGTTAACATTACAAGCATTTGAGAGTGCTTCCAGCTCCAAGGGTCTGAAATAAGTGTGGAAAAAATATATCACCTGAGACATCGTAATTCCTGTTGCTGTCAGGTACCAGTAAGATAATGCACCAAATAGGTAAGCAAATTATCAAATCCAATGCACTCTTCAAATCTGCATTTATTGTGGATTTGAACTTTCTTTACCAATAAAAAAAATCACTAAAAATTAGTTTACATCAATTACGTAGGGTAACAACAGCTCAGCCAGAATCATAAATCATCTTAAGTGAAAATGTGTAGAGCCCCTCTTGGACTTAAATACTAATGCAAGTTATTAAGCCAAATCCTCAGCTAATATAATTGACTTAGCTACCTGGAATTTGTTTGATCTATGATTACTTGCGCAATTCACATGTCTGGCTCACTGTGTAGACAGATGCGGTCTGGGCTAAAAAGGAGATACTAACATTCTTACCTGCTGATTTAACCATTGGTTTCTCATGGATCACACAATAGGTTTGTGGATCATTTGGGAAAATAAGTTCAAAACTTATTTTTATTAGCTTTTGTGCAAGCACCATAAAATCTTATTGCTATGATGTTCATAAAAAAGACCTGAGCTAAACATTGTCAAGTTTCCCATTGACTGCAATGGGTTTTGTAACCTAGAGGGAAAGAACATAATCCTGCAGTAAGTGAAAGAAATTTAGATTTAGATTTTATGCACCTAAAAATGGCTATAGTAACTTACTAGTTTATTTGGTAAAAGTTGCTAAGAATTTAAAGTCTCTTTAATTTATTGAATTTTATTTCTTTTCCTCTGAGGAAAACAGCATTGCAAAATAAGCCTTTCGTGGACTGTATAAGAATAACAAAACAGAACCATTATTTGAAATACAATGCATTGTAATGGGATTTTTACATGTGTACTATCTGTTGATGAATACCTGCTAGAAGTACTAAGAGATATACTAAAAAAATAAAAAAGAAGAAGAAATTTGTCATGGTTTTAGCTGGGATAGTTGATTTTCTTCACTGTAGCTAGCATAGTGCTGTGTTTTAGACTTGGTATGTAAATAATGTTGATAACACCCTGGTGTTTTAGTTGTTGCTGGGTAGTGTTTACACTAGTCAAGGACTTTCTAGCTTCCCATGCTCTGCCAGGTGCACAAGAAGCCGGGAGGGGAGGGGATACAACCAGGAGAGCTGATTCGAATTGGCCAGAGGGTATTCCATATCATGTGACGTCATGCCCAGTATATTAACTGGGGGGAATTGGCTGGGGGAGGCAGCGATCGCGGCTCGGGGACCGGCAGCGTCGGTCGGCGGGTGGTGAGCGGTTGCAGCACTTGTTGTTCAGTTTTGGTTTTGTTTTTTTTTCTTTCCCTCTCCTTCTAGTGTTTCATCTCTCTCTCGCTCATTATTTTCCTTTTCATTATATTAGTATTATTGCTGTTTTATTCTAATTATTAAACTGTTCTTATCTCAACCCACGAGTTTTCTTACTTTGGCCCTTCCGATTTTCTCCCCCATCCCACAAGGGTGGGGGAGTGAGCAAGCGGTTGTGTGGTGCTTAGTTGCTGACCGGGGCTAAACCACAACAGTCCTTTTTGGCGCCCAACGTGGGGCACGAAGGGTTTGAGATAATAACAGTTGCTGGTCACAGCATTGATTCATCTGTTCTCGATATTAGTAGTCAGACCTACACCATGCTGATTTTGAAGTACGTGTTAAAGATTGGCGTTGGGTTTTGTAGTTTGCTGTGCTCTGCAGTGGTTAGAGATGTTTTGCTTAGGAGATTTGTTATTAAAACACAGCCCTACCATTTGCCATGGACTGATCCATACTGCACTGGAACAGGGTGGAGCTCCGGAACACCTTCAGTACATTGATGACATCATCGTGTGGGGCAACACAGCAGAAGATGTTTTCGAGAAAGGGAAGAGAATAGTCCAAATCCTTCTGAAGGCTGGTTTTGCCATAAAACAAAGTAAAGTGAAGGGACCTGCACAGGAAATTCAGTTTTTGGGAATAAAATGGCAAGATGGACGTTGGCAGATCCCAATGGATGTGATCAACAAAATAACCGCCATGTCTCCACCAACTAGCAAAAAGGAAGCCAAACAACTGGGATCCCTTTCTAGGGACGGGGGCATTGACAAAGCAATTGGAAAAGGGACACAAGGCCTCAGCCTCTGGAGATGACTCCTGTCTGCTGTGAAAGAAAGGTACCCCTTCAAGGAAGATGTTATATATCACCCAGGAAAATGGACCCCCATGGAGAAAGGTATCCAGTACCTGAGAGAATTAGCTGTGCTTGAGGTGATTTATGGTGACCTGGGTAGTGAACAGTCATCCAAAGATCCAGATGAAGCCCAGTGCATACGACCCATGTGGCGGAAGTTTGTATGGAGCGCACCATCATCCCATGTAAATTCCCTGGCAGTAATGTCCTGGAAAGATGAAGAGGCACCAACGGTAGGGGATGTGATTGATAAACTCCGGGATTATGAAGCACATGTCTCTTCCTCCCTCATCTCAGTTGTGGAGAAATTGTTGTCCCGGGAGTTCCAGCAATTCAAAGAAGATATGTCCTACTCCCTACCTGTACGGACCAGTATCTCGGCCATTAGGAGTAAGCGTCCTTCTGCTCAGGAGAGAAGATACACACCACGGGGCACCCTATGGTTTTACCTGCGTGACCATGGAGAGGACATGAGGAAGTGGGATGGAAAACCTACCTCGACCCTGGAGGCACGGGTACGTGAGTTGCAAGGAAAAACAACCACTCAAGGGGGGACCTCCAGGAGAGTTGCTGCTCCAGTTTCCAGTAGGCAGTTCTCCAGACAGAGGAGTAGAAGCGCTGATTCTATCCGTGATCTTAATAGGGAGACTTCTGATTCCCGTTCACAAGAAGTGGGTTGCGAATTCTGCAATTGGAATTAGAGGGGCCCTGCCTCCAGCCAGGTGGAGGAAAGGGACAACCGGGTTTACTGGACTGTGTGGATCCGATGGCCTGGCACATCTGACCCACAGGAGTATAAGGCTCTAGTGGACACCGGTGCACAGTGCACCCTAATGCCATCAAACTATGTAGGGGCAGAACCCATTTGTATTGCTGGAGTGACAGGGGGATCCCAAGAGCTAACTGTATTGGAGGCTGAAGTGAGCCTAACTGGGAATGAGTGGCAAAAGCACCCCATTGTGACTGGCCCAGAGGCTCCATGCATCCTTGGCAGAGACTACCTCAGGAGAGGGTATTTCAAGGACCCAAAAGGGTACAGGTGGGCTTTCGGTATAGCTGCCTTGGAGACGGAGGAAATTAAACAGCTGTCTACTTTGCCCGGTCTCTCAAAGGACCCTTCTGTTGTGGGGTTGCTGAAGGTCAAAGAACAACAGGTGCCAATTGCCACCACAACAGTGCACTGGCGGCAATACCGCACCAACCGAGACTCCCTGATTCCCATCCATGAGCTCATTCGGCGACTGGAGAGCCAAGGAGTGATCAGTAAGACCCGTTCACCCTTTAACAGTCCCATATGGCCAGTGCGGAAGTCTAATGGAGAGTGGAGACTAACAGTAGACTATCGTGGCCTGAACGAAGTCACTCCGCCACTGAGTGCTGCCGTGCCGGACATGCTAGAACTTCAATACGAACTGGAGTCAAAGGTAGCCAAGTGGTATGGCACAATTGATATCGCTAATGCATTCTTCTCAATCCCTTTGGCAGCAGAGTGCAGGCCACAGTTTGCTTTCACTTGGAGGGGTGTCCAGTACACCTGGAATCGACTGCCCCAGGGGTGGAAACACAGCCGCTAAACGTGGGGCTCGAACCCACGACCCTGGGATTAAGAGTCCCATGCTCTACCGACTGAGCTAGCCGGGCTCAAAAGGACTGTTGTGGTTTAGCCCCGGTCAGCAACTAAGCACCACACAGCCGCTCGCTCACTCCCCCACCCTTGTGGGATGGGGGAGAGAATTGGAAGGGTCAAAGTAAGAAAACTCGTGGGTTGAGATAAGAACAGTTTAATAATTAGAATAAAACAGCAATAATACTAATATAATGAAAAGGAAAATAATGAGCGAGAGAGGGATGAAACACTAGAAGGAGAGGGAAAGAAAAAAAAAACAAAACCAAAACTAAACAACAAGTGCTGCAACCGCTCACCACCCGCCGACCGATGCTGCCGGTCCCCGAGCCGCGATCGCTGCCTCCCCCAGCCAATTCCCCCCAGTTAATATACTGGGCATGACGTCACATGATATGGAATACCCTCTGGCCAATTCGAATCAGCTCTCCTGGTTGTATCCCCTCCCCTCCCGGCTTCTTGTGCACCTGGCAGAGCATGGGAAGCTAGAAAGTCCTTGACTAGTGTAAACACTACCCAGCAACAACTAAAACACCAGGGTGTTATCAACATTATTTGCATACCAAGTCTAAAACACAGCACTATGCTAGCTACAGTGAAGAAAATCAACTATCCCAGCTAAAACCATGACAAAATTGTATCATTGTTTTGCACCCATTGCATTCTATAGCAAAAAGTAATCAAAAGAATTTTCTTTGTTCATTTGTTTGTTTAGGCTATTATTCCAGTTTCAGCTGTGTGGCACTATTACAGCTACAGAATGAATTCTAGTATAGTTGTTAGGGCTATCAGCTCCAGTCTTACAACCTCTTACAAAATATGTAGTTTTATAATTGCTTAAGTTTCACACAGATAACACTTGTGTTTCACAACTTACATTGGTGGCTCATTCTGAGTAAATAATTATCACATATTTTAGGTTTTTAGTTAATGTATGGTATCATAATCATGTCCATAAACATTGGAATGAGTGTAGCTTTTGTAACTGTACTCATAAATGTGAGTGACAGTTTTTCAAGATTATTTCATTGTTCATGTTTAGGAATTGTTTTACACATAAGTATAACAGTTAATTTTTGCTAATAATTCCAGATAAGGACTGTTAAAACTCAGCTGTTAGAAACTAGACTACAAAAGTTTGAGCAGAAGCAAATGAAATTTATTACTCCAACAGAAAACAGAATTACAGGGAAGCTGACTGGAGCTATGATACAAAGCAGGAATACAAGGATGTGAGGAACACAGGTAATGTACAAACATGCAAGGTTAGTCTTGAAATTTTAAATATTAGATTCCTTTCATAAAGGTAAATAGAATGAAGAGTTAAGCATGTAGACATTATGTGCAGGTCATATACTTCCTGTAGGCCATTTCCCTTCTTACTCAATAAACAGAGAAGGGAAGGGAAGGGAAGGGATGGGAAGGGAAGAGAAGAGAAGAGAAGAGAAGAGAAGAGAAGAGAAGAGAAGAGAAGAGAAGAGAAGAGAAGAGAAGAGAAGAGAAGAGAAGAGAAGAGAAGAGAAGAGAAGAGAAGAGAAGAGAAGAGAAGAGAAGAGAAGAGAAGAGAAGAGAAGAGAAGAGATTTAATGCTGCAAAGATGGAAAAAAAAAATGCCGAGGATTGCATAGGAATGATGCATTAGCCTTCTTCATCCACTCATGAGACATAAACCAGAATCTTCCCCAAAGGACTGGTATATCAATTCAGAAGGCACAAGTGGATCCATTTTAAAAGATTGTGGTAGCTCTGCCATTCATCTTTCAAATAATCCGGTGGGCAGGAGTACATACATGGGAAACAAATCTCTTGATTGTAGATCCTCTTCCAGCTAAAGAATTTCAGACTTACAATTTGCATTACCCATGGGCTAGGATCTTTTGGGTAGTCAGGGCATCCTTTATTACAGCAAATGAATATGAGGCATGGTACAGCAGAAACAGCAAGATTTGTATATGAAAACCAATATTTTGGAAGTATCTGTGTTTTAGTGTTAGAGGCATTAATGCAGAAAATCTTCAAGTGCCTGCTTTCAGGATTACCTGTATGTCTTCCATCTTCTGTCACAGAGACATAAGTTCTGGCTGATGTTTAGGCTACAGAAGGCCAAAATATGTTTTTCTGAGTCTATGGAGCACTAGCAGAACAGTAGTGCCTG
Organism: Morus bassanus; assembly: GCA_031468815.1. Lineage (NCBI taxonomy): Eukaryota > Metazoa > Chordata > Aves > Suliformes > Sulidae > Morus > Morus bassanus. The sequence goes on along the minus strand of CM062568.1, from coordinate 51,511,038 downwards.
TAGCCATTACTCCTTTCCATCTGTCCCGTCTTCTTGATACGTTTGTGAGTCATGTTGAAGTCTCAGAAGTCCTTGGTGTCTTCAGTCAGTTAAAGAAAGTGCTGTTTGGTGTCCAGATGTTACATTTCTTTTTCACTAGAACAAACTCAGTTAGCTGATCCTGTTAGTATGACTGAGTGGTAAATTTTTTGGTTGAGACAGAAGTTAAAGGGGCAATCAAGTGGATAAAGAAAAAAAAAAGAAAAGAAAAACCCCAACGACCTTTATATGGTACATTAAAAGTAAGCGAATTTTCACAAGGACTGTTTATCTCATTTACTGAGAAAAAAAAGTTATTTTAATATGAGTTCATCTCTAACTTGGCTGCTTTTTGTTTTCTCTTTCTCATACATCAATATTTAAACCTACAAAGTGTATGTATTCTTAAGAAAACTTGCTGTTCCTCGTTACTATTTCTGTTTCATTTAGGAACTATGTTTTTGTTTATATTATGCCATTGGCATGGAACACTATTTTCTTCAATTAAATACAACCTTTACAAATTGAAAAATGTCAACATAAATATTTCTTAGTGTATTCCTTTACTTACAGGCAGGATATTCATTTATTTATGTGATTTAAATACACATACATACACACACGTACACACACAGAGTTCCTTCACTGAGATAATGTTAAAAAAATGCGTTAATACATAGGCATATTATATAATTAATTTTCAATGTTACCTACATACAACAGAACATTAATTTTTTGCCCTTCACTCAATTATTCAAACTTATGAAGAAGTTTATTAGAGAGATTTAATGCTGATCTTCTCCAAATCCCTAATATATTACCTTAAATATACATTATAGGTTTTTTACAGAAAGACAGTATTCTTCAGTTTTCTTCACTGACATGATAGGGGCTTGAATGCTGTAAAATTGCTGGGCTTGATGGGATGGAGAGGGGCAACCTTGTTTTATCAATGTTTTTGCACACAGCTATGTAAGAGGTTTAAGGTTTCAGTGGGACTCTGGTTTGTAATGGTAAGCACACTTGTAAAGATCTAGAGCACTGGACATATCTTCGTTTTTAACTGCTCTGTTTTATGAGAATGTTTTCCCAGCTGGACATCTTGCAAAAATTAAATACAGGTAATAAGGAAATACTTAAATACTCTCTTCAGTAATGAGGACCAATTTAAAGAATGCATTTATACTTCAAGTGTTTTCTTTATTCATTCTCATTATAAGCCAGGAGTCTTCACTCTCCTTATAATCAAATAAAAGAAACAGTCACTTCCAGAGTACGAGTAATTTCTAACTAACATTTAAAAGAGCTCTGATAAACATCTTATTTTTCTCCTCTGACTGAAAAGCCTAGACTTCTGTCTCAGACATAGACACATCTATGCTGTGGCCATCTAAATTTAGGTAAAATTAATCCCACTTCAAATTTTTACAAAAGGCATTGGAAAATGTACATCATCAAACTTAGGGTGTTCAGTTAATAGAATTGACTATTGCCATTTCTAACTCCTTTCTTTTGTTAAGACTAAAAGGATGTGTAGTGTTTGTCATATGGGTCATCCATAAATCAGCCAGAGATGAAAATTATTTATTATTATCATCTTTGTCTAATAATGATCTGCAAACGATCAACATCATGGGTCTGAGATTAATAAAGTTAAGAAGAGGTCAATTAGATATAGTATTTTGATGAGTACTGTGTTTGCACAAATTTTGGAGCTTTTTCTAGTTGCCTTATAAAATAAGGAAAATGTGGCTGTGTTAATTTTGTAAGTGGCAGTACACTGAATACTACTTTACAGGTAAGTACTACACATCACATTGTATCTTGTCATATTTTCAGTTTAGGTGCTTTTTTTTTCCTTAACACTTCTGGTAGCTATTTTCCACAGTCATATGTAGGGATTGTATTGTGCATGTCGTAGTAAGTTTCTTGGCTGTCTTTTTACAGTTCATAATAAGCATGAAAAAGATATCCTTTGAAATGTCCGTCACTGAGGCACAGGTGTTCGTAAACTACATTAAACCCTGGTTATCATTCCAAATATGTTTCACCTGGAACATTTTTTTTAAATCTGGAAGAAATTAGTTTAATTTATCCAGAACTGTGGGGTTTTTTTTTATTTTTTGGTGTTGTTTGGTTTTTTTTTGTTTTTTTTTTTTTTTTATTATGGTAATAAGTAAGCAAGCTTTTTTTTTTCCAGCTGGGGAATTACACCTTAAAAAGTGTTCATCACTAAGACAAACACAGCATTAAGACCTCAGACTGCTTTTTCTTCTGACATTTTTCAGACTTAAAAACATAAAAAAAAATAATTGGACAAACCACAGCATAAAATCATTCTTCTTTCCTGTGTACTTTAGTGCAATAGTTGTCACACAAGAAATAAGCATGGATCAGTACAAGACTTGATACTTATAAAACATGGAGCCAAAGCCATGCTTTGCTGCTACATCAGAGTTTCCACTTGTAAAAGTACAATTACACAGCATCGTTGCCACAGTACTTTAGACAAAGCTACAGTGATCATAGAATCATAGAATCGCAGAATGGTTTGGGTTGTAAGGGACCTTTAAAGTTCATCTCTTCCAAACCCCCTGCCATGGGAAGGGCCATCTTCCACTAGATCATGTTGCTCAAAGCCCTGTCCAACCTGATCGTGGACACTTCCAATGATGGGGCATCCATACCTTCTCTGGGAAACATGTTCCAGCATCTCACCACCCTCATTGTAAAAAATTTCTTGGTTATGTCCAATCTAAATCTACCCTCTTTCAGTTTAACACCATTGCCCCTTGTCCTGTCACTACAGGCCCTATTGAAAAGTCTTTATCTGTCATACTGTTAAGCCCCTTTTAAGTAGTGAAAGGCCACAATCCCTGGAGCCTTCTCTTCTCCAGGCTGAACAACCTAACCCTCCTAGCTTTCTTCATAGGAGAGGTGTTTCATCCCTCTAAGCTTTTCCGTGGCCTTCCTCTGGATCCATTCTAATGTCCAGGTCTATGTTTTTCTTATATTGGGGACCCCAGAACTGGATGCAGTACTCCACATGGAGCTCTCAGGAGAATGGAGTAGAGGGGAAGAATTATCTATTTAATATCTTTATCAATGATCTGGACGAGGGGATTGAATACACCTTCTGTAAGTTTGCACATGACACCAAGTTGGCCAGGACTGTTGATCTGCTTGAAGGTAGGAAGGCTCTGCAGAGACATCTGGACAGGCTGGATCAATGGGCCAAGGCCAGCTGTATCAGGTTCAACAAAGCTAAGTGCCAGGTCCTGCACTTGGGTGAGAAGAACCCCATGCAATGCTACAGGCTTGCGGAACAGTAACTGGGAAGGTGCCCAGAGGAAAAGGTCCTGAGGGTGTTGGTCGACAGCTGGCTGAATATGAGCCAGCAGTACTCCCAGGTGGCCAAGAAGGCCAGCAGCATCCTGGCATGTATCACAAACAGTGTGGCCAGCAGGAGTAGGGAAGTGATTGTGCCCCTGTACTCGGCACTGGTGAGGCCACACCTCAAACACTGTCTTCAGTTTTGGGCCTTTCAGTACAAGAAAGACACTGAGTTGCTGGAGAGTGTCCAGAGAAGGGCAAAGAAGCCGGTGAAGGGTCTAGAGCACAAGTCCTGTGGGGAGCAGCTGAGGGAACTGAAGAAAAGGAGGCTGAGGGGAGACCTTATTGCTCTCTACAACTACCCGAAAGGAGGTTGTAGCAAGGTGGGTGTTGGTCTCTTCTCCCGAGTAACAAGCATTAGGACAAGAGGAAATGGCCTCAAGTTGCACCAGGGGAGGCTTAAATTAGATATTAGGAAAAATTTCTTCACCAAAAGGGTTGTCAAGCATTGGAACAGGTTGCCCAAGGACATGGTGGAGTCATCATCTGTGGAGGTATTAAAAAGACGTGGAGGTGTGGCACTTAGGGACATGGTGGACTCGACAGTGCTAGGTTTATGGTTGGCCTTCATGATCTTAAAGGTCTTTTCCAACCTAAACAATTCTATGGTTCTATGATTCTATCTCCCTCAACCTGCTGGCCACACTTCCTTTCATGCAGCCCAGGGTACAATTGGCTTTCTTGGCTCCAAGTGCACATTGCTGGCTCATGCTGAATTTTTCATCCACCAGTATCCCCAAATCTTTCTCTGCAGGGCTGGTCTCAACCCATTTATCCCCAGTCTGTATTGATACTGAGGATTTCCCTGACCCAAGTGCATAACCTTGCACCTGGCCTTGTTGAAATTCATGAGGTTCATCTGGGCCCACTCCAAGCCTGTGAAGATCCCTCTATATGGCTCCACTTCCTTCAAGTGAATCAACTGCACCACTCAGCCTGGTGTGATCTGCAAACTTGCTGGAGGTGCACTCAGTCCCATTCTCTATGTCATTAATAAAGGTATTGAACAGTACCAGTCCCAATATGGACACCTGAGGGACAATGGCAATTTGGAAGTAGAACACTTATCTGCATTCTTATCCTGAATTTCCCTCTGTTTCTTCTGAATATCTTAGAAAGGGGATAAATTTATAACACTGCTCTAGAAATATCCACATTATCAACAAGAGAGCAGGAATATCTACATGGCATAATGCCATGGCAGAGAAAATAGCTTTGTCTCAGGAGCCTGTTGCAACAGGATTAATTAGCTCAGAGGGATTTGTGGTTTAGCATTTCTAGTTTTCTTCTAGTTCTACAATTAAGAAATCTAGACCTAACTTGTGCATTTCTGAACAATGTTCTCTTGTGTACTGTTGAGGACACCCTTAAATTTTACATTTTTAATACGAATTTTTCTTACATTAAAACTTATATGCTTATCTTGTCCATTGTATGAAAAAAATCTAATGTTTTGGTTAAGTGTATAATCTGTACAGCATGCAGGAATGTATAAGAAACAGAAAAACTGTAGGAAAAAAATCTTCCTTTTAAGTGGTTGTTAGAAGATTTTTCTGATTTGTCTTTCTTTTCTGCCCTTCTGCAAGCAGAAGAATAACTTAAATAGTAAGGGCTTCAGTAAATGTAGCAGCTATGGCAAGTTGGCATCTTTTATAATATTTCATGATGACAGTTTATAATGACATACAGTGTTATGTTGCCAACTATAATTAGCGTAAGCTAGCAGAACGTTAGTGCTGTCATTTTCTTAAGCTGCCCTGTTTTTGCTATGGCATGGCATTACATCCTTATTTTAAATCAAACATCTGCTCTTTGTGCCTACAACCAAGCTGAAGAAGGCTGGTTGTATAGTATAGTAAGCAAAACCCAGTATTTTGCTATTTATCCAGATATAGAAGTTGATGATGTGAAAAAGACATCTTCTTTTCAGTTTTAATGCCTGTAGTAAATCTTTTTTCCAATATTTGAAACTACAGTATTTCACACAATACTTAATTAATAAATAATGAATTCATTAAGACTTATGAAAAGAAATTGTTCATTAGTCTACATTGTAATACAACTTTTTATTTTAATTTAACCATTTCGCTCTTTTACTTTCATTCATAAAATTCCTATTATAACAATAACTGCAACGTGGTTCTTATTAATGTCAGATTAAGTATCTCATTACTTTAACTTCTAGGAAATAAGAGAAATAAAATATGGATTTTTTTCTAATAAGTTATAATCTTAAAATGAAGTTTGATTATATGATTCATTCTTAGGAAATCAAATGCATCTTGAATGATTTTATGAAGAAATTACCAGTTAATCCCCTTCTTTCTAGAATATTGTCATCTGCCTAGAACTGCCAAGGATATGTTTTCTATTCATGTATGGGTAAGAAGAACACTATCTGAAGTGTTTAAGAAAAAAGAACACCAAAAACTTTTAATATAGAAAATACTGATTTTAATTTCTGAAAGATTTCCAGCAAGAGTATTCTCTATATTAATAGCAATTTAAAATTTACTAATGTTTGGAATAGATAAAATGTGAGCCAAATAATAAAAAATTTAAAAAAACATTTTGACTTTTTTTTAAAGCAGTGAGCTCCATTTTTAAGATCAGGTTCACATTTCAAATTTAGTATTTCCCTGAAAATACTACAAGAAATACGATGTCCATGGTATGTGCCTTCACAAACAAAACAGTACTCTATGATTTATTTAATAAGTACACAATAAAGAAAGTATGTTTCTGGATGAAAAAGGTGGAATGATATTGAACTTTTACGTCTAAGCAGTCAGCAGTAAAAGACCTGTACAGTGGAATCAATTTTAGTTCACTAGGGAGCTGTTAACTAAAGCTGAATTGCTGAAATTAAAACTTATATGCATGTGGAAGAAGAACAGTTTCAAGTGGTTTTTTAGAAGGATGGCTTTTTCACAGACAGTCCTCTTAATAGGCCTGTAAAGTAATAGCCCTAAATGTAAACCTTTGTTTTAAATGTCAGACTTGCCATATAGTTCCATAATCTACAGCTTTTTTGCAGAATACTGGGGAGGGAGGAATTTGAAAGAAAGATTTCTGGGGGAAAAAAGAAAACAGACTCCCATGCCATAGTTTTATAAAAAGATTTTTTTTGCTTTTCTTCAGACTTGACCCAAGACAGAGATCAGTGGAAAAAATGGCCTTTAGATCCAAACAAAATTCAAAAAGGCCACATTTCAGGCCCCAGCCAACGTATAACAACCATCATATTGCAGCTCTTCTCCGTGATATTTTTTTCTCTTTGGGGGTAAAGAATCATAGAATCATAGAATATCTCAAGTTGGAAGGAACCCATAAGGATCATCGAGACCAACTCCCTGCTCCATGCAGGACTACCTAAAACTAAAACATATGACTAAGATCATCGTCCAGATGCTCCTTGAACTCTGACAGGCTTGGTGCCATGACCACTTCCCTGGGGACCCTGTTCTAGTAACTGACCACCCCCTCAGTGAAGAACCTTTTCCTAATGTCCAATGTGAACTTCCTCTGACTCAGCTTCATTCCATTTCCTCGCATCTTATCGCTGGTCACCACAGACAGTAGATCAGCACCTCCCCCCTCTGATGCCCGCCTTGAGGAAGTTGTAGACTGCAATGAGGTCACCCCTCAGCCTTCTCTTCTCCAAGCTGAACAAACCAAATGACATCAGTCACTCTTCATAAGTCTTGTCCTTGAGACAAGGGCATTTCATTCTGACCATTTTGTTTTCTTCTCAGTCCATCTGTGACAGTGGACCAACCACTCAACTCCATCCAGAAACGTAGAAAGAGGAAGCAATTCCATCATCCAAGTATTTTCACTGTTACTAAAATGCAAAGTTATTCTACAGGAGTGTGGTCTTTATTTTGTCAAGTGTGGGGGAAATAATAGATGTCAATTTCTTCAACTGAGATGCTATGTTTTTTCCTAATCTCCCAATTGGTGAAGTTGATGTATTGATTTATGCTGATGTAGTCTGAGGATAGTGTCTATGTAGAGCCTGTTTATAGGTGTTGAATAAATGAAGGTGAAAAATTTATTTCTCAGTCATGGATTGTGGCTGAGTTACTGTTCAGTGAACTAAAGACAAGAGCAGGAGGCTGGCAGCATGCCATCCCCAAGCCAAGATGGTGCTGAAGTGTATTTGTGTCTCACTCACTCACTGATAGCAGCAGTGACAACAAGCCTGTGAAAGTAACTGCAGGAAACTGGAAAAAAAAAAGAGTTAAAAGTTGTAAAGACTACCATTTTGAACAGTAACATTTTGAAATATTAATAAGAAGGCTTTGAAAGATACCAAACTAAAAACAGAAAATAAGGTATGACTACAAAATGACTCACAGAATGGGACATGCCAGCAAAACTCTACAATGTGAAAGGACAGCCAATTGGATAAAACGAGTATAACTCTAGAGTGCATTGACTACAGACCCCACATATATCTCACACAATATACCCCACTTCATTTTTATTCTAGAAGCTTCAGTTCTTCTAAGAGCTGTTATGGAGCTCTTTCTTTTCGTATCACTATCACATATATAAACATATATGTATTAAAAATAAATAAATAAATAAAAATAAAATAAATAATAATAAAACAAAAATAAAATAAAAAATAAATAAATAAAAATAAATAAGAATTTTAAGAAGTAGCCCAAGACCAAAGAGGAAAATATTGCCACCATCAACATCATATTCTTCTGAGTAAGAACCTCAGTATACTGCTGACTTGTAATAATAACCCCCTCATCCAATTTTTTTTGAAGAACAAAGCTGTAGACCTTAAGACTCAGAGGACTCTTAGAAGTATAAACATAACACCAGAGAAAAATACCCAGTGGATATAATATGTATGTATTTGAATTGTATTACTGACTATAAGTGTTAGCTTCAGTGTAACTGGAATAATTCCTTGCTGCATTTTTATTAGACTCCTAAGGCCTTATTAAGACTAATAAAAAAATATTGGTTCCATATATAGGGCATGTTCCTTTTTACTCTTAACAAGATTTTGAGTATAACAAGGAAGGAAGGACAATTTTACTAATAGAGATGCAGGAGCTATTAATTCTCTATTATCCCATTTATCACTAAGTTGTCTTATCTACACAATAAAGATCTTATCTCACCTCATCCTTCACACTGATCTTTATAGTATAGTTAGTTTAAGGTTTCTTGAATCAGTTTACAGAAAGCAACAGCTTATCAGCCTTATCAAACCAATAGAGAAGACATCTCACAGTCAGAGCTTTGATTTCTAGGGTGCTGAGTTATATGATAAACCCAGAGGTAATAAGGATCCTATGGGAGATGGAATGGCTTATGAAAGATGGCTTTTCTTTTCCATTCATATGCTAACTACTTTGTAGATATACATCTGTGTATATCTGAATTTGTCATGGTTTAATCCCAGCCGGCAACTAACCACCACACAGCTGCTCGCTCACTCCCCCGCTGGTGGGATGGGGAAGAGACTCAGAAGAGTAAAAATGAGAAAACTCGTGGGTTGAGATAAAGACAGTTTAACAAGTAAAGCAAAAGCCGCTTACGCAAGCAAACAAAGCAAAACAAGGAATTCATTCACTACTTCCCATGGGCAGGCAGGTGTTCAGCCATCTCCAGGAAAGCAGGGCTCCATCCATCATGTGTAACAGTTACTTGGGAAAACAAACATCATCATTCTGAATGTCCCCCCCTTCCTTCTTCTTAACCCAGCTTTATATACTGAGCATGATGTCACATGGTATGGAATATTCCTTTGGTCAGTTGGGATCAGCTGTCCCAGCTGTGTCCCCTCCCAACTTCTTGTGCACTCCCAGCCTACTCGCTGGTGAGGTGGTGTGAGAAGCAGAAAAGACCTTGACTCTGTGTAAGAACTGCTCAGCAATAACAAAAACATTGATGTAATATCAACACTGTTTTGGTCACAAATCCAAAACATAGCACATACTAGCTACTATGAAGAAAATTATCCCAGCCAAAACCAGCACAGAATTAAAATGAGAAAATATTCTTTGAAAATACAAAACTGGCTTGTATTGATAAAGGGATTTGCTTTAAATTATGTCTCTTTAAATTGACTGCCTGTATTTGAATTCACAAACCATAAGGGTGAGAATTAGGAAGTCTCCTGTCTCTTACTGTTCACTCATCATTTGAGTTACTCTGATATTTGTTGTTGTGCTACTTTTAGCCTAAGAAATTATTGTTGCCCTCTGCAGAAGCCACAGAAGCAGATGTTGGATTTGGTTTGGTGGCATGCATCCAAAAAAACTTAAATGCAAAACAAAAATGATTTCTGGCTTATTGCCAGGTGGCCCCACTTTTCCATCTGCTGGGGAGATTTTAATTTTCAATTGCTTTTTTAAAATGTTTTTGGGCCTTTGCAGTCATATTTTGTTTTAAATGCTTGCTTGACTGGCAGCCAAACTTCATTTTAGCAGCTCACTGAGGTTAGATTACCTTCTCACAGTATTGTTGAGACACCCTACAAGCAAGATTAAGAAGTATTTTGGGTGGGTGTCTAGTAAACCTGACTGACGTATAATAAACATGGCAAGAATTTCAAGGCCACTATTGGAAGAAAAAGTAGCAGAAGCTTCCTCCTTTAAAATACCACACTTGCAAGTTCAACAGTAATACAGAGTCTTTCCAGACAGTTTGACCTGAACGCAAAAGTTATGCCTGGAAAGATATTCAAGAAACAAAGGAAAACATTTTTTTTCTTTTTTATTCAGACTATAAATAAAAAAAAAAAAATCAAAGCTACATTTTCAGAACTAGCGATTATATGGAATAAAAAATTATGACTGTTCAGTAGCTCAACATTGTTTTTCAACATACTAGCATAGAAAGAGAGCAACAATATATCTCTTGTAAATTCCTCGGTACTGTATGTTTATTATCTCCAAAGGACCCTGTCACACAAGCAGTTTGGCAGCATTCCTGATGGTCATTAAAACTGACCACATTAATAAACAATATGGTAAATAAATAAATAAAATCCCAATTAAATTAAGATAAAACAAAACTGAGATTTCATTTGACAATTTTATTTGCATGAGCTAGGTGTCATCTGTTAGCAGTTGTTGTCTGCAGTTATTCATGTGTCTTTCTGATGCCATAATCTCAGAACCCTGTATTTCCACACATTTATATTTAGAAATTCGAGAGTGAACCTTGTCTCTTAAAACACTGTTGTGAGTTAAATTTGTCAGCAGAGACTTGCCTACATTTATTAAATATAGAGTATTAATCTAACAACAAGATCTTTGTATGTATATTTGATTTAAGAACACTCACTGGATTTCACTTCCTTTAAATTCCTTTGAAAATCTTTCTGCTAACACTCCAGCCCCTTCTTCAGGTGATCCCATGACCATTCCTTTAGTATAATCTGGGTAAGATTTTATAATCCATGTATAAGAGGCAGGACCTAATGATACATAATGCTGGAAAAAAGAAGGGGAGGTATTCAGACAGAGAATAAGGAGAAGGGTTTTTTAACTGTCAGGAGAATTATCTAGTGCCTGGAGTTTTGAAATCTCTCTCCCTTTCAATAACACTGGATGTTTTCTAAAGGAAGGCCCCTATAGCTTTATTGCCAGCTGATAACATTCTCTGTCCCAGATTTTAGAAAGGAGGCAAGATACAATGCTCTTTTTTTTACTTAATTTGCATTGGTGCAGATGCATATGAATGCACTTATAACAAAACTGTCTACCCTGATACAGAGCAGGCTCACTTTTCTGCAGGGTGTGTAGCCTGCAATCCACTCATCAGTCCTGACCGTGGGTTTGAGTAAGGCAGTGTGGTGACACTGAAGTAGAAGTGGCGATCATCACCTAACATCTAGAAAGGTGTAAACTATGGTGACAGAATGCCCTCCTGTCTCATTAGGAATTATTCACTGTAAAAGTCTCACCTGTCCTTACACACAACAGAGAGAAAAGATAGTTTTTTAAGTACTTTCATGGCAGTGGGCAGTACAATATGATAATAGCTTGCTTTCATGCTAGAAGGTCTTTGAAAAGGACTGAGTTCCTGATTTCTGTAATGATATTGTTAGAATTGAAGTTAAACACTGTGTAACTGCAAGAACTGCAGAGCAATACAGGACAAAAATGCATTATATGCTGGTAGATATATAACAGACCCACCAGATTGTGTTTGCGTTCTCTCACTAATGCAGAATTTAGCCCTGCTACATATTCTGATGTCCTTTTTCTTTACTAATCTGTCTTCTAAAGACAGATCAGCTTTGCAAGTTGTAAACTTTCTTTCTCCTATAAGTGACAAAGCATCTACATAGGAATATTGCTCGACTTCTGCCACATTCATATATGAAAACATTCTTTCTACCCTGCCACAAAAGACCATTTGTGCTTCAAAATATCTCGGAGGAATAGTCATAAGGAAATGCAAGTGCCTAATATGTCTTAAGTAGCACTATACATTGCTAAATACTTCCCTTGCCAATTGTATTCATTAAAGAAGCTCTTAATGTTTTTGAAATAGGGACAGCTCTTCACAGTTATGATTTTTCTGTCCCCTCCTTTTGTTCTCTCTGGGATTGGTACTCTTCTAATTTATGGCCAGCTAGACCATTTTTGACTGACTGCCATTTCTACTGCCTTAAATGGTTTCCCATCTATTTTTCTAAGGGTTAACTAATCACCTCCATTTCCTCTAGGCACATAAATGTTTATATTTCTGGAACATACATTGCCTTCTTTATCCTCTCTTTTTATTGCAGGGATAACAATGGCAATGTCAATAGTTTCACATCCAACAGATAACTAAACTCTTTCATTTGTTCTTTTCCCTTGTAACATCAGTGAGGGGGGAACAGGTGATGACAGACTCACAGAATCACATTGTACTGATTTTGGCTAGGATAGAGTTAATTTTCTTCATACTAGCTTGCATGGTGTTGTTTTGGATCTATGACCAAAACAGTGTTGATAATACATCAAAGTTTTAGTTATTGCTGAACAGTCTGCACAGCATCAAGGCCTTTTCTGCTTCTCACACCACCCCACCAGCAAGTTGGCTGGGGGTGCACAAGAAGTTGGGAGGGGACACAGCCAGGACAGCTGACCCCAACTGACCAAACGGATTTTCCATACCATGTGTCATCATGCTCAGTATATAAAGCTGGGTTAAGAAGAAAGAAGGGAGGGATGTTCAGAGTGATGGTGTTTGTCTTCCCAAGTAACTATTAGGTGTGATGGATGGAGCCCTGCTTTCCTGGCTGAACACCTGCCTGCTGATGGTAGTAGTGAATTACTTCCTTGTCTTGCTTTGTTTGTGCTCACGTCTTTTGGTTTTCAGCCTAGTCTGATTATGTATCTAGTATAAAAGTTTTGTTACATCCTAACTACATCCTGAAGCTAATAGTGACAGCTTCTTAGTTCACTTAAACAGGAAAGCTGCTTAAAGCATGTATGGAATGGCTTCTTTTTAACCATATTGAGAGCTGTCCTCTAATATTGTGAGTTTTGTTTTTACTAGGTAAGAAATAACTCAAATTAGGAACCTCATAGAAAACCATATGTTCTTATCACTGGGCTACTCAAGTCAGCAAAAAAAGTAAGAATAATGTACATAAATGAGTATCTAATTAGGATTTTCTCCTTTACATGCATGGCTAAATCATGCTAATACTATGAATTAAACTGTGCTATCCCCTTGTAGTGATGTATAAAAATAGGAATACTCCAAAATGCAATTTGTTATTTCCCCCTTTTCAGGTATTAACCTTATTATAGTGTATATAATTATACATATAAAAACATATGTATATACATAAATATATAATATATATTAAACAAGCCGTTCCCAAGTGGTTTTTTTTAAACATAACACCCATTGCTGACTTGGAGACCAATAAAGAAATAAGATAAAATGAACTTTGATACAAACTGTCTTAAAAAATAGGGTAAGAAGGTCTTATGGAACAGTTTTCCTAAAGGTATAATGGATTTAGGTGTTATTTCTGGAACAGTACATCTCTGTACCATTTTTAATATTGGCTAGAGATCATGCAAGTCTGAACCTAACCTACTTTCTGCTAAATAAATATGCCCCAGGATACTACTAATGCATAAATGTAAAGTGAACTTCACCATCATGATGGCCCTTTATCTCAGCAAAGTGCTTGTGTTTGTAATGATTGCAAATTGTTCCCTAAAAAGAGATATTTTCATGAAACCTGCTCTCAAGTCTCTTAGCCAGAGAGAATGTTGGACTCATAGCTGTTTCATCTGGTGTTGTTTTGCATCTTATCATTTGGCATGATTCTGTCCTAGCAAAGTCCAGGTTTGGAGATAGAAGGACTGTTATGATTTTGATCTGTTATAAATAAGAGTTAGACCCATACAAACCATAGAGTATGCTGTTTTCTTCTAGCTAGCACAGTAATTGCAATATATCCTCACAATAGCATTCACTGTATTTACACATACTGCGGAATTTGATATCACCCATAGAAAACAAATGCTTTTTCATAAAATGCCTAAAATGAAAACATTTGCAAGGCTTGACTTGAAAGTTTTAGCAGAGGAAGAAATGGCATTAAATGTTATTCAGTAGTTCTCATGGGAATGTGTTAAGTAGTTCACTGAACAGAGGTTGCATCAGCATTCTTCTCAAGTTTTACTAGGTGAGTCTGGCAAGGAAAGATTCCGTTTCAGGCTGTGATGCCTTCATTCATATGTCTAAGTATAGGTGTCTACAAGTGAGCAGGCTTTCAGTTTCCCAGTTTAATTACTGAAGATCTTGTCTGTTCAGATAGTAGAGGCTGGTGAGACATCAAGCTCTTGGCCATGCCGATGAGATGATCACTTGAGTTTCATTAGGCTCCACACTCTAAGCTGACCAGAAATACAACCACCATGTTAGATGTTGAACTCACCTCTAGGAACAGCAAGCTCCACTTAGTAGCTAACACATAGGTCACCCGAGTAGCTGAAGCTGCCCTGCAATACCTTATCGGTCCTGCAGATGCTGCTAAAGAGGACACAAGTCTTCTTTTGACCTTGTGTCCTATTTGCTGGCACCTACACAGACCAACAGAAGTGATTCAAGGCTGGTAAAAGACCTCTGCCTTTTTGGGGTGGCAGATGAAGATGATGTAGAAGGTCCTGGGGCATTGCAAATGGCACTAGGTTTTCCATTTAAGTAACTGAATTTATACCAACATGCTGATAGCTGAATTTTAAGTCTTAAAGACTTGTTAACATGCTAAATTTGTTAAATTTTATTTAACAAATACCACATTCTGGTATTTGTTTCCAAATATTCTCTGATGCTTGCTGTTATTTTATAAATTGCAGAAAATTGTTTCATATTTTTCTATTTCAAAGTGATACATGGTAAATATATTCTTAAGTTCATATAGTTATTAAGCATGCACAAACACATGTCAAATATCACACTGCTCTCTGTCTTGTTTCATCCTATTTTGTATTCATCACAATTATTGTGAAATACTTTTTACTGTATTAGGCAATGAAATTGTAAATGAAATTTGTATTTCCTGTAGGCCATGTGCTTTTTTTACAGTATTAATTGGTGAATCTAACCTTGAACTCATACCTTTTAAAAGCACTTCTGTCTTAAGAACACATGTAATTTCAAGTTATCAGAATGACGTCTGAACTCCTGAAAGCAAGCACAGAACTCTCAGCTGTAACAATGAACTGAAATGACATCAGTGGCTTTAACCCTACTCTAGAGCTACAGAGAACTCTTAGATACAAAATATGATACTGAAGAAAGTTTTTTTTTTTTAATGTACACTGTGCATTTGATAGTTGCTGGTGTCTATTTAAACAAAAAAGCAACAGATGGGGTCAGCTACTCATTTTTGTGTTTTGCATTGTTTTTTTTTAAATTGTAGTTAATTCTAAAATAGAACTGAAAGTGTTCCTATTAGCTAATGAGAAAAGATTTTGAGAGTTGTGCAATTTTTTTTATTAGACTAAGTATAGCTGGGGAAAAAAGACAACAAGCTTTTGGGCATGCAAGCCCTTCTTCAGGTTTAAAATAGAAACAGAATCCTTCAAGCTAAATACTAGGTAAGAGCAATTGCTCTGGGTTTAACTTAATTATGTTAATCATTTAGTCAATTTGAAGAAAAGGCATGAAGAAAGGCAGCATCGGTGGAGCTGAGGGAGATGTGGGTGAGATTCCTAGCTCCTACAGGAAAAAGAGAAGCAGTTAATTATTACTTTTGGTGTAGTGAAGAGGAGGATGAAGGCTAGACAAAATCAGTATGCTATCAAACTGGTATCTCTATTAAGTCTGCAATTTTTAGTACCAAGTAGAACTATAATTTAGTTCACAGGCTTATCTTTTGAGAATATTGTGTACATCACCTTTGAATCAGGATTTGGAGGGTAGAGGGTGAGGTCTCCTAGCTGCCATTATTTGGAATTCCTCTCTACTATTTGATTTGCTTGATTTCAACATCAGAGACTCCATTAAAACATTTGCCACATGGAATTAAGTATGAAATAAGGACATATATGTGTGTGATCTGTGGATTTTGTTCTGCACCTGTTGTGGGCAAGTTGAAGGAGTAGGCAATAGGAAAGGGTATGAGAGAACTCTTCTTGAGAAAGCATCAGAAATAAAAAACTCTAGGAGAAGGATAAGATTTCCTTAGATGATATCAGATCATGCAGGTCAGTCAGACTATTCCAGGAAGCTGTATTTCTTGGGTCTACTCCTAGGATTTCAGGATATGGGTTAAATAAGTATAATAACCTATGGCTGAGTTTTTTACGGTCTGAATATAGTGTAAATTTTGAGTGAAATCCAGAGTTCAGACTAACATTTAAGGTCTGTGGTAAGCACAACTGAAGTTTTATAACCCTCAAAATATATATCATTACCCTGTATCCCACTGTCAGTTTGCCAGCCCTCCTCTTCCATCACATCATGTATAAACTACTTCAGAAGCTGGTATGATCTCTTACTCACTTTAAAAAGCTGATGGATAGGTCCCTTTATTCCATTGCACTAGTTTCTATAACCTTCATCTTCCAAACAGGCAAATTAATGTGGTTCTGTTTTTTGTGCTGTCATTTTCTGACTTCAGGGCTCAGTGAAGGTTCACAAGTATATTTTTGCCATCACCAGCAAGCTACCAGAAGCCCTCAGCAGCTGTTCAGGCCACTTCGTCGTTGTGATGACTATGCTGATGGTTAAGTTATCTTCACATGCCATTGTGCAGATCACTATTGTATAGTTTTTATCTCTATACCTTTTCTCTTTCTTGCATCATGTGTTTTACACTGAAGTTTTAAATAAATTTAGGAACTAGTTATTCTTTTCCAATTCCATACAGTTCAGTCCTGGTCATATATACTAAAATAGATTTTGATTGTCATGCTTAAACATTGTGGGAAATAATCAGAGTGATGCTATTACTGGAAGTTGCTGACACATAAATCTTTGGAGAGTTTCTTCTGATTTGCTGAAGATTTTTGCCAATGAAACTATCCTTGAGGACTTAACAAGAAAGTTAGAAATGTATGTCATGGGAAACCTGTAAAATATGAGAAGCAATATTAAAACTGTCACATCATCGCATTGCACATTTAAGCTTTCTAGAGTCTATAGCTATTTGTGTCTAATGAACAAATGCATCACACTCCTAAAAGATCATCTACCATATATGTAACAGTTAGTTTGATAGACTTTCTAGTGAAGGCAAGATGAGGAGAAAGACAAAACTCTGAATCTTGAAGAAAATTGTGGATCTTCTTTTGTAGTATGTTCCATCCAAAAGAGAGATCATCAAAGCAAACTCAGACACAAATACCTGAATGTACCTAGATGGTACTCTAGTTTGTAATTTTTTTAATCCCTAATGAGTAATTTCTAATGTTTGATGTGCATAAATATGAATAAAGGTTTCACATATCAGTCATCAGTATGTTTTTTGAAAACATTTTTAGAAAATGATCTCACTGAGGTAAGATCTCAGTCAAGATGCTTGATATTGTTACTGGTTTAATACATAACAGAATGAAACTGATTTGTCAAAATGAATTGCTGGATTTTGAGAGGCATTGGAGCAGAAATTTTATTCTCCTAAAACGGCAAGTATCATTTGCTGCCCACTTGAAATTACTGTGTGGCATATAAAGGCTAGTGAATCTTGATAAACCAATGAATACTGCTTAATTATTTAATATTAATTGTGGAATTTCACTAAGTTTGGGAATAATACCTTTATTAGCTTTCTCTGAATAAAGCAAAACTCAGAAAAAAACCCAACTCTATTAGTATCTCAGTCATAGCTGTTCATTGGTAGTATAGAAAAAAGATACAAAATACTTCGAGCTTTCTTTAATTCCCATCTACTCTGCAAATAAGTACCATATATTTTTGCTTTACCAAAATTGTAACAATTAGTCTTGTCATACAGAACTATATAACATTTGATTTTTTATTGTGCAGCTGAAATTTACAAAAAAATAACAGCATTCACCTGTTTCAAAAGCACCAGACCACACCATGAACATTTGAGGTAGAATTTTCTCTGCTGTGCTTTCAAAAAGGGGACAATCTATCTTAGAAATTTGCTGAATATTTCTAAATAATTTAGGTAGCTGCAAATTGGAAAGCATGCCAGATTACAGGCAAAGCTTACAGGGTTTTTTCCCTAACACTTCAATAGGTAAATTCTGGTAGGAAATGGCGCATAGCTGCTGATGCTCTCAGACCTGGAACAGGAACTATCATCATGATATCAGTACCCAATTTGACCATTGGATCCAATCATCTAAGTATCCACCTGTAGCCACACAAGGCACCCCATTAATCCCTCTTCTGATCCTGGAAGCAGGCTTGGCACCTGGAGTATGATAAGAACAAGAAATTTGTTTTATCATTTATTTAGACTGCAGCTTGCAGTGATCAAGCACAGGGATGTCCAGCAAGGCAAAAAAAATGTTCCAGTCACCCAACTTGTATATCCTATCCTCTTATGCCTTTTCTTGACCATCCTTTTTGTTGCCTTTGTACCTCCCTTTCTGCTGTCAAATCTCCTCCAAATAAATAGCCTGCCCCTAATTACATTTTCCCCCTTGGTCTCAATTTTTCTTCATCTGTACCCAATCTTGGTAGTTCTGATACTGTGACCTGGATCATCTCTGCCCCTCATGATGTCACAGATGCAGTTACCAAGGCACTGCTGGCCTTGCAGAACTCCTCTCCCAAAGGTCCCAGTGCTCTCCTTCAGCTGCCTGTGTCATTGGGCTGTTTCTCATATGCTTCTCCCTTAGCCACCTGTGCAGTCTCTCAGATCCTTATGCTGTTACTTGTCATGTCCAGCAATTTCTCATGTCACGTCTAGTGTTTTTTCTGCAGCTCTAACAAATTCAGACTGCATTTCAGGAGATATATAGTGTTTACAGTGAATGGAGAACAATTGATTAGTGAATTAGTAAAATTCATTCACCTCATTCTCTCATAGCAGTGGAAGCTGTTTGTCCTTACGTGGGCTTTAAAATTGCTCTCATATTTTGAGATGGTTAACATAAAAATAAAACCAAATTCATAATGGGTCACAGTCACATTGTTGTGACACTTCATGTGATTTACGCTGTTGAAGTAACTCCATTCTCTCTCATCCCTACAGCTCTCATCATTCCACAAAAGCACTGAGTTTTCCTCTGAAGTGTAATTGAGATAGGTATCAGTCTGTTGCTGCTGCTACCTTCTTTGCCAACCTTTGTGAACATAAAGAAACTGTCAGCTGTCACAGCAGATTAATGACAGACTAGTCTTTTTTTTTTCCTTCTATTATTACTTAATATTTCAATTTGATGAATCCTTCAGACAGATGATTTACTATGTCTTTTTTGCTATTTATGTGACTTTTCTGAATGCTGTGTGATATCACAGGTTGATGATGAGAAACACTATTGTCATCTATAGAAAAATAAAATACAAAAAGTGCCTAGTATAAAATGCAAATACTGTGAAAGTTATTGTTAGAAATAATAAACCACTTGCCTAAAATTTCTTATAATACATTACTGACCAACAGTGAGAAAAGTATTTGAGAAGTTTCTTCCTTCTGTGTTCAATCACTTTGCTAAGGCTTTCTACAGGACTTAGCCAAAAGAATGTGTATTAAGGAAATGTTGGGTAGTGTTGTTAGCAAGTGATCTTTTACTGCTAATATGAGATACTGAATATTAAGTCTGTTAATAATTTAAAAGAATAACTGTTTTTTTTTCAGTGTCCAGAGGGCAGAAGTATTGATTGCTCCTAAAATCTCAAAGCTCTTTTTTTTGAGTGGTATGCCTGGTAAAGACAAGTCCTATGAAGTGCTTGGGAAAAGAGACTGATCCCCACCTCACTACAACCTCCTTTCAGGTAGTTGTAAAGAGCAATAAGGTCTCCCCTCAGCTTCCTCTTCTCCAGGCTAAACATCCCCAGTTCCCTCAGCCACTCCTCATAAGACCTGCTCTCCAGACCCTTCACTGGCTTTGTTGCCCTTCTCTGGACATGCTCCAGCACCTCAGTGTCCTTCTTGTACTGAGGGGCCCAAAACTGAACACAGTATTTGAGGTGTGGTCTCACCAGTGCTGAGTACAGGGGCACAATCACTTCCTTAGTCCTACTGGCCACACTATTCCTGATACAATTATACTAGAACTAAATATGTAAAGAAACATTTTAACTAAGTAAAGGAACTCCAATGTAAAATGCATAATTATTTATCTGGAATCCAAAATATTAAGTGATGTTGAAGGTAGTTCTTTTAAAAAGAGGGAAACTGACAATGTTCACGACTTCGTAAAAAAATATTGTAATACAATTCTGTATTGGACATTACATATTACAATACTCTCACAAGCACACATATATGTATTGATATGATATGATATGATATACACATAATATTATTGGAGGATTGAGGGTAAAACTACTGACATCTATTTATTCACTAGAAATATAGATAAGATCCTGAAAATCCAAAGCTATGAAACCACCCTTATAATTCACAATTGCCTAACTGGTGCTCCTGAAAACAATTCTCTAAACCATGTAATACAATTCTCTAAAACAGAATGCCCTTATTTTTTTTTTAACTGAGTGTAGATTAAAAAAAAGGTGGTAGAATGTACCCGTAATTTTTTACCAAGAAAGTCAGTAATCAGAGTGAATAAAAATATTGGAATTTGACATTCAGTTACAAAATTCCTGGATTTCTATAATACAGGTATTAAAAATCTGTAATATGGAAAAACCACTGTTAAAATAGACTGTAGAAAAAGGCAAGTTCATATGGTACATGATATTTCCCAGGGTTTGCTGTTAGTTTGGTTTACCTTATCCATCCAAAAGGAAGTGAAGCCACTTGAGAACTATCCTTTTCTAAAAACTATTATATGCAAAGTCTACTAACCATTGCAAAACCAGAGTGACCTCACACCTAGTTTACTGATCACCAAACCTGTAGCTCTTCTCTTTGTTATTTTTGAAAACACTAAATTCTTTATCAATTTCAGAAAGAAAATGGAAGTGTTATAAGCATACTTGGAAGCAGCAGTTATGAGACTGGAATGAGAATCAGCCGATGAAGTAGAAGCAGAAAAACAAAAAGAACAGTTGATATGGATTTTTTTATGTTAAGCAACATGTGAATTTGGGTACAGAATGAAACTGGAAGCTGGCTGATGTCAAGATGTGTCTACAGTTTATGCCTTTTGGTCATACAGTTAAAGTGGAGATTTTCTTCATCTCAAGATTTATGCTTAGGGGTACCACAGAAGTTGCTGAAGGAGTTTTCTACACAACTTTACATCATCTGTGAGATAATAGCCACATCAGACTAGAATATGTCATCAGAGTAATGGAGCTTATTAGTAGCAGAGCAGAGACACACTCTTTCCATCAAAGCATTGAGAAATGGAAAAAGGGGACCAAACCCACTCACTTGGAAGTTAGTATCTAGAGGATGGAAACACATGTCCAGAAAGACTGAATGTTTTTCTGTTGCCATCATCAAAAGTGCATGACAGTAGAGCTACAGTTACCTCAGCATACGGCCCTGTTATACAAACTTAAATTTCTCTGTTTGCTGTAGAAGCTAAACAACCTGTGGAAAACGCAAATATCAAAGTATCATAAAGAATTAAGTAAATTCCTATATCTAACCTAAGCCACAGCTTCCACTCTGGTTTTAGTGGGATTTTATTGGTGGGTTATTTTTTGTTTTGTTTTGTGCTTTTTTCGGGGGGAGGTGGTATTAATTTTATTTCAAAATTTGTCATATTTAATAGATCAAGTACAGGAGGCCACTTACCTTCATAAATTAATCAAGTGCTTAGGAGAGGTGCAGCAAAGAATTCATAATTCAGAGGTCATAAAAAGCATTCTGCAGTCTCACCTGCCTTTAAGTAGAAGTTTGATAAAATAATCAAGTGGCTTAAGTAATCAGGAAGCTGATTACTAAAATCAGTTAAAACATTGCTTAATTTGTTTCTCAGCAGCTATCCTTGGTGTTGTGGTTTAGCCCCGGTCAGCAACTAAGCACCACACAGCCGCTCGCTCACTCCCCCACCCTTGTGGGATGGGGGAGAGAATCAGAAGGGCCAAAGTAAGAAAACTCGTGGGTTGAGATAAGAACAGTTTAATAATTAAAATAAAACAGCAATAATACTAATATAATGAAAAGGAAAATAATGAGCGAGAGAGAGATGAAACACTGGAAGAAGAGAGAAAAAAAAAAAACAAAACCAAAACTAAACAACAAGTGCTGCAACCGCTCACCACCCGCCGACCGACGCTGCCAGTCCCCGAGCCGCGATCGCTGCCTCCCCCAGCCAATTTCCCCCAGTTAATATACTGGGCATGACGTCACGTGATATGGAATACCCTTTGGCCAATTCGAATCAGCTCTCCTGGTTGTATCCCCTCCCCTCCCGTCTTCTTGTGCACCTGGCAGAGCATGGGAAGCTAGAAAGTCCTTGACTAGTGTAAACACTACCCAGCAACAACTAAAACACCAGGGTGTTATCAACATTATTTACATACCAAGTCTAAAACACAGCACTATGCTAGCTACAGTGAAGAAAATCAACTATCCCAGCTAAAACCATGACACTTGGCTTTAGATTTCAGTTAATATTTTCTTTCCATTCGTCTGCTGCTACTATAGAAACTATTGGCAGAGGACGTATAACTTATTTAATCTGTCTTTCTGATGTTTAACGAAGTGTTGAGTTCTGGCATTACAGCAGATTTCAACTGGTGAAAATAACCAGACTTTTCTTGCACCATCATTAAAGCTCTTTCTGGCTATTGAATGGACCTTCTTCAGGGCTGGCTATGTGATCAGTCTTCAGACTCCCCATGAAACTCTTTATCTATTTTCTGATTTATCCTAAACTTACAAGAATAACACAATGTCAAAAATTTGGAACAAAAAATGTCATTATGCTTTTGTTGTCTTTCCATTTTTTGAATTCTATACATCTAGCTCTCCCAAAACCAACAACTTAATGTAGATGTACATTAACAGAAAACTAAGCAAAACAATTCAAGATATGACTTAATATATTGTGAATCTAAACTGTTTCTTATTTTGTCTGCTACAGAGGAAACTGGAAGGAACAATATTAATATGAATAAGGACAAGGCTGAAGAGTAGGAAGTAAAAATGGGTATAGAAAAGGTTAGAGAAGTTTGCTTCTGAACAGCAATGTTGAGGATCTACAGTTCCTATTTTGTATTATGGAAAAAATATATGTTCAAACCTTTTGAAAACTAATCCCATTTAGTTTAGGAATCTGAATTCAAGTTGTTCATTTCCAGAGTTGTGGGAGAACTCGAGTGCTGGTTACACTGATGTCACTAGTTCCCAGCACTGTATCTTTACATTAGAACCATTAAAATCAAGTCAAAAAATCATCCAAAACAAGATTCACAAAAAAAAAAGAGGCTGAACTGTAACAAACCAAATTTAAAAAAACTTGTGGAGCCTGTATTATTATAAAGTATTTGCAGGACTTGCTTCTCAGTCTCATGAATCCCAGTCGTTACTTCTAAAGACCATTAGCAAATTCATAGTATTTCAATGCTATCTGTCCTCAAAAGAAAATAAATAAAATGAAAATTCCCTTTTGGAAAAATTTTCAATGAGTTTTAGGAAGTGTCCCAGATATAATCAAACTATCAGAAATCCCAATCACTCACAGAAGATCTCACAAAGTAAGCTTCTTGGAAAGTCTGCAATGGGTATTTCAGATTTCACACTGGCTCTATTTTCATAACCAATACAGTAAGTTATATTCAGGTGTGGAATCATCTCAGAAACACTTTACCATATTTCAAGAGCACCTCTTGATACCTAAGGGAGCGTTCAGGGAAAAGACAGGAAAATTAACTTTCATTGTGCTACACACATTGTAGAAAGAGACTCTGTGATCAATTAACTTTGGAATGAGTTATTGCTTTGTCACAATCTAGAGAGACATGATTAAAAAAGACATGAGGCATATCTAGTTCAGGTATTACTACATTAAGATGAACTGAATGGTCTGGGTATTTGAAACAGAAAAACTGACCAGTAAACAACTACTGTTTAAACTAAGTCAGTGCTGAATATCTTTAAAACCCAAGAAATCATGTCAAGGAACTAATGTATTTTCTCAGGCAGCAAAAAAGTCTAAGGAAGCATCAATTACCCTAGAAATATTTCAGTATGCTTGTTCTGTGCTGGACTATAGGCTGAGAAGCACAAAGATGTACTCAACAGTTTTTCATGGGGGTAATGGCTGGTGAACTAATATTGATACAGTTGCGGGTAAAAGCTGGTCAACTCAAGTGGTTTAAATCTAATAAAGATCAAAGCAGTTTATAGATTTATTATCGAGGTGTAATTAATTGGAAAATAGTGACCTATATAATCAGGATATGTATCAACAATACAAGAGAGAAACCATTATATTAGACACTTTAAAAAAGAAGCAGTTAAAATGCTAGCATTAAGGAGTTCATGCTGCTTTGAAACTGAAGTTGTACTATGATGAAAGAGATAACAGAGGTCTTGAATATTTAATTAGTACCAAAACAGAGACAATAAGGAATAATCTTGAGACAGAGGATACTCTCAGACCAGCTTACATGCCTGGCTTGCCCTAAAAGTGTTCATATTCCATAACTAGTGAGTGGAAAAAAAAAAGTGCTCTTAAAAGGTGCTGTTATCAAGGCCAGATTGGATAGGGCTTTGAGCAACCTGGTCTAGTGGAAGGTGTCGCTGCCCATGGCAGGGGGGTTGGAACTAGGTGATCTTTAAGGTCCCTTCCAACCCAAACCATTCTATGATTCTATGATTCTATGAAAAGCCTTCATAGAGGGATTCTGGCCAGCTAACTTTAGATATTCAGATAAAGTAGGCAAGATAGCCCTATGGACATCTTTAAAGGCACCCAACTCTCTCCCCATTGAATATGTGAAATAAAAGCCACTAGGTACATAACTTTAGACTGGGAGTCTAAGTTAGGCATTGTAGATAATGCTCAATATTCTTAACAGAGACATCAATTCCCATCAAACAACTTATTATGTAAGATTATTAAGATAACCTTTTAGACTATATTCCTGTGTGTGCTTTCCTGGATTTTATTTTTCCTGGGAGTAGAGGAAGAATTGTTAAGAAATAGAAGAATAGGGAATAGTTTGTTATAATACCATGATCAATTTCTTTGTCTGATCAAAGTAGACGATCACAGTGGTGCCTTTTAGTCTTGTAACTCTATAAACTAACATACCTTTAGGGAAATTCAGAATAGCTATAAGGTTAAGGGCATGAATAGCTGATTTGTATGATTGACACCCCACTTTCTTTTATGATAACATTTAAGTATACATGCCAGTATGTAGTGGACAGTGGCATCCATTGGAAGATCTCCTTTTATAACTTGCATATACATTTCTTTCTCTGTAAAGAAATTCCTGAAATGCCTAACAGAACAATAAACAGATGTTCTTTCTTAGCATCACAATTTCTTGTATATTTTTTGTCAAGTACATATCCCCATACCCATAGAAGAATTATTCAAAACTAGTCCCTTAGAATCCAGCATACATAATATAAAATATAACTTTGGTTCCAAAGAATAGTTTCTGTTGCATGCATTTGTTATTCAGCAATAAAATCTGCCCTATTGTATAACTTCGTTCTACCTAAAAAGCTGTTCTGTATTATATAATTTCATATTTCCACATTTGGATAAACATTGAGTAAACTAAATCCAATTGTTGTGGTTTAGCCCCAGTCAGCAGCCAAGCACCACACAGCCGCTCGCTCACTCCCCTCTGGTGGGAGGGGGGAGAGAATCAGAAGAGTAAAAGGGAGGAAACTCCTGGGTTGAGATAAAGACCATTTAATAGGCAAAGCAAAAGCCACGCGCACAAGCAAAGCAAAACAAGGAATTCATTCACTACTTCCCCTTTGGCAGGCAGGTGTTCAGCCATCTCCAGGAAAGCAGGGCTCCTTCATGCGTAATGGTTACTTGGGAAGACAAACGCTATAACTCCAAACGTCCCCCCCCATCTCCTTCTTCTTCCCCCAGCTTTATATACTGAGCGTGATGTCATATGGTATGGGATATCCCTTTGGTCAGTTGGGGTCAGCTGTCGCGGCTGTGTCCCCTCCCAGCTTCTTGTGCACCCAGCAGAGCATGGGAAGCTAAAAAAGTCCTTGACTACTGTAAGCACTACTTAGCAACAACTAAAACATCTCTACATTATCAGCACTGTTTTCAGCATAAATCCAAAACATAGCCCCACACTAGCTACTATGAAAAAAAAAATAACTCTATCCCAGCTGAAACCAGGACACCAATTAAGATATAAAATGATTTAGTTAATTAAAGTAGAATTTAGATACATAATTAACAGAACAGTCCAAATATTTCTTATAAAATACAGGAATGCAAGTTCACTAGAAAAAACACCAAGGTTTTTTCACACAAGACTCTTACAAATGCTATGAAAATGTGAGCATGACTTTCTTGTTCAGTGGCATTTGGGATTGAAAAAATAGGGGTAGATTGGACACATATGAAGAAAGAGGTCTTCATGTGACCTGTCATCAGCAGCAAGCTTCTGTTGCCTTAATGTGGTGCTACCTGAGATTGCTTATTTTGGCTATATAGCTTGGCCTTTAGCCTTCCTTCTAGAAAGGCAGAGCTATCAGTTGTCATAACGGCAAAGTGTGAAACTCATGTGCTCTGGGCTTTCTCAAACAGCACTGCTTAACTGTCTGTACAAGTCTGCGCTGAGAAGTATTGGCTCCATGAGGTCAGACTCAGTGTGCTCCAGTGCCCTCAACCATCCACAGCGGCAATAGATGCTTATTTTTTAGGCACTGTTTTGCTTCCTTGGCTTTTACCATAGTCTGTGAGAGAAAAACAAAATAACATTTCTGGAAGTGATTTAGCATATTAAGAAACAGAATTCTAAATTAAATCAGATTAATTTTACCCTAAAGTGGTCTATTTTTCTCCTTAAAATTTTATCTCTGAATAAGGATATGAAGTCTAGTGTATATACACTTGCTTATGTTGGTGAAATCTAAAATTTTGTGTGAAAATTGCTAGTGTACATAATTATGCACCAAATGGTCCATATCTGTAGATATTTTCAGAATGTGCAAATCACAAGCAGTACTGAGGTTCATTTCAAAGATTAGCTTTGGTATTGTTAAGTTTATTTGAAAATACACACAGATTAATCTTTATGTAAAAGTACTTAAAGGAACTTAGCCAGAAAAATGTGAAACCAGGATTCTTTCCAAACCAAATGGAGGCACAAGGGGAATTAGAAGAAGATTTTACCGCCAACCTAAAGAATACAGTCAGGAGGAGGAAGATGAAAATCTTATTTTCCTGTTGAAGGTGGATGAGAATGTATCTTACCGGAAACGGAGGAGAAAAAAAGAAAAGAAACTGTGTTACCCAGTTCATAGGTTTGGATTTGAAAAACTTCCAACCAAGAAATGCCTAGATTTAAGGTTTCTCATCATCTAGACAGAATGCTGAACCTTTTGCACTATGCACAGAATATTTTCTGCTGCCTTTTTTGAAAGAAAAGATTAGGCTAGTCATCTGTTGCTATAGATACAACTTAGTTATGTAAATGCAGGAATCCTGTAGATTCCTAGCCACTCGAAGATGCTTTGTTCAGGCTGTATTGGGCTACTAAAGTCTTCATGACAGTTAGAATTTCAGATGCATGCCTCATTTAGTTTCAGTGTTTCCTATTTTTCCATTTGCCTATTCACTTAGAGACTTAATTCTACCCTTAAAAAAATTAACACCAATTAATAAATTTATTATATACCAGTTGAAAACACTTTCTGTGTGCCCTGCTTTCCTTTGGCCTCAGATCTCAAAGGTGATTTTACCCAACCCAAGTGTCTTGGTATACAGAATAATGCCTACAATACTGAATTAAATAACCTGACATTTAAATATCTAAATATCTACCTATTGTACTCTTAAGCTAGTTAACATTTGTGATGTTCTATTGGGGTTAATCCATGTTTCTGCAAGTATTTTTTTTGAAAGATAGACCTACTTGAGAAACTCATCTCTGTAGGTTTAACTACTTCTGTTCTTTACACTTAGTTGTTGACTTCTGTTTATAATGTAATGTAACTAAGGCAGAAGACTGTCAGCTAGCATTGCAACAACTTACATGTTCATCCTGAGGCAAATAGGTGTTAAAGATTGCCATTAAAAGTGGTAGTTGCAATGTTATAGCAGTTATGCTATAACTGTACAGTTAGAAAATCATTAGGAGAAAGTGCATTCTACATTTGGCTAGTATGAAATTTGTCGTCTTTTGCCAACCTGGAATAACGTGGTAATTAGAAAATGTCTTTGCAGTGTGGCAGAGCCAGCCTTTGGTCTATAATCAGCCAATTCTATTTCTATTTCAACAACCTATTTAAACCTATTACAACCTGTTTCCAAGTTAATAGTGTCATTCCAGGTCCATTGGGGTGGAAATCAGCTCATATATTAAGGCATTTAAATGGAGATTTCTAAATGCATGTGCCAGCATCCAGCTAGATAGCTGACTGAATTTCCTAGACATAGATATCTAGTGCAGTCTGAAATATCTTAAGATATCCAAGAAATCAACAGAAGGCTGGCAAATATAACAGTGATTCAGCGGTAGTCTTGTGCACTTTTGGAATACAGGTGGAAGCTCGGCAGATATTCTGGATATCTAAAATGAAACTGGAAAATTATGTTAGATAACAATCACATAAATTTCTACCTTAGAATAATCTGAATAACATTCTCTGCTCCATCACCTGTGCTCAGTGGTAATCTGCTCACCTGAACCCTACATATATTTGCTCTACTATACAAGCTTAAACACCTACTTGTGCAAAGACATCATATTTAAACAACTACAATTAGATGTCATTTTTAACCCACCTGTCTTGATAGACATATAATCTTTCGTGGTGCATTTTGCAACTTCCTGTGTTCATCCCCACACAGAAAAACTGTTTGAAATATAGCTCTGTAGTTAACAATATCATTGTGATTCCATTCTAAATATCCACATTTTTATTCTATTCCTTCTTTGAAAACAAAGAAAAAAGTGAAAAACCTGAAGTAAATTTTCCTTAAAACTTAAAGTTTTATTTGCCATAAAATTTCAGTTCTAATCTGTCCTTGTGTAGCCTATAAGTGGTGTTTATTTTCCTTGTATTTCTTTTGGTTAGTGCAGTTGAATTAGATAATATCCTCTCACCTTCAAATAGTAATAGCTACATAAACTTCCAGACTATTCAGACCCTACACTATCTAAAATATAATGTATTCATTGATTACCTACAAAATAATATTCCAGATTTTTACTAGAAAATATGCTAGATTGATTTGTGTGTTCTATCATTTTATAAAATAACAGCAAAACCAAGGTGTTGCATTGAAAATATTTTCAAGAAACTATCCAGTTTCCCCATTATTTTAGCAACAATAGTTATGGATATGAAAGCTGATGTTGGAATTTTATTTTACAAAAAAATAAAAAAATCACAATCCAGCACACAATTTATGAAATATTGTCCTTATCTTTTAATTATTTGTATTTGAAGTACTAAAACATAATGCAAAATTAGCTTGCTAGTGGTGGTAAGAATATATTTCTGTAGCGGCTAATACATTTTAAAGAGTTCTCAAAAAGTTCATTCATTTTAAAGGGCAGCATATTCATAACCTGAACCAAAGTTCCTCTGCTGTTCTATCTGAAGGTTATCTCATCAGGAAATTGAAAATTCCCCATTCAGGCACATTTTGTTTATTTTCCTGTAACTTCATTTTAATTATTTTTTTTTCTCTTTCCTCAGCATTGGTGAAGGATAAGATGTAGGCTGTAGCTAGTTAGAGACATAAATAAAAGTCAAGAGAGGCCAAAGATAACTTCCATAAGGCTAACTTGATTTTTTCCATACAGACATTTTTCCATATGCTTTATTCTATCTTTGCTCTTTTCTTGTACTTGCTTTCCATATGGCAGTCCCTCCTCCCAAAACCTGTTCCCCTCTTTCAGGAGCATCTGAGGTTTTTGAAGAATGAATGAAAATGTGGGTCTGCAATTAAGATATTTGTAATTATGAGGTTGTGATGACTGGAACTGATGATGAAACTGTTTATTTCACAGACTAAATCATAATAAAAGAGATCCTTTAAATTTATTCCTATTTAGGTAAATACACCAAAAAAACAAAAACATCCGGAAATACGTACTTGTATCTGTCACTAAATCTATTTGAAGTATGGCTCACTTTTATCAGGTTGTAAGATGGCTGATAACCTCTTTGAATATCAAGTCTTTTACTTACTGCTTCACTTTCTGAAATTCCTGTTAGATTTACTACTGCAACTTCCTTGTGTTGTATTTTCTGATTTGCATCAGCTTGTTATTCTGCCTCAAAGACTGCAAAATCTCTGCATGACATCCTTAGATGTATTTCATACTAATCTCAGATATTTTACATTATCATACACACACCTACAATGTTTTTGTCCTACTTTGTGACCATACTATTCATCCCATTTTTCCCTCTTCTGCTTCTGGTTTCTTTTGCTTATACCAATTTTTTTGTTGTTTTAATTTGTCACTCTTATTTGTTCCACAATATGTTTGGAGTGTTTGTATACCAATATTGTGTCATCAGAGTTCTACTATGGCTTATAACATCAACAAAAAAATCTATTTTGGAGTCATTTAAGGTGCCACTTTCTCTATTGGGTTACTTGGTTATCACCTGAATCTGAAAAGACAATTGATCAAATATCCCAGTTCCCTTTTTTTGCTTTTCTTTAAGTGAATAATGTATTTTGAAAATAGTCTGCTCCAGTAGCAACAAAAATTGTCAGCTGGCTGTTATCCCAAGAAGTTATTTCCACATTGGCAACAACTCTGGCAGTAAAGAGTTCCTTATAATTACCAGTCACTGTGTGGTTGAAGCAACTTAGACTCTAAAAGACATGGCAAACAGAACCAGGAAAAAAAAAAAAAACAAAACCAAACTGTAGAGTGACTAGAAAACAGCTAACCCGAAACTAGTTGTGGTGCAAATATATTAACTTGGAACTGGAGAAAAAATCAGGGAAATTTTTGAGGCTTAAAATAAATGGCATTTATTCTACCCATGCACTGTGTTTACGTACCTATTGTATTTGGTAGAAATAAAGTCACTTTGAGATGACAATTCACCCCACGTATTTCAGGATGCAATGAATTGCCTTGAAGGAATAAAATCATGCCTATATTTCCCTTTTAGTATAAGGTAACATAGACAAATGGCTTAATCCCTGCTTCTTAATGACTAAAGTTTAGGTAAGATGAATTCTACATGAATTCCACAATGTGAGTAAAATTCTGGAGAACTCTGAAGTATCACATGGAAGTACTTTTTGCCATGAATGTAAGTGATTTTAAATCAAGAACAGCAGGCACAAAGGTGCCCTTCATTTGCTACAAAATCTAAAGATTCCCTTCCTCTGTCTGGTTTGAATAAACAATATTTTTTTGTCAAATTTCTATTTTTTTTTTATTTATGCACACAGAAACACTATTAAAATACTACATTTGATTCCTAGACAGATAACATTAGAACTACTTCAGTGAGCACTATGTTCAGAATCTCTTGTAGTGGAGTAAATATGATGTGGAAACAGAGAGTATATTTTTAACATCCAAAATCTAAAGGTTAAAACAAACAAAAAAAAATAATTGCAATGAGTTGTAGTAACAAAACAAACAACCACACATAGAAAAAGAGAAACCTCTTTGTCTTCTGGATTGCAAGACTTCTATGAACTGAAAGTACTTTGAAGATACAGCCAGGAATGCTAGAATACTACTTTTTAAAGACAAACAAACACTGTAATCTGAAAATTATCTCTAAAATCATACGAATGCAGCAGCTGTGACTACAAGGGAAAATGAGTTAAAACAAACAAAACAACCCAGTTCATAATATCTTGAGGTTTAATATTATGACATTTACCACAGTAATAATTTTCTTCTAGCAATAAATAAATTAAATTAATGAAACAGCTGTGCATACTATAGCTATACCTTATACTACCAGAAGAGATAGACTTTGTGAAACTTTGGGATAAAATCAGAAGTTTTTCCTATGCCAGCTGTATTTATTCAGCTGACTACAACAAATTCTGGTTCAGGCCTTTGATAAGCCACATGATGTATGTTCAGAAGACTCATGATCTGAATGATTTGCTAATTGATTAAACTATTTTTTCAGGTATAAAAAATTTTATTTCATATAGGTTCGATCACATTGCTCATATTCAATAATTGCTATGTAGTTTTCCTGTTATAAAGTGAATAATAATACTCAATTTCTGGTCTTGCTTAATTATTCAGACCTTAAGAATAAATTATATTATGCATTACTCTTCAATTAATATGAAGGAATAATTGACTGACACTGATAGAATAGAATGTCATCAATATTTTAATTTTAAATAGAATTATGCTTCAAATTACATTCATCACTTAAAACATGGGAGAATAATTCTTAAATTAGTTTAAATAAAGATGGATCATGCTAACTTTCATGTATAAGGGACACTTCCAAATAACCAGCTTTGTTTTTCTTCTCTGTCTACTTGTCTATACCTGGAAGATTCATAATTGCACATGTGAGGAAATTTGACTATACATAAAACCTATTACTCATTCCTTGCACCATCCTTGCACCTTTACCATATGTAAAGGTGTGCCAGAAGCAGAAACAAGAACTTGCTTCACTTAGCAAATCTCTGCTGATACACCATCTTTTGAGAAGAGAGCTACTTCAAACTCTTGTGAGGAAAACGTTGGCACAAAAATGTGATCTGGGTGTAATCACTCACTGCCCAGCAAATTCCCATTTCTTTCTCTCTTGGTATCTCCTTACTCGATGAGGCAGTGGAATGATGTGTCATCTTTTACTCACGATGAAACTTAGAATTTCAACCTCAACATTCATGATTAAGAATCTCTTTAAGTTTGCCTATAGTCTTCAGGTATTGGTCAGTGACATTTCTGCCCTAAATGAATACTGCAGAGCTTGAGTAAAGCATTTCAGCATTTGACATATTTTTCTCTTGGTGGGGTGGAGGGGCAGGAGGATTATCTTCAGCCCTTAGTATGTCTTTCATAGGGTAGTTTCTTGCTGAATTTTGTCATTCACACAATCTCAAGACAGAAGGATTCTTTTGTTCCTTTTGAGGGATAACTGGATCCTGACAATGAAAGGGACAGAAAATTTGTGGTATAAGTGTGATTGCCTTTTTCTTTATTGATGTTTCTTTTAAAGCTCTACTGAAATACTGCTTAGTTACTGTGAAGAAAATAAATTTAAACTTCATCTGACATAGATCTGTTTTCTTCATTTCTTGGCTAAGTTTCTCCTGTGTCTTGAGTAATTTATAAACTTCTGGTGAATCTGAAAGCAAAGCAAAATGACAAAAACTTGCCTTGCATGATTGTCTGGTAGGAAAACAAAATGGCCCTATAGTCATGTTATAGATTTGTCTTACAGTAGTTTTTTCAGGGTCCTTTTTATGTCCACATCACAACTGAATTTTAACTGGATCAGGTATTTCTGAAGATACTTTTAAAATGCTCTCCTGTTGTTTGCTTCTTTGTTTTTTGTTTTTTTTTTTTTTTTTTTTTACATTATGTTGGATTTACTGAGTAAAATGCTTTCTGCTATGTGGTGGTTTAGTCTTGACTAACAGCCAAACTCACACCGACCTGCTCAGTCGCTCCCCCTCCTTCAGTGGTATAAGGGAGATTATAAGAAAAAAACAGGAATGAGAAAGCTCCTGGGCTGAGATAAATACAGAGTCTTTGCTTACTCTATTGGGTGTAGGCTGCCAGGTCTGTCAGTGACGGAGGCTGCAGGGCTGCTCTGTGCTGGATACAGCCTGTTCCAGCCATTTCTGCTACAGACCCACTGCAGCCAAAGCTGAGCCCATCAATGAAGCTGGTGGTGCCTCTGAGAAAGCATATCTAAGAAAGGCCAAAACACTGCACAGGAAGTGTAAGGAGTGAGGGAAAAAAGTGTGAGAAACAATCCTGCATCAGAGAAGAAGGAGGGGGAGGATGTGCTCCAGGTGCTGGAGCAGATATTCTCTGACAGCCCATAGATAGAGAGGACCCACACTGTAGCAGGGGAAAAGTGTGAAGGAGGAAGGAGCAGTAGAGAGGAACTTCTATGAACTGACTGTAACTCCCCATTTCCTGTCCCCTGCTGGTGTTGTCTGGGGAGGGGAGAGGCAGAGAAGTCAGGAATGAAGGAGTGAAGCTGAGCCTGGGAAAAAGGAGGTGGGGGAAGAAGGTGCTGTTTTAATTTCTCTTTATTTCTCACTATCCAACTCTATTTTAATTGGCAATAAATTAAATTAATTTTCCCCAAGCCTAGTCTATGCTGCCCATTATAGTAATTGGTAAGTGATCTCCTCACCTTTATCCTGAAGCATGAGCTTCTTCATATTGTTTTCCCTGTCATTCTGTTGAGGAGTGAGAGAGTGGCCAGATAGGTGCACTGCCTGTGTGCAGTGGTTTTACACTTTCTTAAATATGCTTTTTTCAGAGGCGCCACCGCCTTGGCTGAGGGGCTCAGCCATGCCCTGCGGTGGGTGGGTTGGAGCCAGCTGGAACTATCTGTGTCCAGCATGGGGCAGCCCTGGTCTCTCCTCACAGAGACCACCCCCAAAGCCTCCCTGCTGCCAACACCTGGGCACCTGCACCCAATAAACACTATGATAGTTGTGCAGTTGAGAATAAGAAAAGTAAGTAGATGTATTGTTAATGCAGACATTTTACAACACTCATTGTCTCAGTTTTTCTAGAGGTAAATTTTCCATTTTGGGGTTAGCATTGTGTCTGTATTGTTGTACAAGTTAAATCGAGGTGAGTCCATTCACATCAGTGACTGGGTGAACTGGACATTGGTTAAGAGCTAATACCTGAATGTTTTAAAAGACTGAAGCAGAATTTGGTGCAAGAGACTTGCTGGATTTCATGTTCACCACTGTCTACTACTCTTAAACTGGTTAGATGGTTCCCCCAATGATTTTATTTCTATCTGCTTATATGTGTTCCATAATGAAACAGGGTTTATATGTAAGGTACAGAAAGAAAAAAAAGAAAATGATAAATTAAAAAAAAATACTGTCTCATTGTTTCCTTCGCTAAATTCAAACCTGGGTAAATATTTCTTGCAATAAAAACTCCGCAGTTATGTTCTGATTACACCTACGTAACACTTTGGAAAATGTTAATTAAAACCTCATTCTTTAAATAAATAAATAGATAAATAATTAAATACATAAATGAAGTCCTTGGTTTGGAAATATTTCTAGAATTATTTCATTTGAATTTATCATTTTGACTGAGGTCTTATGGGGATTTCTTTTCACTTTTATTTAATTTCTAACATAGTTTGCTTTTTTTTCTATTTCATTTAAAGTCAGTACTCAAAAAGATAAATATCTTTGTAGTGTGTCACATGTTATCCATGGTGATAATTCACTAGTCAGAAACATGTAGCTGTTTGAAGTCTGTCCATTTCATTTGTTAAGCTGAAGAACAAATAGCATCATCAATGAAAAAAAAATCATAAGCAACAGTTTTTGGAGAAGTGATTACCATTATCATGTACTCTATGGTTCTGACCTAGCTGCTGCATGAGATATATAGTAACTATTTAATTCCATCTGGTTCTGTGAAGCTGTATTTTTCACTTTCTCCACCTATTCCCATTCTACAAAAGAAACAAGAAATAAGAAAGCATACTGTTTCACTATCAAGGAAAAGCAAAGTGGCTTTTTCTGCTGCTGCAAGTTTAATTTGTTGTATCACCATTCCTCATAGTCACTGAGAGATGTTAGTGGAACTAGGACACTGACACGTGGCTGCTTACAAGAAGCATTTTTCTGTGGCATTTTAGAAGAAAATAAAACAAGAAAGGAAGAGTTCTAGCTTCACAAGATGAAAAGCTGACATTCTACAGCTTTGAATTCCAAGAACTGAAGAAAGTGAAATGAGTAAATTTCACCCAGCAGCAGAACGTTCTGAAGAAGACTATTTTAATTCATAACAGTCAAACAATCTTAATGGATGTAAAAATATCTTTGATGAAGGAAATAGCATACCCACATTTAGTCTAGAATTATACCACTTTTCTTCTTTTAGCCACAATGTTAGTAGACCTCAGTTTAGAGTCCATCAGCTCATTCTTTAGGAAATTCAATTTGCTCAGCTACGTGTTAGGTGAAAAAAAGAGCTATGAGAGAAAGGCAAAAACAGAGAATAAAGAAGATGAGAAAAGATGTTTCCTTTTACACTGCATTCACTTTGTTAGAAACTTCTTTATTAGTAGCTGAAGAATAATGTGTAAGCATGAATGCTACCTCTCCTATCTTGACTTCTTTATTAGTTCTGGTTTTGGAGACTTTATTGCAGTGGATTGCTGTAGGATTTTAGTCACTTAAATGACATACAATTTGTTTACTGTGTTTTATGCCATCTTAACAACGGTGTCAAGCACGAGAAAAACAGACAATTTTAGATGCCAGAGTCTTTTTGTCATACCTAGCTAAGGAGAAAAATTCAATCTAATGACAACCCTTAGCCCCAAGCTAATAAAAATTTCACCTGAAGTTGTATTCTAAATGATGTGGTGAGTTGTCTTATGTTAAGTTGCATTAACTAGTTAAATAAAAAGTTTAGAAGTTCAGGCTAGATAATTACATGCAATTTTAAGGCCTTTTCTGTGTTTAAAAGACCAGAGCATAATAGGCTTTATTATACTACCAGAGGAACACAATATTTTATAAGAAGTAGGACTCTAATATAAACAACTTTGTAACTTTTCAAAGCACCCAGTAATGGTATTACATTTATACAGTTGGGCAAAGATCCTTCAGGAATATTATTTTGTCAGAACACATTTTTTACTACCATAAATAGATTATTGTTTATCTTAATTTTAAAATATTAGTTTGCTGCCACTGAAATGATTAAGCAAATTTATCAAAATCTTGCTGTGCAGAAGCAAAACAAAAGAAACATTGTCTTAATGGGATAAAAAGTCCTTTCATTCTTCACTGTAGATTTCTTTGGACAATTAAGTTCATTATGACCCCATTTGGCACTTCAGTTAGAAGTACTGGATTCTGATCAAAAGATACTGTTACATTCAATTTGCTTTCTATGTAAGATTGAAGACAAAACTAAAAATCTGCAAAATCCAGCAGCTTCTGACTAATTTTCTTCTTGGAAGTGAGCAAGTAGATCTTTCTATTTACTTACATATTCATCCTTTTTGCATTTTGCTTCCATGATCTTTTTTCTCAACTCAAGTATGTTTTCCTCTGTTAGTCCAAAATTGTTTTATTAGCTGAATTAGTGAAGTACTAATCATCCTTCTTACAAGAAATTAAAACTCTTATAATTTGTATTAAATTATTTTGTTTCTGTTGAACTAAAATGTTCAGCTCTACTGAAGATGAAAAACCATGAGCAAAGCTGCCACTACTCTTTAAATGAAAGGAGATAAATTGTGAAAAAAATAGTCATGTTTTATTAAGAAATAATATCTTTGTTAAGGATGGGGCCTCCAGTGGATTTTTCCACATTTGGGTTTGGTTTTTGTATCCCCTTCCTTTGTCTCACCTGACTGCAAGATACTGTCTCTACATCAGTTGGTCAATCTGTTTCTGTACCCACATCTGAAATGGATTAGGGAACTGAACCAGCACAAAAAACAAACCATCAGATTTTGAAAACTTGACAGTTTCCTGATCTAGTTCAGTATGTGCTTGCACAAAAAATTTTTGCTGGAAAAGTGGAAGATGCATTAGAAGAGCAAGAACAAGCAGCCAGTAGAAAATGAAAGGCTTTGGTTCCTGAAATCAGTGTTACCCCAAAGACCTTCAAGTGGAGTTGAACCATCAATACAGGCATTGCTATATTCCCT
Organism: Morus bassanus; assembly: GCA_031468815.1. Taxonomy (NCBI): domain Eukaryota; kingdom Metazoa; phylum Chordata; class Aves; order Suliformes; family Sulidae; genus Morus; species Morus bassanus. Next base: position 51,473,045 of record CM062568.1, on the reverse strand, counting down.
TTTACCTGCATTTCCTCTTAACATCTTGCTATTCCACTTTCTATTTTCATCACAAGCCCAGAGGATAATGACTTAACACTACTCTCTTTGCTAACAACCTTTTAGTTCTAAACTAAATGCACTTTTTTTTTTTAAACAGTTGAATTTACAACTCAATTTGAACTTGAAACACTTACTTCCAATCTGTAATCAGCTTGATTTTCTGCTTCTGTTTCAGATCTGGAGAGGAACTTTTGTGTTGGCAGCCAATCTATTTTTCCCACCTATCTCCATCTAATAAAATGAGAATTTCTTCCTATTTATGAATGAAAAAATCTCTTTCCAAAATTTCTATGCTCAGAGGCAGCTGAGGAGTTTCTAAAATAAAAAGTATTTCTTGTTTTGCAATTTGATAAACTCAACAGAAAGATAACATTTAGCTCTTGCTAACAGTAAATATTTAAGAAACAAGTAAAAAATATGCAAACCATCATATCCTGTATAGCTACAATTGAAATAAAGTCAATCATAAAGTTGGGACTGATTTCAGTAACTTAATTTTGTGTGTACATATATACACACACTTTAAATATAGTCACACATATATATACACACTCTAAAACATATGAGTGTATATAAGAATTATTTAAACTATATTATTTTATATGCACAATCTTTCAGAGAATGATTTTTCTTCTTTGAAGAAATGAACAATCATTGTCTTGTACAGTGAGTCCATCCTGCAAGGGTTCTATTATAAACTTTATTTTTAAACTGATGACTAGAAAATTAATTAAGACTGGCTAATATTTTTAGATATAATAATCTATCTGGTACAAAATATATTGCTTGATGAAAGTCATTTTCTCAACTTGGTGTCAGGTCTTGAGCCCTCCACACTAGTGATTTTTGCACTTATGGCTTTTGTGTGTGTGTGTGTGTGCGCGTGCACGCACCTGCATGACAACATAGAGCTTTTACTGTTCCCTAAAGCTTAGAACTGCTTCCAATTTTATAATTATGATTTATTTAAAGTAACCTATATGACTGACTCGTACAACAGAGGAGTCTAAAATTTACCCTAAAATTACAAATGTATCTTTTATTTTGTTCTGCATTTTCATTCATTAACAATAAGAAATCGTCAGAGACGCAGGAAAGTTCTGAAAAGATCTCTGTGAAGCCAATGGAACATCAGTGTTATGCTGTGGGTCATTGTGCTCCACATCTATGATAAGCCTACTCCAAATAAAATAGACTGATGTTCAATAACCTTAAACTTAAGAACCTTGTATTTAGTCCTCCTTTAATTCTGTACTTTCTGGATTAATTCCTAATGCTTTCCTGTTCACCCTTTGTGGTACTGTAACATTTGAATGGGAGGGAAAAAAAAAAGTATATCTGAAATACTTACTAGAAAAGTTACTGCCATTCTAGCAAAGCAATTTAAAAAAGTCCTAAGTAAAACTGCCTCAGGTACTTTGCTTATTATATAGTAACTGGCAGATAAATGCACAGTACAGTTCTCAGGCTCGTTCAAGTTGTAAGTCCATTCAATAGAACAGATAGGGACAAGAAGTGATTAATGCATATATTCTAATATAGTAAAAGAAATATGTTTACATGCAGAAATCCTCCATTCATTTTCTGCATTTTCTACCTACCACAGCATCCTCCCAAGCAGAGAGGTCTAATCTTAACAAAAAAACATAATTTATCAGAATAATACAAGGCAGCATAGCATTTCATAACAAAAACCTTCAAGCAACAACAACTCCTAACAGTAGTATACTTTTGTTAGGTTTTATATTCAAACATCACCTCCAAAATCTAACTGAACACTGAGAAGTAGTCTCATTAAATGCAATTTACCCGAAAGGAACGAATTATTTCCATGTCTCATTGCCTTAATTTTGTGGATTTTGTCCAGTTCATAACTCACATTTTCAAACTGCTTTTTAGTATGTTTCTAAAGAATACCACACATTTTATATGTCAGCATAGAACATTTCCTTTATGACCTACCACCTAGAGGTAAATGTATGTTTTCTTTACACTCTTGAAACAACTTTTTTTTTTTTTTTTCTCAAATGTTCATGATTATTTGTATAAATACTTGGGCACATTATTCTGTCTTTAAATTGTGTGACTAACATGAATAATGTCAGTGAATATAATAAACCGCAAGCTCCTAAAATTATTACCAAAGTTAAATTCAGATTGTCATGCTTGGTTAAAGATTAGGATAGATGAAACACAGCTTTTTGGGGAGACTATTTCACAATCAACTGTATATTTACTTACTGAAAAGTGATTCTCTATCTGAGGAGTTACAAAGAAATCTTCTGGCTAGTATATATCCACCAAAATCTAAAATATTTATATTTTCCTTATGTACACACTAGGCTTATCACATCATTTTTATAGGTTAAGTCTCTACTATTCACAAAATAATGAAAAGAAAACCATTTAACAACTCTGGGAAGTCAATTTTCACTAAGGGAGTTCAGATATTTTAGTGCTGTGTTCTCAGTCACTGTACAAAGGTCATCCCAGATGGTGCAGATGATGCACACAGCAAACAGGAAGGCAGGCAAAAAGCAGATTTGAAAATAAGAGAAATAACACCTCATTGGTAAGAGTGAGTGGTGTAAAACAGAATACCTTAAAAAATTATTATGCTAGACCATTTCATAGCAAAATGATCTCGGGGTAGACTGCTTTCTTATTTGGGCTATAGGAGATATGTTAGTTCAGAGAAGGCTTTACACAAGGGTTAGAAAGAAGGGAAATGCAGCAGCATTACTACAAGCTGGCAATGAGTAGAGATATTGGCTGAGTGGGATATCACTGGGTAATGGTCAGGGTGAAAATATAACAGCTGTGTTTTGCTTTGAATGGAGGAGGATCTGAAATGTAAATATATAAATATTACTCACTACATTTCTGTTAAACTCTAATGTGAATTATACAGGTGCCCTAGAGCCTTATAACCATCTGGGTACTATGCTAGCTTGACAGGCAATGGACAGAAACAACAGTCCTGCCAAGAAAAATAACTGAAAGCAATCTGTGTTTCACCAGCCCAAAAAAATAGCATAGCTTATTTTGCGAGCATAATTCTCAGTTCATTATAACATTCTGTTGCTTAATAATATTATCTGACTTCATGTAAAGCAACCAATTAAAGAAACTAGTTAGCAGCCCTGTGTACATCAGCTTCAGGCAGTAATTTGTCCTACAAATCACATAGAAACTAATGGAAACTGATATGTGCACAACTGCATCTCCTCCACTTATTATTGTTTCTACTCCCTGTCCCCTGTCTCTAAAGATCAGGTGCAGCATGGTCACCATTTTTATTTTCCCTTTAACTCAAATGTATCTCTTCTAAACTGTTTTCATTTTCAGGAATGGAATGTGTGCCTTAAGGCTGTCAGCTTAATTCTTGCCTGGTATAAACTGCCATAGTTACACAGCTTAGAGCTTGCTCCTCTTTCTCTTGCCTCTCTGTATATGATTATTTGCTGTTAAGACCCTTCTGTCATTTCATTTCTGCTATGATGAAACCCAAGTATCTCTTTCTGAAGGGCATGTCCTTCAATGCAAGCAGTACAAGCTCAAGTTTTTTGGGCCCTGTAATGAGGTACATCGTTATTAATTACACTTCATACAATCCTGTCTGTCTTGATCCTTATGAACATCCAGGAAAATTAGGTCCCTGCCTAAAAATAATATTTAAACATAAGTCTTACAGATATTTCAGAAAAGCATATCTGTCTTTATAGAGGGGACAGAGGCAGCCCACTGAAAAGACAATGACCAGACATATTTTAGAACCACAGCTAATTCCACCATGTACAAATAAAAGCATTTCATTTTTCTTGGAGACTATTTAAATAAAAAAATCTGAACCTTGGAAATTTAATAGCAAATGTGTACATTTTCAGGGTCCCCTTTGACTTTTTTTAGCATTTTCACTGCAAGGTTTCGTCATGCTTCAACAGGAATTTTGGGTCCTAAAAATTTGAGAGTATCTCTGCATTGTATAATAAAGTCCCCTCAGTCCTGCTAAATTAAGTCAATATGAATTATTCCAGTTCATTCTGTAGATCAAGCCTAAGGCTGTTTACTCATGTCTCTGAAAATTAGATGCAATTTATAACAATGCCATTCTTTTTATCTTGCCAAAGTTCCTTCTTTATATCCACTGCATTCTACTTTGTATCTTGCTTCCCAATATTAGCACACCATTACTTTCCCTTTCTGCATGCAGTTCACTTGGAGTGAAAAGCAGAGCACCTGGAAAGAATGAAACAAACGTGTTCTGACAGCTGGAGCAGCACAAATGTGCAGAATAAAGAAATGGAAGTTTTAGAGTCCACGTAATGCGGTTAATATATAATGAATACCATGATGACAAAGTGTAGACCTGTTCTAAAACTTCCTTTTTAAAGGTGCATAATGGCATTACCTTTTCATACCTGAAATAGCAAAAGGGAAACTGTGTTGATTTCACTGCTGGATGGATACAGTACATTTTCCAATTCTATCTTCTGCAGTTCATGTTCTAGTCATGGTTTGATGGATTCTATTCATCTTTCCAGTAGGTAGTTTTCTCTACTTTGTCTACCATCGTATCTCTTGTCTGACTTCACTTTGCAAGACTATCTACTGCATTATCTTTTCTCCATCCTATTGGCAGCCTGAATGTTATATTCCTGTAGGATTTTTTTATTTGTTGCCTTTATTTTTCTTTTTTTTTCCCATATTTAATTTTTTATTACCATCTTTTATTATTTCCTGTTTGATGACAGAATGCAGTCAGCAAGATTCCAGTTGCGTTTTCTTGGGTTTCTAAGCATATGTACAGCTGCCACTGGATGATGCACGTTATACCAGGAAGCAGTAGTTTTCTCAGATTTCCCCTCATTCTTATCTCTTCTTCTCTCAATATTTATACACTTTTAGACATGTCTGATGCAAGTCCCATTTGGTTGAGGCTATATAACTTCTGTATTACTAGATACGAACCAGTTTTTACACATATTAGATAGTCACAACACTGTAGACTTATATAGCTTATTGTTGTGGTTTAGCTCCAGTCAGCAACGAAGCACCACACAGCCGCTCGCTCACTCCCCCCACCCTTGTGGGATGGGGGAGAGAATCGGAAGGGCCAAAGTAAGAAAACTCATGGGTTGAGAGAAGAACAGTTTAATAATTAGAATAAAATAGCAATAATACTAATATAATGAAAAGGAAAATAATGAGCGAGAGAGAGATGAAACAGTAGAAGGAGAGGAAAAAAAGGAAAAAACCAAAACTAAACAACAAGTGCTGCAACCGCTCACCACCTGCCGACCGACGCTGCCGGTCCCCGAGCTGCAATCGCTGCCTCCCCCAGCCAACTCCCCCCAGTTAACATACTGGGCATGACGTCACATGATATGGAATACCCTTTGGCCAATTCGAATCAGCTCTCCTGGTTGTATCCCCTCCCCTCCCGGTTTCTTGTGCACCTGGCAGAGCATGGGAAGCTAGAAAGTCCTTGACTAGTGTAAACACTACCCAGCAACAACTAAAACACCAGGGTGTTATCAACATTATTTACATACCAAGTCTAAAACACAGCACTATGCTAGCTACAGTGAAGAAAATCAACTACCCCAGCTAAAACCATGACAGTATCCACCCCTTATTCCATACCATTTACGTCATGCTCAGGTCTCATACTATCCAATATGACCTCAATAACCACCACCCGCCTCCCCATCCCTTGATGACATACGTAGATATCATTTATCATTCCCGTAGTCTATGGACCATCCCTGTAGAACATCTGTAGAGGGTCCACACATGTCCATTGAGTTCATTCAGTCCATAACTTTGGGCTCCATCTATCGTAACAGTCTTTCAAGGCTGGAGAGATGGTCTGTGTGGTGTTGGATTGTTGCATGCTGAAGCCAGTCTCTGTTCCACCAACGCTACACTTTGCTTGCTTCAATCAAAGTTCATTCTTCATTAATTTTGGAAATTCTTACTATGATACCATCGATACGGCATATAGCAACCATAGGAGTGATGACATACAATATCATATAGCAATTAACAGCATACCGTTCAGTTCATTGGCTATTTTCACCCAAAATCAAATCCCCTTGAGGCACACATCGAACTCCTCCATCCTCCCGCATCACCCACCAAGTGCACCCAGGTCCTCGAGCAAAAGCAATCCCACGAATGGGTTTGCCTTTGCCTGAGACAGGAATAACCCAGACGGTTTTCCCCAGCATATTTTTTACATGCACTACAGGGACTTTACCCCCTTCCACAGTACGTAAGAGTTCTGACTGGGCAGGCCCAGCTCGATTGGCAGATCCCCTAGTATTGACTAACCAGGTGGCTTTTGCTAAATGTGTATCCCAGTGTTTAAATGTCCCATCCCCCCCATTGCTCTCAGTGTAGTCTTTAACAGTCCATTGTATCGTTCAATTTTCCCAGAGGCTGGTGCATGATAGGGGATGTGATACACCCACTCAATGCCATGCTCTTTGGCCCAGGTGTCTATGAGGTTGTTTCAGAAATGAGTCCCGTTGTCTGACTCAATTCTTTCTGGGGGTGCCATGTTGCCATAAGACTTGTTTTTCAAGGCCGAGGATAGTGTTCCGGGCGGTGGCATGGGGCACGGGATATGTTTCCAGCCATCCGGTGGTTGCTTCCACCATTGTAAGCACATGGTGTTTGCCTTGGTGGGTTTGTGGCAGTGTGATATAATCAATCTGCCAGGCCTCCCCATATTTATACTTCAGCCATCGTCCTCCATACCACAGAGGTTTTACCCGCTTGGCTTGCTTGATTGCAGCGCATGTTTCACATTCATGGATGACCTGTGCAATAGTGTCCATGGTCAAGTCCACCCCTCGGTCACGAGCCCATCTGTATGTTGCATCTCTTCCTTGATGGCCTGAAGGTGTCATGGGCCCACCGAGCTATAAATAGTTCACCTTTATGTTGCCAGTCTAGATCTACTTGAGCCACTTCAATCTTAGCAGCCTGATCCACCTGCTGGTTGTTCTGATGTTCTTCAGTGGCCCGACTCTTGGGGACATGAGCACCCACATGACGTACCTTCACAACCAGGTTCTCCACCCGGGCAGCAATATCTTGCCACAATGCAGCAGCCCAGATGGGTTTGCCTCTGCGCTGCCAGTTGTTCTGCTTCCACTGCTGTAACCACCCCCACAGGGCATTTGCCACCATCCATGAGTCAGTATAAAGATAGAGCACTGGCCATTTTTCTCGTTCAGCAATGTCTAAAGCCAGCTGGATGGCCTTTACTTCTGCAAACTGACTTGATTCACCTTCTCCTTCAGCAGTTTCTGCGACTTGCCGTATAGGACTCCATACAGCAGCCTTCCATCTCCGATGCTTTCCCACCAGACAACAAGACCCATCAGTGAACAGGGCATATTGCTTCTCATTTTCTGGCAGTTTGTTATACAGTGGGGCCTCTTCAGCACGTGTCACCTCCTCCTCTGGTGATATTCCAAAATCTTTGCCTTCTGGCCAGTCCATGATCACTTCCAAGATTCCTGGGTGACTGCGGTTTCCTATTCGAGCCCGTTGGCTGATCAGTGTGACCCACTTACTCCATGTAGCATCAGTTGCGTGATGTGTAGAGGGGACCCTCCCTTTGAACATCCAGCCCAGCACCGGCAGTCGAGGTGCCAGGAGGAGCTGTGCTTCAGTACCGATCACTTCTGAAGCAGCTCGAACCCCTTCATATGCTGCCAATATCTCTTTTTCAGTTGGAGTGTAGCGTGCTTCGGACCCTCTGTATCCCCAACTCCAGAACCCTAGGGGCCGACCTCGGGTCTCCCCTGGTGCTTTCTGCCAGAGGCTCCAGGTAGGGCCATTCTCCCCGGCTACAGTGTAGAGCACGTTTTTTACGTCTTGTCCTGCCTGGACTGGCCCAAGGGCTACTGCATGAACTATCTCCTGCTTTATCTGTTCAAAGGCCTGTCGTTGCTCAGGGCCCCATTTGAAATCGTTCTTCTTCCGGGTCACTTGATAGAGAGAGCTTACAATCAGACTGTAATTTGGAATATGCATTCTCCAAAAACCCACAACGCCTAAAAAAGCTTGTGTTTCCTTTTTGCTAGTTGGTGGAGACATGGCGGTTATTTTGTTGATCACATCCATTGGGATCTGCCAACGTCCATCTTGCCATTTTATTCCCAAGAACTGAATCTCCTGTGCAGGTCCCTTCACTTTACTTTGTTTTATGGCAAAACCAGCCTTCAGAAGGATTTGGACTATTTTCTTCCCTTTCTCGAAAACATCTTCTGCTGTGTTGCCCCACACGATGATGTCATCAATGTACTGAAGGTGTTCCGGAGCTCCACCCTGTTCCAGTGCAGTATGGATCAGTCCATGGCAAATGGTAGGGCTGTGTTTCCACCCCTGGGGCAGTTGATTCCAGGTGTACTGGACACCCCTCCAAGTGAAAGCAAACTGTGGCCTGCACTCTGCTGCCAAAGGGATTGAGAAGAATGCATTAGCAATATCAATTGTGGCATACCACTTGGCTGCCTTTGACTCCAGTTCATATTGAAGTTCTAGCATGTCCGGCACGGCAGCACTTAGTGGCGGAGTGACTTCATTCAGGCCACGATAGTCTACTGTTAGTCTCCACTCTCCATTAGACTTCCGCACTGGCCATATGGGACTGTTAAAGGGTGAACGGGTCTTACTGATCACTCCTTGGCTCTCCAGTCACCGAATGAGCTCATGGATGGGAATCAGGGAGTCTCGGTTGGTGCGGTATTGCCACCAGTGCACTGTTGTGGTGGCAATTGGCACCTGTTGTTCTTTGACCTTCAGCAACCCCACAACAGAAGGGTCCTTTGAGAGACCGGGCAAAGTAGACAGCTGTTTAATTCCCTCTGCCTCCAAGGCAGCTATACCAAAAGCCCACCTGTACCCTTTTGGGTCCTTGAAATACCCTCTCCTGAGGTAGTCTCTGCCAAGGATGCACGGAGCCTCTGGGCCAGTCACAATGGGGTGCTTTTGCCACTCATTCCTGGTTAGGCTCACTTCAGCCTCCAATAGAGTTAGCTCTTGGGATCCCCCTGTCACTCCAGCAATACAAATGGGTTCTGCCCCTACATAGTTTGATGGCATTAGGGTGCACTGTGCACCGGTGTCCACTAGAGCCTTATACTCCTGTGGGTCAGATGTGCCAGGCCATCGGATCCACACAGTCCAGTAAACCCGGTTGTCCCTTTCCTCCACCTGGCTGGAGGCAGGGCCCCTCTAATTCCAATTGCGGATTTCCCAATCCACTTCTTGTGAATGGGAATCAGAAGTCTCTCTGTTAAGATCACAGATAGAATCAGCGCTTCTACTCCTCTGTCTGGGGAACTGTTTACTGGAAACTGGAGCAGCAACTCTCCTGGAGGTCCCCCCTTGGGTGATTGTTTTTCCTTGCAACTCACGTACCCATGCCTCCAGGGTCGATGTAGGTTTTCCATCCCACTGCCTCATGTCCTCTCCATGGTCACGCAGGTAAAACCATAGGGTGCCCCGTGGTGTGTATCTTCTCTCCTGAGCAGAAGGACGCTTACTCCTAATGGCCGAGATACTGGTCCGTACAGGTAGGGAGTAGGACATATCTTCTTTGAATTGCTGGAACTCCCGGGACAACAATTTCTCCACAACTGAGATGAGGGAGGAAGAGACATGTGCTTCATAATCCCGGAGTTTATCAATCACATCCCCTACCGTTGGTGCCTCTTCATCTTTCCAGGACATTACTGCCAGGGAATTTACATGGGATGATGGTGCGCTCCATACAAACTTCCGCCACATGGGTCGTGTGCACTGGGCTTCATCTGGATCTTTGGATGACTGTTCACTACCCAGGTCACCATAAATCACCTCAAGCACAGCTAATTCTCTCAGGTACTGGATACCTTTCTCCATGGGGGTCCATTTTCCTGGGTGATATAGAACATCTTCCTTGAAGGGATACCTTTCTTTCACAGCAGACACGAGTCGCCTCCAGAGGCTGAGGCCTTGTGTCCCTTTTCCAATTGCTTTGTTAATGCCCCCATCCCTAGAAAGGGATCCCAGTTGTTTGGCTTCCTTACCCTCTAATTCCAGGCTACTGGCCCCGTTATCCCAGCATCGGAGCAGCCAGGTGACAACATGCTCACCTACATGACAGCCGAAATCTTTTCGTATATCTCACAGCTCACTTAAGGATAGGGATCGGGTAGTTTCCATCTCTTGTACAAGTTCTTCCTCTTCCTTCTCCTCTCTTAGTAACGGCACTACTTCTCCATCATCCTTTTCTAAACGAGTTGACTTTCTCTTTGAAGATTTCTTCTTTTGTATAGGGGCAACTGATACTGGCACGGGTTGATTCTCTGATTCAGCTTCAGTGTCCGTCATGGGTGTTTGAGCGGTCACAGTGCCTGTCGTCGGGCTTGGAGTAGCTGCAGCGCCTGTTGTGGGTGTTTGAGGGGCCACAGTGCTTGTCGTTGGGCTTGGAGCTGCTGCAGTGCCTGTTGTGGGGGTTTGAGGGGCCACAGTGCTTGTCGTTGGGCTTGGAGTAGCCGCAGGGCCTGTCGTTTTCCCTTGGGGGTACTGAATACTGTTGAATAGGGCTCGGTAGGCATGGGCCAGGCCCCAACACATTGCAGTGATTTGTATCTCTCTGGAATTGCTAGGGTGACAGCATACTTCCTCCAAATATTCTACTAATTTTTCAGGATTCTGCACTTGTTCAGGGGTGAAGTCCCAAAACACTGGGGGTGCCCACCGTCTCAGGCATTTGCCCATACTATCCCACATACCCTGCCACCCATAATTATCGAGCCTTGGGGCAGATCTCTGGATGATATTCTTGAATTGCTTATTAACCTTAGACAAAACCGAAACAATCTGCCATAGGAATATCAACAGATGTATCTTAACTACCCAAGGATGTTCAAGAGACTGAAAAGTTGTTGTAATGAAGGAGGAGACATTACAGAAGACGGTAGCTAAGGTGCCATTCTGTATTTCCTCCATAAAGAACCTCTCAGAAGAGGAGGTATAATTGCTAATTGTCTCCATGAGGTGGTAGCCAAAGTACAGTAACGGCTTCCATGCAAGGCCCAAATAACCGATAAAACTCAAGGCCAGTGTTTTAATAACAAATCTCCTAGGCAAAACATCTCTAACCACTGCAAAGCACAGCAAACTACAAAACCCAATGCCAATCTTTAACATGTACTTCAAAATCAGCATGGTGTAGGTCTGACTACTAATATCGAGAACAGATGAATCAATGCTGTGACCAGCAACTGTTATTATCTCAAACCCTTCGTGCCTCACGTTGGGCACCAAAACGACTGTTTTGGTTTAGTCCCGGTCAGCAACTAAGCACCACACAGCCACTCGCTCACTCCCCCCACCCTTGTGGGATGGGGGAGAGAATCAGAAGGGCCAAAGTAAGAAAACTCATGGGTTGAGATAAGAACAGTTTAATAATTAGAATAAAATAGCAATAATACTAATATAATGAAAAGGAAAATAATGAGCGAGAGAGAGATGAAACACTGGAAGAAGAGGGAAAAAAAAAAAAGGAAAAAACCAAAACTAAACAACAAGTGCTGCAACCGCTCACCACCTGCCGACCGACACTGCCAGTCCCCGAGCCGCAATCGCTGCCTCCCCCAGACAATTCCCCCCAGTTAACATACTGGGCATGACGTCACGTGATATGGAATACCCTTTGGCCAATTCGAATAAGCTCTCCTGGTTGTATCCCCTCCCCTCCCGTCTTCTTGTGCACCTGGCAGAGCATGGGAAGCTAGAAAGTCCTTGACTAGTGTAAATACTACCCAGCAACAACTAAAACACCAGGGTGTTATCAACATTATTTACATACCAAGTCTAAAACACAGCACTATACTAGCTACAGTGAAGAAAATCAACTATCCCAGCTAAAACCGTGACACTTATAAACAAGTGACTTAAATGTCCCTTCTTATTAGCACTATAGAGGATCATTCAGTAGATTTGCTGTAAGTATTGCAACATGTCTGCAACAGCACAGCTGATGCAAGTGTTTTGATTTGAGGATTAAACTAATTTGCTGAAAATACAATTAAATTGCAATAGGCAGTTGAGCCAAGTCATAACTGGAGACCTGAAGTTACAGTCAATTATGTACAATTCAGAACTGAAATATTGAATAAATCAATGTAGATAAACAGAATATTGCTAAGTAGAAACAACATTCTAAATACCAAGACTTCTAAAGACATGTATAAAGAGGGTTATATTATGATTCTTTCTAATATCTGTCTGATGGCCCCCTTACCTTGGTTTTAAATAATTTTAAATCTGCTTTAAAAATTGGTGGTTGAAAGTAATGAGCAGCTTCTCAGAGGGTTTACTGATTAGATATCTCTACTGACAAAAGTATCTCTACTGGTAGTGCAGTATTATTTGCAAGTTCCATCAAAAATCACGTCCAAACCAAACATTATATCAATATATAGGATGACGCTTTCTCTTAAAGATTTTAGAGAGTCTTTTTAAAGAGCTACTAACTTCCTCAAGCTTAGCAGCCTGAGAAATGTGATACCTTACCTTATATTCATTCAGAGCAAATATCCAAATTATATATTCTGTATCATCTGTTGAAACAGCCTGTCTTTCTCCACCAGCTCTGAAGAGAAGCTAAACTGCCAAGTGAAAGTCTGAACTTAGATGATATTTACTTTCTCTCATTTGATGAGGTGTTGCTATTGAAAGCAGGATTGAAATATGCTTGGGAATCTTGTACAGCCATGAGAGTGTTTATGATATAGATCATATGAATATATTAAGAGCAATTTGTGCACATTAGCTCACAGAAAACCCACACAAAATCAAACTCTCCAAGCTGTACCAAATCACTCTTTCAGCCACTCAGCCCTATGGTCTGTCCTCCATGAGACTGCAGTCATTTCATACAAAATCTAAACACAATGGAGTCTTTCATATTTAGACACAGTGATGCTCTGAATAAAATCAGGTCTGTAATGGGAAAACAATATATTTTGTTAGACCAACTTACCTGGGAATTATTGACACATTTTCAGATATGCTAGATTTTTTTCCAAGTTATAGTATTACTTCCTGGTCTGAAGACAATCAGACCTTAATCAAACCAATTTCCAGAGCTGATTATGTCTCAGAAATACTGGGCTGTGCAAAGACTCCCCTTCATTTAATCTACTGAGCCATTAGCTCAAGTGTCGTAGATGATTTAATTGCTGTGGGAAAGAAGTAGCATGTGGCCGGAGAACAGAAACACTAAAACAAATAAAAAACCCCTCAGAAAACCCTTATTAATCAATTCACCAATTATTCAGATAGAACTGTCAAGGAGTCATGTAAAATGACCACTCAGAAAGGTAAAACTAGATCAATGCTATGCTGGTTTTCTAAACAAATACATGAAACCCTTCAAGGCTTTAATGTATTAAAATTTTACCTGAAATCAACCAGTAGATAGTGAGAAAAGCAGATGACAGAAGTAATGCATTTCCTATGTGAAGTTCCTTTTAAGGCAGAAACTGTTAGATTCTGCACTGTGAGATTTTGGGTTTTTGTTTAGTGTAGGGGGGGGCATACCCCAATGACTTCAATTAAATTCCTCTCTGAAAAGGGTGTGAGGCTGTGTCTCTGCATGTGTCTGTAAAGATGGCTGGCTCAGTGTGGTGCTTTTCACTGGAGTAAAATAAACTTTGAGACCAGGGAGAAACTGCTACCTAAAATTTTTATTTCTTATACCTACATCTGCCTTTTGACTTTTTTTTCTCTCTTTTATCTCTAATACAAATTTTATAAACATGATGTAGTGTACTTCCTTGACTGAGGACATGATCTTTATTTTACTGAAATTAACTTTGAGATTTTTTTATACTGTAGAAATGGATATTTATGTTTCTCATGGACACAGGTTTCCTACTATCTGCAGATTTGGAAGGGAATATCCTAAACTAGTAATGAAAATTTACTTCTAGTGCACTGTTTCTCAGCTCTTTTATCAAAAACATGACAACAGTGGATCACAAAAGATAATTGGGTTTCAAAAATACTGAGAAAACTAAAACAAAAAGCAAGCAAAGAAAACCTCAACCCTTATGTTTTCATTGCATTTTATTCTTCTAATTCAACTAGTCTTTGCCAGCTTCTTGAAATATATGAAAAATTATCTGAGCTTATTAACAATATATTTTTGCTTTCATAGTAAATATAATTTAGTAATTGTTTTCTTCAACTAATAGATCACCACCTCGGAATGGCTGAGAATCATTCATCTAGAAAATCATCAGTGACCCTATACATTTGGTTTGTGACATTTGTTTACATAAAATAATTTTGTACACCAACTGTGTAATTCTGTAACAAATTATTCCATTTTAGCAGAGAATCACAGAAGTTGTTTGAATGCTTTTTAATAAAGAAGCTTATTCAAGTTTGGCTTTGAAGGTTCAGATTATAAACAATATTAATGACTCTCTTCTTTTATCCTTCTTTTATACGTTTAAGGAAAACTGCTGTCTGGGAAATAATGTCAGGTTTCAAGATGAAAATGCATTTCAAGATTGTTTGAATGATCTTACCATAAGTAGACATGGCTTATTTTGTAACTTTGCTTGCTTAGGATTCACCAGGCCTTACTGGAAGCAAGCCTCTAGGAAACAGAAGGTGAGAGATCTCTTCCTCCACCACCCATCAGTAAGAGTGTGTTTATCTTTTAATTTCAGAAATCGAATATTTAAAGCGGGACTTATCATTTTTTAAAACATATAAAGTATGAACAAGACTTGCTTTTGGCAAGGAACACTTCTCTTTTCCCTTGCTTGCCTTCCCTTCCTTTCCTTTCTCCTCAGATTCTTTGTTATAGTCCAAAGAGAATAAAAAAGGGCTGAAATGCTTTTTTCTTTAGTTCTTTAAATATAATGTGGGCTACTTGAGCTTGAACTGTAGGCTTCAGCTGTGACTTATGTTGTTCTGGAATACCAAGGTTCAGAGTGGTTCATACAGTCCTTCTTGGAGCTTTATTTTATGCTTCTTCTAAAAGTTATCTCTGAATTATGAATAAGCCTAAGAAAAAGCAAAACAAAGCAATGTTTCCATTATGAATGAAGCTCAAGTATGGATAATGGCAAAACAGCCTTATGGGAAAAAAAAAAGTGCTGCTATTGTGATTGACTTCTGCAGTAGTGATATACACTCAGAAGCTAAAAAAAAGAAAAAGATCCCAAAACAGCTGAGTTTTCTCAGTGTTATAACTTTATGCATATATATGAGTACAATGCTCTCATGGTTACATAAAATTGGTGTTTAAGTTGTTAATGCTAGTAAAATAATTGTTTTTATTACAGAGATAATTTTATGTAATTGATAGCAATTTCTAACACATTCTAATTGATTTATTTTCTTAGGAATGTAGTTGTAGACATCCTGCTTTAAAATTCCTTTATGGAATGATTAAATGCAGTAAGTAATTTCCTTAAGTGTGTGTTAGTTTTAAGAAATGTAATCTGACTTAAGTGAAGTGATATTTTTACTTAGTAATTTTCTTCTTTGGGTGAGATACCATTTTGAACAATGTTGATGTTGAAGTAGTTCTTGCTGTATTAAAGGACAGCTTAAGAACAAGGAAGTAGATTAAGATCTTAGACAGGAGTAGGTATTTAAGGTACTGACTGGTTGAACTTCTAAAATACATTTTCAACTTCAAACATTTCCTTCTATTTTTCCCATTGATTATTCCTGCAGCAATATCCTCCAAAAGACCCTAGAGGGAAATATTTCCTAGCTTCGAAAGCAGTTCTGACTCCAAGATCCAGCATTATATTGACTACAAGAAAATGGCATAGTTGCTCTGGGTTAAGCCAGCAATAACCATTTTTAGATTCAGTTCAGATCTTTAAATTTCTCCAAGCCAGAAAAAAGAAATAGCACTGTCCAATTAAAGTTTCTTCTACCTTAAGGGAGAAAACATTTATTTTCCTTCCAGAGCAGGTACTATCGTCACAGTAATTTTGAAGATATGAATTTCAGCATGTATCATCAACCATAGAAGGCAAGCTTGAAGCTGAGCATTCACCAACACATGGATGTCACCTTGTTTTATGAATAGTTTTATAGAAAGATTTGTAAAGTCTTCAAATGAACAAGTCAGTATAATTAAGGAGAGTTTTAATGCTAGAAACATAGCACAAGCTATGTTCCTCATTTCCTAAAAATTCCTTATTTCTTAAAAAAAAAGAAAAAAAGAAAAAAAAAAAAAGCTTAGTAAAGATATTTATAGATACCAGAACCAGATAGGTATTCTTATGTAGAAAAGTTAAAACAAGTTAAAATATTGTCTTTTTGTTTAAGGTAACAACAGTTGTTTCAATTTGAGGGTTGTTGGGTTTTTTCCCATGATTTTTATGACAGCCTAGTTTGGAGTGCAGTTAATAGAAAGATAGGATTCTTCACTGCCATGAATGTTACTGTATATTAAAAGGCAGGAAAATAGTACGCACAAATGTTAGTGCAGCCTTCCCCTTTTACACTTAGTAGCTCGTGGGGAAATAGCACAAGGTGTCTTTCCTCACCCACATTGCTGTGAATGACTTCACTACTTCCCTTAGAGATAATCTTTTTTTCTCAACAGCTGTTTTTAAGCTTTTATTGGTTTTTGGATTTGGATACTGTGCTACTGATAGAGTTTGTGGAATCTGATGGGTGAAAAATAAAGTTGGTTGGACAGGTGACAAGTTTATTAACGTCCTATAAGAACATTCAATTCCAGAAAAATTGAAGTTGCTGCTCAACCAGGATCTGTTTTTTTTGGGTTTTTTTTGTTTTGTTTTGTTTTTTTTTTTTTCTTTTGGTCTAGAGAAAAGCTAACAAAATACAAAGTATCAAAGATCCAAAATGCCTGGGCTTGGGTCTCCTGAATGAAACAGTCCTGTTGAAGTGTTAAAGAAAAAAAAACAACCAAACAAACAAAACAACAAACCACCTCTTCAAATTGTGTTATATTGCCATGTTTTTATAAAACATTTTACTAAACAATACTTTAGAAATTCATTGAAGTGATTGGGAAAAAAAAATAAAATAAATCAAGGACTAATCAATTATTTTTTTTTAACAAAAAACATTTGTTCTTCACATCTATCTACCAGAGGTAAACATGGTCTGGCATTTGAAAATCTGAATGTTGCCACTATAATTCTACTGCTGGAAGCTTCATTTCTTATGTTATACATGTAATATATCTTCCAGACCAGTGATTTCTCCTCCTGCTCTTTCCTTCTAAAATCCGTTCTGCACACTAGGAAATGAATGAATAAAACATAAGATGCCTTTATCTTTTCCCAAATGGGGACTCACTTCTTTAAAATTAACGTATTAGGAACCATATATATTTCAACTGAGTTGAATTTAAGGGAAAACCAAAATGTAATGATTCAATAACTTCGAAAACATTGTCTTTGTTTTAGAAGAGCAAGAACCTGGTATTCTTAATGTGGCATTATTTTTATTTTTTTTCTTAAGGGTTCAAATACCTCTTCTGATGAATACCTTAGCTCTGTAAGGTGTTTTTTGAGTATCCCAGTTCTAACTATAATTAATTAGATGGGCAACATCTTGGCTAGTAAGTGATACTTTAATTCTATATTCTTCTATGTCTCTGGAGCCATAAGATACATGCTTGAGAAGAGAGGAAGACTTATGAAGCCCAAACAATTTTCTGCTGAAAAATACATGTAGCAAAAATTATTTCTAAACTGTTTCTTCTGATTTATTTCTTTTATTTCTACAACAGTTTTCTTCACCATCCTTCAAGGAGGTTAATTGATTTCAATGGGATTCATACAGTTAAAATGTACTGATCTCTTTTGAATACTTATCTATTAATAGCTATGTTAGGAATGCCTTAAGACAAATGGGTTTTTATTACAGAAATAGTCACACAGTATTAAAGAATATGAAGATCTCATCATTTTTTAATTCAGTACACTATAGATATAACTTCAGGAGTATTTACTCTCAAAATATATGTTGGGTTTTGCATGATATAAGTAACACAAAATCAGCCATAAAAAATCAGGTCAAAAGCCAGAAAGTCTTGCATCCTGTCTCATATCACTATTACTGGCTGTTTCATCACTATTTAAAGCCTTCCAGGATGAGAAGTTATGCCTGAATTTTTTTTACTGTCCTAATAAGGTATATTTCATGAATTTCTCTAATGCATTTTTAAACATTTATCTTTTTATCCTTTGGCAAAATTAGTTTCCACTATATCTTTTTCAATATGTTAAAAGCACTTCCTTGAGCATGTCATTTGTGCCTAGCAATTTCCCCATTAGGTGAGTTAGGGGTTCCTGAATTTAGTACATGAAAAATAGGAAAAGATGTATTTGCTTTGTAGCTTCTCAATGCAATTCCTCATTTAATATCCTCTGTTTAAGCCTATCCATAGTGTATATTCCCAACTGAAGAGCTCTGAACTGCTCTGTTTCTCCTGGTCATGGAAGATTTCCATACCCCTGAGACTCTTTTCCCCTTCTTTACACATTTTCTTTGTATTATCTTTACAATGACATGATAATAAACCTATTCCATAGTCAAGATGTGGGCACATACTGATTGATGAAAACACATTATGATACTTTCTGGTTTGCTCTCCACTCTTTTTCCTAACAATTGCCAATATTGTCTTTACATCTTTTAAACAAGGATGGGTATTGATTCTTAAAGACTGAAAAGTTTTCTGTTTTCCCTGAGTATTAATAATTAATTATAGGATTTTTGTGGTTTAATTGCTTCCAGTCTCTCCCATACACATTACTTAGAACTTGAATTTGGTTAACTCATTTTAATGTCCCATGTTGCTAGATAATCTACACATCTACGTGATCCACATAGGTTTCACTGTACCAGTTAATATCTGTAGTGTTTGCTGCCTCAGTATTACAGAATCACAGAATCTCAGAATCACAGAATGGCAGGGGTTGGAAGGGACCTCTGGAGATCATCTTGTCCAACCTTGCTTGAGCAGGTACACCTACAGCAGGGTGCACAGGACTGTGTCCAGGCAGGTTTTGAATGTTTCCAGGGAAAGAGACTCCACAACCTCTCTGGGCAACCTCTTTCAGTCCTGTGTCACCCTCAAAGTAAAGAAGTTTTTTCTCATATTCAGGTGCAACTTCCTGTGTTCCAATTTGTCCCCATTGCCCCCTGTCCTGTTGTTGGGCACCACTGAAAAGAGTCTGGCCCCATCCTCTTGACATCCACCCTTCAGATATTTATAAGTATTGACAAGACATCCCCTAAGTCTTCTGTTCTCCAGGCTGCACAGACCCAGGTTTCTCAGCCTTTCCTCATAAGAGATATGCTCCAGTCACCTGATCATCTTAGTAGCTCTCCACTGGACTCTATCTAGTCATTCCCTGTCTTGCTTGAACTGGGGAGCCCTGAACTGAACACAGTCCTCCAGATGTGGCCTCACTAGAGCAGAGTAGAGGGGAAGGATAAACTCCCTCGACCTGCTGGCCACACTCCTGTTAATGCAGCCCAGGATACCATCGGCCTTCTTGGCTGCAAGGGCACAGTGCTGGCTCAGGGTCACCTTGCCGCCCACCAGCACTCCCAGGTCCTTCTCATTAGAGCTGCTTTCCAGCAGGTCAACCCCCAACCTGTACTGGTGCATGGGGTTGTTCCTCCCCAGGTGCAAGACCTTACTCTTTCTCTTGTTGAATTTCATGAGGTTCCCCTCGGCCCAGCTCTCCAGCCTGTCCAGGTCTCTCTGAATGGCAGCACAGCCTTCTGGTGTATCAGCCACTCCTCCCAGTTTTGTACCATCAGCAAACCTGTTGAGGGTACACTCTGTCCCTTCGTCCAGGTCATTGATGAATATATTGAACAGGACTGGACCCAATACAGACCCCTGGGGAACACCGCTAGTTACAGGCCTCCAACCAGACTCTGCCCCATTGATCACAACCCTCTGAGCTCTGCCGGTCAGCCAGTTCTCAAGCCACCTCACTGTCTACTCATCTAACCCACAGTTCTTAAGCTTATCTGTGAGGATGTTATGGGAGACAGTGTCAAAAGCCTTTCTCCTTTAAAAAAAAAAAAAAAAAAATCTTTAATAAGCCTAATAATCCCCTTTCAAAGAAATTATGAATAAGCAGATTCACTGATGCAGGTACAGGTTCACTGATAATTTTCCTCCACTGTGAAGCTATGAAAAAGTCTTCATTTGACAAAGGCCATGTTATTCTCCAGTTTGTTCTGCCTGTTGGGACACTACATCTTCAAAAATTGTTCTGGTGTGTAGTTCCCTGATTGCTATTGTTACCACTTATGCAAATGAATTTGACTTTTGTGGAATTATATTACCTTCAGTGACTACGCTTTTATCTTAAGTCTCTTAAATAGCCCACAATGTTTAAGTCCATAGTATTTATAGGTTTTTGTGTGGATAAGGATGCCTAAATGTATTTAACTTCATGTTTTCACTGAACAAAGTTAATAAAGTCATCCTCAACAAATCCAAGTGCAAGCAACTAATAATCCTTGAATCAAGAAACATCTAGGTAAAGATGACTGGTGTTTGTCCAATTTGTGATAATGTCAGGCTTAAAAGCAGAAAATTTTCTTAACAATTGAATGCTGATTGGTATACCTATCAACATAATGATTTTGATCTGTATTATCTATTGTCCTTAAACCTTGATCAAGGTGAAGGTTCCACTGCAGTCGGCAGCCCGAAAGCACAGAAAGCAGTAATTATTCCCAAAGGCTTAATTATCCCCAAAGGCTTGATAATCCCCAATCCTAGAAATGCTTACAAATTACCTTAATTGAAAAACTGTTTGCAATTCCTGCAAAATTAATGAAGCTGATCTCATACATAAATGTTATCAATTTGTTGGTCTAAAGAGATAGAAAAGAGAAAAATAAGTCAAGAAGAGGATCAAATACAGTAGTCCTCCTTTTGCAAGCATAGAACTGATGCTAAATGCAATTCTTTTGACTGTACAAGTCACAGTGTCCATGCATAAACTGGAAAAAGGATCTAGAAACCCTCATTCTGAAATCAACCTTAATTTCCATGTAGTTTGAGATTTCCTCTTTTTAATCAAGTGTTTTATCTATAAGTGAGAGTTGTAGAGTAGGTATTTCAGCTCAATTCAAGTCTACTTCAGTTTATAGTTTAGAGATTATTTATGTTTCACTTAATACTTTGGACTAGAACTGGAAAATAAAGTGATCTGATTTATAATCTGTCATGAGTCAACTAGAGTGCTTATGCTCTGAAAGTAATGATTTTCATGGAGAGTTTAGTACAGGTACTGGCAGAATTTATAAATACCTTGAAATGATAATTAATTTGTTTGAATCAGACAGTTCTAGCATGCCATTTGTGTTAGGTAGTAATTAAAATGTTTATGAGTTCTATTACTTTTCTAGTAAGATCGCCTGAGACTGAAATTTTGTGAGCAGTCTCAGTTTAAACATCAGATTATCTCAACATATCTCATATCTGATTTGTACTTTTCCATGCTTTAAAAACTTAAGTTTATAGTAATTTTCATCTTTTTGGGGATTAATGTCTGTTGTGGTTTAGCCCCAGCCAGCAACTAAATACCACACAGCTGCTCGCTCACTCCCCCCACCCCAGTGGGAAGGGGAAGAATCGGAAGAGCAAGAAAACTTGTGGATTGAGATAAGAACAGTTTAATAATTAAAATAAAAGAGTAATAGTAGTAATGGTAATGATAACAATAATGATTATGATAATAATAATAATGATAATATAATAAAAAATAAAATAATGAGAGAGAGAGAAATGAAACCAGGGGAAAAGAGGGAAAAGGAAAAAAAAAAAATAAAACAAACCCACAAGTGCTGCAACCGCTCACCACCCACTGACCGACGCTGCCAGTACCCGAGCCACGATCGCTGCTTCCCCCAGCCAACTCCCCCCAGTTAATATACTGGGCATGACATTACATGATACTGCATATCCCTTTGACCAATTCAGATCAGCTCTCTTGGATGTGCCCCCTCCCCTCCCGGCTTCTTGTGCACACCGCAGAGCACGGGAAGCTGGAATAGTCCTTGACTAGTGTAAGCACTACCCAGCAACAACTAAAACATTACTGTGTTATCAACATTATTTTCATACTAAGTCCAAAACATAGCACTATCCTAGCTACAGTGAAGAAAATTAACTATCCCAGCTAAAACCATGACAATGTCTCTCGCATTAATCTTATATTATATACGATTAGTACTTATTCACATGAACAATCGTCAAAATGTAAAGGGTATCTATATAAGGAGAAGTTTCCAAGGGAAAAAAGATTAACTGATTTGGCCAACAGAAGACATAAAATCAAATTAAGAGAAAGGCATCTTTTATTTCCATGTGTATAAAACACACACTGTGTAAATCTATAACATGGAAAAGTTTATCTTCACTCCATAAACCTAAAAGCTATCAGATTTCCCATTTCACCAAGTGTTACATTCAAAAAGCAACTGTTACTACACATAGGGAGAAATGGCTAATTCCAAACAAGGACTTAAATATTATATGGCTTAGATACAAAGTATGTACTGCATATGTGTTTTAGGTTGTAAATGTAATTAACTATTAAATACTAAATTATACATATATAAGATGTCTAAATTCCTAACCCATTAGGAAAAAGTTGATCATCTAAAAATGAAATCCATAATAGTCACAGTAGTGAAAAAAAGTATGTATAACTCAGCTGATAGAAAATACCAATCATGCAAGAGGTCTAAATTCTAGCTTGGAAGCCTAACCTGATGCACTGGATCAAACACTGCACCTGTACGTGCTCTATACAAAAATATTAATTCTTTGATCACAACAACTGTTCCAGTTGTCCAAAGCAAAAAAATCCAGGGCTAGTTAACTCAGAGGCAGAACCATTTATATAAGGTTTAACAGCTCGCGAGCTGATTTGCTCAGCACTAGCTCGGGGATCCTAAGACTAGCCCACCTTACATATGTGATATGGGTCTATGGAAAGAAGGTTGAAAACCTGTATGACCAAACGTAGATCATTCCATCTACCTTACTTGTCCAGACCCCTCTTTAATGGGGCCTCTAGACAGAAGGTTAATTTAATCTTAAAATACGTGTCTGAAATAGGGCATATTAGTCATATCCTGAAAAAAAAAAAAAGAAAAAAATCTCCATTTGCTATAAAGACAGCCAAGCTCAACTAGTTCTGATAAAGATGTCTATATAATGGATACCCAAGAGCTATTTAGGAGCCTGTGGCATCTAGTGCTCTTTAGACAACCAATGCCGTTCCAGCGGCTCTCCCTCACCTGCTCCAGAAGGGTGAGGTGTCTTTTAAGTCCAACATTGTATCTGTCAGTTCCATCTTGATACCCTAGAGCATAAAAAATTGATGAATGCAATACATTTATATACATTAATAAAATAATTACATAAATTCATATAAAATTGAACTAATTTGGTACCTAAAATGAAGCACGGTTCATTTACAACATGCTCTCATGATTACTACATTTACCTAAAATGCCATTAAGAGTTTTGTATCAAAGTTAAGAAAAGCTGATCAAAGGTTAAAAAGTTAAAAATACATTGAGTACACTGAAAATAAACTCTGAAAAATCCTTCCAAATATCTGTATCTTGTGAACTGATCAGAATTAGTTTTAGGTAGCATACTTTATTTGTATTCCTAACATATTTCACAAGTCTATACCATTTTAACTTTGCTTTGCTATTTAACATTCTATAAAGCAATGAGTTGGTCTTAAAATGTTCACAATGCTCTTGTTGCTGAGTATAGGTATGTAATGAATAAAAATATCTTTTTTTTTCCTTTTTTTGTGGTTGGTTGTTCTTTCAAGATGCTGTTTTTCAGCATTGATTTTGGGTGAGGAGCTGGCAGTATAGTAGCCCACTAGTTTGGAATATACCAAAAAGAAGTGCTTGAAGTGATTTATGATCAAAGTGTCAAAGCTGAGATTGTCTTAAGAACTTCTGACGTAGTACAATTTCAGTTTGACTACTCAGATCTTCTGAATCATCATAAAGTCAGAGTAAATAAGTATCTTGTTAAAAAACATATAGTCTTCCTTTTTGGTTTCCTTATCTAGTAGTGTCTAGTAGTATCTTGTAGCAAGACTTTCTGACACAGGAATGTGGAGGATAGTTGATAGTAGTCACCAGGCCGTGAGTGTGGAAGAGCACCCATTGTAGGGTGCCACCAGGCTTCACTGGTGCCAAGCTCTCTGTTAATAGGTAACAGTAGTGTCGCTCAAAATTTGGAATAATGTTGCTTAGGTGTCAATAATAATGTTTTTCTGATAAGTTTTTCTTAAATGCACATTAAACAGCCATGAATGGAGGCGGTGTATAAGGTGAGGGAAGGGTTTGGCCAGAACATACCTCTGCGATATCAACCCCTCACTGTATACTGAATAGAAGTAAATGTACTAACAAAGATCTTAATTTCCTAGGTGAGTTTCTAAATGCTAAAATTCATACAGTAAGCAGTTGATTTAAGCAGTGGGGAACAGATGGAGTTATTTTTCTTTTCGTCTTAAATTCAAAAGAAATATTTATCTTGCTTTGTTAACATGGCCTAACTGAAACAGACTAGCCTGGTTCTAAAATAACATTACTTTGGGAAAAGCTCCCAAAACCCACATTTTCAACTTTATTTTACCAACTTTGCATGTACATTTTGTAAAGAAGGTAGCTAATATAGAAAGATAAAATTCTTTTTTGTTATATTTCCAAGAAATCAAATGAGCATTGATGTTTATTAAATTATTTTGTTTATACCCTAGATATGTACTAACTTGTTAATAGTAGCAAGTTTGACTTAGCTTCTTTTTAGTCAAGAATCAAGAACGGTCCTAGTAAGCAACATAAATTGTCTTCTTAATAAAAGATAATTTCAATTTTATTTTTCTTAATCACTAAATGTGGACAATTAAGGTTTTAGAGTAGTTTCTGTCAATATAACTACAGTGCTATTTATCTGTGTCTAGCAGATAGTTTATACAACTCACTAAGGTCAGCAAAATTAATTACAAAAAAAGGTCTTTCTGATGAAGGTCTGCAGTCCTCTAATCTTGGGATTGCTTGATTTGCATGGGTTTTGCTAAGCGAGGAGACTGAAAAGTATGATTGTATGAACTGCTCTTAAGTAAATTACTGTTCACTGACATGCACATTAATGTTCTGGGAGAGATGTGCTCTGGACTAAACCACTTTTATGTTCCCTGTCCCTGGTACCATCACCAAAGACAATGCTGCCAGTCCATGGTCAGGTGCTGAAGCCATGACCTTGCTCTTCCCAGGAATGGCCTGATCAGCAACCTTCATGAGCTGTCAGCTTCCACTTCTCTTCCTCTCTGAGGGTTTTATGTCTTATCAAGACAGTGTGGGTTTTTTTATTTGTCTTTGATGATTTTACCTCTATGTTCTGAAATGGGGCTAAAGGACTCTAACTTGCCAATCTCACCTCTGTTTGTTTTGTATTTCTTCTTTCTTATCTCACATAGCTACATGCTCTCTTGCTTACAGACTAAGATGACAGTGATAACTGTGATTCGTTCTCTCCTTTTGGCAAAAAAGAGGTCTGAATCACAAAGCCTGAGGTAAAAACATTTTAAGAATGAAGAAGTCATGATAATTTCTCCAGGGAATCTCCCACGCACAGTGCTGTGTATTTACAATAAAAGTAAAGGGGCGTTAGCCATCGTCTCTCCCCAAATAGCTCCTGTTTCCCTGCTCTCTCTCCTTTCCATGTTACACACAGCTCATTGGCATGTTGACCCATATTTTGTGGTGACTACGTTGGAACAACAGAAGAGAAGCTGTAGAATACAACAGGTGGGGATACCTCAGGTCTCCATGAAATCATGCGGAAGGTACCCCCTCATCATATGCTATGATTTCATGACTGTACAGTTTCCCTGCCACTCTTGTCTTCCCTAGGAGAGAATTAGTAAAGGATATACCTGTAAGAAAGCACCAGCCTGTGAATTTAAGTGCAACACATTGGCTGGAGGTAGACTGAATGAACTTACAGGTACATTCTCTTCCTATTTCTTATTAGCAAATTTCTTCCAATCTGCCTGGGAATTTAAATACAGCCAATGTTACCTGAGAGTGCCATCAGTATAGTTTTGTGAACTAATCACCAAGAAAACTTGAAGATAAGTGATTACCCTCTTATGAACATAAGCATTGCCCTTCTCACAACATCTAAGTATAGCAATCTGTCTCCCTACAATGCAAAATAATAAAATTTGGGCATATGATTTTTTAACCCCAAAGTACAATTAGTTATTTCTCATAGGGCTATTTTTCTTGTGAGTTTACATTTTTAAATATAATATTTATAAAAATGTATTGCCAGTTTAAATGCAGACAATAACAGTAAGACTACTGAAGTAATACATATATAAGAAAATCTTGTTAACTCTGGTAAAAAAATCTGGGTATATGGATATAGATAATATGGAAAGGAGAGAAAGCAGCACTTACAAAAGTATGTTGGGCTTAATTTAGAATATATTGTTTAATAATTAGAATTAAACAAATTTCTATAAGTAACTGTCAAATCTATATTGAGAAAATAACAGAAACATAATTAATGCTTAATTTTCCATAATTACTTATTCTATTTTCAGTGGATCCCTGAACAGACTTCCAAAGAAAGATTCATCTTACCCAAGCTACATTGCCTGAAGAGAAAATGGCAGTGTCCAAACTAGTCATCTTAAACATCCTTTGTAATCAATAGGGAAAAAAACCCAAACCAAAGCAAAACAACTTTTGGTTTTGGCTCATTTGACCTGTTTAAGATACTTACTTTAGAATTATATCAGCCATATCCTACTGAAGGCTGGTTTTTTTTGTCCCCACCATAAAGGAAGTTTAAGATGACTAGCTTGTATTAAATGTCTATATTGTAAATATCTACTTTTGGTCATATGAATCATGCACACAATCACTGTAACACATTTTTGCTCACAGCTTTGACTACATCTCTAATATGCTAAAAAGATATTAAGGAATGTGTATATTCTTACTTTTATTATTTTCGTTTTGAATTTATTCTACTTACAAGAATGCTAGTAGATATATTTGGCAGAAGGAAAGTGCAAAAGACAATCCCATATTTAGGACACAAGCATCCCATTAGTTTTGTGAAGGCGAAAAGAACTCTCTCATGTGCATATGGTAGTGCGTAATTATCTGTCAAGTGGATTTTATATTTTTCTATCAGACATCAGTTGATAGCTGCAGGGAAGTGACAAAGCCTAATAAAGACACTTCAGTGTGAGCCAGGACACTCCAGTTGTACACTTATACTCTCAGTACTGTCACTCTTGCTACCTGAACACAAACTGCTGCATGTTTAACCTCTCTGGCCCAAATTTCTTTTCTTGCTTTTGTTTTTTTCAAAGTTCTTCACAGTTCACAGCAGAAAAGAACTCTGCTTTAAGGTTAGGCCTTTATGCACTACAGAAATAATAATTTTATGTAGTACATTGTAATAGAAAGCTTTCTGCAGAACATCTAGCTGATCTGATTGCCCTCTAGGATGAGTCTTGTGGCTGCAACATTGGAAATATAAGCCCCAAGTGCAGAAAATGTGTTGTGTTAAATGAGCCAGTGGTCTAATCAAAAGGAACTCTAGATCTGTTAAGAAAAGATCTGTTAATGACAAGTCCCTAGTGTAAATGAGGTCACTTCACCAGCCTTTCACAATATAAAGTAGAAATCCATTTATTTTTAAGAATAATAAAATAAAGAGGAACTCTCCTCCTTTAATTAGCATGTACTCTTTGAGAGTACATTTTCTTTTGAGGTGAACTCTCACAGCAGCTGTGCATAAAACTGAAGTGCTAAAGATGTTTCTAATATTTATAGAGTTTTAAATTTGACACCACTTATATACAGCTCATTGTTAAAAGTATATGCAAAACAAAGGTATTTCTGCACTGCAGCAGTTCAGAGCAGGGAGTTTATTTAGTTCAAGCCCTCATTTAGCTTTTGTATTCATATCTTTAAATATTTCTGGGTTCTTCTTGCTAGTTCCTGTTCTGCTGAATCAGCTCTTACAGAAGCGTCATTGTTCTTGGAGACTGACACAGGTTACAGACTGCTTAAGAAATGTGAATTAGGTGCACTGGTGCATAAGAATAAGCAGAAGAACTTGAAAGCTGGGGTGGTTTTTTTTTTTTTTTTTCATTTTGTCCAATCAGCTCTGCCTGTCTCTTCAGTGCCTATATCCATGTTATCTCCAAGCTTCAAAGAGTTTTTAACAAAGCTTCAAAGCAGGCAATTTATGCATCATTATTACCCTACTTTGAAAGCACACCTCTTTCTTCAGGGTGGAAACATTCTTTAAAGAGGGATTGAAATCCAAAACAAAATTCCAAGAAATTGAATTAAACTGGGCAAAACCAGCTACCTCTATCCTATGCATTTTTCTCTTTATAGCATTGACACAATCTGCTTTGCATTCCTTTTCAGGGTCATTTTTGTCATATCACATAAAGTACAGTGAGGTTCATATTCCATATAGACCTGCAGATCAGTTCAAGAGGTCACTATGCATTTTTAAGTGTTCATTTCCATGCAGCAAAAAAGGAGCAATTAAGATGAAAGAAGCTGACATGATATAGTTTGTGCCTCTGTGGGACAAGTAATCTGCTGCGCAGATTAAGTGGGCCGCCACATGATATTTCTATGAGATTAAAAATTACTGCAGAGGACAGATTTATGGGTTGTTCACTGCTCCCCTCCTTATGGTTATGTATCAGTGAAAATCAGCATTCATGCTGCATCCCCAGGTCTCGTTCTTAAATGTCCATGTTTTACAGTATTCTGACAAAAGAGCAAGTCCTATGAATATCCATGCTGCGTCTGAGTTTAAACAGACTGAGACATGATTAATGGGTGATGTTAGACTCTTTTAACCTTATGGTGTTATTCAGTTGAAGGCAGCAAAGTATATTTTTCTGTAATGATTAAAGTCTGTGTGGTTCCAAATTCACCAGTATTTCCAAATCATAATATGTTTGTTGCAGATGGACTGTTAGTCAAATAACCTGGCATCTGTACCAGTACAACATAAACATCTGAATGAGGATGTACTAACTGAGATGTTTTCATCAAGTGACCAGATTGGTACAATACAGATATAACCCTTTATTGTCAACCGATGATAGTGTATTAGAGGTATCTTAATGTTCTGACTGAAGAGAGCTGCAATTTTCCAAACACACATTTATTTATTTAAATGTGATTGACCAATATTCTGAGGACATACTGAAAATTTAAATATAAACATTAAAATATGGAGCATGTCTCTGCTTTCAAAAAAATATTGGCCTTCCAATTGGCTGTAAGGAAAATGAATTAAATCAACTTAAGACCCCTAAAAGGTGAATAAGAGTATCCACAGAGGAGTTTGATGTAGTAAAACTAGTTCACTTTAAATTTACTTCTCTAATAAATTCAGATTAATTTGACTGATGGTCCTCCATGAATCAAATACATTTTGGGGGTAAAAGATACAATTATAGAATGTTAGAAAAGCCTAGGCTGGAAAGGACCTCTGGATATCCTCTGATCCAACCCTCTGTGGAAAGTGGGGCCTTAGACTAGGCTAGCCATGGCCCTGTAAAGCCATCTTGAATGTTTCCGGCAAGAGAGATTCCACCACTGGTCTAAGAAGCCTATTCAATGTTTAATGGTCCTAAAGATTATTTTTTTTATTATATCCAAATGGAAATTCCCCTGAAGTGAGTCATGCCTGTTGTCTCTTGTCTGTTCACTTTGCAGCCTTTTGAAAAGAATACCTACATCTCCTCTTCAGCTAGCAATCAGGTAATGGAAAACTGTGATTATATCCCTCCTGAGCCTTCTCTTCCCTCAGCTGAAAAACCACAGTTCCTTCAACTTTTCTTCACACATCAAATTCTCCAGCACTCTATCATCTTGAGGGCCCTCTTCTGATCCCTCTTTGCTCAGTCTGTCTTTTACTGAGGGTACTGAAATTGGGCACAATACATCAGGTGTGGCCTAACAGGAGCTGAATAGACTGCAATAATCACGCCCCTTGTGATGCAGTTGCTGCTGTGGTCACATACATGGTTTGTCTTCATTGCTACAAAGGCACACTGCTAATTCACATTCAGCTCACTGTTCACCAGCACCCCCAGATCCTTTCTAGCACAGCTGCTCCCCAGCAAGTTAGTCCCCAACATGTGCTACTGACTGGGATTATTCCATTACTACTGCAGGACTTCACATTTGTCTTTGTTAAATCTCATGCAATTCCTTTTGGCGTGATTTTCTAGACTGTCGAGGACTCTTCATTTTACCTCTTCCATCCAGTGCTATCTACCTCTTCCTCCAATGTGGTGTCACTTGCAAACTGAATGATAGTGTATTCAATCCCATCACTCAGATTGTTTTTAAAGACCCTGAGGAATTCCATTTATGACCATCTGCCAGTTTGACCCTGAGATATTAACCACCATTTGAGTTCAGCACTTTAGACAGTTTTCCATCCATCTTGAGGCTGATTTGTCCAGGCCATATCTTATCAGCTTCAACAAAGATGTGAGAGATCATGTTAAACATCTTGCAAAAGTCAAGGTACATGGATAGCCACTGCTCTCCTCTATTAACTGAGGAAGCCATTTCATCTCAGAAGGCAGTTAGATTGGCTCAGCACAATTTAATGTTGGTAAATCTGTGTTGGCTTTTCCCAATGTCCTTCTTGTCCTTCCTGTATGCGGAAAAAGCTTCCATCTGGACCAGTTCTATAATTTTGCCAGGAAATGAGGTGAGGCTACCTGGTCTGTTATTTTCTAGATTTTTTTTTTCATTGATGGACATATTTGACTTTTTTTTTTAATCATCTGTGATCTTCTCTGATCTCCATGACTTTCTAAAAACGACAAAGTGACTTTGCAATAATGTCTTCCAACTGTCCTCAGATTTATCCCATCAGGTCCCACAAACCTCTACCTGTCCAACTGGTACAGGTGGTCCCTAGCTCAACCCTGCTCTACTGTCAGCGACTCACCATTTGCTTTGTCATTCCATCTTGGAATAGAGACTTGAGAACTGATATCACCCTTAAAGATCAAGGTGAAAACAACACTGAGCACTTCTCTATTGTGTCATTTTTAACTTGCCAGCTCCATTCAGCAACAGTCTTGTGTCTTGTTTATACTTCCACTCAATACTAACATATACTAACTGTAGAAGCCTCTCTTGCTAGTTTGAGCTCCAGCTGAACTTTTTGCCTTCCTAACTGCATCTCTGCAAGCTCAAGCAATATTTTTTATATTCCTCTTTTGTACTCAAGCAATATTTTTTGTATTCCTCTTTAGGTGTCTGTCCTCTTTCCCAACTCTCACATATTTCTTTTTAATATTTGAGCTCTTTTGAGTGCTATCTGCTTAATGAGGCTGGTTTATTTCTATTTCTAGGCCTGCTCCCTTTGGGTTTTTTTCCCCATTTAGGGGGATGGACAGCTCTTGTGCTTTGAGCAGGCTGCCTCTGAAAATTTCTGAGCACTTCAGAGTACCTTTGACCTCCAAGACATACTCCCATGGGAGTCCTAGCACTTTCCTGAGCAAAAAGTCTTCCAGGAGTTGAAATCTGCACTTCTGAAATCTAAGGTGTTTATTTTGCTACTATAATTTTGAATGAAAGCTATAAAGTGAGGAGTAGGAGGAAGTGTGTGCATGTGTATTTATATACATGTTTGTGTCTATTAGTGAGATTTAAAATAATTTTGTTATTTTGTTTGTGGTATTAATTATCTACAGACGATATGTACTAGTCACAAGGATTTACCGATACTTCTGAACTCAAGTGTATCAGGAATATAGGATAAAGGAAAACTCTCTCCAAGAATTAACCAATGTGTTTTTTTGCTTATTCTACCCAATCTATGTCACTTTGGCTGCTGTTCTTATGTTTAGAACAAAGAAAATTCAAAGGTCAAAATATTTCCCTGCTAGTAACAATGTCTAGTTAAAGGAACAATAAAGAACGTCATGATAAAAACAATATAGGAATAAAGTTTCCACATGGAATTTTCAAAACAGTATCTTTCCATAGCTGTGAATATGGATAAAACAGTAAAAGCTTGAGTAGTATAGTGTAAATTGGAACTGTTCTTGGAGAAATTCAGCTCACTCTGGGACAAGTGGCCATAAATGAGATTCATTTCATCTCACTTGAGTCATTTAAAAGTTGGGCATGCAGTCCAAGTTAGGTGTCTATACTTTCCATATAATCAATGGAAAGAGAGAAAAAGTGAGACCTCCAGAGAGTGATTAATTCATCTTTAAATAGGTATCTATTCGAAGCATGATAAATATGTCTCTGAAGGTGCTTCTTTCTTTAATGTCTGTGGAGAAATTTTAGATGAATAGCAAAGATGTCTAATTTTTAGATACTTAAGCTGAGGTGAAATGATTTGCATTATCTATGTTACCTCTTCATGCACAAATATGTTGGATGAGGGCATTACAGAAACTATTTACTGGTATACATGAATAGTATAAATTGTCACACTGAAGCAATCCACACAAACAACAATATGGTGATGCCTCGCAAGTATAATTTTTTTTGTTCCTGGGAAAGACTTTGGCCATTTTCTTTAAACAAATTAAATTTGACTGCAAAATTTTTTAAACTTAGATTGTTAGAACTAGTAATGAAGATATTATATGCATGCACACTCCCCAAATTCTTTCCAATTTCATTCCAGACTAGAATTGTTGTTCTATAGCTAAATGATGTTATTCAGACCACTATATCTTAACTCCCTTTTGATTGCTATAATCACTCACTTGACCTTGAAATTTTCATAACTTTCATTATGAACAATAGAAAAAAAGAAAGCAGTACTTGCAACCATCACCCGTATCCATTGTCCTGTTTACATTATCTATCTTTTCAGTTGCTACACTAGTTCTCATCCATTTTTTTGTACATGAACTTTTGGTTTTATTGTTCAGTATCTTTAGAACTTGGTCTCTTAGAACTTGATCTCTTTTGCTTCCATCTTATTAATTCCCCTTCCCTGTTATCCACTGATAATGTTGTCATACTCCACACTTTTATGTCCTAATTTTCCAGGTTGCTTCCTTTAAGCTATTTTCCCTATTCTATAGTGCCATTTTCAAAATAAATAATTAATTATAATGGACAAAATATAATAAAGGAGTTAATTGCTCTGGTAAAAGGAACAGGATAATTTGTTCACTTTTATAACTATTGGATGCTAAAGCCATAGCTCTTTTATAAAACTATTTATGTATTATTGTGTGTGAAATTAGAACGTGTAAACAAAGGTCCCAAGTAGAGCACTCCGTTACTTGTCAGGGTCCAACCAAACAGCAGAAATCTTTCAGAGAAAGTAGATATCTACATAAATAAGTTCAACCACTTTCATCTGAAACAACAAATATATGTTACCAAAATCAAAAGGAGTTTCAGCAAACACACTCCTTACTAGCTAGGCTTATATCTGCTTGCAGAAAAGATGTGTTTAGGAATAACTCAAAGAGATAAATGAAAATAAACAAGCAAAAAGCTTTCTTAAAATTTTCACTAAGGAAAGAAGCAACATATCTTGCAGTCAGATACATTCAATATGTATCAACAAAGCAAGGGTCTACTCTTGTGTTCCTTATTAAATACTGAAGGCAAAGCACAAGTATTCTGCCTGCATATTTGGAACCGGGCAGTGGACATAATGACATGCAGTAATCCTCAAGAGATTTTTTTTCTTGTGATTTTATTTTGGCATTTGAACTCTCTATTTATCCCAAAGCAAATAACAGGAAAAGAATCTTCAAAAGTATCCTTGAACCTCAAGAATACATAGTATCAGAAAAGGGGTGAATCCATCAGAAAAAGGAAAATAATTTTAAATTTTGCCAATGCTCAAATTTCAAGGTTTTGCTTGTAAGAATCAACAAATATAACTAAAAAAATCCGATTATTATTCATTAGTATGAGCTATTTTAGCAAGCCACTCCTCCTAATCCAAAACACAGATCATACTGACATTTGATTTATATTCTTAAAACAAAACATCAATAGAGACAAATAGACACTGTGAGAATCTATTTTCAGACATTAGTAGCATCTCCTCATTGCCTATGAATGAATTTTAATGGGATTAGCTCAGATTTCTATGTCACAGATAGTAGAATTTCACAGTTGGATTCAATGAATTCCATGTAATGCATCACTTTTTAACAGAAACGCAGTTCTATGCATGAAATACATTCAAATTGTTCAGAGTAACATGGGTAATTCTTCAAGCCAAATAAAATGCAGTAACAAGGGAAAAAACACTTATGTGTCTTGCAAAGCAACCAAGGAAAATCTTTTTCATATAACATCTGCTGGATTATTGAAATTTATTCTCTACAGATCTTCTATCATGATGAAAGCTAATAGCTTTTGTAGGGGTGTTAACATCCTGTGACTTCCTTTTCACTGCTTCATGTAAGCAGGCTTTAGTACCTCCCACTTCAGTGACCCATACATCAAAGCATGCAGTTTATTTCAGATACAACCTTGGGTATTCCAGTTCTTACCTTGGTTCACAGAAGTCTTGAGACTTGATGTGCCATGCTGATGGCTGGCATTCAGATTGTCCTGTCCTAATGTATCATAGTAGCTTTCCTAGAAAATAATAATGGAGATAATCCTCCATAAAACTCCCTCTCCAGTTTAACATTACTGAGCAATGCAACATCTTTCCTTTTCATGCTGCCTTCCTCCTAAACTGGTGTAGAACACTACTTTGTACAAAGCTTTTAGTGATACCTCCGCCTACCCTGTGTTAATTATTCTATACTGACAAGCAGCATAAGTACTGGCAGGTACTATCCACTGATACACTGAGCTTGCTAACAGTTCTGGTGTCAGGAGAGCCAACTTGCTGCAACTTAATTTTCATTTGGTGCTTGAAACCAGTATGATACTTCCAGGAAGAACTATCTTATTGATTTGCTAGTTCTAGGCAATATTCCTGAGAAACTGGTACATTCTTATTATCATTACTATTTGGATATATAATACCTTAATATTAATTACAAAGGTAAATACCTTTACGTTGATAATAAAGGTAAAGATAGAAGACAGTGTTTAACAATATATTTTTTCTGGCTGCACATGGGACTCACTAACTTTGAGTTGGTGCATTCACTAAGCACTACTTAGTGGAGGTTATGGTGTATGGAACTATACATTCCATAATGCAAGGGGTTAAATAAAACTTGACCACTGTCATTACAGGAGTTTGTAAAGAGGAATTTGAGTGATCACATTGTTTGTATAAGTGTTATATATATAAGGGGTACAGCTTTTTGAGTGTGCATTATTGATTCCATTATGGAAACACAGTGTAAAAATTTCATGTTTCATTCTGGTATAAAGTACTTCTAATCTGTCTAAACTTTGCCAGCTATGAAAAGATCTGTATTTTTTTACTACTTGATCTTTTTCTACAGAGCTATGGCTGAAATCTTAACTAGCACAAATGTGTGCTCTCCAGAGGATCTTAATTTGAGGGCAGCTGGTTCAGCTGCAGCTTTAATCACTGGTGAATCCATTGATTTCCATTTTTCTTTGTTAGCTGTGAGTTTTCTTGTTCTGCTGAGCATTTTAAAGTCATTTTTCATGTAGCTGTAATACTAGATGCTGTATCATATAAGGCACCAGCAATAGGTAATGGACCATATATCAGGGTTCCTATAGCAAAAGTTAAATGAACTAACTTGCTATTCTTAACCTGCTGTATTTCTAACTACAAAATTCAGAAAGTGTTTTGCAGCCAATATTCATGCTTTTTAGGATGTTATTTTACCACTCAGTAATTATTTGAAATAAAAAAGGTATGATTAAGTAATGTTCAGACAACAAACTCTGAAGGTTTCTGCTTTGGTAAAAGATTTTTTGGCTTCCTACTTCAGTTTTGCCTGTATTGTTTGGTTTCCAAGGCAACATTACTCTACTTTCAAACCCTGTTTGCATCAATGATCAGCCAACAGGAGGTTTTTTACATGTGGGTGATGTTGACAAGTATTTGATCTCACATATCAGCATCATTGCTCTCATAATTCTCCTGTTACTCTGTGTTTTCCAATTGCATAGCTGTCTTAAAATTAGTACATGTACAGCTTATGGCAAAAGTTACTGTTTTGCATGGCAGGGTATGATACTGCTATTTCTTTTATCAAGGTTATCATTATGCACTCATTTAAAACAACAGATAGCTTCCATTGTAGTCCCTCTGCTCTGATTTAACTCTCATACTCAGGGCAGCAAGTATGGCCATTCTTGTACATAACTGTGAAGAACAAAGCCAAGCAAGTGCACATGCTTCAAGTTCTGTGACTGGGAGTGCTATTTAGTTTTATGATATCACAATACACAAGGTTTCCTAAGGTATTAATCTTTGGTTCATTGGTTACCCATTTTTCATTTTAATGTGTTTAAATATTCATTTATTTATCGATTTCATATGATTTTAAAGTAAAAATTTACACAGACTATAGCTGAGAACTTGGTTTGTTGTTTTCTTT
Source organism: Morus bassanus (assembly GCA_031468815.1). Taxonomy (NCBI): domain Eukaryota; kingdom Metazoa; phylum Chordata; class Aves; order Suliformes; family Sulidae; genus Morus; species Morus bassanus. The sequence goes on along the minus strand of CM062568.1, from coordinate 51,436,329 downwards.
CTTTTTCTTTTCTTTTTTTTTTTTTCCTGAGCACCACCAATATGCCCATCAATTTATTTTCTTTTAAACATGCTAGATAGTCATTAAAAGATCTAAGCTGAACATCATCATTTAAAGTGAATCAATATTGTCTTGCTTGTATAGAACTAATTAGATTAGTAAATTATTTACTAAAAGTCACAGATAATCTCCAGATTCAGTTTTTGCTTAACGGAATAAACATGTAATGTACAAACACATGCCATTCCACCAGGACAGATACATAGTTTTACAGTATAAAGAAAAATATCTCTGAAGTTTTTGTATTATAATACAAAGAACAAAGTGATATTTTTCTTTATACTGTAAAATAAGTCAGATTTCTACACCCAAGACAACGCCTGATGAAAAAAAATTAAAATCTATATTTAAAAGATATTTTATTAGAAGAGTTACATTATCCAGATCAAATGCTGCTTATCTGGAAAAAAACCAAACAAAACAAAACAAAAAAAACACCAATTCTCAAAATAAAGTTTTGACTAGAGCAAAAATTGTCATGACATCTGTGGGTTAACTCATTAATAAAGATAAAAATGTCTTATTCAAACTATCTATTTCAAATGAGTCTCTGTGTGTGAGATATAAAACCCTAGTTTACCCACAGAAGTAATGAACAACCATCATTGTAGGTTAAATCAATTGCTTGAGAATATATTTCAATATTTTTTAATTTAAAATTAATTGCTCTTGTTACCTTTGAATTACATTAATGAAGATGGTCATTTCTCAATAATACTGAATTGAATGAGTGAGAGAAATAGGAGGATGTGAAGTAATTAGTGTTAAGAATTTCATAAGGAACTAATATCCTCTTGCATAAATAACATCAAATTGCTTTCTGTTATTTTCTAATCTTAGAACACAGTTTCAATGCTTGATCCTACCTGTTTTTGAAAGATGGTCTCCATATACCTGCCTCTGGTATTTAGACACTAGGCATGTCTTCTTACAGGCCATTGATGTTACCTTTTTCCACATCTGTTCTTAAGTCAATTCCAGACAGCAGTTGCCTGTTTTTAATTGATTTCTTTAGACTTTGAATCATATCCTCTATGAATAGCTGTTCTGAAATGGCTGTTTAAGGAATAACAAATGAGTCAGTAAGCAAAAGAGACCTTCATCAACAAATAAACTGTGTAAAGGAGAATAAATGTAATACAGTCCCTGTTACCCCTCAGGCTTCATGCATCTGAACAGCATGCAGAGAGCCTTCAATGTCACCAGACAGCTCTGCATCTCAAACCCCTGTAGTGCCAGTTCATCTTCTAGGCTGTATGACACAACAGCAAGGCACTCTGTAGCATTTTGGATAGAGGTGAGGGTCTGCTGGGAGAGCTAGGACACTTGCTATGTTTCCCAGACCCCAGCCTGTGGCAGTGTGGTTAAATATCCTGAATAAAGAATGACTTGGAGTCATCCAGCTACCTGAAAACACATGCAAGTCAAACCAGATTAAGGTAAAACTAAATGATAAATCCAAGCCTTTTTTCATAACCTCCAGAATATATAATATGACTAATATCACTTATACAAGAAATAGGTGAAGAAATAAAAACATTTCTAATCTGTTTACATGACAATTGCATCAGAAAAATCTGCCTTTCCCTCATGTTTTGCCTTCCCTCTCCTGACAAGACAATGTGTTGTGGTTTAGCTCAGGTCAGCAACTAAGCACCACACAGCCGCTCGCTCACTCCCCCCACCCTTGTGGGATGGGGGAGAGAATCAGAAGGGCCAAAGCAAGAAAACTCGTGGGTTGAGAGAAGAACAGTTTAATAATTAAAATAAAACAGCAATAATACTAATATAATGAAAAGGAAAATAATGAGCGAGAGAGAGATGAAACACTGGAAGAAGAGGGAAAAAAAAAAAAAAGGAAAAAACCAAAACTAAACAACAAGTGCTGCAACCACTCACCACCCGCCGACCGACGCTGCCGGTCCCCGAGCCGCGATCGCTGCCTCCCCCAGCCAACTCCCTCCAGTTCATATACTGGGCATGACGTCACGTGATATGGAATACCCTTTGGCCAATTCGAATCAGCTCTCCTGGTTGTATCCCCTCCCCTCCCGGCTTCTTGTGCACCTGGCAGAGCATGGGAAGCTAGAAAGTCCTTGACTAGTGTAAACACTACCCAGCAACAACTAAAACACCAGGGTGTTATCAACATTATTTGCATACCAAGTCTAAAACACAGCACTATGCTAGCTACAGTGAAGAAAATCAACTATCCCAGCTAAAACCATGACACAATGTTTCAGGTTTTGTTTATACCTCTCCCACATGTTGGGAGAACACTAGTCTTTACAGTCAGCTCTTCTTCTGAGGTATTCAAGAGTAGCTAGGATAGTTTCAAACCAGCTGCTGGTGGCCTGTAGCCACATCAACAGAAGAAAAGGCCTTTTGGTTTTCTTTTTTAAGATGATAAAGAACTGTAAAGACACAGCTCAGCTTTTAGGAGGAGAGTAGGGATGGACTAAAGGAGTGAAAGGTAAATCACCAAAGTATCTTTTCACAATAAATAATGAAGTTTGGATTTCTGGAATACTTTATGGGTTTTTTTTTGACATTAAACTCACTTTTTAAAAGAGGTACTGATCTCTTCTTTTCTTTTTTTTTTTTTTTTTTTATTGAAAATTAAACAAAATAGGAAAAAGTAATACTTAATCACCTACCAATCCCTTCCTGAGGAGGACAGTAAGGTTCACAAATGGAAAGAAAGAAAGAAGCCAGAGTCCTCAGGAAGTAAAAAAGAGCTCAGTTATACAATATGTAGAACATTCTGTGAGCTGCTGGGCTTTCTTATCTGTCACTGAACATACAAGTTCATATGAAATCACAAGACATGAGAGGATTGAACTAAAAGGCACAAGAAAAGATTTAGGACAAAGAACATTTTATTCAAAATAGAGGAGAAATTAAATTTTCAACTTTTCCCATATCCTTTTATTTGGTTCTATCTTCCACAGCAGGAGTTACACACAAACCCTATAAAACTATTCACATATACATTTTTAAATTCAAAATTAATGAATCATAATTGTGCTGCTATAATCCACTTTAGGACATGATTGACACTTCAAAGCTATGTTCTGGTTAGTTATTTGGTCCTTTGGATTATAGTATTCATCCACCTTCAGCAATGTGTCTTTGGAACATAATCATTAAAAACTCCATGAAAATCCTATAGCTATGATAAATAAAGTAAATGGATGCAGTGAGTAATTGCTTTCTGTGTTTGGGTCCTTCCCATCTCAATATTTAGCTTGCAGATAATTCTTTCTTACTTCAGTTCCATTTTTTCACTCTGCTTCTCCATTCCTTGAACCTTCAATTTTCCATGACCCATCCTGGTAAAAACTAAGTTCTGTACAAATCAACAAAGAATCTGACTGTACAAGAGTTGTGTCCTTTTTCTTCATACAGACCAAGAACTGCAAAATCACAGAACCACAGAATGGTTGAGGTTGGAAGTTGTTTTGACCCCCAAGTCTCCAGATCTAAGACTGGCAATACAACTCAGGGAAATTATGTATCATGAATGAAGACGGCAGTATCCGGAAGTGAAATGATTATTTGGATTTGCTTCACATGTAATCATGCTTAAACTTGTAAGTAACAGTGGGATTAATTTAATCCACCTTTAGCTATTTACTATGCAGTTTATATATGAGCTGATATTTCTGGCATCATTTTATAATCAATAGAGTGAAACAAACATGAGGAAAAATTTAATTCATCCTACTGTAACAGTAGGATTAGGTCAGAGGAATTGTTCTCTAGAAATGTCTGTTTCTCTGGAGAATGCAACTAGGGTAATTTTAGACATCTATACTGCTTATATCAGAATTATATGAGATGGATGCTACGCTAAAAGTTTTACTAAATAAAACTTCTTTTTTTTTGTTTCACTATTACATCTATGTGGTATCAGTAGTTAATGAAATGGAAGGATGTCCTAAGAGACCAGATCCTGTCTACATGATCTAAGGAGCTGGAGAATATCTCTACCTGCCTGTAGTGTGCAGTCATATGTTAAATGTGTCAAGTTCACATACCATCTAAACCACATCTTTTTTGCAAAGCTTTACAGACAGCAGAGAGACCAAAGAGACACTTTGGACAAACTGATAAAATATTTCATATTTAATGTGTGCAAAATAACAGTGCAGGATCATCCTTAGTCAAGTCCTATAATATTAGGAGTTACAACATGGGGGAAGATAGACTGTAATCACAGGCTCATTATTATGTCTAGATTAAAAGGAAAAAACAACAGACAGAAAGGTAGTGATTAGTCTTGGAGATGCGGGGTTAAAACTTTCAAGTTCATTGCCATAATGTGATGTACCAATGACTGAATCAGAAGCTGCCTCAGTACTTCCTAATAGGAGCAACAGACCTGATAGATGAAATTTCCCTAAAGCTCTCAACAACTTAATTCTTCTCTCACTTTAATGATGCTAAATAGTCAGCTGCTCCTAAATGAAGAAGGTTAGAGTCAATACTGAAAATTTCTGAAAACTTAGGCCTTTGCTTCTCAAGTAATGCTATAGGCCCTCTTTAAATTGCTTACTACTCTGATAGCAAGAAAAATCTGATCCTCTTTAATTAGTTTCTGTTTTGTCTAGTCTATGTACAATTATAGGATCCCAGTTAATATTTTATACAATGTATTGAAACATAATATTTGTCTGTGATTCTTATGACTAATTCTTGAAACTCTGTCTTGTTGGTTTTGTTAATTATCCCAGTGCATTCACCCCTGAAGGCAGACATCACTGACAAACTTTTTTTCTTTTTTTTTTTTTTTTTTGTTAAATTACAAGTAAACTGAAACCCAGCTCAAGCAAGTATCTAATGATTTAGACCATAGCAGCTGCAAGAAGACAGCAGAAGGCAGAATCAACAAATCATACAACATTGTGCTTGCACTTATATTTTTCATTGCTGTAAGTGACAATTCTGCATCATTCAGCTGGGTGGGAGGGAGAGCTGATTTGGGATGATGAATAAAAGAGTTTTGTTCAGAACAGGAAATCTGGTATGGTAACTGCTGTAAGTTCTTCACAGCAAAAAGAGTTTTCAGAAAGCAAATTTATTTTGTATAAATGTCCCGTGAAACATATGTAATGGGTCTGGTTTTGTCGTGTTTTTTTATGTTAGATGTCTTTTTCAGAGGAAAGAAAAATAAAATAATGCATCCTGCCTCATTTGAAAACATTATTAATTACAATCTCTAAGCTATATTAAACTAAAATGTGGTCGTACTTCACAGATTAGGTAATATTTCACATAAAGACATAAAGAAATCTAGTCAATATTTTTAGAACTCAGTAATTCTTTGCATGCTGGCTTGAGTTGACTTAAAAGACCTTCTCCAGAAGCAGATAATCAATGGTTTATGAACCTTCTAAACTTTTTAAATTGTTTCCAGTTTAGGCTCTGTAAAGGACTTTTCATCTTTGGACATTTTGATGACTGTGTCTATATGCTTCTAGGAACATAGATTCATTCTATGGATTCATTGTTTTAGGTCAGTTTATGGAGTTGTGTGCATTTCGACATTTTGTGGAAATATTGTGAACCATGTTTCCCTTTGCAATGTACTCCTTTTCAGGGCATGGTCCTTATTCTTCCAGAAGATGTTGTCTTCTCATAACCTTACAGGAGAAAAAAAAAACCAAAACAAAACCAAAACCCAAAAGAACAAGAAACATTAGAAGTCTCCTAACACAGGCACTTTCTCTTACCCTGAAAACTTTCTCTTAACCTGTACATCTTAACTGGGGAAAAACAATACATAAATAAACAATCTGTCAGGTCCTATTTCTAAAATTTTCACAGAACAGTTATAGTAAATGGTTTATAAAATGGCTACAAATCTTAAAACATTTGTTTTGACACATTTTGTGTTTTCCTTGCAGTGTCAACTCTTTCAGTGTTAGAACTATCCTGTTAGATCTAATTTTTCTTAGCTGTACCAATTTTTTAAATTCCTTTTTTATTATCAAACTCTCACTTTGTGTTGAGTATAAATTTTGTCTTACTAATTTATAACAACTTTTGGCACATAGTTTTAGAAATACAAAATTTTTTCCTTTCATACCAAGTAATCTAAGAAACAAGTGGTGAGCATGCGTACTTATGAATTTAAAATATATATTCAAGATATTTCCATTTCTACAAAACAGAAAAGTAATATCAAATGTAGAGGGCCTCTGTATCCTTAGAATTTGGAACTGGAATTTCTTTAAATAAATACATTTTCCATTGTCCTGCAAACATATTTATTTTAACTGTTTTCCTTTTACAGGTCATTTCAACTGCATGATGTTGGGGGACATAGAGCATTGCATGTACTTCAGACTGACTTATGGCAGTACTTTTGCACCACCAGTGAAAGGTAGATTAGTAGGTTAGGCAACATACCATGTTTCAGTAGAAACCTATTCACTTTAGTAAAATAACATGTATGCAAAACTTGTGGTTATGTATTTGACTCACTAATTGTATATACAGTGCAATGTACTGTTTATTTATACTTTGTTTTGCAAGTAGCATTACTTCTGACTAAATGTTTCTTCATGAAATAGGACATATTAAGAACTTGCCTTTTCAGAAAATGACTAGTCTATAGTTTGCCATCACATAAATGAAGTACAGTATCACATTGTGGATATTGAGTAAACAAAAGTCAGACTGATAAGCAAATCAAATGCTAGAATTTCAGTCTTGGGAGGATACATTACAAGTGACAGCAAAACCTTGTATCTCCATTTTCTAACTTGCACAGTGCACGCATCAAGATACTATATCTTCAAAATAACTTAATGAATTCACAAATGAGGATGCTCAAAGCAAATCTGTTGATTTCTCAATCAGGAAAGAAGCTAAGCACTTCTATGAAGTGATATAGAATGGGGAGGAACAAGTGTTTTGTGTCAAGGATTTTACAACAGAGGGCATAAAGCTGCCCTTTTATATCTCCAGTGACATATTAAATTGTTTTGCTTTGAGTCAAGAAAACCAAAAGAAAACAAACCTTTGCTTTCCTATCCACTATAACACAAAGTTAGCCATATAAATGAAGTTAGTAGATGTAAAACCATTCATTTTTAGAAATGATGAATTAGGGAATTTTGTAGCCTTGAAGCCTCTTCCTGTTATAGACAGCACTAAATTTAAAAATACAAGGTTCTTACATTCTTACATTACTTCAGGCATACAGGAGTGCATATATGTGCATCTTTCTTATGCTGGTTAATTGTTACCTGTGCATCTTCATTTTAGTGCACCTATATGTATTTGGTTCCTCCAAAGAGCCTGGTGAGAGCAAAACAGAAGTTAACTGTTGGATGTTTTGATATAAGGAGACACCAAAAATATTCTATGATAGCATACATTTTTTATGCATTTATGCAGTCTTTTTGAGTCTTCCAAAGTTACTGTTCTATTTTGTGTGAAGAGGAATGTTTCATATCAAACAAATGAAATCTCTGGGGTTTTTATTTTGGAAAAAAGAATTTTTTGGGAAAAAAATTTAGTTCAATGCTAATAATTTTCCAGTCCAGTCGTCAGTTAAAATTCAGTTATTCAGATATTCCTATCTGGTTGTTCATGTCCAGCTGCTGTCCTGCTGGAAGCAGGAATGATTATCTGCAATTGCTACTGAAGCTGTTACCCTACTAAGAATGATCCTAATTTACTTCTTTACAACTCCATTACCAACCTGAGTTTCAAGCACAGGGCAGGGTAAACAGCTATTTTTTCCCAGCTATTAATTTTGTGCTACTGTCCATCAGAGATGGAAGCTTAAAATAAAACAAGAATTACTGTATCTTCTTATTTTTGCTTTTATTTTCAAGGGTTCAAAGACCAAACTTTTGTTTATGTACACACTTCACCCTGTTCTTGAGAACTGATGATTCTTATGTGTGATAATTCAAGTAAAGAAATAGTAAAGAAATATGGTAAATTGCTTCTGGCATACGAATACATGAAGTGGGTGTGTTCAGTAAAATGAACAAAGGTCTCAGCATTATTAATTGTACCACATATGCTACTGCTTCAGAAAGATTAACAAAAAAGCACATTAGCAAGAGATTTCTGGGGAGATATTCCTGAATGCAAAAAGCTGAATGTGAGAAAAAGCTCTGAAGATAATTGAAGAAAAATAGATTTAGGGTCATAGAGGCCATTAGAGTGGCGATATGATTTAGGGGAGGCGTGTAATATAAGTGTACACTACGACTGTTATGAAAGTTAAAGACAAATAGTATGAGTTGGAAAAACAAGTTATTAAGAGGATGAAAAGCTGTGACTAGAATATCTAATGATACTTTTGTACAAGGAGGATAGTAACAAACCCCTGCTCTAAACATCACTATCTTATCTCAGTTAAAGGCATGGTAAAAACATTGGAAAAGGTTACCCAGGAAGGCCCTGGAATTACCACCCTGGAGATGGTCAAAACCAAGCCAGAAAAGACTCTGAACCACCCACTCTAGCTTTGAAGATAGCCTGCTTTGATCATAAGCTTGGACCAGATGACCTCCAGGAGCTCCTTCCAATCTAAATTATTCTATGATACTATGAATCAGCTTGTCACAGATTGTTCTGAAACACTTGGCAGGACAAAAGTTTTAAGAAATTAACATAATGTTCCCTGAAAGAATTTTTTAAGAGTGTTTAAGTACATAGTGAATACGATAGTTGAATAAGGATCAGATTTCTGTTCTGTAAGCAATTGTGCATTTTCTATCCTCCACCATCCCCATATAGAATGAAGGAACCAAGACAACACATTTTTAGATTTTTCCAAAAAGCAAAATTCTGAAAACAGCAGCAACAACAATAAAATTGTCCATAGTGATCTAAGTGTCCCTCTGCAGAACCTGCTTCACAATATTATAATGTCTTAAAATGGAATCCTTAAGTCCTTCTTTCCAAAAAGCTCCAAATACAACACATTGATTGTATCAGACTATTCCTCTACATTACATTCCATGCTTAAATGAGCGCTATCTTACAGAAGTTTGAATATTTCTGAATAACTCAGTTGTTCAGTCATTATCAGTCTCATTTTTCTATTTGTATTACAACATGAAGTAAAATGGTATGCTAGATAGTCTGAACTTATATGGTAGCCCTGTATGAATGTACAGTAGTGCATTTAGTATAATAGTGCCAAAAGCATTACAAATTCTTTTTATACCTATTTAGGAGTTTTAAAGAATATATATGCTATGAAACAGAATGGACCATAATAGAAAACTGCTTGAACAGCTGCCTGAGGCCTAGGGAAATTCAAAGCTTTAGGATGCCTGCCCTTTTTGAAATGAGAGCAAACTGAACCACTTCAACAACTACTTAACCTTTGCTGTCTCTAAAACTTCAGTAGAAAAACCCTCTGTCATAATTTTTTCAATTCTTTTTTAGAAAAAAATTTACTTATTCTAAGATCCAGGTCAATAAATAAAGTGCAAGAAAGAACATAGAGCTGAAAATCCTGTTTCACATTCTCTTTCACAGACATACCTAGAAATTCTTAAGATGTTACAAGGCTTTTGTTTAGCTTAAAGAATATCTTGGAAATCACTCTTGCATTTCAGCATAGTAGTTTTTAGAGAATTGTTATTTAGTTCTCTTACATGAGTTTTAGGCATGTGCAACTGATACATGTGTTGTAAATTTCCCAAACTAAGTTGAAATTATGTGCCTGGAGAACACTTTTGTGGACACAGGATCTACTTTTGCAAAACTATGTATTCACAGTTCCATGTAACTGTGGAGCTGTAACTTGTAAATAACCACAACTATAACAGCAAAACAACTCTATTTCTTGCCAATTATACTTAGCAGTGGGTGATATGTACTTCAGTGATAAAGTTGGTATATTTACAGCCTTTATAAATATGACCAGTGGATCCACATGTATGTAATGCATACTTCAGTCATGCATGAATATTTCAATTTAGTATAGGATTAATATGCTCAACTTCATTGGCCTACATTATTTAGAAGATTGATAATATAATATTTTCTCCTGTGGTTATAGTCTAAAAATACCAAAATACTAATTGCAAGGACAACAGAAATTCTGTTCCTCACTAACTATTGAATGCTATGTGATACAGCATTTCATAATATAAGCCATTAGGGGGTGGAGGGGTCCTTGTTCTTAAAGGAGAAAAGATGAAGTTCTGGTGTTTTTAAGGTTACTTAAACAGCAAAAAATCAATTTTGTAAGACATTCTACTGATGAATAAATTGTGTATTTTATGTTCCATTCAGGGTGGAAAAATATATTCTTAGGAAAAAAGCACATTGCCAGTCACAATGTGTTCTGGGTTATGTATTGTATAGAAATTGGTCTGTCTCTAGCTTGTTATTAAAAGCAGGGGAAAAAGGAGGAAGTAAGTAAAATGCATTTCTCAAGTGTTAGCAGCTGCAAAAAGTGTATGTTATCTCAAAGAATTTTAGACTGAAGAAAAATTTCAGCTTTTCAGGGTGTTACACTCTCAGTCTGCTTTATGTAATGATATGCTGAAATGATAAATGACAGCTAGACTCCAAAATCTGAAAGGGATGTATGTTAACTTTTAGATATAAGGCCTTTATTTGTTTACTTTGAATCTTTTCCAGATGGAAATAAAGAGCAGAATAGCATAAAACAGATGTTTATCTTTAGAGAGCAGCCTCCTACTGTCACTGAAATCTCAGTGACTGAAATCTAGGAGATGATAGGCTTATTTTTATTTAAATAACATTGTGATGTTTACAATACATGAGGGATAGATATGACCCCTGCATTTTATGTGCGCTATTCCTGTCTATGCTTCCTTCCTCTAGTGCTCAGTTTTGATTCCAGGTACAAGCTGTGATTCTGCTCTTGGCCAGAGCAGCTGCTCCTTCATCCTCTTTCAGGATAAAGCACAAACAGCCAGGTTCATGGGTTCTGTCCTCATCTTCATGCCTGGGTATATGTGGAGGCTCATTCCTTCTTCTTCTGACTCATCAGGTGAAGCATGGCTCTCTTTTAGTATTTGGATCCTTCCATTTGAGGACTGAAATTTCATGGTCTTCTACGTCTTTGGTGCCATATTAGTATTTTACCCTCACAGTATTCTAAACTTTAATTTTTTTTAATTAATTTTCAATAGCTAATTGTATATATATAGTGTTATATATAGAGAGTTAGCATTTCTTCTTTGTTCCTTCACTATCCAGTGTCCTCTTCATTATTCACATGTTCAGAAGTCCGACTTTCCTCCAGAGTCCTAATCAGACCCATGTTTTCCACTCTGTTCTGTCATGGTGATGCAAGTTAGATTGAAATATCACCTCCATCAACTTCTCCACAACAAAGACCATCCATATAATCTTTTGCTATACTCAGTTTAGATGATAAGAAGTAATGCACTCTCTCCTGTTACTCTGTTCAGCTTCTGTTTTTCTGAGAGGTAAGATACCTTAAACTTACTGATGGATAAGGGTATTCCCAAGCTAACTAAAAGGATGTGTTTTAAGTTCAAATTCTAGCTTCTATTACAGTTTCCTGTTCATGTGCTCTTGAGCTGTGTCATTAATGAGGACTTCATCATCTATTAACACTGATAGCTCCATTTGAATCTATCAAGAGTATTTAATTTTAAAATTAAGCCTTTGATTCCATTGTTCCTTTAACTTTTACTGTGGGGAAAAGAAAAACAACACAGTTTTAGGCCTCCTCATGAAACATTCTGTTTAAATGTACTTTGTGGTCTTTCACCTCAGTAGTACTTTGTGTGCAAAGCAATTAAGGAGATTCCTAGAATGAGTAGTGGTGTAGACAGAGAGCTTTAGCTTTTTTTCCCTAGACTGGGCATGAAGAAGATGTGAGTCTTGTAGGGCTGGGAAGTTCATGGCAACAACAGTTCCCAGTTGTCTGTCCTGTAGGCAGGACTGGGCATTGGAGCTGAGGGAGAGTGGATAAGATACTTGAGTTATCTCAGGAGACTAAAATTATACTTTAAAATCTTTTTTTCTCGAAGCGGAGCTGTCTGTTAAAAGAAAAAAACATGCATGAAGATGACTAGTGAAGCATATTACCATTAAATTCTAATAAGAGAGTGCAAAAGCAGTTATCTACAAAACAAACTGAACTACTGCTCCAAGTGGAGAACTGAGGTGAATGATAGAGCTGAGTTCAAAACCAGAAAGGAGGAGGCAAGGCAAATTAGCATCAGGCAATGCAGCAATGATTTTGAAGGTGGCAAGGGTAAATTAGAAACATATTGCTGAGAAAGAAGCATATTGCTAAGGGAAAAGGCTGTAGTTAAGATCATCTCGGTAGTGTTTCAGACAGACTGATATTTAAAGTCTGGGGAGGTACTTCAAGCCAAGTATTTCAAATATAGTGCAATCAACAGTTTATTTTACCAGCCAAGCCAGATGCGCTTTGATAGAAAGTTTAGATCCTGGCAAACTTGCTAGAATCTATCCTGCAGCTGCTGGAGTTTTAAGGGGATGAACAGGCTGCAGTCAATTCAAAGGCAGTTAATTTGGCCCGAAGGTGAAGTGACAGTTTAACGTGCCAGCCATGTCAGTGTAGGCTTCGTAGTAAAATAAACTACATGCTCTGGAGATTTTTAATTTGAATGGATTCAGCATTAAGATAACCTCTGGTATTTTTTTTGGTTATGACTGCTATGTTTAATTCTTTCTTTTTTTCATGTCATGGAAAAAAGAAAATCAGGGAGATCAGGGAAAGATAAAGGGACACCTTTATCTAACTAACAATTCAAATACATTTGTAAAAGTAATTTTACTTTTATTCAAAGATGCTCATAACTTCTATCTGATGTGTAATAAGGAGGTCAGACCACTCTTCTGAGTAAAAAGAGCCTGCAGCATCATCAGGTAATTCAAAAGACTCTGAGCCAAGATACTGCTAAGACAGCAAATGGTGCAGGAGAGCATGCCAAGGAATATGAACTTCCTAACAAAGTGTAGCCATCTTTTAAGCGATTCTGAATGTGTTAGAGTTGGCAATTCTCATACATATGACTATCCAAACTTCCTTGTTCCCTTGTGCCTTTCGTTCAGATCAAATGCCCTGTTCTGAATGAAGTGATGGTCTACTGCACAAGCAATACCAGTCATTGTGACAAACACAAGGGGAATTCACACAGAATTATCTGGAAAAGAAAGAATCTGTTAAAATGGCAAGGCAATATCAACCAAATGTGTAAGGAAGAAAAGGGCAAAGGAAATGAAATAATGAATGAAGCTCAAATTAAGGACCAAGAAGGAACTTTATCAGATTTTGGGGAAGTTAACAATACATGACAAAAGCTCAGACCAGGATCAATTCAAGCTGTGTGGAAAAAGAAATCAAAACCCCAGATATTAGGCAGTTTACACTGGAAGTGTCCTGTGGCTACATAAATGAGGGAAAAAAAAAATACAGCTAGTTTTTAAGATGCCTATACACAATCTGTATATATGTGGGAACATAAGGGAAAAAGTATAGATGAAACAAGCCGTGGTCTACCTTGCTGTTAAGCTGAATTATAACCAACCTTCATCTGGTGCTATGCAGCAGACATTGTTCCTCAACACTCATACAGCCCATTTTACACTGTAGATGAACTCAGCTTTTCTGCTTCTTATAGTTGATTATCAGTTTATCCCATCTAGCAGTAGCCTAAAAAATAGGAAAACAGTTATAAGTGGCTTAAATTTTCCTTCTCCTATGTGTCTGTTCTATATTGTCAATATTCTAATCTGAATTTTGACTATGGCAATGTCTATACTGTTCTTGTTTTTCCTTTCACACTAATATTACAATACAAAATGAGTGCACTTTTTGTTGTTATTGTTTTGCTATTTTTTTTCAAGAATGAATCTAACTCTTCTAAGTCATTAAAATACCTATATGGGTTGTATTTTAAGGAGAAGTTTTCCAGGACTTGTCTTATTACAGGAAAGCAACAGCTGAGAAAAATTGAAACTGAAAAAGGGGATTTTCACAGTTTACTGGTGGGAATTTGAGGCACAGAAAGATGAAAAGAACAATTCAGAGTGGTAATATCTAAATTTCTGAACACATTAATTTCTTTGGAAAACTCTACCAAAGGGACTTTGGTTAGACAGGAACAGTATGTCAAAGTGATGACCTTGTTTTACTTTAGCTCTGACTGTTATCTTTGTTTTATTTCATTTTTTCTTTTGGATAAAAAGCATTTAGTAGCCAAACAGAACATTACAGTGCAAATATTCAATTCTGAGATACCTAAAATTCATGAAGAATTTTAAACTAAAATATGTTGATATTTTATGATCATAGTTTTAAAAGGAACAGAAACAGGAAGGAAGAACCTTTCTTTACTAGTTAAATACATCTGTATAGAAATATTTCTTGGATTAGTGCCTTAATCACAAACTTACCCTCCCCTTTTTCAATAAACTTATTTAATTTTGATTCTGATCATGTTATGCTTTAGTATTAGTGTAGACAGAGCTGAGTTTTCAAAAGTATCCCCTGAAAAATAAAAATTCCATTTTCATCAATGAGTTTTAATTCTTTGCTTTTAGCAGTTTCCTGTCAAAGAGAGTAGTTATTCATTGTTTTCTGTTTCGTAACAAATCATGAGTTACTTCCTTGAGGCATGTTTACCATGCTTTCAATGATCAGGTTCTTGAAGTTCTTGCACTGACCTTTCACAAGTGAATTAATCTTATTTTCAGGTACATTGTTCTTTTTAAGACCAGAAAGGCTTACAAGATTTTAATGTGCACCTATAAACCATATATGTATTTTTGACTGTCCATTTCTTGGTAATATTTGTGGATCTTTTTTTTTCCTTTAACATAAATCTTAAGCATTTTGTTAAGAGTATTTCAGTCGGTAATTTATAGATTGCTCAGTAGAAAATAGGAAGAAGAATAAAGCACAGAGGAAAAAAAGCCAAGACAATTTGGCGAAAGGAGAAAGGAAGCCAAAAAAAGGTAATAGAAGAAAGATCTGTTTCAGTAGAGTTTGAAAGTGGCCAAATTATAGAAAAACAGGAAGCCTAATTAAAAAAGAATAATTTTTTTTTAAAAGTTGGAGAAGCCTACAGCTGTGTTTAGGTCCTAAAGGGCATAAATTATTATTGCTCCATTTTTTTGCAATGAGACCTACTAAGTAATGTAAAAGACTCAGAGTAGCCTTAAGTGTGAATTGCAACTGAGAGTTCAATTTGAATACACACATTTCAAATGTGGACAAAATATAGTCTAGGCTTGATTTGTTACTCATGCTGGAACACAAATTTTCATAAAATCCTGAACTCTAAATATTGTTGTTTAGTAGAAGACTGTGTACTTGAAATTTAAACCATTAGATAGTCCCTATCTCTAGTAAACAGTGCAAGAACACAAAAGGATGAAAAAGAAAGCAAATAACAAAGAGGATGAGTAGGTGAAAGACAGAAAACAGCAAAAGGAAAACAGGGAGAAAGAAATGCTCTGTAAGACATCCCTTTAGAAAACAGAGGGCAATGTAGTTGCCTATATAGTGACAAAACATATTACTGTGCTGTCCTTCTGCCTTTAGGATACAAGACTGGTTAAGGGATGATGAACTTAGGCAACTCTGGAAGCTGTCTTTGTATAATGGAAAACCTGGTGAAACTGTTTGAAAAGGGATTTTGGCCAGAGGGGTCAAACAACACTTGAGAGGGCTGGGTAGAGCAGTTGCATGAGAATCCTTTTCAGAAAATTGATGTCACCTTGTAATGCAAAGGATGAAATTTTATCTGTCTCTTTCTGAATGATATTGTTTAAATATCATGTATGTCAGCAGTGAAACAAAAATCAGACTTCCTGTGGGATTCCTTGTCTTTACTAGTTCACTAAAATGACAGAGCTCTCTGCTCTAGCCAGTTATAGAGTAAAATGACAGCACAGTCACACTAAGAAAGCATTCTGTACCAGTAGGAAAGTAACTGAAAGACATAGTAATATCTTTGATTTATTTTACAAAATAATTTATTTGTATAACTGTACACTTGCATAATAATATGAAGGAGAGGTGGAAACATGAGAGCAGAGCTCTGTTTAATGAAAGAGGTGAAAGAGGAGAACCGTCCAAGACACTAACCAAGTTATATCTGTACATTACATGATCTAAATGGAAGTTGACCAGAGCAGCTACTAGGACTTCATCATAGGGGTTTTTTTTTGTTTGTTTGGTTATTTGGTTTGGTTTTTTCATTTTAAGTTTTAATGGAGGTCAATAAAACCCACCAGTGGATGTTTTTAAGTCCCTCAGCAACAAAATTTTGAGATATTTTTCTATGAATTACCCTAACTTGAAATAAAACATCTGGTCTCATAGGAATTTTGACATGGTTTAGTTTTTCAGTCAGTACAAAATACATTCACCACTGTAGCACTGTTGGGCTTTTGTGTGTCAGCCTCTTAGAAGAATTCGCCCTGTGTCTCCATAAAGCTTAAAATGCAAAGAGCTCATCTGGAAGGCAAATATAGTTTTACTTCACCTTTATCTTCCAAAGCTGTGAAAACTGTCAGTTTCTAAAGCATTTAAATGGAGAACTCAGAATATCCTCAGAATAGTTCAGTTGTCTCACACCAGTGTTTCCCTCACTTGTTCCTGCCTTTGTTCTGGATGTCCCTTTTTCATTAATGACAGTAAGATCAACCTTATCCTTATGTATATTAATTGGATATAACCTCTGTATTTACTACAGTGATTGTTTGTCTGGGTATAAAGAATTATCTTCAAATTAAATACTCAGTTTTATGTAAGTGACTGAATCCTGAAACATCTTAAGAAATGTTCTAGTATCCAGTAATCATGAAAAAGCCTTTAAAGACTGGAATAGTTTCAAATGTTATTTGCTCTACTGACAAAAATCACATTTTTAAATGTCTACAGTTAGCTTTTATCTCACACACAGATATCACTGGAGCTCTGCAAGCTGTTACTTCTTATTTAACTGAAAAATGGCATTTCAGAATTTGTTCTTGTTCCAAATCAAATAAAGACTTATTTTTCCGATCATTTCCCATGAAACATATTTTTTGGAAAGTAACAGCAAATTTTCAAATGATAATTTCGTTCCAGAAAGACAAAACGTTTTCTTTTGATTGTATAATTTGACAGTATTTAAGGGCATAATAAGTTCTTATTATGCACTATTAATGCTTTCTATCAACATATGTCACATAATTCATAAAATCATAGAATATCCTGAATTGGAAAGGACCCACGAGGATCATTGAGTCCAACTCCTGACTCTGCACAGGGCAACCTAAAAGTTAAACCATCTGTCTAAGAGCATTGTCCAACTGCTTCTTGAACACCAACAATCTTGTGGCCATGACCACTTTGCCAGGGAGCTTGTTCCAGTGTTTGGCCACCCTCTCAGTGAAGAACTTTTTCCTAATATCCAATCTGAACTTTCCCTGACACTGATTTAAGTCATTCCCTTGCATCCTATCACTGGACACCAGAAAAAAGAGATCATCACCTCCCTTTCCGCTCCCCCTCATGAGGAAGTTGTAGACAGCAATGTCTCCCCTCACTCTCCTCTCTTTTATGCTGAACAAACTTAGTATCCTCAGCTGCTTCTCATGTCATGCCCTCTAGTCCTTTCACCACGTTTGCTGCCCTCCTTTGGACACATTCTAATATTTTTATATCCTTCTTATGTGAGGAGCCCAAAACTGCACACAGAACTCAGGGTGAGGCCACACCAGTGTTTAGGTCAGTGGGACGATCACTTCTTTTGACTGGTTAGCTATACTGTGCTTAATGCATCCCAGGATGTGGTAATTGTCATGCTTCATTTTTAGCAGTTCGTATTTTTAATTTTCATTAAAAATATGTATTATTGACACAAAAGATGGGGTTTATCTAAACTAAATTTAGTTGCCTAAAAATTAGTCATTTCTTCGAAGTCAACTACACTTTATAGTCAGCAGAAAGAAATAGTCATCTCCAAGTAAAAATTCTTTTCACATATTAATTGCCATTCTATTACCTATTTAAACTCTCACTGCCAACAAAAGACGGCCTACAGTTCTCATATTCTGTTGTCACTTGTTCTTGTTAAGACCTCTCCTGCAGTTACATAAATATTAATAAGTTCTCGCAGTTAACCAGGTTAAAACTGACCCAGGAGGAAAATATAATGGTATTTCTACTATAAATAGTTCAGGAAATAGCTCTACTTGTTTGGTGTAAAGGAAACAGAAGAAGGAAGGTAATATTTGCACAGATTTTGTGTACATCATCATTCATGTATAAATGATAAAAATTGTACTAAATAGACCTGAATAATTTGCATGTGAATAAATTGTTTTAATTTTTGTTATCCACAGACACTGCAATATGAAAAAGATTCACATAATTGCCAATATACAAATGCTATTGGCAATATTCTTTCAAATTAGGTCTTCTTATTCATGCCTACTTAAAATACAATTTGGTTCCAGATTTTTATATCTCACAAGAAATTATCTTATAATTCACAAATGTAGCATAAAAATGTTAAAACGCAAGCAGAAATGAATTTGCAGTTTTACTTAGAAACACAGAGCATTTAAAACTCTGGGTAGAAACATTGTTTAAAAAAATGTATTGTATATTGTATCAATTACAAAGAACAGGGCCTTCAGAAAACTGTGACCCTGGCTCTCAAAACATTTTACAGTAACATATAAAACATGGCTTGTCATGTAAGTTCCAAAACTTTAATTAGCCTTTAACATATTGTTTTCTTTTAAAATGTCCCTCTTAATTATTCATGGCAGTGAAGCAGGCTAATTGTGCTTCTTGGATAAAAGCATATTGGCTCATTAATCTTTCTTTTTCAGTTACATATAAACATCAACTATGATGAACAGGAAAACATTTTTTTTTTTTTTTTTTTTTTTGCCTATATTAGATACACAAACTTTGGGGTCCTGAGGGAATGCAAATGTTATATAAAAATTATAGTTTTGATTGTAACAGTCACATGAAATATTAAGAAAAAATGAAATTAGACACCATATGCAATCACTTGTTATTTCTGATTTTTATCTCCAATTAATTCCTGCCATTAGTATTTTTCATGGTGTTAGCTATTGCCTTAAGTCATACTTGCTTAGGTTTTCCTAAAACATTAATAATAGATGCAACTATCCAATATTCATTAACAAACTTTTAGGACACATAAGAAAAAATTTACTTTCTTACTGTTTCTTCATTTTAAAAATTAATGAGAAAAATTGAATTAATTATTCAGAAAACTGTATGTTTAAGAATTTGCTCCTTCTTTCTCATTTAGTCTTAAAACCACAATAGCCACCACGTGTCACACTGCCATTGCATTCTGTTTCACAGTTCCTATTTCTGTAAATCCTTGTTGTGACATACTGTTACACTGATTAGCAATTCTAGTCCATTGGCCTGCTTTTTACCATAAGAATAAAGGACACAGAAATGAATTCTGATCTGGTGAACTTATCAAAACTGTTGAAGTTTTCTCCTCATTTTCTAGCCAATGTCTATCATTCTTTGCTTTGGTTCCTTAACTCATTTTCTCCTTTCTTATGTGATCTTGAGCTCACTTAAAATAGTTTCAAATTGTAATATAATTTTATTTTTATAGTGAAACCTGCAATATACTAACACACACATGCATGTCCAGTTCTAATTCATTCATAAGGCTGAGATATCTCAAAATTATAAAATCAGATAAATTTAGTAGGATCTCTGGAGGGCATAAGAGTCAAACACCTGCTCAAACCTGGGACAACTTCAAAACTGCTGTTACTTTAAGAGTTAGATTCATTCTCTCAAGGCCTGTCCCATCGAGTTCTGAATATCTCCAAGGATGCAGATTACTCAGCCTTTCCAAGCAGCTTGTTCTAATACCTGGCTATGCTTACTATGAAGCATGTTTTCCTTATATCTAATTAGATTTTTTTCTTAATGCAAAGTGTGTACATTCCCCCTTGAGCTTTCTCTGTGCAACTCCAAGGAGATTTCAACAAAGTTGTTTCTTGTACATTGTGCTCCTGTCCCCAAACTATTGTAGTGGTTCTTTCCCAGACAAACTTGTTCCAGTTTATCAGTGTCTTCCTTGTAAAGGGAAGTCCAAAACTGGTAATGGTACTCCAGATGCGATTTCACAGTACCCAGTAGAAAGGAATAGATTTTTTTTTGACTGGCTGCCTACATGCTCGCTAATGCAGCGCAGTATATTGTTGGCCACATTTGCCATGGGGATTACTCTGCTGTTATATGTTTAACTTCTTGCCCACCAGGATTCCCATGTCATTATTTGGAAACCTGTTCTCTAGCCAGTTGGCAATGCTGAGACTGCACTGGAGCATGGGATTATTCCATCCCAAGTATTTTGTCAAACTTCAGGAGATTTGGCTGCAAAGATATTATGGCTGGCTGTGAGAATATTGCTAAAATCAAAGTAATTTACATACATGGCTCTCCCTTCACCCACCCAGCCAGACAACTCACCAGTGAAGACCATGAGGCTGCTAAAGCAGCTTTGGTAAATACATGATGGCTGTTCCCAATCTCCTTCTTTATGTAGGTGTAAACGACTTAGAGAAGGATTTGCTTCAAAATCTTCCAGGGTAATGAGGTGAAGCTGATTATAATTTCATTCCCCAGATCTTCCTTCCTTTTTTCCTTGAAAATAGATGTGAAATTTCCATTTTTCCATTTTGAGAGCAGCCTCACAATATTGTCAGCTGTTGTGGGTTAGCCCCAGTAGGCAGCTAAACCCCACACAGCTGCTCATTCATTCCCCCTACAGTGGGATAGGGGAGGGAATGAGAAAGGTAAAAGTGCAAAAACTCATAGGTTGAGATAAAGACAGTTTAATAAGTAAAGCAAAACCTACATGTACAAGCAAAGCAGAACAAGGAATTCATTCACTACTGCCCATCAGCAGGCAGGTGTTCAGCCATCTCCAGGAAAACAGGGCTTCATCATGCATAAAAGTTATTTGGGAAGACAAACACCATAACTCCAAATGTCCTTCCTTCCTCCTTCTTTCCCCAGCTTTATATACTGAGCATGATGTCATATGGTGTGGGATATCCCTTTGGTCAGTTGGGGTCAGCTGTCCCAGCTGTGTTCCCTCCCAGCTCCTTGTGCACCCCCAGCCTACTCGCAGAGCAGTGTGAGAAGCACAACAGGCCTTGACTCTGTGTAAGCACTGTTCAGGAATAACGAAAACATCTCTATATTATCAACACTGTTTTAATCACAAATCCAAAACATAGCCCCATACTAGCTACTATGAAGAAAATTAATCCTATCCCAGCCACAGCCATCAGCTCCCTTAGTGCTCTATGATGAATCCTATCTGGTCCTATGAAGTTCTATATGTCCAGTTTGCTCAGGTGGTCCCAAACTCTACCTTAATCTACCATAAGTAGTACTTCACTCCCCCATACTACTAGGTACAGGGCACCTGGGAGACCAGACAGCAGTGCTAGACATTAAAGACTGACAGGAAGGCCATTTTTTCCCTTTTGCCTGTTCCATTATTGGTGCTAGAGAAACCACCACATGTCTTCTCAGGCTGTGGAAATAAGTCAGACATATGGTTAGAACAAAGGATTTATTGTCTATACTATAAGTGTAGTCAAACACTTGAGCAGGTTGCCTGTAGATGTTGTGAAGCCTCCATCCTTGGAGTTGTTCAAAACTCAACTGGATACTGTCCTGAGCAGCCTGAACTGATTAGATCTGCTCTGAGCAGGGGATTGGACTAGAGATCTCTGGAGGCCTCTCCCAATCAAAGTATTCTGTGATTTTTGCTTCTCCATGTTGATGAGATGCAGGGCTGTTCAACAGGTACTCCAGAACAGCCCCAATCCCATGATTTGCTTCCCTTTAAATTAACTTCTCCCTTGTCCCCACCCCAAACAGTTCTCTTTTACCATACCACTTTCACTCAAATACACAGTTCGCTGCTTGCTCTTTCACAATGAGCCCTGATTTGTCTGATTTCATATTGTTATTTGTGACATAGGTTGTAAATTCTAGCTTGCTATTTGTAACACCTTATAATTTCTCAAGTTATCTTGCTAGTAGAGCTGTAAGTCAGGATTGGTTATCCATGCACAGACCCTAAAAGCAATGAAGAAGGCATCAAGTATCTAACTTTTTTGGTGTCCTTTGTTATTAGATTACTCACCCCATTCAAGAGCAGCCCCACATTTTCCTTAGTATTTCTTTTGCTATTGATATACCACTGGGAGTCCTTCTTGCTGCCCTTCAGATTCCTCAGTAATTTCAGCTTCAGCTGAGTTTGGACTTTCATAATTCCCTGCATGCCTCATCAGTGTTTCCATATTCTTCCAGGATAGCTACATACCTTCCTGGATAGCTTCCACCTTTTTCCATTTTGGCTTAGTCAGGAAGTCTTTTCAACTACTTTGGCCATGCCTGCTGAAAAATATGTACACCAAAATGGATGATTTTTGAGCTTTGAGAAGATTAACAGGTCCCTTAAGTTTGACAAATATGCCTTGGCTCCTCTGCCCTTCAGAGCAGCCTCTCTTACTTGTTCCCTGAACAAGACCAAGTTTGCTCTCCTGAATCCAGAGCTGTTATTCTATTACTTCTTTTTCTTGTTTCCTTCAGGATTGTAAATTCCACCATCTCATGATTGCTTCAGTAAGGTTTGCTGTCAGCTTTCACATCTTTAACCAGTTCTTCCTTTTCAGTGAGTAGATGTCATGGTTTAACCCGGCAGGCAGCTAAGCACCACACAGCCGCTCACTCACTCCCCCCCGGGTGGGATGGTGGACAGAATCAGAAGGGTAAAAGTGAGAAAACTCATGGGTTGAGATAAAGACAGTTTAATAGGTAAAGCAAAAGCCACACACACACAAGCAAAGCAAAACAAGGAATTCATCACTACTGTCCATCAGCAGGCAGGTGTTCAGCCATCTCCAGGAAAGCAGGGATCCATCATGCATAACTGCTACTTGGGAAGACAAATGCCATAACTCCAGACATCCCTCCTTTCTCTTTCACCCCAACTTCTACTGCTGTGTCCCCTCCCAACTTCTTGTGCACCCCAGTCTACTCGAAGGTGGGATGGGGTGAAAAGCAGAAAAGGCCTTGACTCTGTGTAAGCACTGCTCAGCAATAACAAAAAGATCCCTGTATTATCAACACTGGTTTGGTCACAAATCCAAAACATAGCCCCACACTAGCTACTACGAAAAAATTTAACTCTATCCCAGCCAATACTAGCACAGTATTTAAAAAAATCTAATAACATTGCTAGTAGCAGTCCACAGGCTTTGTATTGTCACCAATGTAGGCCTCATATCTTCTTTGGACACACTCTGTCCTGAATAGACATTGGCTTGTTCCAGCTGTAGGATTTAGCTTGTTCTGGATGTGACTAACAACTATCTAACGGTCAGGCCTTTCTTGTTAGCTGAGCTTGCTGAATAACATGTGCTGTATAAAAACTTGGATAGTTACTAAGCCGCATTAACCCCTTATGTTAACAATGGCTGGGGGGGTGGGGCTATTGAATAACTATCTAATAGCTAACCAGAAAAATGTAATAAAGTTTTATTTGGGAACCAATAAGGAAAGAGCAAGTAAACAGGCTGTACAACTAACCGAGGCAGACCTAAAACAAAGAAGGAACAAACTTCCACAGTCACCTTCACACCCCTCCTGGCAAAGAACTGGAATATTGGCATCTCCTCATAACTCTCCCAATTCTTCCTGGGAGGATGGTATTATCAACCATAAGATACACAGGGGCTCTGAAAGGCATAGTACCCTTATGACAGAAAAGGGGTAGATATTAAAAAGTTTATGTGGAATAATTTTGACTTTGGTATTAATGAGTTTTTTTTCTGAATTAATTAGACAATTTGGACTGTAAATTCTAGTATCATTTTAACTGGATTGATAGTAACTTTGTTGTATTTCTATTAGGCAGTTAAAACAATAATAAGTTCAACAAGAAATTACTGGATCTGTATGTACAGAGTGTTCTCTTTTTGCCAGTAAGAAAATTTTGATTTCATTGGCCCAAAAGAACATCTCCCTAGTTGGCTATCCAGCAACTCAATCAAAAAATTGTCCCCAGCCCATAAATTCTCAAACAACCATCATCCATTCAATAACAAAGCTGTGCATTTGTGCTGCTCCTTTGAATACAGCACCATCTTCCCACTTCTGTTTTCCTTGCCCGTTCCTTCCAAAAGCCTGTATTCATCCACAACTCCCATTGTGTTTCTCAGGTTGTATGCACTCCTGTATTAGCACTTGAGATGGACCCCAGCTATGCCACTTGCTGAGGGGAAGTGTGAGAGCTTCCCCTGCCATGTTCTCCCCAGATGTTTCTGCTCTGCCACCCATTCCTCTACTTTTCTGCAGTTTGGCCTTCATCCACCAACTAGCCTTCTGTAAATTCCTCCTTTAAATACTTTTCTTAATGAAATTAAATATATATAATATTTACTTTTCCCTGGAAAAAAGATTTTTATTTTTATATCTGCATAAACTCTCATTGATGTCTACAGAGCCACAGCACTTTATACTACCTACAAGCTGGTACCCAGGTGTATTTAAGCTTTTAAATATAATTTGAATGTAAACAAGAAAATACGGATCTCCTTGGATGCAAAGGGAGTTGGAGGTTCAAGACTCTTAAAAATATGCTTTTAAATGGATTAAGGAGCCTTACTTTGCATAAAATTTAAGAATCTTGGCTATAAATAACTTCTTATCCTTGTATTTTCACATTTACTTATGAATGCATTCACAGATCTTCCCCTGGAAATGTGTCATCTTTAGGTTAAACCATTTAAACTATGTTGTAAATTATTAACTGCTCAGAGAAAAATCTTATCTTATGTATGGAAAATATCTAACTACACAGACTCTATTTCTTCTTTGATTTTGTGAATAGCACTTTTCCTGTCATCATTGGCTGCCAGATGAAACCTACAAATGACTTTCACCAGTCTTAAGCATTTAGTAATCTTTGTTTTAAAAGAACTTTTGAAACACATAAGAAAAATATTCAGTTTTTTAAATTTTACTAGGTAGATCAAACATCTTTTTTTGTTCTGAATCTTCAGGTCCTTTCCTTTTACATAACTTTCTTCACCATACAAATCTGTCTATAGAGTGATATCAAAATGTCAAGCTCAGAATTTGAAGCTGTAAACATTTCTTGTATTATGACAGATTGATTATATTAAAGATAAGAACAATGAGGGTATTCATATCAACCAGCTTTAGAATCCTATGTTGTAGAAATAATCTACATTTGAGCTATTTGTCTGGTTCTTCTTTATCATGAACAAAGATAAAAAGAATTCTCTTGAACAATTCATGTGACCTATATTAGGCATCTATTTTAGGAAGAAACAAACAATTCCTTGAAGATACTATAAACTATAAAGAGAACTGAAGGATGAAAAAATGTTCACTAGATTCAAACTTTTATAGTGCAGATGACTAGTCTGACCAAGTCACTTCAAGCTTTCTTTCTGATTAATGAAGGTAAAACACAGTGGTATGCTAAAAGAAGTTCAAAGACATTAAAAACAGCCCTCTGGGTCAAACAGACATAGAGGACACTATCATCAATTCCACAGCCAATGCAGAGACAATGTCTGAAACAATCAGCTTGGTTCCTGGCCTCTGGGCACTTCCTGTGAAATAAAGCCATATTAGGTACTTGCTCTGTGTAGGCTTATGTGTGTTAGGATTAGAATTGACCTTCTACTAAAATCCTTGCAAGGAATCAAAGATCTTTGCCAACATGTGTTTATGTTTAAGTGTCTCTTGTCTTACCTGCTGTAAGCTGAGACATCTCCTTGGGGCATCTCAAATAATTCTAGTTCTTTGTGTTCAGGCAACTGAATTAAGTTGTGGGGCTGAGATTCAATTCAAGAGAAAATATTGGAAATTAGGTGACTACACATATTCTAGGTGATTAAACATTTATTTTATTTTTTTAACTGAAGAATGATTTAAAGAATATAGCCAATGGAGCTTCTAGAGGTGCAATTCAGTAGCCTAAACATGGGCATCAGGAGCTGTTTAAGATGCATAAAACCATCCATCCTGACTTCCAGATGCTTCTCAGACAGGATATAGGTCTACCATGCATCTTCTGTGATAACTTCTAGCCTCATGCATATTTCTTATACATGAGAAAGCATCTCAAAAGGCCTTAGAAGCCCAAGTTTGGTGAACCAAGCCCCTAATCTCTATGACAATAGAATGAATTTAGATACTTTGCTCACAGTTTTAGTTCTTTATTAAGTGTCTTAACTGTAGACTGAATTTCATACTAAACTGCTATGGAATCTGCACACTTCTAAACTGTGCCAATGTCCACTTCTGTACTGACACAGCCATCACGTTCCTTTGCTTCATAGATTTGAATTGTTGTGAAAAATGTGGCAGAATTCAGTAACATTTTCAATCTCCATTCTGTACAATATCTCTGAATGGACTACAGCCATAAGCTATAGCAGGATGAGGCAAAAGAATACAAGTAACATTCCATAAGCCATGATTACATATCACAGCCAAAATATTTGCTATTAGATATTGCTCACCAGTACATTAATTAGCCTTTTTCCACAACTCTTCCCTAGCTGCTTTTCATGACTCTTCTTACTAAATTCTGTGAGAAATTAAAGTGATCTTTTTGACCCACTTAAGTATGTTAGGGGAGATGTCATAGAAATAGAAGCGTATATTTCCCAATTTCCTCTATTGCATCAAAGAAGAAATGGAACTTTTGTCTGTGTCAGATCTGAAAAAAGACAGGAACAGAATTTATGTATCTATTTCAGTTTTATGATGACCAATTCATAAATGAAGTGAAATAAAATAAAGTAACAAAATACTAGTCTATATGTCTCATTTCACAGGATAAGCACTTCCATTCTGTTTCTAGGGGGTCCACAGAATATATTATATACTGACAGTAGGACTAGCCATGACTGGGTCTATATTATTAGATTCTGTATGGCACAGAAAGTATTCACCAAGGTCATAAATCTTTTGCATTTGAGAAAGCAAATATTGCCTTTTATCCACAGGTGATTTATAAACAGAAGCATAATTCAGACCAAAAAAATCTCTAGGTCAAGTCATGTGCGTGTTCTCACAAGGCTCTTGGTAACATATTTTAAAACTGTGTCTCTAGATGATTTGCAGCTTCACCTGGAAGTCTTTAAATAAAGAGCAAAGATTTTTTGGTTTTCTAACATTCATCTAGTAAGACAAGTCTAGGTAACAGTGTAATAAGCTTAGTCTAGTAAGTCTAGTAATCTTAGTAAGGCAAATATTGACTGACTGTTAGCATATCCAAAATACTAGTAAGTATACTGCATCTATTGGTATATGCAGTAAATTAAAATATTTTAGATTAAAAGATATGCATTTATTTTACACAAACTTGAATTCTAGGAAGAGTGTTCCAATATGTACAAGTCTTGATGGTTCTTCATTCCTTGTGAGGTTAACAGGTTTCTGTGCAGAAACACAGAGCCATGTCCTTCCAGGATCTCCAAAGTAAGTCTGTAAGCAGTTTTCCATGTGCTTATTACAACTACATTTGTTTCCAGTCCTCCACCCCAACCCCTCCCCACAAATCTCCAAACTCAAAAAAACCCACCAAACATACTGTTATCAATAAAATTTTCATTTACATTTCAAGGAAAGGACGAGGAATAAAAATTAAAGAACATAACGTCCTAAAGCCAGCAACCAGTAGTGCCTAAAACAAAATCTTAAATGGAGCAGCTACTTGAATCATGTAATAATTACTCAGAATGTTCATGAAGAGACTTGTTTCACATAAATAAAAAGTTAGACTCTTTCTAGTCAAAGGACAATAAGAACTTCCAGAGAGTGAGTTAGTTTTTCTTAAATTGAGGGTGCAAAGTGACTAGCTAGTAAAGCAAGACATGTAGGAAACCCCTTTTATACAAGAAAGGGAATGACTAGGTAATTTGAGATTATTCTTTTTCCATTAAAGGTCTATTTTATTTAGAGAAAAATTGCCTTTAGGAAGAATATCTCTCTCCATCAGCTATTCAAAGAGCCTCTAAGGCCTTAGAACTTGATGCCTTTGCTTTTCAATGGACAGCTATTAGACAGCTATTGTACTGTTCGTGAAAAGGTACAACTTACCCCAGAGATCAACATACTAGTTATAACAGAGAAAAGAGAATGAACAATTCAGGAATTACTTCAGAATTGAGCCATATGTAAAGCAATAATTACCTAGCATGCTTTTAAAAAATGTTAATGGGGAAAATGTGTTTGTACGCAAAGTCTTCCTTGCATGCAGAAACCTCAATTACTCTTTGTTTGTTTCTAATCACCTGTTTTGAAACATCTGGCTCTGGGGATTTTTAATACACTGTAGAAAAGAAAAAACAAAATGGAAACCGACATCTAGGCTTGTTAGAACAAAGCATTACTAAAACTTTCAACTACAGTTTGTGACACTCAGTTTGGACTGTTGTATCTCTGACATGCCTATGAAATAAATTAATTAACAAAAGCTCTGTTGTACTTTGTTGATTTTATTTACCTCTTCTTAAAAGTACTGAAAACTAAGACACAGAATAATACAGCATTCCTAATAGTGGTTATATATGTCAGGACTTAGATCGTCTCCAACATCAAAGAATATTTGATAACATATCTTTATATATTTTGTGAACAAGCAAAATTCTTAAGCTAACTCAGGGTAAAAACTGTCAGCTATCACTCTTCTGTTGATAGTGGCACATATTAATTAGTGCATCTTGTTCAGGATGTTGTTCAGCTATCAGGGACAGCAAATTTTTGACTCAGGTTAAAAATTTTATGAGCCAGATTTTGCTCGCCATTCTACCCCTATGTCATGGTTTAACCTTAGCCAGCAACTAAGCACCACACAACCACTTGCTCACGCCCCCCCGGGTGGGATGGTGGACAGAATCAGAAGGGTAAAAGTGAGAAAACTCATGGGTTGAGATAAAGACAGTTTAATAGGTAAAGCAAAAGCCACACACACACAAGCATAGCAAAACAAGGAATTCATTCACTCCTTCCCATCAGCAGGCAGGTGTTCAGCCATCTCCAGGAAAGCAGGGCTCCTTGGTGCGTAACAGTTCCTTGGCAAGACAAATGCCATAACTCCAGACATCCCTCCTTCCTCTTTCACCCCAGCTTTTACTGCTGAGCACACCATCATATGGTATGGGAAATCCCTTTGGTCAGTTGGGATCAGCTGTCCTCCCTGCCCTCCCAACTTCTTGCACATCCCCAGCCTACTCGCTGGTGGGGTGGTGTGAGAAACAGAACAGGCCTTGACTCTGTGTAAGCACTGCTCAGCGGTAACTAAAGTATCCCTGTATGATCATCAACACTGTTTTCATCACAAATCCAAAACGTAGCCCCATACTAGCTACTATGAAGAAAATTAACTCTATCCCAGCCAAAACCAGGACACCCTATAATTCCCAAATGCACTAAGTTCCTCTAGGATAACCTAAGACAAAATTGATTTCTGTCGTTTAAACAACTCTAGAATAAAGGGGAAAAAATCCAAATAAACATGTCTGAAAAAATAGAGATAGTGCAAAATCCCAGTAGTGTAGGACAAATGTATCATTGAATGAATATATTCATGTGTTAAAAAACTATATATTGTTATATTGTATTTATAAATAGTCCCAACTGTTTTTACAATTAGAAAAATGATCCTTTTGGATTTTTCCCAGGGGGTCAATTACTCACCATGTTTCATAACTGAGAAATAGTTTACAGGTGAGTTGTTTGTACATGCAGTTGCATCAAGATTCATCATCTTCTTATGCAGAACTTCCTTTGTGGTATAAGAAATGCATTTTTACAGATAGATATAAATAAATAGCACTTTGAGTTGTAAATGATGAATTCAAAATTTATTAAAATCCTTGGAAAGTAAGACAAAATATAGCTAGTTAAGGTATATTTATATCATTTACCTGAAAAAAAAAAAAAAAAAAAAAAAAGAAGAGTTTTGTTATCTCATTGTACAACTCAGTCTTATCTGTGATTTTGCTTATTAATATTTTAACACTGATTTGTGGGTTGACATCATCTTTATATGTGTTGACATGTTGTAACTGTCCTGTATATTGACACTAGGACCACTGTACTGCCTTTTGAATTTCATAGAAGTGTTACCTTTCTCCCCTGGCTATGGATGAGACATTGACTATTACTAATTTAGTAATTTCTGTTAGATGCCTTTAATTTGATATTTAGTCTAAAAACAATCCAGGACATAAAATTCTGTCCCTGTGTTTCACCTCTGTGGTGCTTAAACCAATAAGGACATACCTGTAGCACATTTAACAATAAATGTATTCAATCTAATCTGAAGAAAAATTGAAACAATTTAGTGCACAAGTTTTTATAAAGCTTGTTTTTAAAGATGCCTGAATTTTGGATATTTTCCTACAACAAAATGGAGCACTGACTACAGATATTTTAAGAGCTCAAATTAGTTGGTAGTTTTGCATGAGTTAGTACAGAACTATTTAAGGATCTAACTCATGGTGTATAAGCTGTATACTCAGGTCAACAGGGCACTGTTTAGCCCAGAGCTGATACAATTCCAATTTCATAACTAGGTCTTTCATAACTAGCTGAGACATTTCTTCACAAGACACTACACTGTAGACTGGACATACCTGTAGGCTGTTAAACCCATGGTAAATCACATTTACTGAGTAACTGGCCTGATTTTCAGAGTGTCTGAACCTCTTCAAATAACACTGCAGATTTCAAATAAAATTACAGAAATTTCAGGCATAAATATAGTTAGTTATGAATGTAAAATTCCCTATATTATTCTTCAAATAATTCTGGAGTAAATATGGGGTGTGGGGGTGGGTGTTGTTGATTTGTTTTTTTTTAATTCTAAATGTGATATTAATTTTTGCAGTATAAATTAGTTACATCTATTCAGAAATTCAGTATCGGTATGCCACATAGAAATGTTAAAATATGGATATATTAACCTTTGGGGGATAAAAAGTTCCTATATGATTTTGGATACAAAGGTGAAATAAATCAGAAAATTAACTTCTAAATTTCAGATGTTTAAATAGATGTTTTGGGTTTTTTTTTTTTTGTTTTGTTTTTTTTTTGTTTTTTTTGGTTTTTTTTGGGTTTTTTTTAAAGTCAGGTACTGTTTTCCTCATATATAAATGAAGTGATGTGGCTGTCTTTGAGTCCTCCAGAGACACATCTGTGAAACTAAGTTTAAGTACTTAAGTTAGACAGACTGGCTCTGTTCCATCCTTTCTGGGAACAAGTGATAGACTATTCTTGTGATTTATATTCTAGCCATATGGGTAATGTGCTTTTATTATGCAGAAATATATATTTTTTTAGCCATTTAGCATTTCAGTTTTCTTTCATTTACTCTTTAAAACAATTGGGACTTAGACAAGTACTTGATCAGTCACTTGTATGTTTTGTCAAATAGTTTACATCACCAGAATCAGAAAGACCATATAGATGCAAAGAGAACTTTTTCCACAGACTTCAGTTCAAGAAGATGTAAGACTGATTTGAATAGAATTGGCCCTTATTTAGTCATTCATCAGACAATGCTTTTGCTCTCCCATCAGGATGTAATATATCAGAGTATTACCCTGAAAAGGGAAATGAGAGAAAGAACAAATCAATTAATTGAAGTTGCTTTCATTCATTACTAAAAACACTCCTACCAAAAACTATTAACCACAAAAGCCTCCTAAAGCATCATCCTCTGCTCTTCCAGGGTTTACTGAGACCTTGTTCCATTGCAGATCAATTTGTATAGGGAACAATATTTGTCTGTGCTTTTAATTTCCTTTTTATAATATAACTTTCTAATTCTTTATTTCTACTATAATTTCAAACACATTTTGTATTTTCACCATGCTTTTTTTGAAACAGAACCCACAGACATATATTTGCAAATTATTTTCAAAGATGTATCAGTTTTATATACTTCATTGAGAACCTTTGTCCACATTATTTAAGACCATGACTTGCCAAACAACTGGGAATAGCAGAACAAGGCAGCAGTTAGATACAGAAGATGATTGCATTCTTCAGGAAGGAAGTCTTAAAGACGCAGGAGCAGGCGGTCCCCAAGTGCCGCAAGAACAGTCAGGGAAGACGACTAGCCTGGCTGAACAGGGAGCTTTTGCTGGGACTCAGGAAAAAAGGAAAGTTTACCACTTTTGGAGGAAGGGGCAGGCAACTCAGGAAGAGTACAGGGATCTCGTTAGGTCGTGCAGAGAGAAAATAAGAAAGGCAAACATCCAGCTAGAACTCAGTCTGGACACTGTTGTAAGGGATAACAAAAATGTTTTTACAAATACATTAACAATAAAAAGAGAGCCAAGGAGGATCTCCATTTTTTATTGGATGTGGAGGGGAACATTTCCACTGAGGATGAGGAGAAGGCTGAGGTACTTAATGCCTTCTTTGCCTCAGTCTTTGATAGTCAGACCAGTTATCTCTAGGATATTCAGACCCCTGAAATGGAAGGCAGGGACAGAGAGCAGAATAAATCCCCCATAATCCAGGAGAAAGCAGTTTATGACCTGCTGAGCCACCTGGACACTCACAAGTCTATGGGGCAGGATGGGATCCACCAAGGGTACTGAGGGACCTGGCGGAGGAGCTTGCCAAGCCACTCTCCATCATTTATTAGCACTCCTGGTTAACAGGGGAGGGCCCAGATGACTGGAGGCTTGCCAATGTGACACCCATCTACAAGAAGGGTTGAAATGAGGATTCAGGGAACTACAGGCCTGTCAGCCTGACCTCAGTACTGGAGAAGATTATGGAGTGGTTCATCCTGAGTGAGCTCATCAGGCAAGTGCAGGACAACCAGGGGATCAGGCCCAGCCAGCATGGCTTCATGAAAGGCAGGTCCTGCCTGACCAACCTGATCTCCTTCTATGACCAGGTGACACACCTAATGGATGAAGGAAAGGCTGTGGATGTTATCTACCTGGACTTTAGTAAAGCCCTTGACACTGTCTCCCACAGCATCCTCCTAGAGAAACTGACAGCTCTGGCTTAGACAGGTGTACTCTTCACTGGGTAAAAAACTGACTGGCTAGCTGGGCCCAGAGAGTTGTGGTGAATGGAGCTAAATCCAGTTGGTGGCCAGTCACAAGCAGTGTTCCCCAAGGCTCAGTTTTGGGGCCAGTCTTGTTAATATCTCTATCAATGACCTGGATAAGGGGATTGAGTGCACCCTCAGTAAGCTTGCAGATGACACCAAACTGGGTGAGAGTGTCAGTCTGCTTGAGGGTAGAAAGGCTCTACAGAGGGATCTGGACAGGCTGGATTGATGTGCCGAGGTCAACTGTATGAAGTTTAACAAGACCGAGTCCTGGGTCCTGCATTTGGGTCACAACAACCCCATGCAATGCTACAGGCTTGGGGAAGCATGGCTGGAAAACTGTCTGGCAGAAAAGGACCTCGGGGTGCTGGTTGACAGCTGGCTGAGTATGAGCTGGCAGTGTGCCCAGGTGGCCAAGAAGGCCAACAGCATCCTGGCTTGTGTCCATCAGGAGTAGGGAAGTGATTGTACTCCTGTACTCAGTACTGGTGAGGCCACACCTTGAATACCGTGTTCATTTTTGGGCCCCTCAGTACAAGAAAGACATTGAATTGCTAGAGAGTGTCCAGTGAAGGGCAACAAAGCTGGTGAAGGGTCTGGAGAGCAGGTCTTATGAGGAGAGGTTGGGGGAACTGGGGTTGTTTAGTCTGGAGAAAAGGAGGCTGAGAGGAGGTCTTATTGCTCCTACAACTACCTGAAAGGAGGTTGTAGCAAGGTGGGTGTTGGTCTCTTCTCCTAAGTAACTTGTGATAGGACAAGAGGAAATGGCCTGAAGTTGCATCAGGGGAGATTTAGATTGGATATTAGGAGAAATTTCTTTACTGAAATAGTGGTCAGACACTAGAACAGGCTGCCCAGAGAGGTGGCGGAGTCACCATCCCTGGAGGTGTTCAAAAAACATGTAGACGTGGCACTTTGGGACATGGTTTAGGAGGCATGGTGGTGTTGGGTTGACAGTTGGACTTGATGATCTTAGAGGTCTTTTCCAAACTTAATGATGATTCTACGATTCTACGATGGTGTAGGTAAATAGATGTCTATTGTGTGGATACATGCATAAGTATGTGCACACATCAAGCTACAAATAAACACATGCACACACAACAAATCTATTCTTAGTAGAAATTATTTTCATACTGATAGATTCTGGAAAGACTAGATTTAGGTTGATTTCCCCTTTTTTTAAGACAAATATACTTTTATGGCAGAAATTCTTCTCCAACTTACACTTCCAGGTATGAGTTGTAAGGAGGTAAGAGTCAAGAAAAAACTACTTCACTATGTTTAGTTAAAAAGAATGAATTATTCCTTTTACCTGTTGCTTTTTTCTCCCAAATCCTAGGTGTTGTACTGAGGAAAACATAAGAAAGTAGAAAGTACATTCTGTATTTTTAGTCATTTTCTGTTATTAATGCATCGTTTTCTGTTGTAAATCAGTAATTTCTGATTTAGATCAAATACATCTGTGCATTCAGAGGTCAGGTGTCAATGCTCTTCCTAAAACAGAAAAACTGTGCTTGTATGGAAATGCTGAATATAGGATGACATCAGTGGTTATCAAGAGATTAATTTCCTCAAAAAATCTCCCAAGCCTCAGAGTCTCACACAACATGCAAAAGATGAATTTATAGCATTCAGGCAAGATTTTCACAAGTAATAACTTTGAATAACCACATAAGAAATACAACTTAATTTTTTTAAGAACTGTGTTTAGGAGTACCTGAAA
Source organism: Morus bassanus (assembly GCA_031468815.1). Lineage (NCBI taxonomy): Eukaryota > Metazoa > Chordata > Aves > Suliformes > Sulidae > Morus > Morus bassanus. The sequence goes on along the minus strand of CM062568.1, from coordinate 51,401,367 downwards.
AGTTAAAATAAGCTTCATTTTTTAATTCAATAACTGGATTTATTTACCTGTTAAATGACTGATATTTTAGTCTAATTTCATTTAAAAAGAGAAAACTAGAGGAACAGTACATCCTAAAATTCTCTTCCCTTTGCCTTTTCTAACCTAGCTCTTTAGCAGCCTCGTGAAATTAATTTTCATTTCCCATTTAAAAATACTCCTTCAATAACTGGTTCAAACACTTTGGCCCACTGCTTGCTGCTGAGGTCAGTCCTGTCTTACCACCCACCTCTCTTTATGAGATATCTACCTCTTATGTGGCCACAAACAAATTTCATAATTTACTTTACCCACCTGAAAAGTAACTAATTTTTTTCAAGATTTTCCTTTACTTGGATGAGAAAGGTAATATGACACCTTGCAGAAGCACAAGAGCAAAAACTGTAAGAGGAGTGTTCAGGCAGGATTCAGAAGAGAGGAGAGGAGGTTCAGACTGCCTTTTCAGCTTGGTGCAATCACATATCAGCTTGAAGTCCAATGAGGAGCTGGATTACATATCTAACAGAGACACCCTATTAAATGATCTGACTATAGGCCTAGGTTCTTGATTTACAGTTCTGTCACACTTGTTAGGGTGTCCATTTCATTTAAGTACAAATTAGTAACGTGTTGACGTAATAAGATGGTAGTATTTCTTAGTCTGTACTTTAGAAATTTCTATTAATATCGTTAAATATTTTTAATAATCAAAATATACAATAGGATATTTTTTCAAAATCATTATGTAGAATATTGTATATCTTTTAGGTGCAACTACCAGAGAAACAAATCTAACTGTTCTGAAGGCATGCAGAAAATAGAAACATATTAAAAATAGGAGAAATGAACTTTTCAGTTTGAGACTACTTATAACATTATTTTCTAGTTTTGGTTTGCATGTAAATCCAAATATAGGTACTTATTTTTAATACAAAAAAAATCAGTTTTTCCCATGAGACAGTTATGTACTTTGTTTCCTAATCAAACATGAAAAATATTCCTTTACTAACATTATTGCATTTCTTCATGTAATTTTGCTCCTGCTTTTTAATCTTAATTTTTACTATAGTGTCCACATGTGTAAATACAACTTTGCTATACAACCCTTTGAAGTACCTGACTTCTTGCTTTCTTGCTTCTTTCTGCATAGCTTCCACTTGGACTAACCTCCTAACACTTCCTCCCTATCTGTAAAAGACTTCTTGATAACTGCTGTGAAAATCTGCCACTAGCTACTGTCTTTGTGAACTGAATCCTTAACTTACATTATTACTTTATTTCTATACTCTATAAAGTTTATGAGACAGTAACTTTCTTTCTTTTACTACACAGGTAGTTTTCTTAAAGAACTGTATTATGAACAATTTCTAATGTAGGGTTTATACCTGTCATACAAAAAGGAAAGTCTCCTTTCACAGGTAGCTAACTTGCCTTTTCTGGAAGACTCATTCCACTGGTAAAAGAGAATATGTTTGCATAGTCCTAGTAATAAAACAAGTCCTGAGGTCTGGACAAAGGACTTCACAGATTTTGGCTTATTGTACTGCCACACCCTAACAATATCAAACCTGTTTATTTTGCTTATGTAAGCATAAGCAAAAGAACACAGTTAAAATACTTTGTCAAGACTGAAAGGAATATTCAGCTGAAATCTGCACAGTTTCAGCTGCAGGTTTGAGAGAAGGCAAGGGAAACACTAAAACAGTGACCTGAAATTTTTCACTGCATCTCAACCCTTCTCTTTGCCATTGCTGGGAAGGTTGCTTCAATGCCACACAACTGTCCTCCCACTCAACAGATGTCATTCCCCACACTGTTATCTCACAGTTTCCTCTTTATCCCAGTGGCCCATCACTGAGGATTAAGCACTGCCCTGCACTGGCATACTCAGGTTGAAACCCATACACCCGGAAGAATTTTATTCATTTAGACTTTGTGTACAACTATCCTCCTGCTTTGAAGAGCTGGACAGTAGACACACACATGCACACAGGTACACGCACATCCTCTTGCACTTGGACCATTGCTTTGAATGAAACAGGTTATTTTGATATCTAAGATAGCCTTCTTAAAAAAAATCTGAACAGAACCCTAGAACAAATTACAAGAAAACCCCAAATGTAAAAAGCATAGACACCTAGTTCAGTCCTATGGATAGTAATTAAAGTCAGACACTACTTATAGTTGTTAGATGGAATAAATACCTTCTGCAAATTATTTCTGTGGTGAAATCCCAAATCTCATTTTTTTTCAGTCAGATAAGTTTTTTAATTGGATGAACTTGTGAGCATAAACCTGGTCATTACTTTGGACCACTATGGAGCTAGGCAACCAATTAATTTTCTCTTTTCTTGTTCAGTTTCTGCACATCAAAATATATTACTCCATATCAAATAATGGTCCTAATTCAATATAAGAACTGGACACTGCCAATGTCTTTCTTAAAATCTTGTTTTCTATCCAAGTTGGTTGCTCTTGATAGACTCAGGTAATATTTTTTCTATATGATATACAAATATACTGTTACATGCTTTTTGTGCAACCACCATATCAGCCTTTTTCTTCCTTTATAGTTTTCCCTTAGATATTTTGAAATGATAAATCAGAAAAATCTTTCTCAGAATACAACAGGCGTTCTCAAGTACAGTTTCCTGTCCTTACTCTTCCTCTTACAAGAAAAAAAAAATCTTAAGAAAGTAGCATAAATGATCATCTTTTTGACATATATGGCAAGCACTTACAGGATGGCCAGATTGAAAGTATCATTCATTCTTTCTGGAACAGCTTCACAAGATGCAGAATCTTCCCATCCCACAATAGGTGGTTGGTGATTAGATCAGGCTAATTACAGGTTTAATCCCTTTCATGGTGAGGAAAATCTAAGTTACCTACAAGTTAGCTGAATGTCTTAATTCAAAATAATTATTGGGAAAGAATATGAAGGAGAGAGACCTGTCATCACTATTACCTCCTCCTGTATGTATTTTTCAAAAGAAAACAGTGTCAACTGCAGCTTTTTTGTACAAAGCTCAATTACAAATTGTGCTCCAACAACAACAATTGGAATAAACCCCTCATGCAGTAGTATATCTAGTTTCTGGATATACTGCATGCTTACATGTGATACAGAGTCATAGAATCATAGAATAGAATCATAGAATATCTCAGGTTGAAAGGGACCTATAAAGACTATTGAGTACAACTCCTTGCTCCTCACAGGACTACCTAAACTAAACCATATGACTAAGAGCACTGGCCCTAAAATTGAGCCCTGGGGAACCCCACTGGTGACTGGCTGCCAGCCTGATGTAATGCCATTTACTATAACTCTTTGAGCCCGACCCATCAGCCAAAGGGTCACCCAACATATTATGGACTTGTCTGACTCTATGCTGGACATTTTGTTCAGAAGGATACTGTGAGAGACAGTATCAAAAGCTTTGCTAAAATCCCAAACCACCACACCTACTGGCTTCCCTTGGTCAACTAGATGGGTGATCTTGTCATAAAAGGAAATTAAATTGGTTAAGAAGGACTTTCCCCTCATGAACTGTGCTAGCTATGACCAATGACTGCAATGTCTCTCAAGTGTTTTTCAATAACTCTCAGAATAACCTTCTCCATAAATTTACCAGGCACTGAAGTGAGACTGACAGGCCTGTAATTACCAGGGTCTTCCTTCTTACCTTCCTTAAGAACTGGGACATTTGCTAGCTTCCAGTCAGCTAGGACCTTGCCAGTCCCAAGGGCATTGTAAAATAATGGAAAGAGGTCCCATGATGACATTGGCCAGCTCTTTCAGTACCCTGGGATGAATCCCATCAGGCCCAATAGATGGAGTAGCAAGTCTCGAAAAAGTTCAGTGTCAGCTGGGAGTTCATCAACCCCCGAGTCATGGTCTTCCAACACAGGGCTCTGGGGGTCCCAGGGCACATCATGGCTGTTGAAGACAGAGGCAAAGAAGGTATTAAACATCTCCATTTGGTCTACATCCCTACTTGTGAGGTGACCAACCTCGTCAAGCAATGAACCAATGTTATCTCTGATTCTCCTTATATATAATATATAGGCACCTGTTGTTTTAATCCTAGCCAGCAACTAAGCACCACACAGCCACTTGCTCACGCCCCCCGGGTGGGATGGTGGACAGAATCAGAAGGGTAAAAGTGAGAAAACTCATGGGTTGAGATAAAGACAGTTTAATAGGTAAAGCAAAAGCCACACACACACAAGCATAGCAAAACAAGGAATTCATTCACTCCTTCCCATCAGCAGGCAGGTGTTCAGCCATCTCCAGGAAAGCAGGGCTCCTTGGTGCGTAACAGTTCCTTGGCAAGACAAATGCCATAACTCCAGACATCCCTCCTTCCTCTTTCACCCCAGCTTTTACTGCTGAGCACACCATCATATGGTATGGGAAATCCCTTTGGTCAGTTGGGATCAGCTGTCCTCCCTGCCCTCCCAACTTCTTGCACATCCCCAGCCTACTCGCTGGTGGGGTGGTGTGAGAAACAGAACAGGCCTTGACTCTGTGTAAGCACTGCTCAGCGGTAACTAAAGTATCCCTGTATGATCATCAACACTGTTTTCATCACAAATCCAAAACGTAGCCCCATACTAGCTACTATGAAGAAAATTAACTCTATCCCAGCCAAAACTAGCACAGCACCTAAAGGCTCATCTCTGTCAAGCCTGAACTGCTTCTAAACTTAAGCAAAAGTTAAATGGTAGGTTTCTGGAGAACTTTGGGAATGGAAATAATGTTCAGAGAAATGGAGATTGAATAGGGCTCAGGATTTCAGATTTGATATTAGGAACCTAATTTTGGCAGAGGGTGGGAGAAGTTTGAACCATATAAATATTTATCATTTATTGGAAATTTACAGCTCATGGGTAACTTCTGATGGTTCATAAATAAATTTAGATACTCCATGGAATGTTTTGAACTGGGGTTGACAGAAACAGCTTCATTCTGGTCATATGTGCAAGCTGCACCTTACATTCTTTATTTCTGAAGTTGTTTTTATGGACTCTACCCATTTGCTGTAGAAAGAGGGTTTTTTCCCCACAGTTCACAAAACAGTTGTTCAAACTATGCTTAAGATTTGTACAAATGACAACTTGGAAACAAGGGGAAAACAAAGCATTACTCAAACTCCTGTCTTGATATAACTTTCTCAAAGATATCAATCTTTCATGCTTTCTGGATGAAATGAACTTTAGCTACAAGAATTCTGGAACAACTTGTTTAGTTTTTGACACGTGGTGGGATGGAAGGAAACATTTTTAAGATAATATGTCCACAAGGTAGGTGTGAATGAGGAAGAGACATTCTATGGATTTCTTGAGGTAGATTTCAAATCTGAAAAACTAGGCTTTCTGATTAAAGAGTTGTTATAGCCTGTACTGAAATTTAATTTAATATGTATAATCTTTGTTAATGAATCTAAGGAACAGTCACTCATTCACTTTAAAGCTAGGCTATTTTCCATTAGGATTTCTTTTATTTTCATCTTTCAGATTGAGACAAATTGTTACATAAATTAAAAAAGTCATCAAATACCTTGGCATATAATCAATATTTTTGATGGATTCATTTGATTACCATATTTTGTGGCATGTACTGTAAGACAGATAATTTTGCAATGAAGAAAACTTTTGAGACCAAGTAAGAATATATCATAATCAGACTTAACATTGTTTCTTTTTACAGGATTTGCATTTATTACTATCATCATTAGTTCTTTAATATTTCTGATGCATTTATTGCTGTCTAAAAATTTCTCCTAGCAGTAAATTGTCCTCATCTTCAAGCACAGATAAAAATGAAGTTTCTGTTACCCGTATAGCAGGTTTATAAGGATATGTAGATGTTTTCTTTTTTAGGAGCACCAAAGAGAACTCCATGATCTTTGGGCCAAATTGCGTGTTCTGTCTCATGTCAGTGTAGTATGTGGGGTCCAGAAATCAACAGGCTATTCTTGAGTCTGTTTTCAGATTTTTACCAAAAAAACTATTCATTCTCTCCTGAATGGAACAAGCTTTAAAATTAAGCTATACGGAGTGTAAATCATCAGAGGTACATAAATTTATCTGCAGTAGTTTAAAATAACAGAAGTGATCACTTTACATCATTGTTTGGTCTTTTTTTATGATGGTTTATTTGGACTTACAAAAACAAGATATGCAAGTAATACTGCTTAGCTCAAAAATAAAATTCTTTGAAGTCTGATTAAAAACTCAAGCAGGCCCAAGAAGATATATTTTACTCACATACAGTAACAAAAAAAGGAGAGAATTATAATTTTTAACATAGAGCCTTAGCTTTTCTTCTTTCTGGTCCATTGGTGTATAGTATAGACGGAAAAGGACTGAAAAGCTGAATGATTCAGAATTGTTGTCACAGGATGAGTAATACCATGTTAAGAACACCAGAGTAAGCTACAAACAACCTTGGTGTTTACAAAGTTCAATGCCACACAACAATACCTACATGGCAGTGTGCTAGACTATTTACCCTTCTGACAGTGCTTGTTCCCAGTTAGCTCAGCCAACTGCATGAGGCCATATTTCATTGTGGACATACCAGAGTTTTTCTGAGTTCTCTGGTTTCTCTGGTAAGATCAAGTTTCTCTCATTAGTTCAGTAAAGCCTGGGGTCTATACAGTGACCTCCTAGTGGTTCTTCAGCTCCTAGGCATTATGGTATGTGGGAACAAAGGCTGTTCAGACAAACTTAATTGTTCCAATCTCCAAAGAAAAATGTGATTCAGATTACAAGTATATATTCTACATACTTTTCAGGCCTGTTTCTGAGGGTACAATAGCAAACAATGAACTGAGTCCCTTTGAAGAATAGCTGTCCTATTGGCTTATACTTTTTTTTTCCTTGTCATTTTGGGAAATTTGACAAGGCTAAAACATGCAAATTCTCACAGGATTGTTTCTGGACTAATGACAAAAACAATTGAAGAATGTTGGGCTTTGCTACAAAATAAGTGGACACTGTAGAAAAGCAGGGGGAGGGTAGGCCTTATAAGTAACATTAGGGAATATATTCCTCAAGAGTCTGTTTTAGATTGGACAGGAGTGTCCTGTGCCTTGTTTGAATGAAAGCGTTCTGATTTCAGAAGGAAGTGACATTGTTGACATCATCTGTGAAGCATACTAGATATAATAAATTTTAAAAACATCTATAAAATTTCTCTTTTGAAAGCCCAGTATCTGGGATGAAAAAGAACAATTGGTATAGTTCAGTGTTAATATATAATTGTTCTATAATTGTTCAGTATGATTTCTATGATAGCTTATTTTTTGAAAGTTTTTTGAAAGCAGTGAGCCTTCTTTAGGTGTGATTTGGTTCTTTCACAAAGTTAAAAAAAAATTAGTTACACTATTGTAATGCATTCATGGTGTTAAGTTTTCTTTGGTTTTGGTTGGTTTGTTTTAGTATAGCTGGGGTTTTATCTAATTAAAAAAAAAAAATAGAAGTCCAGGAAGGATTTCTGTAAAAGCTCACTCACACCTGAAAAATTAACTCTCTGTCAGTTGGATTACTTACATTGTTTTGGCTACATAGTAACTATTTTAAACAGGTGGAACAAATATTTCAATGGGCAGATAGTCAAAACATGAGATACATAGCTAGTTTGGAGCATTGCGGCCTAGATTTTGTATGTTTGAAAAAACAGGCGTGAAAAGTGTTTGTCCTTTTTTTAGTGATGGTGTGGAAACAATTACCATAACCTTTCTATTCGTGATGAAAAAATAAACTTTTCTTGTGTCCCCCTCTAAGTTTAAGAAAGAACTTTGGTCTTAAATTCTTTGATTATTCATACTCTGGAGTATTGACAAAATTTAGATAGAATGATTTAAGTTCTTTTGGAGGTTGCTGTGTCCCACTCACTTCTGATCTTGTCAGGTTTTAAGCATTAACAGCTTTTAATTGTAAGTCATATACGGACTTAGTGAAGCAGAACATGTATGTAGCTGGTTCCATGTTATGGAAGTAATGCTATGATTATTACTTCACCAAAGTTTAATTAAATTTTAACTGTGTTACTTATATGAAAAACGGTAGTGCGTCCCCTTTAGAGTTTGAACATTATCTCACTGAATGTGAATTATTTTTTTTCTGGATATTTACAAGTGCAACAAATCATAGAGTTAATTTAAAATGGAATCCTCACAAATTATATAACTGTGCAAAACTTCTTTTTTACTTTTGTGAATGAATAGTTTAAACAATGGAACAATATAGACAATTCAAAATGTAATGTTGAAGTTCTTTGAAATGCTTAAGTCACATTCAACAATCATACTCTGCAATTCAGACATAAATGATAATTACATCTTTTGTTATATTTATACTCTGATGTAGTCTAAAAGAATACTTAGGAAAATTCTAAGGGAATACAATTCAGGCTTGACATGGCTGAACTTCAACTGTAATTTTTCTTGACTATGAGGTATTCTGAAATTCTATGTTTTGAAATTTGTGAGTGGGGGAAAGCACGTTTCCAAAGACCTCATTATAGAGTACATGTCTTCTCAGTCTTCATTACATGTCTTAGCATTAACTATGAGAGGACGGTTCCCATCTGTCACAGTTCGCATAGTACTATGGTTTAATGCTGAATTATCTGTTTTTTTCAGAAGAATACCCTCTAATGGTTCAGATTAGATTTATTAGACAAGGACACTAAGACAGGTAGACTTCAGTTAAGACACTGGGGAAAAATCATTCTGACTTACCCATATCTTGTTCTTGTCTTTCTGGTTTCCGCAATTATCCGTAAATCTTTGTTTAAATAGCTCCCTGTTACTCTTCCTAAGCTCTCTTCAGTGTTTTCATGTCAGCAGAGCTGGTGAACAACTCAAAAGATGATGAAAAAAAAAAAAAAAATAGTAGAATGTGACTACATTAGAAGCAAGATTTGCAGAGTGGAGGGTAGTAAGTCTATGAGAGGAGTAGTATGTGAAGGCTGGAATGCTACTGAACAAAGTGGAACCCAGTTCCTGACAAATGATGGTTTTGAGATCTTCTTTCCTCTTTTTATTCAGGCAGATTTGTTTTCTGCCATTTAAGACAGAACAGAAAGCCTTTAAACATGCTTATATAAAAACAAATTAAATAATTATTTTAACGTGATTTTTTTTTTATGTAAGATAAAATTACAGAATGGTAAGGTATAGGACTAGAGACAAAGGACATTTCCAAATACTCATCAAGAAGTGAAAAATGAACAAATCTGCATAATTTTTTGATATTGTAAACAACTACAAAGCAATTTCTAGACTGGATAGAATAAAATGAGATTAAAATTGCTTCTTAAAGGAACATATTAAGTGCCTGTTTTACACAGTGAAGTACCTGTAATTCAAGGGCACAGATAACAGCTGTACTGGCCTCTGTATGTCAGTGCAGTTATATTTCCAACAGAAAATTTTCATATGTTATATGATTTATGTAAGAATTTATGGTTTCTCAAAAACATCAGAAATACAATGTATACATTACTACTCATAAGACTTACCAAAGCATTAACAATAACAGATTTATTTTTGTAAATTTTATTGTTATTGTATATCATATCTCTTCTGATATCATGTCCCTGGACTACAATAAGTTCATTGTAAAGTAACTGAGAGGATAAAATCCGTCTGTAGAAATTATTGTAAAAATAGCTATTATATATATATTTGTAAAAACAGTTCTATATTTAGAATTTCATTCACAGAGATAAGATAAAGTTCATTTACATGATGCTTTCATCTCTTTAGTCTGTTTACATATTCTGATGAAGAAGCAAAGGATTCTGTTATGCATTATCCTAAATCATTTTAAATTTTGTACAGTTTTCCTACTATCAGTGTACGTAACAGGTTGGGTCTTTCACAGATCTTGCCACAATGTAGAACATTCTGGCACTGCACCTCAAATCACCTTCTTATTCTGGATACTCACAGTATACTATGTGGTACAGTAAATTTAATGAACTAGTAGAAAATATTTTTTTTTTTCCTTTCTCATAAAGTGAAGTCTAAACAAACCTTTTTGTCTATCACTTATGCTCAGTTCATTGAAATTGAAACTAACACGTCCTTGAAATATTTCAAAAAATAATCAAATTTAATATGCACATAGTTTTATGAATCATTGCCATAAATAAGCAAAGTGGTATAGCATAGTTGTCCTTGCAAATGCAATCTTCTCAAACTCTGCAATTCTTAATAAGCTATTGCTCTAGCAAGCTATGTTTAGTCTTAGCATCTTCTATGTTGCAAGCATCAGTCTTTTCAGAGTAAATGTTCCTTAACAGTCTTTTCTCTGTGGACCTTATAGCACAGTTTACTGCGCTCACTGAAGAAGTGAAAAATGTTGAGGGCAAAATATTAAGTAATCTAGTGTGTCTTTAACATTTATAACTATATAGAAAAGCTTACTTATAAAGGTACTCTATGACTTTCCTAATAAATAAATAAAGAAGTCAGTGAAAACTGAGTTCAAAATAAAAATAAAAATAAAAAATCAAAGAAAAAATCCTTAAGCTATTCTTTTTTTGGAAAAAATAATCAGCCATAATAAGTAACAAGTTAAAAAAAAATACTTCCTTTATCTCTCACCGTGGCTTTCTGCTCAAAACTTGCATAATCTTGTAAACAAGTAGATTCATCTCATTCAGATTCACTAGGGGTTGTTTACAAAACAGAGAAATTATTTAAAAGCATCTTGTTTTCTGCTAAAGTTGGAGTTAAACCTCTCTTTCTAATTGGTTTGTGTTCAGTTCATTGAAATTGAAACTACAGTTCCCTGGGACATCTTCTAAGAAGAGAAATATATTCTTCACCCTTGCTCAGTGACTCAGAGTCATCAGTTGCACAGTTTCTGCCAAGAAATGAGTGGGAATATAATGTCCAATTTTCAAAAGATTCTGCTTTAGTAACTATATACCTGTGCATATGTGTAAGTTCTGTATGTTTTGAACAGACATAAACATAAACAAAAGCAGAGATATTTCACTTATTAGAAACAGTCCTGACATACTTGATGCACAGCTCTTACCTATTAATCAACTTTAGACAGAGAATCTCCCTTAGGTCTCATCAAAATCTTTCAACTTTTTCCTGTCAAGCTACTTCTTCCAGAACCGGCCAGGTCCCTTCATTCAAAGCTTGTCAGTGCTTTTCAAAATGCCAGTTCTAATATCAGTCTTAGAACAAAGGGAAATGTTTCTAAAATTATCATATTTTCCCTTTTCTATCAAAGAACTGCTTAATTTAAGGACCCTATCTTGCCCTAATAAGAGTCTATGAAATAGTTACCACGGTACCCTTTGAAAGAATTATCTTGAAACACCAAAAGATTTCTAGGCTTCAAGGGAATTTATAGATTTTTTTGCACATCTTTATTTTAATGTGTCTTACTGGGAACTTTATAAGGAATATCTTAATGGAAAGTGATAGGGCAGATTTCAGGCATTTCAAACCTGAGTAGAGAAGTACCTGGTATGTATAGAATCTGCCTGTCCTGTGAAACTTCCATATTGTCCTTTACTCAGAGCTAACAGTGAAATTGGAAGCAGAAACTATTGCTTACTTTGTCTGAGCACCATAAGTTACTTGGGAATGCTAATACTGTAGCTGTCTTTCTGTGTCAGTCTACAGCAATCCTGAACAAAATAATACAGTTCAGGCTCATATTAGAAATTACTTACAGGATAACAACCTAATTAATGCCAGTCAGCATTATTTTCTTAACAGTGGGTCATCTAAAAAAGCTTGTCTTCGGGCAAGAAATTTAAAGGGAACATTTACTATTATGTATTTAGTTTTTAAAGGGGTGATTATATGCCATCCTGATTCAAATCAACAAAGAATATTAGTTTCCTCTATAGGAATTTAATGTATTATATATACTGAAGAAAAAAGTGTGCCTACTGTGGGTACATGGATCTGAACCTCCCAGTATACAAGGCCTAGGACAAATTTGAATACAAGAAAAACTAAAAATATGAAAAAGATTTCAAATAAAATTAGGGGGTTTTCTCATTACTTGTTGACATATACATATGTATATCCCATAGGATATATGTGTTTGAATCTATCAGATGAATGAAATACAAAGCATCCATCTGCCTGGACTTCAACAAAGCACTTGATATAGCACCATGTGGAAAAACACAGGTCAGATTACAAAAGATAAAAAAGAGTAGAACTACAAAATCACCAAGGATCTACTTAAAGGGGAGAAGACAGCAGAAATTATTGATACTAAAGAGGTGATGAAAGAAAAGTGAAATAAGTGTTTCTCAAGGGTTAAGTTAGTAATAGGTGAAATTAATGATTTTGCATATGAAACAGGTATATCTTAATGAATTTTGCCAATGTTGTAGAGGTAGAAGTCACTGTAATCCTAGAGATAATGAAGATTCATCCCACACATGTTCTGCTCAAATAATTAAAAGTAATCAGAACAGAGCTGAAGAAAACACAAGCAAAGAGGAAACAACTTCCTCGGACCATGTTTGTCCTTCTGTTCTATAAAATCAAATTAGTTACTCTGAACTTCAATGCCAATTTCAGCTAACATATTCTTCTTTGCGGTGTAGAAGGTTACTTGTACAGGTGTGTACATTTCACTAACTGGTGAGTAACTGATGAATCAATGCTATCTGACAGACTGGTAATTCCAGCAGCTTTGATTTTTCAAATATTGTCTGTTCATACTCATAGGAAAAAAGTTGGGTGAATTTTGGGACCAAACAGATAGACATAATAATACAACATTTGATAGTACAAAATTCTGTATTGTGAATCTGGAAAGCAGCAAGAAAAATCACTGATAAAACCAGAGGGCAGAAATTCAGGCTCATTGAAAGAGCTGTGTCATATTTAGTCCTTTGAGGTGCCTATATGTTGCAGCTGTTAAAAATGCAAATTGTGTCCTAGGATTTGTCAGCTGAGTTAGGACAATATTAGTTCCATTATACAAAATTCTGGTGAGATCTCTGAAATATGTGCTCTAGTCATTCATACTGAAAGAAGATGAATTCAAACTGACAGATGGAGAGAAGAGCTTCTGCCATAATGAGGCAAATTGAAAGTCTACTATATGAGAAAAGACTAGAAGCCCTGGGCTTGGTAAGCCTAATGACATAAATGCTTAAAAGGAATAAGGTTGCTACCTATAAATTCAGCAAAGGGTACAGACTATCTAAGATAAAGGATACTATTGGTACAGGAACAAATGGATATAATGAGTGCTTTTTGCCTGAAATTGGAGAATAGTTAGTAATTCTATCCAGTGTCTGCGGGTTCCCAGCTTTTATAATAAGTAGTGGAGGAAAAAAAGAAAGCATTAACAAAACAAAGCTAACTTTAAAATAGTGGTTTTTTTTTTTTTTTTTAAGGATTAATGAGTGTGGTTCCCACAATAAAAGAGGCTATTGCTATATCTATGTATTGCATGGACAATAAATATGTTGCATGTATTGCATGGCATAAATAGGTTGGAAATATATATTGAACTTAGCTCTGCATATTTTTAATTATTTGGTCAAATAGCTGCAATTATTAATCTAAATAAGGTCAGCCAAGGGGTTTACTATGAAGTCAGCTGAAGGCCTGGGAATAACAGGTCCTACTATCTCTACTGGATGGAAAGAACTTCCTTTATAAGGATTGTTTTTAGAAGAGCTAATCAGCTTGCCTCTAGGTCAGCATGACCTTGCAAACTAATGCTGTGGCTAAAAGAATTCATCCAGTGCTCAGCTGTCTTCATTTGATAAGATGAATCCCACCCATAAACTATAATAGGCCTGGGTGAGGAAAGATAGTTGTCACTAGCAGAGTCTTTCAGATTACCTGGGGAAGACTATGACTTAATATGAGGTAGAGGAATGGGAGAGAGACTAGGGCTGTCTAGAAAAATTTACTTGACCTGGAAGTAAATGCAGATTTCTTACAGAGAAAGGTAAGGAGTCTGGTTAGAAGAGAATAAAAGCTATCTGACTTATGACAGTGTGAACATAAAATGTTGGAAATAGTAAGAAAAGTAACACATTTTGGTGAAAAAAAACGCCAACAAAAATCCCCCAAACCCACAGGTGATAATAATGAAACATCATGTAAGAACACTTGAGAAAAGGACTGGCTGAAAAACATGTAGTGTGATAGGCTGTTACATTATGGTGAGAGTATAAACATGTCCAGAATCTGATTTCTTTTTCCTAAACTGTATAATCTTCTACTAGTCCCTAGCTACCCGATTCCTGTGAGCATTCTCTAGAATTCACATAAAATTCATATTGCCTCTTTCTTTCTTCTGTTCCTTCCACTCATATCATTGCTATTGAAAGCTCAGTTCCAGTGGTCCTTAAGGTTATGCTAGGTGTTCACTTAATGCAGTCATGGTTCTGACATGAATAGAAGTTAATGAAAACATAGATACTAAAAATAAAATTTGAAGATTTAGAGGTAGAAGAGGAGACATCTTAGACAATAAAGTGTAAATGCTGTTTGTGTAAGACAAGCATCTCAAGAAATGTGATTCAGATGCCTTAACACCGGCATCTAGTTTCATTTCAGTGACAGCCTTTGATATATCTTCTGGTTCAGTGTGGATTTCTCAGATGTCTTGGTTGTCTAAAATGACCATCTGGAAGCCAGGCTGGAATACATTAAAATGGTTAAAAGGTAGTAGTAGGTCTAGGCCATCAAATCAGACCAAAAGTGTCAAAAAAACTCTTGTTAGATCTTTCAGTCAGCTGCATCACATGTGTAACACCTGATGCAACTGCCTACATATACATCAACACAACGTCATTTGCAGTGGTTGAATATCATCACGTTTCATCTGCAGAATAGCTGCACCAGAAAGACATAGGTCTCCCGTAGGAAGTATTGTACATCTACCTATAGGAATTTGAATTAAGATCCCCATAAGAATTCAGATACAAATTTATGACAGTCCCTTTCATATATATGATGTCATTGAAACTGTTTGCAAGTAGGGTGAGCATTAAGTAGCATGCTCAATCAGAACCATAGAGGCTCTATCTACAAAGTCAGCTTAATCCACTCCTGAGTTCCAAAAACTGTATTAATATGCCTCCAACCACACATAAAATCCTCCAGTTTGATTTATACTTGAGTTCCAAAACTTTATTTTTTACTTTTGGAAAACACTGAGACAGCATTTATTATCATCACTTGTACATACCAGAGACTGTCATGACCATGTGAAAAACAACCAGGACTCAGTTCCTCATCAGAAACTCCTTATCCCATGCTTATAGGAAAGTCTGAGTAGGCCAATGCGTGTAAAGATAATATTCTACTAGCTTCTCCTTAGCTTTACAAACCTTGTAAATGCTTAACATTGTTTCCAGAGTTTTTCCTGTCTTGTGCTGTTACATAAATACATACACATTATTTAGATCTGTTCAAAATTAAGTGATAACTATTTTGTCTAGTTAGTTAAAAAAAATTTAAAAATAAAAGGATTATAAGCAAAACATTACCTCTATTCTCCAATCCTTAAAGTCCGTACAGATCGATAACAAAAAACAACTCATCATTCTTTTCATCCCACATGGCTAGTAAATTTTCCCATCAGGAAACAGGAATCAAGCTGCTGTAATGAACTTCTCAGAACGATTCCTGAAAGCATCATGTGTTTTCTGACGTATATTCATCGAGGTGATTTCTGAGAATAAACAATTATATCTGGAAAAAAAATATGATATAATGTATGCAAAGATCATGAAGAATTTTTTTAAACAAGAAATGAAGTCAAAAACATTCCTTTTTTAAGTATTTTAGAACAGCAGTAAGATCTTATAGAATAAAAGACTCTTCTCATATCTCTCTGGGGGATAACATCATTGCATAAATTTATTATTGATTTGCATATATCGATATCTTCGAAATCTTGCTACATATTAGCTTGCTATAAAAGCAGGCTTAATTTGATAAACTGAATGATTTGATAAAAAAGCCAAAATACAGACAACAGCATTAAACAATGTTCATCTAACACCAGTTGAGAGCCCCTGGGGTACCTGGTGAGAGGAGACCCCTGGTACCAAGCTAGTATGAGATGATATAGGACCTACAGAAGACCTACACTGTCTGCTGTCAACAGAGTATTCTGCAGCATATCAAAAAGTATTAGATGCCTATGCATAGGCAACAGAATCAAACCCCTGGTATCTAACCACAATAAGTTGAATTGTTCTCTAGGCAACACTGACTATGCTGATTAGATTTCCATTGACTATAGTCTAAACTCAGACACCTGGCTGACTTACAGACACCTGGGTATAGACAGATAAATATAGTTACTTCTGAGCTGAATCCCACCCCTTAGGCTCATTTAATTTGTTTATGTTCAGGCAATTGAACAAAGTCCCCTGTTTCTTTGGATATCATTTTAATCAGTAACCTTATCCTGTGTTTAGAAACACTTTAGAAAATTTCACCTCTGAAATACCTGGCAGGGAATACCAAGGAACTTTTGGAGCCATAAACACTCACTTTACTGTCTAAATAAATCTCTGAGGAACAGGTTTTTAAGGATACAAATGAAGAGTAGATGGATATAAATCATCGGTTTTAAACATGATTTAAACAATCAGTGCAATCTTGTTTTTTGGTTCTTTTTCTACACAAAACTTCAGTTTCATTAATTAGTAATCATTAAGGCATTAGACTAAACAAAGGTTTTACAATAAATTTGCTGCTTATTTTTGTTAGATTTGTAGACACTCCATGTACCTGTTGAGAACTAGAGAAATTAATAAAAATTTGACCATTATATTTGCCTTTTTAAAAACTTTTTATTAAAAAGCAGGAGTAACTATTTTTTATAAACTGTTTATTTACCTGTGTATGACTTGATGGTAGTCTAAATTGGAATTCAAATAGAAATGGAGAAAAAGAGCTTTTTGAAATGGTTAATTATATGCTTTGTTTTTTTAAATTCAAAATTTAAAATCTACATTACATGCACATTGTATTTTTATACTCTTTTATCTGAAGATAACAATTAACAAATTATGGCCACTGTAATATATTTAACACATAGAACTATTTTTGCTTTTATCCACTGTGAGCTTGTACCACTTCATGGCCTATTTCCCATTAACAGTTACTGGAAGGAAGGCTGCCATTGTTGCCTTTGAAAATCATTCCTCAATCCTTTTCTGCAGGGAAATAAATTGCAGTTAGCTTGGTTATTAATAAAACCTGACAATTAAAACAGATTTTTACTTTACATGAAAGTTAAGTTTATAAACATTGTGCAGCCCAAATCCAAGGCATGTCATAATTTGAAAATAGTGTACCATTTCACTCTAGTTATCTATTATGGTTTTAAGGACAAAGTATTGTGTATTTTGGCAGAAGTGGTAAACAGATTGTCAAAAAAAGCACAGATTACCTCTCCTATCTGTGTGTGATCTGACTAAACTAAAACCAATAAATTCAAATCAAGACAAGCCACATGTTCACATGATGCTAAGAAAAACTCACAAGCATCAAACACATACACCCCCAGATGTTT
Source organism: Morus bassanus (assembly GCA_031468815.1). Taxonomy (NCBI): domain Eukaryota; kingdom Metazoa; phylum Chordata; class Aves; order Suliformes; family Sulidae; genus Morus; species Morus bassanus. The sequence continues at coordinate 51,383,784 of CM062568.1, read as the reverse complement.
CAGAGATGTAAATAGTTCAGGTGGCCTAATTTCAATAGTGGAAATCTACAGGGGTATGTCTTTCAAAGCACAGATTTTAGGCAAGATACCTTCATTTTTGAGTAGCTTGTCATATGAATCAGAATAAAAATCTTTGACATAACAACAAAAACAACAACTAACCAAATCAAAGCAAAACAGCAATGAAAATACATTAAAGTGGGCCAAAATCAGGACTGAGATGTAAGTTTTGAAAATGCATAATACAGCAAGACCTAACACCAGAACTATTCAGGGAACACTTGGATAACTTTAGGTCATCTTTGTCCTGTCATATTGGTATGTTGACAGGTATAGAAATGGGTCACAGAATCACAGGATCATGCAGTCTAGAAGTGACCTCCAGAGGTCATCTAGTTCCATCTCCTGTGCAGAGCAGGTCTAGTTAAAGTAGATTGCTCAGGACTGTGTGCAGTCAGGTTTTGAGTATTTCCACAGATCAACATCCCACAACTTCTCTGGGCAACCTTTTCCAAGCATTTGACCACCGTCACATTAGCAACTGTTCACTATTTTCTTGGAAAATTTCACACGTCCAGTAAGGAAATGGTTCATTTTTCCAGAGCTGAGATGTATCCAAGCACTGAAAAACAAGTTCACTGAATGCTACTGATTTCCTTGGCTCTCCATAACTATACTCTCTCTTCATTCTATGCTATTAAAATCAGTATAACCTCAGGTGTATGTGGTACAATTCCTTCATGGAAAGAAAGGGGATTATTAGCATTGCAAACTCCATGATCAGTCTTGCCTTTGAAATTAAGCTGATCCCCCAGAGCCTGAATCTGTTAAATTTTTACACGTGGCTGCCAGTTTCTCCTGTCTTCTGGCGAAATGTTTTGGGCTCAGATCTGGATGAATGCAATATTGGGAGACCTGTTGCCAGAGGAGTCAAAGAACCAAATGCGTGAAAATGGTCAGCAGATGTGCTCATAAGCCTTATACCTCCTAATGGTTCACTGCTTTATTATACAGAAGAAAGTAAAAGGGAAAAAGGGATTAAACTCTTATCCTACTTTTTTTCTATTTTTACCGTCACCTATTTTTTTCTTTATCTTCTTTCCATTTTCCTTCCTATTCTGATTTAAATATATGTTTACATATTCATTTATTATATATTAATGTATATTTATTTATATATATCAAACCCAAATAAAACTAAACCAACCTTCTATTATAAATCTGCAATGCTCTTTTTCCATGCTTTAATCAAGCTTGAGAGTAGATGGGGGAAATGCAAGGCAAAGGTTAACTTCTCTATTGTAATATAGTTATAGTCACTTGAGACAAAGAAAGTGTAACCTTTAACACTTCATTTTTTTCTTTTTCTGCTTCCTGCGGTCTTTTCATTTAACTTTTAACAATAAGTATGTTCAAACTCTGTGGGTTCTCTGAGGATTTCTAAACATAATATGTACTCCAAATACCTATAGTAACCCACAGCTTAAACTGTGTCAGCCACAGTTGTAAGGTAAATGTTTTGTTCTAGTCTTGCAAATCATATTTGAATTAACAAATCTTCAGTCACTTCCTAATATTTTTCACACTCTGAAGGTACTTCTATGGTATGTTTAAATACTATCTCAGATCAGTCAAAGATCTGCAGCTTCCACAGAAAAACAACAATGGTCCTGGTGATTTAGGTGCCAAAGAAACTTGTAATAAGTCATTCTCACTTTCTGAAAATGTGAAAGTGTTCCTGGCAGTATTAGATAAATACATACCTGATCTGCACAACTTCAATTGTCAAAAGTCTTTTAAATAAATCCTGGTATGTTTTTTCACCCTGAAAATCATCGCATACAACTAGATGGCTGTGCCCAAATGAAAGAAAAACTTAGAGACAAGTAAAACTATAAACCTGTTAAAGATTGTAAAACAGTTTCCAAACAAAGTTTGTCACTGAGTTTGGCTAGTAAAACAATTCAGAGGTGTCTTATCTACTTTTTTCTTTTAGCACAGAAGTTCCATTTATATCAGGCCTTCATCTATCTTTTATTACTTTTCTGATACTACCTTTGTCTTACAATCTCTTGTATCCTCCTTATTCCCAGGAGTAATAATTATATTTTCCTTTCTTCACTCTTTCATTTTGTCTTTCTCTTCTTTTTAATTTTTGCTTCCCCTGTATCATTTCTTTACTTAATAATTACATATCAATACCTGATGCCAGCTTCAAAAAAACATACAGCCTCCTTTAATTGGAGCAACATAGCTAAGTTTTGAAATACTTGGAATACTTTACGAATCAGATAGTCTTAGAATCTGCTAAATGTGATTAGATAGAAGGGAGTCTGGAGGCACCGTATCCTTGAGTAGAATAAATAAGGGAAATGTACTAGAATAAGCTAGTTTTGTATCAATAAGAATTGTGTAACCAAGCCAAAAATGAACTGAGCGTGCCCAGAGACTGAGTTCAACCAGCGGACACGGTGAGGAAAACTATCGACGACCACCAGAGGACCCTGGAAAACCACCGATGAGCATGAATGCACATGTGTTAAGGACATTTGCATATATTAATGAGTTCCAAGCATAGTATGAATATGGTGATAATCTCCTAGAAATCTAATGAATATGTATATTTTTGATTGCATATAACCCCTGTAGTAGAGCAAATTGGCATGCACAGTAGGTGGAGTGATCCCCTGTGCCCCCGGCACCACAATAAAGAATACTTGCTTTCTAAAACTACAAATTGAGTTTTAGAGGGTTCTTATATTTGCCAACTTATGGTATCAGTATTATTGAGGACATGGAAAAGACTGAGGTACTGAAGGCCTTCTTTGCTTCAGTCTTAGTAAAGTACACCTTAGTAAGCAAGACTGGCCTTCAGGAATCCCAGACCCTGGAGACCAGGGGGAAAAGGAGCAAGGAAGACTTATCTTTGGCAGCAAAGGATCAGGTTAGGGAACAACTTAGAATCATAGGATCATAAAATCATAGAATGGTTTGTGTTGGAAGGGACCTTTAAAGATCATCTAGTCCAAACCTCCCTGCCATGCGCAGGGACATCTTTCACTAAATCAGGTTGCTCAAAGCCCCATCCAACTTGACCTGGAATACTTCCAATGATGGGGCATCCACAACTTCTCTGGGCAACCTGTTCCAGTGCCTCGCCACTCTCATTGTAAAAAATTTCTTCCATATAACCAATCTAAAGCTAATCTCTTTCAGTCTAAAACCCCTTGTCCTATCACTACAGGCCCTGGTAAAATGCCTTTCTCTATCTTTCTTCTAAGGCCTCTTAAGTACTGAAAGGCTGCAATAAGGTCTCCCTGGACACTTCTCTTTTCCAGGCTGAACAACCCCAACTCTCTCAGCCTTTCTTCATAGGAGAGGTGTTCCAGATCACTGACCATTTTCAGGACCCTTCTGTGGACCTGCTCTAACAGGTCCATGACTTTCTTGCACTGGGGACCCCAGACCTGGACATGGTGCTGCAGGTGGGGTCTCACCAGAGCAGAGCAGAGGGGCAGAATCATCTCCCTCAGCCTGGTGGCCATGCTTCTTTTTATGCAACCTAGGATATGATTGGCATTCTGGGCTGCAAGCTCACATTGTTAGCTCATATCTAATTTTTTGTCGACCAGTATCCCCAAGTCCTTCTCCACAGGGCTGTTCTCAATCCATTCATAGCCCAGTTTGTATTGATACTGGTGATTGCCCTGACCCAAGTGCAGAACCTTGCACTTGGCCTTGTTCAATTTCATGAGGTTCACATGGGCCCACTCATCACTCGCCACTGTGTCCTGTCAAGGTTCCTCTAGACAACATCCTTTCCCTCAAGCATATCGGCTGCACCACTCAGTTTGGTATTATCTGCCAACTTGCTGATGGTGCACTCAGTCCTGCAATCTATGTCATTAATAAAGATATTGTACAGTTCCAGTACCAATATGGACCCCTGAGGGGTCGCCACTTGTTACTGATCTCGATTTGGACACTGTGCCATTGACTGTAACTCTTTGGACATGACCATCCAGCCGATTCCTTATCCATCAAATAGCCCATCTATCAAACCCATATCTCTCCAATTCAGCAACAAGGATGTTGTGGGGGACTGTATCAAAGGCCTTACAGAAGTCCAGGTAGATCACATCAGTTGCTCTTCCCTTGTCTGCTGATGCAGTCACTCTATTGTAGAGGACCAGTGGAACAGTCAGGCACAATTTGCCCTTTGTGAAGCCATGTTGGTTGTCTCTGATCATATCCCTGTCATTCATATGCCTTCACATAACTTCCAGGATCTGAGCTGCTACCAAAGAGAGGACTGAAATAAACAGAGAAAAAAAAAAAAGCTGAAAGAATAGTGCCCTCATTGAATAAATGCTTGTATGAAAGAATTTAGCAGATTTCAGTGCCCCTGGTAATGGAAAGATGCTGCACAACAATTATTTTTGGAAAAAAAAAAATAAAGAAAGGGAAAAAGAACTTATATTTATCAGAGAAAAGGAATCTTTAATGATAGACCATCATTTCAAATTAAATATGGCTTTAACAGCAAGGTCTTCTAACTAGGAATTATGGCAATATGTGAAACAGAATTTGGGGGGTTTACAATTGTTTTGCTTGAAAGCGTCTGGTGTTTTGGTTTTCCATTTAATTTAAGTGGAACACGATCTAATCTCTCAGTGGGAGACATCAGGTAACAGATAAGCAGCAGAACCATCACAGTCTTTCCAATTTCTTTTCTGACAACCACATTTCAGAAGGCAAATAGCAAGTCCATGTAATTCTTGAAAGAGCCCTTCTATCCACTTATTTTTGTGACGGGGCTCTGGACATAGTTGTACTGCCCCCTTGCCTAGAATGGTCTGTGAGTAGTAACTGGGAAAGTCTCTGCCTACTCTCTCCTGGTTTCTGGCTCTGCAGTTAGCTCAGATGGAACAAGTTTGCTTGTATTTATACCTCAGCCTCAGCCACAGACCTCAGGAAACCTAATACACTATAAGATCATTTTCTAACAGGTATAAAGGAAACAGTGCCTTTTAACATCATTGCACAAGTCATCATGCAAGGTTTTTACTGCTCCTTCACCCTCATTGATTATTCTGTCCCTCCTGCTTCCCGACAGTAGTCATCACTAACACAAACCCCTCTTCTCTGATGTCACGGATCCCTGTCTGGTGCTAGTTTCCTTCAGGGGTGCGTCTCTCCCCCACTCACCGTACCACTCGCTGGTTGCCCCTGCCCCTCCCCCCTCCCCCCCCCAGCACAAAGGGATGTTGTTACCCCCACCACTGGGGTCTGTCGGGCTGTTGCTCCCTAGTGAGCAGCAGCTCCTGTCGGACAGGTGACAGTCAGTGAGGGTTGGGGGAACTAGCTCCAGCAGGCTCCAGCTGGCTCCAACCAGCTCCAACTGGCCCAGGCCACCCCAGCGCCCTGAGAGAGACCTGTCCTGCCCCTGCTGGGGCTGTTCTGGTGCCAGGGACCTCAGCGGGGCAGGGGGCAGTATAAAATAAGTACACACATATGTATATGCATACACGTGCAGTATGTTTTAAGGTAGAAGAAGAAAGAATATAGGCAAATTTAATGCCATAGTGACTTAATTAGGAGCTACACAAAGAGTGAACAGCTGAGGTTGGGATCAGTGTTAGGACTGATCAGTTTAAGATTTTTAAGTACCTCTAGCAGAAAGATGGTAATACTGTTATTTTGGAGAGCATTATATATGACACTTTGTAATCCCACTTTAGACCTGCCAAAAGCTTGCCACTTTTTCTATTAATAAATTTCAGGTATAACATCTTCCTCATGCACAATGTCTAGGCACAGCATTGAAGTCACGATAGTGGGTTATATCCCTATAGTTAAAGTGTACTGTTTATTTCAGCATGTGGAACAGTACAAAGCCTCATGGCTTGCTTTCTTCTTAATTTTCTAGAGCAAAGGGACGGAAAGGGTTTGGAGCCACAAGGAGGATAGCATTTTAATTTTTGAAATATTCATCCTAGGTTTCTCAAGATGGGGGAGTGCAGTCTGTCAGTTTCTGGCCAAACTGTCTAGCTACTTTCCATTAGTTCTGCCTTTAAGAAATCACAGGCCTATAGGGTTACATGCTGAAAAAGAATTTTCAGAAAACAACAGTAATTGTAGCAAATGACATCGTCAGTCTACATTCATCAGCATAATATCTGACAATGAAATAATTACTTTTATGTGGAGATTATAAGTAATGTTATTGACTTAATTATGTCAGAACATCCTTGTGAACTGTATTTTAGAAAATAATGTAAATCACTTTTCCAAAAAGTCACATTAACATGACATCAGAAAATGAGCTTTGAATGTAACATCTGAGACTACAGAGCTGCAATTTGCATTAATACTAATAGCTCTAGTGCAGGTAGAAAACCACCAACAGAACATTAAATATTCAAAATTGTTACTGAATTTTTGAGAGGAAAGACTTTGGTCCAGTGTTTCTTATATGCTTTGTTTGTCGATATTAAACTATTCAGTGTACTTGCTTATTTACCTTTTGGTTTTGTTTCATTATATTTTCTTTGTATGGAAAAAGAAATATTTCTTAAAAGTTATAGACCATTTCAGCATATAAATTTTTATACTTGTGTGCTCTATCAAAGTGAAAGACTAAAATGTTTTAATTTAAGGTAACTAAAAGGTAATTAAAAATTTTTTATTATTTGATTATTTTTCATTTCTAAGGATCTTTTTGAAAATTTTTACCCAAGAAAGATAGTAGACTAAGTAGCAGTCCCCTGCAGTTGGTATCCAGAACCTGAAGACTTTTCCTTTACATGACTTTTGTAGGTGCTTATAGTGATATTTGGAGTACACTCTCTGAAACAGAACTACAGAAAAAGGTAATCAGGGCAGAGCTTTACTGTCATTGTGTTAATAACAATCTACTAAAGAAATCTTTTAAATGAAAAATAGAACACTGTGGTTCAGTTTGTTCCTCATCTCACAAAACAAAACATCTCAAAAAATAGTGACACTGTAGTTAGTTTTGGGGAAAAAGGGACCTCACTGGAAGTCCTACATGTTTTCTACTGAAACTGAATTATTATACAACAACATCCAGAGAGTCATAAGGAATAGATAAAAGGCATAATCTAGTGTTTACAGTACTCCACTGCAATGGGAGAGGGAAGACATTGACTTCTCCACCAGATTTCCTAGTATTATTTTTTGGTTGGTTTGGGGTTTTTTGTCGGTTATTATTTTTTTCTTTTACTTTTTCATTTTTATTTTTAATCCAGTTATTTCTTGATGTAAAATGCATTAACAGTCTGAACAATGTGATAATAACATCTGAAAACAGTTTTTGTTGCTTATTATAGCATAGTGAACCTAGTGCCTACACAGACTTCATAAGTATAGTCCACAATGGTCCCTCAAATGTGATCCACAAGTGGATGTGTTTAGCTCAAGAATCCTCCCGATATTTAAAAGCTGTGAAGATTAATGCTCTGCTGTTCCCATACTGACACAGAATATCTCAGTGAAACAGAGAAGAGAATTTTCAGATAAATAATTTTTTAAACTAACAGATTGATAGTTCACCTACCACTGGAACAACTGTGCAATTATTGACCAAATTAAAACCCAGAAAGCTCCCACCAGTCGGTGACACTAAGAAACTAATGTTGATGCTTCAGGGAATTTTAACAACAAAATTGTCTTTTTGATAGAAAATTAAAAGATAAAAATGAAACAAACAAAAACCAGAGAAAAATATCTTCCCTTTTGCCCTGCTGCCAAGTAGTTCAACAGTGCAACATACTGACAGGCAAATGACTTTAAAAGATTAAATTGCATGTAAGTAAATTATGTGTGTACTGTCATCATTTAACCAGAATTCTATTACTATTAGTTTTATATTCAGAGAAATATGATTTGTTATAAGAAATGAAATGAAATGTTACCTAAATGAATTCCATAATTGATCTAGAAATTCAACATTGAGTTAACTAATATAAAGTACCCGAAATCTAATCCAATGTGCATCATATTGTAGGAAACTAAAGACAGTAAATATTAATAAATATCCATGTATGTAAAAAGATCTCAGCTGTATGGTTCATCTAAAAAAAAAAAATAAAACTGGCCAGAAATCAATATTTCTGATTTATAAAATAAAGATTAGGGTTTCAAAAGAAGAAAAAACATAACATAAAATTGAAAATAAGACCTTATAAAATTTTTCTAGGAAAAATCTAATAGAAAATGAAGAAGCACCATTTGAATTAAGAGCATGGCAGATATTTGGAATAGGAGAGTCCCTAGACAAATCACGGTTCCTCAACCAGTACTTTTGTCAAAAGGCTTGACAGGCGTGGGAGAAGCATTAGATTTTTTTCTGCCCTACAACTTAATTGGGTATATGTGGCAAGGTTTTGGGTGCAGGGGGCTGCAAAGATGGCCTATGTGGGAAGAAGTCAGGGACAGACAGTTCCAGCTGGTTCCACAATGGACCCAGTGTAAGATACAGCTGAGCCCACAAGTGAAGCTGATGGCACCTCTGTAAAAACTTATTTAAGAAAGGCCAGGAAATGCTGGACAGGCAGAAAAGAAAGGAAAACAGAGTGAGGAACAGCAAAGAGAACACCAAGGTCAGAGGAAGAAAAGGAGGAGGAAGAGGAGGAAGAGGAAGAGGAGGAGGAGGAGCAGGAAAGGACACTGGCTGGAGCAGATGGATATTTCCTTAAGGAACTACAGCCTGTGGGAGAACCCACTCCAGAGCAGGTTTGTTTTTTTTTTCCAGAAGGTCTGACTACAGCCCATGGAAAAGCATATACCAGGGCAAAGGAAAAGTATGAAAAGGAAGGAGTGGCAGAGAGGAGCCACCCACACTTATTTCCCCCTATACCCTACACTTCTGCTGGGGGGAGGAGTAGAAGAATCTGGAGTGAAGATGTGAAATTAAGCTTGGGAGACAGGAAAAGAAGTGTGTTTTTTAGTGTTTGTCTTTCTTTCTCCCTACCGAAATCTATTTTAAATGACAATAAATTAAATTAATTTTCTCCAGTACTTGGTAAACAACCCCCCATCTTTATCTCAGCCCACAAGGTTTTTCATCCTATTTTCTGCCCCTGTCTTGCTAAAGGAGGGGAATGAGTGAGTGGCTGGGTTGGTGTTTGGCTGTTAGCCAAGGCTAACCCACCAAAACAATAAAAATATTCTACTGAAATAATCTTACTAGACAGACTTAAACTTCTGCAGAATTAGATACCACTGAAATAAGCACTGTTCAACCAAAAGGTGGAATTATTTGGCTCAGAATTCCTAAGAATAATACAATGTTTTACTTTCTCTGTTGTGATGATTCTGGCTTTGATATATAATCCCAGTTCTGGAAACAACTGAATCCAAAATATTTGCAATGAATTATTATCAATGACTGGCTTATTTCCAAAGAATGCATTACTGCTCAAGTGATTAACCAATGCCTTTCATTACATATTACAACTACTTATAATTCGTTTTTTGCATTTGCAGTTGAAGAATGCCATCACTGCCTCCTTCATATCTGTATGAACATGCTCACAACATGTTATTGTAGCCTCCTTCTCTCATTGCTTGACCGTGTTGTCTATTTTTTGTGTTCTATATAAATGTATTGATGGCATTCTCATCTGCAACTTAAATATTCATTGGAATAGCATTATGATGCGTTTGCCTACAGAAGACCTGTTCTAACGACAGAGAAATTACTTCTTTTTCAAGACAATGTAATGATATATAGACTTTCCTTTTATGTACAAATAAGTAAAACTCAGAAGTTCTTATAATGAATATATTTGAAAACAGGATAAAAGCTCTACATACTGATGCTTGTGGAAGGATTCACTAAAGCATAGGTGGCAAGTCCCATTTAAAATGTTCAGTGGCATCCAAGATATCTGCACAGGGGTTAAAAATGTGATAAAGAACTTAGGGTTCTGTCACCCAGTTCTGGATAACTCAAAGAGTCTGGAATGATAATCATAGTCTTTGCACAGGCAGTTGAATTTATCGCTGGTATTTCTTCTAGTTCAGAGAAAGTAGGTGTAACTTCCCTGTTTTGTATTACTGTGTTTCCAGTAAGAATAAACTTTATCAGTAAGAGGACTTTTTTTTTCTTTTTTTTTCTTTTTTTCTTTTTTTTTTTTTACCTCTTCCACTCTCTAAATGAAAGGAAGAAGGGTTAGTTCTTGGAAAGTGTTGTCTTTTTGGTGGAGTCACAAAAAATAATCTGTATCTCTACCTCACATCAAGATTTTCTCAAAGACAGGAGAGACTGAAGAATTCTCAAGATGTTAAATTTTTTAAATCTCTGTATTTAGAGGGGAGGAGTGCCATTAGAAGTCAACTCACCCTCTGTGTTGGCTGTTCAAGACCTTTTATTCCAATACTCTGGTAAATCCTTAGATTTCACTCTGCTATAGGGAGGATTGGGAGTAGTAACTTGCTATGAATTCATTTTTCAACATTCTTTCACAACAGAAAGAGGAATAGCTGCAGTATTTAAAACTTTAGGACTGTGAGAATTACTTTAGTTCACACTATGCACACACCAAAACGGTTTGATTTGTCAGTGGGTAAATATTTACTTTTAATATCATTATATTAATTACTTACTTAAATTAGTATGAAAGCAGTCATAATTCAAAAACATTTTATAGATATCAATTCTCCATTTCTATAGCATCAAAATAGATTAACTTCATTAAATTCCATGTTAGCTCTTGAATAAAAGGACTGCCAGACTGGACCAAAAGGCAAATTATACATTGAACTGCTTATGAATAAACCCTCATTTGTGATTAAATTCAGAAGTTTCTGGCATATTAGCCTGTATAATTTGAACAAGATACAGAGGTGGTGAATATTGTTATTCATTACATCCTACTGATGGGTTCACAGAGTTGTTCACATATTCAGGTGTACTGATTTCAATGCTGATAGCTCACACTAGCTTTTATTAGTAGAAGAATTTTTTTAGAAGTTAAACACCACCAGACAAAAACCAGATAAATAGTCAAATAACAGGCAACTGATAGAAAATACCATAGAAATAAATATTTACTTGAAAATGCTAACACATTTACACATCTGTCACAGTGTATTAAAAGTGATGAAATAACCTCTTTTGAAACTTAACTACAGACAGCTATATTCAAGAACAACTCTGAGGAGTAATGAGAAAAAGGCATCTGAGGATAATAAAGAACTGTAGTTGAAGCTAAAGCTGTCAAGTCTAAGTGCTTATAAATTCATATTTAGACATCAGATATGAAGAATCATGTCTTTATACTGTTCATCAACCAGAAGCTTCCATACAGATACTGAAAGGAAAAGGCCAGATTTTCAAAAATTACCATACAAAGTAGCTCTTCTTGAGATCTCATAGGAATTTGTAGTATAGAGACTTAATTTTTTTTCAAAAGTAGCTGCCCTTCTATTTTGACTTTCAACAAACACTACAGAGTTGTCCAAATGAGATTATATTTTAGAGATAATCATGTCTATTTTGATAATTTAGGAGATGTGTCTCATCTTTGTGTGTCCAGAGAACTGTCTGAATCAATGTCTTACAAAGCCCTGCTTTCTCTCTCACACAAGGGATACACATAAACAGACCAGAACAGACTCAGTAAAAGAGGCAGTGGACATGTCTAAAAAGTGCAATGTAGTTTCATATCTGAGATCTGTGAGCAAGCTAGTGTGTCAATGAAGCGTGATGCATCATGTTGTAGTGATGCTGACTGGGATTCAAAACACAGGTAATCTTGAGAGTGTGGCACTGGGGTGAGAATCACTGTGCTTTTCCCTAACTAATAAGTTCAGATAGAATATTACATTCATACAGATATGCATTTAATTGTGAAGTTAGCTCTGTCAACATTACTAAGAACACTTTGTAAAAGGTCATAAATTTTTAAAATTATTTTAAGATCTGGTGGTTAAATTCATTATCTTGGTTTTGGAAAAAGTATTTCAAATTTCTGTATTGTAAATCTGAACATAATTTGAATGTAAAAGTTTCATACATGCAATATCAATCAGATTCAAATACTTGTTGGGAAGGAAACTGACAGAAATATCTTCTTTGTAACTACAGTTGTTTAACAACATCTGCAGCCAGATGCCTACCCAACCTTTTGCTCACTTGCTGTCCTTAACAAGACAGGAGAGAAAATAGAAAGAAAAAGCTGACGGTTAAGATAAAGTTAGGGAGTCTGCTTACTATTTACTAACATGAACAAAACAAACTCAACATGGGGAAAATTAATTTAATTTATTGCAGAGTAAAATACATTCAGATAATGAGAAACAAAGACAAAAAATTAAAACAATACTTCTCCCCCGACCCTGCTTCCCCAGACTTAACTTCAGTCCTTCTCTCCTGATTCTCTACATGACCCCCCAGAGTGGTGAAGGTAGGATGGGTGATTGAATGTTATGGGTCCATATCAGCTTCTCTCTGCCTCTCCCTCCTCACACTTTTCTCCTGCTCCAGCATGGGTCCTTCCATAGTCTGTAGTCCATGGTAGAGCCATCTGGAACTGTCTGTCCCTGGCACAGGGCAGTCCCAACGTCTTGTCACAGAGGCCACCCCTGCAGCACCCCTGCTACCAAAACCTTGCCACATACACCTAATTCAGTGATAAAGCAGAGTAGGGAGATCCCATCTGAATGCCTGATAAGGACCATTTATGTTTTTGTTTCTGAATTTTTACAGAAATTCAAAGTGTCTCAATTTCATTCTGATATGGAAAAGAACAGATTTCAACAAGATTCACTGAGAACACATATATACACACGTACGCATATTGTCTGAACAGTCCTAATTTATGGAAGGATAGACTGGGTCCTTTTTGGCAATGTAACAGGTTATGCAAAGAGCAAGACAACACACCTTTTCATCTCAAAGAAAGTATTCTTCACTTGTTCTGCATATGCTCCAGAAGTCTACACTATATGACTTTCATCTTCTGGGTGGGAATTGAGAAATAAGCACAGATAAGTGATAGTATATTTGACCTTTCTCATCTGCCTATCTTAGAATGCCACAAAGGACTCTACAATGGAAGTACCCATTTAATTTCTCTGACTGCAAAAGTATTACGACTTGTTCAGACTTAAATGTCTAAATTTGATGCTTAAAGAAAGAGGGTTTTGTTCCTTGGATAAATTTACAAGTGGCTGAAACAAAAGAATTCAGTTTTTACAGACCATTATCAAAAAGAAGATTTTAGGTATCCAACAACACCCACTTGTGCCTTTACCAATCTCATCATTACTGTGAAGGAGTATGCTGCAGTCATACAATACTTAGGGACAGAAAGGACTTCAGGTGTTAAAGAAGTAAGAAGACACACAAAAAAAGTGACCTATCTTAATCTCATTGCTGGTTTTAGTCACCAGCTGAGAGCATCACTAAAAACATATTTATAATTATTTTCTCTTTTCCTAACGCAACCAGATACTTACTAGCTCTATGGGACTTGTAGCCTAAATACATCAAAGGGCAGGAACGACATTTTCCTACTGAGCTGAGGTTTCTCACTGTGACTCTAACCAGGATTTCGGTGGAAAAAAGAGATAAAAGAATTTGCTCTTCCTTCACAGCATCTAACTACTTCAGCATGTAAGTTCTATAATTAAATCGATGCAGGGGATAAGAAAAAAAAGTGAGAACGTTAAATGTAGAAAAATACTAATGTAACTGTTTCCCTCATTATAAGGACCTTGCTTTCCTTGAATGAAAAACTAGTTTATATATAAAAATAAAATAGCTATATTTTGATAATTTTGAGCTGTTTATATAATCAAAAGAACACTAAGCTGAGTGGTGCAGCTGATATGCTTGAGGGAAAGGATGTTGTCTAGAGGAACCTTGACAGGCTTGACAAGTGGGCCCATGTGAACCTCATGAAATTGAACAAGGCCAAGTGCAAGGTTCTGCACTTGGGTCAGGGCAATCACCAGTATCAATACAAACTGGGCTATGAATGGATTGAGAACAGCCCTGTGGAGAAGGACTTGGGGATACTGGTCGACAAAAAATTAGATATGAGCTAACAATGTGAGCTTGCAGCCCAGAATGCCAATCATATCCTAGGTTGCATAAAAAGAAGCATGGCCACCAGGCTGAGGGAGATGGTTCTGCCCCTCTACTCTGCTCTGGTGAGACCCCACCTGCAGCACCATGTCCAGGTCTGGGGTCCCCAGTGCAAGAAAGGCATGGACCTGTTAGAGCAGGTCCACAGAAGGGTCCTGAAAATGGTCAGTGATCTGGAACACCTCTCCTATGAAGAAAGGCTGAGAGAGTTGGGGTTGTTCAGCCTGGAAAAGAGAAGTGTCCAGGGAGACCTTATTGCAGCCTTTCAGTACTTAAGAGGCCTTAGAAGAAAGATAGAGAAAGGCATTTTACCAGGGCCTGTAGTGATAGGACAAGGGGTTTTAGACTGAAAGAGATTAGCTTTAGATTGGTTATATGGAAGAATTTTTTTACAATGAGAGTGGCGAGGCACTGGAACAGGTTGCCCAGAGAAGTTGTGGATACCCCATCATTGGAAGTATTCCAGGTCAAGTTGGATGGGGCTTTGAGCAACCTGATTTAGTGAAAGATGTCCCTGCACATGGCAGGGAGGTTTGGACTAGATGATCTTTAAAGGTCCCTTCCAACACAAACCATTCTACGATTTTATGTTTCCATGATTTGATTGATCAAGCTTGTATGTTCATAACAGTGTTATCCTGTAAAAGTGGTAACAAGAATGAAAAACATACGAATCTGTTTTTAATGGAAGATGAATTAAATGTGTGAAGTCTGAACCTGATCTGCAAAACATATGTAGAAAAGAAAACAAAGCAGGGAAGTAGTGATTGCCTACACATATTTCATGTTTTGTTCTGTTTTGTGTTATTTTGAGGCCTCAGAGATACTGACAAACTGAAGAGAGTACATTGAAGAGCTATGAAAGAGCACATGATATGTAAGGGGTTGCTGAACAGCTTGGAGAAGAGGTAGCTAAGGGGTGATTTAATAGCAGTCTTCTGCTGCCTATAGGAGGGGTACAGAGAAAAGAGTGTCAGATTCCTTTTGGGGTGCACAGTGAAAGAACAAGAAACAGTGATCCCAAGGCATACAGGGGGAAATTTTGATAAGATATACGGAGGAGAAGGAAACAAACAAAAAAAAACCACAATAAGATTAGGTAAACACTGGAACAGTTTGTCCAGAGATTATGTGGAATCTCCATCTTTGGAAATATTCAAAATATGACTAGATAAGACTGTGAGTAATCTGATCTAACCTTAAGGTTAGCTGTGTTTTAGGCAGGAGGTTCAAACAGATGACTACCTCCAGTAGTCCCTTTCAAACTGTTTTTTTTCTGTGATTCCATAATTAAGTGTTTTTTCAGTAGTTTCACTGAAGTTATAGATAAGGACAGCAAAAAAATATCAATGGAAAAAATAATCTGTGGCCAGCAGGAATAAGGTCAATAATCATAAATTTCTTAATATATGTTCAGAGGAAATGAGGTAGTAATATTGGTATAGATACCAGATAAGAAGGGATGAGAAAGGCATTAATAATTCAGATATAATAAACATATACAAAGAAAACATTTATTCTGTAGTAAAAACATAGTCATATTGATAAAAATATTTTATATTTCATATTTAACTGGATGAATGGTAAACATTCTGAAAGTAAAGATACAGACCACTCACCACAAAAACTATTAAAAGAATGGATTAGTGAAAAGGATTTAAAAGTATGCCTGATCTCAGATTTGGAAAACAGGTTGTCTAGTGATAAGCATATGTAATTCACTCTATGTAGTTTACCCAGAGAGTAAGAAGTGACTTGGTCATAGTCCAAAATATGTTAATAAAGAATGGATTCCTTTCTGTTTCTATAATACAGCAACAAAAGTTGTCATGAGGAATGGGTCTGATATTTCCTAATCATAATTCACCAAAGAATCAGGAGATGGGGCTGCTACTGCCTAATTAGAAGGCAAATGTGGGTCTCAGTATGCTTTACTTCATCCATATGTGTGACATAATACCCCATTTAAAGCTGCTGGTACAATGTAGTTTCTATTTTGTGATGGTGGTGCATATCTGAGTGAACAAATTCTGGCAACTGCTATTAGAGAAGTAAATTTGATAGAGAAATGGGTATGTCGTACTCAGTCTGTACAGTGAAAGTTTAAACTAGAGGATCCTTGGAGTCCCTTCTTAAAATTCCCCTGTATTCTGAAATTTGCTTTGATCTCAATCTATTACTTGAACAAGGAGAAAGGGTTCTAAAATTGCAAAAAATAAATTAATTACTATGAAGTTCTGTAACAGACCCATAAAAGACTGAAGATTGTGAGTCTCATTCTATAGTATACTAAGGGTATAATAAAATCCAATATTTACAATGGGAAAAGTAAGTGACCATGTAGAATTGTGTGGAAAGTGAATATATTTTGTTATGTAACATGAAATGTGTCTGAATCAGCCCTTCATATTAAGTTATATTATGTATGATAGAAGTCCTTCAGAAATTTAAAAGGTACTTTAGTATTTATTTTAACAAGAAGCTTGTAATTCTTATGCAGAAATGAGTAAAAAAATCCAAATTAGTTATTTTATTTTTAAATATATTTAAATACCTCATCAAAAGGCTGTAGAAATCTTCAATAACATTCTTAAAGATCCTTGCAGATGAAGTACCGGAAAGAGTGAGTCATTACCCAGGGGAATTAATAAAGGCTCTGTAAATGTGTATGCATTCTGTCACAATGTTGAAGCACTAAGCATTTTCAAAAAAATAGTTTGAATAGAATTAAAAATTACATAAACAACAAACTTGAGGAATGATCTTTTTTCTTTTAAAAGTTTGTTTCAAAATCTTAGGGAGCAGAAAGCAAAAAAAAAATCACATGGAACTTATTGTTGCCAATTTATATAGTTACTGAAATCAAAAAAATGTTTGCAAGGTATTTCAGTGGTTTACTTTTTCATGTAGGGAAAAATGTAGTAGTTTGTCTAAAATGGCATAACCTGAAAGTAATGCTATTTTAAACATAATATCTCTTTGCTGTCCAAATGTAAACTTGGTTTTATAATCGACGGTGTTCATTGAGCTAT
Source organism: Morus bassanus (assembly GCA_031468815.1). Lineage (NCBI taxonomy): Eukaryota > Metazoa > Chordata > Aves > Suliformes > Sulidae > Morus > Morus bassanus. The sequence continues at coordinate 51,366,633 of CM062568.1, read as the reverse complement.
AGATCAATAATTCAACCTGCTGTCTTGGTTGCACTAATGGTTTCATAGCAAATGTACAAAAAATATATAACAAATCCTCCATTTCCCATAAAAAACAATAGTTAGAATACACCCAAGAGGGCTAGCATACTACATACGTTTAAAAATACTTATATAGAAAAAACATAATTTAGAAGGGAGAAATGGCAAAAAGTGCCTTTTCTGTCATCTGAATAATATGGTATGACTCAAACATGCAAGACAACTGTGTAAAGAAGAATAGAACAATATAAGTGGTACCCATTTAAGTGTCTTTAGGGTAATAATTAATTCATAAAAAGATGTTCTATCATTGTTATAGAATGATGAACTGAAAGAATTTTTGCCATTTCCTTGTCCTAAGTTAAACGTAGCAGACAGCTATCTTATAAATGGCTTTAAATAAAATGTATTGGCATGAAAAATGAATGGAAACAAACTAAAAGCATGTTTTATGAATGAAGGGAGATTTACCTGTCTATTCTACTTTTTATATCTGGAAAAGATGGGAAGAATTACTGTTTTCAACTACAGTTGTGAAACTTGGTTGGTTGTTTGCTTGCAGGAAAGTTACAGCAAATGTCCTAAGTGAAAAAAGTTGGGGTCACATGAAAGCTATAAAAAATTAACATCACTACAAAAAGTCTATTAATCTAGGTGAAAATATCTGTAAATATTTTAATTGTCATTCCATCTCAGTAGGATAAAATTTTGATCAAATATGTAGGGGGGCGGCTTTCCTAAAGTAACTTCTGAGAAGAGGTTAGTTGAAGGCATTAATAATGACATCCAGTTCTCAAACTACATAGTGCTGCTCAGCCAGACCTGCAGGCAGGCAATGATTTATTAAAGTTAATTTATTAACTCATACCAATATATGCACTAACTGGAAAACAAGAACTGAGTATTCCCAGGTGGTTGGATCTAGGCCCAAATCCTGAGAAATTGAAGGAAATAGAGTCTTGTCATATTTCCTTGGCTCTGAGTAACTACTGGACACAAAGAGGATATCAAGTATGAAAGAAAGAAGCAGCTTTATGATGGATGAAATCTGGAAATCTGGTTAAAGAGAATTTAGAAAATGGTTTACAACAAATGCAGAAGCATCAGCAAAAAAGAAAATCAGAAGCATCACTTCTAGCAAAATGTGACCATTTAGATGTTTTACAGGTTTTCAGTTGACTGAGGGCATCACCATGGTGCTCCATGAAGCTCCTGTTAGAGCTTTTGACAATATAAGGATACTGAACGTACTTAAAATGGAACTCAGAAGAAAGAGACCTTTTAAACAAACAATGAATGGAGTTGAAAACATAAACGAAGGTGAAGGCATAGAACATGGTTTAAAGCATAGAAATGGCTTAAAGCTACGCTGGAGGAGGTTTAGATTGTATATCAGGAAAAATTTATTTACTGAAGGAGTGGTCAGGCACTGGAACAGGCTGCCCAGAGAGGTGGTGGAGTCACCATCTCTGAAGGAGTTGAAAAAATGTGTAGACATGACACTTAAGGACATGGTTTAGGAGACATGGTAGTGTTGGGTTGATGGTTGGACTTGATGATCCCAGAGGTCTTTTCCAACCTTAATGATTCTATGTTCTATGTTTCTATGAACAATCTGACTGATGCAAGTATAAAAAAAAAGAGACTTAAATTTTGAATCGCTGCCAAGAGATCAGATTTTTATTAGAGCATGGAAAAAATAATTTAGAGAGGACTGTGAAGAAAGAATGACTTCTCCAAAAATGGCAGAGAGCAAGAAGCTGTGTAATAAAGATCAATTCAATGTAGAATTTCTTCAAAGGCAGTAGCCAAGTAGGTTTTGTCAACTAAGCCTCAGGAGGCAAACAAACCAGAACAAATTATCATACTGCCACCTGATAGCAGTCATATTTATTTCATAAACTATGTTAATGTAGTCTTTTTCAAATAAACAAATGTTTCCTTTGCTTGTTGTTCAGTTCTGAACCATCTCTGAAATGGAAGAGATGTATCCATGGTAAAATGGAGGCAGGACTTCAGACTGGGTATTCATACACACTTTTGGTAGTGTCAGGCTTTTTAGATGATGGCTTATGGTTACTGAGCTTGAAAAAAACTTGTAGATGGTTATGTACACATAGCCTAAGAGACACTTTTGTTAGCTAACCTGTCAAAAAATCTCATCATATTTCCTTGATGCATTTATTTTTAAAAAAATTTGTTGTTCATTAATAATTTATTTGTTGTAGGAAAGGTTATTTGAAGGAATGTATCTTTATGATATCCTCCAGAAGAATTTAGAAGTAGTTGTTACGTAATGTGAGTACTCATTTTATCCCATGCTGATCAGCTAAAATGAAAACACTTAGTAAAAATTACTTCTCTCAGATTCCTTGACTTGGATCACTAAAGGTCATGGTTATCAACTCTTAGAAAGGGAGAATTCATGTCCTGGCATGGTTGGACTGTAATACGGTCTTGTGCCTCAAAGGCACACACTTGTGCAAGGCAGTTATGGCATATTGCACCTGTGTGATTAACCATCATGAAGATTTATATTAATCCTAGAAAGCAGCCAGTGAGGGTAGACACCTAAACAATAAACCTAAATTTAAAAACACTCAAACAGTATGTGGGCATTGCTTTAGGAAGAAGCTCCTCTACTCACAAAGGATAGAAGAAAAAGGGAAAAAGATAGGAAGATGATGTCTGTGATGACACCTTTCTGCAATAACTGTCCTGATCTGTATTTGTGGCATGCTTTGTGATTTCACAGTGTTACCAGTTTGGGACTGATTTGGGAACTAGAAAAAAAAAATATTTTTTTTTTGGTCATCAGGGGAAAAATATTACAATGGGAAAATTGAGAAATGCCTTAATTATGATGGAATTATTCTGTACAGAAATTAATTGTATGTGACTAGGAACAAGCAGGTAGAACTTATTGTCAATAGAATTGCTAATACAATTACAATACAATATCCATACATCCCTATTTCATTCAGTTGGAAATCTTGATTAAAATTATTTTTTACCATGACATAATGTCAAGAAATGACAAAGGAATAGAAGAAACTGCAAACAAAATGCAACCTAGCACACAAGGGAAAGATTTGATGAGAAAGAACAGCATTACTACCATAGCAACAATCTGTTGTGTATAGAGTTTCTTAACTTTAAATGCAGCTTTATCACTTTAGTGGGTGAGGGAGGTGCACAGCTGTAGTATATTTATGTCTAAATCTTAAACTTGTGCTTGCAGCACTGAAGCACTTGGTATTAAATCTGTTCCACTGAAAGGATGTTAAATTTGTTCACTGTATTCTAATAAAACAGGTGGATTTAGGCAGTGAAAAATTATAATGTAATAGAGACCAATTACTGCTAAAAAGAAAAAGAATGGATGTGTTGCCATAATAGTAATTACAAGAAGTGAACATCTAGTGTATGAAGAATGAACTGAAGAGATTAAACTGGAATCTAATCTCATAAAAGGTGAAATGAAGGGCAGAAATAACCACAAACCACAAGGTAAGAAAGCGTTATGGGTGATTGCACCTGTGTCACATGAATGAGTACATGAAGCTTTGATATTTCTGTCTAGAAAACTCCATGAAAAATGCATGTCCATGTCATTCATGCATGTGCTGCACAAATCCCTGAACAGTGAATCTAAAATAGAGGATGTGCTATAATTGTAAAACATTCTGGAGGACTGCAAGTCAATTCTGCAGGTCATGCAGTACATCAAAAGGGCATCAGAATTACTATGGCTGAGCAAACCAAACTCACTGGGAATTTATAGTACAATAAACGCATCCTCAATACATCAACACATTGAACTCGTTGAATTTGTCCTATGCTATTAAACTGCATATATACAACAGCCATTTATTTCAGGATTCCAGCTGTTACATAGTCCAGTCAGAACTATTATTTCTCTGTAGAATACTACAGATTAGACTCAGAAAACCCAGCCACAGGTTTTATAGTTAGGACACCAAAGTCACATTGGCTTTCTCTTTCAAAATGACACCTGAATAAAAGGAAAAAAAAAATCCCTTGAATAAATACAATGGAAGAAATCAGGGGAATGTGAAAAGAAATTGAAAAATTGAATTAAGTTTGTTCTAAATAAAGAATACAGAAATAGAATATTACATGAAAGTTAAAGAGTTTGCCTTAATTTTTACTGGCTTAGGATACGTTATATCGCATAAAAGGACTTCTATAATGATGTGGGAGTTATAGTGTAAATTAGAGTAGATTATTTTACTTTTGGAGCCTGCCAACCTACAATATGGAAGTGGGTACATCTATTCCTACTGATGTATCTTTCAAAGGTATGTGCACAGTGTCATCATACTTGAAGGCTGCATACTGTTTTCAGGATTTATCCTCCAAGCACATTGTCTCTTGCCACTATACCTTGAATCTATACAGAAACAGACACTTTCAAGGTTCAGCCTTCCTCTTACAGGTAAAGCAGACATAACTAGCTATGGCAAGACAGTATATTACACTTAGATATGCCTTTTGATGTTAAAATAGAGGCATAGCCAGAAAATGTAGGTCCAAATACAATACACGGGTAGGATGCCTGAAAGGAATTCTGGGCACATTAGCATCTTCAGACACTCAGATTAAAGTATACAGATACACAAGTTTTCATATTTCCTAGTATGCCTGAAATCTATTCCTCCCCACAACCAGATCAATTTCCATTGTGAACTAGGAAGGTCAACACCTGCTCCAAAAATAAAAGACATGCTTAGCTGAAGATTCATCTAGAACGTTATCGCATCTCTGAAACTAGCTCACACAGAAGCCTAAACAACAGTAAATACATAAATATTTACCTCTTTGTTAACCACCAACTCCTTCCAGAGATTGGTGACTTCGACTTCTTAGTATAGAAGCAGTATCTTCCTACAGTGCATATTACCTAATTTTAAGTGTCTGCAATCTACAGATGCAGCTCTACATCTCAGCTAGTGTCCTTATTCAACCTTAGTAATCTATGAAGAGAAACAGAAACTCTGGGGGCAGGTTAAAGTAACCACAGAGATTGAGGTGACTACCTCAGATTTAGATTATTTCTTCAATTTCCACAGTTGCATTTTGAACCAGTGTAAATATTTCATATCACAAGCATATGCCACTCAGTTCCACTACTTAGCTGTGTTCTGTGACCTGCGTTTTATGCTCTCCTTCAGCCCAAAAATGTTCCCTTTAGTGAAGGTCACTGAATAATGGGGTGAACACTTCATTTTCTTATAGTGAAACTGTGTCACCTTGTTGAAAGTATCCCTTGGCCCTAAAAAGAGATTGTTAATCTGTTGTTAAACTGAAGTACACATGACACCCAGGTCTTCCACATCCTACATGATTGCTTTGTAAGAAAGCCATTGTATAACGTTGTTGGAATGCCACCTACTTAGGTGGTAAAGCTGTTCATGATTTGGATACTTAAGCCCATGACAAGGAGCATGTTCTGCATATATAATATGATTTTAATGCTCCTAGGGAAGCTGTCTAAATTGGTGCCTTAATCAAGGATATGAACTGCATTCTAGGAGCACCAACAAAGGAACAGCTTTCAGTACTCCAACTGCCAGGTTACCTTTGGATATACTCCTAGAACAACTCCGGAGGTTACACTGGATTAATGTAAACCAGCAAAGATAGGCAGATCAAATTAAAGGACAGGTATGCATAGCAGCCTGCTCTCCATGTTGGCAGAGAAGAGGTAGCAAGGAGTTAGCCCAAAAACTATCAAAAGGGATTTCAGAGCCTTGGGATGGATATTTGAAGGATGAGGTGCTCAGGCAGTATTTTCCTCAATCCTCTCAGCATCAGGGAAGAATACTGAATGGAACAGGCAGGTCCAGCTGATCAACACATGGCTCCGAGGCTCGTGTCATTGGCAGAATTTTGGCTTTTTCGATCATGGGATGGTATACTCAACACCAGGTCTGCTGACATCTGATGGTATTCAACTTTCTCAGAAGGGGAAAAGCATTTTTGCTCAGGAGCTAGCAGGCTGATTAACAGGGCTTTAAACTAGATTGGAAGGGGGAAAGGGGCAATACCAAGCTAGTCAGCGATGGGCAACAGGTAAACACGGCAAAGTTGGACGAGCTGTGTGCTAATAAGACTCTTCAGACTGCTACACGTGGTGATGGGCACAAGGAACCACACTTGAAGTGTTTCTACACAAATGCATGCAGCATGAGGAACAAGCAAGAGGAGCTGGAAGCCTTGGTCCAGTCCCAGAGATACAACATCATTGGCATAAGTGAAACCTGGTGGGACGAGTCCTCTGACTGGTGTGCCATGATGGATGGTTACAAGCCCTTTAGGAGAGACAGTCAGGGCAGGCAAGGCGGGGGGGGGGGGTGGCATTGTATGTAGTGGAAGAGCTGGAATGCATGGAGCTTGCAGCTGGTGATGGCACAGTTGAGAACCTCTGGGTAAGGATTAAGGGACAGACAAATAAAGCAGATGTTGTTGTGGGAGTCTACTATAGACCACCCAGTCAGGAGGATGACACCGATGAGTTATTCTTTAAGGAACTAAGGGATGGCTCTAGGTGATCTGCCCTTGTCCTTATGAGGGACTTCAACTTGCCAGATGGCAACTGGGAATACCACACAGCTGGGACAAACAGGTCCAGAAGATTCCTAAACCATCTGGACAATAACTTCTTGGTACAGGTACTAAGGGAACCGACCAGGAAGAGTGACTTCCTTGACTTGTTGCTTATTAACAGAAAGGGCCTCGTGCGTGAAGTGGAGATCGGGGCCCGACTTGGCCACAGTGACCATGAAGCAGTCAAGTTTAAAATCTATGGTAACAGAAGGAAAGCTACCAGCAAGACTTCAGCTCTGGATATGAGGAGAACAGACTTCAAGTTGCCCAGGGAATTGCTTAGTAAGGTCCCCTGGGAAAAAGTTTTTGAAGGTGCCGGGGTCCATCTGTGCTGGTTGCTTTTCAAGCACAGGAGCAGGCAATTCCAAAGCGTAGGAAGTCAAGCAGGTGAAGCAAAGGCTGGCTTGGCTGAGCAGGGATATTCTTCTAGACATAAGGAGAAAAAAGAAAGTATATGGCCAGTGGAAGCAAAGTCAGGTGATATGGGAGGACTACAGGGATGCTGTTTGCCACTGCAGGGAGGAAATATGTGCAGCCAAAGCTCAATTAGAGTTGAAGCTGGCCAGTACTGTAAGGGACAATAAAAAGGGCTTTTTTAAAAACGTTAACAGTAAAAGGCAGGCTAGAAATAACGTTGCCCTATTGCTTGATGAGAATGGTCACCTCACAAACAGGGACATAGCCAAGGCAGAGATGTTTAATGCTTTCTTCACCGTGGTCTTCAACACTGATGATGGGCTCTGGGACCCCCAGAGCCCTGGGCTAGAGAACCATGACTGTGGGAATGACAAACTCCTAATAAACCCTGAACTTGTGCAGGACTTGCTGCTCCAGCAGGATCCCTATAAGTCGATGGGGTCTGATGGGATTCATCCAAGGGTACTTAAAGAGCTGGCTGATGTCATAGCGAGACCTGTCTCAATTTTTCAATGCTCTTGGGAATCTGGAGAGGTCCCAGCTGACTGGGATCTGGCAAACATGGTCCCAGTCTTCAAGAAGGGCAACAAGGATGACCCTGGTAACTACAGGCCCATCAGTCTCACTTTTTTGCCCAGTAAAATTATGGAGAAGATTATTCTGGGAGTTATTGAAGAATACCTGAAAGACAACGCAGTCATTGGTCCCAGCCAGCACGGGTTCACGAGGGGATAGTCCTGCTTAACAAACTTAATTTCTTTCTATGACAAGGTTACCCACCTAGTGGACCAAGGGAAGCCAGTCAACGTGATCATTTTTGGATTTCAATAAATCTTTCAATACTGTCTTTCACAGTATCGTCCTGGGCAAAATGTCCAGCATACAGCTGGATAAACACGTAAAGCAATGGATGAGCAACTGGCTGACAGGTTGGGCTCAAAGGGTCATAGTAAATGGAGTTACATCAGGCTGGTGGCCAGTAACTAGTGGGGTTCTGCAGGGATCCATCTTAGGGCCAGTGCTCTTTAATCTCTTCATAAATTACTTGGACACAGGCCTTGTAGGAATACTAATTATGTTTGCTGACGACACAAAATTGGGAGGAGCTGTTGACACACTCGAGGGCACAGAGGCCCTGCAGAGAGATCTGCACAGACTGGAGAGCTGGGCAATCACCAACCATATGAAGTTTAACAAGGGCAAGTGCCAGATTTTGCACCTAGAGCATGGCAACCCTGGATGTACATACAGACTGGGGTATGGGAGGCTGGAGAGCAGCCCCGTGGAGCGGGACCTGGGGGTTCTGGTCAATGGCAAGTTGAACATGAGCCAACGGTGTGCCCTGGCAGCCAAGAGGGCCAACCGTGTCCTGGGGTGCATCAAGCACTGCATTGCTAGCCAGTTGAGGGAGGTGATTGTCCCACTCTGCTCTGCAGTGGTGTGGCCTCACCTCGAGTACTGTGTGCAGTTTGGGGCACCACAGTATATTAAGGATATAAAGCTACTGGAGAGTGTCCAGAGGAGGACCATGAAGTTGGTGAAGGGTTTAGAGGAGAAACTGTACAAGAAGCAGCTGAAATCACTTGGTTTGTTCAGCCTGGAGAAGAGGAGACTGAGGGGAGACCTCACTGTGGTCTGCAACTTCCTCAGAAGGGGAGGAGGAGGGGCAGGTGCTGATCTCTTCTTTCTGGTGACCAATGATAGGACCCAAGGGAATGGCAAGAGGATGTGCCAGGGGAGGTTTAGGTTGGCTATTAGGAAGAGGTTCTTCACTCAGAGGGTGGTGGAGCACTGGAACAGGCTCCCCAGGGAGGTAGTCATGGCGCCAAGCCTGACAATATTCAAGAAGCACTTGGACAATGCCCTCAGAGACATGGTGTGAATTTTGGAGTTGTCCTGTGCAGTGACAGGAGCTGGACTTGATGATCCTTGTGGTCCCTTCCAACTCAGGACATTCTATGATTCTATGAAAAACACGAGCAGGCTATACACAAAACATTTCACCTATGGGTGCAAGAAAGGTAGACTATATTCATTGTCACAACCTGTCAGTTCAACCAAGTGTCTCCCTGACTTGCAACCCAAGTTTAGCATGCCTAGAAATGTAATAAATCCACATTAAATTTGGAATTTATTCCAAGAAGGGTGAAAAAGTTGTTGTCATGGTTTTAGCTGGGATAGTTAATTTTCTTCACTGTAGCTGGTATAGTGCTGCATTTTGGACTTAGTATGAAAATAATGTTGATAACACCCTGGTGTTTTAGTTGTTGCTGGGTACTGCTTACACTAGTCAAGGACTTTCTAGCTTCCCATGCTCTGCCAGGTGCACAAGAAGCTGGGAGGGGAGGGGATACAACCAGGAGAGCTGATCCGAATTGGCCAAAGGGTATTCCATATCATGTGACATCATGTCCAGTATATTAACTGGGGGGAGTTGGCCAGGGGAAGGAGTGATCACAGCTCAGCGACCGGCAGCGTTGGTCGGCAGGTGGTGAGCGGTTGCAGCACTTGTTTGGTTATGTTTTACATTTTTTTTTCCCTTCTTCCAAGGTTTCATCTCTCTCTTACTCATTATTTTCCTCTTCATTATATTATTATTATTATCACTATCGTTGTTTTATTTTAATTATTAAACTGTTCTTCTCTCAACCCACAAATTTTCTTACTTTGGCCCTTCCCATTCTCTCCCCCATCCCACAGGGGTGGGGGGAGTAAGCGAGTGGCTATGTGGTGCTTAGTTGCTGACCAGGGCTAAACCACAACAGTTGTGAAGTTGTATATTTCATCTCATTAATTCCTATATCCTAGTGTTTCCAGTTCCTCCTGTTCCCATCCCCAAATATGAACTTAAAAGATAGTGGATGAAATTCCTTGTTATAGTAATGTGATTGACAAACTACACATTGAGTGAAGCAGAATTAGGTTTTTACCTCTTGTTCTAACTGATATTCTTGTAAATTTAACCAGGGATCTGACACACAAGTTAAATGTTTCTGTGTTTGTTTGGTTCACATTTTATAAATCTAAGCCAGTAAAAGAAGTTTCTCAAAATATATCCTCCTGTACACTTTTGCAACTGATTTATCTGTAAATTGTGTCCAAAAGTACATGTGCAAAGTTATAGTTGCATGCATAATTTAGTCAAAAAAACATTTTGGTTTTCTTATGTAATGCATAAGAAAATATAATGTACCGGATAAGAAAAACTAATTTTACACATCAAAGTCCAGATGGAGTTCATCCTGATGTCATGGAAAACATATATTTTACTGAACAAAAAAGGAAAATAAAGAAAATCTGTTATAACAATTTGTAGGACTCATGTTGTCAATGATAAAACATTCACATTTCAAATTCGCAACACTTTTCTAACATCAAATATTCAATATTTGTGATTTTTTTGAAAGATATGTTCTGGAAAAACTTTTGCATGTTATGTACTTGAGAGATTTTTATTTTCTTGTCATTGGAAGTTTCAGTAAAAATAGTTCATCCTCAAGACACAAGTGAAAAAAAACACCTTTCATAACAGTATCTGTAACCTTCACCTAACTTGGTGATTGCCGAATGTTGAATGCAAAGTTAATGCCTTGGTCATGAAAGGCACCACTCAAGAAGACACACAAAATCACATATGTGCCAACTTCTGGGCCTGCACTCTAGGATAAATACTTGCTGAAATTACTTCTTGCTTCTATCTTGTAGATGTGATAAAGTGTATAAAATGTGTGTGTGTATGCATGTGCACGCACGTCTGTGCATAAATTAACTGACATAGAGGACTGCTCTGTGTGAATATTTTGTGATAAAATTACAAGGCAACATTCTAAATTGAAGTGATAACAGATTTTTTTTAGAAGAGAGCAAATGAAAACCACAGATGGAACCTGTGCCATTTTTTAAATCATTAGATTTGAGCTAAAAGACAGCTTTGACTTGTTGTAAGATACAAACCAATTTGCCTTGCAAGGCCAAGTAAGTATTTTTAATCATTAAATCTTCTAAAAGAAAGAAAGAGTTTCTTCTACTTCTTCTATCCCTCTATAGCATAAATAAAAGTGAAGGAAATAGACCTTGATTTTGATTCTCTATCTGCTATTGAAATAGTTTTTATAAAGTTGAAATATTTCAGTGGCAAAACTAGTTCTGATACTTTTTAAAAAGTTCATTTTTTCAGAATAACAATTTAACCCATTATACACATTGAACACCTTCATTTTGACTACTGAACACTCTTACAAAACCATGAACTTCGTGGTTGTTCATATACAGAAATAGATAGGTGTAGATTCATTGGTATACAGAGTACATCAATGATATTGTAAAATTACCTTGACTTGTTTTCTGTAGCAGGATGTAGTAATCTTTGAACAAAGATGATTCTTTGTACAAAATAATATGACCTTTCTTTAAGACCATATGTGTAATTTTGCTGTATGCTGCACATAGCAAATTACAATCTTATTCTAATACATTCTTAGATTGATGTCTCTTTTGAGTTTTTTTCTTAGTATTATAAAATCACTAATGTCCTTTTTTTTTAAGGACTGAATGGGCTTTTGTTGATTTTTTTTCAAGAAGTTATCTTTTTTTCCTCCTGCAGAACTGCGATTTTGATTATCTGTCAATGAATGAATACACAGGGTATCCCCTGAATACCTTTCACAGAAAGTTTGTTTGTGTGGGGTTTTTTATTATTAGCTTTATTGTGCATCCTAAAAAGATGATGGACAACTGTGTTTTTCAATATATGGGAGGCTCCCTATAGACCATATGATTCATTACTGAATGCAAATCCTGTTATATTGGGCTATGTAAGAACTTAGGAATCCATTGGTTCTTTATTTTCCCAGGCTGTGCTTTAAACAAATGCCCACAGTTTTTGTTTATGATTATACTTTCACAATTAGCTTTTCATCATTGCAGCATAACTTTGCTTGGATAGAGATAGATTCATCAAGGTCAGTTTCTGTAATTATCTTTGAGAAGTATGTACTTCTCTGAGCAATCCAATAATTTCTGTAAGGTAACGGAATTTATATACAAGAGTTACTTTAAATTGACCTGAATTTTCGTAAAACAAGGTAAGAACCATACAAAATAATACAACTAATGAAATAATAATTAAAAAATTATGTCAAATAATATCAAATAAATTAATATAAAGTAATATAAAAATAAAATAATAAAATCATGTAGAAGTGCTCTGTCAATCCTGCTTTTATCTCACTGTCTTTATTTTCTGACTCAACCGTCTTGACTCACATGTGTCGAGTCAGAGTACTAAACCACATCTTGTGGATACATGACAATTTTAAATTTGCTGCTGCAGCTCAGTTCTTATATCACTGGTAGATTCACATTTCCATATGTTCTTTGTCTGATATTCTGTTGGATTCTTTCATGTGGCTATATATCACACACAGTCTGGCCCTTAAATTACTCTATAAAATATTTTTATCTATCTACCTATGTATTTATAATGTTGAAGTTTAGTTTTTTCTAGACTTATTCTCAAATATCCATTCTGAAACTCATGGAGCAGGTTTGATGGGTCTGTCTGGTGTCCTACTCTGCCGGCATATTTTGGGACACAAACCCCATGACCTGGTCTATTTGTCTGTGATCTATTTGAGCAAAGTATACATCTCATTCAGACACCATTTCTATTCTGTGACAGGTGCAAAGAAAGGGCTGTGTAGGTACATTGCACTCCAAGTTAGAAGCAAAATGTGAATGAAAAGGAAGAAATGGGAATAATAATGTAGATAAAACTGTAGAATTCAGGCAGATTCAAAAAATCTCAGAACAACATCACTGCTGCATTTCATAAATAGTTTTTTTGCCATTTCCACTGACTCTCAATTTGCTTTTTATGTTTGCTGTTCATTAGCACTTCATACAGCACTACACATCATCCTGTCCAGCTATTCCAGAAGATACGTACTCTGGTTTCTGTTGAAAACTTATAGAAAAAATGTTGCTCCTGTGAAGTGGAATTTCACTTCTCTCTAAAATGTATAATATGAAGAAAAGGTACTGATGGTTAGAACTGAATTACTGGGATTTTTTAATTAAAAAAAAAAAAAAAGAAAGAATCAAGGAAGCCAGTCAAGCCATAGATAGAGAATTAATTAATTTCTAACAATTTAAACAATTTCTATCTTTGGATTCTTGGTTTAATAAAATATAAAATGGAGAAGCTAATTAAGGTTAGTAGGGCTAATTCTTTTGCAGCCTGTGACCGTGATGTATGTCAGAAGTACTCCCAGATAGAAAGGCAAAGGAAAAAAGAATAAAGAGAATAGGAATGCAGAGTAAAAGTGACAAAACACAACAACCTACAAAGCATCATAAATTGCTCCTGTGATAAAGGGGGAGGAAGTGAAATATCTTTTCCTGCTTCCGTCAGAACACTAGCAAATGGAACATAACTTCTGGAAACTTATTTGGGACTGCTAAAATATTTCCACTTTTACCAGCCATGTATTTTCTCTGCCTACTGGAGTATAGACAGCTACTTACTACAGTATAACTTCTTTCACTCCCCAAAATTCATTCTAAATAATTACATATTTGTCCTATACAGGTCTGTGTTGTGACACTCACAAAGAAAAAAATGAAAACAGAATGGAGCAGTATATCAACATTTTTTTCCATAATCTCAAGAGATTTCCTCTCTTTGCGGAAACCCCCAAATTGCTTCAGGAAATATAAAAAAGTGGTAAGGAAAGAAATATATTCTCCATATCTTGCCATAGATATATTTCCTTGGTGAAGGATGTATTCCATAATGTGTTCTGGATACCAAATGGTAAGACATCTCCCACAGCAGTGGTTCTAGAGGAACAGAAGAAAAATTAGTCTTAGAGGCTAAACTGGGGGCTCTGGGATTGATTTTCAGCTGCTGAAGCTAGAGACATCCTGACCTCCTGTTAGTGTGAGATCCAAGCATGCATCATCTTACACCCTCCTTATATTCAACTAGAAGGGAAATCAAAAGTACAAGCAGGCGGGAACTGTGATGTCTACTCACAGCTCTCCCCATCTGGAAAATCAGGACCAGTCCTGGATTATGCATGATCCACAATTAAGATGCAACCACAGTTCAGTTGAAATAACTGAGTTAATTTCTCTGAAGAATGAATAAAGGCCATGAAATCCTCCACCATATGAATGATACTGCTAAGGAATCTTGCACCAGAAGCTGCATTCATATTATTTGGCTTCTACAAGTTTCTATGTATGTGAAGGAGAAAAATTTCCTATTGCTGGATAATTATGCTAATTAACACATGTAGAAATACATATGGGAGCAAATGCACCAGATTATCTTTTTAAGAATACAGACGTGAAAAAACTCAACTTGTTCTTAATATGAACTATCCAGTGTTATGACTCACTTCATGATTCATGCAGTGCTTATTATGTAATGCTGTTTATATTATCTTCCAAACCCTTATTACTTTTCCATGGCCTTTTATTTGGCCTCCACCCTTAAAAAAAACTTGTATATTTTAGCTCTGTAAGACATTCCAGCTGGGTGGACCAATTAAAGGTACCACACTAAATCTCCCTTTGTCTGTTTCTTTATGTAGTGATTGACTAATTCAAAATATATGGAGAGATGTTGTATTGAACCTATAGCTCCCTGCTCCCAAGCACATCACCTGATCATTTGTCAGTGATGCAATCCATTTATCCTGTATGACTCCTACATTCCTGACTGTACTGTGACCCTGTTTCAAGCAGAGAAAATGGTAGCACCTTTTCCCAGAATGCCTTATAGTCTAATGGTTAAGACATTTCCCAGAGTTGAGAGAAGTTGAGTTTTCCTCAGGTTTTGGAGAAAAACAGAACCCAGGTTTTACATTTCTGAGCACAGGATCCTAGCAGCTTTCTGTTATTTAACTGATGGATACCAACACTGGCTACCTTTGATAAATGCACATGTTCACTTCAGTGCCTACTGAAGGACACTTGTCAATATTGAACATTTCTTCCAGCTAGCTCTGGGCAGTGCTTCATTGAGCACACAGACTTTTTGGCTTATCCTTTGAATTAGTCTAACTTAATGGACTATCAAGGAAACCCAGGTGCATGCAGCTTACAAGGTGTCATGCATCTCATGCTCAAATGCTAAGTCAAGCCTAGTTATCTTTTTAAGCAAAAGATAAAATCAGTGTTTCCAAAGAAAAAAATAATTCCATCCTAAAATCAGTACCCAAAATAACTGAGAGAAATCAGTCCTTTTAAAAACTCTTTTCCTTTTTAGCTATCTAAAATTAACTGATATGAATTGCTTGGTTTTGGTGGTTTGGGTTTTTTTGGGGGAGGAATTACAATGCCTAAATTACATGATCCAAATCTTGAGTCAAAGTATAAAAACCATAACCAATCTCACACATTAAACCAAAAATAATAAGAAGGCAATAATAATAAGCAAGATCCAATATCATTTCAGTTATACGAGATATACTATTTACTTCCAGCTTAAAAGAAACAGAGTAACAAAGCAATATGAGAGAGAGATTATTTAAGTAGCTGCTTGTTCATAACCTCAGGCCAATCTGGTAAGAGTTGTAAGACAAAACCTCCAGTCTTTAAAATTCATGCAGTTTGCAGAGTGTTCAGTACCCATTTGCCTGTGCTTAGATTTTTCTTGTTACTTTTGGCTTATACATTGCAATATTATTTGTATCCCATTTACTATATTTAAATACATTTCTCATGCATGAATTCAGGTAAAACTGGCTTCTGTTTGCTTAGTTGCTACTTTCCTGGCTAAATTCTGAATCTGTGGTGTCTTGCTTCTTGTTTATTTCCTATATCAGTCATGTCCTTATTTTACATTGTCTCACAACTATTTGCAGTATTCATCAACAGTAATCGAGGGCCTGATCAATTCTACATCGCTGTTTCAAAATTATTGTGGTTGTTCATTAAATGAAAGGGATAAGAAAGAGAAAGAATCCAGCATGTAATTTTCTCATTTAAGCAAAATGGAGTCTCGACAGACAAAATGGTTTTACTTTGGTTTTATCTGGCACAAAGTGATTGATGTTTTCTTACAAAAAACAAATACAGTTGTTTATGCATTAAAAAGATATTTTATTTAGACTGACAAGTCTAAAGAATTGTTTGATTGCAGATTTATACATGTGAAATAGAATGCAGATTTCATTTCAGGTATTAACATTGTTTATAATTACCTGTGACCAAAAAGAAAATATCTCATTTCTTACAGTCTTGACTCTGTTTTAAGATAATATATGATATTTGTCATTACTTACTGTCAAATAAAGCACATATAGGTACAAAAAATAAAAGACAGGTCTTGTGTTGTATTGCATCAGTTTTACCTTCAGGCTGTTTACATTGGATTACACAATACGGTTTATTTACATTTTTGTTTCTTTTTGATTAAAAACAAAACAACAAACTTTACGTGCAGATAAACTTGGCAATAGGGAAAAAAAGAGGTTGTCTGGTTTTTATACTTATAGTTAAAAGAGGTTATTTTATATATATTTATGTGTATATATAAAAAAATTATATTTTGTTTTAGCCTTTTGATTTTTTTAATGCTTTTGTTTCAGACCAATGCACTTGTTATAGATATTCCTGCAATCTTTTTATGAAGTCATTGCAATACCTTCAAGCATATGAAGTAGTAGTTTCCCCACAACAAATGTCCTGCCATTTTCATTTTCCTACCGTTATTACTTTGAAGGGTATGTAATTTGTTGTGCTATGATGTGGAGCCTTCATTGGTACAAGGAATAATAGATTGCAACTCTTTTGGTCTTTTTCATTTAACAGACAGAAATTTCCTGTCATACTTAGATGGTTCTGTTCATTCTTTCTATCTGTCCTGAAGACTGACATTTTTGTCTTATTCCAAATGCTGACAATTTCTAATTAAAAGAAAAAAACCTGTAAAGCAGTTTTCTGTCCATTGTGGAGGGTGGGGAGAAAAAGAAAAAAATATTTAGAAAACTACTAGATATTTACTTGATTTTCTGGTCATGATGAGGGAGGGCCCAGGAAAATGCATTTGTAACAGTGACCTTAGATGATTTTTCATTGAGTTTTGGAGGAATCATTCACTTTGATCTTCATGGCTGGTCTGTGTATGGAGTGAGGTTAACTGTCAGAATTATCTCATATGATTCTTTTTGTGTCTATCTCTGCCGTCTTTCCAGTCTTTTGGTGGATTTTGTATTCCCTCTTGTCCTACTAGAGGTAATTCTTGATTTACATAAATTCTTCCAAATTTGCTCCAGCGTTAACTTATTTTCTTTGCACATGACCAAGCAGCTGTCTTTTGCTAAAGTTAATTTTGCTTCATAGGATTTTAAAAAAGACTTCTATGGCAATAGTTTTCTTCTGCCTGTAGCAGAAAAGTTTCTCTGTTTTTTATTAACACTGCAATAATATCTCTGACGTATCAGACAAGAAGAAGAGATTAACAGATTACCACTGTAGTTATTCATGAAGAAAAACAATGAAAGTTATAATAGGCATTTTTTTAATTAACTTTGTAGTTTTACTAATTTCTGGATACAAGTAAGTGAAAGTAAGTAATAAAGTTCACTTTATTAAAAACAAACAGAATAGGACTGAATGTGAAATAAGCAAAAGGAAAATTCTGTAGTGTTGCTTCACAAACAAGCCTGATGTTTTGGTATTGTGGAGATTTGTGTGTGACTGAAGAAGCAATTGAAAGACAATCCAACGCTGGTATATTTATTAAAATCCCAACTTTCTAATTTTTAATAGATTTTATTTCAGCCTATATATTTTCTCTGCAAAAACAATATGGGAAACAAATCTTGCAAGTTCTGGATATTTTAAACCATACCTCAGTATCTTTTACTCCTTTGGAGCTGACAGTCCCTATTCACCAGTGAAGAGAGCTTAGGTAGCCTTGATAGTTCTGCATCCATGCAATGGAAAATTTTCTGTGGGAAAAGAAGAAAATAAGCAAAGAAAAAAATTAGTCTGTCAACTTTAGAAGTATAAAATTAGCTATTTAAGCCTGAGCTAGTTGCCTTAAGCTCTCTGTACAGTCAATAGAAATAGATACCTTCAGAACACAGCTCATCTCATTCTATCTACCTATGATAGATTAAAAGATTCACTCCCAGGAGATACCTGCTTTCTTCATTGCCTATAAGCAATCATGAAGTGCCTAGCTAAGATTCAGACATCTAATATTTAGTTGTTTAAATTGGTAAAATGAAATCAAGAATAAGATTTTTTTAATGTAATTACAGCTGTTCCACTGCCCACGGATTCATGGAATTTTAAAAGCATACAAGCAACAAGGAAACTTTTTTGAAAAACCAAGGATATCTGTACCTCTCATCCCTTTTCTTTTTGACTGATATCATCTTTACTAAATGAAGAAGAACTTTAGGGATGGGATTCGATTTTAAAATTATCCACATTCTGTACTCCTTGGGATATTATTGATCATCCAAGATACCTCTTTAGAATTGGTAGATATGACACAGGACCCCAAGGAGATCCATCCCCTTCTGAAATGACAACTGGACAAAGGTAAGACAACTTTGAGCATGTACAATTACATTAGACATCTATGATTAGGCATTTGGGTGGAATTCAGCTTGTCCTAACTTTATGTGTCTACAGTGATCTTATCTATATGTGAACTAGTTGCTTGAGCTCCCATTATGCTTAACAGAGATTAAGGGAAGAAATCACCTATAAGCATTTAGTACCTTTTCAGATGTTCTAGTATATAAAAGATACCTGTTGACTTGTGTGACATCTTGCTGATGCAGGCTTTAAGAGAAAGCTGTACCATCTGGAGTGGCAGGAAAATCTAGGATAACTGAAATGGCAGTGAAATTGTATATAATTTGATTAAGCTATTAATGTATATGTATATGCATTTGTATATGTTTGTATATACATTCACAAACATGGAAAAACTCTCAGAATATCCTAATAATATTGTGTGGATAAGAAGGAACATCTTAAAAAAGACAGGAAAAAAGAATTTAAAAGAATATCCATGTCAGTATACATTCCTGTATGTGTGCAGAAATATGAAAAAAGATGAAGTATATATGAAGAAAAAAGAGAAAAAAACCCTACTGTAGCTCAAATTTACATGAGGGAGTATTCTTATTTTTCACTTATTTTCCCCCTTTTTCTTCTGCTACATTTTAACTCATTTAATACATAATTTCTTTGATATAGTATCCATGTTTCTGCAAAGTACTAATCATACCTGTGGGTAATATAAAACTAATAAATAGCAGCCCTCATAGACTGAACAGAAAGCAGTCACACTGCTGAGTACGAAATTCTCAAAGGAATGTGGATACAAGACACTTATCACTGTAGAAATACTGAAATCCTTTGTCACACTCAGGAAGGACGTTAGGGTCTAAGCTTATGTAAAAGAGAAGGCCCAGAAATCCTTTTTGAGACTTCTAGACTGATGATATGATTTTGAAATGCTCAGTGTGTCAAACATATCAATCCAAACATCCTAAACAACTATTATGTCCTTTGCAAATAACACAAAGACCTTGGTAAAATGTATTGACTGACCTCTTTTACTTTGAAGTCACAGGCTATTTCTTTATGGTGCATGGGTTTGTTTTTTTTTTTTTTTTTCTTGTAAGACATAATGACAACAAACATTAACTTCTCAGGAACAGGCCAGTGATACTGAATTAAGAATGAAACACAAATCTTTGCTTCCATCAGTCTGTGAACTCTGTGTGTGTGTTTATGCGTATGCATTTATCTTTCTATCTGTAACTATGTATTCTCACTTTTTAAATGCACTTTAGCAATATTAGCAACGTCAGGTTAACTTGACTTGTGCTTTGTGCTATGCATTCTGCTCTCACATTCTGGCAAACACATCTGCCACAGCTGAGACTCAGCACATCTCTTGGCTTTACCTGAGACCTTTGTGATGACAACAGGTCTCCCTTATTTCGATAAAACTGATCTGCCTAAGCTGTAAAAGTGGTCTTCTAGGTTCCCCTTATAGTCACTACAAGTAGGTAAAGTCCTCTAAGAGAGCATTTATCTAACCAAATTAGACTCCAGAGGCTGATCTCTATTCTGTTTCCTTCCAGTAGCTTTATTAAAACTACCCTCTTGAAATTCATCAATAAAAATGGCAGCAATATCTCTAACTTCTAAATACTGTGATGGCATCACAAGGATGCCACCTTTAAAGGGTGTGTTTACCTCTAGCTGTACCTCAAGTGTACACCTAAAGTGTGTACACTTTAAAGTGTATTTTAAAGACACTAGGCATTAAAATGCAGACCACGATATCTGCTGAGCATTGCTTTTGTAGGAATCTAGATACAATGGAACCATGTCTAGCTTCAACCACTCTGCCATTAATTTCTTACAAAGTTAAGAACAAAATATACCCATTTGACACTTTATATTGCCTAAGTTTCTTTTGTCTTAAACAATCATCTGTAGGGTTTTTATAATTATTTTTGCATAACAAACCAACCCACAAGATTTCTTCATAGTCTCCATGGATTTTTCTAGAGATTCTAGATTCTCACTAGAAATTGCCTTGCCCTAGCTAGCTTATTATCCTCATATCTCAACATCTATAGAAAATCTGTCTCTAGTATCACCATTTTTGTCAGTCATTGTTTGTTGGTAGCATGTTGTTTACATTTGAACTGTGTGGTGCTGGTAGTACTATGAAGTGCTTGGTTTAGGCCTTTCCCTATGCCATAGATGCTTACACAGATTAAATTGCTGCTTGACAAAATCACTTGGTTTATAAACTAAAAGTACAGGCACAAATTCTGCAAGATGTTTAACTAAGCGCTTTGCTTCTTATTCAAGTTAAAAATAAAATACAAGTACTTAAATCCCTTTCTCTACTGGCAGAATGATGAAGGAGATTATTTTGAAAAACACACTTGATAGTGAAATACTATTAACAGTAAAACACCGTTAGTAGTAATATCTTTCCCCTGTGCTAAACTTCAGTTAATTTCTGAAATTCTGGAATCCTTCTTCAAGCTAGTGTATCAATGTTAACCACATCAAAGCTGCAGAGATATTTTTCTATTCTTTCTCCTTCAATTATATTCTCTCTCCTGTGACAGAACAGATTTGTATAAGCAGGACTTTTAAAATTGTTTAATTTTGGTTTTGGTAGCTACTCACATTGTTTAATGTTACACTGACAGCACTGAGAGAACTACATACTTCTAGTGCACAAAACAAGTGAGAAATGACCAGAAAGATAGACACATGCAGCACTTGAGTGAATATTTTCTCTTTGTCATCTTGTGCTGGAAAACATATGTTTTAATTTAAAAAATAAATTGCTGCATATTAAGGCTACAAAGATATTCTTCTGCTTTGTGACAGTAAGGTGCAGCCACGGTATTACCGTCTACAACTCACTTCATGTAAGAGTCTGATGATTATTTTACATTAGCAGATATATTTGGAAAAATGTTGAAGGGGACTCCCTTAAGGGAGGTTATAGATGTAGTAGTTGTAAGTTGCATCTTTTTGAGAGGGCTGTGGTTGATCTTCTGTTATTGCTGGCTGATTACATTGCCACACAAGTTATAAGAACAGGGTAGAGAAACAAACCAAAGGTAACCAGTATACAAGTCACACAGCAGTAGCCATAGACAGACCCTTAGGGAAAAGTAAGAACAGCAAAAACATATTTGGTATTCCCACCTAATATTCTTCCATTTTCCCGTCATTTTCAGCTAACAGGATTTCTTGAGCTAGATTTTGTTTTGCACATTTTGTCTCCTCACTGTTATTTTTTTTTTAGTTCAGGATGGTCTTTTTGAGCCTATGTAATTTTTTGCATCCACAAGGAATTCTGCTTAAGGAATTCTTCCCAAGGAATTCGCAGGATTACTGTCTACTGACTGAAGAATCAATTCTTTTTATGGATTTAAATGACACCATACCTTCTTAAAGATTTGTAAATATTTCTTTCTGATGGGTTTCTTTGGTATACCAGTATATGCCGTTTTGCTTCCTGACATCGTGGAGCCATTTCTGAGAAACTTATTGCAGCTCAGAATGAATAGTGTACTTATTAACTGGTACATCTCAGTGATAGCCTTTGTCACTACTGCTCCAGGATCTGTGTTGGTTTCAGAATATAGTTTAAATATATATTTTGGAATTCTTATTCATCATGTGGAGAATATTTCTATTTTAGTTTTTATTTATTCATTGGCTGTGCATTTTTGGTCAGTTTCCAAAGAGTATTTAAAATCTTCAATATGATCATCAACTGCTACCAAAGTGGTTACATTTTTTCTTCTGGGGTACTCTCACAGCTTTGGCTGGCATAGCTACTCAGAATATATCCTCCTATGCAGTCTGAGTCACAGAAGATTTTCTCACATGTGGCTCAGTAGAGACTTAATTTAAAAGTGAGTAAGCTGCCAGTAAAGTGTACTCCATAAGAAAACCTAAATTTTGAAACAGATTGGAAAAATTATCTTTAGTGACCTTTAGAAGAAGTTGTTAGAGATCTTATTACTACAGGTTTCCATTCAGGCTGAGCTTTGATAAGAATTGATCTTTGGGCCAGCACTAAAAATTCTGTTGTTCTTTGTTAACTTAATATTCTGTTGTTCTAGGTTAACTTCCATTAATTTCTTTTTGTGTTGATTTTTACCTCATTAAAATAATACACCTCTGTGAAAATTGAAGATTTACAGTCTAGATCCACACTGGATTTTAGGCGTCTAATTCTCATTATTTTTAACAAAATGCAGGCTTCTCAATCTCACTATCTATGTTATGCTAAAGTACTTGGTAAAAATCACCAATGTCTTGCTTTTGAAGGATTGAGCTTTTCTTTTGATGGAGAAAAATATGTACCAATATTATTTGTGATTTCAATACTTTAAGTGCAGGTTGTTATGATTTCAGTTTAATGGACATCATTAGCTACGGTAGAAAAGATTAATGTTAGTCATCAAGATGCTTTAAGATGTTTTAAAGGGATGAACTGTAAAATGTGAGTATCTGTTAGCCTTGCATTATACTTCTTGATTAAGCTATTAATAACTGTTTATCATTTTGAGGTAAAAGCAGTATCATCACTTCAGGTGCGTGAAAAGTCAAAAAATGATCCTTAGTTCCTCTAATACATGAAAGGTATAATAAAGGATCCTAACTGATGGCAATTGTGTTTGAATCCGGAAATCTTCTATAATTCCTATATTGATTAAAAATATTGCTGTTCTTCCTTTACTTGTCGGTCCATTTCTCCTAGCTGTTGTTAATTATAACATTACTGTTTCTCTGCAACAGCAGTTTTCAGCCTCCCTCAGTCTACAGACCTCTACAGAATTTTGACTGGACCCTTAATAAAAAAGTTAAACCTACTGACAGTTGGATTAGTGGATTGTTTTTCTTACTTGTGTTTCACAGACTCCTTTTATGTACTTCATAAGCCCTTACAGGTTCATGTATCACTTTTTAAAAGCACTATTCATATTATCCGTAATCAGCTGAACCAAGTAACTCAGTCCCATTCATTATCAAAATTTCAGTTGCTCTTTCCATGTCTAGAAACATAGAATGCAATTTAATCCCTTTTGTCTGAGTCACAGCTTGAGATATAGGCCTGAATTCACCATCTGCACCTCCTATTAATTAGCTATTCACACATACATCTCCCATCAAGTCTTGGCAAAGGATTACCTTAACCACAAAAATTACTCTATTTATATTAAACAAGAGCTAAGGTATCTGAAAATAGCTAAAGATCCTAAGATATCCTTTTCCAGTATGTGATATTTTTTATTATGTATGTGCTGCGCGAGTGGGCCAGTGCCAAGTGTGGTCCATACACAAGTGACACAAGCTCTGCAGTGCTCCCTGTTTTCCATTGCCCAATGTTTTCAGGCCTCCATGAAGATTGTATCAAAACTGCCAAGGTCCCTCATAAGTAGGGCATCTGAAATGGCACACGATCAGGCAATTAAATCATGAAGCTTGTTTAGGCACAAAATGTTAGATGTAAAAGATTAGCAGCAGATAACAGAGACACTGACTAATGTGCTTGAGCAGGAGGATCATCAGAACCATGTTGGTGTCTAGGGGGCTGGAAACATGCTGATGAGGAAACATGCTGACGAGAAAACATGTTCCTCTGATCATTTGTGTAGGTTGCTAAAACCAAGCAAAAGCTTTCATTTCTCTCTTATTATGTTG
Source organism: Morus bassanus (assembly GCA_031468815.1). Classification (NCBI taxonomy): domain Eukaryota; kingdom Metazoa; phylum Chordata; class Aves; order Suliformes; family Sulidae; genus Morus; species Morus bassanus. Next base: position 51,342,327 of record CM062568.1, on the reverse strand, counting down.
TATTTTATTGTCTTCTGTTATATTTTCTGTCATTTTACTTTATTCTCTACTTTCTGTCTTTCCTTTCATTCTTACATTCACTCCCAAACAATAATTTACCTTCAGAGAAAATAGAAACCGTTTCTTATAAAACTAATAAAATGTTGAATTGTTTGACAAGATTTGGTTTGAGACAGTACTGTATTATTAAAAAGAAGAAAAAAGGAAAAGATAAAACTTAAATCAATGCACAGAAAATATCTTAAACAAGAACACAAGTTTCAGAAATATCAAGGTGCTAAATCCAAAACTGCAATCTGAAATACCCATACTCATGTGTCATACAATTTTATGTTTTTCTAACTTCTGTATATAGTCTTTGGGATGAGCAGAAAACAGACATTTGAGCACATTTTAGTAATCTGGAAGTAGAAGTCTTGGCATTCAGCCACAATGTCAAAGAAGTTCTCATTTTTTTAATCCCATCTCCATTTCACGAAAATGTTTCCAAACCTTTCTGGGAACAGAGAAAAGAACTCAGATTTTGCATAGTGCAATATATAATATGTGTTCATGGTAGACCTGTGAACTTTTCAATGTGACAGATGCATTCTGGTTTGTATTCTTTTCTGCAGAGTGTAGAACAGACCACTGGGTCATGAACAGCCTGCATCGGTGTCTTAACACATCTAAAAAGACCAAACCCATATTATTCTTTTTCTACTCCCTATTAAAAGATCTTATCTATCCATCCATCCAAATAAATAAATAAATAAATAAATAAATAAATAAATAAATGGAATAAATCTACCTTAAAGGGTTAAGCTAATCTTTGAAAGGTGAATGAAGAAAATCTTCTAACATCTCCTAAGGAGTTCTTCTATAGCTTTACAACAAGTGTCCTAATTTCAGGAATATTTATACTTACATTTATTTTATTTCAAACACCCACAATATTACACTGTCTAAGATCTCTTTCTGAAAGGCACCACTCTAAGTAGCTCTCTGTATACATTGTAAAGCATGCGGATGCCTTACTCATGACTCTGGCTTCAACTTTGGTGGCTGGGTATCTAACCATTAGATGTTGCAGCAGCTGAATTTTGATACCTAAACCTTATTTGGCTCTTTGTCTCCAGTGAATAAGAAATGGACCCCATTCAGAAGCATAACTTGTCTTTGGAATGCTGGTAGAATGTCCGGATGTGCTCTCACATATCCAAGTGCAATACTAGTGCAGTAAAAATCTATATAGTACAGTTAATATAACTTATTAATAGGCAAGATGGTTTTTAAGTTCAGGTGACAGATTATGGTCAAATTTATTCCATTTAATGCTTTTTACTTTTTTAAAATAAAAAATGACAAGGCAAAAGGAATCACAAACATGTTGTGGAAAAAGTACCGAATTGCTACTCCTACATAATGTTATGATAATTATATGGGGGAAAATTGTTCTGGGATGTGTATTTATCTTTTACTTTTATAGTCAAATACACTTGTTATGCTGTTATGTGCACAGAAATTCCTTCATTATGTTGCTTAACAGGATCATGAGAGCTCAACAGTCTAATCATGAACCATAAGAAACATTTCAGGGATGTTTATCAAAGGTTACTAAAAAGAACATATTTTTTCATGTCTACATGATCAATAAGAGAAAAGTCCAGGTCAGTAGTAACAAGCACATTTTTCTTCTGATGATTATTGGATCATCTGATGTCTTTCTACCCAGTCTGAAATGTCAGGTGTCAATTTTTGCTGCACAGCTTTCAAGTTTACGGGACATTAACACTGACTGTCACTCTTGTTTCACTGTCAGCAAGAAAGTCATGGACAATATAAGTGTTTAAAATAGTATTACTGTATTTCTAGTCACCTTTTCAAGTAACTTCTGTAGGTTGAAGAAAAGACACAGTGGGAGGAAGTCTATGCTGTAACTGTTATGTTAATCTAGGCAGGCCGGTAGAAGGTATCAGTATACATTCTGGTATCTTTTGGAAGTGATAGAGTGACATATGTCACAGATATTAAGGAATGGGGGGAAAAGCAAACAAACAAACAAACAAACCAAACCAAACAAAAAGCTATCAAACCCAAGCTAAAATACCAAAACCAGAAAAACTGTTATAAAACATTACATACATTATATTTGGCTAGAAAGTGCACTTTTTACTGTATTCAACTTAACACTTGGAAGAAAAGAACTGAAGACAGAAAATAAAAAGCAGCTTAGACAGTGGATAGCAGAGCCAGAGGCAAGTGAAGAAAATCTGTACAAAGGCCTGCAGAACTCACCATGAGGCCCAGATGTAATTGCTAGAAGAAATCCTCCAGAGGTGGACATGTAAATCCTGTGATGGCTAAGTGAAAAAAAGTAGGCAAGGTGAAACAAACAAACAACAAACAAACAAAGCAGGATGTGTTTGTGCTTCTTTTTAAATATATATGGCAGTGAAGTTCCTAACCTGTAGCCCAGCTTCTACTTGTGGCTCTTGAAGTCAATCCTGTTAAACCAAAAAAAGTAAATGTGCCTAATTTGAGCACGTTCATTGAGAATTATAAAGTTTTCTTTGCAATCTTTAAGCAAAATATTTTATTCCATCCAGCTCTTCAAAAATGAGATGGGGGGTGGGGAGAGGGAGTTGGACTTCTCCAAATGTTTTTCAGTGGTCCTGTTGGATTTCCAGAAGTACCCATGTTGTAATGAGAGTTCTCCCTTATTGCAGCACTGCTGGCAAGCTACACTGGGGTGGGTGGGGGAAGGAAAAAAAAAAAAGTAATTCTGGTTATTCTAGTAATTTTTTACATGTCAGACTGTAGAAACCACAGATCAACTTGTGGAAAGGACTAATAAAAGTTTATTCTCCTTCCCCACAGAGTCACTGAAGGCAGACCAGGAGAGACAAAAAAAGAAAACCACCAGTCATCCCTTGTATTTTTTGGTCCAGATTGGAAGGATGAAGAAAAAAAGAATTCTAACCTCTCCTTTCAGGGATTAGATGACATTCTTCATACATTGGATGGTCCTCTTTCTTCCAGATGACCCTCTACACAAGATAGAAAGATGAAAGTAAAGGAACCATTTATGCTGATTTAGAACTGTGTGATGACTTTTACTGCCCTTATGCTGTTCAGGCAGCATGTCCAAAGTTACTGTATACAACCCTTGTGAATTTTTAAAAGTCAGAACTAGACCCAGAGATTGACAAAACCTAGGGCCCTCCTTTCTGGAGTCACTTTGCAGCACTTTTGAAGACAATGACTATTTTTGTTGTCCTATCTTGGAAACAGATTTCTTAGATGGTGAAATAACAGCGTAGCATGAAGTCTAGAAGGAACAATACCAAAGTTAGCATTTCAGCTATGTAAGATTCCTGGAGATAGTTTTGGATGGAAAAGATGTTATATCTTTAAACAACTAGCTGTTCAGGAATATCTGAGGATTTAGCCTTCATTTTTTTTTTCTTTGCATGATATGCAGTTACAGGAAAATAATTATAAAGTCTTTTACTTTTTCTTCTAGTTTTAGTAATTCCATAGAGACTAAATATGATGAAAAATTTTGGAGGCTGATCCAGCTGATTTTAGATCATTTATTTTAGGTTCTGTCTACTGTGGGGCAAATATGATCCCCAGTGTATGTTGAAGGCTTGTTCCCAGTTTCTCAGACTAGGGAATTTGTTAGATAATCTGTCAATTTTCATGCAAGGGATTTATTTCAGTGGAAAAAAAGGCAAGGAGAGACAATGTTTATTGTTCACTGTTGAACTTAGTGTTGCCCATTAATGTCAATGATCTGTCTAGAGAAATGTATTTGCTTTTATCTCCTTTGGAGGCTGAAAAATATATTCCTAAAACAGTGTCTTTTTAAGATTATTGTTTTATAACCTTTGTAAATAACAGAAGATTTGTTACAGAAAGAAGGTTCATTTTTTTTTTTTTAAAATGAGTCTATACCTCGTAACTTCTGTTTGCCTTAATGATAAATTTTCTGTCAAGTTAAAACCGAGGTAATTCAGTGATCAAGGAATACTACACGGATTCACCAGCCATCTTAAAGTAGAAGCAATGGGTTCCCAATCACTGAAACTTGTAAAATATGTAAACTTAAAGAAAAGTCTACAGGTAACAATCAACAATAAAGAGTATTTTATATGCCAATGTCTATATAATTAATTGCTGCAGGGAAGTGTTACAGTACTATAGTTATCAATTCTCTAAAATATTGTCTTAATGGCAATGAACTTTTCCCTCTGCTTTGATTAGAGATATGCTTCTGCCACCAGCTGAACATTTTTTTGCTAACAAGCTGATGTTTTTCTCTTCTATTTAAAGAACGATCAGCGATGTAAACATTGAGGATAAAACAGTGAGTTTTGCATCCCGGGTCTTCTGCAGAAAGAAGTATCTCCACAAGGAAAGCTTGCTAATATATTTATTGTTTCAGTCAATGAATGAATGATAATTTTTTCTGATTCTGCATCAATACATTTTAAAATATCTGCCTTAGATGTTTTCAGGAAGTTTGTTTTTATTCCATATTTTTGTAGGCCTTTGATCAACTGGGCCTCTCCTGATCTCTGTTAAAACAATTTGAGCTGATAGCAGTTGTACATATATCATGTGACATAAATCACTGAACTGTTCATTATAGCTGATTTATTGCAAGGAATATGACTGTCAGTCTGTTTAACTAGGAGTTTGCCAAATAAAATGTAAAATTATATGGTGTCCTGGTGAGGGCAGCAAAACATTCAACATATATGCTTTTAATAAGACAGTTGCTGTCCTAGGCAAACTAATTCTGAAATTACAAATGAGAGTGAAGTACGCTTTTTAATTTATGAAGAGATGCTAGGAGGCTGCATTTTTTCTTTTTTATCAATCACTGTCTGATAGACTTTTCTAATGTCAAGAATAACGCCTTTTCTTAGAAATTTTTCTTCGAAGTTACATCCCAAGTTGGAATGGGTCTGCAGATGAAAACAGATGTTTAAATTGGAAGCCATTTACAATATTAATCTCAAAGGACAGTGAAAAAGGTGGAAGCAACCTCAATTTATTTCCTTCGTATGACTTGATATGTGCTATAAAAAAAAAAAAAAAAAAAATATTGGAAATAGGATTGGCTATATCCTACAAAAAACACCTCATATTTTGAAGATTTAGACTAACTGTTAAAGCAATTCTTTGAGAATAATTTTTATTGCTTGAGATTGCTGGAAAATGTAAAATGAGGAAGAGTATGAAAAATAAATCTCAACAGCTAAGTAGCTGGATATAAGTAAAGAGAAATTTATTCATCTTCCCTCCAGGATCAAGATTTTCCTTTTTAGTGATTCTTTCAATAACCTCAACTCATGCCTTTTTATTTGTAGTAGAAACAACTATCCAAAATGGAAGACAGTTGCCAAATTGACAAATATTTAATCTTAGGCAAGACTAAAATGAATAGTTGCTCCTTTTTTTCTTGAAATAAAAAAAAAAGGCATTTATGAGCTATATACCCAGACTTTGTAAATATCTATTCATTTTGCCCATATGCTACTGACTTTGGCTTCCTTTTTGCCTGATTTATGTCAGAATCTGAAATACATGTGATGGAAAAATGGTTTATGGGATATGTTTTTGTCAAATGGAAAAATAATGTTATGTTTCATGCTGAGCAAAAAACAGAGAAAATTTTTAGAGGAAATGGGGACTGCAATTATTGTTAAGCATATTTGTTAGCTTTATGTTTGAAATTATTTCCAACATTCAGTCTCAGACTAACCTTGAATGTGAATTGCACTTTATATTTCAAATCTGTCTGTTGCTCTGTATGATGTAATGTTTTCATTTTGTATGATGTGTGTTCTATTTAGAAGGAAAGGAAAGAAGTTCTGATTTTAAAAGGGTTGTTTTTAAAGACACTGTTATGAAGCTCAGCTTTCACAAATTTCACAAACTAGTAAGTCATTTAAAATGATACATGGATATTCAGTTCTTAAAATTTCACTGTGTATGGGGATTATTAAATATCTGTTGCAAGGTTACTTATCTCTCCTCTTTTTTTTTTTGTTTATCTAACACTGTAAAAATTAAGTCTTATTACATTACTCTCCTATTTTCTCTAGGTGGGGAGATGAATAATCAAAACATATTTTTAAAGGTGTACAGGTGTGAAATAAATATTGATAAACCCTGTGTCCTTTCAAATTTACTTTTGAAGTACTACACAACATACTTCTTAAAGAAGGACATTCATATTATTTGAAGAATTAAGGCATTAACATTATACATATATAAATTAATAAATAAATAGCCTGATATAAAAAAGATCAAGTTTTGACTTTGTTATTCATATGGGTCGATCTTCTGGCTTTCAAAATAACTGCTACACATTAGTTCCTCCTCATCATATAAAAAGAGTGATATTTTTCTGACTGTTTTTCTGATCATTTCATGATTTATCTGAAATATCTAATTATAGGGTTTAAAAAAAAAAAAGAAATTATGAAATCTAACTAAAATACGTGTTGTTTGAATAAAATATTAAGAGATGTCATGAGCACAGTTGTATGACCACACATAAGGGTGAAGTGCTTTGAGGAAGTCTCATTCATCCTCCTGTTCAGACTATGACCACAGTTGGATATCCCTTAACTCTCACAAACTGAAGAGCAAATGGATAGATGGACTTCAGGATAACCAATGAATTAGAACTTCTCTGTGAAAAATAAGAACACTTAGTAGAGGATTTTCTGAGGTAGTGCTGCTATGTGGTCTTCAGTGGAAGGTTTCAGAGAGATGAGGGTACCAAAGGGATTAAGACATGTTAAGAGGAGACACAGTCTTTGTTGGAGAGGGCTTATTTGCTCTTTGTTTTTTGCAGTTGTAGTCTTCAGGCCAAGGAGAACAGTGTGAGGAAATGGGGAAAGAAAAAGAGAAATGGAGTGAAGGGGAAATTCTGCTAATGAAAGCAATGTTTTTATTCATAAGAAGTAATAAATCTCCTTTCACCTTTCAGTGCTTTATTTTCTTTTTTTTTCTCCGTGAAGGTCAGTGGTCAAGACTGCAAGCTAGATTTCTGAGGGGTTTTTTGAGGGAGAGTAAACAAAAAGGAGAAAGGTGAAAGAAAATTAGTCATCATGGAACCTAAGAGAAAAAAGAACTTGATTATTCCTAACTGACCTAATGGAGGGAGTGAAAGTATAAATGACCAAAAAAAGGTCTCTAAAATCCTGAAAGGAAACAAAAGTCATTCCTTGCTTCCTTCCTTGCCTGCATCATCTATCTCTTCTCATTAATAATTCTGGAGGGAGCTTAGGCAGGCCAAACTGATATCATTTTGATACATATATCTTATAAACATAAGGAATATATTTATTGCCATAAAAATTACATGTATTGCTATTGTATTTCTTCTTCCAGATTGCAAACTTTTTTTTCAAGACTTCTGCAACTGCCTCAGGCTGGGATGATATGTACAGTGATAATAGTCAAAAGGCCAAATCCTATAATTCATGTTGGGATTTTACTTTTTCTCTGTTTCTCTCTTGCCAAGGTTAAGATGAGTATGCTCTGCTAGACAGAACTGAAGCTAAAAGCTAGAGAGTAGCAATCACTGTTCTGTGGTCTGTATTATACTCACCGGCCTTAGTAATGACAATGGGACATGTCTTCTTGATATCTGTTGGACAGTGAAGTTGTCACCACAGGAAAACAAAAACATAGGGATGCACTAGATTGATAAATCCTTTTATTAACATAATCTGAACCTTTCTTTACTTCAGCCTCACCAGGTAGTATGATTTCTATATTTGGGTTTTCATTAACATCCTTGGGGAAGTAAATAGTTCTGTGACTCATTGGATTAATCTCTGCTTGTTTTCTACCTAGCTTCTCACTCTACTTTTTAATAAAATATCCCCAGCTTAATCTTGATCGGATTGCATAATTTACACTTCAATAACTTGCTAATAATAAGGAATGTCTTTCTTTCCCCCAACCCTCTTATGCTTGAGTTCATGAGTGGATGTTTTATAGGTCTGCTTGCTAGCATTCACACAGAAAGGTAAGGATATTTAACTTTAAATCTGAATTGGTGAATTACACCTTCTTTACATTTTTCTTAACTTTTTCTTTATTTATTTGGTGTACAACTACGTATTGCTACACATATGAGATAGAAAAAATACATCCACACACTAGCATGTAAAAAAGTATACAGAAGAAAGTGTAATTACTTAGAGTTGAATTTTATACAGAAGACCTTTTGATTTAACAATATAAATACCCCCTCTGAAAATCACCTGCAAAGCATCCAAATTATATTGGGTGAATAATTTTACAAAATCAGAAGGGAGAAGAGGGCTAGATCATAATCCTACGGGAAACAGATATATGCGTAGATGTTATGTTACCTAGCAACATAGGGCCCGATCTGTTATTTACTCCATTTCTCCAGTCTTACTATAGTACATGGGGGAAAAATGACACACTTTAGGTGTACCGAGTCCTTAATATCTGGTTCAGCAGGTCCAGAAAGAAATGGAAAATGTGTATTTGTATATGTGCTTCTGGATAAATATTATGAAAGTCTTATCTCCTTGCACATGGCAAGCACCATTCTCTATTATTAGCTAGTATTTCACAGGAGTCAGAAATGTGTTATTTACAGATGACAAGAAGAAGAGAACAAAAAACAAAACAAAAATAATTTTAAACCTTACAACCCCAACGGTTGTAATTAAAACAAGTAAATAACTTCAGGTTCTACTGGTGTGACAGCATGGGAAAATACTGTCCTTTATTCAGTCTTACATACAATAAGTATCATAGGGAATTCACTTGTAAGAAAGGCTGTTAATGTGCCTTAATATTTACCAGCTCAGAGGGGTTTTTACGTAAAAAGGTTAGGAAACTTGCAGGAGAGTCAGTTACAATTAGGTAAAAATGTCAAATGTGTGTACATTTTTTCCTTTATAGGTACAGATATCTATTTTTTTTTATCTGTAGCTCTGACACCATACAGTTTTCTTTCTAGCTGAAGATCAATCACTAACCAGTAAGGGAGTACAAAAAGGTTATGATCCAAACCTTTCACAAATAAAACCTTTTCTGTCAGTTGTCTAGGGTAGGCTTGGTGTGCAGCTTCAGGGAATTCCTGATTTATACGTGTCTATGTGCCTGTGTCTCTGGGTACCTTCTGGATATCAGATTTTTTTCATACTGAAAAAGAGGAGCAATCCCTCTGTTATCTTGGGTCTCCCAAGGATACTAATGTGGTTTTGCAGACTTTCAGAGAATCTTGGAAACTCTCTAATCTTTCACAAGCTGGAAAACTCTCCACAGGCAAAGACTCCTGACTAACTGTAGAATCTGCCATTAACGGAGCTATCCCAATGTCTTTGTGTGCATATGGATGTGCATGTGTGTTTAGGACCTGATCTGCCATCCATGTGAGTCTTCTGTCTAGGACTATTGTTTTTATTTCTACTACTGAACAGAATAGTCTAGAGGGTCACTTGGCTGTTCCTCAGATATCATGTAGCACAGAATGCCAATTTATGTCTCTTTTTTGGGTCCTGACTCAGCCATGTTTAATCAGTACAAGGGTTAAAAGTTAATGGCTGCACTGGCCTATTAGAGGGCCTTTTAATTCTCCAAAAGGCACTACAAGAATCACTGTTATGTTGCGTGGCCTTGTGTACAAGAGGTGCAGGAAAGCTAATTTGATGCTCAAGAGACATGATTAGGTCATATGCTTCAGAAAACACTGGGCTCACTGAATGTGAAGACTACTTGAGGAATAATTCACTACTCAATCCTGAGAAAGGACAACAACTCAGCATCAAAAAGTTTGCAGAAACTTAAGTAGGAGCTCAGAGCAGCTTTGAGACATTGGTAGATTATGCTGAACACTGAGAGAAAAGGAGGTATTCTTGGGACCAGCAAAAGCATTCAACCAGTCCAAGTAAAAGCCAAAACTGGTTACCTACCTCATGAAAACAGAGTATATATTTCTCTAAATAATCTCAATTCAGGCTGAATATTTCTTTTCCAAAACAAGTCAGAATGTTCTTCTGCATTTGTAATCTTTTGTAGTCTTTTAGTTCATGTGTGTCTTTCTATCTACAGTTTAAAGTAAAATAATTTTGGAATGGAAATCTAAACTTTTCATTGTGAAATGTCAAACTAGGATTTTAAGGTTCAAAAGTCTCCTCCTTAAACACCTTTTTATTTCCTCTAAATTAAATATTGCCTACATCAGAATGATTAATTATTTTTGTTGTTAAATTGGCATTTTCTCACAGAAGCCTCTTAGACATTTTATTTCCCAACCTGATCTAGTCATGAAACACTGAGCACCTGACTGTGGCATGCCATTTCCAGGAGATTTCTGGAAGCAATGTTATTTGACTTCCACCATTGCTGCTTTCTTGTGAGTGCAAACCCTAAGTACTCAACAGTAAGCGGAAATGAATGAAACTATTAAAAATGACTATTATATTCATCATAGGCCTTCACTGCCTTACCTTTTAACAGTAATGCCTTCCTTACTCTTTTTCTTCCTTTCTTGTTATAACATCTTACCTCCCTCATCAGTGCAAAAAACAAGGGAGCTAATCCTGCCCAGTACGGAATGCCTTTAATTCATATTAAATTGAGGAGAATGAGATCACACAGCAAATCTCATGAACAGCAGCTGAAGTGACACCAAAGTCCTGTGTACTTTGGAGAGTCAGGCATTGATGTACCTGCAGCTGCGCAGCTTGTTTTCTGACAGGTAAGTTTACAGTCAGACAGCCCTGAGAAAGAGTGGCAATAAGATCTTGTTCCGCTACATCTCTTCAGCTCCACTGATGCCTGCAATCAGGGCAATTTATGAGTGAAAAAATAAGGCCAAGCACCAATGCTTTGGTTCTTCTTTCCTGCAGTGGAGTTTAGCAGCTCCAAGGATTGAGCCCCCTGGCATTTTTTGTATTAATTAAAAAAAAGAAACAGCTCTGCAGTATGTAAGATATGACACATTATTTTCTAGTATTAAAAAGTTTTCCTTTGTTACCTTTGATCTTTTAATTATTTTTTTAATTAATAACAATGTTTTATGAATTCTGTTTCCTTTTTCTTAAGTGTTCTGGATTACAGCTGCAAAAATGCCTTCTGTAGAGTGCTATTAATTGGCAGGCCACAAGCAAATGTAAGAAGGAGCTTAGCAAAAGCAATGAAAATTCCTATAATCCAGGAAGTAGAAGGGGAAAGAACCCAAAACAAAAACACTTAAGAATCCACAAAGGCAATTAGAGATGATGGCAATAAAAGGCTGTAATGATGAATATCTGTATCACTGTAGAAGGCCTAAATTTTCATCAGCTATTGTTGTGGTTTAGCCCCGGTCAGCAACTAAGCACCACACAGCCGCTTGCTCACTCCCCCACCCTTGTGGGATGGGGGAGAGAATCAGAAGGGCCAAAGTAAGAAAACTCGTGGGTTGAGATAAGAACAGTTTAATAATTAAAATAAAACAGCAGTAATACTAATATAATGAAAAGGAAAATAATGAGTGAGAGAGAGATGAAACACTGGAAGAAGAGGAAAAGAAAGGGAAAATAAAAACAAAACTAAACAGCAAGTGCTGTAACCGCTCACCACCCGCCGACCGACGCTGCCGGTCCCCGAGCCGCGATCGCTGCCTCCCCCGGCCAACTCCCCCCAGTTCATATACTAGGCATGACGTCACATGATATGGAATACCCTTTGGCCAATTCGGATCAGCTCTCCTGGTTGTATCCCCTCCCCTCCCGGCTTCTTGTGCACCTGGCAGAGCATGGGAAGCTAGAAAGTCCTTGACTAGTGTAAACACTACCCGGCAACAACTAAAACATTAGTGTGTTATCAACATTATTTTCATACCAAGTCTAAAACACAGCACTATGCTAGCTACAGTGAAGAAAATCAACTATCCCAACTAAAACCATGACAGCTATTTTGCTATATTTTCCATTTTTTCAGTGAAACACTTTTCTAAATTGTCACTACATTAGAAGGATAGGACCTTTTGGAAGGTCATTTTGTTCTCAGTTATTTTGCAAAGAGACAATTATGTAGAGTGGACTCAGTTAAACATAATTGAAAACTGTATTTAATTCTCAGGAATTATGAAATTAAAAAAGAAAACAGGCTCTGGTTATTTTGGAGAAACTGAGGAGCCAAGCATTACCCTCAGTTACAGTAATGCAGTCAATTCTTACAATATAATGATGAATTGTCCTTTCAATGTTTCAGACAAAGATCAACTGGCAAACTTTTATTTTTAATCGTACAGTTTTACTGAGCAAAAGGATTCAATACTGTCTATGCAGATAGTTGGTAAAAGTTGGGAGTAGATGAGTGCATGTTCAGGCCTAGCCAGAGAAGAAAATCTTTTGTGGATATTGCCTTCTTACAACTACTCTTACCAATATTGATCTCGGCTAACCACTGCAGCACACTGAAATCAATTCAGCTATGTTCCTTGGAGTCACCTAAAACTAGAGCACTCCATTGTTGAATCAAGTCCATTGACTTGAAATAGCTTTATTTGCACTGGAATGTTAACACAACACAGAGATAACACTTGAATATTAACACAATACAGAGTCAAAAAGGGACGTTCCCCCCTCTCATGATTCAGAAACCTGCACAAAACAAGCTGGTGGGGTTTTGTGAAGAAGAAAGAACAGGAACTGAAGGGAAAGAAATCCTTTCCTCTGTGTAGTTTTCTTTATACCCTAGAGGGAAGAGAGTGTGGGAATGTATAGTCTACATATGAACAGATTTAATTGCAGAATTATCATCATTAACCTGAACCAGCCCTGACTGTTTCTGGTTTTCGTGTAACTTACTTGGCAGAGGTGTGTTATTTTAGTTAAGATGGCTTATACCCAAAGAGGGAGTATTTTGTAGATGAAGTTCTAAAACATCCAGTGTGTGAGCATCCAATGATTATGTGTTGCCATGAAGATAGAACATCAAGCATGACCACCATATGTTCTATCTGTCTGTTCATTAGTGCAGTTTAAATGTTGCTGCTGTTTGTTGGACTTACCAGTAGTAAGGGTAAGTGACTGTTAAAGAATCATTGAAAAATAAGTTTATTTGGGAGTGGTTTAGCTGTAAGACAATCACACATATGATTGTCTATACTGTCTTTTACACTTTTGCAACTGAATCAAACTGCCAGATAAAAAAAGTGAGGTAACCCTAAGCCCCTTACTCATATGCCAGGACTTATCCTCATGTATTTACTTCTAGTAAAGCACCAGAGACCTCCCCTCCACTAAAATTTGATGGTGATAGAGTTGATGACCGTTTTTATCTATAGTCACATAGGTATATCTATATAGATATAGATATATCTATAGTAAAAAGACTATATTTATAGTGTTTTGGCCAGTTAGGGTTAAGCCTAAGGTAGAGTTGAGGGACTATTATTTATGTTATTTTATTCTATTAGCCTGTACATATCTGCATCACATTTTTCATTCTTATGAATTTGCACATATAAGCTGCTTGAATATATATGTGTATATAAATACATACATACAAATATATGCATAGATGTATATAGCTATATGTATTCATTTATACAAAAAAGAATCTGGTGAGTTGCTATGTGGCCTGCTAACAAATATTTTTTGGTTGCTGTCTTCCTCAAATAGCAGTTTCATTTGTTCTGCTGTGCCAAGATCCTTCCCTCATTCAGTAATCCACCTTTATTTATATCTTGAATCTGACAGGATGTACAGAATATTGTACTGGAAATAATGCAGACTAGAGATTTAGACCACCAGAAAAAGAAAACACAGACCTCCTGGATAAAACCAACCTTCACAAATGAATGTTTTAATTGTCTCATTTGAGTGGCTCCTAAACAACTTTAATGCACATCCTATATCTGGTGTATTAAAATTAGTTAATACTTTTGCAATGGGATATTTAGTCTTTCAAAGCCTAAAATCACAACTGCTTTCTTCTTGTACAGTGTACATAAGAGATGCCAAAGCACCTCTGATTTTGTAGTATGAATTTCATTACAGTTTAAAGCAAGGTCCCTTTCTAAACAGAATATTATTAAACAGGTCTGCTGGTTCAGAACATTTCATTTAACAAAAAAAAAATTAAAAATTTTTAAAAAGGAAAACAAATTTTTGTTTTATCACCATGCTCTTTCAGGCTGAATACATTCCTCCACTCTTCTGTTCTAGTTCAGTAATTTTCTCTTTTTAGGCTTCTTAGGTTAGGTCATGGTACATCCACCCCCTGAGTCTTAAAACCATTTGCTGTCTTCCTGTTATAGACCAATTTATGTCTTTTATTTGTACAGGGACATCTACTACCATAAAGAGAATGGGATCTCCTGATGCCAAAATTGTCCTCAGCATAAAGATCAAGTCTCCAGGATGTCACTGTGCTGCAAAATGTTAAACAAAATTAAAAGTAATTTTAAATTCTAGCTTGATAACATTGAGATGTGGTACACTGCTTGTTTCTTGCAAGTGATAAGCCTTTGTTAACTTGTTTACTGATAATTACTAAGTTGCTTTGATTACATCTGATGGGATGTTGTTTAGCTTTGTTCTTTGTATATTTATTTTAATCACAGGCATCAAAGTTTTTCCACATCTGTTACAAACTGAGAGGAAGTCAGGCCTTCTTCTAGGCAGATAAACAGACAGGATTCTTATACTGTTAGCAAATATGTGCTGTAATTATTTACATGTGTATTATTCCCAAGGAACATTGGTACTAAGAAGTCATTTGAAGATACATTCCTTTTACATATTTTAATCTTTAAAAAAAATTATATTAATTGTCCAAGGCAGTTACTACAGTAGATTTATATCTGTGAAAAAAAATAGCTTTAATATAGACAAAAGACTAGTTTTTTTAGTATTATTCCACTAGTCAATCAATTTCTTGATCTAAAGACACTATTGCCTAAGCCATACCTCAGTTGTTTTACATATGGGTGAGCAACACAAAGATTCATTTATTTAAAATCTCATTAGATTAATATTCTTGTCCCAAAACACATTTATTATTTTTGATATTGCTGCTGTTTTAGTTTCCCTCCCTCCCTTCCTGTCTTCCTTCCTCCTTTCCTGCCTCCCTTCTTTCCTTCCCTTCCTCCCTCCCTCCTTCTCTCTCTGTCTTCTCTCTCTCTCACACACCTTCTCACTTTCTCTCCTTAACAGACAGCAAGTCACAGCAACAGGGAGAGTACCAAACAAAATAATTTCCTCCCAGCCCCTCCAGCCAAAGTCTCTCCCCTGTGATTTAATTTCTAGTTCATTTTTCATACTACCGGTATTGTTGGGGCATTCTGTTATGCTAAATGGATTCTTCTTAAAAGGAAAAAGTGAAGTAGGAGCTATTTTGCAGTATTTTGCATCTTTGATTCAAGCTGTTTTCCTTTAGATTACAGGAGAAGGCACATGTCTAAACAATATTAGAATGTATTATCTTTACAACTAAAATCCAAAAAGAAGGCAGAGCATAGGCCAACAGCAGGTTCTTAAATACAGTACCAGATGTTCAAAAAACAAATATCAAATTAACAATTTATGAAACAAACACATAAAGGTCAAAACATATTGTGCATTTCTGTCAGAAAAGTGTTATTTTAGCAATTATTCTGGCTAACTCCTGGCTGAACTGAAGATGGTATCACCAAGCCAAAAAAGTCCTACAAGCCTTTCTTAATATTGTGCAGAAATTCTAAAAAAAAAAAAAAAAAAAAAAAAAACAAACCAAACACATATAGTTCTGTATTGGTTTGACCTTGCAAAGTACTGAGCATCTCCATTTCACCAAGAATTCACTCGGAATTGTGGACACTCCTTGTCTTTTGGGATCAACTTCCATATTATTAATGCTACAAAAACATCCCCACCCCACCAAAAAAAACCAAAAACAAACCACCCAATGAAAATAGATGATTAGAGACTTGCAAACAGTTACAAGAAACCACAGTGTTGTTTTGGGCTTGTTTTTTCCACTTACAGAACCTGCATTTATAAAAGGATATATGGCATATAAAAATCCATTGTTGTGTATGTTTATAGGAGCACAATGGATGGATAAGATTACCAGGTTTAAACTTTTAGCAGCAGTGTATCTATACCATTTTTGATAACAAGACAGCTTGTTCAGAGAGTCCTAAGGCTACCTAAGTGCTTTACAGATAAAATATATATTATTGCCCTAAACTACACATAAAGATCACAACACTTTAAATATGTCAGTAAAATAAACATCACATATCTTGTCCTGATTAAACAACTGGGACTGTGGGCATATATGAATAAACGGTAAAAATTCCCAGCTCTTCCTCAAGTGATCTGTAACTTGTGGGAGCAATCAAGCTTGTTTGTTTGTTCTTTGTTTTTCATTATAACACATGTAAGTGGTAAAGCTTTGGGCAAGGGCACCTGACAATAATAATCTTTATTTCTGAACAATTTTTAATTTTTGTGGGCTATTTTTAAGATTCTCCAAGTTTAGAACATTCACGTTAGTGGTGGAGGTGACTATAGCTATGATGATCTAACATGGTTTTGTAACAGATCCCTGTTTTCAGGTTTTTTATACCTTTGCCAAACTGAAACTATCAGGCTGATATTTTTAATCACTAAGTTCGACTGAATATTTGGAAAATAAAAGTTTAAGTTAAAATAGTTTAGCTATTTATGTCACTGTGATATCTTGTTAAATTATATTTAAGATCACATTAAAAAAAAGGTTAAGAATTTCTAGTCCGTTGCAGAAAAACTTGAAACTTGCCAAGGAGGTCTTCTTGAGCAATGTTTTGCCTTTTAGCTTCTTTGTGAAAACTTGACAGCTTCTAAGCTATAACAAAACTTTGTTATATCTACTGAGCTAGGTGGTGATAGCTAGATTAATTATAGTTTTGAATTACACACAGGCTGAACAGAAGACCATAATAAACATTGTACTTTACTGGACAAATTGTCTATCTAATCCTATATCCCATTTCTCACAGTGACCAATATTAATTAAGGCTGTTGTCTGCAGCACGAGGAAGGTGCAGCTTGACAGGTTAAAGGAACAATTGAAAGTGTGGCCTACTTTTTGTCCCCTGTCCTTTGTGTGATCAATTTTCTTTCAAGATTTTTTGTTATTGCTGCTGCTTAATCAGATTATACATTGGAAGCTTCTACACAAATTTACTAAAAGGTTGGCATTTTAGTTGTTTATCTAGTCATTAATCAATTTTTTAATTAAAAAAAAAGGACACATTAATCTCATAAACAGTAGCTGGAATCTCCTAGCAACAACAACGCCATTAAGATGTAATTTCTTTTTTTTCTTTTTTTTTTTTTTTAATCATTACTATTTAAAATATCCTTAACTCTTTGGAGTATCTGAATTTAAATGCTACTTTGTCATAAGATTGAGATCTTAAAAGAGGTTAATTTTCTTGATGTCAGCAAGATAATGCTAACATAAAATAGATAATATTTAAAATGTATAAAATAAATAGTATATGGAAGAAAATATTCCTAAATATTCACAGAGAATCATAAATTCAAGGAGTTTTTGTAATAATTATGAAAATTACTTCCCAAGCATAATCTTTATGAGTCAAGATTCAGAACAATAAAGCTACTGATAGACGTAATATAATCAATAAAATCCAGCTTTTATGACAGTCATCAACACAGTACTCTTTCGTTTCACCCCTCATTTCTCTCTGATGTGTTGGTAGAGAAGTAAAAGAGAAAATACGTTAACAGCTCTCTGTAATACTGAAAGGTAAGAAATAACAACTTAACATTCCTCTTGTATATTTATCTTTTTAAAGAAAATTTTGGAGACACAACTTGATGACTTTTCTTCTGCTCATTCTGCTTTGAAAAATAATTTCCTATTTTTAGATTGAATATCTGACAACACCTAGATGACAATTTTCTGTTCAGCTATTCTTGAAATACACAAATGAACTAAAATATTTATTTCAAACTGTTCATTCTGGTCAAAAAATGAGTGAAAAAACAGTTTTAAAAAAAATTACAAATTGTGCCTATATTTTTTCAATAAAATACTATTTCTTAAAAACATTCCTTTGATGCCAGAGCTAATCCCTTGAATGGGATTAGCCACGTTTAGAATTAGTCATCTAAAAGTTAACTAGTTTTAGTGTAAATTAATGTAAACTCTAAGGGTATTTGTAATAAAGTATCACAAATAGGGCTTTCCCAACACAATCTATTTTACTTGTTTTGTTTGTATTTTAGTATGAGCTGAATGGTTAATTTCTCTTCACTGACTGTAAGGATGCCTAGATGGGTATCTCAGACTAGTTGCTAAAAGCTAAAGTTATCACCAGACTGCTGAAATGTTCCATCATAGAGTTGCTTCAGTTTCACTTTTAAAAGCTAGGTATAAAGGCAGCAAAATATTTGTTTTAAATTATTTAAATATTTAATTAAAACCAAAACATTTTGTAGTCTCTTCCCACTTTCCACTCAAAAAAAAAAAAAAAGCAGAAACCCTATTCATTAAGAAAAAAAACAAAAAAATGGTTTAATCCAAAAATCAATTTTTTTTTATATTCCAGCAGTGAACTAAAAAAAAAAAAAAAATCAATTGTTCAGAGAAATGTAGCTCTACCCTTTAATCTCTTTAGATTTTGAGAAATCCACCAAAAAAGGGAGCCGTTACTCTGAGTCCTCAGACTAAAAGCCTTATATTTTCAGCTGATCTCTTTTTCGCTTTGTTTTGGTTTTGCTTTACCTTTAGTTGACCTTCCACAGTTAGAGTGAAAGTACACAAGTTATTGAGTCAGTCCTCAATAACTTGAACTTTCATGATGAGTGTTACGGGGAGGTAAAATGAAGAAGAGTGTCAGAGAGAAGTGAAGTGGGTCCTTCAGCACTGACCCCACGTGCCCTCCTACAGGTATTTCCCACTTGGGGCCCTGGAGTCCTGTAGCAATCTGTTACATGCCCATAGAGAGGGCAGAGCTACTACATTTTAGTGATGCTGCTCACAACCAGATGCAATAAAAACAAAAAATTGCAGCATTCCTACTGCTGGAAAGGTATATTTGGACTATGGTATGTTTGTGCTGCCTTCACAGGAGGGTTAGGCTACTTAATTTCTCTTGGTCCAGAAAATGGAAGGAATATACTCTTGCACAGGTTCATCAGATCTCTGGTAGCATGAACTGCTCTGCATGTGTGCAGCATAGTGGGTTTATGATGTCTTGTTGATTTGGCTGTGGTTCTGCAGTGCACATGCTGCACCCTGTGCACCAAAGAAATTATCTGTTCGACAGACAAGCACATGAATCCCAGACCACATGCATCCTACAGGACCATATAATGCAGAACTGGTCTACAGTGTATTAAATTATTTTTCTAGTTATAAACGTTGAAATTCTAGAATGTAAATAAATATTCATGTCAAAAAAGGTAAAACAGTAGAAGTGAACATTATTTGAATCATGTGGTAAACTATCCTGATTTTCCTCAATCTCTCCAACTAAGAACATGCCAGAGAAGCCCTTGTACATGCCAGTAAGCAAGGAACTTCCATCCAAAGGCAAGAGGGAGTACAAGCCTGCTTAATAAACAATGACCCAATTCTTATGGCAAGTATTAAAAGCAAATCTGAAGTAAACTATTTTCAGGTAACTTCTGCAGAAATTATGACACATTTATGAATTTTAAATATCTGTGTAGCTTATGGAGTAGATATTTATGTTGCTTAAATAGAAGCCTTGCTGACAAAGCAGAAGCCTATTGCACCCATAAAGTCGAAACAGATTGAGGAGGGCATATTTGGTATTTGCTTGCCCAGAATCTAAACATAAGCACACTAAAATGAGCAAACAATAACACTGTAATTATCTGTGAGATTGTACATTTTGTGATGCTACTGATGGCACAACCAGTAACAATGTCTGAGCACTTGGACACAGCTAAACATACATATAAAAGTAATATGTAACTGCAAGTGGCAAAAGGAGAGTTTTGTGATGTAATTACACAAACAGGGTACGATGAAAATCATGTGCAAAGCATAAACTCTGCAAGGTACGAACAGTGAATGTAGAACAGGCAGAAAATATGCCTGGAAAAATGAAAAAGTCCTGTTCCTGAAAATAAGATAATCTATGTTGGGAGCAAGTGAGATTCACCCTTTCTTTTGGGGAGGTTGTAAGGATCATAAAAATACCATGGATGCATGAGAGAAAAGAGGAAGAAGGATGACTCTTGACTTTGGCTCCAGCTTACCTCATCAAAGAGATCGTCAAACCTGACTGCAGCCATCACTGCTGACTACATGGCATCAGCTCTGTGGTATTGAATACACACAGCTAATGTAGAAAATGGTTATTAAGGACTGTTTGAATAAGCAGCAATTATAACTAATAATATGTAAGAACTTTCCATTGGAAAATGTGTGTTGTTAATGAATGCCAGTCTAGTAAAGCAATACTTTAATGCTGGCCTGATTCCTGCCTTTTAAATACTCCCATCACAGTTATGTCTAACTCCCCAATATATATGTATATCTATATCTGTACACACACACAATATACTCAGAGCTAAGAGTCTCATGTGAAATTACATTTTAGATTCTGCATATTTTGTATAATAATTTAAAGATAATGAGGTCAAGATTCACCCAAGCTAGGGTTTTGTGGGGGAGGAATCCTGGACTTCAGTGTGTACCCATGCATTCTAGGTATAGGGATCCTGCCTTAGTCACCTCAGCAGCAATGATTATTTGATCCTCTCATCAACTCAGGAAGGACAGAATTGTTTGTGGACTGCAAAATGAACTGGATCAATAAAATGATCTTGGTTAAATAAAAAGCCTCAGGAAGTTAAAATTAGTGGCTGGAGGCTAGTGAGGGCTGTAAGGGATTTCTCTGATCAGCTTTGCCAATGGAGAAAAAAAAGTAACATCCTGAGTCACCACTGCAATGCTCTAGCTTTACATCAGAATAGTACATTTGAAATCATTTGGGATGCCATGACGTAAAATCAAGTAGTACAATGATTAATCAGGTCACCAACCTCTTCTCCCTCATGTCTTTGAAATGTTATTTAATTAAAACTAAAATGCCACATGGGATTCATCCCAGGGTACAGTTTCTAGGCACTGCATAAATAGGAAAAAGGTATTATTTTATTGTTAATAATGTTTCATCTATTCAGTCTTCCCACAGTTTGCTGATGCCCAGCAATTCTCCTTTTAATGTTCAGACACCACTGGGTGCTCTCCTAATGGATAGTTTCAGAAAGATTTTCAGATATTTTCTATCAGAAAATTCCAATTCAAGTTAATCAAAGCACATGAAAAGCAATCTTGTCAAAATACAATTTAAAAAAAAAAATAATAGAAGACAATTAAAGATATCAAAACCTCATTTCCTGGCATTCAGTTCTGATTTTCTATTTCAAAATGTGCTTTGTTTTATATTAGAAAACAAAAATAACAAAACCAGAACAAAACCTTTCACATTTTAATCAAC
Source organism: Morus bassanus (assembly GCA_031468815.1). NCBI lineage: Eukaryota > Metazoa > Chordata > Aves > Suliformes > Sulidae > Morus > Morus bassanus. The sequence continues at coordinate 51,320,810 of CM062568.1, read as the reverse complement.
TCAAATGTTTTGTTTCAGGTTTCTGTTTTTAACTACACTGAAAATTATTTATTTAGTTTGCATCTTTACCTGGTTGGTTGATTTTGGTTTGTAGCAGAAAAAAGGAACAGATAGACTTCCTGAAAACAAAACCAATTCTTCACAGTTCTCATGCTTAAACAAGGATTTCTTTTTTTCTGAAGTGTTTCTTAAGTGAGAGGTACTTTGTGTTTCATATAGTTCATTGTTTGTCTCTGAAATCTGTATGTTTTTTGAAGTCTGAAGTCTGAGTCAGGAAAAGACTAAGGAAAGAAAACATTATTTTCCTCCAGTTAAAATAATTCAGTTACAATGAATTAAGATGTGAATTAATAAGAAAACCAAGGCTTGGTATTACTGTCACACCACATAACTACATTAGGCCTCCAGAAAGAAAATGACTGGCATATGAAACCCTTGATGCATAAAATCAAGTCTGAGAGAGGAAGAGAAGGAGGTAGGAAGCCTTTAGCTTTTCTTTTGGAACAGTCTTATTTCTATAAATCAGTAGTTCTGTATCTGTAAAATACTGGGGTAGAAGGCAGGGCTGGGCCTTCTGAGATTCAGGTCTATTTCTAGCGCTATCAATGGTTTGACATGTGACCTTCCCAAGGTCAGTACTTCTGTTTTCTAATCTGTTGAGCAAATAAAATTATACTGTATTCTATTGTAAAAAACTCTGACATAGGTTGATCAAAAGAGGAAGAACTGGGTATTACTCTTACATAAGATTTGACTTTTCATATTGTACCCCTGAGTAATTATGATAATTTCCTCAGTCACCATGTTTGTTCATCACAGATTTCAAAGCACCGTTGGTCTCTGTAATTCCTTCCAGTTCCTCAGACTGGGAAACTGAGGCACAGGAAAGAGAAATGAGTTGCCCGGAGTCATGTTATCAAACTATTGGTGGAGGCAGGTCTTTGCCTCAGTGGTGTGTTCTGTACTCTAAGAAGCATTTCCCTCTCCATTATTAAACAATGGAAATACATTATAGTTAGAGAGAACAGAGACATAAACTCTTATCTACTTTTGTCCATTTAAATGGTCCTTATGTTGCTCTGAGACTGTGCCATGAAAATGGATAAGAAAAGAATTAATTATTAAAACATTATAGATCTATTATTCAAGCTGATGTGATTCAATGGGATTACTTGTGTAAGCAATAGATTGAAAGTTTGGACATTTTTTTTTTCTTTTTTCTTTTTTTGGTTGAGAAAGATACTTTTTAATGCCTTGTGTAGATCTAAATGACACTGTGGTTTGTGTTGCATGAATTAACTCATGCTTTTCCTGTCTCAATGTATGAGTTTTCATAAAAGGACGAAAGTAATTTTTAACTATTTTTTAATTGTATTAATGCACTTTACTAAGCTACCTCAGTCAGTTAAATATGTTGCAGAGCAACCAGCTATTTCAACCTTTTGCTTGTTTGCAGTCTCTAATGTTTCAGGAAAGAATGAAATAAGCAAGCAATCAAACTACAAAAAGGTCACATTAGTGAAAGTGCAGTATTATATTGTGTATTGATCACACTACACGGGAGTCAAGTCTTGCAGGATGTTGAGAATTGTTGTAACAAGTACTTAAAACAATAACACCGGAATGTATTCCAAAAGAAAAATAAAAATATGCTGAGGTTAAAATATGGAGCAAATGTTATCACTTCTTATTAAGGGCTATAACATTATACTAGTACTTTCCCTGCTATAGCTGACCAAAAGAACAAATATTTCTCACAGGTCCAGTTAATTTCACTGTAATATTTTTCCTCAGCCTAAATGTATGGGTTTTATCACAAAGAAAAAAAATAAAAAATTCTGTGTACTTCAGTGCTGCAGTGCTGAACACTGCAATGCCAAACTCAGGAAGCAGAAGCCTGGACTGAAATCCCAGTCCCCAAGTCAGGCAACCAACCATCTCACGTACTGCACTGGGAAAGGCAGATAATCAGGCCTTCACATCAGGATTGAAAGTATCTAAAATGCAGCTCAGAGGACATTTCAGTGAAATGCTGCAGTGGAATCTCAGTTCACGTTCTGGGGTCAGGGCTGCAGCAAAACCATGTCCATCCATCTGGGCTCCACAACTTGAAATTCTCTCCTGAAAACATAACCCACTTCTGTTGTATCAAACTTTTAAAATGTGTGTGTGTGTGTGTATATGCATGTGAGTTTTGGGATGAGAGGAATAAAAGAAGGTGGGCGACCCACCTCCCTCTCTCTCTCCCTCTAACCAACAGTATAGTGGGCAGAATATACTTTCACAGTGGAGACACAGGGTCAATTCACTGTGAAGTTGGAAGACACCTAAGGCTGTCCCTTGCCCTCCCTTGAGTACCCTTTTCATTTGAAAACATGCCACTCCAGAAGACTATGCTGGAGACTATAGGCTGCAGGGGGAGGTGGGGGGGAAGTGAAAGGAACAGAGAGAGGAAGATAAAATATAAATGCCTCTGTGAGTTCAGTCCTTCACCAAAGAGCTATTCTGGATACTCTCACCAGTAAGAACAGTAGTTCTGGGGCTCAGTCCTGTCCTAAGAACTGCATGGGTGTTTTAACGTAAGCAATCACAGTGAAAACTGGGTCAGAAACTCAGATCAATATATATAGTTTAAATAAGAAATTCTGGTCAGGACCTTGGCCTGGCCTACTCACTAAATAAACCTCTTGCTTCCACATCATCAGAATTTCAAAGTGAAATGACTACATGGCTTTTATGGCAGACTACACCCAAGCTGTTTGCAAAATCTGTCCACCTTTGTGACTCCTGTTCACTTTTCTGACACCTAGTGTCTGAAGCTTTTAAGACTAACCCTGTGACCTATTCGAGCCAATGTTTTCAACACAAAATTATCTCAAGGTCTGATGAATATGTATGCTGGAGGAAGAATGTCTATGGGTTTTACTACTGGCTCCACAGTCTAAACATCTGACGTGTGAAGTCTATTAGGTCAAGCTCAGCCTCATATGAAAGCATAACGCAAGTAAGTCTTCCCAGGGCTCTGCACACCCTGGTGGGTGCTGTAAGCAATAGCCTGTAAACTCATGCTCCCCCACTGCCTTTCTCTGGTTCAAGGGATCTTAAAATTATTTTTCTTGTAAAGTAGAACAGCTGCAGCAAGAGGGCTGGTAGCCTGGTGGCTGAGGGTATGAGCCAAGAAAGAGGAACATGTGGGCTGGCTCTTACACTGCAAAAGACTGGGAATTTTTATTTTCTCATCGTGAGCCAGTCTCCTACCCACTAGATAGAAGTAGTCAAACCACTTCTCTAACTTTCTTTTCTTTCTTTCTTACTTTTTTTTTTTTTTTTTAATCATCATCATCCGCCACTGCATCATTTTGCAAAGCTCCATCTGGTGAACATATCACAGGGAGATTTGGAACACGCTCACACATCACTGCCCTCAGGAAAATTAAGAAGAAAAATATCTAGTTTCAGAAACCTTGTTGGGCCTAAATGCAATTTAGGTAGAAATCCAGTTGTTCTGTGAAGACTGGCCTGTGAAACATACTGAGATAGAAAATTCTGGGAGAAGATCCTTGTGTTAGTTTAACCCCTGCTACCATTAGTTGAAACCAGATAATCTGAACTGGTTTAAAGTAATTGTGTACATCAGTGAGCATAGTTTCTGCAGGAGTTGCATCAACACATAGAGGCATCTGGTTAACTTTCACTCCCAGCATAGCCAAAGCCTGCATAAAGATACAATTTCAAATTAAATAATGATCCTATGACTTTTCTACTTGCTGAGTCCATCATCATTTGTAGGGCGCACACACACACATACATTTATATACATATGTATATATGTGTGTGTGTGTGTGTGTGTCTATACATGCACACACATCATCATGTCTACAGTGTAGGATGTTTTTATTGTGATTATAGCTCCCACAGAAATAATGAAATTTACAGCACATAGCACAAGTATTGCAAGAAGTGTATCTACAGTAATAAATTTTTATTCTGTAGAAACTTTGCAGATGCTCTGAGTTCTGCTTTGCAAGATCTACAATGTTAGACAAAGTAACTAGTTTTTGAACCTCTTCCAATGCAGCACAAATACACCCTTCACCAGTGTTACTTACATAGTCATAGCAACACAAGAGATGGGAGATTACTAGTTGGGAAAATGTAAAAGTATCCCAGTACCTTTTCCTATTTCAAGGCATTTTCCCTGTCAGGAGTAAAACCATTCCTATTCAAAAGGCAACTGTGAAGCCCAAGCCAATTTGCTTGTGTTTAGTTAAACATGGGACTTTACACCTGGAAGAAAGGTATAAGTAGGGATCTCATTGTCTTAGGCTTCTAGAGGTTGCAGAGGCAAACAGGAGGTAAAAGACATCAGATAAGGAAAGGAGTCAAGGAAAATAGACTTGGGTGCTCTTTTCCCTGTCTGATCTATCAGATAATTTGGAGGTGATAATGTGACCTCTCCTCATCAGGTCTGTGTCTGTATTGTAAACTGGGATGCATATGCTGAATTTTAAAGACCCAGAATCATTGGCACTTCAGTGCTGCATTTAATTCACCACAATCACTAAACAAATGAGTAAAAAATTTCAGAGAGATCTTGATCAACCTGATCCAGGAGTAGGTATTTCCTTAAAACACTTAAAGACAGGCCTCTTCTCCTAAGATACATGTTTCCAAACATAATTCAAGAAGATGAGGAAACCTAGAAATGTAGTATTACAGCACTGAGTAATGTTAGATTAATTTCCTGGCCCTGACACACCTTTCCTGCGTAACTTGACTTACAGAACCAAAACTCCAGATACCAAAACTGAAAGGGATGATGCCTCTTTTCTTCCTCTCTGACTTCTCTTCTAGATGCTAACCTTTGCATGGCAGATGCTCTCTCAATACATATATCATATATATGAGACATAAATCTCTCAATATAGTTCCAAAGTATACAGCTGAAAACACAATGGGTTCCTTATCTAAAGATTCTTTTGGAAGTTACGTAACACCTATAAGCACTCTTACATCTTCTGGCAGATTTTTTACCTTTTTTTTTCCCCCTCACTTTGAAAGCCTAGGGCCCCAGATGGCGTCCACTAGTTCCCTCCTCTCAGGAGATCCCTTGGAAGAAGCAGGCAATTTGTCCTTCATGCTTTGACAATAGGTCATTGTCTCCTTCCTCTTATTTGATTCTATTTATTTATTTAATATCTTGTTAATGTTCAGGTCCTCTGGTTGAATTTTGATTGTTTTTACGGTCCTTGAGCAATTTTAATAACATGAGGGTAAAGACACTCAGAAGCTTTATTCTAAGGCGGGAGGAGAACAAGCTCTTTAGTCCTCCTGCCCCACATTCCGGTGAGCGTTCCCCAGGCTCTAGATTTTCAGCCTTTCCTCCCCCCAACCTTAACTCACGGTGATCTTGTCACTGCTGCTGACACCCACTGAATGGGTCCCCTACCCTGACCCCCACCCCGACTCTTGCCCCTTCCCTTGACTCTCTCGCCTCCCTCCACGGAGTTTCCTAGGGGCTTCCCTGCCTCCGGCTCCCCTTGCACTTCAAGGCTGCAATTTTTGATCCACAGAAGATTTTCAGCCAGCCTAAGGCACGCACACACACACACACACCGGCTTCACCGAGAGACAAAGTCAAAGAAACCGTCAGGAGAAATGAATAAATGCGCCTCAACGTGGCGCCAAGTTTCCTTCCCTCTTTTTTTTTTCCTAATGAAACCACTAATATATTTCTTGTGGTGCTTTCTGTCTCAGTGGCATTTTATCTCTTCTGGTCCGTTTGTAATTTATTGGGCAGGCTTTTTCAGAGCCAGGATTCCTCTCTTTTTGTCTGTTTCGTTTCCTCCTCCTGTCCCGTTTCCTCCCCCCGATTCCCCCTCCCTCCCTAGTCCCTGCCCACCGAAAAGAACCGAAAGGCCAAATTTTCATCCTGGGGACACCAAATGGCCACGGTAACTGTTGTAACTTGTCTGTCGTCTAATTACATTAATTTGATAAGATCATCGTCGGCAGGATGTCTAATTTACTTGCAAGCAGCCGCCAGGGAAAAGCTTTGACCAAATTAGCATGCCGCCTGGACCAGGGGGTGCAGGCTCCATATGGCTCCCTGGCTTTCCCTATAAATAACCCTCCTCCAGCCCACCCCCGCGGTTACATCCCCCCCTACCAGTATGCCGCAAAGTTCACCAGCGGCGCCGGACGGGAGAGGTACAGCCCCGGGCTGCAGGAGGCAGCCGGCGGCCGGGCTGCCCCTCCTGCCCCCGCCTCCTCCTCCTCCTCCTCCTCATTCTCCCTCCTCCTCCTCCTCCCTCTCCTCCTTCTCCTCCTCCTCCCTTGTCCTCCTCCTCTTTCTCCTCCTCCTCCTCCTCAGCGTGATTTGACAAGGCAGGGGGAAACGCGGGTTTCCACTTGCACCACCAGAGGTGCAACTGGTTCTTCTCTCGTAGGCATCCGAAACCCGTCCAAATGATGCAGAAAGTTTTGCATGCTTGGCTCCTTTCTTTAAGGCCAGGCACCGATTTTTCCGCTGTGTAATCTCTTTTGTCAGAAGGGTGGGAGCTGGAAAGGGATGCGGGGGGGGTAGGGTGCGGGGGGGGTCGAGGGAAGAGGCGTTTTATTTCCTCAGAGAGGCTATTAGGAGAATCCCTAGAGAAATATCTATGCGTGTACATACCTGCATCTCTAGATTTTTATGTATCGATAAGAATGTCAAGATGCACAACTGTCAGTTTCAGTCCTCTCTCTCCTCCCCTCCTAAAGGGAGAGACTGTACTCTGTGGGAACAGGTAACGCGAATTGCTAACAGTGCAGCAGTCCCCTCCTCCCTACCCTCCTTCTTCTCTGTGATCATCTCAATTAGAATTTATACATATATATAACGCAATAATCCATGGTTCAACGTTGCATAGAGAAAGCCAGCAAGAGACTAAATCCAGCATGAAACACTACAGACTGCAGGGGAGGAAGAAATGCGTTTAAAGCAACGATAAAAATGGCGTGCAGAATAATTACCTCAAATTGCCATTCGCTTGACACCCTGACACTAATTCTGTTCGAGCCGTTGGGAAATACAGTAAGGCAAACGCACCTTCCTCGCCTGCTTGTGCAGGTGTGAGTGTGTGTGTGAATGGGGGCAACGGGGAGCTAGTCGGGAGGAGGGAAACGCTAAACTTTCCATCTTAAAAGGGAAGAAATGATTTAAATAATCCATTTAGGAGAAAGCATCTAAATAGATCGACAGGTTTTAATGCCAACGTTTTTAACGCTTGCCCTGTACGTGGATTGATTTTTTTTTTTTTTTTTTTTTTTTTGGTCTCCAGCATTCCCTCAGCAGATGGATTTTTGCCACTGCAGCTCAGCAGAGGGTGTCAGATCTTTCAGAGTGCACCAGGTTGAAACGAGCAGAGCCTCTTAGCAACTCTCCCTCTGCGTGCATGTGAGTGCGTGCGAGCGTGCGACTCGGCAGCAGCAGCGGAAGAAAAAGGAAAGAAGAGGGAGCGAGCGAGCGAGGAGGGGAGGCAGCGCGGCCGGCGGGGCGCGGCGCGGCGCGGGGAGGCGCGGCGCGGCGCGGCGCGGCGCGGCGCGGAGGGGCGCGGGGAGGCGCGGAGGGGCGGGCGGGGGCCCCAGGGCGGCCCGGTCCCCGCGGCAGGCTGCGGCCGGCGGCGGGCATGGGCACCCGTGCGGGGCGGGGGCGGCGGGGGCGGCGCGGCGGCGGCGGCGGCGGGCGGGCGGCCCGCGCCTAGGCTGGGGCGCGCTTTCAGCACCGGGGCGCCGGACAGCGCCCGGCGGGCGGGCGGCGGGGCGCGGGGCGCGCGGCTGGGCGGCAAGGTCAGTCCGGTGCGGAGCGGAGCGGCGCGGGGCGGTGCGGGGCGGTGCGGCGCGGCGCGGCGCGGCACAGGGCGGCACAGCCTCCGCGGGCACCGCCGCGCTCCCCGCCTCCGCCTCCCCAACATGCAGCGGCGGCCGGTGGCCAGCGGTAGCACCGTTCCCGTGCCGGTGAGCCAGCCCGGCCGGCAGACCTCCGCTTAGCCGCCCGGGAGGCGCCGGGGAGGGGGGATCGAGGAAAGGGGATTTTTTTTATTATTTTTTTTTTTTCCCCCTTCTACTTTTTTTTTGCCTGCCTTGCAGTACGTGCCTGGATAGTTTGTGGATATAATTATTGACTGGAATCTGGGCTGTTGCAGTTGTACGTGGGGGGGGGGAAGAGAGGGAGCGAGGAGAAAAGAAAGAGTCCCCCCCCTCCGCCGACCCTCCCTGCTCCCCCTCATCACATTTTTTTTTTTTTTTTTTTTCTTCTCCCTCTTTGGTGGTGGCGGTTCGGACATTTCATGTATTGAATGAACTGGAATTGCTTTCCGTGTGAGGAGGATGGTTGCTGTTACTTTGTGATGAGATCGGGAATGAATTGCTCGGTTTAAAAATGCTGCTTTGGATTCTGTTGCTGGAGACGTCTCTTTGTTTTGCTGCTGGAAACGTTACAGGGGACGTTTGCAAAGAGAAGATCTGTGCCTGCAACGAGATAGAAGGGGATTTGCACGTAGACTGTGAGAAAAAGGGATTTACCAGCCTGCAACATTTCACCGCCCCAACTTCCCAGTTTTACCATTTATTCCTGCATGGCAATTCCCTGACTCGACTTTTCCCTAATGAGTTCGCTAACTTTTACAATGCAGTCAGTTTGCACATGGAAAACAACGGTTTGCATGAGATTGTTCCTGGGGCTTTCCTCGGGCTGCAGCTGGTGAAACGCTTGCACATAAACAACAACAAGATCAAATCGTTCAGGAAGCAGACTTTCCTGGGGCTGGACGATCTGGAATACCTCCAGGCAGATTTTAATCTATTGCGGGATATTGACCCGGGAGCATTTAGGGACTTAAACAAGCTAGAGGTGCTGATTTTAAATGACAACCTCATCAGCACCTTACCCCCCAACGTGTTTCAGTACGTGCCGATCACCCACCTCGACCTCCGGGGAAACCGTCTTAAAACCTTGCCTTACGAGGAGGTCCTGGAGCAGATCCCGGGCATTGCTGAAATCCTGCTAGAGGATAACCCCTGGGACTGCACTTGCGATCTGCTGTCGTTGAAGGAATGGCTGGAAAACATACCCAAAAACGCTTTGATCGGCAGAGTGATTTGTGAGGCTCCCACTAGGTTGCAGGGCAAAGATTTAAATGAGACCACAGAGCAAGAGCTGTGTAAAAAGAACAGAGTGGATTCTAGCCTAGCTGCTCCCCCTGCCGAAGAAGAAACCTGCGATCCTGGTCCCATTCCAACCCCCTTTAAAATACATGGCAAAGAAGACCCTGCCACGCCAGGATCTGGTCCAAACGGAGGTACAAAGATTCCCGTCAACTGGCAAATCAAGACCAGACCCACTGCTGCCGTGGCGACAGTTAGCGCCAGAAGCAAGCTACCGGCTGCCGTGTCCTGCCCGCAGATCTGCAGCTGCGATCAGATCCCTGGCTCGGGTTTAAAGGTTAATTGCAATGACAGGAATGTGAGCAGCTTGGTGGATTTGAAGCCCAAGCCATCCAACGTGCAGGAGCTGTTCCTGAGAGACAACAAAATACACACCATCAGGAAATCCCACTTTCTGGATTACCGGAAACTTAATTTACTTGATCTGGGCAACAACAACATCGCCACTGTAGAGAACAACACCTTCAAGAACCTCTTCGATCTCCGATGGCTGTACATGGATAGCAACTACTTAGACACCCTGTCCCGGGAGAAATTCGCTGGGCTGCAAAACCTGGAGTATCTGAACGTGGAGTTTAATGGGATCCAGCTGATCATGCCCGGCACCTTCAATGCGATGCCCAAACTGAGGGTCCTCATCCTCAACAACAACCTGCTGAGGTCTCTCCCAGTAGACGTGTTTGCTGGGGTCTCACTTTCCAAGTTGAGCATACACAACAATTATTTCATGTACCTCCCGGTGGCCGGGGTGCTGGACCAGCTCACCTCCATCACCCAGATCGACCTGCATGGCAACCCGTGGGACTGTACTTGCCCTATCGTGCCTTTCAAACAGTGGGCGGAGATGCTGCGCCCCAAGGTGATTATGAGCGACCTGAGGTGCGAGTCCCCTGAAGATTTCTTCAAGGAGGATTTCGAGTCTCTCTCCAATGACGTGATTTGCCCTCAGTTAAAAATCTCACCCACATTAACTTCCACTAACAAAAACAGCACTGGGTTGACAGAGACAGGTACTCACTCCAACTCCTACTTAGAGACCAGCCGGGTCTCTATTTCTGTGCTGGTGCCAGGGCTCCTGCTGGTTTTTGTGACCTCTGCCTTCACGGTGGTTGGCATGCTGGTGTTCATCCTGAGGAACAGAAAGCGGTCCAAGAGGAGGGATGCCAACTCCTCTGCATCTGAAATCAACTCCTTGCAGACGGTCTGCGACTCGTCCTACTGGCACAACGGGCCCTACAGTACCGACGGGACCCACAGGGTTTACGACTGCGGCTCCCACTCCCTGTCGGACTGAGGCGGCGGGGGCGGCCGCCCGCCGGGACTGGCCCTTGGCGCTCCGGCCGGTGGGGCGGCAAGCGCCGGCCGGCCGGGGGCGGCTCTGCACCTCGGCTACCTTTTGTGAGAAACAAAACACACGCAGGCACGCACGCACGGCCCTCCTCACGACCCCCAGAGCAAGCACCGAGGCCCCCGGTGCGCGGTGGGTGGGCCCGGAGCCGGGGCGCAGCATCCCCCGCCCGTGGGGTGCCGGGGCTGCAACACCGGGACCAGCGAGGACCCGCTTCCTTCCGCCCCAGCAGGGCGAAACACGGCTCCTGGTTTTGCTGGGCTTTTGTTCTGTTGCGTCGGGGTTTGTTTTGCTTTTTTTTTTGCCCTCTTCCCTTGTGGACCGACCCCTCTCCGAGAGGCCGGGAAGGGGAGGGGGGCGGAGGAAAGGCTGGTGCCGGCCTCCTCCTGACAGCAAAGCAGCAGTGGGAAGTTGCACGAAGGCATGAATGTAATGTAAATAAATGACTTCGACTCCGAAACAAACAGTCCAATGGACAAAAAAAAAAAAAAAAAAAAAAAAAAAAAAGTGCTGCATGGCTCGCATGGATACAACGCACCCCAGGGACGCTCCAGCCCCCAACTGGAAGCAGCGTCTAGTTCACACCATCATCCCTCTTACCTGATAAGTCCCTTCGTATCAAACCTTCTATATACGAAATACAGTATAATAATAAAAAGTGCCATTTCGCCATTTTTGTGTGATCAATAGGCAGTAGAGATCGTACTTTTACCGTGGAAAAAAATTGTAAGGTTTTATTTAAGACATAGTTGCATGAATAGTCTCATTGGATTTTTTTTGCTTTTTTTTTTTTTTTTTTTTTTTTTTTTGAGGCGGGAATTACTTTGCTGGGAGAGATTTGCTTTGTTGATGGTGGGCTGTGTTTCATTTTTTTGGGGGGGAGGGGAGGCTTTGTTTTCTCTCTCTTCTTTTTCAATATACATATTCAGTATTGCCTTTCCATCTGAATGTAAAAATTAGTACCCTTGATTTCTATTATGGTAACAGTGTAAACATTCAAAAAAAAAAAAAAAGTCCAAGGCAGTTAAGCATGACCAATTAATGTCATTCTAGTGCTTAGGCTGCAAAGTTTAATGGTAGAAAATTCTGTGCTGTTGTAAATCTTACTACAACTTGAGGAAACCAGAACTGAGGATGCAAGTGAAACTTACTAATTCTATTTGAGGATTTTATAATGGCATATTTTTTCAGTATTAAAGTGAAAATGTTTTCAACTCCGGGTCCTTACCATTTTTCCAGCATCAGTTCTTGCAAGCGGGTTATTTGGGTTTAGGGGACAGAGCCTCCTTTCAGTGCCCTCTGTGTGTGTTTCTCTCCCTCTCTCTCGTTCCCTCCTTCCTTCCCTTCCTCCTCCCTTCCTCTCATTCATTCACATGCAGAGGCACAAACACCCTTCCCTCACCCCTTCCCCAATGTAAATAACACACAGAAGTTTTCTGCCTCCTCCCCTCTCCCTCGCCTCCTTTTCTCCTTCTTTTTTTTTTTGTTTAATAATGCGGCAGCGAATCCCTTTATTAATCCTGTGAATCTCTCGCTGCTGCCGCCGCTGCTGCCGCCTCTGCTGCACACACTGCAGATATATTAGGGATGTTAGTGGGAATTTGATTTAATTGACTCTGCCTAGCTCGGTCTCATTAAGCTGGAGCCGGATTTCACCGGTCAGCACTTTAGGCCCACAGGCAGCCTGCAGGTCTGCCGGCGAGGCAGGGCTGCTGCGGGCAGCTGGGCTCCAGCAGCTGCTGCAACCGGGGAAACTAATTAGTGAAGGGACTTTCCCATCCCTACTCTGGGTAGCTGCACCGTTTGATATTAAATGTTGAAAAAAAACCCCACGGCGCAGTGCTGCAGTTGGACTCCAGGCAGGCAGCTCGCATTTGATCCCATTCCTGTAAGGGGAAAGTGCCCCTAAACTCAGTAAATCCTGTAAAGGCAAAAGCCCCTGCAGATCACTTGTAACTCACAGCTCAAGTCCCAGTGGAGATATGGAGAATTTCAGTCACGTTGCTTCTGGTTTTCTCCAGTCAGAGAATCCTTTTAAAGAGCAAAACACCGTATGGGACTTGCTGAACTTCAAATACTGATTCTGTTTGCCTTATAGAAAATGCCCACCTTTGGGTTAGGTGAGGAGAAAACAGTCAGACAGACAGACAGACATACACAGCACAATAGATAGACTCTTGAACACGAGGCAGAAGCCTGATCCCGGGTGTTCATGAAGTGTTAAACGTGGGGAATAGAACATTCCTCCAGAATCCTTTATCACTCTGGAAAGGTCTGCAGTCTCCTAGAAAACAACCTGAAGTTTGGTTGTGTAGCTCTGAAAATGGGGTGTCCTGCTTAACCATATAAACAGTTCCTATTTCGAGAGCCCATCTTTATTTCCCCTTGTTTCTTTGTTAGACTGATTGTTCTGCCAGGACTTTCTGTGTAAGACAAAGTGATGGCAGTAGAGGCACTAGTTTGCCATTGTGCATTGTGCAATCCAGCAGCAGATTGAGAAGAAAGAGAAAATGCATTTACATGTGAGCCAGTATTTCTATCCTCAGGAGGCCATCAACTTTAGCTTAAGCATAGGCCAAAAAAACAGTTAAGAATAAGCCAGTGCAGGCTTAGATGACCACCTAAGTCTTGCTGCCTTCTCCACGATATTGTGGTGATAAAATTGAAGAATTGAGAGCATTAAGCATACATCCTATGCTAAAAAAATCATAGTTATGTTACTAGCACTGTTATGGAAGTTAAGATAAAAGATATAGTAAATTAAAGATGTCAAATCACTGACTGAGATCAGACATGCATGCATTCCAGAGAATATAATGCTAAATATATGTAATTTTGATTTGCCATCATTGAGAAGTAGCATAAACTTGTAACTCTGCTCATTTACTTTCTTAAAGTGCTAGTTCATTGGCACACTTAAATAGAAATGTCAGTTCAATTGAAGTGTTGAAGATATGCATTTATCACCCTGTTTCTAGGATGAGGTTGGGGGGAAATAATGAAATGACCCTTTCTCTTTCTATGTAATTTTCTGATTTTAGCATTCACATGATTCTTTCTTCCATCTTGCAGACACTCGCCCTTAAGACACATAGATCATCTAACTCTCTGAGGTGATATAATAATTACCAGGCTTTGAATTAGGATGTTTATCTTATTTGCATGTTTAGTACTTCCAAAGTTATTTTTATCAAAACAAAATACCCAACCAAAGAGAAAAATAAGAGAAAAAAAAAGGGATGATTAAGGACGTATTGAAGGAGAGTGAAGTGCAAAGATGTTAAACATGTTTAGCTGAACAGCATTAACATCAATAACAAAAAAAAAAAAAAAATGTTTTATTCACTTTGATAAAGTCTAACTGTTGTGATAATTCTAACATTGGAAGCCTGTATAATATCCATGTTGTGTCAAAACGTGCATTTTTTCTGCTAACTGAAGAAGAATCTCATAATTTCAGGCATAACATAAATCACATTAAATTACTTCTTAGAGCTTCTTAATCATCACAGTAAAGAGTTTTCTGTTGTTTCAGAAAGGACAGACATGAAAGGAACAGATCTCTTGTTTAGCTAGTTTAAAAAAAAAAAAAGTTTTATTTTTTTCTGCAAACACTTCAACTAAGAATAGCCCAGAATCTAAACTGTTGCCATAGAAATATATGCCTGTATGCATGGTAGCCTCTTGCATGCCATTGCAGAAGACAGAATGGAACTCTAGGAGCAACCTGACAAAATTTTAAATTAATAACCATAGGAGATATATATCATTTTGAGCAGAAGCGTATTGTTGGAACTGCACAGGAATGCATTATTATATTGCTTTACTAAATTTATTGGTTGTGCCAGGTTATTTTATAATCTTAGTGCAATTGCACTGAAAATACACTGTTTCAGATCTCCTTGCAAACGAAGGTGATGTAATTTTTTTTTTTTTTTTTTTTTTTTAGCAAGAACCGGGGAAGGGGTGGGGTCTGATTTTATCTGATGGAGAAGAAAAGGCTTTGTGTACTAGTCTTTACTCAGGTAAAACAGCCATTTACCACAAAAGGTGAACATCTTTACACTTTCTTAAACTGTTAGCAAAACTCATTAGGGTGAAAGCTAGGGCAGCAAGAACCTGCAAAATCCTCTTCCTTCCCAAGAGAATAATCTCTAGCTTCCATTACCCATGATAAGTTTTGTAGGTCTCCCAAAGACAAGTAGCTCTTCGTAAAAGGGCAACCTCTTTCCCTGTGTATTTTTGTCAGTGGTTTGTTCAGTTGCAAAACAAAACAGGATTTTGTTCGAGAGTTTAGTGTAGTTGTTTACATTATTTGGATCAGAGTGGGTTTGCCTACATTTTATTTACATGTGATTGAAAGTGATCATTCTTAGATTATGGACTTCAGCAGGTAGATCTTTTTGAACTTAGAAAAATTTCCATAGGTATATACATGAAGTAGGACAATTTATGTGGCTGAATCTTATTCCATGTGTTTGTGTAGTTAAAATTTGTAGGAATTCTTTGTGATTTATGGTACAGAAATTTCCAGGCATGGGCTGGACTTCTGAACTGTCTGTTGCATAAATACCCTTTTTTGGTATTTCAGAACAAGTCAGGAAGTGAAGAATTCATGTTTTTTGTTGGCAGGCTACAGTTGCCCTAAGATCACCCTGATATTTGTATAATCTCTTTAAAGTGTAAAATGTATAATCTGTTTAAACTGTATTAGGAGTATGGACATGGCCAGTCAAAATCACATGAATCTTTTCTATTGTCCTAAGTTTTTCCCAGACAGAGGAATATTAGCATTGGAAAAAATGTGGACTAAAAAATATTGCAAGTATTGTATTATATTACATTACATTCATTATGATTATGTTTAGCAATGATACCTTAATAGGTTAAGTTGTAACAGAAGATTATATTCAACATAATTGTCTGAAAGTTTCAGAAACTTTATGATAATATCTTATAGGTGGAGAAATATAAATGAGATCCATCAGTATACTTCTTCAAGATTAATTACCAGGTCAATTGACATATTGTCATGCTTCATGGGTTAATTTACCAGCTAAAGTTTCCTAATCAATTTCTGTGTATACTTCTTAAACATATTCTTCAGTTGTGTGAGAGGAACAGTCAGCAGAAATTCCCCTGAAGGAAACAACAGTCTCCTGCATCAAGCACTTGGAGGCTAAGACTGAAAATTCATAGTGGAGGAAAGAATGGACAGAAACAGCCCATTGTAGAAGATGCTGAGTTGACTTTAAGTGAATGACTGCTTTAAGTGCCATTGTTTTAGTGGTATCAGCAGCACAAAGTGCTCTAGCATTTGCTCCATAGAAATACCAGTGCGATCAGAACACCTTCTCCAGTCTTCTCCTTTTCCATTGGGTAGCAAGATTGATCCTCCTCAGACAGTTTCCAACTAAGTCAGTGGAGCAAATTCTCTTAGCTATTAATGGCTTTTATTGATGTCATGACTATTCAGACAGACCCTTCAAGCTTTGGTCTCAAAGCATATCTAAGCATGGATTATCATGCTTGGTTTGTGTTACTTTATCATTTCTGAATCCACTGCAACTCTTTTGCAAGCGGGAAGTTTAGCAAGCAAGGTGCATTAAAATATGACTTGAGGAAAACAAAAGAATAGGAAGAAACTGGTTCTTTTTCCTTTGAATGAGAGTTCAAATAGCAAAGATAGGCTGGGAAGCCACAATGAAAACATTGGAGACCAGTGGAAAATGTAATGCAGAACAGCTATGAAGAAATTAAGAAGCAGTATAGACTGATGGAAAAAATTAGGGAATGTGACTCATTTTCTGGGTCCCTATGTAACCTAGAGTGCTTTTTGTCTCTCCTAGCTGCATGGACTTGAATGAGCTGCCCTAGCACAAGCCAGTAGTGCCCTAAAGGGTGTCCTGGAGTATCTGAGATGTGTACATGGGGTTGGTAGATACAACATAAGGCCTAGGGCAAACCCGTATATTTCTGGAGTGGCAGCTGGAGCCTAGGTGAGATATATTAGGGCATCTTAAATAGGAGTAGACACTCATGTGGGAACAACTGAATTGAACTCTGGATCTACACGAGGAGGCTGGTAGCTTGGTTCTATTGGCCCACATAAATAATTTGAATTACCTTGGTATCTGAGCTGTCTGCATGGTGCTGACAGAAAAGACTCAACACTTCTGGGACATATGGTCAGCTGGTGTCCAGGCAAGGTACTTTAAGATACCACAAATGGCCCTGCATATCTGTGAATGGGCAGAGGAGTTGAATCCTAAATGTAGCTCAGTTACATACACCTGCACTGCAGATAATTAAATGCACATGAGAACTAAGTCAAACCCTTGAAATTATACAAAATAAATGATATCAGAGATAGTTAGCCAAGACATGACAATTAATTTTTAAAGCATGACTGTTAATTTTTGGAGGGCATCAATTAGGTCAGATGTATCCCACACACTTTTTCCATCTGTTTTCCAAACTTGGATTTTATTTTTGTCTTTTCAAATTGCTAGCTTTTTGACAAGGGGATTTCATCCTAATGGTTGCTTCTTTATGGGACTCCGATTCAGCCGATGCCTTTAGAAATTGCTATAGAACATAATAACTATAATAGAAACATCATAAAATAATAGAAGGCTCAGGAAACAAAAATGTAACAAAAAAAAAAATCTTGACAGTTATTGCTGCTACCGTAATAGTAAATAACTGGTTCTTGGGTCAAGCTTGAAATATAAATGAGGAATTCAATACTCCAGGGTTGTAGTCATTATTGAAGTCATTAAGATGATCACAATGAGAGATAAATGCTAGCAATGGATGAGAAAATACAGTGGAAAGTGTTTCAGAAAAAATCTGGTTTATGAAAAGAAAGTGCCAAACTGTAAGTGGCTTTTCACAGGAGGACTGAAAAGGGAAAAATATAATTTAATTATGGACACACAGTAACAACCTATTCACATGAGATATCTTAAAGGGAAGACAGATGGTAAGAAAGATTTAAGTGCAGGATGTAGAATATGTGGCTAGACCCCAGAGACTATTAGTCATATTGTAAGTGGATGTATCAAGTTGCCCAGGATAAATATGGCACAACAAAATTGGCAGTATTGTGTACTGGGCACTCCGCAAGCAATATGGAATTTCAGAGAGAAGTGTCAGAACTTAGACTGGGTACAAATGGAGAGAACGAAAGCATGAATACAGTATAAGATTTTTTTCCACTCTTACAGCTCAGGAAGCAAATGTTTCAAAATTAGTTACTGTTGGTTATAAAGGTTATTTTATCAAGTGTCTTTATTGCAGAATTTTCTCTATTTTAGTTAACTTGGTGAGAAAATATTGATAAACAGGATCTACTCAAAATATAAGCACAGTACTAATTCTCTGGTATGTGGTAAAGATCATGGTAGTTGAAAAATGAGTGTGCGAATGAAAAGATGATCCTTTCCTGGAAATATTCTTCAAACAGCTAGGTCAATAGATATCTCTAAACCACTGAAATAGAAATATTTTTCTAAATTTTTGGGTGCATTTTCACTGTTGCTATAATCTTAGTTCCCTATCAGAAATTGTGTTCTTCCCTGTGACATTATGTGTGGCAGAGAATAATAATATTAATAGCAGTAAAAATAATAATGATACCTTTCATGTTTAAGGGTTTTCTGTTTTCTTACTTCCTATAGTAAATTAAGATGCATATATCCTATAGGAAGGAAAACACCCGACCTATTTTCTCTGTCTGTCTTTTTTTTTCTTTTCTTTTTTTCTTTGTCTTTTTTGTGCTTTAATTTAGATAATGAATGTAAGAACATGATGCACAGACAAAATATGACAGTGTAAGAATGAACAAGAGGAATGCACTAAATACAGATTCTATCCCTTGCAGATTTGCTGAAATTATTCAGGAAGAAGAACTACAGGTCTGAACGGCAGAGTGAAAGGTGTTACTGGCATTGGCTAAAGGTGCCCATGGGAACAGGAGGCACTTATGGTTTTGAAAGGTCTTTCTATGACTATGCTGCTATTAATGAATGATGATCTTAACTAACTAAAATTTTAGCATAAGACAATAGCCCCCTGGAACTAAATAAATGAGAAGGTATATTTAAGATAATGATTAGACTGTTGATTTGGGCCTTATAATAAGGCAATATTGAAATTAAGCTGAGAAGGACGTAGTTCTTACTACAGCTTTATAAATTGCTGTCTGCCCAAACTTATTAGCTTAGTTGCAGGCATGTATATTAAATTGGGCCCATTTGTGCTTTGAACAAATTCATACTATTCATAAGTTCCAATCAGAATAATAAATGTAAGGATTCTTAACCTCATTTTGTATTGTACCTGAGCATGTCCATTATTTTATATGGATGAAATTAGGAATGAAATAAACATGAAGAGAAAATTTTGCTAATAAGATTTAAAAATAGGTTGCACATTTTAAAGGCTCAGTTCTGGCTACTAGTGTTACATCATTAACAGAGCACTGGTCAGATAATATTGCAATGTGGTTCATTTACATGGATTTTATCAGTGCAGTTGGTCATTTACACGGATTTTATCAGTGCAGTTGGTTATTTGAAAGCAGTAAATTTCTGATTATGAAGAAACAGGTTTATGATAAATACATTTAGTAGAGAATTTTACTTTTTCTTTACTAAAGAAGCTTTACTAAAAAAAACCCAACAAACCCTAAATTTAAGATAATTGCTATACAAGGGTTGATAGTACTAGCATTAATGGACCCTTAATCATATCCAGCATGATAAAGAAAGCAGATGGAAATTACCAACATATATGTTTCATCAGAACATATTTTTTTTTAGACTAAATCCTATCCACAGATAAGTTTCTGTAGTTTTCACCGAATTAACAATTTTTTTAAATGTTGGGTTTTACTAGTTAATTCAAAACCAATTATTTCTGTAGAGAAAAGGAAGTCAGTTGCAAATCCCTGCTCTGTCTGGTTTGATGAGGAATCAATCTCAATCTGTCATGCAGGACCAAATTTTCAAACAGTAGCAGAAGAAAGAGAAAATTTAGAAAAATTTAATTGTATGACATAGATCCTTTCTTTAGGAAAGATTTTTTTCTTGGTCTTTAAGGCATCCTAAGGTACTTGAGATACCTGCACAGGCTTAATATATTCTATTTTCTAGACTGGGAGCAGGATTCCAGGCAAGATACTTTAGCATGCCTTAAGTGTTATGGATGGTAATGTTAAGGCATCCTAAGTGTTCCCTGGCTGAAATGTAACAGCTGTATTGTGAGCACATGAATTTAGACATCTCAGTTTGTAAATGAATTGCAGCTTCTAAGGTTGGTTGAGCTAAATCACAGCTAAGCTGTTTAACTTTTATATTGCTAAAATTAAGTGTGATGAATCTCATACTTATGAATAACATCCTCAGGATGGAACTTTCGATTAAAAATAAGAATACATACATATAAGAAGGCACCCAAAGAGTGTTCTTCAAATATTTTTTCCCTGTCAAATCACAGTTTATTAAAAGCAAACCAAGACATTACAGAAGATATATACAATTGATTGTCTTTGGTGATTGGTGATGTTTGTTGTAACATTAGGACACAGACATATATATTTGCTTGTAAAGTTTTTACACTGTATTAATATTTAATGTTACATTACTTCATATAGGAAAGTAGGATAATACTGCAGTAAAATAACAACACCAGCATCAATAAAAATGAGTTTTTTTGTGAATTTTTTTCTTTTTTATTTTTTTTCCCAAGAGTGTCTCTCTGTTGGCTTCAGAAGAACATCCTCAATTTAGTACAACACAAGTGGGATCAGAATAAGACTTTATCTTAGACAAAGAATATTGGCTAACTGACTTCCGTAACGTCATAGTATGCTTAACTATGAAATAAGTAAAGAATAATTTATGTAATATTATCCCCAATGAACAGGGTAAAATTTTGCTCATTTTACTAGCATCAGTCCCATTTAAAAAAATCAGTAAATAAAGGTGAAAGATGAAAATAACTAAGGCCGACTCCCTTCTTCTTAGAAAAGTAGCCTTAATATTTAATTCAGTAGTGACTGAAAGTTAGAAGCCATGGACTTTGCTGTAGTATATGAGTTTGTAGAATAAGTCTAGTTCTAGGTAGAATTCATAAAGCACACAGATCAATATAACCACAATTGACACTAATTGACAGGCCAAATTGACAGTATTAGGGCAGAGGCCAAAAAACCAGATATTAATTTTTTTTTTTTTTTTTCCTTCTCTTTCTGTGAGGCATTGATTCTGACAAAGGATCTAAACTTCCTGAAAACATAGATTACAGATTATGTACTCCAGATTAATAGATGTGGCTATTAAGATTTTTTCATCATTAGGTTCTGAAGCTGAGTTTCAGTATTCTTTTTCTGCTGAATTTCTCACACCTGCAGTGTAGAGACCTCCTGCTGAGTAAGTCACCTTTGGCTTTCTGCACAGTCAGTGGGGAGAAATGGGAACTTTTAAGGTTCATGTGACATTTTAGGATGCCAAGAACAGTTCAGCTGTAGAATAAGACACCAAATTTAGGTGAGTAAATATTCTCATATGGGTGTGAACTGGATGTCTGAACTCTTATTACAGTCATCAAAAGTCTAGTCAGTATGGTCAATAGAGAATAGGAAGTGTCTCAGCTGAGTTTAAATAGACGCTTAACATGGAACTCGACTTTTAAATGTAGTATTATTCTGGGTTTTCTGGGGTGTTCCACCTGGCCTCAGCTGCCACTCTAGAAGGCTGTGGTTCTTTCACAGGTCCTGTGTCATACCTGTGAGCTCCATGAGTGTCTTGGATGTCTGATATATCCTAAGTCATCTCAAATGGTACCAGTCGTTTAGGCTTTGGCCAAGACCAAGTTTTTCATTGATTGTACCTGGAACTTAGATACTTAGTTCACATTTAGACACCTATGTTTGGAAGTCTTAATCTCTAAATAAGCCTTATCCATATTTAGAAAGAGATAAAGCATGTTTAAAAAGTTTTATTTGTTTCCATTGACTCTAACAGGAATCTAGGGCACCTAATGTAAATATATATTTACAGCCATAAACAGCTGCATTTCATCAAATTAATTCCACACTTTGAGTCTTTCTCCTGGACCATGTATTCCTTTGCTGTAAAATGGCATAGTTCATTGATCTTCCTGAATGAAAAGGCAAAGATTAAGGTGTCTGGCCTCTCCCTCTTCCCCCTTGCCCCAGCAGCCAGCACTTCTGGGAAACAATGTCCCCACAACACATCTGAGCTCTCGGAGCCCAGAGGGACTCTCCCTCACTTCAAGGGGTCTGACTCCATGAAGTAAGGGCCCTATTGAGCAAAGACATCTATGCTCTGGATTATATCTTGGGGAGTGGGGGGGCAAGGGGGAAGGAATATGGAAGTTTTAGCTCTGAGTATTTTGGGATATTAAAAACACAAATGAAAATATTAAAATAAATCGAAGTAGTTTCCTATCTCAGGAAGAGCTCATATGTACAGGAATGTCATGTTAATTCCAAAGAAATCATGCTGATGGCTGATAATGAAAGTATTCTTTTCCTCCTTTAATGCATCTGTGTTGTATTTACTGCAAAAAATTGCATACTATTACACAAAGTCCACGGTTAAGAAAAGTTTGAACTTCCTTCTGAAAATAATGTTGAAGTTAGAAGAAGCATCAGTGGAGATCTTGCCAGACTTAAGCACAAATTGTTAAGAGAAGTCAAAACTAATAAAAAAGTTCCCTTGCATGGTTGAGAAACAAATTGTAAAATCCATTTCTAAGTTAAAGTCACTAGAATAGGATTTATAGTAATTAACTATATGGCCTGTTATCTTCAGTCAAATTTAAAAGATTACAAGAAACAGTTAAAATAAGAATGAATTGGCCTAAGTTACTTAGCTTCAGAAACATCAGCGATGGTTTTAAATAAAGTAAATGTTGTCATCTGCCTTATGTGTCTCATGAACAGGGCTGTACAACCCAACTACTATACATAATTCATAGAAAATTATTCAGAAAAAAAATCAATCCCCAAAATTCTGCATTGAAATAGAATTTTCATTTAAAGAGAAGTCTGAGGAGGGTGAAGCAGAATGAGGAATTTCATGCTGGATTTTTCACTACATTAGGCAGCTTGTGTGTGACAAACAAAAACAGCTCAAGTTTTCATTCCTAATTGACTCTGATTCCTTGCAAATTATGCATGTGAACATAGTTCTGTAAGCAAGTTTTAATTATTTTTCATGTTAATATAATACTTCAAACCAGATAGTGTACATGACTATTATGTTCATCATCACACTATCTTGCTCATCAGGTTCAGTGTGTTATTAAAATTTTCATTGAATTGCGCTACAGAATGGTAGAACAGTTTCAGTTCATTAACTTTTCTCTCATTTCTCCATCTATCAAAGTAAAGTTTCAAGCTTGAATTCTATCATATAATTTGTATAACAAGCCATTTGTAAATGACTGGGTAGATCCTTGTGCAACTTCTTAAATTGAGTGTTCTATTTTTAGCAGTTTTCCAGTGTTTTGAAATAGTCATGTGGAAAATAAATTGCAACATGTAGATAAGACTTCAAAAATATGAAGGAAGACTTTTGCCTTGTCAGTTCAACAGACGTTATAATAATAATGCATTAGTGTAAAACCAGAGAGTTTCTTTACACAATGGGAATCTTTAGTTTGTATTAAGTTCGAGCTGTTTCTGAACTTTCAGACTGTATGCATAGGCAAAGCTAATTCAAAAGCAGTTTCACTTCTGCACATCTGTATTTTGATACTATATAATAGAAAATCAACTCAAATAAATACAGAATTTCAGTTCAAAAGCAGTAATACAGTTAATAATAGAATGGAGAAAGGTAAATAAATGGTATTTTATTTAAGTTAAAAAATAAAAAAAATAATACTTTGTAAATTGCTAGATACATGGAACAGGATTTAACTTCTTCCAGAACCACTTTCTTCCTACCGATCTTTATAAAAGAATGTTGTTAACATGCCTTTAGTGTATCGCACACCCACCCACATATGAAATATGATAATATGATTTTACTTTGATGTATACTTCTGTAAATTGGCATTCAAATCAAAGAGTGTAAGACTCTCTAATAGTAGAATTGACTTATGTCTATTTATGATATTTTACTTTAATGGAAAAAAAAAGCATAAATGAGGCATAATCAAAGTTAATACTCTGTTTGCTCGGCCATGTTAATACTATAGTCCTGTATTCATTGCACATTCAAAAATTCCATGTATTCAGTGCAAGTAGTGTAGTAATTGTGGGCAAATCTTTGACCAAAAGATTCTGTTCTTAGTTAAGTCCCAGTGCTGAATTATATTAATATAATATCTAAAACATATGTTTTGACTTGGAGCCCATACAGTTATGAATATTCTGGTTCGTGGAAAGAAGGGGGGTGTTAATCAGAAACCCAGTTACTTCTTCCTATTTTGGGAACTGAATAACTATATACAGGGAAGAAAATTGTCCATGTTGATGTTAGAAGTGTGGAATAAAGCAAGTAAATTAGGACCCTAATGTATGTGCCTAGCACCATTTAAGATACCTTAGGGTAGCTGAGAGATCTGTACAGTGATGGTGGATGTGACACAGGACTTATGAGAACCTCATATCCCTCTGGAGAGAAAGCTGGAGACCAGATACCATGTTCTAGGACACCTAAAATGTCACTGACACATGTGTTAAAACACTTGTATGAGGACACACTGATGCTAATATCAGTTGGTTCAAGATTCCTGTCTCAAGCCCCTGAACCTCAAGGCAGGGACTGAGGGAAAACTGTACCTCCCATCAAAGGTGAAGGTCCAGTTTGAGACCACCTGAGGAATCTGAATACACACAAGTCCATGGGATCCGATGAGGTGCATCCCAGAGTCCTGAGGGAATTGGCTGATGTAGTTGCCAAGACATATCTCCATCATATTTCAAAAGTCGTGGCAGTCAGGCAAAGTCCCCAGTGACGGGAAAAAGGGAAACATCATGCCCAGTTTTTGAAAGGGTAAAAAGGTGGACCCTGGCAACTACCAACCTGTCAGCCTCATCTCTGTGCCTGCTAGGATTACGGAGCACATCCTCCCGGAAGCTATGTCAAAACATATGGAAGACAGGGAGGTGACTAGAGACAGTCAATGTGACTTTATCAAGGGCAAGTCATGCCTGACTAATCTAGTGCACTTCTGTGATGCAGTGACTGCGCAGTGAACAAGGGAAGAGCTACTGTTTTCATCTACCTGGATTTCTGTAAAGCCTTTAATACAGTCCCCCATAACATTCTTACCACTAAACTGGAGAGATGTGGGTTTGACAGATGGGCTGTTAGATGGGTAAGGAATTGGCTGGATGGCCATGTCCAAAGAGTTACAGTCAATGGCTCAATGTCCAAGTGGAAACCAGTAACAAGCAGTGTCCCTCAAGGGTCCTTGCTGGGACCAACACTATTTAATATCTGCAGCAATGACATAGACAGCGGGATTGAGTGTACCCTCAGCAAGTTTTCAGATGACATCAAGCTAGGTGGTGCAGTTGATATACTTGAGGGAAGGGATGTCATCCAGAGAGACCTTGAGGAATGGGCTCATGTGTACTTCATGAAAGACGTCCCTGACCATGGCAGAACAGTTGGAGTAATGATCTTTAAAGGTCCCTTCCAACCCAAAACATTCTATTCTATGACTCTATGATTCTAAGATTCCTACCCAGGTCTTTTCTTAATCTTTTCAACAGTTACATTGATTCTTATTTTTCTTTTCTTTCTTGTGAATTATGCCTTTATTTGCAGGTAAACTGCACACAGGAATTTTCTTTCCACCTCATGTAATGTAAATTACATAATAATTTCAAGTACCTTCTTCTGTGTCTTATAAATGATCGTAGAACATGGGCTTTACTTTGAAAGCTTTGAAAAAGGTAACAGTATCAGTCTCTCTACTAACCTACTAAGATGTCTTTTTACAAAAATATAAAAACAAATAGCATTGAGTAAAACAAAATTCTTATGTTTCTACAACCAAAATAAAGGTGTGAGATTTCAAAAATATTCAAATTCTTCCTTTATGAAACATACAGGCCAACTAGAGAAAATATTTATGGTAGGAGTAGAAATGTATGTAGTTTTAAAATTAATCATGAGGGGTTAGTATAATTGAAACACAATTTAGACTTTAGCCAATCTTTTTAAATCCTTGGGCTGGATTCATATCAAATAAATTATGGCACCTATCAAAGCTACCTAAACTAAGAATCAAACCATTTATAGCTATTTCTGTTGTCAATAAAGAGCAAGAGAGGTATTGCCAAAGGCTAGTTTTACTAGAGGTGAAATCTTAAGCAGAGGTGCCTAAAATTAACCTGGATGAATCTATGACTTGCTATTTAAAGGGAAGCTTAGAATGTTGTGTTTTATTACATAATTAAAATATCTTTTTTTTTTCTTCCTTTGCTTTTTTTTTTTTGAAATGCTACTTTCACCCTCACTGAAACATATATCTGTAGGGATTCAATACTTTTGAATATTAGGGTCCACTCACACATCTAGAAGTGAAACATTAAGCACTCAGGTTTGAAAGAGTTGGCTTAGGTTTCAACGAGTTGGCTTTTGACTTTCAGTGTTAACTGTATAGGATTTGTAATGTATTGTATTTTTCTCTGACTGCAAGAACTTTTTGCCTTTTATTAAAATCTCACCTAATATTCTTAGTGAATTATTTGCTATACTAAATAATTTTTCAAGTCAATGTATTTTCTGTATTCAGTTGACGTACTACTATGCTTTTATTACCAGACCTTATTCATTCATTAGCTGGATTTGGCATATTTCAGTGCAACACAACTTATGTCTTATATATTTTTCTGTGTGTTTGTAATGTACATAACAGGTCTTAATGTCTTAATACATTTATACTCTGTTTTATCTGTTTTGTGATAGTTTTAAAGGTATTTATAAGACAGGCAGAGAGGTAAAATTTCATATTTCTTTTCAACGTATGCAGAAACTATCTCAGACAGAAAAAAAGTCTATTTAAATTTCAGTAAGGTTTGTAAAACAATTCATGCCCAAATCTTGAAAGCCAGGTTCTGTGTTTACTCTGAATCCTTTCAGAGACATTTCAGTTGTACTCTGTGAGGCATTTCAGATTGTACAGTGTAGACTTTTCCTAAAGAGGTGAATGAAAATTCTCCTTTCAAGAAACTATTGAAATATGACAGAAATCTTTCTCATTCATTCATTCATTCATTCATTCCTGATCGTCATGAAATATAACAGATCCACCAGAGTGAAGGGGACTATGGGTAAAATATAACATCACCACTGTCTGTGAAATCCCACAGAAGTTATCTTTTCCATGTAAGAGTTCAGGGAGAAGAGGGAAAAGGTAGGCCTAACTACCTATGCATCCTACTTCCAAGGTGTTTGAACAAAATAAATTCACCTATGAATGTTGCTCCTGAAACAAAAGCTCCTGCTTCTCTCTCTACTTTTGAAAATAGGAAAAAAATCTTATTTAATTCCATGTACTCAGGATTAGTCTCTAAATTTCATCAGATAAAGAAATGACTATCATCTCACATGATGAGAAAGAGAGATCACAACAATATTTTTGTTGTCTCATGAATAGTCTAATTAGAAAAACAATGTATTATTATTAGAAATTATTATATCAAATAATTTAATATGAATTAGTTTATTAATTAAATAGCAGTAACTAATAAGGGTTTATTATAAAATACTAAAAATAAAAATATTGAAAAGTAGAAATATTATGTATGCATCCTGTCTATAACATGCCTTATTAAATCACAGAAACCAGAGATCAGAAGACAGGCAGCTACAGATGCCTGTACAGATAATCAGGATATTTCTATGAACTTCAAAAAAAAAAAATCATTACAAAGGAATGTTTAGCTTTCATAAAGAAAAATTCCATTTCATCTAATGAATTCTTGCTTGATTATATGTTTGGCTCTGAGAATGAAAGCAAGGTAGTAGATTTTTGGAAGAGCTTTTACAAAATAAGTAGGATTTGTAGCACAAGAAAACAGGCAGTATTTGTACAGAAGGAAGATAATTGTTCTCATTAATTCACCAGGAATATACATGGAGTAAAGTTTCTACAGAGTGTAGAAAACATATTCCAGAGAACTGAGAGTTTACAGAAATGATGTCTGTCTGTCTACCTATCTTTATCTGTTGGACATTACTACATGCAGTGGGCTAGTCTACTTCCTTATTGCTGTTCAGTAGATATTAATCAATGCAATGGGCTGGTATATTCTAATATGCAATGTCAGCTCTTGAAAGAGATATTAGCACTTCCTTATGGACACAAAAGGGGTGGAGTGGTGGTATATCATAAAAAAACATCCACGTTGATACCCCTAAATATTTAACCAGTTCTTTCAAGGTACCTGTTTAGTGAATAAATGAAAGAAGGAAGTTAGAGCAAATGCAAGTTTTCAGGATTTCACCTTTATTGGGCACATTTATTTCATTTCATAGTTTGCATATTTGAACCAGTGACATGCTTTTAAAAAAGGTGGTAATGTTAGAGCTTGGATAAGTTCATCCATATAGATATTTAACATTTAACATTCTTTTCAAAATTTCCATAAAATAATGATAATTTTAAAGTCTGAAGTAAACAGACAGATTTTTCATTTTCATTCAAAATGTTTGTCCCAGAAAACTTTTCTCCAGGCTAAAGCATGGCATACGTCTCACTGCTAAGCAAAGTTTTTAACACAGAGAAGCATTAATTTTTATTTTACAGACCTGCAAACATAAGGGATGATTACATTTTCAGATGGATTTCTGTATTCAGCTAACCAAAGAGCTTCATTTTATAATATGGATTATAAATTGTGCAGGCAATTAATCTGTAATGTGACTAATCCTCTTTATTATCTTAATAAAAAATAAAATATGTTTCACATCCTCAGTGAAAAAGCATTTCAGGAGTTTTTAGCACAGGGACTCGGCATGCTCATGTGCATTCTCCTACACTTATCTACAAGTTAATACCTTGATCTTGCAATAAATGTCATGAAGGCAGAACATGGCTTTTAATCCCTCAGTATAACTGAAAATTTATACCTATGAGGGCTTATTTTAAAGGCAAGTGCTTTATTTAACTGCCTTTACCACTGAGGAAATAAGAAAAAAAAAAAAAAACCAAAACCAACAAAAAACAAAAACAAAAAACCCAAACCAAAAGCCACAGCCTTGAACTCTTGATTGATACAGGCAATCATCATTTTTTGTTAGGCAGAAAAAGCCATCAAGAAAAGGAAGTGAGTTTTCTCAGTATTTTAATGAGGAGTTAGGTTATAAAAGAAGGCAAAAAGTAGTCCTGCCCTTCTGGCACTCATGTACCTGGTAACTGTACAGCTGAAAACTTAGCAAAATTAATAAATACAAGTATTGGGCTAATATTTATTACTGAGTTGGCTTATAATTATTTTTGATGTTACCTATGTTTATCTGTGTTGTCACAATACATTTTTTCAGAGGTACCTAGCTGAATTGAAGTCAACCAAATAATAATAGAAACCAAAATGTTGATATAATTATAGCTTTAAAAAAGTAAATAGGTATCTATGGTTGTGATTGTAAGTGGAAGTGAGCAGACACTGGCTTTGCTAGCTACTAGATGTACCTCTTTAAAAAGCCCTACGCTAAAGCCGCGGAAACCTTTCAGCTAAGTATGGATGATATTTACATAAACATGCTAATTTCCAGGAAAAACCATGCAGAGCTTTTCTCAGAGTAATAACATCTCTTTCTACCTGAAAACTGCAACAAAAAAATATTTTTTAATATTTTGGTTTATATTTACATTTGAATTCTTTAATAAGTAATTGAACAACTTTCTTTGTTTCTTCAGTTAAAAACTATCTCTGCTGGGAGGACACTCAAATAATGATTTACATAATATTTTTCTACCACAGAAGAAGAATATCCTACAAGTAATTTTTTGTCAAGGACTGAAACATTTTTTTTCCTGCATCAAAAATAAAGTGGGTTCATTTTTTTTTTTCATTTTTTTTAGTAAGGAGAAAATTCAGATGCACACACTTCGACAGGCAGATCTATTTTCAGATCATTTGATGAGTCAAGTAGTGTGAGAAAATTTTGTTTTCTTTTCACTCCATACTTTTTTTTCTAGTTTATCAGTATGTAGCAAATAGTTAATATATTGTGTTGTCATTATTGGCCACAGAGCTTCAAATCATCAAAACACTGGAGTTAAAAAGTTTGAAGATGCATTTTCTGTTGTCAGGATGTTGTGTTATGTTAGGTTTAAGTACCAGCATACTGTTTCTTAGTAAATAAATCAACAAGCCTATTTGTAATTTAATTCCATTTTGTAGTCAATATATTACTCAAGAATACTTACCTCAGAACATTTGCCCTGTCATTGCTGTTTCTTGGACACTGACACCATGAAAAATTGGTGTGAGTTATCATAGAATCATAGAACAGGTTGGGTTGGAAGGGACCTTTAAAGGTCATGTAGTCCAAGTCCCCTATAATGAAAAGGGATGTCTTCAACTAGATCAGGTTGTTAATTTATCAGATGACTTACAGCTTATTTTTCATGTATTTGTCTAAGCTGAAACTTTTTTTAATACTCTGCAACTACTATCTGATAGTACTTCAGCATCAATAGGTTTAATTTGACACAAATGACTTGCATAGTTTAAATACTTGCAGTAAATGTGTCATCTGAAGCTTAAAATCTTTTCAGATACCATCGTTTGTTCTGCCCATAGTATTTGTAAATGTAATTAATTTACCCTGTTCACAGGAGAAACTTGAAATATGTTGAATAAATAGTGGTAGCTGCTGATAACACAATGTTTCTCCAGCTAGCTGAAGTATGTACATTTTTTCTATTCAGCATTATGCCAAGTTCCAGAAATAGAAACAGATTGACTAAGGACTTTTTTTTTCCCTATTAAAAATATACTTTTTTTCTCTATTAGAAAACAACAGTTTCCCTTTTTACCTGTACCATATTCACTTTCAGAGTGATTATATAATTTGATGAGTACTTGCTATGCTTGACTGATTTTTTCTAGGGTTTGGTTTCATATTCTTCCATGAATTTTTTTAATCCATATTTCAGATATACCATCAAAATGAAAATTCTAGCTTTTAACAGCTGATGCATCTTCCTGGACAGTGATGATACTCTGCTATTTCCAACTTTTAATGTATTTATAACACTTATCCGTAAACCTTATTTCTAACATAGAAAAACATATAAACTTTGATTCAGGGTGAGAGACTGTTAGAAGGAAAGGGCTGTGAAATTTCATGTTTGTTTTTTTTTTTTCCACAAACCTGAGATATTCCATTCACTCAGGTGGAGAAATAGATATGCAGTACAAGGCAAGATAGGCCCAATGAGGAGTGAAACCACAATTTGACAATTAAAATAGCTCTTATTTGTATAGTATTTAATTTTTTTTACAACTTCTCTGCTTCTCTTCAGTCTCTGTCTAAACTTGTATGGGTTTTCACTGAGTCTTTGAGTATTGGTTTTTACTAATACAATGGAATGATAAAAAAAAATTAAATTTAGTGCGTAGACATATGTAAAACTGGGAAGGTGTGGTAAAATAGAAAAAATAGCAGAAATAGTGCCCTCAAGGGAACCACTTCAGTGTTCCTTAGAAAATTCAAATTTTGAGGAAAACACTGATAAAATTAACCATTATAAAGGGTTCAGAAATTAAGGGACTTACTTCCCATTTTTAAAAATCTTGAAAATTCAGATATGTAAATAAGTGACCGGCAATTGATTCTCAATGCCTGGGGACCTATGCAAAAATAATTTTCTTCAGTGAAAGTCTTGACTGATTAATTTTAAGTAATTATGTAAGTTTCACCTAAGGCTTTACTTCATTTCTTATTCCACCTTTAAGATCTTCTGTTCCTTGTATTCTCTTAGGTTTTTCATTTTTTTTTTTTTCCTTAGTTCTCACTAATTTATTTTAGTTTCATACCTTAATCAGCTTAGCAATATTAGGATGGTTACACTTTGTTCTATATTGTGTAACACGTTGGACCAAGAGAAAAAAAAAAGTCTTCTAGTCAAAGCGTGACTACCTTCATGATATGGAAAAGAACAGTCTCTCTTGATAAAGAGGTAGAAGCATTCAGTTGTCTATAGCTAGGTAGGTCTGAAATGCCCAGCAGGTACTGCAACATGTCTGTCAGCCCTGCAGGTACCTCCAGTATGCTAGAGCACCTCCAGTGTTTTGGGATGCCTACTGGTGGGTAGCTAAAGCACACCTAAATATGTGCTGGCTGGGGCATATTAGGCACCTATTTAGTCTGTGGCCGTCTACATAGTAACACCTAAATTTGTGTAATCTGAAAGCTAAATTCCAGCCTGAAAGACCTAACTCAACAGATGTAAGGCAAAAGCTATTTTATCTCCTTCTTTACGTAGATTCCTAACATGAGGATATATCCATGGGTTTTCAGCTGCTTGCGGAAAGACAAGGGGTCCTCCAGCACATGTCCTTCTCCAGAATCATTTCTTCCTAAGAAAATAAGTGTAATTATATTATAAAGATATTAGAGTTTGGGTCATGATTAAAGAAGGCAAATACTATACATCTTGGTTAGTATCAGGGACAGGGAGTTACCTAGCAAAAATAACATCCTGAAGAGTCTATTTTGACATACACAGTTGTTGTCTGAGTATGAAAATAAAAGTTAATATATATGAACTGTGTAGTACCTTATGAAAACATTTTAAATACCTGAGTTTGGGTGACTGCATTATTCTTAGGAAACAAATATTGTCCCTAATGCAACCCAGTCACATCAAAGATTTTAGGACTATGTGATGAAATTTCACAGCTGGGGAGAGAAAGGAGGAAAAAATAGGGTATTTCTAAAAATACATAAATTGTATTTGTAAAAAAGTAGTTTTCAAGTGTTCAGCATAAATGGATTAACAGTAGTGTTAAAATATATCATAAGTAGATCATAAACACATCATAAGCTTGATGAGACATATTTATATATATAGCTGTACATGCATACTCCTATTTTTGTAGTTAAAATGAGAACAAAGAGTAGACACAAGCCATAAAGTGCCTGAGGCTCTCATATTATTATGAATTTAAGGAGCACAAAGTGGTCTGCTGAGGACGCCCGCCTTTCTGTTTCTGTACAGAACCATAACTCATATTTAAACATGTAAGAGAGAGTAGGTCTTAACAAATCTTAAAAGAATCTGGCTCAATAGTGCGTAAGAGAAAAGAAGCACATGCCCAAGTCATCTCATTGCAATTTACCACTGCAGAAGTTATTTTACTCTTAATTGGCTTCCACAGCAAATATCTTTACCTGCTACATTGGTCAACCTACTGCAGAGCCAGGACTGGGGGGCATCTCTGCCAGCTTCAAATGACTGCAGACAAAATCTAGTGATAGGAAGTTGTCCGATGCCCAGTTTCAACAGAAAGACCACATGTTCAAATAATGTTTGCCCCTAACTTCTCAGGCTCTGAGGTACTATAATAATGTCAAAGGGTTTGTTGTTTTTTTCTTTTTTACTTTTTCTTTTCCAAAGCACCAACACAATACACACATAAATTTCATTACAATCAGAAAAGATGATTCATAAGAAACACGTTAAGTATTAACATCATGAACGTGTTGATTTTTCAAAGATGTTTGTGAAGGCTTTGTTAAAACATTTCCTTTAATGTCAGGAAACAAAAGAATTCGTACACCACTTTGAAATGTAAGGGTTAAAAGTTCCACCTGGCACTTCCAAGAATAAAAACAGGGCTAATAGATGAGCTCCAATTTTATTTCTTCATCTGGTTTTCCTTTGTATAATCTCTTCTCTTCAATATATCAGATAGGTGACACTACATAAGTAGGAGAAAGTACATTTTTATGACTTCAGGTACAAATGTCTTCTGATATTTATGGACAGGTTACATTTACATCATTTACCCTGTGTAATTAGCCAGATGTGTTAGATGTGTGAGAGTGGGCTTTTGCTGTGGAGAATGAGGAGTGTACCTCTCTCTATTGTAAAAGTAACAAATACCAAGATTCACTGTCAACCTTCTCAGACTGTG
Organism: Morus bassanus; assembly: GCA_031468815.1. Classification (NCBI taxonomy): domain Eukaryota; kingdom Metazoa; phylum Chordata; class Aves; order Suliformes; family Sulidae; genus Morus; species Morus bassanus. Next base: position 51,287,106 of record CM062568.1, on the reverse strand, counting down.
CATAATAGTTATTGCTTGTACAAAGTAGAGGCAAAAGTGCAATATAAGCCTGTTCCACTATGCAGTGCATGGGGGTATATGCAAAGAACTTTTCAGGTATGAGAAATATCAGAATTTGGAACATCTGAATTTAGTATGCTTTCTGATACAGTATACTTAAAATGCTAGATCAAAAGCCATTGAAGTTAATAGCAGTCTTTCCAATGTTTACAGTAGGTATATTATCAGGTTTACTGTATATATGTACAGATTATATGTATATTATGTACAGAACTTAACTGATTCCCAAAACAAATATGTCTTTATATTTACGGAACTACTACAGAATACATTGCACTCAGTCTGAAGACTTCCATCACTTCAATGAAAAATGGATGAGATCCTTAAATGGTAGAGATAGAGAAAAAAATAGTGACTAGCAAATGTGTAAATGTATTTTGTACGTGCAAAGTATACTACATACTACAGAAGTAGATGCTCAGACTAATTAATATTGTTGGCCAATAAATTATCTTTTGAATCACTTGGGCAGTATGAATAGTATGCTTTTTGTCTGTTTTCAGTGTATTTTATCTACAATTCATACCAGTCTCATCAAAGTGATGTTAAATGCATGCGTATTTTCCATCACATAACTGTGAATTTTAAAGATGTTTGTTATTTACACATAATTAGTAATATTACATACATTAATTTTATAGTGCTTACTAATGAATAAATTATTCTGTTGACAATATTTTATTTTTTTTATTTATATTGTGGTAACTGTCCTAGGCAAGTACTCTTTTTATTCATTTGAATTTCATTAGTGTATGCATTCTAAAATGATTGCCATATACAACTATGCAGGGTTTTTTTTTGTAAAACCTTAGCCCATGAAAAAATATGGATAAATCAATGTATTTCTTTTTTTGTGATACTTGCCAGGAAAAAAACAAATCAAAGTAAACAAAGAAACACCAATACCTGCATAGAAGTGACTAGATGATTAAAGAATTTTTGAAGATATTTTTTAAATTTTCAAAGGATAAATAAACTAGAACTTACATTACCTATATTTTAATAGTTTTGTACTATAACATTCACTTCCTTACTGTAAGCATCTATATTATACACTACAATAAACTTTCCTTGGATAAGATGATGTGTCACATGTAAGTTGCCACTAAATTAAAATTGCAGATCACTCTTAAAGGAAGGAACAACAACTATAAAGACATTGATGTTTCTGAAATTTAGAAGGACGAAGAAATTAATTTATAAATGCAGAATAACCATGTGGAAAAATAACAATATGGACCACAATTTAGAGTGTGATTGTACTTCACCATGAACTAGGACTTTGCTAACATTAAGGAAAGATGAGGTGTAAAATAAAATTTTTAAAATGTATGATGGATCCCAAATTAAAGCAGTTGACAGTGACTATTATCTGAAAGTAAAACCACAGCCAGTAGCATGACACACATTACTGGAATAAGATGGATTATATGAAGGCTGGTTGATATGTATATGACATAATTCTACAAAGACTGGAGCTATTAGCTTGTAACAGTCTAAAAGCAAAGTTATCTTTCAATAATCATCTTCTAATCTTTTTTTCCATTTATCATAAGGAAGAAGTTTGCAAAAATAAACATGAAACAAATTCCAGACAGAATTTAATGTATTTTAAGTTAGCAATGTTTTCAAAATGAAAAACACTTGAAAACTGTTAAAAAGGTAGCCTGCTTTTATAACAGGCTTTCCTCTCATGTTTGATTTTGTAATAATGGAATCTCTGACTATTAACGTTTGTCACTAGGTTTCAAAGATATTTCTGAAGTATTTTCTTCTTTATGAACACTGTGGTTACACAACTGTGTGGTTACCTAACTTGTTATGGTTGCCTAACTAAGACCTTACTTCAACATTCAACATACAAAGATGTTTTCTAAATTTACTGCTGGAACGGGCAGTTGAGTTTCCACATAATTAAAATTTAATGTGTATTGATCTGAGGGTATAATTTTTTTTTAAATGCAAATACACCAAATGCTTATTTGAATAGCTGATTTACATGCACAGAATAGCTGTGTGCAGAAATAGGAGTCGCTAGTTGGCAATATCCTCTGTAATATAGGGAGCATATCTGAACTTCATCATGCATTGGAGTTTTTCTGGTACAGAGGTAATACAGTGTGCCTAGCAAAGCATCTCTCTACCTGCAAGTTGGTTGTCTAGGCTTTAGAAGTGGTTGGAAGGGATGAAGTTAGCATTCAAACTGCTAACAGAAACCTGAAGTCCTGTCTCTGAAATCTGGTATTTGACTCATACCAGCACATGTAATACTTTGGTCCATTCATGGAAGCCTTTCCCCTGGTTAGAAAATTAACTGAGCATGGTTCACTCTTTTCAAAATATGGTACAAAATACATATGAAGGTACATATTGTGCCTACATTTTTTTCATTTGTTTGTTTGTTTAGAGGTTTTACCTCAGAAATGGGAAATCTGGACTTATTGCTGATTTCACGTTACTGAAATTGAAGATCGTATCATAGTCTGAACAGGAAAGTTGTCCATTTTGCTCTACATGGATCACTGCATAAGAAACTGAAAAACTGATAGAGTCACATGGAGATTAATCAGGAAGAAACATTACTCTGGAGCATACAAGTCTGGGGAAAAAAAAACCAAACCAGGTTTCTAGTCACTACTCCTAAAGCCCACAGTCTTGTCTTTACCCATGATGTATTAGTCACTGGATTAAATAACAACGCAGAGAAGAGGAAATAGTGATGAAGCCTGCTACTTGCTAGGCATCATGGTTTATGCATTTCAATGAAAGCGATGCATGCTTTTTTCTGATTTCAATTTTTGTTTCACAGCTAACAAATAAGACAACTCCTATGGGCCAATCGAGAATTCAATAGCCTAGGTGCAGTATTGACACCTATTGATTTACCAGTCTAAATAAATATGACACATTGTAAAAAGCAAGCACTTTTTAGACTAGATAGCTACTGAAATGAGAACTTTCTACATCACTTATTTGGATCCATGCACCTAAATTTATTAATTTCCAATATAGGGATCTAAAATATTAATTTTGTTATGAGGCAAGTTCAGTTCGCTTTTGTGTCTTATAGCTCTGACTGTAGCCGTAAGACCTGATTTGTAATACATTATGCATAGTTTCCTGGGATTCATAGACATTCTATGATTTTCTCTGAATGATAATAACAACAGTGAAACTTTCAAAGCCTCCTCCAAGATTTGAGCACAGCTTAAAGAGCCTGGAACTTTATTCATCCATACAAATGCCTTCAGCAAATGACACAGTTGGATCTATGGCTCTATTTTTCCTATATAATAAAGCATTATAATACATGTGCTGTGAAATAAAATCATTCCACATTACTCAAAATGAAACTGATGAAAGTACTTACCTTTCTGCTCCAGTGGAAAGTTAGCTTTTTAATTCTTCAGTGTTATAAGTGAGAGAAAGCATGCATATTTTAAAGATGCATAAGTTCCCTGTAATCAGACTCTTTTGTTAGTCTGATCCTATAGAGACCCTAAATATATTTCTCACTGATCTCACTGGGAGAGCCACATGCAGAGCAAAGGCAGAACAGATCCTTATTATTTACCAGGTGCTTCATTTGCCTTAAGATATTTTATCAGGATGTGGCTACTATGCTATATCTAGCTGAGTATAGCTAAATGTTATTTATTTGCATACCTTTCTAGAGTTGGAGAAGTTTCTTTTCGTTCCTTCCTAAATTCGTATCCAAATGCTGCTTACCAATGCATGAATTTAGTATAATCTGCATTACCATAAGTGATTTTTTCCTGATATAGTGGAAGTGATATCTCAAACCTTCTTCTTAACTCATTCATCTTTTCTATTTCTCAATTTCACCATTTATTTTGCTTCTTATTTCTTCATTGTTTTTCTTTTGCATGATGTGGAGATACACTTTTTTGTTGTCTTGATATATTGCAAAGTCCATTTTAGCTATATAATGCTTTCCTATTTCTGAATTGCATGTGTGATTTATTAAAATCTTTTTTGTCTACAAGGCACATTTAATTCCATTCATTTTTAAATATAAGTATATAAATGTGTTTACATACTTATGTACTTGTATATATAAAATCCTAGGACAATTTACCCGATAGTTGTTGAAACATCTGTAGTTATTCAACAATATTTTCTTGAAATTAACTCAATAGGTTCTAGAAAAATTTTATACCCAAGTTTCTCAGTTCTATTCAGATTTCCTTGAACATTTATATAACTTACAATATGTTGCCATTGACAGCAAAAGACTTACCAGGAGCCTTTATTTTTGCCTTGCTGTTAGTACTTTGGAGTGGCAATTGTAAGAGTCCCAGACATCATCCAGGTTTCCTGACATCTTAGCATCCCACACAAATGAATAAAGTATGCCATGCATTCACCCACATTTCTGTTTGGAATTCCCACACAGGAATATGGGATTCATGTTTGACTGTGATGGCTATAGAAGTTAAATATGCATTGTATATATATTAATGAAGATGTATTCAATTAGCTTTTTTATAAATTATGTTTGCAATTTTTAAAATTGTTCCTCCGCAGAATTATTTTTTTTTCACTCTACAGCCTTCCAGAATGCATCACAGCTCATCATAAGCAAAAAAGTTATATTTTTTTAAACCTGGTTGCCTAAGAGTAGGCACCATCAAACCGTATTTAGGTATTCAAGGAAATGACCTGATTTTTGGAGAAGGTAATACTAATGGACATTGTAAACACATCTTGGATAGTAATGACAGGGGGTTTTTTATGTATTCTTTTATTGTTGTGACATATAATTATTTCTGTACTAAATTTATTTCTACAATTTTAAGATCAAACCCACCATTCTGAAAAGAATAGATGCTTTTCCTGTTATATCTGGAAGTAGAGAGAGTAATTTTGGAAAGGAAAATGTCTGTTTGAAAGCTGCCTTCTTCCTTCTCTTTCAATCTCCTCTTTCCTCCTTTCACCATTTGCAAGCTATTAAATTCTTCATTGTGCAGCTTGCACAATTTCTGTCTGATCACCTGCCTTTTCTGGTGTCAGTTCAGCAGTTTCAAAAGCAGGGTCAGCTAAACAGCTTGTAGGTGTACCAGTTCTGTTTCACAACAGAACAAAGCCACTCAAAAACTTATTTTTGCAGGTAACTTAGCAGAACTGCTGACAGATCTTCAGACACCTCTTGATGCCAAAAAGTACTAATAGCACTGTTATTCTTTTCCTGATGTAGGAGTATGATGGATCACAGTTGTTTTAAATGATCCCAGAGAAGTATTTTTTCAATGCAGCAACCTATGACCGCTTATCATGCTTACAGCACATGGGTCTAGTCAATGCTTAAAAAAGATGAAAGAGTTCTGTTATGTTGCTGTTGTTTTATGTATATTTTTTCCCTAGTAATGTTGACTTAGTTGTTGAAAACATTCCAAAAGCCCACAGCTAGTCTGTCAGACAGACAGACTGCACACTCATACACATACACCCACAGAAATACCTGCCTTGGATAGGTTGTACAATATTCTTTGCTCCAAGATGTAGAAAACATATATTATAAAACACTACTTTTTTTCCTGCATCTGTGACAACATTTCAAAAATTTTTGATTTAATAGTCATCACAAATGGCAGACAGCCCTGCAGGTCAGCTTCTGCTCCTTCTACAGAGGTCCATACCAGGGGTACCATCAACCTGAACAAACCTATACTCAGTAAAGTGTATAATTGTCATAAAAACATAAAACCAGCAGCATATGTGACACAACATTGATCTGCTTAGTCAGTCTTATTAATTTAGAAAATGGACAGATATCATGAGAGGCATATAGATCTTTAAAGCCAGAACAACTTTATGAATATCTAACATGATTTATTTCACATCAACAAAGAATTTCACTCTTTCATTTATGTATTTTATCCCTAATGAGGTGATTCTATTAGACCAGAAAGTTTACTATAGCATCAGGAATTCGTAACATGAAAAACATTATAGATTCACACAGTGTCATATGTTTTATTCCTATACAATACAGCCACAGCGGATGGCTGAAGAAAAGCTCTACAGTACTTAAGACAACATTTTATTCATTTTCCTTAATTAACAAAATTTAAAGTATCACCAAAATTTTGAAACATAAAATTTTTGCTTTTTAAATCAGTCACAAATGCTAAATAGTTTAATGGGCCTGAATCATGCTAAATCCAGTGTGGGCCTGTCTCTCCCTGATGACTGTAGAGGGAACTTTCTAAATTTACAAGACATTTGCAGATAAAATGAAGTCTTCCCTGCAATACCTCAATTAAAGAAAATCAATAAAGAACTTCAGAAATTAATCACTACCTATCTGTTACGAAGGTAATTCTGTATTATAAAAACTGGTCTATCAGCTAATATAAACCAAAAACTAGTCATCTGAAATTACATACAGCAGTGATTTAAGCTAACCTTATGATTCTGCACTGAAAAGAATTCAGAGTAATCCCATGGTTTATTTTGAGGTCACAGATGTCAGGACAGTGGTTTCCAGCTGAGGAAAGTAGTGGCATCTTCTTAAGCTGTTCCAGCTAAATTGCTAAGATTATATTATTCTCTCCATCAGACGCCTCCTGCTGTATTTATTATGAAGACTGTCAGCCAAAAAATCATGCAAAATAGCTAAGTACTTTCTGACTATATCTTTTTCTCAAGGTACATGCAGCTTTTTCAGATTGTGTTGTCCCAGGAAATTTTTACTCATAAACTCAAGAACTCTCTGGTCTAGGTTTATATTTTCTCAGAAGTTCCCTAGGACATTATTTAAAAAGCTGTTCCTTTTTAGAGAAGCCCCAGATAAATGGAAATTAACTTTCCTTGCCTATGCTAAGTAAAGATAGCAGAGGAACAAAAAGTCATAGAATCATAGAATCATTTAGGTTGGAAAAGACCTCTAGGATCATCAAGTCCAACCATCAACCCAACACTACCATGTCTCCTAAACCATGCCCTGAAGTGCCACGTCTACAAGTTTTTTTTTAACGCCTCCAGGGATGGTGACTCCACTACCCCTCTGGGCAGCGTGTTCCAGTGCCTGACCACTCTTCCAGTAAAGAAATTTTTCCTAATGCAAGTCATGCATGGCTGACAATGAAGGGGAGCACAGATCTATTTTATACATAATACATTGATGACATTTTTCAGAAGCTGTTCATTCTTTTACTCCTGTAGTGCTGCTGAGGTCCGTGGGTCTTTGTATCTTCCTGCATATGTTCCAGTCACATTAAGAAGTATTATCCAGATGCAGTTTTACCTTATGCAGTCAGGTGCTAAATTATTGTGTATTTTTTCATGGTTTTCAGAGCTTGCTGTAAAATGCTTGTGTGGATTTTCTTTTCTTTCCCTAGCCTTGAATGAACTTTTGTATCCTACCTTATGATTGTGACAAAAAAACTCCTACTAATGATGGGAAATTCAGATGGGTAAATTAGAGTTTCTCCTTGCCATTTTCACATTAAATAGCCTGTAACTATACTTTTGGAACTAAAGTGGCTACTGAATATACACATATGTGTATAGGTAGGTAGGTAGATAGATAGGCAGACGCTCTGTGCATGTGTGTGTACATACAAACAGAAAACAGAGAAAAAAGAGCAGTTTAATGTTTAGCAATGGAAAAAGAGTTTTTTGAAGTTTTAAGACTTCAGAAGTTTTAGATTTTAATAGAAATTTTGTGCTTTGGTTGTTTAATTTACAGCAGTTATAATGAAAATACTGTTCTTGAAAATATGCATCTTCATACACTTTCACGTGCAGTTATTTTCTCTCTGGCTTCTGTAGAGTTTGGGATTCAGAGCTGACCCCTTAGCAAGGCTTTGTGGCAGCCTGGGTAGTCATGTAAAGAGTAATTCTCACAATAAGGAAGAACAGAACTTATTTGTCTGTTTTCATAATAAACAAGATATGAAGAAAAATAATACATAACCATGAAGAGTGAAGCTTTATATAATTAGAAATATATATTCCCTTGTATATAGTATACTAATACTAGTAAAAGGTAACCTCTAAGTTGTCACCACATTTCTACAGCTGTCTGCATTTGACACAACTTGTATCAGCACAATAATTGTATATTTTTTTTAACTTTAAAGAATATTTCTGTATGAAAGCTCATAAAGCATTTGATTATAAGCAATTTATGAAAATGGTAATGTTATGAACATAATAGCAAAACTGTGGTGAATTGCTGCAAGTGACACAGCAACAGACTTCTACCCATACCTACCAGGTAGAAAATGGATGCACCAGAAATCAAATAGCCAGCTGCCAGAAGTAAAGTGTTTCTAGTGATAACACTGACATTGGTATGCAACAGTAAATTATATCTGGTGTTTTTAATGATGTGCAAAATGGGTGAAAAATACTTCTTATATGTGTAATCCTGTCTACATGGTAGCCACTAGATGCAGTAACAGATAATACCCTTTCTGACATTTTCTTTCCTCATAAATCAGTTAGTGTCCCAAAACTGGAAATAATGGAAAGTCTGTTAAAAAGAGGCAAGAGCTGGAGTCAAGAGTTCCTGAGAATATGCATTATTCCCTGCTTGTATGTTGTGGATGACAAATTACTGCACCTATGTGTGGAGGTTCAGGGAAGATTCAGGAATGATTTTCTCTTTCAAGCCTTTTCTTTGTGGATGCTGGCTGAGTTGACTGGTTGTGGAGGGAATTAATACATTCTTCTAAGGGACAACATGTGATTGACTTAATTGGTTGTAATTTAACATCTGAAAGTTAGACATCTAAAATCTGAGCCAGGCATTTTAGGATCCCTTTATAGTTAATGGAGAAAAATAGGCTCCTCCAGGGATATTCATCTGTTCTCTCTTATGATGAGATTAATGACTCTCTAGAGGTGCCTGTTCCTTTCCATTAGCTATAAAGGGAACAACCACAGTGATAGTACTCCCTAGGATATGGTGGGATATTTTACTTTAACCAGGCATTCTCCTTGGAGAGCAAAACTTGCTATCATTTTTTCTCAAGGCTCGGTATACTCAAGCTCATGTTCCAATTTGTTGAGACAACACCCACTAAATCAGTTTGTGTGAGTGAAACTGAGAACTGAGAAACTGAGAAGTTTAATTGTTTCAAAGCATCTCTGCAGAGTAAGCACAACAGTTGTATTCCAGCTCTGGTCATAACTGGAACACACAAAAAATAGTTTTGTTTTCAATTAAAGTTCAACCTTTACAAATATAGATGAGGGAAGTTCAAGAGATGGAAATTAGGACACCATGTATGCTTAGGGCATAACAGGCTAACTGCTTCTTGCACTCTGAGACTTCACCCAGTTCAAATGGGCAGGATTTTTGTTGGGTCCAGTAGCCATGCCCAGTAACGAAGCACGAATATACTTACATGATTTGGCATTAGCAAATATTAACATACCCTAACCATTCTTTTAATTACTCTTTACTCCAGGTTTGTTCCAGAAACTGCATGTCTGTGCTATTACGACACTTTGTGCCAGAACACCTAACATGCCTTCCTTTTCAGAGGGCTCCTGTAGAACTGTGCAATAGCTCAGGCAGAGTGATGTGCTGATGAACCTACCTGGCTTCAGGGTGCCTTAGGCCAGTGCACAGGCCAGGCAAACCTGCAGTTGCCTATAGCCAGTTGTAGCCACATTCCCTCAGCTACTGCTGAGTTAGTCAGCTACTGCTCCTAAATATGAAATTGAATTCCTGAATTCAGCTCACTGCAGCCTGAGAAAAGAGTACATAGCCATTCTTTAGACCTTATAGCTTAGTTTCAAATTGTCCCCAGCAACCTTGATAACACTGCAGAGGATCTTCCTTCTTGGCAGGACTGAGCAACCCAAACCTGTCCAAAAGCAGTCAGCATCTGGTGCAACCTCCACCTTCTTCTAAAATAGAGACTATCCCTCCTCTTAATAGAGTAAGTAGCCTGATGCTTAGAATTGAGAACTCAGGAAAAGAAAAACAAAACCAAACAAAACACACCCGTATATTTCCTTCACCAGTCTGAGGAATTCAAACTCCTACAACTCACCTGCAGAGAGTTTTCTGGACACAACTCTACTAGGTCATGAGTCTGAGGGGTAAAGGGGCTGTGATGCACACACCAGGGACCAAAAATGGCTTATAATGCAGTCTGCAACCTAATTCCTGATGCCCTTCTTTCTGAGGACACCCAAATCTCATCAAGGATTGGACTGTGCTGGGTGAATTGTTTTGGTAGCTCACAGCCAGCTCCCTGGGGCTCTTTATGCTCAGAGCTCCCTCCTTGTCACACAGTAGAAGTCCAGGGCTAAGGTGGAGATGTTTTGTCACTCAACTGGCAACTTCCAGCTTTGTGATGGGAATGAGTGTGGCTCCCTTGACCTCCAAGGTTCTTCTAGCTGAAATACTAGAAATAACTAGGAAATATCTAGAGTAGTCAATGTAAAATTCTCCTCACACATTGAATAAAAAGCTTTACACGTTATAGGTACGATTGCAGGGTGTAGCATCAAAATACAGATGCTTCTGCAGGTACCTTGTACTTGCCTTAGTTTTTAATAGTTTTCATATAGGTTGATTTTTATAGCTTTCACATAAATATTCCTCCTATTAAAACATGAAACATACACCTTTGCAAAGGATATGTAGGATATTGCAAAAGGAAATGAGTCTTTCACAATTTTAAATCTGTCCTTCCATGACAGGATAATATATATTCCAAAATCCTGATGAATAGTGCAAGTTTCTTAAAAATAGTGGTGTAATTAGTGTAGCTTTTTGCCTAAAAAAAAAAAATCTAATTATGTGCTTTGATTGTGGATCACTGTGTATTAAGTTTTATTAAAGTGTAGGTCATTGAAGTCCTGCTAATCTGTGTCTAGAGGAAGAATGATTTAACAGGATCCATTAAGGTGAAATAAAATACACATTCTAATCTAATATACAGCATAGAAGTGATTAAACATTCTCCACAGGATCAATGGTAAAATTAACTACATTAAGAATTTCTTGTCCTTACCAGTGATGCTTTTTTTTTTTTTTTTTTTTTTTTTTTTTTTTTTTTTTTTTTTTTTTTTTGCAAAAGCAGACTGCTAGATATGCTCAAATGATAAACTGGGGCCTTGTAATCTGGATTTAACAATGCTGGAAAATCCTTTAAAATATTTTGCTTTACCAAAGTTTTGAAATATAATTTCAACAGAATAAATTGTCTTTGCATTACAGAAAGACAAAATTTTACTGATGAAAGGGCCCAAAGTGACCTGCAGTGAAGAGATACACTGATCCAGACAATCCTTTTATCGTGCTGCCACTATTGGCAGCAGCATATTGAGAGTGTGCTTTTATTTTGAATTTATTTGAATTAGCAAGGGTCTGGATTGTTCCAATTCATTTACAAGAAGCTTAGTTCCATTCTTCTGGCTTATCACTCATGCAGCAGGGTCTGTAGATGTCTAATCTAGTAATTATCACACTATCTTCCTTGGCCTCTATTAAGAAAACCAGAGCCAGTTTTCAAAAGGGGATGAAGCAAGAAGCGTTCTTTTTAATCTGCCTGATCTGAATTTTCCACTCTGTAGGGCGAAGGGGAGGGGCGGGGAAGGGGGATGGGAGAGAGAAAGGGAGAGGCAGGAAAAAAGAAAAAAAGGGAGAAAATCTTGGTTCATTTCTTCATGGAGTGATTATTCGAGAGTCTTTGAACCTACTTTACAGTATTTAACAGTTTATTTTATAGCATATAATAGCTTTTTAAGAGTGATTCAGTATTCCTACTATTGTGGCAGTGAATAGTCACAAAACATTTTGCAGCTTTCTGGCACCTGCATGAAGCTGTGACTTATGAATATGCTAATGAGACTGCAACCAGAACTGGCTCGGGTTCAACACTTGCACACAATTAGCGCTCAGGCTACCAGCACTGCTGGGAGGCCAACTACAGAAAGTAATATTTTAGATTGATCAATTCAACATAATTCACTTTTTTCAAAACAGGAACTTTAAAAATAATGGCTTAAAGTTATCCTGTGCAAACATAGGGAAACTTTTAATTTTAAGTCCTTTTTGCTAAAATTCTGGAAGGTAACTATTCAGTTTAAATACTTGGCCTCACAAAAGTTGATCCTTGTAGCACGCTACGTATTTTAATGGCAGAAAAAAGAAGCACATACTAATAATGACTGCTCCATTTATTAATGTCTAGACTGCATCTTCTCCATAATATCCATGTGCCTGTTAGCCTTGAATGCTGAAAAGTAACTTCTTGAAGTGCATAGAGAAATGTCTTCTATATAACATCTGGAATTTATGCTTTTAATATTAGGAGAACCAGTACCATCTACAAGCCAGATATATGAACTAGGCATCAAGATTATGAGCAACTGTTCCCACTTAATGCACATTTCTAGAGTTAAAACATTAAAAACATGGCCTTAGACTTAGAAATATGAATATCAGTTTCAAAGGTCTAAGTTGCCATGATTTACTGTGCTAATATATATCTAGATAATAAACCCAAAAATTGTCAGAGAAGAACACCACTAGATGCTACTTATATTATTAAATGAGAGGTGAAAATATTCAGTACCTGCTATTTTTAGTAACTGACTTATATTAGATACAGACATTTGAAATTAGCTCAGTTTACACATCTGGGCAGACCTGAAGGTGCTGGGTATTTATAAACTAATTAATATACATTTTTAAACTTGTGGGCTAGTTTCAGATAAAAGGCCGTACCTATTTTTGAGTGTGTCACAAAAAATTATTTGTATTATTTGATTTTGATAATGCTACTATAGGTTAAAAATGAATGTGGCTTTACCTAGACAATGAGAACTGATATCAAAATATCCTCTAGGTGCTATTTGCTTCTGGCAGGCAACTCATAAATAGAAAATACACAGACACAAAGAATTTCTAACAATTCTAATAATTTTGAGTTCTGCATATCTTTTGCTCCCAAGCAAGCATTTTACCAGAGCTATATGGTATGCCACACTCAAAGGGCACCTATATGAGCTTTCTGTTTCACTGGAAACGTATCAGAAAGCAGAACTGTTGAACAGAACAGTGTATTATTAGACATGGTGAGAGGCCATGTTAGTGCTTCCACTCTGGTATTTTTCTCCAAATTACACACAACAGCAATTTTCAGGCTTACATTTCTTAGGCTCAAATGCCTTATGATGCATGTTCTTTCTAAAACCTGATTTGCTCTCTTCAGTTCTATGTATCATATTCCATGACAGATGGTTTATTTCAGTGTGCACCAACAGAATAAAAGAAAGTCACTTCTAACAAATCTTTTGAGACAAACATTACCTTGTGGATTTGCACGTGGTCATTACAAACAACTAAAATATTTGTACTAGAGAAACACAGTTTTGCACCTTTCCCATAACAATAAGTGTTTATTCACCAGTCTTGTCTCCTCAGTTTTAAACCTGAAAATATCAGTATGTATAGAAGGGCAGCACATTTGGCTTATTTTTTTCAGAAGTTGCAAGTCAATGAGCCCTACCATAAAACACTTTCTAAAACCCCTTTCAAGTTGCTGTGTTCCCAGTTCAAATGGGTTTGCACAACATAGCACCTACTTTGTGACAAAGGAAGTAAATCTCAGTATTTTGGAATAGGAAAAACATTTTCATTCCTGGTCAGTCTGCCCTGAGAATATGTTGTTTCAGTAGTCATTATTTTACTATGAAGTGTATGTATAACACTGACATCTGCAGGTGTTCAAATCATAAGGATATGAAATTCTGTGCTCTTGCTAACTGCTTTTTAAGCATGATATGTAGCTTTAAAGCTTCCACTAATACACAATAATGTGAAATACAAATTTTGGATTGTATAGGGAAAAATGAGTAGTCACAAGGAATGACATCCTACTCTTTTTCAAAACTTTAAATAATTTTTTCCCAAAGGAAAAAAAAAAAAACTAAACCAAACTTCCCCATGGTTTCCATCAGTGTGATGACTGGTAAGCTCAGGAATACTCCCTCTTCTTTATCTCTCCATGTACAAGAGCAGAAGTATGTTTTTTAGGAACTGTCTTTAGAAGAATCACTGTTGTGGGGTATTTTCTTGAATTGAGAAGCTTGGTAACTTGGTTTGTCAGATTAGTGTATTTTCTCTCAGATCTCTGATGTCACCAGAAGAATAAGGTTGAAAGGGGTTTAGCACCTCATTTATAGTTAACAGTAGTAGTACACAAGCCAATATAACTTAACCCCATGAGCAAGTAGTTAATGCAAACATCCTCATACAAAGAGTTGAATATGATAAATACGCCATAAAAATTACTGTCTCAGGATTGATACCTGTACAGAAGGAGAAAGATGCCTTTCATGGTAGTTCCATGGACTTCTAACTTTATTTTTTTTTCCTGTGCTTTAATATTCATTATTGCAATGGTGTGGAGAGCTCAAAGGTAACTTACACACATACAAATGTAAGAACAAAGGAGATGAATCAAAGACAGCAGCAAGATGCCTTTCAGCCTCAAATACATTCCTTAGAACAAGTATAACCTTGAGCTCAGCCAAAAATCTAAGCATTCATCCAGTTTAGCTCTCTCAGATGTATTTCTTTTAGCTGTTGTTGGCTTTTGGTTTTTTTAGTTATAAACCCAAGTGGATTCTTTCCACCATATTATACCACTGATGAACAGATGGAAATAAATGACATTAAATGGGGCCTGAAATAAAAAAGGAGGATCCAGTTCTTATAGTAGATCCATGTGTGCTCCCATGTGTGAAATATATATGGTAAGGCTCAGTCAAGATAAGGTTTCAAGTCTGTCACAAAAGACAAAGAGTCTGTTTGAGAAAGCTGGTGAAATCTTTTTTTTCCAAGTTGTCTCACAAACAAGCAAAAAGAAACCTTTTCTTCTATTTAGAGATGAGAAAAAAACCAAAACTGAGAAGCAATGGTACACCTGCTTTCTACAGCCAAATGAAGGGATACCTAAATATATCCTGGTTCTAGGAAAAAGAAAGATTAATATCAACATTTTATGTAACTCTTGGTTAAGTTTACAGTCTAAAGACATAGGTCATTGAAGCCTCTCTACTTATCTTTCAAATTCTAGCTTGTAAAGAATTCTAAAATCCTTTTGTCATCTTTCATTCCAGCATTATAATTTTCAAAACTGATTACAAATAAATCTCACAAATTAGATAAGAATCTCCACCTCAGTAAATTTAAGCCTACTTAGAAGATATTTATTATATGTGAAACTATTCACTCAAAGTTGTTCGGACTGTTAACACTCAGTTTTTTTGAAGTAGAGAAATGGTCATGTAGTAAATAAGATAAAAACAAGTTCTTGGTGATCTGGTGCTAGTATTCTTCTTTACGTCAATTAAAAAAAAAAGCTACATTGCATAAAATTATGTCCATTTATAACTGTAAATATACAGGCATAATTCCCCCTTACCATTTAAATATGCTTTTATAGATGTTGTCCTGTCAGGATATTCACAAGGAGAGGTAAAAATGTAGTTAGCTACACTGGTATTAAAACTGGTTAGTGAGGAGTAAATTCTGCCTTACCATTAGGTTGATACAGTCCCTGATTTGTAAAACTTGTACTGGTTGTGTATACTTGCACTTTTACATTTTTCTTCAGTTGTTATGTTACTTGTGCACTGTGCCTGAAGACATGAAGCTAGGCAGGCATATTTTCATGTGTGAATCTATCCCTGAACACCTGGCTGTCAAAAAGGGCCCCAAAGGTTGTGTAAAATTAAGGAAATAGCTTAGCCTCCAATAGGCTGAACAGGTTGTTATGAGAGAAGAAAGTTCCCCTTCCATCAGGCTCTCTGCCATTTTGCTGTAGGCAGTGGCATTAACTCTGTGGTTATAATGTCTTACAACACTTACAACAGTAACTTTAAAAACTACAGTTACAGATAATTTAAAATACAGAGATATTAGAAAATTCATTTTTCCTTTGAATTTGATCCAGTGTTCTTTCAGTTTTGAATTCTATGATTCTGTAATCATTCTGGTATGTCATAGAAAGTTCCCCTGGTAAGACTGAGAGCAAAATACATTCTCATGCACCTGGCTTTAAATGCACGTACATCCAGAGATGATTCCTAGAATGAAGAGATTTTAGTTTATTTAGGTAATAAGATAGAAACGTTGTTTAATATTTTTCATACTTTGTGTTGATGTTTTCAGTAGTAATTGAATGTAGGGATTTCAATATTACACTGCCTAGATATTTAACATTAATTTTCATTGTGTAAAAGACAGGGACACATTTATACAGAACAATCCTAATCAAAAAAACCTAGATCACAAATGATCCCTAATCACTTTGGTTTCATGTAGTTCAGCTAGTAAAATTGCTCAGCAATAAGAACTGTTGGATAATTGGATAACATCAAAAGTCTACACTGAAGGACTGGTGGGCACTAGAGTCTACAGTGAAGACCAAAGAGGAACCATTCAAAATGCCTGAAGATAGGCCACCACACTACCCTGTCACTGCAAGTCCCTGCAGTCAGTTTGGGAACAGGTACGAGTATTTGGAAATAGAAGGTAGAAAAGTACAATTCTTGCTCCCTAGTACTTACTTTTCCTGTTGATGGCACCTTAATTTATCGAAGCAGACTTGTCAGTGATTAGTAGGCAATATAGTTGCTCCCAGCTTGCAAAATCCTCTACTATCTCCCAGAAGCCTCTGAATCCTTCCACAGTCAGAGTATAGCCCAAGGTATGCAATGTATACACCCCGTTTCATTCTGTAAAAACATCACAGTCTTCATGTTATTATTCACACTATGAACCAAAAAAACTCCATGTATTATGCCATACAATCACAGGACTCAGGGGAGACCCAGGGCAGAACGGTGTGGACAGAGGAATGTACCCTGCCTGCCTGCAGAAGTCCAATCCTGAGCAACATATGTGAACCATTCTTCTTCTGCTGGCCTACAAGACTTAGCCCTCAATTCTGTGTTGAGCACTAGCAACCTAGCCAGTTTGACTGCTGTTTCTGTCTTGCCTAAATCACAGGATGCCTATCTAATGAACACCTGTGAAGGTTTCTTGGCTCTATAATGATCATCACTGCTAAAATCACCCTATTTCCTTTTGCTTTCATAGCTTTTCTACATGCTGCCAATCTGAGAGATCACTAATTAAAAGTGATAATTCTTACATAGCAGTTTCCTCCTTTCAAGATCCAAAAGGGAAAAGAAGCATCTCCAAATGGATGTACTTACGATATAAACATCTGTGTGACTCTGGCCTCTGTGAATGAGGAATGCTATGGGCTAGGCAATGCAGTAAAAGGAAGGAGATAAACAGAAACAGAGAAGGATCAGGGTAGGGTAAGGTCTGAAAAAAAAGTGCATACTTGGATATTAGTTTTCTCACATTAGTTTCCTTGCCACTCAATTTTCAATGGCAGATGTAATTTTAGATACAATTCTTTCATTATATGCCTGATTTTCTACCTATTTAGACCAACTATTTCATGTAATTATACAGACTACAATATTCCAAGAAAAAGCAAAAAAAGACAGTATTCAGTTAAAACCAATCAATCATATTTCATACAGTAATACTGGAAATTTTTGTTTTGCAATCAAAATTTGGGGGATGTTTATTACAAGAGTTCATGAGGCCAGATGTACTCTGGAAGGCCTTAACTTTGAACAAAGAGCTGTGCCTTTTTTTGCCAGCAAAGGAGGTAGATATAAGTTGAAAGCACATTGGTATGCCAGCTAAATAAATGCTTTTCCTGCATAGAGATATTCTTGACTTTGAACACACTTCAGACACATGATGTTCTGTTTAATAGGAAAAACATTCAATTTTCTTGAGGATTTGCCATTTCGAACAGAAATATTGTTGTTTACTATTAAACAAAGATCTGGGTTCTTCCAAGCATTTCTCTTTTTGCTGTCATGTTGATAGTCTCTAGCTTTCAAAGTGGGCAAATCTGTGATACTGTATTGGCTTAAAGTATGTGATGTATTATCTTTATGTGATCAACAGCATAAACTTTACATTTCTCAATGCACTTTGCTATGGTTTAAGCTTTTTCTATGATACCCATTTAAAAGAAGGATCTGCTAGCTTTATGTTTTTCAATTGCTTTGGTTTTGGATACAGTGGTTCTGTTCTTTATTGTTGTTTTTTTGTTTTGTTTTTTTTTTTTTTTAATCTGGTTACCATATAGCTGCAATAAATGCATGAAGCCATTGATATGCAACAGGAACATTCAAGAATTCATGACAATTGAACTTCTAGCAGGAGTAAACCTAAGTTTTATATAGCTTGAATTTATAATTCATAATATAAAAATTATACAAATAAGAAATAATGATTGCATGACCTATGTTGTATGATCTCATCTTTTAATAACAAAATGAAAATAACTTTCTTGAGTTTGTAATTGTGTAGAAGGTGTTAATGAAAGTTACAGAAAAATAGCACACTATAGTATAATGCATTTCTATCATTGATGGGAAAACAGAATTATTCCAAGAGCAGAACATAAGAACAGCCATGCCAGACCCAGCAGCAGATCAGTCAGGTCAGATCCACCAGAAGTTTCACATGTACAGTAGTATCAGCCCATGAAAGAGTAGAAGAGCAGGTACAAGCAGGTAGTAATACATTTCAGAATAGTATTTTACCACCAATAATGCTGTGCATGCTTTGTAAATTGAATTGTGTCTGTATTTAAATCTCTCAAAACAACTTTCTTCTGTAATTTCTTTTATAATAATTTTGTAGAACCACATAAACTTTTTGCATCTACAAAAGTCTTGAAGTAAGACATTCCAGAACTCAACTATGCATTACACTGCCTGCAGAGATGTTTCTTTTTTCTGAATATGCAACCTGCTAGTTTTATTTGATGTCTGCTATTACTTGTATTAGAAGGAACTGTAAACAATTGCTCACTCACAGCCTCTCCATGCTATACATGTTAAAGACCACTGTCATAATTCCCCACCTTAATCAACCTTTTTACAGGTTGAGGTGTTTCAGCCCATCTGTTTGTTCCTTATGCTAAAGATTTAGTGATCCTAAAGATAGCATAGGCTGTAAGCATCAGCGTTAGGATTTTGAGGAACCTTGGCAGCTGCTGTACTGTCTGGGTACCTATTAGCTACCCCACATTATTAAGGCACTCAAATCATAGTTAGTTAGGTATGATTTAGAGACCGCCCATGTAATAATAATATTAGGTTTTACAAAGCAGTGTCCTGGAAAATTTGGCAACTTTGTCTGCATGTACAGCATATACACGAATAGCTTTTAAATACTGGGATCTTGATGTGTGAAACTGTATGATATGGATGAACATCTGTTATGAGCCTATGTATGTGGGGAATAGTTTCAATGAACATGTATGAGATGCAGGTAATGCATCAGAAGACTGTGAGGTAAGAAGCTTTTTTAAAAGAGAGCATCTTGTAGAGTGGGTTGCCTAATAGCACAGGTCACTGATTTCTGGGAATCAGATTGTAGCAGCTGCCACTGATATTCCAGGAGAGTCAGAATTGTGTTGGATGCTGCAGAGCCTCCATGCCAAGAAATGCTTTTTCTTCCTTACTTTCCTTAGTAGTGTCTGTCAAACTGCCTCGAGTCAAATCTCAGATGCATGGTGTAGGAAAGACAAGACTTCAGCCCACAGCTCTAAACAATAAAAATGAGAGAGAGTTTGAAAAGCTTGATTTTGACTTAGTTTACTGCCTATTTAATACCAAACAAAGTACCAGGAAACATAGCAGCACAGTCTGTTAGTAAAATAGCATAGATGGACAGACACCTAGATAGAAATCCATCCTAAATTTGAAAGATAACAATAATTATGTTTCAAACAGTCAGATTTAAAGGTCTTTGAAAGGGAATCTGTTTCAAATACCTCAGGAACTTCTACTGAAATCACTTTTAAATGTCTCTGAGCCCTAGGCTTCATTTTGCAGTTTGTATTCAGCAAACATGTTGATTACTCTGTGGAAATCAACGAGACTTACACTAAGTGTGGTGCCATGTGAGTAAAGTAGCCAAATAGGATCTCTCGAGTAAGCAAATATTTTTTCTACTGCCAAGATTTCACAAGAGCTGCTTTGCTGGATTAAGTCATGCTACTAGAATACTGCGCTAGGGACAAAGCTGTTCAGCTTCAGAATGAACTCAGTCTCTGTGGTAGTGTCCAGAAACTGCTGCATCATTTTTTGTGCTGAGAGAAAGTAATGAGTCTCCTTTGGCAGGAATACAACGAATTTTACACACAACCTGGGGAGGGAGAAAGGAGGAAGCCTTGAGGATAGGAAAGAAAATATCTGCTTTATTCCATGCTTAAAAAAAAGAATACATACACATACACATATACCTGTGTTTACATGTATGTAGGTATATATAGATATATGAATGTGTTTATAAACAAGTTCATTTACTTATTTGTACGTGCACTATAAAAAATGTATATATAAAACACCACACACATACAAAGACATGTATGTATATACTGGCTCTCACTGCATGCAGGCATATATAAATATAAAGAAGAAAAGAGATGACTACAAACACAAGTTGTTTAAGCTAGTTATTTGTTTATTTCAAAAAGACCATCATGTTACAGACAATTTGTTCCAAGAAGCAGGGCACATTATTATTATTACTATTATTGTTATTAATATTATTATTAATCATTAACATGATGATTAACTTCATAGGTAGGATGTGTTTTGTAGTTAAGACATGAGGATGTGTTTAGTAAGATTATGCCTGAATTGTAGTATTTAAAAAGCTTCCAGTCTGATGAATCCAAATGTAGACTCTGGCAGCATCTTACCTCCATGTCAGAGTGATGCTTATGCAAGCAGCTTCTACTATGCCCACATCCTGATTTCTCAGAAAAGAAACACAGGCATGTTACCTGGAAAGCTGATGGTATTTATTTTTCCTATGTAGCTGATCTGAATGTCTGAGTTTTTCCTATATATCTGACCAGAATGTAGTCATATATTTTATATATGTGTCTGTCTGTATCCAGAACTGCCTGTGGCTTCAGTTTAGTTGTCTGATCTCTCCATCTGTATCTTCAGTAATAAACTGAACAAGATGAAGGCTACTATATAAAGGAAATGTATGGACATCTATACAATTCACAAGCACTAACCCTAATATATTCTGGACCAACTATGAAGAAGTTGATCTGGAGCCTGATCCAATAAGGGTTGGCCCTTTTTGGAAGCTAATGTGGACCCGGGACGATTCACAATAGTCATCTGGATGTAGCCTTTCTGTTCTGGAGAGTAAGAGAGTTCAGCTATATGACAGTGAGCTGTGACATGCTTCTTGCCCTCACAGCCAAAAACTGAGGCCAGTCTTATTTAATTTTCTAGTACAGACTTTCCACAGACCTAACAAGACTTAGATATACTGGGAAAAAAAAAAATCTAAGGCTTTTTTAAATCAAGTTACTTCAAGAGATAGTTCTAGAGTCGAGAGAATATCAAATATATGTTTCTAGCTCTTTCTCTGCAATTTGTTATTCTTCAATCCTCTCCCCCCCGCCTTTTTTTTTTTTTTTTTTTTCCCCTGTTCAGCTGGTCCAATTGCCTCCAGACAACTAGTTTTAGGGTCATGGAGTTTACCTTCACCAATTCTGTAAAAGCACCATGCTCATGAATGGTGTTTTTAAACTAATAATTATAATTAAAACAAATAGTCATTGCTCCTCTTGGTGCTTAGTGTAATATGATAACATGACTCACTAATTATGAATAATTATTTTGCCATTCATGCAGATGTACAAGCTTTGGCTGGGACACCTAGTTTCAGGGCATTTTTAGCACTATTTTAATGCTTTGTAATTAATTTAACATTACTGAGCAGAACTGAAGGAACCTTTGGGAGCAACTAGAAAAAAAGGAGGGAATTTAATTTAAATAAATATTTATTGGCACATTTTGTCTTCATCTTCTTAGGGTTCTTCCTCTCCCAAATTTAGCACAATTTATGGGAGTCAGACTCAACAGATGAATTCACAGATCGTTCTGGATGTTAAGGCAACACAGGGTAAGATACTATAAATACAGATTGCTTAAGTACAGCATTTTAAAGATATTTTAAAAAGAAACCTTTAAGTAAGGGTCTGTTTTCCATAGGTGAGCAACCCCAATTATTTTGACTTAGTGGACGAAGAAATTTCCAAGATAATCTGGGCCTCTTTATTTATTTAAATATGGTGTTGCAGAGAAAGTGGTAGGTGAAGAGCACCTAATTTTAAACATAGGTTTTAAAAATAAAGTTAATAATTGTCCAAAATGAAGAAAACAGCTGTAGTGCTGGGAACACAAACAGCTGTTTTGACTCCTAATTGTCTGGTTTAACCATCATAATTTTGTTAATACTTGTGTATCAACTGGCATAAAATTTAAGTTATATTCAACAGTATAAGAAGTTGGGTAAGTGTTCAGATGTATTGACATTGGCAATTAATAACTACTGGGATATTAGATACTACATGCTTTCTGCTGCTGCTCTTGAAAGTTTGTTGAAATATGAAGCGTGACTTATGCTCTCGTGCATGTAATTTAGATTTGCCCAACGTATAAACTGAAAAGTTTTATTTACAAATAATATGGTAAGTAGATATGAGGAGACAACTGGGATAGCTGAAAAAGGTCTGCAGGTTTCACCTCACCCCCATATTTCATCCTTCTTGCTCCAGTCTTCCAAGCAGACATCCATTTACTTTGTAAGACTTTCCTTTTTTAATACACTGGTATCCAAATATAACAGTTAATTCAGTCTTATAGTCAAGCACACAATTACTGTCATGAACAATATGATACAAATTCCACTGATCACTCGAAATACTCTTCAAAATATACAGATAATTAGTTTTCAAATTTGCAGTCCTGTCTTTAAGAAATCAATTTTTATAATATTTTTCTTACTTTTCCAGATCCGTTTTCATGCTGTAACCAGAAGCACTTTAAGGCCAGAGTACTGAGGTCCTTATTTTTTACTTTACTGTATCTACACACTAGACCTCACTTTGAATGCCTTCACTTGCAAGGCACTTGGAAGTGCTTTCTTGTTGCAATGTGTGCAATAAACTTTTCTTTCTCCTTTAGCTCTTGACTGAACTCAGTTAACCATGAACTTGGCAAAGTGAAACATGAAAAGTTCACCGACTTCTTTGTTTATTGATCATACAGTTACCTCAACCTCTGGAAAAAAACATCAATATATTTTCTTATAACATTAATTTCACTCAGACATCTCACCTCATTTTGCAAAATTCTGTCTTTGAAGAATGTCTATAGCATATTGCATGACCTGTAGTATTAAAGGCCTTTGACCTGAATGGAGTTAACTTTTTTTAATCACTACTCCTTTACCATGTGTCAAGTCTATCACTTTTTCTCTGAGTGCCTGTTGATGATGATGAGCCATGAAACCTTGGATCCAAACATAGCTGGTGTTCCATCTGTTGTTATAGAAACCAATTTCATCATCATTATTTTGCGTTTAATAACATACTTGAACTCAACATAATTATCTTCCTCTCTTGATTCTTCTTCATTATTTGTGTCCTGAAAATATCTTTGTTTACATGGCTCACTTGAGCTATCTCACATGCAAATACTCACATTTAAACCAATGATACACACATCATTAAATATTTTTTAATCATTAGCAAGTATAAACTTTGTTTTTTCTCTAAAAATATATGTACTGTATAGCTTGTTATTTACATAATTTCTTGCTTCTTTGGGGTATTTTTGAAGGAGATGTTTCTATCATTCTTTTGAAGAAAACTATCATTATAAAATATCAGCAGTCTTGAAAGATGCTTTAGTAGTGATTTTCAGATTTTCTTAAGGTATTTTTAAGAGAAAGGGCTTACTTTTCTTCTGGAGACCACATAATCTTTATTTGAGGAGTATTACTTTTGGAAAAAGTCTCATCTGATTTTCCACACATTATGATGACATTAGAATTCATTCTTTCATTTACTTTTCTTTTCATTCCTTTCCTTGCCTTTCCTCATTAGTAAGACACAGTGGGTGTTCATATTTTCAGCAGTAGTATTCAAACTCCCCTGCTTTCCTTCAAAACAGCACACTTATATTTACTGCTTGAGTGCAGAGGTCCAGGTATCACAACTGTATGTCCTTTGATTAAATTGAAAGTAAATTGAAAATAATATTCTTTCTATCTCAGATTTTTGTACATTTTATTTTCTTTTTTTTCTGTATCTCTTTTTTCCTTCCTTACTGGCTGTTCTCATCCCATTCTCCTGTTGACTACTGGGCTGCCTCCAACCAGGATCGCTTTTCTAAGCCATATATAAGGACTTCCTTACTTTTCTTGTCTGCTGAATGGATTCCCAGGGAGAGTGTGAAGAGAGGAAGGATGCCATGAGTTTTAATCTCTCTTCTACTCTTCATTATTCCTTACACTGAGTGGATAACCATTCCAAACTTTTCAACCTGCAGCAGTGATGGCTAGAGAGTTACACTCTTCAAATTCATGTAGGTTTAAAATTAACTATTGTCATGGAGACTTGACAAGCTGGTGGGGTTTTTGAGGGGAGGGAGTTGTAAAAGAGGAAAGGAATTAAGCCTGTGTTAACCTATATAACAATAAAAAATTTAATGTCACAGAAAGATTCATGTCTCACTAATTTTTAGTGATCTAACTGCACTCTATCCCTCTGATATCTCTGAGAATAGATCAAACTTTAATGTGGCACCTATACTGTGTTCTTGTCTGAAGTGGGATTCACCTCATCCAGCTTCAGCTTTTTAAAGCTGAAGTCATTCTACCATCCAAAAATAAGCAGCTAAGTTCAGAAGAAAAGAATTACCTGTTACTGTTTTCTGATGATTATATTATAAACCAACTTTGGATTTTTAGCACACTCTTCCTTCCTTCCTTCCTTTTCCATCCCTGGACAATTAATTTTGACCTAATATTTGGGGGAAAATAATTAAAAATCCCCAAACCTTTTTGATTAAGTCCACAAAATCTATGGATAATTTTGAGTGATTATTATTTTGATTGTCAAACGCTCTGTTGTACTATATGTCTCTATCTGAAGTAACATCTGGGTTGGAAAATCAGCGGGTTAAGGGTATCGAGATTTCATAAAAGCATATCAATAACATTATCAGCAGCACTTGAACTAGTTCCAGAGTTGGGGTTCCCAGTGCTGCAACAGAAGCCAAAAAACTCACTCTGCTATTTCTGCCTCATACCAGTCCAAAGCACATCGCTGCTCCTTCTCTTGGTTAAGTCTGGCTGAGGTGCATGGCAGCTGCTCTTGCCCAATACAAGGAACGGGTGGCCATGGGACAGCAGGACACCATCAGCTGGTAGGATCTCTCTTTTGTTCCATGGAAGGCAGAGCTGAAGCAGTGTTTGGCTACTGAAGCTTCATTTTCTGCCTGAGCAACCAGTTCCTGCCTTCTCCAGGGAAAGACAAAGACCCAAATGGGAGCAGTCTCTAAGCTGGATCTGCACAGAGGACACACATGGTTAGCTAAGACAGAACATTTGAGGAGCTCTACTGTGTTAAAGTCCAATAACTCTAGTTGCTGGAGGCAGCCTTTCTGTATTTAGAGCTACTCACTACTGTCAAGACTGGAGTTTTTTCATATGATGTTGAAAATCGAAACCTTTGTGCACCTGAAAACTTCAAATATATGAATACTAACACCCTCTTTCAGATTTTGGATATGTATTTCAACACCTATAAATGTAAATTACATAGGACTTGGGGGACTGCTTTTTTTGTTGGCTCTGAATCATAATGGTAATTGATTTAGAGGGGAAGAGAATCGTTCAGTTTCAGGCAGTTCTACCATGGTACAAATAAAATATAGATGATTGTACACAACTTCCTTATTCAATTGGTCAAAAGAGTTTAATTTTGCTGGCAAAAATCCTGTTTTCAATTACATAAATGGAACCCAAATCAATTTTAATAAGTTGAAATTTAAAGACCTGATCCATCTCTGAAATAAATGCTAGTCATGTGTCATGTCACTGGCTCAAAAACTTCATTTTAGCAACCAAAGCAAATGTTGGGAAGGAGAAGGCACAACAGCTTTACAAAGTACATATTCATTTCAGAGTTTTACTTTGCTGTGCTCTCTTAGAGTAAGTGATCAGAGATTCTGAAACTTTTCAGATTTTCTTTGTAAAGGTGTACTTAGAGCATTAGACAGCTCACATAATTTTTACTAGCTTCACAAGAAAAGTGTACACATATTTTTACAAGTAGGTAGAGCACAGTTAGACTGACCTACTCATTTAAGCATGCAGATCTCTGCATTCTATTTTTCTTAAACAAGTATAGATATGCTCTTTGAAAAGAAAACCTAATTTACCATGAATATTTATGTTTCCTATGATATTTAACAGGAATCTCAGAGGTAATATAATAACTTTTTTAAAAAATTTCTATTCTTTTCTAGAACATTCAATTATACATCCAAAATCATTGGAACTCACTTTTAGAGAACAAATTAATATATTTTGGTAGTATATAAGTGTGTGTATGTCTGTGTGTATGCAGAAAACTAGAGGAATGGTACACTAATTTCACTCACTGTGACACACTGCTGTCCAAAGAATCTTTATTTCCTGAGAATGAATGTCAAGCATATGAACATAAATGACTTTGGATTACTAGTAGTTATAAAAATCAAGAGCAGCTTGTGCTGAGGCAATTCATACTAAGATTTTATGTTCACTAAGCAGAGTTTAAAATGCATATTGCACAACAAGGGTTTTGTCACAATGACGAATATGTGTGCACTCTTTGTGAAGCTGGAAAGGCATTTAAAATGAAAGCATCTTAAATCAGATATCTGAACACACCATGGCTTGCCAGTTCATCAGTTCAATCATGTTTATCCATCCCCTAGCTCCTTGAACTGCTCTCCCACTAGGTGAAAAATGGTAAGTTTACTGCACATTCAAGGGAACAAGTTCTTCCACACAGCATGCAACTAAACTACTGGGTTCAGTAATGGCACAAAGTAAATTTTATCTCTAGCTACTGTTTATTCAAAGTCAAGGCCAATCCCTGGCCTTCCTGAAATAATTTTGTTTTGATGCAGTAGTGCAAAAGGACCCTAGTCTTTCTATAAATAGACAATGAAGGAATGAGATTTAAATTAGAACTGCAGGGTTTTGAACTCTTTCAAAATAGGGCCACATATTTAGATGTCTAATTAGGAATTTAAGATTCTAATTTCAAGCATTTGTAATTCAATCTCTTGTGTGACAATGACCTTCAGAACAATGGAGTACCACAGGTACTCTGTTTTACATGAAATATATAAAGGTAAAAATAAATTCCAGAAGTAATTTCAGGTTTCTAGTTGTCTCAACATGTTTATCAATTTTCCATTCCTTAATTAACCATCATTAAGATGCAAATAAGCATTTAAGAGTTGTCTGACAAGCTATTCAGCTACCATTAATCCATTCCTGTCTTTAATTCTAACGTATTGCTGGAGTTCCTTTTACTTCTTAATTGGTCCCCTAACTGCAGCTGAGCTGCTCCATACATCTGCTGCTGGGATGAGCACTGGCTTAAAAAGCTGGCTGGGACAGGTAGAAGACTTTATTTTCCTGAGTACCTTTGGGATAATTTATCACCTAATAATACCTACAAAAGGGAGGCAGGATTTACAAGTCTACAAGTAGATACACTCTCACGTTTTTCTTAAGTATGGAAATGAACTCATAAAAAAGTGCAGTAGCCTTGCAATAAGTGTGCATTTTCTAAATAACTAACACCTGTTTAATCTGAGATATATAAGTACTTAGACTCTGTCCATTAATATTTGCAGATAATCATGAAGGTAAAGGAGATGATAACCAAAATTTAGTTAAGGTATATTTTAGGTTCAGTTATTCAACTTTATAAAAGAAGGAGAGTGGGAAAGCAGATGATGAATGTTCACAGGTACACTCCTGGGATCAGCTCATTCTTACATTCAGATTTTGATGTTATAATATAAAATTAAAGAACATAAAATAAACAGCATTTAGGAAAAACACTTGTTTTTTCCTGTAAGTTAGAAATTGAAAGATCAAACAGTAGATTAGATACTTTAACTCATTGAAATGGTATTACAATGCTTGTTTATTCTGAATAGTTAAAATTCAACAAAGGCATCCCAGGTACTGATTTGTTATATATTTCTAATTTCTAATGTCTACACAGTTAAACAAAATTTCACTCTCTGATTTGCAAAAACATATTTATCTTTAGAAAAGGTTTGATTTTTCAATACAGATATGCTTTATGCTGAAGACAGCTTCTACATCTTGAATTTCAGCTATGATGTAGTTCATTACATTAGCACAAAGAACTCAGGAAATATTTTACTAAAGTGTATTCAGCCATGCTGAATTACAGATTTGATAGTGCCTACCCTGGAGAAGATCCATCATTCAAGAAAGGTCTTCTGTGCTGAAGGGACAAACTTCAATGAAATTAAATTCCTAAAATAGAGGCACACTCTTCTGCATCTCAATATTCGATGCAAAAATTCAAAGGGCACTGAATTGAGCACTCTTCAGCAATCAGTATTTTTAGTTCATGCCTCATAGATGTAACAAGCAGGCTTAAGAAAACAGTATTTAATGCTTTAGGGCTCATGGGGCTGTTTCATATAGCATTTAAACCTGTTCACTTTATTTGCAAGATTATGAAACAAAATATGTAGGGGTACATTTCAATGCAAAATATTTAGTGAAATTTAGGATTGATTCATAGTAAATCATAAAAGTACAGAAGTGGTGATTAACTTACTCCTTTTTAAACATCCTCATTTCAGGTTAATACGCAGTGTTATTTCATCAGAAATGTATGCTTTCACCAGAAACAAGAGAAATGCTGAAGATTATTGACTAAGCTAGAGTATCAACATATTTTTTCCATAATCAAGTAAACCTTTCCAGTCTAAAACCTGCTTTTTATGACATAAAAGAGAGACTGTTTCATTTGCAACAGCAAAATACCATTTTAAAATACATGTATAAAGATGGTGTATTCAGCTTTGGAATGCACCATCTTTTAGCAAAGTGTTAGAAAACAAAATTTCATTACATGCACTAATTACCCTGTTCAAGCAATTGGTTAACTATGGGCTATGTTATTGCATTACAGAGAGCTCAATTTGGTAGAGCTGTCCTGAATATACATAGCTAAACTATTTTACTGAATATAAGTTGTTGTTATATAGGTTAAACTATGTATTTTTGATACTGTAGAAAATATAGGGGTTGATTCTTTTTATATTCTCTTCCTTTTGTACAGCTGAAGGGATGCAACATTAGAATGTCACTAAGCAGAAATCCTTATCTCAAAATCATTAAATGGAAGTCTAGGAGTTGCAGAGCCTTGTCTGTTTGTCTGTGATACTCTCAGGTGCCAAGTCCTGTAGTGTTCATAGGTAGGAAGGCAAAGAATTAAAAATGCTTTTGCAGTTAACCTTAAATCAGGTCCTTGGGCCACTGAATTCTATTGTGGTAGCTTAGAGAAACACAAGGTGTAGATAAAGGTTAGTACAAAAAGAGTGAATGGAAGGTTTTTCTCACTAATTAAAAAGAAAATTTCCTCTTTTTCCTTTTTTTTTCTCTGTCATACATTCATATATATACATACAAGCACACTCTCCCCTTTGTGAAACAGATAAAACATATGCAATACATTGGCAATCATTATGCCGTTATTATAGAATGGGATTTGAAATAAAACAGTTATTTACATATTTGAGATATGTCTTTCATATGCTATATAAAACTGTTCTCATAAATCATGTCAGCAGAAGCTAACATAAATGGCCAATCTGTTCATCAGGTAATATATGCTTATTCATTTTGCTGTTGCTCTGCATGCACATCTACAAAATCTGTCAAAATCTCTACTTCTGGAGATAAAAATGATGAACTTGTCTTCCTCTACTCTTCACTTTTTTTTCCCCCCACACTTTTCCTGATTTAACTTTGGTTTCTTTTCTTGGGAAGAAATGTCACCATACTATATCACAATCTGTGGTTTCCAAATTAGGATGACTATATTCTCATCTAGAAGCTTTGTTACACACGTCCAGAAAATGTGTCCTTTCACAATCTCTCACAAAACACGTTTAACATGCAATCTCTGAGAAAAAAGGTTTATAACACTGATCAGATTAATTGCAAGAACTGTGCTTGACTCATTTGATCCTTTAACGTTAAATAACTCTTTATGGAGGTCCTGTGGATATGTACCATTTTTATAGGCTACTGTCACCAAAGATGAGGGGAAATAAGGTGAAACTGGGTGATACAGGAAATGGTTAAATATCTGTGGCAAAAATTGGGGAAAAAAAACCCTTTTGCAAACTAAAATTGGCACACAGATACGGAGTATTTTTGAAGTACTTTTTAAGCAGTGGATGACATCATTGGAATGACAGAAACACAGGGAATCTAGAAAAATGGCTGAGTGTTTAAAAACCAGGTTAGAATTTTTATGGAAATGAGTGGTAAAACAAAGCAGGAGGACTGGATGACAAGATTTTTGGAGAATAATATTGATGATGAAGGAAAAGATGCTAAAAATAGCTTGGCTGACTCAGCATAGCTGTTTTAGAAAGAAGCTGAGGACAATGAGAAGAAATCAGGTAATTTCTGGATAGTGCTAGGGAGCTGCAGGCTGTTAGAGGAAGTAAATTGGAAAATGTTTTTACAGCTATGCAAAGCTAGCAAGCAGGTTAGAATTTTAATATGAAAGGATACTTGCTGGAATAAGCCCACAAAAAACCCCTGAAGTGACAGATTTACAAGAATAGTGAAGAGAAGGCTACTGTTTCAGTACAAAAATTATTTTCTTTCTTCAAATTATGATTTTGCCTTGAGAAATAAATACAAAATTGAGCAACATCCTCCAGGTGACAGAACATACGGGGTTTTTCACCCTGCAAAATACTGTACAGTCCACTTACTTGACCATATTTTCTATATGCAACAAGACCTTTCAGTAATTTTGACAGACTGATGTCATGACTTATTCCTTGGTGGAAATTGTCTGGATCTAACCCATAATGTTAATCACAATTTTTTAACTCTTCTCCACTTTTGTTATGTTGAACTATGGAGCAGTCTGGATCTAGTGACTTAAATCATGACCTTTAAAGTAATGAGTAGGAAAAACACTTAAAGAAGAAAAAGTTTTTCATGAACAATTAATTTGCCATGCAGAGTTAAGTGGCAGAAATTTATTTACTTCAAACTTGTGAAGGGGCTTTTGCAGTGATGAGAAATGGGGACTGGAAAACCAGAGTGATGGATCACACAGCCAACCATACATGCACTCAGTGGTATGTGTAATATCAGAATCTCTGATTCTTAAAATCATTCCTAGGTGTTTGAGAGGAAATTGAATTAAATGGATCAAATATCACTTTTCTTTCTTCTCTTACTCTTTCTCTGTCTTCATTCCTTCCTTCTTCCCTCAAAAATAATAACTCATTGGAACCTCAGCAAATATGGGTTACTGAAACGATAAAATAATAGGTAGCAAGGAGATATACTCTGGTCAAGAAAAGTGTGAATTATTTTACAAAAGCATATTTGTTACCTGGGGACATTATTCATTCCTTGTATTACGGATTTTTTTCCACTGCATGCATGCATGCCTGTGCACAAATGTGCATGTGTGTGTGTACTTTTAATAAGCAAGTTAAGTACATTTTTCTTTACCAATAAAGGTCTAGATTATCACATTTTTTCTGCTTCTTTCTCTTTCCAGGTTTATTTATGAAAATGATTTTTGTCAGAGATTGTGAGTTGTTATTCAGAAGTTCAGTCTTCTTTTTTCAAACAAATAAACTTCCATATTCACTCATTTATTTAGATAGATTTTCTAATTTTGAAGGGTACAAAGCAAAAAGTCATAGAATTACAGTAAACTTATATGTTTATGTATAATAATGAGTATAATGAGAGGAAGAATAAGACTCACAACAATAAAAATAATCAGCATTTGGGATTTTGGAAAAACTATGTCAATAAATGCTGCAGAATATAAACCAATTAGGTCAGTGGACAAGAAATAATAAAAAATATTGTATGCATTACATAAAACAGTCATGCATCACACCATTCCCCCCAAAATTAAGGAGTTATAAAAAAATTATTAAAAACATTAATCCAGTTTGTAGCTGTAGTTGAAAAGGTAAACAGGATCATAGGATGAATAAACAAAAGTACGTAATACAAATTAAAAGAATCATTACTTATATGCAAGGAGTTGGTTATATCTAACACTTATTTAGACTAGTATGCTCAGTTCCTTCCATTCACCTTTTTACAAGGACATTACTGCTCTGGACAGAGAATAATATAAGGTGATAATAATATAGTTCAGCAGTCTATACAGTAGTGAAAACTGTGGATTTATTTTCTTTAAGTGACCTAAATAGTGGCATCCAGAGTAATGAAGTTTTGATATAGTGAAATATCAAACAGTTCAGACTGAAGAAATAGCAAAAAATACATGGAAAAGTCAAAAAGAGGAAATTTAGGCAGAGACTAATTTACTTAGGTAGAGAAAAATATGAACAAAGATACAAAGTAGACTAGTGAAGCAAAAAATATAAATAAGGGGAAGAAATAGCCAGAGATTTACATTTTTTGATGTGGAGGAAGATATTAAAGGACACAGAGAAAAAGCTGGAATGTGAGATTTAGATAAACTTAAAGGAAATTTTTTTGACCTTTTATGTATGTGTTGTGTGTTTACAGCTTTATGTAAAGTACCTAGACTAACTTCATTGTCTGCCTTTAAAATATGAATAGTCAATAACTGTTTATAAGAGCCACTTGTCACTTGTCCAAGAGAAAAACAAATTCACAATTAAAGGCTCACTTGGTGCACATGTAAGTTTTACCTAGGATGCGCATTTACCATTGAAAATGGGAAGCCTGACTATGATGTTACCAGAGGAAAGGAGGACTGCAGGAAAATTGGGTCAATTCAGTATTATTTCATACCACATGGGAATTAAAGAAGCAGAAGCAACGGTAGTAGGGTTACTCTGACCAGGCAAAGACATTTAAAGTGTATGCACATAAAGTTAGATAGGATGAATTCTACTGCAGTGACTTAAAATAGGGTTTTTAGAAGCTGGATTTTTTCTTGGACTTAGACATCTGGATCATGCCTGAGTTGCACTCCAGGACCTTATGTCCTTCTTAATTTGGACTAAAGTTTATTTTCTAAGCTCACAGATAACCAGAAGTAACTTTAAGATATCTTCAGTAGCATGCTTCCATTACAAGAGAAGGAAATTTGTGGAAGAATGAAGATGGTGTTATAAACAGGAATGTCTGTTAATGCAGGATGAAAAGAAAGGATCTGAAAAGCATTAGGGATGTTGGAGCATTAATACAAACCAAGGGAAAGATTTGTTATGTTTTTAAAATCCAAGGTCATTGTTATGGAAAAGAAAAATCCTAAGAATTCTTGAGATGATTTTTTAAAAAAGGCAAATACTGCAGTTGCACTTTATTTGTATCAGAGCTCAAACACAAATAAAGGAATAAAATAGATTACCCGGCATTTGCAACTGTTTACAAAGACTCGAGGGAAAGCTCAATGGAGTAAGTGACTAGTGCCACTTAATTAATATCTGTGCCAGTAATTCCTTCTGTTAGGTGTTGAACTTTATTTCTGCCATCAAATTCCAAAAGAAGAGTTCTCTGCTTTTTCCTTCGATTCAAAAGCTTCAGATGTAATGAAAGAAAAATGAAGGATTTATTTTCCTCAGGCTCTAAGAATGGTAGCATTAGAACAGTAAGTATAGTTTATCCTTAGGCAGAGCTTGTACCTTATTATATGAAGCTAAGTATTCACTGTTTACAGTAAAATGATAGCAATTGCCTTCTTACTTCTGAGTCTGAACTTTGGACTTCATTAAGATGGATAGGAGTATGTTGAACAAATTAAACAGAGGAATGTGTACACTTTTGAACTTTTTTGTTAACCAGATCACACACAGGCTCTTATATCAGGTAAGATACCTTTTTTATTCTAGGCAATATAGTTAATTTCTTCTCTTATTGTCTAATTTAAAGACAGGGAGTATTTTCATTGACTCTAGGCGGGTTGTTAGTGCACAGAAAAGTGGGTGATGTATATGAGGAAATCTGTTATAGGGGAATGAAGTCTCTGCATATTTTACCATTTTTATACCTTAGCATATCCATTTACAGGTGTAAGGATTTCTCAATCATACAGAAAATAGAATAGGAAACTGCCTTGAAAAATAATACTGTGAATCATCTAAAATTAAGCAGAAAACAAGAATGTGGGCTCTGTGATTTCAGAAGTCACAACAAGGTATAAGGCTTTTCTAAGAAGAGAAAAGTCTAATAATTAAAAAACTGAATACATTAGGTCAATAAATTGTTCATTACAAAAGAATTAGACTAGGATGTATATCTTCTTTTTCCTGATTTTAAGAGGGTAAATTGATGATTTTTTTTCTATTCTGTATCTCTTAGTCAGCTCTATAGACACACCTACACATCATATGGTGCACACTTCAGTAAATCATGATTTTTTCCCCTAATTCTAACATCATTTTCTGTCTTTGAATTTCAGTAATATGGAATAGGCAGGATTACTTGTCTGACCTATGTAAATTAGAACTTTGAAATAGATATCTGAATATGTATGTTTTCTTTTCATTGGCTGTACTGAATTATTTTATAGTGATTTATCTGTTAACCTGCTGATTATTCTATTTAAAAGATTTTTAATGTGTGTGTGTGTGTATGTGTATAGGTATATATTTAAAAATATTTTTATATATGTGTTTGGCAAAAATCCAGGCTTTTCTCTGGAAAAAATATTATACATTCAATCCTTGCAGTCTAAATAACTGGAAAGTATTAGTTCTTAGTTACATACTCCAACCTACAGAATTTGGAGGATTCTTTATTCTCATGTCATGTATCTCTTTTTTCACAGCATGAAAGTGGCATATTAAGTATTATGCCGTGCTATGAACACTTTTATCTGTTGCCTCTAAGCAGAAAGTAGGCAAATGTAGATGAATTGTACCTAGTCTTCAAAAATAACTACTTTCAGCCTGAGAAACTAGTTTCTAGAACCAATGAGACAGATTTTTCCAAAGAGCACTCAGTAGCTTCTGGTTAGGCACTTAATTGGAGTGGCTAACTTTTTCAAAGATAGCTCCTGCATATTGAAGACTCCTGTAAACCTGACCAGTGAATTTTGATTCCTTAGTTAGAGCTGCTCTTTTGAGAAAAGCTGCAGTGCTGAGGGGGAGAGAACAGAATGTCTGAGGGAGAAGAAATATTGGGGATCATGATGCTGAACTCATAAAAATCCTGTATATATAGCACAACAGTTACCTGAGTGGGATTCAGAAGGAGTAGACTAGATTATCCTTCAAACAGGACATATTATTTCTGTTCATATTAGCTATTTCCTACTTTCTCTCCTCTCAAAAAGTGCCTTTTCTATTTCACTGTGTTGCAGATGTGAAAAATACTTCAACATGATTACTTAAAGGTTCAAATTATAGAGGCGAAGTTGAATCTGATATTCTGACCAGATTATGTCAGTATGACATGTCACTGTAATAAAACTAATTTGGCAAGAGCTTAATTAGAGTTTTCATTGTGGATGCAGTGAAGGGTCTGTCTTAACTGGAAAGAAAAGGTAACCTGGCTAGTTTTTAAACTGCTAGGAAGGACACTCAGTAGGATGCCATATATCAGCCATATATGCAAGTTTATAAGCATGTCAATGAATATGCTATCCATTAAGCAGGTTACACTCTGAAAGCCAAATTTCAAAGGGCAGCTAATCTTGGGTCATCCCTTCCACTGCTCATCTTGTATCCCTTTCCCTCCTTTATCAGAGTTTTAAATAGACATCAAAATCCTTCTGAATGATTCAGTTCTACCATTCCAGTCAGTAATCGGCCTAGGCAGTTCAAGTATCACTAAATGAAAACCTGACATACATTTTTTTACAGACTACTGAGAAACTACCATTTTTTTAATTCTAGTTTAGAAATAGACATATCCTAATTTTTCTTTATAAATACGGAAAAAACAGTATTGCAGTATAAGAGATAAATGTGTCAGTATACCATACTCAAACAGTTTGAATTACTGGCAACAACAGAATAGAAATAGCCCATCATCTATCTGATAAGATTACTTCTACCTCCATTTTTCTGTGCTGTTATAAACTGTGACACTGTTATGACCAGTGTTAGCTGGCAGTTTTCTTCGAGGGGTTAACCATACTACCCATTCTAACAGGTTTTGGTTGATGGCAACCCATAGAATTTTTTTCAGTATTCTGAAAATGCTACTCTGCAAAAAAGTTTGCAAAGGTATTTCTACAGACACCCATTCCCTCTGAATACAGAAAAATGCAAGAGTGCTGAGAACAGGCAATCTTATAATTAAACTTATAAACACATCTTTTTTTTTGTTCATTTTGGAATATCAGATTAATTCCTGATTCATCTTTACTTAAGCCAAAACAAATTTCTTCTTTCTCCTTATTTTCCTCTAACCAACTGATCCTTTCATCTCAGAGAAATAGGACTTTCACAGATTAATTCTTAAATTTTTCTTGTTTTAGCTTTTGCTGCTGTTTGCTGAAGGATGACCACAACCGTTAAAGCATAAGCAAGGATAACACACACACTAATTTCAGTCCTCTGTAGACTTCTGTTTTATTCATAACTACCTAGATGTTTCATTAGTCTGCATTCTGATGCTTTACCAATCTCTGTTTCCACCTCATCCTTTAAAAGTGAATGCTTTTCTCATAAACTTAAGGTAGAGAAGTTCACATCCCCTACAGTACTGACCCATGAAATAACTACTCTTGAAAACAACTAACTTTCAAATAACAACTTAAGTTTTGCAGGTTGGGTTTGGGTTTTTTTTTTTTTTTTTTTTTCATTTAGGAAGTCCTTCTAATCTCACAGATCTTGTAAAAGTTAAAAGAGAGACAACGGGAAAAAAAAGATAATCATTAAAGATTTCTAGTAAAGGAAGGTTATTTTTCTAAATAAAAAAATCTATGCACAATATCTTTGCCATTATCTTTATTATTAATTCTTCAGGCCTTTGTGTGTTTGTTTTTTGTGGGGGTTTGTTGTTTTTTAGGTTTTTTTTTCCCAGAGCAGAAAAAAAAAAAAAGCTATCATCAGATGATTTTTAAAAGAACTCACATGGGCAGCACCATTTTTTCAACAAATGTTCTGATATTCTATGGTTCATATTGACAACCAAACACCACATTAAGACCCTCTTAGTACATGTTCTTGTGGATTCATTGTCTATCCTCTATCACTGATGAAAAAAACTCCAAAACCCTAGTTAGTGCATCCTATCACATAGACCTATACTCTGCTCTACCAAGGTCAGTGCAGAGGGGATTATTGTGAATCTTAGACAAGGTCTTAGTTGGTGTGTAGGCTTTTAACCTGAACATCAATGTTTTAAACTTTAACAATGCTTCTTGTAAATACTGAACTATTTCATTGCTTTAAGTATTATAAGAAATATTACTAGTGAAAGAAACCAACTTATAGATTCTTAGAATTATATTAACCCCTGGGACTTTAGTAAAATATGTAAAAACCAAAAGCTAACAAAGAGAAAACCCAGGAAACAGCAATACCTAAACAAGAGAACTTCTGAGGCACCAACAATTTTTTTTGTAATGTAGAGTTCAGCAAAATATTTGTGGTTTGCTGTTTTCTTTTTTTAATAACACCTTTAAAAAAATATTTGGATTTTACTATTATTCTTATTCTTACTATTATTATTATTGTTATTATTATTGTTGTTGTTTTTATTATGTACTGTCATTCACTGCATTTGGTTTGCAATTTTGTAAAGGAAAATGTAGGGACTTTTATTGTGCTACCTGCATATGCAGGTTTAGATCATCCTTCTTTAGTTTGTTCC
This sequence comes from Morus bassanus, assembly GCA_031468815.1. NCBI lineage: Eukaryota > Metazoa > Chordata > Aves > Suliformes > Sulidae > Morus > Morus bassanus. Next base: position 51,249,026 of record CM062568.1, on the reverse strand, counting down.
AGACAGCAGCAGGCTCCAAAATCTGGCTATGTCCTTTATGTTTGTGTTACTGTTCAAAAGTCTGCTAATGAAATGCATTGGTTCCAAAGAAAAAAAAAAGTTTTAAATGGTTATTATGTGTAAATACCTGTTGTTCCATATTCTTTATAGGTATACCTACCTTGTAATTAATAACTGGGCCAAATTAGCATTTTCAGGTTATTCATTATACAGATCAAAACCTAAAAATACTTTTGGACTTGAGATATAAGTTAATTAGATATCAATGGACTATATCAATAAATTTTTGCTTAGTGTAAAAAAAAAAATATGGTCAATAACATGGATTTTTCAGCTCTAGTATATTGGGAAGTGGTTGTTCAGACAGATGACCAGACAAAGATCATACACTGGAGATTTTATGTTCCTAGTTCTATCAAGAGAAGTTATGTTGAAGAGCACTGACTCAAGTTTTGGCTTCTATAATTTTGAAACAGAATAAAAAAAGAACAACTTTAAAGGTTGAGTTGCTACTCATGTTAATCCTCTTGAAATGGTACGCTGGTCTTGTCAGATTCTACTTTCATTTTTTTCACTTTACATTTATGGATAATTTGGAATAAAAAGCTAAGGAAGAAAAAAAATCAACTGTTGGTGTACTGTTGCTTGTACAGTAACTTTGGCTTCATTGGTAAGAAATAACCTAATGGGTTATGAGAATCCTTTGATGGACAATGGAATTTGTTATTTAATTTTGCTTCTTTATTTTCAGTTATCTTTGGTATGAATTATTAATCATATAAAGATATTAAACCAAATATCATCTTTGACTTTAAAGAGCACAGGAAAATTATAGCTGAAGAGCAGTATTTTCGGACTTTTCAAATTATCAAATCAAATTATAGAAACATAGAATCATAGAATATCTCGAGTTGGAAGTGACCCATAAGGATCATTGAGTTCAACTCCCTGCTCCTCATAGGACTACCTAAAACTAAACCATATGACTAAGAGCGTCATCCAGATGCTCCTTGAACTCTGACAGGCTTGGTGCCATGACCACTTCTCTGGGGAGCCTGTTCAAGTGACTGACGCCCCTCTCAGTGAAAAACCTTTTCCTAATGTCCAAGCTGAACTTCCCCTGATGCAGACTCATTCCATTTCCTTGTGTCTTATCACTGGTGACCTCCTTTTGCAGTGCCCCCTTTAGCAAGATGTAGACTGATGAGATCACCCATCAGCCTCCTCCAAACTGAACAAGTGAAGTGACCTCAGCCACTCCTTGTAAGTCCTGCCCTCAAGAACTTTCAGCACCTTGGTTGCCCTCCTCTGGACACAGTCTAATCGTTTGATGGCCTTCTTATATTGAGGCGCATAAAACTGCACACGGTATTTGAGGTGGGGCTGCACCACTGCAATGTAGCATGGGACAATCACCTCCCTTGACTGGCTAGCTGTGCTGTGTTTGATGTACCCCAGGACTCAGTTGGCCCTTTTGGCTGCCAGGGCATACTGCAGACTCATATCCAACTTGCCATCAACCCAAACCCCGAGACCTCTTCCTGCGGGGCTGCTCTCCAGCCTCTTGTCCCCCAGTCTGTATGTATAATCAGGATTACCCCATCCCAGGTGGAGAAGCTGGCTCTTACTCTTGTTAAATTTCATATGGTTGCTGATTGCCCAACTCTCTAGTCTGTCCAGATCTCTCTGTAATGCCTCTCTACCCTTGAGAGAGTCCACAGCTCCTGCTAGTTTAGTATCATCAGCAAACTTACTTAATGTACATTCAATTCCTGTGTTCAGGTCATTTATAAAAACACTAAAGAACACTGGCCCTAAAATTGAGCCCTGGGGAACCCAGCTCGTTACTGGCCACCAGCCTGATGTAACCCCATTTACCATAACTGTTTGAGCCAGACCTGTCAGCCAATTTCTCACCTGACATATTGTGGACTTGTCTAGCTGTGTGCTGGACATTTTTTCCAGAAGGATACTGTGAGAGACAGTGTCAAAAGCTTTGATGAAATAAAAAAAAAAAACTACCTACTGGCTTCCCTTGATCAGCTAGATGGGCAACCTTGTCATAAAAGGAAATATACATATATAAAAGGAAATACACATGCTTCAATGTCTGAACTCACCTAGACACAATTTATTCTTAGTGTGTGACCATACGTGTCCAATGTGACACCACATGTGTCACAATGTAACGGCATTTAAAATTAAAGAATTTATTTAAAAGACTTTTTTCAGTTCACGCTTCAGCAAATAAGATTACAGGTATCTGGTGGAATTCTTTATACTGGATTGGTGTTTTCTGATATGATAATCTATATTTTAAGAAATACTGGATGGGTTAAAAAAAATCACTTGTGGTGTCTTCAGTATAGCTTAACAATTTTAAACCCCAAAAATGTGTAATGCACTTCATGTTATGTAAAATTGATTGTTTAATTTGTTTAAGAAGATTGCAGGACTATCTAAGAGTCTCAATTACATAGAGATTGTATTAAGAACTATATACTGACCTAATCATGAAAACTCTACTGGTTCAAAAGACAGAGGAATTAGGCCAGCATTAACTTTTAGTAAAATAACCATCCATGTATTGTGTTTATTTCCAATGTCTGAAGTAATTGTGGGAAAGCTTTGCTTTTTACAGATATTTTGCCTTGTAGTTCCAGAGATACCTTATGGGGTCTAACAGAAGCTTTTGTTTTCTCTTCTTCATTCTTCTTTTGAAAGCTCAGAACACCTTTTTTTTTTTTTTTTTTCCCCCTTATTTGTTTTGGGTTTTTTTGTGCGTTTTTTGTTTTGGTTTGGTTTTTGATTTCTTACTTAGAGAAATAGCACAGAAGTAAAGTCAAATTGCTAACACCTTTTTCATTAAGCACATACCTGTTTGGTGATTTTTCAAGAATGTGCACATTCCTGTTTAGAATTACTTGAATGAATTTTTCTGGAAATGAAAGGGGAATTGTTGGGACTGTTGGAAAATGTGTTAATAATAATGATGATAACAAGAAATTACTTCTCTGTCAAAACCAAAGATTTTTAATAGGGAAAGGTCAGCTTTGATTAGTTTTTCCATTGAAAATTATATATAAAAAGGGACATAATAGGTACAGAAACAGAACACTTGAATCGTCAAAAGCCAATTTTGACTTTTCGCACACTTTTCAACTTTTGAACTGAGACAGTAAGTTGTTTGAGGTTTTTTTTATCTTCACCGTTTTATTCAGATTAAAAATATATTCCCCTTCTACCTGTATTTATGAATAACTTTAAGAAAACCCTTTTCCAGTAATGTATTTAAAAAAAAAAGATATCATAAAATTATTGGAATTTGAAGTGCTTCTGAAACTCTTACCCAATACCAAAGGAAAGAAAAAAACAAAAACAAAAACAAAACAAAAACAAGCAAACCAAAACCACTCAGAATTAAAGCAAGCAAAATGGCAAATGTTTACTTAAGTAGTGTATGTATTTGTAAATTTAAAAAAAAAAAAAAAATAAAGACATTCATAAGGAACTATGAAGGAGCATTAACTGCAAATTTTAATTTTAATATGAGACTATCCCCTAAAATCAGGACAAAAATGTGTTGATTCCGGTTTAGCACCTCTAATGAACTGGGATAAAGAGACTCCTCCTGCTCTGGGTAAACAAGTCACAAAATGTTATTGTCTCTTAAATAATATTTTCCTTATTGTTCTTTTTTTACACAAGAAGAATGTCAGATATCTTTACACCAGCTAGAAATATCATTCAATATCTGAGACAAAGAAAAGCTAAGAAAATGTGAGGACTGAAGACTCTGGACTGGTGCCAGCTCTGCACACCAACAAGTAGCTCATTTTTAGCATGCTGGACAAAGTACTTCTTTCATGAAGAAGCAGTCTGTTATATCCTCCCCCGCTTTCCTAGCTGAAAATCCCCTAACACATAATTTTCACTGACTGTTCAACCCAGTCCTATGTCATGATGGATACTGAGAAACCGTAATCAACTTCTTTCATTATAACTTGTTTGCCTGCTATGTGAAGCACCATAACTTTAAAGATTATTTTTACAAATGGCTAGGATAAATGGTTAACTGGTGCCTCAGTGTTCCTCTAAATGGTAAATAGAATATAGAGGCAGTGCAAAACTCTGAAACCTCACAACTCACCCACAAATCTCAAACTAATTATGAAGTTGTGGTATTCATTGTCCCATGGAGATAAAGAGAATTTAAAAGGCTGTGACTAGAAAACTGATGAAATCAACCACTATTTTCTTTTTCTTTTTGAGTTCTGGTCATTCTTATAATTTGAACAGGAACTGCAACAAAAACTAAGAATATGATCAAACACCAACAATATTATAGTAATAATGTTGATGTTTTTCCCAAGAGCACAACAAATATTGTGGATCTATTTTATTTGACGCTGAACAAACATAAAAAGCACAGACTTTTCTCTCAGGGGCTTACAAATGAATTTTTATTTCTTTTTATTCCTGTATACTGTTACAGATATTTTTTGCACTGAGCTGCTTACTTTTTTACTTATACACCCAAAGAGAAGGAATTAGCCATGCAAATATGCACACTGATAGTAAGGATACTGTTTAGCACAAACTTTACTCACTGGAATTGAATCCAAAATAAGTAAGTTTCTTCCTTGAATAACATTTACAGAAGTAATTCTTTCTCTTCATCACTGCAAAATCTGCAGTCTAAGTGGTTATTAGGGCTACATAAACCCTATGTTTCCCTTCCTCTTAAGGTTGTAGAGAGCACAAATGGCTTGTCTGCAGTTTCTGAGCACCTGGTGTATCAAGTGAACTAAAAAAAATTCATGCCCTCTGCTCCATGGGGGAGGGTATTGCATAATAATGCAATCAGCTAATGTCAGTCATGTCCTCTCCCAGATTTGGTCAAGAAAACGTACATCTCACATATAAGCAGTATAAATATAAAAGAGAAACTTAATATTTTACTGTGTGTAGATGGGAGAACGGGGCTGAAAACAGACCTCTAACAACAGTATAAAGCCAAATGCTCAAAACCCAAGCAATATCAGATGAGAATTTCCTGTACAAATTTAATTTCAGCTCACTGACATATGCGTTATGATACAGACTGTAATTATATAACCATTTAATTTTTCTTTTTTTTTTTTTTTTGAGGCAGTTCTGGCCAAAGGACAAAGAATAGAGTATATTCACAAAATAGTTAGCTAGCTAGCTAATTATTTCAATTATTTTCTAACTTCATCATTCAGTACGTCATCCATATCTTATGCACAGGACACCATTTCAACTGTACACCAAATTCATAATTATTTGTTTCTTCTGGGCCTTTTTGGTGGTATACACATCACTGTGATATCCGAGTGGCTCACAAACATTATTTTGCATGCACAACATCCCTTTGAGGAAGGATAGTACTCTTTTACCCATCTGACATTTTGCAATGATGAAGAGAAAGAATATTCAAATGCCATTAACTCTGGATGATCCCACTTGATATGCCTACAATCCAAATTTTCAGCATATTTAGCAGATCATAACATTTTATCTGTTCAAAGAGCAGCTTGAGCAGACCTCCTCTGTATTTCACTTTTCTGTTCTGCTCTTTCTGCCCTTCTGCTCCTTTTACTCCTATTTTAACACTGTCAGCATCTCTCTGCTTCTTGGCCCCTTGCATTTGAGTTTGTCCTTTTCTCCTTCCCACCCACAATTTGCAGCTTGCTTAGTAGTAAGAAGATGGTGAACATGCTATCAAAATGATTTTTGGCTAGAGAAAAAGTAACAGTGAAGTTTTGCTGAGGTCCATGACAGCTGCCCAGCCTATGTCTATTACAGAGACACAATAGACACTGCAGTCTGGCCCTGAGGATGTGTAAACATTGACTACTTTAATACTGTACAGCAGGTGGCCATGGACAGCACCTAAGCCCCATCTGGTACCCAAGTAACCCTTGCAGTCTTCACCATTTTCTGTTCAAAGTATTGAAAAATCATGAGGGCTGTGTTGCAACCCATCAAAGGATGTTTATAAGGAGTGAGAATGAGCTATCTGGGGCATGATCTGGGTGAACTAGAGGATATGCAAGAGGCTTTGAAAATAAAACTTCCTGAAATAATGTTACAAGACTGAGCATGGTGAAATGGACCAAATGTATGGGAGTGGTCTTGGATGCTTTTGACCCCTTGAGCTGTGCCTAGGCACAATCTCAGATATCACTGGTTTGTGTGAAGCAAAACCATGTCAGGGAACATGCTAAAAATGAATGAAAACAGAATGAAAGAATGGATTCCACTACCTACATGGGATCCTAGCCCCATGGGTCTGGCTTTTTTTTATCTTTTCTTTTTTCTTTTTTTTTTTTTTTTTTAACTGTATTGGTGTACTTTTACAGTTTGATCAAGACATATGAGAAGAGAGAGCACAGAGAGCGCTCAGAGAATCATCTGACAGTTTCAAATAAATATATTCCAGCTGTATTACCAGAAAAAAAGTATCAGGTACCTTTCTGCCCATATCACCCCACTTCAGTGTATCAAATCCATTCACCAATCATTTGAGATTTTTGATTAATTGCTTATGAGATTTTTTTAGCAAGAACACAAAGACATTCTAAGAAGTAACTGAATTGTTTCTATTCAAACACTAAGAAAAATAAACAGCAAAAATAAAGCCCAGCAACTCTGATAAATTTTAAAAAGGACTTGTAGCAGAAAATGACAGGCAGCCATATCTATTCATGAAATATCAAACTTTATTTTACAGTAGATTATGCTTAAGCCTAGTTTTTGCATGATTTTGTAGAAACCAGAATAATGGCAAGTTGCACCTGTTTTGAACTGATATAAATAGTTGAATCTTTCTTAGGGTATCATTCCTGATTTGATGGTATTAAGAAGGAGCTACATTTTTTTATGCATACAAATAACAGTTGGATTTATTATTAATAATAAGTAATATGTAGAGTATTAATTAATTGCTTCAGATCAGGACTAAGAAAGTAAAACTAAAAAATTGTTTGTTTTACTGAAGAGACAACCAGCTACTAGATTCTTCCCCTTTATTTCTAGTTTAATTAGGTCATTATTTCCTTCTATGTGTATTACAACAGAGCTAGATTGACTAAAGTGTAAAAATAAGGAGTTTTAGCAAACAAAATATCAGGAGCTCAGAGGTTTATTAAAGAAAGAAAAAAGAAAAAAGGATACAATAGAGACTCTTGTACAAATAGAATGTAGTGTCACAGTTTATTAGAATGGTAAAGGCAGCCAATGTATTGATTTACTGCTTTGTTTTAAAATAGATTATAGATGCTTTTTATAGCTATGCTCAGATTTCTCTTTCTCAAGAGAGACAGAAAAACAAAGCAAACCAAACTTTTCCAGAATAATAGAGGCAGCTATATGGCAAAGGAAGAGTTGTAAAACTACAGACAGTCAAATCAAACAAGCAAGCAAGTCTTTAGTTCTTAATGTAGTCTACTGAGTAGCTTATTTATTAATTAATGAAGTAATTGCAAATGTTGACTCAGGTTTATTCTCATGTCGTGATTTGCTGGGTGAAAAGGAGTGAAAGGAAGGGACAGAAGAGAGTTCTTTAAAGCTGTGTCTACAATCTCTGCATGGTTTTGGCCATGTTCCAGATACATTACAGAAATCTCAGACCTGTTCCTTTTTCTTTTTTCTTATTTTCTCTTTCTTTTTTCTCCTTCCTTTTTCCCTTTTGCCCTTCTTTTTTCCTGTCAGCCTTTTTCTCTTTATTTCTTTTTTCATTTTTCTTTTTCCTTTTCTTTTTTCCCTTTCCCCCTCTTTTTTCCTTCTATTTCCCTTTCCCTACTTTTCCCTTTCCCTTTGTTTCCCATCATTTCCCTCCCCTGCCCTGACCTGCTATTTCGCCTCTTCCTCTTCACCTTCCTCTTCCTCTTCCCATCACTCTTGTGTGTTCCCAAGAGAACATGTGTCCAGATGCAGTTGGAATACAGTTTCATGATGCATGAACCCTTTCACCCCTGCAACCATCACACTGAACCCACACCAGCACTAAGGAACAACCCTCAAAGTCTCCAGGCATATCACCTTTTACAGCTTAGACATCTGTCACAGTGGAGAAATTCTAACTGAGAAAAGTTTTTATGAAGATGAATTCCATTTTGTCGGTATCAGGAGTCTCTAGATTAATGAATTAATGAAAATTTAGATAGACCAATGCATTCATAAATTACTTATTTCACTGTGGACTTTATGAATATTTAGGATTTCTAACAGCCCCAAATATTAATTATGGATTATCTTTCACCTTCCAGTTTTTCCAATATATATCACTAATTGTGTAGCAGGTAAACTGAGATGCCTTCAATAGCACTGGGTAAGTGGAGATTATTTGAAATTGACACATATGGATGGAATTACATAATTATAATGCTGAGTATGTAAATGTAGAAGTCATGGATTTCACTTTGGAATTAAAGATGTTTAAAATTTGGTAATAGAAAATTAGTCTTATTAATTTTAGGTCTTTCTTGAACTGCCTAATTCTCGATGAAATTTCAAGGATGTTTGGAGACAGATATAGGACATGTCTGAAATTGTTGTGATATTGTGTATATTGAAATTAGCTACATAGCCCCATTTTCAAGGAGTCAGGTACCATTCAACATTTCTAAATCAATTTCAAATTGGAGAAAGGAAACCCATTGGAAAAAAATAAACCTTCATAAAATATGCAGAGAAGAAAATCGACATAAAAGGCTGACAGAAGCACAATCGTTCTCTTCAGAAGACTGGAAATGTAAATAAAGGCATCATTCTTCCCAACACAAATTATACTCATGAAATATGGATGTTAGCAATATCACACAGTGGAACATATTATCATGAAGATCAATACACATTCCTTAGATGATTTTCAAAGGTCATTGAAATGAAATAAATATCTGTATATCTGCACTTCATCACATGGTACATCCATGTTTATGCTATTTGCTGTATATTTTCTAATAAATATAAATTACAGGACTGACAAAGTTAAAAAAAAAAAAAAAAACAGCCAACAACCTAAACCAGTATGCGTTACATATGATTTCAGGAACTTTGGCAAAAAGACCATTTTTAATCTTTTTCTGTGGATTTCAAAAGATTGATTTTTTTCCCTTTTAGGGTGGCAAAGTTTATGGAAATTTGTCTAAGTGCCATTGCTGGTACATTCTGGTAATTGTTCTGACTCAGCAAACAGGGCATTCATTCTTATATGCAAAGGGACTAAGTATTTCCTGGATATGCATATTTCATTTGAATTTAATAATATCAGCCCTTTATACATTAACCCCTTTGCACAGATCTACTAATTATGCAGATTATTTTAAAGCTATGTTGGCAGGATATAGAGGACTTCTCATTAACACATTTTCAGAACCCTGTAAAAATACTATCAAATAGAAAAAAAGGACTTATGAGACCACAAAAAGTATTTAACTACTGGGAAAAAAAAGTGTTTCAGAAGAGTTATAATGCAAAGTACTTTTAGAAAAGAAAAAAAAGAGAATAAATGTTAAATGTTTCTCTATTTTCATTCATGGCCAGACTTGGTATATTTCACTTTATTTAGCATATTTACCATTTGACATGTTTATTTATTTGTCATGTTTTAAGTTACTTAATTTCAGAATCACTGCTATCAATATTTACTTTCTGTGAGAATTTATGGATAATTTGTAATTCCTGAAAATCAGTTTTTAAATTAAGTAAGAGTCCAATTTGGATTTTGGAAGAATAATTTTCTTTGATATAATGCCAACAGGCATTGCTTTAACAGACTTCATGTTAATCAGAAAGCCTGATTTTATTTTAGTAAGAGAGAAAAAAACACCCCAATGATTGATGGGTTTTCTTTGTGTTATACTTGGTTTCTACTTGGGTGAGAGGCTTATTGGCCCAGTTCACAAAGAAAAATTTGTGATCTGGAAATCAGCTAATAATGTTAGCAAACAGAAGGTAAAATGATGGTAAAGATTTGCAGGCCAAAGCATACTCTTCATCTTCTTCCACTATATTTTGCTGAATCTGCAGGTATGGATGTTAATTTGTTTGTTTCCTTTTGTCATTGAACACATTGCATTGCACTAAATGTATAAATCATTGTCCATTATTTGAGAAGGCTAGATACATTTTTCAATTCTAAACTTACTTAAATAGATGTTGTTGGAGTTCATGCTCTCCAATTCAACTATTCTGTGTTTTGTTCCCCCTTGTCCTGATCAATAGACCTTTCCACTTAATACGTTATATTAATTGCATATTCTTTTTGACCATACTTCAAAGTGTGTATTAATATTTCCTAATCTCTCCATACTAAATCTGTGACATAATCTCCATTTTTTTTAATTCATTTTTGCATGTCTTCTTAGAAGTCAGTATTTTTTCCATCTCATTTTGTATAATATGCTTGGTAGAACCCTGTAAGTCTATACTGAAATGCTGGTTCATTTTATGTCTCTGGGAATGAACAAAGACATAATCAACAGCAAACACAGATTTGACATTAATTTGGGTACAGCCTTGGCAGAATTAAATTGCAAGCCATTTTTCTGAAACATATTTTGCATTGTATGTACTGGAAAATTTCAACAGGCTACCCACAGCCTTTGAAGCTAACCAAAAGCCTTTTTTTCTGGGAGGACTATCTTAAAAGTGGCATCAACTATTGAAACCAATAGAAGAACAAAAACACCATTTTCATTTTTTTGGTGTTCATATCACTTTTATATTTGATTTACACCCCTATTATTAGGAAACTCCAGATGAGAGGTTAAAAAGTGTTGGAATCTGTTCAGGAAAAATAATGGAGGCCCTAATCCAAGCTGTGAGGACTGCAAAGGCAGTTTTTAAGTCCATGTTAGCAATTACCACTTGCCTTGAGTGAAGGTTCACATTGACACAGAAGGACACTCTACATTGTATGCTGAGAGCCTTAGAGGACATAAATGGGAGTGTATTTCACTGAAAGAGAATTATAAGAGTTATGTTTGTCTAATTCACAGAACAGACACGGACCATGTAAACTATTTGCCCAGTCATAATTACGTGACACAGCTCTGTGCCAAGAACTTAAGAATAGTAAATGAAAAAAAATAATTATTTTTAACATATAACTATATTTTTAATAAAGGATTTTTTTCCAGGATTTGAGAAGGGGTAACATAGAGAAAACCATTAATTTTCAAGGATTGTTCCTGTTCTTTAGACTGACCTCAATATCCTACCTGAATATGTAGATATTAAAGTGAGTGCAGTGATAGTCTAAGGAATCAGCTTTGAGCTCTTTCATTTCTTCTTGGTGTGTGGTATCCTCATGTGACAGGTATGTTGCCTTTAGCTCCCAAGAGTAGAATCTGGACATTCACTCACCCACCCAAATTATACCTGCTTGAGAAGCAGCTGTGACTCTGTGGCAGTTCAATCCATCTCTCTTCCAATTCTTTCCTTTGGATCTTGCGAACAGAGTGAAAATTCAGTGAAATAAACAACCTCTTAAAAACAGAATATTGCTCCATAACTGCAGAAGAAACCAAACATAAGAAAAGATATTTTAGCAGAACATCCAAAGCACCTAGACTCCTGCAGGCTTTATACTTCAGAGTTCAAAGATCTCATATCCAGAACAAGCCTTTCAGTCACTTTTCCCATTGTGGTGATTCACTCCGAGGTTGAGGACTGAACGGCCCCCAGAATCCAAAAGTCTTCATTTTAGTAGCCCTGTTTGACTTCTCATCTCTTTTCTGCTACTCCATGGAAGCTGAAGTACGCATGATTATTAGACTGACACTGCTATTATTCTTCTGAGCATGTGTAAAAGATTCCTTATTTTCTTCTTTCTTGTGTACATACAAGACACACCTACGGCTTCTTCAAATAATTTCAGTCTGGAGTGCACCAAGAGGCTCTAACTGACTTGAGCAGTCTATAACCATCTTTCTCTATATGTCTTTGCTCCTCTCGGGGGTTTGGCTACCTGTATTGAAGACCAGCTCTGATAAGGTATGACTGTGTCACCTTGTATCAGACTTCTATAAATATAGCTAAGTTGCAAGGAAGGTCAGTGAGAAATGGAAACTGATACATTGTGGAAGAGCTGTCAGATGCCTTCCCTGGGCCTCCATCCATGCACACTGTTCTTATTGGCCTGGGAGCCATATTTGGGCTCAGTCCTTGCCTGAGCTATGTGACAGGTATGCTGTTCTGTGCTCTGTTTCTTGTTAACCCTAAACTTGCTTTGCTGACTTGACTTCCTGGCTTGGCCTGTCTCATCAGTGAAGACTTGCCTAGCAAGTCATTGACCTCAGTCATTATCCCCAGCCCAGTCCTGCTCTCCTAGTAGGGTACTGTGGGACTGCGCCTCTCAGTGAGCTGGTGCTTCCTACCCTTGGCTCCCCTGCCTTTAATAGCAGCCCAGCCTTACTACTCCCTGCAGGCAATACCCAGAAAAACTTCTCTAAGGTTTCCTCAAAGAGCTAAAACTGTTAATATGCAATGTCTATGAATAATAAACTGGAATTCAATCAAACTATATTGTCTAATTAGCTAAAGTCCAAACCTATTTAATCATCTTTTTGGAAACACTTGATGACCACCGATATAATGTGGTTTAATGAAAACCACAATGATTTTTAGAGTATCCTTAGTTTGATCATACAGACATCTTTTTGCTACCAGGTAAATTAATTCTGCATTGCTAAGTTTTAGAAGCCTGACACTTCCAGACAGAAGAGTTGACTCTTTATGATTTTTTTGGTAAGAGTACAGCCATTATCTGCTGACAAAATAAAAGTCTGTTTGTGCAGGTAAGACATCAAGGACTTTTATATCCATAAAGGAATGCACCTTTCCATAGTGAAAATAATCTAGAATGCTACATATATGCTTATATATTCTACCTACTTGTTTTGTAGTGTTTTTTGATAACTACCTTTCAGTTCATGAGAGTGGAGTATCCTATCCACTTGCATATGTTTTCTGATTATTTAGGTTGTGATAATTGTATAGGTAAAAATCTCTCTTTTCTTTAGAATCATGGATTTATAGAACAATTCAGGTAGGGGGATACCTCAGGAAGTCTTTAGTCCCTTTAGCCAACCCACACCACTGTTCGACTCAACTCATGGGGAAAAAGGTTTTAATTATATCCAGTCTGAATTTCAGTTCTTTCAAGTTATGTCCATTGTCCCTTGTGAGGCTGCCATGTACTGCTGTGAAAAGCCTGGCTCTACTGCCCTGTAGATGCCATGGAGCTGCTGTTAGGTCAGTCTGCAGCCTTCTCTTCTCTTATTTTTCACTTATATTTTCTTTCTTTTAATATTTTTAAAAAATAATTTCCAGAGTTGATATGTGATATGTAGGACTTTTCTAAGTGCTGTTCTGTAAATCACATGCAGCATTAAGAACACATCATTACAAATTCAAACTCAAAGACAAATTAAATCTTGCTATTGGTGAACTCTAGGACCAAAGTAACTTTAGAGACTCACTTATATGTACAATATCTTCAGTAATACAGAGCAAAGAATAGCTGAAGATGCTGTTGATGAAGGGAAAGACAGCACAAACAAATTCTCTTTCTCTTTTGGTGGTCAGTATATCTTAATTTAAAAATATCTTCCAGCTATTCGAAGTTATTTTGAAAGACTAGCCTAAAAAAAAGCCAAAGTAGAAGCATTATATTAATACAAAGGTTACCTTTACATTTTTCTTCCTATGAGAATGAAGGAAATGTACATATGCTCATGTATATTTTTGCATTACATGAGTATTATACTTCTTAAATATTGCAAGAAGCAGAATCCAGATCTTTTACTTCTTATATGAGTGCATTCCCAATTAGGAATAGGGATGAGTTTCATCTTTCTTCCGTCCTTCCATTGTTTTCCATGTGCTACCAGTATCTACTTCCAGTGGTAAATGTTATTTCTTAAATGTCCTCTAGGCATGTCCTGCAAAAATATGACAGCCATTTCCTTTGCTTTCCTGTATCCAAAGTGCTATCTTCAAATCTTTGTTAAAACAATGGCCTTAGTGTATATATGAGATTTATTTTAATTTCTTGTGCTTGCCTGTAAGAAGCAAAATAGAATCTTGATGAGCTGTTTGGTTAAGCCCAGGGAAGAAAGTCATCTTCATTTGATCTTGCACATGGACAGAATATATTACTTTGAAAAAAAACCACCACACAGTTTGCATATTTTGTATCCTGACTTCCTATTTTACTTTTCTATATCTAAGACTGCATTATTCAGTTAGTGAAAAATACATTGTATTCAATAGTAAAACCTGAGAGAAGAAAACAGTAATTTTCTAATATTAGGAAAAACTAAACAGTCTTTAGAAAAGTTTTTCAGTACTTCATAAGTTAAAGAACACTTTCTCATCTTTATGCAAACTGTTTAGTATCTGTATGATTCAGGAAATGATCTCCTTTGTTGCTAAAGTTAAAGGCAGGTTATGGTTAATCAACTGTGATTGCAAGATCATAGCAAAAGTTTTGGCAGTTTGGCTGTAGGCATTTTCATGTAAAATTATTATTCCTGATCTAAACTCTTAATTTAATAAGCATTGCTAACAAATGGAAGATCTGTAGCTCATTAAGAGCTATTTTACTTGCTACAGAAAAAGGGCACTACACCAAACTGAACTGAGAAATTTCTTCAAAGTGTGAGCAGAACTTAACTTCAAGGACACCTTTTCTTTTCTTTTTTTGTTGTGTTTCTTTTTTTATTTTTATTTTAATTTTTAGTTTGCCTAAAGTTGCAGTCATCACTAATAAAATGATCTCAAAATCATTTGATCTATGAAGTTGCACCAGACAGGTTGTTCTTATTTCTACTCTCTTATTTTTTGTTTTGGAACATTTGGCATGACTAAACAGAGTGATTGGTTGATACATGGTTAACAGGATTACAGAGAGGAAGGGAGCTGAAAATAATGCCTGCATGCTAATATTTTCTTAAGATGACTTATATCCAGTCTCTCAGCACACCCTGCATAGACACAAGATCAATGTTTTAATAATAATGATTAATAATTCATGATGAAGTAATGCATGATGGGAAGAATCCATTTCTTGATACCTAATGGCTGGCTGCAATATTTCAGGGCCTGAGACAGACTCACAAATATAGCAGCCCCCTACAGATAATTATTGCTCTTCTACAGCATTAAGAATACATTGCAGAGAACAAATAATAGATTTTAATATTTAGATAAAGTAAAAGTTTAATTGAACATTCTCAGGTTTATTATGTTCTGTTTAAAACAGCTTTTTACTCCTACCTTGCAAAGAACCATACAAGCAGCACTGAATTTACAAAGTTCTATTAAATTAATAATAAGAAACATATAGTAATAATAGTTCTACTCTGAAACTAGATTTAACTGACTTTTTTTCTTCAATAGAAGAATCTTTCATGCAAGTAAAGGAAGAGGTATCACATTGACTGCGTGGGTGTTCACCATGTGGAACTCGGATTCTTACTAGACAGAACCCCAAATGAGAGAAATCTCCAAGGTTTCTACTGGCATCTTTACATACCTGCAGTGCTTTCCCTTTTTGGCTTGTGTTGACAGCTTCACAGATCTGTTTTCTCTGGAGTGCCCTTTTTATTTTTTTACAAGTTTTTAACTCCAACTTTTAGAATCTCATTTTTAAAGCTTAAGATTTAACTATCTGAAAGTAATTTGCTTATTATTAAATAGGCCATATGACAAATCTACACATATTGCCCTGCCTTCTACAGCTTTGGTTACTCTGATTTCTGGGCCATTAATCTTTTCACTACCTCATTCCATAGCTATTACCTAATAAAATGAAAAATTAGAAAGGAATACTGAAGAACAATGAATGGAAAAAGCAGAAACAGGATTAAACTCATGTAAGTTTAGCTACTTAAATATTGTGAGTGTGATTACACTAATCAAGCTTTAGATGACTACAAAACAGATGTCTGGAGATGACAATCACAGTAGGCTAACTTCCTTTACAGACAAGAAAAAAGAAAAAGGCACTTTCAGGCTATGGTTCATTTAGCTTGGTTTAGATATTTACTTTAGAATAAGAAGAATCATGGCCTTGACTCCACTAACTATATTGACTGTACAGGTAGGCAATGATGAAGACCTCAGACATAGACTTAGATATCAAAACCCACACAGTGGAATTTATATTCTCATTTTTAACCTGCAGGAAAGATGAAAAAAAGAAAATACTAAAATATATTTCCATCTGCCCTGTCCTATTAAAAATATTTCTCCAAATAAGAGAATTATATTCTCTTTATATATACAAAAATATATGCAAGAATATAATAATGGTCATCCAAAAATTAGCTTTGCAATAAGAAATTTAAAGTTATAGGTCTTCCCTTGTTAATCTTCCAATGGCACAAACTGGCTGTCAATATAAGAGAATTGAGATAATGACATGATGAGTCAGAAGTAACAGAGATCTGTCTAATAGAACACTGAATATGTTTTTAATCTTACCTCTCTGTTTTATTAGTACTCTGTGGTTTTTCTTCCCACTGGCAATTCATAGCTTGGCAGACTCACTTTCAGATGCAAAGGAACTCTTTGAACATCTGCATGACATCATAAGGGTGGTATTATGTCATGATGTTTATGTGATAATCATTAAAGTGCTCATCAACTAGATGGGGCATAATTTTTTCTAATCTTATTTTCACAGCTTTTTTCTGTGGAGGAGAGTTGAGGGGTAGTGGCAGGATAGAGGTGTGGGGAAGAGGCAGATTAGGAGAAGAGAATGAAGGCATATATATGTATATGTGTGTTTGACTCAGAAGCCTCATATTGAAGAGTTCAGCTAGAGGGTTAGGATGAATTCCCTGTTTGTGGAATTATTACAGTGCTTCCTCATTAAATATAAAAACATTCCTTTGATCAGGGCCTGTAACTTCATCTCCCAATGACAGATCTAACTACAAGGTTGTAGAATCTTGCTTCTTCCTTACTGCTGATTTAAAATCAAGACATCAGCTCAAGATCTAAATGATCTTGAGACAGATTAATTGTATCCTAAGCCAACATACTGCTTCACAGGATATGGACAACATTTAGTGCATTATCTTGACTCCAGCTGAACTGAAGCCAGAATTATGTCCCTGATATTTTTAATACTGCAACAGTAGGCACTAACACTGCATCCAAACTGTACTGAGGTGTAGCAGGGGGAGCTCTGAAAGCTTGGTTCTCCAGTCCTCAAACTAAGACACTTACTGGACCCTGTTGACACTCATTTCCTGACTCTATCGGTCACCTAAATTACTTTCTCAATACGCACTTTCAGTACAGTTGGTCTTTAAGGGTCACAACACAGGTATATTTTTAAGTATCTCATAATTGTTCATTTGATATGATGATTAAAGTATTTCAAAGGTAGCGACATGGTTGAACCGAAGTGTCTAAGACAAAAAATATTCCATAGCATTTTCAATGTTTAAAGAAATGGTTTCACAGTATCATAGGGTTTTTTGCCTATTTATGCCTTCAGAGAAAAGAAGAATTTTCTGAATATTTCATCAAAATTTGCATGACTAAAGAAAAGATCTAATATGATATGATCTCTGCATATTTATATAGTAACAGAGTTTGTGTAATAATTGTTATTATAGTTACTAATAGTTATTATAATAATTACTATAACAAAAGGAAGAGCATTTTGAT
Source organism: Morus bassanus (assembly GCA_031468815.1). Taxonomy (NCBI): domain Eukaryota; kingdom Metazoa; phylum Chordata; class Aves; order Suliformes; family Sulidae; genus Morus; species Morus bassanus. The sequence goes on along the minus strand of CM062568.1, from coordinate 51,231,311 downwards.
TTTAATTTTGCTTTAAAGACCTCTCTCTTCCACAAGAACTCTTTTTGTTTAATTTAAGAAGAAAATATTCACAAGTTTAAAAAAATAAGACAGTATAATGTGCTATATTGTCTCACACATAGGCATGCAGGATATTTTATAGAGATTGCACAGTTCTTTGCAAATGGAAAGAGACCACCTCTTTAACAAAGACAAGCCGGAAGATCTAGGCTGAATTTTAGCTGTCTGGTCTGAGGAATATATAGCAGACCATCATACACACTCTGTTCTTTGCTGCTTCAGCACATAATGCCTATTTACATTTACAGCATTTGTTTTTCAGTCTGAATCTAATGTAACTGTTAAGGAGGAAGAGGGAAAGGAGGGAAGCAGTACAAAATGGAGCACATTACCAATAACCTGATAGAATATGGCTGGATGCCCTGGAAATGACATCGTTGTGATTGCAAGGATGTGTGCAGGATATGCACAACTCTCAAGGGTCTTAGAGGGGATCTAATACAAAGCTTGTACTACAATGGCTGAAAAAGATTCTGCAGGTTCTGTGAGTGGAGTTTCATAGTGTGTTTTCTATCCAGACATCTAACATTAAAGGAATGGTCCTATGTCCTTTAAATAACCATCTTTCGGGGCAAAAAACCTAGCCCCTCTTTGTTGATTTAGTATTAACAGTTTCTAAGGAAAAGAAAAAAAAAAAACATAAAATCACCACTTCTACTGCATTATGACTCAGATTCTCCAGCAGGTAGTGCAGGAGCAGTCTGTCATAGCTTCTTACAGTCTGATGAACAAAGCAAAGGTACTGCTTTGTACAGGAACCCTAGAACACAATTCATGCTGTAGAGTTATATAACTGTTACGATGCTTTCTTACATAAAAATGCAAGTCAGTTAAAAAGTGTTGACAACGTACACAAAAAAAAAAGATGAAAAGAAAATTAACAGCATGTTTAAAGTTGGAAAGTTTTAGTCTTACAGTGGCTAAAATATCAATCATTAACTTGCCTTCAGCCAGCTTTATGAAATACTCACAGAACAGAGCATTATGGCTCACTTTAAGTTAACTTTATAACCAGCTAGGAACAAATACTTCAAACCTGCCCATAAAATCTTAATGGAAATCAGCCACTGGGGAAAAAAAGATAAGATATATGAAAACAGGTCGAAGACAGAATTACACATAAAAAAGAAACTGGATGGAGAGGCATTTTCATAAGGGAAGAGTGTGAAGCAAATACTTTTGGGAACTTCGGTAGTAAAGCATTTTGTCACCTTTAATGAAATACAAAAACTACCCGAGGCACATACTGGAAAATAGTATCATCTCTTTTACCATTTGCCACAACTGAACTATTAAACAAAGTCAAGACAATACAATAGTAACCAAATACCAGTTTATATCCATCATTCATGAATATTTCATCGATCTGCTTGAAATTTCCTGGTGAAGGACTTTGAGTCCAAGATTGATTTATGATTATCTTGATGGTCAGACAAAAAAAAAAGGTGTCAGTCTCTCTGGAATTTACTTAAATTCATAGATAAATATGGCTAGAATGAATAAGTTAACCCGGTAATCTGAAAACTTGTGCTTCTGATCAGTCGTCCCAAACTGGAATATTAGAAGGAAAAGACTAAAAAAGATGTAACAAAATTGTCTCTTCAGTGCAGTTCTTCTCAGCACTCGAGAGGAAGATTATAAGTAATTTATTTTAATTTACTGGGAATAGAGTATAATCTAGAAAGCAATTCTTAGTGAGTCTCTTGGCTCACATTAAATGTGGAACAAATGTTATTTTAAACATAATCTGTAATGTTTAATTGCAAGTCCCTGTTCTGCCAGATATTTAACCTTTTTTATAATTATTAGTATTGTTCCTGAGAGGTCTATACAACCTGCAATCTCTTCATTGCTCCATTACCTAAAAGGAAATGAGTGAAACAATTTCTGATTATTTCCTGTAAAAAGTTATGAAATATTTTACAAGAATATTATGAAGCAAATGGGGAATACTACCTAATAATTCAGATACATTTGAAAAAAGGATTTGTTCAAGAAAAGGAACCTGTAAGAAATTCTGTTTTGATAGCGTGTCATAATAACATCAGCTAAATCACGTTCTCTTTCTTTCTTTTTCTTTCTCTCTCTCTTTCTCAATAGTATTTTATTTTCCATTAATTTAAAAGGACAAAATTGTATTATAATATTAATTTTAAGTATTTGTAATCTGGTAGTATCCTCAGGCAGATTCATCTGTAGGTCCTATTATCTTCTATTTAAATCATGTATCTTGAAAAATACTGATCCAACATTTAATTTATACACATAAAAAAAATTAATTGAGTCAAGAAATATCCTAATAAGTCTCAGCTTTGTGAGTGTGGGACCAAAGAATGTCTTACTGACTTCTACTTAAAGGAATCATTCATATCTTCAAGAGATTCCATAGCATCAATTTTGAGATGACTAGCTAAATATTCAGGGTTCCCGACTGTCAAATTCAGTTGTGGGTATCAACACCTTTTCTTTAAAGTGATGATACTAAAAATACTGAAAGGGCTCTGAACTGCTGATGTTACATTTTATTGGTAGATAAACTACAACATGATGACTTCTGCAGAACAGAAGCTCAGATCAGCTGTGTCAGATCAAATCAAAATGAAAGCAGTATTAGAAGTCCTCATTGCTCACTATTTCACATTAAGGACAGGTCCTTCACTTCACTTTTGCTTTCACTACAGCAATGTTTAGTGGCTTGCTGAGTTGTGAATAATTCTATGCAGTGTCCTGGGAACGCCTGGAAACTCTCTGTGTATTACCTCTGCATCTTTATAGTGGGTCTCCTTCCTGTTCTTGGGAACACGCACTTGTATACAGACTTGGGAGTCCTTCTGTTCTGTCTCCCTTGCTCAGGAGAGGATTACTGCTCCCTTCGCTCCAAAAGACTGTGCATTGATCCAGTATGCGACAGCCAGCAGTGAGCAAGTAGGTGGCCTTTATCCCTCCTGCTGAGCTGCACCTTTCAACAAAATACAACATATGGTAAAAGAGGAAACACAACAAACAAAAGATATGTTATTTGTCAACTTTAATATGAGATAATTTGTATGTATATCAAGCTGTTTCAGAGTCTGCATTGAATTTGTCACCAGTGGAAATGTCTTCTGCCTCCTGATAACACCATCTCTCTCCTCAAACTTGAAACTGAGCATTATAAACGCCGTTTACAGAGAACTGATTAATGTGCTTGCTTTACAGCTATTCTTAATGAAACATAAAACCCCATCATAACAGGATATGAAGTTAGAATAGATTATTATTTTAAGCTTTGTAGCTTGGAAAAACAAATATTCTTAAAATTAACTTTTAAAAAGCTCCATCTTTTTAAAATATAGAAAGGTCACTTCTTGTGTTTCCTCGAGGAAATGAAAGCCTGATCAGAGATTACAGTGAATTACAAATAAACTTGAATTGCACTTTCACTTAAATGAGATGTTACACTTGCAAGTCTATTTTACCAAGGTATTGTCAGGGCCCTGGAGGCACCATGAGGCCTGGCTGTCCCTACTCAATCCTCGAGGTCTCCCGCCACCCTGCCCACAGCCCAGCACCCCACGTCAGTCCCCCGGGGCTGTCAGCCCCTGCCCCAGTAATGCTGCAGCAGGGCCTGTCTACAGCTCCCCACAGCCCTGCCATGCCCAGCCATGGGCCCTGCTGAGCCAGGCCCACCTGCAGGTGCATGTCCCAGCCCAAGCTCAGCCAATCCCCATCCCCAGGGAGGTGTCCAATGCCCGGGGCTGGGGCTGCCCCCGTGCCCCCCGGCTGCCCTGCCCCTGGCTGGGGTGGTGGGACAGGCCCTGACTGCCAGGTCCTGCCCTGACGGGCCCAGGGGAGGCCCTGACACCTGCCCCAGCACCAGGGAGCCACTGGTCCTCGCAGTGCCTTGGCACTGGTAATGTGCTTGGGACACCATTCAGACAACACAAAATAAGTCATAGCTCCTTTTGAGCCAAACAAGTTATAGTAACTTAGAATCATAGAATCACAGAAGTGTTTAGGTTGGAAAAGACCTGTAAGATCATCAAGTCCAATGGTCAACGTAACACTGCCAAGCCCACCACTAAACTATGTCCTGAAACACCTCATCCACACATCTTTTAAATACCTCCATGGATCATATATCCTATCACAAGTTACTTGGGAGAAGAGACCAACACCCACCTCACTACAATCTCCTTTCAGGTAGTTGTAGAGAGCAATAAGGTCTCCCCTCAGCCTCCTCTTCTCCAGGTTAAACAATCCCAGTTCCCTCAACCGCTCCTCATAAGACTTGTTTTCCAGACACTTCACCAGCTTCGTCACCTTTCTCTGGACATACTCCAGCATCTCAATGTCCTTCTTGTAGTGAGGGGACCAAAACTGAACACGGTATTCAAGGTTGTTCTCTTTATGGGTCATTCTCCTGGACATTGTGCCACTTGAAAACTTCATCTCTAAAAACTTTACTGGCAGTGACTACCTTTCTTCCAGGTATACTGATTAGTGCTGAGTCAAGAATAAGTCTTTTTGTCACCCCACCAGAAACTTCCACAGTTTGCTGCAGTATTTCAGCAAAAATTACTTCCTGAGATATACTAGATACTCACACTTTTTGATGAAATATATGTTCTACCGCAAGGTGAGGTTGAGGATCTCCATTTCTGACTGTGTGGTTACAAGGTGCCATAACCTATTACGCTTCTCTTCTTCAGGAAATGTAAATAAATACACTAAACATGCCTGTAATGATAATTCCCCCAAACTAATGTTTTAGGGCATCAGGATTAGGCATCAGTACTAGCAGAAGAGAAATTTATGAGACAATGACAATAACCTTCCACACTTTAGGATAAGACTATATTTTCAATTAGCTTCTAGACTGAAGTTGGCAATACTTTCTTCACTTAAGAATGCGTGAATTAAATGTGACTAAAAATAGAATAACATAAAAATGAGATTAGAGCAATAAAAAGTAATAAAATTTTAAATCCGTTCTTCTATGAGGGGAGGACTGTACTACCCATGAACTACAATATTGTTTATTATTTGTCACTAGTACTTGGAGAATATACGAGATGGTTCAACCATACATTTGAAAATTGCATAGGAATTGAAACATCATATAGATGTTTGTTCAGTAGATACTAATATCATTATACCAGCTTTCTAGCCTGTCTTTTCTGAAATTGCTGCTATATAGCACCCAGGTTTGGAAAACATATTTCTGGGGGTAAAACTATTGTCACATATATTTGGTGTATTAGACATTCAGTAGTCTGCTGTGATCAGGGTTTTGGTACTCCTCAAAAATTCCTCAAGACCAGTCAGAAAAAACATATTTTTCACATCAGATCAGAACTGCTGTGACTGCAAATCTCATTCAGGTGCAATATAAATCTAGTTTTTATAGAACTATCATCTTCAGAATGGTACTTTTCTATGAAAAATAAAACTTTTTTCCAGAATTCATGGTGGAAACATTTCCTAAAGCTCCAGAGTTCCAGTAATTCCTTCAGTAATGTGGAACAATTGCATTCTTGTCCCCTAAAGACAAAAAATAGGTCACTATTTGCACAAATTAACAACTTTTTAAATAAGAAGCACATGGTCTTGTCTAAACATTCCAGACAACCAATTATGATCAATAACTGCATTTTGCTGCTTGCTTGAAAACAGAGATATTTGTGACCATTTTAAACACTTAACATTCATATATATGGTTCATAAATATGAGGCTGACATGTCTCATTATAGTCTGTAGCCTGACAGCAAAGTGTCTGCCTGGGCTTTGGTTGCAAAATATCTTTCTGAGAAAGGATTACATCTTCAGCGAGTACCTTTATGACTGGATTACTGCAGAAAAAAACCCTGCTTTTTTCTTTGCTAGGTATTTGTAATTAAAAAATAAACAAAAATACAAACAAACAAAAAAGAGCTGGTCCTAAGGAGATAAAGGCATATAATTTTAATCCTGATTCCGATACTTACTTTAGAAATGGGAAAAGCTCAAACATAGTCCTAACAGCTCTGCTAGGAGCTGTTCATCATGTAGCATTTCTGGCTGACTTTTCTCAAGCATTCATCAACCATGTAGAGAGTTAGTTCAGGTGGTCAGGATTAACCAAGGTGAAACTAAAGGCTTAATTTTGAGATATTAGCAGACTGTGCTTTTCATAGTATCACAGAATGGTTGAGGTTGGAAGGGACCTCTGGAGGTCACCTGGTCCAACATCCTTGTTCAAGCTGGGTCACCTAAAGCAGGTTGTTCAGGAACATGTCTAGATGGCTTTTGAATATCTCCAAGGATGCAGACTTCACAACATCTCTGGGCAACCTGTGCCAGTGCTTGGTCACCCTCACAGTAAAAAAGTGTTTCCTGATATTCAGATGGAACCTCCTGTGTTTCTGTTTGTGCCTGTTGCCTCTGGTCCTGTCATTGGGCACCAGTGAAAAGAGCCTGGCTCCATCTTCTCATCCGAGGTCCCTCTGGATAACAGCATGACCCTCTGGTGTATCAGCCACATCTCCCAGTTTTCTGTCATCAGCAAACTTGCTGAGTGTATACTCTGCCCATCTTCCAGTTCATTAATGAGGATGTTGAACAGGATTGGAGCTAATGTTGATCACCACTGCATAGAACCATTCCTTCTGTTGCTCCATTGTTTGTAGAAGTACTCAAAAACATCTTTAACAGAAGTGGAAAAAAAGCTGTTCAATTTTCTGGGCAACTTTATGCAGCATGTCTAGGGTGTTAACCAGAAAGTGAAAGTAAGACACACACACACATATATATGTAAAATATGTATATATCTTTAAATACAGTGAGATCTATAACACAGTGTTTAACATTCTATGTTGGCCACAGTAGTATGCAGACCTGTAGGCATTCCTTTGTTCTGTGTTCTCTCTGTTTAGGCGCCAATCTGTGGCGACTCCCTTCTCCCATCCACTGTGCAAAATATGTTGTTGCCTAAGGGATTCCAGAATCTCTCAGAAGAGCCAAATGTATAAACATGAGGAACTTAGGATTCCTAAGTTCTCAGACTGAAAAGAGTCTTGATTATGAGGGAAGAATCAAATTCTCTTATATTATTTGTTCTATTCCCAGTGAATGTATACTAAATAGTAATATGATGTTGTGCCTTATGATCTCTATAAATTATAAATTACAATGCTGAGCATAGCTTTTGTGAAAATTAATATACAACCTGTGTTGGCAGCATAATGTCAATTAAAAATGGTAATTGTATAAATCTGAGTTATAGGGTTCAGGTTATAAGTAATTTGAGTTATAAATAAAAACCAGTATTAAGTGATGATAAAAAAAATATTTTTAGTTGCTAAGATTTGATCCTGTTTCTTTCATGTTGTCTCATTTTCTACTTAGTATATATACTTTTTTCCTGTTTTCTTCTCTGAAGTAAAGTAAAATTTGAAGTTTCTGTACTATTTTTCTGAAGCAGTTAATGAATTCCTAATACTCACTACAATGGATACTGTGAAACATGCTTGGTATAATGTTACTGGAAAGTTTGGTACATGGATTGTATCTCTCACTTCCATCAAATCAGTGAAGTAATGCGTAATATAACAATTATTAATAATATGGCAATTCAAGCCTTATGCTCTGTCATCCTGCCATCTCATAAAATCTGTTGACATTTCCATGTGGCACACAGGTTCCCATGCATGCTAAGAAGCATGCTGGCTTGTATAATACATTCTACACTACACCTGATCTTGGCTGCAATTCAGAGAGGTACTGAGTGATCTCTGTTTCCACTGGAGATAAATCTGTCAGTCTTGTCTGGCTCTGCTCAATTCACTGGCGCTGCACGGGGTTCAAATGAAAGCTATTGGAATCTTTCACATGCTAAACTTATAGAGCCAGTGAGTTGTTTAGGTACCTTTTCTTTCTAAATAGATTACAATCACTGGTCCCACATTGCTGGAAGATGGCTAAGTTAATAGACTACAAAAAAATTGTTGTTGGGTTATTTGATGCCTTTCCTGTGAAGTATGATTTACTGGGGGGAATGGAATGTAAAGCCATGCAATAACAGGGAAAATAACCAGAAATACCTTGGTGATCTGTGTCTGACACAGGGTTATCTGCATTTTTAATTAAGAGTTGCCAGGCAAAAAAAGAAATTTGAGAGCATGGTTTTGTCCACCACCATACTAGTGGTGATCATACCAGTTTGATACATATAGATATAGATATATAGATATAGATATAGATATAGATATAGATATAGATATAGATATACATCCAATGCATTGTCATGTCAACAGTGTGGTTTTAAATAGTTTTGGTTTTTTATTAATTTCTGCATACATTTCATCATCTTCTGATGAATCATCATTACACCTCCCTTCTTTTCACCATTTTCTTCACATATGTTAGTGAGCATACTATCACATTTCTCAATAGAAATTATGCTAGAGATGATGTCTGGTGGTGAAACAGAAGATTATTCTGATAGTGGGTTTTTCTTCATTAGAACATGGTAATTGCTGTTACATTGTCTAACTTCTGCATTTTCATCCATCATGAGAATTAGATTTCTTTTTCCCTTTCTTAATACATTTCTGTCTTAATAGTATATCTACTATTTGAACAAACTAATTTAGAACTCTATGTTTTATAAATCTAAGTGTACAGATTTTAGCCTAACCAAGCCTACAATTCTTTAGATCTTTATGGAAATTTTATGTTTTGTAAACAAAACATTAATTTTCAAGGGGAATCAAACCAAAGCTTCTCAAAATAAGCTGCTGGAAAATTTTACAGCTAAAACATTTCTATCTGCAAACCAAATGGTCAAACTTTTACTTGGAAATGCTTTTAATGGATCCATGTTTTTGAATCTCTTGCTCTCTTGAATATTCAACTTTAATTTTGATAATCATTTTAACAAGTGGGAAAAAAATGAACTCTATCTGCAATGAATTTTTGCGATGTAGTGAAATGCTGTGTTTAAACATAATAGTTTAATTTTATGTAATTTTTCGGAAATGCAAATACAAAAATAATTAATTATGCAGTTGTTTTTGAAGGAATGCACCATATCTTCTAGTATGAATTATTTTTAATGGAAAACAGATACTGAATAACATGAATAATAATACTTTAATAAGCAAAATTTTAGATGTTAGTTTTGTTAAGACTGAAGACCTGGGAATCCAGATAGAAGAAAAGAGAGTTAAGCATGGTACAAAAAGCATAGCTCTGTAACACAAAACAGCAGAATTTGAAAATACAGAATTTAATAGCTGAAAATTTGGGCTCAGTTTCTGAAAGGAAGTCACAGAGCAAAATGATTTGCCATGTAAGTAAACATTTCTGTTGTGCAGAAGTAGTGCAAAATCTGAATTTAACATGGGAGATCTATTTCATTGTAAGCAAGCAGAAAAACATGTATATCAAGGTTTCATTTAACTGTTAAATAATGTCTGTTTGGGATGGTGGTGATGGTAGGGGAAAGAAGAAAAATAATAGTGGTTGGAAGGGGTGTAAGAAAGAGTTTATTAACAAAAAAAACCCAGGCTAATGTAAAAAAAAAAAAAGAAAAACAAACAAAATTTTACTTTTCATTGAGATCTCTGTTCAGCAAAGTATTTGGTCTTCTGTATCTTTTAGAAATTGAAGCTATGTAGTATTCTGCAACTATTCTCAAACATAATCTTTAAAGCTTAAATTCAGCAGAACATGCATATTCACAAACATGTTTCATCCCCTTATGGATGTATGGGATACTTTGTGCTAATATTAAAAGTTCTACTTCTGACTAGTTACCATTTTTCAACCTGGAGAGAAGATGTGACAATGTTCCCTTCAGATCAGTTCTTTGATCCTGTAACAGAAAGTAGCAAGGCTCGGGTCAAGCAAAGCACCAACAACTTTTAGTATACACAACAACTTTTAGTATACACAAAATATTAGCAGTTCATATTATCTAGCTGAATTATGTTCAGTTTCCAGTTAAGCAAATTATAGTGGTCATCAGTATGTCAATTCCTTTGAATTTTGCATTACATAAAAAAAGAGGTAATGAAATAGAATGTGAATACTAAATTAACTGTTAATTTTGATAAATATTTCAGTGCAAAAGGGTCCTATTGAGCTGGATGGTGCTAAGGATTCTTTTAGATGTAAATATCCTGAATAGCTTTGGAAACCTAATTTTGATTGCTCCCCTTTTCTTGTGTATTTGGCTGATATGTTGATTGCTTGGTTTAATTTTTCTGATTACACAGCCAATTGCACATAAGTGTGTTTTGTAAATCAGCAATTGGTCCATAAGGAATTTCACAGAATATTCCTTTCATTTTTTTTCCTTGTTGTGAATAAAAAATGCCCATCTATGTAATATTAATTGTTTTCAAGTCACTGGGTGATGGCTATATTGTCTCAATATTTGTACAAAGTAGTGTAATTAAAATGACCTTTAATTAAGCATGGCATTGACACATACATTTTTTTTTGTTTGTCCAGAAAAAAAGTTTAATCACATAAATATGTAAATTTTTATGAAGAAAATATATTTAAAAACCCTTAGATAATAGATGCCTGTTACATATTTAAATACAGAATGAAAACACTTTCTTGTTTTGTGTATGATGAAGTTATTTTGATCCTATTAATTTGGTGAAGGATGATATGAAGAAGCAAACATTTATATAAAAATGCTTCCAGACTGAATTTTTTAAACAATGCTTTTGGTGCACAAAAGTGAGTTTTGCAATACCAGAGAGCAGCTAAAAAAATCTCACTCCATATGTTTCAGCAGAAAAATCTAGAACACCTACAATAACTTGTTGATTTTATGTAAAAGAGTAACCAGCAGTCATTTCTCCTCTGAGACAAGAGGAAGCATGAGAATTATGAGTAAGTCTCAGATAAATCCATCGCATGTACTCGGCTGGAGAGCAGACCCATATTTAACGGACTCAGAGAAGATGCGGAGTTTGTCTTAGTGATCAAGGGCAACGATGTAAATAGAAATATCTTCAGAGGTCTGATAGATATTAACTGTTTTGTAGTCTAAAAGTATCTTTATTATGTTATGAGATGTTATACAGGCAATAAACTCAAAACTTGTGTAATATAATATGTATCTGATGCCCCTCAATATGATGTGATTGTCTCCATATGCTTTCCAGCAACAGACACATTCCTTCTCCCTTGATCCAATTCTTTCATTTAGTTTTATGAATATTTAAACTATAATGGTGCAAATAAGAGATGGTGTTTATAATTTTAAAATCTGTCTAATGGTTATCCTTGTAGCTTACTTGGCATTAATATATTTTTACATTATTTTTCAGTGATAATGCTGTGCTCCCATTTTGAACAATCTGCTATATAATCCATTTTGTCTGTGGACTCTATGTTCTCTTGAACCTGAATATTGATGGATTTATCTTCTGGAAGTCTCTTGTTAAAATTTCAATAGTAAGTTAAGGGAGATAATCTGCATCCATTTACTGATTTTAATTTCCTGTTGGAGTAAACATTTCTAGCAGGAGAGGTCAAGGAACTTGTAAAAGCATGTCTGAAGAGAGCCACTTTGCCCTCAGTGCACCACCTTTCAAGGATTAGTTGTGTGGTAGTTAAATGAAAAATAATAAATCCATATCCTTCACAAGGATCCATATGCTTTAAACTCCATTTCACATCATAGCAAATACAGTTTGTATAATGCAGTGTGACACATCACTAACAAACATGCTGTCCCCGCACCTTCCTTGTCCACTCACTAGTTGCACAAACTGCACTAGTGCATTCTTACATCATTCTGTTGGAAAATTCATACCAGTGCTTCCAATAAGTTTCTTCTGTATATTTTTGCTTATTGACTTTCAATAAATATGTATAAATGAAAGTACCTTATAAGCTGTGGGTTTGTTATTATTCATAAATATAGTAAAGATGTAAGTTTGTTGGTGCAATAGATGTCACTGACAATATTGGCTAGGTCTCCACTAAACATGATGGCCATTTACATATCTAGCTCACAAAAAGACACCAGCATTTAGCCACTTCGAGGCATCCATGATAGGGAGCCAAAACTTTCTAGAGTCATGGTTTCGATTCTGTTACCTAGTGCAGGCATTTACTGACATTTGAGGGGTTATAGCAGATGCATGACACACAGGGGAATAGCATATTTGCCAGCAGACCTATGGGTGGCCCCTGTTTTTCTGGACCAGCACCCTGAAACCATGCACAAAACCTTTTGCTATCTCAAATAGTATAGACTTCCATATTCTGGCAACTAAATAAAACTGTATATTTAGGCATGCAGAAAACCAAGTCATTTTTTTTCCTTTTTTTTATTTCTTGTCTACAAGAATCTTTGAACATAATATAGCTATGAATGGGTGCCAGAATGCCTTTTCAGCATAAGAGATAGCATGAAGAAGTGACTTTGGAAGATACATATATAGTGGTAGATAAATGAAGGCCAGAGAATAAGATCAAAAGTTGGGCTCCCGACAGATCACACTGCTCAGGCGGTAGCTTAATCCTTGGATCTGTTTTGAACAGCTCCAAAGCATTTTATCCAAGACAAATTTGCTTATAAGGCAACAGTTTTAAAAACTGTGGATGTCACAGTCATCAGTTTCTTGCTCTGTTTTATGTAAGAGAGTAGACACAGATAAAAGATCAAAAATTAAGGTGTAAATAAGTCTGTAATTAAGCCACTACCTATTCAGAACAACAACAACAACAAAGAATCATTTTTATCTAAGCTAATTATTTCCTTTTTTTTTTCTTATTATTTTTATGTGAAAGAAAACATATTCTATGCAGGCATGCTAACATTTTAAAATGTATTTGTCAAGGTATCCTTCAGATTCCTCTCTATATTCATTCCCATAGAGATTCTGGAAGCTGATGTGAAAATATATTATTGGCAAGACTGACAGTATTTATCAAATAATTAACACTTTATTTGAGAATAACACGTGAAATGTTTAAAACTAGCAAATTTTAGCCATTCTGTGTGAGAAGTTCCGTCAGACCTATCCTTGGAAAATAGCAGCCTCCATGAGCCTAGGAATGACAGCAAGGAAAGAACTTCCCTGTTCATATTGATTTTGCTCTTTCTGACCCAGATTCAGGTATCACAGCTTTTAGCACTTAGCACTTTCTTGTTATTTCATTAACTTTTCTATAGTTTCTTTTAGTGGGGAACAAGAGATAACACAACGCTGAAGGTACAAAATGCTAAATACAGAAACTATGTGTCTCAATCTTCAAGATCCAGGATAAGATAGAAAAGAAGAGCAAATAAGGAATCTGATGATGAACCAGGGCCAAAGATAAAAAAAAGGAGTATCCTGAGGCAAAAATCTTGAAACAAAAAGAACAGCTGAGTGAAACAAGATTTAGATGGGCAAAGAAGTCAAAATATATGCTATGAGTATGTCAGTGTCAAGTAGATTTTACTGGAGCATGCACAAGGATAAGAAGCTGGAATAATGCACCATTGTGTGTGTAGAATAGAATTAAAATGGGGAGATGGAATCAGGAAGGAATTTAACCAAGAAAGAAATATAGACTAAACAAAGAAATATTGGTCACATCAGGGGGAAAAAAAAAAAGGAAAAAAAAAAAAGCTGCTACTTCAGTGTAACACATTTTTCCAAGCCACATTGTAGAAAATATCTCCTCCATCTTTGAATGTTTACAACAAACACTTCAGTTATAAATTCAAATGGTGTATGTTTGCTGTGTATCTCAAGATGAACTCTATCATTCTCTAGGGGACTCGACTCAGCTATCTATATACAGGTATCTGTGCAATTTGAAAATCTGAAGAGTATTTGACAGTCTTACATGTGGCTGGCAGATATGACAAAGAACCTACAGGGGCAATGTGTTCTCCTGGAACAACAACTGCAGACCAAATAGGATTCCTCACCATCACTCATCCAGCAGTTGACACCTACATTTTCAATCAGCTGGATCCTGCTGAAGAGATTCCCTATTTAATTTTTAGGATGAACCAACAGCTCTCCAGCTTCCCTCAAACACAGTGAGTGGAATGGGATTCAGCCTTGTGTCTGATGACATTGACATGCCCTTGCAAATCTGACCTGGATTCCAGATGCTAACGCAGACAGGCATAAATCTTCCATGAATCTGTGTCATGAGCTGAGGTTGCATATAGCCTAAGATATTTCAAATGGCATTTAAGACCTCTATTTAGGAAAGAGGGTCAAGCACCAGAACTCCACTAATGATAGTAGGAACTCAGGCCTTTAACTCTCATGTGTCTTAATTTGGACATTTAAAATTAGGTCCAGAGTGTGGGTCAGAACCTCACCCTTATATGTAGATGAGATTAATTCTATCCCAGATTATTAAGACTAGTCATCTCTTACAAACCTCATTGCCAAAACGTACAGTCAGAGCTCGTAGTGAAATCAGTTTTTTTCTGTACCTTGAACAGTTAAGTTACAGTTTAGTGTTTGGGGGTTTTTTATATGAAAAATCAGATCATCAAATTAAATTCTGAGACAGAGGATAATATCTGTGCCTTTGTTCCTCATATGTACAGTGGAGAGAATGATGCATACTTATCTCACAAGGATGTCATTAACATGCATTCACTAGAGTTTAATGTAATGTTGTATATTATAGTAAAGGGGGGGGGCATGGAAAATTCCAAGAGGAATTTTTCCTGTATTCTGCATCTGCTTTGAATATTGTGTCTTAAGTAAGGCATATGTTTATCAGGGAAAAGAAAGGAAATTATTGACTTGTTTCTTGCCAAGTAAGCATGACCTGCTCCATATACTCAGTGATGCTGGCAGCCTCTGTAAAAATCATATGAGACCATCTAATTAAAGACCGTATGTACATGGAAGGACCAAATTAAGGTCACAGACAGAATCTTAACCGTAGCTTTTCTAACTTTTGTGAGCGGTTGACTCCCTAACTCATACAAATAATCCATTAACCTAATTTTTGTAAGTCTATAATATTACTTAACTTAAACTGGGCAGATAATGCAACCTATGAAAGAGTGATTGAATGAAGCATGCTTTAGAAACCCACAGCTATATAGAGTAACCCTTGTGTCACAACGAACTACCTTTCCCATATTATTTTGAATAGTTTAATGCACAAAAATTGCTGAAATTGGTCTTTTGAGATGTTCTTTTGGCACTAATGGACTGAAAGACATCTCCTGAAGGAGATGTAGCAAAGTTATCTGCTCTTGTAGAGTTCTAAAACCCTGTTAGAAATCGGAAGCTCTTACTACTTTCTGCAACTCAGCAGACAAGTCCCTTTTATGCATTGAACTTCTTAATGTTGCAAAACACCTTCTAACAGCAACATTTTTTGTACAGCTGCCCTTGTCTTCCTCTTCCTATTTACACTGTCTCTAAAAATCTTTCAATCATGCAAGCACATTTTAGAAGTTGAATAAAAAATCAATGTGTAAGTCTTTCAGTCAACTCTAAATGCAATGACCTAAAGGCTCTTGGGTTCACTGAAAATCATTGTCTGGCTCACTTTTTTTTATTAATACTGATGTAAAAGTGATGTCAAGAGCCACTCTGTCAAGGGTGTCTGCCAGCTTCTCTTATGGACTGTGTAAAAATCACACTGGAAGCATGTGACATTTTTTATTTTGAGGAGGAAGTATGATGGTACAGGTGTATTCACTGTCAGGTAATTCACTGCCTTTGACTAAGAACACCACCTACAAACCCCAAGAGAAACAGAAAACAGATCCAAATGTAAATCTAATGCTTTTAAGAAGCACGATGGTTAAATGCTTTTACCTCTTCCTACAGCTAAAATAATAGATAAATCTGTCTCAGGATTACATGAAAAAGAAATAGTATTCCTGGGATAATTTGAGAGTGAGCACTAGTGGTACAATAGCAGCATGATGATAAATGGAAGGATATGGTAAAAATCACTAGTCACACACTGGTTTTAGAAATAATATGATTAGCATTCATATAAAATATTTGTTAAAGCCATTATAACATTAACAGTGAGGACCAAGAAACATTAAAAAAAGACAAAATGTAGGCAAGTCAAAATCTTGTTATGACAACACTCATTATCAAAAATGTTAGCTTTCAGATTAACATAGTAAAATAAAAATATTGTGGACCCCAAATCAGAAGTCTTAAATGTTTCTTACTAGAAAAGCTTACCTTACACTTCTGTTCTTTCATTTCTGTAAATAAACAAGTGAGCGAAGAACAGGGCATGAGTTTTAATATTGATAGATATGAAACCTTTTCTCTGACTATGTACATTCCTCAGCTATGTGTGTGTGTATATATTCCATTATTCTGTCTGAGATAATATAACTGTAAATATTTACACTACCTTTACATTTACAAGCCTCATTTGGAACTGCGATGCTAGTTGGTTGAATGTTGCACACACATATATAAATGCAATATTGTGTTTAAAGAGATTATGTCCAAAAAATTTCAGATAGAAAAAAGATTTAAAGTTTGGGACACAACACCTGCTAATTAGTGCAATAAAACAAACAGAATTGATTTAGCAATTAAATTTGATAATGAAAAAAGTGATTTTTCTGAGTGTTTTTCCATTGGCAATGAGAACTAAAATAAAGGATTTAGAAAAATGAAAAAGAAAAGAAGAGGCATAGATCAGCATGGATTTAATCTGAAGCCTACTAAATAAACAAAATGAATACCACTAACTTGTGTTTTGGAACATGCACCAGCTAACATAGGCACTAATGTGATTAGAATGAACATGGCTATTATAGATACATGGTAATATTCCATTGATTAAATTTACTGAAAATTGTTATAATAGGACCAATGCAGACTTTTTAATGGGCATAATTATGCTATGCATTTTAATCAGTCCAAAATTATATTGGAAGAAAATTGGTTTGAGGAAGAAAAATGATTATTAAATAAATAGATAAATAAAAGCAATGCTATGATTTGTTTTTAATGGCATCCAAAATGAAAATATTTTCCATTGGAAATTATTGTTGTTAATGAAAACTTTGGATATGTTTCAGTTTTTTTTTAAAAAGGCTGTCTTCTGATTCATGTTCCCTTGTTTCATGTCATAATTCTCTTCATCCTTAATGAAGAAAATATTCACTTAGTAGCTGTTTTTCATTACTAGTAAGAAGTATGTGTTAGTGAAAAACTACTGTAGACTGGGGAGACTAGTTTACTTATGTTCTTTATTGTCACTGAAGAAAGAAATCACTAAAAAATAATTCACGCAGAACCCTAACTTAGTTGTTCCACATCCCTATCTTTTGCATGCTCTTTCTCTTAACTAACAGTAGCTCCCTAGTGAATATGAAGGAGTCTGGAGAATTTAGGTTGAAGTTAGCATTTCTTAATATCTTCTATTAATTTAATCAGTGCATCATAATAATTGAAGTAGAGTGGGATGGGGAGAAGAATGGCAAGAGGAAGAATTCTCCTCTTGTACTCATGATAGAACATTTTACACCTATCGTATAAACTTGAGAGGCTTAATATCTTTTACATAACTCTTTTTTAGCTTATAATTTCTGCATTGCATATCTTTTCAATGTTCTGAATGAATACTATTAAAAGCCAATACCAATAAATTAATAAGGAGACAAAGCTGCTACATAGCTGCATACACTGTAGTGGAACAATTCAGGTAACAAATGAAATATAGCTTGCTTTGAAACTGTGTATTTCTTACATGACAAACAAATGAAATAGTTGTGTGAGTTCTTCAGAAACATCATTCTCCATACTTTATTCATGCATTTTTTTATTTGGAATGTTGTAGTAAGTTTCTTTCCTAATAGACAAAAAACTATTTAACTGGGAGATGATTACTTCTTTCTTTAAGACTTTAAGTCTGCATTTCAGGCAATAAAAACATTTGACCAACATGGTGAGATGAAACCACTCTGAAATTAAAGACCTTAATGCAAAGAAATTAACTGCCTAATTTTCATTCTAAACAGTTACAGCAATTTTTGTAAGGCTACATCTAAACATCTAGATAAGTATACTCTGTGCTATGACCCATAGTCCTAGCTTCATGATTATCAAGATCAAAACCCCACTTGTTCTGTATCCTTTCTCTCTCCTTCCTTGGTCTAGTTTTTCTTCTGATGCATTTTATGTATGACAGGAAACTGCACATGGCTTTATGACTATCATGAAATTCAGAAACAGTCAAGATGGGCACCTGGACTTACAAGATGGGAAATGTTCCTCTGTGTCACAGTTCAAATGTATGTGAAGTCTTCTGTCTATCCAGCAAATAGTTTGCCTATATCAAACTTCTGTTTAATAAAAATGTTCTGGTAACATGAAAACAAAAGACGTCACTAAAGTGAAATATATAGGAGAGACACTGTTCAGAATCTTAAAGAAGAAAATATTGTTTGAGTTCACTGGTAGATTGGTTATATTGAAAATATATTCACCTGTTTCCAGGAGGAACCAGCAAATGGCAAGCAAAACTAATGGTAAAGACAGTCTGTATTTAAACAGGGAAAGAAGAATATCCCTGAGGCAGCTTAAATGCAAGTCAAAGGAAGTCTTGATACAGATTTCAGTAGAATCTAAAATAGCTTTATAGCTTTATTTTTGAAAATGCTTTTTCATCATAGATAATTGACTTAAAGTTTTAGTT
The DNA here is from genome assembly GCA_031468815.1 of Morus bassanus. Lineage (NCBI taxonomy): Eukaryota > Metazoa > Chordata > Aves > Suliformes > Sulidae > Morus > Morus bassanus. The sequence goes on along the minus strand of CM062568.1, from coordinate 51,212,605 downwards.
ACTTTTTAATGTAACTTTGATTGCAGTGAAAGTCTTGTCATCACAATATGCTAAACCTACTTTTTTTTTTCTGTTTTACTCTATTATTCTAAAATACTTTCAGGTTTATAGTCAAGCTCTTCAGGTTTCAGCTGACTGTGAGTAAAACAATTTTTTTAAAAAATTTTGAAGTGTCCATTAAAATCACTGTAAAAAATTATTGTGACTTTATGATCTAAAGATGAGGCATTCTATGTAACAGCATCAGTAACTTTTAAATGGGCCAAATGACACATTCTTTTCTAAATGATTCATTCACCTCATCATCTTACAGAAATCGTCATGTTCCTCTTTACCTTGAGAAATAAATGAATCACAGGTTTTGCCACATAAGATTTCAGATTTTTATATAATACAATAATTTATAAATATATATGTCTGGAAGAAGAAAAAAATAAAATCCTTTTGTGAGTATGGCTCAAAGAGGCTCTATTTTAGGGAAGAAAGGCCTTGTTCTTTTCTTACCAAGAATAAATAGAAAAAATAAAAAAAGTTATCTTGTCCTCTTTCTTCTGTAATTTATCCCAGTGTTGGTCAGACTTGAGTCTTCAGTAATCATCTTACCTGTGTAAAGTGCAATAAAGTCAAAAGGAAAATCTTCTGAGATGCTGTTACTGCAGAATCTGTGCAAACAGATGTAAAGTCAGGCATTATGACAAAACTATGATTAGTGTTCATAAGAAGAAGTAAATGACAGAAATAACAGGAAAAAAGGTTTAAGAAGGAAGGCTGATACTGAGCAACAATGTTGAAAGCTACAAGTACTTCTTAGAACAGTGGGAGGAAGTTAACCTTTGAGTAATTCTGCATTGACTATTTAATATCAACAAGCCTTGCTACAAATGTTCACTGGAAGGTCAAAATTTCAATATTGCATAATGCTGAACATTAGTAGAAGTGCAGGACTAAATCTTCCGAGGTGTAAAGCAAGGCAATGCTGACCTTTAAGTGCCTATCTCCACTGTACACCATCACCTTCTGGAGTCCTCAAAGCCAGACTGGTGCCTTAAGAAATATTTCACGAGAACACACAGTATGGAATAAGCAACAAATCAAAGCTGGGGGAATACTGAATAAATCAGGAGAGAGAGAAATGGTTAAGAAAGAGTGGGCTCGTGCTTAAAAAGGATTATTTGGTCAGAAGTAGGATATCTCTTGGCTATGAAAAGGAGTGTAGCACAGAGACAGCAGCAAAGCCTTTCATATTCCTAAAGAAACATATATCAATAAGCTATTCTTGGTCACCAGGACAAGATTTTTAGAGTAGATTGTCCACACTGAGTATCATTCTGTTTAGGCCTTATCTAAGAGTTTTTCTTTTTCAGTTCAAAGAGCTTAAAATTCTCTGAGAATCATGTCTGAGCTTATCAGAATAGTGGTTTTACAGTGTGATGTCAAAGCTATGTGTTGCATGCCACAGTGTTTGACATAGTGTGTCAGCGATGTTCAGTGGTCCAAAGTCTGAGTGTGCAGTGCTGGAGGGTTGTGAAAGCCAGAGTCAGACAAGCCTGACTCGTGAAGTGTACAGAGTGGTTGAAGGAACAAATAATACCCCAAACTCCAACCAGATTCAGACTCAAAGGAAGCCAATTGCTTCATCCAAAGAGTAGGCCTGGACTGAAGTAGTATACATGATTTTTCAGAATGGAATTTCACTTCAAAATTTAATTTATTTCTTTTCAAGATATTGGTATGTTTCAAACACACAGTTTAGCTATGTTTTCTCAATGTTATTGCTGTGTGTTTGCAACTTCTACTCCAGCTCACTTAGCATGAAGATATTCCAGCTTCAGAAAGTATTTTTTTCCTCATTTCCTTTTTTTTCTTCATTTTTACTTTGAAGAGTAAACATCTGTCTTGTAATATCCAAGTTTTGCATTAGCATTCAGAATAGTAGTATAAACGTTATTCTGCATTTAGACTGAAAAAGCAATCTCACTTCCAAATCAGTTAAAACTAGTGAGAATCAGTAATTTAGCAGTAACACAAACATGCATAACTGATCTTTTTACAGCATGGAATGTAAGACAATGGAAACAACAGAAGCAACAGTCACACAATCCAGCTTTGAATTTTTGATTTATTTAGAGATTTGGGATTGGCTGAAACAATTACCTATGAACTTAAAGAAAAAAATATTAAACCTGTTAATAAATGCAGGGCTATGGAGTCAGTATAAGCAATAGAGGCCAATTACCAGTAACATACTAGTTATGGTGAGACCCACCCACTTTGCTACATATAAGTAAGAACAAATTACTCTGTTGTAAAAAGTTAAGTGAACAAATCTTTTGTGCATTTAATGTATCCTTTTCCTTTGAAAGTACTGGATTCTTTTAGGGTAGTTTTCCTTTCAATGTAAGAGCAATACTGTCTTATTGTAAAAACATGAATATTTAGTATAGGGTAACTGAAGTTAGTTTCTTTTATATTAACTTACCCCATATATATCCTGTGGACTTAAATGTCAGATTACTTGCCTTGGATTGCATGAACACCTTCAGAAACCCACTATAGCCTCCTCAACTCAAGAGCTGTTAACTTGAGAAGGTGGTAGAACTGAGAACTGTTCCAAGACTGTGGTTGATGTGTTCAGGCTCATGCAGGAGTAAACCTGATTTCCTTTAAAATGCTTAGGAATGACAAGGCCTGTTTCCTAGATGTTGACATGAAAGAGTGAGTTACTCCATCACAAGCTATTGAAGTACTGCAATTACCTCTGGCTTTGTCAATAGATGATGATAAAAAAAAAAAATGGCAAAAAAAAGAGCTCTGTCTTTAGATTATGTTATACTACATTATAATCTGTATTGTAAATGTGTTGTACCTTTATTCCTATATAAATATAATGGCTTGGATTTATAACATATTTGTTTTGTAACATGGTCAAAAACAAAGTTTTTAGAATCACAGAATCACAGAATGGCTGAGGTTGGAAGGGACCTCTGGAGATCATTTGGTCCAACCAACCTGCTGAAGCAGAGCCACCTAAAACCAGTTGTTCAGGACCATGTCCAGATGGATTTTTAAGATCTACAAGACAAGAGACTTCACAACCTCTCTGTGAAACCTGTGCCAGTGTTCAGTCACCCTCACAGTAAAAAAGTGTTTCCTGATGTTCAGATGCACTACCTTGTGTTTCAGTTTGTGCCCATTGCCTCTGGTTCTGCCACTAGGCAGAAAGAAAAGAGAGAACCTAGCTCTGTCTTCTTTGCAGTCTCCCTTCAGGTATTTAGGTACATTGATAAGATCCCACCCCGAGCCTTCTCTTTTCTAGGCTAAACTGTCCCAGCTCTCTCAGCCTTTCCTCAAAAGAGAGATGCTCCAGTCCCTTCATCATTTTAGTGACGCTTTGTTGGACTTTCTCCAGTATCTCCATGTCTCTCTTGTACTAAGGAGCCCAGAACTGGACACAGAACTCCAGGTGTGGTCCCACCAGTGCTGAATAAAAGGTAAAGATCACCTCCCTTGTCCTGCTGGCAATAGTTTGCCTATGGGACCTCAGGATGTCATTTGCCTTCTTTGCTGCAAGGGCACATTACCTTGTTTGTCTTTCAGTCAGGAATCAGAAATATCTCTTTCTCTTTCAAAAATAAACCCTCATAGTTCTCCTGTTACTAACTCTCCTGACTCTAATGTCAGGGAATGCAAACTTCTTAAGCAATTTATCTATCATTATTATGCTTTAGTTAAAATGGTCTTTAAGTTTGGAAGGAGTATCTGGGAAAAAAAGAGGGACTTTATAATAGAGGTGCCTGCAATTTTGTGGGAACCATCCAAAAAGGAGGAAACACAAACTCCCAAATCCCAGAGAGACCCTTATGTAAGGGTAATGCAAGAAACTTTTTTTTTTTCTTGAAAATAAAGTTGAAAGATAAAGCTTTTTCAAAGTTGCAGAGGAAAAAAAGTGAAGTCCTTTTTTAAAGTAACATTTTTCTAGCAGAGCTGAAGTGCTGGAAGACTAATCACTTCTCTCCTATTCTCATCTGCAATGTCCTATGTTATCATCACTCACATTCATTATACTCTGATGGCTAAGAATAAGCCATGATGGGCTTGAATGAAAGCAGAACAACAGTGATATTCAGCTATTGGTTCTATTTCCAAATGATAATTGCTACATTCAGCCAAGCCTGCAGAGGCAGAGAGGAGTTGGCTCAAGATAAGACCAAGACAAGATCAAAATGTTGATCACTGGAAGAAAAATCTGCTTCAGTAAGTTGGACAAAATTGTATCTCCACTTTTCATTAAAGATCTGCAGCCTATTCACCAGAGTGAGGTCTTTGAGTTTTCATTATCCTCACTAAGCAGAGTTGTTTAAGTAGCTTGTCTTCTTAGTCTGTATCAAAGAGGACTCACAGCTAGCTGCCAGAAAGTCAAATTTTTTGTTCTAAGTTGTCACTTTAATTTCCAGTCAAGGAGTTTATCAAGTTTCATTTATATCTGAGACCAAACACAGAAAATCATAGTAGCTGTATTTATCTAGGAGGATCCAAACCACATACTGAAGTTAAAAAGCATGTGAGAGTTTTTGACAAGACATACTGACTCGCATACTGACAAACTTTCAGAGAACTCCAGCTGAATTCAAGATCAAAGAAAAAACGGAAGATGTTAGTGTTCTTTAACACAAATATTCATAAATCCAATATCCATCAAAAACTTCTATTCCAGGAAAAATTCAGAGTCTGTAACAAAACATATATATTCTAAAGTTTAAAAAAGCCTTCAGATTTGTAGTTGTTTTTATACAGACATTGCTAAATATCATGATGATAGCTAAATAGTCTAAAACCTGAAAGCATGTTTTAGACAAGTGAAAATCTGCATTGAATTAGACTGGAAAATTACAAAAAAAAAAAACAAAAAAACAAAAAAACAAAACAAAAAAAAAAAAAAAAAAACAAAAAAAACCACAACAAAACCAAACACTTGCTGCAGTTTGTAAGTGTTTTATAATTCTTTTAGCATCTTAACAAAATTCCAAAATACATCAAAGGTGTCATAATTATTTTAGATGAAGATGTAGCTAAGGACCATGTTGCCAAACATAGTCATATTCATTTTCACAGTATTTCTGGACTCTAAAAAATGAGTTTTATTTACATACATCAACTTGTCACCACCAATGGGATACACAGTGTTATATTCTGGACCAATACAGTTACAATTCAGATGAATGACTACATCAGTTTCTATGTGTTTGGAATAGGAAGATGGACAGGATATTTTTGTCTTGCATTAAAATACAGTCAGTCCTGAGGAGGCATTGAAACTTCAGGAAAATAAAAGGGCTTTAATTGAAACCCTTTGTTTAGTTGCTAGAATACATTCTGTACAAGAGGAAAAGACAGTGTGTGTTCTTTTTTTTTAAAAAGATCTTTGCTCAAGAGAAACTTGGCAAATCCAAATACCCTGTAGCGTAGAGTTGCAAATGTTTTCCTTGGGGGGATTGTGCAACTGAATGTTTTAACAAGGCCCACCAACTGTTACATGTTCCTGAAGAACTGGAGTGTATATTGTGCACTATACCTACTATTACATGTATTCAGATCAATGTCCCATTTCTAGGAATTTTAGATGTTGCCAGTAGGTTCTAAAAGTGTAAAAGGGTAGCCAGTCTTTCTCTCTAATCTGTAAGGAAAGTAAGAGGGGGTTTGTTTGTGTGTTTGTTTTATATTTGGAGAGTGCATATGATTAGCCCTGTGCAGTTCTATTTGAAAAATTATAAGGGGAAAACAACTACATGAAAAAATAGGTGAGCTTATTACCATTGGTGTTTCTTCTAGAAAACAAGCTAGATTCACACAGGTAAGTTTAACATAATGAAAATAAAAAAAATGGAATGATTAATTTTGGAAGTATAGCTAAGTAAAGGACTGCACAAGTCTGCACAGCACCCGTATTCTCTCTACAGCACTTGAGACAAGTCCTCTACAATACACTGAAGACAGTTTAAGATCACAAGTTTCAACAGACATCTGCCTTTGGGGAAACTGAATCGTGCTCCTAAATGTCAATATTAGGGTGAATTAAATTGATTTCTAGGCTCCAGTGCCAATACTGATTACATCTGCATTGATGACAATAGGAGGTTGAAACCTAGTTCACACATACGCATCTGCCTGTACCCACCTAAATTTAGGTATTATATTCTCAAACTGAATCATATTGTATAGAAAGCCTGTGCAGGTCTATGGCTCAGTTTGGTGGCTTAAACACACACACATCTAGTGTTAGAGTATATGAAAACTCCACTTAATGCTGTTCTAGAAGGACCCAGGTCCATGCAGGTCTCTTTGCTGTATCTATGTGCTAACCTAGATAAGTGGTTGCCTGCTTTCAGACTCAAATTGATAAACCGGCTTAATCTGTATTGCACAGTTTTTACTCATTCTCTGTCAGGGTGAGGACGTTACTTCTATTTTGTATATTCTTATTCTTTCCTCTAGTCTTGAGCAGTGTCTAGCATCTGATATTTCAGTGAAAGAGAGCTAGCATCTCTACCTCCTGAATAAAGCAAAATGCCAAAAACCTGCAAAAATGCCAGCCAACTACGTAGAGTGATTTCCTCCATAACTTGCATCATGAATAGTAAGTTTATTTGCCTTATTATCTGAAGAAACTCCTAAACAAAGCAATCAGAAATGTCCTGATGACATCTAGGTTAGCCAACTTTTTTCTCAACATGAATATTGGACATACTGAATGATTACAAGAGTGATTTTTGAAACATGTTTGAAATGATGAAAATTTTGGAAGACAGCACACTTTTTGGGGTCTTTGGTTGTTACTTTTCCTCCTTTTGTTTTCCTTTAGTTCAAATGATACAATTGTACATGAATGAAAATAAAAATAAATTGTTAGTTTTTTCCATATAACATAATTTTAAATATCTCAAGTAAGTCTCATATAACTCTTCTCTCAGGGTCAGTAATCTTATTTCCTGCTGATTAGTTTCTGATTGTCTTCCTATAAATCTCCTATATATGTGTGTATAGTTGCATACATTACATTATTTAGGGTAATAGCTGGCAAATTGGCACTGATATTTATTAATAGTAAAATAGAGTAAAATAGCTCAAGCATTTTCATGTTTAAATGATAATGTTCAATATAAGCGTACATTGGAAATTGCCTCAAATTAGAAAAGGCAAAATCTTACCCAATGTTTAGCTCATTATACTACACAGCAGCTAAATTATTTTGACTTTGAGATTGCTTTTAAGGTTCTTCTCATGACATACCTAGTGTTTTCTCTTGCATAGCTATTGTGTCCTCTTTCACATATTTCTTTTTGGCATAACTTCATTGCTATGCTCTTTAGAAACTCCTTCTCACTGACTAATGTGAAAAATAAAAATAAAGAAAAGTTGATAATACTGAGAAAAATTACTGTTTTAAGTTACCTTCCTAGAATAACAGTAGCAAAATAGTTAAAATCAGCAGGGACCTCTGAAAATTGTCTAGTCCATCCCGCTGCTCAGAGCAAGGTCAAGTACAGCAGGTTGCTCATGGCTGTGTCCAGTCAGGTTTGAATATCTCCAGGAACTTTTCTAGGCAACCTGTTCTAGAATTTGGTCATCTGCACAGTAAAAAATATTTTTTCTGATGTTGAAACAGAATTTCTTGTAGGTCAGTTTGTGCCCATTGCCTCTTGTCCTGTCACTGGACTCTGTCTTCTTTACACCTTCCCTTTAAGTATTTATGCACACTAATAAGATCCCCTCTGAGCCTTCTCTTCTTCTGGCTAAAAGGTCCCAGCTCTTTCAGTCTCTCCCTGTATGACAGATATTCCAGTCCCTCAACCATCCTCATGGCTTTTCTCTGTACTCACTCTAGCACGTCCATGTCTTTCTTGTACTGGAGAGCTAAGACCTGGACACATCACTCCAGATATGTCATTACTAGTGCTGAGTAGAGAAAGGATAACCTACTGTAGCCTGTGGCTTTGTTCTTCCTAATGCAACCCAGGAGACTCTCGGCCACCTTTGCCACAAGGGTACATTGCTGGCTTGTTGTCACTTTATTGTCCACCAGGACCCCCAATCCTCCTCTGCCAAGCTGCTTTCCAGCCTGTTGGCCCCCAGTCTTTACTGATGCATGGAATAATTCTTCCCCAGGTGCAAGACTTTGCATTTCCCCTTGTTGAAAGTGATAAGATTCCTCTTGGACCAGTTCTCCAGCTCATCAAGGTTCCTCTGAATGGCAGTACAACCATCTTGTTAAGGCATGTCAGAAGCAGCCACCACCTCCAGCAGCTCCAAGCCCAGGAATTCCTCCTGGAGGAAGGAAGCTGGAGCCCTGCCTGGTGCACCTGGGGACCCAGACCTTGACCACAACTGCTGCCTTCCTGTTTGCTGGTTCAACCAGTAGTGAAGCTGAACATGTATCCCAGACACACACGCGCGCACCGCACACACACACACACACACAGAGGACAGAGGATGCTAACATGGCTGGCTACATATTGGACTCCCATAAAGCATGAGTATGGACAGCCAAGTCCCCTTTCTCCTCTCAGCTCATCAGGATTGAAAGTCATTAGTGCAGGCACACATGGGACATCCTCCAGGTTCACAAGCACATGCACATTCACAGATCCTTCAAGCACCAGCACAGCCCTCTGTCTGCCCTCTGTCTGCCCAGCACCACTGCATGGATACTGGGGCCTGTTCACCACCACACAGGTCCCCTACTTGGCAACCAGTCCAGCTTGGTGCTCTCTGCAAACACACAATGCTCACACCCTTGTCCCACATGCGTTCTACATTTTCAAGTCCCCCTGGGCATATCTGCATGGAACCTTGCCTGTCTGATACCTCATGCTGGACCCAGCCTCCCGCCACTACTTGCCAGCTGGTCCAGCTTGAAGTTTGTTGGCAGATACACATGCACACCCTATGCATACCAGGTGTGGAGAAGATACAGACACTTGCCTCCCAGCAGCCAGCACCAGGCACATAGGCTGTGACCCATGGCCCTGCTCCAGCCACCAGCACTGAGCCCCTCAGTTACCTCACTCACCTTGGTCCCTCCCAGTAGCTGAACCTGAGACCCACCCTCACTCCAGTAGCTGATATTACAGTTCAGGGGCACCTACATACCTGGTCTCCATTAGCTGGCACACAATGCACTCACACCGGCCCCACCAGTAGCCGGCATTCTGGGCACAAAGTCTGTAGGACAGGACTCAGGGCTGAAACACCTGCCATATAAGGACCTCTGTTCTGGGGAGACCTTGTAGCAGCCTTCTGGTACTTAAAGGGGCCCTACAGGAAAGATGGTGAGAGACTCTATCAGGAAGCTCAGTGATAGGATGAGGGGTAATGGTTTTAAACTGAAAGTGGATAGATTTAGATTGGATATAAGGAAGAAATTCTTTACTGTAAGGATGGTGAGACACTGGAACAGGTTGCCCGGAGAAGTTGTGGGTGTCCTCTCCCTGGAAGTGTTCCAGGGCAAGCTGGATGGAGCTTTGAGCAACCTGGTCTAGTGGAAGGTATCCTTGTCCATGGCAGGGGGATTGGAACTAGATGATCTGTAAGATCCCTTCCAACTGAAATCATTCTATGATTCTGTGATTCTATGATTCTATGATTCTGTGTTTCTATGATTCTATGACATGCTCAGGAGAGCTATGGCATCTCCAACTACTGATGATGAGAATCTACTTACTCCAATTACTGGTGCCACAGGCCTGGGGGCACCTACATCCCCTGTCTAACTCCTGTAGGTGGTCCATGTCCACTCACATTGGTCCCCCAAGCAGCTAGCACTTAGTCCTAGCATTCATGTACCAGGCAGAGAGTGAAATTACAGACAGATAGTTAAGAAAGAATTTAATAAGATAGGAAAGACTGCAGTGATCAGGTGGAAGGCTAACAGCCAGGCGTACGGACTGGCCATAGTGTGACTGGCACCTTTTATACCCCTTTTTGTCTATTCCCCACTTTGCTTCTCCCAGTCCCATCCTTCTAAACATTTCTTTTTAAGTTTTGTACAGTCCCACAGCTTCCTCATCAAATATCCTCACGTTCCTCTTTTTTCCTTCCTTCTTATCAGTTACAAAGTCACCTTTTCCCTTTCCGAAGTTGTGCCTGCAGTTTCTTAATGGCCCATCAATTAGCAACTGGAGGCTTTTGGCCTTTCATATTGTCTACATTATCCCTTGTCTTTCAGCTTTGTGTCTCTGTGTGTTTTTGCTTCCCCCTTTACTTGTTATCCCCTTGAAAAGGTCCTTGATTGGATAATCTTAGTGAAGCAGACGGTCTCACCTTCCACATACCCTTACAGAGCATGACCAATGACATTGGCCAGCTCCCTCAGCACCTGTGGGTGCACTATAGCAGGTCTCATGGACTTGTGTACATCCAGTCTTGTCGAAATGTACCCTAGCCTGATCTTTTTCCACTGAGGTTGTTTTCATTGCTCCAGACTTTCCCACAGCAAAGTTGAATCTTACCAGTGAAGACCAAGGCAAAGAAGGCATTGAGTACCTCAGCATTTTCCATTTCTTTTGTCACCAGATCCCTTGTCCCATTCAGCAGCAGGCCCATATTTTCCTTAGTCTTCCTTTTACAGCTGAATTACACCTAATTTTTCCTCATTAGGTGTTTTCATAACCTTTTGTAAAGAAGGTAGAATTTATTTGAGAATTTTGAGAAATACAGCTGATTTACCTGTCAAAGCCCTTCTTGTTGCCTTTCACATCCCTTGCCAGATTCAACTCCACATGGGTTTTGGTTTTCCTAACCCCAACTTTGTGTGCATGGAGACTGTCTCTATATTCTCCCAAGTCACTTGACCCTGCTTCCAGATTTTGCATGCTTTCTTTTTACTCGTCTTTAGACTCTCACTTTCACCATGGTGGGCACCCCCAATTACTAGGATGGAATCTGTGGGTTGAGGCCTGCTCAAGCCCTTTGCTTTTTCAAAGTTCGTTTTGGTTTTGCCGTTTTGATACTATATGTTGGGATGAGCCATATATACATTTCCCCTATTCTGGTATAGCTAGCTCAAGAAGACATTCACACCTTTTTGATTAAGTCAAGGAAGGCCATTTACACAACCAGTTGATCCACTCAAATGATACAGCCATTATCTAAAATAAAAAACACCTCTGGTCCCCTTTGTGTTGAGATAAATTCAGCTTTCTTTGCAACAGTCACTCTCTACTTCTTCCCTGAGCTTCATGAATACATCTCTTGTGCCCATCTCCTCTGTGCCTTCTGACTGTTCACATTCACTTAACAAGTCTTCTTCACTTCATCAGAAAGGCTTCTCAAAGGAAAAAGTTTTTTTTTTCCTCATTAGGTGTTTTCATAACCTTTTGTAAAGAAGGTAGAATTTATTTGAGAATTTTGAGAAATACTGCCTTGGGCAGAGGAGGGCATATGACACATGACACTGCTGTTCCAATTAGCCTGCTGAGTCTAAGATGTCCCCCTCATGAAGAGAGTAAACATTAGTTTTGTGATTAATTTTCCACCTCTTGGTTTTGTGAAATAAATTATATACTTCAGCCAAGCTTGCCTGTGCTGTGAAAGCAGTTCTGTCAGATGGTGAGGGATGATGCATGGAAGACACATTGTAATGCTACTCTTGTAGCAGTGGAGTCTTGCTGTTATTGGATAAACACTACTTATTAAGGGAAGAACTTTGTGATAAGATTTCTCTTAACATAAAATCAACCTGCTAAATAATTTCTTATATCCTTTCCCATCACCTCAAGAGTAATTATAATGAACCTGGTACTACTGATGAAAAATGTAGGGAAAAAGCAAGGCCAAACTCTTTCCTTGTTTTCTTAGTAGGTTTATCTTCCATATGGTAGGAGAAGAACATGGAACTCAAAAAATTACTTGCTTTGTAAAAGGGAAGAACATATCTGCACAGGCTGTATTATTTCTTGGCTATTTTTTCCAAATATTTTACATTAATAAAGTTATAAACTTATTATGTCTTATTTGTTTGGTTGGGTCCTTTTTTCCCAATCATTAAAAAGGAAAAAAATAATTAATAATTGCTTCACAGTCTGTTTCAAATGAAACTCCACAGTGTGTATTTACCATTTTCTTGTTATTTTTGTAGGAACATGAATTGAACTATCTCTAGCACTTAGAAAAGTGAAAGAAAAACTCAGACATACAATTGAAAAATTGATTGAAAATGGCACTAGGCAAAAAAAAAAAGTTAAAATGATCAATTTCAGCATTAATTACTGTAACACAATATTTGGGGCCTTTTTTGCTATGATGCTCAGTCACATATTTGAATGTATTGATGTATTGATACAGAAAACCAAATCAATATGTATTATATTATTTCTTTTTCACTTTATAGTTTTTAAGGATAGGGCTTTGTTGTGGTTTAACCCCAGATGGCAACTAAGCACCACACAGAATCTCGTTCACTTCCTCTCCAGCAGGATAGGGGGAAGAGAATTGGAAGGATAAAAGTGAGAAAACACATGGGTTGAGATAAGAACAGTTTAATAATTGAAATAAAATAATAATACTAACAATAACAACAGCAACAACAACAACAACAACAACAATAATAATAATAATAATAATATTTTGTAATTAAAAGGAAAATAGAAAACAGAGAGAGATAAAATCCAAGACAGTCAAGTGATGCAAATGAAAACAATTGCTCACCACTAACCAACTGATGCCTGGCTGGTCCCTGAGCAGCAGCCTCCTGGCCAACCTTCCCCCTAGTTTATTGATGAACATGATGTCATAAGGTATGGAATATCCCTTTGGTCAGTTGGGGTCAGCTGTCCCAGCTGTGCCTCCTCCCCACTTCTTGTGCACCCCCAGCCTACTCACTGGTGGAGCACTCTGAGGAGCAGAAAAGACCTTGACCCTCTGTAAGCACTGCTCAGCAATAACTAAAACATCCCTGTATTATCAACACTGTTTTCAGCACAAATCCAAAACATAGCCTCATACTAGCTACTGTGAAGAAAATTAAGTCTATCCCAGCCAAAACCAGCACAGGCTTACACAGAGTTTTACATCTTTGCAGAAAAGGTTTTGCATTAGTACAAAACTTGATATGTATCCATGGATATCAGACAAAACCATGCTACTGAGATTTAATCTTTCTCCAATTTGGTCTTGTGCTAGTCTAATTTCAAACAACAGCATTTCTATATAGCCTGAAGTCTTACAAGGATTGATAAAAATGTCTCATTAACAAAGGATTACAATAGAAAATACTTCATCACATAAAGCTCTGAATGAAAGATTCTGTATCTGCTAGGGATAATAATAAGGCTGAATGAAGGCTTATTACAGAATTACAAGGCCCCCTAAAAGGAAGAAGAAGACAAAAACCCAAAACAACAAAAAAGCAGTAGTTTTCTTAAATGCTGGCAATGGACCATTAAAAATACTGAGAAGTGCATGAATGTACATGCACTTCTGCCTTTGTCATTAAATGACAAAACAAAACCCTAATGATGCTCAATGGAAACTATTATGAGAGAAGGAAAACAGTTAATAGTTGTTGGTCAAAGCAGATATGAAATAATGCTAGGTTGCTTTTAGATAACTTTGCAAATAATTCCATTTATGCGGAGAAGAAATATCTGGTAACACAAGGAATGCCAATTATATGCAGTATTTATTGTGCCTTACTGCATGTCAAAATAATATAAATAAGAATAGTTAAGGTAGATGGAAAGGCAGCAAGAGCAAGATCATGGGTAGATCTAACTTAGATATTTAGGTTAAGATCCAAAGGGAAGAGTTATCTCACCTAATTGTCAGGGTGCCAAGGACACCACTCAACCTTGCTTTTGCTGATGAGTGACACCTGGGACAACCCCCCTACCCAAGGCCAGGACCCCATTTCAGCTTAGTAGAACCGCAGCCTGGCCTCAGTGATGGTGTGGTAGTACCTGTGCCTATCCCCATCTCTGGTCCTGTCTCTGGCTGTCCTTGGCCAGCAGTGTGAGGAGTTCATCTCCTGGATGAGTTCGTCAGGCCCAGCTCTGCCCTTGACATAAGCACTGAGGAGCCCTGTTACCAGCTGCAGCTCTGCTCACTGCACTGAGCAGTGGGGGAAAAGACTTTAAAATTGAGGAAGTTCTTAGCTTCAGAGTCGTGGAAAGGTATTTACTATTTTCTCAGATTTAACTGCATTTGTTTGATTCGTAAAAGCATAGCTGGCTTAGTTTTAATACAAATATTCACAAAACTGAATTTCTTACTTATGTACTTGACAGATGATTGCATTGTTCTTAATGGGCCAATGAAAAACTTTAACATATAATATCAGCTAGATTAAGCTGGTGATTTTCAGCTAACTATGGAGTAAACAATAGCATGTTAATTTAAAATTGCAACAGTGTATCATGAGATGCAATCACTTAGTCAAGTAATTTATTAACTAGAACATCAAACGGATTTTATAAATCCCATAATAAAATATCCAGCTGAGAGACTTTGTTAGAGATTTACAAATTCAGGGATCCTAAGATACACAGAGCAAAATTACCCTGGTCTTCCATGTCCTGAGAGAGTGTTCTACAGACCAGGTATGGCATGAAGACACCACAATGCTTTCTTTCCCCTTTCATGAGTCACAAATGTAATCTATAAGGTAACGCAGGGAAAGTTGTGTCTGTCTCTGAAGTTTCAGTGAGCATGTAAGATTTCTTAGCGAATGTAGGGTATGCTGATATACTTGCCTCTAGATGTTTGTTCCCTAGCTTAGACACTTAACTTTCCTCCAGTCTTTATCTGAAGACCTTTGGGCACCTACCTCCACAGCATGATTGTTCCTTGGAGCTAGTTCCTGTAGCGCTGAATATCATGGTAGGTAGTCCTTGTATCAGTACCCAGCATAGTTTTTTAAAATCTGACTCAAGAAGTTCATTGAAAATCCACAAGATTTAAGCAATTTTGAAATATAATCTGTTAAAATGAAAACATTGCAAATGTATTTACATGCAAATGAGTTTTCTAGTGTTACCAAGAGAAAGGATGGTATTGGTACACCAGAAAAGGGAATGGAAAGGGGAAAATAGTAGGGAGGACAACTGGGGTCTTAGAAATTTACAGCAAAGAGAATGTTGTAAAGATGCAGCTCTAGGTGCATGGTAGTGTTATTTTTTCCCCTGATATCCTCAAATACTTGACTTTTGATTAGATCCAAAGTTGGAGAAATTTTCTGCTCCCAGTACCAGGCTAGCAAGTCATCAGAGCAGCAATTTCAAGAAAACCATTGATGTTATTTTAAACAGAATTCCAGAGTGCCTACCTGACCTTGAATGAAGTATGCAGGCTAGTTTCCCTCAGAGTTCCTATCCACTGTAGCACAGTTAGTTTCACCTCGTAAGATTTGCTGTGTCTCCAAAGCAGTCAGTTGTATGTCCAAGGATAGCCTGATGGAATTACACTGGCTGTGTTCTTGACAATAGTGGAATCCCAAGACAGCTGGTTATGGCACTTCTCCTGTTGCTTTTCACTGTCGGGGCAGGGTACCGTTTGTAGTTATTTGTCATGACTACAAAGTCTTTGCTGTAAAATATTAGTTTAAGTCTTTACTACACACAAAAGTGAAACTTTACTATATGGTAGGTAATTTTCATTTTGTTTTACCTATAGAAGGAAAGAAGTGGATAAACAGGGAGGACGAGAAGGAAGAAAACTGTTTCAGAACCTAAAGTTCTGACTTTGAGTATAGGGTACAGTCAGAGTGTGCAATGAACATGTAATGAGTCTGCATTTCATAGAATCATATTTCTTTCCAGGTCTTAATACAGTAAAACAAATAAACAGTTTTTAAGCGACCAATATGACACTGTACACAATGAGTTGTTTCTCCAGCAGTTGAAGTTCAGCTGATTACCTTCAAAAGAAAAAAAAAAATACTGGCAAATTGCATTATGAAGACAGAATCTCTCTGTTAAAACCAGAACTCATAGGACAGAGGATAAAAGTATCCATATTAATAGCAAGCAGTTTTGCAGATGAGTAATCTACCAAGAACCTTACCACTCATACCACTGTAGAATAGCCTCAGCTGTGAAGAACTGTCATCAAAACAGGTGATTGCGGATTCCTTTCTGCTATGAATGCTGAGATCTCAAAGCCACTTCTATTTCAGCTATGGCAAACAAGACAGTGAAGACTGCATATGATTGTGATGCTGTGGAATCCTTCATAGTTTGCTTAAAGAACAAGACTTTCTTTAGGAGAATAATTAAGGCTAATAGCCACTTATTATTAACTACTGCTACCAACAAGAAAGGAACAAAACCAGAAATGGTAAAGTAGAACTAGATATTTAAATCATTGTAGTGGATCAGGGATTTGCCCATTTAAACTAATGTACTGTCTTTCTAAAGATGTTTTGTATCAGATGCTGCCTAGGAAGTGAGAAAAAATCCTATAGTGGGTAGGTACAGTACAAGGCTTGGATATATTTTGCTTTTTAATGTCTTATCCTATGAGATTAAAACAGGTTTTGTTTATAAAAGTCCAATCTTAATATAATATCATTTCTGGATTAGCTCAGTTCTGTCCCCCTAACATATACATCTGAGCTCAGAGTCAACAATTCACCCACCTACATCTGAAAAAAAAAAAAAAAAAAAGGAAAAGAAAGCTTACAAAAACCAGTATTGTTTACAAGACTGTCATAACCAAGAAGTTCTGTGTCATTCATTCCTCTGCCTTCAAAATAAGTCTCTGCCTGCCAGTAAACACAGATCTTTGTTGCTGGAATAATAAGGAAAAAGTAAGGCAAATCTTATTTTCTTACCCATTTTAAAAAAAGAGACCCTGTAGCTATTTGTCTTTCGACCTTTTCCACAGCTACTCCTAGTTCTAGCAACAGTGAGAACAGAACAGCACTTTTCAACTTTTAATAAAAAACAAGCACTAGCTGGTATAATTAGGGCAAAACTTATAATACTTCAAGACATCTCACACAAAAGATTTTTTCTGTTTAAGGTTTCATGTTAACTTTGAAATCTGTCAACTTGGACAGTGCTGAATTACTATAAGCGTTTCTAGAGCATGATATCACTCTCCCTCTTATTACCCATCTGATCTCAACCAGTTCATTTTCTTCTGTGTCTCTGTTATTGTTTTTAATGTTGTTAGTTTGTTCACTTTCTGTCTTTATATTACTATTAGCTGTTTTTAAAAATTATTATTTATCATAGGCTTTTTTCTTATTGATATTCTTGCCCTCTTCTTCATAAAGAAGTAAACTGAGCTCAGTAAAAAGGATGGCACGTATGATATATTAGCAGAGATTGTAAATTTACCTCAAAACAACAGTTAAATGTAGTAGAACTAGAGGAACTGTGACTGTGATTACATGGTTAAAGAGGCCACAACTGTTAAAGTTTTAACATTTTCCATTTGAAGTTTGTGTAGGAGTTTAATAAAAAATTGCCACTTAATTTTTTTCCCCCTAAATTTTCCCAGAAACTTAAAAAAAAAATAAATCAGTTTTCCGGGAATTCTCATCAGGTTTCTTTGTCACTATGCTTGCCTCTCTTTTGGCCACTGAATTACACCAGAATGAATAACAACTAATTTCAGGGTTGTTTTCTCTAACAGTTAGTTTCCTTCTTTTTTACTGCATCCTCACTTATAAAATAGAATGGAATAGGCAATAAAAAAAGGAATGTACAAAGACACCTTTCCTTTTTTTTTTTTTTTTTTTTGATGACAGTCATTTTAACTGCAGCAACAAGAGAGTTTCTAAAAATATCTAATACACAAGCAATAAAATAATAAACCCACTGCTGTTATCATAAGAAAAATAAAGATCTGCACTGATTACTAACAGTATCTCTGGAAGATTAATGAGCATCATTTTCTTACTAAAAATGCATGCACAGTCAAACTATTTTCAGAATCTTTGACATCATTTTGTATAACAGGAACCAGCAGAAAATTTTCAAAGTTATTAGCAGATTTTTGTGGTATTTGTTTATTTATACAATTTTTACATACTTTTTAATTAAGAGAGAAACTGATTTACAGACATAGCTGATTCTAGGCTACTTTTTCTTTTTTTTGCCTTTTTCTTTAAAGAATTGATTCCAGCTGTGTTTGCCTTAGATTAGAATTACCTTGATGTTGTTTCTGTTAATGTTTTACTTTTATACTCGTTCTAGGGATGAGATATGTTAGAAATAAGTTTTATTCACCAGAAAAAAAAAAAAAAAAAATCTGGTTACCTCATTCCTTGTTTTCATAAGCATCCTTAGTAATCTTCCAGAGGATACTTTTTCCCAGTAGGCCATGTTGCAGTATTGCTTTGATATGTTGTCAGTAACTTTATGTTCTGATTCTCTTCTGTTATGTGAAGGAAAGTTCTGAGCATACACACAATCTTCTTTGATATTGCCCTAAGCAACTGGAGGCTTTTAAAAGAGCTCAATAGCTGAAGAAAAGAAATTAAGGGACAATTCAGCAGCAATTCTGTTTCTGTATAAAAGAAAGAAACATATAGGTAGTAAAATGATAATGGGAGAACAGTTCCAACAAACACTGGTGGGATTCAAATCTATGGAAAAATAGAGATTTCTACTTTAATTTGAGCATCATAATGTGAATATCATGTTAGTGAAGAAGGGGAAAAAAGGAAATAAAAAAGAAAAAAAATCTATAGAAAAATAATGATCAAATGTCCACAGAAAGATTTGAAAAAGGCGCCAGAGAGCACTGCAAAGACTTGGCACAGATATAACCAAAAGAAAGAATGAGGAAGAGGGAAATGATATTGTGTCTACAACAAATATAGCAGTTTGTCTGTTGCTAAGAGTTAGTGAGAAATATCATGGTTTTTTTCTTTTAAAGTAATTCTCTTAAAATAATTAAAATCATTATTCAGAGGAATTGAATACTGAAAGATTATTCAGAATGATGAAGCAGTTTTGAAAGTGAGAGTTGCAAACCAGTGAAAGAATTAAAACATTCATTTTTAGGTATCTGGGAACATATCTGTAAAATGAGTCTAATTAATGAATAAGTAAAAACTGAGACAAGACTTAACGCACTTTGCACAGAAGCAAATTCTCCCATGCCTTCTGGAGTTCAGCAAGAATAGATGCTGGTTAACATCTCCCCATAAATATAAGTGTGTTTGTGCATATATAATTAAAAATATACATATATGTGTTTGTTCAGATCCAGTCATTAAAAAGGTTAGTTCAATTGTAAGGGTCAATCCAGTTTTGTCCATGATTTCAATAGGGACAATATTGGGCTCTTGATAACTAGTTACAGCTAAGCATCCAGAGTGTTGGCACACAGTGAGCATGTGAAATTGCATATCTGACCTCCAGCTGTTTATATGCAATAGTGGAGTTCTTATGTGTTATCAGGCAGGCCTGCACATTTTGTAAGGTGCTTTCAAAAATCTCTCCCTGAAGATAAATGATGAAATCCTCTTTAAGAGAAAGAGAGACACACTTTCATATACACATAAGGGGAGAAAATTCAAAACAAATACTAACCAAAGATAACTTGAATGATTTTCCTGCTGATGGGTAAATACCATTATGCAACTTTACAAACTTCAACAGATTCTGCAGTGGAACACGTATAATCAAACAACAGAAATCCCTTTATTATGATCCCCAAGAAAGAGGACATGACATGAATTACATTAATAAAAAGAATGAGAAAATTAATCCTGAAATGATTCACATAAAGTAGTGCAATATGAATGTATTTTACAGCATGTACTATGTCTACAGTATTTGATAAGGGAAAGATAACATGCACTAAAAGAAAAATTTTAATGTTCATATGAAAAATTCTGAGCAAGAATCTTCTGATTATCAAACAATTGTAATAAGACAATTTTAAAGAAACTAGATTTATTATAATAATGCATTACATACCAATGAGAAATTATGTATATTCTTTCCCCCACTTAATGATGAACTAATAATTGAAGAGAAATGGTCTTTTGGGGAATGCTGGTGGTTACACAGAAATAACATATGCATTCTTTTTCACATTAAAAAAGAAAAAAGAAAAAAAAAAAGGAAGACATTAACATGCTCCTGAAGGAAAAGGAGTTGAGTGAGTGTTGAAAAGATAGTAGAGACACCAAATTGGTAAAGCACAGCAATAATAATTCTCAGAAATGGTTTAGTTTAGTAACAGCAAGCAGTCATTCACATCTTGTAATGCACTAAGAGATCCCTGGGGATAGTTTAACATGTGGCTACATCACACAGCAGACATGCATGAACTGGAAGGGTACAGAACCTGAGGCCCTTCTGCTTTTGGATCACAGTTTTCTTCCCCCCCACCAGAATAATAGCTGACTGCAATTATAACTGTCATCTTAAAAGGGGAATGGTCAGGTTTACAAACATATGCTTCCATGTTTACTGCATCTTTGTCGCACAGGAATTTGACCATGAAATATAAAATAATGGCCACAACATTTGAAATTAAAATGTTTGTATTTTAAACAACTTTGGTTTTGTGACATAAATAATTATTCCTCCAACAATCAATATCTTCAAAACTTGATTAATGAAAGACTATTGCCTCCCATGTTTTTTTTTTCCGAAATATTCCATGTTGTAAAGCAAAAAAAAAAAAATCCTGTTTGTTTTCTTCTATAGATTTAACTTAAAATAAAGTGTATTACTGATGAAAATAAAAAATAACCTATTTGTTGTGGTTTAGCCCCGGTCAGCAACTAAGCACCACACAGCCGCTCGCTCACTCCCCCCAGCCCAGTGGGAAGGGGGAGAATCAGAAGAGTAAAAGTGAGGAAACTCCTGGGTTGAGATAAAGACAGTTTAATAGGCAAAGCAAAAGCCGCGTGCACAAGCAAAGCAAAAGAAGGAATTAATTCACTGCTTCCCGTGGGCAGGCAGGTGTTCAGCCATCCCCAGGAAAGCAGGGCTCCATCACGCGTAACGGTTACTTGGGAAGACAAACGCCATCACTCCAAATGTCCCCCCCTCCTTCTTCTTCCCCCAGCTTTATATACTGAGCATGATGTCATATGGTATGGAATATCTCTTTGGTCAGTTTGGGTCAGCTGTCGCGGCTGTGTCCCCTCCCAGCTTCTTGTGCACCCAGCAGAGCATGGGAAGCTGAAAAAGTCCTTGACTACTGTAAGCACTACTTAGCAACAATGAAAACATCTCCACGTTATCAGCACTGTTTTCAGCGTAAATCCAAAACATAGCCCCACACTAGCTACTATGAAAAAAAATTAACTCTATCCCAGCTGAAACCAGGACAGTATCCACCCCTTATTCCATACCATTTACATCATGCCCAGGTCCCACACTGTCCAATACAAACTCATTAACCACTACCCCCCTTCCCGTCCTTTGATATAATACACAGATATCATTTATCATTCCCTTAGTCTACGGACCACCCCTGTAAAATATCTTTAAAATGTCCACAAATGTCCACAAAATGTCCACTGAGTTCATTTAGGCCATGACTTGCGGCTCCATCTGTTGTGGGGGTCACTCAGGACAGGAGAGGTGGTGTGTTGTGTGGAGTTACTGGGCACCAAAGCCAGCTCAGGTCGGGTCACTGCTGCACTTGCACTGCTTCTTGTAAGGCTTGTTCTCCGTTGGTTCAGGTGGTTCCTGCTACAGTAGTTCCTATAACATGCAACTCAAATCACAGGTTACAACAATTTAAAGGTAGAACCATTACAATCTCCACCCCGGTCCCTTTGGATCAGACCATTGGGTTTAATATCGTAATGAACTCCTCCCCTTGCCCCTGCTCCGGCTTGGATTTATCCACAGACTGCAGTCCCTTAGGGTTGTACCTGCTCCAAGTGGAGCCTTACCTAGAAGCCACAGTCTCTCCAGGGGTACACCTGCTGCGGCATAGACTTTTCCACAGCCACAGTTGCTTTGAGGTACGCCTGTACCAGCGTGGCCTTCTCCACGGGCCACAATGCTTTCAGAGATACACTTGCTCCAGTGTGGCCTTACCCACAGCCATAGTCCCTTCAGAGGGAAAACTGCTCCAACGTGGCCTTGCCCGTGGCTGCAGTCCCTCCAGGAGCGAACCTGCTCCAACATGGCCTTGCCCGTGGCTGCAGTCCCTCCAGAAGTGAACCTGCTCCAACGTGGCCTTGCCCGTGGCTGCAGTCCCTCCAGAAGTGAACCTGCTCCAACGTGGCCTTGCCCGTGGCTGCAGTCCCTCCAGAAGTGAACCTGCTCTGTTGTGGGCTTCTCCACAGCCACACACTCTTGAGGTGCTCCAGCATGACCTCATGCACAGCCACTGATGCTTCAAGGTGTCCCTCCTCCAGCCTGGACTTATCCTTGGGCCACAATTCCCTCAGAGGTATACCTGCTGTGGCACAGACATAACTAAGGCCACAGATGCTTCGAGATATACCTGCTCTGGCATGGCCTTAGCCACGGCCACAGACGCTTTGGGGTGTCCTGCTCCCACATGGACGCATCCACGGGTCACAGTCCCTCTGACTCGAGTTCACACTGGAGTTCCAGCCTGTCCAGCAGAGCAGCACAGAAACAGCAGCGATGCCCTGGCCATCTGCCAGCCCGGGCACCTGGCCATTGCTGTTATCAAAATGTTCCCAGGCACAGCAGAGTAAGATGGTAAGCAGTACAGCAGTACAGCAATCAGCAAAAGCAAAAAAGCAGCCACTAACGAGCACAAGACTTCAAGGCATACAGTATATGTATATAGAGTAAGGCAGGCAAGCCCCCATAGCAAGCACAGAAGCCTGCTGATTAATAACTTCAATCTAGCACATTCTAATCAAATCTGTCATTATCTCAAGCCCGTCAAGGCCCCACGTTGGGCGCCAAAAAGGACTGTTGTGGTTTAGCCCCGGTCAGCAACTAAGCACCACACAGCCGCTCGCTCACTCCCCCCAGCCCAGTGGGAAGGGGGAGAATCAGAAGAGTAAAAGTGAGGAAACTCCTGGGTTGAGATAAAGACAGTTTAATAGGCAAAGCAAAAGCCGCGTGCACAAGCAAAGCAAAAGAAGGAATTAATTCACTGCTTCCCGTGGGCAGGCAGGTGTTCAGCCATCCCCAGGAAAGCAGGGCTCCATCACGCGTAACGGTTACTTGGGAAGACAAACGCCATCACTCCAAATGTCCCCCCCTCCTTCTTCTTCCCCCAGCTTTATATACTGAGCATGATGTCATATGGTATGGAATATCTCTTTGGTCAGTTTGGGTCAGCTGTTGCGGCTGTGTCCCCTCCCAGCTTCTTGTGCACCCAGCAGAGCATGGGAAGCTGAAAAAGTCCTTGACTACTGTAAGCACTACTTAGCAACAATGAAAACATCTCCACGTTATCAGCACTGTTTTCAGCGTAAATCCAAAACATAGCCCCACACTAGCCTCTATGAAAAAAAAATTAACTCTATCCCAGCTGAAACCAGGACACTATTTTATCTAGATAAAAATATTTTCTTATCTTTTCACAAAGAATAAATATAGCAATGACCTCATAATATTAAACTTATTTTGAGACTTACATAGTTGCAACTGAAGAGTTCATTAATAATAGTTAAACTCTTAGAAACATTGAAAAATAACATAATTCAGCAATCCACAAAAAAATATTTCCATCTCTTTATCCTTGGATAAAGCACACTCAAGCACCTCTCAAACCTTTGTCATCTAAATATGTTCTGCAGTGAACAAAAAAATACAAAATACATGTAATTGTGAACCAGCTAAGAAACGAGAGACATGGCAAAGTGCTGACTCCTTACAGTGGATTCCCCACCCATTTGTTTGTTTACTCATTTATTTTCCCCTGAGGGATTTCTAATAAAAAACATCTCTCTCCCTGACAATCAGGCATGAGGTAAGACCTTGACTTCACATTTTGTCTTTTAAGGAGAGGTTTAACATCAGTGAACTTCACTTTAATTACAAACTTATGTTGACTTTCTCATTTAGATACAAATCCCCTCCCTTTTCAGCTCTTCATTATTTCTGGTAACTGGTTTTCTTTCCTATAAACTCAATTCTCCAATAAATATTTTACTTCTATTCAGCTCCTCAACCCTTCACTTCAGCTGCTCAGAAATTTGCGGTCTTCCTCACAGACAAAGTTCTACAATACCCATGGGGCCCTGCTTTCTGTCTCATGACTCCATTCACATATCCATTCCTCCTTCATTTTTCTATTGGAGTAACCCATTTTTCCTTTTCCCAGGCTCACTCCGTCCATTTTCATAGGTGCAAAGGAACAATAAAGAGAATTACAAAATAGTAGAAACTTCTGAAAACATAATATATCTATTGAAAAAAGGCAAAAGTTTGACTTCCATGAGCTAATTGCTTGGTTTATATGATTAAAAAAGACAGAGTTCGACAATTGACACAAAACTATGTATTTTCAGGGGCTGGAGAAAAAAGCATTCATTATACCTATTTAATATAATGATTTTGTGTACTGGTCTCTTTTCATTGCCTCCCTTCTGTTACATACAATCCATTAAACTGCCTCCATTAAAGCAATATATTGGTTATTCAGCAGCAAATTAAAGATTTTCTGTATTATTTTTTCTCTTGGCTTGTTTCCTGTTGCAGTCAGATTTAATAACCAGTACTCAGGGGGATAGACCGGGTCATCCCATGCAACATATGAGGACTACAGAAACACTTCTGATATGTGAAACCAAAAATCTTTTAACAGGCTAACTATATCATAACTGTCTAATCAAAGAATTATTATCACAGGTCCAATCATTATAGAAAAGGGAAGGAATGAAAAAAAATAGCACTATTTAAAAATATCAATGATAATAACTGTTGAAATTGTTATCCATACCATTTCTAGTGTCTCCCTTTTTGGTAACATGCTCACCCTTATGCTGTCACTCTGGGCTTAAGCAATGTTTTGTTCTAGGAGAAGAAGAACAACGGTGAGTGTCTGGAGTCCTTTGTAGGGAGGAATATGATGTTGGTTGTGGGAATTTCTTATTATTATTATCCTTGAAGAGCCTGATGATGATGCTAAGTTCTGTCTTCTTGTGCTGACTCTGCTTAGGGTCATTGTTGTGTTTATTCATATACACTAATCACAAATGGTCAATTATTTGTCACTAGCAAATGCAACCTTGTAAACCAAATAAAAGCAGTTTAGGGATAAGCTATGAAGAAAAGGTAACTAAGCATACATATCTCATCTATAACACTGTTTTTGCTCAATTTGCAAGGTTTCATTTACTAGTGACAAGTAACTGACCATCAGGACTACTGCTTACACCCCTTAGGGCCTATTAACATTCTGTGCATGCACTTTCAGGGCTTCTGCTATGACATTGGGTTTGCATTTTTAAAGGGTCCTATTAGCTATCTCCCACTTTTCTTTAACAGCCTTCGTATTAGCATAACCTAGTCAGACATGCATCTTTGTTTTAGGTCATTGAATAGTTTGTTGTTTAAAAATAATGGTCTATTAAAAGACATAAGTATGTGTATATGTATAAACATATATAGAGATAAAAATCATTGATAGCTGTTTTTTATTGCCATCTGCTACTTATAACAATATACATTATAAAATTACTCAACAGTGTTTTACACTTTGGGTCAGGTGTACTCTAGGATATATGCAAAGTCATAGTCTTCAAAAAGTCCCACTAGCAACATCCCAACTGTACTTTATGAGAAGATCCAAGTATGCACAATCCCCATGCACATGAAGAGAGAGCTAAAGTACATTTTGGTAGTCTCAGGATGTCAGGATGTTCATTCATAGAATCATTTTTCTTAAGGTTGGAAAAGACCTCTGAGATCATCAAGTCCAACTGTCAACCCAACATCACCATGCCTCTTAAACCATGTCCTGAAGTGCTACGTCTACACGTTTTTGAACATCTCCAGGGACAGTGGCTCCACGACTTCTCTGGGCAGCCTGTTCCAATGCCTGACAACCCCTTCAGTAAAGAAATTTCTCCTATTAGCCAATCTAAACCTCCCCTGATGCAACTTCAGGCCATTTCCTCTTGTCTTATCATTGGTTACTTGGGAGAAGAGAGTGATAAGATCTCCCCACAGCCTCCTTTTCTCCAGGTTATACAACCCAGTTCCCTCAGACCCTCATTATAAGACCTGCTCTCTAGACCCTTCACCAGCTTCATTGACCTTCTCTGGACACACTCCAACACCTCCATGTCCTTCTTGTAGTGAGGGGCCCAAAAATGAACACAGCATTCAAGGTGTGGCGTCACCAGTGCCGAGTACAGGGGGAAAAACACTTCCTTACTCCTGCTGACCTCACTATGTCTGATACAAACCAGGATGCTATTGGCCTTCTTGGCCACCTGGGCACACTGCCAGCTCATACTCAGCCAGCTGTTGACCACCAACCCCAGGTCCTTTTCCAACGGGCAGCTTTCCAGCCACTCCTCCCCAAGCCTGCAGTGTTGCATGGGGTTGTTGTGACCCAAGGGCAGGATCCAGCACTTGGCTTTGTTGAACCTCATACAATTGACCTCAGCCCATCTATCCAGCCTGTTGAGATGCCTCTGCAGAGCCTTCCTACCATCCAGCAGACTGACACTGCCACCCAATTCAGTGTCATCTGCAGACTTGCTGAGGGTGTACTCAATGCCCTCATCCAGATCGTTGATAAAGATAATAAACAGGAGTGGCCCCAAAACTGAGCCCTGGGGAACACCACTTGTGACCAGCTGCCAACAGGATTTAACTCTGTTTACCACAACTCTCTGGGCTCGGCCATCCAGTCAGTTTTTTACCCAGCGAAGAGTACACCTGTCTAAGCCATGAGCCACCAGCTTCTCTAGAAGGATGTTGTGGCAGACTGTGTCAAAGGCTTTACTAAAGTCCAGGTAGATAACTTCCACAGCCTTTCTGTCATCCGCTAGGCAGGTCACCTGGTCATAGAAGGAGATCAAGTTGGTCAGGCAGGACCTGCCTTTCATGAAGCCATGCTGGCTGGGCCTGATCCCCTGGTTGTCCTGCACTTGCCTGGTGAGGTCACTCAAGATGAACTGCTCCATAATCTTCCCCGGTACCAAGGTCAGGCTGACTGGCTGACCAGATCCTCATTCCAAACCTTCTTGTAGATGGGCATCACATTGGCAAGCCTCCAGTCATCTGGGACCTCCTCTGTTAACCAGGAGTGCTGATAAATGATGGAGAGTGGCTTGGTGAGCTCCTCCGCCATCTCCCTCAGTACCCTTGGGTGGATCCTATCCAGCCCCATAGACTTGTGAGTGTCCAGGTGGCTCAGCTGGTCATAAACTGCTTCTTCCTGGATTATGGGAGATTAATTCTGCTCTCTGTGCCTGCCTTCCAGCTCAGGGGGCTGGTTACCCGGAGAACAACTCCTCTTACTATCAAAGACTGAGGCAAAGAAGGCATTTAGTACCTCAGCCTTTTCCTCATCCTTGGTAGCAATATTCCCCGCCCCCACATCCAATAAAGAATACAGATTCTCCTTGGGTCTCTTTTTGTTAATGTATTTGCAAAAACATTTTTGTTATCCCTTACAACAGAGGCCAGGTTGAGTTCTAGCTGGGATTTTGCCTCTCTAATTTTCTCTCTGGATGACCTAATGAAATCCCTGACTCTTCTTGAGTTGCCTGCCCCTTCTTCCAAAAGTGGTAAACTCTCTTTTTTTCCCTGAGTCCCAGCAAAAGCTCCCAGTTCAGCCAGGCCAGTCGTCTTCCCCACTGATTCATCTTGCGGCACATGGTGACGGCCTGCTCCTGCACCATTAAGACTTCCTTCCTGAAGAATGCCCAGGCTTCCTGGACCCCTCTACCCTTCAGGACTTCCTCCCAAGGGACTCTCCCAAACAGTGCCCTGAACAGACCAAAGTCTGCCTTCCGGAAGTTCATGGTAGTGGTTTTGATGACTCCCTCCTTACTTCACCAAGAATAGAGAACTCTATCATTTCACGATCGCTAAGTCCAAGACGGCCTCCAACCACACCTCCAGCCAAGGTGCCACAACATGGTAACTATGTTACCTGGGGTTTCTAGAGTTCTCCATACACAAGAGCCTTGAAATTACTAATGTTTCTAGTTGTTACTCCCCTTTCTGAAAGAACTGACAGAATATTTTAGCATGAGCAATGAATTTTCTCAGTCAGTTATTATATAGTTCTCTTTTTTAAGCAGTTGCATAGCTAGCTAAATAAACAACTTATATTTTTTTCAGTTATTTCTTCATTAATATGGTTTTCCATCATTCAGCGAATTCCAGCTGATTCAAGATTTATTTGTAAATATGAACATAAACAGAAACTTATTCACTAGGCTTTCTACAGAAGCTGAAAGATTAGAATAATATTAACTTCTAGCTGAAATACACAAACCCCAAGATACTCTTAATTCCAAAGAAGATCCACTTATATAAATCCCTGAGAGGAAAATAATCATTGGTTGAATTGTATTTTTTCAGGTGGAATGAAACAGGTAACTGTTTGGGGATTTTTTTTGTTTGTTTGTTTGGTTGTTTTTTTTTGTTTGGGTTTTGTTCAGGTTTTTTGTTTTGTTTTGGTTTGGTTTTTAATTTGCTGTTGCCTACCTCTTTAAGCACAGGTTGCAGTATCCTCTTTCTGGATGGTAATTAACCAGGCTTCTTTCAGACCATAACATATGGCTGACAAGACTGCGGACATCTGAACAGATACATTTTCTGAGTTGTTTGAAGCATGCATTACTTCGGCTAGTTCTATAGCTTTGGGATTTGTTTTAGATGACCCCTAGGCATTTCAGTGATTGTGTAGGATGCTCTACCATAACAAGTCTTTTAAGCTGAAACAGCTACTGTTCAGTTTGTAATTTTAATCCAACAGTGTGACTTAAAAGATTACTTCTGTAAAAGTTATTTTATATCAAACTGTCTTGATAACACAGACCAATGAGTCCTTTTGAGGACCAGTAAAATATTATGCAAGCATTCACATGAATCTTTAGATGATATTTACTATTGGTCTTTAACTATTGTATTCCTCAGTGCAAACACACAAGATATGTAACAAGAACCTTGTAAGGAAAAAGCACATGTTTAATTTTTTCTTCTTAATGAATGTTTTTTTTTTATCAAAGGGCACTTACTTATTTGTGGAAAGCAATGGGGAAGATTTGTAGTTTGTTTAAATCAAGATCTAAAATATTTTATCTGTATTAGAAAAGCTGATGATCCAATAATGTTAAAAAGTTCAACAAATTATTCACATAACTCGTTAGAGTAAAAATCTTGTATAGAAAGAAGGGAACACATCTATGCAAAACTAAGAATTTGTTGTTATTTACAGTTTTAGTGGTATAATCAAAGTACATATTTAATATTTTTATGCTGGTTACAATGTTGTTAACACTAATAGTATAAACTATGTTATTGTTACAGAAAAGTGTCATAAATAATACATTCTGAATTTTTACACATGCATTTTCTAGTATCTATTTGGGTTTTTTTTGAGTTATGCTTATGATTCAAATGCTGCTCTCAGTCCTGAGGTCAATAGGTACAGACTTCCTCAAGAATGAGAGTGCTGGGGAAGTTCAGCATTTCATCATCATCCTGAGTTCTTCACCAGAGGAATACGATTTTGATGTTGGAGTTTTCTTTTTCCTTAATCCAGTCTATACCAATTTAGGACTATTTTTATGCATTTTTCTAACACAATCCCCCTTTTTTTTTAATGATTTCCTGCTAAGGTCTGATTAATTTCACCCATAACATTAGTTTAAAGTTACATGATATATATTCTCCAGCCAACTAATATAAAGGATTAATACATTTTACTTATTGATTGCATATGTTTATTTGACGTGTATATTCACACAGTTAAGTTTAAACTGGTCACCTTGCTAATAGTCACCTGATCACTAGACAATTGCTATAATTGTTAAAACAGGCTAAACCCAGCTCAGGCCAAGACAAACCCAGACAAGTCCTGAGACCCTGCATTGTCAGGTCAAGACAAAGCCTGTGGACTTTTCCAGGTAGTGGCAAAATCATACTTTCCGGTCTGCAGTCTAAACTGGGCTAAAAGCTGGGGGGAGAAGTTTGAGGTATGGGGTGTTTTGATTTTTATTTTTTTAAGATGAGAAATAATAGTTAATTTCAGCAATAAATTGATGAAAGTAAATGAGTATTAGATGGAACTGATGGAATTAAGTTTAATATTGAAATCCAAGAAAATAACTCACACAAGCTGGTACTTAACCATGGGGCATTTGAATTCACTTGATTTACCCTTTCTGAGTATAGAAATGAGACCTCTTTCCAACCATGTCCACTCTTTCCAACTGCTTCCATAAAGCATCTGAGTAGTTCAGCACTGACTCCCATGAAGATTTGTTACGAATTTTCTGCCTGAATTCCCTGAACAACCGGATTCTTGGATTATACTGAGCACATCACAGAAGTATCAGGTACCTCATTAAAAGCCGTTGTGTCCATTTTCCCACCTTTGTCATAATAGACTGGTGTTATAATATTTACTGAGAATCTAGGAACAAATGGGAGTGAAATGAAACTGTAAGCCTGAGCATAATCCATATGTCCCTTGACAATCTAATAAATATGTGCCCTGTTGTTAAATACACTGCATACAATGTCTGGGCTTCAACATGAAGGAAAATATGTTAAGAGACAGAGAGAAAGAACTAAGAAAATTTTGAGCAGCCCTGTGGAGAAGGACTTGGGGGTACTGGTGGATGAAAAGCTGGACATGAGCTGACAATGTGCACTCGCAGCCCAGAAGACAAACCGTATTCTGGGCTGCATCAAAAGAATCGTGGCCAGCACATCGAGGGAGGTGATTCTGCCCCTCTACTGTGCTCTGGTGAGACCCCACTGGAGTACTGTGTCCAGCTCTGGAGCCCTCAACACAAGAAGGACATGGACCTGTTGGAGTGGGTCCAGAGGAGGGCCACAAAAATGATCAGAGGAATGGAACACCACTCCTATGAGGACAGGGTGAGAGATTTGAGGTTGTTCAGCCTGGAGAAGAGAAGGTTGCAGGGAGACTTTATTGCAGCCTTTCAGTACTTAAAGGGGGACTATAGGAAGGATGGGGGCAATCTCTTTAGCAAAGCCTGTTGTGACAAGACAAGGAGTAATGGTTTTAAACTATAAGAGGGTAGATTTAGACTGGATATAAGAAAGAAAGTTTTTACAATGAGGGTGGGGAAGTGTTGGAATGGGTTGCCCAGAGAGGTAATGGAGGCCCCATCCCTAGAGACATTCAAGGTCAGGTTGGACAGGGCTCTGAGCAACCTGATCTAGTGAAAGATGTCCCTGCTTACTGCAGGGGGGGTTGGACTAGGTGACCTCTAAAGTTTCCTTCCAACTCAAACCATTCTATGATTCTATGATTCTAGTCCAACTTATTTAATATCCTAGAGAAAGGAGATGTCACACTTCAACCATTCTGTATTCTACCTATGTACTGGCAGGATTGGGTTTGTATTTTACTCAATACCTGTTTTACATAAAAAGAAAGTCAGGTTTTACAGTAGGAGCTAGCAAACAACCTGAATGCAAGCTAATATCCAAATATCAGCTTCTTAAACCAGAGGACCTTGAATTATTTTTGCACCATTAGTTACATTCAACAAAGAGGAAAGGGGCTGTTCCTCCTTCCTATAGCCTATAATCTTGAGATTAGGGTGCTGCCTTGTTAGGAGGAAATTGTGGGTATGAGAAGAACAAAGAAACCAGGTGACCTATTTTTGGTCTTTGCTTTGGGATGTTTAAAATACATAATACTATTTAAAAAGAAGAATAAATTTTGTGTAAATTTTAATGCAGTTCTTAGAGGTAATCTAATAACTGATTTATGTAACTGATAAATAGTTAAGAACACAGAAAATATGGTCATAATTTCATTCAGAGATGTTGTATATTGTGACACATATCCCTGAGCTAAAGTAACTGGTGGACAGGTTTATGTAAGCAATCTGGTTAGAGTTCCTAATGACATCTTTTATACACTACAAGTTTAAGTTTCTTTTTTTAAATTATTTTGAGGATTTCCTACCTTTAAGGTGCATCCTTTCACTATATCCATGTCTCTTTTGCACTTTTTCACATCCACGCTAGTAATTTTTATCCTCTTATAAATTACTGTTCAGATATAATCCAAAGACAACCAACAGACATCCAAGAAAATCAGATATTTTGCCAAATAAACTAAAATGACATAGCCACAAAATTATTCTGCAGGAAGGTCTATATACTTCTCACATTATATTTAATACATTATTTTTTCAGCTAAAGTCAAAGATTACCAGTTTAAGTATTTATATTTTCTGTATTTATGTAGGAGAAAGAAAAAAGTATCAGAATACTTTTATTTAACATTAAAAATAGTTATAAATATGGATAATTTTCATTGCCTTAACAATATTTTAACAAAGTTTTATTACAGCCTTTAGTCACAGAAATTTATTATCTAATCTGATCTATGTTATTACTTATGCATATGGTCTACAGAAGAAATAGTAGAACAAAGTGTTCATACAAGTTTAGTAAAATATTGACTTCAGTTTGCAGAAGACTTCACAAAGTACATCATTACTCTGTTTCTGGGAAAACTTTTGAAAACATTCAGTAAAAGAAGGATCTTTAAGACAAATATTGTCTTTCTCTCTCTTTTGTTTTTTTTTTTTTCCTCCTCCCTTTCCCCTCCCCTCACACCCATGCCCCCCCCCCCCCAATTTGGCTGCTTAGCTGTAAGTGCCTTAACTGGTGCTCTTTTATAACATAAAATGAACAGAGGGATTGGATCTTGTCAAGCAGAGATAAGAGCACGGGAAAGTAACAATGGAAACATAGCAAAGGGACATTTCCTTCTACGGATGAGTAGACTCAAAATTATACAGAAACAACACAACTGATGAATTTATGATACGCAGCTTTCCTGTGCAATCCATATCTGTTGTTCTTATATTGTTACTGATAATTGCACATGATGATTTCTCTTGTATTCCATTATCCAATTAAAATTAAATTTTCTTCATTGTACTCATGCTGCTCTAACGGTATGGGCATACATGAAGTTAATGTTTTTATTGCCTTGATACATGCCTCTTCATGAACACTTAATGTGTATGATGAAATGATTACTTAGCTATTGATCAGTTATTTATAAAATGACAAATTATTTTTAATGAGTTAGGTCATTGAAATAAGCAAAATCAAGGTCTCCGCAGATAGTCTTCTCAGGTATAGTGGAAATCATCTTTCCAGCAGCCACACTATGTACTACAAAAACATTTGTAGTTAGACATTGACCTGCTTTGACTTCCAGAAAGGTACATATAAGGTATTATTGAGCTTACTCACATAGCAACCTAGTCTAAAAAATCAGCCAGCTCACTGATTAGTCCTGCTTTCTTCACAGCATTTTCAATAGCAGAGGAAGACTGCTGAGCTCTCCCTTCCATTAAAGAAAAGCTCGAGGTTTCTTTACATCTATTACAGATTATGTTTTACAGTCATTTAGCAAATTACCTGCTAAAACTGAACATAAAATCATCTTTTCTCACTAGGCTTACATTATATACGTTAGTGAAAGAGAAATATAGTCTTTTTTTTTTTTCCCTCATGCATTTTGTTGAGCTATCCTGGACGCTGGCCTGCTAAAAATCTTCAACTATGGCTCCTAGATACAGCTTGTAATCCCTTAATTTATCTCTTTTGAAAGTTGATACAATATATATATACAAAATCAAACAACCCCCCACATCTTCTTATATAATCATATAAGCCTTCTATCAGTATTAGGATAAGCTATGGAACTAGTTCAAAATTTCTAGAGAATCTGGCTGATAAATAGATAAATAATACCTGAATACCTTACACCTTAAAATTTTGTTTTGAAGTAAAGGAATCTAACTTTTATGCTTTTGTTTATTTCTATTATATATGTGCCCATTTTTCCTCATGTTTAATAACCTAAATTTCTCTTATCTTTGCAGTTAAGAAAGAGAGGAACAGCAATGAAATTGATAAAAGAGTCTTCCAGTGCATGTACAGGCACACATGCACGCTGGTGATTATGTACTTCTATAAGCTACAGAACACCCAAAAATAGTACACCAGAGGTGGGATTCACCTCACTGAACTCTACTATCCTATAGTATAGAAATCCCCATCTGAGTTGGCAGTTTAGCCTTCCATTTAATTTGGCCTATTTTAGCTATCTATTTTAGCTATCTATTTTAAGATGAGATGAACTGAGCCCTAGTACATCCACCTGAAAGGCAGTTACCTTGAAGAATGTATTAGAGGTAGACAGGAAAGCAGACATTCAACTGAGGCAGCAGGACTGAAAATTAGGTAGGAAAAAATGAGGAGTAAGTGCATGAATTACCTTCACAGAGCTAGGATGTTAGTTTGTCACATAGGATGCCTTAGGTAATATCTTGTTTAGTTTTGCATAGAAATTGGATTAAACATGCCTCCTCCCCCTTAAATTTGCATTGTAATGCATACTTATGCAGGTTCTTGTAAATTTGATTAGGACAGCTGAGTTTTCAGTCTATTTTGTACATGTTTGTTTTTCAGATTATTTTTAAAAGTACACATACTGGAGACAAGTTACAAAAAATGTTTGTTTGTCCAGGATACCTGGGGAATACAGGACATGTCCCTGTTATCCTTGTTTGTCCAGAGTAATTGGAGAATAGAGGAGATGTTCTGGTATCTCAGAGAAAAATCTTCAAGAAGCTCTTTTGTCCTGAATTATTCATCTCAGGAAGATGTTTGATATCTGTACTTTCCATACGTGCACCCAGCCCTGGCTCCAGCTCCAACCTTTTTATTTGTCCTTGATTTATTGCAAAAAGTGAAAAACATTTAATGTCATCTGCATCATGCTAAGAGATGTAACATAATTCTCAGTACTCAGTCCTATGCAGCACACCTCTGACACCTAACAAAATGGAACATATATGCTTACTATAAATCTGTTTAAAAGAGATCTATCCATGATGATGGACTATTTGAATAACAAATATGTATCACCACTTTTGTCTGTCTCCTCTCTTTTTTTAACTGAAGATGTATTTTGTAGCATTTATATCAAGATCATACTCCCAGTAATATGAATTTAACAGAATATTGATTTTGAAATATTACTATTGGTGTTCATGTAGTGCTTATCTTTGGAAAAATCTCATTTGGGAGGTGGAAGGTTTAGTCTCACCTGACTTTAGGTGTTGAAAGGTGTATGTCTTATACAAGTCATTTACAGGGGGTTGAATTACCTTTCAAAGGTGCTTATCTTTCTCCACCAACTATGTAGAGACCTAAAGTGACTTGCATAATCCAGGCTCCAACCTTTTAGTTCATTAAAATTTGTTTCAAATGAATTTCACTGAAATACTGCGCTTAAGTTAAGAGGGCAGAAATTGTTCCTAGCTATGTTTGTGAAGTGCCAGGCATGTTTTTAATGCAGCTGTTGAATGAATTAAGTGACGTAATATTTCATTATTAACTTTATTATTATTACTAAAAAAAGTAAAGATATATTTGGAAAAGTTTCAGTAGTGCAGAAAATGTATATTTAAATAACAATGTCTTAAATGATAGGTAAATTTGGTGCAAATAAAAAAAGTTTATTTATTAATTGTGTATTGTTATTTATTGGTTAACGTACAAGGATTTCACAGCCAACATATAATTTTATACACAAGATAAAGACATTTTAACTCTTTATGGTGGCCTAGCCTTGGCTAAGATCCAAATTCCCACCAAGCTGCTCCTTCCCTTCCCCTCCTTAGCATGGCAGGGGAGAAAATAGGATGGGAAAGGTCATGTGTTGACAAGAAGACAGGGAGATTGCTTACCAATTACCCTCATTGGCAAAATGGACTCGACTTGAGGAAAACAAATTTATTTTCAATTACAATATATTTAGGTAGGGAGAAACAAAGGCAAACATAACAATAACAACTTTCCTCTCCCCCCTTCCCAGGCTCAACTTCACTTCTCTCCCAACACATCTCCCAACAAAGGCCACTCCTGCAGCCCCCCGCTGCCAACACCTTGACATCTGCACCCAATATTCTGTTATTTCACTCCCTATTTGATTTGTTTTCCTATTTTTATTCTTCTCCATCTAAGAATGGATAAAGAAGGCTTTCTGGCAAATAGGTCCTGATGCTTCTATTTTAACAGGTACAATATAAAGAACTGTGAATAAAATCTGAAAATAAGAGAAGTAGAAAATCATTAACTCTTATTCAACATTTTCTGTTCAGCACTGTAAATTTTATGAAGATTAATGCTAGCTCCTTATACTGGCTCTAACGTGCATGTGCAGCTTTAAGACATCCTTGTGTGCCTCCAAGGAAAGGTTTACCATCCTAAGAAGGAATAAAAAGGTAAAAGTTATATTCCTGTATTTATATTTAAGCGTGAGTATTGTATGTCAATTTACTAATGACAGCCAAGGCTCTGGATAGTATTCCCAGAAGAAATGGGAATGCCTTCTTACACTGTGTCCATGGAAAGCAGTATCAGACTGAAACTATCTTCTCACTTTGCTTACCTTATTATTTGTGAGTTGCTGACATTATTTTCCATTAACCTCATGCATTTTATTTATTTATTGCTCTGATATATGTCATCAGAAATCTTTATTATTCCCAGGATGCTGATGCAGTAAAATGAAGATGACATAAAGGCTCTAAGTTTGTATTCCAAAGTTTATGCTGATCCAGTAATATAACTTTTATTTCTAGAGCTTAAACTTTTCCTGTGTTTTTCATAGGCATGTCGAGGTTACTTATTTCTGTCAAAAAGTCAGGAGGCTTGCCACTCAAATGTCATATTTAATTTCCCAGCATGGGTTTAAAGAAACAGAAGGACAACAAGAGTCATTACTATCTTAATTTTGGAAACGGTAAGTTTCAGACACAGTTCTTATCAATAGTACTTTCAAATTGAAAAACACCAGTAAATGTATTTCCCATGTTTTACTTCCAGAAATATCTGTAATTTGAGTTATTTAATTGTGAATTCACAGAATCTGAAGTAGTTTTTGGAGGTGTAAAGCATGATGGACCTTCATAGGTAATAGAAATACACACAGAAAAAAAAAACAGTTTAACACAGCAGTTTACAAATAATTTATCATTATTCTCAGTACAACATTATGCAAAAATAATATTTTCCTCCATTTCTGGCTTCTTCTAAGTTTTAATATTTGTCATGTTCTTGTGTAGACTGATGTCACCATGTAATTTCTAGGATTGCAGCAGGATAATGTTATAGGCATTTTCTATAGCTTGGAACATGATGCAAACACAGTAACTTGGCAAAACATTTAAGTTCTCTGTGGTGTCATTTGAAAACATGAAACTTAAATTCCAGGTTTGTGTTACGTCAGCACAAAGTACATCATGCTTAAGTCACAAAGCTATTTCAGTAATGACTTAATGTGATTTCTTGTCATGAAAGGTGTAATGTGCCTGGTTCTAATCTCACTTATCCCATATTTACATTTGTTCATTATTTTTAATATAGTTTTTCTTTTATAGTTGTTCAACATGTGTAATCTTTATAATACTGTAATGCCATAATTCTAAGGCTCTTCATAGAATATTTATTAGTTATTTATGGAAAAAAGATTTTTTTCTGCCTAAAATTACACAAAAACATAAGAATGCATACTTGTTGAATAGTTAATGCTGTATCAGAATAATACTGAAAACAAATCCAATATGCAAGGAAATGCAGTTACATTTAAAAGGAGATTGCAAAGAGGGTACGTAGGAGAAATGTCATACAGGCAAACAGTTATAAAAATATACTGCTTAAATATGCTATTCAGTTGTGAAAAAACTGATTTAGGTGTTGAACTGATGTGATGTAGACTTTAAAATTTTAATTAAATTTCAATAGATTGTTTCTAAATCAAAATTAGTAATAAAAATAAATCAAGCACTTCAATATCTTTATAAATTAACTTTTTTTTTGCCCAAAACCTAAAAGGAAAATATTTTGTACATAAGATATTTCTGGAATATTGGATCAGCTAGGGATTTAAGGTAATCCTCATCATTATATACCACATTTATTTAGTCTGATTTAAAATTCCCTTTGAAACCAAACTCCCATTAGAGGTAATCAAAATGATGCCTGAGTAAGTTCTTCAGGACTGGGATGATCACAGTTTGCTGCCAGTGACTTTGAATTGTGCAAGCAATAGAATGATAAAAAATAATCTGTGTCAGAGTAGAAATGCATGAGTATTCACAAAGAAAGCCTACTTCCTTTTACCTGTCTCCAAGATAAACCTTCAAATGCAAGGAAAAAGGTACAGCTCCCTGGGGCCTGAAGTGAGATATAAGGAGCAACAGTGAAAAAGAAAACCAATCAGTTTGAAATTCAAAAGTTTAAAGACACTATTATGTCACCCTTTAAGGTGGGAACATAATTTGCACATGAAAACAGGGACATATCTGAAACTAAGCTAATTTAAGCGTGATAAAATTCACTCAAGTGAATCACACAGAATCACAGAATCACAGAACAGAAGGGGTTGGAAGGGACTTCTGGAGATCATCTCGTCCAACACTCCTGCTTGAGCACATACACCTAGAGCAGGACGCACAGGACCACATCCAGGTGGGTTTTGAATATCTCCAGGGAAGGAGACTCCACAACCTCTCTGGGCAGCCTGTTCCAGTGCTCTGTCACCCTCAAAGGAAAGAAGTTTTTCCTCATATTCAGGTGGAACTTCCTGTGTTCCAACTTGTGCCCATTGCCCCTTGTCCTGTCATTGGGCACGGCTGAAAAGAGTCCAACCCCATCCTCTTGACACCCACCCTTCAGATATTTATAAGCATTGACAAGATCCCCCCTCAGTCTCTTCCTCTCCAGGCTAAACAAACTCAGGTCTCTCAGCCTTTCCTCATAAGAGAGATGTTCCAGTCCCCTGATCATCTTAGTAGCTCTCTGCTGGACTCTCTTCAGTAGTTCCCTGTCTTTCTTGACCTGGGGAGCCCACAACTGGACACTGTCCTCCAGATGTGGCCTCACTAGGGTGAAGTAGAGGGAGAGGATAACCTCCCTCGACCCGCTGGCCACATTCCTTTTAATGCACCCCAGGATACTATTTGGCCTTCTTGGCCACAAGGGCACGTTGCTGGCTTATGGTCAACCTGCTGTCCACCAGCACTCCCAGGTCCTTCTCATTGGAGCTGCTTTCCAGCAGGTCAACCCCCAGCCTGTACTGGTACATGGGGTTGTTTCTCCCCAGGTGCAGGACCTTACACTTGCTTTTGTTGAATTTCATTAGGTTCCCATCAGCCCAGCTCTCGAGCCTGAACAAGCAGAGAAAACAGCAAGGAGAAACCTCTAGAACCTTTTAGAACCTTTTGCTGGTTGTAGTGCAGAAAGAATTTTTTTTTTTTTTTTTTTAATAGACTGATGGATTATTTCTATATTTTACATAAAAATCATCTTGAGGCCCCAAGGTTAGCTTCCTGAACAGTTTCATTTTGCATTCTCACAGCCTGGCTTTAGACACTCAAGCACACTACCTAGAGTATTTTAAAGTTCTTTTAGGCAAATATGCTTCACAGTTTAACATACCTTTGAACACAACCAGATGGACTGTCCCCAGGCAACCCACATGTAGTATGGTATTGAGAAGCAGTCAATGAGATAGAATGTGATCACAAGGCAGGTGAAAATTCTTGAAATGCTTACTGCTGTTGGTTTGAAAAATACTATTCAGGTGATCACAACAGTACCTGTTCCTGAGTTTGTCATAACGGGACATAAACTAATTATATTTGCCATTCTTTGACATTTAATTCAACTGAAATGGAACTAGGAGATTTTTTTGTTCCTTCAGAAAAGACAGAATTTCATTTTAAATTTTTACACAATTATTCTACTCTATAACAGAATATCATAGAGGTGCAGTGCATCATTGCATACCCACTAGCTGATAATTACATTCGGTACTGTGAAATGCAAAGCTCACATAACCTGAAGAGTCATCAGCTGGTGCCTAACTGGCTTAATCACTTTGTCTTCTAAAGAATTTACAATGATTTCTGAAGACACTTTTAAATCCCACTTTAAGACATGTTGTGTTGGTGTTGTTTATGCCCTTTGTCAGTTTATGTTATTCCCTGACTCCTTACTATCATTGCTGCAATTTTGGTTGACAGCAGTGATGGGTGTTTCTCACGGAGCACAAAGGCGGTCCAGGAAGCTGTACCTTAGGTCAAGTCCCCAGTGCTCTTACCGAGCTCTAATTTTGGAAGTAATCAGAGAAAAAATTGGTCTCAGTCAAGATTTACTGAAATACTGATCAGTATTTTTTAGTTTATGGTAGTTGGTATTTCAGCAGCTTCTTATATTATGATGACATTTTCATAAGAGCACTGGAAAATTGACAATATTTTAAAACTAAGTATAGATGAGGTTCATTTAACATGTTCCTTTAAAAATAAAACATTTATGGAATAATCACCTGTCTTCAGTATAAAACTCCCATTAAAAATCTGTGATGAATAGACAGCACAGTCCAGCTTCCCTAATGAAAACAGGAAATACCTTCTATACTGTTTGTCTTTATGGGATATATTCTATATCCCAACACTGTGCTTTTAAGAAAAATACTTAATAATAATAAAAAAAAGTTTAAAAAGCAGTCAGTGCTATCCTTCTTAGTTCCTCCCTCTCTCTTTCTTTTCTTTTCTTTTTTTTTTTCCTTTTATTTTTTTTTTTTGTTCACTAGTGTACTGGTTTTGGCTGGAATAGAGTTAGTTTTCATCATAGTAGCTTCTATGGTGCTGGTTTGGATTTGTGACCAAAACTGTGTTGATACACAGAGATGTTTTAGGTAGCTGAGCAGTGCTTACAAAGAGACAAGGCTTTTTCTTTTTCTCATACTGGCTGGGGGTACACAAAAAGCTGGGAAGGGACACAGCTGGGACAGCTGACCCCAGCTGACCAAAGGGATATCCCACACCATATGTTTGATGTTGTACTCAGCAATAAAATCTGGAGGAAGAAGGAGGGAAGTTTGGAATTATGGCATTTGTCTACCCAGATAACCATCACGTGTGATGGAGTCGTGCTTTACTGAAGCTAGCTGAACACCTGCCTGCTGATGGGAAGTAGTGAATGAATTCCTTGTTTTACTTTGCTTGCTTGTGTAGCTTTTGCTTTACCTATTAAACTGTCTTTATCTCAACCCACTTTTACCCTTCGGATTCTCTCCCCCATCCTGCTGTGGGGCAGGGACTGAGCGGCTGTGTGGGGCTTAACTGCCTACCAGGGTTAAACCATGGCAACTAGATAAAGGTTTTATACCGTTGCCATAAAGGTAGTTGAACACTGGCAAGGCCTAATGAGGCCAAGGACATAATCTTAGATTCTCTGTAGTAATAAAATGGAGATACTGATTATTGCTATAAGGATATATACTTACTTTAATGGAAATGTCATTGCCCTCTGCATGCTATCTCCCTTTAATTAACTTGTCAGACTGCCTGACATGAAAATATTATTTATATATTCAAATTGAAACAGAGACTTGTCTTAGTCTATAATCTGCTCAGAGTTCTGTCAAAATAAGGATTTGGACAAATGTCCAGTGACCAAAAGTAAACCACTCGGACTGTTCCAGCTTTTGTTATAATAACCTCATGGAGGAGTTTACACAGCCATCTCTTGGCACCACAAACTTGCCAGAGGTAAATTTTGATACAGCAATTATTATAGTTAATGTCTGAAAGTGGAGTTAAGACAGTGACAAAGTAACCAATTCTTGCCTGGAGATGTGTGAAGGTTATGTCTACAAGTACTATGAAGAAGTAAATAACTGTGCCTGGAGACTAGGACCTGAAAGTAACATGAGGAAGGAACCAGCAGCAGAAGTTGAAAGAGATAATGACTTGAAATCATTCAAAGTAATATTTGATCGCAAAGCCTGGGTAGCTCTCAGACCAAAACACTGGTGATACAGAGCTGTCATGGCAAAGCAAAGTTAATGTATGCATTTGTATGTGTGTGTTTGAGAGAGAGATGGTGAGGGAGACGGGTGTGACAGTAAAGGGGGATTCTCCAAAGGGCCTGTAGGAACAAGTGCCAGAAACCTGACTCCTCTGCAAGGTGATTGTGTCAGAGGAAGAAGCCCTACCCACATGAGAAAGTATTGGAGCCTCATGTCTTGTGTTATTACTTCTTATTTTTGTTTTAGTAGTGTTTTCTTCAGCAGAATCACTTTAGTTTTTACTTGGGGCTTTTTCTGTGTATTTTTGTTGACAAATTTGGTGTCCTTCTGCAATGGGGTTACAGCATTGGTGGATAAGGAAAAGTGACTGACATCATCTACCTGGATTTGTGCAAAGCATTTGACACTGTCCCACAGAATATCCTTGTCTCTAAATTAGAGAGACATGGATTTGAAGGGTTGACCACTCGGTGGATAAGGAATTGTCTGGATGGTCACATTCAAAGAGTTGTGGTCAATAGCTCGATGTCCAGGTAGAGACCAGTGACAAGCGGTGTTCCCCAGGGTTCTGTATTGGGACCAGTATTATTTAACATCCTTGTCAGGGACATGGACAGTGGGATTGAGTGCAGTCTCAGCAAGTTTGCTGTGTGGTGCGGTCGACATGCTGGAGGGAAGGGATGCCATTCAGGGGAACCTTGACTGGCTTGAGGGTTAAGGGTTGGGTCCGTGCGAACCTCATGAAGTTCAACAAGGCCAAGTGCAAGGTCCTGCACCTGGGTCGGGGCAATCCCAAACATGGATAGGGGCTGGGTGGAAAATGGTTTGAGAGCAGCCCTGAGGAGAAGCACTTGGGGGTATTGGTGGATGCAAAACTGAATAGGAGCCAGCAATGTGCACTCACAGCCCAGAAAGTCAATCATATCCTGGGCTGCATCAAAAGAAGTGTGGCTGGCAGGTTGAGGGCAGTGATTCTTCCCCTCTACTCTGCTCTTGTGAGACCTCAACTGAAATAGTGGAAGTTCAGCTCTGGGGCCCTCAGCATAAGAAAGTCATGGACCTGCTCTAGCAGGTCCAGAGGAGGGCCATGAAGATGATCAGAGGACTGGAACTCCTCTCCTATGAAGAAAGGCTGAGAGAGTTGGGGTTGCTTAGCCTAGAGAAGACAAGGCTCCAGGGCGACCTTGTAGCAACCTTCCAGTACTTAAAAGGGCCCTACAGGAAAGATGGGGAGGGACTCTATCAGGAAGCACAGCGATAGGATGAGGGGTAATGGTTTTAAACTGAAAGTGGATAGATTTAGATTGGATATAAGGAAGAAATTCTTTACTCTGAGGGTGGTGAGACACTGGAACAGGTTTTCTGGAGAAGTTGCGGATGGCCATCATTGGAAGTGTTTGAGGGCAAGCTGGATGGGTCTTTGAGCAACCTGGTCTAGTGGAAGGTGCCCTTGCCCATGGCAGGAGGATTGGAACTAGATGATCTTGAAGATTCCTTCCAACCCTAACCATCCTATGATTCTATGATTCTCCTTTATTTTTTACTGTATTTTAATTATTATTGCTTAATTAATATTTTATTTAATCCAGGGCTCATCTATTTCCCTAGTACAACCACACCCATACTAACTGATTAACTGTCACAGCCCCTATGTGATACTCAGGCATTGAAGGTATTGATAGTTAACACCACAACTATCATGTGACAAACATGGAAGCCAAGATGTCAGAGAAACTGACAGCTGTAAATATGAATAGAGTCACTATAAACAAATATATTATTTAAGTAAAGGGAGAATAAGAATACAGGTGTGCTGTTTCATCAGAGCAGTCTAATGCATAATCTTAGACAAGCCTGAGTTTCTAAAATCTCAAAGGTAATAGTGTGAAACTTTTTCCAGTTTCACTCCATGGCTCAAAAGCTGGAATTTGTTTTTCTTGAAGGAAGACTTTGCTGTTTACTAAAGAGTCATGAGTGCCAACAACAGATTACAGATTTATCTTTTTTTTAAGTTCCCTCCATCTTCATCACCAGTCCACATATTAAGTGGCAAGATAAAATCAGCAATAAACATATTTTTCAGATAAATACAGAAATTTGCATCGTGAATTCTGGTCCAGTTTTAGTGGCTTTCTTGGCATGGACCAGAAGGAAAAACAGTAAGTTATGAAACAAGTAAGTTATGAATGAATCAAGGACAGCTGCTATGCAACTGACTATCATATAGTTGCTAAAACCTTCTTTAGGTGTAGGACGACAAAGCTCATGACTGATGTAGTAAGGCAGAGACAGTATTAATGAAAAGGCAGCACAACCTAACCTGGGAAATCTTTAAAAGGATTGCAAAAATCTGCCTA
This sequence comes from Morus bassanus, assembly GCA_031468815.1. Classification (NCBI taxonomy): domain Eukaryota; kingdom Metazoa; phylum Chordata; class Aves; order Suliformes; family Sulidae; genus Morus; species Morus bassanus. Next base: position 51,168,251 of record CM062568.1, on the reverse strand, counting down.
CAGTTCAAGTGCTGGTGCAAAGTCTCATATAAACCTTTTACTGAGTCTTTGTATTAGTGTTCCAGGCTATGAAATGGGTCATCTAAGATGAAAATATCTGTATTATTTTTTAGCCTGCACTGTACAATCTACTATCTATATGAGGAAGATGAAGTGGATAGGGGCAGTAATATCTTAGATTGTCAAAGTTATATTTTCCTAGGGTTTAATATACTACTATTACCACGTATAGTCTTCCTCCCCATATGATAGATGTGGCTTAAATTTCAGCTGTTGTGGCTCAGTAATTTCATTTAAGTATTTCAAATTTCATCAGTAAAGAAGGTAAATTCCATTGTTTTTTCAGCATTTCTGCAAAGCCAAATTATCATCATCATTTGGTCATCATCATTTGATGATAATTTCCTGTTGACAGCCACGCTTATTAGATAGTTTCAATATTTCAAACCACGATGTGGCACATTTATAAAACTCAGACTTTTCAAAATTCTGATGATATTTTATTTAATTCATTTAGATAGCTGAATTTGTAAACTAAACTTGTAATTTCAACACAGAATGCAATCAGTCTGAAAAACCTCGTTTTCCATAAAAATGAATTCAAATGTCATTATTTGTATTAATACTCTATAATTCTTTAATAAATAAATCACATATCATCATTTCCCTAGTTTTGCCTAGAAACTGGCACCAGCCTTTCCAAGTGTTAACTCAATTGGCTTACTGGAATTTTTGATTAGTAGCACATTATTAGTAACATGTAGGCCCAGATATGTGATGCAGGCATGTTGTTTCTGTTCTGGGTCACTTGGCAATATTATACACGTTTTGGATCACAGAGCAAGCCCAGGGTCTACTTATGTTTGTAACTAGGGAAAGACACAAGGTCTTCTTTTGCTGAACAGTTCTTCAGCTCTTCTCTAGTTCCATGAATCTGCTTCCTGGGACAGAGATAGAAACCAGTTCTCAGGACACACTGGGAAGAAGATAGAAATTGCCAGTGTCACTGAAGGGGAGTGGTCAACAGGTCTACCAGTAGAGGGATCTGTGCAAGTTCTGTTCTCTGTACCTATGTTCAACAGTTTTAAGTGATTTGAGGCTTTCTAGCTTAAACTACATTTACATTTGTCAGGAGTTCCTACAATCCTTAATGAAAAGAAGAATGTACTTAAGAAGTGTGTGGTTCACCTTACAAAAAATGGATCTCTGTAATTAAATACATACATCTGTGCTGGACACCTTAGACACCATTTGTCTCCCTTTTTTAAGCAAGTGGATACTCATGAAGCTTTAGTATATTTTCTATTAAAATTATTAATTTATTTCAGTTTTAAAAGCCTAGCAATAAGCAAAACTGCGTAAAAACCATATAAACAGAACATTCACAGTGAGGAACATTTAACCTTGAAATTACTTCTGTATCAGCATATTGTCACAATTTGCTGCATGTTTTCTGATGCTAGGAAACTTACTTTTCTATTTGGCTGTGGTATTTTTCTCTCATGTGAGTAATGCAAGTAAGAAAGTGATGAGCCATCTATTTTGGCTCAATACCAAGTCTTGAGAATTTGTGCTTCGTCTGACAGCTTTTAATAGAAGCTTGATTTAATCCAATTTTATACACAAAAAAGAAAAATAGAAAATCTTTTTTTTGCTAGATTTAGCACTCACAAAAGCACTGTGTGAGCACTGTGGTTAACATTGGCCAGTGACTTCTTAATTTTAGCCATAAATTTAGAAGCAGCAGCCGTTCCAGTTTTGCCATTTGGCCCAGACTCTTTATTCTGGGGAGAAAAAAAAAAAGCTCATAAAACTCAGAGATGCTGAGCTATCTCAGTGGTATTCAGCACATGGTCTCTTTTATGAAATTGTTAATAGGAATGCTAATTAAAAGAGTGACTCTGTATCAACAAGTCAAATAAATTCCAGGTAATATAACTCCATCAATAACACTTTTTTGCCAACTCCCAAATATTTTAATCTAAAAATTAACTGTGTTGGCTCATCTTTCTCATGGCAGCTTACTCTGTGGCAGGTGGTTTGTAAGAAAGAAATCTGATGCAAGCCCCAGAGAGCAGAAGTTAAGTATTCCTGCACATGATACAGCAAATAGAATGATGACATTTTTTCAAGTTTCTGTGTAGCCTTTAAAGATTACATCATATTAAGTCAACTGAGAGGCAAGAAGTGCATGGAAAGTGATGACAGAAGAATGGAAAATGCTCAAAAATAAGTTTGCATTACTTATACAAATATAGGTTACAGATATATTCAAAAAACCTAGAAGCTGTACCTGTCTTTGACCCTTCATGTCAATAGAAAATGATTGTTTCAAATACAGACACCAATTCATCTTGTTCGCCTCACCCCTGGTATGTCTCTAACTTGCCTCAGCTGAGTATCAACTAATTCAGTCTTTTCAGTTTCCAGACTTGATTAGAAAGTAAGGACAAGATATTTATAGGGATGTGAATGGGAGTTAGCCATCACAATATATTTTATCATCTGGCCTAAGAGCTAGATCAAATAAAAGGTGATTCTGGCAGATCAATGGCCACAAGTTAGATTTCTTAGCTGAAAGTGCCATTGAAACATAAAGTCATGGACCTTCTTTCATCAGAAAAGGAAAGTAGGTACTTAAGTGCCAAATAATGTGAATTCATGACAGCCAGTTCTATAGGCAGAAGGACGTCTCTGTTACTTAGTAAGGAATTGTGAAGAAAGCAGTGTGAAAACTTTGATACCTAATTGTAGTGCTTGTTTGTATATGGAAGGCTGTGTCTTCATAAATAAATAAAAGTAGGAAGAGGGCCAAGGCCTAATCCTAGGTTCTAAGGCCAAGTGTCACCATCTAATTGGTGTTCATGCTTAGCTAAGCTCTAGTTGTCTCCAGAACTGCTTTGTCCTGGACACATCTGTAGGGCAAGCAGGGAATAACTAAAAATTGACATGGTTTGTGATTGACAATGATACTCAGCCAGTGTTCAAGAAGTGGCTGTTGTTCAAAAAATGATTCAATACAAGAACTAGGTGAAACTCAGAAAAGCTATTAGGAGATCTGTTTAGAACAGATGAAAGCAAGTATTTTTTTACAAGCAGGTGCTGAATTTTGAGAAACTTGCCACAGGAAGCATGGGAGGCAGATATTATCAGCTAATTCAAAAAAGAATTAGATAAGTGTATGGACTAAAGGTCTGTAAATGGGTACTGAAAGGACTAGGCAGGATTATACCTTCTAGTATTCCTAGTACAATTCTGGATGCTGGAGGGATATGGGAGGAGAAGATTATAAGAAGTAGAGAGGCTCACATGCTTTACTTAATAGCATCTTCTATTGTCACTGTTGGAGACAGAACAGTGTGCTAGCTGGACCACTAGTTTGACTTCCTATAGCATATCTTAATCTCTTTCTAACAGTCTTGTCTATACTTTTTTTCCTGAAGCACTTGGCAATATTACCTTCATTCAAATTTTTTTTTTTTTTTTTTTTTAGATTCCTGTCATGAAAACTTAAAAAAATAATCCACCCAGCTATTACAGTGTTAGGGGTTTCTTTCCCACAGTTTTTTTCTATAAGACTTGGCTAACACATAACAGCAAAAGAACAAAGGTTTGTTCTTCTAGTATCAGGCCTGGATACATTTCAGTCCCCTTATCTTCAGAGCATAAAGTTCACAATTCTTTTTATATGCACAGTAAGTATGGATATAAATGTAAACTATCATATAGCATATACCAATATAGCATATGAAGGTCTCTAATTCAGTAACAGCAGACAAGAAATCTCCTGCCATCATCCATCATTTTTTCTGTTATAACTTTAATTTCCAATGTCCATTATTCTGTCCTTTCTCATTATACTGCTTTCTTTTCACTTTCTACACTTTCCATTTTCCTTCTTTCTTACTCCTATTAAGTCATACCACAAGATGTATTTACAGGAAATTCAAATTATAGCTACTCAACAGTGGCAATTTGTGACTGAGAAATGATCTGGCATGGAGGACAAGAAGGCCCAACCGCAGAAGGGGTTAAACTGGCTGGCAGCAGGAATGCCAGAGGCAGAATGACTCCCTGTAAGGGGGTGAAATTTCCCTTGGTGATTAGGTAAGGAACAGCCCCAACACTGTCTTGTAGACACCCTGGAATGGTAGTGTTCAGAGGCCACCTTTGGGCAGCGGAGCTGGTGCTGGGGGATGGACCCAACGCTGGTCAGAGGCTCCTCATACAATGCTCACAGGATCTGTGCTGGTGTAAGTGTATATAAGGAATTAGCTCGTGACACGTCTTTGCAGACTCCTTGTAGAAACTTGTAGGACTCTGTTCAATGCATTGTTTTTGTTTTGTTTTTTAATATATATAAAAGAACAAATGTACGCTTAATTTGCCTCAAGTGATACAATAAAAATTCCCCAACATGTTTCTTTCTCTCTCAATCTCCCTGATTCTTCCCATTTCCTCTCCTCAAGCTGATGTATTCTGAACTGGGATGCTGGAAGCAAATAATACCTCTCCCTACAATTTTTCTCAAAGCCTATGGATGTTTCAAAGTTAGCTCCATATTTGAGAAAGTCTAATATTAATCACATTCATAGTAAAAAATGTTTTCTAGAGTGACATTTGAATTTTGACATAAAAATTAATCTAATTTTTATTGTGTTTCAAAGCCATTTAAGTATAACATGTTATTTAGCTCACGTCGCTTGTGGTTTTGTTTCTTAATTTAGGATTATTTGGTTAAAAATAATATGAAATTCTAAAAGGATTATATTAAGAACAGCTAAAGAATTTGTCATGGATTATGGTCCAGAAATGCAAATGAATCCTAGAAGCATACAGACTTGTGTTGACTATGTGCTATTTTTCTCCTTTTATTCTGCTGTAGTTATAATTCTCAAGAATATTAATATCACTGAATCTGCTCCTTAGGTTTTAAAGATTCACTCTACATTACCTAGGTTTCCACCTGTGCTTATTCTTTTAATAATTTTCAAACCATAAAGAAAAGGAAACTTTCCAAATGAAGATACAACTTTACTCCTACCACTGTTCAGTGGAATACTGGTACCAGTTTCCTCAGGAAGGCAAATGTTATAGAATGAAGCAGCAAGAGTGGTATGGGCTACCTGTTCCATTGTCTCTTTCTTCTCTCCTCTCTATTTGTCCATTTTTTTACCCGTTTTTGTGTGTGTGTGTGTGTGTGTGTAGTGTTTGTCTTCTACATTTTTTTGTTTTGTTTATCTATGTATGTTTGGTAACAATGACCTAATCAATCGGTCATTCTGGAAGTAAAATGAACGTGTTCTGAACGCATCCTTACTGGTGTTTCTGCCATTCAGAATATAGACTTGGTTTTGGACTATTGCACTTACAAATACACAAATTTAAATTAATAAAGGCTTCACTGGGTAAACATTGAGTTTAATCCTATTACTTCATAAGCAATAAAAAAATCCCTAGAAATTGCTCATTGTTTGCATAGTGGATAAACCAGAAAGAGCCAACTTTCTAAAGTTATGCAAACAACTTAGTTATTTTTGCTGTAGCAATGTTGTATAAATGCTAGCAGTAGTTTTATTGCTAACTGCATGCATTTATGCAACTGAATTACACTACCATTTCTGCTGAATCTGATTGTCTTAGGCTTTATCATATTTACTATGTCTGTGCTGCCCAGTCGTATGTAGACATTTGTTCAGGCCTTCTGAACACTCACAAATTACAAATCAATGTATCATACTAGGAACCATGAACTGTGGGGACTAAGCACTCCAGTTTTCATTTCCTTTCCCAGCTGTCTACCCCAAAATAAGTTCATACACAAAAGTTCAGAACATGGATGCTTTTCTCATATTTTCTTTTCTTTACTTTAATCAATTTCCAGTTTTATATTTTCATCTGAGCTTTAAGGTATTACAGACAACAATGTGTTTTTCTAGGGTATTATAACCTTGAATTTGATGTTTTCTTTGAGTGTCTTTATATGTATGACAGCAGCACTAACAACACTGATTCTATCTCTGTTTCTGCTGTCACTGATAGATACAATGGGAAAATAATAGTTACATATCTGTTTTACCTTTGGTTATGTAAGATAATAATGGCTGGAAGATCATAGATTTATACTTAATGGAGTTGGATTGATGAATAATAGTTAATTATGTGGTATTAGTCCTCCTTAGAATCTTAAGGGCATTTATTCCTTGCAATTATGCAAAGGCAGACTTCTGAATGTGTATCTCTTAATTATCACATCATGTGTAGTTTATTATAATTTACTTTTGAGGCTGCAGTCGTTGCAGACAACAGAAAGGTAGGGCTTGGTCAATAAAGACTTCTGCTGCTCATTTAGTGAGTTTGAAACAGTAATTTCAGGCTTACCATTTTTCAGATTCTCCAGCAAATATGATAGACAACAGAAAGTCACACTCAGCAGATTTACATTGTATTTTTGATCTAGCACTTTAAAAACTCTGTGAATGGCTACACCATAGCTTCCTGAAAAATTCTCTAATATGTTCTGAATTATCACAGTTAAGGAAAGGACTTTATAGCTTACAATATTATCTGAAAGCTGCATTTGGATTCATAGTAATCTGCCTTGGCATTTTCAAATTTGATAGCTGTAGAGCATTTCTTTTGTGTTGAAGTAGTAAAATTGTACAGTAATTGGTCATTGTTTATACTGCTGTACTTAGAAACATTTCACTGCTCCCATTACAATCCTAGTATTTCTAAGGCTGTATAATTTATCCATGAAATTTTGCTTTGGGCTAAAACTTGACATGCAAATTGTGTGTCCATTTTTAGATTATATGAGCTTCAAAAAAATTAGTGCCATTATACACCTTTTTTTTGCCCTTATATTTTTGTAACTAAAAATAAGTTAATGCTTGTCATTCAGAAAACTGAAATGCAGTTATGGCTCAGGGGCAAAATCCCATGAAGGGATGCAAACAGAAACTCTATATTTGCAAGAGGGCATGCATAAAAACATGCACTCTTTATTATGTACAGCTCCCACTGTGTGAAAAATAGACTTTATCCATACATGATGCTGCATGCAAATGTGACTGGTAAGCATATAAACAGTACTCGGGTTGTGTGAAGATTTGAGTCTTCATTTGCAGTAGTCTGTAATAATATGTAGTGATTTTTAGTACCAGTGCTCTAAAAATGCACAGTAACAAAAAGATCAGCAGGGTACTGATGTTAAAAGTCAATTATGGCAGAGAGTTGCAACAGCAGAAAATATCTTTTTATCATAGCGCTGTTGAATCAATGACTTTCTAACACAATATAGATTCTAAGTGGTCTGTTACGGCAAAGTATTCCAGTTTTCTAGAAGAGGTCACAATATCTTCTAAATTCATGTCACAATGAAGAAAGTGAAAAACAATAAATAGTTTGAATTGCAAAATAAACTAAATTGCTAAATTGCTAAACTACCACAAAGACTTCTGTGTTTAATTGTCCTCTAAACACCACTTATCTCAATGCAGAACCACTCTATGGCAAAGCCTACAGGTACTTAATTTCTTGTGCCAAAACCTTTGAAATGCATAAATACATTCACCACTGATTAACTTGATATATATATCATATTAAAGGCCAGCTACACACTAAAGATAGTAAATATCAGCATAAGGGAAAACAAGAAAGAAGCAGGAATGTGAGAACTTAACCAATGTTTTTAGAAGTTTATTGAAAGATTTTTTTTTGTCATTCTGGGTGTCACATTGTGTTTCTTGAAAAAGTACTGTATAAATAAGATACACTGTTTTTTCCATTAGCCTTTTGTGGTTGGCATATTTTTCTCAAAACTAACGATAAATCAGCAACTGCAAAGCTCAGTTTCCTTGTATCAGAACAGTTGTTATTAAAGTGATTTTTAATATACTCTTAAAAACTAATTTCTAACTAGGGAAAGAGGAGAAAAAAATCAGATTTAACTGTTTAGACAATATCCTCCAACTTGGTGTCTTGTCTCAAACAGTAGCCATAAACAGATGCCTAAGGAAGAACCATGATGAGGTAAGTATATATTGTAGTGAGTATTATTCCTGCCTCACATTATTTTCACCTCATGGGGAGTCCTGAGGCTGATTAGCTGTATCTTTTGAGAAATTCTTGTTAGTACTCTCTTTAAGTACTTATTCAATGCCTCCTTGAACCCATATAAATTTTTTATAACAACATTTTTTGACAAGTTTATCTCTTGCATGAATAATGACTTCCTCTACTTGCTGTGCACCTGACTCTTTCTAACTTCTTGCATCCTCTAAGAAGAGATAATAAATTTCCCTAATAAACTACCTCTATGCCATACATGATTTTATAAACCTCTACTATATTCATCCCTATTGTTTTTTTCAGGCAGAATAATCCCACTATACTGTCATTCAGATGCTATTGCATAGTTTTAGACATCCTTTTTATTCTTCTCTGGACATTTTCCAGTTCAAATTTTCTTTTGGAGATGAAGAGAAAAAAACTGCATCTAGTAATCCAGATGTGACCAAACAAAGGCAAGATATTATACTGCATTCAAAATTTTGTATTGCTGAACTTTTGTAAGGAAACTAAATTGCTTTAAAGAAACCCTAAAACATTTGATTTGATGAAAAGGGTTGGTGCCAGCAGTAGGTGAAAATATTTTCTTTCTTTTCCTTTTTTACTTTTCACTTTTATATATCATTGTTTCCTGCAATAATTTTTACAAAACACTAACAAGTACAACAGGTGAAAAGCATTTGACACTGTCCCACAGAATATCCTTGTCTCTAAATTAGAGAGACATGGATTTGAAGGGTTGACCACTCGGTGGATAAGGAATTGTCTGGATGGTCACATTCAAAGAGTTGTTGTCAATAGCTCGATGTCCAGGTAGAGACCAGTGACAAGCGGTGTTCCCCAGGGTTCTGTATTGGGACCAGTATTATTTAACATCCTTGTCAGGGACATGGACAGTGGGATTGAGTGCAGTCTCAGCAAGTTTGCTGTGTGGTGCGGTCGACATGCTGGAGGGAAGGGATGCCATTCAGGGGAACCTTGACTGGCTTGAGGGTTAAGGGTTAAGTCCGTGCGAACCTCATGAAGTTCAACAAGGCCAAGTGCAAGGTCCTGCACCTGGGTCGGGGCAATCCCAAACATGGATAGGGGCTGGGTGGAAAATGGTTTGAGAGCAGCCCTGAGGAGAAGCACTTGGGGGTATTGGTGGATGCAAAACTGAATAGGAGCCAGCAATGTGCACTCACAGCCCAGAAAGTCAATCATATCCTGGGCTGCATCAAAAGAATTGTGGCTGGCAGGTTGAGGGCAGTGATTCTTCCCCTCTACTCTGCTCTTGTGAGACCTCAACTGAAATAGTGGAAGTTCAGCTCTGGGGCCCTCAGCATAAGAAAGTCATGGACCTGCTCTAGCAGGTCCAGAGGAGGGCCATGAAGATGATCAGAGGACTGGAACTCCTCTCCTATGAAGAAAGGCTGAGAGAGTTGGGGTTGCTTAGCCTAGAGAAGACAAGGCTCCAGGGCGACCTTGTAGCAACCTTCCAGTACTTAAAAGGGCCCTACAGGAAAGATGGGGAGGGACTCTATCAGGAAGCACAGCGATAGGATGAGGGGTAATGGTTTTAAACTGAAAGTGGATAGATTTAGATTGGATATAAGGAAGAAATTCTTTACTCTGAGGGTGGTGAGACACTGGAACAGGTTTTCTGGAGAAGTTGCGGATGTCCCATCATTGGAAGTGTTTGAGGGCAAGCTGGATGGGTCTTTGAGCAACCTGGTGTAGTGGAAGGTGCCCTTGCCCATGGCAGGGGGATTGGAACTAGATGATCTTGAAGATTCCTTCCAACCCTAACCATCCTATGATTCTATGATTCTGTGTACTACTATGGAGCTATGGGCAAATTTTAGTTATCTGCTGGATTTCCTTTGTCTCTTTAGTGAATCAAATCTTTCAAAAGTGCTTGAGGTCATTTCCTTTAACATCTACTCAGCAATAAGCATGTGCTAGATTTCTGTTCTATTCCTTTCTCATCTGAAAATTAATTAATTAAATAAATAACAGCAAAATACTCCAAGAATTCAAAATAATGATCTTTAATAAAAGACAATTTAAAATTACTGAAGCATCTTAAAAGCAATTTATTTCTGAAATGATCAAATTTAGGGAACAAGAAATGAGTTAATTTTATTGTGCTTCTTTATTTTTTTATAGGTGTTACGGTGAGAATGAAAGGATCATAAGATTACACAGAATCACAGAAACACCGAATCAAAGAACAGATGAGGTTAGAAGGAGCCTCTGAAGGTCATCTTGTCCAAGCCTGCCCCCCACCCAAGCAGTGTCGCCTAGAACCACTTGCCCAGGACCATGTCCAGATGGCTTCTGAATATCTCCAAAGATGGAGACTCCACAACATCTCTGGCCCACCTGTGTCGTGCTCAGTCACCCTCACAGTTAAAAAGTGTTTTGCAACGTTCAGAATGAACCTCCTGTGTTTCTGTTTGTGCCCGTTGCCTCTGGTCCTGTCACTGGGCACCACTGAAAAAAACTTGCCTCCACCTTCTTTGCACCTTCCTTTTAGGTATTTACAGACATTGATAAGATCCACCTGCCCCGCGCCTTCTCTCCTCTAGGCTGAACATTCCCAACTCTCCTAGCCTTTCCTCAAAGGAGAGATGCTCCAGTCCCTTCATAATTTTAGTGGCCTTTTGCTGGACTCTCTCCTGTATGTGCATATCTCTCTTGTACTGAGGAGCCCAGAAATTGACACAGGATTCCAGGTGTGGCCTCACTAGTGCTGAGTAGAGGGGAAGGATCAACTCCCTCGGCATGCTGGTAATACTTTGCCTCATGCAGCTCAGGATGCCATTAGCTGCCTTTGCTGCAAGGGCACATTGCTGGCTCATGGTCAACCTGGTGGCCACCAGGACCCCCAGGTCCCTTTCTGCCAGGCTACTTTCCCGGTGGGCAACCCCAGCATATATTGGTGCATGGGTTTTTTCTTCCCCAGGGGCAGGGCTTTGCAGTTCTTATTGATGGAGAAGTTCATGTTCATGAGGTTCCTGTTGACCCATTTCTCCAGCCTCTCAAGGTCCCTCTGGATGCCAGCACAACCTTCTGGCATAGTAGCCACTCCTCCCAGTTCGGTGTCATCTGCAAACTTGCTGAGGGTACACCTTGCCCCATCATCCAGATCATTAATGAAGTCATTAAACAGGACTGGACCCAGTATTCCCCCTGGGGTACGCAGTTAGTTACAGGCCTCCAGATAGACTTTGTGTAGCCATTCATCCAGTTTTCAATGCACCACACTTTATGCTCATCCAGCTTAGATCAACAGCTTCTCTATGAGGAACTTATGGGTGATAGTGTCAAAGACCTTACTGAAGTCCAGGCAGACAATTTTCAGTGTTCTCACCTCATCTGCCAGGCCAGTCATTCCATCATAGAATTTTATGAAGCTGGTCAAGCATGACTTCCCCTTGGTGAAGCAATGATGACTACTTCTGATGATTTTCTTGTCCTTAATGTGCCTGGAAACAGTTTCCAGGATTAGCTGCTCTACCACCTTCCTAGGGACTGAGATGAGCCTGACTGGCCTGTAGTTCTCTGGGTCCTCCTTCTTGCACTTCTTGAAGATAGGAGTTGCAATTGCTTTCTTCCAGCATTTGGGCACTTCTCCCAGTCACCATGATCAATCAAAGATTATCAAAAGTGGCCTCACAATGACATCTGCCAGCTCCCTCAACACTTGTGAGTGCATCTGTATTAGGTTTGAGTGGCCCATGAGGGCCCATGGACTTATGTATGTCCAAGTTGCTTAAGTATTCCCTGACCTCTTCCTCTTCCACCAAGGGTACATCTTCCTTGCTCCAAAATTTCCCCCAGGTCTTTGGACTGAGACCCGTGATTCCTGAAGACCAGTCTTGCTAATAAAGACCGGCAAAGAAGGCAATCAGTATTTCAGCCTTTTCCATGTTCTGTGTAACCAGGTCTCCCATTTTATTGAGCAATGGACCCACATTTTCCCCAGTCTTCCCTTTCTCTTCTATCCCCATTCAAAAGGAATTGCTGTGTTTAACTATGGTAAGGGGAAAATAATGAAATGTAGAGAAGAAATCACCTGGAATTTAGCAATAATTGCAATTGTACTGTCACAATAACATCTGGAACCCCAGTAAGATATTTGAAGTAGATGATGTTGCTCATACATGAATAAAACATGCACCTGTGATTGTAAGGGATATATTTTAAATGTTGCTTACATTTTAGCTTCTTTTATTGCAGGGTAAAAAGAGTACATAAGATGAAATTAGTAGCTCATCCTTTATTCTGAATGATGCATACCACATATAAGGTGGTGGTCAGAGTTTTATCTTGTAAAATTTTTATTATCTTGGAAATACCCAGTATATTATTTCACTGTCAGAACTGCCAAAAAAAAAAAAAAAAAACCAAAACCCGCCAACAAAAAAACCCTAGATCTCAATTTTTTAATTTATTTTTATTTCTTGGAAGAGAAGGTTGATTTGTTTTGTTTGTTTCAATGTTTTTAATGTTTCTTTTAAATCACAAGTGTTAGGAGTAGACAGTAAATGTGAGTTCAACTCTCAACATCCATAACTACATAAACTTGTACTATACATCACAACATATCATAGCTGTAATAATTTTTATTTTCATGTGTCTTCAATGCAACAGACTTTTAAAGATCATTAAGTTAAGGATTTGCCCAACAACCCATGTCGATCCATTATTAACAAAATATATGTAATCAGGATGCTTTTACAATACAACACAGATTGGGCAAACATATAATTAGGAAGCTATTAATTTTAGCACGGTAGAACCAATGAAGATTTCTGTGCTTAGGCTTTTGTAGCTAAGCTTAACTAACAAATGACCAGATACACTTCAACAGTTGTTCCAACATGTTATGCACTAGGTTTTGCTAAAAGTCATCCTGATAACTGACTCACAATATTTGCTATTTTCTTTTGCTCATAACTGCATATTCTATGTAGTCCCTCCAAAACTGGAGAAAAATTAATTTGTGCCTTTTCTGTATTAAAGACATCCAGTTTCCCACTATGTGCCCTAACTTCATTACTTGAATATGAAAATTTCAATCTACTAACAGCTCTGAACATAGATTCCTATAAAACAGATGGATTGTTTTACATTCAAGGGGAAATGGATGATACTACCTGAAGGACAGACTGATCAACTATCTGAACTCTCACTTGTTTATTTTAAGCCCACTGTGAGTCTCCTGGAAGTCACGGGTCATGCTGGATCTGAACACAGAAAAATTGCATGAGTGGAGCCTTAGTTCACAACTCCTAGACCACAGAACTCATCAAAGGAGATGATAGATTTCTGTACATTATAAAATAGTAGGTATTTTAATATTGTTTTATTCTACTTTACTATTTTTTCTGTTAGTATTATTAATCATTTCTACCTCAATACATACTTTCACTCTTCATGTTGAGCCTACTATAATATTATCTAAATTATTTGTGAGAAGTGTATCTTATTAACTGTTTCACAGAAGTAAAGATATTGAGCTGGCTGTATATTAGCTTAATCACAGAATTATAGAACTGCAGCTGTACCATTTTGTGGTTACATTTGGGCTTGGAAGCCCTTTTAGTTATTTTGGATTGGATGGGGGCCAGGTTATTAAATCCTGCTGGACCAAAATAATCTCCATGCAACATTACCTGGAGGCTGAAAACCACAGCAAAAGTTCTTGCATTGTACTCTCCTCTGTACTTACAGCAATTAACTTGAGAGCAGCATAATATTGATGCATGGAGCTAGACTGGGTTCATCCTCAGACTAGCATAATGATCCCTTCTTGAAGGATGCAGTATGGAGAGATCTGAGCAATTCTGCTTTGTCCAGGTTGTGTTTAAGAGGGGTTACAAAAGTCAACTCAAAGACAGCTACGCTAGACCCGTAACTGCAGTGTGTTCATCAGTTTCAGCATTAGCAGGCTGATTTCATTCTGTGGCTATACTTCACACAATGGAGAATTGCCTGTATCAAATTGACTTTAAACACAGTTTGCATCTTGTTAATGAAAATGCAATCATTCCAGTCTCTTTCAATGCTGCACAATGTTTACAATTTGTGGTGATATTTAACGTTGTGTTAAATATCTATGGTAAACTGAATGTAAATAATACCCTCATATTGGAATGGCTATCACAATTCTTTGCTCATAATAAAATTAAAAGAGAGTAATATTAAATGAAAAGTGAATAACAACACAGTAAGTAAAACTTTATTCAGTATTTCAGTGTATCTCCATATACTTGCAGAAATTAGATCCTATTAACACATAAAGTGGGTAATGAAAAGAAGATATCATTACTCTTTTCTAGTACAGTTCAAAGAGAAATCATCCTTCAATTTATTGCTATTGAAATATAAAGTGAATTGTAAAGCTTAAGTTTTGCAATTCCAGAAAAGCCTGTTTCACAGCTAAAATCAGTTCTGTTTGACTCTCTATATATCACAGATGACCATGAAACTATCTAACAAACCTATATCAAACAGCCACTGAGGTAGCTCCTCTAAGCTTCAGTAAGATTTGGGTTAGGTCTAAAGTGGAAGTTGTTATATTTTTTTTTTTTAGTCATAAGAGATGATTAGTATTTAAAAGAATGTTTCATTAGAATTGCAGAAAAAGAATAGAGAAAAGACTAAAAATAGTAGAATCTTAATCTTCTCAAAAGTTGAAGAAATGCAAAAGATAAATTAGTGAGAAAATTCTTTAGAGCAGAAGGAGAAACTGTGTTTCATAGAACCTTAGAATCATTTAGGTTGGAAATGACTTCTAAGATCATCAAGTCCAAGGTAACACTGCCAAGTCCACCACTAAACCGTGTCCCTAAGCACCACATCCACATCTTTTAAATACCTCCAGGGATGGTGACTCCACAACTTCGCTGGGCAGCCTGTTCCAATGCTTGATAACCCTTTTGGTGAAGAAATTTTTCCTAATATCCAGTCTAAGTCTTCCGTGGCACAACTTGAGGCCATGTCTTCTTGTCCTATCACTCATTACCTGGGAGAAGAGACCGACACCCACCTCGCTACAACCTCTTTTCAGGTAGTTGTAGAGAGCTACAAGGTCTCCCCTCAGCCCCCTTTTCTCCAGGCTAAACAATCCCCAGTTCCCTCAACCTTTCCTCATAAGACTTGTGCTCCAGACCCTTCATCAACTTCGTTGCCCTTCTCTGGACACACTCCAGCAACTCAGTGTCTTTTTTGTACTGAGGGTCCCAAAACTGAACACAGTATATGCAGTGTGACCTCACCAGTGCTGAGTACAGGGGGAAAAACACTTCCTTACTCCTGCTGACCTCACTATGTCTGATACAAACCAGGATGCTATTGGCCTTCTTGGCCACCTGGGCACACTGCCAGCTCATACTCAGCCAGCTGTTGACCACCAACCCCAGGTCCTTTTCCAACGGGCAGCTTTCCAGCCACTCTTCCCCAAGCCTGTAGCATTGCATGGGGTTGTTGTGACCCAAGGGCAGGATCCGGCACTTGGCTTTGTTGAACCTCATACAATTGACCTCAGCCCATCTATCCAGCCTGTCCAGAACCCTCTGCAGAAACTTTCTACCCTCAAGCAGATGGACACTCCCACCCGGTTTGGTGTCATCTGCAAACTTACTGAGGGTGCACTCGATCACCTCGTCCAGATCATAGGTAAATATAGCCATTTATGCAGAAATAGACAAGACAGAAATTATATATTTAAAAGAGAGTGTCTGGCATTCCATTAACTGTTGCTGTTGGTCTAAGGTATCTACTATGAAGGAAAAATTGAGAAAGAAATCATATCACAGAAACAGAGAATGTTTTGGGTTGGAAGGGACCTTCAAGATCATCTAGTTCCAATCCCCCTGCCATGGGCAAGGGCACCTTCCACTAGACCAGGTTGCTCAAAGACCCATCCAGCTTGCCCTCAAACACTTCCAATGATGGGACATCCTCAACTTCTCCAGGAAACCTGTTCCAGTGTCTCACCACCCTCAGAGTAAAGAATTTCTTCCTTATATCCAATCTAAATCTATCCACTTTCAGTTTAAAACCATTACCCCTCATCCTATTGCTGTGCTCCCTGATAGAGTCCCTCCCCATTGTTGCATTAATAGGTGGAGAAAGTTGGCAGAAAATAAACCCCCTTGCAATCCAGCTGGTCCTCAGATGTCAGAGGGGCTGGGGGCGGCTGGGCTTAGATTCTGAGTGATACCCAATTCAGCACTGTTAGTCCGTGAGGGATTCGCCAACAGTACAATCGCTATTAATCTCGTCGTGCCCAATAACTCTTCACGGCCAGATTCACTAATAGCGCAGTTTATTGAAGCAACAGAAATACAGGTTCTTATCAGATTGCCAGTGATAAATGCACTGTCTGCAAAGCATGTGCAAGTATAAAGTGCTAATACACAAAATACAGAATAACAAGCTTGTTCTCTACATTTCCTGGGGGAATCACTTGGTATAACCCAGTATAAGTGTTCGAGTCTTACCCAATAGGCATCCCCATGGGGGGGAAGAGAGGTTCAGCCCATTGACTGATCCCATTAGTCCGCGATGGTATCTTCCCTAACGTCCCTCTCTCTTGGGGTCATTTTTGTACTATTTTACGTTTATGTGGATCTGGAGTGACTCTAGTCATACATACTTTTGTTATTGATTGGTGTAGAAATTCCTTGCTTCGATTTAAAGCTATAGACTAAAATTCAGAGCGCACGCTCAGTGAGGGGTGATCGTGCCTTGGAGGTGGGTAACTTTGGGATGGAGGTGTGTATTTTAGTATTATAATGAGGTTATAAAGAGCAAAGTTCACCCACGGGGCATGATGTTATGGTGCTGGTCAGGGCATGGTTCCATGGTTCCATCCAGCCCCCGGATCTGCAGTGATTTATGGACAAGTTTGGTCATGAAGCCTTCAGTTCAATCCCTCCTCCAATTATCTCTCTTCGGACACTGAGCTACCCCAGCGTTCCCAACATCTAAGAGTGCAGGTGGTGTTGCTTAGGGGACAATCACTGAACCAATTTCCAGCATGCCAACCGCATTCCATCCTGGAAGTTAACTTTTATAAAATGTGGATATAACTTCAACCTCAATAATTTCAACCTCAATAATCTCACCCCCAGTAATCATTGCACACCTGTCTTTCCTGTAGGGCCCTTTTAAGTACTGGAAGGTTGCTACAAGGTCGCCCTGGAGCCTTGTCTTCTCTAGGCTAAGCAACCCCAACTCTCTCAGCCTTTCTTCATAGGAGAGGAGTTCCAGTCCTCTGATCATCTTCATGGCCCTCCTCTGGACCTGCTAGAGCAGGTCCATGACTTTCTTATGCTGAGGGCCCCAGAGCTGAACTTCCACTATTTCAGTTGAGGTCTCACAAGAGCAGAGTAGAGGGGAAGAATCACTGCCCTCAACCTGCCAGCCACACTTCTTTTGATGCAGCCCAGGATATGATTGACTTTCTGGGCTGTGAGTGCACATTGCTGGCTCCTATTCAGTTTTGCATCCACCAATACCCCCAAGTGCTTCTCCTCAGGGCTGCTCTCAAACCATTTTCCACCCAGCCCCTATCCATGTTTGGGATTGCCCCGACCCAGGTGCAGGACCTTGCACTTGGCCTTGTTGAACTTCATGAGGTTCGCACGGACCCAACCCTTAACCCTCAAGCCAGTCAAGGTTCCCCTGAATGGCATCCCTTCCCTCCAGCATGTCGACCGCACCACACAGCAAACTTGCTGAGACTGCACTCAATCCCACTGTCCATGTCCCTGACAAGGATGTTAAATAATACTGGTCCCAATACAGAACCCTGGGGAACACCGCTTGTCGCTGGACTTCACCTTTCTTAACCTGATCCTTGGCTGCTCAGACAATTTCTCTGTATTCCTTCCAGGCTACGTGTCCTTGCTTCCACCCTCTGTAGGCTCCCTTTTTGTGTCTGAGTTTGTCCAGGAGCTCCTTGTACATCCATGCTGGTCTCCTGGTGGTTTTGCTTAACTTCTTTGTTGGGATGCATCGGTCCTGAGCTTGGAGGAAGTGATCCTTGAATATTAACCAGCTTTCCTGGGCCCCTTTTCCCTCCAGAGCTTTATCCCATGTTACTCTACCAAGCAGATCCCTGAAGAGGCCAAAGTCTGCTCTCCTGAAGTCCAGGGTAGTGAGCTTGCAGTATGCTTTCCTTGGTGCCCTAAGGGTCTTAAACTGTGCCATTTCATGGTCACTGCAGCCAAGGCTGTCCTTGACCTTCCCATTCCCCACCATCCCCTCCTTGTTGGTGAGAACAAGGTCCAGCACAGCACCTCTGTTTGTTGGCTTCTCTAACACTTGGAGAAGGAAATTATCATCAACTCATTCCAGGAACCTCCTGGATTGTTTATGCCCTGCTGTGTTGTCCCTCCAACAAATATCAGGGTGGTTGAAGTCCCCTATGAAGATGAGGGATTGTGAATGTGAGGCTGCTCCTACCTGTCTATAGAGGGCCTCATCCGCTCGGTCTTCCTGGTCAGGAATATATTGAAAATTATCAGGGCAAGGGAGCACTTATCATTTTCTACAGAACCAGGAATAGGACTTTAAGCTTTAAGTTCTGCTGCAAATATAGTTTAAAAAAAAAAAAAAAAAAGAGAGAAAATATGGAGACAGCATAAAATAACTGAAAAAAAAGATGGTGGATCAGAACAAGACAGAATAAATTACCTAAATTTTTAAAGTATGTCTATACAAAAAATCGTGTACCTACTATACAGACTCTTTACATGCATGTCAGTAAACGGATGCCACAACCTCAGACTCCAGAATGTTGAATCTTGTAGTGTTTGCCTGGGGCCGCCTTGCCAGCTGTAGTCACAAGGTCTATATCTTACTCAAATTCCCTAGCCACTGCTCTAGGTGAGATCTTCCCACAGTAATTACACAAGCAGCAATTTTGTGAAGGGAAAGAGGAAGGGCTAGGCAGCACTTTGGGTGCCACCCAAAGTGGTAGTACACAAATGATGACTAGAGATATGGTTTAGAGACTCAGTATACATTGCTATTTTGAGAAAGGTGTGAGAGAAAGTCACAGCTCCTAATAGAAGCTCCTAAATGGGCTTCTGTGCAAATACAAGTTTGGTCACAGCAATATAATCACATATGAGTCATGTTGCTACATCTATGATTGTCTGAAGATAACAGCTACGTCAGACTTCGTTGAGAGGGGTAATATGTTTATTATACTGGACAATATAACTGGAAAAAGCAGAGCTGCTTTTCAGTAGCAAGTCCTTCTACAGGTTTTGTAAATGTATGACACAGATACAGATACATACCTGAAGCAGGGCTTTTGTGCATGAGAACTTTCTGTTTTCTGCTATTGGCTGACTTGGTCTAACAGACAACATCACCTCTCCCTATAAACCTGCCTAATAAAATGACTGACTTCATAACTGAATAAAATGATCTGCTTGTTTATTTTCTGTTGCCTGGTGGCCAAATATGTCTATCAAAATATCCCAATAATATTCTGTCTTTTCACATATATTCTACGAGCTACATATAGTTGTAAAATGGTTATAGGAACACGCTCTTTATATTTCTGTAGTCCTTATTTTGATAAATGGCTTTAAGAAAAGAGTAGCTAGATTTAACTCCTCCACAATTTTAGAAAAAGGAGGGCACATTCAAAGGACTATTCATTCACCTATCATTATCAGTGACTCATATTGCCATCAAAAGCAGAGCCATATGGAAATTTTATTGTACATACTGAAATAAAGACATTAGAAACAGAGTGCAGCATTGAAGCAACTAGGCAACAAAAAATTAAGAAGAAAAATAACCCCTGTCTCTGAGAGCAAAGACAAAGAATTGTACAGCATTGTTATACAGAGAGTAGTTGCAATGCTAAGAACTTCAGTGTGACAGCACAAACAACTGCTCTCTGTTTTTTAAACATTTACATGATGCTTCGAAGTGGTTAACACCTAGTTATTAGAGCTTCAGAAAAAAAAAGATTTAAATGTTTCATGACTCCTCTACACCCATAAATGCCATAGAAATAGTCACTGATGAAAAAAAGTGTGTTATTTACTCACTTTCATAAGGGAGCTTTAATGGGTGCTAGACATGAAAATACATGCATGCTGCAAAGAGAATGTACTCCATGGAGTCACATTCAGCAAATGCAATCCTCCTGGCCACAACCTTTCAAATGTTTGTGGATTTAAAGAAAAGAATGACATCCATAGTAAACCAATTAGCTGTCTTAGTCTTATATATTTTCTGCCATATGGATGAGAATAACTTTTAGCGAATTGTTCTCTATCAAAAGGAAGATCTGGGAATTTTAAAAAAGCAAACAAGCAAAAAAAAAAAAAAAAAAAACAAAACTCCCTAACTTCTGGCTAACCTCTGTTTCTGTTTTCCTCACTAAATTAAAGCTCCTCTAGTGCCTTTGCTTTTTAATAACACATTAAAGAAATGTTACTTTGATGCAATGCCCAGCCACTGCCTTCTGATTAGTAAAGTAGGGTAGAAAGCTGGATTGTATCAGGATGACAATGGAAGAAAAAAGGAAGGAAGGGAAATTCCACAAGTTTTCCCACTGCTCTCTGTAAGGGCATGTAGAAGGAGAGTATCTGCTTCTTCAAGGATATTGTGTCAAAGGAGCCATAAACCAGAACATGCAGAGACAAACATGACCAAGAAATGATAAGGGAGGTCCTGGTAAGAACAAACCTGGTCAGCCACACTAATTGGTGAGCATATGTGAAGTGTGAAAATGTTTATGTTTTCAGATGGGAGGATAAGGAAAGGGAAGGAGAAAACCTTCTCTTCCCTAACCTGACCAATTATCATTAACAAAGACAGTAACCAGAAACAAACATGGTCAGTCACACTAATTGACGGGCTATCAAGAAACTGTAGGCAATCCAGGACTTTGCAACTGATAAGGGTGCAAACCTGAAGACACATGATGTTGGAAGGGGTTGGTGGGAATGTGCAAACAGATGAGCCAATGTGCAGGGGAAGGGGGAGCAGAGAGGAACAAAGGAGGCACAGACAGAAAAAGGTACAAAATGGGGCTGGTCAGTACACTTGTCAGGCTGAGCCCTGCACCTAATCACCACAGTCGGTCTTGTCTTATATCTTATTAAATCTTTTCTTAACAATTTATCTGTGTAATCTCTCTCTCTCTCTGTCGTGTGTGTGTGTGTGTGTGTGTGTGTGTGTGTATGCATGTATGCGTGCATGTGTGGCATGCTGCAAGGACTCAATGCCAGCTGCTGGTGACACCTCTGTGTGCATGAGTGAAAACTGATGCCAGCCACTGGAGAACAGGGGTGTGGGTGCCCCTGACCTATGGTGTCAGCTACTGGAGCCAGTGGGGTCTCAGCATCAGCTACTGGAAAAACTGGGTGTCTTTAACCCCCAACCACTGGGGTGGGAACACTGTGTGTTTACTAAACCAGCTCTGGGGGGACTGGGGTGAGTAAGGCAAGTGAAAAAAATGCAGTGCCAACAGCTGGAGAAGGACTGTATGTCACAATCTATGTGCCTGGTGCTGGCTGATGGAGGCGTGTCTGTATCTTCCCCAAACCGGGTGTGCATAGGATATGCATGCATATTCATTGGCAAACTCCAAGCTGGACCAGCCAGCAAATAGGGCACCTGAGTTTGGGAGGGGGTGTCAGGCAGGCAGAGGGTTCATCCTGGTATTTGGGGGGGACCTGCAAGTGTAGGGTGCTTGTGGGATGAGTGTGTGAATGCTGCATGTTTGCAGTGAGCTGGACCAGTCAGAAAGTCAGGGACTCATGGGTGGGTAAGAGGGGCCAGGATCCAGGCAGGGGTGCCAGGTGGGCAGAGGGCCCATGCTGGTGCTTGGGGGCTCCACAAATGTGCACGTGCTTGTGAACCTGGAGAGTGTCATGTGTGTGCTGCACTAATGACCTTCTGCCTCTGCCAGCCCAAGAGGAGGAGGGGATGTGGCTGTCTGGGCTTGGGTCTGGTGTGAGTCCTGTGTGTGGTTGAACCTGCAAATGGGAAAGCGCCAGCCATGTCCCTCAACCTGGGCAGAGACCAAGGTCCTTGGGCACTGGAGTGGACTACAGCACCTGGTCTGGGCCAGAGCAGCTGGAGGAGGTGGCCCCACTCTTAACATCTCTTAATACCTCTCTAGGAATGAAGGAAGCATTTTTTCTTGTTTTGGGAAAGCATTTTACTATGCTTCTTTCATTATCTAATTCTGCTGATGACACTGAAAAATAATTTACACCTTGCTATGTCCTTTCCCCTCCCAGTTCTAAGGCATGGAAGAATTTTGAGGGACACGAATTTGTTAGGAACCCTTTGGAGTTGAGTCACAGCTGAGGATCAAGAAAGGTCTTTTTCACTCATCTCTTTTTGCAACTTATGGCTGAAAAGCACACTCTAACTGTTAATTAGCTGAGTCTACCAGGCAGAGACAGCTCAGAACAGCCAACTAATACTTGCAAACACCAGAAGAGAAAGAACATCTCTGAATTAAACATCATACAGACTCAGTTTTTGTCTTTTGTTACCCCACACTTAAGGTTTCTTTCTCTCCCTTGCACCCAGCTTTTTACTACTGACTGTTCAAAAAATTTGTAAATTCTCTCAAATATATATTTTTTTAATATCTAACCATTCAAAAATATTTCAGAAAACTTCCAGAAACAGAATATAAAATCATAGAATCATAGAATCATTAAGGTTGGAAAAGATCCCTAGGATCATCAAGTCCAACCATCAACCCAACACTACCATGTCTCCTAAACCATGCCCTGAAGTGCCATGTCAACGCATTTTTTGAACTCCTCCAGGGATGGGGACTCCACCACCTCTCTGGGTAATATAACCTCTTATTGATTAATAATCGATATTTATTGTATAAACAACATATTGGAAGTTGACTTGTTGATCTACCAGTAGCAGTAATATGATATTTGTTGAACATACTTTTTCATGAACACCTTCAGCACCTTACAAACACAGGTTTGATATTTTTCAAGCCACTTTGGGATTGGCTTACTCATCTAAAGGTCTGTGTTCAATCTTCTGGAATACTGGAAAAAATTCTACTCCAATGTCAATCAAACACTTAGTTT
This sequence comes from Morus bassanus, assembly GCA_031468815.1. Lineage (NCBI taxonomy): Eukaryota > Metazoa > Chordata > Aves > Suliformes > Sulidae > Morus > Morus bassanus. Next base: position 51,145,074 of record CM062568.1, on the reverse strand, counting down.
TCAGCATTACAAAAGACTTTCCAGATTTAACACTGTCACAAAGCAAATGCTTCACACCTCAGAATATTATCTGGTCAACGTATTTATTTTTTTCACAATTAGGAATGAAACACATTGTTTGTAGATAACAGAAAAAAATTAATCTTTTTATATATCAGTTCTGACTTTCAACAGATTATTCTCAGATTTACTGTTAGCTATTTCTAAAACTGTGATGTGTCTTACAGATCTGAATTTAGTTTTTTGAATATTGTTGATCATTTCCTGGCACATAAGAATGAAAAGATGTCTAAAAACCTCCTTAAGGAAATTCTGGTTACAATGACCAAAATAAAGGAAAAAGAAAACAAAAAAATTGCCTGGAGAACTGTGAAAAAACATGCAAAAAGAGCAAGTCTTCTTCTCTATGGCTGTGGGTAAAAGGAAAATACTTTTTAATGCCCTCCAGGGTGTCTATGTTGCTGCAGGTGTGAAACTTTGTTGCTATCAGAAAGTGAGTCTTTGATAACATCATAAAAAAAGCTGCTATATCCAATCCAGTACTGAATATAGTGTGTTTTCAGGAAAAGAAAAATACCATAATGAAGCACAAGAAAGTAATGTGTCTACAAAAACTTGAACACGTACAAAGAATGTGCATATGTATTTATCTAGACATACTGCATACATGCATTGCTCTAATTCCATCTAAAATTATAGTAGTCCAACAATACTAAGAAGTTGACCAAAATGCCTCACAAGCAAGAGGTTTCTGTTTCATTTCATTTTTATTTCCTTTGTAATCTTACAATGATTATTGTTTTGATCAGACCCAGACTACATTCAAGCAATGCATTAGTTTTCAAGGATTTTAATATATTCTTAAAATAATCTCCTTGTGAAAGGATTTGCTCAGTTTCAAAATAAAACTTTATTTTCTTGCAGTTTTCACTGAAAGAAAATGGTGGTCTTGTTAAAACAAGGCACTGTATTATTGTATATAAATGACCTGTCAGATTATAAAATCAACCAATGTAGAGTGTTTTCGATATGCTTTTAACTGCTACATAATGACTGCTTTCTGAGTTTGCTGAATAGAAATTAAATACCATCAGCTGCCTTCTCAGTGTAAAATATTAAATGTAGTGGTTTTAGACAATAAAGGGAATTTGTCCTGTAACCACCTTACCATTGGGATTATGAAGAAACTATGGTTAGGAATTATTGTTGCTAAACTTTACAATCACTGATTTTGCAAGCTCCGCTATCCACTAAACTGAGTAATCTACTCCACTGCTAAAATACCAGCACCAATCACCAAGCTGGATGCCTTCCAAAACCAGGTCTAATCAGACTGCCTGAAGGAAAGCAGGTCAAAGGTGAGTTTATTGAATCTATAAATAACAAATTGTTTGGTTCACTGAATTGTAACACAATACCCTATCTGTACATAAGATGATATATTAAATGCAATAAAACCCCTTAATAAAGCATTAAGGTTGTAGAGTTATACACTTAATAGTCAGGAAACACTTCAATGTCAGTTATAATAATGTCATAATAATGTCATCTAATGTATTTCCTCCACTATATGTACATATCTCTCTCTCTCTCTGTAAGTATATAAAATAAACAGCATTTTTTGAAATATGCATACCATTTAATATACTGGAATCTGGGTCATTAGAATAGGTTTTAATATATCCTGAGGGATCATTATAACCTTGTTTTAGCTATACACAATTGTAAAATTTCCCCCTGGATGTGACAACCTATTTGGACCATACTGTAACTTGTAGTGAAGCTGCTATTTGTCGGTTGTCTCCTATGAAATGAGTGGATAGGAAGGAAAATAAGAATGGACAGTAAGATGCTAGCCACAACTTTCTTATACTTGCCAGACAGAACAGCTTTGAGGAAACTGGAAGGATAAGGTGTTTAAAAAGGAGAGTGAACTAACTTACAGCAAAATCTGGAACATAATATAGAGTACTACAACTCTGCAAGATTAGGGTTATGATTCTGGAAAAAGAAGGTAAAATTAAAACCTTTATTTTTTTTTTTTTTATCCATCCTTTTTAATGCATCATAAGTAAGAGTACCTGACAGAGTTTTATTTTCTTTCTCAAATGCCCATTCCCACTCTTTCCCTTGTGCTGGCACTGGTATTCTTGAGGCTCTGTTGGGAGCTATATCAGGTAAATAATTTGGCTGAAAATTAACCTTGCCCCCACTCCCCTAAAAAATCAGTTTTTAGCAGCAGAATTTATTTATATTGAACTGTGACTGTGGAACCCAGAGTCTCATAGCTGAATGCTCACAATCACAGTTTAGCTAACACATTTGCAATGAACAAGTTCCTCTTTTTGCACCACACCATTAAACTCAAATTAAGAAAATCATCCTCACTTTATCAAGTAAATGTAGTGTGTGGGAGAAACAATACTGGATTATAAAAAGAAAAACTATTAGGCATTACAACTGACTGCATAAATACATTTCATAGAACAGTGCCCTGTTTTTCCATTAGCACCGACACACAAACTCCCTGCAACTTAGTCCTTACTTAAAGCTTTTGCTCTTGGTTGACCTGGGCACTTATATCATGCCACTGTTTTCATCCTCTCTTTTCAACTGCCTTGTCTGCAGCAGAAAAAAATAAAGGAAAAGAAAATCTTATTTTATACTAGAAGTTGCTCTATACACAAAGTGTAGGCAAAGCTGAACAGTGAAAAGTCAACCATGCAGAGATCTGGAACAAATAAGGCCTTTCCACAGTTGCTTCTCAACACAGCAGGGGAAAGCATGTAGAACCCCAATGAACTCATAGACAGGAATCAGTTTCTGTGAAGGACCAGTCATCAGAATCAAACCCACTCAAGAAAGGAGCTAGAATACAACTGCTAAATGCCCCTCCAGATTCTCCTCTCCCTTGAATAAGCAGCACATCAGCAGTAAAGTATAATGATCCATGTTAAGGGTTTTGAGCTCCCAGTCCTGGATCAGTCCATCATAGCTCTGTTCTGTAACTTCTGAATCCTCAGACATGGGGGGTTTTACGTAGAACATCTTGCAGCTCTGTCTATGTTAAGGAAAAGATAAAAGGCATGTGGGACTACTCTCAACCCTCATGGAATGATTGTTGTCCATACAATTCAGCTCTCTTAATCTCCAAAGCAGTCTGGCTGCATCCAAACCACCTGTTTTGAATGGTCCCTGTCCCATGCTCAGAGATTCTTTGGGAAAGTACTAGACAAAATACATGACAGGGACTGCTCTAAGAATTTAACAGTACAATGATCAAGTTTGAGGCCTGGAAATGTCCTCTAGCATCACTTAATTTACTGTTATAGGTACAGCACATATTTTTATCTGTCTGTTTGGAGAAAACTGGCAGAGCTGAAGTTCTTTCAAATTTCAGAAACCCAGAAGACAAGCCAGTCTGCAACAGGAACTCAGCACCTGGTTAACATCAGAAAGTCTGGAAGTCCTTGAATATCCCCGGATCCAAGATATTCAGTTTTCAGGCTCCAAGAAGTAAACTTGCTGTAGATCTACTGTAAAGCTGCAAATTGTTTGACATATGGCAATCGTGGGTTCACATCATGCTCTAGAATGGAGATGTCCAAAAGCTATTAAGCCCAGTTTCTCTGCTATTACTCAGTGAAATTTCTACTGACATAAATAAACTGTCATAACTGCAATCAAAATTAGACAACAGTTACAGCATAACTTACAGAGGTATGATGTAAAGCTAACCCAAGCTTTGACAATACTTAAGGAACTGACTGCTGGAAGATGTGAGACTGTACAGAAGGGAAGATTATTTGATATTCTCTCTGTATTTATATTTCCTATTTTCCGTTTCCATCTTCCTATTCAGACATTGTTCAGAAATAGAATAATGGGATAGATGGACTTCTGGTTTTATCCTCTTTAGTTTGGGCTTTGTACTGTCACTTAAGGAAGTAGGCATGTCAAGACCTCTTTTTGCTTTTACAGTGTAATTTTAGATCTGCTCTAACAAAGGAATGTAACAAGCTATAAGGAACAGATGAACTGATGAAAGACGAGGGATACAGAGCAAACACAGCTGCTCAATAAAAATGTGCATATCTGGATATCTCCATTTTATCTTAAAAATAAAATACTAAACATTGTATTTAGATATAAACAAGAACAACAAAAATCAAAACCATTTCTCATCACCTCATTCTCATTTAGCACATTGTAGGATACATAAAATGTATAGATTATTTTATAGAACATTTTAATGCTCTTGCTGAGCCTCTTAAGAATTTCAGATCATCAGATGGTGATGAATGACGATTAGAGTTCCTTCTTTCAAATTCTTTTGATTTAAAAAAAAATCTTGAAAATCCATATGAATTGATATCCCAAATTTATAAGTAAGGCAGCATCTCAACTAGTTGTTAAAACTAAGTTACAGAAAATAGAAGGACTAGATAGTATACCAGAGAATTAAAGGACACATGACAAAACAGCAAATTTGAGAACTAACAATCTGTCCAATAATTTGACATCTTTTTTATGTGTTCTTTTCCAAGTGAAACAACACATTATTTTGATTTCCTCTCCTTACTCTTAGTTCATTTCTTTCCAAATGAACAGAGTCCCCTCCAAGTTTTTTCAAGTCTTTCTCCACATCCTGCCTTTTCACTGAGGAAAGGATGACTGAAACTGGCAGCAGAATATATAGTTAAGAATGCCTAACACTTTCCATTATAAAACCCTATTTTCAGGTGCTTACAACTGTGTCAGACTTTCAGGGCTTATGCTGAATTTTTCTATTCCAGATCTTTATTTCTCAAGCTCAGTTGTTTCCAAGAAAGAGGTTTAGATAAACTGCATTACTTTTCCCATGTTTAGAAAATTGTGTAATCATTTTGTTGAGAAGATTTGTCTTAGAGACAAAAAATATTAGAATTGTGGACACCCTCAGATTAAAGAACAACTTTTTCTCACCCTATAGAAAAATCCATCCATGTCTGGCATATATTTTCCTGAAGTTTCTTTTTTTCCAGTTACTAGGGTTACTGTCCTTATGAATATGCTCCCCAAAGCTAGAACTTCAATGGTAGGTAGAAAAGAAAGAAATAACAAGACATAAAATAATATATGGTTGTCCAAGATAATGATATAATTAACAAATACAGGAAATGCTAGCAAGAGAACAAACGTTACAGTGACTGGTTTTAATGTACACATAAGATGGATGCAGGATTCCCCAAAATCTAAAATACAAAGCAGTACCTAGAATTCTCAGTCTGCAGAAAGTAATGTTTTAGTAGGGTATGTTTTCTGCTCCATAGACTATATGAAATAATTTTATTATATAATTATAATTATAGATAACTAATAATATATAATTACTATATATAATTAATAGATAATTATATATTATATAATTATTATATTATATATTATATAATAATTATATTAATATATTATATTAAATAATAATAAAAAGGTAATTAATCAAACCGTTTAATATCTTAAATGTAGCAACAGAAGCTGTCACCAAAATACTCGATGTCAGACATTTAAACACGAGTCTCAGGAACTGTGGTTTGTCATTTTTAGTTGTTTAAAATGAGTACCTCTACTAAAAGCTATTTTTCTAGGCTATCTTCTTCCTCAAAGGGAAGGAATAGGAATCTCCAGAACATAGCTCACCCAAAGTGTTGTAGGCATCTGTTAGGATAAGATGCCTTACACTTTGGAAATGTATCTCCCATGGAGTGTGGGGGGGATCAAAATCTACACTACAGTTCAGAGGTACAATCATAGTTTTGGAGATGGATATTTAATTGCTGGCATCTAAGTGTGCAATCTACACTTGAGTTAGTTATCTTAGCATTCATGCTTTATAGAGAAGAATGAACATTTTTATCAGATGTTTATCTGTTTTGTTTTAATTGTATTCTTTTTGCTGAGAAAATGCATGTTTTCTAATAAAACTCCATTCTTCCTTGACAAGGATTGCCAAATCCTTCAGCCCAATAAAGGTCTGGCTGCTGCAGCCTCCACATCCAACCAGTAGCAAATCTGAACATGTATCACTAACAGGCTCATATGCAAGCACATGTATACAGTATGTATGTAAATATATACAAAACTGCCTGTGAAGGTCATTTCGGACAGAAATATTCAGCATTTATGGAAAAACAAATAACAGTGACAAATTCATCCTGTTCCCCACTCTGGCTGATCAGGATGAATGTCCATTAGCAAGAAATAAATGCATGTGTAAATACATAAGTAAGGACTGTACAATAGGTGACCGTGGACAGTAAGTCTCTCCAATAGCTGGTCCTGGATCCTTTCATGTCCAGTTGCCTCACACACAGACACACACATGCAAATAAATCTCTCAGTCAGTCCTCAGACTCTACAGTCCCTCTGGAAGTTGATCTGGACAACTTGGTCCCTCTAGTAGCCAACTTCTCCATCTGTCTCACTCTCAGAGATAAACATATATCTGGCCCCAACCTATGGTCATCTCAGTTCATCATTTCCAAGCCACTTATTTTTCTTGCTGGTTAGTCCAGCTTGATATTCACTAGTGATCATATACTGACTTACATAACCTCACTTGCTCTAGCTGCCAGCCCTGGAGTCACCTCAGCCCCTGTGACCCATGGACTCATTCTAGTTACTAGCACTTTGACCTGCATACACACACACACACAGAACAGACAATCCCCCTCACCCAAGAAAATAGTTAAAAGTGGAATTTAATAAGACAGAACAATCTCTGGTAACCAGGCACAGGGCATGGCCAGAGGAGCATATCAACCTGTGTACATGCAACTGGCCCCTTTTATTTCCTTGTCCTTATATTCCCATGTTTGTTCTTCACCCAAACCACCTTGATCCCTCCCTTTACCTGCCTTTGGTTCCTTCCCTAAAGACACCATAATAAGTCTTGTGCAATCCAAGGATGCTCTTCCTCTACATCCCATGAGTCCCATACTCCTCTGGGCAGTAACCCTCCTCAGACTGAATGGTGATCCAGAGACATGCTCCTCTTGACCTATCTTAATGGGTTTTACACCCCAGACCATGGGGGTGATGGCTTCCCTGTGACAGCCATGAGTGGCTGAGGTGGAGTGCTCTCTTTTCTGATTAGATTATTCTGATTCCTCTGCCTGTTACTTCTCCATACTTGTCTGCATGTGCAGAGGCGAGCCTTTTATCACATAACCTAATGGTCTCCAGCACACACATAGAGATTTGTGAATGAATAGATCTCCGTGTATGCCCACATTGTTTACATGGTGGATGTCTACTTTTGATAAGCTGAGTACCATCCTAAACACAGGAAATTAGGCAAGGTTTTCTTACCTCCTGTTTCTGCAACTTCAGCCTGTAAATCTCACCCAATTGGATTTCAAGTGACAAAACTGCTTATAGAATTCCTGTCCATGCAAATTTATTTTTTAAATACTCAGCAGAATATGTTCTAGCATTGGCATCCAGAGTATGTACAACTGCATAAGGCATTGTATGAATAGTAAAAGCTGCTATTGCACAATTCAATAAATTCCTCTGAAAAATGTATCATATCATTAAATGTTATGCAACAACTGTCTCCAATGACTTTTAGCTGTATTTTTTCTGCATCATCATGTTCAAAGAATTCACTAACGCATATTCAATGAAAAAGTTATATTGTCAATTTTCAACAAGTAATTAAAAATGAATGCAGCCTTCCTCCTATATGTCAGTAAGTGTATTGGCTTCTGTGACACTATTTAGAAAACAAGCGATTACCAGAATGAGTTGACCCTGTTAACATTAAGATCAGTAGTTGCACTAAGAAAGCAGTTCAACAGTTCATGATTTATTCTTTGCTGCAGTCTTTTCTTCAAAAAATTGTTGGAATCCAAATAATTTGGACACAGAAATAGCCCATCAGTTATTGCCTTTCCCTCAGCTATATAAATTTTATAATATTTATTGTGACTGAATCTATTTGAATGCATTACTTTTTATTTCAGGAAATGAACCGAGATTTAAAAAAAAAGTTCTGACAGATCTGAGCTGCAGTAGCTTAATAAGAGCTCTTGATAAAATCAGGTCAATTAGATTAGAGAGACATATGTTCAGTGGGTCTTTTTTCTTATGTTTTAACATTTTCCTTTATCACGTATGGAAAAACCTCATTGTGTGCCTTTTGTGAGATCATGCATGATGAGTTTAGATCATGCACCTTTGGGACAATAATCTGAATGCCTAATGTTATGCTGCATAACATCCAAACTGAAATATTCACCACTTTCTTGTTTATAAAGCTGTTGCAAATGTGCCACACTAGTCTGTGTGATATGGAAAGAAAAATAAAAAGGATATGTTGCACAAGACTTGAAACACTGCAGTAAAACCTCCAGGCAGAGAAAATGTTATCAAGACAACAAGGAGCAAAGTGGTAGCAGATTCAAAGTGCAGAGTGATCAATACTCAAAGGAAGAAATAAAAGGGAAGCTGTATACTGATTATCTTTCCTGTAACAAATGTAAGAAAAAACCCTGCAGAATAACTTAAGGCATAAATTGCTATGTGAGGAATCTGGTTGTGTCTATAATCTAAAAAAAAAAAGGCTTACAAAAGGACTAGTCCAAAGAATATAGTAACAAGTCACACCACCTAGAAATTAACGTGATATTTATTTTTTTATTGCAGTGAAAAAACTAAAATAAAAAAGAAACTAACAGGAAAATATGTAAGAAAATACATCTGTAAGAACACTGATCACGGGATTTTCAATTTCTGAGAAAATTGCCTGGATAACAGCTGTGCTATCATAGACATGGATATATATTCCAAGCATTAGTAAAACATTATTTTCTTTCATTTTCTTTAGAGCAACTACAGGAACAGGTTGTTCTGAACTTCTTTCCAGTAAATGAACAGCCACTATGTAAAAGACAGGATCATTCAATGATGAAAATATCATCAGTCTGAAAGCTGGAAATGAAAGTAATGCAGTGTATAGGCTGGGCTTTAAATCAGAGTATGCTGAAGCAATGAGTTATTAAGTAAATGAAATTGGTTGAAAATACCATAATTCTGAGTCTGTCCAACTTTCTAATTCAGAAATACAACAACAACTTCTTTGCACGTGTTTTGGAAAAAAGAGGCAAACAACCTCCCGCTCCCCCATATGTTTCTAGAATTTCATCTTTGTGAATTCTTCACCACAGAGGACAGACTTGTAACTTCCCCAAAGGGACACAGTTCAAGAAACTTCACATTTGAGATTCTGGCTTGGAGCTCAGCTATTTGTAGCCCAATTCAGATGTTTAACTGTAGGTCTTTAATGCCTTTTCACACATTCCAGAATAACTCACTTGGCCTTCTGCTGCTGATCATCTCCTAAGATCTATGTAGTTGTAAGGGAAAAATGAAGCTGTCACTGCCTTTTCTGAAAGAGAGAAATAGGATTTTACACTGACACAGAAACAAAGAAAATCCAAGTTTTAGTACCTTGAAATACTTTCACCATCACTGCTCTGAGAGCTCATCTTAGAAAAAGCAAGTTAACCTTCTGTGATTCATGTATATTATTCATACAGGAAGGCAGAGGTATTACCTGCCATTATAGAGTTCGTCAATATGCATGGAGGAAAAGCAGCACATAATAGCTAGGTACTCTCAATACCGTTCATAGAGAGAACACACTCTGCTTCCCAGTTTGTGTATACAGTGTTCCACAATAATTATTCACACTTTTTTTATTTTACTGTAGTCATAACTTTACTTCAAAGAGAGGGAAAGTCATGAAAGAATGCCTTTATGGCAAAGTGTACCACATGTTAAAAAATAAAATGAAACACAGAGCCAATGATAAAAAGAACAACCTGCAAAAAGCCTTGCATACATGGTAATGGCATTCTATACATTATTTTACATTTTTATGTACATACATGGTGTTAGATAAGTGATAAGCTACAAGGTGCTTTAAGGATAATAGAAGCAAAACAAGAAAAACAAACATATAGCAGACACTTTTTGCTACTTCATATATGTCTTTACAGCTGAACAAAGTTAACTATTAGGAAAGGAAAATGTTTAAACTGGTTTACTAGAAATAAGTAGAAAAAAAGTTTCTGGGAGCACTGAACAAAAATTTTAAAAAAAAAAACAACACAGAGTACTCCAAAAAGTTAGAGATCAGTTACACTCACAGCAATTCTAAATCTTAGAAACTATTTTAAGAGTGCAAATTTGGAAAGCTACAGCTTGATTAACACAATTTTTTGGTTGGGTCTTTTTTTAAAGTTAAGGTCATGTCTTACTAATTTGTTGGATTTAAGTGTAAATCAAGCTGCCAGAATGATGGAGAGGTGCAGTAAACATTGCTTGATAAGATTTTTTAGAGATCCCTTGTGAGGAGTCCACATCAAAGGCTAATGTTCAGTGAGATGAATCATCTTGAAAGAGAAAAAAGGCTGATGCAATGGGCTATATACTAACTGAAGCACTGGGAAGATACAGTATGAACTGAAAGCTTTTCAGTATACCATAAGAAGCATATCATAAGAATGTCAGCATCTAGTTTACAAACGGGATGCACATTGAAATTAGGCCATATACTCGTAGTTGTGCAGCTCTGCATTATGTGATTTCCAAGGACAAAAATCCTTTGGTGCACATACTGCTAAAGTAGTTGAGATACACCTGTTGCTACCTTCATGGCTTTGCCTCATGTTCCTTGATCTTGCCGTATTGGACCCTGCACAGCTCAAGCCTGCTATATTATAATTAGCTAGTGGTTTTTTCACTGCAACAAGGAGAAGGACTGGAAATGCTGAGTAACTTCCTCTGTTCTACCTAACCCCAGCTGCAATATTTCTTCTTTTTCCTGGCAAAATGTTGGAACAAAACCGAGCACTGGGAAATCAGTGTGCAATCGATAGATATTAGGAGAGGAATTAATCTGTACTAGGATAGTGTTTTTCATACCAAAAAGATTCCCTTTGGGGAGATTTTCATGTTTCAGTGTGATAGTCTCCAGCAAGAGAGTAACAACCCTCAGGGGAAGTTCCAAGATCCTATTCTTGATAAAAGATCAAATTACCTCTGCAGAAAGAGAGAAAGCAAGTGAGAGTGTTAGTAAAAAAGAGGAAGATATCTTCCCATACTCATAGTATCCTGAATCCTTCTAATTCATTGTCTAATATCTTTTATAGTATTTTGAAACTAAATGGTATTAGGACATCAAAACATCAAAGATTAACCAATATATGAAAGACTTAGAAGATGTTGCCCATTGCAAAAAGTATCTCATTTACACTAAACAAAGAATTTCTGGTGTTAGATAAAATAGCTTGTGATTGATAAGGACTGATAGAAAAGTTAAATACAGAGACATTTTTTCAGTTTTCAGCTATATAGTTCAAATTATGACATATTATGTAGTTGATTTTATGGTTGTCACAGAAAAATGCATAACACACCCCTTGTGAATGAAATGGAATATGACAGACAGATTTAATCTGTTTTCCTAGATTTGTGTATTGTTAAATTAAAGAAGAAAATCTAAGATAATACTATTGAATAATCTACACCATTATATTTGAAATATAGGTGCTCTGTGTGTAAAGAAATCAATAGTTTTATAGGAATTTACATACTGGCCAATAATGTGCAATCTCACATTCAACAAAAGCCAGCAATCAGCAAATTTTCTTTTTCCTAGTCCCTGCTTCAAACTAGAATGAAACTAGAAACCTAAATTTCAGACTCTGATGTAAAATGGATGATGTAACAATATGTCTATTGACTCTTCTAAAAGTAGGGATGATTCCTGCTGGAATTCTGTCAGTTCAAAAATTAATTAGTCTTTAGACCAAAAAGTAAGAAAGCAATAACCGATCATGAAAGCTCACAACTGGAACTGTGAGACTGCCCCTTACATCTGTAGCTTAAATTGAGAAGAGAAAAAAATAAAGTTATTTTCTTAATCTGAAAGATTAAGAAATTCAATTTCATTTGGAAAGTGGGTCATAATTTCTCAGTATATCTTCATATTATCAGGTTCAGGTTGTGATTTCTTTTTTTAATCTAAAAATTGTGATTGAACAATTTTTTCCATGCAGCTTTAATATTTAGTGATCTATTTGCCTTCTAAGGAGGACACACAGACTCGGTAATTTAAAAAACAAAACAAAACAAAACAACAAAACAAAACAACAAAACAAAACAAAACAAAACAAAAACCAAGGCAACAAATGAGAATATAAGCTTAGGAAAAAAGGATTTCATGTCTGTATGTGTTCTGCAGGAGTAAAATAGTACCATAACCCGCTGAGGTGCCAACTGCTGATTTAACTACTGCCTAAGGATTAGTTTACTACAGGCATATTTTAGTACCAGGATCAGATAATTCAGAGAAATCTTACCTCCTTTTATAGACCACCATGCAACATGGTCATAGCAGTCTCTTCAGTTCTTATAATGTAAATTCTGTAGAAACAGCAACTGATCAGTAAAAAACTGACTAAATCGGAAAATTATCTGCAGAAATAGAAAAATATTGATAAGGAAAATAATATCTGATGACATGAAGAGGATTTGGGTATGATCAGGCATTTCATAACCATATAATGGGTTGTAGAATCAGCTACTAGAGCTGGATTTTCAAGAGAAATGCCCTGGAGTTCCTGAAGTATGTTTGACAGCTTTATTCTAGTGAACAACTAAAGAACAGAAAAGAACAGTAATACAATGATTTATCTTTATTCAGCTATAGTGAATAGGGTCATAAGCCTGAGTGAGATCTGACCCTGAAGTTACCACAGTGGAGAGACTGAAACAGATAAAAAAAAAAAAAAAAATCTAATTTCATATTCTGCCTCTGACAGTTGTCATTAAAGAGGTGTTTCATAGTGAAATTCATTAAATTAAATGAGTGACAAAAATAAAAAATCTCAAAGTTCTGTGATAATGTGTTTAATAAATCTTATTTATTTTAGCTTCAAAATATTAATCATTCAGGCTAATACTCCCAAACCTGAAAATAAATTCAGTCAGGATTGCTAAATTTCACCTTTTTTCACTCTGATAATTACAACTATCAGTATTTCATTTCTCTTGTGTCCTATTTTTTTCCTCTGAATTAATACATTACTGCCCATCTCCTGGAAACATTTGCAAGCCTAAGCAGTTTCTCCTAATGATGTGCTGAGTCTAAGGTTTTTTATGAAGCCTGAAAAAAGGTGGGTTTTGTTTTCTTTTTTTTTTTTTTTAATATCTATTTTGGAGGGGTTTTTACAGCAGTTTCATATAGATGTCACTATGAACCACAATGATCAATGATTCTCTTCTCTCCTTTGAAGAAGACCTTCTGGGAATTTATCAGCAGCAATTCAGTAATAATCCATATAATCCTTCAGAACAATCCTGCCTTTGAAGTATGCTTTTTCCTCCAAATTAGCCAACATTTACAAGGACATAAAGTTTCCTTTCCCTTTTATATATCAGGATACATATTTGCCTCATATAATGCAGTTAGCTGAAGTCTATATTTGGACTAGTCTCTCTCTTTCAATTAGGCTCTTAATTCTGCAAAGTTAATATTGTCCTCTGTAAAAATTACAGGACTGATCCATGAAGTTAACAGTTGAATCATTTGCAGGAAAATGAGAACCAAACTTCTGGCCTTGACCACATAAAGAGTTACTAAATTAAGTAGGGCCAGAGCCCTAAAAGCTAATGGAAGGGCGCAAATCATGTCCTTATGTATGAAATGTCTCCTGTAGTGTGTTTTCTTTTCCCAAGACTTGCTTAAGCATACTAGCAATTAAACAGTGCCTACCATCACAGAACTGTTCATGAACCAATTCTGTGACCATGATTCATTTACCAGATGCAAGTCTCCAGGGTATCAAGCACTGAATACAGTGCTAATAAGTAGCTACTGTATCTTTATCTCACAGTAATTTTGCATGTGAATTAGGTCTTGCTGTTGTGTTACCATGACATGTGTCCTTTTGCTCAGGAATGCTGAAGTAGGCAGACTTTGGTCCAGTATTTTGCTTTGGTTTGTTTGTTTTTAAATTTAGAAACTCTTTTTAACAAATACAGAATAGTATTTAGAATAAACCCATCAGGTCTATGTCTTGTAAGCTTCTTCAAATATTCAAAAATTCTAAGAAGACTTTGGACAAAATAAAATTGTAACAATAATGATTGCTTTTAAAGAAATTACTATGTATCAAAGCTAATTATTGTATGACTAAGTTTTTTTCATTCTTGCATCTATAACCTTTTTAACATGTGTGTGTGTTGGGGTGCTTCCACTAGAAATAGTTTTTTTTTAAATCTTTCATGCAAAACATATTTTTATGTTTTTCACTGTCCTTGGATTGTGTTGAATTTCCACCAAATTACATACAAGATTAGACTTGCTACCTAATCTTTCTGTTTAATATGCAAAATAATAAGGAGTTCATGTTTTACCAATGGAAGACATATTAAAATTAAAATTATATTGGTTTTGAGCATTTTTGAACTCAGAAAAAGTATTGAGACAGATCCTAGTGTAGACACATGCTAATTCCTAGTTTTAGAGGGGAATCAGTGTATGACACAAAGCATAACTTAGATAATTTTGCCTTTCCAAAATAAGGCATATAGGTCATCAAGCTGAAATGAACTCAGAAAGTTTTCTGAAATAGAAAAACAACTTCAACAATAGTCAAAAACTTGGTATTCGTCATGTTTATTTCATATTATTTAGTATTTGTTTTCTTTTTGAATGTCATTCTGCAAGAACAATGAAGTAAATCTGCATAATAGAAAGAACCACTGAAGCAGTTTTGAATAGGATGTGCCTTGTTCCTCCTTGCAAACATCCCCCTTGCTAGAATGGATTAAAGCAGGGCAAATATCCCCTTACACATCTTTTTCACAAAGAAGTTAATATTGACAGCAGACTAGTTCTGCAAAATGCATAGGTACTTAAAGAGTTTGATCTAAATTTTGTAGTTGTCAATGACCACCTACCCATTGCTCTCCATGATTTTTGGACCAAGAGTTACAGTTTCCTATGTTTCCTCATAGGTATACAATGAATACCTATGTAATGCTTTATTCTGTCCTCTCCTCCCTGTATTTGTGTTAATGAATAGGATATACCAGATGAAATTCATCCACCCAAATGTTTATGTTTAGACTCAGCTCATACTACTATAAACATCTAAAATTATGCTAAATGAAGAATAATAAAAGTACTTTTTCTTCTCAATTATAGGAGATTAGGATGACTAGCTCAGATACAGTCTTAAAAAAAAAAAAAAAACAAACACAAAGCCAAAACCAAAACCAAGTATTCTGATCTCTCCTTCTTTTAACCAGTGAGAGGTTATCACTAATGTTCTGCAGTTCTTTTGGAAACATTTTTTATTTATAACAAAACCAAGTAAACAAAAGCAATGAATCGTGACCGATGTTTATTTGAAAGCTTACTTCTGGCTGGGAACATAACCAGTGCATGGTGAATGCACCAAGGAGAAATCCGTCTTATCTGACTTCAGACACCTACAATTTATATGTGGACTAAGGTAAACGGTTAGGCTTTCTTCTAGTAAAGGAATAAGAGAGGACATGAAAAGAAGAGGGAGTCCACCTGTCTTTAGAATTGCTACAGGAAAGCATAAATTGCCCCCTGAAGTTGTCTTCCATTTTCTTCAGAGGGATTCTGTATGACTAATCAAATCTAGATTCTTAATTTTTAAGGGATTCAAATTACGTAAATGGCTCCTTCTCCAGGCCACTTACGCCTTCATATCACATCTATCATCCAAAATGGACATCTCTATTGTCTTATTTACAGTGTTGTGGCAATGAAGAATGGTATCCTTGAGGAAAAATACAGTTAAATAAATTCAGTGTTGAAATTCCTTATGATAAGCTTAAATACATAAATTTGTATTTAAGAGCAAGATCACTCTCACTAAAACTGTAAAATGAATGCTTTATTTTCAAATCTGGTGTTTTCCACTCATTTTTATTGACACAACACATAAAGAGACAAATTCTAGAAAATGTAAATAGGTCCAAAGTGGAACATATCCACAGTCATTTGTGAAGACCAGAGCTACTTTTAAAATATACACAACCATTCTGTATTGTGGTCTACAGCAAGTTAAAGAAATATGAAAATTCTTGGTTTATAGTAAGGTCTTCAAATAGCTAAAGACATACAAAAGTGTTATGCTTTGATAGCATTCCCAGGTAATTAAGGTTTTGCTGAACTAATCTTCCTCTATGGTCCTCTTAAAAAGAAGATAATAAAAGAAAAAGCTGAAAAAGCAAACAAGAAAATAAGTTCAAAATCTTTGAAAATTATTACTTGAAAAATAAATTGCAGTGCTACACCAAGACTTCTATTAAGTGAATGCATTATATATCGTTCTGTGTACAAGATATGATTCAGTTAATGGCAGAGATGCTCTACAACGTCTATTGGTTATCTACACAAAGGGTTGAGTATTTATTGGTATATGGGCAAAAGGCAGTTGAAAATACTTATAAGATAAAAACTCCTGTTATATTTGTTGTCACATTCTTCTTTATATATTATTTTTGTGAATATGTTTGTGTAGATTTGAATGAATGCATGTTGAGAACTAATAGACATCTTCCTCATAAAGTGACTGGAGGCAAAAGAATGAACACCTTTATAGAAAGCTGTTAATTATTCTACCAAACTGGACACCATCGCAAAACATGTTCATAACAGAAGGAATTGACTGAAAACATAATTCCCAGATTTAAAATATTTCTATTAGATTTGTCAGAGTCCAGCATGCACTAATAGGCCTTACCTACCCTTATCATTATTACCTGGGTCCTCCACCCACAGCTGCAATAGTGAGGGGGCTCAGACTCCTAGGTCTTGCCTGAGCTATATGATAAGTTGTCCAGTTGCTGGTTCCATCTCTATTCCTGTCTCCTGGTGTCCTGACTTGTCGACTGGACTTCCTAGATGAACCCTGGACATGCCTTGTTTCCTTACCTTGTCTGAAGATCACTAGACCATTGATGGGAATCAGCTTTATTTGGATACTCTGTGACTGTGTCCCTTTCCACTCCAGTCATCACCCTTTCCCTTTGTTGTGGTCAGCCTCTGCTACTGACTTGTCTTCCCTTGTGGAGCAGCCCCTGCTCCTGCTATGTCCACACAAGCCTGTCTTTTCACCTATCTTATCCTCATGGTTACGTATTAACACCTTTCCAGGATCATCTTTCCATCTAGTCTAGAAGCTGGCCTCTCAATATTCTTTACTCAGCAGTTATATCCAAACTTTCCATTATAAATTGCAGGCTCATTTCTTCTCCCCACCTTCACCATCTGAAAACTCACATGATTTTCAGGTTCATCTTCATTTTCACTCTGAATCTTTGAAGACTGGCCCTATGGCAAGCATTAGCATATGCACAGTAGGAACAGACTCTTCATTTCTCTAGGGTTTTTAAGGAAAACACCAGATTTACCATGGCTTTGCTTTATCACAGGTTAATAAAGTAGATGTAATTTTACTTTTTCATTGATGTAATCTCTGGAATAACATAGCTGAGATGTATTACAAACATAACTTTAACATGATAATCTTTATACTGCCTACATACTCAATTCTTTGCAACTGAAAAATACAACATTGATGTGGTGTTTTACAAATAGTTTAAGAATAAAATTGTATAATCCATCCCATTTAAAAACAGCAGTAATTGGCAGGGGAGTCTTATGAATGCTGGAATATGTAGGTGTTAGCAAGATCTAATTGCACTGAATTTTAGTGCTGTGTGCAGTGATCTGATCAACATTTTGTAAACTGAAATCTTATGTTGGACTAAGAAGAATATGCTACTGTTTCATTACCCTAGCTCAGAGCTAATATTTTCCCCAACAAATGTGTGAGCAGCCTAAAGGTATTATGTACTTTTTGTTTCCTGCTGGATATTCTTTTCAATAGGATTTAGAAAATTAGTTTTTTTCCTGGACTTTGTAAGGCTTCCACGAAGCAACTATCAGTTCTTCCTGTTTCCTCAACCCAAAGTTGCTCCTGTTATTAGGGTGAAATTACTGCTGCATGGAGTCCTATCTACACAGCAATTCATTTGGTGAATCAGAACCAAATTATTACGGTATTAGATACATATTAATACAAAAAGCTCTTGAAAATTAAGGCTATTCAACATGACTTCAGAGGATCTTAAGACAATTTGTTTTCTTCTTATGGGTCACAGTCTTTTTTAGACATTTGATGACTTTCATTTTTCAGGCCTTGAACACAAATGGAAGAAATAAGTTCTTAATGATTCTGTGTAAGCTTATCTATAACAATAGTTTGGTACTATTTCAGTAGAGTAATGTGATATTATTCCTTTATTTTCCATAGACCTGTATTCCCATAAAGAGAGCATGAAGAAGATTAAGGTAAACAGTCAGTTTACATTGAAAAAAACCCCAAAGAAACAGAAGGAAGAAAAAAAAAAGAGGGGAGCGGAGGGGGAAGAAATGTTATTAGTAGTTTAAGAGTAAGTATTTTTTCAAACCGTAGCAGGATAAACTCCTTCAAGCTTCAGTGCAATGCAATTGTGTAATGTAATGCCTATGGTTAAAATAATTTTGGAATATAAACATACATTGAATAACAGACAGTGATAACAACTAGTTATTCTGTATAGAATAAAATTTCTATGACCCTGAAGTAAAAAATGGAGCATTGAGGAATACAGGTTTGGGGTGATATCAGGGGCCTTGAAAATCCAGGCACATGGTGGTATGAGAGGCCTCAGGGCTATAATTAACTCAGTAGCTGTCAATTGTAGCCATCAAACATATGCAAATTTAGGAGCTAGAGCAAGTTTTGGTGATAATAGGGTGAACAATGTGGAGACCAATGAAGAGCTGGAGGTGCTGTTCCTGCTGCTGCTGCATAAACATATTTTGATATTGCTGCTTTGGGGAAGACATCACAGATATTAGGAAAGGATATAGGTATTTCGCTGAACATTAATATTTGGTTTCAATTTATGCCTACATAGGGAGAAAGGTAGTTGCAGTAACTGTGGATACTTAATGTACATATACCTCAACTAATGTGTGTGTGTGTGCAAAAAGTACATTGGAACTAACTGTGTGTGGGTTAACCAATAAATCTTGGCTAACAGTATGGACTAGGCTGGGATTTCTTTTGCCTTTCTCCTTTTGCCCTTCTCTTCTCCCCAGACTTGTTTTGATAATTTACTTTTTAATTTGGCTGCAACAAATTCTTAACAAAACTATCCATAGTAATGGCATATCATCCAAAATTTATTTAATTTTCTTTTCCTAAGATTTTTCCTCATATATTATACAAATATAAATGATGAGTACTGCTAGAATGATTATATCAGTAAGCTTAATCTTACATGGATTTTTTGTTTGTTTGCCTATCTCAAAGTTTAGTGGTATTTATGTCAAGAAATGTATTTAGCAGTGCTGCTTATTTCCTTGACCTACTGTGGGCAGATGGTAGAGGCCATGCACACACGATCAACAGAAATTGCAAGAACAGAAGAAAAACCAATGGTGCTTGGAGAATGGCACCCAAGGGAACACTAAACACAAGCCTGGAATTAGAAGAGCTATGTTTTCGTAACAGCAGCTTGTGCTTGCAATTCTTTTTCTTCCTGACAACAGTGTTAAAATATTAGCTTTGAAAAAAATCCAAGAAGATTTTGGACCACTAACACACACACACACACACACACACACACACACACACACACACACACAAATTCTCTCTTACTAAATGCACACTTGAAAAAGACTGAAGAGATCATTTATCTATTTTACTTATCTCCAAACTACAGCTCTATGTCTGGGAAAAATAAAGGAAAATGCAAAGATAATAATAAGATAATTTATTAAAAGAAATACACAAAAGAGAGAGAAAAATTATTTATTTTGGTAAGTAGGACAGATTATTTATATATCCCTTGCTCAGAGAAAGGATCATTAGCTAGAGAGGTGAATACATGCTTTTCTTTTTTTTTTTTCTTGTTAATCATATGTATAAAAATATATGTGTATGAATGCACATATGTAAAGAGGCAAAGAAACAGAAAAAAAGACAAAGAGAGAACACATTTAATTGCATCTCAGACTGACTATGTTCCCTGCATATTTAGACTATATATGCTAGAAGGTGACATTCACGTTACTCTTTCCTTTTGTACAACATGTAACACATGATGATGTAATAATAGTTGTTTTTCTAAATTATACTTTCACAATTTGGATGACCCCTATCTTTATTTTCCAAATGGAAATAATGCCTCTTGAAATGTTGCCTGTTCAGAGTCAGGATCTAACTACCAGAAATATACCATGTAACAGCTTCTATGCCCAAATGAACTGTAGAAATAGGGATGTAAGTTTCAGTTTACTAGACCAGGTAGTGAGGGAGACTGAGGATAAGCTTACTTCTGAGTCTGCATATATACAGCTGTTTCTAGCCAATAATAAATTATGGTATTAAAAGCAGTTGCTCTATCCTTGATAGAGATGTAAAAAACCCCATGTCTCCAAACAGTAGCACTGTAAGAGATTGAGGGTATGATGGCACCTTTAGTTGAACCTAGTAGCTAACTGTATTTCTGCATTGTCTGTGGACCAGACTTCTGAATTATTTCTTTTCTGGCTGTGTTATTTTATTTGTTTGCTGGCAGAGGAAGAGAACTTAATAAGTTAGGAGTAAACTTTTTCAGTATTTCTGAAATAGCTTGATAAAACCAATATACTTTAATCACATTTTCAAGATTTTCTATATGTGCTGCAAGTTTCTTTAAATTACCCATTAATAATATGATTATTAAGATGAATCCTCACACTTTGTAAAACCTCCACATCCTTGACAGTCCTCAAAAAGAGAAATGTTTTCTTTTGAGAGAAGTTTCAATGGAATATGTATATATACAGAAAAGTAGTAGCAGGTTTCTTGGTTATTTCTGGCACCTCTGCTGCTAGATATAGCCAAAATATTTGTCTATATGTCACCTGAAAAGAAGCACATCCTAAATCTTGGAAGGGTGAAGATTTTATTCTTTGTGGTTCTTTTGTTCATGTTTAGGTGATATTTACTTAATTAGAGATTCTTCAAAGGAGATACGTAGTGTTGTGTATAGATGCAGTATTTAAAAGGAATCAACACTGGAAAATGCCTTCAAACTGTTTAGTGGTATCTATCAAAGCAGTCCAGTACACAGTTTTCTGCTGGTGGAGCTCAAGTACATTTTTAGGTCAGCATTAGTGGGTACATGAACAGCTTCTCTTATTACTTTTATCATCACTTGTAAATTACTGTAAGAATTATCTATCCACAGCAAAAAATTTTCTCTCCAGCAGTCTTAAAAATAGCATAGCTTTGAAATTTTTTTTTCTACAATATTTGCAAACCAAAAGGCTTAGTCTCTCTTCCCCCATTTCTTCCATAATTGCCTTGCTCAATATTTTGAGAGATGACCTAGTCGAAACCAGCATATAATAGTGTAATAAAAATCCAACATAAATCCACAGAAAAGAGTTTACATCCTACTCACCATCCCAAACCACTGCTGTGATGCTAGAGGGATGTGTAGTCTTCTCTTTGCCATCGTTTGCTGAGGTTTTCCAACTAAGAAGAGCATCAAAAAAGATGAAATGGTAAATAGAGGCAGAAAGAGGCACAGAAAAATCGAATGTCTTGCTTTTGGGAGCATAATTCTTGTTCCAGTGGAGATAACAGAATGCTGACAGTTGTGATGAAAACATGAGGAAGAAAGAAATGTACAGGTTTGGTTTAAGGATGCCAAAACTCAAATAGTACTTGCACTTTTTCAGTGACTGATACAGAGATTGGAAAACCTTGTATAAAAAATATTTCTAGCAAAGCCTAGAACTAAAAAGTTTGGCGCCATATGATGAAGCATTTGGAGGAGTATCATAAAGAGATTCATACTTTTGAGTGTTTCTTTAGAACATGTATATGTTATGTCCAAGATGTATCACTTCTGATTCCATACTACCACCAGCCTTTTGTTTCCATAGTTGCATCCAGGTTCTTTTTAATATCAGAAAGTCTTCTCCATTCTAGGTAGTATAAATGCTGTGTCCTTCAGTCTTTTCAAAATATTTCTGTGGCCATCTACATGGACCTTTATCCATCTTTTCCCTTTTGCCTTTCAATTCCTCTTAATGATTTCCTTTTTCCACTTTTCCAGGACTTTTAACAGTGTTGTTTGATATTTTATATCCTGTTCCATCTCAGTCATGCTGTTCTCCACAAATTATCAAGTTCTAGCTCTAATCAACCTAACCAGACACTGATCCTAATAATAAGGTTCTTTGAAATTCATACCTTTATTCATAGACCACCAAGCAGGCTACCTGTGGAGCCTTGAGGAGTCACTCCATAAAATTCTTCTGAAGGATTTTTCCATCTGACATTCCTTCAAGGAATTTCCAATGGATAAGAGTTAGGCAGGCTTATGAGGCTTGTTTTCCTGTTGTTCATTTGGGGGGTGAGAGGGGAGGCAAGGGTAAAAATACTTGTGAATCATTAAATTCCTCAGGCCAGGAAGCAAAGACCTGACAAACCCTAGGAAGAGGGGAACAAAGCCTTTTGTGTTATGGGACTGGATTATTTGGAGCTGTTTGTTGTATTTTGATGAGACTGTTAAAACTGCAATCACTTCAACAATAAACCTAAATTCTATCACATGACATGTTCCAATTATGCCTTCTACACAAGTACAAGATTTCCAGTGTAATACTAGTCTATTCAGCACATTTTCATGTTGCTGTCCCCTAAATTTTAATTTCCTCCATGTATTTATGGCAAACAGTGGTTTTGTCTTCCTTTAATATGGATTGTGATTTGAAATATGCTACATGCATAAATCTAGTGAGTTGACTGAGGGTAACACATTGTAGAATTAGCTGTAGCAGTTAGATCATGGGAACCTGGCATTCTCACATCCCCTCTTATTTGATGCTTTAATATTGCAACATGAAACCATAAACCCGAATTAGGCCTGTGATTTTTAAGATAATAGAAGATTACTACAGCTGATACTTATCAACAGAATTTCCAGAAATGGTCCAAGTTCCTGCTTTACTTACATGTAATTTGGACAGTTTTTAAAATGTAAATTTGTGCTGGTTTTGTCTGAGGTAGAGTTAATTATCTTTATAGTAGCTAGTATGGGGCTATGTTTTGGATTTGTGTTGAAACCAGTGTTGATAACCCAGGGATGTTTTAGTCATTGCTGAGCAGTGCTTACACAGGGGCAAGGCCTTTTCTGCTTCTCACACCATCCCACCAGTGAGTAGGCTGGGGGTGCACAAGAAGCTGGGAGGGGACACAGCTGGGACAGCTGACCCCAACTGACCAAAGGGATATCCCACACCATATGACGTCATGCTCAGTATATAAAGCTGGGGGAAGAAGAAGGAAGGGGGGGACATTCGGAGTGATGGTGTTTGTCTTCCCAAGTAACCATTATGCTTGGTGGAGCTCTGCTTTCCTGGAGATGGTTGAACACCTGCCTGCCAATGGGAAGTAGTGAATGAATTCCTTGTTTTGCTTTGCTTGCATGTGCAGCATTTGCTTTCCCTATTAAACTGTCTTTATCTCAACCCATGAGTTTTCTCACTTTCACTCTTCTGATTCTCTCCCCCCTCCCACCAGGGGGGAGTGAGCGAGCAGCTGTGTGGTGTTTAGTTGCTGGCTGGGGTTAAACCACAACAAAATTGCAGCCAAAACAGTTAAAAATCTTAATAAATTAAGTTTAATTAAATTTAATTATACTAGCTATTTAAAAGATAGAGAAACATTTTCTTTAAGACTTGTTCTTGTCATGGAGAAAGGATCTGAAATACAACAGGAATTTGGTTTTAAATAAAACATATACTACATCATAATGTATATAAATGTGAAATTCTTTCAGACATGAGAGTAGTCATTTGATACATTCAATATTAGTAACTATAATCACTGAAAAAACCATGCTCCTTATCATACTCAAATTTTTACTAGTTTCTGAAGTTCCTGAGACTGTTTGTATGACAGACCAAAGAATTAGGTTAAAGTTTTTTTTCCCTTATGGTCCACATGCATGACCAAACTGTGTGTACACAATCCTTTTCTGTTTAAATTTTATTTGAAAGCTATATACATCTGGTAAGGACAAGTTTTTATGACTGGCTTCCAGAGAATAACGTTCAGAAAGAGGAAAAAAATGTCAGGATATAAGTGACCTTTCTGATATTGAGAAGTGATTGCCCTGCTGCACTGTAGTGCATTGAGTTGTCCTCTGTTCCATGGTTACATGTTGCCACCTTCAACTATAATGCCTTTCTCTCTTGTCTGTATAACCAGCCAGAGGAAAAGCCAACTGCAGTCACTGTGCAGAAGAGGGAGGGCTAGTGCACATAGTAGCAGACCTCATAGCACCACTAGTAATCCACCAGTAAGTCCTTTTGCTTCAGAAAGCAATCTTTTAAGTTCGTTGGTCTTTCCACCATACCTCTTTTGTACATCCAAACATCTGTTTCCTTCATCAAGAAGCTAAAAGGTTATCAGATCCCCCCCCAAACTTTCACTACAACTTTGTTAAATTTCACCACTGATTTAACCACTTTCAGCAGATCAAGATTTCATTTCTATTCCTTGTAGTTCTGTGCTTGTTTGTCCTTGTGCTATTCTGTTTGTCTCACATATTATATTTATTATTTTTCTGACCAACTGAGGAGACCTTTGAGTAGAGAAGACCTATTTCCTGTGTTGTCTCACTTTCTTCTAGTCTTTCCTTTACACGAAGCAGCCACATAGCTAAGCTACAGTTTGTCCTACTAAAGAAAAGGTTATATTATTTTTTTGCAAGTCATATTCTGTCCTCACTCACCTGAAACAGAGTCCATTAATGACTAATTTAGGCATAAGCCCACTTAAGTGGGCCGGCTCTCCCTCTGCTGGCTTTCAAAAGCACATCCTCTCTTCCTATACCCTAGGCACTTCCTTTAGACCTTTCTTTCTCCTCAGGGTATATAGAAACAACTAGGCATAATTTAGGTGTCCAAGTGCGACATTGAAAACTCCCTCTTTAATTACCCATAGATAATACTGGTGGAACATCAACTCTTAGAGTTGTACAGGAAGCAGTTTTCCTTTTAATGAGGTGCTTTTAATTTTTTTTTTAGTCTTCTATAATGTACATTATCTTCCACAGAAAATAAGTGAGAATGTGTAAGACCCAGTACTTTGTAGGTTAGAGTACCAGATTGGACTATCTTAATTGATGAGGTACTAGCCTGACTACATGCACTTTGACTAATGTTTTTTGTTGGGAATTTTCCACTTTGTGTAAGTAATAAAATATTAACTGGACAAAGATTTGCACTTGGGTTTTCTGCAGCCTAGGTCAAATATCACATCTATGAGGGTTTTTTCAAAACTGGTATCTTTCCACAAATAGTTCAGGTGTCAACAGATGTCATTGGCATTGACAATTTCTAAAGCGGCTCAAAACTTTATCTAAAACATATGTTGTGTATTAGCCAACAGAAACAAATGGGTTCATCAGATCTCTGCTTTGGAAAATGTATGTATCTATAAATAATTCTGAAAAGAACTGACTAACATGAAGACTGCATTTGTTTTATTTACACCACCAGTCCACTCTATTTACACCATACTGATGGAATCTGGAATACAGAGAAGTGGAATCATGACCAGTCTGGGCTCTGCATTCTGTTTTCTGTGAAATGTTTCATACAGATTGCTCAGTGTCTGAAGGTAGCCAAAGGAAACCTCCAACTGTTAACAACACCAGCAAGGTAGCAATTTTTCACCGTTAACAATGAAGAAAAAATGAAAAAACAAAAGACCTTAAACTATTACATGTACAAAAGAGCCGCTTTAACCATTACAAAAATGCCAAGAGTAACTTGGAGACATAATTGTTAAAAAAAAATCAAGTACCTGGGAAGAGAAATTAAACACATGTGAGATTGGCAAGTTGTTAAAAAAAAAAAAAAAAGAAAATAATCAAGAAAAGGAGGGAGTAGCCAAAGTAAAAATATATGGCTTTAAATCTGTGGGAGAATATTTCTCACCAATGGTATTACCTACTGTATTATGGAATGGTAGTGATGGACAACATACTATTAAATCTCAATCCCATGATACAAAATTATACGAACTAAATCTGAAGTCAAAAAGGTTATTTTTTCACTGAGATTTGTAAAAGAATTATAGAACAAAACCATTTCAGAGATCCACATGAAGAAGGGGCTAAAACCAAGACATGTTTGTCCATTTTATCAAAAGTCTAGGGAGATAAATTATGAGTAAAACATGCTTCAGAAATATCTATGAGAAGTGAACAGGTTGCATGTACTTTCACAATTGCCATAAAAATCATTATTTCAAGAAATTATATTATTTTGATGTAAAATAATGCTTTGAACTATATGGAGAAAACTCAGTACTTTAATAAGAGGCCTCAGTGCCGTGTAACACATGATGCAAATGTGTCTGAAGCAAGCACATTCTCTAAAGGAAAATTGTACAGTCAGTCTGCTGGAAAGGGATTTGCAGGTGATCTTTTGTTGAGTCAGGTATGTATACAAATGTGTAAGTGAACAAACATACATATAACGAACATATGGCTTCCATTTGAAATGTTAATTAATGGACTATGTATTACCACATGTAAATGGTAAGAGTGACACTTCCTTTTTCTTAACGTTAGTTTGCACTGCCTCTTTTGGTTATAGGTTTTTGAGGCTGGAAGCGATTTTCTAGTAGCATAGTCTGTATAACAAGTATCTAATGTTGGCAATAGTCCCTGAGTTTTACTATAAATCCAGTATGCTTTTTGGATGAGAGGAAATGTGTGTAGAGCAATTTTAAGTGCAGGGGAAAAAAAAATGCAAATCAAAATATTGCCATAAACAATGAGGACCACCAAATGACCAAGTCTGTGAGAGGTAGGTATATTTGTGTTCTTTTCTCTTACACGCATCATGTAGATTGTGCTGAAGAGTCTGTGACCAAGACAGTTCATTGATCCAGAAACTTCAATTTTACTTCAACAAAAGCAGTTTAATTTAGCCACCTTGATAATGTCTGAAGCATATAGATCGTTTACAATGATGATAACTTTAATCACTGTGAGAAGTAGTCTGATTAAAATAGGATGAGCAAAAAGCAAAATCTTGCTGAAAAAAAAAAAAGAGGTAGTAATTTTACTTTCAAATTCTCATTCTTGAAAGGAATAAAAACACAGCAAAAAGAACTTCTCTGAACTGTCAACATTAATAAAAGAAACCTTTCTGTTCTGTTACAGCTGTTTCAGGACAGTCACTAAAGAGCGGCATTACCTATTGGATAGTTTTTCATGACACTTATAGTAATGTCACTTGCCTAAATAGGAAAAGAAAGAAATATTTAGGTTCAGATTCAGAACTTTTTCTAACTATAGTAAGTTTGCCAACCCAAGGATTTTTTATAGATGTCTAATATTTCTGAGAAAAACTCTGACAATTCTTAGTAGACTGAGTGAACCCTAAATGTATCTTTCATTGTTCAGTGACACACTACATGAAGTATAAACTTTTTCAACACAGGCCACGGACTTCAACTAAAATATTAAAGGAATAGGTCTAAATATAAAAATGCCTTTTTTTGTGTCCTCCAAATTCTATTAGGAATCTTCTGTTTACTTATTTTTGTTACTACTGCTGTTACTACTTTGGTGAATTATATAAAATTAAAATACATCAAATAACAACAAACCTGCAGAAAACAGAAAATTCAGAAAATAAACCACAGTGGTATAAAGTACAACTGTACACAAAGTTATAATCCCTGCATCGTAATGAAGTTATGGTTAACTTCATTAAGAAGGCTAAGTATCAGGCTATTCAATAAGCAGAAATTAGGATATCAGAATCTAGGTCTACAGATACAGCAAGGACAGTGTTTTAGCGTAAGACTTAGCCCTTTTGACATCTTCAGTGATACTCAGAATCTAAATGTATTTGTCTGCAATGTAATATTTATGCATAAACTGGGAGCTGAATTCAATTGCCAAAACTTAAACATGTTGAACCATTTAAATGCCCTGTGCCATCCAAAACATCCACACAGGGCTTGAAAATATGAGATGGGGCCTCTTCTTGCTTTGCCCCAAGATACCGGAGTACCAACTAGAGGTCAGGTCAATTGTCTTACTGCATCTGCAGTATCACTGAAAATTTGTGTTCTGGCAATTGAATCAGGTTTCTAAGTCAATATATCAAACAATGTGTAGAGTGATTATCATCCATCCATCCAGAGAAGTCTAATCTAGGGTGAACTGAAAAGTTGTTCTGACTTGTTTGTATGTGCTGAGTGGGTCTCCTTGACTTTGTGAGAACTCAGGCTTTTGTGTAAACACCTACGTGCAGTCACTTAGACTCGAATACCTCAGTTTGGAGCTGAATACTGCTTTTTGTAGGAATGCTGAAAGGAAAAGGAAGGACGAGAACAGCCTGTGAGAGAAGAGATTAGGATGGGGTGATGTGGAATGAGCTGATGTGAAGAAATCTTGTGTGTCTAACCCCTGAACCTGACAAGGGGAGAACTTTTTTTTTTTTTCCAAATGCCTGCTGTGATTTTACTGAATTTTCTTTTTCTTATGGAATCAGAGCTGTGATTTTAGCCATACCTTTCAGAATAGTTCTTTAGAAGTTCTATGACAGTAAGTCTAACTGAATGTTTTCTGCACTGCAAAATATGTTTAAGAAATATTCGCCACCTCTCACTTTGCTTTCTGAGCTCTCTGTTTCTACAAATGCACTGACATTTGCTGTTGTATGTTGGTATATTGTATGTTGTTATATTTGCTGATATATGTTGGTATAACTGTAGAAGTCATATTGTAAACCAGCTCAGTGAAATGGTCCGCATTATAAAATAAAAAAGAAAACATACTTTCATTTCCAGAGAAAAAGATGAATACGAGACTATATTATCAGTCACATTGTTCTGATGAGTGTTCTTTTGTCTGTGTTATCTCTGTGGTACAATGGTAACAGACAGTCAAAATTCCTTCCCTATAGTGACTTAGTTCTCTAACTAAGCAGGCAGCAAATAAAAGAAAACATGTTGATCCAAAGCTGTAAACATTATTAATTAATTTTCTGAGAGAGGGAGCAAGCAGGTGAGTAGCTCCAGTTATTTTTGTGTGTTTAACCTGAATCCAACCTAAATGTGTTTAACCTAAATCAACCATTTCTGTGGGTTTTACTACAATTAAGAACATTCATTGGATAGAGTTAATGATCTAAATGGACAGGTCAGACATTGGTCTGGGGAAGACCTTAAAACATGAACATGTCAGTAATACAGATTAGTGGGAAATGGGGAAATATTAAGAAAGTTACAGGCTTAGTGGTAAGAAAAGTGAAAGAAGGAATGACATTGAAAACAAGTGTCATGGGATAAGACAGAAAGAGGAATAAAGAAGCATGGAGGGAAACTGAGATAAAGATGCTGTGGGAGATAAGACATATGAGCAGTGAACCACACACCACTGGCCAGGGAAGTCCCTAATGGCTGCAGGCTACCATGTTCCTCCCAAAGCATGGGTCTCCCTATGCAGCCCAACAGAGAATCTTGGTTTCCCCAGCTATCCACCTTCCCCCTGCAGCCAAATCCTTCTTGCATGCACTTTGCATGCCTCATCTGCATTATCTCACACATGACCTCCAATAAACTGGGTAAAAAAGCCTCATCCCCTCAGCCTACATTCTAATCTTGTTGGAAGGGACTGTTCTGGCACAGCTGTTTCTGTTGATGATTCAGGCACAAGCAGATGCAGAAGATCTCATACGCATTCTGTAAAAAACACTGCTCAAAGATGTGTCTAGGCTTAACTACATCATTGGCATCTTGGTGAGAAGCTCCTTTTCGTGTGTGACAAAGCAGGAAAGGGACAGGGATAGTGAGAGATGACTGAAAGCATATATGGAAGCTGCCAACAGCAATATTTTGTCTTTCTTTAAGTTAGCATGTATTTATTTCAGGTCACAATATTTTTTTTTAAGTAGAAAATACAGAAAGGGCACAAATCATATAGTATCATACTACATATACTTAAAATACAGTCTTGTGGGTATTTAAGAATTGATCAAAGACTTACTGATGAACTTCAGCCTTAACCAATTAGTGTGACTTCTATAATAGAGTAGATAAAGATTTTGTACTTTGCATGCACACTGAGTGGCTATATACCTCTTCCTTTAGATTTATGAAATGAAGGCTTATATAGCTGCAATTCAGTGGAAGTTTTTAATGCTCCTGGTGAAAATAAAAGGTGGCTGAATATACTGAAGAATTTATTAACTGGGCCTGATTCTCTGAGGGTTTGTATCAGCAAGATCCATTGACTGAGCTGAAAAATCTGTTGTGACGTATTATGGCACAAAACTTTTTCCTGGAATACACCTGCTAAGATTTACTTCCAAAGATTCCTGCAGACTGACATACAAGTTAACAGTATTTAAAAGGCCTGAAGAACTAGGAGATGATCAGTTCTCGTTTAAATTAACTGCCTCATTCCATCCTTTTCTTTTAATCATAATAAATTGTAATTGCTGTTAACACATTGTTAAAAGCACTGTGGAAAATAAATGATATGCTATTCTTGTACTGCTTCTTGGCAATAGAAGATCCATTGTGATTTTTTCTTTCTGATAATTTTTGGTCATTACTATCTGTGGCATGAAATAGATCAAACAAAATACCATGTTCAAACTGACAGCATAGCAAATAGCAGGTGTTAGCAGGAATTAGTTGAAATAAAGAGCTTTGGAACAGGAGGAAAGAAAAAAGAGTGTTTGGTTTCCATATACTTTGTAACCCCGAATTTCTAATCCAGAGAGAAGATTTAATTAGTTCTTATACTAGCACAAATGGAAGAAAAGGAAGGAACTTTCTTTTTAGCCTGAATGTGTTAGAGTTGATCATAATAAAAATTCCTATGAACTTCTTATTGATCCTTTCTCTATCCTATGATGAGGTGAGGACATGAGGATGTATGGCTGTCGCTCATCTACCTCTCAACAAGAATACTACTCTGAGGCAATTATCTGTGTTTTAGTTATCATTAGCAAAAACTAAGTCATGGGAAACTTGCACCCAGTATACCCCTGCAGTTTTAAGGATCTCCACAGGTCTCCTTACGAAGCAGTGGGTTTGTAACTCAGCAATGTGCTTCATAAATAATAAGTGCAAAATTTTCCATAGGGATGCCTACCTTAAAGCAAAAGGCAGAGACATCTTAGAGTTTCCTATCTGACATTTCAATCTTTATTTGCTTTAGCATTCAAAATCCTTCCACTCCTACTGCTATTATACAGCCACCTCTGCAGTGCTTAGTCATCATCAGAAGACGTGAGTGGAAGATCTGTGAGGGTAGTTTTCTCTAGCCTTAACACTCCAAATGTGCAGATTTCCAACTAGTTTTCTGATTTTGCTCTTTTCCAAGTAGATACGCCAGCTCTTAGCACTTTTTACTTCCAACCTTCTTCTGTCATGTTTTTGTTGTAATGCATTCACCCTTTGAAATAAGTTGCAAGCATCACATTCAGAGTATCAGGAAGAATAAGCAAACTTTCAGATTTGATAATAATTTCATTTTCTACGACAGACTTTGATGTCTTCTGTATTCACATCTATCTCTAATAAACACATTTAAGTAATGACTACCAAAAATAAATCTTATTTTTTCTTCTACTCATCATATTCTTTTTGGCAGTCTAAAGTAGTATACATGAATTCACATTATTTCTCAACTAAGCAAAGTACACAGGAAAAACAAAAACATAGAAGTCCAAGATTCTTTCTATCCTTGAAGAGAAATTTTCAAAAAGTAATAGAGCACCTAACTAATAAATCACCATTATGAAACAATGAAGACTACTGCACTTTTTGTTAAACTATATAAGGAATTACCATGACAAGCACAGATCAATAAATGTTGGAGAAATAGTGATAATAGTAAATTTGCTGATGTTAGATGCTGCAACAACTCAAAAAAATCTGCAATTAGAATCAATAGTCAGTACGAAAGTCCTACTTTTTATATAACTTTAGAGGACTTCTCTATTTTCATTTGTGAAAGCATACTGTCTGCTTTCACTGAATATTGTTACTAGCTATTTACTTTATAGATTTACTTAGCATGTCTCTCACCTGCACCACAAAATACACTCTTAAAATAAAAATATAACATTGCCTTCTTTTCCAGGAAGAAAAAGTGAGACATTTCCTCTAATGATGTTCCTCTCCTTGGAACTGCTTATTGTTATATGTACAGTGTCTTTCTATGAATTGGGCCACACAGTAGCATGCATATGCACTCAGAAATATATGATCTCTTTGACCTTGTACGGGCACTTCACACAGGAACAACCAATAATCCTGAATCAGACTGATGGAGAACTCTGCCAAACATTATTCAAGCCTTGCTGAAGATTGACCTCTGAGGACACCCTTTTCCATATTTTCAAGGGATTGAGCTATTTATGTTGGTGTGAATATGTCAGACATGCTGTTGAAGAATAGTCAAAACAATGTTAACTATAAAAGCAGTTCTAAAACTTGCTCCTTACCCTTCTTAACTGTGTACCATATGGTGTACCTTTAAGGGATCTATAGACTAGAAAGCAGGCTGAAGGAAATTGATAAACCAACAGTAAAAAAGTAAACCCCCTTCATTCTATGGTGAGAAAGAAGCATCTTTTTTCAGTGCAACTGTATCTATAAAAGGATATGACTCCCCTGACTAAGTGTAAACATTTGTAGGTACCTACATGAGAGGTTATGTTCCTGGGCTCCATTTGCTGCTTAAACCTAGGTTTCAGCACCATTTAAGACACTTAGCTAGTCCTCCTAGCTTCTCTTCTGCCCCTTCAGAAGGGCATGTTTCTGAGTCCTATCTGCCAATCTTGGGCAGATGTTCTGGAGACTGTAATGTGGATTAGAAAGCATAAGGTGCCTACATCAAGGCAACTGAATTGAGCCTTTATGTTCTTTATAGCCATGTGACAAGATGTGGTTAACCCCAAGAGCAGCCATTTCTCTTTATTAGTAAAAAAAAACAAGAATGACCAGTTCATACACAGTCATCCTTACTGGAGATGACAAATTCAGGTCATATGAATTCCTCTCCAGGACCTTTGCCAAACAACTCTAAAAGGATATAAACAAATGAACTAATAGTAAATAAAAAAATGTATTTCAAGAGCTACATTTATTTTTTCAAAAAATGTTTAGGTACTTTCAAAGAAAGAGAGAACTTATCTTGTTACTGATAAAAAAAATATAAGCAAAAATGAAATTAATATGAAATGGAAATACAAATGAAAACACAAATACACATTTATCCTTTATTGAAAAATAACAATCAGCCATAACCTTAAGGTAACACAACTGGTAATAAGTTTAAAAGTGCATTTTGGTGGCCTCTTGCTAACACAGAAAATCTCTTCTACTTTCTTCACACATATGTTTATTAAACATTTTTTCTAAATGCATGTTTAGATAAATGATGTGTCATAAATAAAAGTACAGCAGAAAATCATTTAGGTACACTGTATCTCAACAGAGGTCACTTTAAAACCTTTCAAGAAAAAAGTAGTTGTCCAGTTGTGATAATAGAAAGGTGGTAGCTACTATGGTGAGGAATTTAGGAAGACTTTGACAGAAAATCTTTGTGTCACAGTCTATTTATAATTTATATTCGCAGATGGCAAGATATGTGGCGTGACAAGTAGAAATAATCACTCTGTCATATTCACTAAACCTGTTCTTACAGCTGTGATGTTTATGATACATTTTTCAGTGTTTTAAGAATACAAAGGCATGGGGTTTTGTACTACTTACTCTTGAAGAGAAACTTTCTGTCTGATTTGCTTTACAGATTCGTCTTGGATTAAGGACTGAAGTTTTCTGCTTCTTCTTGTTTTGCCAGTATTTTATTATTCAAAGAAATTCTTGTTTTTCAGTCTTAAAAATATTGCTCTGTCTTAGATTGCTCCACCAGGGTCTGTCATTCACCAGCAGAAGAGACACCTCTCCCTCAGAGTGGTGACCTCTATTTGTACATACTGCACTCAAAACATGTTCTTCACTATTACTTGCAAGACACACACAGAAAGCATGGGTTTTTTTCCCCATAATTTTCCTTTCGTACACAGGCAGTAACTTTTTAAAAGTTTCTTAAACTGTTGCTTTCAGGGGCTATGCTATATCACCATTATTTCTCTTTCTGAGATTTGCAACAATGCCTGATTTTTTCCTTTTTTTCTGAAGACTTGTCTTTCACCAGTACAATGCAGCTGCTTCCAGTCATACCACAACTACTGTAATAATAATAAAAAAAATATAAAATCTTACAATCCATTTGGTTCACATTAGTGCTCTATTTAGTGAGGCAAATCATTAGCTGACACAAACTGGAGTAGCTATGATCCAATGTAATATAATAGAACCTGGAGGGAACAAAAAAACTTCAAATTCACTAGGAAAGTCAAATGATTAGCAAGACACTCAGGTTTATTCTACAGTACTCAGATAATTGTGACATCCTTTGTTTTTAGAAAAAGATAAAATTTCTTGACATTAATTATAGATATTTGGAAAGAGAGACCCATTTCACAAACATTTGCAGTTCTACAAGTGATTACACTAAGTTTCATAAAAAATAAATAAGCAGCTTTTCAAAAAGGTCAGGCAATGACCAATCATCAGGCAATGATCAAGTCTTCTGCGGAGTTATGAAACAGTGGCCTGCCAGACTACAGAGTTCAAGAAATATTCCCGGTTATTATAATGATACTTATAGGATTTATGCAACATGAAAAGTTTTAGTTTTTAGCTACTCTATAGAAATAGTCAGATGCTATCCCAGTGATTAACACCTAAATAGTCAAAAAATGGAAGAAACTGTCATATGCAAGCAGAAAGACTACCACAGCAGTCTATTTACATAGACTTGCCTGCCTTTGACCAAAGTACTGTCCCCAGATCTCCACATTGCAAAGATGGATATTCACCATAAGATAAAGTCTTTCCTGTTCATGTTACTATTTACTATTATATTATATGTTCACCCCGTAGACTACTACTGACTAGTACTGAATCATATCATTGTGCATTATGCTAATATACTGTCCTTGTCCATCTACCTCCCATCCTATCTGACTGGACTGATGGAAAAGTTTTCTACCCTGAATCTTAGCCTAAGCTATTATAATATTCTTGTCTTTTTGTTTCTGAGAACAGGCATTGAATGAATAATTTTCTTTATAGGATGCCTGAAGGTAGTGTAGTAACCACAGAAGTACTATGCTGCCAGGTTGAAACAGTGAGTGCACAGTGTGACTTACTGAGCTGTGACAATGATCTTTACTGCTGCAAGCACACAAACAATGCAACTTGTGTCGAAGTATTTCACAAGAATTTCCACCAATAGGAGCAGGCAAATTTAGGCAACATGGTTATACATTCCTTGATCCATGGTGGAGGAAACAATGCTTCTCTCTATATCTGTTGCATCACCAAAAGGTTTCAGGAAGCTTGAGTTGAATATACAAGGCTACAGGTCAAGTGGTGGAAGTATAAAATAGTAAGCATGAGATTACTGCAAGTACTGAAACATGCCAACGGCTTTAGGTTTCTATGGAGGATTTGCATTTTTATTAGCATCCGGTGAGCCAAACTGCACAATGAGTTTGGCAAATATACTGACTTTTGACAAACAGCCAGTAATTCAGGGGAACAGAAGGCACCTGATGTAATGCTCAAATATTTATTTGCATTTCTGATCTACTTGTTTCTTTGCTGGAACATACTGATGTTACGTGTCCTATTGTAAATGCGCGAGGATCAAACAATTCTTTTAATACAGCCAGAACCATTACGTGACAGGTGCTTCTTTGTGCCTAGCAGTATCTTTTGGTCTAAAGGTTACAGAGAAACTCTGCTTTGAACTACTGGTATTTTCTACTAAAAAGACAAACAGCATTAGTCACATTGGGCATAAATGCCTAAAACTCAGTAAACACTATAAAAACAGACCAGTTCAAGACAGTCTGAACATGAAGGTGACTAAACTTATTAAGCGTGTGATCATCCTGCATGCTTAGAAGTGTCTGTTGTAAGGAGACAGGTGCCCATGTCCCACACTTTGCTTTATAGAAAATGAAGCATATGTAGATACATACACTAACTCTGCTGAGGGGTGATGGTGACCTTTTGTATAAAGCTGAGTACCTAGATCACAAAACTATCTGTCTTGGCATCTGTGCTCTCTTTCCTTTCAGAACATCTTGTTCAAATTCATCCAAGCTGCTGTTAGCTTGAACAACAAGACCTCCTGTTTCTGAAGTAAGTTCTGTAATTACTAAACTATGATTTTGAAATCATAGTGGTCAATTTCATGTCCTCCAACAAGA
The DNA here is from genome assembly GCA_031468815.1 of Morus bassanus. NCBI lineage: Eukaryota > Metazoa > Chordata > Aves > Suliformes > Sulidae > Morus > Morus bassanus. Next base: position 51,108,530 of record CM062568.1, on the reverse strand, counting down.
TCTTATCTTCTAAGGACCTCTGTCCAGACAGCATCCTGAAAGCATGGAAACATCCAATATTTCTGACTGTTCCCTTACATTGTCAGTTCAGCAGAGTGCATTGTCCACAGACAGAGTTATATATCTTATATCTTCAGTGGGGGGAAGATTATTGCCTAAAATAGGTAGATGGGATTGTCCCTGAAATTCTATATATCTGTCTACACCCCTCACCCTCTGTCTCACCTCTACCCTCTTGCGTGAGTCGATAGTATTGCCTTTTGTGGTTCTAAGTCTTTAATAACTCCATGCAGTGGTTGACTGAGTTAGGCAGACCACGTTGTACTCTTCTGATTATTTCTCATGAAGATGTATCTACTACGTATCCAAGTATTTTGCAGAAACAACAGGACTATCATGCTAATTGCTTTACTTGTGAAACTTAGTATGTTATTGTACAATACGGTAGATAAACTTTTAAAATGTGCTTCTTTAAGTAACAAGTGTTATATGTTATCTCAGTCTCTCATACTTAAAAAAATAAAATAAAATTATACTCACAGTTTTTAATAATTACAGAGTACCTAAATCCAGTCTTGTTGTTATTGATTTCTACTCACAGCTTTTCTAACTCTGCTTTATATTTTTATACTATTCCTCAACACTGAAATCCTTACTTCTTTCCTCATTAGTCATAAATAAAAGCTACCTTACCACTACACTTAATGGAATTTTTGACATTTTTCCTGGGTCAAAACTAAGACTGGGGTAGAACTTGACATAGTGGGGTGGATGGTTTACTTTGAAGAACAATAAGAGTAAAAGCATCTAGGGATCTGAAAGCTGTGAAATAAAGAAAAACATTTTATGGTAAAAAAAAATGGGTGGATTCCAGATCTGTCTTTGTGTGTTTATCTTGAACGGACTTTGATAATCTGGTATATAGGATCAAAATGAACAAATAAAAAGCACAGAAAAAAGCACACAAACATATTTAGAGCCAAGAAAAGTAAACTGAAATAATAAGTAGTAGCAAGGCTCAGATAAGAGAGAAAAAGAAAAACAGTTTCACATTAATTTAGGTATTTAGTTTTGCATTTTGCCATAAATTGCAAGTTTATCTGTATTTCTGTGAACTGGCTTCAGGGTAAAAGCCATCATTTGTGAAGAGGGTGATTATGCAGAAGCCTAGAATATCCTGCTTACACTGGCATTCAACTCCAATTCAGACTTCTGTTCACAAATCCTTAGTGAATCTTTTGGGTCTTTCTGTTAACAACTTGCTTCTCAGTGGGCTAGAAAATGCTTGTCTCACAGAAGTCTATCATGCGCTTTGCCAAACCACATGGGTACTGACAGTTACCATTTACTGATGAGAGATGAGTACTGATACCATAGTTGCCATGGTGTAAATACTAAATGTGAAACAGTATGAGCCTCATCACAATAAGCACATTGAATTGCTCAGTGTTAATGTGACCATATTTCCCAGAAAACCCTTCATTTTCATTGTCAGATGCCTGTCATGACCTCCCAGTCAGGTTTACAAAAGCCATGTTTTCTTCTGACTTTTGGAAACCTGGCCAGGACTTGGATTTCTGCCACTTCGCGATCTGCCAGCCAGCGGAGCAGATGGATCTCACAAGAAACAGGCTTTTCTTTACTGAGCTGGACGGTAACTGTATAAGGCAGCAAGACTAATCAATTTACTTACACATACCAGGTTATATACAACACAGGGAAACCTTTCGTAGAATAACACCAATGTATGCTCAACGAAGCAGTAAGCAGTCAAGCATAGCAAAAGGAAGCATGTGCCTTATGAAAGAAATAAGAGGAAGCTAGAACTCTATAACAATTTGCATTTAGATCCTTTAACACAGCTAAACTTTCTAATGCCTCCATTTATTTTCCTGTCATTTACTTTCCTGGGTTGCAAATTCACATTGTCTTATGTCTTGCAACTTTTGATGTATTGGATTTGATTCCCCAAACTTCATTATTGTTGTCCCTCCCAGATTCTTCTTCTCCATTTGATCCTTAGTTTCTGGCTGATACTACCACTTCTTCCACAGAAAAATTCTACACTGTGACAAGATGCGAAATTTCATAGCATCACCAGCTTAAGGACAAAAGGAACCATCTGATCATCTGATCTGTCTTCCTACATAGTAGAGGTTATTTCATGGTGGTGTATTTTTCTTCTGTGGATATTTGCTTAGTTTTTTAATCTTCAACCTTCTTCATGCCTCCATAATATTTTTTTTTAAATAAGATTTACCCTATGTAAATTCTTCAAACAGGATGTTATTTTTCACTAATATTATCAACAAAAGAGTAAGTGTGGAAATGGCAGTCTTTTTGTTCTGCTCATTTATCTGTAGAGGTTTCAAAAATTCTGGTAGTCTACAATACCTTCTGACACCTAAAGGACAAAGTCCTAATTGGCAGAATCTGGCCTTGGGTGTTAGTCATAAAGGACATATTGAGAAATAAGTAAAAAGAAATCCACAGTTTTAAAGTCAGGAAGAATAAAGCAGCTAATCACTTTTTTTCTTTCAGTCCACCCACACAACATCTAAAGACAGCGGAGAAATTCAGCCATAATATTAAATGTCTGCAAGCTTTTCAGATGAGTTTAAAAAACAACTAAGCACAGTTGTGCTTAGTTGTGCAACTAAGACACTAATACCATTAGTCAACTATTCAGTTCATTGAATTTACTTGTATGCATCCCTATGTAAGAAAATATGATTTTTAAATTCTTCATTATCTGTTTTTGAGCTCTTTCTCACAGCATATTAAGTGATAGCATTCTACATGTTTCATACCTTCAGAGAGGGAAGTGTCATTTTTCTGTAAATTAGTATGTGGTCAGAAATACTTTCATTTTAACATTCTAGCATATACAATTCAGTTAGTTGAAATGAACATGGTGTTGATGTATTATGAACTGAGAAAAAGTAAAATCAAATTAGACTTTTTCCAACTGTCAAAACGTAATGTATTGAAAATGTTAGCCCAGAAAATAGGTATGAATTTTCTAGAATTCAGTCAATATGCATGTATGCTATACATGCATAAAGTTCTTTAAGCATGTTTATATAATAAAGATGATGGGAATATGTCTTCTGCAAATGTGGAATTCTGCACTTTTATTCTTGAAGCAGGAATGACATCTATCACGTCATGCAAATTGTACAATAACCTTTTATGACATGGTATTTTTTAGGAATACTTTCTATTCCTATGTCTAGGCAGCAAATACTGTTTTGCAACTATTTAATTCTGTTTTCCAGCCTAGTCTAGACAAAAAAGGAATCATAGAATCATGGAATGGTTTGGGTTGGAAGGTATCTTTAAAGGTCATCAAGTCCAACTCCCCTGCAATGAGCAAGGACATCTTCAACTAGATCAGGTTGCTCAGAGCCCCATCCAACCTGACCTTGAATGTTTCCGGGGATGGGGCATCTACAACCTCTATGGGCAATCTGTTACAGTGTTTCACCACCCTCATTGTAAACATTTTTTTCCTTATATGTAGTATAAATCTACCCTCCTTTAGGTTAAAACCACTATCCCCTGTTCTATTGCATCAGGCCCTACTAAAAAGTCTGTCCCCACCTTTCTTATAAGCCCTCTTTAAGTACTGAAAGGCCTCAATATTGTCTCCCCAGGATCTTCTCTTCTTCAGGCTGAACAACCCCAGCTCTCTCAGCCTGCCTTCATAGGAGAGGTGTTCCAGCCCTCGGATCATCTTTGTGGCCCTCCTCTTGATCTGCTCCAACAGGTCCATGTGTGTCTTGTACTGAGGACTCCAGAGCTGGACACAGCACTCCAGGTGGGTTCTCATAAGAGTGGAGTAGAGGGGCAGAATTACCTCCCTCGACCTGCTGGGCATGCTTCTTTTGATACAGCCCAGGATACAATTGGCTTTCTGGGTTGTAAGAACACTTTGCTGGCTCATGTTCAATTTTTCATCCACCAGTACCACCAAGTCCTTCTCTGCAGGGCTGCTCTCTATCCCTTCCTCTCCTAATCTGTACTGATGTTGGGGATTGCCCTGACCTATGTGCAGGACCTTGCACTTGGTCTTGTTGAACCTCGTGAGGTTCACATGGGCCAATTTCTTGAACTTGTCCAGTTCCCTCTGAATGGCATCCTGTCCCTCAGGCCTGTCAGCCGCACCACTCAGCTTGGTGTGTGCTGTTGGCAAACTTGCTGAAGGTACACTCGATCCCACTGTCTATGTCATTGATGAAGATCTTAAACAGTACTGATCCCAATATGGACCCCTGAGGGACACCAGTCATTAACGATCTCCATCTGGACGTTGAGCCATTGACAAGTACTCTCTGGTTGTAAGTCAATTCCTTATGCACTGAACAGTGAACCCATCAAATCCATATCTCTCCAATTTAGAGAGAAGGATGTGGTGGGGGACAGATTCTTATTTTGTACCACAAAAGGGCAAAAGGAACAGATTCTTATTTTTTATCACAGTTATAAAAGCTTCAAAATTCTTAAAATGTGAATGGTAAAATATACCTAGAAATTATTGTGATTTTGGTGTAATAATAACTGGAATGGGTCATTATTTTCTTGCCTATACCTGAGCAGTCATCAAAACCCACAATCACATATTCGCAAGCAGGTTTTTCAACTCAGTGTTTTAATTTGACTTTAGTCTTCTTGCTTTCAAATGAAGGATTTCAAATCAAGCATTTGAAGCCCATTCAGTTGTATATCTAGTGTAGTGCTTTATTAAATGAGGGCTTAAGAAACTGTGTTTGACGTTTTCCCTTCTGCTTTTCTAAATATATTCAGGAATTTCCGGGAAATCACACATTTAATAGCCACAGCTTCTGGGAAGCAGGTATTAGTTTCTAAGTAATTTCTTATCTTAGTATTTCATGTCTTAGTGTCTGATATATCACCCCCAGATAATTTGTCCTACCAAGCATTATGAGGCAGGACCCGTCATTTTAAACCTGGTTCCATATAGAAAGAATGTTATTAATTTTATTCAGCACTTGCATCTGAGGTAGTCTTTAGAGTCTTTATATCAGTGAAGAAAACTAGTTATTTCTAGCTATGTTTCATTGTATCCTAAGGATGAAATTGGAAATGATTCAGATGAGCCTTTGCATTGTTTGTTTTCTAAAGGAATCTAAAGGGTTGCTAAACTGCTTACTACTAGTCACCTGAAGTTAGTTGAGTGGTTTCACCTGTAACTGCTGCTCTTCTTATGCAGTAATCTATTTGAAATGCAAATTTAAAATTGGAATGTTAATCCACTCTTCTATTTATATTTGACAAAGGTGCTGGAATGACTTCATATCAAGATGCTAAGACCCTGCAGATGCCAATAATGCAAGACATAACCATAAGCCTGTCTTTCCTTTTGCCTGGATTCAGTTCCAGCCATGTAGGACTGGCTCACAGGAATATAACAAGAAAGTTGATCCTTGTATCTGTAAGTATCTGTTAGACTTATATCAATAATCAAGAAAAAGAAAAAAGAACAGATGTATGGGAGCAAAGATCATATTTCTTTAGATCTGCATAGACATACTACAACCATACTTGAGATAAGAAAATATATGAAGAAATCCAAGGGGTTTTCATGTGTTGAACAGAAACACACATACATTGATATCTTCCAATATCTGTTAGTTTGTGATTAAGGGGATAAGAAAAGATGCATTCAAACTGGTCCCCTAATCCAGAAACTGACTTCAAAAAAGACAGGACATAATATTATTTTAAAGGTGATTGAGAGAAATTCTGAAAGATACACACATAACAAAGAAGAAAGGAAAAACAAAAAGTAAAAAACAAATAAAGAAAAACAAGGTAGGACATAACAAAAATAACTCCTTCCATTTTTTTTCAAATCTTCACATGTTTTTTCTTTTATATTTCAATCCATTTTAGTTGACAAAAAATTATTGCCATCTTTTAAAAATCAGCAGAAAACTGCTTATTGAGAAATAACTAGGTAGAATCAACTCATATTTTACTAGACAGCTACTCATAAGTATGCATGAAATCAACAAGGGAAAAATACTGCCACAATAACTTCAGAAAAATAGAGCCACAACAACTCAGGTGAAAGGTTATGCAGATGGAAGTGAAAAACAAACCACAGAATTGCAAATGGAAGGGTCCTTAACATTACAAAGATTAAGGCAGCTGTGAGGCTGTGCAACAAGGCACCACTTGATTTACCCCAGAGAATCACTATTGTTCAGGATATTGGCCACAGACACTGTTCCCACAGCACACAGGGTTGCAACCTGGTCTGTCATCCAGGGCAACCTTTCCACCCTATAATCTGCTCTAGACTACTTCAGGGGTGAGAGATCACTTTGGATGTAATGCAGGCTTCTTGCTCTTTGTACTGTTACCAACACACAACAATACAGCTAGAAACATATAAAGACTTATACTATAACAGATATAAACAGTATTAAGATAAGATGTATTAAGATTGTATTAAGTATTAAGATGTATTAAGATGTATATAAGATAGTATTAAGGTAAGATAAACATAATAGTCCAGTAGCTGATGGCAGTAATCTGACAAAGTTGTAATAACAATGGTAAATGTACATAATGGGAGTTCTGTAATAACTAAGTTAGTGGTTGCACAGATAGTCATTCCAGCATGATGGACGACTTGATATGTGGTTGTAAACCACTGTTGTAATTCATTCATCAGCTTCTATGTCACTTGCCAGAAGAGATTCTTACCCTTGAGTACATGATCCTGTACAGCTCCCAGTAGTTCAGGAAAGTTCCATTGAATTCTGCTCATAATCATTGCTGGATTCTGTTCTATGGCTTCAACAAGGTATCTGATTATTATCTACCACCATTCTACTGGCATTCCCATACTCCATGTCTGGGGCGTGCTAAACTTACACTATCATCTTCTTAAGTGGCCACTGCATACATACTACCATTACTATTATTTACCACTGCTGTGGATTATTCTAGCAGGGCTGATAAGCATATTATTACTAGGGAACAGTCCTCATAGTCACACAGTTCCTTGAGCTTGACATCCAATGCTGTGGCTAACATTTTTCACACCCTTGATGCCTATTGAATGGCCAGAACCATCTGCCCACTTTCCCATTGGGTGGCTTGCCCACTTCCTGGTATATTATATAGGATAAAAGAATATATATAAACTGTTAGACAAAGGTTCAATTACATATCACCTTTTTTACTCAGACTATGCCTACCACCTTATCTGCTCAGAATCTGACATTTCAAAAAAAGAATATTAATTGGATAAAGGGATCCGCAGGGAATAGTTTCACCTACAAATGCAGATTGGTGTGAGGAGCTCCTGTTTCTTCTATTTCTCATCTTTTTTCCTTCATGGCAGTGATGCCTTCGATCTATTCTGTATAAGGTTGCTCACATTTTCTGTTTCTCTGTGCATTTTCAATGCCTTGCTTGCATTGACCTCACAGGTTTTATCTACACTAGGCAATTAAAGAGCCTTCAGCCATACCCTTATGTCTTTAGGTGAAGTTATTGAATTTACCTTACTTTTGGCAACAGTATTTATTTGTTTTTCTATTGTTTTTCAATGGCAAAACCAAATTATTTTTATACTTCACAGCATATGCTTTTTTTCCCAACTGCACGCCCTTTGGAATGTTCTTCACATTTCTGATCCCTGGTGAGGAGATATGCTGAAATTCCTTGAATCTGAGAACATCTTGTAGAGAAGGAGAGACCTTGCTACATGTCTGGAATATGAACACACAGCTGGGAAGTATGGTCTAGCTTCAGGGACAATAAGGAGCGAAGGAGGGAGGAAGAGAGGGAAAATAGAACACAGCGGGGTGAAGGTAACCTTTCACATCCTGTAATTAGAAGGAGGCTTATTTTTGCTGATACCACATGTGGAAAATGGTGCATCCTTACAGTTGCAGTGATATGTCAGGACTGACCTCAGAAGTGACAGACTCCACTATGAAAAAACCACTCTGAAGTTCATTTAACACAAATCTGTTGGTGTCATAGGATGTAGCCTCAGACAGACTAGTTTTTCTTTTTTTCCTAGAAGTCCCTGTAATTACTCCTTTTGTTTCTCCCCAATGGTTCAGTTTGTTACAGCATAAACATGAAATGAGATCAATGTGAATGTTGCACAGCAGTGACAAGAAGAAGTCCTTTCAAAATATGTGTAATGGAGCCAGACAAGTCAAAGTGGAAAAGTCTTGCTGGGAGTGCAGTAAGACACAGGCCATGGACACTATGTAGGGGATATGCATGGCATCTTTCTTACTGAATAGGCCTCACACACTAACCAAATTGAACGCTAAATATGAACTAGTTTTCCTAGGAAGTATATTTTTGAGCTTTTTTTGGTTTTGTTCTCAATATTGATTTCTTCTTTAATCAGGTAACAAAAAGACATATAAACCCATCAATTTCTATTTTATGTAGGAATATTATGATACCAGTCTTTTATAACTGACCATGTTTTCTCTCTACCCTGCTGAGCACAATACAGTTGAGATGCTCTGGTGAGCACTCAAAGCAAGTGAAGGGTTCTTTTGTTTTGTTTTGTTTGGTTTGTTTTGTTTTATCTTTGTGGTATATGTCACACCCCTGAAAGGTTAATCTGAAAATGGTAGCTTTCAGGATGGTTGCAGGAACATTTAGTTCCTGGCCAGCCATGGTGTGATGGCTCCCATGACTGAAGTATTGCAATGGAGGGATACAGGTTCTTTAGGAAGGACAGGATGGGAAGGTGAGGAGGGGATGTTGACCTTCATGTGCAGGAGCAGCTGGAGGACATGGAGCTCTGCCTGGGGATGGATGAGGAGCCAACTGAGATCATATGGGTTATGATTAAAGAGAGGACAGGTAAAGGTGACTTCATAAGGGATGTCTGCTCTAGGCCACCTGACCAGACAGAACAAGCAGATGAGGTCCTCTACAGACAGATAGGAGTAACCTCACCTTCACAAGCTTTGGTCCTCATGGGGGACTTCAGCCATGCCAATATCTGTTGCAGGGACCACACAGCACGACATAAGCAATCCAGGCGGTTCCTGGAGTGCATTGGTCATAACTTCCTCTCCAACTGATAGAGGAGCCATCAAGGAGAAGTGTTATGCTGGACCACATACTCACCATTAGGGCTCATTGGAAATGTGAAGGTCAAAGGCAGCCTTTGACCATGCAGTGACCATGAGATGGTGGAGTTCAGGATCATGAGGACAGGGAGGGGGGTGAAAAGAAGCTCATGACCCTGGACTTCAGGAGAGCAGACTTTGACCTCTTCAAAGACCTGCTTGGAAGAATCTCATAGGTTAAGGCTGTGGAGGGAAGGGGAGCCCAAGAAAGCTGGTTAATATTCAAGGATCACCTCCTCCAAGCTCAACAGACCTGCATTCCAATGAATAAGAAGTCAGGCAAAAATGCCAGGAGGCTTGCATGGATGAACTAAGAGCACGTAGCCAAATTCAAACACAAAAGGAAGCATACGTAGGGTGGAAGCAAAGATGGGTAACCTGGAAGGAATACAGAAACATAATCTGATCATCCAGGGATGAAGTTAGGAAACCTAAAGCCCATCTGGAATTGAGTCTGGCCAGGGAGGTCAAAGAAACTGAGAAGGGCTTCTATAAGTGCACAGGTGACAAAAGGATACTATAAAAATGTGGGCCCATTGCTCAATGGGTCAGGGGACCTGGTTACACAGGAGATGGAAAAGGCTGAGTTACTGAATGCTTTCTTTGCCTTAGTCTTTACTAGCAAGATTGGCCTTCAAGAATCCCAGGTCCCAGAGACCAAGGGAAATGCTATAACATTGGTGGAAGAGGATCAGTTTGGAGAATACTTAAGCAAACAGGACATACATAAGTTCATGGGTCCTGATGGTGTGCACCCACAAGCACTGAGCAAGCTGGCAGATGTCATTGTGAGGCCACCCTCAATAATCTTTGATCAATCATGATGACTGGCAAGAATGTCCGGAGACTGGAGGAAGACAAATGCCACTCATATCTTCAAGAAGTGCATGAAGGAGGACCCAGAGAACTACAGGCCAGTCAGCCTTAACCCAGTCTCTGGGAAGGTGATGGAGCAGCTAATCCTAGAAATTGTTTCCAGGCACATTAAGGACAACAAAGTCATCAAGAATAGTCAACATGGCTCCATGGTAGTGTTTGACCATCTTGATAAACTTTTATGATTAAATGTCTGGCTTGGTAGACAAGGGCAGAACACTGGATACTGTGTACCTGGACTTTGATAAGGCCTTTAACACTGTCTCCTATAAGATACTCATAAAGAAGCTGTTGATGTACAGGCTGGATGAGCAGATGGTGAGGTGGGTTGAAAACTGGCTGAATGACTGGACCCAGAGAGTGGTGATGAGTAGAACAAAGTCTAGTTGGAGGCCAGTAACTACTGGTGTACCCCAGGGGTGAATGCTAGGTCCAGTCCTGTTTAAAATCTTCATTAATGATCTGTATGATGGGGCAGAGTGTACTCTCAGCAAGTTTGCAGATGACACCAAACTGGGAGAAGTGGCTGCTATGCCAGAGGGTTGTGCTGGCATCCAGAGGGACCTTGAGAGGCTGGAGAAATGGGTCAACAGGAACCTCATGAAGCTCAACAAGGAGAAGTGCACCTGGGGAAGAGCAATCCCATGAGCCAATATATGCTGGGGCCACCCATCTGGAAAGTAGCTTGGCAGAAAAGGACCTGGGGGTTCTGGTGGGCACCAGGTTGACCATGAGCCAGCAATGTGCCGTTGAAGCAAAGGAAGCTAAGAGTATCACAGAATCATAGAATCATAGAATTATTTAGGTTGCAAAAGACCTTTAAGATCATCAAATCCAGCCATAAACCTTACAATTCCATGTCCACTGCTAAACCATGTCCCTAAGTGCCACATCTACACATCTTTTAAATACCTCCCTGGGCTGCATTAGGCACACTGTTGCCAGCAGGTCAAGGAAAGTGATCCTAACCCTTTATTCAGCACTGGTGCAACCACACCTCGAGTCCTGTGTCCAGTTCTGACCACACCAAAACAAGAGAGACATGGACATGGACATGTGTCGTGGTTTAGCCCCAGTCAGCAACTAAGCACCACACAGCCGCTCACTGACCCCACTTCCCCTGTGGGATGGGGGAGAAAATCAGAGGGGCCAAAGTAAGAAAACTTGTGGGTTGAGATAAGAACTGTTTAATAATTAAAATAAAACAGTAATAATAACAATAATAACAATAACAATAATATAATGAAAAGGAAAATAACAACAGAAAGAGAGAGGTGAAACCTTGGAAGAAAGGGAAAAAAAAAAAAACCAAAAAAACAAACAACAAGTGCTGCAACCATTCACTACCCACCGACCGACGCTGCCAGTCCCCAAACTGTGATTGCTGCTTCCCCCGGCCAACTTCCACCAGTTAATATACTGAGCATGACGTCACATGATATGGAATATCCCTTTGGCCAATTTGGATCAGCTCACTTGGATGTGCCCCCTCCCCTCCCGGCTTCTTGTGCACCTGGCAGAGAATGGGAAGCTGGAAAAGTCCTTGACTAGTGTAAGCACTACCTAGCAACAACTAAAACATTAGTGTGTTATCAACATTATTTTCATACCAAGTCCAAAACACAGCACTATGCCAGGTACAGTGAAGAAAATTAACTATCCCAGCTAAAACCATGACAATATGGACACAGAAAGAGTCCAGCAAAGGGCCACAAAGAAGATGAAGAGACTGGAACATCTCTCCTGTGAGGAAAGGCTAAGAGAGCTGGCAATGTTTAGCCTAGAGAAGAGAAAGCTCAGGGGGGATCTTATCAATGTCTGTAAATTCCTGAAGGGAGAGTGTAAAGAAAATGGAGCCAGGCTTTTTTTGGTGGTGCCTAGTGACAGGACCAGAGGCAATGGGCACAAACAGAAACACAAGAGGTTCCCTTTGAATATCAGGAAACACTTTTTTACTGCGAGGGTGAGCCAGCACAGGCACAGGTTTCCCAGAGATGTTGTGGAGGGATTCTCTATCCTTGGAGATACTCAAAATCCATCTGGACATGATCCTGGGCAACTGCCTCTAGGTGACCCTTCTTGAGTTGGGGGATTGGACCAGATCACCTCCAGAGGTGTCTTCCTACTTCAACTCTTCTGTGGTTTTTAGGTCCCCATGTCATAATTATTCAATTAGAAATCTAAAGATGTTTGCTTCTAAATTGAAACATTTTGCAGAATCGTTAGTTATGTTGAGCTAATTATCAGTCAGTCAGTTTGAAGTGAATAACAAAAAACAAAAAAACACTTTCAATGTACAGAAACTTATACAAAACATCATGTAATAGGTATTCTTCTTAATTTGACATTTCATTAGCTGAGTACTTCATCACTTGACATTACGTTAGACAGCCTTAAGACAGTTTTCTGAAAGCTGAGTTGTTTTTGCCATCATAAAGTGTCCCAGTCAGTAGCTTTTATGCTTGCTTAATATTTTTATAATTCAGCATTGCATTCCTAATTACAAGTAATATCAAAGCAATCAAACAAGTGCAGTAGAGGAGTGAACTATGCAAGATACTCTGCCTACTGATAGATCACATAATTTTCAAATAACAGAAGTGACAGGAACCCTGCCATGAAGATGTCATATACATTTTCTAAGTAAGAAAATATTTAGATTTGGTTCAACTTTATACTAATGTATAAAGTAAATCTGATGTACAAATATATCAAGTCTTGAGACTATTTTTGCCCAGAAAGCAGCTATGGCTTTTTAGTGAGGTATAAGTAATAATAATTTAAATAGTGGTTCTTTGCTGTTGCCTAGTGCTTTCTTCAGAGGATCTCAAAAATTTTAACTTGTGTTGACTAATACTCTTTTTAGAAAGTTATTATCTTATTTTGCAAATGGATAAACTATGGTCCAGGGTGCTTCTGCTTTTTTAAGACTCACACAGGAAGTCTATGATAATACTGAAAACAAAACTCAGATCCCCTTGGTGAAACCAATCTTAGACTTTTGTAGTAAAATGCAAAAATACTTTAAAGTTTGATTGGATCAAAATTTCACCCTCCACCTCGTAAACTTGTACTTTCACCAAGATTATTTTTCTGTTTAGAGGAGTCTTTTTTCTGTTAAAAGACTGTATATGCATATCACAAACTAGAAATTAAATCCTGAATGGTTTCTGGATTTTTGATCAGAAGCTTGAATGCTATGAATTGCAAGCAAAAGTGGAATCTTCTACTAAATATTTTTAGGAAGCTGAAGTTTTTCTGAGAGGTCTGTTTGCAAAAAATTGGTGTTTTTTTGGTGCCTCTACTGATAATTGTGCACTTTTCCATACAATAAAATAATTTCATTTCTGCAGGGTTAGAAGTCTGGTGAATAATCCAAGTGTCACTACAGGCACAAATCCAGAGAAGGACTGCTTATGTTGTTGCATTTCTGTTTTGCAACCATAAATTTAAGCTAAATATTTGGTATTGGGATACTGGTGGGCACAAGACTTTCTTTTAAATACTACATCATATTTTTGAGAAGGAATGAAATGTTAATGTGATAAGTTTGCTAACAGAGAACATAATTCATGTCAGATACAGATCATAATTCTGATAAAATATTAGCTCGAACTTTACATGCAAAGGTATAAGTGTATAATCATTTTAAGAGCACACTTTAAGCAACATTCAACAGCAGCACACATTCATTGCAGGCCTCTAACTAATGACAAATTTGTTTAAATAAGTACCCTCATGCCTTGCATAAAACAATCTCCTATGACTTCTTTCCTGATGACTAAATTTTATAACAGCAATATAAAAAATGTGTTTGTTAATGAACATTTTTTTTTTAGGTTTACATAGAAATCACAGATAAAAATATATAACAATCAACCTTTTACTGTACCCACCCCTCAGAAAACCCAGTCAGATAGAAAAGGGACAACTAAAATGGATTCTAGAGATGAATAAAGGAAGAAGTCTAGCATTTTTATTCAATTCCTTTGTTATATCTTAAAAATGATATATGTATTGGATTTTTCAGTGAGATTTGCCCTGGCTATTGCTGCAATAAAAAGTTGATGTTATTTAAAACTAGAAACATTTTCTTGTTCGGTTTGTTTTGCTATGATCTGTAAATGCTTTTTTTTGCATGTTGAACACATTCATCATTAAATATGAATTTTTCATAAAAAAATATAAATCAATAGTGTATCTTAATAAATATTCAATTATTGCCTAAAATATGATTTTCCACTTAAAATGTATTTTGAAAATATTTAACTTTTTGTCCTTATATATCTTTATTTTCTTCTCATTCAAAAAATGCCTTAATGTAAAATAAAGAAGACATATTGGGAAAACAAAACTTTTCAAACTCTATAAGCTATAATAAATACATAGTAATTATCAAGAAATCTCTAAATTCCCTGAAATGATAATATGTAGTTAAACTATTACATCAACCTCTATTGTCACTAAGAAGGGGTTTTGTAACTGAAAAAATATTTACACTTGTTCTCAAATGGAAACTCTTCACATTCTCTAGTGACTCAATTCAGAAAGTGACATTAAAACATCAGAATTCAAAACTCAGTCCCTAAAATTTAGGTGTTGGGATATATATTTTTATCTACAACACCAGTGAAAATGCTTGTTCTTGGAATGAACAATCTGAAGAAGAATGTGTGCTCAGAAGCAGTCAAAAATACCAAATGGAAAAACAGAAATTATGAGGAAAGGACTTAGAGAACATTGCTATGCCACTGCATGTATTTGCGGTTAGCCATGTAAACCACAAATAAACATTGCCACCAAGGATCAGGAAAAGACTGAGGTACTAAATGCCTTCTTTGCCTCAGTCTTTAACAGTCAGACCAGTTATCCCTGGGGTATTCAGCCCCCTGAGCTCGAAGGCAGGGATGGGGAGTGGAATAAACCCCACCCTAATCCAGGAGGAAGCAGTTTACGACCTGCTGAGCCACCTGGACACTCACAAGTCTATGGGGCCGGATAGGATCCACCCAAGGGTACTGAGGGAGATGGCGGAGGAGCTCACCAAGCCACTCTCCATCATTTATCAGCACTCCTGGTTAACAGGGGAGGTCCCAGATGACTGGAGGCTTGCCAATGTGATGCCCATCTACAAGAAGGGTTGGAATGAGGATCTGGTCAGCCAGTCAGCCTGACCTTGGTACCGGGGAAGATTATGGAGCAGTTCATCTTGAGTGACCTCGCCAGGCAAGTGCAGGACAACCAGGGAATCAGGCCCAGCCAGCATGGCTTCATGAAAGGCAGGTCCTGCCTGACCAACTTGATCTCCTTCTATGACCAGTTGACCTGGCTAGCGGATGACAGAAAGGCTGTGGAAGTTATCTACCTGGACTTTAGTAAAGCCTTTGACACAGTCTGCCACAACATCCTTCTAGAGAAGCTGGTGGCTCATGGCTTAGACAGGTGTACTCTTTGCTGGGTAAAAAACTGACTGGATGGCCGAGCCCAGAGAGTTGTGGTAAACAGAGTTAAATCCTGTTGGCAGCTGGTCACAAGTGGTGTTCCCCAGGGCTCAGTTTTGGGGCCACTCCTGTTTATTATCTTTATCAACAATCTGGATGAGGGCATTGAGTACACCCTCAGCAAGTTTGCAGATGACACTGAATTGGGTGGCAGTGTCAGTCTGCTGGATGGTAGGAAGGCTCTGCAGAGGCATCTCGACAGGCTGTATAGATGGGCCGAGGTCAATTGTATGACGTTTAACAAGGCCAAGTGCCAGGTCCTGCCCTTGGGTCACAACAACATCATGCAACACTGCAGGCTTGGGGAGGAGTGGCTGGAAAGCTGCCTGGTGGAAAAGGACCTGGGGGTGTTGGTAGACAGCCAGCTGAACATGAGCCAGCAGTGTGCCCAGGTGGCCAAGAAGGCCAACAACATCCTGGCTTGTATCAGAAACAGTGAGGCCAGCAGGAGTAGGGAAGTGATCATGCCCCTGTACTCAACGCTGGTGAGGCCGCACCTTGAACACTGTGTTCAATTTTGGGCCCCTCACTACAAGAAGGACATGGAGGTGTTGGAGTGTGTCCAGAGAAGGTCAATGAAGCTGGTGAAGGGTCTAGAGAGCAGGTCTTATAATGAGGGTCTGAGGGAACTGGGTTGTTTAACCTGGAGAAAAGGAGGCTGAGGGGAGACATATCACTCTCTACAACTGCCTGAAAAGAGGTTGTAGTGAGGTGAATGTTGGTCACTTCTCCTAAGTTATTGGTGACAGGAGAAGAGGAAATGGCCTCCAGCTGCATCAGGGGAGGTTTAAATTGGATATTAGGAAAAATTTCTTTACTGAAAGAGTGGTCAGGCATTGGAACAGGCTGCCCAGAGAGGTGGTGGAGTCACGATCCCTGGAGGTGTTCAGAAAACATGTAGACATGGCACTTCAGGGCATGGTTTAGGAGGCATGGTAGTGTTGGTTTGATGGTTGGACTTGATGATCTTAAAGGTCTTTTCCAACTTTTATGATTTTATGATTCTATGTTCTGATTACTGAGAGCCAACCTGGTCTCTTTCCCCTCTTTCCAGAGAAATGAATATGAGATTCGGAAAAGGTGCATAGAAGAACAGCAAGTATGACCAAAGATTGTGGCAAAGATTAACGAAGAGAGAAGAGAGATGGAACAAAAAAATTGACATGTTTGAAACTGTGAATGGCATGAGGAAGACAGTTGTTTATTGTCTCTCCTAAAATACAAATTAGGAAACATTGAATCAAACTAGCAGATGGTAGATACAAAGTAAACATAACTTTTTGCCACAGCATTCTGACCAGTTTAAAAAGCTTAATGGACATTCAAGAGATGATGGACAAGCCTGAGCTAAAGAAATCCATCAAGAGATACTAAAAACTTAGAAAGTTTATTTTGACAAGTTCCTCAAATGCAGATTGTTGGAGGTTGGGAAACTATTTGTGAGAAGTATTGCCAAGTGCTTACCTTATCCTTATACTCTGTTCCTATATGCTTCTACTTCTCTGTTGTTGTCCACTTTTGGAGACAATACTCTAAGCTAGACAGACCTTTGGACTGACTTATTATGTCCCTTCTTATGCTATGGTGTTTTTTTCTTTTCTGCTCTTATTCTTGGACATTGAGTAATTTGATTGTTCAACAGCCAGAGAGATGGCAGCACTAATCACAGGGAAACCAGAAAGGAAGAGCCAGAGTTTTAAACTCCTGTTTTCAGTCATTGTGAGATGTTTTTTTTTAAAAGATTTTTAAAACTTTCTGGGGAATAAGTTCATGAAGTTTGGATTTAATTTATAACTTTATGAGTTAAATTCAAGTTTTTAGTAATTAACATTTACAAAACACCTCACATCAAGATTTCAAAACAACTTTACAAAAATAATATTTTTTCTGGTAATCATGGAATTAATTTTGCAGCTGAGGAAAAAGAGGCACAGAAATTTTGACTTATATATGACCATAGAGGATGGTTTCCCTGAAGGGTCCAAAATACTGGTTCTGAAAAAATGCTAGGAGATCACCTTTAGAGTGCAAATTAGATTTAGTGACATGATTGTCACTATTCTAAAGTACTTCAGATTGCTTAAATATGTAGCAGTAACAGTGCAAGAAATTCTTTACTACTGTTTTTTTTTTTAAATAATTATTTTATAAAGGAAAAGATATTGAACATAAATGTCCAGCATTTAAAAAAAAATGGCCCCAACTATTATGATGAGCATATAAAAGCACTAGTTGTGCATTTTGGAGGTGTACTTTTATTTCTGGGCTGGTGTATGAAAGTAGACTTTCTGAATCTCCTCCTGTGTTCCCATGCTGGTTAGCAAGATGAGTTAATAATAGAGTGACAACTCTGACCCTCGAGCTGCCTGAAGAGGGGGTATTTTAGTTGACAGGGCTCATTTTACTCTAAAAGTCTTATGATTATTGTCATTGTTTATGTTAATTAAGAAACTCCTGAGACATAATTTTAGATTGATATGTCAGGTTTTTTTTCTGAATTTCCATATGCTTGTGCCTCTCCTTTTAATGGCCAGTTTGCTCTCTTCCTAAGGTCCACAGAGATTTTAGAAATGACAGAAAGTCTTTGACAATACTTTTAATGTATTTTTTGGTGATTAACATGTAAGTCAGGATTCATCACCCAACTTAAATTCCATGAAAGTTAGGCAAATAATATAAAGCACTTCTCTGCGCTCCAAATAGAGTAATTTATACCACCAAAGTATAGTTCATCCTACCTGTTTTAGATACCTATCTTACAAAGAGATTAATTGAATTTTGGATTTAATTCCTTGTCTCCATTGGTTATTGAGGAACCTTGATAACTAGACATGATGGGTGGAATTAGTTTCATTGAACTTCAGGCAACTATAATGTCTACATCTGTGGGAATGTCTGGAAACTCCTTTGTAGTGAGCGGAGTGAAATAAACACTTTCAGAGAAAGCTCACCTGATAATTTAATCATCTATACTGGTTTTGGCTGGGATAGAGTTAATTTTCTTCATAACATCTCATGTAGTGCTGTATTTTGCATTTGTGATCAAAGCAGTGTTGATAACATGAGATGAATTTCACCTTACTTCACTTATTATAAAGAGGTTCTAGATAATCAGTGCAAATGTAGATATCTTCATTGTAGATTTACAGATATATTCTTCTAAAACCTAAATTGGATGATACATTTTCCCCCATAAGAACTGAATGAGATTCCACCCACATACCCAGACTGGTAAAGGTAGGCTTTACTAAAAAAACCCCAGCTATCTCACAGTGTATTTCAGCTGGATTAAATGTCTCTATGCTTGTTGCAAATATGTAAAATAAATATATTACAGAATGTATGATTTAAAACAAAATGTAATTTTGTGTACACCCTGATTTCAACAAAGTTCTCAAGTTCTGCTCCCTCTTGCAGACTCATGACAGAACTCAAAACTTCTCAAGCACGGACACTCACTTCCTCTGCTCCAGAGCTTTTAGATGTCATTCCTGATGCTTTCTGATTCCTTTCAAACCCACACAAAATTGCCATGCTCCAAATCCTTTTTACTCTGTCTACTTTTTTCATGGAAATTGCCACTTCTCACAATTGTTTACCACTCTTTTTAGGTCATTCTGGTATTCTCTGCTGGGATCTTTTCTTTAAAAAAGAGTAATTGCACTTTTTTTGACAGATTGTTGTCAATATTTTAGATATTGTGGTGGTGAAAAGAGAGGGCATTTAAAAAAAAAAAAAAACATTGTTATTTAGACTTATATGATGTAAAATTAATTTACTCTGAATCTTAGATATTTATGAATCTTTATAATTTGCATTCATTGGAGGCACACTCACTGCGTTTAAAACCGGTTTGTGAAGAAGTGGGACTTCTGGATTCATCACAGCAGAAAAAAAAGAGCCCCGCTTTCTTTACTCCCATTTTGAACACAGAGGGAAAATGCTTTGGATGCACCTGCTGCATTCCACTAACTACAGAAAAATGCTAGGAGAGTAGATAAGGAACTTATAAGTGACCATACCCTGCTTTTAAAATATCTAAATTTAGGGAAGAAAACACCCTATTAAAATCCTATAAAAACTACCTTAGATAATTAATCTCATATTTTTTTTTAATCATCTTGAGAGACTTCTGTAATTTCTTAAATCAAGATTCAATCAATTCAGTATTTTCAGCACAAATGGATTTGTCAGTTCATTTACTAATCACATGGTAATTACTGTAGCTAAAGGAAATATCTATCAGCGAAATAGCTATAGCTAATCTGAAGAAGTTATGCTCTTAAAAAGAATGTCTACTATCAATTATGTCTTTGTAAAACAAATCAAGAAAACCACAACAAATCTGTACAAAATGTTCACTATTTTTGTCTGTCATAATATGGTATGGACATCATATGTCAAAGATAGGACATTATTTACAGTATAAGGAAAAAATACTCTTGCCATGACATCATTTACTACTGTCTTCAGTTTGCAGTCCTCTAATAGTATGAGTTCAGGGTAAAATATGCATTTAAAATTACAAAATTCCTTACCTAGAGTGGAAAAAATTAAAGATGAAACCTAGAGAAAGGCAGAATGTTACCTATTAATTATGCATTGTAAAGGTAAATGAAGCTGAGGGAACCTGTCCTTTCCCACCTTAATATCACAAAGTCTTCAACAAGCTGCAGAAATGAACAAAGACAAAGAGAGACTAGAAGATGACTGAACTCCTTTTCTCAGATGAGAGAAGAGAATAGAAACTTCCCAGAGGGAGAAAAGGTGAAAATAAAGGACACAGAGATCCTATTAAGAAGGCTAAGCAATTCTTACTAGATAAATAGAGAAAGAACAGTAGGAAAGAGGGAAACTGACACTGAAGAAAAAGTAAGATGACACAGCAAAATAAGAAGAGAAGGGAAAGATATGGGAATGAGCTTATATTAGATGTGGAAAAGACACAGGGTATATGAGATTCTTCCCAGAGGTATATTCATGCAACATATTCCTATTTTTTTGTTCTGGATGTTGGCATTTATGAAAACTAAAAGCATTGGAGCTGAATGCTGGCAAGCAGGTTTTTTTGATGGAAGTGCAAGTCACTAAACACAATAAGTAGCAAAACAAAACAAAACAAACTATGCTTTTGATAAAGAAAATTTTCTTAACACTTTAGAAAAAAGTCTATATTCAAATCAGTTTATAAAAATACAGAGAGAGGAACTGACTAGTTAAGGCTATCACTTGCCAGACACAGAACATTGCGTTCTGTGGTGGGTTGACCTTGGCAGATTGCCAGGTGCCCACCAAGCCACTCTATCACTCCCGCTCCTCAGCTGGAGAGGGGAGAGAAAAATACCTTGCCACGCAAATCCAGTACATATTCATTCCTTCTTTTTGTTCTGTATGTTTATCATCAAAACTGCTAGATGTCCTACTTTTATGAAATGATTCAGCTTTCAGATGAAGATAAATTATTGTATATCAAGTAGAGAAACAGAATGAATTAAAATGTAAATAAAAGTTTCACGATGAAATATGCTAAGCTGATTTTAAAATAATTTGCTTGTTTTTCAGTCTTCATTCTTTGTAGAAGTGGTTTATTCTCTTCTGTCTTCAAAACCTGAATGCTTAGGAATACTCAGTCATTCTTAAAGAACTTTGTTTCAAAAAACTGGCAATAATCTGCTTCAGAGGTAACTTCAGATTGCTGTCATGTAAGTCTTTCTCTTCCTCCAGGTATCTTCTCCAAATAGAGAAGTTAACATTAGTTTTTCCAGTAACTTTGAAACTGATATTAACCATTTTGCAGACAATGAAGAAGAAAATGCAAATGACATTTTTCAGCAATTTCATGAGTACCAGATGTCTTTCTTCTTGTTACTTCTCTGAATTAGGACAATACCTTTATCAGTCACCTGAACAATGAGAAGGAATGCACCAGAAACAATTTTGTGGGTGATACTAAATCAGAGGGAGATGATGGTCTGTTGCAGGGCAGAGTTGCCATTCAGAGACCTCAGCAAACTGTAGGAATAGGCCAAAAGAATCACAGAATCACAGAACAGTTGCGGTTGGAAGGGACCGCTGGAGATCACCTTTTCCAACCCCAGTGCTTGAGCAGGGTGCACAGGACTGTGTCCAAGCACGTTTTGAATGTCTCCAGGGAAGGAGACTCCACAACCTCTCTGGGCAGCCTGTTCCAGTGCTCTGTCACCCTCAAAGGAAAGAAGTTTTTCCTCATATTCAGGTGGAACTTCCTGTGTTCCAACTTGTGCCCATTGCCCCTTGTCCTGTCATTGGGCACGGCTGAAAAGAGTCCAACCCCATCCTCTTGACACCCACCCTTCAGATATTTATAAGCATTGACAAGATCCCCCCTCAGTCTCTTCCTCTCCAGGCTAAACAAACTCAGGTCTCTCAGCCTTTCCTCATAAGAGAGATGTTCCAGTCCCCTGATCATCTTAGTAGCTCTCTGCTGGACTCTCTTCAGTAGTTCCCTGTCTTTCTTGACCTGGGGAGCCCACAACTGGACACTGTCCTCCAGATGTGGCCTCACTAGGGTGAAGTAGAGGGAGAGGATAACCTCCCTCGACCTGCTGGCCACATTCCTTTTAATGCACCCCAGGATACTATTTGGCCTTCTTGGCCACAAGGGCACGTTGCTGGCTTATGGTCAACCTGCTGTCCACCAGCACTCCCAGGTCCTTCTCTTTCAAGCTGTTTTCCAGCAGGTCAACCCCCAACCTGTACTGGTGCATGGAGTTGTTCCTCCCCAGGTGCAGGACCTTACACTTGCTTTTGTTGAATTTCATAGCTTCCCCTTGGCCCAGCTCTCCAGCCTGTCCAGGTCTCGCTGAATGGCAGCACAGCCTTCTGGTGTATCAGTCACTCCTCCCAGCCTGGTATCATCAGTGAACTTGCTGAGGGTACACTCTATCCCTTCCTCCAGGTCATTGATGAATATGTTGAACAGGACTGGACCCAGTACAGACCCCTGGGGAACACTGCTGGTTATGGACCTCCAACCAAACTCTGACATGTTGATCACAGCCCTCTGAGCTCTGTTGTTCAGCCAGGTCTCAATCCACCTCACTGTCCTCTCACTAACCCACACTTCCTTAGCTTGTCCGTGAGGATGTAATGGGAGACAGTGTCGAACGCCTTATAAAGGCAAGATAAACAACATCCACTGCTGTCCCTTCATCGACCCAGCCAGTCATGCCATGATAGAAGGCTATCAGTTTGGTCAAGCATGATCTCCCCTTGGTGAATCCATGTGGACTACTTCTGATAATCTTCTTTTCCTCTGCATGCCTGGGGATGACCTCCAGGATGAGTTGTTCCATCACCTTTCCGAGGATGGAGGTGAGGTTGACTGGCCTATATTTTCCCGGGTCCTTCTTCTTGCCCTCTTTGAAGACTGGAGTGACATTTGCTTTCCTCCAGTCCTCAGGCACCTCTCCTGTCCTGCATGACCTTTCAAAGACACCCCACTGAGTTCAGCAACAAAAAATGCAAAGTAATCTCATGACTCAGTATAGGCTTAGAACTGGTTGGATAGAAAATTTTTTGTGGAAAGGAGCTGGGAGTTTTCATGTGCAACAAATTGAAGATGAGCCAGCAGTGTACCCTGGCAGCAAGAAGGCTAATGGGGCTGCATTAGCAAGCAGTGTAGCCAGCAGATCAAGAAAGCTATTATTCTGCTTTATTTGACACTTGTGAAACCGCCTCTGGAATACTGTGTCCAGTACAAGAAAGATATCAGTGAATGGGAAAGAGTCCAGCTGAGGGACACCAAGGTGATCAGGGGTCTGGAGCATAAGATGTACAAAGATAGGTTGAGAGAGCTGGACTTGTCCAGCCTGAAGAAGAGAAGGCTGGGGCAGGGAGCTCACACTATTCTAACACAACTTAAGAGAGTGTTGTAGACCTGATGGAGTCAGACACACATATGTATGCAGTAGGACAAGAGGCAAAAAAACAAAGTTACAAGAAGGGAAATTCCTACTGGATACAGACATTCTTCACAGTGAGAGGTTAAGCACTGGAACAGCTTACTTAAGAGCTTACAGAATTTGTCTTTGAAGATGTTCAAAAGTCACCTAGAAAGGCCATGAAAAACCTGAACTAATATTGAAGTTGCTCTTGCTTTGAGCAAGAGGTGTGAGTAGATGACCTTTGGAGGTCCCTTTCAACCTCCTTTTTTCTATGACTCTTTCCATTTTTAGTCTATTTCACCAATTGTTTTCATTAAAGTAACCATTTTGAGAGTCTTATCCATAGGCTCCTGTATATATGTTTGTGTATAATTATATATACATACATGTACATTGTATATACATATATAAACCTCATACAGGAAAGTGTCTTAATTTGAGTTACTGTCAACTCACATAGATCTCATTAAGCTCTTTTCTCCAAATTAATTTGTAATGACTGAATCCTAGATAAATTGAGGAGCTTAAATTACCTAGAAATTTGGATTGTTCATGATTAATTTTCACAAATCTTGTTCTGAAATGGTTATTTACAGTTATACAGGGAGAGTATGGAGTACTGAAGCCATCCTTCCCATGAATGTAGGAACATACAAACCCTCTGGTAGTACATGTAAACTGAATAATGAAGATAACTTTCATCATTAACTAAGGCCAGGACAGGGATTATTTTCCTCAAAATGTGATAATAAAGTGTGGACTTTTAGGGCACTAATAACTTTATCTAACTTTAGACATATCAAATTTAGACAAACTAATTCAATTAGATGAACTTCATTCTAAAAGTGCCTATTTCATTCTACAGGTTAAAAACTGAATTTTAATTCACTGCAATTCAGTTCAGCTGCAAACATTTAACAACTATCAGATGTCTAACATTGAGTGAGATTCAGCTCACAGCATGCACTATTTTATAAATGACAGTAATGGGAGTAAGTTTGTATAAGAATAAAATAAATTCAATAATTTAACCAAGTCACTGGATTAAAAAAAATAACATAGTGTAAAGATCTTTTTGAACTTTATTCTGTTTTATATGCAGAGTTGTAATGAGCAATTCACTAATTTTCCAGAAGGTTAATGTAAATCCTTTGAAGATAAAAACAAAACATACATAAGCTGAAATGCTGTTTGCATTAGAGCAGCCATTTAAACTCTTGGGCATGCTTCGGTTCTAAACTAAATTCATTTTTCCTTAGATATTTGGATATATATTGTATATGTAACACTTAAAACCGCCACATGACTTATAAGAATTTGAAAAGAAGCAAAGAAAAGAATACTCATTTTAGGATATTGGATTTCTCTCTAGGACATTTAAATGGTTCTTCGTGAGTCAGCTCTGATTTCACAATTACGTAAAAATAGAGTTGTAAGGTCAGGAAAACAATAAAGAGGGTTTGAGAATCTGGTTGCTGCTTGAAAACAAGGATAGGTGGTATTATTACTTTATTGACTTTCTACCTGATCATTGCTTGGCTCTCTTTTTATACTACTCTGCACTTTTATTTTCCACAAAATATTGCATATATAAAACTGGATGTTGAGAAAGTAAATCTATTTTCTCCAAAATAACAAAAGATCTTTGAGAGAATGTGTGAAACTGATTAGGGAAAGAAATTTAAACAACATTTAGGAAATCATTTAAATTTAGTATATTTAAAAGAAGTCACTTGCCCCAAGGAATATGTCTTTACCTAAATTCACAATATCAATTTAGAATCATAGAATCATGGAATGGTTTGGGTTGGAAGGTATCTTTAAAGGTCATCAAGTCCAACTCCCCTGCAATGAGCAGGGACATCTTCAACTAGATCAGGTTGCTCAGAGCCCCATCCAACCTGACCTTGAATGTTTCCGGGGATGGGGCATCTACAACCTCTATGGGCAATCTGTTACAGTGTTTCACCACCCTCATTGTAAACATTTTTTTCCTTATATGTAGTATAAATCTACCCTCCTTTAGGTTAAAACCACTATCCCCTGTTCTATTGCATCAGGCCCTACTAAAAAGTCTGTCCCCACCTTTCTTATAAGCCCTCTTTAAGTACTGAAAGGCCTCAATATTGTCTCCCCAGGATCTTCTCTTCTTCAGGCTGAACAACCCCAGCTCTCTCAGCCTGCCTTCATAGGAGAGGTGTTCCAGCCCTCGGATCATCTTTGTGGCCCTCCTCTTGATCTGCTCCAACAGGTCCATGTGTGTCTTGTACTGAGGACTCCAGAGCTGGACACAGCACTCCAGGTGGGTTCTCATAAGAGTGGAGTAGAGGGGCAGAATTACCTCCCTCGACCTGCTGGGCATGCTTCTTTTGATACAGCCCAGGATACGATTGGCTTTCTGGGTTGTAAGAACACTTTGCTGGCTCATGTTCAATTTTTCATCCACACGCAATTTAGATGTAGTTTAGTTCCATAAGGAATTATACTGTGAGACCATTCAGTTTACACAATCATTTCATAAATATTTTTATTAGACTGTGATCAAAAAATACTTCTGTAAGCTTCAAAAGCTCATATATTTAACTGCTGTTATTCTAAGTTGCATCTGCATTAAACATATGTATCTTCTGGACCTCTTTTAATATCTCCACCCATTTCTTGATTGCCTGGTTTGTCATAACTATTAAAATATATTTAGTTATGTTTAGTAACAAAAAGCATCAAAAGCATATGATTGAGTGTTTATGGAATCAGATAACTTTCAGAGACACTTAAAATTCTCGTCTATCCTCAAAATCAATATAGTTGAATATATATATAATTTACAATTGCTTTTGTGTATCATGGCGGCTGCACACCTTCAAGAAGTTGCAAAAAAACCAAAGCTATCCAACAATGAAAAAGAAAGTTATTTATTTGTCAGTGCTTTCAAAAACCATCAGATATTATTTCTCATTTCTTCATTTTACCATAGAGCTGAAGAAAAATATCTTACCAAATTCGAACATTTTTATTTAACAAGAAATAAGTTTCTGGACTGACAACTTGTATGCCAAGTCTTTGATGCAATTTCAAATGGTCAAGTTATTAGTAACCCCTGAGAATAGCAGCTTTTGACAGAAATTAAGGAATCACCTGAGTTCTAGTGCTGCTGACACCATTTTAAAATAGCAGTGTATGTAGCTGTAACAGTAATTCAAACTGACCTCTGCTGCTTTGTGAGAGAGTTGCTAAGGCGACTTGTTCCTTGCAAAATCTTCTTTCTGACTTTTGGTGAGAGAATAATTATTCTTTAACTGTTTTAGTGATTCAGCCTTTTATAGGATCAGAAAAGTTAAGTCCTTTATGTTCTTCCCCTTGAATTTTGTTGAACTTCCACCAAGTCTCTTAGAAAGAGAGAGGGAGAGAAATTTTCAAGTTATAGGTGATAAAAACAGTCCATTCTTGGACGTTTTCACCTTAAAAAGAAGAAAACAAGACAAAAACTTTCTTTATGCCTTAGATAACTAATTACACCTCAGTTTTGATAATGTTCTATAGCTGTTTCAAAAATATACATGTAGAGGAGCATTAAAATACTTATTTCTTCAAGTCACAGACACTATAGTAGAACACTAGACAAAAATTACTAAGTTAGTATTTTTTATATATTTTATATATATGTTATTTACCTTCAGTGAACACAAAGAAGTTCCTTGCACCTGCAAAACTGATTTTAAAAAATGTCAGCTTTGGTTTTTTGCCTTTGATAGAATAATAAGGTGACCCTAGTATTTACAGTGTCTTCTGTAATTATTCCTTAGAAGGTGAAGTTTTATACTATATATTCTTTAAAAGAAATAATGAATTTTGACATGTAGTAGCATAAGTACATCACTTTTATGTGGGTGTATTCTGCTGTACTTTAGCTTGCGTTTATGCTTCCAAAGTGATATATGAGCTCTTTCAAGACAAGTTTGGGTGACCAATGTCATCAATAATTTGTGCTTACAAAGTGAATGTATAAATGTATGTGTACATGTGTAAGCATTTAAATTTACCAAATTGTTTTTGATAGACAAAGATCTTGCCAAAATTTTACTCCATGACTTCTAGCAGTGTTCCTGAGCACAAGCATATGAGCAAGCATAGAATTAGAAACAGATGTTAATATGTGTGGATGGAAGCACAGAGTTTCAGTGCATATACATTACTTGAGACAGAACAACAGCATTTTCAGCTGTCATTCTGCATTTCAAGAATAAGAATATATGCAGGGACATAGATCCTACACTAATATAAATTGCTATAAATCTACCGATTTCAATGTTAATTTCAAAAAGAATTGTTAGAAAACTCACCTCATGGTTGCCTCTGAGCATAGGCAAAACATATTACTGCCTAGGGCAGTGGACGGATGGAAGCAGCAGAAGCACTACACAGATGTTGACATCTTTGCCTATTTCCAGTGCCCTGGAAACCCTGTCCAACCACTGTTTCTGCATTTAGATAAGGGAATGAGGTATGTAGCTTTTTTTAGAGACAATAGTTCCTGCCTTTTCCTCATTTATTTTCATAACGATCCATCTCAGCTCATCCTTTTCCAAACAGCAGTACCCTAGCCCCAGCCTCTGATTCTTGGGGCAGCAAAATTTAGTTGTGTCTGTAATACTGGGAAACTATTAGTAGTCTCTGAATTACCTGTTTAGCTTCTGAGTACTCTGACCTTTTCCTATGATGCCAAGGCTACCCAAAAACCAACCTTTTGGTATCACATATTTTCTGCTTTTTTTGCTAAGAAAGGCAAGGAATGATATCTTTTCCTCTACTAACATGATTTTGTCAGGAGAGTTAGTCCCCAAAAGGACAATTTCCACCATATCCCAGCAATTACTACTTTGTCACTAATTGTTGGAATGTGATCAATATGTTAACACAACAGTTATTACAATTTTCAACATATTTCCAATTTTATAACATTGTCCTTTGCTGTCATTTTTTGCAGAAGCACTCAGTTTTCACAAGCCTTTGTTTTAGATATATCGCACTTTATTTTGTTTCTGTTACTTCTTAGGACTGAACCTTCTCTATCTAATGTCACCGTACTGAAAAACTCTATGATATTATTTACATGGCCCAAATCAAGTATGCATTTAAACACAGAGATAATTTTAGGCACTGGTGTAGTCCTACATAAACCTAAGAGATTGTTCACAACTTTACATTATTGCTATGATAAGTCTGTGTTTTTTATGGCACCTTTGAGCTAGGCTGCTGTTGCGTTAATAGGTGAAGAAATTTGGCAGAAAATAAACCCCCTTGCAATCCAGCTGGTCCTCAGATGTCAGAGGGGCTGGGGGAGGCTGGGCTTAGATTCTGAGTGATACCCAATTCAGCACTGTTAGTCCGTGAGGGATTCGCCAACAGTACAATCGCTATTAATCTCGTCGTGCCCAATAACTCTTCACGGCCAGATTCACTAATAGCGCAGTTTATTGAAGCAACAGAAATACAGGTTCTTATCAGATTGCCAGTGATAAATGCACTGTCTGCAAAGCATGTGCAAGTATAAAGTGCTAATACACAAAATACAGAATAGCAAGCTTGTTCTCTACATTTCCTGGGGGAATCACTTGGTATAACCCAGTATAAGTGTTCGAGTCTTACCCAATAGGCATCCCTATGTGGGGGAAGAGAGGTTCAGCCCATTGACTGATCCCATTAGTCCGCGATGGTATCTTCCCTAACGTCCCTCTCTCTTGGGGTCATTTTTGTACTATTTTACGTTTATGTGGATCTGGAGTGACTCTAGTCATACATACTTTTGTTATTGATTGGTGTAGAAATTCCTTGCTTCGATTTAAAGCTATAGACTAAAATTCAGAGCGCACGCTCAGTGAGGGGTGATCGTGCCTTGGAGGTGGGTAACTTTGGGATGGAGGTGTGTATTTTAGTATTATAATGAGGTTATAAAGAGCAAAGTTCACCCACGGGGCATGATGTTATGGTGCTGGTCAGGGCATGGTTCCATGGTTCCATCCAGCCCCCGGATCTGCAGTGATTTATGGACAAGTTTGGCCATGAAGCCTTCAGTTCACTCCCTCTTCCAATTATGTCCCTTAGATTAGTACACCAAGTTCCCCCAGTGTTCCTAACATCTAAGAGTGCAGGTGGTGTTGCTTAGGGGACAATCACTGAACCAATTTCCAGCATGCCAACCGCATTCCATCCTGGAAGTTAACTTTTATGAAATGTGAATATAACTTTAGCCTCAATAATTTCAACCTCAATAATCTCACCCCCAGTAATCATTCCACATTATTCACCTTGTGACTATAGTCACTCAAACTTCACACTTAGATGGCATTGGGGATGTCATATGGGATATTGGTGTGGGGATTATCAATTAATAAGGGAGTGAGTCATTTTCCTCTGGTCCACAATCTAACATATAATATGATCATTAAAACAAGATATACTAAGGTAAGGATCAAAAATACAACAACTGGATGAAGCGTCTTTTTAAAGAGTCCTGTCACAGTTGGCAACCATCCAAAAAGAGTGTCCCACCAATTATTTTCTCCATCTTTCTTCACTCTTTCCGAGACATGGTGTATCTCCTCTGACATCTGAGGACCAGCTGGATTGCAAGGGGGTTTATTTTCTGCCAGATTTCTTCACCTATTAATGCAACAGTTGCTGAAAAAGGTACAGTGCAGAAGTAAACCACTCTGAGGAAATTATTGAAATACTCAAGTTATTTAATGTCACAAATCCCAGATCTGTGAAACATTTTGATACAGACAACATACCCTGGAGGCTGATGCTTAGTCAGTGTCAAAATTTATTCTGCCAAGGTAATTATCCACATGCTATACAACACTGCCCAAGTATGATTATTGTTACTTATGGACCATTTTGCTTAGCAATGAGTAAATGCTGTTGTAGTAAAAATGCCAAAGATTGTTAAAGAAATAGCATCTAACACAATGTGGGCAGAAAAAAAATTTGCAAATGCTATTGTGCCATATATCTAGGACAGTATTGTTAGTACAAGCTTGTCTTTACATTCAAAGGACAGTGGCTCTGTTTGCCTTGAGTTACCCAAGGGTTTCACAATGCTCTAGATACATGCTGCGCTCATGTTATCTGGTCACATGAAAAATATCAGAAGTTAATCAAGCCCATATAATTTCATATTAAGATGATTTATTAATCCCTGTTCATGCTTAAATAGAGACAAAAGAGTTAATAATAAAAAGTTTTGTGAAAAGATCCAAAGAAAATAAAAAAAATAAACTCAACTAATACAAAGTGAAATGCACAGAAGTAGATGTGGGACATGAATATTGATCACAACTAATGAGCAGCAAATAAAAGAAGCAGGAAAAATGTTTACACCTGTAAATGTGCATGAGTTAACATCTCTGTAGGGACTATATAATTTCCTCAAGTTTTTATATCCATGTGTACAGGAGTTAGCAGGCTTTTAACCAAGTTGTTTAAGGAAAAAAAGCAAGAGTGGGGCTGGTGACCAGCACATGATCAGCAGTCAACTTCAGAAACAAGGTTAACACAGGCACATATATTAGGATTTCTCCATCCAACAGTGCCATTTTGCTTCCATTTTGCAATGACTGCAAATTCAATGGGAGCCACACAAGAAGAAGGAAAGAAGCTGAAGACCTTCACAGGGTATGCAGTATTCATGGCTAAATTGTTAGACTCAGATGTTAATGATGGGACAAATATGTTTCCTCATCACAGAGGGTGTGAAATGATCTCTCATACACAGGAATTTTGAAATTGACTTTACATTGTACAGTGGTGATTTTAGCAATTATAATAGTCTCATTTTCATGTATTCTATTGAGTATAAAAGTCAAGAACTTAGCAAAACAAGGAATAATTATTCATCATAATAACGTACTCCAGATTACCTTCAGATTTATGTAGGTCAAGAAAAGGCAAGATCAGATAGGAAAGAGCAAATTCCTCCAGGAAGATTCTTTGCCCTCTCCTGATTAGGAGCCGTGAGTCATAGAATGGTTTGTAACATCCCTGTCAGAAGTGTTAGCATGTGCTTTGTGTACTATCCAAACAGGGGACTGTAGCTCCAAAGCCAAGTAACTACAGCATTGCTAGTGTTTCTGTGTCGACTTTGCAAGACCTCAGAATTAAAGTTTCTCAAGCTTGTTTTGTCTGACCTTGGCTTAGCTGCCTGGAGCTTTGGTTCACACTGTTTAGCAACAACAGGAATTTTTCTAAAGACAAAGTGTCTGCATAATTCTTTTGCTTATCTTTGTATCATATAACCATATTTTTTATAGAGGTACTAGTAACAAGTGTTTTTTTGATATAGAGCAAGATCTGTAAGATTCTAATATAATGATGTAGCCTAGAGAAATAAAAACATAGGATGGATGATAGCAGGGGTCTTGACAAGTGGAAAGATTGTGTTCCTGCTATGTAGAGGAGTTTCTACACTGTAAAGGTGTACAGGTATTGAATGATAAGAGTCAAGGCACAAGGTGACAATGAAAGCCCTGAGACTGTAAAAAATCCACCAACAGTCAGAGAAGTGCAGACTTAGGACCTGGGCAAAATAAATTTGAGGGTAACAAAGAGAATTAAGAACAAGAATCTAATATATGTAGAACATATCATATATAGAAATGTAACACGGACTTACAAAACAATGAAGATGGAGCAAGGTGTGGAGCAAGTTCACAAGCAAGTAAAACGAACCTATGCAGATCCTAGAATGAAAAGAAAGAAACCTTCAATATCATATGCCTCTTGATGAAGAACTGCTAAAGACTAAACATTTTATAAAGAAATAGTATGCTGAGTTATGACATAAGTTTTTTAGAGAAAATCAGTTTGTAGAGAACTTTTTGGGGCTGCGGTGCAGACTCTAGTCTGTTCAGTTTCCTTTTCAGAAAAAGTGAGCCTTCAATCTGATGTCTTGATGCCTCATCTGCCAGCATGTGTTCTGATAACAGAAACTGGAGGCTGTCTCTATGACATTTGCTGATGTCAGCATTCTTAATAGATGAAAGTTAATATTTATTAGAGCAGTATTTGATACTAACTAATGTCAAAAAATAAACAGAAAGAAGAAACTAACAGAGCAGATTAGTATGATGTACAGCTTTACAAGTGCTCTTAGTTGTTTTATCTTCTGTGCATAAACAAAGAGATAAGAGAATCAAGGACTGACAAGTCAAAAATGAAATATTACAATGAACACTGATGCTTCATTGTGGAGTAACAAACAATCTATCATGCATCCTGACATTAAAGAATGACTGTGCTTGATAGTTTCATTCTCTGTATATTGTTTAACTCCAATCCAGGCAAGTTTGTTACTGTCAGACAAATAGTCCTACCAAACATTTGGAAAGTCTGGGCCCTCTTTCCCTGTCTTTCTCTATCATTTGCAAAGCTATATCAAAAGTCTAATGAAAAGTCTTTAAATAAAGATCTGTTAATTAAAACCTTTTTCAGGGAAAAGGAAACAAGAACTATTACTAAAGAAAACACATCCTAGAATTGTTCACTAATGTGATCAAGACAGTGATAGATTTATTCTTGTGGCTAAGTTCTAAATAAGTTGATTTGTTACATTTCTTGGTTGATTATACTTCTTCCATTAAATGTCCCCAGGGAAGAATGCCTGTAGGGTGAAATGATGTAAACCTGACAAATTATCCTGAGGGGTTCTCATATGCTAGATTTTACACCTCATTACTCCTATGAAACGTGTTTGTTCTCATGGTAAGACAAGGTACCTCTTAAGAAAAGAAGACCTTTTACCACTTGATCTAAATAGAACTAAGAGATTGAAGTTTACTTGATAAATGCATTTTATCTACTGCTTTCTGACATTTCACTTTTTATCTCCTGTTCTTAGCTTTTTGTAGTTCCACCTAAATGGATCTTAATAGAAATGTTCAAATCAAACTCTATAGCATTTATATTTGCTTGAAGATTAGATCAAATTATACACCTCCACGTGGGCCTGAAGTAGTACTCTCCATCTATATTTTATTTTGTTTTTTGAAAAAGATATAATCTTATTTCTTAGATCAGTCTTTTTCTTTCTCTTGAACAAAATTCCAGAAAACTACTACCATGTAGAAGTCTGTCAATTATTCCATTTCTTCTCACTGTTTGAGATGAAAAGATGGAAGCTCTTATTTTTAAAATCAGGTCTGTGGTCTGCGGTTCTTGAACTGGATGTGGCTCAGAAATAACCCAAGTCCAAGTCCCATATGAGACCGTCTCAGGTGACTAGCATGGCAATTTGCTGACACAGGAGCATTTAGAGAAATCATTTGGAGGGAATTAGCCTTCAGAACCTAGTAAAGCTGATATTGCTGAGTCACTGTCAGATTTAGTTGCACATACCATGCAACTCTCCAAGCTATATATATATAGCTAAATAGGAATGGATATGGAATCACTCCCTCTGCAGTGGGATTAGCCACACTAATTGTGGGTAACCCTCTTGATAATAGACTTATGTTGTAGATAGACAGTTGTAGCAGTTCAAACAAAGTCAGAAAGGGAGATAACAATTGAGCAGTATGGATGCTGAGGAGTTCAGTGTTCATATTCACTCCACACCCCTTTTTTGTACAACAGTAAAGATGCACAGGAAGCCAACCTTATCTATCATCCATCATCCAGGCCCACAGCTTACCTCCTCTTCAGGTATTGCTGGTCCATGGCACTTATCCTGTGGGGCTCAGTAATCTAAAGATTTATAGCAAGTCTTATGTATAAGCCTTACTTATCCTTAATTACCTTTCTTTCCTCTAAAAATTAAAATGACCTCAGCTTTGTTACAATTTTAAGTGTGATTTTGTTAAAATAAAGCAATATAAGGTTGCAAGAGAAAACTACTTTCCGATTGTCCCCTTCAGTTATGTGCAAGTCCTCCAGAACAATACCTGGTAGTGAAAAATACATGGATTCGTACATTGGTGCTCACTTCTCCCCCCTACTGGAGCGCTATGGTCATGAAAACAAATGCCTAAAATTATGCATAATTTTTTCCCCTTCTATTAGATTGTATACATGAAGAAAGAGTGATACGTGTCACTTCTATTGAGAAAGGTCACTTTCAATACTGTGAAAAATACCAAAGGAGGTATAAAGGCTTATGATCTTATATTTTATGCCAGAAATTGGTGAGAATTTAGCTTTTGGTGTTCTATATTAACATGGCTTTATTCTTATCTGTTCATTTATGCCTGTAGGAGTAGCAGGAAAAAAATGGGTTAAACCAAGACTGTTCAAAGGGGCATAGGAATCCACCCTCCTATCTGGAATCAATAGAATATATATCTTCCACCACTAACAAAAATAAATTATCTCTTTAATTCATAGCACCACAAACATTATTCATGGAATAGCAATAGGCAATCTTGTAAATATAGCACTCCAGGATATACTACAGACTGGGGAATCAGTGGTGCTTAGTGCAAGATAATATAGTTACAGACAAAGTGAAAAGGCAAATGCTGATATAATGAAGACCTTGACTATAGGAATTATATTCAACAACTGAGAAGGAGATTTTTATAGTGCAGTATGCAGCACTGAACAGGATTGGTCAAATGTTTATGTTAAAGTTGTCTATTTGTGTGAATTTATGCCAGTTTAGACAAATACATAAATGAGTAAATAGACTCCTTATAGTTGAAAACAGAGTACTTCTTATAAAGCTCAGAATCAGGTCCTTGTGGGTTTTTAATCTTTCACATGAAACCAAGACAAATTTAAGCGTTTCAGCAAAATTTCATCTGCTTTTTTGATTGTTCAGTCTTGTAAATTCAAAGACAAAATCAATGAAGAAATTCATTATGCCAAACAGAATAGCTGAAAAAAATGTTGCATCAATGTCTATGAACTGAACCCATCATTTTTCTAAAGCTGTACATTCTGATGAAGGTTAGTCTGCAGTTAAAGTCATGCATTCAGCTGTTCCTATTAAAGTTGGATCATTTAATTTTAATATTATTCTGAAAAGTGAGGAAAATGACACAACAATATTATCTAGTAATATGTATTCAGTAAATGTATAAATAGAACATTTACTACAAGGTCAGTCTGGCTTTAGATAAAGTAATTTGCTACTGAAAAAGTTACAAATATTAAAAGCTACGTGTACTGAAGGGATCAACATTCAGAATAATTCTCATTCTCATTCAAAACATCACAGTCAGTATAACAAATCATAAACCATGTATGTACAAGATTTATTTTTCTACTTTCTTTTCCACTATTACTGAAACCCATCATCAAAGCTGTATTCATTTACTCAGATAGCCCTTTAACTCCTGTACACTACCAATATCAAGATTACACTTTTATGCATGATTTTTTTTCCCACCATTAGTTATTGCAGGGAAATGAATGCAATTTTCATTTTTGGAATTGAAAGCAAGTGAAATCTGAATGTTCAACAATGTGGATAAGGTGGGGATTTTTTCCCTTTTTTTTTTCTTTAAACAGATATTAGTACATAATTGTATAATTGATGCAAGAAGAAAGTACATCTACATGATGTGCTAAATGCTGATATATGTTTCTGTGCCTGTGGACTATTTTGACCTATGATAATTTAGAAAGTGTGTTTAAGAAGTAAATCTTCATGTCTACTTGTTTGGGAAAGCCTTTAATAGTATAGAACTAAGCTAACATAACACTGGACTTCTGAGGACCAAAATTACAAGTACAACCTATACCTTGAATGAGTTGCTTTGCTACCTAACAACTTAAAATACCGGGTGCCTAAGCAATTGCTCTCATTTTTCCTAAAATCAGTTTGATAACCAAGTCTGCCCCTCTCTTCATGAAGGGTCAAACATGTTCAGAGATATTTAGGAAGAAAGGTGCAATATAGAACTAATGTATATCTTCCTGGGTATTTTAAACATCTCAAAACAATTCCTGAAACTCTGAAAAGGCAAAAGTAAGGTATATAGATACCTAATTGTGGAGTCAACTAACCAGTTGACCTGATGGAGTTTGAGTTAACTGTCTTATAGTGTAAAGAATAAGATTAAGTCTTCATTTAGAATTCAGTTCTCCTGATGGATAATGGTAATAAAAGTCTTCAGATTATGGTTAGAAATCTTCTAAATTATGGATTATATTGATTTTTTAAAATGTAGTTAAAATATTAGAGTATTACCTTTCCTAACATGTTGAGGTTTAAAGCTGATATCTACATCAACAATGTGATGACAATGGAAGATCCCCAAATTGCAAAAGAGGCAAGGAGAATCTAAGTAAACAGTAACAATTGGCAAGAGTCACTAAATCAAAGAGAAAATAACTTTCAATATCAGTGAGTGGAGGAAACCAACACTTTGGATACAAAAGTATTCAATTGTACCTAGTTAGGCTGCTCCTGAAGTATTGAACTGAAATGTTTATTTAAACCACAATGATTTTTTAAATTAAAATAAGCTGTTCTAACCATTTTCAGAACATAAAATTTCAATGGAGCTTGACAGAAATTTTCTAATTCCCCCATGTTCTAAAAGAAGGATAAGCAGAATAAGTTGTGATACTATCTCAAATACAAAACTCGGAAAGTTATGTGGTACTAGTATGTTATATGACACTGAACACAATTATGTGTGATGAACAGCTAAAAAAATGTATATATATTTAAACATCACCAAAATAACCATATTCAGCAGAAATTTTCTAAAGGCACCACTACAATGTTACAGCTGTTCCACAATTAATATTAACTGGAAAGTCCTTATTATTACTTTAAATCTTCTATTCTGAATAAAATGCAATTACATTCTCTGTCTCCTTTATAAAGAGCATTCTGTTGTCAGGAAGCCTGTATGTGGGATCAGTTTTATAGGAAACCCTATACAAGAAAAATTATGTGCTTCACTTACATTTTGCAAAATTATTCCTGTTGAATTGGAGAGAGATGTGTTTGATGGATGGACCGTTAGATGCATAAGGAATTGGCTGGAGGGCTGCATTCATAGAGTTACAGTCAAAGGCTCTGTGTCCAAGTGGAAACTAGTAATGAGTGGTGCCCCTCAAGGGTCTTCATTGAGACTAATACTATTTAATATCTTTATCAATGACATAGACGGTGGGATTGAGTGCACCCTCAGCAAGTTTGCACATGACACCAAGCTGAGTGGTGCAGTTGACTCACTAGAGGGAAGGGATGCCGTACAGAGGGACCTTGACAGGCTTGAAAAGTGGGCCCATGTAAATTTCATGAAGTGTGAGGTCCTGCACACGGATTGGTGCAATCCCCAGTACCAATACAGACTAGGGAATGTATGGACTGAGATCAGCCCTGCAGAGAAGGGGATACCATTGGTTGAAAGTCTAGGATAAAATACCATCCCAGAACAGTTTTTCACTCATAGGAACCACTGAGGTCAGGCTGCCTTGCAAGGGCAGGAGTTGAAAGAGAAGAAGTGGCAGGGCAGTGTCTCACAGACAGGTGCAGTCCCACAATATCCAGTCAGGAAAGAAAGGCTGTGATGGGGATGATGGCTGGGGTCCCACACAGCCCAGTGATCACCACACAGGTCCATTGTGATGAGACAGGCCTGTGGTGAAGCCAGGTGGTCAGTCCATGGTTAAGGATCAGTGCAGCAGGTGGCCAGGCAGAGGCATAGTTGCCATATAGCACAGGTTAAGGCAAACGGTGAGGTTTGGAGCTTAGATGTAGCTTTCAAGCAAAGCAGGAGAGACTTTCCCAATGCCTTGATCTAAGGTTATACAGCTGCACCATATCAGAATTGGTTTTGAGCCCAGGCAGCCCTATGAGAAGGAGAGGGAAAGAGTTTGTGAAGCCTAGTGATGTGCTCAGTGCCCTGACATGTCAGTTCTTCTTCTAACACTGCTTTCTACAATGATACCATCCTTCCAAATTCCCTTGCTGCATTTTTAAACTATGTCCGGCTTTTCTGAAACCTGTGAGTGAAAGCCCACCACCACTATCTAAAAGACTAAAATACTGAATTCTTTAAGAAATTAACTTCTACAAAAGTGGCTACAAGTACCACACAATGACTCCACACCAGTATGCTCAGCTCACAGACTATTGGCTCGGCTGCTGGTGTCTCATTGTCTTTAATTCTGATTTGCATGCATCTTAAATGATCTATCTCATTTTAAGATTGCAACCTCCCTGATCAAGAGAAATCCTTTAGATTTCTTATGCCCTGCCACAAAGAATTATTTTTCTATGATGTCGTGGTTTAATCCCAGCCAGCAACTAACCACCACACAGCTGCCCGCTCACTTCCCCACAGTCGGATGGGGGAGAGAATCAGAAGAGTAAAAGTGAGAAAACTCATGGGTTGAGGTAAAGACAGTAAATCAAAAGCTGCGCACACAAGCAAAGCAAAAGAAGGAATTCATTCACTACTTCCCCTTCGGCAGGCAAGTGTTCAGCCATCTCCAGGAAAGCAGGGCTCCATCAAGTGTAATGGCTACTTGGGAAGACAAGTGCCATAACTCCAAACATCTCCCCCTTCCTTCTTCTTCCCCCAGCTTTATATACTGAGCATGATGTCATATGGTATAGAATATCCCTTGGGTCAGTTGGGGTCAGCTGTCCCAGCTGTGTCCCCTCCCAGCTTC
Source organism: Morus bassanus (assembly GCA_031468815.1). NCBI lineage: Eukaryota > Metazoa > Chordata > Aves > Suliformes > Sulidae > Morus > Morus bassanus. The sequence goes on along the minus strand of CM062568.1, from coordinate 51,069,452 downwards.
TTGTGCCCCTGGCAGATCATGGGAAGCTGAAAAAGTCCTTGACTAGTGTAAGCACTACTTAGCAACCACTAAACCATCAGTGTGTTATCAACATTATTCTTACACTAAATCCAAAACACAACACTATGCCAGTTAATAGGAAGAAAATTAACTCTATCCCAGGTGAAACCAGGACATAAGACAATTAACTTTTGAAAGAACAGGAAATAAGCACCAATACATAATCTGAGGGTGGAAAAACTATATTTCAGAGCAGTGTTTGAAATCATGAGCTCAAAAACCAGGGATGCAGTAAATAGATTCTGGCTGACACATGTCTGGAAATCTTTGGGGTCTACTTAACAGTTTAAGTAAACAGTTTGGTTTATGTAGTGTTTGTTGTTTTTTGGGGGAAAAATAATAATAAAAAAAAAAAAAATAAAAGCACTTAGGGCTCAAAATTTTCAACTTTAAAAAAGCTCCCAAAAGGAATACTTGCAGATCTGTTTAATTAGATAGATCTGTTGAGCAGTCAGATCTGATACAGATTGCTGATCTGGAGAGATATATTCTGGCAATGAGAGAATTACAGGATTTTTCCGAGAGAGATGAAGAACTAGGAACTACTGCCTACAGATGTTATATCTGGACACTGAGTCTTCATTATCACAGAGTCAAGGAATGGCTGAGGTTCAAAGGGACCTCTGGAGGTCACCTGGCCCAAACCCCTGCTCAAGCAGCACCATCTAGACCAGCTGCCCAGGACTATATCTAGATGCCTTTTGAATATCTCCAGTGATGGACATCCACATCTCTGGGCAACCTGCTGGCTCACCCTCATGGTAAAAATGTGTTTCCTGATGTTCAGAGGGACCACCTTGTGTTTCAGTTTGTGCTTATTGCTTATTTTCCTGTCACCACTGAAAAAAGCCTGGCTCTGTCCTCTTTGCACCCTCTCTTCAAGTCTTTATGTACATTGATAAGATCCTCCCTACACCTTCCCTTCTCCAGGTTAAACAGTCCTAACTCTCTCAGCCTCTTCTCAAAGGACAGATGCTCCATCATACTAGTGACACTGTGTTAAGATATCTCCAGTATGTCTCTTGTTTTGGTGAGCTCAGAAATGGACACAGCACTCCAAGTGTGACATTACCAGTGCTGAGTAGAGGGAAGGATCACCTCTGTTGACCTACTGGCAACACGCCTCCTAATTTTAATTCTGCTAGTACCGTAAGAAACTAGCAATAAAATGGACAGCAATGCCAAATTCTGAGTGGCAGGGTACAAATGAAAATGCCTATACAGATGCATATATATATATATAGTGTAATAAATGTCAACATGAGGGTGTTGTTTTGCTTCGTTGTTGGGTTTGGAGTTTTTTTCCCCACTAGAACATAACATATCCTCTGTGCTATGGAAGGAAAGTCAATAGAACTTTGGAAATTAGTCCCAGTTAAACAGAACAGGTTCCTTTAAAACAGCATAAACTGCTGGGAATCTGGGCTGGTTCTCCTGATACCAAAGACACTTGTGTTATCACCCTTTTTTTGTAGTGTATTCATTCACCTATATTCATCAGTTACTAGAAAGGAAAAAAAAACACACAGCCTGTCTTCTGCAATCTGGAAGAACTAAGCTTTAGTTAATATCAGAATAGAATAGACCCATGATGTGAAAAAGTCTTTATTCAGTAGAAGTGATACATATTCAGAGTATGTAAATTGAAAGCGATGCAGATCTTCAGATTTCCTTTAAGAAAATGCATTCTCTTCTAAGAATGTCTCTATATATAGTTCCATACTGATTGTTATTAGCTCTCTGCAGACTATCACAAAAGTAAAATGTCATCAATCAGACAGTCTGATTATCTTCTAGACTTTTAAAATGTTGTCTTTTCTTTAGAATAATCACTTTTGATTAGTAAGTATGTATCTCTTTTTTAAAAGAAATTCCTTTTAGCAGTAATAGTTACACGAAGATTAAAGATGAAGAATGTCCTAAATAACTGAAAAAGCAATACTTTACATTTTGTTCTTTATCCAATTAAACAGAATATTTTCAGCCAAGGAAGGAAGGCAAGGGGAAGAGATGAAAATTTAAAATATTAAAAGATAATATTTATTGCAAAAGAGATTTTTAATGTTTCATAACTATTTCATAGAATTTCCAATGATTTCTTAACCAAGAAGTAAATGTTCAGAGATTTAAAATAATATTTAAAATACTCATTGAAATTAGTTTATTCACCAAAAAAAAAAGTTTTAATCTCTCTTTACAAGTCCATAGTATTGAAAATATCACTGTCGCTGTTCTGTACTGTGATGGAAGAAGCACAAAGGAATCTAGGGAAATTGAATTGTGGGATACAAGTTGTGCTTAAATAAAAAAATCATAAAGCATAATAAATATTGTTGTCATTCAGATTTTAATATTTCAGGACAACACAAAGAGACTGAGCATTTATGTTCAGATTATGTGAACATTTAACATACTTAACCAAAGCGGGGGAAAAAGGAGACATTTCATATTTTAATAAAAAGTAATTTCATAAAATCATAGAATCATTAAGATTGGAAAAGACCTTTAAGATCATCAAGTCCAACTATCAATCCAACACCACCATGCCTCCTAAACCATGCCCTGAAGTGCCACGTCTGCATGTTTTTTGAACACCTTTAGGGATGGTGACTCCACCACCTCTCTGGGCAGCCTGTTCCAATGCTTGACAACCCTTTCAGTGAAGAAATTCTTCCTATTATCCAACATAAACCTCCCCTTGAGCAACTTCAGGCCATTTCCTCTTCTCCTGTCACCAGTAACTTAGGAGAAGAGACCAACACCCACCTCGCTGCAATCTCCTTTCAGGTAGTTGTAGAGAGCGATATGTCTCCCCTCAGCCTCCTCTTCTCCAGGCTAAACAACCCAGTTCCCTCAGACCCTCATTATAAGACCTGCTCTCCAGACCCTTCACCAGCTTCACTGACCTTCTCTGGACACACTCCAACACCTCCATGTCCTTCTTGTAGTGAGGGGCCCAAAATTGAACACAGTGTTCAAGGTGCGGCCTCACCAGCGTTGAGTACAGGGGCATGATCACTTCCCTACTCCTGCTGGCCTCACTGTTTCTGATACAAGCCAGGATGTTGTTGGCCTTCTTGGCCACCTGGGCACACTGCTGGCTCATGTTCAGCTGACTGTCTACCAACACCCCCAGGTCCTTTTCCACCAGGCAGCTTTCCAGCCACTCCTCCCCAAGCCTGCAGTGTTGCATGGTGTTGTTGTGACCCAAGGGCAGGACTCAGCACTTGGCCTTGTTGAACCTCATATGCTTTATTTACCCAACATTCTGTGTGTGAAAGAGGAAGCATAAGAAACTTCGTTTAGCTTTCTGCATTTCCAAACTTCTGGATTCACTACTAGTTAAAAGCACTAAGTTTTAAATAAGTACCAGAAAATCTAAAGTAAAATATGAGAAAACATTTTTTCTCCATATTTGATTGTGTTCTATTTTAATTTGAGGTGTGGTTTGGAAAAAAAAATCAACACTTGGGGTAATAATGGAAAAGATTAAAGAGTTTTTTGCCTCTTGTGGATCTACAATACAAGAAGACCATAGTGAAAATTCGGAAAAGAAGACTTAGTTTCAATTCTGATTTAGATAATTCACAAGAAAATTAACTGTACGTTAATTTTAGCTGATTAATCCCTGATTATACTGATTTCATTCCGTGGTTATACAGCTTACTAAATCTTTGTAACACATTGTGTTTGAAATGGCCAGCTTTGTGTCTGGTTTGCTGAATAAGTAGTCCAATATTAAAGAATGTGGTACTTAATGTAAAGTTGCCTAGACTACTCTCTGTCATTAATATTCTGCTGTATTAGCCACATTTTAACTAATATAATATATAGAGGAATACTATTTCCATTTGCTGAAATTCTATTTAATCTTCACATTTTTCTTATATTTGTATTAGCTCTGTTTTTGAGCATAGTTATCTAATTTTCCTTTGTCAGCCAACAATTTTGATTCTTCTTTTTTCAGTAGTTTAATTTTCTTCCTACTTAGATCTATCTCAAAAGTACAAAAAGATGAAGAATCCACCTCACCTATTTTTTGCTGCATAAGAGATAGTTGTCTAAGTAAAAGATTGTCATATGGATTCCCTTTACAGCTAATCAGAGTAATCCACAATTCCATGTGCAGTCATAAGATAGGTGTCCAATATACCTCCAAGGAATAATCCTTTTGGTATGGGGGTTTTCAGGTTTTTTGTTTGTTTTTGTTGATAAATAAGTCAACTTATTTTTGTCCACATTTTCCTTTGTGTGTGTGTGTGCCCAGGAAGGCAGCTAAGCCCCACAGAGCTGCTTGTTCACTCCTCCTCAGTGGGATGGGAGAGAGAATCAGAAGGGTAAAAGTCAGAAAACTCATGGGCTGAGATAAAGACAGTTTAATAGGTACTCTTAATAATCCTCATGTTCACACCTGGTGGCCATCTACATTTACACACCCATGATTTAGATATCTATATGTCTCTACAACTCTCAAGTGTGTAGCTTTTACTTGCCAGACAACTGGGATATCTAATCTGCCCAGATTATTCTATAAATGAGTTGCTGGTTGCCTAATTCCCAATCCTGCCCTCATTATCTATAAAGTCCTGCCTTTAATTCAAGTTTTGAACTTAACTCAGTCCTAGTCCAGATCTTTTGACACTGATACTTTGGAGCTGAATTAGACCTGCTTGTAAGCTTCAGCCTCCATTATGAAAGTGTGTTTCATACAGGCTTATCCCAAAGCTTCAGCTAGCAAGTTGTTTCAGAGACAGGAGGCAGTGACAACATTGGGACTTTTATCAGAGTGGATAGGCTGAAGAGAGATTGCTGCAAACCAGGGAAATACTTACTTTAGCAATAGAACAGGGAGCTCCTTACAAATAATTAGATAGCTAGACAAGACGCAGACAGGGATCCAAGCTCAGTTCATGAAAGATCTGGGTTACAGGGAGGGATAGGCATCACAGGGAGAGGTCACAGGCAAAACTGTTATTGACTTTCATATATGACCCCATCTGATGGCTGGAAGAATTATGGACATGGCCTAGGAAGAAGGTTGCCTGGATCCCTAATTTTCCATTCATACTCCAGCTTCTCAGGCATAAAAAATGAAGCCTTAATAGAGAAATTCTCATTGAGTGGGTACAAAAGGGTTTGCTACAATCTTTGGCACAGGCATAGCATTGAACCTTTAACAAATATCTTTGTTTTTCAAATTGTGCCATAAACCTTTGTGAAAGTCCTGATCACTATTTCCTACTGTTTCCTACTGCTTCATGAATAATATCAGGCAGTCCCATGGAAGCTCAAGATATCCCAGCAGAGTGCTTAATCAGCTTTGCCTTAGATGAAATACTTAAAATTAGGCTGTCTAAGTAATCGTTCTTCAAGTCAGCTTTCCTGGGGCAGGACTCCATGTATTTCAGCATCAGGAAGACCCTTGCTGATGACATACTGTACAACAGTAGCCAAAGGATTTTCTACTTGAATGTGTATTTTTCTATTTAATCCAACTACTACTAGGTTTTCTAAATAATTAAAAATATTCTTGCTGGGCGAAGTGTCTATATACACTCACATGATTAAGGTGAACATGAAAAGCAATAACAACATTTGAACTTAAGAAGCAATAACTAAGGCAGTGTGTCCAAGATCCAGGTGGCACTACTCTGTAATAGTAACTACAGGAGCCTGGGGAATAGATAGTGGGTGTCACAGACAGCAAAGGTAGGAGGTCTGCAGACCTCATCAGAATTCAGCAGATACCGTCACCTTAGGAGAATCATACAGACAAAGTATTTTTCTGACAAGGAAGTCACTATATAATGTAGATAAATTTAGACATTATTGCAAAATAAATATATGGACTGGTAAGTATGTAGACTGAGACTATATATGTCTCTAGAGATAGAGATATGTTGAAGAGACATAGAATGGTGTTTTCTGTGCCATATACTTCAGGCTTCTAGATATCAGCATCCTTAGAACTTACCAAACCAAAAGTCCATAAACCTTACCAAATTCAGATTCTTAAATTCAGATATCTACTGTCTGGAGATGAATCCTACTCTTTAAGAAAAATGATGCCAGGAATATTGAGGTCTTTTGCTTTGATTAAACATTCTACAGATGACTACAATACAAAAAGGAAATGCTATTAAATGAAAATAAATTAGATTTAGCATTAAAAAAATTACATTAGAAGGATGCCATGATTTTATTAAAAATTTTCTTATTTAAAGTTTTTAAAACTAAATTTTGTTAGTGTTCAGAATATCTGTGCTTCACACTGAAGTGATGGAAAATCCAGGAAAAGTTCCACTTGAAACTATTATGTCTGAGTGCTCATGACCTTTGAGATATGTTATTATTACCATTATTATAGAGGAATATCTGAACCAACTCCTTTGTGTAACTCACTGTTAATGTACTGGATATCTTCCTTTTAGCCTCAGCCTGTTCCTATCTGCCAGTGGAATACAGTTTCTGATGTCCACTTCTTCTGTGAAGCTCAGTTATTTATGCAGCCAACCTCTGCCTGAGAGGTTGTTGTCTGACCTGCCAGATAATATTACTTTTCAGTTCAAAAACAATCACAAAATATTGGTAATTAATCAGATAATTAATTATTGATCACATATATATAAAGTTAAAAATCAGCCTTTCTTAAATTTAGGGAATAAGTAGAAATATGCCAATTACTTTGAATGCACAGCATGTAATAATTCCTGTAATATAACAGCTTTTTCATATAAATTCTTCCTGAGAAGCAGGATGAAGAATGAAAGAAAAGGAAGATGCATGTAGGATTGGGTGAAGGAAGGGGTTCAGTTACTATGGTGATAATGAGCATATCCAGGCAAAATGTCATCTAAGGAGGTGCTACTGAATGACTGTGTAATGTGAAATTCAGTAAGTATAAATATCTTTGCATTCTGAAAATAAAATTACACATTTTTAAATGTCCAGCGTGTAGCTTGAAAGTACTAAAGAGATCGGGGTTTTTTTTCTTTCTTCAAAGTTTAGTTGAGCTCCATTTACTAACATCTGAGTCCTCACTGCTTTCAAAGGTCATGAGAGCACCATTACATTTTGTCCATCCTCTCTTGCTTTTACTCCCTCACCTCAGTTCTGTGCATTGTTCTGTTTGAGCACAGCAAGAATAAACTTAGAAAAGAGCAAGAAATATATGTGCTTTCATATGCAACAGACTGCAATGAAGATGAGAAGACAGGGAAAGAGAAATAGCTATCAAAACAAAAAAAAAATATATATACAAATATCATGCTATAAAGGGGAGATTAGAAAAGGAGTAAGTAGTACAATTTTAAAAAGCAGGTAAGAGAGTCAAAAGGATACAATAACATAGACTACCGGGAACTGATTAGGCAGGAAATGTTGAATAAGGTAGATATTATTGAAAGAATAAACAAAAGGTTTAAGCAGCAGAAATCTGAGGATACAAAGATTACCTTTGGAAGATGGTGAAGAGATCTAGAAAATAGTGGGTTGATCCAAAGAGCAAGGAAATTAGAAGATTAAGTTAGCTTTGTTACTTATTTCTTGGTAGGGAGAAAAGAAAGATGTTAAGAGGTCAAAGAGGAGTGAGGTCAAGCAGATAAAGAGAGAGAACACCAAGGGGCTGCAAGGCTCTTAACAGATTGAACAGAAAGGCTGGGAGAGATGTTAGATGATATTGCAAAGGGAGGAGTGGCAGGATTTTGTATCAGCATAGATATTGGCAAAGAAAGAGTTGAAAGAAAATTGAAACTGTAAGCTCAGAGAGCCAAACCACAGCTACTGACAGTAGTGAAGTGGGAACTGAATAGAGAGATTTGAAGCAATAATGGGAAAGCTATTTTTTGAGATTTTCAGTGTACGTGCTCCCTTTTCCAAGTATAAACACGATCTTGCTATACTAGGTTGATCTGGAGGTGGTTTATCTATCTAACATTGTAAGGTAACATTCACCATTTATGTAGAATAGTTATTTCAATTTAAGTGTAAAAATTTGTCTGTTATTTAGTACATTCAGTGGCCACAGAATTGGGTTGGTGTTTTTGTTTTATGTATTTATTTATTTACCTTTAATTTAGGTAACTTACTACCTTCCTTATTTTTCATATTACTAAAGTAGAAATGTTTTAATTAATGCACATAAATAATTAAATTGTTTAAGAAAAATTAATTACAATCTGTGGAGTAAATTAAGCAATTCCTTGCATTCAAGTTTAGAGCTTATCCTGTCATTTTAATAGAATATTAATGTTTAGTAACAATTCTTTCCCCCTTTTAATTGGCTTGTTAATCACAATTAGCACTATGAAAAGCTCATACATGCTATTTTCTAGTCCTTGCCCAGCATATATCATAATAAACAAGAACAAACTCTGTTATGGAAATACTTATTAAAAAGCTCAATATTTCTTCAATTCCTGCACAGATCTGCTCTTCTTAGAGGGTAGAGACTCTGACCATGATTTCTTTTTCAGTCAGAGCTGAGGAAAAGAAAGGAGCAAACCAATGCAAAACCAATCTAAGGTAAGGAATAGGAAACACCAGGGTAAATAAAAAACTGTTTTCTGATTGTTACAAATTTTTGTTATTGTTGTGGATCTAAGAAGGATTACTTATTTATACCAAAACTGAAATTAAATTAAACAAAATAATTGCTCCATCTGAATAAAAAACAATCTACCTGCTTGAAGCTGTCCTGTAAAGATCATATGTTGAAGGCAATACACACACCTCATGAGGGCTTGCATATGCTAATATCCCTTGACCAGTAACTCAGATTCAAGTGTTATATTATATTACTGTCAGTTTTTTGTTATATATTTTTAGAGACCTTATTCTACCACTGAATTTGAAGGTCTCATCCTTAAAACAAGGAAAGTAAACATAAGTATCACGACACGTTATCAAACAATGTTCTAGTTCAATACTTAGATTCAGTAAAAAACAAAACAAAACAAAACAAAAAACAAAAATCAAAACTGGCAATTTTTTTAAATTAAAAATAGACTTGCACTTACAAAAATGAGATAATAAGGACCTGATGAAAAGAATTTACTGAAGTTTTTAATATTTTAAAAGACCTGTATTTTTAAAAAATACTTATATCTCATTACTTTTTTAATAAGTGTTCATGTCATATCATTGTGACTGGCATCTGGGCCTCAATTCAGTTGCCTGCACAGATAATGACAAATGCCCACTATTGTGGGCTGCTGAAGCAAGCCTTAGAAACATAACATTTCTAATGTAGCATTAGAAATTAACAAGACAAGTCTACACTAGAGATAATTATTGGACCTTACTATAGAGTCAATGTACACAAATAGCCATATATAAGCCAACGCTCAGGCTATGATAGAGGTCTAAAATGCTGAATGTCGTTAAAAAATTACGTTTTCCTCTGCTGATTCCTCCTACAAAGGGCTACTGGTTTTGAAGGTACAAAGGTGTTGCAGTTTAAAACCAAATTGACAATGCAGAGACTATATAGACACAGATACCAAAACACTTCAATCACATGTCTATATGAAATTGTATGAATTACATGAATTTTCTGTTCTGTGGCATAATGATTCCTAACACAGCCTCCTTATCCTGTTGGAAAGATGGTGCAGTCCAGGATATGTCTTTCTTTTGCTGCTGATATACCTGATTACCCAAGCCTACTTGGAGCTGGATCTGGCAAGGGACATAAAGATCAAAAAAAAGGCTTCTACAGGTTCAATAGCAGCAAAAGGAAGACAAGAAAATGTGAGCCTGCTGCTCAGTGGTGCAGAGAGCATGGTAACAAGGACATAGAAAAGGCTGAGTTATTCAATGCTTTCTTCACTGTGGTCTTTACTGTTAAGACTGACCTTCAACAACCCCTGTTTCCTGAGGACTGTAGGAAAGTCTGAAGTTGGGAATATTTACCATTTCAATAAACTGGACACACACAAATCTATGGGATCTAGTAGGACGTATCCACAAGCACTAAAGGAGTTGACATCAGCCAGCTGATATCATTGTGAGGCCACTCGTGATTTTCCATGAAAAGTGATGGCAGCCAGGAGACTTGATGAGCTGGTCCCAGAGGACTAGAAGAAAGAAAATGTCCCTCCTATCTTCCAGAGGGGCAAGAAGGAGGATCCAGGGAACTACAGGTGGGTTGGCCACATTCCAGAAGCTTATTTTCATGATTTAGTCTTGGAAAACAAAAAGAGAGGTGGGGTTCAGTTCAAGATTGAGACAATCTAAATATCTATGTTCTAAGGAATAACATTCAGCTCCACAATGTAGAGCCTTAAATTTTGATGTCTGAACATACTTGTTTACATATGTACTAGGTATCTAAGCTTCCATTAGAGCCAGTGGTGAACTAGTCAACACAGTCAATGAAGACTTGAGTAATATTGGTACTTACGTCTTCACTATATGTACACAACTAAGTTTAGGGCTGTAAAATTTGGAACTAAATCTGACACAACATGTGATAAGAGAATCAAATTTTTCTACACATTATGGTTGTTTATAGAATAATAGAATCATATAGGTTGGAAAAGATATTTAAGATCATCAAATCCAACCGTTAACCTAGCACTGCCAAGTCCACCATTAAACCATCTCCCTAAGCACCACATCTACATGCCTTTTTAATACCTCCAGGGATGGTGACTCCACCACCTCCCTGGGCAGCCTGTTCCAATGCTTGACAACCCTTTCAGTGAAGAAATTCTTCCTATTATCCAATATAAACCTCCCCTTGAGCAACTTCAGGCCATTTCCTCTCATCCTGTTTCTTGTTACCTGGGAAAAGGGACCAACACCCACCTCACTACAACCTCTTTTCAGGCAGTTGTAGAGAGTGATAAGGTCTCCCCTCAGCCTCCTCTTCTCCAGGCTGAACAACCCAGTTCCCTCAGACCCTCATTATAAGACCTGTTCTCCAGACCCTTCACCAGCTTCATTGACCTTCTCTGGACACACTCCAACACCTCCATGTCCTTCTTGTAGTGAGGGGCCCAAAATTGAACACAGTGTTCAAGGTGCGGCCTCACCAGCGTTGAGTACAGGGGCATGATCACTTCCCTACTCCTGCTGGCCTCACTGTTTCTGATACAAGCCAGGATGTTGTTGGCCTTCTTGGCCACCTGGGCACACTGCTGGCTCATGTTCAGCTGGCTGTCTACCAACACCCCCAGGTCCTTTTCCACCAGGCAGTTTTCCAGCCACTCTTCCCCAAGCCTGCAGTGTTGCATGGTGTTGTTGTGACCCAAGGGCAGGACTCAGCACTTAGCTTTGTTGAATCTCATACAGTTGGCCCATCTATCCAGCTTGTCGAGATGCCTCTGCAGAGCCTTCCTACCATCCAGCATATTGACATTGCCACCCAATTCGGTGTCATCTGCAAACTTACTGAGGGTGCACTGCAGTTTGTCCCGGAGAATGCTGTGGGAAACAGTGTCAAAGGCTTTACTAAAGTCTAGGTAGACAATATTCACAGCCTTTCCCTCATCCACTAAGCAGGTCACATTGTCATAGAGGAGATCAGGTTAGTCAAGCAGGACCTGCCTTTCATGAAGCCACGCTGGCTGGGCCTGATCCCTTGGTTGTCCTATACACGCTGTGTGATGGCACTCAATATGAGGTGCTCCATAACCTTCCCCAGAACCAAGGTCAGAATGACAGGCCTGTCGTTTCTCGGATCCTCCTTCTGGCCCTTCTTGTGGATGGCTGTCATATTTGCTAACCTCCACTCAACTGGGACCTCCCCAGTTAGCCAGAACTGCTGATAAAGGTTTGAAAGTGGCTTGGTGAGCACTTCCACCAGCTCCCTCACTACCCTTGTGTGGGTCCCACCCAGCCCCATAGGCCTGTGTATGTCTAAGTGGTGCAGCAGGTTGCTAACCATTTCCCCTTGGATTATGGGGGATTCATTCTGCTCTCCATCCCTGTCTTCCAGCTCAGGGGGCTGGGTATCTAGACAAGAACTGGTCTTAAAGACTGAGGCACAGAAGGCATTAAATACCTCAGCCTTTTCCTCATCCTTTGTCACTATGTTTCCCCCCACATCCAATAAAGGCTGGAGATTCTCCTTAGCCGTCCTTTTGTTGCTAATATATGTATAGAAACATTTTCTATTGTCTTTTATGGCAGTAGACAAATTAAATTCTAGTTGGGCTTTGGCCTTTCTGATTTTCTTCCTGCATAACCTCACAACATCTTTGTAGTCTTCCTGAATTGCCTGCCCCTTCTTCCAAGGGTCATAAACTCTCTTTTTTTTCCCCTACATTCCAGTCAAAGCTCTCTGTTCAGCCAGGCCAGTCTTCTTCCCCGCTGGCTCATCTTTCAGCACATAAAGACAGCCTGCTCCTGTGCCTTTAAGATTTTCTTCTTAAGAATGTCCAGCCTTCCTGAACTCCTTTGCCCTTCAGGACTGCCTCCCAAGGGACTTTGTCGATGAGGCTCCTGAACAGGATAAAGCCTGCCCTCCAGAAGTCCAAGGTTCTTCTAACCCCCCTTCTTAGTTCTCCGAGAATTGAAAACTCTTATCATTTTGTGATCGCTGTGTCCAAGACAACCTCAACCACCACATCACCCACAAGTCTTTCTGTGTTCTTAATCAACAGGTCCATCAGGGCGCCTTTGCTAGTTGGCTCATTCAACAGCTGTGTCAAAAATTTATCTTCCACACATTCCAGGAACCTCCTAGACTCTTTCCTCTCCACTGGGTTGCATTTCCAGAAGACATCTGGTAAGTTGAAGTCCCCCACGAGAACAAAAGCTAGCAATCATGAGACTTCTCCCAGGTGCTTATAGAATATTTCTTCTGCCTCTTCTTCCTGGTTGGGTGGTCTATAACAGATTTCCACCATGATAACTGCCTTTTGACCTTTCCCCTTATCCTTGCCCTAAACACTCAACCTTTTCATCGCCATCGTCAAGCTCTAGACAGTCAAAACACTCCCTAACATACAGGGCTACCCTCGCCTCTCCTTCCTTACCTATCCCTTCTGAGAAGCGTATAGCCATCCATTGCAGCACTACAGTTGTGTCAGTCATCCCACCATGTTTCCATGATTGCAGCTTTATCATAATTTTCCTGCTGCACAATGGCTTCCAGCTCCTCCTGTTTGCCCATTCTGCGTGCATTGGTGTAGATGCACTTCAGTTGGGCTATTGATCCCACCACCTTTACTAGAGGAGGAGCCCTAATTCCTATGTGACTGTTCTCAGGTGCTTCCATGGTTTCTAACACATCAACAACCCTTGTGTCTTTGCTGCGCGTGGATCTCCACCCTCTGCCCCCACTGAGATGGCTAAGATGCTGCGCACATTTCAAATGTGCTCCAGTGTCCTCAGGACACCGAGGAGCAGACTGAAGGACCTCGCTAGCACACCGTCCTTCAAACATTGGTGTGCCATCCCATGGCTTATCACTAGCAAGCCTGGTTTTATCTCTTTTATAAAGCATTAGGAGTTTGTTTTGTTAAGTAACCACTATTTTCTATCTCTAAAATCAATAAAAAATTACTATTGACACTGTTCTGTCAAAACTGAAAGCTCTATAGTAATTGTGTCATACATTAAAAATAATTGACTTTTTTTGCATTACATTTTCCCTTCTCCTTCCCTCCTCTTATATTAAACATAACTATACTAGTAACTCTGGTTTTGAATATGCATGTTGTCTGGCAAATAAGCGTATTCAAACAATTACCAGCTTCACATCCTGCTACAAACATTTGACTGAACACTAATTGCTCAGAATGAATATTCATGTGGAAAAACAAACACTAAAAGAAGCAAGTACATTCAAATAGAAACTGACTGACTTTTTTATTTCCTTTAAATTTCTACAAGAATATTACATACATTTAAAGTCTCTGAGTGGTCCAATCAGTTAGTTGTGACAAAGTCACTCTTCTATTTTTAATAACACTTAAGTAATTAAAAACCTAAAGATCAATTTTATCTGTTAACAGTAGCAAGAGTTCTCGTGTCATTTCTAGTGCAGCTGCTAAAGTACTTGTACAGAGCATGAAAAGTTTACTAAGATTATAATGACCACCTGTTATTCAGAGGATTAATTTACAAAATATCAGTGATCATTTAGCTGTTATTTTTCACATGGAATCCCTACAGACTTCTGTGATAAAGCTTGAAATTTGCTTACAAGTGTAACAGCTACAGTGCAATACCTAAAGGAATGAGGGATTGGCTTTTGAATATTAGAATAGGTCAAGCAATGAGTCATCTACAGGTAAATATTAAAAGGTAGCAAGAAAAAAAGGAAAAGGAAGTTCAAAAAGTCTATAAAAGGCAAAATACATTATTTTCCCATTTCCCCATTAAAAAATAAGTAATCTGAAGGTATATCAATAAAACAAAATAAATAATGCCAATTAAAAACATTCTTAATATGAAGATAGTCTCTTGTATAGGGAAAAGAAGAGAAAAATGGAGAATTAATGCTATCAAGTCTTATGATATTTGTAGGAAGTTTCTTTTTTTTTTTCAGAAGAAGAGAAAGGAGACTTTTAAAATCAAGTTGGGATAAAAACAGAGCTAGGGAATAAATGATAAACCTTTTTTCTTTTCAAATCTGTAGTTTGAAACCTTCAAAACTATTTACAAATTTAAGTTGAATCTGTCAGATTACTTCAGACAAAATGAATAAAACCAAAATTATTAAGATGTATTTTATGTTGCTTTATATTATTTTATCTTTTTTACAATGTTTTCAAACCATTTTGGTCACATCATTCATAGTAAGAGCAAAAATGAGACTGTGATATGCTCAAAGAAAGTAAGGGCTAAGGGAGAATGTTGAAGAGTTTGATGCCACTTCCATTTAGTTCAAAACCTTATGATCAGGATCAGCCTCTGGGATGTAAGAAACTATTGGGTTTCAGGTTCATTTTCCATTCCAGCTAACTGAAACCATTGTTCTTACTCACTGAGCAGTGTGTATGGCACCAGTTGGCAGAATATTCTGAAGTGCATGGTTTTCAGTAATATTTTCAAAGCTCTTTTCTTCTGTACAACTAATAATTTACTAATTAAAGTAAGGATCAGAATCAAATGATAGTGCTCCTCTCACTTAGACCTTTGCAATGTAAGTCTCTACAGGTGAGCTAGTCACTCTATGCTCCTTCTTTACTCAGTGAAGAGAAATAAGCACTTCTAGGCCATGATTTATTTCATCCCAATGCAGATGTCAAAAATAGGTCAGGTGAATTTCTCCCTAAAAAGAGTCTCTTTTTCTCTGTTGACTATAAAGAGAACCAAGGGTGACTAGCTCAGCTGTAGATATCTGTATGGTAGACAACTAAAATTAGATAAAATTGATGTTACTCCAGATGTGTCAGCAAGTAATACTGCAAGAGTTCATATATCCAGTAATGAATGACCTAGTTTATGGTTACACCTGGGGACTAGGACCCTATTTTTCTGCATTACTACTATCTTATTCTTGCCTTACCCTCCTTTCAGGAAGAAAGAACTAATTCTGGACAAGACGCAAGCAACTTTCTATTAGACTTGAATTATCCAGTATCTCAGATATGTATATCTTCATGGAAATTATATGCAGAACTCTTTTTCTTGTTACCTTCGCTATTCTGCCATGATTTGTAACACAGTGAGAAAGAGAATGAAATGCTAATCAGAAGATAAATGTATGAAAATGTTAAAGGTTTGTATCTTAAAGCACATGTAAAAGTATCTTAAATAGCAGCAAATATTAAAAGATTGCTATGGCTGAAGTATAACATTATTATTAATAAAATCTCTTTCCATTAACATTCTAATAAATACTTCTGAAAAACTACTTCTACATAAATCCTACACAATAATATTCATCAAGCATATGAAGAACAACAAATTACATCTATGTTAGACATTTCACTCTTCATGCATTGTGGAATCAATATGCACATGCAGCGAGTCTAACAGTTGGGATTTACTGAATATGTGCAGACCATCTGTCTGGCCATTGTAGAATTAGTCCAACATATCCTGCATCAGACCCACTAAACATATACACCTGACCTGTGCATGTGGAGTAAGATCATTGTAAAGTTGTGTACTAGGGTTTCTGGTCAAAAAAAGATCAGTTGTCTTTGCTGAACAGATTTGATCCAGATTACATTGGATCTACAGGTCATAAACCTTCTGACATTACTTTGTCTGACTTAACTTCAGGCCAGCTCAATAAAACCACTGACTCCTATTGTGAAGTTATGATTTTGTGAGTTAAAGTTTGAGCTGAAATAAAAATACTGTTAAACTAAAATTTTAAATATGTAAATCCCTAATGCAATATCAAGGTTTTAAAAAAAAAAAAAATAAAAAAAAAAATCTGCCCATCCTGTCAGATCTGCACAAGGATTAGGTTAGGCAAACTAAGTTATATCTAAATCACCATACTAATGTCACTACTTTTACACACTAGCTCACTATTTCTTCAACAAATAGTCAGAAACTTGGTCTTAGTTCGCTTTCAAATGTTGGAAATTAAAAGTTACTGTTGTTGTACACCATTCCCTCATAGTGCCATTCAATATTTTAATTATCACCTGGCAATCACCCCTTGTACTTAGCCATTTGAGACCCCTTTTCTTTCTTGAGTTTCTGCCTATAGTGTTAAAAAAACCAAGCATTTTCTCTGCCTTCCCACATGATGTTCATGTTGAGCTGTGAAATCATCCAGCAGAGATTTACTCGCTCACCAGCTTTACAGTGAGCTAAAGAGGAAGCATTAAAGATATCCTGTAACCTTCTGGCTGCAGCATACCTCTGCTTTCTGCCAATAAAAGGTAGTGACAGAGGAAAAAAATAGTTCTCCAATTTGGTCTTTTCCTTAAATAATATTGTGGGAGAAAAATCTGTGTGTCTCCTGCATTTTTAGTTCCTCTGTAGCCCAGGATTTCTTTTGGCATAAGTTAAAGGTGAATGCTTATCTGCTCTGTATCTGCATTTCTTAGATAGGCTTGCTACAAGAATAAAATAAAATCTTTGTTTGCTAGATACATAATACTATCGCAATGCAGTTTTTGTATGGTAGAGGTAGATTGCAAAGGACAGATTACAGTGGGAAAGATAAAGCATTGCTCCCATTTCAGATAGGAACACTGACCCTTACTGTAAATGACTTATGAGCCTCAAGAGGATTGAGTGTTCATACTTGATTGGTTTGAGAGTCTTCCTTTCTCATATCTTGATTTTTAAATCAAATTATGACTTTTAAGGTACTAAATTATAACTGTAGCTGCAAGCTCAACAAAATGAGAGAAGACAGAAGTTATTAAGCTTTTGATTGACTATCCATTGCTGACACCCTCCTCTTTACTACAGTCTTGAACACAAACTATAACAAATCAAAGACTTATTAAGGAGGCTTTCGATGTTAAAAAAAGGCTCATTAGAAAGGAATATGTAAAATAGGACAATTCAGTGTCTCAGAAGGATCTAGGGCAGAGATTTAAATAGAGGAGTAAGCCTTTTGAAATTAAATGCTTAGGCAGCTTTTGGAATACACAGTTTGGGAAGTATTTTTTGTCAATAGATGCCTATTTACAACCACTATATTATAAAAAGGAGAAAATAAATGTAATAAATGGATTATGATATAATTCTATGAAAAAAAGAAAGGAGCTCTCACTCTTCACTTGCCCATGTTAGGTTATCCTATACAGTACTCCTATATGAAAATTCCTGAATCTTAATGTTCTGAAACAAGACAGAGGCCAGAGAATGGGGTCTGGATTTTACCAGCCCAGCAAACAATGGTGTGAAGTTGTTGCAAATGTGAAGTAGGCCGCATTCAGTAGTAAAGTTAGTTAAATTTCTTTCCTCTGGAATAAAGGGGATGAAAAAAGGATATTCAAAATCAAAAGTGTTGAATGTTTTCTGAAGTGTGACATCTGTGAAATTCTACTTATACTGGACGCAGAGCTTTATTACCTGGGCATAGAACAAGTTTAACACTTACGTAGCTTTCAAAGTAAGCTCAAATGTGACCAACCTGAAGTACACAGAGAACAAATGTACATCTGTACCCATCTGTAGGCATACCCTAGATAGGCCAGTATATCCTTGAAAGAGTAACTAAAAAACACATTGATCCAATATATGCTCATGTTGCACAAATGGGAACAAGATCAAACTAAAGAACAAAAGGAGTCACAAGGTACTTCGGAACTGTTTAACTTCTCAGACTGCTCAAAGCATTTTGTAAGACTCATCAGCTCTACGTACATTTGGAGTATCAAGAAAATTATGAGCTCTCAAAGAAAGATATTCTAGCTATATATGATTTCTTGGTCAAATGTATTATCTTAAGAGCTATCCAGACAAAAGTAATCATAGAAAATTGTGTAGTGTGTGCTCTGCTGTTCTGTGTTTTCATTGTGACAAACTAGTCATAGGGGTAGGCAGTGAATAAAATGCTAGCCATAAATTCAGATTAGGTTTGAGATGTGCCTCTTCAGCTGTGTTACCTAGACTAGCTCTTTGGCTCACTTTCTGGTTTGCTTCAAATTCTTCATCCCTGACTATATGCATTGCATGAAAGTTAATTGATATCAGGACTCTCTTCTGGAGCAATGCTTTTGGTTCCTTCAAAGACGAAAGCCAGGCATACCTGATAGGAACTTCTCCACTAGAAGAATAGAAAAGTACTCTGTCAAGTTTAGTTCCATCTTCCCAGCACAGTCAACAAACAATAATACAGAGGGTCTTGGTCATTCAAACACCCCTAGTTGCTCTTATGCCAGGCCATGCTATGCAATATATATCTTTAGGGTCACTCTGGTAGATGTCAGCACAATCACACAACTGAGGCTCTTTGAACTGAAAACAAACAAACAATAAAAACACTTCCTCTCCCCAGATAATAACTGTGCCTGAAAAACACAGGTTTATCACTTGAGAAACAGAGAAAAGACTTGTATGAAAAGTTATGAAGTGAAAATGTCAACTTACACTATAGAGTGAAATTCTCTGCAGCAATATTAGTACTGAAACAAAAGGGTAGACAAACAGTGGGCATTTGTATCTAATTTTAAAATGAGAAAGACATCAGTAGCCAAAGGCACCTTTATTTTGAAAAGCAACTTTTGAACAAGACCATGTTCAAAGATATGTTGCTTTCGAAACTAAAGCTATCTTTGGCCACAACTTCATATCTGATGATCTGGTATTAGAAATTATTCTAAAAGAATCTCCTGTCATTTCTGATGAAGTAACAAGTGCAAACTTCATTCTGGGTGATGGTACAAAATCTGTTGTTTCTTTCACTTTCTTTACTTCCACAACATATTCCCTTCTTATACAGACTGAATATTAGCCTAATGTTCTTCTCTGGAAAGCAGACCTGAATAGTGAGTAAGATATTTTCATAGAATCATTAAGGTTGGAAAAGACCTCTAAGGTCATCAAGTCCAGCCATCAACCCAACACCACCATGCCTCCTAAACCATGTCCTGAAGTGCCACATCTACATGCTTTTTGAATTTTATTTAATTGTCATAAGGACACAGTAAGGAGACATTTACCTTCATCTTGTCAGCCAGTTACTGAAGTGATATTAGTGCATATCCCCTTAGTGGTCCTCTATATGCTCCAAAAATATAGTGGCTAATATGGCTTTGGCAAGCTGCTCCCTTAAGATCAGGAAAGAAATATCCCTTTTTTTTTTTTTTTTTTGTTTCCACTTTTGTAAGGAAAGAAAGGAAAAGACTCAAAGGCACTTACCAGAAGTTGGATGAATGAATGCAGACATTGGTTGCATTCTATCCACATTTCCCATAATCTATTTGATACATTTAAATTTGGATCATATGAACTGCAGCCTAGAAATTTCTTTACAGTCTTTATAAATGGAGTGGGTGGTCACATGTTCTTGCTCATATCCACAAGCAGATCAATCATATTTGTGCTACTGTGAAATCCAGAAATTCCCTTAGATTCATCTGCATGCTACAAAGACCATATACAAGGATATAATTTTCTTCCAGAGAAAGCAACCAAGGTTTAACATGCAGGAACAGTAAATCATAGAGGGAGGAGATGTGTGACAAGGCAACAGCAACAAAGGAAGAGAAAAATGCACAACAGCTGTGAATAAAATTTACAAATTTTCTATCTTTTTTTATTAGACATATAAACAAAAAGATTAAATACCAGTCTCTGCTGTCTATTTGCTTCATGGCTAGTATTGATTACAGATGAAAATACACCTAATAGCAGTAATATTTACAATTATAATAAGCCAAGGCTTCCTCATGTACCTCTTTTTAATTCATGCAGTTACAGAGAACCTGCCAAAGGAAGTTCTGGTTTCTGCCAAGGGTGCACAGGTTTCCAACAGTCCTTGTCATCAAAAAGACCTGTATGGTTGTTAAAAACTAATGCATTTTTCAGAGACATTAGTGCTATACAATGACTAAACACTGAATTCCTGTCCGAGCTTTTTATGCCATCAAGATGGGAACAGACTGGTCAAAGAGAGGCCAAAAATACAAAATTGAATAATCAACAGTCATCAAACCCAGAAGTCCACATGAAATCTTTGCTCAGGAAGTTCCTAAACTTCTGAGTAATGGAAGTTTGGGTAACAGGGCCTTAGAAAGGTCCTCTAAATTTTTTTTTTTATTCTATCTTAGCAGCTACTTTTGCCTACTCTTGGAGCTGCATACCCCAAGACAACTCTTTGATCAACACAGTTTAATAATTATTTATAGTAACAAAGAAGGCTCCTTGTTGTGCTTTCTACTTTCTGACAAAGTGCCAAAGTATTCAGTCCATTGTCCTTAAGTTCAGCTGCTACTAGGTTGTGCACATGGCTTTCCTTGAAAGCTTTAATTTGAATATAATTCTGTGCCCAGTAAGAAATTGTATCAAATTATAAGCCTCCCTGATTTCTGCATAAATACTTCTATCACTAAGAGTTTGCAGGATTGAGCCCTTCAGCTTTAGCATTAACATGCCATACAATATAAAGGCAAAGGGAGGAATCAGAAAGCAGGCTAGATGTGTTGTACACTGGCAGCACACAAAAAAAGTATTTTGTTCTGAAAACATATTCCTTTGAAACTGTTCTTTGTGAACATCTGAGAAGTGCTTGAGCATTTCTCTCTTGCCTGCATCTGATTTAGAATTAAAGCTGAACTTTTTTCTAAGGCAGATTCAGCAAGAGATGAGAGAAGAACAAGGAAGAAAAGTAAAGATGACAAAATGCAATTCCATTGTTTCAGATGTAGGTACTGTTGATTGTAAATTGATGTCTTAAAGTTGGCATGGTGTAACAGCACATACAAGCATAACAACTTTTTCTTGTGATTACACCTATAACCATGACATGCTGATATGATACAGAGACATTGAGTGTGATCTGGATATAAAACCCTTCCCTTGGCTCTTAGACTTTAGTTCAGGCAAATAAATTAAAAAAGTAAGTCAAAGAGCCAAAGATCTTCACAAGGAGATCTGACTCCTCACTCCTACTCAGAAGAATTCTCACCCACATATGGCACATATGAAAACAGTTTTGAGACAACTGTACAGGGCTGACAAACACAAGGTATATTCTTCTGAGTAGCAGCTGGACAAAAGACAGGATATCCTGGTGCATGACGGGTGGCAGTGGACACATATGCTCTTGCAACTGAATCAAGGTACTAGTTAAGTTTAGGTGTCTACAGTTTGGAACTGAATGCCATCCCCAGAATCCTCCTAATACTGCACAATTAATATTGTATTATTTTTATAGGTTTCACTATTAGCCCCCTTATTCAGAATCTGAACATTTCATTTAAGGTATTCATATTATATTGACAGGCTATATGCTATACTACTCTGAATATGAAATATCTGCTGTCTCAGATGGAGTATCTAGGATAGGAGGGGAAGGACTGAACTAACTACGAAAAACAGAAAATGAAATTGCAAATGACAAAAATGCTTGGAGAAAGAATCCTACAAGAATACTTGGAGTCTTTCCTCAAACTGTTTATCTGAAGTATTTTAATGATCAAAGGTGAGTACATGCTATTATTCTTTCATTGGAACTGATAACAATATTGCCATTTAAAAACATGAGAATGTTCGCAGGTTTTTGGATGTTTTAATGTTGGCTAGACTGATTCCAGGTCCCCTGACATGTTTCTCTCTAACTATATAGTTTTGTGGATTTTTCTAGGATAATTGAAAGTTTTCATTATTTTGCCTTTCTGATTTTTTTTTTTTTTTTAATTTCTCCAGATTCAGCCTTAATGCCAAATGCATAATGGTTGGCTATAACTCTTTAGTCAAAATCAGGAGTCTTTATCTTTTTTCTACAAGTGGTATTATCAAACTTAGTGAGATTCGTTTCCTGACTGAATACAAACACTGAAAGAAAACAGTTGCATAAAGACTTAGAAAATTTATTAGGTGCCCTCTCTGTATCAAGGTAATTTTAGGGTATATCACAATGCTGATAAGGGTTGGTGGGCCCTGCACTGAAGCACTGCAATATGCAGCAGTATTTATTACTCACAGATGAAGACTCCTGCTCATTAAAACTTGAAAAATCTCTCTATGGGATATTTCAATCTTGTATCAATAATGTATAATAGGTAAGAATGTTAATTTTTGTTTCCATTGGCATAGCAAGTGTCAAACGGAAAGGGAAAATTAATTGTGGGGGTTTTTTTTTAGCTTTGTTTTCCCTGATCAGATAGTCAGATATCAGCTAGGTACATTGCAGATGGTATGATAAATTAATTTTGGGGTAGGGAGAGAATAACTTCATTTAAGTTTTACTGTTAAATACTTTTGCAAGTCAATTTATTACAATAGATCTGATCCAATGCTGAATGAGGTCAGGAAAAAGAATTCAACAAACTTTAAAAAGCTTTGAACCTGGTCAAATATGTATAAGAAAATAACATCTGAATCACATGGCGTTTCGCAAACAGAAGTAAAAATGAATGAAGATTATATGGCCTCATATTTAAATAATACTAAGTGTGCAACAGACGTAGGCCTACCTAAATAGAAAAGGATGTCAAAGCACTGTTCATTACAAAAAGTATTTTGAAGATAATGTATAAATGTACTAAAAGCTTAGATTTATGACAAGTCAAAAGTTAAATTGACCAGATTTTAAAATCTCTGACTCTAAATGACTGTACAGTTATTTCAGCTGGGACTTGGATTCCTATTAGCACCATAGTCATTACAGGGTCATACTGCCTTTTTGAGTTTAGTGAAGTTATTAATTTTTAGCTAATAGTTTTGTGAATCAGATAAAATATATATGTCACATCTCTCATTCTCTCACTCATTATAAAGTTACGGTCATATTGCAGTAGGAAGTGTTCTAGAACACTTTTCAGAGCTACCTTTGAAATAGCTATTGTATTTTTTGAGTGCAGCATTTTAGCTCACATTCAGTGCTGGGCACTGTTTCTTCATTCACAGAGAGTATGTCTTCCTGGATCTGAAAACTAACTTGGTACAAAAAACTGCACTCATGCCAGGTTTCATAAATGTAGTGGGTGTTTGCTTTCCCCAATCCTTTTTCAAAGTTATTTTAATGTTATTTTAACTCTTTATGTGCTAGAGTTGGATATATTGTACACTATAGGAAGGAAAGTTTATTAGGATAGTCATATAAGATAAACACTCATTTTAATTACTGAATATGGAAGATAAATACAGCTGATACATAGTAGGATGGCATTTTAGCTATGTGTTGAACATGTAAATATTTCAGGCAGTCATTTAATAAAAATGTTAGTAATATCTCTTTATATGAAACGTTTGGCCCAACCAAGATATTCATGTGAGCATTCATACTAGTATCAGTGAGACTGTGTATTGGGTTTGCATGACAAGGTTTTGGTAGGGGGAGGTGACTACAAGGGTGGCTTCTGTGAGAAGCTGCAAGAAGCTTGCCCCATCTCCAATAGAGCCAATGCCAGCCGTTTCCAAGACAGACCCGCCTCTGGCCAAGGCTGAGCTCATCAGCGACGGTGGTAGTGCCTCTGGGATTACATATTTAAGAAGGGGGAGAAAAAACTGCTGCACAACAGCAGTCAGAAGACAGAAGTGAGAATATGTGAGAGAAACACCTCTGCAGACACCCAGGTCAATGAAGAAGGACGGGGAGGATGTGCTGCAGGCACTGGAGCAGAGATTCCCCTGCAGCCTGTAGTGAAGACTGTGGTGAGGCAGGCAGTCCCCCTGCAGCCCATGGAGGTTAACAGTGGAGCATATATATCCACCTGCAGCCCATGGATGACCCCATGCCGGAGCAGTTGGATGCACCTGAAGGAGACTGTGATGCCACGGAGAGCTTGTGCTGGAGCAGGTTTGTTGTCAGGACCT
This sequence comes from Morus bassanus, assembly GCA_031468815.1. Lineage (NCBI taxonomy): Eukaryota > Metazoa > Chordata > Aves > Suliformes > Sulidae > Morus > Morus bassanus. The sequence continues at coordinate 51,045,035 of CM062568.1, read as the reverse complement.
GTGAACCTGTGGGGAACCCATGCCTGAGCAGTGTGTTCCTGAAGGACTTCACCCCATGGAAAGGACCCACACTGGACCAGTTCTTGAAGAACTGCAGCCCACGGGAAGTACCCACACTGGAGAAGTTACTGGAGGACTGTCTCCCATGGGAGTGATCCCATACTGGAGCACAAGAACAGTGTGAGGAGTCCTCCCTGTGAGGAGGAAGGAGCAGCAGAGATAATGTGTGATGAACTAACTACAGTCCCCACTCCCAATCCTTTTGCATTGCTGGGGGAGTAGGTAGAGAAATGGGGAGTGAAGTTGATCCAGGAAGAAGGGAGAGGTAGGGGGAAGGTGTTTTGTGATTTGGTTTTATTTCTTATTATCCTACTCTGATTTGATTGGTAATAAATTAATTTCCCCAAGTCAAGTCTGTTTTGCCTGTGGTGGTAACTGGTGAGGACCTCCCTGTCCTTACCGTGACCCATGAGTCTTTCATTGTATTTTTCTCCCCCCTATCCAGTTGAGGAGGGGGAGTGACAGAGCATCTTTGGTGGGCACTTGGTGTCCAGCCAGAGCCAACCCACCACAGACTGCTTACTACGTATTTATTCATATGTAAGATTTTAAAGAACTGAATCACTAGCTATTTCATTGCTATGTTGTAGGACCATTATGAATAATCAATCACATGAGTAGCATAAATGAAATCAGTGGGTATAAACTCATGTGAATGCCTGGTTGCCATTATTAGTCAGGGATTCATAATCTGGTCCTTAATGTGTAACAGATTGAGACTGGAAAATATTTAGTTTCATAATTAATATTTTTATATTTTTACCTACAAATGAAATTCTGGGAAAAATAACTTTTTTTGTACTGACAGAAGTGAGAATCGATGTGTGTAAATGCTGTTTAATTTGTATGTGTAACCATAAACAATAGTCACACATATGTATGATTTTTTCCTGTCTTTGTCAATGAGACATAGGATGATGCATGTATCAGTGGGAATCTGCATATGTGCACATGTGTATGTATATATGTGTACATTTACATATGTACATGTGTGCAATTTAGATAATATCTAAACTTTTTCCATATATGCCATACAAATATGTCTGTCACCTGACATTCATTTTTGCTGGAGGGTAAAGCTAGGAGAAACATTAGAAGGAGGGAGAAATTATCTGTCTGTGAGAGACCTGTGTTTTGTGGGGTTTTTTGTGCTACTGCGTCTTGAACTGCTTCACAGAAAAGTATTACCAACCTTTTATAATGATGTCAGACATGCCTCATTTTTTGTCAGTGTATATCATGCCTCATTCTTCATGAGCGTACTTACATATTCATCCTTTCAAAGCTGGTAGCATTACCGAGTTCTAGCTGTGGGCAAAAGAAGGGGAGCAAGTTCCGAACTTGAGGATCACTTATGGAGGAAGGCCCATACTCACTGTGGAGCTCTAGCTCAAATACCACAGCTGACCCCACTGTGACAATGTAGCTTATGTGTGAACACAATTAACTCAGACAAGAAAGGTCCCACATATTACAGCTCTGTCGGTCGAAATATTGAACTACAACCAAAAATCTTGGCAGGAATCAGCACCATTTCCCAAGAATTACTACTTTATATGCCATTTACACAAAGATGCTATTCAACCATTAGACTGATACATTCACTTAACTTCAGCTCTAAATGCCTCAATGTGCAACCCAACAAAGTCTCCAGGTAAAAAAAAAGCACAAAAGACAGAAGTAACAACTATGTTCCCATCTTCTAGCCAGACCCAAATAAGAAATGTCTTTTGGTTAGAGCTGCTAAAAAATGTTCCAAATACATTTGTGGGAAGGAAAGCTTCGGTGCTTTTCACCTAAGAAAAGATGTTTTCTCTGAGTCAAAGGACCAGATATAGCAGATGATGAAGTTACAGCAGTTTAGAATAGGATCTATGCATTAGGTAACTAGGCTTAGTCTGTTTAGATTCTTATTAAATTTTTTTGCCATGGATATTTTTTCAACTTCCATTTTATTTCTTTGCTCTGTGCTTTTTTCTGCCTGGATATTTTACCACCTTGCCTCTCAGCCACCTGACTTGCATCCTTTCTTCTGTCATATTTTTGCTGTCTCTCCTAAATGAAATAAATTCAGATTAAAACAGAACTTATGACTTCCAAAAGCTCAGATGCAGTCCAGTGTATGAGTGTCCTGGTTTCAGCTGGGATAGAGTTAATTTTCTTCCTAATAGCTGGTATAGTGCTGCATTTTGGATTTAGGATGAGACTAATGTTGATAACATTGATGTTTTAGTTGTTGCTAAGTAGTGTTTACACTAGTTGAGGACTTTTCCAGCTTCCCATGCTCTGCTGGGTGCACAAGAAGCTGGGATGGGAGGGGGCATAGCCAAGATCCAAATTGGCCAACGGGATATTCCATATCATATGACGTCATGCTCAGTATGTAAACTGTGGGGAGTTGGCCAGGGGGTGGGGGCAGCAATCGTGGCTCAGGGACGATGGTTGTATCTCTTACCCACCCCCTTTCCGGGTTTCATTTCTTTCTCTCTCTTGTTGTTTTACTTTTCATTACAACAATATTATTTATTATTATTACTATTAAAAATAATAATTATTAAACTGTTCTTATCTCAACCTACAAGTTTTCTTGCTTTTGCTCTTCTGATTCTCTCCCCCATCCCACAAGGGTGGGGGGAGTGAGCGAGCGGCTGTGTGGTGCTCAGTTGCTGACTGGGGCTAAACCACAACAATGCGTTATTCAGCAATGGTTGCAGGACATGTGGCACATCCCACGGCAGAGATTTATGTGGCTTTGAGACGTATTTGTTCTAGTTTGATCCTGGACCAGCAGTTTAACAATACAATGTCTTCACGTATGTTGGAGCATCCTGATAGCTGTTTTATATTACACAGCAACCAGTGGTCCGGAGCTTCTGATATGACAGAAACTTTGCTGGAAAGATGTAGCTAAAGCTCCTTTCATAATCCCTACATTAGTTACAGAAGGACTACTCCAAATCTTTGCTGAGCCACTGAGACAGCTCCTTGAAAAGCTATTTATATGCAAGTCTTATAGCCTGTCTGCAATGGTGAGAGGAATTCAGCTTGAATGCAAAGGGAAATAAATGTGGGACCATTCATCTCTAGCAAGAATTAAAGTAGTATGTACTTGTACATAATACTGCAGACCGAAAAGTAAAATAAAAATAAATCTCCTTTGCTTCAGTGTATTTTTAATTCCTTAAACTAAAAATGTTATTGTAATAGTAAAGCAGTGTTCTTTCTCAGAAGATGACCAAGAGTATTGATTCATTCTCCACCATTGCTATTATGATAAGGATTTAGGGTGAAAATTAATGCAGAACAGAAAACAAAACAAAACAAAAATCCAGGCAGAAGCCTATTTAACAAGTACCTATTCCTTTAGATAGTGATCTGTCGCTGCATTATCTTTTACATAGCAAAAAACCCCAACCAAGCAAACTAAAAAAACGCCAGTCCTTTGCAAATACATTTCAGCTCACTAATTTTGTTAAGAACAAACCTGGACAAAACTGCTAGCAGGTATTTTAAAGTTTGGACTTGGAGAGAACTCAGATGGCTAAGATTTCCAGAAAGATCTCTAGGATATCCTAATGCTCTACACACACAGAGTAAGGCTCTAAGCATGTTTAGAAACTCCTTGGTCTTGTGAAAAAGACTCTCTACTTGTGTCTCTTGAAAGGCTGATCTGTTAACCCTATTTTGACTACCACAATTAATCTAATATTTTTCAATGCGTCTACTAGTAAGGTAGCAAAAGGCAGCTCCAGTTTTTCTGTAATATTTTAGCAGTAAAAGCTGTTTTCCCCATAATGAGAGATTTACTGCTGATGCTCTTTACTTTTTTTCAGTGGCTCTTAAATCTTTTCATTGATTGCACATACTGCCTTGGTTCCTAACTTAGATGGTATGGTTTGCCTCGCTGTAGTTTAGTAACTGGGTTTTAGATGCTGCAGTGCCTGTTCCTTAATCCACGGTCCTTCATTTATTAGTGTAATACACTGCATTCAGAAATGTCTGAGGGAGTTAACAAATGCACAGTACTCATCTCTGGTAAAGGAGTGTTGTTTTCATTCCCTCTCCCTCCGCTGCCCTCTGGAAATTAAAATTCTTAGCAGAGAAAAAATCCTGACTCCATGTCCATTTTAATGTCTTAAGACTCCTAACCATAGTACTTTTTTATGCAATGAACCAAGACTTGTACCAAGATAAGGAAAGTTGTTTTGGATAAGCCAAACAAGCATGGAGAAGAGCAGAGGATGAGAACAGGTACAAGGAGGCACAGGAAACAAACAAATAAATGAAAAAAATACACTTCATATGAGTTGTAGGAAGTTGTATGAAAGCTGTCGGGACCATTCTTGACTCAGTGGCCTCTAGCAAAATCTCAGATCATCACTGGCTACACTCAGTATTCTGAGATTTTCAGTGGTTTGAGTCTGAAACTTCCCCAGAATAGAATAAACAAATATTAAGTTTGTTTTATGATGTATTGTTTTGTATGTTTCTATATTTTGCTTGCATTCCTCTTTAAAGGAATGATAAAGAATTGTTTTTTCATAAAGACTAAACTTTATTTTTTCCTTGAGCCGAAAGTCTAATGGAAGCGAACTAGGACTGTTGGGACACAAGTTGCAGTGGAGGAGTAATACACACTTCCACTGGGCATGCTATATTTACTCTATGTATACGTGGAGACCTTAGAAGCTTAGGCTTGACCTAGAAGACTACTTTGACTATGTCTGAATTGTGGGAGTGAAGAGTTCATTCAAGCTGCTTCAGAATACATGATAATGAAGATGATACTGCATGTACACCCTTCACCATCCCTCTTTCCTGCCTCATGTCCCAGTGAACCCAGGATAAATGAACAGAGAGCAAGATGGGATATGCACCAACAAGGACATTTAGGGACCACCATAGTCTCACCTTCCCCTGGGTGCTGAAGAGATATTTAATGGAGTACACCACCATTTCCATACAGACTCTGTGGCTGGGTTTTATTGCAGAAGACACAGACTTAGAACTCAGCAATGCCATTTTCTAGGCACCAAATAAAGGTCCTAACAACTTCTCCATTATGTAGCATGACTTAGAAAACTTAAGAGATACCCAGTAACACAACTAGGCACATTGAGATGATGGAAATTCTACCTCGTGAGGACACTTGAAATGTTGCTACAGATTGGTGTTGCTCCAAGATTGACAAACTAGAATATTTTCCTGATTATAGACTGCTGAGCATTTTACACTAAAAATGGCAGGTCTCTGCTTTATTTCCAGACACATGCAAGGTACAATGTGGTCATGTTATCTCTTCATTCAATAACTTATGCTTAAAAACTAATTGAAAACTTTAATCATGTTTCCCCTTGTTTTTCTCTTTCTCAGAGTAGGCAATCTAGTTTCTTTAACCTTTTCTCCCTAATCATTATTTTCCTTTAGCAAAGGAAGGGCCCAAGCCATCTCTGGAGAGCACCAGCAGACAGGTGGGCTTGTGGGGAAGCTAACCAGGGTCATTAAGGTCTATTAGTGCACTCAGGGCACTGACAGCCACTTGAAGGAAGCCACTGATGAGGTCACCTATAAAGAAGAGATAATAGACCATCAACTCGGTCCCCCATAGTGGTATCAGGAATAATAACTTTTATCTCTCTTGGCAACTTACATGGAATCTCAGTCTGAGAACATGATTTTCTCTTATATCAGAGGTTCTTCTCATTCTCCTGAATGTGAGCAGGTCATGCAATTCCCTTTCTTAGTTTATGGTAGCACATGGCCACTTGAGTAGGTGAGAAAGAAAAATGGGCAGAGCTGGGGAAACTGGGAAACTTTGGGGAAATAGTTTTGGAAAGAAGAAGTTAATCAGTTATCAGATTAACAAAATGGCAATTTGGGAGAAAGTAAGCAGTATGTTGGCACAAACTTTTAGTGAGATACTGCTGGGTCTTTATGTCCCTTCAGGAACTAGAAGGTAATTATGGCTCAGTTACAGTGTCTTGCAGAGCTATTGTCTTCTTGATAAAACATACATAAAATTTGTTATTCAGGATTTTCTCTGAAGTAATAATCTGTACTGTTGAGAATTATCTGGGGTCCATCAAGAAAAAAAATACTCCTCACTGGTTCCATTTCACAGTTGAAACAGTCAACAGCTTATTAAGCTCACTTATTTTGTCTGGAAATTGAAGAAAGACATTCTATGCACTGAGGACTGAAGTTTCTGCTGTTGGTGTAAAATAACTGTAATCCTCCTTGTTTGTGTCAGAGCCTTTCCCAGTTGCAACTCCCCCTTGACTCCAAAAAATTTTCTGTGATATACATGTCATTCAATTCAGGAAGAGCAAGGCACTCGGCATGCATAACACAGCCAGTTATTATATTCTGCCTAGTAAAAACTAAACAAGTTCATGTCCTCCAAATGCAATCAGAATGTTGGCAATAGCTTGTTTTACACACACACACACAAATAAGATAGCAGAGAGAGATGTACTTTTGTTAAATCAGATTACACTTGGCACTTGCATTAATGTGAGTAAAGTTACATCTTTTAAGATAAATTTGCATTTCAATAAACATGAGAATATTGCCTTCAGTATTTCTGTCTTCCTTATGTATAAATACATTTATTAGTCTAAAGTGACAATTTAGTAGTAGTTTGGTGTTTGTTTGGGTTTTTTTTTGTTTGTTTGTTTGTTTTTTCTCTTTAAACAGTTATGGATTAATAGTTAACAGTTGTAAAGTGGTAAAAGTTGTGATGTCCAAGACCAGGCTAGAGAAGATGCAACAGTAAATTTCTCTGAAAAGAAGAGAAATGAATCCTGAGAAATTTTCTAGTAGTATGATTAAAGGATTGATTCCGAGACTGATCTTTTTTAACACTGGCATGAAAAGCAAGAATCAGCTAATGAATTTTATGGGTGGCACAAAATTGGGAGGTACAATGTCAGAAAGCATCATGAAGGGTAGTTCTGGTAGGAATAGATCAGACTGCCATTGTATGAAACCCTCTTTGAACTGAAGTTCTGTGTATGGTTTTGGAGATCCCTATTCAAGGAAGATAAACTCAGACTGGTGCAGAGAATCAGGAGTAGTATGGATAACCTGCTTTACTTCAGGATACTTTAAAGCTTGTCTATCTTGTTCTACTTAAAAAAAAAAAAAAAAAAAAGAAAAAAAGAAGGAAGAAAATGATAAAGTTGAGACTGAATTGCTCTGCAAATACATTACAGAGTTAGTGCTACAGTAAAAGAAGAGTACTTAAAGCTACTAAATACTGATACAAGAAGTGAACACAATTTCACCATGAATACATTTTGATAGGATGTTGGAAGAAAAGTTGCTAAGCCCCAAAGAAGACAAAGAAAGTAGAAGAAACCTAGCAGGTTTCAAATTAGAATGTGATAAGGTAACAGAAATTGTTGCCCAATATGGTCACTGAGTATTCAAGATGAAAATTCTACATTTCTCTGCTCAAGACAGCACTACAAAGGGTATTTGTATATGGCAACAGTTAACATGGGTGGGGAATCACTATTAATAAATCTTGCATCTGCAAAAGGCTACCAAAATGCTGTGGGAATACAGTTACGCTGTTTTCAGTACTCTAAACTGGAGTTTATCATACATGTAAACCAGAAACAACAAAACAGTTCCCAGTCCTTTCCTTATTCCTTTCTCTTGTTTTTATCCTTCTGCTGCCTACAGCATTAGACCAATGTAGATGCTTGTAAAGCTACATGCTGAACCAGAGCAGGAAGTAGGTCTAGCTGAAAAATAAACAAACAAAACAAAATAAATTATTATGTTATACTCAAACTAAAACTTGGTTCTCTGTACATTCCAAAAGCAGTTGTCCTAGTATGTCCTAGAAGGACAAAGGCAAAAACAGAAAATGGAAAAAACAGAAAGAGCTTTTGTATAATAATATTTTAATCCGAAGAATTATGAATTTTGATGTGGAATTAAAAAAAAAAAAATATTTTCAACAAGTGCAATTTAGTAAGGTTATACACAAGAAAGAAAACAATTTGAAAGTTAATAATTACAATTTTATTAATAATTCTTTTCCTTTCCTTTCCTTTCCTTTCCTTTCCTTTCCTTTCCTTTCCTTTCCTTTCCTTTCCTTTCCTTTCCTTTCCTTTCCTTTCTTTTCTCTTTCTCTTTTAAATTTTGGAAAGCCCTAGAACAGTTTGATTTGGCAAACAGAATGAGCATGGGTCTAAGCAGAGCCTTCAGGTCAGCTTTCCCTGTACAGCACAAACCTTTTGGTTACATGACAGGACAATGTCACTATTTCCATGCATTTGTCTTTTCCACAGTACAGTTGAAATTGTACCCATTTCACCTGGGGCTTAAAGGGTTGAAAAGTGCCATTCATTTTTAGAAATCAATTAAGGAAAGCATGCAACCTTTGTTTTTACATCCAAATGTCTCCATTAACCACAAAAGACTAATTAATGCTTCATTTTCATATGTTAACCAACAAGAAATACTGAGTGAAAAATTATTAAGTTACTTCTATTCTGAATACTCTTTCATACTTAAATACTCTCCCCAACTGTGCATGATGCTGAAGACATAACATAAAGTAGGACATGTCAAATAAACTTCTAAGTCAGGAGAATACAGGAGCTGAGATATACAAAATGCTGACACTTTCAAATGAATAAATATTTTAGTCTATCTAGTTAAAACTTGGATTTACATCAACTGAAATATATGTGAAGAGAATATATGAAACATAACCACTAAATAAGAGGAATTCAAAAAGCAATTTTTTTAAAAAACTCAGTTAGAGTTTTAGTTGATTTGTGTCACTGAACATTACATATTCCATACATTTTAAATGAAAAACCTCATCTGCTTTAATTGCTATGCAAAAAGAAGAGCTGAAGAATTTATTAGATGATGACTCTTTACCTTGGGACCCTATGAATAAATAATCACATAAAGTGAGTGAACATAGACTATTAAGAAAAAGGGACTGAGGAAAGTTGCATATAGCAATCTGACTTATACTGGGAGAGCAGAAACAGTAACATACACGAGAGGTGTATTGCCTATACAAAAGAGGGATTTGACCTTTTAACCACTAAAAATATTTAAGTTTAGATGGTAATTTAGCAGGAATGAAGGGAAGAAATATTCAGAAAAGAAATTCCTGTCCTAAAAGTGTATAGGTCTGATCTAATTTCTTTTGTTCTTTGACTTTCTAGGTGAGAAATGATCAATAATGTCAGTCATGGTCTCAATTCTCATGCTTGTGAAAAACAAACAACCCACCCAATCATCATAAAAATTCTTTTCCAGTGTGACTGAGTGAAAGAATGAATCCTTTCTAAGAGATGTAAGCTTTACTGTTTTATGTAGTACAGAATGTGCTTTCATAGTCAAGCGATCAGAATAGTGTATGCCTTCCATACAATGTAATTCCGAGTAAATGGAATAATCATGAATTTATCTTTGAATGATATTTTCAATATTATATTATTTTTCAAATAGCTCAGATACTGAATCGTTTACTCTTATGCAAGTTAATATCCAGGAACTTCAGTTAGAAGTTCCAAAATGAAAGAAAGAGCTAGAATTGAAAAATGAAGAAAGAAACACATTAGTAATTAAGAAGCATTGGAAAACTATTTTTTATCCTGTATAAAAAAGGCAAGTCTAAACCACTGCAGATTATAAAATCTAAACAAAATCTATCAGAATTTTTCACAGGCAAAACCTTGACATGTTGTTTTCCACTGACAGAACTTCACATTTCTCAGTCTTTAGGAGATTTTTTCAGTTACTAATAAAGTAATAAACAGCTGTTGTTTCTTCTTTGAGTTACTTCATTTATTAGATTACTAAATTTATTTTTAAATCTTGATACTACTGTTACATTAAGGAGTAAAATGTAGCATTTTATCTCTAATTAAATCTTTGCTTTCTTTCAGGAGCTCATAAAGATATTTAAGATATATTATGATCCAAAGCAGTAGCTCATCCTCAAAAGAACACTGTGTGGAGCCATCATAACCTTGGCTAACAACAAAATTGATCTTTTCCAGAAGGTGGATATTCACTTGTTCCTTTAGTCCCACCTAATGGCTTGTCATTCATCTGCATCAGCTACAGATTAAGTTATTGATTAGTTCCTCCAAATTAGGAAATAGTATATGTTGCAACTGAATCTGTCTATGTATCTATCTATGCCTCTATCTATACGTCTCTCTATTTATCAAGTAGAGAATTTGAAAGCACTGTGATGGGACAGTTTAGAATACTGACAAATCAGGCAAATCTTAAACTGTGGAATTAAACTTCACTAAATTTGCTCATTGACAACACACTTATTCATAGTCATAGTTTTTACACAGGATTCATCACCATCACTACATGTACAAAAATGCTGATCTAAATCACAACATCAGCTGTGAGTAGGAGCTATCACAGAGCTGATGCCATGCAGTTATTGCCATGGTTCCGGTCTTTGATGGTTCTCTCTTGTGGAAGTCAGGTAGTCCAGGCTTGAGAGCTCTTCAGCGAGACAAGTTAGAATTTAAATAGTCTTATCTTGCTGCTACTCTCCAATTTTCCTCTTTTATGCCAGGTTTTTTTATACCTTTGTCCCCCTCCACAAAAACCATGGATTGCCTCTGCTCCTGATACTGCGTGTTTTGTTTTGTCTTGTCAGTCATACTTGTGTGTTTTCTAGAAAGGTCCCATTGAATGATGTTTGTGTGGCAAGATTTTGGCAGGGGGAGGGGGCTACAAGGGTGGCTTCTGTGAGAAGCTGCAAGAAGCTTGCCCCATCTCCAATAGAGCCAATGCCAGCCGTTTCCAAGACAGACCCGCCTCTGGCCAAGGCTGAGCTCATCAGCGACGGTGGTAGTGCCTCTGGGATTACATATTTAAGAAGGGGGAGAAAAAACTGCTGCACAACAGCAGTCAGAAGACAGAAGTGAGAATATGTGAGAGAAACACCTCTGCAGACACCCAGGTCAATGAAGAAGGACGGGGAGGATGTGCTGCAGGCACTGGAGCAGAGATTCCCCTGCAGCCTGTAGTGAAGACTGTGGTGAGGCAGGCAGTCCCCCTGCAGCCCATGGAGGTTAACAGTGGAGCATATATATCCACCTGCAGCCCATGGATGACCCCATGCTGGAGCAGTTGGATGCACCTGAAGGAGACTGTGATGCCACGGAGAGCTTGTGCTGGAGCAGGTTTGTTGTCAGGACCTGTGAACCTGTGGGGAACCCATGCCTGAGCAGTGTGTTCCTGAAGGACTTCACCCCATGGAAAGGACCCACACTGGACCAGTTCTTGAAGAACTGCAGCCCACGGGAAGTACCCACACTGGAGAAGTTACTGGAGGACTGTCTCCCATGGGAGTGATCCCATACTGGAGCACAAGAACAGTGTGAGGAGTCCTCCCTGTGAGGAGGAAGGAGCAGCAGAGATAATGTGTGATGAACTAACTACAGTCCCCACTCCCCATCCTTTTGCATTGCTGGGGGAGTAGGTAGAGAAATGGGGAGTGAAGTTGATCCAGGAAGAAGGGAGAGGTAGGGGGAAGGTGTTTTGTGATTTGGTTTTATTTCTCATTATCCTACTCTGATTTGATTGGTAATAAATTTAATTAATTTCCCAAAGTTGAGTCTGTTTTGCCTGTCCCCTTCCCTTCCTTCTGTCCAGTTGAGGAGGGGGAGTGATAGAGCACCTCAGTGGCACCTGGCATCCAGCCAAGGTCAACCCACCACACCTATCTATTTGCAGTCTCTCATAGACCCATTGCTAACATGCTTATGTAAAATTGTGTCTGGCAGTGCTATCAATGTTACAAAGTATTTATATACTATTCCTAGTTACACAATTTTAGTACACTTATATTCAGGATCAAGACAGTTATCTTCTGAATAGTACATTTATTACTTATGTGTCAAAGGCCTCTGCACTGGCTACAGTAATGTTGTAAAAAAAAGAAAAAAAAAAACCAGGACGTAAAACCCAGCTGAAATGAAAAAAGTAATGGAAGTGTTTTAAGGCTATTTTACATTTCTAGTTTATCCTTAAATTCATCAAACATCTTTTAGTGATATTAAGTGTAGGAATAAATATGAAAGTACTAGATACTATAAAGCCATATCATGCCTGGGTCACACAAACATGAGTATGTACCTCAGGGAACTGGATTACTTCCATGTTTTAAACAAAACATAGACAGGAAATAAAGCAACAGAATTTAACCTAAGTCTTTTTATTTAAAGTTAGGCAAAATATGTTAAAATTAATATAAATATTGAATTTTAAAATGAATGAGTTATACTAATATTAGGTTATTAGTCAAACACAGAAATTGAGCAACTATGGTAATTAGGATTAGAATGACGTTTGTGCTACAGAGTGCCGAGTAAAAATCATACTTTAGGTACACATGATTATACCATTACATGTCATTACTTGTTCAGCATTAAAATATTAATAAATGCCATAATGGTTTGTAGTCAGGATAGTTCAATATTATCTTCAAACACAATGTGAATCAAGAAAAAACTAACATTTTTTTTCCCAAATGATTGGCCTAGAAAAAACAAACTGAGGCCCTTTTCTGAACTCTCTGGTGTATAAATAAGATGTTAAATCTTCATATACTTGTAAAAAATATCATACTGTAATAGAAAGTATCTATATCACCAAATACAAGAACAGAAAATTAACAAGGATGGGTAAAGAAGAGCCCTGGTATGGAGAAAGGAAGAAGAGGGAAGAAGAAAAAGGCAGGGGAAATATCAGCACCAGTAGCAGACTATGACTGACTAAACCTTAAGGTATGGAATGGCACACACTGAATAAACCCCAACCTTGGAAGAAGGCTCCGTGGCCGTGAGCAAGGGTGATATGCCCAGAAGCTCAGACAGAACCTGACTTTATCTCAACACAAAGGGGACCAAAGGGTGGCTTTTTTTTTTTTTTTTTAGATAAACAGCTATTAACTTTTGAGTTGATGAACTGGTGGTGTAAATGTTTCCCTGAGTCAGCCAGACCAGCTGGGGGGAATGAATATATGGTTCAGCCCAACATAGAGTATAAAAACTAGATGACTAGCAAAAGAATTCCAAAGACACCAATGATCTTGAGCTGGCTTCAACCCACATATTCCTTCCTGAAGATTAGGGATGCCCAGTGTCGTGACAGTGAGCATATTACAGAGACCAGTAAAAAGAGAATCACATTGGTGTTATGATTGAACTGTGTATTGCACTTGCTGTATTTTGCTAAGTGTCACTTACGGTTATTTGTATTGTGTTTTCAGTATATTTTCTATCACTGGGCTAAATAAATCATTTGTAACTTCGATTATCTTCAAATAAACACATTTTATATTAAACATTATAACCTCCATGTTTGGAATATCTCAGAGAACCGGGTCAGAGAATATTGGACTCTGGCACAGACTCTGAATAAGCTCGTCATGTCTTACCCAGTGTCCTTAGAACAAGACCCAATTCAGGGTAAGACTCTTCTCTGAGTTCATTTTGCAGCAGAACAGAAAACAGGTAGAGGGAGACAGGATATCAAATTGACACCTTGTCCTAAAAAGGTCTCAATACAGCTCTGAATCAGAGTATGGTCAGACAGCAATGCTTAACATGTTTTAAAATGCTCCTACTCCTTAACTTGGATTAGTACTGAAAAGATAATATAGAAAGTAATTTCAGAGAGTGTTTTGTGTCCTAAGGTAACTGTAAACATGATGTGACAGTATTAAAAAGTATTTTAAAGTGTTAAAACAACAAAAAGTTATTCTAGAGAAAGAATAAATAATTTTGTAAAGCTATGAAAAGCTATTAGCTAACATCTATGTAACTTCATTCTTTTGAGAATGAAGGTCTCTTTTAAATGTTCTTTGAAGTACAACCAGAAATACCCTCTGAATCACACAAAGAAAGAAAACCTGGGAAAAACTATTGTAAAAGCAAGGAAAACTAAAGTTTTATCAACACGCCTCTTCCCCCGAACAAGTAAGTATATAATATATTCTGGACAGGTGATTTGCTTGAATTAAATTATAAATACAGGAAACTGCATCTTGATTACAGTTTGTGAATTTCTATTTATAATTGATTATGTTGAAAAAATGTGTTAGCTTTTTGTTTTTGTTTGTTTGTTTGTTTGTTTTGTTGTTTGTTTTTTTTTTTTTCAAATTTCCTGCAAGTTAAAAAAATGCGCCTTTATAGGACCTTAAAACTGATGAAGGTAAAACATTGCATTGTTGTAATGATTATACTATAGGAAGAGCCAAGTATGCAGTATAAATCACATGGACATTTTTCTAAACTTAATTAAACAATTCTCTTCTGTCAGCCTGAACTGAGTCATTTCAAGAATGAAAAAAACACATTTTTAAAATAATCATCAAATGACAAACTTTGAATTACCCATCTCCCAAAGCAGAACAACATTCAAACTTGGTTTAATACACAGAGCTGCAAATATAAACAATTTTCTTTCAAGACAACAATTTAACAGCTTTTCAGTTAGAAAGTATGCAACAGAAACCATCTTTTTTCAGCCATACCCAGAGAACTAGGAACATTTCATCACACTGCCTTGTTATATTACAATAATTGACTGGCTTACAGCCTCTCTTATTAATTCAGAAGTTGCCAACTTTCAGAATTTCTTCATTAGGCTTTGTCTTATTTATGTATAACTCAGGCATAACTCTTGGAAATAGTTTTTCTTCCTTTCCTATTATGTACATCCTTTAAGTCTTCATTTTGCTTAGTTTCTACTATTTTTTTCTTTTTTCTTTTCTTTCTTTTTTTTAGGATTTAAGAATGATTACTTGTTCACCAATGAAAAAATGTTTTAAAATTTCAGTTGTAACTGTCTTTTGACTGATTATTGCTTCCTTTGTTCATGATCTTTTAATTCCCTCTGTGGTGCCATAGATGGTGTATTCTGAAAAAAAGTGACAAAAGCAAGCTTTTAGACATTCATTAAATAATACAAAGATGTTTGCAACTAGACATTGTGTGCTTCGCTCTTTAAGAAGGGAGTGATGTTATTCCTATAGCAGTACACAAGGATAGGATAAGTCATTATATTCACTGGATAAGGGAAACTAAAGTACCTGAAATAACACTTAATACCTATCCTTCCATCTGTGGGTTAGGCAGACAATGAGAGACCTTTTGTCACAAAAACTTCTATACATTGGTTTCACATTCAACATTACATTTTGAACTGTAGACAGAAGCTTTTGCACTTCTTTCATGCATGCATGTATCACATAGCTCATGCAGTCCTCCTAAACATACTCGGTTTCCTATTCTGGTGTGAAACATAGTGTCTCAAGATATAACAATGATGTGACATGGTGTGTTGAATTTCCATGGCAAGGTTTTGGTAGTGGTGACCTCTGTGAGGAGAGGCTGGGGTTGCCCCATGCTGGGCACAGCCAGTTCCAGCCAGCTCCAAAGGACACACCACAGGGCATGGCTGAGCCCCTCAGCCAAGGTGGTAGAGCCTCTGTGAAAATGAATTTAAGAAAGGGCAAAATGCTGCACAAGCAGTAAGGAGTGAGGGAAAAAAGTGTGAGAAACAGCCCTGCAGACACCAAGGTCAGAGAAATAGGAGAGAGAGGATGTGATCCAGGCAGCAGCAGAGATTCCCCTGCAGCCTGTGGGAGAGACCATGGTGGAAGAAGTATTTCCCTGCAATCTCTGGACAAGACCACACTAGAGCCAGTGGATATTCCCTGAAGAAAGCTGCAGCTCATGGAAAGCCCATGCTGGAACAATTTCTCCTGGCAGGAACTAGGGCCCATGGTGAGAAGGCCACTGTCGAGCATGTTTATCCTGAATGACTGCAGCCTGTGAGAAGGACCCACACTGGAATAAGGGAAAAGTGTGAAGAAGGAGGAGCAGCAGAGAGGAGCTGTTATGGACTGACCACAACCCTCATTCCCCATTCCCCTGCACTGCTCAGGGATCGGGAGAGGAGGTAGAGAGCTTGGGAATGAAGGAATGAAGTTGAGCCTGGAAAGAAGAGGGGGTGAGGGAAAGGAGTTTTAGTTTTTGCCGTTGTTTCTCACCATCCAACTTTATTTTAACTGGCTGTAAATTAAACTAATTTTCCCCAAGTCAAGTCTGTTTTGCCCATGACTGTAATTGGTAAGTGATCTCCCTGTCTTTAACTCAGTCCATGAGCTTTTTTATCCTATTTTCTCCCCTGCCCTGTTGAGAAGCTGGACGGGGGTCTGGCAGCTGGCCCAGGTCAACCCACCTCATTTCATAAATATGCAAGTAAATAAACATCATGAGTAAATCTATGCTGCTAAAAAAAAGAGAGCCAGGAAACAAGCTAAGAGTTTGGACTCTTCATTCACCACCCAGCCCAACACTTAGTCTGCTCCCAGTGTGTTTATGTCTTCCCAAGACAATATTTTCTTTTCATTCTAGAGGCAGTTATCTCAAAGGACCACTCATAAAGGGCAGTAAAACCATGAGACTGCCTGTCGTGGTTAAACCCTAGCCAGCAATTAAGCACCACACAGCCACTTGCTCATTCCCTGCCCCAGTGGGTTGGGGGAGAGAATCAGAAGAGCAAAAGTGAGAAAACTCATGGGTTCAGATAAGAACAGTTTAATAACTGAAATAAAATAAATGAAGAAGAAGAAGAAGAAGAAGAAGTAATATAATAATAATAATAATATACAAAGCAAGTGATGCATGATACACTTGCTCACCATCCACTGACCAATGCCCAGCCCATCCCCAAACAGCAATCACTACCCCCTGGCCAACTCCCCTCAGCTTTTATACTGAGCATGATGTCATATGGTATGGGATATCGCTTTGGTCAGTTTGGTTCAGCTGTCCTGGCTGTTCCTCCTCCCAGCCTCTTGTGCACCCAGCAGAGCATGGGAAGCTGAAAAGTCTTTAACTAGTGTAAACACTGCTTAGCAACAACTAAAACATCAGTGTGTTATCAACATTATTCTTATCCTAAATCCAAAACACAGCATTATACCAGCTACTAGGAAGAAAATTAACTCTGTCCCAGCTGAAACCAGGACACTGCCCAAAGTTTTGTTCCCTCTGCCCCCCTCGCTACAACACCAGATTGAATCTCTGCCTCCCAAAATCAGGTGAAAACATACACTTTGGTGGTGTGCAGCACAGCCCTCTCATTGTATCACATTTATTGTGAACAAAAAGGTATGTAACAGGCTTGCAGAGGCACGGCAGGGGACCCAAATGCTACAAATCATGGGTTTACTGTTTTCATCTTGACATGACTAGTACTAAGCAGCCCTGGTGCAAGCCATCCCACAATATTTGGTTTCACAATGAGGGATTGATCCTGGTCATCTGTTATTAAGGGGTATAGCTGAACTAACTGCACTTATTGCAAAACTTCTTTCCCATCTGCTGTGGTGTCTGAATTTGGTCACTGTCAGACTTAACATATCAAAATATTTAAGAGTTATTTTTCATTATGAATATCCTTATTGCTTCACTGTCTCTTTGTATTCATCTGCTATAACTTGACTTTTTTTCAGTAGTAATCTGTTTGTGGTATGTTAAGAACTATACAAAACTAAGATTGTTGTATGGTTCTTAACAGGAACTGAACCCAAACGAAAAACAAAGGTAATATTTTATTTTATTTAAATGGATCTGAGACAGATGTTCTTGAACAGAACCAAATCAGAACAAATGATGAAGAGAAATACATATAGATATTATAAATAAAATACTGCTCTGGTTCCTGGTTCCCACATGTAAACAATAACATGATTGGTTTTGATTTTATTGTTTTTTTTTAGTTTACGCTAAAAACCTTGCCACTGAAACCCCAGACAATGCTTTACACGCCTCAATTTTAGATTCATGATATTTTGTTTTTATGTGAAACTGAAGAGCTGTATATTCTTCAACTGTATATATATATTGAACAAAGAAGCCTTGTTTATTTTTTTGTTTCAGTTCAGGTATTTCTTTGGATTTTTCATTTCTGACATTATTCTTTCCCACTAAATATTTTAAGATCATCTTTTGCAGCATGTCTTTCATTAATTTGCATGGCTAATTCATATGAAGACCCAAATCTTACCTTCTGAACCACTGCATGCAAGACAACACACCTGAATTTCCCATTATGCTTTCACATAGCTACAAAAAATGAAGTGGACACTAAAAAGCAGTGTACAACCACTACTAAATAAATGTAATTGTACTGCTTTACACACGATTCTTTCCAGTCCGACAGTATCACAGTGCAGTAAAATCTGCAAGACCGGCTATTTGTTACCAAAGTCAGAGCTGAGAGCACAAGTGATCAAAGAAATAAGAAAACACATTGCAGGAATAGCATTTTTGCTGTAGAAGAAAGCAATCTAGACAAATGAAGATTTAAATGTGTCAAGAATAGTACTGACATACCGAACTTTTACAATGTACTTGGGAAATTAAATTTCTAAACTCAGGTTATAAGCCCAAATACTCTAGATATTGATTGGGGAGAACTAGGTTTTTTAAGGATTAATTATGATAACCATTGCAAATAATTCAGTGCCTTAGACAGCCAACAGGAAATGCCAAATAACGGAAGTTCATATACAACTCTACTATTCTCCACTGTACAGGTACTGAAGTAGGATTAGTATTCACAGACTGAAACAGCATTTGAAGGTGGATGCCTGCAGTTTTCCTTTGGTTATGGAGGATCACCTCACTTCAGAACCCAATGCCAAAAAATTCAAATAGTGCAAATTCACCCTGACAAGGCAATCTCTGTTTTCTCTGGGGTTTGGTCCACAGATCCCTTTTCTCAATATACCACTGCAGTGATTACAGTGTACCACTCACCCCTTCTGGTGAAGCTACACTAATGTGGGTAAAGAATGAAGTTCATTGGTGACAGTGAAAGAACAAAGCATGACTTTTTGGTCCCCATTTTAAGGCTTGATTTTGGACTTTGCATCTAAGACTCACATGATGAGGTACAAAAACAAGTTTTGTAAATAGTAACTTGATCTCTGGTCTCGAGTAACTCCTTAATAGATGACAAAGTCACATGACAGTTTTCCTCCTCTGCACTGCTTAGAGATAAAATATGAAGTTTTTAATGTCCTCAGAGATACACTTAGAGACCAGATCTTCGTCTTCCTTTGCGAATAGCATCTTAGTACCGAACTCAGTGCTTTCTGTATGTAGGTAAAATGTCATCTAATTTGTTCATGTCTTTCAGTAAGTTCAGATGAAGTTGACACCTGCTATACTCTGTAAGTCTTCAGTGATTTGGTGATGAAGTATTCTCTGAGATTACTACGTAGAAAAAACAAATATCTTGTTGTATATTCTACCCCATATTTAAATAGTTCTCTGTATGATTTGCATTGTTATTTTCAGCCATTTATTTTTAAAGAAAGAATGGGCAAATGGATTTATAACTGAAAAAAATGTAGCTTTAAGAAGACTTATTCAGGGAGAAAACAGTCTTTTTTTTTTTCTTTACTAAGTGAACAGCTAGAAAATGTAGCACATCAGATTAGCAGCTGATGATTATCATTATACTAAAATGTTATGTTGATACTAACAAAACATATTAATTCAGATTTTCAAAATGGAACACAATAGTAAGACAACTTGTACTTTTTAATGCAATCTGACTTTAAAAAAGAAGTTCAGAAAACTCATCAAAGTTATCCTAGAAGTGATGTAAACTATGATATACCAACATGGAATGATACAAAATAAGTCACTCTGATTATAGTTTATGCAATACCTTCATCCCCAAATTTCTTTTACAAGCCTTAATCCACATAATATTGTCTATTTCAGGAAACAAAAGGATAATCGGATGTGGTGGAAAGGTTGATTTTTTTTTTTCCCCACAAAGAAGACATTTCCTAAACAGAGTGAATTTTATCTGATCTCTCACGAAATTATGTTCTGGATGTGTTATTCTGTATCCAGAAATATTAAATTGATATTCATGCTTTCTCATGTATGCTGTTGTTCCCTAAGAAAATAAAATTGAACAGTATGAAAGAATCTGAACATTCACATAAGTCAAAAAATCTTCTTGGAAAAAAAATAAAATTAGTTGGGAGAAAGTGGGAGAAAGGGAGAGATTCCTTAGATCACCTGGAACTTCATTACTGACATTAACCTCTGTGTTTTTTGAATCACAATATTGAGATGGGCAGCAATAGAGACTCAAAGATCAAAGACAATTAAAGATTCAGTATGAGAGATAAAAAAAAATTGTGACTGCCTCTCCTTTTTCCTGAAGAAAAACACTTGAATCCTCATGTTATATTTCAATGCAATTAGTAACCAACATCATGCTAAGAGATGAAAGAAACTCAAAATCTCAATTTCTTTTATAGACACATACAAGCCTATACATCTGGTGCAGTTAACAGCTTTACTTTTTAGTTTCTTTTATAGACACATACAAGCCTATACATCTGGTGCAGTTAACAGCTTTACTTTTTATATTCTTCTAAAGTTGATTATAAAAAAAATCTAAGAGAAAGTTAAAAATGTAATAAATCAGAAAAAGAATTATGCAGATGTAGAGTGAGATACTTAGTGGAGGGGGTGAAGACCCTGGAGAAACATAACACTGAAAATAGTAACTAAAAATCCAACCTACAGATGAGATGTAAGCGTCTTTTCAACTTAAAAGGTCTTTCTCATTTTATTTTCTCCCCTCTGTCCTATGGAGGAAGCATAATGAGAGGGCAGCTGAGCGGGCAGCTGGCAGCTGGCCAAGGTCAACCCACCATGAGTATTTTGGAAAATAATTGTTAACATGATGAAATGCATCTGAATGTAGATGGCTATAATGTTCATATATATATATATACTTAAGCTAATCAACTTAGGTTTCCTTTATGTTCATGTCTAGGCTCAGTTCAGCTTGTCTGGAACTAGGTGTTTGTTTGTTAGGAAAACTTGCATTCTAAATGTTTTAGTTTATTTCCATAGGCTGTTCATGATTCAATATTGCTTTTCAAAATTAGATGAGATTAAATCTGCCTCATATAACTGCTGGAACAGAGAGCAGTGTCTGCTTCCAGATTCCAGTGTTTGATTGCACAGCTTTTCTCCTCTTGTTTCTCCTCACTGTGATCTATTTCTGAGAAATCAGAAATTAGCAGGGGTGTCAATCCTTGCTAGAAAAATCTTCATGTTGAGACTTATGACAGATTTCAGTAAATATTCAATCTAAGATTTTAAGTAGAGCTAAATTAGAAAACACAGACATTCTTAAAAAAAAAAAAATCAGCTATCTCAGAAAAAAAATCAAACTCTCAAACCCCAAGTTAGTAGCAAACATATTTAATGGGAAAAAAATCCCTTAGTGTTTTTCAAGTAAATTAAATACTTAATGAAGAGAAAAACATCAGTCTTAAACAAATGTGTAGCTGGAAAATCTCTTTTAGCTCAATGAATATGATTCAGACTTTCCCATATAATTTAATTTCTTGATGAGTTCTAATGGCAGAAAGTGCAAATAAATACATGAAGAAAGCTAGGTAAAAAGAGTGGAAGCTATATATACTAGATCTAACCAACAAGTTTTTTTTCTTATAATTGCATGGTTTGAGATGACTAGTGTTGTTTATTTACCATCAAATTCCTTAGTTTGCATATTATTGACAGAGTGTAAGGCTTCAAAAACTGCTGTGATATTGACAATCTTGTGTTGCTTTTTATTTTGTTAAGCCAGAGCATATTGTTTGGTAATCTTAGAACAGCATACTTGGTGACATGTTGAATCAAGGATTTACAGTGAGAACAGCTTTGTTGCACACACACAAATCTGCACAGTAGAAAGTGTTTTAAAAATACTATTTTTGTTATATTTGGTTTATATTTTAGATATTTTTTAGTCTGTTAAATTGACTTATAATACTGTTTGACAAACAAAGGTAAGTACCACAACAAGAAAGAAAAAGTACTTTACTTCATAAACTACAATTTGCATCTGTGCAATATGAGCTCCACCATCTAATCTTTCCATGCTGTAAGCAAAGCAATTTTCTCTTAAAATAACATTAAGTTGCTTTTTGTTTGCTGTTACAATGTGAGCGCACACCATTAAACTACAGAGGTGCATATTAACAATATTAACAAATAGGACACAAAAGTTCTGATCTCACATTTCACATACAACCCAAACTCCCACTGAGGTTTATAATAGTACATAATAATAGAGCAAGGGTTTTTTTTTTTAGTACAGTACTCTTTTTAAAATCATGACTAACTATGATATGCAATGAGAAATTACTCCTTTTAAAGAATAGAAAAAGAGAATGTTCCTGGAAAACTGAAATCTGGAAATTAGAGTAAACTTCAGCTACAGAGATAAACTATTGACTTTCTGTGTTACTTTGCTGGGCAGCTGATACATTAAAGATGCTTTTTCATTTCCAATAGTGCAACAAAGGTTACCATTGAAGAGGAGGGAAAACTTATGGTGAGAGATAGTCAAGCCAATTTATGGCAAAGGTAAAGGAAAAAAATGAGGTAAATAAAAGTTTCTCAGGCAGCTGTTGACCATATAACTGCTAAATTATTTAGATTGGAAGGGACCCATAAGGGTCAACTATTTCCAAGGCCATGCAAAAAACAGGTCCAGTTAGTGCAGGTTGCTCAGGACTGCATCCTGTCAGTTTTTAATATT
Source organism: Morus bassanus (assembly GCA_031468815.1). Classification (NCBI taxonomy): domain Eukaryota; kingdom Metazoa; phylum Chordata; class Aves; order Suliformes; family Sulidae; genus Morus; species Morus bassanus. Next base: position 51,022,292 of record CM062568.1, on the reverse strand, counting down.
TCCTACAGCAGAGACTAAACAATCTCTTTGGGCAGCTTGTGCCAGTGCTGAAGTATCCCCAGTGTGAATAAAGTTTTCCTAATATCTATCAGAATTTACCTTTTTGTATCAATACTATGTAGGTATATAAATATTTCATAGTTCTGTGAGCACACCTAGGCACAGTGTATAATCATTTAACCAAAATTAGTGAGAATGTCACCATCAAGGGGAAAAAAGAAGCAAGAGTAGTTCTGTAGTACACAGTAACATTTAATTTCCAAATAAGGGAAGTACTTAAAAATGACAAAGCTCATTGAAAAGGATTAAGGGCCAAGGCAAATCATAGCATGAGGATATGAGTTTGTTTAAGAAAACTGTACTGGAGTCTCAGAACTAATATATACTATCTAAAAAGTCTTTTAAAATCACCATAAGAGCCAACACAGACAAGCAAGAAACTAAAGAAATCCTTGGGAAAAAAGTCCTCGCATACTAGATGCAAAATCAGTAGAAACAATTAGTAAAGGAGTAAAATCATTAGGTATGTGGAGAAACACGTAACAGGAAATATTAACAGCACTTTCAAAGATAGCTGTCTGAAGCATAAAAATCTTGAGTTCTTTGAAGTATTTCATAAGCATACAGATAACTGCCATCAAGTTCCTACAATATGCTTAGACTTACAGGAAAACTTTTTATGAAGCCTGAAGAAACTAATTTAATATGAGGCTGTAGGTAAATAAGGATTGTAACATTATTTGCAATAGGATGCCACCAGTGACTTCACCCGATAGGGTTCTGTACTGATGCTCGTACTGTGCCACATATATTCAAATTACTTTGAAAATGAAGTACATTGATGACAAAATTTAGCAATGATGTAAAATGGTTCAGGATAATAATAAAGAAATTAATGTAGCCAAAGATGAAGGCCTATTTTACCCATGAGAGATGAAGCAGACTAAGCAGATTTTAGCTATGTTCAGCTTGTTTTAAACCTAAACATTAGCACACTGACATTGCATAAACGAAGAAGCTTTTCTGTATCCTGTAGCTCAAAAAAGACTACTGCCATTGCTAGTGAGAGGCCACAGGCCTTGTACTAGCTGTGCCTTATGCTGACTGTGTAAGGCCCCAGCTGTGGCCTTTTGTTACCAATTTGTTATGGGAACTGGCTGTGTGATCTTGGTAGCAAGTAGCTCTTGTTACGACGTGCAGTTTATACATGATCATGAAAATATGAGCCGAGGCTGAAAGCAGAGGCCCTGGGAACCTAAACAACTCCATGCTGGTCAATTGTTTTTTCTCTCAGCTGAGCAGTGGTGTAGATTGCCCAAGAAGGTTGTGCTGTATCAATCCTTAGAGGTTTTCAAGACGTGCCTAGACACAGTTCTGGGCAACCTGGTGTGAACTCAGATCTGACCCTTCTTTGAGAAGGAGCTTGAACTAAAGACCTCCCGAGGTTTTGCACGCATACTCAAGAGCTGGACAAAAACTAGTTTTGTTTTAAGAAAATTGGAAGCAGCCAAGCAAGGGAGGGGAGAGGGGGGTTGGGGAGAGGGATGGGGAAAGCCACACAAGAGGACGAGGCACCTGCTGCAGCCTGGGAAAATTACACTCCTCCAGGCATCATGCACCATGTAGCCCCAGGGTGGAGGCCAAGAGCTGAACACTGCATAAAGACTCACCCTTCTTGTAAAAGGACCAAACCCTTAATTAGGGAATGGGGAGGTGGAAGCAGGGAGAAGACCTCATGGGGAGCACACATTGAGCTCAGTGAATAAGGACATCACAGACCACAATGAATAATGCTGACTATACAGCATCAGCTCTGTGATGTTGCATATTCACAGCTGGTGCAGCATACAATTGTTAAGGAAGGATTGCTTTCAGTATGCAGTGATAATGATTAACAATGTGAAATAACAAATTATTGTCAATGTGTGATATTAATTAATGTCAATCTAGTAAAGTGTTGTTTTAACAGTTTGAGACTGACCCGATTTTTCAGTCTTCTAAGCACTCCAATCAGAGCGCTCTCTAGTTTCCTGGTACACACACAGGCGTTCAGTTGCAAGAGCTGGCTGTGAATTGTTACAGGATGCCCTAAAATACTGACTGTTGTTTACTTTTCATAAAAACGTGTTGAAAAGCTAATACATGTAATCTTGAAATAATAAAATTTAATATGCAATTATTTCTAAAAAAATCTGTGAAGATTTTTAATGAAAGTCTAAACTAGATTTTTTTTTCTGTCTCCTTTTTAACTATTTTTTACTGTAAAAATGCATGAAAGATCTGCATCTCAAATACAGTATGCAGCACATGTTCTGTCACTTGAAAGAGGTTTATGAAATCACAGACTGAACAGAGGATAGGCATGGAATGTAATACATGAAATTAGGGACATGGAAATCTATCAAAGCAGGTGAAATTATCAGCACAAGCAACAGAAATGCATTATTTTACAACGAAATGCAGCTTTATGTGAGATTGTGGAGGTGAAAAGTGTAAAGAGGATCAGAAGTGATTGGTCAAGTTTATTAGAAGACAAGTATATCTCAAAATCCAAGAACACATATTCTACTCAGGAAAATCTGGGGCCTGAGCAAACAAGAAGCTACAAAGGTGTGTCTGAAAGATCCAGCTCTACACTTATCCTAATCAACCACTTCCTGATATCTTATGACTAAAAAGACAGAACATGTTCAGAATCTAGAAAATATCGGTTGTAACTGACAATTTCACTGTTGACACTCCATCATGTAAATGTCTTTAGAGGCTGGTGATAGTGAAGCTGATAATTACTTAAAGGGAATGTTAATTTGATCATTAAGGGTCATTCAACCCATACATATCTAGTTTATATAGATCTGTAATGCAGATCTCTGCAGCTGAGGTAAACTTCCTAAATTCCCTTTTTAGTTAAAGAAAAAAAAAAAAAGTACTTTTAAAGAAAGACTTATCAGACCTATTCTAATGTCCACATTGTATGCATATGCAAGTGTAAAATTGTATCAGTAACCAATGAAAAAGGCTGCATTGGCTGAAGTTCTGAGTAATGCATAAATTTAAATGATGAATGTCAATGCATTTCAATGCAGATATTCAAGTGTACAAATCCTCCCACTATAGGACCCAGGGACCATCAAATGAAACTAATAAGTGCCAAGTTTAAACAAACAACTAAAAAAGCCCACAAAAAAAAAAAAAAAAAAAATCAGCAAATAACAAATATGTGGGATTCCTATCTAAAAGACATTACCACTGAAATAAGTTCACGTGGGTTCAAGAGGGGACTGAAACATACTTGTAAGAGAGATTAATTGGAAGTTACTGAATAGATGAACCACATTGGGCTCAGGATGCCCCCCAGGAGGGAAATAGTAGGGAACTGGGAGACAATTGTGGAACTGAGGAGGGAAACAGTATCACATATTCTTGCCTTTTTTAAGTTTTCCTGGGTGTCTTCTTATGGCTGCTGTTGAAGATATAACACTAGGCCTTATGGCAGCTTGGTCTGGACCAGTTTTTGCTGTTCTTATATGTGGTCTTATGCAACCTAAATTCTAAAAATTTTTATTATGATCATTTTGGATCCAATTAGTTCCTGTGTCAGTTAGGAGTGGTCTGAGTGATTGTAGTTCCTCCTGTTATGTCTGTGTTAGTCTAATAAACAGAACATGGTCTTAATCACTGTGCCACAGTACTGTTAAATTGTAAAAAATCTGCTGGGTTTGGTTTTGACCAATGATATCTGACAACCTACAACCTCACAGAAAAGTCATAATCATAGTCAAAGAATAACACAGTCCAAGATTTGTCCCCACTAAACACCATGGACAATGCCACCATGCTTTGGAGAAGGTAAGAGAGATAGTATGTTTGGCTGAAAGCTATACTGTGCTACTTGTCCTAAGGAGTAGATGATGGAAAAATGTCTTTACTGCTCCAGATATTCAGCTGTAATTCCCTGACAGTCTACTGCATTTCAGGAGAGGAACACAAATCCTCTGTACTATATCCCTGCTAGAAGCCCTAGAGAAAGAGAATAGGGATTCAGCCTGGCTGTGCAAATTTTCTTCAGAAGTTTGCCTTTTCCCACAAAATGAAAGGGACTCAACTTAAGGTGGACGTGCCAAATCTCATACATTACAGGTAAGAAACGTTTACTCAACCTCCTCCTCTTCACAGTCTTATTCCACAGTGTCAGTTTCTCATTTCTTAGTGCAGCACTTCTGCATTTCTTCCTCTCTGTAAACAAAATGTGGCTTACTTTGTGATCTGTAGATAGCCTTGCTAGGACATTCAAAGGGTAAATATGCCACGACTGAAGTGGTATTGGAATTATTCCTACTGCTTTCGTGTTTCATCACTGAACTCCCATAGCAGTCCTATTGCTGTAGCACTGCAGATTTGGGGAAGAGAGTTAGTCTTTCTTGTGTTCCATCAGCTAATTCACACTCCTGAGAAAGGAGCTGGTGCTTGTGTTTCTAACCCTTGCAAAGGGTAAGTATCACAAAGGGGGCAGAATAGACCACAAAATATTTTCTGGGCCATTCTATATGTGAAAGTTATCAGATCTTTCAAATGTGTTTTGCCTTCAATGTGACAAAGATGGTCTTTGATAACCAAAGAATGTTTAGAGGGGGTGATGTAAACATTTTTTGATTTCCATGTTATCTGGTATGTATAAAATAAGGATGATGTTAGAAGATTTCTCTGTGGACAGCAGCATATATTTTGTTGAACCATGTCCTAGTCCATTTTTCTCTTCACTGACCATGTATTAGCTGACTGAGATATACTTTGTGTCCTAGAGATTTCTCAAGTGTTGCAACTACTGTGAAAAGCAGATATACAAAAGTACATATATGAAAACTTTCATTGAGTCATTCCCCCATCTGTGAGTTACACAGCCTGTTGTCCTAAACTGCTGACATATTTTCCTTTTAGGTTTAAACATAGAATTTGAGACAGATGTTAGGAATAGTTGATCTTGCCATTAGATTCAGTAGGCTGCCCTCAGCATTAGAGATAAGAACCGCAATGTCCATACACATCTGATTATTCTTCCATGTTTCATCCATCATCAATATGTCCTTATAGCCATGTGACAACATTCCAGCTTTAAGACTCTGTGTAAATGTACAATTGGCATTTTAATAACACACAAAGTTCTCTTTCCCAGTCAAATTGTTTCCTTGTTCCCAGAGGGTCATCTGAATTATCACAAAAATGCAAGTAATATTTTAATGCTGAAGTCAGCAAGCAAATGTTTTTTATAACTGTATCTCAGGCCAAAAATCTTGTGCCTCACACAGTAAATATATGCTTGCTAAATGGTGTACTGTCTTTAAAGTGGTTCATGCCAATAATGCAAATATTTTACCAAAATAAACTGAAAATGAACACAGGAAAATACACAGAAATACTTGTAGGTGATGTCATAGTTCATTTGACCTCATTTGCAAATATTCTACAGAGTAGGAATCAGATAAAGCTTTTTTTTTTTGACAGAACATTACAAGTTATTAATGAAAAATCTGATATTAGATATCATCTGTACCAGAAATTTCCTACTGATCCTGCTTGAACTTAAGTAATCTGTAGGTTTGCCTTAACATCAAAAAGTTAGAAAGACTCTTTTTAATATAACATATAGCTCTAGATGACTGCACCCAAGTACCCTATCTTGTATACATCAGGTTCTGAAGCAAATCTTTATTTAAAAGAATAGAAAGCATATAAATGTATCTGCATATAACAGGTGTTACACAGGTACAAAATAGTTCAGTGTAGCTCTTGGGAGCTTAAAAATTATTATAAGCCATGATCTAAATGTTTTTTCAGTAATTATCTTTCATGTAATTAACAAGGCAAAACAAGATTTTATGCTTGGACAGTAGCAACAACCAATTGAACAAACATTTGGTCCTTTAGCCCAGAAATAAGAAAGGACCTGAAGAAAATGGCTAGCTCTTACTACATTTTTTTCTTCTCGAGACTGTTTGTACACATAAACTTTATAGCACTATAGAAATATTTTATTTTGCAAGTCGTTCAGCTAGTGACTTACATCTGTCCTCCCTCTTCATTCAATTCTCATATATATTTTCTTCCTGTCTCTAGAGAAAGTTGTCTTTAATGGAGCCAGCTGCATTTTGCCAGTATTAGTACTTCATTGTGTGTTTTGCATAACATTCAATGAACATAATGTTAACACAGTTCAGGTCATAATGTACAAAATCATGACTCTTTATTTGCCACTCATTCTGTATAAAAATTAATTCAGCTGTATAATAGTATAATGAAATTTGGAGGAATGAATTGTTTAATAGTTATTTCCTTTTAGAAATGTTTGCCCAAATTTAAATATTTTTTCTGTGAAAATGCTTTTATATCATCCAAGCTTATACGCTTCAAAATATTAAAACTGCTTTTTGCAAAAACTTTGAATAAGTGGTTTGTAATTTTTTAATCATGCTTCAAAAACTACATATTTTAAAAGGCAAAATGTGAAAAGTAAACAGCAGGGAGTTAAAAAGAGTAGTTAAAATCAGTAGTTAAGCTATTACATTGTTAGCAATTGTGTCAAGGGAAATAGTGAAGTCATTGTTTTTCAAATACATCTCTTTAAAAGTCAACCAACTTCTAAACCAACTAGAAGGGGACTTATGTATGATTTAACACTACATGTCCAAATTCAGCTAGCTGCACACAACAGTGGGCAATCAAAAGGGAATATGAACATCTTGAGCATAACACTGGGGAAAAAGGGGTGATGAGAAAGAAAACCATGAAACGAAAAAGACCCAGTTTTACTCCTACTAAAGACAAGAACAATATAAAATTTCCTATCTATTTTAATGGAAGTTAAATGTGGTTGAAGTGGAAAATTACAGCAATTCTTAATAACTAAAACTCTGCAAAATAAAATAATCTGATTCTGATCTTAATGGTAGTAAGTACAGGGGAAAGACATGCATTTAAAGGCCCTACAAGAGTTTAAGCCACTTAAATATGATTTCATTATCTACTGTAAGAAAAATGACAGATGCAACATCATAAGATTTTTTTTGTATCATTTTGGTTAAGTGAACCATCATATAACTTAAAAAACCTGAACCTGTTCTTGCTTCTGAAAACAAGTGTAAGTTATTTTTAAGCAAAAATAGAAGAAGCTGCAGTGGAAAGAAAAAAAATTTATCCCCTTCTGAAAATCAAAGTCAATCTCTGCTATTACCAAGGAATACAATGCCAGCAGAAACAAAATCTCTCTCTCTCTCCTGCTTATGCTCAAGGCTATACAACAGCCTATCAGTTTGACTTACACATATTCAGTGTCTCTCATGGCCTCCTAGTTTCTGACTGAACCACCTACTCATTTTAGTGAGTGTGTACATCAGTAGACTCATCTGTTTGTACTTCCATTGTGATGCTTGGTCAGGTCCTTAACTGTCTGCAGAGCTTAAGTGGGATCAGCCTGACTCTTCTTTCTCAGCTTTCTTACAGGTGTACACAAAACACCAGAGAGTCCATTCCCAGGCTGTCAATCTGGGCTTGAGAGGACAACCTAGGAGTTTGGCTCCTTGGAGGAGCATAAATAGGAGCCCTGAATTAATACAAAATGCAACCACATTGTAGTTTAACTTGACTACGTTTCTGGCACAAGTGTGTGAAGTACTTTCTAAACTGAATGTGAAAAAGAACATTTGAACATTTGTTTTGTTTAATTATTTATTATGACACAGCCAGAGACTTTCCCTGCATATGTCCACTAACATTTTCCTGCATTTTTTTTTTTTTACTAATAGAAAGATGATGTTCCTTTAGATGCAAAATTTCAAATAAATTGTTAAAAGTAGATTTCAGAATTAGTAGTAGTTAGAAAGTACAAAAGCTGTTAGCCTTGCTGTCCAAGGGCTGAGTAAGTATATTTGTCTGTATTTCTCCAGATTTTGCTTGGGTTGAACAGGCTAGTCTTAGAATTCAAACAACCAAAATTTTGATGAAGTTGTTCATACTGTAGTTCTTATTGTTGACTTTAAATATAAACTACAGCAAACAGAATAACTGTCTCCTTCTTTGAAGTTCATTCCTACAATTGTATTGAACAGGATAGATTTCTTGGCAAATTTTGTCTGCAGATAACATACTGCATGCAAAATGTATGTATACAATGAATACACTGTAAAACCAAAAGGCAATGTTAAGTGATGTCAGTATTGATTGAAACCTCTGGGATATTTTTAATTTTTTTTGTGACTCAGTACCCTGCAAGGCTTGATTCATTAATGATAATAATTCTATCACAAAATATCAAAATAATACTGTAAACTATTGTCAGTACTAGGTCTGTCAGTCTAATTTTGCTGCTATCATATGATCTTTAATGGGAAATAGGTTAATAGGTGAGCACTGCTGTGTTTCTGTGACATGTTAGGGTTTATAGGCAAGAGTATCCTGTTATAAAGATCGTACAATCCTATCTTACATGTAGATCACAATCTTTTACATAAATCTCAGATGAATTGTTAGTAAGAAATCTGGTGAAGCATCTATTTCCCAAATGTAAATGACTTATGCCTTCATTAGTTTCCTTAGGGATAACATCTATATCTATCACATTTTCATTAATAGTGGAATGGTCAAATAATTCAGATATATTTTAGATACTTGTATCATCTACACTCATCTCAGGGCACAATAATTGCAGAGGCAATTAAACCATGAGAAATCCCCTCATTATCAAGGAAACTCTTATTTAACACCACAGAAATAGCAGAAACAGTTTAACTTTCTCAGGTTTTGATCTGATTTTCCCAAGGTGCTCTGAGTTCTTATCTGGTGGTAGAAGCTGTTGCAAGCTAACGAAGATTTTTCAGATTGCTTTTTTAAAAGAATGACCGACTTCATAGGCTTGAAAATTACAGGTGGTGAACGGAGAAAACAAATATAGTTTGACAACTTGATGATCTTAAGGGTCTTTTCCAAACTAAATGATTCTATGATTCTTTAAAATAATGATGTGACTAAAAGTTCCTCGCACACGCTGCCTCTATCTACTCGTTCATGGAGAAACAGTGGACACAGGTTTGTGAAGTTTACATTTTTCACTCCAGTAAGGACTGGGTTTCCTTTTAGGGAACATCACAATTCATAACAAAGGAATAAAGATAGATCTGTGTGTTTGGGGGGGTTAGTGGTTTTTTTGATGTTTTGATGGGGCTTTTTTTAACAATTCCAATAAACCTGAAGAGTTGTTACTCACTGATCCCTTCAAAATCAACACTGCAAATCAGATAACATTGCAGTAGTTTCCACGGACATATATTTCTTACACTTTTCTTCCACCAGACTTCAGCAGGAGACAATTCTTACTGTAAATTACAGATTCATGTCATACCAAATTATTTAGTTACTTTATTTCAGTGCATTTGAGTAACTAAAAGATTCCTACTTTAGTAGAAGAACTTAAAGATATAGGAAAACATTTTTGCTTAGAATTCCAAGCTCCATGCACAATCAACTTGCGAAGATAAACCTTTGAAGAGAAACCTTACTTTCTTTTAAATCTAGATAGGATTTTTTTTTTTTTTTTTATAATTTTGGCTGATATTTTGCTTTAATTCAGGGCCTAAAAGTTCACTATTTAAACCTAAGCTGTTAACCTTAAGGCATTCCATATAACAAATTAATTAGAAGGAAAATCCCAAAAGGAAAATCTTCTCAGTATAAAATAGGCATGCCTAATTCTTTCCATTAACTATAAAGGGAATCTAGGGTTACTAGTTCATATTTAATTAACTTAAATATCTTTAGCTGGATGAGATAACTCTGACCCTTCATTTAACAAGGCAGCCTTCTAGCTTTGAACCTGTTGGCTATTATTCTCCTTTTCATTAATGCTTTGACAGATACAGTCTTACAAATCCATCTGTTACAAAGGAGCAAGTTACACTTATATTTTTCTAGCTAACTGCTGGTGGTCTCCATTCCTCGCTCTCTCCGGGCAGATAGATCTTCATCACAGTTGATTCAGTTCAAAGTCCATCAGCTTATACCACACCCCACCATCACCAGTTATTTTTTAATAAATTCCTAAAATTTTCACCAAAGTGGCTCATCTCCTTTCCTCCCTCTCTATTATAAAGGTAGAAGCTTCTAGCAGGGAGGCACTAACAAAAGTTGAGGAAGATATGGGAGAGCAGGTAGTGGATCTTAAAGTGTTATAGCTAGTTAACTAATTGAAAATGTGTTCTAACTTATATTCATTTGAAATCTCATCATAATAATTCTTGTACTATACTAATACAGCTATAGTAGTGAAAACGATGTTTTTCATGGTGTATATGCAACGTTCATTGTAATAAGCTTACTAGACAATTAAGGGTTGAATACACAGTGCTTTCAGTAATCACAGTTTGCTGAGTCTATAGGAAGCACTGAAGGTTTCTCTTTGGGGAAAAAATGTTTCACCTTGGCATAGATGTTCTTAGGATTTTAGAGAGGATCTGATTGTCTTACTCATGACAAACAAAGCCACTTAATCACATCTTTTCAGTAGAAGACATGCTAATAGTACCCCCAAAATTGTTTTCAAAATATTATTTCCTATTTCTAAAAATAAAATAAAAATCTAGAGGCTTGCATTTGTTAAAAGGAAATATTGTTTGAAGGGGAAAAAAAAAGGTTAATGAGAAAATAGAACTGACTAAAACCATTTAACACTTAAAAAAAAGTACTGAATATACATTCAGTTAGAAACAGAAAAAAATAGTGTAGTTTCTAATTTTTCTGTAGCACGTTACACTGTTTTTGATGTATTGTGAGGGGAAAAAAAGAGACAGGAAATAGTAATGCCCTTGTAATGAGAGAGTCCTATTCTAAAACCTTTCATTCAGCTGAATTTCAACTTCTGTTTATCTGTTCATTAAGAATAGATCGGACCCTAAAATATATTATAGCAAACCTCATAGAGGATCATAGCACCTGAGATTTTCTCTTCACTAAGTCATTAATCACATACAACTGCACTACTCTTCTATCCTGTTCCTCTTCCTTCTCCTACTTAGGGAACAAAATGGAATAAAAAGGAGGTCAGAAATTTTGGAGAGCCTTCATGCATGTGATAAAACTTACCTTGTTTTGTGTGTTTCCTTCCTGTTTTCATTAGCTAAGGATGTCTGAATTATATGATGAAGCATATGCTAAAATTCTTTATAAGGTATTGAAAAAGTGGGGATTCCAAAAGCTAATCTAGAGTTTAAATGTATGGATTTAGATTGCTCTGTAATGGTAAAGAAAATAAGATCAAGAGAATTAATGCTGGGGAAACAAAATACCTTTGCAGAGATAACACTATTATTTACCTCTTTGTAACTCTAGCTGCTACAGAAAGGTGTTCTGAATAAATACTAAGAGGTCCCAAATTAGTACTGAGTCTAGATTTCAGGTGTAAAAAAAAAAGAGTTTGAAAATGCAAGGTAAAGCTTATCAGTTTATGACAGCAATTGAAAGGAAAGGAAGTAGCTTTTTCTCATTGGAATAATATAAACATTGGCATCACTTTAGAATTTCAGAGGATTTGTTTGTCCTAATTAATGATTTACTGCTTGTGTGCATCATTTCTTGAAAAAGGGTGTGTGTGGACTCATTTCATATGCTTATACAGCTATACATTCCTAATTTACAGGTACTCAATTCACAGGTCTCTCAGACTTATAAAGGTGGGTGAAACAGCTACATTACCTTCACAGGGCATATGGTGAAATGGGCGTACAGAAATTATATTCATAATAGCCTGTCCCATGAATAGAGGCAACTGAAACAGAACAATAGGTAATCTATGAGGGCATTCTCACTGCTCAACTGGTTTTGGTTTGTTTGTTTTCTTTTTTTTTTTTTTACTCTGGCTTTTCTTTCCTTTTTTTTTTTTTTTTTTTTTTTTCCCTTTCTCTTTTTTTCATTTCCTTGCTTTTTAGTGCACAGGAAGACCTAAGAACGGGGTACAGCTCTTAAACCAATGTTTTCTATCTCAGAGCAGTGTGCTCATACCAGGTCACAGAGCCACACTCCTTCATGTTTACATTTTTCATGGCCACACCAACATCTCATTGTTGATACATGGTAACACACTTTTAATGTAGGGCCAGGATTTTCTTTCAGGCCAGTCTTGCCACGAATGTGGGAGATAGGAAACTCTTTGAAAGGTGCAAACTGACAATTTGCAACTTCTTTTTTTGTTTAGGTTTCATTAAAATCAAATTGTTACTTTGCTAAGACATTTCTCAGAGGAGTTGTTTTTTTTTTTTTTTTTTAAAGGTTCTAATTAGGTGTGTTTGTTGTCTCCATTCTGCTGTGGAGCTACAAGTTACAAATCAACCCAGTTTTATGTCCCACATTTGTGCTTTGTTTGCAGGGTACAGAGGTGTGACAAGCACAGGAATTGTATTATATATGCATATATATATATTTGTTATCTATATTCATTGTAAGCATATACATGCATAGCCAGTGGTTGAATATTTCCTTAAAATGAGAAAAGAATTTGAGAGTCTCCTGAACTTCACTGGCCAAAAAAAGAGTAGAGTTGTAGATCATGTTCTGGGGAAGTACAAACTGAATAATTACTGTCTTGTAACCGTAAAGGGACAAGGGCAAAAAAGACACTATCTTTCCTTCATTGTCACTGTGGTCAGTAGAGATATGGTAATGAGCAGAGATGAACTAAAAAGATAGAGCAATAGGAATACTTGGTAGACCTGAAATGAAGGGCTATGCCACAGAAGTAAAAAACTGGCTTTGTTAACTAAGAAGTAGTCATTTTTATACAAACAATTTTTATTATAATCTTTGCACTGCAGAACGCAAACAACTATTTTATTTGTTCTGTTTTAATAGGAGAAAAACATGAGCAGATCTGTATTGTAATTTGGTCTCATACAGTTGTTCTGAGATATTTTCCCCATCTAATTTTGCATTGCAAATTCCTTGGGTTTTATGTATCAGCAGTGTAACACTAAGCATTTTAATTACAGTGAATGATGAGTTTCCTACATTGAATAAAATGGAGACACCATCCCAGGAGCTCACTTATTATAAAGGCACTTGACTTTTGCAAAATATTCTGGCAACATCCAGTCAGAGGAAATCTGTTTTACCACTGAATAGTCTGTATTTACTGAAGTGGTCCACTGATTTAAAGTGGATGTTAATGGGAAACCTTAGCATAGCTGACACAGTGGAAATAAGAGGTGGGGAAAAAAAGTGCTTTTAAAAGTGCCACGTGCCATGTTTCTGGCACTATGTCTTAGTCACATAAAAGCAAAGAGTATTATAATCCATAGAGGTTTATATACCAAACAGCATCAAAGAATTAACTAGTTGACTGGATTTTTTTTTTTTTTTTTTTTTTTTAATGTTTTCAATGCAACAAATTTCAAACATCACTGAAGGGTTATAGCTTTCCCTTTTTTAAGCTTGACTTTGCTTATGAAGAAAATACTTAGCCATAGAAAATACAATTGTATTTGCAAATATAACTTAAAAACAAAACAAAAATTGATATAAATTCTTTTAATTTCTGAGTTTTTTTTAAATATTTACATTAAATTAATTTCTGTTGGACATGAAGTGCATTGATATGGTGAAATTTAATTTTGTGGAATTCCTCATTTTGTCTGATATGCATACTATGTGTGAAATAAGTAAGAAATATCAATTAGATATTTCACGGTTTAGATATGCTGAGCGTTAACATTATCTAGCCTTGGACATGATTTCCTATTACCAAAAAAGCTCTAGCATGTCTTATATATTTGGTCTAACTTCTTGCATGTACTTATCAATCCAAAGGCATATTTTATACAAGCACAAATGTTTATTCTTGCAGATTTTCAGAAATACCTATACTTCCTACATTTTCTTTCAACACAGTATTCATTATTTTCTCAAATCTGTTAATCATTTACCTCAAAAGAAAATATGATGTCTTTTGATTTTTTCTGTAAGAATCCAGGTGTTGGTCTTTGATATTTATAAGCACAAAAAATAATGGATGTTCTGTTGTTTGTCAGTTCTGGGAGTATTTTAATTTAGTTTCATGATTTAATATTAATAAAACACTGGTCAGCCAGAACATTTGGAAATGCTCTTTTAGTGCTTTGTGGTGTGTATTTCCAAAGATATGACTTTAGTGTCTACTCCTTGAGAACAACAAAAGAATATTTGACAATTTGTGACAGTTTTAAACTAAAATTGCCAACATAAAGTGCATGTTTACATGAGGTAGGCATTTGCATGTGCTATATCTAACATTTATATGAAGTAGTTCTAATATGTATAAAATTTGTGTAAATCATAACAGAACTGCCTTGATATTTAAGAAGTGTCATCTTGGCATCACGGACTGCTTATCTCAGCATGTTAAGTAACTAAATACAATTATATAAAAATAATTTTTCCATAAAAATTTACTGCTTGCAAAGAACAATGAAAAGGAAGACATAAATGTTTAAGAAAAATACATTGGCTCCTAGTAATCATATTGAGTCTGTCTTGGGAATGATCTGCTGGTTAGAGTGCATGATGCCATTTTTAAGGGAAGCTGAGTCAGGTGGACTTAAGACCCAGAATATTTCTTCTCTCGCTTCGTTTGCTGCTGCTCCTGTTTGTTGCTGTAACAGGCATTCTACTCACTGGCCAGACAAGCTTGATGGCCAGCTAGTCCAGCTGGCAAAGAACACCCATGCATCCAGTGCTTCCCCTAAACATCCCATTACAAATTTTCTACATTTCCATAATCCCACAAGCCCCTTCAGATACCCTAGGATAAGTCTGCCTTTCCCAAGAGGCCCATGAAAATCTTGTTCCCCCATTTCTACAAAGCTACAAAGTTCAGAATGAGCATCTCTGAGGCTACACCTGAGGAGTTCCTTCAAAGGCCCATCAGTCAGTGACCTAACAGTTCTGGTCTTCTGGTCTTGGTATTGTGACCATTATCCTTTGTTTCCTAGGGTTTGTGTACCTGTGTGTTTAACCTGTTTTCCTGTATCTCTTTCTTTCTTTCTTTTTTTTTTTTTTTAATGTTGAATCATTTTTAACTATTCTCACAAACCAGAGATCCTTACCATACAGGTGACAATATACCCTTACATTCCACATATCATTTTGATTTCACATTCACTTGCAACCTTATCTTGAAGTTGAGATAACTTCATTTCTTCAGTAGGTAATAGAATAGTGTGATTAAAACAGAACCATGGACTAACTACATGAAAATTCAATATGGTAAAATTAGCCAAATTGAAGGGGCATTCCCATTCAGTTTGAAATAAAGACATACAGCAATCCTAATATACTTAAGAGCAGAATGACCATAAACCATTACTGTGATGCAGCCATTAAAAAAGAAAAGTTAATTTTAGAATATATAAGGTGAGATATTTCTGGCAGAGACAGTAATATAAATGTCTACCTTTGCTTCAATATATCTCACCTGGTGGGATGACACTTAAATTATTATGGACAATTCAGGTCACCTACATTCTAAAAACAGAATATATAAGGAAGAGGGTCACTAATCTTTCAGGATAAGACAATAAAATGCCAGTGTAATCTAATAGAAGGAGGACTGAGAGTGGTAATTCTGTTCACTCCTAAAAAAAGGTATGTAAACTAATGGGCAATGTTAGCACTGAAGTAAATGGACACAAACTGGACATTAATAAGCCTAGTCTTTAACCTTCAGAAAGCTGATATTTTACAACCCAGCTTCTGCATCAGAATAGAGGGGAAAAAAATCTAAATTACTTTAAGAAGATTGTATGATATTAGACAACACTGGATTCCACAACAGAAGATACACTTTTTAATCCTATATTTTCCCTGTTACAAAATGACTGTAGACCTGGAGCCTGTCATTACAGTTTTCTAAGAGAGGTTAGTGGGAGAGGAGAGAGTCATCTTTGGATAAGCATCTACTTTTTCAAAGAAGTTTTAAGCTGTGTCTCAGATGTAGGGGAGTTCAATTCTGTGGTGTTTCTTGAGCTCCTGATCATTCAAAAGTTTGGACCTGGGATCTGATGAGCAGTGATCCTTCATTTCACTCAGTGCCCAAAGAGAGAAGAATATGGTGAGAAAGGGAAAGCACATGAATTCAGGACAGCCAGGACATATACTGCAATTTGTAAAGTGCTCTGAGTTTTTATGAGATAGAAGTAGTCTTTTTATATTTAGTGAAGAATTAGAGAAGAAGTTCTTTGTGTGGTTGTGTGTTTATGTGTGTAGTGGTAGCAGAGGTTTAAGACAGGGATGAAAAGTGTTTGCTTGGAACTGCAGAACACAAAAACAGATGTTTTTGCTGGGACTTTTAAAATAAGAGCAATAATAATATAATAAAATTGATTGAATTTGTTTGTCCTCCTTTATGAAAATATTAACAGTAATATAGGCTTGATATTCAGTTACTCTATACCTTCAATCAGAGCCAGACTTTCCTACAGAGCTCTGATTTTAATTAAATAACAGGATAAAAGCTAGAAAGTTGCAAGACCTGCTCGCTTTTTAGAAACCCTGATACTGGAAATAAAAATACAGTACAAATACAGATGACTAACAGGACTTTTTATCTAATTATTTGTCTCTTAATAAGGCAATAATGCAGCTGAAGTCTAACCATTTAATTTTCTGGAAGACAAGAAAATGACAAGAAAAAATTTACTATAACATATATGAATTACTAATTTCAGACTGAATTTGAAAGTCTAGGTATATCAGAGTGAAGTTAAAGAACAGTCAGGTGTTTGTAGCAGGGACTATAAAGGTCTGTCATGATTTTAACAAATGCTGCCAGCTGGGATTTAAAAGCTTCTGAGCTGAGTTGCAAACTGATTTCATTTGTGGAGTTAGAGTACCTGTGCTCAAATAAAATACTTCTGCTGCTTTCTTTTTAATATTGTGGACCACTGAAAATATTTTCTTTTAGACTACAAGATATTCTCCACTATACAACTCTTAAAAATAGCTGAACTACTCAATTTGTATCTATCCGATGCTGCATAACTATAGCAACAAGACCTTGAGGAAAACCACCTGGGGAGAAAATTCCTTAAAGAAAAAGGTGATTCAAAATAATGGGTCTAGGGAGAACCTTGCTAAAACTATAGAATAATTTAAACAGAAGAATCAGCAAGGCAAAAAAATACACTTCCTGAAAATTATCCTGAAAGAAACCAGAAACCTGACAGAAGTGACAACATCTCTGAGAAACATGGGGAATATTTTGGAGTAGTGGGAAATGAAGTGACAAAGCTATTCATGTAATCAGAAAAAATGGCAAAGACTGCTGATTACTTGGGACTAAATACAACAGACAATTAAGGCATTGTGATCCTAAGCATCACAGAATGTAGCTTTTACATGTGTGAGTCCCAAAGCAAAATTCAGCTAGTGTGGTGTGCCTGAGCTCCTAGTCTAATGCACTGAAGAATTAAATGACTCAGAATAGCAGAATTTATAGCAATCAGCCTACAATTGCCTGAAGCAGACAGTACGAGACCGTAAAGAGACCTGTGTCTCCAGATCAATCCTTCACAGATGCCTGAAGGCCTGGGCTGCAGGAAAAAGCTATTTCAGCACAGAATTTGCAGCCCACGGGCTTTTCCTCGTTTAGGGAGTTTGCAAGACTGCAGCAAAGGAGGTTTACATCTTCCTGGCATAATACAAATCACAGTCTTCTTTTGGAAAAAAGCTTTAACAAGTAGCACACTTATGTGATATTTAAGAGATTGCTGTACCGGTGTTTTCACAAAACAGTTTGAATTCTATACTCTCAAGAAAGTGTTACAACTAGAGCTATATGCTGTTCTACCATCAACAGTAGCATCTCTTTTCCTGTTGATGCTGTCTACATTAACAAAATAAATTACACTGAATAAAACCAATCAGCTGGATATTAGAGATGCAAGAAGGATGGTTAACTATCTAACCCAGTAAAAACAGTGTTAATCTAGGAGAGTAGAGAGCTATGTTTGGTATATGTTTAAGTGGAATTTTTATATTTTATCCAAAGACTGTCATGACCAGAATCAAATCATAAGCTACTGCAGTTGGATGAAACGCCTCTACTTTTATGTTTTAGTAATGTCAGTCTGCCTACAGTCTTAGTATCAAAAATTATCATTTGAGCATCACTACTTTCAGAGATGCAGGCAGCATGATATGAATATGGAATGTAAGTACTTCTATTCTTTTTTTCACTCCTTTCTCTAAGAGTCAACCTAGGGATAAATGCAGACAACTACAAACTGCATGTATACCCATATAAAAGTACATCCCACTTCTGGCAGACAACAACAACAGTAGTCCACAAGAGAGATGCTTAGTAGGAAAATTTCTGTATTGTACTGACCAGGATGGCTTATTCCACTCCTCACCTTGAGGAAGGCCAGAATTTACCACAGAGAAAGAAAGATTAACTTTTTACCAATTAACAGAGAAAGTTGTCAGGGAAGAATTCCAACAGTTTTTCTTTCACTCATGTCCCACAAACCTTTGCTCTTTTCCTAAGGTATAAAAAGAAAAGGTAAAAAACAAGAAAAAATAAAGGTACAAGACATTATGAGGCAGAAACCTACTTCAATTTTGTAATGAAATGATAATATTTGTTTTGATTAACATTAATTCTAATTCCATTAAGAATTCTAGCACTCTGAGTCAAATACAGTCTTCAGCAATAAACATGTTTTTGTTTATAGGATCATATTTTGCTTTTCTACCCAGCATTAGAAGATATTATTCTGCATTACAATGCAGGCATATATTTTTGTTGAAGATTTGTTTTAAGAAATGATGAAAGGTTAAAAACAAGACAGATTTTGAAAATACCATCAGGTTCTTGGCTGCTATTAGCAAGACAAACACATTTCAGCTTTATTCTGCAAAAAAAGTTCAAAGCAGAGCTCTGTAGGATTTTCCTAGCAATTGTTTGAAATTATTTGAAAAGTAAAGAAGCCAGAGATCCAGTTCTCACCTCAGAAACAGTTAAAGTATTTCCTCCATAGGTAAAGTACCAAAATAACTCTTCCAGGCAGAGCCATCAAACTGAAAACAAATCTGAAACTCTCTTCTTGTTCCAAATAGCATGCTGTTATACTAAAAGTAGGAATCTCACATCTCAAAACAACAACAATTACATTGCAGACACATAAGTCTTCTGTTGGCTCTATCTCACTCTGCCTCATTTCAGTTTTTATTTACTTCTCTTAATATGCTAGGAGGTCTTTGGGATTTAGTCTCAATACATTAATAATTTAAATATAATCATCACTTTGCGGAACATCTGTCTTTCTTCTATCACTTGAGCTAGCTTTAATTCCTCTGGCAGTTTAGTAGCACTGAAGTTTGAAGTTCATAGTACAACTAAGTTGAAAGTTGATGTGAAATGAAGCTGTAAAGTTCAACAAACTATCACAGAGGATTTATTCAAGAATATGGATCTAAGTCAACAATATAGAGAACACCAATGCAGATAAGAGAAACATTTTTTCTCTTTGAAGTCCTTACCTGTTTTCCTTAGACCATGGGATAATTAGATCATAAGCTAATTGAGACATACAAATTAATTGCACTGATTGTTATTTGTATGAGATGATAGTCTATTCCTGACAAATTTGCTTTGATGAGGCAAAGGAAGCACTTGACATTTTGCTGTTGGAAGTTAATTGCTCTCCTTCACCAATTAAAATGACACAGTATTTGAACTGAATTGCTTAATGTGCTGTTCCAAAGAAAAAAAAAAGGCGACAATGCATAACCTAAGGTGTCCATGCTTTTAAAGCACAATGTATCAGTCTGACCAAATTTGTAATAATCCTAGAAATCCTTTAGCTGCCAGTGATTTTTGGCAGACAGTTCTTCATTTCTGAGGAAAAAAAAAGATGGTCTTTCAGTAAACCAATGACAGGCCGATGATTCCTCAATGCTGGCATCAGCTTTGAAGGAAATTTCCCGTGACTTCCTAGACCTAGAGAAAGAAAAGCAAATAATGCAAATAACAAAGACTAAACCTAAGCAAGAGTCATGGAGTAGAAGTGGCAAGTGGAATAAATGAGCTTGACCATGAGTGCAAGCTGTTCTGAACTTCTTTCTTGCTGTTCATCTTTCTTACAAAAGCAAGGGCAGTAGTACATCACAGAACATCAGAATAAATGCTATTATGATTCTGCATGTGAACATGGATCATAGCATTCTAGTCTCCTCCCATGCATCAGTTCTTCCTTTGTAATGCAATTCATAGCCAATCATTTGTGTTTCTTCCACCATTTGTTACTTCCAGAGAAGAGCCAAACAGGCACTACTAGCCAAAAAGCCTCTTCAAGTTCAACAGCATTTAAAATAAGCAGTATTCACTCGGCCCAAAAAAAGTACCATTTTATCTATAGGCTGTTTATTATAAAATGTATAAGCAACTTTGTAAGACAAGGCTAAAATCCAGGTTTCTGTTTTGTACTGTACCAGCTGATCTAGAGAGTCATCATGTGCTTTCTCCATTTCTTCGTAGCAATGGCTTTTCTTCCTTTGTGCATTTTTTTAGTTTTAACACAAGAACTTAAATTCCTGTTTCTAATTGAACTGCCTCCACCTTCATCTTCATTGTTATCTGTAGCTGGATGGTTACACTATTTTTGTAATAGATGAGGGAAGACAGCACTTCTGGCTGAAACATTGATATGCACAGGAACAGAAATAGAATGACTTGTGGAGCAAGGACGGATCCAGCTCTTCCTGCAGACAGAGGCTAACACAATGTTAACATTCCCAGTCATACAGCAGGCACACCACAAAGTCACTGCCCCCTTCCTATCATCACTGTGGATACATATTTCTTTGACTTGATGGCCTGAAGCTATAAACAGATTTTGTCTTTCAGCTTCACTGCACACCATCAGGACTGCTTACTTGAATGCTTATGGCACTTTTTTTTATCTTAGTCTGCTGGGTTACTATTTTGGGGTGAGGGGTTTTTTTTTTCAGTTTTTTAATATCCTAATAAGGTTTGTAGGCAAATTACTACTTTAAATAAGTTCCCAATGCCCTCAAAACACAGCTCTAATAATTAACTACTAGCAAATACAAAACATCACTGTTTAATTGTGTACAATTCTTTGTCTTTTGTCAATATGCTGTTGTCTATTTTGAAATCCACCCATGATGGGCATCTTGGGTGATATCTTAAACTTCACTTGAGTTCAGGAACATCAAGGTTTCATTCTTTGCTTTTTCACTTAAGTTCAGTGTCTCATATATCACATTATTCAATCAAATAAATGCATTTAATATAAGTAGTATTACAGTACCCAATTATTAGGATTTTAAAAATATTTGTAGCACTTGAACTCAAATTATTTTAAAATAAACTTGTGCATTTCAGCAGTTATAAAGTTAGAGCTATTATTAAAAGGATAAAGATTAAAAGACAGAATTAATATATTAGAAAACTTGTTTCATATTAGTCTTTACAGTTCATGTAGTCTGTTTTTGCTGCAACTGAACAGCTAGAAAAAATATTTAATTTTATTTCTAGGCATGTTAAATCATGTTTTGACATATTCTTCATTATCACATTAGTCAAGTCAATACCTGCAGTAAAACTCTCCTTCAGATAAGATACTTGTTAATATAGCTAAAATCTTGCAAAATCAGTAAAAGGAATTATGGTATTTCAGTGTAAAGAGTTGCAAATATAAAATGTCTCTAGACTGCAAGCAAACAATTAAAGGAAATTCTTTAACATTAGCTCTATTGAACTGTTTTCTCTAATTGCAGAAGCTAGCCAACACAGAAATGCTGAATCAGATTTTTTTCCTTCAGCTGCTCGTGAGAAGGATGAACTCTTGGTGGGTGAAACCAGAAATTGATTAAATAAAGCCCTGGCACCCTGCTTTTTTTTAATAAAGCTTTATTAAGCCAAGTCAAGGAAACAGATGACTCTTCAGAGTTTTTGCTGAAAGTATACCACCAAAAAAACCAGCTCTAGAAACATCTTGTGAACTGGGCAAAATAACATTATCATTCCAGAACAGACTTACTGGGAACTATTCAACTCACCTCACTCTCTTGCAGTATTGTAAAAGCTACTGTAAAAAGAAATTAAAAAATCACTAAAAATCTGTAGGTGATGGAATTGTGATTTCCTCTGAGTTTGATGAAAGTGGGGCTCTGAGATCTAGGACATGAAAAAGAAGCTGCTATACAAAACATATTCCCCAATGGAAACCTGATGAAAAGGTGCAGCTGAAGAAAGCAGTAACAACTGCTTCTATTCAGGCCAGTCACGCTGGGTAAAAATACAAGCATAACAGGAAAGTGTGAAAGTGAATTTGCTATGAAATTACTTTATCAAACTTCTACTATTCCTCCCCATTATCATAGGGTTTTATTTTATCTTGACCTTACAGTTTTATGAATTTACATATGGTATAATGAAATTCTTTGTGTAATTATTGGTAAAGTTAGTTTGATCAATGAGGTAATATGGTTATTGACCACGCTTAGTAAGATTCAGTTGAAAATAATAAACTTATTCCTTTTAATTCAGGTTGTTAAAAAATGTGAGGCAAAAACTTATTCTGTATATACTTGTTTATACATTTGTTATATACTTTTACCAATTATTTATATTAGTTCTTAAGACTGATCTAGTGTGGGGTCCCTCCCATGAGATACAGTCCTTCACAAACTCCAGTGTGGGTCCTTCCCACAGACTACAGTTCTTCATGAACTGCTCCAGCGTGGGTCTATTCCACAGGGTGCAGTTCTTCAGGAACAGACTGCTCCAGCATGGGTTCCCCATGTGCCACATTTCCTGCCAGAAAACCTGCTCCTGTGTGTGATCTTCATGGGCTGCTGCTTATTTCAGGATATACCCACCTGCTCCAGCATGGGGTCCTCTATAGTCTGCAGGTGGATATCTGCTCCAATGTGGTCCTCCATGGACAGTCTGTGTCACCATGATCTTCACCACAGTCTGCAGGGGACTCCCTGCTCCAGCACCTGGAGCACCTCCTCCCCCACTTCTCCATTGACCTTGGTGTCTGCATCATTTCTCTCACAAGTTATTACTCTTCTATATCACAGCTGCTATGCAGTTTTTCTTCCCCTTCTTAAATATGTTATCACAGAAGTGCTACCAATGTTGCTGATTGGCACAGCTTTGGGCTCTGTCTAACAAGGGAGCAGATTCTGCTGTCTTCTTACAGTCACTAGACCACCCTGTTACCAAAACCTTGCCGCATAAACACATTACATATTTCTTCCAGAAAATTAACAATTAAAAAATATAGGGTTTTGATACTTGGTAGTGTTTTTGGATTGTTTTATGTTTTCAGTATGGTTGAAAAAAACCATTTCCAACCAGGAGAAATAAAAAGGGAAAAATGAAACTCTGCAGGGTACGCCATGTTGAAAGGGACTGATTCTGCAGGAATCTTGGTCATGGTACTGTCCAGTGTCAGACCCTTATGTGGTCTAAAAAACTACTGATGAATATGGTATTGAATGAGTACTGAATAATATTGGGATAATGATAGGTAAGTGTATGTCCTGTTTTCAGCTGGGATAGAGTTAATTTTTTTTCATAGTAGCTAGTGTGGGGCTATGTTCTGGATTTGAGCTAAAAACAGTGTTGATAATGCGGAGATGTTTTAGTTGTTGCTAAGTAGTGCTTACACTAGTCAAGGACTTTTTCAGCTTCCCATGCTCTGCTGGGTGCACAAGAAGCTGGGAGGGGACACAGCTGACCCAAACTGACCAAAGGGATATTCCATTCCATATGACTTCATGCTCAGTATATAAAGCTGGAGGAAGAAGAAGGAAGCGGGGGACAGTTGGAGTTATGGCCTTTGTCTTCCCAAGTAACCGTTATGCGTGATGGAGCCCTGCTTTCCTGGAGATGGTTGAACACCTGCCTGCCCATGGGAAGTAGTGAATGAATTCCTTGTTTTGCTTTGCTTGTGCACG
Source organism: Morus bassanus (assembly GCA_031468815.1). Taxonomy (NCBI): domain Eukaryota; kingdom Metazoa; phylum Chordata; class Aves; order Suliformes; family Sulidae; genus Morus; species Morus bassanus. The sequence continues at coordinate 50,998,286 of CM062568.1, read as the reverse complement.
CGGCTTTTGCTTTGCCTATTAAACTGTCTTTATCTCAACCCAGGAGTTTCCTCACTTTTACTCTTCTGATTCTCTCCCCCCTCCCACCAGGGGGGAGTGAGCAAGTGGCTGCGTGGTGCTTGGCTGCTGACTGAGGTTAAACCACGACAGTGTACATGACTAAACATTAGCCTTTTCCCCATTCTACCAAAAGAACTTTTCAACTGAAAAAGTTGATGAAGCTTTGTGTACCAAACTGATTTAGAAAGAATAAAGTTGATTTTTCATTTTCCTGTGTCTGCTGCATAGCCATGCAACTTTCTCTAATTTTGATGAGTTCCCTTTCAGTGCAGTTAAGATGTACAGAGGCTGCAAGAGAATTTTTAACTTCAGATGCTGCTTGGAGGCATGAATCTCTTTCTGCAGTGAAGCTTAGTATGTCTGTCTGGAGAAGGAGGAGGATGCTCATTCTTAACCCAGCTGTGGCTTTCAAGTGCCTATCGGATTAAGCAGCACTTTATTATGAAACTAAAACTAAATAATTTTGGTATAAGGATATGATAAACAGAACAATTTTAACACAGTGTGGTGAGAGGAAAAACAGGACATCTGTTCTTGTTACTATCTTTCTATAAAACTCTCCTCAGCATTTTTTCTTCTTAGCTTAATGTGTCCACAAATGTATCCATATCTTCAGCATTTATATACTGAATTCCACAGTTACTACAGGTCTAATTATTTTTTTTTTTCCTAGGTGCATCCAGAAGTCATATCATGAGGTTGTACTTTACATGAGTTGTCCAGTAATGGTTCACATGAACAGTGGGCTCCAGTCTCTTAAACAGCACAACCCCACGTGACACCAGCATGCACATTTCATGACTGAGGAACCCATGTTCACTAGGTCCACTCCAACGTTTGCTTTCACATCCAGAATTTCTTATTCTTATATCAGGTTGAATATTCAGTATTAAATGGTAAATAACGAGAACAAAACACCAAACAAAATGGATCAAATGCTATGCTTCACAAAAATCACTGAACAGAACTTTTGATGATGAAAAAGATGAGGTTCCTGTCAGCCCATTTCTCCAGCCAGCTGATTAAAAAAAATTATTCAACCCCAAACATATTAACTCATAATTTCAAGATTATGTCATCAATAATACAGTTGTTGTGTTCAGTAAGGTTAATGAGAAGAGTCAAATGCCTTAACAGAATGGTTTACCCAAATCACACAGCCCAGGAGGAGCAGCATAAGGACTGGCATATTATAATAGTGGCTTTACAAGGTAATTAAGAAAGGATATTCAGGGGAATTCTTTAGCCCAAAGATTCATGAATTCTCTTCTGGACAGTGGCAGAGCTTCCAGAAGTAGGGAAAATAAGGGAGTATGGTCTAGCTTTCTATTTCGTGGTTAGATCACTCTCCAGAATCATAAAAGTTAAAGTTTATAATGCAGGAAATGAACCTGGCTACCTCATCCCACTGTGTTTTAGCTTATATCAGGACTTGGATCAAAACTACCATGTCTCAGAAGACACTGACTTCTATAACTCCTCTGCGGAGCACCATCCTAGAGATGTGTGTGCAGTGCTCTGGAAGAATTCCTTTTTGCTCCAAGTCTCCAAAGATCTTAGGTGGGAAACACAATTCCTTCATCCTAATCAGGTTTAGATATGAAAAAAAGTGCAAAGAAAATGTTCCAGCCCTGTCACAACTGAGTCCTTCATAGCATGGAAAGAAACTTAACTTTAGACTCCTACAGAAGTATAAAAAACTATAAAAAAAAAAGGTGATATGCTTATGGAATTCAGGCATTATGTGGGTTCAGGTAGCAGCTGGGCTTTAAATCACACATCTAAGTTCTACCAATCTCCTACATAAGGCACTCAACTGCTTTCTGCAATCTGGCCTTTATCACCCAAGCAGATCCATTGCCTTACTTTAGACTTTACTGGAACTATTTTTAAAATACATCATTACTCATAGTCTCTATCTACACTGGCGACTGTTTCCATCTTAGGAGAGGTGTCACCCTACTACGTGGTACAAAGTGATTCATATCTATTTGGCTCAGGACTAACTATTTCCAGAACAGATTGGTGGCATCTGCACTGCAGGTCATTAACCCTGGGCAACTGGGGTCCCATATAGCTCCTGAGAATCAAAATCTTTTTCTTTTCCTATTCAGAGCGTCTGACATCCTGTGCAGATTATGTTACAGGAAAGTTATTTTTATATTTTTCTTGATTTAGGATGTGGTATTAGGTAATACAAACATGATTTAGGGTTTGCTAGGGTTTGAGTGTTTTCATTAATTTAGAACCCAGTCTGGTGCCATTTTACCTATGCTGGATTTGGAGAGTGACACTGGAATGAACTTCTAAAACCATGCAAGTATTTGTTTTGGAAGAATATGTTGACTCACTTTGACAAAGAACCTGGGCAAAAGTTAATATTTACACTGTTTAAATGTGCAGAGACAGAAATGAAATGGTGATGTGAGCAACCATAAATGTGGCCTGGATAGAAGGGGAAAGTTACTGAACAGAAGAAAATGTCTGCTGAAAAATACTGACAGACAAATTGCCTGCCAGCCTGGTAGCTGTGAGCCTGGGAACTGGGCCTTGGAAGCATAAACATCCTTGAAAAGTGCAGCTGGCATCTTTGAAGTACAGCTGGGTACCTAGAAACCTGAGGCATCCTAAGATACCATTGATAAGCACAAAACCCAAGCAACTGTAATGGCAACTTATCATCTGAAAGAGTAGAAAGAGTCTGGGAAAATAAAATTGGTCTGAAAGAATAGAAAACATCGTCATCTCTTGGCTGTTACAGGTGAAAAATAGAGATTAGCAGCATCTATAGGCTGTTCAATATGCTCGTGCCCTATGCCTTCATGTCTCTATGATATGAAAAAAGACTTAATTTTTATCTGAAAAGTAGTCTTTCTGAGAACTTCCTGTGCTGCATGTACTTTTCCCTTCCTAAGCAGGCTGAATTCTCTGCACAAAGTTTCTATGAGATCTTGGACCCTCGCTGGAGATGCCTGCCTGATTCCAGGCTCTGTGACATGGATCATCTTTGAAGTCAGACTCTGTCTGTTACTCTATTGGTCCCCTTTTGGTCCCAGTTCTGGCATCAGTTTGGTTTGTCCTCCACCTCTGGGATGGTTGGGTCCCCTTCTGGGATCAGTTCATCTTCCCCTTCGGAACAGTTTGGCCCCTTCCGAAATCTGTCTAATTCACTTGACACTGGTATTACATGTCCATATAAGTAATCTATTAAAAGTATATCTGCTGTTATACTGTTGATAAGCTTGTTTCACTAATTATAAGTTTCTGGTAGCCGGTAATAGTGTACATCTATTTGATTGTTGCTATAGAATTGATTGTTGCTATATTATTGATTGCTGCAGAGATTGATTGCTGCCATACTGTTGGTTGATACTATATTATTGATTCCTGATAGTAATTTGTAATAGTTTGATATATACATACATATATTGATATATACGTATATATATATTCACTTTATTAATGACATATTTACTTTTTAGTGGTGAGTTTATTGTAGTATACCTGCTAGTGGTGACTTGGGGCATATTTGTGGTAATCTGTAATAAAGTAGAGACGTTTAGAGGGTAAAGCCTCCATGTCCTTCTGTATTATGGAATCCTACAAATCCCCAGTCATGATTTCCATACACTCACAGGCCTGGTAATTTTTTAGGTTGTGACAAATGGTGAGAGAAGCTACTTGACAGATTTACCCATTTTAAGTGTGTCAGTGTCCAGTACAATCTGACCGGGTTCTTTGAGATATTTCATATGTGAAGTTTGAAATGTTTAATATGAGTTTTACTCATTTTAAAGATAGTTAATGTTACACAGAATTTCTGATTTAACAGAGTCATTCAAAATATGTTGTATAACACAATCAAATATAAGTTACAATTAGCAAAATACAGCAAGTGCAATACACAGTTCAATCACAATACCAGTGTGATTCCCATTACCGGTCTTTATAATATGCTCACTGTCATGATGCTGGGCATCCTCAGTTGGCAGGAAGGAATATGTGGGTTGAAGCCAGCTCAAGCCCTTTGCTCTCTTTGGAATTCTTTTGCTAGTTGTCTAGTTTTTATACTGTATGTTGGGCTGAGCTGCATATTCACTCCTCTCATGCTGGTCTGGCTGACTCAGGGACACATTCACACTTTTAAAGAACTCAGGGGGAAATATTTACATCATCAGTTGATCAACTCTACTGTTGATAGTTGTTTATCTAAAACAAAGGCCACCCTCTGGTCCCCTTTGTGTTGAGATTAAGTCAGTTTCTTTGTATTACTCTCTGAGCTTCTTGGGCATATCACCTTGACCCGTCTCCACTGAGCCTTCTTCCATTGCAGGAGTTTATTATCAGTCACAAAGTGGCATATCAGGGCTCCCATTAGAAAAAAAAAAAAAAAAAAAAATCATAAGGAAGTCATTTGACTATCATCAGCAATAAGATACTAGTTTGTCTAGTCTGTTAATATTCTTTCCTAAATAGAAAGCTTTCTGTACTAAAAAGATTTATCCTACTTAACTCTAGATGACAAAAAGTCATGAGACTTTCTGTAAAGTTAACAGTGTGGCTGGGTGACTAGGCTGTAGATGGTTGGTTGATTCTGGATGATAGTGAGTGTACAATTAGGTTGATTGTATTGAGAAATCCCAGTCTTTCAGTAATCCGTAAAACTTTTATTTCAGCCTATTAGGTCATTGAACAACACTTTACATATAGTTTTCCTATTAGGAGAGAGAACTATGTTCCAGTACATGGCTAGTTATTTATTAGAGCAACTTTCCAAGTTTTCCAGTTTTCCCATAACACTACCAACCACTTCTTCAACTGTGGACAAATATGCATCTGACATTCTGTTAGGATAACTCTTTCCAGTATGTATCACTTCTTTGCACTGCCTTTTCAATAGGATAAATGATTTGTGATTGTACTATAATGACATTGTAGGGGGAAATAAAGGCCTTGATAATTTTTTTTCTACAGGAAAGGAATTAATCTTTTGCTACTGGTTAGTAGGCTGTAAATAGATTTCCCAGAGGAAATACACATAATTAAGAAGCAATTAACACACACAGTCTCCAACAAAGGCTAAAAGAATTCACTACAAGAGTGGATATTATTGAAAGACACACCAATATTCCTTTGTTAAGTATCAAAGAAATTTGTCAAATCAGTTTAATTCTGATAATTTCTAAAACTATTTAATTATCCAGTGTCTGATGGTGTTTGAATGCACAAAAATATACATCCAGACTATACTATCAAGTGACTCTTATCTTTTTGTGAGTTATCAGGACATTGTTCTTAATTGTTTATAGTTGTACCATTGCACATGAATATACAAAAAAAGAAAAACATTTCTGTTAAGCTTACCCATCTCATCAATGCAAAGCTTTCATTTCGGTTTTTGAAAAGATGGGAAACTGGATCTAAATATGCCAAATCATAAAAACACAAACAATGCATATTAGCACAACAATCAACACAGACCATGCAGAATTTAATCAAAGAATGACTCATAGTTATAAACATAAGGTTGGTAGGAGTGAAAGGGGAGGTTGGTGCACTTGAGGTAGTCTGCTAAATTTAAAATTATTTTCCCCAAGTCAGTAAAATCCATAGTAATTAAAAACTTTTTAAGGTGACTTATGAAAAATCATTATGAGGTAAGGAAAGTGACCACAGTGAATGTTACAGGAAAGTACCTTTCTTGTCATACAGAAGCAAGTAAGTAGTTTCAATGTCTGGAAGAGAAGGCTATTATCACTTAGACAATAGACGACCCAAAATTTCACCTCTCAACCAATGCATCAAACTTTTACTGAGTGCAAGTGTTACTAAAAGAGATTATTCTGACCTTAAACAACATCTCCATTTTTCCACTCTTGCTGGGTTTGATCAGTCTTTTCATCCTTCCTGCCTTATCCTGCATTTGTACTCCTTCCTGGAATGCAACCCTGAATATGCCTCTTAAGAAAAGTAGCTGCCTACCCACAATTTTGCTGAAAGATCAATCTAAAGTACTCGCCTTTGCTCTCCCATTTGTTTTTGAGTAACTGTAGACCCCCTCTGAATGACTAATTCATACTGCCCCTTTTAATCTCTTTACATTTCCTTCTGAGCATCTTCTCTCCAAGACTGTGTTTCGTCACTGATTTACATAAACTTCTTCCACTAGCAGCTAAACCCTGGAGCCTCTCTTTTCTAGAGTCTCACCCTAAGACTGACAATGAATTACATGTTTCTTTTGGTCTTATTTTCTTTAGCTGGGAAAGGAAGCTAAAAGATCAAAAAAAAATATCCTGCTGAGCCTTAAGCACCTTGAAAGGCTACCCTCAGGGAAGAAAAATTACAGAATTAAGTAGAACTAATAATTTATGACTAAAATTCAAAATTGTTTGTGGCAAAACAAGAATGAAATATTTTTGTCCGGCTTCATAGGATAATTGTCTATGAAAACTTATTGGACTAGAAATGATTCATAGCAGCACCTGAAATTTTTATTCATTTTCAGATTTCATTCATTATCAGATTTATTCATTTTTAGAATGCCCCTGAAGCTGTGCACAAAGCAAGGCAGAGCAATGACATTCTGGGAGAAGGGAACTCTCCTTGCTTCCACATGCAACTTGTCAATTCCACATTCTGAGAACGAAAAAACAATAGATTAAACCTCTATTGCTCATTTTAGTCATTATGAAGGAGAACTCCTGGTACATATTTGAATACACATGGCTTGCAGTTCTGGCCTAATGCATACTGTAAAGAATGGGAACTGCTTCTAGAACCTAAGAGGACAAGATGTAAGTTTCACACATTTTTAACTCATTATTCATTAAATAGAATGCCAAGTTAAGGCTGCGATAAGCAAAGAGATGCTAGCAAGGAAAAATGTACAAAAACTTAATTTCTGCTAAGAATTGAAGCTGAAATCAAAAACAAACAAGCAGACAAACAAAACAGATTCTAGAGCAAGCAAATAAATCCAAGGATGAATTGAATTATCCTCCCATTCTTCTTATGTACATATGCACTATTATGGAGAAGCAAAACATACCCCCGTGAGTTTTGGTGTTATTTTTCGTCTTTATGCCATGCTTGCAGTACAATGTTATGTTTTAAATGATAGTATTGTTTCTAGAAGGCCTAACCCCACAAAACTCTTGAAATGAGAGTCATATTCTGGGGGACTCTTAGCTATATATTCTCAGTAGATTGTTACAATGACCCTATGTAAATTAATTCCTTTTCTTCTGTTCTCCCACCATTCTTTATTCATTCCTTGAAGCCCCACATGATTTCACTTACAGCTTCTTTTGACAGCATGATTTCTTTGATCTATATTTTTGTGAGCTTTTAATGACCAGCAGGTATAAAAAGTATGTCTTACCCATGTTCAATGCCTGAAAAATTGTTTTATTTATAATTAGATCCCTGGACTCCATGGGGTTAGATCCTAATTTCATTTATACTGGTGTAAATCAGAAGTTAATTACAATGGCAAACTGAAGATAAATCTGAGTAAAACAATATCAGAATCTGGCCCTACTGTACATCAGCTACACATATCTGATAGCTTTTTTTGAAGTTAGGGACAGACCTGAATTTTGATCTTATTCAAATATTGCAGTTTTCTTGCTTGACAGCAAACCAAACCAAACCAAAAAACCCTACAACAAACCACAACAAGAACCTAAATCTAAATTTCCATATTATTATCATGCTGTGATATCATCCTCATCTCTGACTTCCGAAATTGATAGTCTGTTCTGCATTTTATACAGATTTTAAATTAGACACAAGCTGGCTCTGATCAATCAGTTTAGACTGAATGAAAAAAGGAGAAATGAGACAGAAAGAGCAAGCATTTTTATTGCCATAATCACAAATTATATAGTAGCTTTAATAAGACTGAAAGAAATGGCAGATGGAAAGATGACACTTTTTTATTCTAGTCATCTTTGAAGATGCGACTATATTGAATAAGAAAATATAAAATTCTGTTAATATCTGTGCTACTTCACAATTCATTAAAAAGTCATTACTACAAGGACTTCATATAAAAGAGACATTTTTCTTCTGTTTCCATCAAACCTGTCTGTCACAATGCATTTCCTGTCATGTTTAAAAAGTCATATTTCTGGAAAGTAGCACTTGTGGGAATTGCATTATTTTTAACATGGGAGCGGGCTAGTATTGTGACTACCTGAGGGCATTGCTTCCAGGGAACTGTTTGAAATATTCATAATGCCACATAAATCAGTACTGGTATGATTCTGCTTATGTACATAGCATATTAGCGTTGCCATTCCGAAAAAAAAAAAAAAAAAAAAAAACCAAACCAAACCAAACCAAAACAAAAATCTTTTTCTTTTTTTTTTTTTTTCTTACACTTGGGACTTGAGACTGAGGAGTACAACACTTACATTATTTATTTTAACACCTGAGAGTTTAAAGTTTAAAAAAAAAAAAAATTGCTTATTGAGTAAAAGCAACACAAATGTCCTTCCTAAAGGAAGTGATACTTCAATCATTCTCCAATCATTTAATGCTACTTTCCTAAAGATATCTAAATTCTCCATGAGACAGTGAAGACGTGTAGTATTTCTTTGAGATCTTCCTGGACCATGCTAAAATTTGCAGAGCCACATTACTAATTTCTTAGTCCTTTTGTTACTCTTCATTGTTCGATCAATTCCTTGGAATGAGTGTGAGTCATTTTCAAAACATGAAGTTTGTGAATTCAACTCTAACACCAAAATCGAGGCCTAGATATTTCAATTTCCCATTGATTTGCATTTGTAAAAAAATAGGGTGCTCTGTCAATGAGGAGAGACCTTTTCAGAATATTAGCAAGAATAAATAAGTTGTTTTTCACATTAGAGGATCCTGATATTAAAAATCTGCTTTTTAGATGTCCCTGTAGCACAGAAAATGTTGAGAAGCTGGAAAGAACATTGAGTCAAGTATGTTGCTGGTTCATTATGCTGAAAAAAGGAAAAATGTCTACTTTTTCAGAGAGAATAGTATTAGTCCAAGTTAAAAAAAAAAAAGAAAGGAAGACAGCTTGCTTACATATGGATCCAGAATGCCTTTGGGAGCAGATGTTTACAGATGCCTTTCTACAAAAAGTTCAATGCGATACTCTCCAGTCTCAGGGATCGATGTCAGCCCACCCTATCCATAATCCAGAGCCAGAGCAAAACACTGAGGTCCACAGGCTGTGAGGAAATAAATTTTCTGCATGCCTCAATGTAGTACTCGTTGCTGGGAGGGGAAACAGAGATCAATGGATCAGGCATGCATCTTGATTTAGAGACACATGTTGTGTAATGTTGAAGTTAGGTTGTCAGCTAATACATGTTGTCAGCATGAAGGACCTTTGCAACCCACCTTTATGTCTCCTGATAGGGAAACACTAAGCCTAACAAAGAATATTATCAGAAGACATTGTATGCTTCAAAAGAAGTACAGCTGCTCTCATACTACTGAGTTATTCCCTATCAGTTTAGGTAACTGAATGCAGTTTTAAAATCAGTAGAAAGGCCTATACCTCATAGTAAAAAAAGCAGCATATTAACTTAGTATTACATTTAGTTTGAAACTGAACAGCCCTATAAAAGAGTCCAGTAGTAAAGGGGGTTTATTTTAGGGACCAGTTACCATGTTCAAGATAACCCATTTGTCATGAGACTTCATTCAGACCAATTAATTAACCCAAAAACTTGTTATGTTGCATTTTGAAAATATAACAGAAGCCTCCCCAGTTGTTACAATGGCAGCTGGAGTGTGTGCTCTCAATTCATTAATAAAATATATAGCTTCATTAGTTGCACTGTATTTCACTTTTGTAGAAGAAAATAATCACATTCACTGCATACTTCTAATATGAAAGGAATTTCTGCTGGGCATACACAGATCATGAATGTGATGTCTCAATTACGTAAATTCAAAATAACAGAAAGTCTACATAAGAAATTATTCTTCCATGCTGCTCTGCCATGTCTAAGAAAATTTTCCTCTAATGATTCCTGGGAGGGGAAGAAAGCATATATATTGCTTCTTCAACAAAACTTCTTTAAGCATGTTTAATTTATGTGGTTTGCAAACATCAGTTCATCACTGAATCCTTGAAATTGTCCACAGTGTTTTATAATTAAAGAAAAAAAAAGTTTGTTTTTTTGTGTTTATATTTGCCTGGTTGCATTTTTGTTGTTCCTATTCAATCAAGGGAGAACAAAAAAGCATTTCTATAATTAGAAAATTATTGCAGGGCATTGGATATCTGAGTGTGTTTACAGGAGATGTGTGGGAGATTTTGTCTTTGTACCTAGATAATTAACAAGCTTTTCTATTTAATCTCCAAAATCCAACAAGTTTGATTTGATGAATTTACCTTTCAGTAACTCAATTTTTTAATTCTATTTTTTTTACCAATTATTATTAAATTATGACTTATGGGAAGTTTATTAATAATAAGATAATCTTTCACCTGTAGGGTTTGAGTTCCATCCAGCTCAGCAGGAATCAAAAGCTGTTCCTATCTAATTAATTTCAGTGGTTCATACATGAAAGATTTTCAATTTGAGTTCCAGTGTCACAAATGTACCACCATACTTTCACTAATTGCCAGATTCATCAGACAGCAAGAGCTTTAAAAACTCACTTAAACTGAACTCTGTACTACCTACCTCTTTTACAAGGGTCAAGCCTGACTAAGAAAGCACATGTGGGGAGCAATCTTTGTTAAAGACCCGTGAGCACACAAAGAAATTAATTTTCTGAGGCTGTCAGGATGGAACCTCTCAGCCTCACTAGCTCTACACCATGCTTTGAAGTTAATGTAATAGGTAGGTTGTAAGTAACTTATCTGAGGAGCCATGGTTTCTCAAGCATACTGAGAAAAATAGTCAATCATTTAAAACTAAGCATTTTTATGACCAGTCCCAGCACTAAGGACAGCAAAGGCCTTGAGCCCCTGCACCCCCTGCAATTCTCCCTTACTGCATCTTCTTTGTTCACGTACCTTTACCATACACAAAGAGATTCTTCAGACAACTTAAAAATTATTTATTAACACAGCAATTACTTATTGGCATTTACATACAATAGGTAGCTAGGAATAGTGTGGTACTAATCTAAATATTATATTAATATGCTCAGCACTCTGGATGAGACATCCAATCAGCCTCTGCTGGCCAGTCATGTGCCAGTTGTATACCTTTTCATGCCAGTATCTTTCTTCTTAAAGCTTTAAGCTATTATTTGTTATCTCCTTAATAAAAGTTCTGTCAGTGTTTTTGCTATTCTTATCTGATATGGATACAATTTATGTACTGCCTTACACCTCAACAACTTTCTGAGCAAAATTGAGGTTACACAACTGGACTACACCAAAATAGGCTTCAGACCACAGACAGATGAATCTCTGTCTCAGGATTATACCTTGTTCATTCTATCACACTATTCTACTGTCCAAACTATAGAGTTGCTTGCAAAAATGCTTGGTGGATAAGGTCTCCTTTCCATTAAACTCCTGAACTGTTATTGGCAAATGTTTGGAAAAACATTAAGCCTGTTGGTCTAGGCTTAAACAATGTTAGGAATTATTTGAATATTTTAATGGTATAAACAATTAGGTTCCAGCGCCTCTCACTATCAATTTGTAGCACAGTCATAACAATAATGTTTCAGGTGCAGATGGAAGCCTCCAACACCTAACACAGTGCAAAGGATAGAAATTTTAAATTAATATGCAAATTAACTGAACAGCACACTATGTTCAAAATCCTTTTACAGGCAAAGGGGAAGAACAACTTATATGTACATAAGTAAACCCAAGACTTTAATGGTTAATATAATAGGAACCATAACAGTATAATTCAAGAATCATCATTAGTCTAGATCAAATTATTTCAGAGAAACAAAGAATTATAATGCAGGTAGAGTACTTATGTACATATGTACAGAAAAAGTCTCAATAAAAGCAATAACACATTTAAAGTTGTAACTCATACTTTTCTTAGTTGCTACCCCTTTTCCTGGTGTTATGCTTACCCTTCCACTGCCCCACTGGGCCAACAGTTTCACACTGGTTTTGGTGGTGGAGGGCTATTATAGCCAGTTGTCAGCATCTGGAGTCCTTTGCAGGGAGGAAGAGGATCTTCATGTTGATGGTTTATTCTTCCTCTCTTCTTACTTTTCTTAATTTTTCCCACTTAGGGTCATTTAGATATGTCCACTAACATGCATTTATACCTTTCTCTTTCTTCATTGGTCTACAGCTCCAGGTTACACACAAATTTACTATTTATGGTTCCTTTTACATACATTACATACTATTTCTTTGCCTTCTTCTTCACCCCTAAAGTCAGTTCTGTCTAGTTCCACATCTGTAGGTTTTTTTGTTGTTTTGTTTTTTTTTTTTTTTCCAAACTGACCATTACTGAGTTGTTTACAGTGTAGGGTCTCCAGAGCCAAGCCTGTGCCCCATCTCTTACCAGTCTATGTCTGTGCTCCTCTATGCTGCATTCTTTCTCCAATTCTCAAGGCCTCTCCTGTCATACTCAACCTGTATTTCCCTACCCTATGTCATCGTGTTAAAGTTGTAAATATTTCATTCTGCCTAGAACAACTGCTTGTTACTGCTATCTATATGGAACTGTAGTTGTACCACAAAAAGATCAACAAAAGTAAAAAAAAAAAATAAAAAAATCGATATAGAAAACTGATCAATTAGAAAAAATGCTGTCAAAACTAAGCCAAGGAAAAAACAAAGTTACAGGCAAGTCAAAATAAGCTCAGAAAAACCTCAAGCCTGACAAACCTCAGTCTTGAGACCTTGCAAGCTCAGTACAATATGAATAAATCATTCTAAAAAACAAGTGGAAACATCTTAAAATATTCAACAAAATAAGAAAAAAGACATGATGTGATCTCTAATATTTTTCAGACTATTTTGAAAGACCATTTATTGTTTCATCAGTTTCTCACTGTTGTTTCTGGGATGCAGTAAAAGAAGATCAGCAGGGAGTAAGGAAAGGCATATGTAATCTTGCTGTTTTTTTTTTAGATCGGTGATTTTCATTTACCACATTAATACTTTAAAATTACTGTCAACAGAATCAGATGAGGGGTTTTTTTTAGGTCATCATATTTATCAGTTCTCCCTTTGACACTCATTTCATATCTCAAAATTTTTTTTTTCTTTTTCTCTTTTATGGGAGAACAGTTCATGTTCTGGAGCTAAAATGGACTATTTCAGAGGAGAACATTTCAGTATTGCATTTACTGCTGTTACAGTACTTCAGAGTTGAATATTCACAGTATATAAGGGTGTACCAAAATACGGCTTGTAACGGCACAGCCATCATCATGATGTCAGATTCTCTTCCATGCAGTATGAACTATAAGTTAAATCTCAACCTTTAAATAAAGGATCATGGGTGTAACATAACAACAACAATAATAACAATAATATTATTATGATGTTACACCCATGATCCATTATTGTTGTTATTCTTGTTGTTGTTATTTAGTTATAAAAATCCAGGCTGGAGGGGACTTCAGGATGTCTCTAGTCTAAGCTCTGGCTCAAAGCAGGGCCGTCTCTGAGGTCAGACTATGTTGCTCAGAGCTAGGTTCAGTCTGAATAAGTCCAGGGGGGTCCCAGCTGGGCTGGAGTGCTTGCCCAGTGGGGAGAGGCTGAGGGACTGGGTCTTGTTCAGCTTGCAGAAGAGATGACTGGGGAGAACCTGACAGCAGCCACCCAGTGCCTATGGTGAGGTCAGCAAAGGGATAGAGCCAGCCCCTTTGCAGTGGTGTGTGGTGGGAGGATGAGAGATGGTGGGCATAAATAGAAACAAGAGAGGCTCAGACTGTGTATAAGGAGAAATCTTTCCACCCTGAGGTCAGTCAAACAGGAAAATATGACAAAAACTCAATATGAGGCTTTTCAAGTTAAGGTATCCATCTGTTTATCATAGAATCATAGAATGATTAAGGTTGGAAAAAACATTTAAGATCATCAGATCCAACCGTTAACCTAACACTGCCAAGTCCACCATTAAACCATCTCCCTAAGCGCCACATCTGCACACCTTTTTAATACCTCCAGGGACGATGACTCCACCACTTCCCTGGCCAGCCTGTTCTAGTGCTTGACCACTCTTTCAGTATAGAAATTTTTCCTAACATCCAATCTAAACCTCCCCTGATGCAACTTGAGGGCATTTCCTCTCATCCTATCACTTGCTACTTGGGAAAAGAGACCAACACCCACCTCGCTACAACCTCCTTTCAGGTAGTTGTAGAGAGCGATAAGGTCTCCCCTCAGCCTCCTCTTCTGCAGGCTAAACAACCCAGTTCCCTTAGCCGCTCCTCATAAGACTTGTTCTCCAGATTAAAGAGATTGTTAAGCAAAACTGCTGGTGAAACACTCCTACCAAGAGTATGTCAGTCTAGGGTTGGAGGTAGCCCTGCAGAGCATCACAGTGAGTCATGGCTCTGTGTGTGCGCACATGCACACATGTGTGTACACAGGTTGTGTGTGTGAGAGGAGAAAGGAACAGTCAGGGCACCGTGCAGGGGGCCCAGGGCCAGCTGTGCCTTCTCCAGTGGGTATCAGCCCTCAGAGCCTGAGTGCAGCAGACACAGCTGACAGCCAGAAACACAGCCCACTGTCCAGGAGACCAGCTCCCCGTAGAAGCAGGGCCAGAGACAGGGCTGGGCACAGGCACCCACCGGGGCCTCGCTGGGCCAAAATGGGGCCCTGGGCAGAGGTCCCATGTGAGGGGTGTCAGGGACAGTAAGGCTGAGCGGTGCCCTTGGGGCCCTAAGTAGAGTAACTGGGACAATCATTAGCAACCAAAATACCTGCTTTGCACACCACATAAGTCTCATTGATCTAGCCCCTCAAACTACTGATCAAAGTGATTTTAGGTAAATATTTTTATTTCCTCCAAGTTTAAACCAAACACCCCTCTGTTCATTACCAGTAGTCCTCACTATGGGTTACCAGAAGTGTTGGAATTGTCATTAAAGCTGTACGCTTAAGGACCAAATTCTGTTCTTTTCTGCACATCAAAAAAGTGGAATAAGTATTTTCCTGAAGGTAGTTACTCCAGCTTTACAAGGGTGTCACTGAGCAAAACCTAGAACTATCCTTGTGGAAAAGTCAGCTCTCATAACAAACAAACAGTACCATTATCTGTGCTCCTGCAGTATATATTTGGTGATCATTAGTAATCCCTTTGTTGAGTCTAACCTGTTATCTCTACTACAAATAAAAGCTGCAGAAAATTACAGTCAAGGTGTTAAGGTGCTAACAAACATAATCTCATGAACAGTACCACACACTGTTGTCATTCAACTCTAAACAAAGGCTCAAGGCCTGAAAAAATAGAATATCTTTGATTGTAAAGCCTGGTGGTTTCAGCCACCTCTTTGCCAGGAAAAGAAGAAAAAAAAAAAAAACACAAAAAAAAAGGGGAAAAAAAAAAGAAAAAAGACAAAAAAGGAAAAAGAAAAAAGAAAAAAGAAAAAAAAAAATGCCTGAAACAGCAATTTTTGTTATCAAGCAATTAAAACTGAGTTCAGTCCCACATTACTTCTAGCTGAGAAGTCCCGTACATTTGATAGTCTGCCCTTGAAAGCTACAATTTTGACTGTAAGCTTTGTCATCTTGCACAGAGTAATAACTTGCATGTACTCTTCTAGCCTATGCTATGTTAATTTACTGTTGGAGTTTAATTAGCCTTTTGCCACCAAGTGATTAAGATACACCCTGTTTTATCCAAAAGTCATGTTCTGCTTTTAACACACTCAGTCTATTCACGTTCTCATGCCTGGCTTTTATAACTGTCTGTAAAACTGTCCTTTATAAATTTAGAAATTCAGGACTGTTCTGCTGCTCAGAAAAAAACAGTTGTGCAACAGCACATTTCATAGAGTAGCTTAACAACTACACTAAAAAAATGAAGTTGTAAATCTGGCAATGCATAAATGCAGACTCTGAGCTATCGGACTGGTAGAGCTTTGCATTTTGTTTAAAGAGAGAACTGCACAATATTGCATCTTGGTTTTCTCAAAAATCAGATTATACCTGCATTAGTTCTAGTTACGTACATGACAAGAGTCCAATAATAGACCAAACGTATTGATCACTTTACTGCAAAGCACTGTTTTATTACATGTTAGAGTGGCTGATCAGGCACAAAACCTTTTATACCTCTCCAAATGAAAACCAAATGTTTTTTCGTTGTCAAGCTTGTAATTTACATTTATTGGTCTTCTACTTGAACTAAAGTCTATGAATTTCATATCCAGAGTAAGTCAGTTCTTTGAGGTGAGTGAAACATTACTCCCATACCTTTAACTGGAATAATCTTAAGGAGCTTTGGTCTGATATATCATGTTTATTGTCATTTAAAGTTGTTATCTTGATATAGTAACAATACATATACATAGATAAACCAACTCAACTTATTTATCTTTGTATTAAATGGGTAGAGCATGTATTTTATACTGAGAATGTATTTACAGTTTTAGAACTAGAACTGACTAGCTTTCTCTAGAAGTTTTTATACATTTCAAATGGTGTAGCTGTCAGACTTCTTGATGCCTTCCATGTTTTATGCAGATATTCAGATCTGCTAGTATCACTGAGATAGAGTCCTTACTCTGATGGATAGCACTCACAAAATAATAAAATTATATAATACAAAGAATTGAGGGGAATAAAGCAGATATTTAATTATTTTACAAGGAAGATAATGTAGAGAATTCCTTTTTTTAATTTCTTTTTTTGTAAAGAGGTGCCATGCATTATTGTCCAGAAACCACAAAAAAGCTTGTTGAAAGTGTTTAAGATAAGGTCCAGCTACACAGGTATTAAAAGTTGCACAGGCTTTTTCCTAGTTCTTTCTACAGGGTGACAATTAACTTACAGGAAGCAAACTTGAATGTATTTTTGTGTTACAAGATGAATGTTAAAAAAAGTTCAAAATTTATAATGTGTTCACCTCCAAAATGAGATGACAAAAACTTTCAGCATCTTGATAACTAACCAGGAAAGTGCCTAACCCTTACATGTATTGTCCTGGTTTCAGCTGGCATAGAGTTAATTTTCTTCATAGTAGCTAGTATGGGTCTATGTTTTGGATTTGAGCTAAAAACAGTGTTGATAATGTGGAGATGTTTTAGCTGTTGCTAAGTAGTGCTTACACTAGTCAAGGACTTCTTAGCTTCCCATGCTCTGCTGGTTGCACAAGAAGCTGGGAGGGGACACAGCGGGAACAGCTGACCCAAACTGACCAAAGGGATATTCCATACCATATGACATCATGCTCAGTATATAAAACTGGGGGAAGAAGAAGGAAGCGGGGGACATTTGGAGTTATGGCGTTTGTCTTCCCAAGTAACCATTATGCTTGGTGGAGCCCTGCTTTCCTGGGGATGGCTGAACACCTGCCTACCTGCTGGAAGTAGTGAATGAATTCCTTGTTTTGCTTTGCTTGCATGTGCAGTTTTGCTTTGCCTATCAAACTGTCTTTATCTCAACCCAGGAGTTTCCTCACTTTTGCTCTTCTGATTCTCTCCCCCGCCTCACTGAGGCGGGAGTGAGCAAGTGGCTGTGTGGTGCTTAGTTGTTGGCCAGGGCTAAACCACGACAGTATGTAGTCTTGTACACTACAGTTCCTCAGATAAAGTAACTTGAATCACCTTCATTTTTCCATGTCTTAGCAGGCTGTTTTCTGACTCACATCCAATATTGGGATTCATAAAGTAGTTTTTTCTCCCCTTACCTATCTAGAAAGAATGAATCTTGTAATAGAATTGACACACATTCTATTTTCATTTGAACAGTCTTGGATGACATACTCACATGCCAATCATTCTGAAACAATGAGCATCCATCTCTCCCTGCCCAAAGAACCTAGGGAGGTAACACTGACCCATGATGACTTCTTGGGAGAACAGGAGCGCCTCAGGCAGTCAGATATGTCTTAAGTCACTGTAACTGCATCTTGAGTCAGCAAGAACTTTCAAGTAGATTTACCTATTTTGCTTGCAGGGAGGTCCCTTATAAGAAGATGATTTAAACTACTTAATAAATAGAGAAAACTTTAAGTAAGGAGGTAAGGTAGGAATACAAGTTGAAAAAAGGGTTTATAGGCAGTTTTCTGCCTTATTTTTGTGTCTTTGTAGGGTGCATCTCAGCTTTCAGGTTTGTTTTTAATTAACTCAGTCATTTTATGGGTTGAAATCCCTTAAGGTGCCTACCAAGTTTCTTATTTCAGTCTCTGCTTAAGCTGCAGTTTCCTAGTTCCTTCCCGTGATTCTCATAGTTTGGACTATAACCACAGCCTGTATTCTGGAGTCTTCTTTTTTCTAAATATCCTTAGTTGCTTTTTAAGGACAGAATAGCCTTCCCTTCTTCCTGAGTATCTGACCAGTCTCCAACATATTTTAAAGGAAAATAATTATGCAACCAAATAACAAATAAAATACTCTGATATTAAGAAGGAACATAGTGTCTATTTGAAGATTGAGGATTCCCCTGACAGAAGCCAAAATATAGGTAAAATAATGCTAAGCAGTCTGGTGGATTTTTTCTTAGGATCTGGCCCTTGAATGGGTTAATTGTTTTTGTACTAAAATGTTTATCTATCAGTGTCTTTTTACAATATTATATTTACTATTAAAAGTTGCTGCAAGACATAGCTGTTAGTGACATCATCTTACAGATAAAGAAAAATTGCAGGAAATTTGTACCCCCAACACAGACATTTCAGGAAATCATTAGTCTATGTAGAAACCTTTATCCATTTATTATTACTGGAACTTATTGTAGTTCAATAAAAGTTCTGCAAAAACAATTCTTCTGACATTACTGGTTTTAGTGTATATTTCTCACTGACTGCTTAATTATATACTAATTATTTTGACAACAGAATCAGATTCTTACTGTAAGAAAATTTACTACTTCCTAGACAAAAATGTTTATGCAGAAATATGTTTATGGCTGAAAACATCAAATCTTTTTGCATGGCAGTTGAGCAACCTCTGCTTACATCTTTACTTCAAAGTGCTTAAATGCAAAGCTCTTTTTCAGCTGAACACTCCAGTTTGAGCCCAAACCCTTTCTTCCTAAACTCTTTCCTTCATTCATTATAAGACTATTCTGGGGTAAAGAGAAGCATGTTGTAGTTATGTTGATACAGTCCTCCACAAAGGGGCTTCTGTTGATAGATATTGATCAGCTTGGTATTGTCTTAAGAGAAATTTAATCCAGCCCAGATACAACCATACAAAAGTAGTAGTAGTAGTAGTAGCAGTAGCAGTAGTAGTAGTAGTAGTAGTAGTAGTAGTAGTAGTAGTAATAGTAGACCCTCATCTCCCCTTTATTAAAAGATTTATCTGCTGATCTTTTGTTGCAGAGAGTGTGTACTTCATACCATTACTGTGATTCCTCAAGCAAAGTACTAATCATGCATAGCTATGACAGAGCATTTATCTTCATTTGACACATTTGCCCTTTTACAGTAGCCCCTTTTCAATAACAAAGACAGATAATTATTGAGAATATTCATCTTGGAAAATGGCTTTAGAAGAAAATGAGTACAGATGAAACTTACACTTCTATAGCTCTTGAAAATACACCTTTGCTGCTGTAAAATGTTAGAGCAGAACATTGTAATTTGACGGTATCCAGATGCAACAGACCTGCCATTCTTACTGCACACACTCCAGGCCTCTACTCTGTCATTTTGTATCTCCAAATGTTCTTGCAGTCCACAAGGGGTCCAAGAATCTCTGATAGTGACACATTTCTTATAGCTAAGGACAGTGGTGGAAAGCCAATTATAATAGCTTCCCTACTAGGCCCTGTGGTGTTTGAATCTTTGTAACCCTTGTGGCTTAGTTTTCTCTGAACTGCACTGTTAAATTTCTAAAGAGACCACCTTTCGAGGCAGTCACCATTTTCTGAATCAGAACTGATCAAGAACACTGTGGAGGAATCATGCTGTGTTCTTTCAGGGGTATTTTATTAGAGTTACTTCTGCTTTGTTAAATCTAAACTTTTAAAATGAAGTCGAGGTGAAGACAGTTACGCTACACCATCACTTCTGATTTCCACTAACTTTACAGAAGAGAAAATATTTGTTAAAAGCTTGTATATACCTTCAGTCTGTCCATTCCTTCCACCTTCATAGAAACTGAACTGTTAAAATACTATACTCTGAAGTCCAAACATTTAAGACTGTGAACTGGATGAAACAGAATATGTGCCCTGTAAATAATTAATTATGAATCTTCTTGAAGTTTAATGGTATGATTCAGGGTAAAATCCAATTAAATCATACTTCTTCTGACTGGCAGGAAAATTATTATTTCACACACACAGTTTGGTTCTACATCAAGTAGGGGGCAGCTTAAAAATTAAACACCAGCTTAATTTAATAAGCATGACCTTGTAAGGACAAAAAATGGGTTCTAGAGGAAAAGCTATTCAGTAGCCTTATCTGGCATTTTCTTTATCCTTTGCTAGTATAAAATCAGATCACAAGCATTGTTATATATAGAGTGATTTTGCAAGAAGCTTAAATTTTTAGCAACTGCAATTGTTCCTGAATGTGATGAATAGTTTCACCCTGTCTAGCTCCCTAGAACTACAGGGAAAGTATGAACTTTTCTAAAGATATTATTTTAACATTTTCAGTATAAAATACTTTATAAGCCCCCAACAATTTACTTATTTTTCAATCTGTCAAACTGAAAAATTCTTTTTTCCACCAGAATTTGAGAATAAATATGGCAGATTATAGCCTTTTCTTCCAATAATATTTTAAAGCAGTACTGAACTTTTTCTCTCTGACAATGTCAGAAAGGAACAAAGGAGTGGCTAAGGACTTTGGGTTTGTTTAGTTTGGAGAAAAGGTGGCTGAGGGGTGACCTCATTGCTCTCTACAGTTCCTGAGGAAGAGAAGTGGAGAGGGAGGTGCTGATCTCTTCTCCCTGGTATCCAGTAATAAGATGTGTGGGAACGGTCCAAAGCTGCACCAGGGGAGGTTTAGACAGGACATTAGGAAGCATTTCTTTACTGAGAGAGTGGTCAAACACTGCAACAGGCTTCCTAGAGGGGTGGTTGATGCCCCAAGCCTGTCAGTGTTTAAGAGGCATTTGGACAACACTCTTAATAGTTTGCTTTAACTTTTGATCAGCCCTGAATTGGTCAGGCAGTTGGACTAGATGATTGCTGTAGGTCCCTTCCATCTGAAAAATACTCTATTTTATTCTATGCCATAGACAGGCATATACTTTGCATCATCAAACTTCTTCCTTCATGGTAGTTCGTTCGTCTTTATTCTCGAGTCAAACTGAATCTTACAAGGTATACGTTTCTTTTTTACCTTAAGACTTTTTAATTTTTTTTCCTTTTTTTTTGGTTCTCTCACAAGACTTACTTTCAAAGTATTTGAAGTATATTTCTTTTATGATTCAATCTAATTTAAGCTCAACAGAAATCAGATTGCAGTGTTTCTTTCCTTCACTAACCACATCCCAAAAACAAGACAGAAGTATGGTGAAATTAGAACAGAAATTCAAATAGCAACATGATATCATCTAATGTATTGTTCTTCCTTCACAGAATTGTTAATCATCATTAATTTGAAAAGAATTGGTTCTAAACTCTTTATGCAGTATGGAGTTGTCAAGGAATACATGAATCCAGGGAACCTCTTGACATAATTTAAATGGTTAGAGAGAAGCTGAGAAGAGTGAGTTTGTTAGAATAACCTGGGACTGAAGTCTTTCAAGATAAGAACAGTCTCAACAAAATACTTTCAACCCAGTCATTTAAATATGAATAATGTCTTACAAAAAATTTATTTTTAATTAAACAACATACAAAATGTTGTGGAAGACTATCAATCTGTATTAATAATTACATATTTCATAAACTCATAATTTATTATCATTTAGTCCAATTCTTTGTTCAAAACATGATTAAGTTCAAAATTAGATCAGGTTGCTCAAGGCCTTCTGCAGTCAAGTTTTGAAATTCTTCTACGACAGAGATTCCACAGCCTCTCTAAGAAACCCACTGCAGTGCTTAACTGTTCTCAGGGTAGTGCTTGACCACATATTAGTTAGATGTAGGTCTGTCCCTGGTCCTCAGACAAGACATAAATCACAAGCCTTTGTGTTGTTGTTGGAGTTTTAACCAACTTTCCATATATCTTATAATTCTATGGGTTGGGGTTTTGGTGTTTTCTTTGGGGAGTGGGGCTTTTTTGTCAGTACTATGGCATATTTTCAGTTTTGGTATTATAGGCAAGATATGTAACACAATCAGCAAAGTTCCCACTTGTGTCCGTCTTTGACAACTATGAATAAAGGAGTTGGGGTGGGGAAGGGTTGGTACTTATTCTAAACTGACCTGAAACGGGCATTTTCTAATTTACAGTTTGTTTGCAGACTGGTTATTTAGATCATGCTTTAACAATTTATTTTACTGAATTCATGATTTCTGAATGGTTAACACAGTTATTGTTTTGCTTCTGAATGATGTGAATGTTTATAAGGGAGGAAAACCTGAAATTGCAGGATTTCTACATATATGTCAAGCATATGTTTACATAAATAATCAGTTTTCCATAAGCATTTTCAAAAAGACCAAAAATTAAATGAAAAATTACAGCATTCTTCTGAAGGAATACTCTGTTCTTGTTGTATACTTACCTATAACATATTAATTTCAAACCAAAGCAAGTACATGGAATTTGCATGTCTTCTACCTGTCTCCAAATTTAATTACTCATTTGTATCAATTAAACCTCAGAAATTTATTTTTAAAATTAAATATTATATTCTCAGTAAATATTCAATAGAAACTCCTGCTTTTTAAGTCTGCTATATGTGAAATGCAGTCATGCGAATTACTTTTGAGATATTAGCCTGGCCAACAGAGGCATCAGAGCAAGTTGTATGACAAAATATGGGAGAAAACATAAGCAATAGTTATGACCTTTAGGTTATTACAATTGACAACTAAAAGAAATAGAAAAGCAGAAAATAATAGTTTACTTCCAGAATGAACACAAATAACTTAAAGAAAACATTGTGAATGGAGAGAATAATAATTAAAATAAATCATTATGTCACCAGTTTCACAAAATGAAACTCTTCAAATGATAACATAAAAAAGGGATAAAAAAAAAAAAAAAAGAAGATATGGGAGCTGAAGTTAGACCTAGGCAGAACTATTCCTCTTAAGAGAAATATTTATCACTATAACTGTTATGTAGCTACCATTTTATGTTTCTATATCTCACAGACAATATAGTTATCTGCTTTTATATTAACATTTCTTGCTGGTAGTTCTGCAAATTTTCAGAAATGTCACCATTTTTCAAGGTTTTAATTTTCAGTAACTATCTCAAATTTGAGCTAAGCTAAGATTCAAAAGCTTGACATTGTTCTGAGTAAGCTCTTGAGGAAGTCATGAATCTCCTCATGAGAATAAAACCCACCTGGAATTTCAGACTCTTTATAAGACATAAAAATGGTAGCCACATTCATTCAAAAATTGGTGACTCCTCACGATGTATACAACTATTTATGCAGAGAATTCACCAAAAAGCTTAGACAGACAAATTTAAGCCTTTCTTCAGTGCGATGGGTTTAAGAACTATGGTTGCCAGGAAGGTTTATTGTGTCTCTATCCTTGGAGATATTCAAAACCTGACTGGAGACTATCATAAACAACCTGATCTACCTGGCCCTGCTTAAGCAGAAGAGTTGGACTAGATGATCTCAAAAAGCCTCTTCCAATTTCAACAGCTGTGTGATTCTGTAATTTTATTACTCTTGGTTGTTATCAAAAGGTATATTATATCACCTGATGTCTTATGACATGTTTAAAAATAAAAGGTTCCTTTCTAGTGATAAAACAACTACAATTATGTGGAAATAACAGAGTCATTATTTTAAAATCCTTTGATGGGTGATTATCAGGATAGCACAAGATGTGCAAAGTTTAAGAAAACATTCAGCTGCCTTACATTCGCTTTAATAGCTTGATTCTTGAGAACAGTTAAAACCACTAATTATTCCTCCAATTTGAATAATCAAAAACAAACAAAAGACTTTAAAGAGGCATTCAAGGTGTGATTAGAATAATCTGAGCTCAACAACAAAGTCATGAGCAATTAAAAATATAGCAACTACAGCAAATAGAGGTAGATGTGTAATTAAGTTAATATTGTGTAAACATCTACAGGATGTCTTTCAGGTCCAGAGGAAATCATTAAAATGCTAGCAATGCCAATGAGACAATGAAGTAAACTGCAGCACAAGAAGCAGAGACAGAGGAACTTAATCATATTAATGTAAGCACTAAAAAGGCAATAAAATAGCTAGTGTTGTGCCATTAAAAAATTAAAACTTCTTTTTGCTAATAACATAAATAAACTAAATAAGAGAAACAGCTGTATTCCTACCTTTGAAACAGCCATTTGAAAATGTAACTGGGCAGTCTTAAAAAATCATGGTCATGAAAAGTTACTATAAGAACATTCAAGTAAATTTATTAAGAAAAAAAATGGACTATTTTCTTTTCCCTAGATGCATATAAGTGTTATCGCCCCCAAGGTATCATTACACTAGTTCTACAAAGGCTTAAATATTCATTTACTGTTATGTACTCTATTAAATTACCTTCTCTTTTGGTCTCTTTCCAGGAGCAGATATAAATTAAAAACACACCTCTAATTTGTCTTCTTTCCCTTTTGGAATATTAGTACACCACTAACATTATACAATTCTCTTTTTAAAGGGAATTTCTGTAGTATGTCATTATTTATTCATTGTAAAGATTTGCAAACTACAGCTTTCATGATCCAAGTGTTTAAGAAATTGTGGAAAAGAATTAGTTTGGGCTACTAATTATTAATATTTTTAGCTACTGTTACAAGGGAAAATACTTAATCATCCCCTTGTATTACGTCTTCTTTCTCTCAAAATATGAAATAGAAGTATCTATTAATTTTTTTCTTTTCTTTGTAATTGAGAAATTTGGCTTTGTCATTTGATATTGTTCATATGTAATTCACAGGATTTATGTGATTCCCAATGTATTCAAACTCCTTACTATCCTTATTTCTATCAGACCTTCCCTCCTCTCCTTCCAAGAAGAAAGGCTTAATAATATAATAATAATATTTATGCCATAATCATATTTATTGTAAAATATATTGTTGCTATTTCATTTTTATTTGATTTGTTAAATAATTATAGTTTGATAATTATTCAGTTATAGTTCAATATATAGCTAATAGTTTAAAACCAGAAGCTGTGGGATATATGTGCCTTCCTGAAATGACCACTGGAGACCAGGAGAGACATACTAAGGCAATGGAAAAATCACCAGAAACTTATATATGGGACACTGGGACACTGGATCACAACCTAGCATCTATTAATTGTGAGAGAAGTTAAGATGATTGGCTCCAAGCAGGCCTAGACATCTGAATGTAGCTGTCTTGGTTTTAAATTAAATCTCATCTTTATAATCAGATAACTGAAGACGGTTTCATAGCTGTTTATACATGCAGAAAGAGAATTTTTGTTCATTTGCAATAACAGTGTTTTCTTAAACACTTCAACATCTCTGTTCCTGTCTTCATACAACATCTCCTAAAGATTTTATTTTTGGTTTGATACAATTAAGAGTGTGTTTGTGCATACATTAAAAAATACACGTATATCTGTATAAATACACATGCATATCTCATATATACACTTAGAAGTTTTAAAAGCTAAATTCCTTGTCAAAGACTGACTTTTTCTTGAAAAAAAAAGAAAAAAGAGTAATTAACTAGGTACTGGAATTAGATATTATGAAAATGGTGCAATGAAATACATTATCCATTCTAAAATGGATAATTCATAGAATCACATCAACATGGAATCATTGATGGGAAAGGACCCCTGGAGATTGTCTAGTACAACTTCCCCACTCAGAGAAGGGCTACCTAGAATGGGTTAGTCAGGGCCATGCTGCATCTTCCTTACCCACACCCACCAGATATTTATACATATTGATAAGATCCCCCCAAGACATCTCTTCTCCAGGTTGAACAGTCACGGCTCTCTCAGCCTTTCCTCGTATCGCAAATGCTCCGATTCCTTAATCATCCCCATGGTCCTTCATTGAACTTGCTGTAGCATGTCTACATACCACTTGTACTGGGGAGTCCAGATCTAGACCTAGCACTCCAGATGTTGCCTCTTTTCTGACTCTTTCCTGGGTGAGGGCTGTGTGTGCATGTGTGTGTATGAGCATCTGACTGCCAGCAACTGGAGCCAAACCATGGGTCAAAAGACTGTGTTTCTGTGGTACCAGCGACTGGAGCAAGTGCAGGTGTGCAAGTGCGTATGTGATTGTAGGTGAAGATCAGGCTGGAGCAGCTGGTGAATGGGTGAAGTGGCCTGGGAGCAGGGTGGAGTGAGTAAGAACACTGCAGGGATTGGCTGCTTGGACTTGTGAACTCCTGGCCAGCTGCATGTGCGTGTGTGTGACAGTCTATACCAGCAACTGGAGTGGGGCTGTAGTCTTGAGGGCTCATATGTCCAGCTGTCAGCAAGTGGGAAGACCGGGATCCAAGGGTCAGCAAACTGAGTGTCTGAGCCCAGTTACTGGAGGGATCTACATTGTACACATGTATCCTGCTCAATGAGAGAGGGGAACAGGATAAGTCTTTTGGTTCTGCCTGTGTTTGTGTGACTGCTCTGCGTGTCTGCCTGTGATCTGTGTGTCTCGCCATGTATATACGTATTTATGTGTGTATGTCATGTATATGTGCACTCTGCGTGTACATGCTGGGAATACATCTTCAGGCTCACTACTAGCTGGACCTGGGGACATGAAGCGACAGCAGCCTCGCCTCTCTTGGGCTGTTGAATCTGGCATGATATATCTTCCTCTAATAACTCTAAGAACAGAAACATCCTTGATCAAACATCCCTGAGTGATTTTAAAAGACCATATCAGCTGTGCCAAGTATGTACTGCAAGCTACTAAACCCTAAATCTTTGATGATTAACTTCATAATTGCCCTTTGTCTGTGATTTTTACTTTTTACTTTTACTTAAAGACAAATAATTTCCAGTGAATTAATTTATTATTATTCATAAGTTTATCTGCTTAGGGAATCTATCTACCTATATAACTTCTAATCCTACAATAGTAGGTACCAGCCATTAATTTCTTTGTACTGATGAAGTAAATCTTCATTTTGTAGTCTTTTACAACAAATCCAAAATTCTTAATATCACAGTGATCTTGAAAATAAGCAACATTTTAAATGATGTTTTAAAATAATTAATATCATTGGTACTTCTCCTTATAACACTTTAACAGACACATCAAACTTCAGATATTCCAAAATCTTTTCTCTTACCAAACTTCTTCTTGAACCAGAAATATGTACTAGAATGACTAGAAAGTTCATATAATTTGAAAGTTATAAAGCTCTTCCTTCAAACAGAGAACATCTAAAGATACAAACTTTAAGAGACAGAGTATGACCTTAGGAGAAAATGTTAAGACACTGTATTAAATTCTTCTCCAAAGAGAAATATAAAAAAGTTTCCCTTAGAAATACTATTGGAAGATAAATACTTCGCAGTACAATGCCAATGCAAGGGTAGATGTGTAAGAAAACTACACGTTTCTCATAAAACCAAAGGATTTCTCCTCTAATATTCAAATATTTCATCTCTTACACTGCTTATTACTGTTCATTAGAGAAATATTGACATGACTATTCCCAGTGAAGCTAGGATTCTTAGCTGATAAATTAGGTCTTTCTTTAGCCACTTTACCCCTCTTTTCCCTCCAAAGGACAGTGGAATAATGGGTATTCTATCCTTCATCACAGTCCATTCACCCTCCAACCATAAGAAAATTACATAGAAAAATATAACTTCGAGCATTCAAAGTTTGTATTAATATACTGTTCAGTGCAAGAGAAAATACTTTTTTTTTAAAACCATCTTAAAAGATAAGAGGGAGAAAAAGGGGTCTTCCTTCTAGACCTATTTAAACATAGCATCAAATTCAGAAGTATTTTTATCAGATGCCAGCCCTAAGTACTTGAGGTGTCAAAGGCATACACTAGGCTTCAGATTTCCATGTAGGTCTATAATAAAATGCACAGACCTATTATAACATAATATCATTTAAAGATTTATGAGTATTTTGGATTCATTTTTGTCTTGCTTAAAGATTTTTCTCTTCAAAATAAGATATTCAGATACATGTTCTGATTTGTTTTATACAGTTTAAGTAGAAACTAAAACTCTTATTTTTTTTCTCTGTCAAGATGTCATGACTCATATGTTATCTAGGACATGAAAAATCACCCTGAATTTTAGATACTTACTTTAAGCCACATAAAACTTAATGCATTTCACTGTTGTCTCTTCCAAAGACACATGGTGTATTGTGTTGGTTCTCCCCATTTTGCTAAATGTGCCGATCTTTATATATCTTTCCTTTATTTCTTTACACTTTTGTTCTCTATTCCACTTAACCAAACTGCTCTTCTCTGCTTATTTCACCTTTATAAATCTTCATCTTTTAATCTTTTTAAGATCTTGAATTTTCACAGTAGGTCATGTTATAACTATCCATGATAGAAAAAAAGATAAAAAGTAACACATTACAACCATAGAATTTATTAGCATATGTTTTTTTTTTTTTTCTCTTAGTCCCCTTTTCAGAGCACAATAAAGTAACCTTAACACTAAATATTTTTTTTTTTTTTTTGGAAATATTAGTCTTATGGTTTTATTCCATTTATCCAGGTGACTTCATAAAGAAATATACTAGGTCATCCCATACCTAATTAATTCCTAGATAGAAAATGGATTTTAAATTAATTTTCTGAACAAGTACTTTAAAAGACTGATGATGCTTATTTTTCCAATAGCAACATATTTTGCTGTTTTTCCCTGTAGAGAACAAAATTTGCACTGTAGAGAACAAACCAGATAGTAACCCAGTCTAATTCCACATTCTTATTCTTGGGTTTCTTTAAAGTAGAAAAAGCTTTTCAATACAGTATTACACTTTGAAAAGTGTTCATGAACATACCCACACTTTTTTCAGTTGTTCCAGTCTAAAAGTCAGATATAGAGCTTAATTATTATTTCAGTGGATGCTACTTTGCATTAGTCAATAAAAATGTTATTTATCTTGATGTTCATCAGTAAGCAGGTTTTCTTTGCTTCTTCAGAAGTGGTTTACATTCTTCTCTGCTTGATTAGCCAAAGCCAGATTTGTGTCATCTGCACAATGTGGCCTCAATTTACCTGTTAGCTTTAAGTAGATTTTGAAAGCAGAATGTGAGACAGAAAGACTCCGGGTAAAAAGAAAAAAAAAAAAAAAAAAAGAAAAGGCAACAAAAGCAAGCATGAAACTTTCTGTTGTGGCTTAACCTTGTTAGGCAGCTCAGCCCCACACACCACTCACTCACTCCCCCCACCCTGGTGGGGTGGGGAAGAGAATCAGAAGGGTAAAAGTGAGAAAACCCATGGGTTGAGATAAAGACAGTTTAATAGGTAAAGCAAAAGCTGTGCTTGCAAGCAAAGCAAAACAAGGAATTCATTCACTACTTCCTATCAACAGGCAGGTGTTCAGCCACCTCCAGAAAAACAGGGCTCCATCACACATAACAGTTACTTGGGAAGACAAACATCCCCAACTTCCTTCTTCTTCCCCCAGCTTTTATTGCTGAGCATGACGTCATATGGTGTGGAATATCCTTTCGGTCAGTTGGGGACAGCTGTCCCAGCTGTGTCCCCTCCCAATGTCTTGTGCACCCCCAGACCTACTTGCTGACGAGGTGGTGTGAGAAGCAGAAAAGTCCTTGATGCTGTGTAAGCACTGCTCAGCAATGACTAAAACATGGGAGTGTTATCAACGTTGTTTTGGTCACAAATACAAAACACAGCAACATTCAAGCTACTATGAAGAAAATTATCTCAGAAAAAAACAGTGCACTTAGGCAAACAAAAAACCCTAGCCTTGTTAGAAATCCAATTTTTAATGTTTACTTTTTTCAGACTTGAAAATTCATAAAACAATTATATTTTTTAGAATCTAAAAAGCATAACCTAGCCACAACGTAAATACCTTGATCAGAAAACATAACTCAGAACTTAAATAACATTTTCTTCTCCAGCAACCAGAATATATACAACATAACAGCATGAGTTTTGTAGAACAATAAGGTAAAACTCAATACCATGAGGAAACTTTTTGAGAACCATTGTTTAGCTATGTGAGTTTTTGTACCATGTTGTACATGCTGTATACTAGACGATGCCATTATGAATAAATAATTTGAAGCAAGTCCAAATGGCATGTCATTATATTGTATAAATATACATTTTAAACTCAAATTATTTGTACTTTATGAATTTACAGTGGAGGTAAACTTAAATTAAATTAATTTCTTCCAGGAAAAGACAGCTACACTTGGCCTTATCAGTGACTTGACCAGTGTCAAGCAGCCAACATATGGGAGAGCTAAAAGACAGATTTCTGCTTCAGATCTTTTTTCTGATGAGAAGGGGTGGCATTTTTTTCACTAACACATGGTCCATGTTGTGAATTAGGTGTTTAAAATCAAATGAAGACCAAAACAGCAACCTCATCTGCGTGTTTGCCATGACTGGTTAACCTCACTTGCGTCCAAAAATAATAAATTACTTCCTTTTTAGCCTGAGGTTCCCTGGGTGTCTAATTGCACAGGAATTCTCAGGAGCATCTGTCCTGGAAGATTAGTATTGATCTATGCTCAGGGAAAGACAATTAACGTCCCCTCAAAGACCTTGCGAGGGTTCCATGTAGCACAACTAATTTCAGTGTTTGCGTTGAAGGTGCCTAGCTCTAACATTCAACCAGGAAATGGGGAGTTCTTAGTCTCAAAGGAGGCTAAATATATTCATTTTTCAGGAACATGACAACAACTAAAGCAAAGAATATTTTAGTTAAGGATAGTCTCCACCTGTCTGGAGAGAGAGATGAAAACAACTCTGACAGCAGGAATCAGATCCATGTTTTCCAACTCAGCTACATACCTTAAACATCAGATTCTGTGTTGTCTTCTTTACTAGCCATCAATGACTTTTGTATGCCTAGTTGCAAATAAAAAGTCTGGGCTTTTTTAACCAAGGATTGGATGTCTTTATAGTCATAACGTTCTCCTGGCATGTGAAGCATCTTGCTTCTCACCTATACTGAATGAAGCATAAAACCAAGGACTTTCCACATGCTGTATTTCATTTGGTTCTCCACAGACTCATTAAAAGAGTTAAGTATTTAATTTACCAGACTGGATCAGCCATGCAGTTTGTAAAAAACCTTAGACATCTGTTTCAAAAGTGTGTGTCTCTCTGCAGATTTTCAGAGAAATTAACATTTCTTCATTGATATCATAGGGTAATCATATAAATTACAGTGAAACACATATCTGAGCCAAGTGTGTAATATTTTGGGGACGTAGCACCTAAGCTAGTCACCTAAGTTAATCCTAATGGATACTATCCAAGCTCCAAAAGCTTATAAACTGAAAATATACACACTTACGTCCTTCCACTAAGGTCTAGCTAACACCCTGTCATTTTTATTTGAAACAAAAACACAACTTACAGAAAGTTGAAAAAAGAAGGACTGACTGTATCGTGATAATTTTTGACATTGTGCTCACATCTACACTTGGAAGACCCACTTATTAACATGCTCTGCAGTGTAAAGTATAGTAGATAGAAGTTACCTTTTCTTAACACTTTTTTGTTGGTACTCACAAATTCAGAAAAGTCAGTATCACCTTGACTGAATGTTGCCTGACTAAAACCACCTTTCCAAATGACAAAACGTCCTACTGTAGACAGATACCTTTTTGTTCATACATAGAGCAAAGTTTTTGGTATATATTTTGAATCTGAAGTGCAATTACATTGCAAAATGAGACAATATTACAGCACATTCTCTAGGTATTGAGCTCTCATATTCCAAGGACCTGTAAACTAGGCTTCAGCAGAAAAAGTGATGCTACTGAAATAAATGGATACATGTACACTGGCTGCTTGGAACATGTAAACTTAATTTAACATCTGAAACAACAGTTCTGCTGTTTTATCTCTTTTCATCACTAACAGTAACCAACAGGGGGTATAGAAGTTTGCTACTTAATGAGTTATAAATGATCTAATTAAGTGTTTCCTTGCAATTGTCTTCACACTTCATTAGTGAGGTGGTTGTTTATTAAGCTAGGAAATTTATTGTCATTCTAATAATTCATTCAATTTTAGTTAAATTTATAAAGTCTTTGGTGGTATTATTTCAATGAGGATTTGACAAACTACTTAAAAATATTTTTCCCAAATTATTTATTCTTCAATAACACATATTCTATTTTTTCTTGAATGTACTGAATAAAATGTGGAGGATGTGCATACAGTATGAATTTTACTGATTATTTCACCCAATGTATCTTGTATTCCACCAGATTTCTTTGTCCATTTAAATTTGGAATATGAAGAAAGTGTCATTTCCTACAAAATACTTGCATTACCTTAATAAATCCGCTGACCAAGAATGGACCAGCAAGTCCATCATAGGACACAGTGGATACAATGAAATTATATGCTCAGTGGAATTTGGAATATTATAGTGTGAAAATGTTGTTTTAATTCATTGCTGTGTTTATGTTTTAAGACAGGCATTAAAGGAGCAGGTTAAAAGATAGGTTGTGAATAATCAGGTAAACAGCCATTGGAAACAGATACAAAGGGTAAGTATTATACAATGACTGCCAATTCCTATAGATCAGGAATTAGGTCAGGAAGGCAGAAGCAGCAGAGCAATTAAATTGTATATTCTCCAGTTCAAATGCTTGCTATACACAGATTCTGTTTCAAAGAATTGCTTTGATTTTAGTTATCTATTTTGTCGTGTAGAACTAACAAATGAAGTCTGTGGTGTTCAACAAGTACTCCATTGAACCATAGGCAAGCCAAAACCCATCTCTAAGCTTATCCTTGAATAGTCAGTGTACTATTTTGCTGAATGTGGTATCATTGCAAGGTCAGTTTGCAGATTACTGTTTGTCTCTAATGAAGCATAAAGATCATAGGCTTGTCTCTCTTCTGTTGTCTTCTGTGAATACCATAAAAAATGAAACTTAAAAGCTTTTTTTCTAAAATTGAACTGGGCCTTCAAAATTCAGTGTTAAATCCAACTACAAAGATGCATTTTAAAAAGTTTTTTTCATGTAATTATTAAATTGTCACTTTAATGTCTTCATATGCCTACATATATGATGTGCGAATAGACTGATATGATATTGAAAAACTGCCAATTTCATATTTTAAAAATATACATGACATTGGAAATAATTGCCTTACATGAAACCTTCTTGTAGACAATAGGATTTGATGTGATGAGAAATAAAAAAAATATATATCCGTCGGACAAGGAAATATATTTAGGAAAGAGAGAAGTGAATTTGTGATATCTTAATGGTACAGGCAAAAAATAGTTCCAGAAGGCAAGCTAAGGCCAAAGTGAATTAGGGACTTAATAATTATGTGTAAGAATACACACTCACTAGATCTGAAGCCAAAATTCAATGTACACCTATATTTTGGATTTAGCTAGATTTTTTAGTCACAAAACTAGACCTATATTTACTTCTTTCTCACAGTCCTCTCTCCCCATATGATTTTGGAGAGTTGTGTCAATTAGTAATGTTTTCTTCTATGAGAGGGTTATTATTCCACAAGGTTCCTATGATGAGAGAACTCAGCTGATAAAAGATTTAGCTGCAATCTGCCAATCAATATGAGACTCTGTGATAGAAGACCAGCAGGGATTAACCTACTTTAAATTAAGTACTGAAAACAGAGATAGGCATCTCCCTAAACATCTACATTTACTCCTGGTTCAGTCACCCTAGAACAATTAATCCTGTGTACACAGCTGCTTGTACCGTAATGGAAAAACTTTCATTATAATAAGTTCATATTCTTTTAATCTCATCTGAACATGTAAACACATTTTCCTCCCCTCAGTTTTTCCCTGTACCTGCATAAAGGATCATCTTTTCACAGAATCGCAGAAGCATGCAAGTTAAAAAGGACCTCCAGAGCTCACACAGTCTAAGACCCTACTCAAAGCAGGTCCAGTTACAGCTGTTTGCTCAGAATCGTGGCCAGTCAGGTTCTGAATATCTCCAAGGATATCACTGGGAATTCCATTCCTGAGTTTGATCACTCACACAGTGAAAGATCTTTTCCTTATATCAAGTCAGAATTTCCCATGTTTCAGTTTTTGTCTACTGTATTTTATCAACATTGTGTGCTGTCCACTGTGTACCTCAGAAAATTCTGTCTCTGGTTTGGGTTTTTTTGTTTTGATTTATTTTGTTTTAACACACTACTATTGGAAGTTGTAGACAGCAGCAAGATCCCCACGGTAACCTTCATTTTTCAAGGCTAAACAAACCCAGTCCTCTCAGCCTCTCCTTGTACGTCATGGGTCGCAGCCCCCTTACAGTTCAATGGCCTTCTGCTATACTCACTTCAGGTTGACAGTGTCTTTTTTGTACTGTGGAGCCCAGAATGGACACAGTCCTCCATGTACAGTCTTCATGCACCAAAGAGAAGGGAATAAGCACTTCCATTCATCTGCTGGAAGAGGATTAAAGGATTACAGTACCTGTTCTGGTGCAATAGCTTTCATAAATTGTGCAGCATTTCTCCTTCAGATCCTGAATAAGCATCCCTCTTTCTGCTTCTGTCTTCTAGTTTTGCTATGTAACTGAATGGGTGGCCCCTTGTCTGCCTTCTGAGCTAATATGGAGAGCTAAATAGGGGTCACATAAATAAGAAACTCTTAGGGGACACCCCAACTCTCCTTTCAGGAAAACCACAGCTATGGAATATCTACAGACTATACATAAACAGAGACTCTTTAAAGAAATGCCAGTTGAAAAGAATGGGAGAGGACAGCAATTTTCTTCCTTTCTTTCTGAATCTACCTTGCAGAATGTCATCAGATGAAACACAGACATAATCAACTGAAAAGTACACGTACTAAAACAATTAGTAACAAAACACACTACAGAATGTAAGGATAGCCCTAATATTTTGCAGTCATCACATAACCAAATATATCAGTGTAGAGGAAGTACAGGAAAACTCTAGAGAGGCCACATAAAGGGGGTCTGCCAACCCCATTTTATATATATATATATTTGGGTTTTGCTGCTGTTCTGCCAAATGATTTTGGCTGTCAATAGTGTGTGTGTGGTATGCACATGTGGTGAAACCAGTCAGGGTCCAGATGCCCAAAATAGGAATTGGTAGGACGAAGACGTTGCAGACATTGGTCACAGTATAGCCTCAGCCTTCCAAAGTTTCTTGGCACAGAGACTTCTAGCCAGAGGTCAGAACAACTGAGTAAGAAGAAAGATCCTAAAGAAGTGTTGTATTTCAAAATTGCTTTATCTTTTCTTATGCTTGCCATCAGCAGAATGTCTAAACCATCCATCCCCAGATGGAACATATAGCAATATTTTTGTCTACTTGTTCAACTTTTAGTGGGAGAATTCAGTTCTGAAGAATTCCTGGAAAAATGACTAAATAATATTCAATACTGAATGATAACTAGTGGGTGAAATTCACCATTAAACAGAGGAACTGTGTATGCACTTATCTCTACAGATGAGGAGTTCAAAAATAGACATATGCTTCTACAATGTGTTGGTCACCTTCACAGCTTGATTTTTCTTGAGTAAATGTCATCTAATTTTCCTGTTTACAGATCTTGTTTTTCAATTTTTATACTCTTCAAATATTTCAAATTACTATTCTCATTAAGAATTTCCTGTAGCCAGTTTACAGTGTGCAGATTTTTTTATTCTTTAATATTCTCATCCGTTCTTCCAGACAGTGAATTGGTTTTATATTTTATTTCTAAATTTTTCCAGTTTGTCAAATTAGTCTTCATTATTAAGTGTCACAGTCTGTTCAGTGTTCTAATAACTAGTTTGTAATACCAAAAAGCAAGGAGTATCTGAGTTTACTTCCCAGCATCTCTATTTCTGCAGCTCAGTGTTACTTTAGTTTTCGGTTGCTACAGTACCTTGAAACTCACATCTGGTTTGCTGTTCTCCTCACCCCTAGTCTTTATTGCCAACAAAATTTTCTCCCTCCCTCAGATGATCTTTCTGAATTGTTATTCCCCAGATGCACAGCTTGTGTATTTCCCAAGACTAAATATCATTTTATTTCCTGCCAGTAATTCTAACCTCCCTTGGTCTTGTTATATTTTTTCTTTATCCACAATGATATTTGCAATACATTCCAATTTCATATAATCTGAAAATTTAATTAATGTGCCATTTACTCCTCCATCCAAAGTAGAAACAAAGTTGCTAAATAAAACTGGGCCTAACACCAATCCTGGATACACCTCCTTGGCCACTGCAATTTAACATAACTTTGCTAATTGTCCTTCAGCCATTTTTCCATCAGTGTGATGGTACCAGTTTGAATTAGTTTTGTAAATAACAATGGGGTTTCTGTATTAAAACTATTCAGTACTAGATATTATAAAAGTAGAATGTTACTTTCGCAGCTAGATTGTATTTCAGCCCATGAAAACTTGCAGACCTAATTTAAGTGCCTTAGAAATCTGAAGTCCTGATATTTGAGGTTATTTGAGACTTCTGCATGATGCTAGCAGGTATTACACAGGTTCTGTAGGAAACTGTGATAGTCTTCAGCTCCAGCCTGGAGACAAGACAAGATATTCCGTAGTATCAAAAGTGGCACTAGGCACCAATATTTAAAACTGAATTACTCCTTTATTTTCCCTCTTCAGTCAGTGGAGTGTGGCAGTCACATGCAATAAGCAGTTCAGAAAAGAGGCCTGGCTTATGAGCATATACATCTCTGTGTTACCTCCTAGAAGAGACAGTCTTTTTCTCTTTGATTAACGAAAATTGACAATAGAGCTCATTTTAGCTAACATTACTTATCCAGAAGACAAATCTCTACAGCTCAGTTTGGCTACCCACACAAAGACGTTGAGTGATATTTTACATTCCCTAGGGTATATGAAATATCCTTACAGGGCTAACAGAAAAGATGTAGGCCCTATAGGAGAACCATGCTCTTCTGGAATAGCTAGAATACCATAAACATCTCAAATGCACTGGATTCCCATCTGTATACAATGGAATTAAGCCCCTATGTTCCTCTTAGTGTTTGAATAGATCACCACTCTGCTCTTCCCCTATCTCCTCACCCTTTTGCTTGTAGTCCATAACTCTGTGCTAAGATCCCTTCACCATTCACCTTATAGCTTTTAGTCTATAAATTCATATTACAATAAATATATCCTAGTAGATAACAAGGTAATAGCTCTTTTCATATTTGACAAATATTACCCAACTAATATACATGCACAAATCTTAACAATCAATTAGCATGCAACACCGACATCTAATTAAGCTGCTCCAGCCAGTGCTAATACAGCCATAAACAGAAACTACCACTGGGGAGTTTGAAGGAGTCTAAATTAAAAGTGCAATTGTAATAGGGAGAAAACATGAAAATCATCATTCATCATCATCATCTTCATTGTCATCACCACCTGGATGTGTTGGAGAGGGTGCCCAAAGAATGCTTGTCTGGTGACCCCATTGCTGCTCTTTTGACCTGGCCACTGGTGAGACGTTTCCCTTTCTCTTTCACTTCTCCTTTCCTTCCCTACTTTCTACCTGGTAGCTTTAAACGGATGCATGCCATGAATTATAGACCCTAAAAAGGAAGTTTTCTTCACTAAAGATTATTCCACATCCCTTTGTGCAACAACTGTGCTGTCACTGAGAGACCTACTGAAATATAGAAGCAACAACACAAAGTAAAAGATGACAGGAAGCTGGTATCTCAGTGAGTTGGCTTGATACAAAACTGGAATGTAGCTGGCACATGTATCAAGATCAGGCATCAAGAAAGACTTTCAGGTTTTTCAGTCTGCATGAATTTAGATTAGATAATCCATCTCTTGGAATATAACTGCTGAAAAAACAGATGGAGATCAACAAAAATTCTTGTAGTACTGTATCTGATCAAAATAAAAAATTATTAACTGCTTTATTTTTTTTCTCAGCATTATATCTACAAAATTGCCTTTTTTATGTATCTGTACTTTCTTCTTTACCACAGCATATAGTTGTTTAGAAATTCATCATAGTAAAATATGATATCACCCATTATTTCTAATAAAGATTTTACTTTTTAGGTAACGTCCTCAAAGCTCCTGAGAATAATCTAACTGTGGTTTGTAGCAATGTCCAAAGTTTTCTTACTTGTTTGCTATGTTTAGTTCTATAGTGTTACAACATTCCTGCTGGGATGGCACCTATCCATGGGAAAAAAACAAACCCTTCTTAAAAAATTCAAATCAATATAAAACAAAAATATCCCTTCCAGGAGGTATTTTCACTCATGTGCTGTGAGCTGTGTAAAAGCTTGGTACCAGGCATCTCTCTTGTTATGATATGCATTTTAAGCATGGGATAAGAGCAAAAGCCTTGAAAATATTGGCATTGATTGAAAACTGAGGGCCCAGGACCATAAACAGTGCAGTGATGATGTGACTGACTAAGGCCCTAGGGGTGGAATTTGACTCACTGAATAAAAACCCTATAATGGAAGAAGGCTCAGTGGAGATCAGCAAGGGTGATATGCCTGTGAAGCTCAGAGAGTAATGCAAATAAGCTGACTTAATCTCAACACAAAGGGGACCAGAGGGTGGCTTTTGTTATAGATAAACAGCTATTAACAGTTGAGTGGATCAACTCCTGGTGTAAATGGTTCCCTGAGTCAGCCAGACCAGAATGGGTGGAGTGAATACATGGTTCAGCCCAACACAGAGTATAAAAACTAGACAACTAGCAAAAAAATTTCAAAGGCAGGCTTGAGCTGGCTTCGAGCCACATATTTGTTCCTGGTGACTGGTGATATGAAAATATTGATGGTGAGCATTTTATAGACACCAGTAATGGGAATCACATTGGTATTATGATTGAACTGTGTATTGCACTTGCTGTATTTTGCTAAGCGTCACATTTTAATTGTGTTTTCAGTTTGTTTTGTATCACTCTGCTAACTCAGAAATCACATGTAACATCAATTATCTTCAGATAAGTAAATTTGATATTAAACATTACACCCTCCATACATGGAGTATCTCAGAGAACCTGGTCAGAAAGTATTGGACCCTGACAGATGGTCAAGTACTAAAATTTCCCAACCTCAAGAACTCAGTCCTGACCTGCCTCAATGAGGAGCTCTCCAGGCTGGCCACCTCAGCCTTGGTGGCTAAGACTGTCAATAACTGTACTCATGTTATCGCATACTCACAGGTAAAGTAGGATATGATTCTTAGGGACTGACTGCTTTGAAAATGCAGTTGTAATGACTGATAACATACAAGATTAACAGTTAGCAGTGTGATGTTAATAGAGTCTCACCTTCTTTATCAGTCTTCTAAACAATCTCATCATATATATGTCTAATTCCCTAATATGTACATGTGTATATATATAGATACTCAGTTTGCAACAGATATCCTCAGGAAAGCTTCTGTCTGCAGAAAAGCCTGAGGCTGGGCTGCTAATATGACTATTTGGTTTGAAAGATCACTCTCAACTGCTTCTGTTTGGAGCCTTCAAGGCCCAGAAGAGGA
Organism: Morus bassanus; assembly: GCA_031468815.1. Taxonomy (NCBI): domain Eukaryota; kingdom Metazoa; phylum Chordata; class Aves; order Suliformes; family Sulidae; genus Morus; species Morus bassanus. Next base: position 50,958,397 of record CM062568.1, on the reverse strand, counting down.
ACACACCTGTCTTCTGCGCCAGTTCTCTCCCTACTGCAACTCTCACCTACCTGGTGGGAGCAGCTGTTTCCTTGGGGAGCACAGGGCAGGAGCAACAGCCTGACAGACCTTGGGCAGGGGAGAAAGCAATAGCCCTTTGGATCAGGAGGTGGGGCAGGGGCACTTGTCATCCTCCCCTGCAGGGCCCCAGGAGGCAGATGGCATGGAGGGAAGGAGAGGGGAGAAAAACATTCCCAGAGCCCTGAGTAGGGCCCTGTGCCAAGAGGGCTGCACGGCACCCTGTTCTTTCTGTCCTGGGGCCTGAAGTGCTGGTGATCATATGGTCATACCCCCCAGCCCAGAACCCTGAGAATGACTGACAATGACAACCTTTGGGCCCAGAGGCAGAGTGGAAGGGTGATTTCAGCACCAGAGCAAAGGGGTAGATACTGAGAAGAGTGCATGTGGGAGGTGGGTTGCGGTGGGCTAACCTTGGCTAAGGGCCAAGCTCCCACCCAGCTGCTCACTCACCCCCTGTTCCTCAGCAGGACAGGGGGAGACAATAGAAAGCTCATGGTCTGAAATAAAGGCAGGGAGATTGCCTGCCAATTACTGTCATGTGCAAATAGTGTCATGGGCAAAACAGACTTGCCTTGAGGAAAATTAATTTACTTCCTTGCTAACTAAAATAGATTAGAATAGTGAGAAACAAAGTCAATTATGAAAACAACACCTCTTCTCCCCTCTCTCCCAATAGGCAGTGGAAGTGTGATCTCAGCACTAGAGTAAAGTGGTAGATACTCAGAAGTGTGCATGTGGTAAGTGGGTATAACAGTTTTATCTGTATTAGTACCAAATCTTTGTGTTCATTAGATAATTTGGATTCGTAAAACATTAATTAGTCTAATATTGAATTCTTAGCTTTCTATATATGGTGTGTGCCCTTTTGTCTGTAACATGATTCTGAGTGTAACACTGTGGCTCTTCCTGGAGTAGTTGAAACATTGCCACAGAGCATTAGCAAAGGTTTGGTGATAGACATCCTTCTCTAAATTGTATCTCTTTTAAGGCAAGTTCCTGTATGAGGAAAATCAGATGTGTGTACCTAACTCAAGCCCACACACATGCCAACATGCACTCATCCTGAACTAACATGACAACACAGATGAAACCTTTCCCTTTCTGTCAGGGCTGTTTGTTTATCCAGTGTCTGATAGGACAGAAGTAGTATGTCACTAGCTCTCCCTCTGATGTTTTATTTAACAGATTTTTTTTTTAACAGTAAGTAATAATTACATTTGTTTTCTGAAGTAATTTTACCACTCTTTATTTTATCTTCTTCCTCAAAATTATTGCTGCTCACACTGCACTAAGTAATTTGTGTTATCGCTGATTAAATAAAATGGTCTTCTCATGCATCAGCATGCAGATTGCTGCATACAATATGTGATCAAGTAATTGGAAAGAAAAATAGTTGTAGGTATGGCTTTGTGAGAATTGTAGTACAAATGTGGTAATAGGAATAGTTCCTAGTCAGCTGTGTCTTACTGCTTTCTAATACCTACGTAATCTAAAGACCAGTCAATTAACATTTAACCTACTTATCTATGTAGGATTTTTTAAATAGAATTTTATTTTCCAGATTCTATTTTCATGTTTTCCAGGTACATTTCACTGTGTGAAATAGTAACTGGGTAATCATATATACATAAAATAAAATAATAAGTAGTAATACAGGAATAATTTTATTTAAGCTATTAAAATCATAGTTGCATAATAATTTTGGCCAGCAGCAATATTTTAAACAATTTAATTGTAGCATTTTAAGCTTAAAAGAGGAATTTAAATAAAATGTGTATAATAGGTTCTATTCCAATGATATACTATACTATATCAAATATTTGTCTAATACCTGACATATACCTATTTTTCCATAATTTTAGAAAACTATTTATTCACTGGTATTGATGTCTTCAATATCCTAGAATGCACATTACCTTATGTCATGGTTTAACCCCAGTCAGCAGCCAAGCACCACGCAGCTGCTTGCTCACTCCCCCTTGGTGGGAGGGGGGAGAGAATCAGAAGAGTAACAGTGAGGAAACTCCTGGGTTGAGATAAAGGCAGTGTAATAGGCAAAATAAAAGCCACGCACACAAGCAAAGCAAAAGAAGGAATTCATTCACTACTTCCCATGGGCAGGCAGGTGTTCAGCCATCCCCAGGAAAGCAGGGCTTCATCACGCATAACGGTTACTTGGGAAGACAAACGCCATCACTCCAAACGTCCCCCCCTTCCTTCTTCTTCCCCCAGCTTTATATACTGAGCATGACGTCATATGGTGTGGGATATCCCTTTGGTCAGTTGGGGTCAGCTGTCCCAGCTGTGTCCCCTCCCAGCTTCTTGTGCACCCAGCAGAGCATGGGAAGCTGAAAAAGTCCTTGACTAGTGTAAGCACTACTTAGCAACAACTAAAACATCTCCACATTATCAATACTGTTTTCAGCATAAATCTAGAACATAGCCCCACACTAGCTACTATGAAAAAAAAATAACTCTATCCCAGCCGAAACCAGGACACCTTAATATGATTCTGTATCATCATCATGAATAATGTGAAACTCAGTGTGGTTTGCAGTTATTACCTACCTCCTTTATGTCAGTTATTCTTTGAGACTTTTATCGCTTAGTGTGAAAAACTGCAATGTAAATGGTTTTAGTAGTGTACTGGTTTTGGCTGGGATAGAGTTAGTTTTGTTCATAGTAGCTAGTATGGGGCTATGTTTTGGATTTATGCTGGAAACCAGTGTTGATAACACACTGATATTTTAGTTCTTGCTGAACAGTGCTTCCACAACATCAAGGTTTTTCTGCTTCTCATACTGTCCTGCAAGTGAGTAGGCTGGGGGTGCACACAGAGAGAAACTTTTATCCAAGGCCTGAAGTGACAAGAGAAGGAGCAATAGTGAACCTGAAAGAAAGTAGGTTTAGACTGGACATAAGGAAATATTTTTTTACGGTGAGGGTAATATGACACTGGAACAGGTTGCCCAGAGAAGTTGTGGGTGCTCCATCATTGGACGTGTTTACAGTCAGGGTGGAACAACCAGATCAGCTTTGAGCAACCTGATCTAGTGAAAGATGTCCCTGCCCATGGCAGGGGGGTTGGACTGGATGATCTTTAAAAGTTCCTTCCAACCCAAATTGTTCTCTGACTTTATGGTTCTATGTTTTTAGGAAGTTGGCAGGGGACACAGCCAGGGCAGCTGACCCCAAAGGGATATCCCATACCATACGATGTCATGCTCAGTAGTAAAAGCTGGGGAAAGAAGGAAGAAGGGGGGGGAGTTATGGCATTTGTCTTCCCAAGTAACTGTTATGCATGATGGAGCCCTGCTTTCCTAAAAATGGCTAAACATTTGCCTGCTGATGGGAAGTAGTGAATTGGGAGGTATTTTGCTTTGCTTGCATGTGCTATTTTTGCTTTTGCTATTATACTGTCTTTATTGCAACCCATGAGTTTTTGCACTTTTACTTTCCAATTCATTCCCCAGTTCTGCTATGGGGGAGTGAGCATTTTGTTTCTTTCTTTATTAGTCCTGAACATGCCTTTTTGAATTGTGATCATTACTTCTGTTTAATCACAATATTGAAAGGTGTTTTATTCATGAACACTGTCCAGTCCCCTTTTTATGATATAATTAGATTAATATAAGTACTATAATCTCAGAGGGATTCCAAACTAAACCAAGTAAGGCTTGCCATAGGAAAGACTGCTGGTAGCTGTTCTCACCTATTGGGTGACTGCAGATGATTTATCCACAAAATGGAACCAATTAACTTGTCTGATCTTCCAAAATTTTTCTGGTTTTTTTTTTTTGTTTTTTTTTTTTTTTGGGAAGCTGTTAATAAATTTTTTTTGACAATTTAACACATTAAAAATAATGAATGAGAAAAACATATTTTCTAGACTCGTCCCATAAATATTTCCTTTTTAAAGAACCAGACACATTTTACCACATTTACTTTATTACAAAATTGAACTACAGTTTCAGTCCAGCTTTCTCATTTTTCTGTGGATGAACACAATTAGTCAAAAATCTGTCATTCACTACCTATAACAACTGTTTTCTATAGCAGATAATTTGAGTCTGCAAGACTTCATAGCTTTTGCTGGAAGTTTATGATTAATAATTGGGACTAAGTAACAAAATTTAAAATGTCATAGACAAGTAAACTGTGTTGATGGAAATAGATACATAGAATAATAACATTTAAACTGAAACAAATGGTATCAAACATCGACTTTTATTATATTTCATGATACCTAATTTATGGTACTCTGTAAGTGCTGGAAAAACATTCAAAATGTATGCATTTAAAATCTAACCCAGGCATACCTTATCTTTGTTCATACTCTGTCCCTTTCAGTAGGAGTTAGGAAAGTCTGATAGATTTGATACTGATTAAGGACTCCCTAAGGCAGAATATTTGGTTCTGATTTTCATCTGCACTGTTTCCTTTTGTAGTTTTGGGGAAATCACTTTTATCTCCCTCTACTGCTTGTTCCATTCCTTTGACTATCCTTCTGTCTGTTGAAGAGAGAAATGGAATCCCAAGGAATTGGTTCGTCAGAAGGTAAAACACACTATTGGTATTAAAATCACAAAAATCCTATAATCCAGCTTCAGTACTATGTTCTTTAGTTTTCTTTCATATTGCTTATATTTGAGAATAAAGGTTTAGGTATTTAAATTTGGGATTATGATTTCTTATATCGTTCTTGGGAATTAGAAAGGTACAGTTTTTGCATCTACTTGCAAGACATGATCTTAGTAATTCAGACACGAGATTAAGGTACCAAAATCAGGATACAGTTAACAGAAAATGTAAATATGTTGTATCAAATTCAGCATACACTGGACTGTGTTTGCTAATAAACCATTAAAATATTTCCTGGCACAGATTTGACCAATTCCAAGTAACACTTGCCCTAGCAATTCCTGGACATAGTTTATCTGTTAAATTTTTCTTGCTTAGTATGCAGTGTTTGGAAGCCTAAGGCACTTTACCAGCATAGAAACAGGCTATATCATGGCAGTTACCTTCAGTTCTGAGCACTTTTAGTGCAGACTTAGCACTATTAGTGTAGATACGGCCATAAGATCTCGCTAAACTGTTTCTTACTACTGAGGATCTTCAACCTGAGAACTAAGAACTGTACTTAAAAATCAATATGTATACAAGAATAAGAAAAATAATTTTAAGTCCTGATAGCCTGCCAGGTAATATTTATCCTTCAAATGAATTAAAATGAATGTACATGCTTACAAGCATAGTATTTTCTAATGTTAAATATTGAGAAAAACAAATTGCTAACATATTTGAACAATCAGAATAGAGTCAGTCAATCAACTTCCTTTACAGTGTTCATAGATTTTTTCTTCTGAAGTATATGAACTTAATTCTGTGCACATGTTCTGTTGTGACTTCAATGTCATACTCATTCTTCATCCCTTTTTTCCATTTTCAAGTAAGCAGAGATTTGGAACTCATTGCTTTCCTCTAGAGGGTAGTCCAGTAAGAATATAAAAACATATAAGTATTATCTGCTACCAAAAAATGTAAACCTTTAAAACCCGTATCTAACAAATGTCTTTTTTACATCTATACAACCTCTATTTCTGTGTTCTTTATAGTACAAACACTGACATTTTCCTTAATGCAGTCACCATACACTAACTTTGTGCAACATATGAAGTATATTTTGGTGAGATGATTAAATATAGTTAAAACAAATGAGCAAGCAAACACATTTGAGTGACTTAAAGTCAGCAGTGTAGTCAGCAGGAAAACTGGGTCTTCTGATGTAATTGAAAGAGTATGTTCTCTCCGTAATGAGCAGAACAGAATACTAGGTCTCTTTGCAGGTAAACAGAAAGCAGAGATAGCTTTCAAAACTGCAAAAACTTTTTTTCTGAAATATACCTGGAATGTTATTCTTTGTTTCATATACCACTGAGCTCTTTCAAATTTCTCATTCAATGAAACATATTTTTCATCACTATCCCCTGCTTCTTCTCTGACTTTTAGACAACCCTTTCACAAAGAACGAGCAAAATGTGTACTTATTTCATGATCTTTTGATACTGAAACCTTTATTCCTCTTTGAAGTTCACTTATCTAGCATTATTTATTGCCATTGCTTTCAGTACCTCATGGATAGGTACCTACAACTTGTGCCTATGAAGTTACACCTACTTGCAATATTGTAAGATGGTAGACAGGTATCAGTCAGTCATGTCTCAGAAATAACAACTCTTTCCACTCAGTCTTTTTAAAGAGATTAGTTTGAAATAGAGTCAATTTGCTGTTCAATTAGTGATAATATAATCAGTAATACAGCTGTACTTGCTTTGGGCTATGTAATAGCCCAGTAGCAATAATAAATTGTTGTTGTACAGGCTGTGTACCTGCTTTTGTACATGTTGTACATGTAGTTGTATGTGCTTTGGATTTTGTAATAGCATAGTAATAATAATAAAAAATTAAAGTGGTATCAGCAAGAGACTTGTTCTGGGGTTCTTAATCCTGGAGGAAAAAAAGAACCCCACAGAGGGGTTAGATAGTAATTATAAGACAAAGCTGATAGTGCTTTGTAAAGTATGTGTTAAGTTTCAGTAAAAGTTTATGTTCAGTGTCATATAGTTTATCACTGACAAGATTAGAATCACAAATAATTAGGATCCAACACACAGCTGTACAACTCAGTGTAACACTTTTTTAAAAACACTGTTGTCTGATTTGCTACTTACCCAGCAGCAGTTGCCAAATATTCTCCTCCAGCTAGCTTTTAAATATTAAGCAGTTAACCCTTTACTGTATTGATAGCAGTTGTTACTTATGAAGGATTTCCAGTGTAAGTACAGAAATACTTATTTAGTTTTTTTGTTATTCAGGGACCACATTTTTTCAGTATTATTTTTTTCCTATTAGAATTGTGATTCATGAATGTATCATTTTAAATCTGGCTGCAAAATGTACAAATGAGTCCTGCAAAAATTATTTCACTCTTTCTTTCAACCCTTTGCAAATGTTTAGGATCAATAATACAACATTGTCATCAGATAAGGGTGTTAATATATGTGAAAGCTATAAGTACAATAACCATACAGAGAGAATGATATTAATCTCACTTCAATTTCCGTATTTACAACATATGCATGGAAATAAGCTATAGATTATAAACACAAAAAATGAGGTTATTTCTTTAGAGTCGGTAGGGATTTGGTGTGGGATTCAGTTATTTAAATATCTACCTAATGCCATTTAAGGTATTCTACGGAAGCCAGGAATTCTACTTAGGGTTGGAAAATATGGCAAAGAATGTACAATAGTCCCATACATTTCTGGACATAAGGCCTAATTTGGTTGCTCATATATGGGTAACTAGTGTCATTTGATATTCCCTTGGGGATCTTGCCTGGTCTTCAGTTGCTGCTCAAAAAAGACATAGGTCTCCCATTGGTGTTCAAGATATGTACAAGGGTAGTAGGTCTCATAGAGAACCAATATAAGATATGTGCTTATGTTGGCAGCTGGATGTCAGGAGAAATGTTTTAAAGCATCTCAGATGGCACCAGCCATCTAGTTGGTGGCAATTGCATTGCCCCTGCTTGCTTAGACACCTAAATCCAGATGTTTTGAATCTGGAGCTGAATGACAGTCCAGAAATTGTGGATGCCGCCAGTCAGCTTTAGAGGGTCTGGCCTGAAAAATAGTTGACATGAATCACTCTGGTGCAGTTGACCAGGAAGTCAAGAGTCACTTCCTATGTTAGATTAAGTTAGTAGTGTAGATGTCACTTAATGTTCTCCATTCACTCTGCAGGAAGTCTACAGGATTAAATCAACTGTATAAATGTAAATCATAGTTGTCCACACTTGACTAGATGGACCCAACTCAGAACAGTTTATATGCCATTATTTTTTGCATAACAACATGTAAAATTACCATTTTTCTTGAAATGACTGTCCTGAAACTTCTATTTATTTCTTCCAGCATGTAATTTCCTATGTAGTCTTTTAAGTTTAAACAATGTCTTGAAATGTCAAATGTCGACTACTTTGATCCATTTCAACATTTATAAAGGTGATGTTTAACATGGCTTCCTGATAAAACAAGCACCATCATATTTACAAGAAATGCTTGCTGTATCAACCTCTGAAACACCAGCAATTCTGAACACAAGTGACTCGACAAGGCCAGTTTTAAACATATATATATATATATTCTTCCCTAAATTATATGTAGCTGAGGGAATGCATTGTGTACACACAAGTCATTACTAAGGAAACAAACAGACCTCCAACAACTAAGTGCACTGCTCAGAACAAATACAGTCTACAGATGCCAATTCTGTTCTATAACAAAAAATCATAACAAAGAAAACAAAGAAAACAGAAGTTGTAGAGACATTTCTTTTAAAGTGGGAAGTGGAGTAATTTGGTAATCTACACTTCAGGACTGGAGAAAGCATCATATAAAATAAAACAAGTTTAAAATATTGCATCCTGTTTTAAACTGTTGATTTTTATTCTTTAAATACATGAGAGTTATGAAATACCAGGTAACAAAATACCTCAGAAGATTGTTGCACATTTATAGTTGTATTTTAAAGTTGTAATTTTTGCCTCAAATAACTGTCTCAAATGACACTAAATAAAAAAAGAAATAAAAATAAGCAATATTTTATCAGAATGTATTTTTTGTTCTACATTCTGAGTGACTTCATACTGCCAGTCACTTTATCTGCACAATATTCAAAATGTTTTTTCTCCTTCAAGTTTACTTGCATGTATTTCTGATTTCTGTGAAATGTAAAAGACATTAAAGAATAAGTAACTGCATGAATCCCACTTCTGACTCCTTAATGACACTGTTCCTTCTTTGGCAGATTCTCAGCCATACCAGGTTCGTTCATCAGAGTGACCATACCTATGTTATGTGCTTGTATTGGGTGCAGGTGCCCAGGTGTTGGTAGCAGGGGGCCTTCAGTGGTGGTTGCTGTGGGGAGAGGTGGGGCTGCCCCGTGTCAGACACAGCTGGTTCCAGCAGGCTCCAGCTGACCCACTGCAGTGCATGGCTGAGCCCCTCAGCTAAGGTGGTGGTGTCTCTGGGAAAACATATTTAAGAAAGGGCCAAATGTTGCACAGGCATTGAGGAGTGAGGAAAAAAAGTTTGAGGAACAACCTTATGAGCACCAAGGTGAGAGAAGAAGGAGGGAGAGGAGGCGCTCCAGGCACTGAATCAGAGATTCCCCTGCAGCCCCTGGAGAAGACACCACCAGAGCAGATATCCATGTTGCTGCCTGTGGAGGACTTCATGTTGCAGGAGTTGGATATCTCCTGAAGGAACTGCAGCCCATGGACAGACCATGCAGGAACAGATTTTCCCTGACAGGAACTGCAGCCCATGGAAGGACCCATGGTGGAGAAGGGGAAAAGTGTGAGGAGAAAGAAACCCCAGAGAGGAACTATTATGGACTGACAATAACCCCCACTCCCCATCCCTCTGCACCACTTGGGGTGGGGTTGGTGAAGAGGAGTCAGGAATGAAGGAAATACAGGAGTTCATCATCATCATTTTAGGATATTCAGTGGGGGATCTAAGGCAATTTATTTAACTTTTTCTTGACAGGTTAGCAATACTTGACAGCCACTGTAACACACCACCACAATTACAAAGAGAAAGATAAATTAATTTATAGATTACATTGCAGAGTATTGTCCTTGGCATCCCAGTAATGAAAAAAAATGCCAAAAAAGACAGATCATGTATTTCTTTGGTTCACCTTTTTCTAGGTACATAATTACAACCATAATAAGCACCCAAAACACCTTACAATTTTAAACTAAAAATATTACATTTGCAAAGGTCAGTAATACAGAGTTATTTCCATGCATCTTCACATTGTATGAATTCTACAGAAATCTGAGTAGAAGAAAGAACTGCAGAAATTCCTTATTACAGTTTTTATGCGCAACTCCAGTTCAACTGAAGCATTGAATAAATACTACAGGAGTAAATGAATGATTGAATGACTCTTTGCCATCCAAATAAATGTGGTATTTCTGGATAGTCTCTTGAAGACAAAAAGGAAGTTATATTAATGTACCTGATAATACCAGATAAAGACCCAACATATCTTCCTAACTTAATGACAGAGGCTGAAACTGTCATTTCCTCCAGAGTATCTGTTCTAAAAGTGTTTTGTTTTAGATAGGGGGAACAGTAGACGTTGGAGGGCAGATTTGTATCTTTTGGCAGACTTTTGCTGAGTCTGTATTAATGAATTGTGTCATTACTGTGTATTACTTTCATAAGCTGAGTAACCTTTACAATTAAGGTTGGCTGACAATTTCTGGAAGACTTTTTCATTCAAACAGGTTTCACTTTTGCATATCACATTTGTGTTTGTGGCTTTTAATTGGGAGAAATGTCAACAAAAAAAAGTGTATGAGAGAAAGCTTTAGGAAAATGTTATTTTTTGTGTGTTAATAAGTACTTGGAACGGTCTTTTTGCAAAAACAAACAAAAAGAAGAAAATAGTGCCATTATTCTTTGGACAAAAACCTTTTGGTAAGTAACATGTAACACTGAGATCAGAAACATACCTCCTAATATCTTAAAAAAAATAAATCTATGTCTGCTAATGTTTTATATCTTGAAACCCATTGTTAACATATGATCATTATAAAATTGCCAGATATTAACAGCAAAAAACACTAGGAATTACTTCTGGAGTGAATGTGATTTGGTATGGAATTGTGGGAGGTGAGCAGGACTTCTACTGTCTCTTATTCTCTAAATTTCTGAACCTCTGAGGGTACATATAGGGACAAAATAAAGGTCGTTCTGAATGATTAAAATTCTATCTGCTTATAGATCATCATCATGAGGAAAAAAATGGGAGGCAGCTTCATTCAGATTTGAGGTAGGAGATGAATATGCAATGATAAGCATAATTGTGCAATAAAAAGTATAAACAGTTACTAGCATGGTTACAGACCACCCGAGCATGGTAAAGAAACGGACAAAGTCTTCTCTATGCAATTCAGGGAAGTCTCCAAATCACAAACCCAAAGTCTTCAGCCTTGACATCTGCCATGATGACAGAGCAGGACACGAGAATCCAGGAGGGCTATGGAGGGTATAAGGAAAAATCCTTAACAGAGATATTAGATAAGATAGCCAGGGATTGTGCTTTTCTAAATTTGCTGATCATGAGCATGGAAGAACTGGTAAGAGATGCAATAATCAATGGTAGTCTTGATTGCAATGTCCATGAAATAGTGGAGACCCAAAACCTGAAGAGAGAGAAGAAGGAAAGCAGCAGGGTCCAGACCCTGGGCTTTATTGACATGGAAAGTAGACTTTGGCTTTGTAAGGAAAGTGATATATGTGATCCTGTGGAAGGCAGCTCTGAAAGGCAAAGGAGCTTGGAAAAGCTAGAATGTCTTTAAGGACTATCTCCCCCAGGCAGAAGAATTGATACTCAAGAAAACAAGCAATGTAGCAGAAGACTGACTTGGCTAAACAGGGAACTCCTGAAAAAGCTCCAGCACAGAAAAATTTATCCAGGTGTTGGAGGCAAGGACAGGCTACAGAGGAGAAATTTAAAACTCTGCCTGGTCGTGCAGAGATATTGTTAGCTAAAACTCACCAGGAATTGAAACTGGCAAGTGACTTGAAGGGCAACAAGAAGAGTGTCTACTACTACATGAAGAGTGGAAGAATATGCAAAGAAAATGTGGGCCAACTGCTGAATAGGACAAGTAATTTAGTGATGGCAAATACAAATAAAGTTGCAGTAGTCAACACCTTTGCCAGAGGTCCCCTAGGATTTTGCACCTAGTCAGTATTCAAGGAGGAGAGGAACAACCAGTAGTATGAGAGCCAGGGGTCTCTTGAGAAATCTCTACCCATACAAGTCCATGGTGCCAGATGGGATGCATCTGAAGGTCCTGAGAAAGGTATTAACGTAATTTCTAGGCCACTATCATATTTGAAAGGCTATGGAGCTTGGTAGAGCTCCACAAAGACTGGAGAAAGGCAAGTGTGACATGCATCAGAAGAACAAAGATTGTTGAGGAAACTAGAGAATAGTCAGCATCACTTCAGTCCCTGAGAAAATTATTAAGCCTTCTTGGAAGCCATTTCTGATACCAGAAGAAGGTGGGTGGGAAGAGATATTTGCTCTTGGTAAATCCATGCTTGACCAACCTGATTGCCTCACATGACAAACTTACTAAATCTGTGAATCAGGAGGAGACCACCCTCATTAAGTTTGTGGATGACACCAAATTGAAGGATGTCATCAATCTGCTTGAAGGTGAGGTTGACATTCAGAGCGACCTGGACAGGCTAAAGGAATAAACTGACAGAAACCTCATGAAATTCAACAAGGACATATGTAAAGTCCTGCACTTGGGACAAATTAATCCTTTCTGTAGTATGTGCTGGAGACTAACTGGCTGGGTAGTAGTTCTGTGGAAAGGACCTGGAGGTCCTGGGGAACAGCCAGCAAAACATGAGTCAGCAGCATGCTTTTGCTGTGCTGAAGGCCATCAACATACTTTACTGTATCAACAAAAGCATAGCCAGTAAATAAAGGGAAGTGATTGTTTCTCTTTATCCTGCATTTATTAGACAATATCTGGAATACAACATTCAGTTTGAGGCCCCCGGTAAAAGAAAGAGGTTGATAAACACAGCAACTTTAGTGGAGGGCCAGAAGACGGTCAGAGGCTGCAGCCTCTGACAAAGACATGCCGAGTGGACTCCTTTATATTTGAGAAGGTGGGGAGAAACTGCTGCCTTCTAGTACATAGGAGGTTACTGAGAAGAAGAAACCAGCCTCTTTATGGAGGTGTTCAATAGGAGAATGAGACACAATGGTCATATATCAAAAAGGGAGGTTCTGACTGGAAGTAAAGAAAAAAGATTCATTATCACAATAAACAAGCATTGGAACAGGTTACCCAGAAAAGTGATGGAGAGTTTGTCTTTTGATCATTTCTGGACAAATTCCTGAGCAAAATCATATGAGACCAATGTTGACTGTGCTTTGAGTACAGGTTTAACTAGAGGGCTCCTGCAGATTCTATCATTCTATTATAGGGCCAGGTATTATATTGTCTTTATTTCTTAATGTATCAAATTTGAGTGATTGAGTTGGTGTCTGTAAAAACAAAGCAAAACAAAACAAAAGTATGCTACAGGTGGAACAGATTCCCTCCCTTCCCCATTTTGTCACCCTACTAACAGAGTGTTTGATCACTCTCCTTTTACAGCCTTTTGCTGCTTCCAATTGCCTTAGTATAGCTGGTGTTTGTAGTAATTTTAAAGTTTCAACCCTGCAAGTAACCAGTGCAGAAGATCTAAGTGGTTTCAAATAATGGTATTTTTATTCTTTGGTAGGCATATTTTTAAAACCTCTTGGGAAAAAAGAAGTTATGTTTTAATTCTTGCCAAAGAAACATTAGAAACTGTCACAACACAAAAATCCATTTTGGACTGTCGAAGAAGCATAGTTATAAGTGCTATCAGTCCCCAGCCTCCTTTCTTGCTGAAATTGAAAAGTACATAGTGAACAAATACAACAACTAAGAAAGAAATGGCTGAGGCAGCTGGATGTCAGCACTGAATGTTGAATTATTTCCTTGATTCCTCTGTAGACTTTTAATGTGATGCTGAACAAATTACTTCAATGCAACTCTTCACAGGTGATCATTAACCGTGCATTTCTCATTCCCTGGTGCCTATACTGAAAATCAGGGTTCCCACCAGCAGAAGCACTAAGTATTTGCAACTTTGAATGAGAAGTGTGATTAGAAAATATTGCAAAGTATTAGAATGCTGATGCTCAGAAACAAACAAACACAAACAGACAAAAAAACCCACAGTAAATCAGAGGCTAGGCTACCATGTATCAAAACCCTAGAATTTTATCTTCTTCATCCTACTTCAACATTTTCTCTTTAACATGAAGATCATTCTTTTTCTCCATGTATAATTGTGGTGGGTTGACCTTGGCTAGCTACCAGGTGCCCACCAAGCTGCTCTATCACTTCTATTCCTCAGCTGGAGAGAGGGAAGAAAATGGTGAAAGGCTCGTGGGTTGAGATAAGGACAGAAATCACTTACCAGTTAATATCATGGGCAAAACAGACTTGACTTGGGGAAAAGAATTTAATTTATCACCAATCAAATCAAAGTAAGATAATGAGAAATAAGAACAAATCTAAAAAACACTTTTCCCCCACTCCTCCCTTCTTCCTGGGCTCAACTTGACTCCCAAATTCTTTACCTCCTCTCCCCCAAGCATTGCAAAGGCATGGGAAATGGGGGTTGTGGTCTGTTCTTCACACGTTTTCTCTGCTGCTCCTTCCTCCTCATGCTCTTCCCCTGCTCCAGCATGGGCTCCCACCCACAGGAGACAGTCCTTCATGAACTTCTCCAACATGGGTCCTTCCCATGGGCTGCAGTTCGTTATGAACTGCTCCAGCATAGGTCCTTTCCTGTCCTTCATGAACACACTGCTCCAGCGTGGGTCCCCTGTAGGGTCACAGGTCCTACCAGAAAACCTGTTCCAGCATCGGCTTCTCTCCATGGGCCACAGTTCTTGCCATGAATCTGCTCCAGCACAGGCTATCCATGGGGTCACATCTTCCTTCAGGACACATCCACCTGCTCTGATGTGGGGTCCTCTATGGATACCTGCTCCACTGTGGACCTCCATGGACTGCAGCAGGACAACCTGCTTCACCATGGTCTTCACCACAGGCTGCAGGGGACTCTCTGCTCTGATGCCTAGAGCACATCCTCCCCCTCCTTCTTCACTGACCTTGATGTCTGCAGAGTTGTTTCTCTCACATATTCTCACTCCTCTCTTCTGACTGCTGCTGTGCAGCAGTTTTTACCTTTTCTTAAATATGTCATCACAGAGGTGCTACCAACATCACTGATTGGCTCAGCTTTGGCCAGTGGTGGGTCTGTCTTAAAGCCAGCTGGTGGTGGCTCTGTTGGACATGGGGGAAGCTTCTGCTGGCTTCTCACAGAAGCCACTGCTGCAGCCCCTGTGCTACCAAAACTTTGCCACATAAACCCAATACAATAACATGGATATAATTCTGTCTAGTAGACATATTGTAAAGACAAACTCCTTGATATTTGTGAAGGACTTATGTCTAGTAAGAAGTGCCACAGAAAAACTTACAAGGAACTTAACTTAAACTCTTCATTGAATACATATTTATTAAATAGTTACTGTATATAAAAAGCCTGGGGGTCACATGTAGGACAAGGATGAAGGAAGAGTATGGAATTGTTTCTAGTATGACGTCATGCAATTAAACACTTTGCCATTTATATATATATATAAATAAAATTAAGTTTAACTTGAACCTTATTTTTCCTTTGTTTTCCATATATTTGATGCATATTTAAATAAATATAGCAACTGTATCTAGGAAAGTTCAGCCTATCTCCTTTCATGTGTTGAAATTTTACTGCACCAATTGTCATCTGCAAGGAAAATTCTCTTAGTTTAGCATTCTGATTAATTTTTTTGGTTTCTCTTGTAAGACCAATGTACTGCATTGCATCTCATATGGAATGTCAAATCATGCACTTTGTTTGCTCCCTTTGTTCATCTAATTAATACTTCTGTTAAGGAAGGCCAGTAGTCAGTCTGACATTAGCTGCAGTTCAGTAATTTGTGTTTAAATTAAAGCTCCAGCTTTTGCTTTCTTACTCATATTGATCGGTGCTTTTCTTGATAAGTACTGATGGTGCCTTTTGAACAACAGGTTTCTTTATGGATTAAAATTACATACAACATGAACAAAAGAGATTAAGTCAGTGAATTACTCTCACTTTACGCCACTAAGCAAGTGGCAACACTAAATTATGTTTTTATGTCCAAAGTTGGTAATAGAAAGTTGTTATACTGTTCCAGAAACAGAACTGAAATGAGTGGGCATAGCATCATAGAATAGTTTGGGTTGGAAGGGACCTTTAGAAGTCATCTAGTCCAACTGTCCCTGCAATGAGCAGGGACATCTTCAACTAGATCAGGCTGCTCAGAGCCCCGTCCAACCTGACCTTGAATGCTTCCAGGGATGGGGCATCTACCACCTCTCTGGGCAACCTGTCCCTGTGTTTCACCACCCTCATTGTAAAAACTTTCTTCCTTACATCCAGTCTAAATCTACCCTCCCTTAGTTTAAAACCATTACCCCTTGTCCTATTGCAACAGACCTTGCTAAAAAGTTTGTCCCCATCTTTCCTATAGTCCCCCTTTAAGTACTGAAAGGCTGCAATAAGATCTTCCCGCGGCCTTTTCTTCTCCAGGCTGAGCAATCCCAACTCTCTCAGCCTGTCCTCGTAGGTTAGGTGCTCCAGCCCTTGGATCATTTTTGTGGCCCACCTCTGGACCCACTCCAACAGTTCTATGTCCTTCTTGTGTTGAGGGCTCCAGAGCTGGATGCAGTACACAGGTTGTGTCTCTCCAGAGCGGAGTAGAGGGGCAGAATCACCTCCCTCGACCTGGTGGCCATGCTTCTTTTGATGCAGCCCAGGATACGGTTGGCTTTCTGGGCTACAAGCGCACATTGCCAACTGATGTCCAGCTTTTCATCCACCAGTACCCCCAAGTCCTTCTCCACAGGGCTGCTCTCAATCCCTTCATCCCCAACCAGGACCTTGCACTTGGATAGGTGAAACTCAAACCACAGCTGCAGCAATTCCTCACTCCTCTCTACTTCATGTTCTGAAACAGTATTAGTAGCGTTTGAAAGTCCATTCCTTATACTGTTTCTTTACACTCAGCACTCTGATGACATGTTGGAGGCCTTACATGCCACCACTTCTATAACCTAAGTTCCACAGAATGAAACGGGTGTACACACCCTGACTAGCTTGTAAGTCACTTGACACTGCCTTATCTGCATAATTGTAAGCCCTCCAACATGTCTTTGGAATGCTGACTGTATTTGAATACATTTGACAGGTAAGTGGAGAAATAATAACTGTTGTCCATAGTAACTCGTCCATTCCCAACCAATTTTGAAGCCTTACCAGTGTGTTGTGATGGTGGGAAAAAGTGTTTCTCAACTATAGAAATCAGTTTTTGACATTTGCTTGTGAACCATTTCATCCCTGACCAATACACTCCTATGTCATATTTTTGGGCTATGTAGATCTTTTTGCAGCTCTTGTTGTTTATATGCATACAAATTAAGGTGGGGCGGGGGGAAAGTTGTTTTGTGAGATTCTTTTTTCCTCCTAGGACAATGATAATGAATTTTAGGACAGGACAAAACAGCCAAGAAAAAACAAAGAATGTCAAAGGAAAAGATTAATCTGAACTCCAAATACTGACTGAAGTCAATACTGATACTAGAGCAAAGATGTTCAATTTAAGCAACAAATTTTTTGGTTACATTTACCTCTCTAATCTTGCTTGTTAAAGTTATAGTGTAGCTATACAGATTTAGAGTGTTTGCTGAAATGTCAGCATGTAAAGAAAATTCATTGATTCATATGTGATAAGAACTTATTCATGCTATTGTGGCAAAATTTATTTTTGTATACAGGCCCTGTTTCATTTATTGTGTTCATGACATGAATACCACATTTACTTTATTTTTAAATCCTTCTCCTTTTAAATATACTGGGAACCTGAACAGATATATAGGAAGTGCATTTAAAATAAAATCTCCCCAAAACACCAAATTTAATCTGTGAATTATCAGTTTGCCCCTGAAGTAAAACCTCCACAATATAAAAACTGTCATACTGAATTGAGAAAGTAATCCATCTAGTCTAGTCTCTGGTCACTGACTTTAGTAGTAATAGCTGCAGTATGAATTTATACATTAATTTGCAACAGGAAGATTTTCTTCTGACTCCATTAGGTGGATTTATATCATGGGTGTATTTAAAGCAAAACAATAATTATTATAATCTTGGTTAAATGCTCAGAAGTCTGAATGTACCCCCCAACAACAATTCCAGGTGATGGGGTGCAGAAATGTTGCCCCAATGCACCCCAAGAGAGAGGGGACTCATGCTAAAGGGACTGCAGCTGACACAGGCACCCCGCTACTCCCAGCACAGGGTTCAGGATACTGGTAAGGTATGATCACACCCCCAAACCCAGCAACCCTGAGGATGACTGACACTATCGATCTCTGGGTACAGAGGGAGAGTAGAAGTGTGATTTCAGCACTAGAGCAAAGTTGTAGATACTCGGAAGTGTTGGTGGGGGAGGCTGTATAAGTTTTATCTGTATTACTACAAAATCTTTTCTGTATTCATTAGATAATTTGGACTGGTAGCACATTAATTGGACTAACATTTCAGTCTTAGCTCCATATATATAGTGTGTAACAAGATTTTGAGTGCTTCAACTTTTTTTTTTTTTTTTTGTGATATTCGGATTTTTAATCCCACTAAGTGCACCTCCTTCTCATAGAGTGAATAGAAACAATTTTTAAATACTTTTCCCCTTATTCTTATGTCTCTTTGTAGAAGCAGTCCCTATATATTTGCACTTAATTTATTCACTGCCTCAACCTTCCCATTTAATAATAATATACATATATTTTCAGTCGCATTAACCAGAAAGGAACAACCTGTTTCGTGCTGAACTACATCAGGGACAGATTAGGAGGAGACCTCAGGGGATATTTCCTCCTTTCTCACTGTGCCATATTTAATATGAGTAACCATAAAATTATGCAACTTGTATTTGCACTTGAATCATAGCTGTTACATATTATCCAAGGATTTGTGCCACACACCAACTGCACCACGAGACTGAGGGAACATTCTCAGTTCAGTCACCAGTGGATCCTTGGGGAGGTTAGCAAGAGAATCACTGCAGTAAGGATACAGCTTCTCTAGCTTACCATACTACACATTTAAAGCACTGATTTAGCAGGAAGCACAGCGGGACACATCCCGTCACCTCAGTTTAACTCTGTGTCTATTAAAAATAAGCTACATTATGCTTAGCCATAACATAAAGAAACCGTTGATCAGATCTTCCACATCCTCACAGGGCATCTGAGATCTAATATTTCTTTGTGGGTCATGGTACTGTTCCTGGATGCAGTTAGGCTAGGACCACCTAACCTGTTGATTTCTACTCTGCACTCTTCTACCACAGCAGTCACTCTTTGCAAGCTTTTTGTAATCTTCTAGGGACTGTGCAGAATTTATGACTGTTTTCTAATCACAGACCTCATGATGTTCACCACAGATGATCTGTGACAGATCAGCCCCAAGCTAATGCCTTCAACTTCATGCAAGCTACTGTGAGAGAAAAACCTGGACTGGATGCAAGAGTTCAAATAGTACTGACAAGTTGCTACTTGAGTTGTGAGGACACTATCCCACATATTTATATGTAGTAAGGCCTGCGAAAAGATAAAAATTCAAAATCTCCTCTGGCTTTTTTATTGATCATTTTCACATATGGTTAATTTGGCTTCATTTTCTCACTACCTGATACATACAAAACTAGCTCAACTTGAACGTTAAACTCAATTATCCCAAACACTTCATAAAAATACAGTGCCCATTCTCCTGGAGTTTCTGGGGTGATGAATGTACTTTGGTGGGCCTTTGAAACTGCTGTAGAATACTCTTTTTAAGCACAGTTTTTCCCATTTATCTTTGTCTGGAAATCTTCCCTTTGCTTATGGTCAGTGCTGCAGACCATATTGCTCAGTTCTCCTGCTGTTCTTATTTTGGTGAAGAAATAAATTACACTTTTTCCCCAAATCAAGGGAATCATCAGCAAAAGTTACCTTGTTACATTTTTGTTTCTAGCGTATGTACATGGAGCAAAACAGGATTCAATATACATAAGCAGGGAGACTGAACAGATTATTGGAAGAGTTTAATCAGTTATTCCTCATATACAAAATCTTCATATATATACAGTTTGCAAAAGCACACAGGCAGCAGGAAATTGGGAATTCACAGTACATGCCTGTGTCAGCTTATATCCATCATACTAGCTCTACTTCCTGATTGCTAGTGGGTTGCTATCTCTTTTTATGCAGTCTAATTAATATAGGATTTCACAGAACAGTTGAGATCGGAAGGTACCTCTGAAGATCACCTTTTCTAACCCCGCCCTGTGCAAAGTAGGGTGCAACTCCAGTAGGCTGGTCAGTATCTTCTCCAATCAGGTTTTGAATATCTCCAAGGATGGAGAATCCACAGCCTCTCTGGGCAACATGTGCCAGTGTTTGATCACTATCACAGTAAAAAAGTTTTCTGATGTTTAAATAGAATTTCTTGTATTTCAGTTTGTGTCCATTGCCCCTTGTTCTTTCACTGAGCACTGCTGAGAAAATTCTGGCTCTTGATACCTAAGAGATATCATTCAAATTTAGTTAGGACAAACAGCTGTTGAAACAGCTGAATAATCCAGTACCTGTTTTCACACTGAGACTAATAACTAACTAATAATATATGTGAAAAGTTAGAGAGGGAAATTATGTGTATTCAAAGATTTAAATTGGATTATACTTCCCACTCTAAATAACAACCTTTTTCTCCTTTTTTCCAGTGAGCCAAGAGGAGGGAAATAGTTAACTAACAATATTACAGCTGCTTATATTTACTAAAACATCAGACAATCTTACAGGGTTATGATATCTTGCAAAGATATAAAATAAAAAACATGATCTGTGCAGTGGCATATGATCACAATGACATTCAGTAGACATTAGTCTCTGAGGTACTTCTGTATTTAAACAAGGATCTCTCTAAATGGACTGGTGAGTTATACAATAAAACCTTTGACACTAAATTGCTCATAGAACTGTTTAAGCTAAAGTGAGTTTGTTTCTCATCAACTTTTCTTTTAGGACAGATTATTGCTGAAAATATACTGAAATCTCATTTTGTTTATACCGCTATATTAGCTATTAGGGTTGAAATTGGACTTTGTTAAATACATTACTCTTTCTCCATGAACAAAAGTAAGGCAATACTATGTGTGACTTAGCCTGGTTATTTTCACTGCCTGAACAAAACCTGTATTTACAGCAAGATCAGCCATTAATACATGTTATTTATTAAAATGTATTAAAATTGCTGCTGATATAAAATGAGGCTTGGTTTTGACTTTGTTATAATAAGGCAAGGTCAATAGTATGATTCCATAACCTCCGCTCCCAAAGGGTTGCTTTGATTAGGCACATAGTAACATAGGCTGTATGGTCTTTCTGATAAAATTCTATAGCACCCAGTATCTATCAGTGTAACTCTAAAAAAAAAACCAAAACCAAAACCAAAACCAAAAACCAAACATATTTGTGAATGTGCTTGTAGGTTTGGATGTAAGGGAAGAATAAAGACAGCCATTGCCTGTAGCATAAGTTGCTCAGTCAATCCACTAACCACAACATACTACTTACCCCTCATTTTTTTTAAGTGACGTACACCAATATCATGCAGCCTCCTTCATCCTGACCTCAAAGAAACTTTTGGATTTGTTTGTTTTCATTACAAGGTTCTCTCCAGCTGATGGAAGTGGCTGGAGAAGAGGGGTACTCTACTCAAGTAAAGGTCCTTTGAAAAAACTTGGTTGCCAAGCACTTTAGGGAAATCCAGTCTGGTCCAGAGACAATATTGGTGATTTTGACAGTCCAATTTTTCACTAAGGATACTAACACTAGAGACTGTTTTTGGAAGTTATGGTTATATTTTAGATAGTTTGCAAAAATTGACAATCATCAAAAAGAGCACTGAGAAGTTAAAAACCCAGTTCCGAGCTTTCTTAAGTTGTATGAAGTAGAGTGACACTATTGCAATAAGTGCCTTTGCAGCCATGCAATGGGGTCTGGATTCAGGTCCGTGAAATGATAGCCACAATTTATCTCCAACAGTAGTGATCCTTCCAATAACCTTAATACACAGTGCAATAAATCAACCACATTCAAGTTTCTACCATATTTACAGAGAGGCAAAAGTCTGAATTAGAAGGAATGTTAAATTGTTCTGATACGGAGTTGGGATTTTTCTTCCTCTAACTTCTTCCCTTATTGCTTATAACTGAAATAAATAAAAAATATCAAGTTATTAAAAATGTGCTCTTTGCTACTTCTGCTTATGGTATATTAATTCCAGCATCATAATAAGAAAATAAACAGGATGGCAACATTTGTCACTGGTCTTTTTGACCATTAACCTTGTTGTAAAAAGATTTAATGAACAAGTAACAAAAGCTGTGTGCTTCATTGAGTGTATCTGATCAGGCAGGGTCTCCCAGTGCCCCTGGTTCCGGGATAGAGTTTAGAATACACCACAAGCAGAAAGAAAGCATTTCCTTGCAGACCAGTTAGATGATTTTCTACTGCCCTCCTCCACATTTCCTTCTGGTTAACATAGGTGCAAAGATTTCGTCATTATTTTAGATCTGTTAGAAGGTGTATCCAGCTGAGCATTCTAGGATGTAAGCAGATGATTATTGTGCTTGGCATTGACATTGCAGAGTGACCTTGGTACCCTCAGTTTTTTGAGTTTATGATTCCAATTTGTTTAAGTACATACATTGCTCTCTAAGGTGTACTGTAATATCAGTCTATGTGAAAAAAGCCATAGAAGGCAAGTCTGGAAAACAAATTTTTATCTTAAAGTTGTTTAGAAATGAGGAGAATTTGAAAAGATACATAAGCTTATTCATAATACACCTTGAATGATTTGGCTTCTGGTTGTGCTAGACTTTTATTGTTTAAGGGTGTAGTCACCTCTTACCTGAGATTATCCTACTGATTATTATCTTAAAGATCTGTGTTTTGGAGTAGCCTTTGACATTCAGTAAGATTCATAGGTCTGTAGCATAAACAGCTTAGAAGTTGTTGTTTCAGTACTTTTCTGATGCTACTCCTTTTTTTTTTTTTTTTTTTTTTTTTTTTTTATTCCCAGAGCTCCTATTTTTGAAACTCATTTTCTTACAGGAAGGAGTTTACTGTAATTACAGATTCTATGAATCACACTTGTGGAGTAGAGAAAGCATATAATTACAAAAAAACCCTAAACTGCAGTAAACTGGAGATCTATAATCTCTTACTTGGTGCCTTTTTTATAAGAGTTCAGCTGCAGAGTTACTTCTTCCTTTAATGAACCTGAAGCTTCCCATTGTTTGCCCTGCTTTAGGCTTCTGGACTCTTGGAAAGAAATCACTTAAGATACATGCCTTAGCTGAGTACTACTTCTCTCACTTTACTGAGCCTTTGTTGGTAAGTTTGCTAAGTTCTACGTCATTAAATAAATGCAGCAGAAATGGCCTATAACATTAAAAATAATGTTTTAAGAGCATCTACCTGTTTTCTTGCATTCAAGAGTTTAGTAAATATATAGCCAAAATTTTGCTAAAAATACTTTCTAAAAATACTCAGAATGTTTTTATAGTGCAAAATAAGTCAACTCAGTATGGCAGACTAACCAGATAATGAACTGACTTACAGAAGTCCCTCCCTTCAGATTACAAGTCCATTCTTTGTTTTTAAAGCCAGTCTTAAACTGATCCCATACAAGCTACTCATAGCATGATATTTCCTATTCTACTCCCTTTTTTTGTGGGGTGGGGGGACCAGCCAGGGTAGAATAGGAGGGAAGACAACTCATCTTTTATTAGAACAGCCCATGAATGAAGTATTAGAAAACAAGATGTAGGGATTCTGATACGCCATAGGTCAGGGAGCAACAATAACAGGGCTTCTCCCTGCAAGCTAGGGAGCTAAGGAGGATCACACAGCCGACAGGGCCCTCACCAACCAGAGCCCAGTCCCACAAGTAGCCAAGCAAGGCAAGTAGGACAAGCCCAGAGACTGTAGTTGGGTCCAAGCAACAGCCCACAGCCCAGATCATAAAGTAGTATCAAGATGATGAGGCAACTTCAAGTTCAAGCCAGAAAGTAAATCTGTGGATCACTGTTAAGCTCAGGACCATTGATCACTGGACAAATCCATAGTAATGAGGTAAGGGCTAAGGTCAAGCTCTGTCAAGGTAAAAAATTTTATTGGTTGAAAAAAAACCCCACAAACATACATGCTGTCAGGTCCAAGTCAGCCTGCAGGTAGACATCTAGATCAGGGGACTCTGTGGCTGTAGTTACAGGTAGAAAGTAATATTTCTTCAAGATAGCTCAGACTGGAACTAAAGCCCTTAGATTGAGCTTAAATAGAGCTCCTGGGCCCACAGGTGTGGGTGATGGCCCCAGGTGAACCTGGTCAAGACCATTAGGGCCTATCAGTGCACACAGAGACTTAACAACATCTATGTTTATTTCAACTTCTATGTTTATTTCCAACCAATGGAATCACTTCATCATCACTACCTTTTAAGCTGCAAATCAGATAATGGGAATGTGAG
This sequence comes from Morus bassanus, assembly GCA_031468815.1. Classification (NCBI taxonomy): domain Eukaryota; kingdom Metazoa; phylum Chordata; class Aves; order Suliformes; family Sulidae; genus Morus; species Morus bassanus. The sequence continues at coordinate 50,933,956 of CM062568.1, read as the reverse complement.
TGGTCCTGCTCTGTCTGAGAGGGAGATTAGTAGTGATTTCAGGGACAATGAAATATCCCACCTGGGTCTAGCATATACTCAAGTAAAGGGTTACACAAGTATTCAGCAACTGGCAGTTTAGAAATACCGCCCCATCATTTTTTGCGTGTAATAGTTGAATGATAGATAGATAAAAAGGATCTGATACCTGTTTCACATGTGTTCTGTTCCAGCCTCCGAAAAACTATATTTGACAGTAACCATAGCAGCAAAACTAATTAGGCACGTTTGAATGAACAAATGACGAAATAGCATTTTTTTATTTAGAGCTTCAATAAAGGAAGCTTAATACTGTAAACAAGTATATTCAATTCTGTTCTGAAAAAAAAATCAGGTGGATGAAATAGCTGAATTGGTCATATTTGTAACAAAAGAAAAATATTCCTTTTTTTTCATACAATATTAAGAAATTACTTTCAGCATTGTGTGGCTGAGCTCATGAAAGTAACCTTCAGAAGAAGTAGGCATAATTTTTTTCAGATCTATCTTATGGCCTATATCTTTGATATCTTTTCAAGCACTTTCCACTTTTGCTGAGCTGTTTCCCACAGCATGTGTTATTGGGAGACAGGAAGAACAGATGCAAAGCAGATATGTTGTTACTTGATGCACTGTTGTAAACCACTCAAAGTGCAGGAATAGCACATCCTGGGAATCTATAGATGAAGAAAGATTTCTAGAATCCCTCTTTGCTTATCTGAAATGATACAGTTATCCTTACACTGTTAGAATTTTGCATACTGATCTCCATAAGCAAGTAATTTAGTGGCTATTGCAGTGCAGGAGACATCCTTAGCGTGAATTAAACACATTGACATTTATCTCATACCTTTGCCCTTTAAGGATTTATAAAATGGATAGGATAATTCCTTTTTCCACATGACTTTCACATGAGTGCATACACATTCCTGGAAACAGGAACTGAAACATAGTACTATTCACATCTAAAATGAGCTTTGCTAGGTTTTAGAATCTAAATTCCACTTGTTTCCTCGTGATGGTTTGCTGTGAGTTATGATCATATTTAATTGAAAGATTATTTTATGTCTGTGTTCCAACCTGGCTTCAAACCTACTTCTTCTAATAGGTATGAGTTCAAGCCAAGAAGAAAAGTAAATCTCAGTATCTCAATTCCTGGACTGCTGTTACACTCACCTAACATGACAGGTTCTGGGAGTGTTTACAATAAGAAAGAAAGACAGTCATCCATATCCAAGTATATGAATTAGGGAACTTGAGTTGTAAAAAAGGATTTTGAGCCACTCCTCATCTGGCAAAAACTGGGTTTATTTAAAGAAGCACAGAGAGAATTCTACTCTCTATTTCAGCTAACCTAACACAAGCTAGTGCAGAGAAAACAAACTCACCATTTTATGTTGCCTAAGCCAATAAGTTATTCTTGGTGGTATGTGACAGTATACTACTGACATGGCTGAACTTCACTTTCTCTGACTTAGCCTATCTGCAATCTTCCTTTTAAATATATCCTTGGGTATCTAGGGCAGTCTAATTCTTCCTAATTTTTGGCTAATTTAACTAACCTGAGGCACCTTGGCTTGACTCATTTGCCCACACATAGGCATGCAGTAACATTTGGATGCTAAATTATTCCTCACAGCATTCACCTATTGCTTCAGAAAGATGCAAGTCTTCCACAAATCCTGTGTCAGTTCTGTGGACCTCACCTGACTGTACTGGATGCTCTAGGCTGTTCTAAGTGGCATTAAATGTCCATAATTTGGTAGCCAAATCTCTCTTTCAGAGCCTGAAAGTTAAATATGGATCTCATTTTGGTTTTCTATTTATGACATTAGAGTTGTAGAGTTTTAGTAAAAATAACCAATATGGCACTTGGATACCAGAGGACTGAGTGCAGCACAAATGTTTGTGAAGTAAGTAATAATTCTGTATTCAAGTAGGTTTTTGAAAAGTATGTGGTTAATAAAGCCAATTGCTTCTCAATGAACAATAAACATAAAATATGGTAGTAAATGAGAGGAGTACTGTGAACTGTGCATGGAATAAAGAATAGGTGCACTGGAACTCGTGCTCATGCAGTTAGAAACAAGCACTTTACACACACATTTACAATTCTGCAGAGAACCTTAATCTCATTATTCTTCATTTTGGAAGGAAAAATTTTCAACAACAATAAAATTATTTTGAAAAAATTTATGGATTTTTTTTTTTTCTTTTTACTTCTCAAGCAAAAAATCTATGGTATGACCTCATAATGGCATCAGGAAGAAATGTTAAGGAGGATGTGGTGGCTTGACCCTGGTCAGCAACTAAGCACCTACCCAGCTGCTCACCTCCTCTCTTTCTTCCCCCCAGAAGGACGGGGAGAGAATTGGAAGAACAAAAACATTCTTCTTCTCATGGATCAAGGTAAAAAGAGTTTAATAAGTGAAGGAAGGAGAAAGGAAAAAAATAAAAGTGATGCAAAGGCAATCAACCACCTCCCACAAGCAGACGGACGCCCAGCCAGTATCCAAGCAACAACTACCTTGGGTAGACCAAAACCGCAGTTTCAACTGCTGAGCATGATGTTATGAAATACGTCTTTGGTCAATTTGGGTCAGCTGACCTCGTTGTGTACCCTCCAAACCTCTTGCCCATGCCTAGATTCCTCATTGTCTGGGGCAGAGTGAAAAACAAGAAAAGGCTTGACATTGTTCAACAAAAGATGAAACATTGGTATGTTATCAACACTGTTTTAATCTCAAATCCAAAACACAACACCATACAAGTATTAAGAAAATTAACTCTGTCCTAGTGAGATTCAGTACAGAGGACTAGAAATTTTAGGTTCAGGCCACAGACTTGTCTTCTTCAGATAACAGAGGAAATAAATATAAGAATGATTATATAAATCAGATCAAACACCTTTGCAGTTCATACACTCTCTCTGATAGTTTCTTGCCGCAGATGTCTAAGGAAGACTGAAGACACAGCACAAACATATCAATAGTTCCACTAATAGGCTGTCGTACTTACAAAAATTTCTGGCTCAGAGCCACAGTGTTATCTTTGTATCTAATTGTCCATGGGGCTGTTGTCTTACATGAACTTTTCCCATCTTTCTTTGAAGCTTTTTAAACTGTTATTAGCCACAATATTTGATACACTTGGAAGTGTGTTATTTTATGCATGTAACTAACAGTCATGGACAATTAGATTAATTTTCTTGATAACTTTACATATACTTACTGACTACATAAAAATGATGGGACATCATTTTCTTAGATTCTACTCCAACATCTGAAAAACAGGATATTTTCTCAGCTGTCATGAAGGAGCTAGATTCTGTTCATGTAATTCTTGTTACCCCCTGACTTCAACTCCTTCAGTCCCCCAGGATTACTCAGTTCTTTACACAGTACTAGCTTCTTGTCTCAGTCTTGTAGCTGTGGCAGTGCAAATTTTCTACAATGTCTTTAAATCATCTAGTTTCTTACTGTTTACTCAGTCTGTCCTCTAGTCCCGAAGTCCTCCATATGTTCCTTATTCTTATCCTTTTTTCTTCATCCCTTTCTGTTTCTTCCAAATATGCATCAAAATCTTACTGCAAATGAAAAACATAAACCAAACAAAAACAGGAACAGAGAAAGAAATCCGAATGTAAAGGAAAAGCTGTCACATGCTAAATTGAATAGATGTTATCATTGAAAAGATATGGTGAATAATGCAGAAAATTTCATTTTGTAGTGTACATTGCACTTATTGCAATTGTTTGTCTTAAATTAGATTTAATGCATATTTATACCATGTATGATACTGTTTTATAAATAGATATTACTTAGACTATATATAATTATAAATATAAATACCTATATAATTTATTATTATTTATTATTTAGACACATGATAATAATAAAGTATCAGCTGAGTGTTATTAGTCACCCATCTCAAAAAGAATACTGCAGAAGTTGAGGAGGCTTTTGTATGAGTAATGGAAACAATCAAAGGCACAGAGAAACTCCTATATTAAGACAAACTGAAGAAGCTGTCAGTGTTTATGTTACCAAAAAACCCCAAACAAACCAAAAACAGTGAAGATATGACAAGCCTACAAATTAATGAATGGTTCAGAGAAAATAGATCATGAACTTATCTTCTAACATATAAACAAGGGAACATTCACTAAAACTGAAGACTGAGAATTCTGAAGCCAAGCAAAAGTTAGTACTCAAGTTTATTTTGGAATGCTTTGCCACAGAAGTCTCAAAGGATTAAACTTTAAATTTCTAGGGGGAAAAAAAAAAAAAAAAAAAAAAAAAAAAAAAAAAAAAAAAAATTAGTCCTACAGTTGTTTTATTGCAATTAGCTAGAGAATAGTCTAAGGCAGGAACATTACTCTCAGGCCTTAGATTCCTCTGCTCTAATTTTTAGGGATCTGAGTTAAATGTGTGTGTTTTAGACTTTCCCCTAGATCAACATCTAGAGTATTCCATCATCTTCTTTCACCATAAAACAGCTGGGTGTATTCCACCAGAGTAAGAACACCAGAGAAAATGAGCTTTATACCTGCATTCAGTAATATGGTGATCTCTTCAGGCTAGATTTAATAAGTTGAGAGAGATGGGTTTCTTGGCCATTGAGCCAAAAAACTATGCTACATGCTTACTTACCCTGTCAGTACAGGGCTTGGGAAGAGTTTGATGTCTAGGAATGGGATACAAAATTTCATGCACACTGAGGAAAAAGTCTGCAAAGGTTTGTGTGGTAGAACAGTTACGTTTAGTGTTTGTTTTTTCTCATGGTTAAAGAGGAAGACATCCATCAGATGAAATAACAGAAACCAGTAGATTACAAGTTTTTTGAAACAAAGAAGCAGTTAGGCTGAAAAGAAGTATCAAAGAAGAATTAAAATATGTAACATGTTTGGAGAGACCTTGAATAAGAACAAATAGCAGTCAAAACCTGGTCTGACCTTGCTGGAAGTCATGCCACCAGCATCACAACCTTAGCCTAGACCTGATACAGCAGCTTCCTTATGGGACATCAGGAGCAGCCTGCATTAAGCTGGTGGGTTGTCATTATGTGGTGCAACAACTAGGGACCCCCACTGTTAGTGTGTATGTGGGATCTTGTGGGGCATTTTCTCACCTGTGAGTGGATCAGCAAGCTCTAGGGAGAGGGAAGTGCATATAAAGCTCGAATACCCATGTCTTCTATAGGGGAGGAATGCAAGTAAAGAAAACCTGCTCCCAGAAGAGGGGATCTGCACTTGTAAACCACACATCCTGTGGAAGGGGGTATGCACGTAACTATGTGTTCATGTACAACGGTAGAATTAGTTAGAGAAGGGCATACAGGAATTTTTTAGGTGTTGATTAGCATTTTTTAAGTGCCTAGTGTCATGCTTTATCTCTTATTATTGGTATTGATCCTGAGTTATCACTGATTGCTGGCTAATTATGTACTGTTAATTAATAAACTGTATCATTCTGATTTTGGTTTAAAATATGTGAAAGGAATGTGTGCTGGTTTTGGTTGGGATAGAGTTAATTTTCTTCATAGTAGCTAGTGTGGGGCTATGTTTTGGATTTGTGCTGGAAACAGTGTTGAAAATGCAGCATGCTTTTGTTATTGCTGAGCAGTGCTCACACAGAGTCAGGGCCTTTTCTGCTTCTCACACCACCCCACCAGTAAGTAGGCTGGGGGTGCAGAGGAAGTTGGGAGGGGACACAGCTGGGACAGCTGACCCCAACTGACCAAAGGGATATCCCACACCATATGATGTCATGGTCATCATATAAAGCTGGGGGAAGAAGAAGGAAGAGGGGGGTCGTTCAGAGTCATAGCATTTGTCTTCCCAAGTAATCATCACACATGAAGGTGCCCTGCTTTTCTGAGGATGGCTGAACACCTGCCTGCCGATGGGAAGGAGTGAATGAATTCCTGGTTTTGCTTTGCTTGTACACACATGGCTTTTGCTTTACCTGTTAAACTGCCTTTATCTCAACCCAGGAGTTTTCTCACTTTTACTCTTCTGATTCTCTCCCCCATCCCACCGAGGGGGCTTTGAGCGAAAGGCTAACTGAGGGAGCTTTGAGTGAGAGGCTGTGTGGTATTTACTTGCCAAGTGGTGTTAAACCATGGCACAGTGTTTTGGTTTTTTTTTTTTTTTTTTTTCCCTGTGATAACTCTGAATTCATGTTAAAAAGCAACCTGGATGCATAAGACATGCCTTCCAATTCTCTGATCTCCATAAAAAAGAAAGCTGATTCATTGCAGATTTGTCAGATACCTTAGAATATCAGAAATTACACAGTAAGCCTAGCCTTAGGCAAGAAAATCCCTTTCTCAATGTGTTTTCAGCCTAGAACTTCCAATTAGAGAAAATCAGTGTTTTTACTTCAATGTTTTAGGATAGCTTTTAACAACATCCATTGCTGTTTCCCCAGTAAATCTTATCATCTGCGAAGTTCTGTTCCCTGAGGCTGAAATGATTGATTGTGTTTAGACACTGAAGAAATTATACAGAAATATTATCTAAGGGCCAGGGTAGGTGGTAAATTGGAGACAGTACTACACTTTTAATAGAGCTTTGTGGAAGAACTATTAACAGAAATCTGGTAAGAAAATGCATTTATAAACACAAAAAAGAGGGCAGGATACTTGTTTTAATCAGATTTACTTTACCTTAGTTTTTCATTTTTTATAAAATTTGTTTATATCATTGATCTTTGTATTACTAAACCAAAATAGTGATAACTTTTGAGAGAACATGTGGGGGAGAGAGAGAATAAAGGAAGTAATCCAAGAAAAAATCAGGCCTTTAAAACATCAGGTATTATATTCACACTTGTGCCTGGGAAGATCATGGAACAGATCCTCCTAGAAGCTATGTTAATGCACATGAAGGACAGGGAGGTGACTTGAGACAGCCAGCATGTCTTCACCAAGGGCAAGTCCTGCCTGACCAACCTAGTGGTTTTCTATGATAGAGTGATTACATCAGTGGACAAAGGAAGAGCTACAGATGTCATCTATCTGAACTTCTGTAAAGCCTTTGACATGGTCCCCCACAGTATCCTTCCCTCTAAATTGTGGAGATATGGATTTGATGGGTGGACTGTTCAGTGGATAAAGACTTGGTTAGATGATTGCATCCAGAGGGTAGTGATCAATGGCTCGATATCCAGATGGAGACCAGTGATGAGTGGTGTCCTTCAAGGGTCTGTACTTGGATCAGTGCTGTTTAATATCTTCATTGATGACACAGAGAGTGGGATTGAGCGCACCCTCAACAAGTTTGCAGATGACACCAAGCTGAGCAGTGCAGTTGACATGCCAGAAGGATAGGATGTCATTGAAAGATACCTGGGAAAGTGGGAGAGGTGGGCCTGTGAGAACCTCATGAGGTTCAACAAGGCTAAGTGAAAGGTCCTGCACCTGGGTCAGGGCAACCCCCAATATCAATACAGGCTGGGGGACAAAGGGATTGAGAGCAGCCCTGCGGAGAAGGACTTGGGGGTACTGGTGGATGAAAAGCTGGACATCAGTTGGCAATGTGCGCTTGTAGCCCAGAAAGCCAACCGTATCCTGGGCTGCATCAAAAGAAGCATGGCCACCAGGTCGAGGGAGGTGATTCTGCCCCTCTACTCCGCTCTGGAGAGACACAACCTGTGTACTGCATCCAGCTCTGGAGCCCTCAACACAAGAAGGACATAGAACTGTTGGAGTGGGTCCAGAGGTGGGCCACAAAAATGATCCAAGGGCTGGAGCACCTAACCTACGAGGACAGGCTGAGAGAGTTGGGATTGCTCAGCCTGGAGAAGAAAAGGCCGCGGGAAGATCTTATTGCAGCCTTTCAGTACTTAAAGGGGGACTATAGGAAAGATGGGGACAAACTTTTTAGCAAGGTCTGTTGCAATAGGACAAGGGGTAATGGTTTTAAACTAAGGGAGGGTAGATTTAGACTGGATGTAAGGAAGAAAGTTTTTACAATGAGGGTGGTGAAACACAGGGACAGGTTGCCCAGAGAGGTGGTAGATGCCCCATCCCTGGAAGCATTCAAGGTCAGGTTGGACGGGGCTCTGAGCAGCCTGATCTAGTTGAAGATGTCCCTGCTCATTGCAGGGACAGTTGGACTAGATGACTTCTAAAGGTCCCTTCCAACCCAAACTATTCTATGATATTCTTTTTTAGGAAGTTTCTAATCCATGATTTCTGGAAGATGGAAGGCTGTGTGGTTTCATGGTATGCTCTTGTGCTGCTCTTTTTTACTGGTCAGAGTCTCAACAACATAGCAAACTTCATTGGCCACTTCAGGCATTACTGTTGAAAATTATATTTTGCATGCTTAGCAGGTGCAAAAGGTCAGCATTACCAAAAAGGCATCTCAGTGACATAACAATGTTAGAAAAATGTTAAATCTTCTAGTAAAACCTATCTACTAATGAATTAAACAGAACTTCAGAAGAGCTTGTGTTGTAATTTCCACAGTTCTCATAGTTTTAATGAAAAAAAGAACATTTGTCATATATATTTTATGAATATATTTAATATAACAAGTATTATGAAGTAATTTTTGATCAAGCACAATTGAAACAGTGATTCCGATACAGGTCTAAAATAAGAAATAGTTTATGTTTTCTATTTTTAATTATATCTATTCTTTAGAAATAATGTTGATGCAAATTTTCAGAGATAAAGGGCTTTGAAATACATGACAACAAAAATGGGAAATAATTGAAAAGTCATAATCAATTAGTATACAATTATTATACTTTCACATGTATAATACAGTACTTGATGAATACAGTGTATTTTAAAAGAATTAAAATTTGAAAATACATTCTCATATAACCAGTACCCTCAGATGACTCTTGCAAAATCAGAGATAATGGCAGAAGGGGATCAAAAGCAGGGATGCCATTGGTAGAAATAAAAGTCTTTTATAAAAAGCACTGCTATTTCATTTATATACATTTATATAGCATGTGTAGGTTTAACTGTTGTTGAATTATGAAGATGAGGCATCATTAGGGTTTATGTTCATGAAATCTCACTATAAATACACTGTCCTGAACAAACGTACCAGTTTAATCTTAGAGTATGGAGTTATGAACCTTGGGGAAGGTCATAAAAATATTAAAGCAGAAACAGGACTGTAGCTGAATTACCCCATGTTTCGACACATTTACTGAATGACACCAACATTTCACCCAGCACAGATTAATCCTACTTCCACAGGTGGTTTGGAGGGGTCCTTGTAGAAACAGAAATCTGCAAACCTCTATATGGAGTCATCTCTTGACTGTGCTAGGAAAATAGATCTTTCAGAGCTTTCTCCACTTATGAAAATAAGAGGTCTTATAACCTTAGAGGGATGCAAGCCATTCTGTAACCCTCTGCAGAGACAACAGTTCTTCCACCCTGCAGCACAGACGCTTTGCTACCAGAAACAAAAGAAATGTAAGGAACTTGAAAATAACAATTAAAATATTACTAAAATGGGATTGGATCAATGCTAAAATAAAGGTTTGAAACTTTTCTTAGGAACTGTGCTCAAACCACACACTTTCAGTGTATCGGTCCACCAACATTCTTGGAAGAAATTCCTTAACAAGTATTTCAATGTAAATAGTTATAAGGAAAATTGCAAATATTATGAATTAAAATAATTTACTCACAAAACTAGTGCACAAAAAGTACTTAAAAACAACTTAAAATAAACGGCCATGGTTTAACTCTGTCAGGCAGTTAAGCCCCATGTAGCTACTCGCTCACTGCCCCCCAGTGCAATGAGGGAGCAAACTGGAGGAGTAAAAGTGAGAAAACTCATGGGTTGAGATATAGACAGTTTAAGAGGTAAAGCAGAAGCTGTGCTCTCAAGCACAGCAAAATAAGGAATTAATTCAATCCTTCCCATCAGCAGGCAGGTGTTCAGCCACCTGCAGGAAAGCAGGGCTTGGTTGCTTGGGAAGACAAGCACTACAGCTCTGAATGTCCCGCCCCTTCCCCCCCCCCCCCCCCCCCTTCCTTCTTCTTCCCCCAGCTTTTATTGCTGAGCATGACATCATATGGTATGGGATATCCCTTTGGTCAGTTGGGGTCAGCTGTCCCAGCTGTGTCCCCTCCCAACTTCTTGTGCACCCCCAGCCAACTCACCTGTGGGGTGGTGTGAGAAGCAGAAAAGGCCTTGACTCTGTGTAAACACTGCCCAGCAGTAACAAAAGCATCGCTCTATTATCAACACTGTTCCTAGCACAAAACCAAGACATGGCCCCATGCTTCCTACTATGAGGAAAATTATCTCTATTCCAGACAAAACCAATACAATCATACAGAAGAATCTTCTCCAGCTTTACTGTGCAGTAAACACTCAATTCATCTTTTATATCATATGCTATGAATTCCTTTTTCAAGATTAACATAAACTGACAAGATGTTATCAGACATATATCCTGTAGGTAATAACTCCTTAAGTTAATGAAGCCATCACAATGTATATGTGAAGGGTTGTCCCTTGGGCATAACTGTTTAAAGCCCTCATGAGTAAGGCTGGATAAATTACAGATTTAAATACCATCAAATCAGCAAATCATTGAATCATAGAATGGTTTGGGTTGGAAAAGACCTTAAAAGATTGTCTAGTCCAACCCCCCTCTCATAGGCAGGGACATATTCAACTAGATCAGGTTGCTCAAAGCCTCACCCAATCTTGCCTTGAACACTTCCAGGAAGGGGCATCCACAACTTCTCTGGGCAACCTGTTCCAGTGTCTCATCACGCTCACAGTAAAGAGTTTATCGCTTATATCCAATCTGAGCCTACCCTCTTTCAGTTTAAAAAATTGTCCCTTGTCCTGTCACTACAGCTCTTGGTAAAAAGTCTTTCTCCACCTTTCTTATAAGCCTACTTTAAGTACTGGAAGGCCACAATAAGGTGTCCCCACAGCCTTCTCTTCTCCAAGCTGAATAACCCCAACTGTCTCAGCCTGTCCTCATAGAATCATAGAGTTGTTGAATCATTGAGGTTGGAAAAGACCTCTAAGATCATCAAACCCAACCATCAACCCAACACCACCATGCCTCTTAAACCCCGTATTTGTCCCAAAGTGCCATGTCTATATGCCTTTTAAACACCTCCAGGGATGGTGACTCCACCACCTCTCTGGGCAGCCTGTTCCAATGTCTGACCACTCTTTCAGTAAAGAAATTTTTCCTAATATCCAATCTAAACATCCCCTGATGCAACTTGAAGCCATTTCCTCTCATCCTATCGCTAGTTACTTGTGAGAAGAGACCAACACCCACCTCACTACAACCTCCTTTCAGGTAGTTGTAGAGAGCGATAAGGTCTTCCCTCAGCCTCCTTTTGTCCAGGTTAAACAATCCCAGTTACTTGAGCTACTCCTCATAAGACTTGTTCTCCAGACCCTTCACGAGCTTCATTGCCCTTCTCTGGACATGCTCCAGCACCTCAATGTCCTTCTAGTAGTGAGGGGCCCAAAACTGAACACAATATTTGAGGTGTGGCCTCACCAGTGCCAAGTACAGTGGGACAATCACTTCCCTACTCCTGCTGGCCACGCTATTCCTGATACAAGCCAGGATGCTATTGGCCTTCTTGGCCACCTGGGCACACTGTTGGCTCATATTCAGCTGGCTGTCAGCCAGCACCCCCAGGTCCTTTTCCTCTGGGCAGCTTTTCAGCAACTCTTCTTCAAGCCTGTAGCATTGCATGGGGTTGTTGTGACCCAAGTGCAGGACCCAGCACTTAGCCTTGTTAAATTGGCATTGGTCTATTGATCCAGCCTGTCCAGATGCCTCTGCAGAGCCTTCCTACCCTCAAGAAGATTGGCATTCCCACCCAACTTAGTGTCATCCGCAGAGTTACTGAGGGCACACTTAATCCCCTCATCCAGATCATTGATGAAGATATTAAACAAGACTGACCCCAACACTGAGCCCTGGGGAACACTGCTCATGACAAGCCGCCAACTGGATTTAGTTCCATTCACCACACTCTCTGGGCTCAGTTTTTTCCCCAGAGAAGAGTACACCTGGCTAAGCCATGAGCTGCCAGCTTCTCTAGGAGGGTGCTGTGGGAGACAGTGTCAAAGGCTTTACTAAAGTCCAGGTAGATAACATCCACAGCCTTTCCCTCATCCACTAGGCAGGTCACCTGGTCATAGAAGGAGATCAGGTTGGTCAGGCAGGACCTGCCTTTCATGAAGCCATGCTGGCTGGGCCTGATCCCCTGGTTGTCCTGCACATTCCTGGCGAATGCACTCAAGATGAACTGCTTCATAATCTTTCCCGGTACTGTGGTCAGGCTGACAGGCCTGTAGTCCCCCAGATCCTCATTTCAACCCTTCTTGTAGATGGGTGTCACATTGGCAAGCCTCCAGTCATCTGGGACCTCCCCTGTTAACCAGGAGTGCTGATAAATGATAGAGAGTGGCTTGGCAAGCTCCTCCGTCAACTCCCTCAGTAATCTCAGGTGGATCCCATCCAGCCCCATAGACCTGTGACACTCCAGGTCATGTAGAAGAGGTGTTCCAGCCTTCTCATCATTTCTGTGGTCCTCCTCTGGACATGCTTTAACAGGTCCATGTCTTTCTTGTACTGAGGACTCCAGAGCTGAATGCAGTACTGCAGGAGGGTCTCACCAGAGCAGAGTAGAGGGGTAGATAGCCTCCCTCAACCTGCCGGCCATATTGCTTTTTATGCAGCCTAGGATATGATTGGCTTTCTAGGCTGCAAGTACGTACTGCTGGCTCATATGTAATTTTTCCTCTGCCAGCGTCCCCAAGTCTTTCTATGGAGGGCTGCTCTCAATCCACTCATTGCACAGCCTATATCCATTTTTGGGATTGCCCTGACCCAGGTGTGGGAACTTATACTTGGCCTTTTTGAACTTCATGAGGTTTGCATGGGCCCACTCCTCAAGCCTCTCATGGTCCCTCTGGATGGCATTCCTTCCCTCAAGCATATCAACTGCAGCACTTATCTTGATGTAATCCACAAAGTTGCTGAAAGTGCACTCAATCCCTCTCCCTATGTCATTAGTAAAGCTATTGAACAGTACTTGTCCCAGTACAGACCCTTGATGGACACCAGTCATTACTGGTTTCCACTTGGATGTTGACTGTGGACTGTAACTCTGGATGTGGCCATCCTGACAATTCCTTATCCATCGAACAGCCCATCCATCAAATCCATTCTCCCATATGAAGTCCATCCATCAAACCCATATAAAGAGGTTGAAGTATAATTAATTTGAGATCATTACATAACAGTTTGTGGTTTTATCAGGTTAAAATAATTTTAGAAGTAATCATCAGATCCATAGAGAGTGTTCCTGTTGACAACTACGTTTTCTAATTGCTATAAATCACTATATTTTTATTATATATATTCTATATAGAGAATAATAAAATCATCAGATCCTAGAGTGTTCATATTGGAAACTATTTCTTCCAATTGCTATAAATTGCTATAATTAAAATATGCAGTAATCTATATTAATAATAATACACAAATACATAACAGCTATAGCATTCAGTTCATTGAATCCCTGATGATTAGACAGTGGAAGAGCAAGTTAGGGGAAGTGTTACTGAAAAATTTTTTAATCTCCTAGAGTGCTTCTTAAGTATCTAGTCGTGGCTATAAGGAAATAGAGAACAAATACAGGTGAATCTTTAGTCTGACCCATCCATTGTGACAGCTGATAGGCTTTTAATAATGACAGTTTCATAAATCCTTTTAAGTAAAATCCCAGAGGCTGGAGTTAAAAGGGTGCATGAGCAGCACAGCATTTTTTTATCTTCCATTCTCCCTGTCTTTTGTCTTTCAGTCCACTCTCTTTTCCAACTCCTTTACCTTTCTGCTTTTATAGTTGGCAGACAGTCATTTAAGTCTTTTATATTCATCTGGAATACACCTAATTAAAATCAGACTTTTTCTTAACACGGTGTTAAAAGTATTCTTTCCATCGCTTTTCTTCTTTTATATTGCCTAAAACACATATGCTAGTTCAGCACTGGAAAACAATGTCCTGTATCACAGGTGAATGCTCCAAGCACCAGATTTTATATCCATGCATCTTCTCAGGTTTAATGTCAGCCTATCCTTTTATCCTCAGGGAAGGAATGCAGTTTTCTTAACTTGCTAACCTTCATCTAAAAGAAACAGATATGATGTGGGAACCCCCAGGATCAAATTTATTTGCTTAAATATAGGTGTCTAGTGTTATTTGAGATGTCCCAGGGTATCCACATGTGGCTGGAAGGTAGCACAGGACTTTTTTACATCTCTGCCTTTCTGGCATGGCAGCAGAAGATAAGGTAGCATGCTCAGGTGTCCCAAATACCCACACTTCCTATGACTTTTTTTCCAAACACAATAGCAATGCAACAATTATTTCTGTTCTTCGCTATACCTTAATGCCTGTTGTCTGATTTTTATACTACAGATCTTGTCATCTTAGAAGAAATGACACAAACTTTCCTTAGAGGCCCAGATTCTTCCTGAGGGTACGTTTAGATTAAACTCTGAGAATGAAACCCTACACATGTCCTCACCACCTGTCCCCCAAAATGTGTTAGCAGATTTGGTCTGTATTAGATTTCCTTACTGGCATCAGAACCCAGGTTTCTTCCATCTAGAAGGGAAGAAGAGGTGATGTGTATCTTGGTCTCTTCTCTAGCATGAAGTCAATATGAACCTGTGCCGCAAACTTGTACTAGGATCTCTGGACAAAGTAATACAAACAACATTAGTCTACTGTATGACCATTTCATTTTGCATAAGTAGAAAAAATAAGTTAAATTTATTGTTCTCAAATGAATATAAAATAAAGAGGTATCTGTCATGGTTTAACCCCAGCTGGCAACTAAGCACCACACAGCTGCTTGCTCAGTCCCCCCAGCGTAATAGGGGAGAGAATCAGAAGAGTAAAAATGAGAAAACTCCTGGGTTGAGATAAAGGCAGTTTAACAGGTAAAGCAAAAGCCATGTGTGCAAGCAGAGCAAAACCAGGAATTCATTCACTCCTTCCCATCGGCAGGCAGGTGTTCAGCCATCCTCAGAAAAGCAGGGCACCTTCATGTGTGATGGTTACTTGGGAAGACAAATGCTATGACTCCGAACGACCCCCCTCTTCCTTCTTCTTCCCCCAGCTTTATATGATGACCATGACATCATATGGTGTGGGATATCCCTTTGGTCAGTTGGGGTCAGCTGTCCCAGCTGTGTCCCCTCCCAACTTCCTCTGCACCCCCAGCCTACTTACTGGTGGGGTGGTGTGAGAAGCAGAAAAGGCCCTGACTCTGTGTGAGCACTGCTCAGCAATAACAAAAGCATGCTGCATTTTCAACACTGTTTCCAGCACAAATCCAAAACATAGCCCCACACTAGCTACTATGAAGAAAATTATCTCTATCCCAGCCAAAACCGGCACAGTATCAAACTAATTGTATTTATTCGAAGAATTTGTAGAAAAGTCCTTATTAGTAATTTTTTAATACATATGATATTATTTGATTGTTGTGGTTTAGCCCCAGTCAGCAACTCAGCACCACACAGCCGCTCGCTCACTCCCCCCACCCCTGTGGGATGGGGGAGAGAATCGGAAGGGCCAAAGCAAGAAAACTTGTAGGTTGAGATAAGAACAGTTTAATAATTAAAATAAAACAGCAATAATAATAATAATATAATGAAAAGGAGAATAATGAGCAAGAGAGAGATGAAACCTTGGAAGAAGGAAAAAAAAAACAAACAACAAGTGCTGCAACCGCTCACCACCTGCCAACCGACGTTGCCAGTCCCCAAGCCGTGATCGCTGCTTTCCCCAGCCAACTCCCACCAGTTAATATACTGGGCATGATCTCACATGATATGGAATACCCTTTGGCCAATTTGGATCAGCTCTCCTGGTTGTATCCCCTCCCCTCCCGGCTTCTTGTGCACCTGGCAGAGCATGGGAAGCTGGAAAAGTCCTTGACTAGTGTAAGCGCTACCTAGCAACAACTAAAACACTAGCGTGTTATCAAAATTATTTACATACCAAGTCTAAAACACAGCATTATACTAGCTACAGTGAAGAAAATTAACTATCACAGCTAAAACCATGACAATATCCACCCCTTATTCCATAGTATTTACGTCATGCTCAGGTCCCATACTATCCAATACGACCTCAATAACCACCACCCACCTCCCCATCCTTTGATAACATACACAGATATCATTTATCATTCCCGTAGTCTATGGACCACCCCTGTAAAATGTCTGTAAAGAGTCCACAAATGTCCACTGAGTTCATTTAGTCCATAACTTTGGGTTCCATCTATCGTAACAGTCTTTCAAGGCCAGAGAGATGGTCTGTGTGGTGTTGCATTGTTGCATGCTGAAGTCAGTCTTTGTTCCATCACCGCTACACGTTGCTTGGTTCAATCAAAGTTCATTCTTCATTAATTTTGGAAATTCTTACTATGATACCATGGATACGGCATATAGCAACCATAGGAGTGATGACATACAATATCATATAGCAATTAACAGCATACCATTCAGTTCATTGGCTATTTTCACCCAAAATCAAATCCCCTTGAGGCACACATCGAACTCCTCCATCCTCCCGCATCACCCACCAAGTGCACCCAGGTCCTCGAGCAAAAGCAATCCCACGAATGGGTTTGCCTTTGCCTGAGGCAGGAATAACCCAGACGGTTTTCCCCAGCATATTTTTTACATGCACTACAGGGACTTTATCCCCTTCCACAGTACGTAAGAGTTCTGACTGGGCAGGGCCAGCTCGATTGGCAGATCCCCTAGTGTTGACTAACCAGGTGGCTTTTGCTAAATGTGTATCCCAGTGTTTGAATGTCCCACCCCCCATTGCTCTCAGTGTAGTCTTTAACAGTCCATTGTATCGTTCAATTTTCCCAGAGGCTGGTGCATGACAGGGGATGTGATACACCCACTCAATGCCATGCTCTTTGGCCCAGGTGTCTATGAGGTAGTTTCACAAATGAGTCCCACTGTCTGACTCAATTCTTTTTGGGGTGCCATGTCACCATAAGACTTGTTTTTCAAGGCCCAGGATAGTGTTCCGGGTGGTTGCATGGTGCACGGGATATGTTTCCAGCCATCCGGTGGTTGCTTCCACCATTGTAAGCACATGGCGCTTGCCTTGGCGGGTTTGTGGCAGTGTGATATAATCAATCTGCCAGACCTCCCCATATTTATACTTCAGCCATCGTCCTCCATACCACAGAGGTTTTGCCCGCTTGGCTTGCTTGATTGCAGCGCATGTTTCACATTCATGGATGACCTGTGCAATAGCGTCCATGGTCAAGTCCACCCCTCGATCACGAGCCCATCTGTATGTTGCATCTCTTCCTTGATGGCCTGAGGTGTCATGGGCCCACCGAGCTATAAATAGTTCACCCTTCTGTTGCCAGTCTAGATCTACTTGAGCCACTTCAATCTTAGCAGCCTGATCCACCTGCTGGTTGTTCTGATGTTCTCCAGTGGCCCGACTCTTGGGTACGTGAGCATCCAAATGATGTACCTTTACAACCAGGTTCTCCACCTGGGCAGCAATATCTAGCCACAATGCAGCAGCCCAGATGGGTTTGCCTCTGCGCTGCCAGTTGTTCTGCTTCCATTGTGATAACAACCCCCACAGGGCATTTGCCACCATCCAGGAGTCAGTATAGAGATAGAGCACTGGCCATTTTTCTCGTTCAGCAATGTCTAAAGCCAGCTGGATGGCCTTTACTTCTGCAAACTGACTCGATTCACCTTCTCCTTCAGCCATTTCTGCGGCTTGTCTTATAGGACTCCATACAGCAGCCTTCCATCTCTGACGCTTTCCCACCAGACGACAAGACCCATCAGTGAACAGGGCATATTGCTTCTCATTTTCTGGCAGTTTATTATACAGTGGGGCCTCTTCAGCACGTGTCACCTCCTCCTCTGGTGATATCCCAAAATCTTTGCCTTCTGGCCAGTCCATGATCACTTCCAAGATTCCTGGGCGACTGGGGTTTCCTATTTGAGCCCGTTGGGTGATCAGTGTGACCCATTTACTCCACGTAGCATCAGTTGCGTGATGTGTAGAGGGGACCTTCCCTTTGAACATCCAGCCCAGCACCGGCAGTCGAGGTGCCAGGAGGAGCTGTGTTTCAGTACCAACCACTTCTGAAGCAGCTCGAACCCCTTCATATGCTGCCAATATCTCTTTTTCAGTTGGAGCGTAGCGCGCTTCGGACCCTCTGTACCCCCGACTCCAAAACCCTAGTGGCCGACCTCGGGTCTCCCCTGGTGCTTTCTGCCACAGGCTCCAGGTAGGGCCATTCTCCCCGGCTGCAGTGCAGAGCACGTTTTTGACACCTTGTCCTGCTTGGACTGGCCCAAGGGCTACTGCATGAACTATCTCCTGCTTTATCTGTTCAAAGGCCTGTTGTTGCTCAGGGCCCCATTTGAAATCATTCTTCTTCTTGGGTCACTTGATAGAGAGGGCTTACAATCAGACTATAATTTGGAATATGCATTCTCCAAAAACCCACAACACCTAGAAAAGCTTGTGTTTCCCTTTTGCTAGTTGGTGGAGACATGGCTGTTATTTTGTTGATCACATCCGTTGGGATCTGCCGACGTCCATCTTGCCATTTTATCCCAAAAACTGAATCTCCTGTGCAGGTCCCCTCACTTTACTTTGTTTTATGGCAAAACCAGCCTTCAGAAGGATTTGGACTATTTTCTTCCCTTTCTCAAAAACATCTTCTGCTGTGTTGCCCCACACGATGATGTCATCAATGTACTGAAGGTGTTCCGGAGCTCCACCCTGTTCCAGTGCAGTATGGATCAGTGCATGGCAAATGGTAGGGCTGTGTTTCCACCCCTGGGGCAGTCGATTCCAGGTGTACTGGACGCCCCTCCAAATGAAAGCAAACTGTGGCCTGCAACTCTGCTGCCAGAGGGAATGAGCAATTAGCGATATCAGTTGTGGCATACCACTTGGCTGCCTTTGACTCCAGTTCGTATTGAAGTTCTAGCATGTCCGGCACGGCAGCACTCAGTGGCGGAGTGACTTCCTTCAGGCCACAATAGTCTACTGTTAGTCTCCACTCTCCATTAGACTTCCGCACTGGCCATATGGGATTGTTAAAGGGTGAATGGGTCTTACTGATCACTCCTTGTCCAGTGCACTGTTGTGGTGGCAATTGGCACCTGTTGTTCTTTGACCTTCAGCAAGCCCACAACAGAAGGGTCCTTCGAGAGACCGGGCAAGGTAGACAGCTGTTTAATTTCCTCCGTCTCCAAGGCAGCTATACCAAAAGCCCACCTGTACCCTTTTGGGTCCTTGAAATACCCTCTCCTGACGTAGTCTATGCCAAGGATGCACGGAGCCTCTGGGCCAATCACAATGGGGTGCTTTTGCCACTCATTCCCACTTAGGCTGACTTCAGCCTCCAAAACAGTTAGCTCTTGGCATCCCCCTGTCACTCCAGCAATACAGATGGGTTCTGCCCCTACACAGTTTGATGGCATTAGGGTGCACTGTGCACCAGTGTCCGCTAGAGCCTTATACTCCTGTGGGTCAGATGTGCCAGGCCATCGGACCCACACAGTCCAGTAAACCCGGTTGTCCCTTTCCTCCCCCTGGTTGGAGGCAGGGCCCCTCTAATTCCGATTGCAGAATTCCCAATCCACTTCTTGTGAATGGGAATCAGAAGACTCTCTATTAAGATCAGAAATAAAAGCAGCACTTCTACTCCTCTGTCTGGGGACTTCTTCACTGGAAACTGGAGCAGCACCTTTCCTGGAAGAACCCCCCTGAGTGATTGTTTTTCCTTGCAACTCACGTACCCGTGCCTCTAGGGTCGAGGTAGGTTTTCCATCCCACTTCTTCATGTCCTCTCCGTGGTCACGCAGGTAAAACCATAAGGTGCCCCGTGGTGTGTATCCTCTCTCTTGAGCAGAGGGACGCTTACTCCTAATGGCTGATACACTGGTCCGTACAGGTAGGGAGTAGGACATATCTTCTTTGATTTGCTGAACCTCCTGGGACAATTTCTCCACAGCTGAGACAAAGGAGGAAGAGACATGTGCTTCGTCATCCTGGAGTTTATCAATCACGTCCCCCACCGTTGGTGCCTCTTCATCTTTCCAGGACATTACTGCCAGGGAGTTCACATGGGATGATGGTGCGCTCCGTACAAACTTCCGCCACATGGGTCGTGTGCACTGCGCTTCATCTGGACCTTGGATGACTGTTCATCATCCAGGTCACCATAAATCACCTCAAGCACAGCTAATTCTCTCAGGTACTGGATACCTTTCTCCATGGTGGTTCATTTTCCAGGGCGATATAGAACATCTTCCTTGAAGGGATACCTTTCTTTCACACCAGACAGGAGTTGCCTCCAGAGGCTGAGGGCTTGTGTCCCTTTTCCAATTGCCTTGTCAACGCCCCCGTCCCTAGAAAGGGATCCCAGTTGTTTGGCTTCCTTACCCTCTAATTCCAGGCTACTGGCCCCGTTATCCCAGCATCGGAGCAGCCAGGTGACAACATGATCACCTACATGACGGCCAAAATCTTCTCGCATATCTTGCAACTCACTTAAGGATAGGCATTGGGTAGTTTCCATCTCTTGTACAAGTTCTTCCTCTTCCTCCTCCTCTCCTTGTGATGGTCCTACTTCTCCATCATCCTTTTCTAAACGAGTTGACATTCTCTTCGAAGATTTCTTCTTTTGTATAATGGCAACTGATACTGGCAGGGGTTGATTCTCTGATTCAGCTTCAGTGTCTGTCATGGGTGTTTGAGTGGTTACAGTGCTTGTCATCGGGCTTGGAGTAGCTGCAGAGCCTGTTGTGGGGGTTGAGTGGTCACAGTGCTTGTAATTTTCCCTTTATTTGTCTTCTTAGATCCAGAGGCCTTCTCTTCCCCTTGGGGGTACTGAATAGAGTTAAACAGGTTTCGGTAGGCATGGGCCAGGCCCCAACACATTGCAGTGATTTGTATCTCTCTGGAATTGCTAGGGTGACAACATACTTCCTCCAAATATTCTACTAATTTTTCAGGATTCTGCACTTGTTCAGGGGTGAAGTCCCAAAACACTGGGGGTGCCCACCGTCTCAGGCATTTGCCCATACTATCCCACACACCCTGCCACTCATAATTATCGAGCCTTGGGGCAGATCTCTGGATGTTATTCTTGAATTGCTTATTAGCCTTAGACAAAACCGAAACAATCTGCCATAGGAATATCAACAGATGTATCTTAACTACCCAAGGATGTTCAAGAGACTGAAAAGTTGTTGTAATGAAGGAGGAGACATTACAGAAGACGGTAGCTAAGGTGCCATTCTGTATTTCCTCCATAAAAAACCTCTCAGAGGAGGAGGTATAATTGTTAATTGTCTCCATGAGGTGGTACCCAAAGAGCAGTAACGGCTTCCATGCAAGACCCAAATAAGTGATAAAACTCAAGACCAGTGTATTAGTAAAAACTCTCCCAGGATAAACATCTCTAACCACTGCAGAGCACAGCAAACTACAAAACCCAATGCCAATCTTTAACATGTACTTCAAAATCAGCATGGTGTAGATCTGACTAACTAATATCGAGAACAGATGAATCAATGCTGTGACCAGCAACTGTTATTATCTCAAACCCTTCGTGCCCCACGTTGGGCGCCAAAAAGGACTGTTGTGGTTTAGCCCCAGTCAGCAACTCATCACCACACAGCCACTCGCTCACTCCCCCCACCCTTGTAGGATGGGGGAGAGATCGGAAGGGCCAAAGTAAGAAAACTTGTTGGTTGAGATAAGAACAGTATAATAATTAAAATAAAACAGCAATAATAATAATAATAATAATAATAATAATAATAATAATAATATAATGAAAAGGAGAATAATGAGCGAGAGAGAGATGAAACCTTGGAAGAAGGAAAAAAAAACAAACAACAAGTGCTTCAACCGCTCACCACCCGCCGACCGACGCTGCCGGTCCCCAAGCCGCGATCGCTGCTTTCCCCAGCCAACTCCCACTAGTTAGTATATTGGGCATGACGTCACATGATATGGAATACCCTTTGGCCAATTTGGATCAGCTCTCCTGGTTGTACCCCCTCCTCTCCTGGCTTCTTGTGCATCTGGCAGAGCATTGGAAGCTGGAAAAGTCCTTGACTAGTGTAAGCACTACGTAGCAACAATTAAAACCTTAGTGTGTTATCAACATTATTTTCATACTAAGTCCAAAACGAAGCACTATACAGGTACAGTGAAGAAAATTAACTATCCCAGCTAAAACCATTAAACTGATGCTTTCATTAAAAGAGAATTGCAGATAATCTTTGCAATATAGAATATGTCCAAATTGTTCTCTGTTGTACAGTTGCTCTAAGAGGATGTAAATGAGTAATATTTTAATATTCTTAAAATATGTAATATTTTTAAAATACTAAAACACTACCTGTGTATAAAAACTGTCAAACTCTTTGGGATTATTAAGTACTACAGTGAGTAGTAAAGATGAGAATATTCTTTGATCTTAATTTAAAGTCTTTATATCTTTATTTTTCTTAAGGAAACAGAAACCAAATCAAGCATTTGTCAGCTTAGATAAAACATTATGTCAGCCTTGACAAAACGTCAATCTAGTGCAGAAGAGTGAAAAACTAATTTCAGATAAAATTAAGTGTGTTGTTTTTAACAAATCCATTTGTGGTATTAAAATCAAAGTCCAAATAAGAAAGAAATGAGAAAGCCATATGCAGCTTATCATGTATGGTAGACTTACCAATATTTTCTTATGGTTTTGAGAATTACAAATGATTCTACTAGTTTTATGACTACAAAGAGGGATATGTTCAAGTGCATAACAGATACAGAAAAGAGATGCACAGCATGTTTTTTTCCTCATATGACCCAGCAGTTCTACAAGACAATAAACAATCAAAGCAATACCCATATCTTCAGTGAAGTAAATTTACAGGACTCCCCATCCTATTAATCTTTAACTTTCCTGTAATTCTTTAGGGAAATAGCTTGAATCCAATCACAAGGTGGTAATTTTTGTATTAGCATATCTTCTTCCTTCCACTTTTGCCCTTTAGTAGCAAACTGAAAAGATGGGCCATTCTGGCTTGTGGCAATGGTAACCATGTATATGAATGTAATATTTTATACCTCTGGTTCAGCATTAGAACAATAGGAAGCAGGCCTGAAAGCTAACAACACAGAAATGAGTAACGGTTCTTTTTTCTTAGAGAGACTTCTAGGAATGGTGGGAAGCAACTGCTTCCTGCAAATCCCAGCATGATGGTTGGATTAGTTCAAAGGTAACTTTGGGAAGTTTGAAGGTGAAAAGTGTTGCAATCTAGTTCTTTTTTTTCATGGTGAAGAACAAATAAGGATATCACAGAGAAAGTGTTTGCTGGTGGCTTTTGGGTTTTTTTGGGGATTGTTTCTTTTGGGCGGTATGTGTAGATTAGGGTGGATATCAAGAGGAAACATGATTAGAATTGATGTGTAAAGTCATTTTTTTCATCCTGTCCTACAATTTCATAATAAATATAGCTCTATAAAGAAATATTGATTTGAATACCTAAATATTTTGTTTATACTGTCCAAAAAAAGTGATGTCTGCAATTTTCCACACATATCATAAGTGTGGTAACAGGTGTAAGAATGTTTCTTATTAAGCAAAAAGTTACACTGTGCTTTTTGAAGTCAGAAAAGACCTGACCTTAGAGTTACAGGGACATACCCTCCTCTCGCATAAGGCAAATGGTTCTTGTCTAAATAAAATTTTACCATTATATCATCTTGAACTTAAATGCATGCTACATACTATAGAGTACTAAAAAAAAAAAAAAATCGTAGAAATCATATTTTTTTCACCCTTACATTTTTAACAGACTTATGTAAATGAGTTTGCTGTACTAATAGTAACCAAATTAACTGTCTTTTAACTGAACACAGAACTTTAGTGAAGAGACTTGGTTCACCAATTCTTGATACATAAATACACAGACAAAAAATATTTTTTAAAGCATACTTAGAAACCCCAAAAATATATTTCATTTGGGGGAAAATAAAATTTCTTATGTAAAAATTCCCGGAATGCTATTTTTCATGTCAGTCGCCTACTCAGAGCAGATCTGAGAGGAAGATTTTGTATTCATTTATTAACATTTATAATTTTGAACTACCAAACAGTAGACTAGGATTTCTAAATGACCTCAAAAAGCAGATGAAAACTGTGTTGGAAATAGGCGGTAAATAGTTTCCTCTGCTGAGTTTTCCTTATCATGGCACATACTTCACAATCCTAAATGTCCTGAGTAAGTCTCTAGTGAGAGATCTACCCTTCATTCTCTGGCTCACCACTGAGCAGCATCTTGATCTCTCTGGCCTGCCATCTTACACATCCATCAGGCCATGAACTGCTCTCCAACTCACTGCCCAATCTTGAGAATTAGGCAGCCGCATGCACCCCTCTATCATGACAGTCCTTTGCCCAACTTCTGCTATAGCTTCAGCTTGCAGATCCTAATGCCCATCCATCCCTATGTTACAGATATCCAATTAGTCTAATGGTATCCCACTTCCAACATCAACATTCATTCTTGTGGTTTAATATGAAATTGACAGTGCAGAGGCTAAACGGACTTGGATACCAATGCACATTTGGTTACAGGTATGTTTAATGTTAACAAGTGATATGATCTCCCTGTCCCATGGGGACGACAATGTAGTCCTGAAGAAAGGTCAGGTGGGACAGTGCAGGGGTCCTGGCTCTGCCGTGTGTGATCCTGGGGTCAGGCCCTGGCATCCCCTCTGTTCTCTCTCCAAGGTCTCTCAGGGTCTTTTGTAGGTTTCTCCCTGAATTGCTCCAGATCCTGTCAGTTAAAGGGTTGGGTAGAGAACACCTATTTCTGATCAGACTATTCAGATTTCTGAAGCACCTAAACAGGCTGTCACCATTGCAGGTGCACTCAATCTGCCTTTCTCAAAGGTTCTCTGCATCTCTCACAGAGACTGATGTGTCTCTTGCCCTTAAATTACTACCTTGTTCATGTCTACTCCCTTATAACTGAATTTCAACCATTCCTAAACCATGCCAATTACCACAGGAGCCCATGGAATATGAGAAGAGGCTGAGACAACTGGGTTTGTTCGGCCTAAAGAAGAGAAGGTTACAGGGGTCTTATTGCTGTGTACAACTACCAAATGGGAGAGCATGGAGAAGATGGAGCCAAAACTCTTCTCCAGTGTGGAGAGAAGAGAGTGGAGGAGAGAAAGAGAGAGAAGGATTTTATAGGTATCAAACAGAAGGTAAAAAAGACAGACCAACACATAGGAAAGGTAAAGAGAGAGGATGAAGCCAACAACTCTAAGAAGCTGTCAAAATATCACAGCATTTTTTTCCACCTCAGTGTTTGCAAATCCAGTCTGTAAGGGCCGCTTGCTTTTTCTTTTAGAGGAGTGAAGTTACATGTTTGCATTTAAATGATCTGCAGTGGAGTGTAATGCTATCATTTTTTCAGATGATCTGTTTTTATTATTATCTTGAACTCGTGTATTAACTGAACCGTATGCTTTTGAAAGGAGTAACAAAATCCCCCGCAAGAGCCAAGCATTGCCATGGTTATCTGAAAATAAGTTCATAACGAAGAAGACTTAAGGACCTGTTTCAGCTTTTATATGATTATAGCCTCAAGCAACAAACATAATGGGTTGGGTAATTTAAAGTAAACATAAATGACATTTAACATTTTCAAAAAGTATAACACATTAAAAATTATAACAAATTAATTTCAAAAATTAAAAGAGTGTAAAAGCCTATTGATACAGAAACTAAACTCTGAGTTTCATACTGAAAAGCAAAAAAAGAGGTAATGATCTGTCTCATTTTGTTACCACCTCTAATAAACAGATAAATTGCTGGATTAAAGTTTTGATTAAACCTTATTACAAGAAGTAAATACCTAATGTTATAAAATAACCTTAATTTAATTTAAATGATGATTTCCAGATGTAACGGTATATCCAAAGAGTAATATGATCCGGGTTCCTACTAGATGTTATGTTTTTCTGGCTATGAAAATACAGAATGGGTGAGTATATGCAGTATATGTGTTTTAGAAAGGCTTAAAGAATTCAGCTCATGAAAATGCTGAAACTTTTAAGGGAGTTATTAAATTTTTCTTTTTTTATCTTTTTTTTTTTTTTTTTTCTGAGAGGGCATTGAAAATCAACTTTCCGTATTAATCACTGGTTTTGGATGTAGGATGCTCAGATATAGTAGGATGTTACTTAATCAAAACTCAAAACATACTTTGAATTTCACAGAACGTAATGGTGTCTTTCTCAGATGGCATGTAAGATGTATCTCAGATAAATGTGTTTGGATATGTGGAACTAAATATAAACCTCAGTTGTCCCTCACATGAAGCTACTGCAAGCCCTGCATACAACTGTCATGTATGTGTGCATATGCATAGTATAAGTCCTAAAAGAGTGCTGATATATGACTTCAAGCTAATCCGGAGACTTGGAGGATGACATGAACTTCAGGTCTTACTACTCTGCATGGTCACTTCTGAGCAGGAGTTTCTGCATATGTATAGATGTTTGCAGACTGCATGCCAACATTGTATTTTCTTTGTTCTTGTCTCACTCTTTTCAGGTTTCAAAAAATGTGTGTTGAATCTCTTTATAGGAAACCACACGAGTAGCCTTTATTAGCAGTTCATGGTGGGTGTTTTGTCTCCTGGCTTTTATGAGTCTTCTGCAGATTCAGAGTAGACAGCAGCAAAAGAAGAATAGATGATATCATATCCTTTTTCAGTCAGATGCCTGTTGTGAGGAAGTTGTCATTGACAGAGAAGGGAATAATAATTGCAAGATTTGTGAGGTCTTATTGAAAGGAACAGTATTTTAAATGAGAAATCTATTATCTGCATAAAGCTTGCCTCTTTTGAGAGATACCTGCCTTTTACAGACTTATGAATGGCATAATTAAATTGTGGAAATTTTTGTGCAAAAGGATGTTGTGACGGTAAAGAATATGATAGGTTTTAAGAGTTGTCAGACAAATTAGTGGTACCGATGGTTCTTAATTAGCTTCTGTAATAGAAAGTGCCTAAATTACTGACTGAAGGAAAATGAAAAGGAATAGTTAATAAAGGTTTGTTTTTAAGCTTCACTGTTAACTACAGGCAGAAACAGGAAAGATAACTTTCAGTGAAGTCAGATTTGATTTTGGCCTATGCTTAAGGTCAGTGGTCATGTGCTTTGTTTAGTCATAGGCAACTGACCGAAGAAAAGTTTCTATGCAAGTCTACTGCTGAGAGAAATGGTTTTCACTGATCTTACTGCCATTAGTAATATGCTAAGGGGCTCACACCTGTCACCTCCCTCCATATTGCTGATCAGTGTTCTAATGGTTGTGCCTCCTTTTTACTTGGTCTCATAGTCAAGCCCAGGTTTACTATGAAAAGGCTGGAAATAACCTCTGATCTTTAGGGGAAAATTGTAGAGTAGCATTAATATCTACCTTCTTTTGCCTTTACACTTTTAGTTTATCACAGCAGGGCAAAAGACTGCAAATTTGTTCAAAAATAGATACAGAGATTCTTTCTTTCTTTTTTTTTTTTTTTTTCTTTTACATTTGGAGCTCTCCAACAGTATGAATAGGGTCATCAACTTGTTGAGCTTTGTTAGACCATGCAACATTTTCCAGGTTTAAATTAGATTCTTCAGTTGCCCTGAAATAGCACTTTTTCCTCTTTTTTTCATTATGATCCATCAGTAAAAGATTATGGAAAATATTCACAAGTAAATTGCAGTCCTCTTGTGAAGTTATTTTTATTATAACCTGGAAAGTAAATAAGAATCACAAAATATTTCTATAACTAAACCCAGGAACACCACTTTTCCTTCCAATATCTAAGAATATTGTTCCTGTCAACAATTTCATCAAATGTTATTCATATAACTTTATGTAAAAAAGCATATTTCTTACTTTCATTGTGTTCAGTATGTGTCCTAGTGTGACTCTATCTCTTTAAAAGACAATTTTCCTGTCAATGCTGTACAATAAAATACTCTAATGCAAAGGAGAAAGGGATAACTTTGTTGTATCATCTATACAGATACTTTTGAAATATAATTGAATGTGCAGGCTAATTAAATAATTATTTTCACATTTATTTTAAATTCTGCTATAATTACAGTCCTATACTTTGTTCAAAGATATGTGAATGTCTCTGTTTGGAAGCCTGTATATAGTTTCCTAAAATAAGTAAATACACCGCTTTCTTACTGCTCCCCGTTGTTTGAACAATATCTTGCTAGTGATTTGAGATTACAGTCCTAATTATAACAGAAGATTGGACAACCCTCAGGTGAGGTTAATTTGTACAACTCAATGTAATTCCATGGAGCTGTGCTGATTTTTTGTAACTGAGGATCTGGTTTCACATTTGCAATTCTATGCCTAATATTCATTTTTAGTTAACAAAAATTAGGTTTTTCTAAAGATAAAATGATGGATTGTTGTTTCACTGTTACTGATCTAAAACTAGAATAATGTAAATTACTTCAGTCCTTATGTAACTGAACACAATCTACCCATATGCAGTGAACAGAATAACAAGACTCATACATGGTATCATCCTCAGGGAATAACTATTAGCATAAAGACACTATAATGGTTCTTTTGTTTAAATAAAAACTACCAACACAATTCTATGTTCTGCAGTGTGGGTTTATTCAGCTCTCAGCAAGCCAGCTGCATGGAGTCAAGAGCTCCTTCAGAGAGCCCAAAGAGAAGAAAAAACCAGCAATCTCTCAGTGAACAGGAGTGCCCTATAGCTAAAGTGCATATAAATTCTATTATCACATACCTTTCTATTTTAAAAATCCAGATTAAACATGGAAATAAACTAAATGTGAATTTATTCATCTGGCATCTGGGAAAGTTTTCTAGATATCTAAACCTCCAGGTTTAGCTCATGATAAAAAAAGCATGGACTGTCCTTTTTGATGATAAAGCCACAGGAAACAAAGCCAAACAGAGTACCAATATAAATGCACTGTTGGAGTCTTGTTCAATGTTATGTGTTATTTTCTTAACTCTGAGAGTTAGAGGGTATGAAAATAAAAGCTTTCTACAGAACAGCACATATGGTGAATTTATAATGTGTGATCAGGACAAAACATGAATTACTGTGACTAGTCCATGAGTGTACATTTCAGTGATTTTAATTAGAGATAAAAATATTTTCATACCTTCAGATGCCTGTCACGATTTTTGTCTTGATATTCCAAAAATTCACCTTCTATTTCTAGCAAAGCATGGTTATTAAGAAGAGTGGACTTAGCACTGCAAGTTTTCAATCAGCTTTACATGTTCTTTCATTAACACTACCGCAGCCATTGCTCTTTTGATAAGAAGCTTTTGAAGTGACACAAGTATAGTCATAGTCTTTAATTAATATATGAAATAACTCCTAGAAAAGTCAGAACTAATTCCTTCAAGTTCTTTATGTGTGGTTTTCTAATGCACTTAGAGTTATTATTTCCAGACATGCTGCAAAACATCTCAGGGATCTTAACCATTAACTGACCAAATTAGACACCTGCTGGAGCCTATCATACCATCTGGTCTGCAGCCTGAGTTTCTCTTTTTATGAAAAAAGGGACATGGGGTAGTCTGTACTCAGTTCTAACCCAACTGTGGAGCTGGGAAGTAGATAAGGCTGGATTTTGAACTGGAAAATGCACCTGGCATTCTTTAAATGAGGTTTAGACAACACCTTCTGAAGATGGACTTTGCGTTACGGATAATATTCTTGAAGGAGAGTTATTCAAGCCAGCCCAGCATGAATAGTAATGAGATATATACCGCTAAGGTGAAACAGACAGCTTCTACATATTACCACTGAATAGACCTTATGTATCAAGTAAAATCCAGCAAGCTGTGTGTGTCACTATAAAAGTTCTGGTCCAAGATTGAAAGTATGCAAAGTCATGGTTTTCTGACACTGTAAAGTTCATTAATCAGCCTCTGGAAAGTTGTATCCACGGAGATGCTCAGAAGATCATCCTTACCAGTAATCTACCTTGTAGCAAAAAAAAATTGTGCTTGCAGTAAGATATAAACACTGTTTTCCTTGGCATGTTTCTGTACTGACCAGATTTTAAGTAATGTCATAGTCAGTTGTAAATGTGCAGCAATTTTTCAATGAGCTCTTGATCATTTGTATCAGATGATACATTTTTTAAGGTATTTAGTGAGGGAAGAAAGGATTGTAAATGAATACTTCACAAAGTAAATCTCGACATACTACACAACAGCAATAAGAAGTCAAGATATTTGTACAAGATGGATATTAATAGTGTGTTCCCAGTGCATATACTTAGCCCTGAAATAAAACTACAAAAGAATTCATGTGCACACTGATTGTTAGAGCTTTGTCTTCTATTTTTATGCTTCTTAATTTGTTCCATTCTTTTTTTTTTTTCAAACTTTTTCTCCTCAGACAGCTCTTGGTATCACAAATTACATATACATAAGATCTCATCATCTTTTTCTGTTTCTGAGAAAACCACTGTCCCCATGCCATACAATAAATGCATTTGCAAAGAAAACAAACAAAATCAATCAACTCCTTTGATCTCACTGATTACTTTCTTATACATGGGCCCCCACACCCACTGTTTTGGAGTGGGTGTGTTCTGAAGACCTGTAGAAACACAGAAAAAAAATTGGTTGCAAGGAACCTCTGGAGTTCTTCCAGCTTAACTTCCTGCTTAAATCATGTCTAACTTCAAAGCTACATGAGGTTGCTCTAGGTCTTGTCCAGTCATGTTTTGAGTATCCCCAAGAATGGAGATTCCACAGAAATTTAATTCCACAGTCACTTTGTGAGATAGCATCCAGTTTGGGCCAACATGCCAATAACTTCTGTGTGAGTCATGTGTTGGAATTGTTTCTTAACAGCCTATATAGCATGAAATTTAGTTTTTGAGCTGACATACTATATCTCACAGTTAAAATTCTTTCCTCATCTTGATTGTACAGGTTTGTTTCATTATTTTTTTCTCCATACTATAAGCAGCTTTGGAAGACTGCAGAGATTTAACCTCTGATGTTTTGAGTTTTTACCTCATTTGCCTCTAATCATGCCTGTTTACTCTCTGGTCAATACTAACCTTGGAAACAAAGAGGATCAAGATAGGACTATTTCTGCATTTCATCACAAATTATGTACAATATATTCTAATCGTTCTTCAAGCATGCTACCTGCGTAGAAGTCAAGCCCTCTCATTCCTCGGTCTCTTGAAAGACTTTCCTTTTATCTTTTCTACTAGAACATACATGATCTGGATTGCTCTCCTGCCCATATTATGTGAGGACTATTGTCACTTACAGAGTCAGTAGACTGAGGAAATATTTTGGGTGCAATTACTAGTTAGTTCCTTCAGAAACTGGGCAAAGGAATCCTGGTACTGTTCTTGGATGATGTTAGGCCAGGACTGTGTAGCCTGTTAATTTTTTCTCTGCACTCTCCTGCCACAGCAGTCACTCTTTGTGTAACCTGCTAGGGGCTGTGCAAAACTGGTTACTTCTTTCTAATCACAGATGTCATGTTGTTCACTACAGATCTGAGTCAGCCCTCATTTTACATTCGTTTTCACTTGTGATAATTTTTAGAACTTCCTAAATCTAGTTTAAGTTATTCCTAAACTGGGTTAGAGATAAATAGCGCATTTGTGGTTAAAGGATCAGCTATTCATCAGTTCCTCCCTTGTAATTTTATCTGGCCAGATTGCTTTACAAGGCCCTCAATACCACTTAAGTGACAAAACCTCCCACTGATTCTGTAAAGCATTTATAATTTATCATGTGTTGCAAACAGTTTTGGGAATCTTCCTTTATAATCAATGCCCTAGATACTAAGGAACCAGATCCAAAAGTGAATTGAGGGAACTAAAAAAAATTTTATGTGGGCATTCAGCCTAAATCCAGAGCAGAATTTAACAAATTTCACACAGCCATAAATTTATATTAAAAAAGAATAAAATTCAAGATGCATCTTTCCATTTCCTCTGCAAATTGTCTACTAATGTTAAGTTCTGTGGGTTTTTTTTTATTCGTAGTATTTCCCTAGCTTAAGCAGTCTCTTTGTAATGTCTTTTTTTCAAAACTCTCCCAAATTTCAGAAACTTCTGAAAAAGTCATTAAAGGGCCCCCTCTAACAAATATACTTTGTGCAAACATAAGCCATACAAGAAGTACTAGGTCCATTCTTACCAGCTTGCTTTTAACAGAATGCCTCCATTTTGGAGCTAATGATGCTTTTTGTATTACAACCTCTGTATTGCCCAGTAAAGTTCAATGCTTAGCTCCAAACTTTAAGTTCCATTCTATGTTGTAGGAAGTCAGCTGTTTGGTTGGTTTGTTTTTTTTTTTTTGATCTGGCCATAAATTAGAGTCCATATATCATTCTCTCTCTGAGTTTGTTATTTAGAATAGGGCATTTGTCTCTCTTGCACTGTTTTCATTTGAGTTGATACTGCAATGCTTCATACATCATCACAAATTATATCCAAACAATGGAGCCTAGTTTTCTGAAAATGAAATCTGCAACTACAACTTCCAGTGTTAAATGTTTATTTTAAGTCATTCTTTTATTTACTGATTTGTTTTATACATTTCATCCTTCGAAACAAAATTTATTAACTGAAACACAAATGATATACCTCCTGAATTTCTTGCTATAATTTTCTATATTTATGTAACTTATAAATCGATGTATTATAGTTGTAAAGCACTATAAAAAGTATGCAACCTCTTAATATTTGGAGCAGGATTTGCTACCAGATAAACTTTCAGGACTCGCTCAGTCACATCCTTTAACACAGCCAGGAAGATGAAGAGTATTTCCAGAAAAAGAATAGTGACAGTACAGGTAGAATCAGACAATCAGAAGTGACTGAACAGTGTCAGGGTCTCATGAGCAGAAGATAGGTAACAAAACAGGTATATTGTAGATGAGCAGAAAATGAGAATGGGAACATTTCTCAAATCTAATCTGCTCAAGATCACAGTTAAGACAAAAATACAAGGAAGGATAAAGATGGAATAATGACAGAATAACAGCAAACATAAATTTTACTGTTCTTCTTTCATAACCTTTTGACAGCACTGGACTGAAACAATACCTACAAAGGCAATGACATTTGTTAGTGGGAGAGACAATAAAAATCCTTCTGCTATGTAACAGCTATGTTTGATGTTGATGAGATGGGCATATAGACCTTAAAATTACAGAACTGTTTGCTTCTCAGCATCTCCTGGATGGGAATATAAGGTATTTTAAAGGAAAACTGAAAACCCCTCCAAAATACAGTATATCCCTGAAAGTTTCTTTCTGATATTTCTGTTGGTACTATGGTACCTTTTTGTCTCTTGCTCTTACAGCAGTAAATGTAATCCATAATGAGGAATAGCAGGGAAAAAGAGTGTTTTTTTTAAGAATCTACAAACACATAGAATATCTTTTATTCCATCTAATTTTGTGATTAATACAAATGTCTTTTATAAAATGTTGTTTTCCAATAAGAGCAGTAGTACTGAGGTTTTGAGCACCACCAGACCAAACTTGGTTTAATTCCTTTCTGTTCAAGAGCACACAGTATTTTTTTAAAGAATCCACAACAGAGATTTATATTATACTTGATAAGATGGGGCATCCAATTGGTAGATACATGCATATTAAATACATGGCTTAATTGTGCACTTATTTGTCCATAGTTATTAAAATTTCTTTAACTCTACCATTACTACTTTATTTTTATCATTATTGACAATTATAATTGGAAATTTCAGAGTGTTTACAAGAGTGAACAGTATATGAGGGCATATGCTTCTTACATACAGAATCTTAGATACAGAATCTACTATGGAAGGACTTTAAAAATTAATAAGTAGATGCTGTACATTTTCTGGTACAAAAGGACTGAAAAAAATGAACAACTGAAAACAACACTATTTTCTCTTAAGTTACCTTATGAACTTGTGTTCTTGATTATTAAATGTTCATAGGATATAGGTCTTTCAATATGGGCTTCGTCCTCAGACTCAGATATTAGAAGTTATGGTGTCTACAACATAGCTCTTAACAGCCCTTTGGGAACTCTGCCTTTTTGTTTTGTTTGGGTCCCCAACTGAACTTTTATTTAATCTTACTTTTAAGTGGCAGCAGTCATGACCTTAAAAATGTCAATTGATGTTTGCAGTGCAGTCTTAACAAAGGCCCTTTGAGGACTAAGTTGAAGACATACATCATTTTACTAGATGATGGATGATAGTGAATTGCACTGAGTACAAATACAAAATAATCACTTCAAAATGGAAAAAAAAAAAAAAAAAAGCTTTTGACCAAGAATATATTTTTGATGTAGGAGTTGTCTATATAGATGAGTCATGGAGTCATGATCCTACAGATCATGATCTTACATACAGATTCTGAGTCAGCATACACTTTCAGACATATATTTACACTACCGTGCTCACTCACAGCTACCCAGCTTACTTTTATTTTAAGAACCATGCTTCAAAATAAAATGTAGGCTTAAATATACTATGAGGTTTTAGCCATGTTCTTTGGATTTCCATTACATTTCAGGTTAATTTTCACAGAAATAATGCAAAAACTTATCAGATATGAAGTACCCTGGTGCAGATCAACAGAATGCTGAAATCTTTTGTTTCAGCCAAGATCCTGGTACATGTTTGATCCTCTTTTTCTCAAACATTTAGACTTTTGCATAGCTCTTAAGCCATATTAGTTAGCATAAATTAGCATAAACTAGCATAAAATCATAAGTTAGATTAAGAAATAATGCTATAAGGAAATACATGAAAATGGAAATAATCATAGATGAGGACACTTAAGAGGTGCTGAATGTCCCACAGCTGACATTTAGATGTATTTAAACACAGAATGATGAAATTGGACTAGTTAGCACTGGTTTGATTTCAGACTATCAGGATGAAGTGCACATTCTTGAAATATTTATACTCAGATTGCTTTACAATAGTGTTTTTATGATAAAAATAGGTCTGACACAGAACTCTCAGATTTGACAGTTCGATTCCAGAGCAGAAGCTGATCAAATTTATGGTTTTAAAATATTTTGTATTTGTGACCCTAACAAAATTTTTTTGTGAACATGCATATTAAAATAGTTTACTTTTTTTTTTTTTTAAATTAGAAGTCATGGACATCATAGTTATACAGATCACAAACTGATCTCCTTCAGCATTCTAATTCTCTTGAAACAAGTTCTGCTGCTATGTTTCAGACTTCTGGTTATCTTCCCACCTCCCTATGAACAAATTTCTTCCTTTCCCTTCTCCCAGTTTCATCTGTTCTAGCACTTGATTTGCTTTTTTCAGATTTGTTGTTGTTGTTGTTATTATTCTCTAAGATTTAACTGGGAATTTAATGTCTCTAGTAGTGCATCTGTGTTGCTTAAATTTTTTCTAATAAAATCATCAGGATATATACACTCCTATTCTCTTCTGCATAGCTGTTGACTTGAACTTTTGATAGAATAACACTATGTTTAACACTACTGAGCAGATGCTAATAGATAGCATGGCCTACAAATTCAATAACAGAAGGGCTTGAGTGGGAAGATGTAAGTAGAAATATTGTGAGTATTGTGTCTGAGATGAGCTGTAGACAAGATGTCTAATCAAGAGTGAAACTGGTTAAACTGTGAAAAAAGAGGAAACAAAGCACTAGCCTGAATTCAAAAATTGGCATTGCACCCATACTTGCTTAAAACCCTTTACAGCTACTATCCAACTGCAGCCCTGTTGTGTACTAGAAAATCTAACTTATTTATGACAGTTCTCATTAATTTCTTCTCCAAATATCATTTAGGTCAGAGCTGGTAACAGTAAAAAATGGGACTTAGGTAGATTTTTTTTCTTCGCCATGGTAGCAAAAGGCTAAAAACCTAAGTTGCACCTGAACACCTTTTAAATTTATAGCTGCTCCAATTTTTTTACACTTTACCTCAGCACTTTGAAGGAAGTAGTGAATAACAAACAGGACACAGTAAAGCTTTTCATAGCAATTTTACATAGGCAGAGCCAGAGGAAGAAGATCTGAGGATGACTCCTAGAAGCAAGTAAGCTTGGTAAATTTTGAATTTGGACAGTCAATGCATTGTGGTTTAAACCGAGTTGGCAACTAAGCAGCACACAGCCACGAGCTCATCCTCCCCACGCCCACAGCGGGGTGGGGGAAAGAAATAGAAAAAAAAAAAGTAAAACCTATGGTTGAGATAAAGACAGTTTAATAGGACAGCAAAGAAAGAGATAAAGACAGTTTAATAGGACAGCAAAGAAAGAGAAAATGAATAAGAATAAAGAATAAGAATAAAGAATAATAAAGAATATACAAAAGAAGTGATGCACAATGCAATTGCTCACCACCTGCTTACCTATGCCCATCCCATCCCTGAGCAGCAATTGCTGCCCCCCAGCCAACTCCACCCAGTTTCTATGCTGAGCATGGCATCATATGGTATGGGATATCCTTTTGGCCAGTTGGGGTCAGCTGTCCTGGCTGTTCCTCCTCCCAGCCTCTTGTGCACCCAGTAGATCATGGGAAGCTGAAAAGTCCTTGACTAGTGTAAACACTACTTAGCAACAACTAGAACATCAGTGTGTTATCAACATTATTCTCATACTAAATCCGAAACACAGCACTATACCAGCTACTAGGAAGAAAATTATCCCAGCTGAAACCAGGATGCAATGGATGTTATTTTGGTTGTGGTATTGCATTTTGGGTCAACGACTGAGTCAGCCAAGACCTCCTAACTGGTTGCTTTTGCATGTGAAAAGGATTGGCTTGTTCAAAGTCATCCCAATGATGAAGCAGAGCTTCCTTTGGCCCGAGAGAATAAAAAGGAAGCTGCTGAGCAACCACAAGAGAGTGTAGTAAATGGTTAGTTTGCATTGGGAGAGGGAATCTCTAAGAGTATAAAATTCACTTCTCCCTCCACTCTTCTCCACACTTTTAGGTATGTCTGAACCTGAGGTATAACTAATCAGCAAGACCAGGCCTCACATTGTTGTTAACATATTGAAGAGGTACTGCAGAGTAAGAGAAAAAGGAATCTTCAGGGGTGGAAGAAAAAAGTGCTGATAGTAGCAAATTTAGTAATTATTAAAAGTGACTGCTGTGTTTGTGATACTAAAGATGACCAAATAAGGTTATTTGATGTGGAAAAGCAGAACTAATTGTCCTAATCCATGCTGGCAACAGTAAAGTAGGGAAATGTAGAAGGAACATTTTAGGGGTGAAATTCAGGTTGCTAGGGTTCGGCCCAGCAGGGAGTCCAGGTCTCATGGCAACAGCTTGTGTAATGCTGCCAGCTACATATGCAAGACCTGAAGAAACTGTACAGGAAAGACAAGTTTCATATTAACTAGAATGAAACTAATCTGCTGGTAATCAGAATAAAAATATCATGGAGGAGTATTTTCAGTAAAGCAGAGAGAAAACCCACAGGCATGGAAGAGTACTTGGATTTGATGTAGTTAAAATCCTTTTATAGGCAAAAAGGAAGTGTATATACAGAACAACTCTCTTAGTCCAGCTACAGAGTCCCTGGGGCCCTTGGGCCAGCAGTGCCAGACACCTCAGTGCAAGGTGGTGGGTGTTGTCCCTGAGCAGGGAGGGATGAAAGTCAGATTCATTAGAAGAATCAATTAAGGGGTTGGAAAAAAATGTAAGATTTTATGGTGACTTTTCATAATAGAGAAATACCAACAGAGAGAACCCTCAGGATGTCTGCTATGACCAATTTTATTCAATATCTTCCTGAATAGCCTGGAAAAAAAAACACATGGAGTAACATCTTTGTGTTTGGAAAAGATACTAAGTTCATTTAAATATTATATTGATGGCTAGGAGGTCTAAGAAGACCTTACAAAACTAGGGCTGGGGTTGAAAAAAGAGTTGTTGCATAAGAAAAGTAAGGTAAATGCTATGAAAAGAGTTTGCACGATGCTGAGCACAGAATTGACAGTTAAAATTCAGAAAAGTGACTTTAGCATTATTGTCTCAGAGATACACAGCAAAAGGATGAAAGGTAATGGTCAGAATTTGCAAGAAAATGTATAAAATTGCCAATAAACATTACAGGAAAATAAATTACCCCAAGGATATTTAATCCCTGGAAGAGTTTACCTGGAGAGGTTGTGGAATCTTGATCCTTGGAGGCAGTCAAAACTTGACCAGACTCAGCTGTGAGAAACCTGCTCTGAGTAGGTCCAGCTTGTGGGGAAGGGAGACATGGGGAAAGATGACTCCCAGAGACTCCTTACAGCCTATATTATTCTTTGATTTTGTTGTCTGAAATAAGATGTAGCTGACAGTTATGAAATCATGACAGCAGTGGGCATGGTGATCACAGAATTGTTATTGACCAAATTTCCCTATACTAGAAATAAGAATCAGTCATTAAATCAGTTGACAGATCCACTTAAAACAGAAGGAAAAAATATTTCTTCTGGATGTACTGTGAGTTGTTGGGAATCTAGAATCCTTTGCCAGGAGGAATATTTTGTTCAGGTTGATGGTATCTTCTTCCTTGATATAGGTGCAAGCTGCGATCATTGTGACATATTAGCTAACATCCTTTTACACCTCATTGGTCTGCAGGTCCAA
The DNA here is from genome assembly GCA_031468815.1 of Morus bassanus. Classification (NCBI taxonomy): domain Eukaryota; kingdom Metazoa; phylum Chordata; class Aves; order Suliformes; family Sulidae; genus Morus; species Morus bassanus. The sequence continues at coordinate 50,895,161 of CM062568.1, read as the reverse complement.
TTTACATCCTTTTGTACTCTATATGGTGCCTTCTACATATGTTAGATACTAGTTATTTTTTTCTTTCTTGCCACTAAAACCACTTTCATCCATCTCCAAGTCAGTATATCTTTAACGGATTATGGATGAGTTGTCTATAGCTGTGGCATCTCCAGTGCCAAGCCTATGCCCCATGTCTTATCACCCCATGCCTGTGCTCCTCTGCACCACATTCTGAAGGTACACTGCACCACATTCTGAATGTACACTACACCACCTCTGAAGGCCTTTGCCATTGTACAAAGCCTGTCTTTCTCTACACTCTGTCAGTGTGCTAGGGTTATAAATATCTCATTCTGCATAGAATAACTGCTTCTTTCTGGTAATTGTATAGTACAAAGATGAACAAAAGTAAAATCAATTGGTCGTAGACACCTGCTCATTTAGAGAAATTGCTGTCACAATTAAACCAAGTAAAACAAAGCTGCAGGCAGGTCAAGAAAAGTTCCAAGAGAGCAGGCTTGACAAGCCTCACTCCTGAGGCCTTGTAGACTCAGTACAAAGATCATGGCCTGCAACTAGCAACAGCAGTATTGTAATACAGTGCTACATCATTACACCAAGGAGCTTCTGATTACATTCAAACATAAAAAGAGAGCATACAGGAAGCGAGGTCAAGTTATCTGAGATGAATGTAGGGACAGTGTCTGAGTGTGCAGGGACAGCGAGAGACAAGGATTAACAAGATGGGTTTGTAGCAAGGTGGGTGTCAGTCTCTTTTCCCAAGTAGCAAGCAATAGGACAAGAGGAAATGGCCTCAAGTTGCACTAGGGGAGGTTTAGGTTGGATATTAGGAAAAATTTCTTCACTGAAAGGGTGGTCAGGCACTGGAACAGGCCACCCAGGGAAGTGGTTGAGTCACCATCCCTGGAAGTATTTAAAAGATACGTGGTTGTGGCACTTACGGACATGGCTTAGTGGTGGACTTGACAGTGTTAGGTTTACAGTTGGACTTGATGATCTTAAAGGTCTTTTCCAGTCTAAATGATTCCATGTTTCTGTGATCAGCAAAAAACAAAAGACTAGGGAAATTGTGGGTCCACTGCTGGTGATGTTCCACACACAAGTAAACTTGTGGCAGAAGATATGGAAAAGGTCAAGGTACTTAGTGCCTTCTTCACCTTGGTCTTTACTAGCAACAGACCCATGACACCTGTGTGAAATTCTGGAGCAAGGAAGACTTACCTTCATAAATGAGGATCGATTTACAAAACATTTAAACAAACCAGACATACACAAGTCCATGGGACTTGATGGGATGCACCCATGAGTCCTTAGAAAGCTGGCTGATGTCATTGTGAGGCAACTCTTAGAATCATAGAATATCTCAGGTTGGAAGGGACCTATAAGGATCATCGAGTCCAACTCCCTGCTCCACACAGGACTACCTAAAACTAAAACATATGACTAAGATCATCATCCAGATGCTCCTTGAACTCTGACAGGCTTGGTGCCATGACTACTTCCCTGGGGAGCCTGTTTCAGTAACTGACCACACCCTCAGTGGAGAAGCTTTTCCTAATGTCCAATGTGAACTTCTACTGATACTGCTTCATTCCATTTCCTCCTGTCCTATCACTGGTCACCACAGACAGTAGATCAACACCTCCCCCTCTGATGCCTGCCTTGAGGAAATTGTAGACTGCAATGAGGTCACCCCTCAGTCTTCTCTTCTCCAGGCTGAACAAACCAAGTGACCTCAGCCACTCCTTGTAAATCTTGCCATCGAGACATTTCACTATCTTGGTCACCCTCCTCTGGACAAACTCTAATAGTTTGATGTCCTTCTTGTATTGAGGCACCCAAAACTGCACACAGTACTCAAGGTGGGACCACACCAGTGCAGTGTAGAGTGGGACAATCACCTCCCTCAACCGGCTAGCAATGCAGTGCTTGATGTACCCCAGGACTCAGTTGGCCCTTTTGGCTGCCAGGGCACACTGCTGACTCATATTCATCTTGCCATCAACCCAACCCCCCAGATCTCTTTCTGCAGGGCTGGTCTCCAGCCTCTCATCCCTTTTGAATGTACAACCAGGATTACCCCATCCCAGGTGGAGAAGCTGGCACTTGCTCTTGTTAAACTTCATACAGCTGGCGATTGCCCAGCTCTCTCATCTCTCCAGATCTCTCTGTAAGGCTTCTCTACCCTCGAGAGAGTCCACAGCTCCTCCTAGATTTGTATCATCAGCAAACTTACTTAATGTACATTTGATTGCTGCATCCAGATCATTTATAAAAACATTGAAGGGCACTGGCCTTAAAATTGAGCCCTGGGGAACCCCACTGGTGACTGGCTGCCAGCGTGATGTAACCCGATTTACCATAGCTCTTTGAGCCCAACCTGTCAGCCAACTGTTCACACAATCTATTATGGACTTGTCTAGCTATGTGCTGGACATTTTGTCCAGAAGGATACTGTGTGAGACAGTGTCAAAAGCTTTGCTAAAATCCTAAACCACCACACACTGGCTTCCCTTGGTCAACTAGATGGGTGACCTTGTCATAAAAGGAATTAAGTTGGTTAAACAGGACTTTCCCCTTGTGAACCCATGCTGGCTATGACAAATGACTGCATTGTCTCTCAAGTGTTTTTCTAAAACACCTAGAATAACCTTCTCCATAATTTTACCAGACACTGAAGCGACAGTGACAGGCCTGTAGTTACCAGGGTCTTCCTTCTCACCCTTCTTGAAAATTAAGACAACATTTGCCAACTTCCAGTTGGTTGGGACCTCTCCAGATTCTGAAGACCATTGAAAAATAGTGGAGAGAGGTCCTGTAATAACATCAGCCAGCTCTTTCAGTACCCTGGGATGAATCCCATCAGGCCCCGTAGACTTACATGCAACCAGCTGGAGCAGCAAGTCTGAGTCAACAAGTTCAGAGTCAGATGGAGTTTATCATGCCCCAGGAATGGTCTTCCAACACAAGGCTCCAGGGGCCCCAGGGCCCATCTTTGGTGTTAAAGACAGAGGCAAAGAAGGCATTAAACCTCTGCACTTTGTTTACATTCTTATTTGTGAGGTGACTGACCTCATCAAGTAACAGATCAATGTTATCTCTGATTGTACTTTTGCTGCTAACATATTTTAAAAAGCCCTTTTCATTGTCCTTCACGGTACTGGTCTGCTTGAACTCTAATTGAGTTTTGGCCACATGAATTTTCTCCTAGAGTGGTGAACAACATCCCTGTAGTCCTTCTGTGTCACCTGCCCTTGTTTCCAATGACCGTACACTTTTCTTCTCTACCTAAGTTCTAGAAGATGATCCCTGCTCATCCCTGACTCTTGATCATTTTGAAAAGTTGTGGTGATTAGAAGAGGTTCCTGAGGACTGGAACAAGGCAAATGTCATTATTATCTCCAAAAGGGGAAAGAAGGAAGATCCAGACAACTTCAGTATGCACACTCTCACCTTGATTCCTGAGAACATGATGGAGCGAATCGTCCTGGAAACCATCTCCAATGATATGAAGGAAAGAAGATGACTGGGAGTTATCATGCTTAACCAATGAGATAGCCTTCTATCATGAGTTGATTGGCTCTGTGCATGAGGACAGAGCACTGAATGTTATTTAACTTTATTTTATTAAGGCTTGCCATAACATCCTATCAGACCATCTGATGAAGTACAGACTTGATAAGTGGACAGTAAGGGGGATTGAAAGCAGCTGAGCCAGCTTTGGTCAGGCAGGTTGGACCAGATGATCTCCAGAGGACGCCTCTGACCTCAGCAATTCTCTCATCCACAATGACCAAAAAAGCATGAACATATTATGGTGCTTTCTGTTGACAGGGAAATTTAGGGTGAGGTAACCTCAAGAACAGAACTAAGCTACTCTGTAACATAAAATCTAAGGTCTGAGAGAGATGAGTATAGCAGGTCATTAACGATTTCTGTTCTCTCTCTCACACACATACACACAGTCTGTAGATAACACACTCACAACAGTAAAAGTGTCTGGTCCAGCTGTGACTGTCGTCAGGGTCTTGGAAAATCAGGATACTCACTCCAGCTGGTAGAGGTGTCCAAATACTGAGTGACATGCAGTAGTTTCATTGCCAGCTCAGTCTTCAGCATGGTGTCAGTTGTCCGTGGATGTGTGTGGGTCATGTGTAAGTGTAGAGAAAATTATTTAAATTATTTCTTGCTTTGTATTTTAAATAGCTGCAATGAGTTGCCAATGATGACTGGAAAAGAGTTAGATTTTGTTTATATTTTCTCTTTTTTTTCAGTTTAGACCTCACGTGAGGTCTAAATAAGATCAAAACAGGGACAAGGTTCACATAAGCTTTTACCTTAGGGAAGTACCTTCCTCTATTTCACTTCCAATGAGCTGTACAAACACTTGTCTAATGGTTGTGCCATCATGTGTAATTCACACACATTGCAAAAATACTTCTGAGACAATAAATTCAATAGAATTGCTATGAATATGTTTGAAGTTCAGTATGATTAAGCTGGAAAATTACTGCATCATCAGTCTTGGGAATGCAGTATTACCGATGTTAATATACTAATTCAAACTAGGACTGAAAAAGGTCATTTCAGACTTTGTGGACTGAAGCAGCATCCACAGAATTAATGTGTTAGCAGAAACTGAAAAAAAACACTTCTCAGATCAAAGGATTAATTTCATATTCTTTTGACGTAACTAGGAATCTGAAAACAGATTACAGCTTTCTATTGTGGTATACCTGGGCGCATATTGCATAGCTTTTACAGTTATTTGTGATACTTATTACGTGATAGCAGATATAGTGCCATATATTCAGTAATACTGGGTTTTTTTCAAACAAACAAAACACTGCCCTTGAACATTTATGCTGAGCTCTTATAATAAACATGTACCCAGAGGGAGAACCTGGCCCTTTTAAAACTTCTAGCAAAATTAAAGAACAAAGCAATCAGGTTCTTGCCTTAATGCCACTGTATCTGACACAAAATGTCCTTTAATTAGGGAAATCTTTTTTTTTTCATTGAATTTTTACTTAGTTATCAAACATATATGTACTATGTTTTTGTCTCTCGTTTTGGGCCTGCCCTGACAATAGTTAACTAGGCAAGCCATCTCAACTATGCTCATGCAACTTATATGTTTGAGAGTTCAGAAGTTTGGTTTACAGGTTATTATTTGTTTGATTTCAGAGTCTGATTTATTGATTTACTGTATTTTCAGCCTATTATTATTATGTCAAATAACCAATGAATTAAGATAACTGTATAAACATGAAGGAAATTAATGTAGCTAACAGCAGCAGCGATAGTAATTGTTCTCTGCTTTGCAGAAGATTTCTTATTTGGTAAGCTTCCATGACCACAAACCCTAAGTGTAATCCGAAAGCTAGAATTCCAAACACCAAAACCTATGAATTAATCTCTGATCATACTTAAGAAGGAATTATCTTTGTGAAGAGAATGAGGCCACAGTCCATCGTTCTCTTGGTAGTAGTTTTATATGTTATGTGGTCATTGTAACACGTACTTTTGTCATTTAACTGGATTTCTTCAGGCCCATGTTCTTCTTTCACTTTATTTCTTGAACTTTTTTACATAATGTTAAGCACATTTATATGTTCAGATTTACTTCATGAACTAAGCTGAGAATCCTAAGCAAGGAGTCCACTCAATCTTTACCCTCTCCACATACAGTAAAAATAATTTTGTGCTTCTAGCTATGGATTTAGACCTTAGATGAGCTGAAACATCTTCTGGAGGTGTTTACTGACAGGGCCCTGAGTGCACCAATAAGCCTGAATTGCCCATACTAGCCTCACCTGGGACCTCTACCATGCTCCTTCTGACATTGACCCAGGAGCATCAATTGAGCTCAGGCCCAGGATTCTGGTCCTTGCCTTAGACTTGTAGGCAAGCGTGTGTCCAGCCCTATTCCTTGACAGGCCTTCATTGCCAACCAGGCTTGTGGGTTGACCTTGGACTTGCCTCATCATTTGGGACTTGTCCCACGATTGCTAGGCTGGTGACTGAACTTTCTCTGCTTGCCTGGTTTGGATGCTACGGGACTGTTTTCTTGTGGTTGAGGTGATGATCCCTGCCTGTATTGTTGTCACCTTTGGCTCTGGGCTTGTCTTCACTTGCAGAGTAGACCCGCCCTTCCCATTTCCTCACATTTCATGTTCTGCAGTGATTATATATCTAAATATTGAGAGGGATGAGTTCAGGCCTAGGACCTCATATAACTGTCCTGCTGAGTGACATCTTTGCAAGCTGTTGAGAGACAACTATGTTTCATTTTGTCAGATGTTGGTTGCTATTTACACCTACATTATATCTTACAAATCAATTTACCTAAACATGAATCTCTGAGAGTTTATGAAACTGCAGCTCATTTAGAATGTTGTGTAACATCTTAACAAAAAATCTGCTTGAAATATATTAGATCTTTCTCTTCCACTTCTCAAAGAAGTCCATAGCTGTAGAAGATTCAAAAAAAACTGTTCTGGAACAATTTAGGAGGAGAGGGAACTCCACTTCCCAGTTTCCATCAATTCTAATTTTCTACTCCATGTTATTCCCTATCTCCTTATTTCTTAGTCCAAGCTTATCCCTATCTAGCATCCAATTTGCTCCTAGTTTAGTCTGTATTTTCTATCCAGTGTGCTGCTTTAACTTACAGCTTTCTGTCAGACCATTCCTGTCTGATCTAATTTAATATCTTTCTAAATGGAGAGAAATCAGTGTTTTTAAAGAGTCTTATTGCCTGAGTTGTATCTTGATTTCTGACTAGACATATTATTATGTCCAGCCACAGGATGTTAGATTGTTATATATCACACCAAGAGTCATATTAGCAAATATGTAGACAGCAGGTAGAGGGAAGTGATTATTCCCCTCTATTTGGCACTTGTGACACTATATCTGGAGTACTGTGTAAAATTTTGGGCTCCCCAGTACACAAAAGACACTAATGTACTGGGATCCAGTAGAAGGCCACCAAGGTTGGTAGAGAGCTGGAACCCATGGCATAGAAGGAGAAGCTGAGAGAACTGGGTTTTTTCTACCTTTAGAGGACCAAGGGAGATTTTTTTTTTTCTTTCTGAAGCTACCTAATGGAAGAGCGTAGTGATGGCAGAGCCAGACTTTTCTCCAAGGTGGACAGCAGAAGGATGAAAGGCAATGGACACATATTGAAAAATTCTGAGAAATTCTGACTCACTGTACAGAAAACATTTTTCACCATGAGGGTGATCAAGCATTGGAACAAGTTGCCAGACAAGGTGTGTAATCTGTGTCCTTGGGGATTGTTAAAAGTCAAGTAGAAGACCTCAATGCTATTAGAGAATATTAGAGAAGGTCTTGATGTAATTAGAGAATAAAGTGATATTTAGTGAGTATTACATCAGCTCAGAGGAAGCAGCCCATGAAGAAATACATGATAAAACTATAGAATATTATTTTTTTATTTTTTCTGCAGGTTGGTTTTTATCTTTTGCACTCAGTTAATTTTCTGGGGATTGTTATTAAGGGGGGTTTATATTTAAAAAAAAAAAAAAAAGACAGACTGTTCCTTTTAAATAATAACTTTTTTTTAGTGTTTCATTAAATACCAACACTCATACTCATTATCAAAAACCAGATTTCAGGAACAGAGAAGAGTTTTTATAGTCGAAGCTAAGTTCAGGTTTACCTATTCTTAACTTGGCAGATTTTTTAACTTGGCATTACTTTAAAAAATGAATGACCTGGAATTTATACCTAAAATGCCAAAGAACAAAAAAGCAAGGGGTAAAAATAATTTTCAAGGCATGTAAGATGATGTAAAACATAGGAAAGAAAAAATGTTTTTTTTCCCACATGGCAATTTCAGGTGGTCGAGACAACAAGAAAATTAAGAAAAACAAACAGCTTTGTGTAGTTAGTGAAGCTGAAACACTCTCAGGATTTAATTTCAAAAGAATATGTAAAAATTATTCCCCACTTACTGGAAAACCTGAAAAATTGCACTTGAATAATAATTTTCTCTTATAAAAGCCTTTATATCTCACTCATGAGTAAACAAATTGCATCAGCACTTCTAGGAAGATAATGATTGTGAACATTTAAATTCAACAGCAGCTGAATTCTGCTCTAGGTGTACCTGGTCAAGCAGGGGGGTTGGATGAGATGATCCGCAGAGGTCCCTTCCAACCCCTACCATTCTGTGATTCTGTGATTCTGTGAATCTGTGATTAACCTGACCTTAGTTTGGTAAATTAATGCTAGTGATATATGTAACTTTTATGGGAGCAGTTACCTGCTCAGCAACAACAGATGTTAATGAAACACTAGACTTCATGGTTTTAGCTGTGATAGTTAATTATCTTCACTGTAGCTGGTATAGTGCTGCGTTTTGGACTAAGTATGAAAAAAATGTTGATAACACACTAATGTTTTAGTTGTTGCTAGGTAGTGTTTACACTAGTCAAGGACTTTTCCAGCTTCCCATTCTCTGCCAGGTGCACACGAAGCCAGGAGGGGAGGGGATACAACCAGGAGACCTGATCTGAATTGGCCAAAGGGATATTCCATATCACATGACGTAATGCCCAGTATATTAACTGGGGGGAGTTGCCCAGGGGAAGCAATGATCGCGGCTCAGAGACTGGCGGTGTTGGTCGGCAGGTGGTGAGCGGTTGCATCACTTGTGGTGTTTTTTCCTTTTCCCTGTTTTCCCTTGGTTTCATTTCTCTCTCTCATTATTTTCCTTTTTATTATATTATCATTATTAATAATATTATTATTATCATTATTATTATCATTACCATTTTTAGTGTTACTATTTTATTTTAATTATTAAACTGTTCTTGTATCAACCTATGAATTTTGTTGCTTTTGCTCCTCCGATTCTCTCCCCCATCCCACTGGGGTGAGGGGAGTGAGCGAGTGGCTGTGTGGTGCTTAGTTGCTGACTGGGGCTAAACAATTGCATAGACTAAATGTGTGATCCCACTAACTTAGCTTTTATTCTTTGTTCTCATATGTAGGGTGTAATATATCTTCTTTGTGAACACAGTAGAAGGAAAAAAAAACTTTGCTACTTCTACCTTCTAAATGAGAGGTCTTTTCCTAAATTTTGTCAACCATCTCAGTTAACCACTACTAACTAATAAGAATCAGACCACATTTTCACATCTTAATGCTAAACTTGTCTTGTGCAGCTCACAATGAGGACTGAAAAAACAGAAAAATTTCTGGCTGCACCTTTGGTTGCAAAGACTACAAAAAAAGTAACCCCCATTTTTAGCTATCTCATCAAGGACTTGAGCAGTATATGAATCTACAGTGGAAAAAATGTTATTAAATGCATAAATAATTTGGAAATTCTGAATTTAACCATGTTCTGAAATAGAAAAAGCACTGTGGAATACCTGACATAGGCAACTGTTAGTCCATATTAACCATTCCATGGTTCAAAAATATGTTTATTACCTGTAAGTAAATGTCAGTTATTTCAATAGCATGGCACTGGCAATCTTTAGCTGTAAGGAACATGTAAAGTAGAGATATGAAGGCAGAAAAAGGGTTTACAGCTAATGAAACTGCACCTGCTTTATGCAAAACACATTATTCATAACATTCCAGGATGTGTTCTCTTTTCAGTCCAGCTATTGTATCATGCTGCAACAGATATGTAAATATGTACACACACACACGAACACACACACAAAGACATCTCAGCAAAACTCTACAAGGCTTTTTCCAGACCCATGTCCTGCCATTATCTGGTTACTTAGGTTAATATATCTTGGTAGAGAACAGAGGTGCTACTGCAAGGCTGCCATAGCCGTGGAATCATCAGATATAATATATGGCTGGTACTCTGCTCTGCAGTCTTTTTAGTGAGTGTGTTACATGTTTGTCAAAAAGCATTGTTATTGGGAAGTTTAGGTGCCCTGTAGGTGTTTAGCTAGTGCAGAGTACTCATCTGCTAAAAGGCTTTCAAAGTTTTTATTGAAACAAGAATAATATTTAACTTTTATTTTACTGATCTTTCTAGTAGGTTTTATTCTACAGAATTTGTAAACAATTAATTCCCATGTTAAGTATCAGTTAGGAAGTAGCTATCAGCTAGATTTAGGAAGTTTGTTAGGTTTTTCCTGGTTTGGGTTTGTAGGTTTGTTTGGGTTTTTTTTTTCTTTCTTTTATTTTCTTTTCTGAATCTCCCTTAGTGTAGCAGGTTATTTACAAGAGACCTGGAAAACAATTTATCCCTCTCATCTTCACAACAACCTTTCATCTATTTGAAGACTATTACCATAACTTTTCTCCTTTGTAGAATAAGCAGATGAAATGCTTCAATCTTTCTTCATATTGTTTTATTATGTTATTATCTTACACGCTCTGAAAGAGATAATATTCCTTTCCAGTTCTTCAATATACTAGGTTCTGGAAATGTTGGAAAATCCTATGACCTTCTTTTTTTTTCCCTAATTACTAATTTCCTTCTTCTATACATGCCACTTTGACTTCAGTTCTTCCTGGCAATCTTTACAGCCAAAATAAGTAAATCACAAATTAAGTGAATAAATAAAGAGGATGGAAGTTAAGATTGGTGCTTGGCAGTCCAATATGCAGTCTGGCAGAGCTCTTCATTGCTGCTTTACAGCTTATTTTGGCTTATAAATGTTGCACTTCAAACAAAGTCTACATATTGCTTGACAGTATACAGTAGTGCAGAAGTCAAAGAGCTGTCAGATTTGTGTGAGAGAAACAGTGTAACGTTACTCATGGACTGGTAGACCTTGTTTTTCATGGCTTAACATAGGCTATACTTAGCTGAACACAGTTGCATCAATTCCTATGAGAATCTTCTATGAGTAAGGTAATATTCAGCAGCAGGGAAAGTGGCAAGGATCAATGCATTATGTTTGCAGCTTTATAAAGAGCATTCCTATTCCTCTGACCCATCTCAAGCATGGAAGCAAACGAAATTATGAAGTTAAAATGTTTTAAAATTTATTTTTAAGACAGTTTTGCCAAATTTAGTTTCTTTAATTGTATTTATATATATTTCATAGAGCATATGAAGATGTAAACTTCATTCTGCAGCTCTGCTTTAACAGGAATTATTATATATACCTTAAAGTCATTAGGAGAGGTATCTACAGGTAGGAACATGTATAAGATAAACCAGAAAATGGATATGAAAGCTTGTTTTTTTGGTGTATGCTGAAAAATATGTAAGTGGCCTGCTATGTTCAGTTTGTGGTTTTCTGTGCAACTTAAAAGACTGTCTTATTTTCAAGTGAAGGAGGCACCATAAGTGATGGAAATGGAGCACTGAGAGGCAATTAACAACCTGTACTTCCTTTTCTATCAATTTAAGTCATTATTTAACCTGCCAAATACCATTTTATTTTAACACTCGGGATATATGCAATAGTAATAGCAATTGTAATAGTAATGCAATAGTAGCAGCAAGTTGGTTCCCTCACAGAAAAACATGGTAAATTGCATGGTACACTCATCATACATACGTCTAAACTGCCAACTGTATAGCTAAATATGGATGTATTTAGTGGTTGAAAAAAAAAAAAAAAAAAAGAAGTTTTTAACACATGCTAAATTGATGTTACTTGACACAGTCCTGTGTGTTCAGGTTCCAGACAGTAAACTTGAGGCTGCCCACTACTTTTCCACAACTGTTCGTTCCTGCTATGCTACTGCTACCTTTGACTGTGTGTTGGGTTTATGTGGCAAGGTCCTGGGTGTTGGGGGACTGCAGGGGTGGCCTCTGTGAGAAGGCAGCAGGGGCTGCCAGAAGAGATACAGCTGATTCCAGGCAGCTCCACAATGGAGCCACGAGTGTGAGGAGGAAGGAGAAGCAGACAGGTACAGTTATGGACTGACCACAACCACCTATTCTCCATCCTCCTTTGTGCTGCTGAGGATAAGGGTTGGGAGGCAGAAGAGTCAGGAAGGAAGGCGTGAAGTTGAGCCTGGGAAGAAAGGAGGATGTTTTTATTTTTGGCTTTGTTTCTCACTATCCAACTCTATTTTTAACTGGCAATAAATTTTCCCCAAGTTTAGTCTGTTTTGCCCATGATGGTAATTGGTAAGTGATCACCCTGCCTTTATTTCGTCCCGCAAGCTTTTTCATCTTATTTCCTCCCCATCCCCTCTCTTGAGGAAGAGGAGTGAGAGAGCAGCTGGGTTGAGGTCTGTCAGCCAGCCAAGTTCAACCCACCACACTGTAATAAATGATAACTAAAATAAATTCCATTTAATATTTATGCTTTTATATTTATTATTTTAAATTATTGTAATATATATAATTATACAATTATCATTATATTAAATTAAATAATGTAATGTTGTTCTGGCAAATTCTTACTGCGTTTTCTTACTCCTTTCACTATCTGCACCCTTTTCTAGCTTCTGGTTCATTATTTATTTATAAAACCTTCATGTTTTTCTCTCTGTATATGCTGAAGGGCTCTATGTTAGGGGAAAGAGGTGTCATTTATATTTTATAACTTCTCTCCATTTGCTTCATAAAAAGTATGGATTTTTTTCTTGTATGTTTTCACTATTTATTTTTACACTAGAGTTTAAAATTGTAGATATGGATTAGCTTGGAAATGTCTTAAATATTTGCCAGTTATTGTTCATACATTTCTGCTCATACTTTTTTCCTCTCAAATAATTCATTTCATAGTTTTGAAATTCATAATATTCACTTTTGAAATAGCTGGACATTTCCTTTTACGAAACACTTTATCTGTCAGGTAAGATCTATCACAGTGTTCTCCCATACTGGATAAAGGGCTTTCAGAAGAAGAAAATGTTTTCTGCAACTTAGAAATTCTGTAGATATTTTGTATTTGCAATTTGAGTCTCACAGCACATCACAGACTTAAGCGCCAAATGTTTTATTTTGCTCAGGTACTATAAACTATTGTTTCAGGAACGGATCAATCTGTTCTCTAATGTGTTTTGGGGACTAACTGACATACATAATGGTAATGGACTCCAAAGTAAAGCCTTCCTTGACAATGTGCACTCTCACTCTTCTTGCCCAATTCAGTTTTACCTGCAAATGCTAGGAATAACATTCCTGATTGTCCTGGTTTCAGCTGGGATAAAGTTAATTTTTTTTCATAGTAGCTGGTCTGGGGCTATGTTTTGGATTTGTGCTGAAAACAGTGTTGATAATGTGGAGATGTTTTAGTTGTTGCTAAGTAGTGCTTACACTAGTCAAGGACTTCCGCAACTTCCCATGCTCTGCTGGGTGCACAAGAAGCTGGGAGGGGACACAGCAGGAACAGCTGACCCAAACTGACCAAAGGGATATTCCATACCATATGACATCATGCTCAGTATATAAAGCTGGGGGAAGAAGAAGGAAGGGGGAGTAATTCAGAGTCATGGCATTTGTCTTCCCAAGTGATCATCACACATGAAGGAGCCCTGCTTTCCTGGAGATGGCTGAACGATGGAACGATGCCTGCCGATGGGAAGCAGTTCATGAATTCCTTGTTTTGATTTGCCTGCATGTGCAGCTTTTGCTTTACTTACTAAACTGTCTTTACCTCAACCCAGGAGTTTTCTCACTTTTACTCTTCTGATTCTCTCCCCCATCCCACTGAGGGGGGAATGAGTGAGCAGTTGTGTGGTGCTTAGCTGCTGACTGGGGTTAAACCATGACACTGATTCTAATATTCCAGTCATGAGAATCTTCCTAACAGGTAGATATATTTAGACACTTAAGTAGGAATTTCTATTTATTTTGGTTTAGCATTCTTGTTTATGTACTGGCAGTTAAATAATTGTTGAAACGCAAATTCTGGGTCATAACAAGTGTCTCTTTTGTTATTAAGGAGAAAACAAATGACAGCACTTCTATGTTAAATCAAATCCATTATTCCATTGCTATCCATAATAAAATAAAAAGTTGAATTATAGAAGGGGAAGAAAATTTCATATATTCAATCTAAAGTTTTCCTTTTAGGTATTCTGTTTACAATTCTAGGAATCACTTTACAGCTGACTTCAAGACTAAGTCTTACTGTTCAGTGACATCCTTCCTCAGTGATTAAAGAGGTGATGGGCATCTCAGTGACTTTAAACATCTCAGTGAGGACAAACTGAGATGTTCTTCTCCTGAAGGATATGTCACAGCAATACACAAGAAAAATAAAAGAGCATTTCATACCAACTGTGATTTCAGGATTTACATCTCTGCTATCTGAATCTGTCTGGTCTGAATTCCCTGATGCAATGAACTATTTTGTATGTTTCTGACTGACACTGTCATTAATATGTGAATTGAACAGACATGAACAAGGATTTCAAGCCAATGAAGAAGGAATAGCAAAACTACATCATACAAGATTTTTAATAATGATGTCAATCTTTTGACATGTAAGATGTGAATGTTTTACTGTCACAAATATCTGTGAAGTTTGATTAAATGTTAAAATTCAGGGAAGTACTGGGCAATTCCCTCCAAAGATTTTTTAAATATATATTTATTAAGTTCTTCAGCATCTTTGATAAGATTCAGCTTATTATTAGATATCTCAGTCTAAACCAGGCTTTCATGGTAGAATGGAAAGTAGTAGATGCTTCAAAGGAAATTGGATGGAACTTTCTTAGACAGCTATTGTAGATGTCTACATGTGGTCAGATGAATCCCACACAGTATGTCTCAACAAAATTTAGTCAAGCTGAGTGAAGAATGGTGGAATTCAAGCTATACAGAATCAAAGTCTGTTTCCTTTAGCAGCTCTTATTTAAAATCATATTGCATCAATATTTATGTATCTTAAAAATAGTTGGGACAGAATTAATTTCATTTAACTTTCCAGAGGAAATTCATCATATCATAAGATAGATATGTAACATACAGGATTAATAAACATCTAGAATTTATGAATTAGTCATAGACTTTATAGACACCTGGCTTGGATTAGGCACCTGTCTCTTAGTTGGTTAAATTTAGAAAGAAATTTATTTCCCATGGTTGTTAATCACTATCCATCTTTAAAGAGAACATCATTAAAATATTTTTATAAATGTGAATACAAAACTACACATTTAACTGCTCCTTCCCCTCTTCCTTGCAACTGTTAGTAATTTGGGGATTTAAAAAAAAATATAGCATTTAATCATGTTTATAAAATATTTGTCAATTGTAAATTAGAAAATCTGCATCCTTATAAAAAATGGACAAAGTAAGGATGTTGTCTTTCATATTTGCCAAAAAATAAAATATCTCTAAAAGTGTTTCAGCTCTTTGTATAGCTAAAGATTTCATTCACTTCTAATTGCCATATATTTTGGGCTGATAGACAACTAAAAAACCTAATCTAGCATTAAAAAACTTCTGTTTCTCTTATGTTCTTTCATATCAGTCATTCTTCAGTGGCTTTTCTTCAGTCCTTATTATTGTTCATAGCAAAAGGTGGGAACAATAAAATGTCAATAAATATATTGTCATTGTTATTGTTATTACTGTTAAATGTTAGAAGATGTGATTACATTTACTATGAAATGTTCTGTTTAATGTATTGTGATTTACAAGTATTAACTGTAATATTGCTGTTGTCACCAAAGAAATTTGAATGTAATTCAAATACAGATATTTTGCTATGCTAATTTTTCTATGATTTTATTCATGTTTGCAAAAGCTATCATATTTGTAAATTAATACATTTAATGTATTTTAATCATTATACATTATTTATTGAGGCAGCTGTCAAGATTAACACATTTAGAATTTCACCTTCAAGGTTTTGTTGGTTTTGGCTAGGGGTAGTTGTTGTGACAGCGAGGGAATACTGCTGGGAGCTTCCCACCACTCCTTTTTTGCTTTTATCAGATTTTCTGTCTTATACTTTTTAATCTACTTTGGTGCCTGAATGAAAAAAAAAGACAAAATTATCCTGTAAGTACGGTTTTCAGAAGTAAGTAATAATGTCAGGAAGTGATTCTCTTTCAGGGTATCTTATTTGGCATATATTGTAGAGGTTTGATTTTTTGTAGTGGGATGATTTTAAATTATGAAAATCAGTAATCATTAAAGTGTCTCAAGTGGTGGTACTACAAACTAAGGTGAGCAAGATATCAAGATGTTTGAATGTCTTAGCCATCTTCTTGGTCCTCAGGGTCTTCAGATCAATTCTTACAAGTATGCATCAGCAATGAAATCAGAATTCAAACATTCATCAGAGGGCTAAAATTATGCAGCTTCCCAAACTGCCACAAAAACAAGTTTTCTAAACCAGGAATAACCTTAAAATAAGATTTAGTTGAGCATGTTTATCTCCTAAGCATGTAATAGTGCTTTCTAGAATGCAATTTTTAGCTTGTATTAACAGTGACCCAGCCTAATATCTACATTAGAATTTCTAGTAAAAAACTCGGACAGCTTAAGTATTTCATATACCTCACAGTAAAAAAACTAAGGGGAATGCAAACACCTTGAATACAACTAATTATTTTAAATAGCATAAATTAAATGTGGAAAACAGGAAAGAATTCATGAAGAAAAATATAATGAACAGAGAGTAATTTTGAAGGATTTAAAATATTTGCACAGTAGATACACATACCTGTGTATATATCATTTCATAATAATTCTGACTGAAACATATATACTTCACATATATTTTAAACATAAAAGCCATTGTTTCAGGAAAGTAAGTATTTTAAAATATGTCCAACAATTTATATTGTTTGTGTTTTCTTACCTTTATGTTTTCTCATTTTAAGTTTGTTTGAGGTCACATAGATAATTGAATGACTTATGAAGAAATAAAGAAGTTTTAACATCAACATTTTACTAGAATAAAAAAAAAATACTCCCTTTACCAAGTTTGACTTGAAAAGCTCATTCTGGCAATTAATGTAGAATTTATATACATTGGTTTAAAAATAATAATAACTTTTTATTTTTCATTAAGACCTATGTGAATAAAATGTTTCTAGGAAACATGGATCTATATATACAAACTATATATATATTTATGAAATACAAATGTATATGCATTACGTATTTTATGTATTTGTTGTTTACTAACAGAGTGGTTCTCCTGGGCAAAGTGGTGGTTGATGGCTGCCTTGGCCACAGTGACCATGAAGCAGTCAAGTTTAAAATCTATGGTAACAGGAGGAAAACTGCCAGCAAGACCTCAACTCTGGATATGAGGAGAGCAGAATTCAGGTTGCCCAGGGAACTACTTAGTAAGGTCCCCTGGGAAAAAACTTTTGAAGGTGTCGGGGTCCATCAATGCTGGTCACTTTTTAAGTACCACCTCCTAAGAGTTCAGGAGCAGGCAATTCCAAAATGTAGGAAGTCAAGCAGGCAAGGAAAAAGGCCAGCTTGGCTGACCAGGGATCTCCTTCTAGGAATAAGGCAAAAAAAAGAAGTATATGGCCAGTGGAAGCAAGGTCAGGCAACATGGGAGGACTACAGAGATGCTGTTTACCATTGCAGGGATGAAATTCATGTGGCCAAAGCTCAATTAGAGTTGAAGTTGGTCAGTACCATGAGGGACAACAAGAAGGGCTTTTTTAAAAATGTTAATGGCAAAAGGCATACCAGAAATGACATTGGCCCATTACTTGATGAGCATGGTTACCTCACAAACAGGGACATAGACAAAACAGAGACTTTTAATGCTTTCTTCGTCTCGGTCTTCAACACCGATGGTGGACTCTGGGACCCCCAGAGCCCTGGGCTAGAGAACCATGACTGTGGGAATGACAAACTCCTAATAAACCCTGAACTTGTGCAGGACTTGCTGCTCCAGCTGGATCCCTATAAGTCGATGGGGCCTGATGAGATTCATCCAAGGGTATTTAAAGAGCTGGCTGATGTCATAGCGAGACCTCTCTCAATTTTTCAATGCTCTTGGGAATCTATAGAGTTCCCAGTTGACTGGAAGCTGGCAAACGTTGTCCCAATCTTCAAGAAGGGCAACAGGGAAAACCCCGGTAACTACAGGCCTGTCAGTCTCACTTCTGTGCCTGGCAAAATTATGGAGATTATTCTGGGAGTTATTGAAAAACACCTGAAAGACAACGCAGTCATTGGTCCCAGCCAGCACGGGTTCACGAGGGGATAGTCCTGCTTAACAAACTTAATTTCTTTCTATGACAAGGTTACCCACCTAGTGGGCTAAGAGAATCCAGTCAATGTAATCTTTCTGGATGACAGTAAAGCTTTCGATACTGTCCCTCACAGTATCCTCCTGGACAAAATGTCCAGCATACAGGTGGATAAACACATAATGCAATGGGTGAGCAGTTGGCTGACGGGTCAGGCTCAGAGGGTCATAGTAAATGGGGTTACATTGGGCTGGTGACCAGTCACTAGTGGGGTTCTGCAGGGATATGTCTTAGGGCCAGTACTCTTTAATCTCTTCATAAATTACTTGGATGCAGGCCTTGTAGGAATACTAATTAAGTTTGCTGATGACACAAAATTGGGGGGAGCTGTTGACTTTCTTGAGAGCAGAGAGGCCCTGTAGAGAGATCTAGACAAATTAAAGAGCTGGGCAATCACCAACCATATGAAGTTTAACAAGGGCAAGTGCCGGATTTTACACCTGGGGCATGGCAACCCTGGATGTACATACAGACTGGGATATGGGAGGCTGGAGAGCAGCCCCATGGAGAGGGACCTGTGGGTTCTGGTTGATGCCAAGTTGAACATGAGCCAACGGTGTGCCTTGGCAGCCAAGGGGGCCAAATGTGTCCTGGGGTGCATCAAGCACTGCATTGCTAGCCAGTTGAGGGAGGTGATTGTCCCGCTCTGCACTGGTGTGGCCTCATCTTCAGTACTGTGTGCAGTATTGGGTGCCACAGTATATTATGGATATAAAGCTACTCAAGAGTGTCCAGAGGAGGGACACAAAGTTGGTGAAGGGTTTAGTGGGGAAACCGTATGAGGAGCAGCTAAAGTCACTTGGTTTGTTCAGCCTGGAGAAGAGGAGACTGAGGGGAGACCTCATTGTGGTTTACAGCTTCCTCACAAGGGGAAGAGGAGGGGCATGTGCTGATCTCTCCTCTCTGGCATCCTGAGGGAATGGCAGGAAGATGTGCCAGGGGAGGTTTAGGTTGGATATTAGGAAGAGGTTCTTCACCCAGAGGGTGGTGGAGCGCTGGAGCAGGCTCCCTGGGGAGATAGTCATGGCGTCAAGCCTGGCAATATTCAAGAAGCATTTGGACAACGCCCTCAGACACATGGGGTGAATATTGGGGTTGTCCTGTGCAGGGACAGGAGTTGGACTTGATGATCCTTGTGGGTCCCTTCCAACTCAGGACATTCTGTGATTCTATGGTTATATATACGTAATATTATGGGGGTTGGCAGTGGGGAGGGGTTGTTAGGGGTTTTTTGTGATTCATGATCTAAGTTTACATAATCAAAAATTTGTTACAAATTTTGAATTTGAATAACTGCAATAATAGCAGCAATAACAATGAAGGACAGGACATTGAAATTCTTCCCTTCCACCCTCCTTTTTTGTTAATCAATAAAACAAATAAATAAAAGAACCTGTGCATGTTTCTCCTATGCTGGGTGCCAATCCATATTCTGCTCTAAATAAATGAAGACAGCAGCTTTCCTAAAAATGCAGAACAGGGTTTATAAAGTTTAAAGGTAGGTAATTTTATAAAAGGCATACTAAATAAACTGATGTGTGTCATTATTGTATGACTTCAACCATACAGTGATTTATGCTTTTTGTTTCTGAAAAGGGATCTTACGTTATTTCCATCAACAATTAAACCAGATGCCAAATCTGGAATGTATTTCCCATCAATGTTATGTGGCTTTATGATTTCCTGGCTGATCTCTCTCATGGTCTTGTAGTTGATTCCACTTTTGGTAGTGGTTATTGAAATACATATAGGGCTAGTTCGAGATCAGTGGCATTTTATAATTACATTCCTATCTGAATTTCCATTGATGCCGAAGACATGAATTTGTGTATCAAAGATCCTAGAACTCTGCATATTGCTTGAAAGAAGTTTTAAAACTTTTTTATTTTCAAATACTAATATTCTACTACACATAGAAATAAATCATACCTTATAAATGTCAGGTATCACTCTGAAATTTCCTGTATGCAAATGATTTTAAGTGGAACTGATACATAAAAATGGTGTGATGTTTTAGGTAGAAGTGTTTCCTCATGCGTCATGCAACTTTTCTGTTAACATCGCAGAAACAGATGCCTCAGAGGTACATACAAATGTATCCAAATAAAGATCAGGATTAATTTTCTTTGCATTTATGCATTGTCATTGGCAAAATACCTACCTGATATTTTGTAAATCCAGAGGTTAAAAATGTTCTTACTTAAAGTAGGGTTTTTTTTTTTTTTTCAGTTGAAGCTCTTAATATTCAGTACAAGGAGATTACACACAAAATAGAAAGAGCTACCCTTATCTTCTCATACATCTGCTCCCCTTTTTTACTTAGAGCTGGGTACATACTGGATTTCTCAGGTCATCAGTAAGATTAAATCAATTGGAAAAATAAACAGTTCAGAAAAAATAATATATATAAAAATATATATAAAGGCTGGCTTAAAAATAAGCAAAAGGCAAACTGTCTGTAGTTGACCATAAAAGACCTCAGATCTGAGATTCCTTCTCTCTCAGTTGAAAGAAAGAGGAAAACATTCACTTCCATAATTTAAAATGCTCTGAGATATGCAGAACAAAGCATTATTGATAGGAAGCAAGAAAGCAGGGACTTCAACTTGCATCATGTATATTATAAATAAATAGAATAAACACTGCAGGACTTCAGATCTCTCAAAATCTATCCTGGATCTGTGTAACTGTCTAATAAAGCCTAACATGCTATCAAAAAGTCTTTATGTTCTGGAATATAAAATAAACAAAAAAATATAGGTATTTCTTGCTTGCTTCATCTTTGTTTAGGCCTTAGGGAAAATGCTGGTTTATCATGTCCTGAATGTCTACAGCCTACCTCACTAAAATTCTTCTGAAATTTATGTAGAGAAATTTTCAAGAGAATTTAAAGTTATGACTAGAATGATGCTATAAAAGAATATTCTTTCTTCTATCTGTGGTTCTCATTTCTGCCTACACTTTCCCAAATCTGAGTTCCTGTGCAGTTTGAACAGTTTACAAACTGTGATCTAGAGAATTTCTAGGAAGGAAATCTAAGGAAATAAACTAGAATAAGCCATTCTTTAATCTGTTCATCAGTAGGAAAATAATATGAGCTCATTACTGTAACTATCCTCAGACCACAAGGCTCATGCACATACTCCTGTTTTATCTGAGTGAACAAGTTCTAGGCTGTCATAAAAGTACAGGTTTTCTTTCTTGTCCAGTAAAGTTTTACAGCTTTGTTATTCAACACTCTGCAGTGATTCCCTTGCTCATTTCAATTTTCTACTCTGTTCAAGGCCCCTTTACCCTTTTAATTTCTCATGTTCTTTTTAGGTTAATTCAGAAATATTTTAGCTTTTTCTCCCTCCTGTTCACTATATTTTCAATGTTCACCTTGATCCTGCAGCCTTGGCAAGTTTCTCCACTGATTCATATGTGATTTATTGCTTCTATACATGTTTTCTCTTACTGTAAGGCACTTGACCATGCTGAGTAACCAAACCAGTTAAAAAAACCTACAACATTATTTTTAAAAAAAATAACAAAAAAAATGGCACATCATAACTACTGTCATTGGGTCAATATTGTGACTTTTTCTCGGGTATTACGGGATTACATGCAAAGAAACAGTGTTTTTTGGAAGTTTATCTCCCGTGAAAAAATAAAAAACTGTTATTTTTGCAAAAAAGTAGAAAGGTCCTTAATATTTTTCACATTTAAAAAACCCGCACAATTGAATCCTTGTTCTCATAAACCAGCTTTAAATTAAAGAATTAGGTTGTGAATTATATGATTGTAATCTGTTTTTATTTTAAATTAATTAGATTTTTACCTACTATAATGCAAATTATAATCTGAATGATGGGTGCATACCTGGTTTTTTTGCATTAAACACATAATGAAAAGTATAAAAATGATTAGTTTTGCACCCTGAGAGCAAAATTTAGTTAATTAATATACTGAAAGTATTGCTTCTGTATAAATGAATTCATTCTCTCTATTGAAGATAACTTAATTTCTTCAAAGTTAATTGTTAAAAAAAATCATCTTTTATTTTATCAATAGAAATTGTAAATATTAAAAGATTCTGACTTGGCTGCCTTATCTTGAAAACCAGAAGTTATTAAGAGGATTGTTAACGAATAAGACTATGCCTGGGTCAATACTTTCTCAGAGAAAAAAACTGTCACAATACCACATTTGCATTCTTAGGGTAAGGTAAAATGGAGTCAATAGTGTTTATTAAGCCAACTCTTGTATTTGGGAAAAAAAAAAAATTCAGGCTTACAAGCTGTCCTTTAAATTTGTACCATATGCTCGACCGTATAATAACTGCTGACCTCATATTTTATGACTGTATGTATTCAAGAATCTCCAGGAAGAAATCAGGCCAGTTTAAATTTGGTGCTCAGTTTCTGGGAATCTCCAGGTGCACCCACTGCTGTCCATTGACTAGTTACAGAACTTACGCACCTTCTTCAGAGTATTGCTTCATCCCATGTTAAGGAGGTAGATGCAAGTTTGGCAGCTCAGTTAGCTAAAATACTTCCATTGTTATAGTTTTAAATTTTATGTCTTTAAAAGCACAATTTCTACAGCAATTTTAGGCTGATGCGGTGATTTTAAAGCTTGGGAAAAGATAAAATCTAATTATTATAGCTGTGTGATTAAAGCAATATGGTGCTTGGGACCATGACTGATAAGGAATTAGATCTAGGCTAAGATGTCTGGAGTCCATCAAAAGACTGTGGACAGCTACATAGAGGGTGCTATACAGAAAATGATATGCAGAATGTAAA
This sequence comes from Morus bassanus, assembly GCA_031468815.1. Lineage (NCBI taxonomy): Eukaryota > Metazoa > Chordata > Aves > Suliformes > Sulidae > Morus > Morus bassanus. The sequence continues at coordinate 50,872,218 of CM062568.1, read as the reverse complement.
ATTCCCAAATATACCATTTTTAGATACAAAGTCTGTTTTGAACATATGGTTCCTATGATTAAAGTTTCACTGCATTTTTAGTGTTTAGATTATATACTTGGTCTAATGGGTGTGGCTGGGGTGGAGTTAATTTTCTTCATAGAAGCCCATATGGTGCTGTGTTTTGGATTTACAACAAAAACAGTGTTGATAACACACTAATGTTTCAGGAATTGCTGAACAGTGTTAGCACAGTATCCAGGTCTTCTCACTCTGCTACTCTCCTGTGAGTAGGATGGGGGTGCAGTAGAAGTTGGGAGGGGACACAACTGTGACACCTGACCCCAAATGACCAAAAGGATATTCCACACCATATGACGTTGTGCTCAGAATAAAAGGTTGGGGAAAGGAGGAGTAAGGTGGGACATTCATGGTGATGGCATTTGTTTTCCAAAGTAAGCGTTGCACCTGCTGAGGTCTGGCTTTCCAGGAAGTGTCTGGATGTTTGCTTGCTGATAGGAAGTAGTAAATGAATTCTTTGTTTTGCTTTGCTTGTGCATGCATCTTTGCTTCCCCTTTTAAACTGTCTCAATCTCAACCCACAAGCTTTTCTCGATTTTGTCCTTCCAGTTCTCTCCCTGATCCTGCTGAGTGGGACTGAGCAATTGATGGGATGGGGGCTTAGCTGTCAGCTGAGGTCAACACACAGTACTTGGTTAGGAGATGAAGGGCAGATGCAGTAAAAGAATTCATGAATTAATGTATATTATTTAAAAAGAGAGCAATATCTTGGATTCTATGAACTCAGTTTTCTGTGCAGCCAGTCACACTAGGTGCTGCCTGATCTCTATTATCCAGTGTTTCATTTACTACCTACCATGCTGCCTTGAAAAAAATAATGTTGATGGCAAATCACTATTAAGTGAATCGGTGTAGGTGAACAGAGCTGGGTAGCTCTGCTCATGGGAAGACATAACATTGGGGACAACTTTTGTGTCAATCAGCTGTAGACAGAGGATGAACTACTATACTTCTGCATCCCTGTGAAAAGTCAGGATCCAAGCAGTTCCTGCCTTCTAGTTTTGGTACATGATGTAGTATCACCCAGGGAAAAACGGGAGAGTAGACACTGGAAAAACCAACTAGTACTGATGAAGAAATTTTTTGTTTTGTTTTGTTTTTTTTTTTTGTTTGTATGTTTGTTTGTTTGGTTTTTTGTTGTTGGATTTTTTTTTTTTTTTTACATGTGGTATTTTCTGATTAATTAGTCAGTTCTCAGTGACCAGTTATAAAATTTGTGCCTCTTGTACACCTCAAATAAAAAGTGTATAAACATGTATAAATACATGTACATTCCTTAGTGATCCCATATGAAAAGTATCTAGAACTTAAAGCAGCTGACAACAGAAAAATAAACATGCATAATTTCATCAAAACTGTAAACCAGTTAGAGTTTCAGATTAGCAGAAATTTCTGCTTTTCCTCAGAAGGAATCAATAACACTTGCAACAGGATTTTTTTTTCTCCAGAAAAACAGACTGCTCATTGGAAGAGTACAATACGACTACTGCCTTCACGTATTTACAGTTACTACCTTTGCTTTTCCTCAGGTGAGAAGGGATGGAAGAGAGTAGAAATGTTCTGCTGAGGGTCAAGAAACTCATTATACCACTTGTGGAACAGAGCTTTTAATTGGTTTTCCACTTCCACAGTGCAAGCCCTGAATCTGTTGGGTTAGAGTATAGCCAGGATCTAGAAAGACATGCAACATTCAGTTGAACAGAACCCCAAGAGTTTCATACCTTTTCATTCAAAAATATTGAAGGAATATAGAAATCAATTTTTTTTTTTTATTTTTTAAAGAAAGTAACCAGCTAGAAAACTCTTTTAAAATTAGTTAAAACATTTATGTTCCGAGAAAGAAAAAAAATACCACTTACATACTGATACAAGAAAAGCAGACAAAGACTCACATAATTTTTGAGTGATACCACATTCAGCATAACAATTTAACTTCTCATTAATGCTAATATTTAAAAGATTTTTTTTTTCATAAATATTCCTCATGAAGTGCTAGCAAATATATAAGTACTGAAAGACAGTTTTTTATATATAATACAAAACATCCAGCATACTGACTTTGGAAAGTAAAAGATAACACAAGAAAAAACTGGCAGTGCTGAGTTGTTTTTTCCCTACACTTTATTTTAGGTATTCTAAGTTGACACAAAAATCCTCAAACTTCTAAATAGCAGGTTTTTTTAGAACTCTGTGTCTGTCCTTAATAAATTTGTTTATTCATGCAAAAGTTTCACAAACAGTAGTGCAAAGGTTGCTTTACACAAAACTATATCAGTTTCAAATTATTAAGTCAAAAGTCTCTTCAGTGAGCCATAAAAAATCACATATTTTAGCAAACAATATTTTTAATCTCATTCCCCAATGAATAAATCTAAACCATATACCGCATCCTTCCAACATATTTTCAATTGATAAATTAGAATTTCTGAGGGAATACTTGCAATTAATAATTTAAAAACCTTTTATTAGAAATCAAGAATGTTTTATAAATGTATTACAAGTAAAGGGTTTAAATTTTAAGTAATTCATTTTAAAATCATTTGATCTGGGAATATCTGTTTTTATAGCCTGTCTTGTTCTGTCAACGTAAGATGGCAACTGAATGCACTATTAAAAAAAGCTATGTATTTTATAGAAATTTTTATTTCTAACTTCTTTCTGTTTATTTCCTGCTTTACTAATCACCTAAGTTTTACAGGTTATTGTGTAAAATACAGATCTCAAAATATGCTTCCTGGATTGATAACCTAGTTTTCTGAAACTGTTAGATTTAGTCTTTCATTATGACCAGCACTTTTTCTTAACTTGTATAGGAAAAATACAGTTTAAAAGCCCAGGGGGGAGGGGGGGGAGGGAAGGAAGGAAGGAAGGAAGGAAGGAAGGAAGGAAGGAAGGAAGGAAGGAAGGAAGGAAGGAAGGAAGGAAAAGGAATACTACCTGAATGTCTTGTTTTGTAAGAAACTATTGGGAAAGCATGATAGAGTGAGAAAGAATAACCATCTTTGTGAATATACCAGGTTTTCAGAGTTTTTTGGAGAGAAATAAATCTCTAGCTGTAAAGATATAGAGATTTGTTGTAAACTAGTGTCTGTTTTTATTCCATTTCTTCACTCTATAAAATTACTCAAGTCAAGGCTAGGGAATCAGGGAATGTGTACATGCAAAACTCGGAGGAAAGGGGTCTTTTGGCAGCAGTGAACGTCTGGCACAACAGACTGTGTGAACCAAGAGATCTGGAGTCCCATGAGTTAGCTTTAGATAGATAATTGAGATTCCTCAGCTCAGTGGACGGGCTCCTTAGCCTTCCTCTGTAGTCAAATGAGATGAGTACATCCAAAAATCAGTTGAGTCACTGACTGTAGAGGGAACAGTGTCTAAAACCAGGTCAGATGAACCACACTGACAGAGGTAGAAAACAGGGTACAGGGCAATCCAATACTGGATACCTCTGGGACCACTCCATAGGCATTTCCCATATTCATATATGTAGGCAAACCCTTATATTATTAGCATTTCCTGAGTATTTATATTTGTTTGTTAGCTGCTTTTTTCTTTCCAATATGGAGTGGATCACATCAGTTGGGGAAACTTCTGGATACGGAGTATATTGAGAGTTACAATCTTTTTCTCCAGTGCTGACACTGTATGTTGCTGACTATTCAAATAATTTGGCAGGGTGTGCTTCTAATCCTCAGGAACCATATAACAATGGTTAAAATCAGGCATCTTGAAATGTGGCAGACAGAAAACAACATTGGCAAGTTTTCTCAGTAATGAGAAGAAACTGAGAAGATGCAACATAAAGCATGGGACATTTTTTTTTCTGCAGGAGCTAGAAAAAAATTCATAATTTTAGAAAACTAGGCCCTCGTTACTTCATAAATTCAGAGGTAACATACCATACTTATCATATTGAAACAAAAAACAAACAAACAGAGACAGCATTGAAAAAGAAGCTTCATTTCCTGCTCAGGCCTCATTGAGAGGGTTTCTCAAAAATGCTTTTCATGACTATGAAGCTTCTAAGAAGAATACAATTTCATTAATTGAAATCTACAAGGCAGTGGCTTCAATTTCTTTCCTCCATTTTTTTTTCTCTCTATCTGTTCTATGGAAAGGTAGAAGACAGAGAGGACAACTCTTAATAAAAGAAGTCAGGACCTTAGGAACGTGCCTGACTTAGCTAGACAAAACCTTTCGTAGTAAAAAGAGTGAGCACTCTGTGTAAAAGTTTTTTTATCCTAAAATACAAAAAAAAATTATTTAATTAGGAGTTTAAAATCTAAAAATCTTTGCTATAAATTGGACTTCATAAGACAGAGAACATAAGATTATTTAAAAAATTAAATTAGTACAGTTCATTACATTTAATTTGCTGCTAGAATAATTTTTCTTAATGCAGAAATAAAATTACAGGGAAAAGTTGTATTCCCCTTATTCCTAGCTGTGATAGGCATAGAATGCTTTTTCTTTGTTGTCTTTCTGGTAGTATCTGAAAAAACATACTAGAATGACAAAGAGATTTGATCAGAAAATTGTTAATAATTTTTCTCTTGTTTGATCACGATTTCTTGTTATATTCATTCTATCCACAATTTTCTACCTGTCAGGACTTGTCTGTCAATTAATGTGATGGAAAGCCCAATATTTGGTCAGATAAAGCAGTAGGTATTTAAATACAAAGACAAGGTAATAAGTTTAAAGGTATGATGTGTGACATTAATCAGCAATGTTTGCAGTTAAAGAAAAGGTCTTCCTTGTAAAATCCTGAGATTTAAAGTTTTCTTGTATTTTGGAAAGAATTAATACTTTGTTTCAGACTTTGTTACTGTTTAACATATTAAAAACAATGAAAAATATAGATCTATCCATGAGAACTTGACGATAAAGGTTTCAGTTTTTGCATTGACTATTCAGAACAAAGGTTTGAACTTTTGTCTTCCATGTTTCATGAAAATTGCCTAATGCTAGAGTCCTTTCTGATGTCCATTAATACATAATTTAATAGAATTTTCTTGTTTTACAGTGACACTGTCATATTCTTCTGTAACAGACATTAAATGATAGATCTTTTAAAATGCAAAATAGACCTTGAATATAAAAGTTAAGCTCTATTCTTTCTGGTTCAAGCATTATCACTGGCAATAAAGATTTCACATTTGGAACTGTAATAATTGTGTTGATGGTATATGAACCAAAAAATAAACCCTGCTTTCATTCACTTATATATTGATTTTACAATGCCAATGGAAGCAAAAAAATAAAAGTAATGAAAATTCATTTTTGCCATCAAAGAAAGCATATGAGATTTAAATTTAACAGTGTAGTAAGATTGGCTAAGAAGATTTAAATTTACAAATATCCTTCTCTGTCCATAAATAGTCTTTAAAATATATCCAAAGGGAAATTCCATCATCTGTTCAAAAATAAGAGCAGAAGTGTGAAAAGTTACAGGGAGAATCTCAAGGTCATACACTCTACCAAAAACTAACTTCTCAGTTAAGCTTTCACAGATTTTTCTAACAAAAGTTTGTAATGCTACAGCTAGCATTTATTTCATTCTGTTGGCAGTATACCATATAGAGCAATATGAATGTTATTTTAAGAGCCATCTCTTAGCAAGGTTTACAATCTGTTGAATCATTATGAACTACTTTGTGTTTCCTCATACATGGAAACCAACAATAAATAAACCATTTTTTCTAGCTCTGAATACATTTCCTTTCCTGTTGGATATAAACCTCACAACTTCTGATTGCATCTCCTAATTTCCTAGAGTACACATTAAATAGGAAATCATTGATTTCACTCAGAAGCATCAAAATATATTTTTCCTCAAACACTGGAAGAAATTGTCACTTGTCCTTCAAATACTTTATGACTACCTATTCATTTGCAGATAAGTTTCTCCTTTCCAGGTGAAAACTAAGAAGAAACATAACCTCTATCAAGTCCAAGATTTTTATTTTCTCTTTCCCACAATGATTTTCTACTCTGAGATCACATATCAACAGATAATTTTCACCAAATATGGGTGTAGAAAGGGAAAAATAGACTCATATATTAGGCTTGGGAAATCTTTGACCTGGTCTTTTTTTTCTGTGATAGTGCAAAACTGAAAACTTTAAGCCATCTCTCTCACAAGAGAAAAAGAAAGTTAATTTTTATTGCATAACTAACATTCTGAAGACAAACACATTATTACTGAATATCACTACATTCTTATGCTATTTTTAATGGAAGTCTATCTATAAAAATATTAATATCCTCTTTCCATTTTTCTTATGATCAATTACTTTCACTAGTGAAATATTTTCTTTTGGTTATTTATTTTTCACATTTCAGTTCTGGACCACTATATCTTATTTTTCATTTGTCTCTTAAACTGAACCTCTTCATCTTTTAAATTAAATCTCCAAGGCATGTGAAGATTACCACAAAGACAGTCAAACTAGATAAGCATATCCTTCCCAGATGGTTTTTAAACTGTAAGATTAATTTGATCTGTTCTTTGAAATCTTCCCAACTTTTAAATTAATTTTATTTTCTTTTTAGGAATACTGATCACAGCATTTTTTATTAGTCCCACCAACAATAACTTCAAAGATGATATCATCTTCATACTCTTATCTAAAACTCAGTTTTAAATATTACCAAAATAATTTTTGTTTGTTACACACAAAATGTTACTAATGTCTTTGATGGAATTGCTGTAGAGGATAATTGTGTGTTGCACCCATCACCCCACCTCTAGTGATACAAGATGAAATTGATACATCAGGAAATATTTATAACCAAAGGAAGAAAGAACTTACACCAACAAGTGAGTGATGCCCTAAAGAAGGTTTATGGAGCATGTCTAAATTGATCAAATAATTAAAGAAAATCAACAAGCTTTTGACACAAAAGGATGGTTTTCACATGTTCATTTTTCCTCTAGAATGCTTACAGTTCAGAATTTTCAATTTAATCTTTTCCTTCTTTGTATAAAAAGTTTTCATAATAGCAAATATAATAATGTGCTGGTTTTGTCTGGAATAGAGATAATTTTCCTCATAGTAGGAAGCATGGGGCCATGTCTTGGTTTTGTGCTAGAAACAGTGTTGATAATAGAGCGATGCTTTTGTTACTGCTGGGCAGTGTTTACACAGAGTCAAGGCCTTTTCTGCTTCTCACACCACCCCACAGGTGAGTTGGCTGGGGGTGCACAAGAAGTTGGGAGGGGACACAGCTGGGACAGCTGACCCCAACTGACCAAAGGGATATCCCATACCATATGATGTCATGCTCAGCAATAAAAGCTGGGGGAAGAAGAAGGAAGGGGGGGGGGGGGGGGGGGAAGGGGCGGGACATTCAGAGCTGTAGTGCTTGTCTTCCCAAGCAACCAAGCCCTGCTTTCCTGCAGGTGGCTGAACACCTGCCTGCTGATGGGAAGGATTGAATTAATTCCTTATTTTGCTGTGCTTGAGAGCACAGCTTCTGCTTTACCTCTTAAACTGTCTATATCTCAACCCATGAGTTTTCTCACTTTTACTCCTCCAGTTTGCTCCCTCATTGCACTGGGGGGCAGTGAGCGAGTAGCTACATGGGGCTTAACTGCCTGACAGAGTTAAACCATGGCCGTTTATTTTAAGTTGTTTTTAAGTACTTTTTGTGCACTAGTTTTATGAGTAAATTATTTTAATTCATAATATTTGCAATTTTCCTTATAACTATTTACATTGAAATACTTGTTAAGGAATTTCTTCCAAGAATGTTGGTGGACCGATACACTGAAAGTGTGTGGTTTGAGCACAGTTCCTAAGAAAAGTTTCAAACCTTTATTTTAGCATTGATCCAATCCCATTTTAGTAATATTTTAATTGTTATTTTCAAGTTCCTTACATTTCTTTTGTTTCTGGTAGCAAAGCGTCTGTGCTGCAGGGTGGAAGAACTGTTGTCTCTGCAGAGGGTTACAGAATGGCTTGCATCCCTCTAAGGTTATAAGACCTCTTATTTTCATAAGTGGAGAAAGCTCTGAAAGATCTATTTTCCTAGCACAGTCAAGAGATGACTCCATATAGAGGTTTGCAGATTTCTGTTTCTACAAGGACCCCTCCAAACCACCTGTGGAAGTAGGATTAATCTGTGCTGGGTGAAATGTTGGTGTCATTCAGTAAATGTGTCGAAACATGGGGTAATTCAGCTACAGTCCTGTTTCTGCTTTAATATTTTTATGACCTTCCCCAAGGTTCATAACTCCATACTCTAAGATTAAACTGGTACGTTTGTTCAGGACAGTGTATTTATAGTGAGATTTCATGAACATAAACCCTAATGATGCCTCATCTTCATAATTCAACAACAGTTAAACCTACACATGCTATATAAATGTATATAAATGAAATAGCAGTGCTTTTTATAAAAGACTTTTATTTCTACCAATGGCATCCCTGCTTTTGATCCCCTTCTGCCATTATCTCTGATTTTGCAAGAGTCATCTGAGGGTACTGGTTATACAACAATGTATGCTTCTCATTCCACCCCAGCAGCGAGTAGGCTGGGGGTGCACAAGAAGTTGGGAGGGGACACAGCTTGGACAGCTGACCCCAGCTGACCAAAGGGATATTCCATACCATACAATATCATGCTCAGCATATAAGGCTGAGGGAAGAAGGAGGAAGGGGGTGATGTTCAGAGCAATGGTCTTTTGTCTTACCAAATAACCATTACGTGTGATGGAGCCCTGCTTTCCTGGAGACGGCTGAACACCTGTCTGCTGATGGGAAGTAGTGAATGAATTCTTTGTTTTGCTTCGCTTGTGTACATGGCTTTTCCTTTACTTATTAAACTGTCTTTATCTCAACTCATGAGTTTTCTCTGTTTTACTCTTCCAATTCTCTCCCCCATCCCACTGTGGGGGAGTGAGCGAGGGCTGTGTGGTACTTTGTTGCTGGCTGGGGTTAAACTGCAACAGAAACTTATTATGTTTTAGCTTGTATCATCTTGGATCAAAATATTTCTGACAGTTAAGCTGAATGACAACATCTTTTTTATATTAACTAAATCTTAATATGAGCTTTGTTGTGTTTCTAATATGACTGAAAGAAATTATCACCCAGGGCATACAAGCCTCCTCTGTCTTTCATAGGATGGAGTCCTTACCTAGGCATCATGTAGAAAGCACTGTGTGTTTGTCCTGGTTTCAGCTGGGATAGAGTTAATTTTTTTTCATAGGAGCTAGTGTGGGGTTATGTTTTGGATTTATGCTGAAAACAGTATTGATAATGTGGAGATGTTTTAGTTGTTGCTAAGTAGTGCTTACACTAGTCAAGGACTTTTTCAGCTTCCCATGCTCTGCTGGGTGCACAAGAAGCCAGGAGGGGACACAGCCGCGACAGCTGACCCCAACTGACCAAAGAGATATTCCATACCATATAACATCATGCTCAGTATATAAAGCTGGGGGAAGAAGAAGGAAGAGGGGGACATTTGGAGTTATGGCGTTTGTCTTCCCAAGTAACCGTTATGCGTGATGGAGCCCTGCTTTCCTGGAGATGGCTGAACACCTGCCTGCCAATTCCTTCTTTTGTTTGCTTGTGCACATGGCTTTTGCTTTGCCTATTAAATTATTGTCTTTATCTCAACCCAGGAGTTTCCTCACTTTTACTCTTCTGATTATCTTCCCCCTCCCACCAGGGGGGAGTGAGTGAGCAGCTGCGTGGTGCTTGATTGCTGACTGGGGTTAAACCACGACAGTGTTACATTCTGCTTGAATTCTTAGGGCTTATTTTGAAAAACAAGTAACTGTCACGCATAATGAGAAGCATGGTCAGTTCTTTGACCTTAGACTCAATGACTTCAGTAGCTAAACTACAAGACTCAAGGAGTACTAGAGGAATGAAAGTGAACAGATCTATACAGGAGAGGCTAACCAAATTAATTCTTACTTGCTTTGATGAATCAAATTAATTATCTTTATATCCTGTGAAGTGTAGGATTTTTCATTGTCATTCTGACAACTTTAACTGTTCATTACTGTGTGTTTTTTTTCTTTCATATGCATTCTTCATGCTTCGTTTACATGTAATAACATCATAAGGTGTTCTTCTCCTCTCTTTCTAACTTCCAGGTAACATTTTGGACCAGTTTGTGGATGAGGTGGGTTAGAAAAAGTACTAAGATGCAGTTTCAGATTGTCACTATGGAATATCAAAACAAATCTATCAACATTTCAGAAAAAAAAGAAACAGACTAAGATGGAAAGTAATAACATCTTTTTTTTATCTTTCTCTATGAAAACCAAGTAAATATATCATAAGCATTTTTTTCATTATGATGAGCAATAGGGTATGACTTTTTTTTCATCTTGATGTTTCCTACATTTTATAATATACTGGGAAAATATTGATATTACAGCACTTTTGTGTAGCATATTATTTTAGTGTGCTAAACAAGTTTGGGAGTGTTCCAATTTATAGATGGCAGTTCCTTAATTACCTCTAAGTAGTCTATTATTGAAAAAAAGGAAAGTTCTTTTAGTCTCATTAAAAAGATCCTTTGTCAACTTTCTATTCTGCTTTAATTACTTTTCAGAATATTTGAGCTTTCAAAGGGAACTAATCTCTATAGTTCCTACAAAGGGGAATATATCTTATCAGTCTGTTAGAATTCCTAGAACCTGTCAACAAAATACTAGGTAAAGGCAAAACAGGCAACATAATTTATGTAGATTTCTAAAAAGTTTTTGATAAGGTGTCATGCAAGAAACTGTTACAGAAAATGAATAATCATAGATGAAGGTACAAAATTTTCTCATGTGTCAAAAACTGTATAGAATACCTAAAGCAAAAATAAATATACATGATCAATTTTCAGTATAACAAAAGATTAATAATAAGGTATTTTGAGGTTATATACTAGTTTCATGTAGTTACATATTTTCATTAACCTAGAAACAAAGTTAAGTGAGGCAAGAAAATTTTCAGAACAAAGATTTTTTAAACTGATCAATTCTAGACAAATTAAAAAAGTTCAAAATATCAAGGAGATATTACTGCAAAATATTATGTTTTGAAGGACAAATTAGAATTGCTAACATATTTTCCATGGAAACAGATTAGGATACGTAAAAATATATTAACTTACTTTATTAGAATTAATATATATTTCTATTTGGAGTGTGTCTTTTCTCAGTCTTGATTCACAGAAATGAAGAGGCAATCAATCTAAACAGCAAATTAAAAACTAGCTAAAACAAGTAGTGCTTTTCAAAAAAAAAAAAAAAAATTAAATTACTATGAGATATACGTCAAAGACTTACCCAAATTCAATGATAATTTTTATATAGTTACTAAAGCTTAATTTTAACCAATATTTTAGTTCAGAGCATTAGCATGGATTTCAAGTTAATGTCCTGTTTAGAGTGACTGCTGTTTGGTTCACTGTGCACGGCCATTCCATTGCTTGCAAGCTAGAGTATTTTGGAAATAAATGTAATCACAAGCACCACTCCAGGTGCTTTTTAAATGTTCTTAACAGAGATGTAAGAGTGTGAACCAATGACTGCCCTTTTGGACAGACTTGAATCAGTTGCAAAATGGGGACATTTGATAAAGATGACCAGATTAAATGTAATGTAGAGTAAAAACAATGAACTGCAGATTGTACCTGTACAGAAGCTTGTTACCAACAATTTTCATGCACTAATATTTTTCTGTTAAGATTAGTTCTTTTCCAGTATAAAAAAAAAAATGTAAACATGAGTTTTACTATCCAATGTTGTTTTCACTTTTCTTCAATTATGTAAGCCAAGTCTTAAGACAAGTTATATTTAAAAACTACATATCGAGAGAGATAAATTAATATTTAATTATTTAATTAATATTAATAATATTTTTTAATATTATTCAATTATTTTATTATTGTTTATTAGTTACTGTAATTATTACTTCTGTGGTATGTGATCTTTCCAATACTGACTGCTGTAAGTGGTATGACACTTAAGTCCTCCTTTGCTTGAATTCAATATAGATTATTTTATTCTGTGTTTGCATTGGGCAAGAATGTTCACATAAAGGATTATTATAGTCAGCTGGTTCCTAGTATCTTTTAAAATTGTGTTAATCTGCTCCCAAAAGTGTAAAATACCACATTGGATCAACAATAGATTCAATCTTTCCTGAGGATGTCTGCATTCTCAGGTACGCTGGTGTACAGACACAATGCAAAAAAATTAGTGTTGTTTCCAAGTTTAATGAAACTTTTCATGTTTGCTCTCAGTCTGTGGATTTTAGTATGCTCATTTTCTTTCATATAAATTTTTGTGTCATCATGGTGACAGTCATCAGTCAAAATGACAAAAGCTGACTTCCTGACAGACCAAGCTAGAGTTCTGTTCAGATTGAAAATCTGACCAAATCAAAAGCTTTTTTTGCTAATGTATCATAGTATTTTTTGAATTACAGTTTATAATTAGTTTAGATAGTCAGTTAAATATATGGTATTTTGTTAAGTTCAGCACACCAAAAACCACCCCTAAAATTGTCATAAGACTCTGTATTTCTACTAAGCAAATAAACAAAGCAGAGATTAAGTTAATGCTCCTGTATTGACAAAATCAAAGCAAAGATTCAGAACAGAACAAGAAAGATCAGCTGTGACTTTTGTCACCAGACAGCAGAAAGGGATAACAAAGTATACTAATTCTGTCCCAGAAAAGTTCAAGTAAGCATGTTTATTGTTATCCTATCATACCTTACCATATCATTTCACACATGCATTTTCCAAATCTACACTTAGTTGAAACATTTGAACGTTTAATTCTTAGAGATTATTCAAGGAACTCTTTTACCTTTATATTAAGCATATATTATCACTTATCCACTATTATTGTAACAAATCAACTTTACAAGTGATTTGTCAAAATGCCTGGCAACAAAACATCTCTAATATACTGTTGCTGTGTTATATAGCAAATATTACGTTCCTCAGTTAACTACAACTTTATCTGAGTAAGATGCTATATTTGTCATTCATTACTTACCCCAAATCTTCCTCTATACCTTACTGAGAAATGGAAAGAAATCTTAATGTAGTCAACTGTTTGAAACAGTAGCATTCAAAATGTTTTTATAATAACATGGAGGGACCATGCCTTAACATATAACAAGATCCAAATTATATTAAGGTTTTGATTGCAGGAAGGAAGAGGAATGTTCTGAGAAGAAGCACAGATTTGAAAGAGAAACAAAGTTTCTTTCTTCCAGGATAGAGACAAAGTAATTTTTTTAGACCCACTTTGAAATGTTCACCACTCAGAGAACTAATGTGTTTATAAAAGAATCCCAAAGCAAAAGTCCCTTTCATCCCAGTTTCAGAAGTATCTTAAACATGACTTGAAAAGCACCAAAAGCAACATATTGTTTCGTTGAGAGTAAAAGTTATTCCTTCCTTGGATCCAAATGACAAGTTCATACAAGGTCAGTATGCTGAAAGAATTCACTCATTGCAGGATACTTCTTACTACTGTATTAAGCCATTTTGTGCCACTATAAAGCAGTTAATTATTCTTCCATGGGAATAAAAGGAATGAATTGGAAAAAGTCCTGAATTTTTATGCAACATACACAGAGGGATGCATCCTCAAATATTTGAGCTATATCAGCAAAAGATGCTGCTTCTAGAGATAGAAAATTCCATGCAGGTGACAGAAAATGCTGCCAGTTCTAATTGTTCATCACCATAGAGGAAAAAAAAATCATCATAAAGAGGACAAGCTGGGCAACAAAACCCTATAAATTTAATTCAGAGTCAGGGTGAGCCAGAAACTATATGTTTTCTTTTTTATTGTTCTAACTGTGCTGACCAATAGATTTTATTTAATTACTTAGAAAAATCTCTACATGAACAATTTCTATGAGTCCTAGTTTCTCTGAACTAAACTAGAAGAAGGAAAATTTGTTTGCATCAGCACTCTTCTGACATTAATTTAACAGCTTCTGGTGCAAATAATTTTCCTACTAAAATGAGCTGGGAATTATTTTCTTTGTTATTGATTTTAAATTGTATGGCTTAGTGCTCTATGCTTTTCCTGCTTGATGCAACAGATCAGCATTTTTCAAGACCAGTGAATGTGTATGCATGTATAGAACCTTGTATCTCTTTTGAACTATTACTGTGATTAGGATAATAGGGTATTTTGCTTATTGAATGTATTATTTTCTTTGCAGTGGTATTGAGAGATAGTGATGTACAAATGTTAAACTCTATTACGGGCATCCTTTTTTCTTTCTTGAAGTAGTTAATTAGTATTAACCTAGTTGGAGAAAATTTTTAACAGTATAGTTGTACGTACAGTTTAAAAAAATCTCACAGCACAAACCTCCCTCAAAAAACCTAGAATGTCAGTGACCATGCAGTCAAGAAACAAGAGTGAGAATGCCGGAATACTGTGATGAAGATACGTCCTGTAGGAAGTTTAATTTAGAAGTTGCCATTTTGAAGGTGCTATAACCAGTAACATTCCCTGAAGGTTTCTTCAGCCATTGCAAGCATGTCTTGATGATATGTTGATTACATTTCAGCATTTCATAAATACTGTATTTGTTAAACTCTGTGAAAAGGCAGTAGGAGCTTTTTTGTACTGCCTGTAGTACGGATGACTTCCTGTATTAGCTCTCAAAAGCACAAAGGCAGAAAGTTTTCTTCAAGCACAGAGCAACAACATTCAAACAACTTTGAATAACTCAGGCACTGGATCTTACTCTATATATCAGCATTGGAATGAGACTTAGAGGCCGGCCATTGTGCCTGGCATGCCTCCGGACTCCCACCCTACACAGTAGCAATAGCGCCAGCATGATGGAATCACAGCTATTTTATTTTTTAAGGTCCCTGACATCCATATAGTTAAAGACTGTCACTTTTGTTCAAATTCAAGCTCTTGACTAGAAAACTACTCAGATATAGTATATTGCTTTCCATATATATATATAGTTAAATTGTTGATTTTATTTTCCAATCGTACCAGACATTTTAAAGACCTTTAAATATTTCTTCGTGATAGTTACCACATTTTCATAAGTGTATAAATTCAATCACCAGCTATAAAATGTTCTTATTTTAATTTCTTACTACTGCATCTGTCAGTACAATAAAAACATCATAATATTGTAATATAGAAAGAACACAAGAAAAAAGAAAAATACAGAGCACTGTTCCTAATTCTGCAGGAACTATTGTACAGGAAATAAACCAGAAAAGTATTATGAGGCATTAGTGTAATGCTACAAACCATACTTTTAAAACATCCCTGAATCAGACTTTTAATTTAATCCCATTTCCCAAGGTTTATAATAAGACTCATTTTTAAGGGTCTGCACCTGCAATCCCTATTCTTATTTTGTGGTATAAATGCATGCAAAAAGTGTGCAAAATCTGCAATACACTGAAGCTAGTAGATTTAGAGGTTTTGCAGTATTTAGGTTACTGCAGATCCAGCCTTATCTTGTTTGTTTTGATTAATTTTTTAGGATAGAATTCTTGTACTTTCAAATATTCAAAAAATTGTGGCAGAAAAGAATCTTATTAGTCAAGATCTGTTTTAGTAGAAGTGGGAGAAATAAAGCATATTTTAAGAATTTACTTCAAAGTTACAGAGGAAATTTTATTTACAACACTGTGTATACTATGCCAAATCTTAATATTCAGTTGTCTTTAGTTAAACGCATTCTAGTCCATGTAAAATCATCCACATAAACTAGATTCTAGAAAGAATTGTAAGGAATGCTCCCTCTTGCCCCTTCCAAAAGAAATGTCTAGTGTTTATGGTACACCTACCTGAATGTCAGAGTAAAGAGTCTTTCTCTTTATTTTTATTTCATAGAATACTTTTAATCTCTCCAACATGAGTTTCCTTTGCATTTGCGGTTCATTTGCTTCCTATAGACTGGCAGAAAATGCTTCCTCTATACATTCAATGTGCTTCCCCATCAAACATCTAAATACTCTAAATATTTTATATTGATATTTGAGGTGATAATTTGAACAGTAATACTAATAAAAACTTTAATAATAATTTTTACAACAATATAAAAATATCAACAATTTCCATCTTTATAGAACTATAAGTAAAGTCATGACAATTTAAAATAAAAATTATGTGAAAGATGTATTTTCTAATTCAGAGAAATATTTCTAAGCTTTGGAGACAGATTTTACCATACTGGAGTACTTATAGTGTAACTCACTTTTTAATTTTGTCTCATAATCTGTTTACAGGTGTTTCTGTCATCCAGAAGCCACTGTTTAGCTATAAACCTATCAATACAAATTTCTGTAATTATTCTTTTCCACAATATTAATTTAACTGTTGAATAAAATGGGTTTTATTTTTAATCTTTTTTAAATCCAGAGATGTGAGATAAAATTCAAATTGACATATCTGGGTATTTAGCTGTTAACCATGTGTTAGCACTGAAATGACAGTAAAGACTATCAGTCTGCTAGTATAAGCTAGTATACTTTTAGACTATCAGCTTAGTCTGAAAATTAGGACTTCCATGCTTAAGGAAATATAGTCAAAGGAAAATTCTTCAACACATCATTTCCCTATACCTACATTTATAAACCACTTCAATTTAAAAAAAACCCAACAATTATAATCATTCTTATCCATTTACTTCTATGGATCTCTATTCTCTGCAGACTTGGTAAACCTGATGCCTCGATGACTATGTTGATATTTTTTAATGGTCTCTGCAAGTAACAGTATATGTCTATATGTGAATGTGAACATGCTATTCGCTCAAAAGAACGTGGACTGTGAGAAGAGATCTAGACACTCAGCAATAACACATGAATGTATCTACTAACACATTTGTGTACTTACTTAGGTCCATAAATTGCCATTTATGCTGGTAAAATAAATATACCTAGGACTGTTATGTGGCTGGCGTAAAAAAACATCTATGCTATTAAGCACCATTATTCTCCAAAACAATGTACTGCTTGCAAATGGTACATTGGAAATGGTACCTGACCTGTGCCAGCTCCCAAATCATATCCAGGAACTGCTGGGATAAATACTGGCTGGCATGGTCTAGAGCTGTGCCTGGGGATTATTTTAATGGCCTAATTTTACAGAGAAGTGAGATCCAGTACATGAGAACATTTGCAGGCAGTGCCCAATTTGATGGCATAGGTATAGTCTAGCTGAACCAGCACTTACACAGAGGGTACCTAAATTCTTAGGATAAGCAATAGAGAGTAAGCAGGTTGTTCTGAAGATGTCAGAGGGACAGAATCTGCCCTCCTAAATTAGGCATCAAAATCAGATGGACTAGCTCTATCTAACCACCTAATAATTCATGGAATCTTTATTATAAATAATGAAAAAGTAGAACTAATGAACATGTAGCTAGTTATGTGTAAGAAGTTGAAAACTAAATAGCAAAACACAAAATATTGCTGATCAAAAGAAAATGTTTATTAATACGACTGGGATACTACAGTAATTAAGTCATAAAGTGAAAAGGCATGCAAAGACAAGTGAAACTCCCTGATTATAAAATGCATAAACAGAGCCTATTAAAGTTAATCCACAGGGTTAACTGCCAGCATGACTCTGGTTCATCAATATATTCTGTTAATATTGTGGTCTTTTAGCTGAACCAAAAGTTTACGTAAAAACATAGTAATGTCAGAAGATTCTCAATAATTAAAACAGTGCTTTGGAAAATGTTAGTTGATATATTACTTTTAATTTTTAGCTTTAATAGAAATAATGAAGAAGAAACTGGAAACAAACTGCCCACTCTGTAAAAACATGGTTTTATACAAGCCAGTCACAGTGTTTTTCAGTCTCATCTCCTCAAAATCTCATCTTTGTATGAGATGTCACAAATTTTGTTCTGCTTGACTCAAGCAGCCACTGCAAAGGGTTATTTAATGCTGAAATGAAGTATAACAAAGCATTCAATTTCACAACCGGATGCTTTTACGCACATGCTCCAGTCATCATAACCCTGTAGCCCAGTCTTACAATGACAATACTTCTGTTATGTTCCTTTTTTCACATGGAACACTGATTTCATGAAATTGTATGTTTATTTCAAACAGTTGCAATACATAATGTGTTTTGAACTCCAGTTGCCTTTGATAGATAACTTAAAGATTTTTATTGTCAAGCTTATAAAGTGAGCTTTACAAAAACTATCGATACTGTTGATAAAATATATTTGCTAT
Organism: Morus bassanus; assembly: GCA_031468815.1. NCBI lineage: Eukaryota > Metazoa > Chordata > Aves > Suliformes > Sulidae > Morus > Morus bassanus. Next base: position 50,853,933 of record CM062568.1, on the reverse strand, counting down.
AATAAAGATATGATATATGTTCTGGTTTCAGACTTGTCACCTGATTTTTTTTTTTTTCATTTTTTCTATATTAAAATGATGTATTAATATTCTTTTTTAGTGAGGGCTTTTTGCTGTTGTTGTTTATTTTGTTTATCTACTATGCTTTTTGTGAGGAACTTTCAGTTTATATTTTCTTTGGTGCAAGTCAACCAGAAAGAAATACTGTAAAAATAGAGTATATGCAGTGGCTTGTAAAAGGACACTCAACTCTCAGTAGTATAGAAATGTTTGGGTGTTTCCAATGTTAGACTTTAAAAATCATGTTATTTGCTATAAAAAGATGAAAAATTAAATCTCACATTTGCCCCCAAAAAATCTTAACCTTAAATTGTCTTTACAAACCCACACATTTTACAGAAGAATGTGGGAAGGAAAAAGACTAGAAGTAGGATTCACCTCATCTAACTCCAGCATCTAGAAAATAAATATCTAGGCAAAGTTCACCTTCTAGTAATTGTCTATAAACAGTGCAGCTATATCCTGGGGGCAATTCACATCATTTATCTACTTTAAGATTGAATGAATCACTAGCTGGAAATATCTTCCATTAACTTGAAAAGAAGCTTTGGTAAGAGTCTTTGACTCTACATCTCAGAATCCAAGAGTCTCTGAATCTTCACTTTGAGTTATCAGATCTGTAAAATGAATAAAAATCAGAACTTCAATTTTCATTTTGCAGTTGTATGAAATAAAAAATACCCTCTGATTTCAGAGTAAGTAGCCTTTAATTGTATTTTATATTTTTATTTATTTATTTATTTTCAGAGAAACTTGGATAGTGGGAAGGAAAAAAAGTCTTCTTGGACTTCCAGTTTTTTGATTCAAATTTTGTAGCTAACACAGTTTATAATTTTTTTATGTGAGTTTGTGTATTACGAGCAGTTTGCTAGAATGGGTCTATGCTCCATGACAGGTAGGCACAGATTCCAAACTATTATCTCCCAGTCTACATCTAGTATACATACTTTATGGCACAGTCTGTAACGCTGTCAGATTAGTTATGCACATTTAACCTACAAGGATATTAAACTGCTTTTAACTGCACCCTAGGCAGATTTTTAACCTTGTTCAGTACACAGCTGTATTCTTTATTCTTTAGTTTCCTCTAAGAACTTCCATAGTTCTTTCAGCCAAAAAGGAAAAAAGGAAAAGGAGAAAGACAGAGTGAGAGAAACAAGTTTTCTTTCCTATAGAATTCCTGTCTGTTGGAGATACAGGGTTCATGCAACAGATCAGACTGTCTTATTTAAATTTTTTGCTCCTACACAATGTGTGTGGTTAAATTATGGATATTTTCTTAATGCATACTTAACATAGAAGATCTTAGGAAATATACAGCAATAATTTAATAAACATAATATGTTTACCTGTAGTAGATTAAAGTTCTATTATGTCTAAAGGCAAGAAAATCTGCAAAGTTCTTCATTTAATGCAGGAGAAAGCTATAGTAAAGCCTGTGAAAATAATTTTATAAATGTGAATTTATTGCATTGAAATATTAATTTCTTATTTTCATTTTACTTGCTCCATTGTAAGCACAGGCTCAAATACTCTGAGACAATAACAGCAATAACAAAACAAAGAAAAAACCCTTCACATGTTTGTGGGATAAGGTGTCTCTGATAATCTACATTTTTAACACTCATTGACACACCTATAAACTTTTCAAAAAATATAACAATATTTTTCTTCACTCAGAAGATAGTTTCTCTTCTTAGTTACTAATTTTCATAAAGGTTAACAAATTTTAAATGGCTTTTTCATAATCTGCAAAATCTGACAGGTAAAACAAATTTTTGACAATCATGGAATATAGGAATATAAGTTCACATTTGGCTTTATTTTTTCATCCAGTAAGAACTCCACTGTTTCTACTGAGTAAATGGGATGTCAGTCAGTCAGGAAAAATGACTCATTGAATGGAATGTGAGCTCACACATAGAGAGTATAGTGTCAGCAAATGCTGTTGTATACTCCAACCAATTTAGTACCTAGCATTTAAAGTAGCAACGTTTTACTGAAGTATTGTAATAGTGACTTTGTTAACTACCCACAACTGCCACAAATATTTTCAATCAACATTTTATTTCATGAAGCCAAGCTGTGTAAAACTTTCATTACAAAAAGCAAGCCCATGCACAACAAGATTGTGTCATGTTTCATTTGTGAATGCAAAACTCATCTCAATTCTCTGGCAATATCCAGAGCACAGGAAAGATTTTGGTAATGTGTAACTGTCCCTTCCAGTGAATTTATTTCCTTTCTTCCAAGTTCTTGAAAATAAAACCACAGTGCCCATCAAGTAGGCTGTTATTTTCTAGCTTATCATATGTTTTTGGCAAATATATTTTACTTTCTAAAGCTTCCAGTGGTAAGGTAGGACTGCATCTAAATAAGGGTGAAAGGGGCACACACAACAGCCAAAATTGTCTAGTCATCCAGGAGAAATGTGTCCAGCCTCTTCTATTTTTTTAAAGATTGTTTTCTGACTGCATTATCTGCTTGTGCTTAACTATCTTTTCTCAGGTATTCTTTTGGAGACAAAAGATGAAAAAGGGAAGGTTGCAAATTTCCTCCCAAGCAAAAAAATCCTTACATAAGCCACACTAGCATTTGGAGGACTTTTTCTTATTTGTTTATTTAGCAAGAGACTGGAAATAATCTCTAGAGATCATCCTAAAGAAATACAATTAGGAAAAATAGTCAGTAGGTGCCCAAAGAAATGATGAATTGTTGTCCATTTCCACAAAGGCAGGAATCTTTTTCTAGGTAAATAATTTGTCCCACACACTCTCTTTTAAGTGGTAAGTCTCTTTGGGTGGAATAAATGAAGATGATTAAGATGACCTTGTCAGTTTTTTATTTTTGACTAGCTCTGACTTGTATGGCTGCCCACAGAGTCTGCTGTTTACAGTTTTGAAAGCCTGTACATTTTTACCCTAAGTTGAGAGCACAAGTCACAGAAACTGAGAGATTTGGCACAGCTTTCACAGTACAATCAGATTTTTGGTCTAATACTTTGAAAATGAAAATCACTATTTTGTTTTCCTTTCAGTGCATTTCTTTATAGTTGAAAAAAATACCCATCAATTAAATAATAACTAGGGAATAATAGTGTTAACTAATAAACCTCAGTAATAATCACAGTTAGAACATGGAAAAGACTAAGAAAGGGTAGGATATGTGTCACGGTTTTAGCTGGGATAGTTAATTTTCTTCACTGTAGCTGGTATAGTGCTGTGTTTTAGACTTAGTATGAAAATGACGTTGATAACACCCTGGTGTTTTAGTTGTTGCTAGGTAGCGTTTACACTAGTCAAGGACTTTTCCAGCTTCCCATGCTCTGCCAGGTGCACAAGAAGCCGGGAGGGGAGGGGATACAACCAGGAGAACTGATTCGAATTGGCCAAAGGGTATTCCATATCATGTGACGTCATGCCCAGTATATTAACTGGTGGGAGTTGGCTGGGGAAAGCAGCGATCATGGCTCGGGGACCGGCAGCATCGGTCGGCGGGTGGTGAGCGGTTGCAGCACTTGTGGTTTAGTTTTGTTTTTTTTCTCTCTTCTTCCAGGGTTTCATCTCTCTCTCGCTCATTATTTTTCTTTTCATTATATTATTATTATTGCTGTTTTATTTTAATTATTAAACTGTTCTTATCTCAACCGATGAGTTTTCTTACTTTGTCCCTTCCAATTCTCTCCCCCATCCCACAAGGCTGTGTGGTGCTTAGTTGCTGACCGGGGCTAAACCACAACAATATGTGAGGAGATATGTTTTGTAAAAAACACTACATCAATATTTGCAGAATTTTTCAAAAGGAAGATAGTTGATCTACAACAAGGCTTGAGGAGTGGGACAGAATTCCTTGTACATGGTGCTTGAAAAACATTTGTAAATACTGGTTGAACTTATGCCACTACTAAAGCAGTCTGTAGGACCCATTACAGTGGTGCAGGTAAGCCTTAACTATGTTTTCTTTACTTTTCCTCTAGCCCCTGTGACTTTTGCTCCAAACTCTGTTGCTTCTGAGAGAAACTAGAAAATTCTCTGTGCTAATAATAAAAGAAGTTAGAAAGGATTAACATGTGCCCATTTGACTCTACTTTTGGAGTCAGTTAGTAGATTAGGATAAATTAAGCTTTAGGCATTCATTATTTTCACTTGAGTTTGAAAACAATCAAGATCAAATTATCTTGGAGACTTTCTCCTGCTCAAATGTAGACACCTGATTCAGCTAGCTGTTCATGTAAGGATTTCTGAGATCTCTAGACATACAGGGACAGCTGAATAGTTGTCTTCTAGGTATGATTCATGTCATTTTAAAGATGGAAGTGTCTAAAATAGGTCAGGTGATTCATGACCAAATAGCAGCTCTTTTTCTACCAATAATATAAAGGGTTATTGACTTACCAACTCAGACCTAGATTTCTGTTTTAAATATCTAGAGTTAGATCAGTCATAAGGATTCTCATGTCCAAAAAAATGCTGACTTTACTGTCTATTGAGAGAGAAGCAATTGTACAAATGGTACCCATTTGCTAATCCTGCTTAAAATGCTTTTTTTTAAAAAAAAACAAAACCTGAAAATCCTTTTAAGAATCAACATTTTCTTAAAACTACGTCTTAATGACACTGGTTTTTGAGTTTGGTTTTGTTTTTTTTCTCCTCAGAGCTAGATTTCAAAATATCCAGTGATCCATAACAAAATGTTGCTACCTTTTAAATTATTTTGATTTTCTGTGTCCTCTCTAAGTATATACTGACTGTATGGTATTTATCTTTATACTTATATCTAATTTTGTAGGAACTGGAAGAATAATCAGAAAAGATATCCATTGTGAAATTATGTGAACAAAAGTTACATAGAAATAATAATTTAGTAAAGTTTGATAGCTTTTATATTTTTTATGGAATAAATTGTTTTGTTTTTTTTTTTTTAAAGCCAACAACAAAGAAAGAGTTATATATATCTAAATGGATGCAAACAGTACTGGGCTGAAACAGTAATGAAAAAAAAAAAAAGATTATTCTGAAGGGGAAATCAGTGAATCCAAGAGAATTTGCAATAAAGTTAGAGTTTTCTGCTACCAATTTCCTTCAAGTTTTTCTGAAATATGCGTACATAAAAATGACCTCCTTTCCATCTCTTTTTTTGGAGGTGGAGAGCTGTATTTCATTGTCAAAAATATTGTCAATAACATTTCATTTGTACAACAAAGGTATTTAAAGTCCCAGTGCACTAGCAAAACAATATATCTGTAAAATCCCCAGAAATATTCCCAGTAGCTTCTCTGGTTTTACTAATTCCCTATGAACCATTCATTTATGTTGATGAATCCTAATCAGGTGACCAGACAATGGATACAATGATGCCAGCAGGTACTACCTGTGTATAGTTTTTTTGTGGGTCAATCAAGAATGAACATCTGGTAGGCCAAATGTGCAAGTCTGCTGTAAATATTATCAAACTCAGAGGCAATCCCAAGAGAAGCAGAAAAGACACTCACTAGGCTTTTCTAACTTAGCCCTTGGAAATACTCATTAATTAGTGAAAATCTAATATCTTGAGTTGTTTCATTCCAAAATCAACAGCAACACTGTAGATTTCCTTTAATTGTAGAGCTTTGTGCCTATTTTAAATTAGTTTGTTGCTATTACATATTCTAAAGAACTAAAGTTTGTCTTTTATTCCCATAATTATCTCCAATTTCTTTAAAGCTAGAAAATAAGAGTAGAGCTTTAAAAGTGACAACTCAGAGAAAACAGAACAAAATTATTGATGCATATACTGGGCCAAAATATATCTTAAATATGCAATGAAAACTCCAATATACTCAGTGGGACATAAACATTGTTATGAAATTTGTGGAGGAAAAATAAAATAAAATCATCCCTCCACTACTGGATCAAACATCCATAGATATCTAAGTGGTAAAACTTTAGTCCTGGAAGCAGGACCTGAACAGGATACCCTCCCTCATTTAGGGCTAAGGAATTGCAATAACCGTAGAGTTGGCCACTGACTTTTGTTATCTTGTGTAAGGTGGGACATCTGCAACTGAGATCACAATGTTACCTGTCCGAAAAATATGGCTCAGAGTTCACAGTACAAGATAAGGACTCTTATGGTTACCTGCCAATCACAGAGATTGTACTGGTCTCCTGTGCTGGCTTTGGCTGTGGCAGAGTTAATTTTCTCATGAAATTCAACAAAAGCATGCAAAGGTCCTGCACCTGGGGAGGAACAACCCCATGCACCAGTACAGGTTGGGGCTGACCTGCTGGAAAGCAGCTCTGCTGAGAAGGACCTGGGAGTGCTGGTGGACAGCAAGTTGGCCATGAGCCAGTACTGTGCCCTTGTGGCCAAGAAGGCCAACAGTACTCGGGGATGCATTAAAAGGAGTGTAGCCAGCAGGTCGAGGGAGGTTATCCTCTCCCTCTGCTCTGCCCTAGTGAGGCCACATCTGGAGTACTGTGTCCAGTTGTGGGCTCCCCAGGTCAAGAAAGACAGGGAACTACTGAAGAGAGTCCAGCAGAGAGCTACTAAGATGATCAGGGGACAGGATCATCTCTTTTATGAGGAAAGGCTGAGAGACCTGGCTTTGTTTAGCCTGGAGAAGAGAAGACTGGGGGAGCATCTTCTCAATGCTTATAAATATCTGAAGGGTGGGTGTCAAGAGGATGGGGCCAGACTCTTTTCAGTGGTGCCCAACAATAGGACAAGGGGCAATGGGCACAAATTGGAACACAGGAAGTTCCACCTGAATATGAGGAAAAACTACTGTGAGGATGACAGAGCAGTGGAACAGGCTGCCCAGAGAGGCTGTGGAGTCTCCTTCCCTGGAAACATTCAAAACCCACCTGGATGTGGTCCTGTGCACCCTGCTCTAGGTGTACCTGCTCAAGCAGGGGGTTTGGACGAGATGATCTCCAGAGATCCCTTCCAACCCCTACCATTCTTTGATTCTGTGATTCTGTGAACACCTGCCTGCTGATGGGAAATAGTGAATGGATTCCTTGTTTTGTTTTGTTTTGATTGCATATGAGTCTTTTGCTTTACTTATTAAACTGTCTGTATCTCAACTCATGAGATTTCTCCCTTTTACTCTTCCATTTCTCTCCCCCTTCCCACTGTGGGGGAGTGAAAGAGTGGCTGTGTGGTGCTTAGTTGCCAGCTGGGGTGAAACCATGACATCTGCATTTCGCAAAATTTAGCCACTGTGCTCCCCTGGCGCTTTCTGCCAGAGGCTCCAGGTAGGGCCATTCTCCCCGGCTGCAGTGTAGAGCACGTTTTTTACGTCTTGTCCTGCCCGGACTGGCCCAAGGGCTACTGCATGAACTATCTCCTGCTTTATCTGTTCAAAGGCCTGTCGTTGCTCAGGGCCCCATTTGAAATCATTCTTCTTCCAGGTCACTTGATAGAGAGGGCTTACAGTCAGACTGTAATTTGGAATATGCATTCTCCAAAAACCCACAACGCCTAAAAAAGCTTGTGTTTCCTTTTTGCTAGTTGGTGGAGACATGGCTGTTATTTTGTTGATCACATCCATTGGGATCTGCTGACATCCATCTTGCCATTTTATTCCCAAAAACTGAATCTCCTGTGCAGGTCCCTTCACTTTACTTTGTTTTATGGCAAAACCAGCCTTCAGAAGGATTTGGACTATTTTCTTCCCTTTCTCAAAAACATCTTCTGCTGTGTTGCCCCACACGATGATGTCATCAATGTACTGAAGGTGTTCCGGAGCTCCACCCTGTTCCAGTGCAGTATGGGTCAGTCCATGGCAAATGGTAGGGCTGTGTTTCCACCCCTGGGGCAGTTGATTCCAGGTGTACTGGACACCCCTCCAAATGAAAGCAAACTGTGGCCTGCACTCTGCTGCCAAAGGGATTGAGAAGAATGCATTAGCGATATCAATTGTGGCATACCACTTGGCTGCCTTTGACTCCAGTTCCCATTGAAGTTCTAGCATGTCCGGCACGGCAGCACTCAGTGGCAGAGTGACTTCGTTCAGGCCATGATAGTCTACTGTTAGTCTCCACTCTCCATTAGACTTCCGCACTGGCCATATGGGACTGTTAAAGGGTGAACGGGTCTTACTGATCACTCCTTGGCTCTCCAGTCGCCGAATGAGCTCATGGATGGGAATCAGGGAGTCTTGGTTGGTGTGATACTGCTGCCAGTGCACTGTTGTGGTGGCAATTGGCACCTGTTGTTCTTTGACCTTCAGCAAGCCCACAACAGAAGGGTCCTTCGAGAGACCGGGCAAAGTAGACAGCTGTTTAATTTCCTCCGTCTCCAAGGCAGCTATACCAAAAGCCCACCTGTACCCTTTTGGGTCCTTGAAATACCCTCTCCTGACGTAGTCTATGCCAAGGATGCACGGAGCCTCTGGGCCAGTCACAATGGGGTGCTTTTGCCACTCATTCCCACTTAGGCTGACTTGGGCCTCCAATACAGTTAGCTCTTGGGATCCCCCTGTCACTCCAGCAATACAGATGGGTTCTGCCCCTACACAGTTTGATGGCATCAGGGTGCACTGTGCACCAGTGTCCACTAGAGCCTTATACTCCTGCGGGTCAGATGTGTCAGGCCATCGAATCCACACAGTCCAGTAAACCCGGTTGTCCCTTTCCTCCACCTGGCTGGAGGCAGGGCCCCTCTAATTCCAATTGTGGATTTCCCACTCCAGATCTTGTGAATGGGAATCAGAAGTCTCTCTATTAAGATCACGGATAGAATCAGCGCTTCTACTCCTCTGTCTGGGGAACTGCCTACTGGAAACCGGAGCAGCACCTTTCCTGGAAGAACCCCCCTGAGTGATTGTTTTTCCTTGCAACTCACGTACCCGTGCCTCTAGGGTCGAGGTAGGTTTTCCATCCCACTTCTTCATGTCCTCTCCATGGTCACGCAGGTAAAACCATAGGGTGCCCCGTGGTGTGTATCCTCTCTCTTGAGCAGAGGGACGCTTACTCCTAATGGCCGAGATACTGGTCCGTACAGGTAGGGAGTAGGACATATCTTCTTTGAATTGCTGGAACTCCCGGGACAACAATTTCTCCACAGCTGAGATGAGGGAGGAAGAGATATGTGCTTCATAATCCCGGAGTTTATCAATCACATCCCCTACCGTTGGTGCCTCTTCATCTTTCCAGGACATTACTGCCAGGGAGTTTACATGGGATGATGGTGCGCTCCGTACAAACTTCCGCCACATGGGTCGTGTGCACTGCGCTTCATCTGGATCTTTGGATGACTGTTTGCTACCCAGGTCACCATAAATCACCTCAAGCACAGCTAATTCTCTCAGGTACTGGATACCTTTCTCCATGGTGGTTCATTTTCCAGGGCGATATAGAACATCTTCCTTGAAGGGATACCTTTCTTTCACAGCAGACAGGAGTCGCCTCCAGAGGCTGAGGCCTTGTGTCCCTTTTCCAATTGCCTTGTCAACGCCCCCGTCCCTAGAAAGGGATCCCAGTTGTTTGGCTTCCTTACCCTCTAATTCCAGGCTACTGGCCCCGTTATCCCAGCATCGGAGCAGCCAGGTGACAACATGCTCACCTACATGACGGCCGAAATCTTTTTGTATATCTCGTAGCTCACTTAAGGATAGGGATCGGGTAGTTTCCGTCTCTTGTACAAGTTCTTCCTCTTCCTTCTCCTCTCTTAGTAACGGCACTGCTTCTCCATCATCCTTTTCTAAACGAGTTGACATTCTCTTCGAAGATTTCTTCTCTTGTATAGGGGCAACTGATACTGGCACAGGTTGATTCTCTGATTCAGCTTCAGTGTCCGTCATGGGTGTTTGAGTGGTCACAGTGCCCGTCGTCGGGCTTGGAGCTGCCGTAGTGCCTGTTGTGGGGGTTTGAGGGGCCACAGTGCTTGTCGCTGGGCTTGGAGCTGCTGCAGCCCCTGTTGTGGGGGTTTGAGGGGCCACAGTGCCTGTCGCTGGGCTTGAAGTAGCTGCAGGGCCTGTCATTTTCCCTTGGTGGTACTGAATACTGTTGAATAGGGCTCGGTAGGCATGGGCCAGGCCCCAACACATTGCAGTGATTTGTATCTCTCTGGAATTACTAGGGTGACAGCATACTTCCTCCAAATATTCTACTAATTTTTCAGGATTCTTCACTTGTTCAGGGGTGAAGTCCCAAAACACTGGAGATGCCCACCGTCTCAGGCATTTGCCCATAATATCCCACACACCCTGCCACCCATAATTATCGAGCCTTGGGGCAGATCTCTGGATGTTATTCTTGAATTGCTTATTAACCTTAGACAAAACCGAAACAATCTGCCATAGGTATATCAACAGATGTATCTTAACTACCCAAGGATGTTCAAGATACTGAAAAGTTGTTGTAATGAAGGAGGAGACATTACAGAAGACGGTAGCTAAGGTGCCATTCTGTATTTCCTCCATAAAGAACCTCTCAGAAGAGGAGGTATAATTGCTAATTGTCTCCATGAGGTGGTACCCAAAGTACAGTAATGGCTTCCATGCAAGACCCAAATAACCGATAAAACTCAAGGCCAGTGTTTTAATAACAAATCTCCTAGGCAAAACATCTCTAACCACTGCAGAGCACAGCAAACTACAAAACCCAATGCCAATCTTTAACATGTACTTCAAAATCAGCATGTTGTTGGTCTGACTACTAATATTGAGAACAGATGAATCAATGCTGTGACCAGCAACTGTTATTATCTCAAACCCTTCGTGCCCCACGTTGGGCGCCAAAAAGGACTGTTGTGGTTTAGCCCCGGTCAGCAACTCAGCACCACACAGCTACTCGCTCACTCCCCCCACCCTTGTGGGATGGGGGAGAGAATCGGAAGGGCCAAAGTAAGAAAACTCGTGGGTTGAGACAAGAACAGTTTAATAATTAGAATAAAACAGCACTAATACTAATATAATGAAAAGGAAAATAATGAGCGGAAAGAGAGTTGAAACACTGGAAGAAGAGCGAAAAAAAAAAAAAACAAAACCAAAACTGAACAACAAGTGCTGCAACCGCTCACCACCCGCCGACCGACGCTGCCGGTCCCTGAGCCGCGATCGCTGCTTCCCCCAGCCAACTCCCCCCAGTTAATATACTGGGCATGACGTCACATGATATGGAATACCCTTTGGCTAATTCGGATCAGCTCTCCTGGTTGTATCCCCTCCTCTCCCGGCTTCTTGTGCACCTGGCAGAACATGGGAAGCTAGAAAGTCCTTGACTAGTGTAAACACTACCCAGCAACAACTAAAACACCAGTGTGTTATCAACATTATTTACATACCAAGTCTAAAACACAGCACTATGCTAGCTACAGTGAAGAAAATCAACTATCCCAGCTAAAACCATGACAGCTCCCCATATATTTCACTGGCACATCTGATCACACAAGGAGCCAGTTTAGGAAGGAAAATCACCAGGGGAACAGGAATGCATGGCTGGTTGTGGGGGGAAGAGGAACAGGGACACAGCTTTAACATCTGATCCACAGATTATCTAATCACACTCTCAGGCTTTTGCACAGACCTGAGGAGGGGGATGAGATTTACACCTTATCTTGGTAAAAAATTGAAAGATTAGATGTGATTTTGGGTTTTTTTTTATTATTTTTTATTATTTTCTATGGGAACACCTAATATACAGTAAAGGCAATGAATCAAAAAATACAGACAAGAAGGAAGAAGATCCTTCTTTCTGCACAAAAGTCAGTCATTTCATTATTCACCTGCAAATACTTGACTTCAGTTCAGGTTTCCTTCTTTCTTTGACCCCCAGATCTGCGCAGAGAGGAAGGGTGGATTAAACTAGGGGAGAATGAAAGAGAAAGGAGAACAGCCAAGCCTAAAAATAGAAAGTGGGACACTGAGCAGGAATACAACAGCCAGCAGCCTATAAGGAAAGCAGGTAGATAAGATGATTTTTCCTTAAGCTAATAATTAAGAGTGGAAGGGGCAGCTGTGAGAGAGAGTGACTCATGGTAATAAGACTTTCTTAGAGCATTGTCCATCAAGTATTTCACTATCTTCATCCCTGCTCTTAATCCAATTATTTGCAAGTCATTTCACACACACACACACACAAGCTGGTAGATTTTCTTAACAAAGGATTTAATCCTAAAATTAATTTGTGCATAAATAACATCATATGATGTTGTTAACCCATATTTTCCCACCAGTTTGGGCCCTCAGATAAGATGGTAGGCTAAACCCCACTTTTTCAGGATGTTGTTGTGAAATCTTTCCATCATCTTCTGTCAAATTGCCTTGTTCTTGCACTGCAAAACTCTTCTTTCAGTATTCCAGGTCTTACTCAAATAAAACACCCCAGTTATGCTAAATTGTACAGTGGCTTTTAGTGGAAGACTAGTATTTGGAAGAAATTAGAGTCAGTCCAAAAATCTCAGTTCATTTGAATGTTCTCAAACTGACTTAGTCCCAAAACTCCAAAAGTGAAAGATGAATTTTTTACATTCCCTCATTAAATTATTTTTTTCATAAGTAACTGCACCTTCTTAATAAAACAGAGGTTAAAACAACACAAAACAATGTATCTAAAATAATATTTGTTATAATATTAGAATGAGTCAGTTACTGACATGAAGTTTGTATGAAAAGATTAAGAAACCATAACACATAAGAAGGATGATGTTGAATACCACTGCCCAGTAAAATGCATTAATGTTTGATCAACAGATCTACTAGTGAAGTTAGTTTACCACTGAATAATATTTTAGGTAGAGAATATTTTATATCCATTGTTTCAAAGATTGTATCTCTGTCTATTTGCCAAAGTATTAATCTAGCTTTGAAATCTCTCCAAAGCAGAAGTTTCTAAATAAAAATCACAATAGTCTATCTTCCTGAAGCAGAATCCTTATTTTTCTGCAACCCAAAGGCCCATTCTTGTTTCTGTTGTGATTAGTTTTCATACAAGACTTTTACCAGGATTTGCTGACTGAACCAAGAAATTACAGCCATATCAATACTGAATTAAATATATTCACTATTGGGATGCCTAAATAGTACAGATAAAAGGTATTTGCTCCTCTTTCCATTGGCTTCTTGTTCAGGTATTTTTAAAAATGCATGTTCAAAATAAAATTGACATTTAACAAATACACACTTTATCGAACTTATTCATTCATTTTTAGAATAATCCACCAATGAATCTCTGTAAGGGTTGCATATCTATCAGTGGGAGTTCATAGACTTGAAATAGATCACAGAGAATTTTATAATAAGATGACCAATTAAAACAGGAAGCTTTTCTTGGGGATTTATTTCACTATGCTTTTTTATTTTTTGGTGCTTATTTGTTCATAGCTGATTGATGCTTCGGTGAAAAAAAGTATAATGGGACACATCTTTTGAAGACTCTTTTATTGTACAGACAGCACAGTGGGAATGATTATACAGTCACAAAAAATACGAAAATATCTTCCCATGTCAAAGGACGCTTTCTGTGAGTGTCATTTGGAAGAACCTGTCATGACTTCAAGATCTGGTTCTTCAGTTGGCAGGGAGACAGCACAACAGATCATAATGTGACAGTTCCCTGGAGGGTCCAAAATGTGTTAAGGGCTTTCACGTACCCTGCAGTAGCAAAACAGTCTGTTTTAAATGTTGTTAAGGCCATAACCCTGACACAAAACTTCATTTTCCCTGTCTTGACCAGAATTCTGGAGTAGAGCAACCCAGTCCAATCTGTGGAAAAGATCAGTTCAAGCAAATAAAGGAATTCAAAAGACTCTTTAGGTTGTGACACCCAATCTAGAAGACAGTTTGAGTCAAACTTATTCTTAATTACCAAGTATCACTTGGTGCACTTTAAATTATATAAAGAAATAAAAACGGAATTAAACTTTTAGTAACTAAGCAGGTCATGAGGAAAAATTTGTCTTAAAATGACATCTCAGAATCTCAAATAACATGTCAGTAAAATTCAGATATATATACTGCATCAAGTTTGTAACATTTCCTGCAAACAACATGGGAAACCTCATTATAACTTTAACTTCTTCAGGTGGTAAAAGTCATGTTGTAGGTGGTATTTTCTACAACTTTTCTGAAACCAGCAAAATGTCTTTTGTAGAAAGACTGTATTAAAACTGCTGATCAATCTTTTCTATATGATCTTCAAGAATTTTAACACACAGATACAAAGAGTAACTCGAACATAAGGGAAAAATTAGTCTGAAGAAAACCAATACTGAAGAAATGAAATTAAAATACAATAAAAATAATTAATATTATTAAAAACACTGTGCACTTGGATGAAGCGCCTGACTGAATTAGTGTTTTTAGCTAAAATATATATTCTGTCTGTGGTGCTGCAGGATACTTACCTGAAATTTTTCCTTACATTTAAATAACATGTTTTATTTTTGATGAATTAGGTATGAATTTCTATCACTTTGCATTGCAGATTTTTTACTCTGGAGAGACAATCATCCTGAATCATGATTTCTTTCTGTTACATTGCTTTGTCTCATCTCACAGTGATTATAATGGACTTCCAGTCTAAGAAATATTAGTTTGGAGTGTTACTTAATATTTCGTTTTTGCCATTTCAGTCCCTTTTTCAATGTTACTTTTTGTCAATACAGAATTTTTCTCTTTCTTTGAACCCACACAGGGAGCCCCAAATGATGTCCTGGCCTGAGGGGGCCATGGGCACCACACTTCTCCTGGCAATGACTGTGGGGTACTGGCGTGACTCTACTGTAACACCACACAAGCTTATTTTGCTTGACCTCGGGAGCTGTTGCCTTCTGGACCCAGAGGGACATTGAATGAATGTAACACCAAAGAAATCAGTGAGGAATACAACCAAAAGGTAGCAGTACTGTATCCAGTAAACATGGTTTCAGTATTAGATCATATTATTGTTGGGACTCATATACACATTTATATACTCATTGTGATTTAAATATATTTATGTGTATTTATACTATCTCACTGTTGTTTATGATTATGTATGAAGAACAAGAAGCAGAATTTCCATTTTTTCATGTTACTTAAATGACTTTACACTTGCATTAAATCTTTGAAACTCACGGTCCAAAGGCAGAAAGATGATATATATCATGAGAAAGTAGAATAACTGGTTAAAAATTAAATACAAATTATTGTCAGGAAAATGAAATGAAACTGGATGGCTGAAATTCTCCATCTCTCCAAAGATTTAGCAACTCTGAAGGGAAACATTGTCCTAAGAAATCTATTTAGACTTGAAATACCCACTCCATATTTTTGTTGTAGGTTTTGGGTTTTTTTTAACCTGTCTTCTAATAAATCCAACTGAACTTCAGAATTTACAAAACATACCTTTGTTCTTTTGCAGTAAAAAGGAAATACGAGTTTCTGGCAAGACTGTTGAACTGGAATAAATTAATAAAATTAACTACAGTTACTGCATATAACCCTTCCGGATCAAAAAAAAAAGATTTCTACTACATTGCATTTTTATTATGCAGAAATAAACTATTTATTTACAACTTGAATTTTCAAGAAATAGAAGTATCAACATATATTGTAACATATGAACTTAAAAAATTAAAGGTTAAGAAGAACCAAAAAGAACAGGCAGAACAGCACAGCTTCCTAAAGGCTCAGAATGAAATTCCCATAACATTCCTCTGGAGTTAGAGCTAAACATGTCTCCCTACCTTTCTCTTTCACAAATATTTCTAAAAAAAGTAGATACATAAAGGTTTTCAGTCTAGTGTGAGATAAATTACATGGAATAAAATAAAGCATTTGAAAGGATACTCTCAACTACTTAACATTTTGTTTTGGGCAATTTCTTTAGAATTCTGTATTGTTTTCAAAACTTTTCAGAAGTCAAGATCTCTTACTCTATTTGTACCTTTTATCTTTCTTATTGTATACAAGTGTTTATTTTTCCTCTTTCTCAGTAGGTATTTCACACTGCTTATGAATAGCTCCGTGGTTAGTTTATTCCTGGGTCTTGGTAGCCTCACCATCTACGCTGTGAAATGTGAGTTCACTCTTTTGAAGTCAGTCAGCATTTTCCCTCTGAAATATATACTTGGTTCTGCGAATACTCTACATTGGGGGCAGCTCCCATTATAAAATACAGATGGGCCTTAGCTGGACTTGGCCCCATCCAAACTTCTCAGCTGTCATGCACATTTATAGCAGACTTTGAACACCCAAATGTTCCCATATGTTGTCACACTAATCTTCAAGTTAGAGAAACACCACTCTTATGGTCGCCACTCTGGTGACACAATCCTGTTATTTCAGATACCATGAAATAAAAACCCAAACATACTTCTGGAGCCATGGAGGACTCAAAAAGACTTGGGGCCAAGAGCTGTGGACATGGCCAGGCTGCTCGAGAAGTAGTTAAGTGTGAGCAGACTGATCACAGCCCAGTCAGTCCGCACAGGCTGTCCTCCAGGTCAGTAATCAGCTCCCAGCGGAACATAAATTTGAAGTTAGCAAAATATCCAAAGTATCCCAGAAACACACTTGTGTTTTCAGTTCTATTTTTCACCCCCTACTCAAACATGGATTATTTTTCTATGATATTTTTTGAAATAAGGTAAATGAAAATATATGGGAAACAATGAACAGGGTCAAGGACCCTGTAGAGAATCCCAGAGGACAATTAGCAAAGGTTAATTATTTAGGAGACCCAGAACCAAAGGAAAGAGTTTCAAACCAAGTTACCTGCTAAGAAAATAATTATGTCTAAGTAAGCTAGAAATCCAATATTTCTTACCATGTCAGTAAAAATTGGGCTGACAGACACTGACCTTGTATGTTCTTAAAGAAAGATTTGATTTTTTTTAAAAGAAAAAGAAAGGAAGACATTCACTATGTTCCCTCTTCTGGTCACCAGATATCAGAGGAGTAGGAAGCAACTTCAGTTCTCCCACATCTCTGCAAGTAGAGAAAGAAAGAGGAGGGCTGTTTGAAGTACTTTTTTGGCTTTCCTTGATTTAAAGTTTTATGAGTAGCAGAGGAGGATACTGAAAGTTTCAGATGGCATTTAAAGGACAGGTGGAATTTAACCTGACCTGTCATAGAAGAGAACTCACAGAAAAAAGGAACTGAAAGAAGAAAAAAGCACAGGTGAAGCCAGGGGAGGAGAGATAAAAGATGGATTCACAAAAGCTAATTTTATCCTGTAGAAGCTGATTTCACAGAACTGTCTCCACAGTATTTGGAAAGAGGCTGTTTGAGAGGTAATGTAAAAAAATCTAAAGCTAGGCTCTTGTTCTGAATTATCTTTTGGAGTTGCCTGTCTCTTGCAAATGACTATAAAGTGATATGAGGGAAGTTAGTGCTTTTGGGATAAAATTCACAATTTGAGTGAAATGACGTTTCCTGAGTAGAAGAGGAAGAAAAAAATTAAAATTTTAGACCGCATTTAAAAGGCAGGTGGAATTAAACCTGATCTAAAAAGGTTTTCTTGTTCTTTAATCAAAGACATACAGAACAAAATAACTTTACCAGAATTTTAGACACTGACAGCACTGAGAAATCCTGAGCATATTATTTGTTCAGAATACATTATTTTTCTCTCATATAAAATAAAATTAAAAAATGAAATAATAAATAGTAATAAATGGAAAAAAAGAAAAAATTATGGAAATATTTATCCTATATTGCATGTGACAGTTATGCCTTCTATCACTGTAAGACTGATATCAGTGTTTCTCTGAAGCTTCACAGTTCTTTTGCTAACACTATAAATTTTGTTTGAAAAGGAACACACTATTCCAAAAACAGGTGCATAATACATACAGAAATGAAGTGTAAGGTATATATTTACCTATCTTGATATAGACTTCATTAAAGGTCACTTAAAGCCCTCAGTGCTTCCTTATGTGTACAGTTATGAGACTATCTGCCAGATTAGTGACATTTTTACTTTTAACTATCATTAAACTCAATTCTTTTAAATTGATTAATGACTGTCAAGCAAGCTCAGGCAACAAAGGAGCAAGTTTAATTAATCTAGGAATCTGTGTGTGTGACTGCAAGTGTGTTTTTATATATGCATTTTTAAATATGCGTGTGTTTATATACATATTCATACATACACTCACACACAACTATTGTTCTGCTTTGATGAATTTCATTAAGCCTCCTCCTTAATATCTGTAGGTGCTATTAATTTTAAAATGCAATATAAAAGGAACACACAGAGCCTCCCCATTTTTCATTCTCCCTTGAGCCACTAAATCACCTATACAAGTAAACAAACAACTCTTCACACTGAACCATCCCTACCAGCACATGCAGATGCTATGAAATGGTCACCTTCCATCTGCTATTGTTTGTGGAGGACTTAAAAGAGATCTTAAAATTTAGTGTTGACGTATTTAACAGAGGAGGTAATTGTTACAACACTGCAAAGTAAGCAAAAATCAAGCAAATCATAGATACATATTTACATAATATGTTTGACTGAAAATTACCTACAAGCCCTACTTAATTTTTAAATGGACTAATTCACTGGTCTTTTTAGCCCACTTATAAACATTTGGTCTATTAAATTAAATATCTGTTTTTTGAGGATCTTAGTAACTGTTTATTATTATGGGGATTTACTTGGTGCTTCTAAATGAGATATGTGACTTGCAAAAATTAAGTTGTGGCATTCATTAGTTGGACATATTTAAACAAAAAAGGGAATAAGGTATTCTTATACAAATAAGCAAGATTTTTTTTTTTTTTTTTTTTTTAATTTTATTTTGGAGAGATATTCAAAGATCAGTTAACTCCAGGAAAAAGATTCCTTTCCAGTCTTGGACCATATTTTTTAATTTGCAAATACAGCAATAATTTTTAAATATGGTAAAAATAAGATGCTGTATCTTAACTGCATAACATAGCAATTTATACACAACTGAATACATTTTAAAGGGTTGTTTTTCTTCACCTATGTCCACAAACTTTCCAGAAATTAAAATTTAAATATGCACTTTTAGTTTATATGCAATTTCCTTTGCATACTGTTGTGTTCTCAGCTGCAACAGTGTGGTTTATCTTGAAAAATAAATGTAATACAAGCTTGTAAGAGGAAAAGGAGAATGATCATCTTTATTATTCCAAAGATGATCAGTTTATGGGAATATATCCATTTCCACCTGGCTTGATTCCAGATGGAAAGCAGTTTGGCTTTCTCGAAGACAGCTCACGTTTTTGATTTTTCATGTCCATGATCTTAAAACTGGAGAAAATGGTGTGGTTATCTGTTGAGGAAAAATAAATAACAGACCTTATATTTCTTTAAATATGTTTACAGGTGTTTTAAGGAATTAGGACTGAGGTTTTCAAAGTAATTTTTTTTTCAATATTCACTGCTGAAGAAAGCCTTAATGATAGGGAGCATACTGTAAAAACCAACAAAACAAAACAAGAAATAAACATAAACTCTCTTTTCTTATGCAATCTCCCCCCAAATAGTAAACCTGGAAAATTTTAAGTCTGGAAAATTATTTTCATCCCAGATTTTTTATTAAGGTTTTTATTTTTGATACTAAAATTGAGTCTTACAACAGTTCTCTACAGACAAATTTATCCTTTGAAATGTTATATACAGATTTGAATGTGAAAATCTGTAGTCCATAAACTTACAGAAATAATACTCTAAAAATTTCATCTAAACTATAATCTATTAAAAATCTAGGTGAAACTACACAAGAGAAATTATGATCCTGCTACTAGATACTGTTAATTTTGATACGTTCCTGTTTGTGTAGTGCAATTCAAAGTCTATTCTCATTGCACTGTCTGTTTATAACTTTGACTTAGATATCTTAGTTAATTTCAGGAATAGATTCTCTGACGTAAACCTCTCTTTGGTATTTTGCTTTTTCCTGGTTTAGGTGTCCCAGTGGTTGTCATTCTAGCTATGATAGATCCTCACTTAGGATTCTAATTCCCTTTTATTTTATTCACACGCACCTGCTTCAAGAGGATGCACACTCCCAGAGTGCAGACACTTCACTTTTGGTTTTGCAGTAGTGCACCCCAGCCTTCCCTTCGTAGTCCTAGCCATAATGATCTAACATGGAAAAACTTCTGCCAAGAGGAGAAAACTCCATTTTAACAAGTGAGAGCCAGCAGCTGATGATGATATCAAGTCCATTGAAGTTCATTGAAAACTGAGAGTCTACAGAGAGTAGACATAAACTCCAGAGCAAGAAATATTTACCAGAAGGTGAAGAATAGAATCACTGATCGAGGTGGCAAGCAGAAAGAATGAATCAGCGTATTCATAAAATTTTTTTAAAAAATTGTTTTATTTATGGAAGGATACATATTTTTGTCTTCATGCTACATCAGCTCAAATCAGCTGACCTGTAACTCAGGCGAAAGATGGATTGCAGTCTATGGGTGACAAGCCGATATGCCAGATATTCAAGTCAGTGTTTTTATGAGATCATAATTACCATTCCAAGCAGTGGTAAAATGTGCGGTTGGACCATATGTATTTCTCTAATGTCCTGTAGGATTAGTGACATAAAAACAAATGGATAACCTGGTTTTATCACATTTCAGAAGAAAGACTGAAAAATCTTTGTCCAGCGAGATATCACAAGATTATTCCAGCATAAAACTGTCATCAGGCTCAGCTCTGGGAACAAAGGGAAGAGAAAACTCAATGCATACTAAGCCCTTACTCTTGCAGTCTGTTTTGAAGGCTCTTTGACAGCTGTTGCCATGCAGCTATGGAGCCATTCAATAATATTACCTCTAGCCACACACGCCATCTAAGACTTTGCCAACATCATTCCTTTTAAAGATACTTTTCAAAATTGACAACTTTTCTCATTAATGATTTGGGGAGGTTTAGATAAAAGGGTATTTCCTGTTCCCAATAACCCTAATTTTAACCACTTGGAAGTGGAATCTTCTGAAGTAAATCATCACATACTAAATAGCAGTCTACTGATGTCAAGGACTTTGCTGACATCTGTTTTCTACAGTATCAGATACAAAAAATGGCACTTTTTTTGACAGAAATGAATAGTTACTTCTCTGTGTGTCCTCTTACACTGTGGAATAATACACAAGATCAGAGTCTCAGGGGTATTATGGAATATCAAAGGGATATGTTAACTGTTAAGGATTATCAATATACAGTATATCACAGGGTGGAAGATATGTCTCCGGTGGCAACGGGAGACAGATTGAAGAGAATCAGCCAAAAATCAAGCCTACTCATTCAGAATGTTCTGCTGTGAAAATAATGAAAGAGAATGAGCTTCATCCAAACCCACTGAAAATTACAAGCCATAAAACAGATAAAAAGCTAATATTTATTAAGGAGAAGTCATTTCAGTTTTATTATTTTTAACATTTTTTATTCAAAACTTATAGATGCTGTAGCAGAAGTTAGTGAGATGAGGAAGTAGGGATTTAAATGAAGAAACAATAATATCTTTATAAATCATGGCTGGAAAAGAATGAAAAAGGGACAGGAATACAAATGGAAGAAGTAAGATATTTGTGATGTCAGGATCTGTGGACTGAACTGCACCTATAAAAGATCTGCTGTGTTCTTCATAAATTCATACTGAGATTTTTTAAGATGTTGACATGAATGCAAATATATTTGGGACAGGGGAAAGAATTCCATCCACAGAACCCAGAAAAATTCTCAGCAGGAATACTAAAGCTGCCTGAAGTATTTACATTTTCTGACACAAAGGGAAAATACATGCTTTAAGAACTTGAGAACCATGCTTTTTTTCCTTCCCCCCACCCCTTACAATTCATAGCTGTCTCTTCTTCTTGCTTCTGATAAGATTGCCATGAAGCTGGCTAAGCATGGTCTTCAGTTTCAATTATGCGTACAACCTTGGAGAAGTAAGAAGATATTTTATCACTTGCAAAGATGGGCATCAATGATGTATGTGTGAGACAGATTTTTCAAGGAAGTTAGAATGACAGAATGTGATGGAAAAGACTGTGTTCAAACCTTTTCCTCATCCTCTTTCCCCTGAGAATTTTCTAGCAGGTAAAAATTGATCATTGATTTTGATCACCAATTTAGTTGTAAAACTGGTACAAAAAAGTAGTTTGCATATTTTTTGCAAAAAAAACCCACCTCAATTATTTTATTATTTTAAACTTCTAAGCAGATTGCTTGAATTCTAAGCAGAACGAATAAGGGCTATTATTTTACTTAAGTTTCACTATAGTGTAAGTCTTGAAGTTAATGAAATTGCTTGTGTATAACTGGAGAAAAATGCAAAGAAAAGCAGGCCTCTTTTTGAAGCCTTTTCCCTTTCAGATAGTTGCTATTTATTAAAGGGAAAATCAGTTCACTCTATTACTGCGATAACAATAAAGTCACAAAATTAATTATGGCAATGTGAGTGAAAACAAGTTTGCTGACAGTATCTAAATACACAGCGGTCTGAACTAGATTTTTCAAAAGAAAAATGAATTAATGTTTTAATCAACAGATTTAGGGTACTTTGTTTCTATGTTAGGCCTCATTGTTTTGAAGAGAAATTTCTTCATCCCTAGAATACAGGACTTCTTTTAGAATTATGCTAGCATTACTTATTTAAGACCAGTGAAATTTTGGTGGGTGAACTATTCACTGAAATATGCAGTGTTGGTCAGCCAGAAGTGTTCCTGAATTTGGATTGTACTCAAGTGAAAGGGTAGAAAGCAGCTGCTGACAGAAATGAAAGATTAAAACAAAAAAAAGTAACCTTTTGATTTTCATATAAAACAAATTTCATTAAAGAATTAGCTAAATTAATAATATATTTTATTTCAAGAAGAGAAAAATACTTTGATTAACCTCCAAAAACCACTTTCTTTTAGCTAGATGACCAAGCTCTGATTGTTATAATTGTTCTAATTCTGGATATTTTTGTCATTGCTTTAAATGTTCTAGTTTCAGTAGTAGCCTAAGGTAGGAAGTTCCATCATCTAAAACTGTTCATTTCCTGAATCTTTTTTTTCCTTTAGAATTTTAATTTTACTGAATGACCCTTTTTGCTTTTATATGTTAAAGAAAGCTGCCCCATCACTATATAATATCATAGTAAAATCAAACTGAGATATATAATTAATATAATATCTTACATAATATTATTTGTTTTGGGAGAAAATATTATGAAAAGAGGCAGAGAGGGACATCTGAAAATGGTTTAATTTATTCTTGAATTCAACAGCTAAAAAATAGCATTATTAAACCCAGAAAACAGACAAACAAATAAAACCCCCAGATTTTATAAGACAAGCCTATTCTTTCTTCTATAGAAATGATTTAAAATAGCAATTGTAATTTCATGGTCTATGTTTAAACTCATAAGTTACTAAGCAATAAAATAAATGGATGTTTCATACAGTGTCAGATTTTAGTTTTTTCAAGGATATCTCTAGAGTTCTTATTTGTAAAACAAGAAATATTCCTACATATTAAACTTTCTGATCTGTGGACTTTGTATACAATATTGAATATACAGTAGCAGCATACATACTTGTCTGTAAAATTTTGAGGACATGCTTATGTTTACACAGTGAAGGTATCCACTGAAAAGGAAGTTATAAATTTGCATAAGATTTTCAAAATGAGAGATTACATCTTCAGGAAACGGAATCTGAGATCAGAATTTATTGTTTGTGGTGAGAAACAAAATTATCTCCCTAAACATATATATTTTTACACAGTTCTGATTTGCTTGAATAAAGATGGTATTGCATAGGGCTATACAACAACTATTTTGCAAAGAGACTATGAGTTGGGATTCCTTCTGCATTATTTCACATGAATGCTAGAACTTCTGGTGTAATGGTCAGTCTTTAAATACATAATGTGAGCATTATTTTCAAAGACATTTCTATGCTTTTAATATGTTTTCAGTAGTACTTGGAGCATAATATGTCCCAAACATTATAGTAGAGACAAACATGGGTGGAATGTACAACAACACTAGCTAAACTATTAGTCACATCAGACTTCCATGTTGGCAAGTAATTAAGTCTTTAGGAGCATGAATTACTTACATTATTTTTTCTTTTTAATCCCTCTTGATTTCACAGAAAGAAACATGTTCTCTTTCTATCTACATGTATATAGAAGACATAGTGCTGATGTCTCCTCTGAAATCAGTCAAGGAGATACAACAATCTTAATAAGTACCTTTTCTTCAAACATCTGACTTGAAAACCTTACACAGACATAGGCATTTGCATATACCTTCTCTCTCTTTTTCTTCCTCTCTCTCTCACTATGTATATTGGATTGCAAACCTTATATATGTTTATAAAATATTAGGCATTTGATTAATAAAAACAAGAATACAGAAGTATACAGAAATGAGGTTGCAACTCTGTGGATTAGTTATACTTGCTTTATTTAAGCCTTTTGCAAGTCTTAGTATGAAATAATAAACATTTATTTTAAAGTGAGTCTTAATTTGTGTTTTCAGTGCTGTCTAATGTTATTTATACATTAGGTATCTTATGTCTTTGTTCTCCTCCTTTAAATAAAATTTATTTTTTATGATTTGAAAATTTCACAAACCACTAGAGAATTTTTGTGGAAAACTATTAAGGAGCCATGCCAAGATTAAGGTTTATTCAGATTATCAGACAGTTACAATAGTAATGAAATAATGGCAGTAAGAAATTCATAAAGAAAATTTTATTTCCTTGCCTGGTGTCTCCAAAGCTAGTTCTGGCCTTATCTCAAAACTTGACAGTGATCTGTCCTAGATCTATTGCATGGTAGGACATGAAGATAGGATGCAGCTGAACAGAATGTGTGCCAAACTACGTCCATCCTTCACATGTCGCTATGACTCAGTGCATGGAATTTAAGTCATCTGCATAAATTGGCTTGATCTATTTGGTTTGTATAGGCACCTAATGCCATTTAAGGTACCCTAGGATAACCAATATGGGTTGGAAGATATGATTTAGAAACTGTGGGAAACCTGCATCCTCCATGTCAGCATCTTGGAGATATGCGAGGTACCACTCAACTAGTATTTGATATCTGCAAGTGGACAACTGAATGATGCCTCAAAAATAAAAAAGAGATGAACAGTCCCACTTGATAAATCTGTATGTTTTGGTTCATTTTCATCATCTTCTGTTTCATCAAATAAATGTATATTTCAGATTTTCATTCTTGATCAGGATGAAACACAACTTTGAAATATTGGACCTTATAATGAACAACTGTGGAAGAAAAGAAGTTTGGATTTGGAACCAGTTATTTATGACATAAATATAAAGGTAAACACCACAGTAATTCTCAGGGAACTTGGAAGGTGGAGCACTGGTTTCAGAAGGGAAGAGTTAAGAGACAAAAGCAAAAAGCTATTCCTTGGACTTCATCTGAACACCAGTTGTAGTGGCAACACCTCTAAAAATACTTCTGTATTAATGACTTAATTTAACATGACAAGAATGAAACCTTTCACCTTATTAGTCGATATGTGGCCCATGAAAAAAAGTAAAGAAATTTTCAGGTAGTTGGAGCTGGTAAAGGAAATTATTCAGCAGGGCAGATCTCATCTTGTGTTAGACAGCTTAGCAAAACACAGCTGAAGTTTGTAACAGTTCACTCCCTTTCTTCTCTTTCTGATCATTGCTTTGACAACATCTATTGTATTATAGAAGAGCCCATTTTCATTAAATGGCTATGTTGATTTGGCATGACAGTGCTTTTCAGTCACATTAGTAAATGCGCAGTTCTCCTCAGCAGTTTTCTGAGAAGTGTCAAGAAAAGACAGTATCTTCAAAAAATTCTGGAATGACATTGTTGGAGTTGTGGGATAGCTGTATTGTTACCACTACTATAATTTCTTCATGAGTCAGAATAAATCCTTAATAATAATAATAACAGCAATCTGTTTTAAATCTAGGAAATATTTCGGGGGAAAAAAATGATATTTTGTGTAATTTTAAAGACCATCACAATCAAGATGAGGAGATTAATATTGCTCCTACCATGTGATTCTGTCAGATGAACAATGAAGTTCTGTGTTTGGTATGCGTATTACTTGTTTTCTCAGCTGAACATTTGACTATCTGATTGTGAGACAGTCATCAACAACAACAAAGACATAATAAAAAGAAATTCCCTAGAGACTTTATCCTCAGATTATGTTTCATGAATTTTCCTATGAAGAAGTGTTGATGGATGAGGGGGAAAGATCCTGATAGTATTTCTTTCTACTCCATTGCTACAATTCAGGTGATAGCTGCTCTTTAGTCAAGTAATTTTCCTGAATCATCAACTTTGTTGAAAGGAACAAAAATAATTTCTAGTCTTTCAATGGCAAGCAGCAAGTCAGACATGAGACTTTTCAATTGTCTGGGAAAAGTCAGGGTAGGCTGGCCAATTTTAAGATTACCTGTGCATTGAGTCCATGTGAGCTACGGTCATGCCAGTTGTGGTATCCTGGGGAACGGATGGAAAGGGGTAATTTGAAGTCAGGAGTGAAGACCTGTTCGTGTTCAGTAATTTCACAAAAATCTTCTTAAGTAACAATGAGAAGTGAATCCTTTCTCAGCTGCTTGGTGTGGAGTGGGACAGAGAGAGCACAAATATCTCCTACCAACCCCTCCCAAAAACATCTGTTGCCAGTCTGGTTTGAATAGGATAGACAAAATTCTTCTAAAGCATTCAGAGAAAGCCTTAGTTATCAAGATTGTAGATACACTAACACAGGTCTTACACCTTTCCAGTTTAATATTTGTATACTTGTATATATATATACATATAAAAATATTCATGAGAACAGAGAAAACATAAAACAACAAGATTATCATTTGGAGACTAATATGGGTGTCAGAAGGGATGGGATGAGTTCCTGAGCTAACAAATCTTTATTCAGTCAAGCAAATGTATTATAGAAAATAAACCAACCAGACTGGAGCTTTTACCTGGTTGATTATCTCACTTCTTTCCCTGCAGCGTTAAGTTCATAGAATCATTTAGGTTGGAAAAGACCTTAAAGGTCATCAAGTAGTTCACTAGATGTTGACTTCCCTTCCCTGCAGGGACATCATTGCTGTTCTGGGAATGTCAGGCAGAAAGTTGTGTTGCTTCCTGCTATGCAGCTGCTAGCAGTTACCAGTCTTGGGTGTCACCAGCCAAGGTCAGGCATTTGTCTCCATGCTTCTCTCCCATCTCCAGGATCTTTTGCCACTTCTGAGAGCTTTCCTCCAACTAGGATCTTCCTCTTCTTCTTTCTGGACCCCTTTCTTCTTTCCATGGCCATCTCTTCATTTCAGAAGCCCTTATTTTTTGCAACATTTTTTTCTTTCTGGAACATCAAGTCACTGGTTTTCCCAATCAAAATAGACTGTGTGCAGAAACAAATGTGTGATCATCTTTGTAATTTCTGTTTTTGTCTCCTGTTTCTTTATTAAATGGAAGATTCAGGGTATGGCACTTTTTGTTTAAACCAGTTGTTTTCAAAATTCACAGCCAGCCCATACCAGGAGCAGCTAGCAAGTATCAGGCTTCCACTTGAGAGTTCAAAAATTCAGTTTTGCATATTTACTCACAAACACACAAACATCCAGTTAGATGCTACATGTTAGCATTCACAATTAAAGGTTTTTTATTCTTTTTTTTTTTTTTCTTTTTTTCACCTGTGACACATGGGAAAGGGTCTTTACCCAATAAACATCTTACCTCTCAATAAATAGACTTCTGGGAGGAAGGGAAAAATCCTTTCCCTTTACATCTTAGATGTGAAGTGTTGATCCACAAAATGTCAAGCTGACCTCAGGGACAGAGAGTGGTCCCTTGATCATTCTGTTTTCTGGCTTTGCAAAGCCCACCACCCCTAGATACAAGTTTCTGCTAAACTGTATGGAGTTGGGAATTTGATCAGAATTTTATCATCACCTGTAGCACGTATTAAGCTACTGATTAATTCTTTACATGAGGACACATGCATTTTTCATCTGGCTGTTTCCTGAAGTCCTGAAGAAGCAACCTGAGGGTTGTTTCTTGACCAGACTCTGAAAATGCCTATCATTTCCAATCATGTCCATGAGATAGGTTATCTGTAGAAAGCACAATCAGCTTGGGTTCAGCTTGGGTCACAAGTAGTTTTGAACTTCTGGAACACTTATAGAAGCATATTTCTACATAGGAGTCTTTCAGGCTTAGAAAGAGCTGAGCAAGTTTTCAAAAAGTTCATCACTACATAAATATTTTATCAAGGTGCCTAAATCCATACACAGGCCCAGGCTTTAACCTAAACAGACAAACAAAAAAGAATTAATAAAATCACCGCTTTTCTTACTTAATTTTTATAAATTTATTCAATACTGAATTGATTTATTAACTGCATCATCCAGGAGATCCAGCCAAAATTCTCATGGAACATCTTTCTTTGCAGCTGCACTAATTGAATGGCATGAAACATTTCAGACAGTTCTGTGGCTGTTAAAAAGAATACAATATTCTAATGCAAAAGAGTACAATACATTGCATGCTATATCTGATTCTGCCATAGAGTAAAAGTGCATCAAACATCTTAAAAATAATAGGAAAAATTGTGATCA
Organism: Morus bassanus; assembly: GCA_031468815.1. Classification (NCBI taxonomy): domain Eukaryota; kingdom Metazoa; phylum Chordata; class Aves; order Suliformes; family Sulidae; genus Morus; species Morus bassanus. Next base: position 50,825,342 of record CM062568.1, on the reverse strand, counting down.
ACACCAAGCTGTCATCTTGCTGTCAATATGGCATTAAAGTGCTTAATAGCGTGTCTACAGAAAGAGGGAATTCACCTTACCATCTGCAAATTTGTTAGACCTAAAGCATTTTTTTATTGGAATGATGGAGTGATTTACACCATGGTGAACTAATTAATAGCATAATCAGGTTTCAAATAAGTCAAAATCTTTGAAAGTATAAGTATTTAAGTGGATTAAAACTTCATCTGTCACATTTAACTTATTTCTTTTACCTTTGGGGGTTTGTTTTTTGTTTGGTTTTTTTGTTTGTTCGTTAGGGTTTTTTTAATACTTTTGGTTTTACCAGAGGTTTTAGTGGAGGGTTTCAGAAAGGCTTTAGGAAGTGAAATGCTGAGACCAAGTGACTATTCTTCTGTTCTGGGAAGTTGGTTTTGGGTTTTTTTGTGGGGCGGGGGAAGATGTTACTGCATCTATTTTAATGAAAAATTTAATTCATATTCCCCCTACATGGTCTGATAAAAATTTCCCAAATGAGGTGGGTGATGTAACTGTTTAATTTCTTCACTGTTTACTCTGTGTGCTTTTTATGTTGTGTTCTGTTCAAAGCATATGGCTGAGCAGCAAAAAAAGGCAACCACCTGTTTACCTTCCTTTTGGATAGTACTTTCTGAATTAAGTGAAACTGCATAGCAAGAACAAGGGATTGCTATTCTTCTGAAGCCAAATGATCATGAGGAGTTTATTCTGGAAGCTTCTGGAAGAATCTCCCGTAAAGTCAGATGTGATGGTGGTATTGTGAAATCACACAAAAAAAGACTGAGAGACTGCTGAGAGAAGCAGAGAGCAGATAGGAGCCAGTTCTTTCAGGTGACCAATAAAAAAAAAAAAGGGAAATCTTCCTGGGGGATGAGGAGGGACTTTGTTGTAGTATAGCAAGACACTGAGAGTTTCTGGACTCAGACCTAAGCAAAAAGGAGAGCCTTATCCAGGAAGGACAAAGAAAGAAAAATAACAGATTTGTTTTCTGTTTATTTTATTTCAGTCTGTTCCATAAACACAGTTTTATTCTGTTTCAAATGCTGCTTAATCTTAATGTGTTTTCTAATAGTACATCTAGGTAGGGTTTTTAAGGATGACAACACATGAAAGGGAAAATGTTACAAAAATCTACTGAAAGGGATATATTACTGCTACTAGATATGCAGTTGTTTAATTGGTGATTTGTTTTTGGTAGAATTTCTGTGCTAGGTGTGGTCTATTTCCATATTAGCAGATTGATAGAAAAAAAAAGTATAACAAAAGTATAAAGAAGTGTCTAAATGTTACTTCACATACCTGTCAGATTTCCTACATTCAAATATCATCTCCTGTTTTACCCAGCTTAAGTATTAAAGCACAATTAATATTCCTTTGTAGCATCATTAAAAACAGATCTACAGGATGGAAAAATATTAATTAAAATTTTAAAAGAAAACTTGTGCTATCTGAATTTCTGTCATGATTTCAATATGTTTGCTCTTATTGCAAATTGCTTTGCATTTCTCACAATGCTGAGATGAAGTCAAATACTTCTACCAATATGGGCAAAAGGAAGCATATTTAACAGAGAAGATGAGGAAACATTTAATGAGGACACTTTGAATAATACCGAACTGATTATAAATAGTTGACAAAACTGATTATAAACTGAGGCATTATGCCTGGTATTTGAAGTGCCAGACAAGCGATCTGAATAGTTTTAGAGTTTGTCTTTGAAGTACTAAGGGTGATATTCACTAGGTCACCTACTTTTTTTTTCCCCTGCACGACACTTCAATGAACTTATTGATAAGGCAGTACTTAGGGAATTCTGAAATTCCTGTATTTACCATAATATGTGGCTATTTTCCTTAATATACAATTACATGAGGGTAATTTAAATACTCCACACTATACTATGGTAATGAGCTCTTCAGGGGGTTAAACTTAAATCAGCCTGATAACTGAAGCTGGTAAAGAAAACAGCAGCCTGCATATCTACTGATGTATTGTTCTGACACATGATACCTTTATGCTCCCTAGTTTGCCTGTTTAAGCTATTGGTATTGCTGATTTTGCCTAAACAGTTCAAGACCCAGACTTTTGCCATCCACCCTCTAGATGGAGCTACTTATAGTAAAATTTTGAAGAGTTTCCTTCCTCTTCGGTAGGTCCAAAACACATTAAATCTGTTGAACTTCAGGGTTCCTTGTTCAAAAGTTTAAATGGAGGTCTTTCTGAACTTTGTTAGCCTCTCGTCTTTCTTCCTTTATGTTCCCCTGAGAAGGGGCTTGATTCAATTGCTGAACAATGTTGACCCACAGCACTTGGTTCATTGCTGGCACACAGATGTCTAGAGCTGGTAGAGATGTGCAGGGATAAATAAGACATCATCAGAGGGCTGATGGATATAACACAGGACCTGTGGAATACCTTTTCTCCTGGTGTAACCAGCAATCAACCAGGATCACCTTTGTCATCTTAAATGGCACTGCACATCTTTCTGTGTTTTCTTCACAGCTACATTTTTTTTTGTTTCTGCTACTCTGATACTTTGTTTTCCTCAATTTGCAAGAAATCCCTAGTACTTCACAAACCAGATCTACCTTTTAGTAAAGTGAAATGTCTTCCTTTTTCCAGAATTCTCAGTATCACCCAGTTTTCCCTGAATGGTGTTCTAATCTTCTCCCACACTGCCAATATCCTTCAGTTTTGTGTCATTTGCACCTTTTGTCGAGATCTGCAAGAACAGGGAGCATGACTGGTCCTTCTGGTATGCCTGTCCTCTTGCTATGTTTCTTTTTTATATAGTATCTCTTCTGGGCTGGTCCTTATATATATTGTGCATGTTTGTGCTAATCCTTGTTTGTTTGGTTTTTTACTGAGGCTCATGTGCATAGATTATATTTCTGTCTAAATTATTTAACCTTAGGATTTGCCATATATATTTCACAGCACAGTGTAATATCTGCAATGTTAGCTTTAAACTGGCTGCCAAGCAAATAATGATAAATGTGAGGAAGAACAGATGATAAAATGTCACAATTTGTGTAACCAGACATTTTCAGGCATATTTGACATAAAGTAGCAATCGCGGAAACATTAAAGGTTTTATCAAAAACATTAGTATAACCATGCTTCTGCCTTCTGAGGTAAAGCTCTTTTTAGAGCTCTTTTAGTGTTAAAATGAACACTATAGATACCTGGATAAATAATCTACGTCCCAAGACCATTAAAACCCCCTGGGACTGGGGTATACCAGACACTCTGGGACATACATTTTCACATTTCTATGCCTGAAATTCTGTTTCTTTGACTGTACTGGAAATGAGCAGATGCTGGGTGGCTGCTTAGCACAGTTGTAATTCTGGCTTTATAGCAGCAGTGTAATTGATAAGAATGTCAACTGTGCTGCACATCTACAGCCTTTATGGAATAGAAGACATTTTAGAAAAATTGTGTTGATACCTGTATTTTGAAACTTTTTCAATATTTTGGATTTTCTGATATTTTTTGGGGGAGGGATCAATTGAGGCAGGTGTTTGTGTTTAATTTAAACAAGACCCAAACTAAACATAAATGCACTTTCACATTGAGAATCTTGATTTTTATTCAAATCCTATAATACCAGTAACTCAATTTCCAGACTTTCTTACTTCGAGTATAAATACTAGTTTTCAGTTGAAATAGTTTTAAAACAAAAATATTTTCAAACCTGTAACTATATTAAACATAAGGGGTTTGTTTTTTTCTGAAGAAATGCTGGAGTTTTGTTTAATTGTATTTGATTTTTTTGGATGTAGCTGATTAAAAGATCTATTTTTGACTCAGGTATTGTACTATTCCAGCAGTCAGTTTTCTTAGACTAGAAAATATGAAGTAAATAAAGAAATGATATTTTTAATTTCATATGAATGGAAAAGAAAGATTAATATATATAAACTTCTCTATTGTCTAGCTGAAGCAGAGAAAGCCATATCAGCAATTTCATTTCCTTTGTGTTGCTGTGACAGCACAGCCACATAAACTTAAATTAATGCATAAGAAAGAGAAAGACTGTACTTCAGTTTGCACAAAAGTTCTACAACAAAGACACAATGGGCAGTTAGGAACACTGGGCATTACCACTGTTTTTATCTTTATTTCATCAAACTGACAACACAGTCACAGCTCTTTAAATTAGGGCATACATTGCATTTATTGTGAAAGTTCTTGAGTGTCTTGGCAAACTGGGAATGCTCAGCATGAATTTCATTTAAGTACAAAGTCACAGTGTGACTTGGCATTAGGTAGTAAGCCCTTTTGACAAAAAGAAAGGGCATTAATATTCTTAGTTTTTCAAAGAACACAACCAAAATATATTACACCATTTTCATTCTGCTACTCTCTACACACAAGTAAATATAAAATCAAGGAAATATAAGCCAGATGGAATGTCTAGACATCATCAAATCTCATCTCAACCTGGCTGAACAATGTATGAAGGCGCAGCTAGAGAAACTAATGAAACTGATGGGAATTAGCTCTCCTCATAGTCTAATGTATATCACAGTATCACAGAAATGTTCAGGTCAGAAGCAACCTCTGCAGATCTAGTTCAGTGCTCCTGCTAAGAGCAGGGTCAGTTATTGCAGGTTACTAAGGGCTGTGTCCAAGTTGGGTTATGAATATCTCCAAAGAAGGCATCTCCGCAACCTCTCTGGAAAACCTGGTCTAGTGTTTAACCACCTCCACAGTAAAAAAGTTTTTCCTTATGCTTACATGGAATATCTTGTATATCAATTTGTGCCTTCTTGTCTATTCACTGAGTATCACTCAGAGGAGTCTGGCCCTGTTGTCTTTACTTCTCCTCAAAGTATTTATACACATTTATAAGATTCCCCCAAGTCTTTTCTTCAGGCTGAACAGTCCCTGTTCTCTCAGCCTCTCCTCACATGTCAGATGCTTCAAGCCCTTAATGATCTTCATGACCCTTTCCAGGACTTACTCCATTATGTCTATGTCTCTTTTCTACTGGGGAGCTCAGACTTGGATGCAACACTCCAGATGTGGCTTTGCTGATGCTGAGTTAAGGGGAAGAATCACCTCCCACAACCTCCTTGTAATGTTCTTCCTAATGGAACCTGAGAAGTTGTTGGCCTTCTTTGCTGCACTGGAGCATTGCTGGCTTATGCTCAATTTGCTGTCTATCAGGACCAAGAGGTTCTTTCCTGCAAAGCTGCTTTCTAGCTGTTCAGCCCCAGCATGTACTGATGCATGGACTTATTCCTTCCCAGGTGCAGGACTTTGCATTTCCCTCAGCTGAACTTTTTGAGATTACTGATGGCCAGCCTATCCAGGTTCCTCTGAACCAGAACAACCATCTGGTTTATCAACCACTTCTACCGTATTTGTATCACCTGCAAAATTCTGAGAGCACACTCTGTCCAAACATCCAGGTCATTAATGAAGTAGTTAAACAGTATTGACAACAGTATCAACCCTGGTACACACTCTGGTGACTTGTCTCCAACTAGACTTTGTGTCATTGATCACAACCCTTTGGGTCCAGCAGTTCAACCAGTTTTCAGTCCACCTCACTGTCCACTTATCTGAGCCAATTCTATTTTAGATGTATTGTCATAGCAACATGGCAATGTAATAGGGTAAACCTATTATGAGCTACTGCTGACTGAGTCATCTCCAAGCAACAGATTCTCATCATTACTGAAAACGGATCTATATCAAGCAAAATCCTGATATCTAAGTAGATATCTACACAGAGATTGTCTGAAGCTCTAGGCTATTTTGTTATCTTTGTCTCTTTTCTATTGTTTGCCCCCAGACCCTCATTTTGTAAATCATAACAGTTAGTTATTGAGTCTGGTTGCTGTGTCTGCAGTGCTAGATTAGACACCAGTGATTTCATACTCATTCCCACCTAATTTGTACAGTCTAATCTGTTCCATACCCACCATTTTTCTGGATTCATGTTCTGTTGAATTCCCTAGCATGTCAGTGTTTGCTCTGATTGGGACTAAAGAGGCCCTTTCTACATTAATTCTACCAGCCTAATTGTAAAGCTCCCCTACCTATCATAATTTGATTTGGATATTCTTTTATTGACTTATTTGTATTAAGATTTTATTATATGATATCAGTACTATTTACTAGCCTTGGGATCACTTAGGATACAGATATAACAGCAAGTAGAAAAAAAAATCTTCATTCAGTTGTTAATGAGAAATGATTTAAATTATGAGGGCAGGGATAAACAACAGGTGACATACTGAGGCCTGAATGACTGACGTTACATGCAGAAATAAAACCTCATCTACCAAATTATTAAAAAATGCAGAAAATCAAAACAACATGGATGGAAAATTGCACGTGTTGCAATAGAAATTTAATGGTTTAATTTCTTAGGTTCATACAGAAGAGTTTTATCTTCAGAATCTCTATATAATGTAGTATGCTCAGCGTGTATCTCTTTGGAGCTTCATTTAGGATTGTACTGTATGTATAACTTTTTTTTTTTAAATCCATTCTAAAAAAAAACCTAAAAGGCCAATATTACCATTTTATACACTGATTTTTGGATCTCTGTTAATTCAATATGATTTGGAATGTAACAATATCAGTCTTTCTTAATATAAAATACAAGATTGTTAGCATAGCATTACTTTTATTTCCTTCATTCTGCACATAATATCTGCCTTGCTGTTTAGGATGAAATTTAGCTTTTGTTGAACACTCCAACACAAGGAAAATATGAAATGTCCTAGATGCAGACACTTCCCTTTCTTCATGAACAGTTAAGTCACATCACCTTACCTGATTGCCAGAAGGTTTTCTACAACAAAGTTCATTACTAACTTTCTCAAGCTGTACAAGAGGTAAAAGTCCCATGACAGTTTTGTTCTAGGAACACTTCCTTTTGGCTGCTTTCTCCTAAATCTCTGATTTCCACTACACACTACAGTGAGAAGGGTTACATTTTCAAAAGCCTGTTGCTCTTCACTCTGTTCTCCATGACAGATGAAAGGCATCAATTATTTCCCATTTCTAATGCCATTTATGTAATTTCAGAGGACTCCATTATCCTGTTTTTAAACATTATTTACTAGATTTTAATATTAATAATACAAAACAAAATTGCATTGACTGTAATTTTTGTATAACAGAGAAATAATTTATCATGAACTCTGGATAAACTGTAAAGGGTACCATCAACACAGAAACATATCTGAAAACTGTAATGAGAATAGCTAGTCACTGGCAGTCTGCTCTGAAGATGGTACCAGGCCAACATCTCCCAGCAAGTGTAGTGTTACTCTTTTCTTGCCCTATTCCATAATGTTTCTTTTTTAGAGGATGATAGCCATAGATCTTCTATGCAGACACGTGTTCATCTGTCATGAAACATTGTCTTTGCTAAATTCTTGGTTTGTTTTTTCTCTTCCCTCTGCTCCCCTCCCAGTAGTTATGATACATATGGTCTCCTGAATCAGAAATATTTAGGCTCTAGTTTATCTGTCCTCTAGCAGGTGGTGTGTCCAGAATCTTCAAGCCACTATTTCAGCTGTATTTTCTACATCTGTCTTTTTCAAAATTTGTTTGTGTGAAGAGTCCTACTGTTTTAATAATTTAATAAAAGACTCAGTTGATGTCTTTACTGAGTTGCTACCAATAACTGACAAAATCCTTCAAACCTTAAGAACATTTTGCACAGATTCCAAACAGTGACTCTGTCTCTACTTGCTTAAAGTGTTTGGCATGTTTTGCTCACATTTTTCTCTCTTATTTCAGAATTTTTTAGATGCACTTAATGTAAAAACTATATTGTACTGTCCCCAAGTTTTTTAGAAAATACACTTGTTGTGGTTTAGCCCCGGTCAGCCGCTCGCTCACTCCCCCCACCCCTGTGGGATGGGGGAGAGAATCGGAAGGGCCAAAGTAAGAAAACTTGTTGGTTGAGATAAGAACAGTTTAATAATTAAAATAAAAAAGCAATAATAATAATAATATAATGAAAAGAAAAATGAAAGATGAAACCTTGGAAGAAGGAAAAAAAAAAACAAAACCAAACAAATGCTGCAACCACTCACCACCTGCCGACTGATGCTGCTGGTCCCCAAGCCGCGATCGCTGTTTCCCCCGGCCAACTCCCCCCAGTTAATATACTGGGCATGACATCACATGATATGGAATACCCTTTGGCCAATTCGGATCAGCTCTCCTGGTTGTATCCCCTCCCCTCCCGGTTTCTTGTGCACCTTGCAAAGCATGGGAAGCTGGAAAAGTCCTTGACTAGTGTAAGCACTACCTAGCAACAACTAAAACATTAGTGTGTTATCAACATTATTTTCATACTAAGTCTAAAACGCAGCACTATACTAGCTACAGTGAAGAAAATTAACTATCCCAGATAAAACCATGACAAAACTCTATTCTGTAAACAGACAATCTTAAATCTCTTTCCAAGAATATGCTGTTCATTAGATATGCTAATAGACCTATGGCAAGTTCTCTTCTGGTCATTCAAAGTGCACTGGTTCCTCCAGAATCAAATGTATGCTTTCAGTAGTGTTAGATGTCACTGGACAAGATAATTTAGTGACCAAGTATGTTTTGCCTTCCATCAAGTTTGTTTCCATCAGAAATTTGCAAAATGGCTTCTCGTGTTCTGATATATTGATGAGATAGATAGATATATATATATAGCTTTGTTAAACATATATAGGTACAGGTTTATATGTATATATTTATAATTATATTTTAAAATAAATAGATTTAAACATTAAATATTAAAATCTAAATTAATATTTAATAGAACATATTTAATATAGTTAATAAAATAAAAGTATTTCATCTATTTATTAAGCATATTTAATATATATTTAACAGCTATATAAATATTTAACAGCAAAATGGCCAAGGGCTTTGTAGCTGTATTCAAGAATTAATAATATAGATAATTTTCTGTAATGTTTATTTTCTATGCATTTACTGAAAGTTTCCCTTCCTATTTCTGATGTTACTCCCTTTACTTTTTATTAAAGTTGTTGTAATTTTGACATGATTAATTCTTTTCCATATAAGTTACTGATGGTTGTAATAAAGGGGACATTGATGAAGTTGATAAACTGCAAACCCATGTCCACTGTGTCATACAGTAAATAGTCAAAATTGTTGTATATTAATATTCTTATTATGTGATGGCTTTTTTATTTTTGGAATAGAACTTGACTAATTTTAAGAGGTCAGCCAATGCAAAGATTTTGTTAATAGAGTGTTGAATTATTTTTTGTTACATATTGCTTTTTTTTTTTTTTTTAATGAAATCACTGCATTATGAGTAAACTCCTTTTTTTCAAGGGTGTTGGTGAAAATATTCTATCCTCCAGATGCATTGACTTTTAAATCAAGTTTTGTGACATCTTCAGGTTTGTACTCTGTTGTCATAGTCATCATTTTAAGAATACATTTGGCATATTTTATCTGGTTGTTTATTTTTAGACTATTCATAGCTAAGTAAATCAACTATAAAAATAATATATTTTACATTTTCTTGTATGTTTGCATCTCTATTATTGTGTATCTATAAAACCTCTAACATAAAATAGTTACCCTGTAGTACCTCTCTTTTTCCTGCATCAGTTTTGAAATAGCAGAAAACTATCCTTTTCTGTCTGTGGTTCATTGCTCTCTTCAAACATTTTCTAGTGAGATTAACCAGAGAAGACTCCATTTTCTATCTAATCGGTTGCTTTTATTAGATTTTATCATGTCCGTTCACTCAAATCACTCAACTTTACGGGATCCAGCACACAGTCCAAAAAAACCCAGCCAAAAATGTTTCTAGTGTTAGAGTGATATCTTCCATCAGCACTGTCTCACTTACCTCTATAATTTTGCTGTGTTGGCATCAGAGCACTAGCCTCAGTGCAATTATTTTCTCCACTGGCCATGTTGAAGGCCACTGTGAAGACTCTGCACTACCAGCTCTTAATGTATATGACTGATGTCAACAAAACAATTATTTAAGTTCTGTTTCTGAAAACTAATACTGCTGTGGGGCTGTAATTTAAGCAAAGTCTAATGAGATTCACTAACTTACCTCAATTTCTTTGTTATACTTGCCTCTAGAGTTACCAATTTTTTTGAGTCTCGCAAAATGCAACAGTTTTCTTTAGTTAATTAAAATCTTAGATATTGTTTTGGTTTCAAAAAATTGTTGGTTTTAATTTGGTCTTCCTATCTCATTACTTTGAGCCAGACTGGCTTATGTTCAAATATCTGTCATTTTCTAATAGCCATTTTTGGAAACAGAGCAGTTTATCTTATTAAAGATATTTCCACTGTGTCATTTATCTCTGATGGAAATGCAGGCAAGAGCCAGCTCATGTATGTATGCACCATCTCTTACAAACCAGACTGTAAATATAGACGGGATAGTGAGGAGATAGGACAGATAACAATAGACTATGGACAATGAATGAAAACAAATGATTTAAAAGAAGATACCTTACATGCGTAAAATAAGTTGGAAATGATTCCAATTGACAAAAAAAAAAAAAAAAAAAAAAAGTAATGTCATAACAGAATAATTTCATAATAGAGTCATGAACTTGCTGTGTTGTGCTTGAAGCTTCCAAGCTGAAAGAAAGCTTCATATGAAAAGATCTTATCCCTGAACTGAGATGAATGAGTCTAATATCTCAGCAGAGACAGAAAAAAACTATGACTTTTTGCAAAAGGCTTTATAAACATACCCCTTAAGTGATCTTAAAAACAAAGGCAGGAGAAGAGTGACCTCTGTTGCCTCAGATGCTGAGAGGGAAAGACTATCAGTTTCCTACTACAGGAGCATAATAGGATGTGTATCAACAGCAATTTTGCATGAATTTTGAACCTGGAATGGTATTTACAATGAACACAAAAGTCAACATTCAAGCTTAGAAAACTGTCATGTTTTGGGAGCAGAAAGAGATAACTCATTAGTTTGAGGTATCTGTTTGTTATAAAAATTCAGAGGAGGTGTCATTGTCAGTAGTCTAGAGTAGGTCAGAGTGGAAAGGCAGTAATGCTATGTTTTAAGTCTTTTTGCTTTGCTAGGAGAGGTGAGAATCTGTGTCTTTTCCAGCAACAAGACAGAGACTCCAGAAGCATGTCGGACCAAATAGAAAGAGGTTCCATTCAGATGGAAAGTTTGTCTAGCGCAGAATTGTAATTATTCTTAGCAATATACCTGTTAAACAAAAGAACAGCTGTTCTATAGACATGTGCTGTGTTGGTAAATCCTAAGGTAAACTAGCAAGACAAAATTATAATTTCATCACGATTTTCTGAGAATAAAAAGAATTCATGCCACCTTTTCCAGCCCTGCCAGGAAGCTTCATTTTATCACAGACCATAAAAATTGAAGGCAGGAGGGAGACCACTCTACAAGTTAGCTCCATCTGTTTCCCAGCCAGTCTCTGAAGCTGCAAATCACAATTAGCATGTGACCTCCAAGAAAGTCATAGAAATATTATTAATTAAAATATTATCAACATGTCAGATTTTATTTTAATCAAGTAAGTATTAGTGCTGTGCACTAAAATAGGTCTGAAAAAATACTGTAAAATACATTTTAATCCCTTTTCTTCATTTGTTTAATACACAGTAAAAAATTTTTTTGTAGTAAATCGACTCCATTAACAAATTCAATTTCATTTCCACTGTGTAAAAACCTCACTAAACACTATACCTACTAACTTAAGAAAGCAGGTATTGAACTAGGAAGTATATGGAACTAGGAGCCAACATGATAGATGAATGAAAATATGCCTTTGAAGGAGACTGGAATGAAACTATAAACACTAGACTTCACTCCTTGAAATGACAGTCCAATTAAAGAAATTGATTAAAAGATTAAAGTATCACTGCTGGACAAGGTGAAAGGATAAAAGAAGTAGTTTTCTGTAGCCATGCTGATATTACATGAAACCTAAATTAGCAACATGCACAGTAAGTCAAAAGGGAATGAAAATAAAGTGAATTTCAGACTAATTCCTTTTAAATATACGCACTTTACAAAATGTTTTATGGGGATGTTCAATAATTTTTTAAAAAATTGCTATCTTAAGTAAAATTCACATACATCAAACTTCTAAAACTACTGAGCTAAAGAAGTACTACATTCACTAATACATTTTAGGAGTCAAATATACATTTTCTAATCCCGTTTTGATTTTGGGTGATAGAGGTAGCCAGGCATGTTCTGGAGAAACTTTCACAGAATGTATTTAAATTCTGCTAGAGAAAAACATGAATGGATGGATTTTAAATTTATCTGTCTACAAATGGGAATAAAATCACACCCATATATTTAATTCATTCAACTAATATATTCCTGAGGTCTTCGGGTTAATGGACATGTACAGAATTAATGCTCTAACCACTGAGATACTGACTGTTCTGGGTTGCAAACTCTTTGATTCAGTCCAGAAATTATGCCAGAGTTTCAATTTTTTTTTCAAATAAGTCTTAAAAAAATGGTGCATTCCAATGAAAAATCATAATTTTAGGTAATTGAGAAGCCTAAAATAATTACTCTTTCACTGAGCTAATTCTTAGAACACATGTGAGTGAAACTGTCCTCATATTGCTAAATTGAACCATACAGAAAAAAAAAAAAAATATCCTAACTAACAATAAGAGGTGATGCTTTGGGATTAAGAAGTGGGATCTGTAAGCCAGATGAAGTAACAGCTTCTGTATAGGCCAGTCTTTTGAAGTAATCTAAACAGTCTTTATTGACTAATGCAGCTAGAAGAAACCACAGCAGAAAGTCAATATTTGTAAAAGAACAAAGCTGAAGATCATAACATATCTGTGGCTGAATTCAAGGGAAAAGACATTGAAAAGGTTTTCACCTGATGTTTTAGGGAAGAAAGCTATGATCTTTTTCCTTTGACTTGAAACTGACTGTTTGCAAATGTAGCAGCTACTACCCTGCTGTACTTAGTTGATGTCTTTTACATGGATTTTTAAACAAATATTAAAAAATGCTGCTTGGGACACATCAGTGAATCACATTTTAATCCCCTCAGAGAAACAACAGGCAGAAAAGAAGTACTTTGACACAAGCCTACAGTACACTTTGCAGTACATGTTAACAAAATGAAGTTTAAAATAATATTTGTAAAATCACATTGCTAGCAACAATTTTTTGTTTTTCTTCAACCAATAAAACTATTTTGAAAGACACAGTTATTGACAATCTGAAGTTTTCAGAACTCTCATACTTCATTTTTAATATGTTTACTATCTTTCATTTCCAGTCCCTCTGGAAATATATCTGTATTGTCTCATGGACATAGATTCAAGTGTGGTCTGCCTGCCTAAGCTGGCCCAAAATGATCCAGCTTTGATTCAAAACTTCTCTTGCTGCCAGTTTAGTGATACACTTGAGAAAATAGGCTAATTAGCTCAATCATACTGAAGTCCAATGTAGTGACACAGTTTTTGGACTAAAGCTGGGTTGCACCATGTCATTTTGGAACATGAGCCCTGTGTGTTTAGGACTGCCTGCAAAAGCCATACAGGCAGAATGAAATAAAGATATCACCCTTCAGTGTACTTTGATCTTTGAAACAAATGCCAGAAAGAAACTTGAGGCCATTTTCTCTCATCTTATTGCTAGTAACTTGTGAGAAGAGACCAAGACCCACCTCACTACAACCTCCTTTCAGGTAGTTGTAGAGAGCAATAAGGTCTCCCCTCAGCCTCCTCTTCTCCAGACTAAGCAATCCCAGTTCCCTCAGATGATCCTCATAAAACTTGTTCTCCAGACCCTTCACGAGCTTCATTGCCCTTCTCTGGACATGCTCCAGCAACTCAATGTTGTTCTTGTAGTGAGGGATCCAAAACTGAACGCAGTATTCAAGGTGCAGCCTCACCAGTGCCAAGTACAGGGGCACGATCACTTCCCTACTCCTGCTGGCCACACTATTCCTGATACAAGCCAGGATGCTCTTGGCCTTCTTGGCAACCTTTGCGCACTGCTGGCTCATGTTCAGCCAGCTGTCAACCAGCACCCCCAGATCCTTCTCCACCGGGCAGCTCTCCAGCCACTCTGTCCCAAACGTGTAACATTGCATGGGGTTGTCGTGACCCAAGTGGAGGACCCAGCATAGCTTGTAAGACAATATTATAAAGGAGTTTCTTCTTGTTTCCAACAAATTCTTTTTAATTTAGACATTTTAAATTACGGATAAATGTATAAATTTATTCAGTTATAAAAATTTGAACTGTAGTCTAACTACTCAAAGTACTTACAATTTTCCTTTTCATCATTTAAAACATTATTAAATTAGTGAATAACACTGGAAATAAGACAGACCCCTGTGAGGTATAACAGTGCATAACCTTCAAGTATGGAAGCATGTTAGTGATAACTATTAGAAGGATGCTTTTTGCAACCAATTGTGCATTTACCCTGCATGGATTTTCTTTTCATCGTATATCTTTTAATTTAGATGTCAAACTGTGTGAGAAATTAATATTATGATTTGGCAGCTATCATGATCAACAATTTTAAACAAACCCTTTTGTTACTTGTTCCTCAACAGAGAAAGAATGGTTTAGTTCTTAGTGCAATCATATGTCCCCAGTACTCGGCATTTATTTGGGTCCCCTGCAGCCACAGTTACTGTGCCAGTTTTTTTTTTTTTTTTTTTTTTTTTTTTTTTTTTTTTAAACTGCTTCAGTTCAAGCAGAAAGTATTTTTCCCGTCTCTTTTGAGAGGAATAGAAACACTGGTACTGCAGAGCATTGGAATTGCATTCTTTGCAAAATATTTAAAATGATAAAAATATTTCTAATCAATGTTTAAAACAAAAAAAATGATATCTTAATGAAAGTTTAAAAACATAATTTTCTGCTTCTGAAATGAAAAATGTAATCAAAAGCTTCATACTTTACAATGCCTATATATTGCAGAGGGGAAGAGACATGATCGTTATATTCAACTCATGTATTATTTTCAAACACCATATTCATTATAAGTGTTATTAATTGAAAAAAGCCCAATTCTGAAAATGACAATACAATGGGTGAATGCATCAAAGGGTTTAATAAAGTCAAGACAGATAACACCTACTGGTTATCAAAGAGAAGACACATTACTGTTTTGATAGAATTTATTAATAACTATCAGCATTTCAGACATAAACACTTCAAAAATTCTCTACAGTAGATTTCATGAGACCCTATTCATCTGCATACATGTAGCCCAGTCTTTTGCTCTTTAATTGACTCTTTTCCTGTTTGAGATTGTGATTTTAATACCCAAGTTAATATTAATCTTACTATGATTCTATTAACATTAGTTATAGACCTCAGAAAAGCAATAAATTCAGCACTTAAGTGTTTTCCACAATAATGAACCTCTTACATTTCTCTGATTTCTGTGAGTTAGTATACCAGTTTTTGGATATAGATAAATTGTGATGTTTCTTACCCACCTAGAAATAATCTTCATTCATGTTTGTCCAAATTTATTTATTTATTTAGGTCATCAAATAGAACCTTTCATCCTCATTATGCTTTATTCTTTTATATACAAATCTGTATAGTTTTCTATTAATGATTTTCACATTATTTCTTTTAAAAAGAGACTGCTATCTGCCCTTAGTTGCTTTACTTTCTAGACATCTTATGTCAGAAGATTGTTCCTGCCAGTTGTCTGATTTGGATAGAGTCAGGGATGTGTGTGTGTATGTGCATGTGTGTGTATTATTTTGCTGCTACAAAAACTCCTTTTCTTGTGATCACAACTTCTGTTACATATTGAACATTTTCACCAAAACTGCTTCCTAGACAGTAATTCCAAGCAGTTGTAACCAGTTTTATTTGTGACCACCTAACAAAAACTTCAACACTTTTCAAGAATTTCCTATACAACCCATTTCCTACTATATTTTCTGGCTACATTAATTATTTCATATAAAATTATAGTAACACTTCTTTCTGAGATAAGAAGAGGGGTAAATCTGCCATATCATTGCTCTTGTTTTTTTTTTTATCTTTTTTATCTTCACCCAGAACTCATAGTCTCTTTGATACTTATTTGCTTGGCATTTCAGAACAAACTTTGAGGCAACAGCCCCCTCAAGACTCATATGAATACAAACGTACATTTTTCTCTGATATCCTAAATCTTCCAATCATTCCAGAGTATTCCTCATATTGCAATCTTTCTAGTAACATCTGAAATATTTGAGGGTTTGCTTACCCCTTTATTTTACCTACTGAAAATTTTTGACTCAGTAATGTGCTGTCCCCACAGATTTCAATGCTTCGATGAAATCATCATTTTTGTTTTTAAACTGTTTTTTAAGATTTACCTTTTTAAGGTTTCTCAGCTCTTCAGAATTACTGCCGCAGTATTATTTCTTCCTTTGCCAGAAGTCGTCATTTCAACAAAGCAATCTTTCTGAAATAAGAGTGCATAATAAAAAATCAGAAGTTACATGCTTATCATTTACTGAATCTGCTAGTAATTTCCTGGTTTCTGGTGTTAGCACGTGGATTTGATTCAATACTGTATAACAGTGGCCCAATACTCGTAACAAAACCACATTGTTTTATGTTCTGTTTTATAGTCTTTTTTAAAAAAATATGATATATCTTACTAAATTATTAAAGGGAAAAAAAGCTACCAATAAAATGAGTATTAAGACTGTAAACTAACCACAGACAATTTCAATATTAAGTTCATATTTTGCTTTTTATAATTCTAAATTGTTAATCAATATGTACGGGTGTAAAATAGTAAAACAAGAAAGAAAACGAGAAAAATAGTAGAACAGTTTATTACTGGGACAGTTATTCATTTAGTATTTTGTATTAGCATTTAGTATTTTTGTGCCGAATAGTGAAAGTGCAAAGTAAATTGTAAAATATTGTACGGCACCCGGCTAGGATAGAGTTAATTTTCTTCATAGTGGCTCATATGGTGCTGTGTTTTAGATTTTTGACCAAAACCGTACTAGTAACACACTAATTTTCTAGCTTTTTCTGAAGTGTTTGCACAGCATCAAGACCTTCTTTGTTTATCACTCTGCCCCTCCAGTGAACAGATTAGGAAGTACAGAATAGGCTGGGAATGGGACAACTGGGCAGATGACCCAAACTAACCAAAGAGGTATTCTGTACCATATAAGATCATGCTCAGCAATAAAAGGGAAAACAGGAGGTTTTAGAGGCATTAGCCATCGTTTGCTCAGGAACTAGCTGGGCATCACTATACGAATAGGAAATGATGAATGATTCCCTTTCAATTTCTTGTTTTGTTTTGTTTTCTTCCCTCTTCTTCCACTTATCCATCATTTATTAATCATGTAATATTATTTTGTTTGTTTGTTTTATATTTACCCCCAAGTTTTCTTGCTTTTGATCTTCCTTTCTTTGTTCCCTGTCCTACTTGGGGTGGGGCAGGGGACAGGGGAAGTGAGTGAATGACTGTGGTGCTTATCTGACCAGCAGGGTTAATTCACAACAAATATATAAAAAAAAAAGGATGCAAAAGGGAGAAGGAAAGAAACACGCCAAAATAAAAAAAAAAAAACCTTTCTACACATTTTGATCTTGCATTAGAATCATAGAATCACAGAATGGTTTGGGTTGGAAGGAACCTTTAAAGATCATCCAGTCCAATCCCCCTGCCATGGGTAGGGGCATCCTTCACTAGATTAGGCTGCTCAAAGCCCCACTCAACCTGGCCTTGAACACATCCAACAATGGGGCATCCACAACTTCTCTGAGAAACCTGTTCCAGTGTCTCACCACTTTCATTGTAAAAAAATTTCTTCCTTTATGTCCAATCTACATCTACCTTCTTTCAGTTTAAAGCTGTTGCCCCTTGTCCAGTCACTAGAGGCCCTGGTAAAAAGTCTCTTTCCATCTTTCTTATCAGCCCCTTTATATATTGAAAGGTCACAGTCAGGTGTCCCTGGAGCCTTCTCTTCTCCAGGCTGAACAACCCCATCTCTCTCAGCCTTTCCTCATAGGAAAGGTGTTCCATCCCTCTGACTGTTTTTGTGGTCCTCCTCTGGACCAGCTACAGCAGGTTCATGTCTTTCTTGTACTGAGGACTCCAGAGCTGAACTTAGTCAGGTCAGGTGGGGCCTGACGAGAGCAGAGTAGAGGGAGAGAATCACCTCCCTCAACCTGCTGGCCACGCTTCTGTTTATGCAGCCCAGAATACGATATGGACCACAAGGACGCCACTTGTTACTGATCTCTATTTAGTTATTGAGCCATTGACTGCAAGTCTTTGGATGCTGCTATCCATCCAATTTCTCATCCATCAAATAGTCCACCCATCAAATCCACATCTGTCCAATATACAGACAAGGATATTATGTGAGGATGTGTCAAAGGCCTTACAGATTTTAAGGTCAATGACATGAGTTGCCCTTTCCTTCTCCACTGATGCAGTCACTCCATGAACAGAGCAGCAGAATTTTCCCCCATAAATCAATTGCTGTTTCTGAGGTAAAATATTAAATGATTGAAAAAAAATCTTTACTTAATGTCTTACTTCTCTTTCCCTCCTTCTTATGTGAAGACAGGTCCTTCCTTCCTCCCTTATTCTCTTCCCTTTTCTCTCTCCATCTCTCAATTTCTCATTCTCTCTTCTCTTTCACTTTCCCTTTCTGTTATCCAAAAGACAGAAAACTCACTTGCAGTGTGTAATTGTGTTTTTAAGGAAAGCAATCAAGAGCTGGGAATGAACTACACTTGTCAGTTGCATTCTACAGCTATGACAAGTTAAAATGTGCCAGCTGTACAACTTGTCCACAGCTGTTGTCTTTCAAATCTTTGTATAATATTCATTTTCTCTCCAACAATTACAGAATTTATAACTGCAGTGAGACTTGATCAAAATTACTGTAGTATAGAACACTACTAGTATAATAGTTTTTAGTTTTAAGCTATGCATAAGAGAATCTATGCCAGAAATAATTCTTCACATAGTGCTTAAGACTGCACAGATGTCCGTGTTTGATCTAAGAAGGCATAATTAAGGAGAAAATGCTGACAGAAATAAAGTATACATACCACCAACTAAAGTAGAAAAAAAGCATGTAGAGAAAGCTGAAATGCTAGTGCTTGGGAGGAGAATATACAATGAGCAAAACATGTCACCTATCTAGTTTGACTATGAACTGAAAGACCAATACAGAGGGGGAAAAACAAACAAACAAACAAACAAAACCACCAAACAAAACAAAACCCACCACCAACAAAAAAAACCCTCTTGAATAACATCAACTGATCAATGCTGAAACTTCTCCAGATCACTTTTTTGTGTGTGAATACTTGTAGTACCAGTTCACAGCAAACTGGGAGAGGAAAATCTGTTCAAGAGGCAGATCAAATATAAATGTGTGCATGTGTAAATATGTATACATGTATCTGAGTTTAAACCTTAGTGCTGAAACCTTAACACTATGAAATTTTGGACAGATGAAGAAAAACAACATACTCTCTCACCTGTACAAGGAGCATCTGTTTCCTTGCTTACTTAGATTTTTTTCATATCCCTTGAGATCTATTGCAGAGTCACAGCTGATTTGGCAGTTGTTGAATAGCTGGCTTCTGTGCCAAAAACGTATGTAGTCCAACATGCTCTTGAAGTCCAGGGGGAACCAGACAGTCTGGCTTTGTCTATTATAATAAATAAAAAACAAACCAGGGACAATTCCCTCTCTCTGAAATCTAAGGTGGTACAGATTCACTTTCATTCCCATTATTTTGGATAGTAACCTCAATGGCACATTTATACTGCAGAGGTAGTTGGAATGGCTCAAATCTGAGCTGAAAAATGGAGAGACTGAATATATGTGGTGCTCAGACAGTGTTCAAACTTTTCCTTTGGCTATCTTTTCTTTGGAAGTATGGTTATACTCTCTGAGACTTCTGTAGTCTTACTGAAAACAAATCAACTATTAGAGGTGTTACCACATAAATAATAGTACCTGGAATAACTTGATAGGTTACTGAAAATGAGAAATTATATAATGTGTGCTTTTTATATACATGCACCAACATATATCCATGGCAATATACATTTTTATAAATCTACATAAACACATACATAGATATACAGGTGCAGAGAGACACACAGAATTATATAAGCATAAAGCTGTACCTATATATTCTTGGTTTTCTTAAAAAGCTGTAGCTGGACAAAACTCAAGTGGCCTCTAGTTTTTGTGCCCTGTGATGAAATCCTCTAGTGCAAAGAGTGAGGAGTGGGAGGTTTCTCTCCTACCTGAAAGAAACTAACTAATGATGTACAGCTAAAGGGACCTTTCTGGAGTAGAGAATACAATAGGAAAAGGAAATGTAGACTGTAGGGGTGAAGTAGCATACAGGGTCACTGAAGGGAAATTTAGCTCCTGAATTTCAGACAGCATTCCAATGAATGTCTGTGGCTGTCCAGATGGTGACAAGAGTCTTTGTTGCAAAGGTCTCTGTGAAGGTGTCTTCAGCTAGATCGGATGAGACTTTCCAGTCTGGTTCTAATGAATACTTACATCTGGTTGGTCCATGGTCCTGTGTGACCAAGCATCTGCATGGTCCATTGTTATTATCTTAAAACTACCACAAAAACTCTCTGAACCACCATAACTACTTGCAAAAGTCTGTTCCCTGTGACTATTTCTGCATCTTCAGAAGGAATTTATGCTCACTACTTATATGTTTTATCAATGCAAAATTTGGTCAATTCTGCAGCAGAAACTATGTGGGATAGTATTTGGGCTAGTCAGATCTTCCATGCTAATCAACACATTTAAGCATACAAATGTTGCCTATCAGTTGCAAAAGGCACATCAGGAGCTGCCTGGGGGAGAATCATTGGGAATGTATGAAATTGACACCCACAGAGCATCTATAACAATGAGTCAAATATTTTGCTGTGAGAGCAGCTAGGAGTTCAGTCAATTATTTTGTCTCAGGTCGGTCCATTTTCTCATCTATGCAGATGACTAGCCAGGGAGTTCCTCGAACATCCAAAGAATTAATGATGAAGCATGATACCAGGTACCCCAAAACTGTTAACTACAGGTCAATCTCAAATGTCTCCTTTATATAACACAAATTATTTAAATTCCACAGCTCTTGCAGTTTGGGATGCCTTAAGGTATCTCTCCTTGCTGTCTATATGAGTTTCCATGAACTTCAGTGGAGAATTAAATACATAGCAAACATCAAGGCTACATGTAGATATATACATTTAAGTAATTATTTATGAGCTGAATCTCATCCTAGGACAATCCTTGCAAGAGTAGGAAGCAGTTATACAAGACTCAAGAAACATTTAGATAAATAGTAAGTGAATCAATGCTAATGTAGTATATGTTATGTGCTGAAACCCTGAGAGTGTGTATGCTTTGGAGATAGAAATTTGTTTCATGTTGCATCTAGTTCTTCTTCAATAGTCATTAGCCCATTTGAAAGTTTCTGCTTTCAAAGATGTCTCCATGACCATGAAAAACAGTCAGTGAACTCATACTTACAGGATCAGGTTTCTGGTATCCAGCAATTTTCTTAGGTATACTAGTTATTTTCTATGTGAACAGATTCCTGTCCTTTGTCAGGATTTCTTTTTCAAAGGCAAGCCATACTATCAAAATCTTAGGCAATTGTTACTGTGGTGGAAAAAACCTATGACAGTTTTTAAGTGCTTAGTTATAGATAAAACATTAGTGAATATCCTAATTCTATTTAGAGGAACATAAAGGAGTTAATGTTATTTGAACCTGATTCTTTGATATCTACCATAAGATCAAACTGCATGTATCATTATGCACATTCAGTTGTGATATGTATTTATTATGCTCTAATACTGGCTTCTCTTACAGATACAAATATATATATTTATTCATATATATATGTATATCTGTACTGATATATATATGGTCACACACAAGTATATATGTTTATATTATTTTCTAGGCTTTATGGATCTCCAGAAACATTTAAAGCAGAGTTTAATGTTTTTCATACTTAATTGGAATAAAATTCAATGTAAAAGAAAAGAGTGTTCTGTTACAGACCTTATTGACTTCTTTTCTCACAGATTAAATGTGTTCAAATATAATGTTGAAAACAAACTTTGATGGTTGTGGACAACTCTAGAAGGATATTGCAATGCTGGACCATGACTCAATGAAGAAGGGTATTTGAATTCTTACTTGAGGATCAGCTGTTCTAATATTTCACTACTTGAAAATGGTACTAATTAGCCAGCTTTAAAGCAAGTTTTTAATGCATCTGCATGCCTGGAATATATTATTTGCCAACTTGCTATTCAAATTAAATTTGATTACTATAAGCCACTTTTACCCATCAGTTCTGTTATGAGGCTTCTTAAGGCATAGTATGAAATTTTAAATGTGTCATTATAGGCTATTATAATTTGAAAAATCAATTATTAATCCAAGTTATTAATTATTTTAAATACTTATCATATTAAATTAATTTTTAAAATGACATTATTAGGTATTATGTATACACAGATAATTGTAATATTTTATATGTGGTTTACAGTAAAAATTTTAAAAGACAAAACACTGTTCAGGAAAAAAAATGAAAACTAAAGCATACAAGCAGCCCTCACAATTTAACTCTGATAATTTTAAAATCAAAGATATGTATCTAAAGCCTAGTGATGAGTTCAGTTTAGTTTTTTAATGACCTGAAGGAACAAGTTGGAGAAAGAATTATTTTTTTCATGATGAATGAAGAAGACTATATGCATGGCAGATCAAAGGTCCATGCGTACCTACTAAAATCCTCATTGCAAAAATCAAAATTAATCAGACAGTAGTAAGATACCGGATATATAGAGGTTAGTCTTCTGAGCATTCTTTCTTTGTTGACTACTGATTTTATCAAACAAGTTGAGGTCAATTTCCCTGCTTCCAATGCCCTGTTGGGACTCCATTGCTGAACGGATCAGACAGTTTAGATGTTTCATGTGTTTTAGCCAGTGGAAATGTATACTCAAATGAAGAATAAAAGATTTAGCTGTGACATGAGATCTATTTACATAAATTAAGATACTAAGTGACAGAACTTTGGCTTATTCACCTCCATAGCTTCACTGTCTTGGATTTCACATTAACATGGCAACTCAGGGAATAAAGCTAATTACCTGGCTGATTTATAAAATGGCTTTTGAGAGATGTATTGTGACTGAATTATAAATATTAATTTAAAAGATGTTGTGTTAAACTCTTATAAGAAACACTAAAGAGCAAGTATATGATACATATAACACCATAAGCAGGTACATATACAAACAAAAATATTCTTGTGAGTAAAGAAAATATTCTGTTCAAAATTTTTAAGTTTTGTATAATATAGAAATATTATTGAGTACACTATACTGAACAAATATCAGGAATAAATACAATGATCCACTACTTGAATACTTACAGTTAATACTTCACACGAAGAACATTTTGCTGAAGTGGTTTCTCTTAAAAGGGGACTACTTATTGTACCCATCTTCTCTAAATATGTATAAAATTGTATCTTAAAAAGATTTGTACTCCAAGGTAAGTATACCTAATACATAAAATTAAATTTACTTTAAAGGTGTTCTGAAGCTTCCCACACACCTAATACTTGAAAGAAATAGTCAGTTTTAGGGAAATAGGTATTATGATTAAAATAAAGCTACTATATGCCAACATTTGTACAAAAATTTAATATTTTTGTCTGTTCTATATTGAAAGATTATGGAGACAAAAAGGTGCAGTCAAGAAAGATGTACAGACCAACAATGCTTAGTTGATGAACTGCAAATAAGTGTCTCATATTTGAGGGACAGAAAATTTCTTAGAATACAAATTGACAAAATGAAATGTTTAAACTTGATCCTGCAACTTTTGATCATAATGACTACAGCATGTGCTAATGAGACCATTGCAATACTTATGTAACCTTGTCTACTTCAGTGAGAAGATCCTATACATTCAGACTTGGTCACAGAATTTTGATGTGTTCACATGATCTGTAAGCTTTAAGACGTTATTACCTAAAATGAAATCGATCCTGTAGTCTTTCCTAGCTCATAAAATGTCTGTTTCTAAACCTCACTGAAGTTTATATAGTTCCATGCAAGAAGAGGAATCCCCCCATTCAAATCTGCAAAGACCTCCTAAGAAATGTTCCAATCCACTTAAAACAAAGGTTTCAGTAAGGTTCTAACAGCTTTAGGATATGATTTAAATTAATCTTACAACATTATAGTTCTTTATCTGAGTTTAGTCAAGTGAAATAGCTGACAAAAAAAAACCCAAAGAAATTGTTCATTGAGTAGTGAGCTTTATAAGGTTGTCTCCCAGATACATGTTTTCTATAGTATCTACTCAGGCTACTGTTATTTATTCAGTTTTGCTTGTAACAGCTGGCCAGCTGTAATCTCTTCAGCACCATACCCTTAGCTCCTACCAAACTATAAAGGACAATTCATTGTTTCTGCAGCATTTTTTATTCATGAGACACTCATTTGTACTGTTATTTTCTATGAGTCACCAAATTTCAAGGAGCTGTAGGATTATGCAAGAATCCTATCTCTAACTGTTTGGAATTAGTAAAAAACTTCACAGTAGCAGAGAGGTAGGGAACAAAAAAGGCAGAGGCAAACTTTATAAAAGCTACCTTTAATGGAACAAACAAACAAAAGAAACAAACTCATTCCTATTCCTTAAAAATTGATAACTACATAGTTGATTATTAGGCATTGTAGAGAAATCATATTTTCTCTTAATTGGCTTTTTCTGGTAAACAAAGTTAAAAAGACCAAACAATCGTAAGCTTCTTTCTACCATTATAATTCAAAAATGAGTAAATAAGTAATAATAAAGCTTTTGCATTTTAATGTAAAACTTGTCATTCTATGAACAGTAGAAGTAAAACTAGGCTTCATATGAATTTTGATTATAAACCTCCTGCAGCATTCAGCAACTAGCCTGCTTTCTCTCAGCTGCTTGAGAGAGCCTTGTAAAACTTGACAGAAATTCCTCAGGTACAGAAGTTATTCATATGAGGAGGAGGAAGGGAGTTCTGGAAAACTAATGTAGTTACAAGCGCCCAGCAAAGTTGTATCTCATTCATAAAGTCTCATTTAATTGAGTAAATAAGCAAAGCCAAAAAAATAAAACCTGAACAAAAAAAAAACAGAACAGGTTACAGTGACACATCTCTATTTATTATCTTAGCATTTCATGAAAAAGGTGCTAAAGTATCCTGCTCCACATTGGTCAGTCAGTGTTATAACAGGAACTATTTCAAAGAGATGAAGTCAGAATGAAGAAGAAATAAACAATGATTTTTTCTAACTGAATTATTAATCCATCATTTTCTAGCCTGACTCTTTTAATCTTGTCACAGATGAGAAAAAAAATAGGAACCTGTCTCCTGGTGCATAGCAGAACAAGGAGAGATCTATGGTTTTGTGGTTTTGTACAGAAACATCCTTTGTATTAGGTACATATTGTGAGTTCTTCTCCAAGCCTAAGAGAGTTTGAATTAATTAAAAAATGAAAAGTTGATTAAGAATACAGTTTCAGAGGATTAATTGAGTGAACTGAACTTCCACTCTTCATGCAGCACTTAATAATGGGGACTGTAGTTAGTTTAGAATTGTTGAGAAATATTTCAGTAAGCATCAAAGTGCTGAAATTTTCATAAGAATGTATTGATTACAGCAATCAGATGAGCTAAATTGTCTCAGATCTAGGGTGAAATGGCTCGTGAGAAAGAAAAGTTACCACTGAATAATCAACTGTTAGGATAATCACTAGACTGGGACTCCTTTGCTCAAGTTGTAGACTGATGATTTAGAACTGAGTTTAACTTGAAATAATAGATATCTAAGCTTGAGCTAGTCAGCAAAGATTTCCTTTGTAACCAATACAGAAAAATGATTTATGTTAACCTGAAACAGATATTTAAAAATATTAGATTAATTATACTCTGGAAATGTGTTTCTCTCCTTTTACCATAGAGTTTAGGGGAGATCTGATCTTTAAAAAACAATTTTAAGGAAATAAATTTATGTTTCTAATCAATTCTGCATTGCCATGTATCTTTCTTCTGACCAGTCGTCTTCAAATACATCCATTCTGAACGCTATGTAGAACCTCACTAACTACGTATTGTTGGTCTACTAAGTTGTACCAGCTACCTAAGTGCTCTACTTCACCTGATTATCTTACATTCAAAATGTGAGAGACAGAGTTTCAACTTTCTCTCTTCTATAATTTTTCATGGACAGATATTAAAAGTTCTCATTTTTGTCTGAACAGGAAGGAAGAAAAATTACAAAAAAAAAAAAAATCAAAATGGGAATGTGCTGTTTTTGGCTGAGATAAAGTTAATTTTCTTCATAGAAATTAGTATGGGGCTATGTTTTTGATTTGTGCTAAAAACAGTGTTGCTAACACAGGGGTGTTTTAGTTACTGCTGAGCAGTGCTTACACAGAGTCAAGGACTTTTCTGCTTCTCACACCACCCCACCAGTGAGTAGGCTGGGGGTGCACAAGATGTTAGGAGGGGACACAACTGGGACAGCTGATCCCAACTGACCAAAGGGATATTCCATGCCAAATGATGTCATCCTTATCACATAAAGCTGAGGGAAGAAGAAGGAAGAGGGGGATGTTCGGAGTGATGGTGTTTGTTTTCCCAAGTAACCATTACACGTGATGGAGCCCTGCTTTCCTGGAGATGGCGGAACACCTTCCTGCCGATGGGAAGCTGTGAATTAATTCTTTGTTTTGCTTTGATTGTGTGTGAGGCTTTTGCTTTACCTGTTAAACTGTCTATCTAAACCCACGAGTTTTCTCACTTCTACTCTTCCGATTCTCTTCCCCAACCCACTGCAGGGGAGTAAGTGAGCAGCTGTGTGGTGCTTAGTTGCCAGCTGGGGTTAAACTGTGACAGTGGAAAGTGTTTTTTCATTTTGAGTTCAGTTTTGAAGGAAAACTTGAGATTAAATGAGAAAATTTAAAATTCCACTGTTTAGAGAAGAGTTCCAGAGAAAACTGGCAATTATAAATTTATGTAGATTAGTGTGTCACCCAAACACAATGAAAACCTTTTTTTTTTTTTTTTTTTTTTTTAAATGGGACTGTGATTTTTTTTAATATATGTGTGTGGAAGTTTTTTAATGCTATGTTTAATTGTTTTAGAAATGGCCTAGGTAAGAAATACTTTTTTATGTGTTCAGGATAGCTGTACGTATTTTCAGGAACTGAAGGGAAAAATCACATTGTAACTGCTTAGCAGCAGTAATTTGTCACCAAGAAATGATCTGGAATGGAGGGCAAGAAGGCCCAACTACAGAACAAGAGGGAGTGAAGTTTGCTGCTGAGATAAGAAATGCTGTAACATTTTCTTGCAATAATCATGGAATATGACTGCTCAGGTGCCTCTTTTGGTAAACATAACTGGCACTGGAGGATGAAATCAGCACTAGTTAAGAAGCCTGATGCTGATGCTCACAAGGCTGGTGTTGGTGCAAGTGTGTATAAGGAATTGGCTCATGACATGTCTTTGCAGAGTCCTTGCAGAACCACTTGTGGAGGTAGTAAGACTGCCCAGTGTCCATGTAAAGTTCAACAAAGGCAAGTGCAAGGTCCTGCACCTCGGTCAGGGCAATCCTTGGTATCAATACAGACTGAGGGATGAATGGATTAATAGCAGCCCTGCAGAGAAGGACTTGGGCATACTGGTGGACAAAAAGCTGGACATGAAGAAGCAACGTGAAGTCTCAGCCCAGAAAGCCAGCCATATCCTGGACTGCATAAAAAACTTGGCCAGCAGGTTGAAGGAGATGATTCTCTCCCTCTACTCTGCTCTCGTCAGGCCCCACCTGACCTGACTAAGTTCAGCTCTGGAGTCCTCAGTACAAGAAAGACATGAACCTGCTGTAGCTGGTCCAGAGGAGGACCACAAAAACAGTCAGAGGGATGGAACACCTTTCCTATGAGGAAAGGCTGAGAGAGATGGGGTTGTTCAGCCTGGAGAAGAGAAGGCTCCAGGGACACCTGACTGTGACCTTTCAATATATAAAGGGGCTGATAAGAAAGATGGAAAGAGACTTTTTACCAGGGCCTCTAGTGACTGGACAAGGGGCAACAGCTTTAAACTGAAAGAAGGTAGATGTAGATTGGACATAAAGGAAGAAATTTTTTTACAATGAAAGTGGTGAGACACTGGAACAGGTTTCTCAGAGAAGTTGTGGATGCCCCATTGTTGGATGTGTTCAAGGCCAGGTTGAGTGGGGCTTTGAGCAGCCTAATCTAGTGAAGGATGCCCCTACCCATGGCAGGGGGATTGGACTGGATGATCTGCTTCAAAAGAAGCATGGCCAGCAGGTCAAGGGAGGTGATTCTGCCCCTCCACTCCGCTCTGGTGAGACCCCACCTGCAGTACTGCGTCCAACTCTGGAGCCCTCAGCACAAGAAGGACAAGGAACTGTTGGAGCAGGTCTAGAGAAGGCCACAAAAATGATCTGAGGGCTGAAGCACCTCTCCTATGAGGACAGGCTGAGAGATTTGAGGTTGTTCAGCCTGGAGAAGAGAAGGCTGCAGTGAGACCTTATTGCTGCCTTTCAATACTTAGAGGGGGCTTATCTTGAAAGATGGGGACAAACTTTTTATCAAAGTCTGTTGTGACGGGACAAGGGGTAATGGTTTTAAACTACAAGAGGGTAGATTTAGACTGGATATAAGGAAGGAAGTTTTTACAATGAGGGTGGTGAAGCGCTGGAACAGGTTGCCCAGAGAGGTTGTGGAGGCCCCATCCCTAGAAACATTCAAGGTCAGGTTGGATGGGGCTCTGAGTAACCTGATCAAGTTGGGGATGTCCCTGGTCACTGCAGGGGGCTTGGACTAGATGACCTCTAAAGGTCCCTTCCAATGCAAAACATTCTATGATTCTGTGATCTTTAAAGTTTTCTTCCATCCCAAAACATTCTGTGATTCTATCAGTGCTCATTAAATCTCTTTATATTTAAGCAAAAATGTGTGTTTAATTTACCTCAAGGTGTACAAAAAAAATTCCCCAACATAATCACATTTAGTCACCAATACATTTAAAAATAGGATGTTATCAGAGTGTTGCCACATTCTTTACTCAGCTAAGAGCTTCTTATATTAGAATTTTATATTCCATTTTTCATGTTGCTATTTCTATATTCCATACTTCTCAACAGATATAGTTGTAAAGCATTCATGTTCTAATGATGTAAAAATATCTTAATTATGTCTGCAATTTTACTTTTTTTTTCCTTCTAATTAGATCAAACTAGAGATAGAAATCAAATAGTAACATTTCTCTGAAGTAATTGTAGGGTGAGCTGTGGAGGGAGAACTTTTCTTAGAGGTGCTGTGCATTTGCAGGACAGAACAAGTAGCTGATGAGCTTTTGGAATACCTGATGTCATAATGTCTCCAGAAATTGTAGAAAGCACAGTGCAGATCATCTGATAATCCTTTAAAAGTGCTGAATTTCTCAGTCTTTCATTATGGAAATTTTTTAATGCTTCTGTGCCATTAATACAAAGGATAACACAAGCCAGCATGAACTGTTGCTCTCTGCACAGACTGCAAGTAATTGATGACTATCTTTTTTTTTTAAGTATACTTGTTTCGAACCAGTTAGAATTTGACCAGTATGTCATCTCTTGCAAGACTAACAAACACAAAATATATTTCAATTCTTAGAAGAATAATCTTCCTCAAAGGAAAATATCCTCCATAAAGTGCTGCTTTCAAACACATTATATTTCAAAATGAGTCATGGTTAATAGGAGATTAGTACATGCTGGTACAATATATTAATATGTGAGAAAAAAATTAAAAGATCACTTGTAATGATTTCATTTTCCTTGAATTAGTTAAAATTTTTATTTCTGAACTTAATTTTCAAAGATGCACTTTTTGTTTTTTCATCAGCATGTACAACTTAAAGGTCAAAGCAAACAGAATACTGCCACAGACTTTAATTTTTCCATTAAGCACAATGAGTTTTGGATTTAGTCTGTTATCAGTAAACAGGTTCACTACCCAGCAAATTTAGACAAAAAATTGTTTAAACTGAGACTTTCTTATTAAAGTAAAAGTTATTATAATGCACCCTTATAGAATGCATTTGATTAGAAATTAATGAAAAAGCCCATAGAGGAGAAAAAGAAAACACTGTCTCGTGGGTCTGAAATTAATTTAATGTTTGTTTAATGAAATTAGAATTTTACCTTTCTAATAATCTCTCTCCTTTATAAAAATTGACTTAATTACTGGAATGAGTATGATATTGGATTAAAAAAAATGACTTTCAAGTAACTACTTCAGTCTTTTCAGTTTAACTAGTTTTTTTTAATATATAACAGCTTTTAAGAAAGACATTTCCCAATGTATTTTCAGGAACTAATCTTAACAAATACTGGGTGATTTGACAGGTTAGTACCGTCTTTTCTGAGGATCTGTGATCTGCTCTAACTTCTGTATAATGAAAGGCAATAAAAAAAGAAGAGTTCTCCTATTCAAAGAAAAATTGTTTAAATCTCAAATCAGGACTGCTTGATGAATTCCTAGTATAAAAGACATATTTGCTTGATTACAAACAGCTGAAATGGCCATATGGTTGAACCATCATCCAGGGAAGAAAATAATTGTCCCATGGTTAACAATAATGTGAACACTCTTTTGAAATATTCAGCATCGTATCCAAGTTTGAGGTATTCTGTCATGTCATAATTTCTCAGTGGATTTTCCTTAGCTTCTAACTTATTAGTGAACTGTGTTATTGTATTCCATGAAGTTTCTTCCATCACACATATTCTAATTAAAAGTCAAGGGCAGTAAAAGAAAGCATTGTTTACAGGTTCATATAGATTGTTACTCAGTCTTATTGTTAGTACATCTAGGCTTATTCTTACATGTCTTTTTAATTACATTTTTAATGATTCCTGATATTCTTTGGTTAAATAAGAAAGAATAGTCAACTTTGAACACTCCTGTCAATGTTGAACACTCCTGTCAATGTTTGCAGCTAATGTATTTAAAACAGGCTTTTAAAACTTTTCCTTTTCTTTATGGTTAAAAAAGCACTACTTGTAAAAAATAATAAAGAACTTTATAATTTGATTGCTTGTCTATTGCCATGTAGCTGTTTATTGCTTACAGAAAGAAGGATTTTGATTGTAGAAAACAATATAAAACATATTTTCATTATTTTCTTTTTCTCCTATCCTCAGGACAAAATATGTTTCTCTATAATTACAGCCTATTTGTATTTAAATAGCTTGACATACTTCATATCTAATCCTCAAATTTAATTAATATTTGATGTTAAAAAGTGTGTGAACTGAAAAACCTTTGGGAGAGAATAAGAAAGTATATTGCTCAATGTCAAAATGGCAAGCATATTGAAAGTTACAAGGTCTACTGAAGGTAAGGTAAAACATGAAACATTAATCTGAAGAGATTAAAAAACAACTACAATTAAAATATATATTAATATAAAAATGGGTTTCCATTTGAAAAGCATTACAAACCTTAGATATTAATTTGGAAGAATAAAAAACTTGCAGAAAGGTACAATTCTTGCAGACATAGCAGTAGGCAGCAAAATAAATGTGAGTTTATTATGCCTTTGCAGCAGAAAAGAGACCTATAGGTTTTGGAATATACATATGCAATTGTATCAGGAAAAGAAATGTCTAAAACATAAGTTGCTTATCAACCATTACAAATGTTATTATATCTACCAGAAAAATAAAACATTATGAATAATGTGGAGAAAAACAACAAAGATAGAACATTAAATACTTATTAACATGATGCACTCAAGAGCTGCTCTAAAGGGCATTTAAAAGAGTCTTATGAATGGTTGAAGTTAGCCTAAAGCCAGTACTTGCTTGACATTGGGGTCAAAAAAAAACAAGGTCATTGTGTGGAAAGATTTTTTGTCAGCTTGGCTTTTCGTAGCAGAAGATAAAGTATTTATAAATAGAGCAGATTTCTATTCAGTTATTCAGTTAAAAAAGAAGACAAAGTAACAAAACCATTCGTCTCCATCCTTATTTCCTATTAATGTACATATCAGAGCAAAGAGGCACTCTAAAATCCAAATACTAACTTTAAAGAATGATATCTACCAAAGTAGATACTATATATTTAACATATAACCTTTACCTTCTTGTTTAAGACTGCAGTGGTTTTAGACTTAGCAGGACATTCTGAATAAAGGTTGCAACAGACCATGTGAAATTTGAAGACCATGTAAAACTAGAGATGCAAGCAGGCCCAAACAGCAATGTATTCATTCTCCACAGTCTTTACTTTCAGGGTCTTCCTAGGTGCTTTCTTTTCTGACTTTATATGAAAGCTTATTTGGTGCCATTTTACTCAGCCAGTGTGCGGTTATTAAAAGTTACTCTCAGTTTGCAAGGCAGAGCACTGTGACTATAACCTCTCCTTTCAAGGAAGCCTTTTAATTCTCATTCAGTTCTCTTCTTTTAACTGAGGTTGGATCTACATCAAGAAAGAATATCTTCATGCCCTCAAACATAACCTCTTCCTTTTTCCCTACTGCCTGTAGTATTCTATCCTTGTCCGAGGTGTACAACAAGGTCAAAATCATGGTCCCTCCTACACTGTTACTCACAAATGGCCTCGATGTGGGAATCCTATGGCATTTCTGATCCAGATTAGATAGTCTTTCAAGGTGTGTGACTGAACTACAGATGAAATTTTCCACGATAAAAGTAGTGTCAGGACTTCACTTTGCCTCTGGAAATCTCAGAAGCTTAATGTCCCTCCTTTGTTGTAGGTTGTCTGAAATGTCAAGTCATCTTTTCTGTGGCAAATTAGATTTTGCCTAAGGATTTAGTCTGCCTTGGGTTTTTTTGTTTGTTTCCCATTCTCTGGGAAGGTTTGAATTTGAGTTCAATAATAATTTAAGTAAGAAATGTAAAAACCAGAATTTTGTCTTGGGCTTTTTGTCTCTAAATCCAAATAAGCATATCACTCTAGTTATATTTTTATATAAATACGTTTTAATTCACTGCATATTTATTAGATATGGTATAGATGACTTTTTAAAACTTGAGTTTCTTCCATTTTGAAATACAGTTCATAGTAGTTTGCTTTGGTATATTGAGAGTTCAGATGGAGTAGCTGACTAAACTGATTTTTTTACTGAAGATAAGAAAACCAGATGGTTCATCACAGATGACTTAGTATTTGGGGGGAGTGTGTTACCCTCAGCATCCAAGGTTCTACATTTTTCATGCACTCATTCATTCAGCTTCTTCCTTACTTTTATGAAGTATTTTTATAATGAAATAGAAACTTTAAAGCCAAAATAAAAATCTTACTGAATTACCAGAATATGCTAACATTTAATATTTTAAAGTGAAGTCACACTAAGAAAAGCAAAGCCCCACAAAATGAAATAAAACAGATCTTTTTTCACTTTCTGTTAAGTGAAAATTTTTTTTTGTGATGTCTAATCTCAGCCTCCCAAGAAGCAACTTCTGGCTCTTGGCCACTGCTATCTCACCTGCTACTACTGAGAAGAATTTGTCTTTGATATCTTTGTAGTTGCCCTTCAAATAATTGTAATGATAGACCATGGGCCTCCTCTTTACCAGACTAAACAAACCAGTTCCCTCAGCATTGCTTCATAGGTCATGCTCTAGGTCTACCATCTTGGTAGCTGTCCCCTGGACCCTGTCCAATTTCTCAGAATTCTTTTTGAGGTGCTTTTGTGGTGGGGCCAGGTAAAATAAAATTGGACACAGTATTGCAAATGTAGCCTCCCCAGTGCCAAGATGAGAGAGATAATAATTTCCCTCAACCTGTTGGTTGTCCTCCTCCTAATGTAGCCCACTATACACTTTGCTGTATCTGAAATGAAAGTACACTTTGGGCTTACATTTAACTTGGTGTCTCCAGTAACATTGAGGTCCTTTTCAGCAAAGCTGTAATTCAGCCATTTTGTTCCCAACCTGTACTCATGCAGATGATCACTCTCTCTCCAAGGTACAGAATGTTGCAGTTCTCTATGTTGAACATAAATGGGCTTCTGTTGGCCCAGTCCTCAAGTTTGTCAATGTCCCTTCAAATTGAAGCTCTATGACTCAGTATGACAATAACTCTCCTTAGTTTTAGTATTATTCAAAATTTGTGAATGGTGCATTCATCTTCATTAAACAATATGGGACATAGTATTGACTACTGGGATACTCCAGGAGTTATTTGATGTGTCAAGTCATTTATTACTGTACTATGAGCCAACAGACCATGAACATATTTGTTGCTTGCATTGTCTTTCATTTTCTATCCAGGACACTTGTTTGTATCAACAATATCTCTTTTATGTTCATTCCTTATTAGAAAATAGCAAGCCAGCCAGATGCGTAGCTTTTGGTTGGTCTCTTAAGAAATATCAGGTTCCTATTATCTGCTTATTAAGTCCTTATGACATTGTCAGGGCACGGTGCTGGGGCACTGGAAGCCACAGGGCTACCCACTACAGCCAGCAAGATGGGGATCTCCTTAGCCAGGGCCTGTCCCACCGCCTCCAGTGAGGGTGCAGGGCAGGCTGAGAGGGCAGCTGGGGGCAACTTCCATTCCACGACATCAGGCATCTTGCTGCAGATGGGGGTGTGCCGAGGCTGGGCCATGCTGTCAGTCTGTGGATGGCAGTGAGGATGAGGTCTGGTGAAGGGAACTGGGGTCAGGGACAGCCTTGGGATGGCCTGTGCACTGAATGAAAGTGTGGCATTAACTCTGAAAGCACCTTCCATGGATGGTAGGTACAGATACAGTGTTCCCTTGAAAAAGTGTTAGCCAGTATGCTTGTGGAGCTAAATAAGTGAGGATCATGGAGTGAGCTCCAGCTTTAGACAGCTAACCAGCTGCAACATTTATTTACTAGTTCATTCCTTTGTCCCACTTTGAAAAACAGCTTTTTTGTTGTGTTGTTTGGAGTTTTTTTATCCCCCTTTCCAAAACAAATCTATTTACAGAGGGTTATCCCTAAGCAGCATGGACACACACTGTCCATTTTAGGCCAGGAATCAGACTTTGGCCCTCCTTTATTTTGTAGTGTAGACATAATTATATAGACTTCCTTCTCTCATCTTGGATGTCCAGTTTAATTTGTAGTCAGATAGCAATGACAGCCTCTCCAGTCTGCCCAGATCACTTACAAAGACTGAAAATCTAGTTCCAGAGAGAGAGGGATGACCCCACTATATATCCTCCCTTGTAGACAATTTGAGCATTTTTCATATGTCATGTAGGGTTAACCTTTTTATTGCTCAGTTGTCTTAAAGACCCATGCAGATAATGAATTTGTAGTTACAGGCTCAGACATAGGTGGAAGGAGTCCTGGGAGCCTAAACATACCAGACAGTTTTCTAAACTAGTAGGCATATCCAAATAATCCATCCACTGACTTACGTGTCAACAGGAGGCTAGTGACACATTGTGTTCATGGCTCTTTTAAGCAGTCTGATGTTCTGACTGAGACCATGAATGCTGCAGAATATGTTTCAAATTAATTTTATACAGTGGGCTGGTTCTGATATCCTAACAGATCACATTCAACAAACTAATTCAAATAAGACAAATAGCGTAAACATTAGTGTGAACCATATTGACCTGTTTTTCTTATACAACAGAAGTGGGAAACAAACAGGGAACTAAATAGCTTTAAAAAAATGTCAGTCATGCAAGTTTCCTAATACTGTTGAAAATATCAGCCTTGCATCCTTCTTCTATATCACCATTATGAAAATATTTCCTCACATCGAACCTTTATCTATTGTGTGATTAAAATGTTTGTACATGGTATATATTGTCCTACATATATGAGCATAAGCCTAGAACCTGAAGTGGTGATGGAGTTTTAGATGAACACTGAGGTTCACACCAAAGTCTATCCAGACACAGTATTTACATGAGCGAAATGTTGTATGAATTCAAGTATACTATTTATGTGCCCAAAATATTACAGTTCCATGTTGCTGTGGACAGGACTCAGTTGTCAATCTTCATCATAAATGAAAAAGAATATATTCTATGTTCCATCGTACAGAATAGATCCACCCAAAGATTCAAGGAAATAGGGTTACATTGATCACATTTGATCCAAGTTTGGTGGAATCATTTCATAATTCCCCCAGTGTAAGTTTCATTTGCCTTATCATTTCCGTGTTGCTTGTGCTGATCTCACTAAATGGCACTTTCATCATCTCCTTTACTAATGAGGTTTAGAATGTCCTGCCTATTCCTTGCCTACTTTCTGCCCTCCGCCACACCTCGTTTTTTCTTTAGCTGTCCACCTGCAGTCAGTGTTGATGTGGCAGTAATATCTTCAGGCAGGAAACCTCTGTTCTCCAGACTAGATTTAGCACTAAGACCTTACAGGTAACAGGACAGTAATGGACTATTATAAACTTTTAACAGTAAAGCAAATCCCTCATAATGAATAAATTAAATTGAAATTGATATTTCCTTTATTTTGTCATCTGTAGATAAGGAAACTAATAAAATATGTCACAGCTATAATCAGATTCACACTGCTAATATTAAGATGTAGCATTTATGATGGATATGGAGAAATCTGCTCTAACACTATGAGAGTAAAATGTTAAAATATGCAATATGACAATCAAATACATAGTTCTTATGCAAGTTTCAACAGCCTGAAGAAAATCTGTTCACCTTCAGATTAACTAGTTGTGGTAGTTTGCTGTGATTCACTGAATAGGTATATACTATAAAATTTTAGCTCTGAATTCACGTTAATTCTTCAGCTGTTTGTCAGATGAACTTCTATGATTATTTACTGTTTCCCTCTAGCAATCTAAAATTGTCTTCTATTGTATTGACCTTTAAGACAAAGAAGTCTTTCTAAAGTACTAGGAAGAAAACTAAGCTGACATAAGTGATATGAACTTTTAAAGGAACTAATAAGAAAAGATCCTACTGTGGATGCGAAAACACATAGATTATTCTTTCATAATTGTATTTTTATCATTATTATGTGAAGGTAGACTAACACAGTCCTCCTCAGTGTTGCAAGGCTTAAAGGATCTAGTGAGTAAATTCTGCCTTCAGAATTAATGTAGACTCTTGGGGCAGGCAGGATTCCTTCTCCTTGAACCTAGACTTTCAAATATTCAGTTTTAGGTTCATTTTTGGCCACAATTGACCTAGGCTCACTTTATAGACAATAGAAAGATTAGTAAACTCTTGAGGAAATTAATCTGGTTTTAGACCAGAGCTTAAAATTATATCAATTGCCATATAAAGTCTTTATTTCTCCTGCTGACTCTAAGAGGAGTGTAGGATGATTAGCACAAAAGTAAATCTCAGAACCCATTTCTACTATCCACACATAAAGGTCTAATTCTAGATGAGATGCTGTACGGTGTCTGAGATGTTCTTGGGGGCATATGAAAATGAATGTAAGGAGAATTTATGTTGTTCTCAAAGAGTGGCTGGATGTGAGGTGGGATATCTAGCCATCTCAAATGTTTCTAGGCACCTGTGTGTGGGCAACCAAATTAAAAGCCCCAGATTTTTAGGTATCTGAAGTGAGGGCAGACATGTACTATCCAAAGTTTAAGGATAATCAGTCTCAGGTTCTTAAAGCAATTCTTAATAAAAATATTTTTGACTTTCATCACAATCTGTTAATTGAACACATTTCTCTGAGACTCATAGGGAGTGCTGACAGTGTGCTATGTCTGAAGATGATTTGCAAAGATATTTTGTTATTTTTATAACATTTAAATTAATATAATCAAAGCTCATAGTGGGATAGACTGGGCTATCAAAGTCATGCTATATGATGTAGAGACATTACGGAATATTTGTTATATAACTGGTGCTTCAACGGTATGTAGTAAATTGGAAAAGGGGTTAGATTAAATTCAAAACTAATAGGAAAATACAGATACTTTATTGCATTCAGGGCTTCCTGTATTCCTTTACACCATGTTTATACATGGCCCAAATAATTTTATTCTGCTTTTATGGCAATTACACACTGTTAGGAATGTTCAGAATGCTTCCCTTGATTGCTTTTTTATTTCATTTGTCAAGGCTGTTATCCCTTCATAGACTATAAAAAATATTTCATCAAATTGTTTGTTATGGTTTCTCTTCTTAATGAGCTGTCAGGATACACAGCTTAGCATTGTGTGTCTGTATTCAATAAATAAAAATAGATTCTGTATCAGCCAGACAGTACAGTTGTGATCATGAGCCTGTATAAATTTTTGTTTTATCATTAAAATCCTTTACTTCAGTCCTCATAGTTTCTATGTACCCAGAGACATTTTCCAGCAGAATACATTAATGCATTATGTTACTCACAGGACAATGGACTGCTTCTGATTTGTTTTTGATGTGTTAAGTATTTTCTTGGATGGGAGAAAGATTGCTTGGCACAGAGTATAATTAATTTAGCAAAATGAATGTCTCATCCCCAGAGACTCCATCTCTTTATACTTCATTCTACTGATGCTTAGTGTTACATGTTACGGCTTCTATTCATTTACTACGAATTGTGTAAGAGAGAGGTATATGAAATAATGTTCATAATGAAGTTATTCCTCTATTCTCTTTGTTTTAGTAAAAACATTATCTAGTACTACAATTAAAATCTATATATGTTAGATTGTGTTACCTTTTCCAGTAGTGATTGTCTTTAATATATGCTAGTTTAATTAATTAAATTACTTCCCTAATCAAATGGTGTCATATTCTAAAATCAGACCCATTTTCTTCTGCTCCACACTTCAATGCCTGGTTCTTCAATTCCAGATCACTATGTATGGCCAAGTCTTCCGTAATAACTACACTACAAAGGGAAAAATAACAATGCACGTAGATATATTGCAAGTATATAATGGTAAGCTTGATGGATTTCTTGATAAATTTTACAGAAAATAGGAACACAGAAAAGCTGCTGACCTGGTTTATTAAATCATTTTGTGCAGTAAAATACGGGATATCACACTAGCTATTTTAGAGAAGAACAGGTAAAAGAATTATGTGATGCAAGTGGTTTATGAGATGGAGGGTATGTTGCAGACAGAAGTTACTAGAGGTATTCAAGCAACATCAGCCCCAAAACTGCTTCTGTTTAATAATTTCATAAATTATTTTTTTTGGGGAAAAAAAGAGTGTGCAAAGAAAATGTATTTGTGACACAAAGCTGAAGAAAATTAACTGTATTAAAGAGAATCAGAAAAATGGCTAGAAAGTGTGAATTTACCTTGAGGACCAGACTAATAAACAGGAAGTAAAAATCAATACTACAAAATACAAGGAGAAATAATTGGAGTTTAATAACAGAAAA
Source organism: Morus bassanus (assembly GCA_031468815.1). Classification (NCBI taxonomy): domain Eukaryota; kingdom Metazoa; phylum Chordata; class Aves; order Suliformes; family Sulidae; genus Morus; species Morus bassanus. The sequence continues at coordinate 50,785,898 of CM062568.1, read as the reverse complement.
TCTGCTATACAATGAGGGAAGTGGCTGTCTGCACAAGAACCAGTTTGAATTCAGAAGTACCATAGGCACTGTTAAATATTCCCAAATCAAGTCTAACAACAAACTAATTTAGCAATCATGCATTTTCATTTTATTCTGTGTGTAACTCAGGCTAATCCTTCAGTGTTCCTAACCTGTTTTGAAAGAATCAAACTTGGAAGCAGATAGGTGTAGTGTGACAAGCCTACTTGTGCCCAGTCCTTCAAGACTGCATCAAAGCACTCATGGTAGAATACCATAGTATGGTCTGAGTTTTCATCCTAGGTCATGCTCACCTCCTTGCTTATGAACAATGTGGAAGTTAGGCAAAACTGGAACTGAATACATGTTGAGTTACCTGCTTGACTGAAACATAACTCTTTGCACTGCATCTGAATTATGTGGTATGAGTTTGGATACATGTCTTCCCAACAGCTGTGATGTTTCCCAGGTCTACACGCCACCCTGTTCTGCAGTTTCTGGTTCTGAGTTCTGCTGTACTGTGCACAACTGTAAAATAAGGCACCCTAAAAGAACATTTTTTTTTTTTTCTTTTTCTTTCATTCTAGGAAAATAAAGACGAGAAGAATTATGAGAAAATAGAATGTAAATGTGCATCAGGATTGTTAGGTGTTGCTGAATCCAGTAGCCCAATAGAGGCAAGGCTGATGCAGTTCCAAGTCACAAGGTCCAACCCATAGTGAGACTGAGCATGTGCTTCCAGTAAGCACACACATGCAAACACACAGGGACACAGACACACACACATATACATATATGTATGTAAATGTATATTTATGTGTGTATGTGTATATGAGGCCTCACAAATTAACATAGACAGACACACAGAGCACTCACACAGACACAAACAGCAGCAACAGCCCCACCTTGCTCCCCTCTCTGCTTGACCAGGATGAAGGTGCCTTACTGAGAACATATATGTGCAAAGAGGATCCCTTCAGCAGCTAAGCTCAGATACTCAGTCCACTCAGTAGCTACCCCTGAATCCCAGTCTTCTCAGTTGCTGGCACATGGACATACAAGCCCCCAAGGCCACAGCCCCACTCCATTTGCTGGTACAGCCCCCTTGCACACATAGAGCCCTGCCCCACCCTGCACAAACACATGCTGTGGATTCCGGCAGTAACTGGGCTTAGACACACAGTCCATCCAAACAGTAGCTGGGCCTGGATCCTTGCTCTTTCCAATTGTCTCTTGCACAGACTTGGGTAGCCATCTACTCCTGGGGTCTCGCCCCTAGAGACACGTGCATATCCCTGGCTACTCTAGCTAGAACTTAAGTCCACTTAGCCTGGTTTCTCTGTTTTCTGGCACCATGGACACAGGAGTCCTCCAACCTGTGGAGGGAGTCCACTTGCTGGCACCCAGACCCGCACACATACACATGGACACACCAGAGAGTTGCCCACTCAGGAAAAGAGTTAGAAGTAGAATTTAATCAGACAGGACAGTCTGGGATGATCAGGCACAGGAGATGGCCAGAAAAACTAGTACATTCCCAAGTACTGGCCAGCAAACTGCTTACACACAGCTGACCCCTTTTACCTGTTATCTGTTTTCCCACATTTGTTCCCCACCCAAATTACTTTGACCCTTCCCTTTTCTGGCTTTTGTTCCTCATCTAAACATTCCATCACAAGTCTTGTGTCATTCCAAAAAGATTTTCCTCTGTACCCCAACCAATGGGGGGCTGCGTTCAGACCAGAACTCCTCCTCTGCCTCTCCTTTCTCTTCATACTCTTCCCCTGTTCTAGCATGGGGTCCTCCCATGGGATACAGTCTTTCAGGGGATATCCATCTGTTCTAGCATGGTCTTCTCCATGGGCTGCAGTGAAGTGCTTGCTCCACTTTGGTCTCTTCCACGGGCTGCAGGAGAATCTCTGCTCCAGCACCTGGAGCACTTCCTCCTCCTCCTTCTTCTCTCACCTTGGTGTCTGCAAGGCTGTTTCTCACACTTTTCCCCCTCACTCCTCTCTCCACTGTGTGGCGCTTTTTGCCCTTTCTTAAGTACATCTTCCCAGAGGTACCACCACTTTGGCTGAGGGGCTCAATTGTGCCCTGCAGTGGATCCGTTGGAGGTGGCTGAAAGCGTCTGTGTCTGGCACGGGACAGCTCCTGGCCTCTCCTCAAAGAGGCTGTCCCTGCAGCCCCCAGACTACCGACACCTTGCCATCTGCACCCAACGCACCCCACCTGCCCTGAGCCTCTGTACTCCTTCATGTGTAGGGAATAGAGTTTTTTATTACGTAGCTTAACAGAAACAATTACCAGGGATGAAGAACATATATTTAAGCTAAAGGGCAATGATGGAAGAAAAGCAAACAAACGTTCACTTATTGAGAAGAAGTTTGGATGAGAAAATAGAAGAAAGTGTTAAGAATCTTAAAGTATATGGATTCTGGGAGAACTTTCCCATGTAGTAACAGAGGCAAAAAACTAACTGCATTTTATAATATTCATGAAAGGGGTTATTTAATAGGTTGCTGGCAATTGATGGAAAGTCAGCTCAGTGGCTCTGAAGGTCTTCTCCAGTTGTGCATAATACTGTAAAACTTAGGGGTCTCTTAGGAGACCTTTGGAGATCCCTTATGAGATTTTTGTACAATGACCTCTACAAGGGGTATGTGTTACCTTGGAAAATCTGGTATTTCTTCACTTTTTTCTTTTTTTTTTTTTTCTCCTCCTACTTGGTTCAGAACAATTTTCTAGAGACTATATCCTATCCTTAACTGTACTACTGATAAATATCATTTTTGCATTTGGGGAGTGGAGGGTAACATTACTCTTCTAGTATCTCACCTATAAACTAATTTTAAATATTCACTTGGTTTTCTAGGCTGCTGTGGTAATGAAAGTTTCTTCTCATTTTGTGTTGTGCTTTATATTTCATCATATTTCAAATCCCCGATGCCTCTATAAAATTCTAGGACTTTAAAAAACCAACATTTCAGTATATTTCATCTTAATGAGTATTAGTTTACCCATCTTCATAAATAAAGTACTCTGCATTGCCTATAAAGCAGTATTTCCACATGAAAGATAGTTTTGTTCATTGCACTGCATGTACCTTTCCCTGAAGTATAAAAGGAAGCAAGATTCCTATAGTTGTTTCTTCTTCCTTTTCTCTCTTGCCTATGTTTACTTTAATCATTTAGAAGCTAAGAAACTGACATCCTAGTGGACTCAAGACTAATTCCCTTAGAAACTGATATTAAATGATGGACAAGGCATGCAGGAAAGCATTAAATAAATTGTATTCAAGTGAACAGGCTAGTATGGTTGCCTGCAGATTGCTCCTTAATATAATTCCAGCATAATCAAAAAGCAAGATCACATGTAATGTATTACTGCCAGCAGTGGTGGGACTGGATCTCAGCATGATGGCTTCAAATAAATGTTAAATTTTGTCTGTACTTTTTGAAACAATGTACCAAAACTGCATAAAATTTTAATGGAACTTTCCAAAATTAGTTGCCAGCATTCTTTAGCAACCCAAATCCAGTCATATATATATGTTCAGCTTAAGTATCACACATGAACATATAGGCACACACAGCAAAAAAATCTATATAAGTATATAAGCATAAACACATATATGTACAGGGCTTTCACTAAAAAGCAAAACCAAAACCAAAACCAACTATTGAACAAGGAAGTAATGACAACACAAAACACAATGGGAGTGGGAAGGCCAGTTTCAGTTTACATATACTGAAACAAACTTTCTTTTTCCAAAAACTGTTTGTCCTTTTGTTGAAATGCAGATATTTTAAAAGCTAATATTGTCTAAAGTAGAGAAGCATAACAGTTTGCTCAGTTATTGTGCTGCTGATTTTCACACAAGATTTAATGGGGCGTGTATATCACACAAAAGAAGAGGAAAAAAAGTTAGTTGAGCTTTTTATTTGTATTTCTCTAAGAAGTTCCTTGTAGCTTTTTGCATGAGATATCAGTTTTGAGAATAATCAACTTTAATGAATTGCTTTTCATAGAGGCGCTGAAAGACTCAATTTCTAATGTTCATTTCAGCTACTGTGCCTCTGTGTGTTCTGGACAACTCACTTCATTTTGAAAACATGGATGATGGTATCTGTTATGACAGCTTAATATTTCCTAAGAATAAAGCTCTACTCTGCAACTATTACTATTGTTGCAATCAGACAGTGAAAGGGTAACATTTTTAAGGGCTTTATCTTGCATTAAGCTGTTAGTACAGAAGTTTACTCCTACAGAGGCTTGGGCGGGGTAATTTATACCAACTCATTCAGGGCAAGGAACTGCATCTTTATCCATGAACGTGGCATTAAACATACAAAAATAAGTTGTCATGCATACAATAGTAAAAACAATATGAAATTCAACCCATGGAGTTACCTTGGTTATAGAAAGAAAATGCTGAGATGGCAGGAATATCAGTCAGAGTATTCACAGCTGTGGTGGATTGACCCTGGCTGGATGCCAGGTGCCCACCAAAGTCTATCACTCCCCCTCTTCAGCTGGACAGGGGAGACAAAATATAATGAAAGGCTCATGGGTCAAGATAAGGACAAGGAGATCACTCAGCAATTACCATCACAGGCAAAACAGACTCAATTTGGGGAAAAATTAATTTAATATTTTACCAATCAAATCAGAATAGGATAAAGAGAAATAAAAACTAAATCTAAAACCTCCTTCTCCCATCCCTCCCTTCTTCCCAGGCTCAACTTTGCTCCCAAATTCTCTACCTCCTCCCTGACCAGTGGTGCAGGAGGATGGGGAATGTGGGTTGTGGTCAGTTCACCACACATTGTTTCTGCTGCTCCTTCCTCCTCAGGGGGACAACTCCTCACACTCTTCCCCTGCTCCAGCATGGGGTCCCTCCCATGGGAGGCAGTCCTCCACAAACTTCTCCAATGTGATTCCTTTCCACAGGCTGCAGTTCTTCATGAACTGCTCCAGCGTGGGTCCCTTCCATGGGGTTCAGTCCTTCAGGAACAGACTGCTTCAGCCTGGGTCCGCCATGGCTCACAAGTCTTGCCAGAAAACCTGCTCCAGCATGGGTTCCTCTCTCCACGGGTCCACAGGTCCTGCCAGGAGCCTGCTCCAGCGCGGGCTTCCTATGGGGTCACAGCCTCCTTTGGGTGCATCCACCTGCTGTGGTGTGGGGTCCTCCACGGGCTGCAGGTGGATATCTGCTCCACCACTAACCTCCATGGGCTGCAGGGGGACAACCTGCCTCACCACGGTCTTCACCACAAGCTGCAGGGGAGTCTTTGCTCCAGTGCCTTGAAGCACCTCCTCCCCCTCCTTCTTCACTGACGTTGGTGTCTGCAGGGTTGTTTCTTTCACATATTCCCAATCCTCTCTCCAGCTGCAGTTGCTGTTGCACAGGGTTTTGTTTTTTTTTTTCCCTCTTCTTAAATATGTTATCCCAGAGGTGTTACCACTGTTGCTGATGGGCTCGGCCTTGGCCAGTGGCAGGTCCATCTTGGAGCTGGCTGGCATTCGCTCTATCGGACACGGGGCAAGTTTCTAGCAGCTTCTCACAGAAGCCACTTCTGTAGCCCCCTCACTAACAAAACCTTGCCATGCAAACCCAATACAACAGCTAACACGTATTTTTATAATGGGAAATAAAATAAATAAATTCTGAAGTGCAGATTGTCCAGGGAAAGTTTCATTTATTTTACACAAATGTCTTTATTTTTCATAAATAATGACTAAACCATCCTTTCCTGGAAGAACATGAATACTGACACATTTATTTATTGTGACCACAATATTTCATAAAGGTGATCTACTCAGAAAAGAAAAAAGAAAGAAAATATCTTATTTCTGAGAGGAAAATAAAAAGAAGAGGCAGTTTTCTATTAGAAGAAAAAGACAGCAATTCTGAGTTTGGATCTTGTCTGCTGAGTTTGATCCAAAGGATTAAATAAGCTTCTGAATTATGTTTTTCTGTTTGCTTTTACAATCCATAAGACTTATTTTAAATTTCTGTGTAAATTAATAGTGTTGTTTTTAATGATTACTGAAATTTTCACCAATGATTTAGTATTAATTTTTGATGCTATACAATGATATCTAGTTATATAATAATGGCAAGGTTATGCAGGAAGGTAGTACAAATACACACATAAACTTCAAAATTTTAATGTCACTAGTGAAAGACTAATAATAAGGTGTTCGCTTTACTGTTCAGGAAAAAAAAAGGAGTTGAACTTAACTACTCAGTTATCATAACTGGTGTCTTATTCAAATTAACTTGTTTATCTTGACGAAGGAAGCTGAAACCAAGGTCATACCTTAGTTTACCATCCTCAAATTATTTGAAGGGGGAGTGGAGAATGGCAACATACCTAGTGGAAACAACTTTAATAAAACACTTTAATATGAACGAATGTTGTTCGACATTGTGTTCACTCATATTTTTCTGGTTGTTCAAAGGAGTTCAGCATGGAGTTGAGTATGACAGTCACTTGCACAGTAAAATAATTTTGTTTAGATCATGAAATGTTTCTACTGTACAGTCATTTCCTTGACTTCTCCTGCTGCTATTAAAGGTCTGCACCTTACAGACAGTCATTATAGGAATGGAGAGGAAAAAGGGCAGAAGGAATTACCAAGGAAGTTGCTTAGCTGAGACCAGTAATGGTTGTGGGAGTACGCCAACTACAGCGATTGGTGCTAATGGAGGAGGAAGAATTAAGTCAGTCTTCTCAGCTCTGCCAAATTCTGGTAAAAGCTCATCAAGAACTAGCACATCCATGCTAATGAATGATGACAAATACATATAACATTATATAATACTCTTTATTTTATATATATATATATATATATAAAATAAGTTAACAGACTAAATACATAGCATGAGTCTTCAGGATTGGTTTTCCAGGTGGAAATCTGATACTGAGTCATACATCAGTCACTCTAATGAAAATCTATCCTATACTCACTTTACAGAAGGACAATGTCTGCACTGAAAGCAATTCTGAAATCTCCAGTGTTGATGGCAGTGCAACCTTTATGGTATTGATAGTTGAAAGTATATACCAATTTATTTATAATTTCTTAGAAAAAATCAATTCAAATGCCATCTACATATTTCGAGATCTAAGACCAGAATAGAATATTGTAATTTAATCATATCTAATCCATAAAATAGTATATTTAAACTCTAGCTTTAAGTTTAATAATTCTGATTAAATTCCAATTAAACTGTCCTTAAAAAAAAGAAAGAAAAGATGTTGAAAATCCAATATTACAATAAAGATTCCAGTTACAGAAAGTGTTGGGGTCCTGCTGGCACTACAGACATCACTGAGCTTGCCTGGCCCCCTGGGACTAACCCCCACCTGCCCACGGCCCAGGACCCCATGTAACCCCCCAGGGCTGTCAGCCCCTGTCCCAGTGACATTACAGCAAGGCCAGTCTCCAGCTCCCCACAGCCCAGCCCTGCCTGGCCACGGACCCTGCCAAGCTGGGCCCACCCACAAGCCCATGTCCTGGCCTGTCAGCCTGTCCCAGTCGCCATGGTCCTGCTGGCCATCCTGGGGCAGTGCCCACAGGGACCTGCCAGCCTGTGATGCACCTGGTGGCAAGACTTACTTTTTAAGTTGTACCAAAAGTTTGTAATTTCTCCCTTTCTCCCATCTATCCGAATTCATCTGCCTTCAACCTCCAGACGCTGTGTAACCAACATTCTAATATGCATGACATATAAGGGGACATGGGTTTAAAAATAAGCTACCATGTAACATTTGTATGGCATTTTTAATAATACAATAACAAAATGATTCCAGCCTTCCATTTTGTTCACAATTTATTACATGAAGAACACCTTATTATATAAGGAAAAAATAAACTTTCAAAGCCTCCTGTTATGTGTGTATGCATGTTTACCTATACCTACCTATACCTCTATCTTCTTGACACAAAACTCATACATCAGTAGAAGGAGCAAAGAAGTTTTATACAGTTTGAATTCTTGTTTGATGTGAATTCTTGTCAGATGGGTGGGAAGTGAAATCAAAACACAGATTCACCAAGCTGTACTCTGCCGGCGCGGAAGAAGCAGCACACTCAATATGAGTGATAAAGCGACTTCATTTATTATCCTTCGGTTACACAATTTATAGCATTCTTAATTAGCTCATACATATTGCAAAAGCTAAGCTCCTCATTGGTTAACAGCCTAAAGGTCATGTTCCGTTAGTCTAACCAGGGGGACCAGGGGAGCCTGGAGGACCAGCAGGGCCTTGGCTCCCGTGAGAACTATGCACACCAGCAGGGCCAATAGGTCCAGGGAGACCATTGTTTTAGTGACTCCCCTGCATACCTTCTTGTTGCGAGTCCCTGCTTTCACATTCTTTCTCACAAGCAATGATAACTTATCCTTGTCTCTAATTAGCTCCTAGACTAGCTGTTTTCGGTATTTCTTAAGATCCTGATAAGTAATCATTTCTATGTTGGTATGCCCCTGCTCAGCTTGATTGGTTAGTTACTACTTGCTACATTCTTCCCACAGTCATGATAACAATGCTTATTCTAATATCGCTAACAATGTTTATTCTAAAATTAGTTCCTGCAGACTTATACAATTTTGATCTAAAACATTTCTTCCCACATTTCCCCCTTTTTTCTTTTGTATAATAAATGCTTTACGTGGACCTTTAGTTGCACATCCTATCACAATGCGAACAATTATGATAATTATAATAACTATACATAAGATTCTCAAGCCTTCAATTAATAGTGATTGACACCAAGCACCAATTCCCCAAGATCTGAACCATGTGTCTAAAGGATTAGTATCTACAACTATTTTTTGAACATGTTTATTTAGCCAATCCAATTGTTTATGAATAGATTCTCCATGGCTGGATAAGTTAAAACAGCACATCCCCTCAACATCTTCACAACCATGACCCTGTGCCAACAATAAAAAGTCAATCGCAGCTCTATTCTGTAAAACTGCATGACGTTGACTGTCTAGGTCTGTTGCTAATTCTGTTAGTACTTTTGTGGTCACATTGGCTTGTTTTACCGACCAACAGGCCAATCGGGACAGTTGTTTCAAGCTTTGTGCTGTCCCGAAACTAGGTATCATAGATGCTAAAACATTAGTAGCAGTATTCCAGAGTATCACATCATCCTTACAATTTGGGTCGAGCTTGTCAAGACTTCGTTTATTTCGTGAAGTAGTGATATTTACCCATTGTTTTTTGCGTACTGATAACATGGTCAAGTGGCCTAGATAACAGGGTCCACCAAAAGGGTCTTTTGGAATTCCTGGCCAAGCTCTGTCCCCACAGATCAGAAAGTAGCCTGGCGGTAAACTTTTCGCTGACCCATTGTTCCATAGTGACTTATTGGTGCTTGCAACGCTCCATCCATAGGCCTTTAAAGCCGTAGTTCTATTATAGTTACCACAATGTTTGTCTACTGAATATTGTTGTCCCTTTGGTGACACATTGGTACCTATTACATTAACAAAAGGGTTATTTTCTAAGTTAGTGCTACTCCCTATTAGCCTCGCAATGGTCGCTGCCTGAGCGGCAAATTTATCAAAATACCCGAACATAAAACAAACTTGGGGAGCTGTTGACTCATTTCCAGTTGCGTTTCTGATTTGTTCAGAACCCATTAAGTCAATCTCTTGTGGGTCCCATGGTACTGTTCTATTGAGTGATCTAATCAATTGTGCTTGGCATTCAGATGGTGCCAAGCCGCTGCAAGTTACCTTAGTATTCGTCCAATTGGTAAAATCAGACAGATTTACATATGGGAAACCAATAAGACATGTGCGAAAAGGTTCTACAGCTGTTTGAAGTCCCAGACAGAAGTCCGTGTTATGTGTCTTATTAGCCCACTCTAGCCACACGTTAGCTTTTCCCAGATGCAGGCTCGTCATCAGTAGTATGAGTCCGATGATTCCAAGGTTTCGTCCACCTGCTCGGAACCCAAAGTGGCCCTGTAGAGGTAAGCACAGACATATAACCCCGTCCCATAAATTGGACTTTCCCAGGGCCCTCCCACAGTCCCGTTTTAGGATTCCGATACAAAACAAAAAGTTCTGGCATCATTTCCCTCTGAGGGTTGCAGTGACGTTCGGCGGCGGTCTGGTCCGAATTTCCAAATACACACAGATAGTTCATGACAAACAATGTTTTCGCAACACGCTCCGCTGGATCTGCGACATCATTATATTTCCTCAGGTAATCTTTCATCGTTTGATTGGTTCTTTCTACAATGGCTTGTCCCGTAGGGTTGTGAGGAATGCTCGTGATGTGGCGAACGCCCCATTGTTGTAGAAATCTTCGAACCTTATTACTTATATATGCGGGTCCATTGTCAGTTTTTATGGATTGAGGGAGGCCCATTACCGCGAAGCAGACAGTGGTGTGCCTAATGACGTGTATTGCTTTCTCGCCTGCTTGTGGCGTGGCCCATACAAACCCACTGCCAGTGTCTATAGTAACGTGTAAATACTTCAGCCGACCAAAATTCTGCACATGTGTGACATCCATCTGCCATACTTCTCGTGGGTTGTCACCTCGGACATTAACCCCAACACCTAACCCTGGGCCGTGATTGCCACATGTTGGACAAGCACGTACGATTCCCTTTGCTTCATCCCATGTGACTTGGAACTGTCGTTTCAATCCTTTTGCATTTTGATGAAACTGTGCGTGAGATTCCCTAGCCTTAACAAAGTCACTGAGTGGTGCGGCTATGGCTACCAGCTGATCTGCGCGCGCATTACCTTCTCCGAGACCGATGTCCCACTGATGACTGCGCAAGTGAATTATACAGTATGGCGCGCTTCGAATTCGAATAGCGGTTTGTAGCTGGCGCATAAGCTCTGCAAGCCTTCTTTTCTGAAGGTCTTTGACTTGAGCTTCTTCGATACGCTCCACAATTCCTGCCACGTACAGGGAATCCGTTACTATGTTGAGCGGACTGGTAAGCCATTTTGACATTGCCCAAACCACTGCCGTTAACTCTAATGTCTGAAGGGAATCTCCTGGTTCTGCAGGTAATATTTGATGGTGCCACTTGTCCTGTACAAACCAGGTGGCTGCAGCTGTTTGTGATTTCTTTCCTGCGTCTGTATAAACAGTAACTCCATCTTGTAGTGGCCTTTTTGACAACTTGGGCTTTATTATCCACGATTGTGTTGATATCCACTTTAACAGGGGCCACTTTAGACTGGTAACATTCAGTTCCACGCCTGACGTCAACAAACTTAGCTGTAATTCCTCAGAAGACTGAATCCACCACTCCAGATCTTCCCGCTTTATGGGTAAATATATCGTGTGTGGTTCTTGTCCGGTGATTTGCACTATGCGTTGTCGGCCCTTTTGGATTAATTCAGCCAATTGTTGTATCTGAGTTTTGATAGTGGTTTTAGGCTGTAGTGTCCCATACAACCACTCTATCACAGCTGGTGTCTGTCTCCCCCTTTTTTCTTTTAATTGAGTTAGAGCTGCTGTTATGTGGGAAGGCCCCTTTTGTACAGTTAGATCAATTGGAAGATTAGGATCATACCTGGAGACTGCGGCTGACGCAATGCGTTCGAACAAGGATTCTATATGTTTCTGTTGAGAGGGCGTCAGGGTGACGGGCGACGCGGGATCAACACCTTTTAATAACGGTCGTAACGGCTCTAAGTCCTCGTTTGTAATTCCAGTCATAGGTCGCAGCCATTGTATGTCTCCTAAGAGTTTTTGCACATCATTTAACGTTCTCAGTTGTGATCGTAGTGTTAACTTTTGCGGCTGGATTTGTGTTTCGGTAATCTTCCATCCCAGATATTTCCATGGGGCTGTTCGTTGAATTTTTTCTTGGGCTACTTCTAGGCCTTGTTGTCGCAGTGTCTGGTAAATACACTGTTCCTGTTGTTTTGTAAAGGTCTCAGGTTGAGCAAACAATATATCGTCCATGTAATGGTAGATAATCATTTGTGGCCATGCCTTTCGAAGGGGTATTAACGCATTGTCTACAAACAGTTGGCATAGAGTAGGGCTATTTTTCATGCCCTGTGGCAACACAGTCCATTCAAAGCGTAAATCTGGCCTTTCCCGGTTTATAGATGGTAACGTAAATGCAAATCGCGGTGTGTCTTGCGGATGTAAGCGTATTGTGAAAAAACAGTCCTTTAAATCTATAATTAATAAATTCCATGATTCAGGTAGCATCGCTGGATTTGGCAAACCTGGTTGTAAAGCGCCCATGGATACCATCTGTTCATTCACTTTACGTAGATCATGTAGAAGACGATATTTTCCATTTTTCTTTTTTATAACAAAAATGGGTGTATTCCAGGGGCTTACGGATGGTTGTAAGTGTCCGGCATTTAACTGTTCTTGGACCAGCTGGTGGGCAGCAAGCAGACTTTCACTTTTTAGCGGCCACTGCGCGACCCATACGCTTTCGTTTATAGTCCATTGTAGCGGGATCGGGAAAGTCCATTGTGCAGTGACCGCCATTAAAAATTTGATGCAGTGGTTATGGTTGTTTTTAGTTGTGAGAGGACGTCTCGGCCTATCAGCATTTCTACGCCTTCGGGAAGGGGTAATAGAGTGATCATAACTGACACCGCTTGTCCATCTATGGTAATTTGTATAGGTTCCAGGCTTCTTCTGGGGGCAACAGTGCCTCCTACCCCTTCCACACTATTATTGTCCGCAATGGTGGGCCACTGAACAGGCCATTGCTGTGTGTTTACAATTGTGATGTCGGCTCCTGTATCCAATAAACCGTGTCTCTTAACCGATTGTTGTCCTCGGGTGAGTGTAACAGGAACAACTGGTCGTGCGTTCAGAGATAGAGATAACATAGCGGCTTCTCCTGTAGAACCAAAACCACGCTCTCCTCTTTGCGGTCGATCTCCTCTCTCGGATAGGGGACACGTTAAAGGAACTAATTGTGCAAGACGAGTTCCTTTCGGGATAAAGACAGGAGGATGGTCTGTCCTAATCATAATTTTTATTTCTCCGTAATAGTCCGCATCTATAAGTCCGGGGAGTACATACAGTCCTTTTAACGTAACAGAGGATCTGCCAAGTAACAAAGCGCCCGTGTTTTGTCCTTCTATCTTTAGCGGTCCTTTTACCCCAGTCGCCAGACATGCAGGTTTGGTGTCAATAAGAGTACAGTCTATTGAGGTTGCCAGGTCCAAGCCGAGGCTTCCTGCGGTGGCTGGCTGGAGCTCGTTGGCAGGTATGAGGCAGCTTCCACTGCTAGCGGTGTTGGAGGTTTGTTGGCAAGCTGGACGGGCGCCGCCATTTGTGTCCGGGCGCCGCGGCTTCCGGCGCTCTTCTTCCCGTTTCCCGATCTTCTACAGGCCTTTTGCGAATGGTTGTCCTTCTTACATAGAGGACACCACACGGAAACCCGAGGACACTGAGTTTTTATGTGTCCAGGTTCACCACAGCGAAAACATGTTAGGGGTCGCAGGGGTGAGCGAAGTGGAGCAAGCGCGGCAGCGAAACCTTGAGGCTGTTTTTCTAATACCTCCTTTTGCACTGAAGCTATCTGCCTCCCTACGTTTTGGATTGCCTCAATAAGCATGGCTTGATCCCCTCGGGGCACCCTGCTCATGCGTTCTAGCATAACTTCAATTGGTGAATCGAGCGGCAAAGTTATTAGTATATTTTTTGCCGTTTTATTACAGTTTTCAAGAACGCATTGTCGCAACAAAGCTCCCTTCATAAAGTCTGGCACTAGTGCAGCTGATATTGCCGCCACTACTTTATCTACAAATTTAGCAAAAGATTCATTGACACCTTGTTTGATATTCATGTATGATGGTATGGGTGCTGTTGTTTGCACCCGATCTAAAGCCTGCCGGGCTAACTTCATACTTTCCATATTTATGTCAGGACCCATTTGGACCTGCATATCAATTGATGCAAATGCACCTGTACCCATGAGCTGATGGGCAACTACTCCATATAAAGGATCTCCTTGCTGCCTTGGTGTGTTTTGTGACCTATCACATAGGGTTTGCCAATGAGCTTGCCACAACAGTTGTTCAGAAGGAGAACAGATTAACTTTATTAATCTTTTAACATCCTCTGGGAGTAGAATCATTGATCCCCAAATGTAATCTAAAATTTGACGAGTGGGTTCCCCATGAAGCCCATTCTCGTTAACTGTAGACCGTAACTGAGTCAATAGTTTCCAATCAAATCCTCTATGTTCTCCGAGTATTTGATTGTTTTGCTGCACATATACTACCGGAAAAGTCAATTGATTTGCAATATCAAAGTTTCCTTCAGAGATAGCTTCCTGACTAATTTTTTGCCAATCTATAGCACTGCTCTTTGTTCCAATTTGTTGTTGTGGCTCTGGCTTCTCTGGATTACAAGGAGGCGGAGTGGCTGACCGATCGTCTTTATTAGACGCCCCGCCTGAGTCCGATTGGTATTCTTTTTTCTCTGGCTTATTTAGCTCCGGTATCATGTCTTCCATTAATGGAGCAGAGGGGACACATTCCGCGACCTTTACGGGTAGTGGTCCACCTCGGGAGGGAGTGGAGTTATAATCTATCCCAGGCAAGAATTTCCCTGCGTCACTGTGCTGATCTAATGCATCCTGTGCCTGTCGAGCAGTACTTTTTTCTAGTGAGTATCGCTTTAAATCATTAATGACCTCCCGCCACGGCTTCATTAACTTTTTTGCCCATTTCTGATCGTCAATGACTTTGTCCCATAAATGATCTCCTAGTTCTCTCCATTTTCCCTGATCAAACACATCTGAGGGATTAACAAAACAGCCCCTCGCATGCCCCAACGCCACCAATTCATCCAGGTCCTTTAACGGACCTACCCCTCGCTTTTCTAAAAAGCGGCATAATAATTTTTGAGCTACCTCCAATTCCATGACGTCTTCTTCTTGTGGCAGTCTTTCCTGGGTAGTCTCGTCTGCTGTGGGCGAGAGTCGTGTCCCCGAGTAGATCTGCGTTTGCCGGATCCTTCCCCGTCGTACACTGCCGATACGAGCCCCCCTGTGCAGGCGCCGGTATTATGCTCCTGGACTCCGTCTCAGGTCCCTGTTCCCGAACTCTGATCCTCCGGACTCTGCTATCAGGTCGCCGGAGTCCCTGTTCGCGAACTCTGGTCCTCCGGACTCTGCTATCAGGTCGCCGGAGTCCCTGTTCGGGCGCCAAGTGCCGGCGCGGAAGAAGCAGCACACTCAATATGAGTGATAAAGCGACTTCATTTATTATCCTTCGGTTACACAATTTATAGCATTCTTAATTAGCTCATACATATTGCAAAAGCTAAGCTCCTCATTGGTTAACAGCCTAAAGGTCATGTTCCGTTAGTCTAACCAGGGGGACCAGGGGAGCCTGGAGGACCAGCAGGGCCTTGGCTCCCGTGAGAACTATGCACACCAGCAGGGCCAATAGGTCCAGGGAGACCATTGTTTTAGTGACTCCCCTGCATACCTTCTTGTTGCGAGTCCCTGCTTTCACATTCTTTCTCACAAGCAATGATAACTTATCCTTGTCTCTAATTAGCTCCTAGACTAGCTGTTTTCGGTATTTCTTAAGATCCTGATAAGTAATCATTTCTATGTTGGTATGCCCCTGCTCAGCTTGATTGGTTAGTTACTACTTGCTACATTCTTCCCACAGTCATGATAACAATGCTTATTCTAATATCGCTAACAATGTTTATTCTAAAATTAGTTCCTGCAGACTTATACAATTTTGATCTAAAACATTTCTTCCCACAGTACTCTTAGTCTCAACATCTGAATACACAGAATATATATATATGAGCTATCGGGAAAGAGTACCATGTTGTAGATGCAGTACAGTTTGGTTTTGCTTTTTTTTTTTTACTTTTAATAACACCTGGAGGATCTGAATAACCTATCATGAATTCAACCCTGAATGCAGTCTAAAAAGCAAGTATTTTTTTCTTTTTTTTTTCCATCTGAAATCACTCACAGTTCTTTTCTAGAGTTATGAACCACAAAGGGTCTTTATACACATAGTATAATAAAAAGCATGCTGCCATGTTACAACTGGAATCTACAGAGTGATAATGGAGACAGCTGTTGAATCATTAATATAGTGAAAGCAAAATAAAATATAATATTTTTATAATTCAGCTTATTTCAAGAACAGCATGTTCTCTTACTTTGATTGATGATTAAATTATTCTCTGTACTTAAATGTCAAAAAGGAAAAGAAAGCAAGTGTTGCATGCAAATGTTAAAGAATAAAAGGGGAAGTTTGCATTCAAAACGTATGTTTAGGCTGAAGTACCAGTAAAGCTTCTACTTTGTGGACCCTCAAAGTCACACTGTTGATTAAATGAAAATCAGTAGATCCATCTCAATAATCACTTAGTTATCACTGTAATATCGTACAAATACCGAGAATAATCTGACATGCTATCTTCAATGGTTAATTATAGGTAACTTTTAAATTACTAAAAAAGTATTAAAATTGTGGTTTTTAAGACAGAAAAATGAGTGTTCAAGAGCAAAATAATCTTTAGTCCATTCCTCCAATGTCTGTTCTAAGTTTTGCTATACTTAAATTAAGCCTGAATATTTTCCCTACTAAAGTCTGTGGTTCTGATAGTGTTGTTGTGACTTAGTTTATTCATTGCAATATGGCAGTATAATTTCAGAACTGATAGATATAATTCTTGTTTAAAAAAGCACTTCATAATTATGATCTAATCAGCACATTATTTTATCTGATCGAATAAGAAATCAGCTCCAGATTAAGACTTCTAAATGAAGGTGTACTCCTGTGAAATAGGCATTTATGTTCCCATTACAGTCATTGGAAAATTAGGCAATAGACTCAAGGGAGCCTATGGTGTGACACAGAGCACCCTAACTTGAATACCTTGAGTACAATTCAGTTGCTAAACTGTAGGTATCTGAAGTTATTTTTCTTGCTGCAAAGCTCGGCTTCCAGTAGCTGGTCCAGAACAGTGCAAGTCTCCATTCAATTGTATTCTTGGATGCCCTAGGGTGTCACACATGGCAATGGGTGCCCACGTCTGGATAACTGAAACCCCCTTTTGATGTGAATAACTCTCTTGACTACACTGAACATATTGACCAGGAGTGAAATTTTAAATAAGTATGTTATTGTTTTGTCCTGAAATGGCAAAGAGACGTACAGGACATAAGGGAGATGTGTGGTATTCCAGGGTGACAGCTGGAGACAAGCTAGTACAATCTGAGGAATTTCAAACACTGTTAGTCTTCTACATTTAGGCAACTGAACTAAATCCTAGTTCTCTGTTAGATATAACGGCAGCTTCCACACCTAGAGATCTCTTTAGTTTCCTACATAGAGGCATCTAGTTTTATTTAAGAAGACTTAAAGATAGCTAAAACATCTGCAGTGTGCTGGAAGTTATTACAAAGGACCTATGGAGGACCTGTGCCTTCCTGGAGTGGCAGCTGGAAGCCAGGCACAATATCATAAACCGTAATACCTTTAAGATTCAGTGCTTATGTTTGGACAACTAAATTTGGCCCCTATCTCACACACTGACATTAAAATTTATATATCCTAAAGTTCAAATCAGTTACAATCATCCAAGACATTCTAAGGCATAAGAAACATCCTCAGAGGACTAGCAGATGTTACAGAAGATCTATGGAGACCCATGTATTTCACGAAGGCCATGTTAAGTCCATGCAGGATAGCCTACATCTCAAAAAACACTAGGTGTCTTGTATATATTAGATCTTAGTTGTTTTTTTTTTAAAAAAAAAAACAAAACAAAAAACAACAGAATAATATTCCTATTTCTAGGAAAGGGCAAAGGAATCAAGTCATAGATGCTTATATCTGAATTATTAGTATACATTAGTTGTAAGTACATGTGGCCATCTAAAAGGCATTTCAAATAAATTAGTTGAATTATGACTTTGTGAGCTTTGCTCTCTCTTTTCATTTAAAGGGAGCCAAAGTTCATTAGCTCAGATATGGATGTGTAGAGATAGGGGAGATTAATCTTGTTTTTAGTGTGAATGAGACATCATTTGCAGAAATGATTCCATGTTACAGATAACGATTCGTTTCCATTCCTGTGGTTATTACTTGCATTAATAGCTCAGGGTAAGTAAATGCTACTGAGACAAATTACCTGTAAATAAAACACTTAGATTAAGAAGTATGGCTAGCTATCTGTGTTAGCTATGTTCTTACTATGTTCTTGCAAGAAATGTGATTCTATTTTTAATCTGAGTGGCTTTAAGACAATATAAGACACCAGTGACAAAACAGGCTTTGAAAGGTTTAAGGAAAGAATGAAATTTATTTTCTTCTCAGAAGGGCAACAGAAACAGAGATGTTTGTGAGAAAAAAAGGAGCAGCGACTGCAGCAAAAGCATTGTGGTGACTAATAATTTCTAGAGAGTAGAGCAGGAAGCTATAAAATAATAAGAAATGCATAGAAACACAGGCGAATCTGTGCTAAATGATAAGGAGCATGGATTGGATACTGGCACATCTGAGTCAAAATTTTTAAAGCTGTATTTGAGGAGAGCATCTCAGTAGCTAAAGCCATGTAAGAGCAGGCTTTGAAGATTTACAAGCAGGTATGGATGGCTCTTAATTTTTCTTCATATTTTACTTTGTTATAGAGGCTTCATGCAATTTATTTGTAAAATAGTAGACTTTTCAATCTTTAATGATCTTCTGCTTCTATATACAATTTCACTGCTAATTTTACATTGTTTTTATAAGTTCAGTTCTCCTGATAAATTTGCCTGGGTTTATTTTTTCCTTTAATATTTTTTCTGATAAAAGTTCTGATAGAAAATATTGACTAAATTATATGCTTAATTGGCTCCAATAATTTCAGCTATACTTATGCTCTATTTCTTTAGAAAATCTACTAGAAATTGTTACAAAGTGGCACTTGAATTTCTTCTCAAATGCAAAGTGTTTAATTTCAATAAATTTTCAAAAATCTTTTGAAAGAATCTCTTGATCTTTTTCTGAATTTTGTGGCAGTGTATGGGGAATTCAGCTGGATCATTTTTTGAGAGATATTTAAGAATAGTATGGAAGAGGAATATGTTTTAAGAAGTAGAAATCAACAGAAGTGGATGTTTGGCTATTCCTTCAAGGATCAATTATAGTGAGAGAATCATTGGGAATAGGTAGAAAACACAGTTTAGAGAGAAGATGGTCTGCAACCATCAAAGACCAAGGACTGAGAGGAAGAAAGGCTTAATTTCTTTTCAGAATTGTTGGTCCTTTATTTTTGTTTTAGTCTTCTGTTGAATTCACACACAAACCAAAGCAACTGATGTGTGGATCAATAGATATGTTTTCTGTATATAGTCTAATCAACTTAGAAAACTAAGGTATATAGGTAGACAATGATACTCCAAAAATCTGCGTATATAATTCAAAGTAATTTCTCTTTCAGTCATTCCAAAGCTATTCACTGTTACCAAAATCAATCTACAGGAATTTTATGCAAAATATCAAAGATATTATTTTTAAGCTTTTGGCTTCTGTTTCAGCCCAAGCAAGTCAAGTCATTGCATGAACGAGGCACTGAACCAGAGGTGATGCAGGATGGGCACAGTGCTACTGCAATGCAATGCCATGCTATGGTGCATAACAGTTTGGCTTAGATTAGAGCACTGTTCTGTTAGCTTGGACATAGCATCAGATTTATATAATCCCATGACTTCCACTCTAGAGGCAATTTGTATAGCAAAGGTCAATATTGCATCTGTCTGAAGACACATTCTAACACCCAGCTTTGTAATACTACCCAAGCATCAGTCAAACTGCCCTTCTATCTGAGAATCAAGGATGTCTAAAACGGAAATTTCCTCTTCAGGCATGATGACTGGAAATTACTTCAAAACTGGTACCAGAAGCAAAACAGACTGAAAATCTCCTACCTCTTTCAGTGTCAGGGGTTCTTAGAAATCCTACCCATACAGTGCTGGAGGTTACCAAAACGTACATGATTCCAGGGTCCCTGCATACATCCCTTCATCCAGACTGCGTAACAGGGACTAGGAACTCTTCACATTTTCTTCGGAGACAGGCTGGACACAAGCTTCTATCACAGTAGAGGCTGCAGCAGAATCAGTCTAACAATACCAAAAGTACTTGTTGCAAGCTATTTTTTTCTTCTTGGTATTGTTTTTAGGTTATTCACTGAGTAGCCCAAAAGGGATTAGAAAATGGGCACTAGGTGTAACACCACGTTTTCTTAGGTTTCCGGCGACTGAAGAGCTCTATTTCTTTGACAAAAGTACAGTAAATTGCATAAGTATATTTTAACAGTAGGAGTATAAAATGTAAAATATCAAGATTAAAAAAATGCATATTCTTCCTTCAATTCTCGATAAATATTTATTCAGTGAAAAACAAAGACAGAACCAGCAAACCCCTCCTCCTCCACAAACTTGAAATATGTTTCTTTCACATTTCCTTGTATCATACTATCTGTGTAAAGAAATAACTTAATTACAGTCTGTTTCAATATATTTTTTACCCACAGTGAGCAACTGACTAAAACCCCTTAGGGATCAACAGTATTGTAGTGATTGTCTAGTTTCAGTCAGTTGGTGAGAGGGAAGAAAAGATCTCAAAAAGGCTGTTTTTTTTTCAAGGATTTGCTTTCTTCTATTGATTACAAGAAGGCATTTTTGTTCAATATGTCAGTTTGTTCTTTCAGAAGCATTTCAGGAATTAATTACTTAAAAGACTTTTCAATATATTTTATACAACCATTATCTGGTGTGAATAAAAATCTATCTATCTAACTACGTTTATTGCAGTACAAGTGAAATGAAAGCTCTTTTAGCCATTTTGAGTTTGTTTTCTAGCCATACAGCAACAGGACATTTTGCAGTCTACTGGGAGACAAACAATCTGTTCATATTCCAGATAAATGAACAGTGTGATCTTTAAGATCTCCTGAGTTGCCATGGATACCAACATTTATTCTGTCTAACACTAAGTTGCAAAATGTACTTACACTGTTTCTGAATTAAAATTCAGTTTTCAGAATTGTTAAACACAATAGAACAGCAAAGTTTGGGGTTTTGGTTTGGGTGTTTCGTTTTGTTTTGTTTTTTTTGTTTGCTTGTTTTTTTGTTTGTTTTGGTTTTTTTTTTCCCTTCAAAAAAAGCATGGTAATACTATGGGTAAAAAAAAAATAAATGGTACTCACCAGTAGTCATTTACAACTTGGCATCTTCATCAGCTGAGCTGTCTTCCTTAGTTGCCGAGTGATAATGATTTCATTTTATGCAATTTTACTTTGAACTACTAAATGTTACTATGGCAACCTCTACTCTTTTCCCCTCTTCTCCTTCTCTGAGCAGATAGTAAGTCTCACTATGTGGGGGAAGAGGCATATCCACTGAAACATTACCTGAAAATCAGCTCCAAATTTCTTTTACCATTCATGAGGCAATGTTAAACTAAGATTTGTCAGACCGTCTGACAGAAGAAGAGAATATTTTTTGGGGAAAAAAAAAGTTTACCTAAATGTTTTAACATCTGTCAAAACCCTGTTTTTCAACTTACTGAAATTTCATCTTTACTTGATTATCATGGTTCATTTTGATAGTTACTACAAAGTTTTCCAAGATAGAATATAAATGATTCCAGCAGTTATCAACATAATAAAAATGGTGCAGGATGTACACCCACATGATTGCTCTTGTTTTCGGTTTTTGATTAGTTTACAATTAATTCTTATTTTTTACTTCTTCAACCCTGTATCTGACTTATCTTGGAACTGCAGTAGCCTTTTATTCTTTTTCCCTGTCTAAATCATACTAGCAATTCATTGTCAAACTACAAGTAATGGATGGTTTTATCCAGGTCTTCTTTTTTCACCTCCAATTTACTTCTAACATTATCATAAGTTTCTAGTCCAGAATTCCTGACGTCTAATCAGAACCGACAAGTGGGTTCCTAACTTCTCTTAATCTAAACCTTGATTCATGATTTAGAATTTTGAAACATTTAATTTCAGACCAGTCTTTACCTTTGGCCATCAAATAATCTAATTCTTCTTATATTATAATCCAGTTCTGTTCCCCAGTCTCTAAGAAAACAAGCCAATGATGTGGGACTCTTATTTGTTTACATTTCTTTTTAGTCATGTAGAAAAAAAAAAAAAAATCTATAGTTTTGCTCCTTGTCATTGTGTCTTCTGGGTTTTATCCTTTATTTGGGTTTATCTGCTTTTATTGGAAAACTTCCAATATCAAAATTAAACAACACTCAGAAATAAAGCCAATAACAAATCTCTGACAATCATTTCCATAAGGCATTTGACTGCCAGAATTTATTTCAATATTTTTGGAAGAAACATCAGTAAAGACTTTACTTCACTTTTTAATTTGCATTCAAAGTGGAATCGAAGGGCAGAAGAGACCAAAGCCTCCTCTGCCAAGAGCAGATGTCACATTATTCATCTCCCAGAGTTGCTCAGGCAATATCCAACTGTAAATCATTTGTTCTGCTACATCAAGGACTTATCCTTCTTCACCACCATCAACCAACAGCACATTCAAGTACATGTATCTTACATTTTCTGTTCATTCTGCCTAGTAAGCCTGGACAAATGTATAATTTTTGTTAATATTTAAATGATATAGTTTTTTGCATGGAAACTCAGATTCAGGGAAGCTTTTGTGAGACATGAAAAAGTCAGACACTTCTAGCTCCATTTTTTCTTTCACTTTTATTGAAATTATAGTGACAAAATCAATATAAAATGTTCTATTCCAGATTTAAGTGAAGTTTTCTATCCTTTCTTTTTCAGCTACCATAAAAAAATAACCTGGCAGGCAGGCATGTAAAAATGCTCTTTCTCTACCATTACTTTTATCATTAGTTCTTTTTTTGTTGTTGGTTTCCTTTTTAAAAGTTAACTAAATACCATCATTTAAAGCTTTTTAGCCAAAACCAGAGCAATGGTCTTTTTTTTTTTTTTTTTTTTTTTTTTTTTAATATCCCAAATCAATTTTGATATGGCATTTACTCTCTGAAGTGCAAAAAAGTAAGTACATGGTGGTTCAGGTTCTCCAAACTGATTAATATTTTGATAAACACACCACATCACATCAACACAATTGTCATTACTCTTAAATAAACAACCTTGTATGAGCTCTCGCCTATATCAAGTTTTTAGTCTTTTAGTTAATAGCTATAAACCATTATAAACAACTTGATTATTTAAGGAAGCTAGTAATTTCAGTCTCAAAGTCAAAGGACCATATGTTTCTAGAGATAGATTAGGCTTAAGGAAGCAAGAAAGATAAAAAGGCATTGCTGACATGTTCAAAGGTTTCTAGTTGTTCTTTTAGAACAGATAACAGCAAATTCATTTATGAATTTAAGAAGTACCAATATATGAAGAATAACATGTAAGAATTACATACTATTTACTACAATAATACTAACACTGAAAGCAATAAATTGTTGGTAGAATTGTCAGCGGCAGTGTTAGGTTTATGGTTGGACTAGATCTTAAATGTCTTTTCCAATTTAAATGATTTTATGATTTTATGAAAAAATAAATTTATTTTGCTAGATCTTATTTATAATCAAGTATTTTTTCCCCATTAGACAAATAAATTGTGTAAAATCCATGGGCTTTTTTCCTCTGCTTGTATGTTTCCATAGTCAAATGCAAAACAATTTACTCAAAAACAGCCCTAAGGAACCTGAAAAAAAGACTTTGAGACATTAAAAGTTTGCATTTTGGTTTAAAAAAGTTACTTACTTTCTTTTAGTCCTTGTCCCGCTCCAAAATAA
Source organism: Morus bassanus (assembly GCA_031468815.1). NCBI lineage: Eukaryota > Metazoa > Chordata > Aves > Suliformes > Sulidae > Morus > Morus bassanus. Next base: position 50,762,074 of record CM062568.1, on the reverse strand, counting down.
TTAATTTCCACATATGGAATGCTGTCGGAATGTACGTGATATAGCCTGTATTAATCCATACAGAATTAAAGCTGAGGAAGAAGATGGAACTGTAGGAAATGCACACAGACCAGCAAATCAGAGGAGAAAATCCTGATAAGATCAGACCTTCAGTAAATTGAGGATTTATGTGCCAAATTCCTAGATGGCAATCTTGTAATAAAAAGTTTCTAATCAATATCTTTTGACATGTTTTTTTGATGACAGATGTCAGTGGATTAAGATAGCCAATACTATCTGTATTCAATAGGTATCTAGTCAATACTATTAGGTACAGTAGCAGGTAATCAATACTATCTACAATATCTACCTGTAGGCCTGAAGGTTGGTAGTAACTTTGATCATCAGGAGATGGGAGTTTATGATGCAGCTGTTCTCCACATTTTCCATATCAGGTTTCTAGTTAGGTCACTTACCTATGCTGGCTCATGTTAACTAGAAGAACTCTATCATCAACAAGTGTTAGGCAATGGTGGTAGAAGCTCCACAGTTCCTTCTGCTATTGGCACTGGGTTACAAGGAATAAAGTGTTATAGAGAAGGAAAAAAGACAGAGTCTAACATATTGGTTACCATCCAATATAGCATCCCATAACTGGGAATGGCAGACCTGGAGGTCCTAGGTGTCTTTGTATTTTAAATTAGAATGCAACTACCAGTAGTAAGGGAAAAGGATCAAGATAATATCTATTACAGCCTAAGTGTGTATCAGCACCCAATAACAAATCTTGATTTTTTTTCTAGTTTTGGTAATAAGAATTCAGAGTATATGTGAACACCTCTGTTTTCAGTCATTCTTAATTTAAAGTAGCTGGGGTGAACATGTGAAGATTCAAAAAAACTTCTCCTTTTGGCCCTATGGGGAAAAAAAAAAAGAGATTCAGGAGTTCCATTACAGGAAGAATTTATACTAATGTTTGTTTTTTTTTTCCCCCATGTTACCTTTCTGCATTCAAATTTTTCTATCCTGTTGTCTGATTCCTGATGATTATGAAAGGCAAAGTGTAGGTCTACCTGAAAAAGCCTGTGTGATCTTCAGGTACCATTTTTCCTAAAAGCATCCCATTATGTAGGGCAGATGCAGTTATTTTTATGACTTTTGACAAGTCTTCCATTTTTCATCATTAGTACATCTTTTGCTATAAGGATATTGATCCTAAAAACACTTTTACTTTCGGATTCCCTTTACTTGTTATGTAACTTCACATTGGGTTTGAGGTCACTAGTTCCAACATTAGATAAAACAATGACTGTGCTAATTCACTGACATTATCATCAAACAAAATTTACTTTGAAAGCAATTGCTTTTCCCAGCTAGTTAATCTTTAGCTGAACATAAAGACTGTAGTTGTGGATGTAAATTCTTAATGTCTACCTTAAACAGCCTGTAATAGACTTTACAGATGTCATTACAGTGATGGCTGAGATAGAAATTTATGGGATAGATGACATTATGGATGGCAATTTGTAGAGTATATTGGTCTTTAATGAGAATTTGATTAAGGAACACAGTGAACTGGTGCTGCAAGTTCCTTCTGAGCTGTTTACCTCCTGTGCCAATGTTTCAGTAAAGAAGGCAATCTGATAGAAGATCTCCTGTAGTTCAGTGGTAATCAATACGGGAAGAGAACAGCTCCAGATAAATTTGAAAGCATTGACAGAGGTTTGAAGGAATTAGATGATTTGAAATCACAGAAACAGATGGAGGAAGGTGAAAGCAAAACAAAATGAAAAACTTTTAAAGTCTAATTACAAAGAAATGAAACATCAGTATGATTATAGGCAAATTATACTCATCTACTTTCATTCAACCTGACTTGACACATTATGAATGACATTTATTCAACCCTCTGCTGTCTTTTCAACCACAAAATTCATGTAGGTTCTGGTACAGTTATTGATATTCTTTCTGTTTCAATATTGCAGATATGGTCATTAAATTACTCCTGGGAAATGGTGAAATACTGCTCCATAAATATCTGCAAGTGGAGACTTCCTCAGGGGCTAGAAGCTGGTATACAAGCTATGCAGGATGCACGGGTACCTGCTTTATTTGTTATCCATATGGGTAGATCTTTGCCCTAACAACTTTATATCAATCCATGTTATACTCTCAACTTTCTGTTATGTACTTAGCCTTAGAAACAATGCTTTAGGTATATCCAGTGGGTGGTCACCTTTTCACTTTCTTCCCAGCTAAAATTTTGCAAAGAGGATAACTGAGCTCTGAGTGAGTTGTTTCAAAGTCAAGTAGATTATATGGCATTCAGCCACAGAAACCAACTTACATATTTGAGCGACTAGATTATATGTCACTTGTCTCTAACCTTTCTAATGTAAACACCAAAGTCCTCAAATTATCTCAGACTGATAAACTGTCCAAAAGTACAGAATTTTTAATACCCTTGATAGGCAGTTATTCTGTAGTCTTAAAATATTAATTCAGCTAAGCTATCCTACATAAGCTAGATAAGAAAATAAGAAGAATGTTGCCTTTCTGAAGGGCAATTTTATGCACAAAAGCTTAAGCTTTATCACAGTTTTTTTCTAAATGGTTTTTTTTTAAAATATACCAAATCTTTTTCTTTTCTTCTTTTTCCTTTTTTCCTGTCTTTTCTTTTCCCTAATACACGTTCTGCTTTTCAGAAGTATTTCTTAGCAATTCGTCAGAGGAAAGTTCTAAATATTTTTGGGGTTTTGGATTTTGGATTTGGTAATATATATCAAGCCATCACCACAATGATCTTTCATGTTTGTCTTATACTATTTAGACACATACAAATTTAAAATTATTTTGTCATTCTGCCTCAGTGACGCTGAAGTTAAAAAGATTCACTAGCTTCTAGGATAAAAACAAATCTAAAATAGACATCTATAGTTTTCAATTGTCTTTTCCAAGATTTTCTGTTCAGGAAGTGTATTCGTCAAGCGATATGTAAGATAATAAGTGAGGTTCAGCTATATATTTTTCATCGATTATGTATTTAAAGAAATTTGATTGGTTCTTGGGGCAATTTCCCTGTTCCAAGTTATGTTATATATGTAACAATTCTTCTCCATAACCTCCACTATAGCTTTTTTTGGCCCTTAGAAATTTGGCTTTTTCTGTTGTAAGAAACTGAAACCTTGCAGTGATATAGCACAGCTGTGTAGTCTTGGCCCAGACCTACAATAAAATTGTTAAGTTGTGAGAAGGAGCTGGGAAAATGTCTACAGAGGCATAAGAAACATGAAAGTACAGATTAAGGTAGACTTCTGGTGGAAATGTGCATCACACACATTATAACCTGCCAGTCAAAATTGGTGATTATCCTGCTGTGTTTAGTGGTGGTGCAGCCTCACCTTCAGTACTGGGCCTCTGTTGTGTCCCAATCTCAGAGGGAGGAGAGCAACTAAGGTTCTAATGATCCCCTCGGACTAAATTAAGGTGAAACGACACCAAATGATCAATCAAACATTTCCTTTTTTATTCTAACACAGAAAGTAACTTAAACTTAGGAAAGCTATTCGAACTTGAAAACATTAAAAAGCGTTAGCAGTGTGGATTCTTATTAAGACTATTCAAAGAAGAAGAAGAAGAGAAAAGAAAGGGGAGGTGGAGAGAGAGAGAGGGAGAGAGAGAGAGAGAGATCACTGGTCCAGGTTCCAGCATTGGTCCGGCCAACAGGGGGGTGGGTGTCTGGTTGGTAGGAGCGCTCGTCCGAAAAAAAAAGGAAGCAGAAGAAGAAGAAAAAGCCCCAAATGACACTTGCCTTGCCCTTTTATATTCATCTTGTGAGTGTTTGAGACATTCCTCAGAAAGGTTCAAGGGATCTCCACCCCCTGTCCCCTTATCAAGTATTGTCTCCTGCCAATTGGTTAGCTATTCTCGCTTGCTATGTAAATTAGCACGCATGCTCCTTACAGGATTTGGGGGGCAAGTCTTTTCAGCCCTGAATTGGGTCGGTGGTCGCAATCTCCCCCTGCCGCCTTTACCTTTCACCTAGTTACTGTGGTTTTAGCACTTCATCACACTGCTGAGGCAGGAGGTTCCCCTTATCAGCCTCTCTGTTATTCTTCAAGGATGTAGTCATGAATCAAATGCTTCTTCTGACTGATAAATTGGCCTCGGTGTCAGACTGCTTGTTATTGACTCCTACAGCCCCACAATTTGAGAAGGACGTTAAGGTCCTTAAGTGCATCCATAGGAGGACAACAAAGCTGGTGAAAGAGCTGGAAGGCATGTCCTATGAGGAGCACCTGAGGACTTTGGGTTTGTCTAGTTTGGAGAAAAGGAGGCTGATGGGTTTCACCCTGTTTCTTGTATTTAAGTTGGTACATTACAGTCTGGATAGGCAGATAGCTAGACAGGTAAAAACTGTTGTGGCTAATGGGTCATGCTCTGCCTGGAGGCTGTTAACAAGAGTAGTACTGCAGGGGTCTGTACTGGGATGTGTCCTGTTTACCATCTTCACCAGTGACCTGGAGGAGGTGACACTGTGCACTTTCGTCAAGTTCACAGGTGGCACCAAATTGTGAGGTATGCAGCAGATACGCTGGAGCGCAAGACAGCCATCCAAAGTGACTCTGACAGGCTGGAGGAATGGGCCAGCTGGAACCTCATGAAATCCAAAAAAGGAAAAATACAAAGTCCTGCCCCTGGGAACAACAAACCTAGGACATTGGGTTTGTCTAGTTTGGAGAAAAGGAGACTGAGGGGTAACCTCATTGCTCACCACAGCTTCCAGAGGAGGGGAAGTGGAGAGGGAGGTGCTGATCTCTTCTCCCTGGTATCCAGTGCCATGTGGGAGTGGTTCAAAGCTGCGTCAGGGGAGGTTCAGACTGGACATGAGGAAGCATTTCTTTACTGAGAGGGTGGTCAAACATTGGAACAGTCTTCCTAGGGAGGTGATCAATGCCCCAAGCCTGTCAGTGTTTAAGAAGCATTTGGATAATGCCCTTAATAACATGCTTTATCTTGGTCGGCCCTGAACTGGTCAGACAGTTGGACTAGATGATCATTGTAGGTCCCTTCCAACTGAAACAGTTTATTCTGTTCTATTCTAAGTAGAAGATTCAGGATTCAAGAGGAAAGGTATGAAATTCTGAAAGGGAAAACACAGAGTCATCATTGCATTGTTAGTCAAGTCATTGGTTGGTCAGTCATCAGTTATTGTTTCTGGTGTCACCAATATCAACATATTTAATTGGTAATGGTGATTTAGTAACAATGGGGATGTTTCCAGGGAGCAGCAGAGTCTGACTCTTCTCTCCTGACTAACATCTTCCTTTCCAGCAATAACCCTTACAGTATTCTTGGAGGTGCTCGGAACATGAATACTTACCCTAGCATCTCATTAAATTCTAGCCATTTTTCACGTATGTTGGAAAATAAGTAATTGCTTTATTGCAGGATTTTAAGCTGTATTTATTTTTGGAGAGTCTCTGTGCACAAAGATACCTAAAAAAAGTGACTCAAACAGGGGCAGTATCACATAGGATACAAGAAATGGTCATGTTTTTAAAATCTGCAGCTTCAAAGAGGATCCAAGTCTGCTGGTTTTCTGGTTTAGTTTTGTTTTGGGGGTTTTTGGGGAGTCAGACTGAGTCAAAATAACAATCATAATATCTCAGTGACCAATGCTGTAACTTCATAAGTTTTAATGACTTTCAGCATTGCAAAGAGGTCCTTGTCTGTCCTCACCCACTTTATCTCTACCACCGCTGCTTATTTCTGTCCTCACACTTTGCTCACCACTATCTCAGTATAACTCTTTGCAGGGATATAGTATAGATTTGAATTCTGAAGGGACAGACTAAAAATAACCCTGTGTTTGGAAGGTTATCTTCAGCTCATTTCATTCTGAGATGCACTTAGACATTACAGCTAAACTGATGTAATAGATGCTACAAGAAAGGTCTGCAAAAGGTCTCCTCCAGTCTCAGTCCTTTGTTTGCTGGTGACCATCTGAACCTGTGACTAGGGATCTAAACAGGCAGACAGTGGATTTGGAAGGATCTTTGCCCATTTAGTGTCAAAGTGCTAGCATTGACACAGGACAGGGAGCAGGATGCAGAGGTTAAACATGGAGGAAAGGGCAGGTGAAAGTGACTCAACAACCACGAGACACTGAAGAATTTTAGTTGCCAAGAGAGACCTAATGCTTAGGGATCCAGATTTAAAGCGTCGTTTTGCAAACATTTTGAGTAGTATAACTGAGGTTGTAGAGAATGAGGACACAAAAGGAGAACAAGGGATCAGAACTGTAGGCAAAGGAAGAATTTCTTGGGTCCAAACCAAACCAGCATCCCATGAACCTATGGCTACAGGAAACAGACTTCAAAGCCTAAATGTAAGTGAGCATTCATTTAGGATTCCTATTGGCTTCAGCTGGACTACACAGATATCTCTGTATTCGGTGGTCAAAATAAAGTTTCAATACTCAGATCTGTTGTATATAAAGCCATTTGAGACTAAACCTGATTAAAAGTCTCCTTATTATAGGTTTACTGTGTAATTTTTCACATTTTCAATCCATAATTGGGATTCTTGAATGAAAAAATGCACATAATAATGAAGTTGATGTTAAAGCAGGCAGATTGAATTGGCATTAAGCCAAACTATCACTTCATTGCATTATGCTTTTGAATTCTGTTTACTGTACTTTAAATAAGAATAGCTTGCTAGTGGTGTGATACAAACTACACATAAAAGTCGTTTGTGGGAGGGTAAGAAACAAACACTACATTTTGGTACGCAAAGTAGGGCAATTTACAAGAACTAAAGTTGGATAAAAACACTGGCAAAACTAAACAATTTAAGTCTGGTTTCCTAGGCCTACTCTGATTGTGCCATTTTAATTTCTTCCTTCTATCCCATCTATTTCGAATTTTGAATTCCATTTTCAATGATACCTCACAGTGGAGGTAAGATCACAAGGATAAATAAGTTTGTATATGTTTTGTTTAATATTGGTGACAATGTAAGCAAGACTGGTATATGTGTAAGTATATGTGGATGCAGAAGCTTACAAAAATTCACATTTTATTAATGCTGAATTATTGTCATATATTAACCAAATATATATATATATTTGAAATTTAGCATTGACAGTTTCTAGAGGTCAGAGAGATGATTATGGAAGTTGTAGAACAAGCAGTTATAAAGTAATATTCAAAAGCTGTGGTTTTTGCCAATTTTTTACATACTTTATTGACCTTACTATAACATTTCTTCTGTACAACTGCCTTAAGTCTGGACAGAGTATTTGACATAATCTATTATGCAGCAAAAGTTCTTTCACCTTTCCCTAAGACATCCAGAGCATAGTTTAATATTTCATAAAAAAACCCCAAAACATATTATTCACCTTGCAAAGCAAAACACTTGAAAGTAGAGAAAAAAAAGAAATTCAGAATGCTTGTAGAATGTGGTAAATGTCATCTATGGTTCTTTGCACATAGTTCCACAAAAATGAATCGAAACTGCAATCACACTGTTGTATCCTCTTTCTAGCTTCCTCACATCTCCTATTCTTCCAATAGTTGAATTTTGCTTAGTAGGAGCTTTTAAAAAACTGTTCCCCTGTTCAAGATCACATCTATTTCCCTAGAGAAAAAGAGGAAAAATATCTGTTTTAATAGAGAAATTTAGATTACAAAAATTTCCCTTTTCTTCTCCTTAACCTCTCTCCATCAGTCCTGCAAAGCTCCTTTGGGAGTTTTTCAGTTTTGAGATGGAAATGGATGGAGTTATAAAAAAAATCTAAATGTTCCAGTAAGGTTTGGCTGTATTCTGCAGTAGCCTTACAAGTATAATACAGGAGTTGCCTTTTCTGTCCTTTGAAAATGACTCCCAAAGGCAACATGCTGGATCTATTCCTCATCGTCTGAATAGTTTCATGTGCAGATTTCCAAGTCATTCTAAAAATTGCCTCTAAACCACTCTGTGCTCTTTAAGATATTTTTGCTTCATACAGGTGAAATAGGACATGACATAAATAAACATTTTATGTTGCTCCATTTCCTGTCATTAAGGTGTCATATCAATAAAAGCCAACCCTCATGAAGAACTCATTTTTGTTCTAGAAAGAACTATTGCATACTATTGTCCTTTGCTGTCTGTAAGCCTAGGACAAAGTTTTCAAAACATAAGAAATCTAGTCCCTTGACAACTTTGTCCTTAAAGAAAAAGAAGGTAAAACAAAACTGACTTTACATAATTTATCCTAAATTCAAAAGGAAGCTGGAGCAGAGGAAAATTCTTGTTCTCTTTTGGCTGTAACAAAATATGGAAAATTAACAAAGGGTAAAATGGAACCAAATGCACACTAGAACATCATACACCAGTGTACTAACTTTCAAATTTTGAAATTTATTTTATAAAGGAAACTTTTCCTTAAAATACTGAAATTTATCTGCCTCTGGAATACTTAGGTTAAATCTAATGGTTAAAATCAGCTGATAAGCAGCTTGATGAAGAATCTGATATCTAATATGAATCTGATATCCCTCTCCTTCACCAGATTTCCCTGTTATACTGATTTTTTCTTTGTTATAATAAAAACTCATCACAGTTATAAATAATAGCTCACAGTTCTCCTTACTTGCCACCTAAAAGTATTCGATGTCTGGAATGGAAAAAACATAAAATGTTTTTGCCATCATGTGTCAATTTGTTGAAAGGAAACATTTCTTGAGACATTATTGTAATTACAGAAGGCAGATATTGCTGTGATGGAAACATAACTTGCTTGTCCCTCTCAGCGTCTCCAGTTACACAGGTGCTCGGTATGTGGATGTCAGAAGACACCTGGTGTTAGTGGTGTGAAGAACCTCAAAAGCCATAGCTTCAGCATGGCTAGGGAACTATGAACCCAGTTTTAGAAGAGATCAACAACTTCACTGTAGGACAATTACTAGATACAGGAGGTGAAATCCCTGAGGTAGCCCTATCTAATAGAAATCAGTCCAACCAGGCTTTGAAAATCCCATAACCACTGTGTGAATTCATGAGTTTTCTTGTTCTGTGTGAGTGAACAGAAGTAATAAAACTGATATAAATCACTTCAAATTCATTCAACCATTGCAAGACACACACAGTGTATTTCATTCCAGAAATAATACATGTCAATATTTTCAACAACATGGGCTTTCTGTTCTGTGTGCTTTCGCATGCAGAAGAGCATTGGTCTGAATTAAAATTTTGTATTCAAATTCAAGTTTTGAAATGGCAAAAAAAACTCCAAAACCTAAGTTTCAACTTTGTCTACTGGCAATAATTATTCCAGAGTATAGAGTAAATAGACAAGAAGAGAGGGAAAACCTTGTTTAAATTTCTGTTTGTCAAACTGTCATGGTTTAGCCCCAGTCAGCAACCCAGCACCATGCAGCTGCTCGCTCACTCTCCCCTGGTGGGATGGGGGAGAGAATCAGAAGAGTAAAAGTAAGAAAACTCCTGGGCTGGGATAAAGACAGTTTAATAGGTAAAGCAAAAGCCATGCGCACAAGCAAAGCAAAACAAGGAATTCATTCACCACTTCCCATGGGCAGGCAGATGTTCCGCCATCCCCAGGAAAGCAGGGCTCCATCACGCATAACGGTTACTTGGGAAGACAAACGCCATAACTCCAAACGTCCCCCCCTTCCTTCTTCTTCCCCCAGCTTTATATACTGAGCATGATGTCATATAGTATGGAATATCCCTTTGGTCCGCTGGGATCAGCTGTCGCAGCTGTGTCCCCTCCCAGCTTCTTGTGCACCCAGCAGAGCACGGGAAGCCTAAAAATCCTTGACTAATGTAAGCACTACTTAGCAACAACTAAAACATCTCCACATTATCAATACTGTTTTCAGCATAAATCCAAAACATAGCCCCACACTAGCTATTATGAAAAAAAATTAACTCTATCCCAGCTGAAACCAGGACACAAACTTGCTTCAGAACATCTATCATTGAGTCAGTAGGTTAAGTTAAATTTTTTACAAAGGTATCTAGAAAATTACTTTAAGATCAACTTTCATACTGAAAGTAAGTTTCAGTAGTTGTATAACTATTTGGCTTAAGAGATGTGTGAGCTGAATGAAATTTTGTTTAATTCACAACAAAAATGATCAATGCTAAATTGAGTTGTCTCACATTTGCCATGGGTTATCAACATGCTAAGCACAGAGGCTCACTTAAAGCATGCAGATTCATTAAATTGCTAAGAAATTTGATCAACTGTCTTGAGTCTTGGAAATAAGGAGGTATTTTAGAGCACAGACAGAAAACACCTCATATTTTATGAAATAAAAGCTTTATCTTATAAAATAAATATATTTTAACATAAAATAAATATTCCTGTTTCAGGAAGGACTTGTCTCTATGATCCTGCCCATGTATGAGACTCCATTCTTTATTTTTACTGATTATCTGAATACCTTCTGTTAATATTTCAGGGTTTATTCCATCATGCTAGGCAAACAAGTGAACTGTGAGAGAGCATTTTCAGTCTAATAAGTGTCTCCAAAGAAAATTATCTATCTCAACCCTCTATGATTTATGGATGTTGAATCTCACAAAAGTTTGTATTTATCTTCACAGAACACCCTACTCAAAAAAGCTGAACGCATTAACTACCGCATATTACTCAGTGGCTATGTCCACGCAGCCAGCTGGTTCTTACCACTAGATACACAGAAGAAAAGCTTCTTCATTTTGTGTTCATCATTGTGGGATCATATCCCAAACTCCTTAGCTAGTCTTTTGGCCTTTAGTAATCTGCAGGATGCAACAGAATACCAGCTGGAAGTGGGACCTAGGTTTAAACCCTCAGAAGTTCCTACCTAGCACCACTTTCAAGCTGCTATGACAACAAATATCAGTGTTCCCTGGTAGGATGCTGTTGTTGCAAATAAGCAGCAGCTTGTATTCAGCAGTTTGCTGCCAGCCAGCTCCAGCTGGCTGAATAGTTTATGCAGCTGTTTTCACAACAACATCAGCAGTTATCCCACCCCAGCTGCACCAGGAGGAAATGACAGCAACTTAAATCAGCTGCTGCTGAAAGGTCTTGGATGTGCTTTACTTGGTAAAGCACCATTGATAGGCTCTTAAAGTAATTATTAACATGTCCTCTGGAATTTTCCTTAGCTGAGGTAGCCTAAGAAATAGGGCAAAAATAAATAGCTAGAAATACAAGGAGAAAAATTATGTCCAGTAAATGTAGTTATTGGATCCTATAAATGTATTTATTTGGAGTAAATTGGCATATGTGAAAGATTTGTAGTCATATCAGCATGGGTGGCTAGCTGTACTGGTTTTGGCTGGGATAGCATTACATTTCTTCATAGCTGATTTTATGGTATTACATTTTGGATTTGTGGTGAAAACAGCGTTGATAACACAGGGAGGTTGTAACTATTGCTGAGCAGTGCTTACACAGAGTCAAGGTCTTTTCTGCTTCTCACACCACCCCACCAACGAGTAGGCTGGGAGTGCACAAGACATTGGGAGGGGACACAGCTGGGACCGCTGACCCTAACTGACCAAAGGGATATTCCACACCATATGATGTCACGCTCGGCAATAAACCTGGAGGAAGAAGGAAGAAGGAAGGATGCTTGGAGTTACGGTGTTTGTTTTCCCAAGTAACTGTTATGCATGATGGATCCCTGCTTTCCTGGAGATGGCTGAACACCTGCCTGCCGATGGGAAGTAGTGAATGAATTCCTTGTTTTGCTTTGCTTGCATGTACTGTTTTTACTTTACTTATTAAACTGTTTTTATCTCAACTCATGAGTTTTCTCACTTTTACTTTTCTGATTCTCTCCCCCATCCTGCTGTGGTGGGGAGTGAGCAAAACTTTGTATGGGCTGAGCTGCTGGCTGGTGTTAAACTATGACATTAACCTTTTACCCAGGAGAGGTTATGGTAGTGGCTTATTAACCAAAGAGTAAGAAACAAGATCAGAGTCTTATCCTTTGGGTTTTTTTTTTTTTTTTTTTTTTTTTTTTTTTTTTTTTTTTTTTTTTTTTTTTTTTTTCCCTTTCTGGTTAAGGGTTGCTTACTGGATTGTTTGAGAATAAAGATGAAATAATAACAAAGCAATGGTAATAAGACAGGATGTTCCAATGAGGTTTGAGGGAGCTTGTAAAAATATATTTTATATCTTAATGACATCAGATAGAGATACAGAGTAGAAATATTGTGGAAAATAAGTTTATGAAAAAAGTGTATTAAAAAGTTTGAGGACCTTATTCTTGAAAACTTTCTTTCATAGACTTCTGGCTTTACTATTCCTGTAGGCAGTGCTAAAAAAGTGTTAAGAATCCTACACTAGTTATGTCCTGTTGCGTTGTTTTGTTTCATGATGGAAGAAAATTTTTATGTGTTAAATAATGAAAGACTAATTCACTTCTCTGTTTTTATATCTATAAAACATTTATGATTTACTTCAATATTTTTAGTGTCAGAGACAAATTGTCAAGAAAGACACTAAATCAATTTTGCCTACAAAAGCATCAACTGCTTGCTATCATCTTTTTCTAGGAACTGCATGTTCTACTCCTAGGTACTTTTAAAAATTACTCCAATGTCATCTGTCCTGAAGAATACTGAACTCATCACTCTAGGGCCAAAGAAAGCACAATTATTTCTTAAATCCCTATCTTTCTACTCCCTGTAGGAACATCTCAGGAAGTATTTAGTAGTACATAATTAACATTCCTCAATAATTCTGGAAGAGAAGAGTTTCCTCCTCCCACCCCCAGCTTTTGTTTACAACCTGTTCAGGAGAGCTTTATATTTTACTTGTCTGTTCATAATCCTTGACAAAAATGTTTTCCAAAATATGTCCATAAACCTAGGAAATTGAGAGTTGGGACGTCAGAACATTGATAAAGCTTCAGTATTTATGTTCTGGCCTTTTATATATATATATATATATATATATATATATATATATATATATATATATATATATATATATATATGATCTTGATGATCATCCAATCTTGTGCTGCCTGCTTATAATGCATTGACAAATAGCATGGAATATATTTATTGAGGATTGGAAAAATAAATAAAACTATGTTTTTGAAGAGTAAGCTGTAAAGTTTAAATTATATTCCAGTTCAACCTAATGCTCCTAATATTCACCCATTATTAGAGTTTTGTTTCATAGCATATGGAATCTCTTGTATAAAGATAAATACTATAGGTGTAGAGCACTCATTTTTGCAAACAGTGGTTAGAACACGTACTTCAGTGCAATGGTTATGGTCTCATTTTATTTCCACCTCTTCTTAATTGGTAAATCTATTTATATTTGCAAGGAATTATTTTAATACATATATATAGAGAGAGCTATTATAGTAATGATTACAAAAATGTGTTTCTATACAGTAATATAGTACTCTAAGTACAAAATATTAATATGTGAATAGATTGTAAAGCCTGAAGTGACCAACAGGATCATTTTTTGAGGTATATATATCATAAGAGTCCTTGAAATTAAGCCATTTGAACTAAAAGATTTCTCAAAGGAAACAACTATTCCCAAAGAAATTTTTGTTATCCTTCCCAGTTAATTGTTTTGAAGTGTTTCACCCATAATATGATGGGTGAACAATTGGCTGAAGGATTGGGCTGGCCCAATTTTAGGGCCAGTTCTCTTCAACATTTCTATCAATGTCCTGGACAAAGGAGTTGAGTGCATATAAAGTAAGTTTGCCAAAAATTACTAAATGAGGAGGAGACGTCGATTTCCTTGAGGGTAGAGAGGCCTTACAGAGACATCTTGATAGATTAGAGTGCTGGGCAATCACTAACTGTATGAAATTTAACAAGGAGAAATGCTGGATTCTGTGCTTTGGTAGGTGTGATCCTGGATGAACCTCTAGACTGGGGGACAACAGGCCAGAGTGCAGCCCTGCAAAAACAAATATGGGAGTTTTGGTTGATGGTAAGCTCAATATGAGTCAACAATGTGCCCTGGCAACCAAAAGCCTGGCAGCCAACCATGTCTTGGGGTGCATTAAGCACAGTTTAGCTAACTGGTCTAAAGAAATAATTGTCCCACTACACTCAACATTGGTGCAGCCTCACCTTGGGTACTATGTGCAGTTTTGTGTTCCACAGCATAAGAAGGATATAAAAACATTAGAACATGTCCAAAGGAGGACAGCAAAGGTAGTGAAAGGACTTGAGGGCAAGACTTATGAGAAGTGGCTGAGGGTACTAGGTTTGTTCAGTGTAGAGGAGACCTTATTGCTCTCTACAGTGTCCTCATAAAGGGGAGTGGGGAGGGAGGTGTTGATCTCTTCTCTCTGGTGTCCAGTCATAGGACATGAGGAAATGGCTTAAAGCTGCATAAGGGGAGGCTCAGTTTGGATATTAGGAAAAAGTTCTTTACTGAGAGGGTGGTTAGCCACTGAAACAAGCTCCCCATGGAAGTGATCGTGGCCCAAAGCCTGTCAGTCAGTGTTTGGGAAACATTTAGACAGTGCTCTTATAAATATGGTTTAACTCTTAGGTTTTCCTGTGTGGAGTCAGGAGTTGAATTTGATGATCCTTGTGGGTCCCTTCCAACTCAATATATTCTATGACTAGTATTAATTTGAATCTGTTTAGGTTCAGTTCCATCTGAACTTGTGTCATGGTTTTAGCTGGGATAGTTGATTTTCTTCACTGCAGCTAGCATAGTGCTGTGTTTTAGACTTGGTATGCAAATAATGTTGATAACACACTGGTGTTTTAGTTGTTGTTGGGTAGTGTTTACACTAGTCAAGGACTTTCTAGCTTCCCATGCTCTGCCAGGTGCACAAGAAGCCGGAAGGGGAGGGGATACAACCAGGAGAGCTGATTCGAATTGGCCAGAGGGTGTTCCATATCATGTGACATCATGCCCAGTATATTAACTGGGGGAAATTGGCTGGGGGAGGCAGCGATCGCGGCTCAGGGACCGGCAGCGTCGGTCGGCGGGTGGTGAGCAGTTGCAGCACTTGTTGTTCAGTTTTGGTTTTGTTTTTTTTTCCCTCTTCTTCCAGTGTTTCATCTCTCTCTCGCTCATTATTTTCCTTTTCATTATATTAGTATTAGTGCTGTTTTATTCTAATTATTAAACTGTTCTTATCTCAACCCATGAGTTTTCTTACTTTGGCCCTTCCAATTCTCTCCCCCATCCCACAAGGGTGGGGGAGTGAGCGAGCGGCTGTGTGGTGCTTAGTTGCTGACCGGGGCTAAACCACAACAACTTGTAATACCTTTTCAGCCTATCAGATAGAAGCCTCTGTTGTTAGAGTTCAGTTCTCCCTGTAGGCACTTAAAACTGTTAAGTTGCCTACTTTTTTATCTTCTTTTTTACCAAGTAATCAAACTGAAGTAACTGAGCCTTTTCCTGTGTTCAGTTTATGCTTTAAATATGGGAGTGATGTAATGAAATAGGAAGTCAAGAATACGGTGTTAGTTTTTCTCACAACAAATTAAATGACATGGTGTGATTTAGTTTGGCATATTTAATTCCAAGTGCTCTCAGGAAAGCTTTCTTTCTTTGCTCTCTGTCCTTAAGTAAGAAACAGAAAGCAGCAATCAAGAATTTTGACTGAAAGACAATCTACGTAAGTAAGAAAAAGGAGAAAGGAAGGAAAACCTTCCTCACCTGAGCAGATTTTGGTTTTGGTTGGTATTTTTTTTTTGTTTCTTTGGTCCTGTCCATCCCCCACAATATTCCAAAATGGGGGAAACACATGCACACACAGAAAAAAAGTGAACGTTGGTTTCAATATCTCTGTTTATAATGAAATGGAAGCTGTAAATGTGGTATACCATACATGCTGATATCTCCCCATTCACAGAATATTTTGGAGTTTGCTTGTGAACTGTCTGTTCTAATGCATAGCAAACCTTCAGAAACTCAGTCAGCTCTGCTCTGGAAGCCATGTACTGACCTTGCTAGAGGTCTCCAGTATTTCTGCAGACACAAAGCAGGCAAAGATGGTCATGAATAATGCTGGTTCATCCTCAGCAGACAATATATTTGCAGCACACTAGCACAAAGATTCACCAAGAGGAAAAACAATATGGAAAAACTACTTATAGAAAAAGGAACCATATCTCTGTAGCCTAAGTGAGATAACAGGTTATAATGTTAAAATACCAGATATTTGGTATCAGTATAAAGTATCATTATTAACAAGAGCCCCATAAGATTTTAATAGATTCTAGCTTAACTTTGTTATTGTTCTTTTCAATTTTTGATGTCTGTCATGGTTTAGCCCTCGCAGCAACTAAGCACCACACAGCCGCTCACTCACTACCTCTACCCCAGTGGGATGGGGAGAGAATTGGAAGAGCAAAAGCAAGAAAGCTCGTGGGTTGAGATAAGAACAGTTTAATAATTAAAATAAAATACTAATCATAGTAATGGTAATGATAATAATGATTATGGTAATGATAATGATAATATAATTAAAAAAAAATGACAGAGAGGAATGAAACCCGGGGAAAAGAGAGAAAAGAAAAAAACCACAAGTGCTGCAACCACTCACCACCCACTGACTGACACCACCAGTCCCTGAGCCTCGATCACTGCCTCCCCAGGCCAACTCCCCCCAGTTCATATCCTGGGCATGATGTCACATGATATGGAATATCCCTTTGGCCAATTTGGATTGGCTCTCTTGGATGTGCCCCCTCCCCTCCAGCTTCTTGTGCACCTCGCAGAGCATGGGAAGCTGGAAAAGTCCTTGACTAGTGTAAGCACTACCTAGCAACAACTAAAACATTAGAGTGTTATCACATTATTTTCATACTAAAAGTCCAAAACACAGCACTATACCAGCTACAGTGAAGAAAATTAACTCTATCTCAGCTAAAACCGTGACAGTGTCCATCCCTTATTCCATAATATTTATGTCATGCTCAGGTCCTATACTACCCAATATGACCTCAATAACGACCACCCGCCTTCCCATCCTTTAATAGCATATACAGATATAATTTATCATCCCCTTAGTCTATGGACCACTCTTGTAAAACATCTGTAGAGGGTCCACGAATGTCCATTGAGTTCATTTAGTCCATAACTTTGGGCTCCATCTATCGTAACAGTCTTTCAAGGCCAGAGAGATGGTCTGTATGGTGTTGGATTGTTGCATGCTGAAGTCAGTCCTTGTTCCACCACCGCTGCACTTTGCTTGGTACAATCTAAGTTCATTCTTCATTAATTTAGGAGATTCTTACTATGATACCATGGATATGGCATATAGCAACCATAGGAGTGATGACATATAATATCATATAGCAATTAACAGGATACCATTCAGTTCATTGGCTATTTTCACCCAAAATCAAATCCCCTTGAGGCACACATTGGACTCCTCCATCCTCCCGCATCACCCACCAAGTAGTCCCGGGTCCTCGAGCAAAAGCAATCCCACAGATGGGTTTGCCTTTGCCTGAGACAGGAATAACCCAGACTGTCTTCCCCAGCATATTTTTTACATGCACTACAGGGACTTTACCCCCTTCCACAGTACGTAAGAGTTCTGATTGGGCAGATCCCCTAGTGTTGACTAACCAGGTGGCTTTTGCTAAATGTGTATCCCAGTGTTCAAATGTCCTACCCCCCATTGCTCTCAGTGTAGTCTTTAACAGTCCATTGTATCGTTCAATTTTCCCAGAGGCTGGTGCATGATAGGGGATGTGATACACCCACTCAATGCCATGCTCTTCGCCCAGGTGTCTATGAGGTAGTTTCACAAATGAGTCCCATTGTCTGACTCAATTCTCTCTGGGGTGCCATGTTGCCATAAGGCTTGTTTTTCAAGGCCCAGGATAGTGTTCCGGGCGGTGGCATGGAGCACGGGATATGTTTCCAGCCATCCGGTGGTTGCTTCCACCATTGTAAGCACATGGCGTTTGCCTTGGCGGGTTTGTGGCAGTGTGATATAATCAACCTGCCAGGCCTCCCCATATTTATACTTCAGCCATCGTCCTCCATACCACAGAGGTTTTACCCACTTGGCTTGCTTGACTGCAGCGCATGTTTCACATTCATGGATAACCTGTTGTCATGGTTTTAGCTGGGATAGTTGATTTTCTTCACTGTAGCTAGCATAGTGCTGTGTTTTAGACTTGGTATGCAAATAATGTTGATAACACACTGGTGTTTTAGTTGTTGCAGGGTAGTGTTTACACTAGTCAAGGACTTTCTAGCTTCCCATGCTCTGCCAGGTGCACAAGAAGCTGGGAGGGGAGGGGATACAACCAGGAGAGCTGATCCGAATTGGCCAAAGGGTATTCCATATCATGTGACATCATGCCCAGTATATTAACTGGGGGGAGTTGGCCGGGGGAGGCAGCGATCGCGGCTCGGGGACCGGCAGCGTCGGTCGGCGGGTGGTGAGCAGTTGCAGCACTTGTTGTTTGTTTTGTTTTTTTTTTCCTTTTTCCCCTCTTCTTCCAGTGTTTCATCTCTCTCTCACTCATTATTTTCCTTTTCATTATATTAGTATTATTGCTGTTTTATTTTAATTATTAAACTGTTCTTATCTCAACCCACGAGTTTTCTTACTTTGGCCCTTCCAATTCTCTCCCCCATCCCACAAGGGTGGGGGAGTGAGCGAGCGGCTGTGTGGTGCTTAGTTGCTGACCGGGGCTAAACCACAACACCTGTGCAATAGCATCCATGGTCAAGTCCACCCCTCGGTCACGAGCCCATCTGTATGTTGCATCTCTTCCTTGATGGCCTGAAGGTGTCATGGGCCCACCGAGCTATATAAATAGTTCACCTTTATGTTGCCAGTCTAGATCTACCTCAGCCACTTCAATCTTAGCAGCCTGATCCATCTGCTGGTTGTTCCGATGTTCTCCAGTGGCCCGACTCTTGGGTACGTGAGCATCCACATGACGTACCTGCACAGCCAGGTTCTCTACCCAGGCAGCAATATCTTGCCACAATGCAGCAACCCAGATGGGTTTGCCTCTGCGCTGCCAGTTGTTCTGCTTCCATTGCTGTGACCACCCCCACAGGGCATTTGCCACCATCCATGAGTCAATATAGAGATAGAGCACTGGCCATTTTTCTCGTTCAGCAATGTCTAAGGCCAGCTGAATGGCCTTTACTTCTGCAAACTGACTTGATTCACTTTCTCCTTCAGCCATTTATGCGACTTGCCATATAGGACTCCATACAGCAGCCTTCCATCTCCGATGCTTTCCCACCAGACGACAAGACCCATCAGTGAACAGGGCATATTGCTTCTCATTTTCTGGCAGTTTATTATACAGTGGGGTCTCTTCAGCATGTGTCACCTCCTCCTCTGGTGATATCCCAAAATCTTTGCCTTCTGGCCAGTCCATGATCACTTCCAAGATTCCTGGGCGACTGGGGTTTCCTATTCGAGCCCGTTGGGTGATCAGTGCAACCCATTTACTCCACGTAGCATCAGTTGCATGATGTGTAGAGGGGACCCTCCCTTTGAACATCCAGCCCAGCATCGGCAGCCGCGGTGCCAGGAGGAGCTGTGTTTCAGTACCAACCACTTCTGAAGCAGATCGAACCCCTTCATATGCTGCCAATATCTCTTTTTCAGTTGGAGCGTAGCGCGCTTCGGACCCTCTGTATCCCCAACTCCAAAACCTTAGGGGTCGACCTCGGGTCTCCCCTGGTGCTTTCTGCCAGAGGCTCCAGGTAGGGCCATTCTCCCCGGCTGCAGTGCAGAGCACGTTTTTGACATCTTGTCCTGCTCGGACTGGCCCAAGGGCTACAGCATGAACTAGCTCCTGCTTTATCTGTTCAAAGGCCTGTCGTTGCTCAGGGCCCCATTTGAAATCCTTCTTCTTTCATGTCACTTGATGAAGAGGGCTCACGATCAGACTGTAATTTGGAATATGCATTCTCCAAAAATGCACAACACCTAGAAAAGCTTGTGTTTCCTTTTTGCTAGTTGGTGGAGACATGGCTGTTATTTTGCTGATCACATCCATTGGGATCTGATGATGTCCATCTTGCCATTTTATTCCCAAGAACTGAATCTCCTGTGCAGGTCCCTTCACTTTACTTTGTTTTATGGCAAAACCAGCCTTCAGAAGGATTTGGACTATTTTCTTCCTTTTTTCAAAAACATCTTCTGCTGTGTTGCCCCACACAATGATGCCATCAATGTACTGAAGGTATTCCAGAGCTCCACCCTGTTCCAGTGCAGTATGGGTCAGTCCATGGCAAATGGTAGGGCTGTGTTTCCACCCCTGGGGCAGTTGATTCCAGGTGTACTGGACACCCCTCCAAATGAAAACAAACTGTGGCCTGCAACTCTGCTGCCAGAGGGATTGAGAAGAATGCATTAGCGATATCAATTGTGGCATACCACTTGGCTGCCTTTGACTCCAGTTCCTATTGAAGTTCTAGCATGTCCGGCACAGCAGCACTCAGTGGCGGAGTGACTTCATTCAGGCCACGATAGTCTACTGTTAGTCTCCACTCTCCATTAGACTTCCGCACTGGCCATATGGGACTGTTAAAGGGTGAACGGGTCTTAGTGATCACTCCTTGGATCTCCAGTCACCGAATGAGCTCATGGATGGGAATCAGGGAGTCTCTGTTGGTGCAATATTGCCACCAGTGCACTGTTGTGGTGGTGATTGACACCTGTTGTTCTTTGACCTTCAGCAACCCCACAACAGAAGGGTCCTTCGAGAGACCGGGCAAAGTAGACAGCTGTTTAATTTCCTCCGTCTCCAAGGCAGCTATACCAAAAGCCCACCTGTACCCTTTTGGGTCCTTGAAATACCCTCTCCTGACGTAGTCTATGCCAAGGATGCACGGAGCCTCTGGGCCAGTCACAATGGGGTGCTTTTGCCACTCATTCCCACCTAGGCTGACTTGGGCCTCCAATACAGTTAGCTCTTGGCATCCCCCTGTCACTCCAGCAATACAGATGGGTTCTGCTCCTACACAGTTTGATGGCATCAAGGTGCACTGTGCACCAGGGTCCACTAGAGCCTTATACTCCTGCGGGTCAGATGTGCCAGGCCATCGAATCCACACAGTCCAGTAAACCCGGTTGTCCCTTTCCTCCCCCTGGTTGGAGGCAGGGCCCCTCTAATTCCAATTGCAGATTTCCCACTCCAGATCTTGTGAATGGGAATCAGAAGACTCTCTATTAAGATCAGAAATAAA
This sequence comes from Morus bassanus, assembly GCA_031468815.1. Taxonomy (NCBI): domain Eukaryota; kingdom Metazoa; phylum Chordata; class Aves; order Suliformes; family Sulidae; genus Morus; species Morus bassanus. The sequence goes on along the minus strand of CM062568.1, from coordinate 50,740,896 downwards.
AGCAGCACTTCTACTCCTCTGTCTGGGGAACTGCCTACTGGAAACTGGAGCAGCAACTCTCCTGGAGGTCCCCCCTTGAGTGGTTGTCTTTCCTTGCAACTCACGTACCCGTGCCTCTAGGGTCGAGGTAGATTTTCCATCCCACCTCCTCATGTCCTCTCCATGATCACGCAGGTAAAACCATAGGATGCCCCGTGGTGTGTATCCTCTCTCTTGAGCAGAGGGACGCTTACTCCTAATGGCCGAGATACTGGTCCATACAGGTAGGGAGTAGGACATATCTTCTTTGATTTGCTGAACCTCCTGGGACAGTTTCTCCACAGCTGAGACAAAGGAGGAAGAGACATGTGCTTCGTAATCCTGGAGTTTATCAATCACGTCCCCCACCGTTGGTGCCTCTTCATCTTTCCAGGACATTACTGCCAGGGAGTTCACATGGGACGATGGTGCGCTCCGTACAAACTTCCCCCACAAGGGTCGTGTGCACTGGGCTTCATCTGGATCCTTGTATGACTGTTCATCGTCCAGGTCACCATAAATCACCTCAAGCACAGCTAATTCTCTCAGGTACTGGATACCTTTCTCCATGGTGGTTCATTTTCCAGGGCGATATAGAACATCTTCCTTGAAGGGATACCTTTCTTTCACAGCAGACAGGAGTCGCCTCCAGAGGCTGAGGCCTTGTGTCCCTTTTCCAATTGCCTTGTCAATGCCCCCGTCCCTAGAAAGGGATCCCGGTTGTTTGGCTTCCTTCCCCTCTAATTCCAGGCTACTGGCCCCGTTATCCCGACATCGGAGCAGCCAGGTGACAACATGATCACCTGCACGACAGTCGAAATCTTTCCGCATATCTCACAGCTCAGTCAAGGGTAGGGATTGGGTAGTTTCTGTCTCTTGTACAAGTTCTTCATCTTCCTCCCCCTCTCCTTGTGATGGTCCTACTTTTCCATCATCCCTTTCTAAACAAGTTGACTTTCTCTTCGAAGATTTCTTCTTTTGTATAGGGGCAACTGATACTGGCACAGGTTGATTCTCTGATTCAGCTTCAGTGTCTGTCATGGGTGTTTGAGAGGCCACAGCACCTGTTGTGGGGGTTGGAGTGGCCACAGTGCCTGTTGTGGGGAACTGAATGGCCGTGATGCCTGTCACCGGAGTTGGAATGGCCACGGTGCCTGTTGCTGGGGGTGGAATGGCCGTAGTGCCTCTTGCCAGTGTTGAGTGGTTGGAGCAGCCACGTTGCCTGTCACCTTCTTTTTCTTTGTCTTCTTAGATCCAGAGGCCTTCTTTTCCCCTTGCGGGTACTGAATAGCGTTGAATAGGGCTCGGTAAGCATGGGCCAGGCCCCAGCATGGTGCAGTGAACTGTGTCTCTCTGGAGATATCAGGGTGACAACATACTTTCTCCAAATACGCTGCTAGTTTTTCAGGATTGTGCACTTGTTTAGAGGTGAAATTCCAAATTATTGGAGGTGCCCACTGTCCTAGGTATTTGCCCATACTTTCCCAAAACCCCTGCCTCTCATAACTATCAAGCCTTGGGACAGACCTCTGGATCATATTCTTAAACTGCTTATTAACCCTAGACAAAACCAAAACAATCTGCCAAAGAAATACCAACAGATGTATCTTAACTACCCAAGGATGTTCAAGATGCTCAAAAATTGTTGTAATGAAGGAGGAGACACTATAGACTAAGGTAACTATGGTGCCATTCTGTATTTCCTCCATAAAACAACTCTCAGAGGAGGAAGTATAATTGCTAATTGTCTCTATGAGGTGGTACCCGAAGTACAGTAACGGCTTCAATATAAACTTCAGATACCAAATAAAACTATAGGCCATTGTTTTAATAACAACTCTCCCAGGCAAAACATCACTATATCACTGCAGAGCACAGCAGAGTACAAAAACAAACACCAGTCTTTAACATGTGCAGCAAAAACAAGACCATGGTGCAGATTGGATAAACTAATATTGCGAACAGAGTTGATGCTGTGACAAGAAACTGTTATTATCTTAAACCCTTCATGCCCCACGTTGGGTGCCAAAAAGGACTGTCGTGGTTTAGCCCTGGTCAGCAACTAAGCACCACACAGCCGCTCGGTCACTACCTCTACCCCAGTGGGATGGGGGAGAGAATCGGAAGAGCAAAAGCAAGAAAGCTCATGGGTTGAGATAAGAACAGTTTAATAATTAAAATAAAATAGTAATAGTAATAATGGTAATGATAACAATAATGATTATGATCATAATAATAATAATGATATAATAACGATAATATAATAAAAAAGAAAATAATGAGAGGAATGAAACCCAGGGAAAAGAGGGAAAAGGAAAAAAAAACACAAGTGCTGCAACTGCTCACCACCTGCTGACTGACACCACCAGTCCCTGAGCCTCGATCGCTGCTTCCCTAGGCCAACACCCCCCAGTTCATATACTGGGCATGACATCACATGATGTGGAATATCCCTTTGGCCATTTTGCATCGGCTCTCTTGGATGTGCCCCCTCCCCTCCTGGCTTCTTGTGCACCTCACAGAGCATGAGAAGCTGAGAAAGTCCTTGACTAGTGTAAGCGCTACCTAGCAACAACTAAAACATTAGTGTGTTATCAACATTATTTTCATACTAAGTCCAAAACACAGCACTATGCCAGCTACAGTGAAGAAAATTAACTATCCCAGCTAAAACCATGACTATGGCATACTGAAATATTCTATTAAAAGATTACAGATATAAATCCACATTAATCAAAGGCAAGAAATTCAAAGACCTCTTTAACTCAGCATTTCTGAGTGACTGTAGCACTGAACTAAATAATCTAGAATTGTAAGAATGCAAGATCATGGGATAGATTGTGCAGCTCTTCTAATTTATCTCGTCTATTTTTACCAAATGGCATGAATGGCAATGGGAAGTTTAGGGTTAAATAATTCCTTCCTGACTGTTGTGCATCTAAAGGACACATGACAAGCAGTTGTCCAATTGTACACGGATGGAACAGGAACACTTTAAAATACTTACACAGCTTCCCTCTATCCTTTAAATAAGTATTACTGCTGCTTTCTTTCCTAGATGCTTTAAGGCTGGGGAGTGTAACTGGTAGATAAAGGAGTCTCCATGGCTATGATTTTTAGTCTCTTTTCCTAACAGCAAAAGTATAGGCTATCCATTATTTTCCTGATAAAAGATATCTTTAAAAGCTGTGAGTAGATATGTTGTGATATTGATGACCTGACAACTTGTCATGGTTTTAGCTGGGGTTGTTAATTTTCTTCACTGCAGCTAGTATAGTGCTGTGTTTTAGACTTAGTATGAAAATAATGTTGATAACACCCTGGTGTTTTAGTTGTTGCTAGGTAGCGCTTACACTAGTCAAGGACTTTTCCAGCTTCCCATGCTCTGCCAGGTGCACAAGAAGTCGGGACGGGAGGGGACACAACCAGGAAAGCTGATCCCAATTGGCCAAAGGGTATTCCATATCATGTGACATCATGCCCAGAATATTAACTGGGGGGAGTTGACCAGGGGAGGCAGCGATTGTGGCTCGGGGACCGGCAGCATCAGTCGGCAGGTGGTGAGCGGTTGCAGCACTTGTTGTTTGGTTTTGGTTTTGGGTTTTTTTTTCCCTCTTTCCCTTCTTTCAAGGTTTCATCTCTCTTTCCGCTCATTATTATCCTTTTCATTATATTATCATTATCATTATTGCTGTTTTATTTTAATTATTAAACTGTTCTTATCTCAACCCATGAGTTTTCTTACTTTGGCCCTTCTGATTCTCTCCCCCATCCCACAGGGGTGGGGGGAGTGAGCAAGCAGCTGTGTGGTGCTTAGCTGCTGACGAGGGCTAAACCACAACACAACTTCAATGCCATCATCCTGTGCCATTTTATCTTCCCTCTTCTGCTGCTGTTCTTGTTGCCCCCACATCCATACTGTCTGCTATTCTCTGTCCATACCTATTTTATTATTCCTATTGCAAACCTCTACAATCTAAATCATGGGATAACTAAGTTTTCTGGTATTTGTACTGCTCTCCTGGCTGTGAGGACCATGTAGGTGAATTCTTAGGTTACATCCAAACTAGTAACCCACACAAGTCCAAGACATGGAGTCAAGAATTTGTCTACTATCATGCAAACTGTTTGATAATAACACCCCCTATCTTGCTTTTCACCCATGCCAGTTAATTCAAAGACAAAACCTGAACATTGTCCAGAGAATAGCATGGCCTGAAGACTTTCCTAATAAGAAGGTGGCCACCCTGTTCTGGAAGAGAACCCCTACATGCTATATGGATGCCAACTGTGTTGTGAATTTTGCCCTCATGTCTGAAGAACACTCATAGTTCATGTCTATGTACTCCCATAGCTGTAGGTTCTATTCTTAGATGAAGCACAGCCCAACACTCACATTTTTCTTTTCCTGAATGAGTGCTCTACCACCAAATGTCTGTGCAATATGATCTTCTGCCTCACAAGACACCCAGTTCAGAAAGAATTCTTAGTAGTGAGAATTCAAAACAGGTAGAAGTATTTAGTTTCTCCTATCACTTCTATGTACTAAAGGAATAACACTGGAATCAACTGCCCTCTCTTCCAGCATATCCTTGAAATACTCAGATTATGGTTTATGAGTCGGTGCTCTATGTAGCAGGCAACATTATTTGGCATACCCCATTTTTCCAGGGGTATGAGGTTACACAATGATTTTGTGTACAAACTTGTTGTAAGCCTGAATAAATATGAGGACCTGCACCACACTGAATACTGCATCTCAATGGTTTTCCACTTATTTTTATTTTGCCCTATACATTTGCTTAACAATAACCCATGACAAGCAACCCTGAGACTTGGATTATCTGCTTGAATATGGTAGAGGAGGTTTACTGAAACAGATGTTGATGTTACCAACGTGTTGTTAAGGGAATTGGTTAGCATTTAAATCTGGATTGTTTAACTATTTACAATTAAAAAAATATAACTCTAGATACTGAGTGCTTAAAAAAGAAACAATGCTGACTCACTAGTTATTATTGATAGTTATCTGTGCTTAGTCAGGATCTCTTCATATAGTGAGCAGAAGAACGTGTGTAAAGTATTTTGTGAGATGTCGTACAGGACATAGTATTGGTACTGAGAAGTTCACGAAACTTATGTTTATGCTCAAAGCCACTGAAGCATCCCTTTTCAGAGGTAGCCCATTGATATAAGTTAGAGCAACCAAAGAGCTGACTCCAGAAAGGACAAGTAAAAATCACAGCTAGGGGCTGGTATACAAAAAAGAATCAGTGATCATATAATTTTAAACCTGTTTTAATAAATGTTTCTTTATAGTTGGTTGGCACCTATTCACAGATGTTACTGTGAGGAAAACCTTCAGCAGAACTTTGAAAGTTCTGTGAAAGACACTTTGAAACAGTATTAGAAAACAAATGTTAAGAACCATTAAAGAATGCCCTTTTTCTACTCCCCACCCCCTACAGCGTATCATAACTTGGAACCTGAACTCCTGAAAACAGAAAACAAGATTTTGTGGCAAAAGACTGTGGGAGAATCTTTAGAACTGGCAGGTCTCCCTTGAACAATCCAAACATTCCGTTCACAGGGAACTTGTTGTCAGTACAATTATGAGATGACCTTGTGAGCAGCTGAGTGAGATAAGGAAGGGAGAAGAAAAGGGAGTAGAAAAGGGAGGAAGCACAAGTTGCAGATGTGGCTGAACTAAAATATCACAAAGGCTGGGAAAACTTCAGCAGTACTTTTCCAGTGTGTCTATTATGGGGTAGAAATTGTTATGTTATGAGCGGCGCGTGATTAAAGCAAGCAAGCCAATAGCGGGTATGCATGTGGTGCGTGTACACATACGTGAGCCAATCTCGTTGCTTAAGAAAAACATATGCCTGCAGCAATAGAGTATATTAACTGAGCTATCTGAGCAATAAACTGGCATTAACCTGGTCATATTGGTCTGCGTGTTATTGTCCGAAGCTTCCGCGTCAAAGACAACATGACAGGGAATTGTGTAGCAAAATGTTCAGACATGTCAATAGATTGTCTTTTTGATGACTGAACACATATAGTCATATTGCTTCTGGTACACTTTGTAGTACTAAAAAGAAATCAGCATTAATGATTATTTCAAGTTACAAAGAGCTGCTATTCAAGATTTTAGGTAGAATTTTCCATACATGTTGTCTCTTTCTTTCTATTTTCTTGCTTTACACAGCATTTTTGAATTTTCTTTTATAAATCATGTACTGATATTTGAGACACACTCTCATGTAAAAAAACATATTTTACTATACTACTCTTAGTTATAAATTTTTCAAAAATATGAGGTCCTATCTTTCAGCTGGTATAAATTATTCTAGCTCTACCAGGTTCAAATCTGATCCAGGGTGTGAGTATTTAAATTTTTAATGTTAGAAATCTTGTCTTGTTAAGCAAATATGAAGAAGTTTAGATAAGATCTTTAACATTGTAAATAAAAGTGATTAGAGGATTTAAAAAACATTTGTCTAAAATCCTTTAGCGAACTGGAACATGAGATCTACTTCTTATCATTGACTTTTTGGAATTTAGATATTTGTTTTTCATTGTACCATTTCACAAAATACCTAATATTTAGGCATAGATTAGGTGGCCAGAACCTCACTGTATAGAATAGGAATAGCTGTAAGCCTTAGAAGAACATCGTATTGGAATTCCTGGAAAAGGACATTGTAAATTACACTATATAAAATAATACAAATAATTTTAAATATATAGAATATACACTTAAAAGTTCTTTTAATAAAAAATAAGAATGAAGGAAAAAATATGGTCCTATTAAGACCACCCTGTCTGATACATATTAATATATATATATATATATGTCTTGCCATCAGGGATAGGGGAAGAAGGCAGAGGAGTTGGTATTGAAGGAATGAAGTTGTGCCTAGGAAAAAGGGGAAGGTGCAGGGAAGGTGTTTCTAGTTTTGCCTTTGTTTCACACTGTCCAAAAATACTTCAACTGGGAAAAAATTAAATTGATTTTCCCTGCATCAACTCTGCTTTGCCTGTGATGGCAAACCATAAGTGATCTCCCTGTCTTTATCTTGACCCATTAGCTTTTTCATTTTATTTTCTTCTCCTGTTCTGTGGCAGAAGGAGAATGAGAGACAGATTGGATGGGTTTCTGGCAGCTAGCCAAGGTCACAGAATCACAGAATGGTAGGGGTTGGAAGGGACCTCTGGAGATCATCTTGTCCAAACCCCCTGCTTGAGCACGTACACCTAGAGCAGGGTGCACAGGACCACGTCCAGGTGGGTTTTGAATGTTTCCAGAGAAGGAGACTCCACAACCTCTCTGGGCAGCCTGTTCCAGTGCTCTGTCACTCCCAAAGTAAAGAAGTTTTTCCTTGTATTCAGGTGGAACTTCCTGTGTTCCAACTTGTGCCCATTGCCCCTTGTCCTGTTGTTGGGCACCACTGAAAAGAATCTGGCCCCATCCTCTTGACACCTACCCTTCAGATATTTATAAGCATTGAGAAGATGCTCCCTCAGTCTTCTCTTCTCCAGGCTAAACAAACCCAGGTCTCTCAGCCTTTCCTCATAAGAGACATGTTCCAGTCCCCTGATCATCCTCACAGCTCTCCGCTGGACTCACACGAACAGTTCCCTGTCCTTCTTGAACTGGGGAGCCCACAACTGGACACTGTCCTCCAGATGTGGCCTCACTAGGGCAGAGTAGAGGGGGAGGATAACCTCCCTCAACCTGTTGGCCACACTCCTTTTAATGCACCCCAGGATACTGTTGGCTTTCTTGGCCACAAAGGCACATTGCTGGCTCATGGTCAACTTGCTGTCCACCAGCACTCCCAGGTCCTTCTCAGCAGAGCTGCTTTCCAGCAGGTCAGCCCCCAGCCTGTACTGGTGCATGGGGTTGTTCCTCCCCAGGTACAGGACCTTACACTTGCTTTTGTTGAATTTCATGAGGTTCCCCTCCACCCAGCTCTCCAGCCTGTCCAGGTCTTGCTGGGTGGCAGCACAGCCTTCTGGTGTATCAGCCACTCCTCCCAGTTTGGTATCATCAGCAAACCTGCTGGAGGTACACTTTGTCCCTTTGTCCGGGTCATTGATGAATAGGTTGAACAGGACTGGACCCAGCACAGACCCCGGGGGAACACCGCTAATTACAGGCCTCCACCCAAACCCTGCACCATTGGTCATGACCTGAGCTCTGCCATTCAGCCAGTTCTCAATCCACCTCACTGTCCACTCATCTAATCCACTCTTCCTAAGCTTACCTATGAGGTTATTATGGGAGACAGTGTCAAAAACCTTGCTAAAGTCACTGCTCTCCCTTCCTCTACCCAGCCAGTCATGACATCATAGAGGGCTATCAGGTTGGTCTTTATTTCAGAATGCAAACATTTTTTTTTTCCTTTCCCCCTTCTCCTTCCCTTGCTTTGAATACATTATTGATACTTTCATGGCAGCCATTTGGGAGATAAAATTAATGCAATTTTAATGTGATAACACTTCAGCAGTCCTTTCCTTTTACTAGTAATTTAGATTTAAGTGATCCTTTAAAAATAAATGGAATCCTTTAAAGATCTATTTTTCTTCAATATACTTGAACAGTTCTCATTAGTATTGACAGTGGGAGTAACAAAGAAATGTGTTAGTCTTAAATATACAAGAATGAACATCTCTAAGTGTTTATATAACATGTTGTTGAGTTGTCCAAGGCTTGTTCTTGCATGTCTGTTTTGCTGCCTTAACGATTTTAATTAATGTAGTTTATCTATATTGTCATTTTAACACCAACAGGACTAGAGATCACTACTTTGAATTTTTCTATTTCATATGTGTTAATTCTTTCAGGTGAAATTTCACTATGCCCCTATGTAAATTCATAAATTATACCAGGATGTATAGAAATGGAATTTACTACCAGTGGTGCAAGGTCCTACACATGGGTCAGGCAATCCCCAATATCAGTACAGACCAGGGGATGACGGGATTGGGAGCAGTCCTGTGGAGAATGAAGTGGGGATACTGGTGGACGAAAACTTGGATGTGAGCCATCAATGAGCACTTCCAGCCCAGTGAGCCAACTGTATCCTGGGCTGCATAAAAAGCAGCATGGTTAACGGGTCGAGGAAGGTGATTCTGCTCCACTCTTCTCTGGTGAGACCCCACCTGGAGTACTGCATTCAGCTCTGGAGTCCTCAGTACAAGAAAGACGTGGACCTGTTGGAGTGGGTCCAGAGGAGGGCCACAAAAATTATCAGAGGGATGGAACACCTCTCCTGAGAGGACAGGTTGAGACAATTGGGATTGTTCAGCCTGGAGAAGAGAAGGCTGTGGAGAGACGTTATTGTGGTCTTTCAGTACTTAAAGGGGGACTATAGGAAAGATGTGCACAACCTTTTTAATTGGGCCTTTAGTGACATGACAAGGGGCAATGGTTTTAAACTGAAAGAGGGTAGATTTAGGTTGGACATAAGGAAGAAATTTTCTTACAATGCAGGTGGTGAGACACTGGAACAGGTTTCTCAGAGAAGTTGTGGATGCCCCATTGTTGGATGTGTTCCAGGTCAGGTTGGACAGGTCTTTGAGCAATCTGATCTAGTGAAAGATGTCCCTGCTTATGGCAGGGAGGTGGACAAATGGTCTTCAAAGATCCCTTCAATTCCAAACCTTTCTATGATTCTATGATTCTAATTTCAGTAAAACATCTCAAAACAAGTCTTAATTTATTATATGTATCTAATTTATTGGCTTAAAATTTTATTCCAGTTGGGATATAATTAGATAGTAATGTGCACATATATTTCTGGTGGTTAGGAAACAGTCTTTCTAAATTAAGGATCTAAAGTCCTGATGGCCACCAAAAGGAACTGAAAGCTTTAGGGGGAAGAGAAAGCTCTGGGGGAAACTTTGACTTGCTAAATATTTGTGCCTACATTCCTTTTATGTTTTTTATCTCTCACTAAGCAGCCCTGAAGTACCTTGAAGGTCAATATTTGAGAAAGATGTAAAAAGTTATAATCTTAGTAATTTATAACTTGACAACTTAATGAGTTAATATTGATAAACAGGAAGGTAAGTAGGGCTGTGAACATGACCAAGTGTACCAGTGAAGGTGCAGATCAAAAAAGAGCAGCCAGACTTGCTGCACTGGCTGTATACAAAGCAGAGGGAAAGCCCTTGAGATAGCAACATTCTCACTCAAACATTTTGGACTGTATAACAGTCAGAGCTCATGATGCCAGTTGCTTCCCCATGCAACATCTTGAAAGCTGTAATGCTTAATAGCTGAATTTGACTTTGACTTTTAAGATCCTGACTTATGCCTGCAGTCAGGCTGCACAAGAGTGGAGTGAAGAATCCAGGCTGAATCAGATGTCCGTACAGAATCCAGCTCTGTGAGCACTGATACTGTGAGCTCACCAAGCATTTCCAGGCAGGATTACAGTTCAAAAGTGTGGACTTGGGCTAATTCTGGGACAAGTTAAGATATCTCTACTCATTGAAGAAGCCCATCAACTTCAACAAATTTTATATTACACACTGTTATGTTGTCATGTTTTTAGCTGGTATAGTGCTGCATTTTGGACTTAGTATGAAAATAATGTTGATAATACACTCATGTTTTAGTTGTTGCTAGGTAGCGCTTACACTAGTCAAGGATTTTCCCAGCTTCTCATGCTCTGCCAGGTGCACAAGAAGCTGGGAGGGGAGGGGGCACATCCAAGAGAGCTGATGCAAATTGGCCAAAGGGATATTCCATATCATGTGACGTCAGGCGCAGTGTATTAACTGGGGGGAGTTGGCTGGGGGAGACAGAGATTGCGGCTCAGGGAATGACAGCACCAGTCAGCAGGTGGTGAGCAGTTGCAGCACTTGTTGTTTTATTTTTTTCCTTTCTTCTGAGGTTTCACCTCTCTCTCATTATTGTCCTTTTAATTATATTATTATTATTCATATTATTATTATTATTCCTATTATTATTATTACTGTTCTATTTTAATTATTAAACTGTCCCTATCTCAACCAAAAATTTTCTTACTTTGGCCCTTCCGATTCTCTCCCCCATCCCACAACAGTGGGGGGAGTGAGCGAGCGGCTCTGTGCTGCTTAGTTGCTGACTGGGGCTAAACCATGACAGTCCTTTTTGGCACCCAATGTGGGGCCTCTTCAGCATGTGTCACCTCCTCCTCTGGTGATATCCCAAAATCTTTGCCTTCTGGCCAGTCCATGATCACTTCCAAGATTCCTGGGCGACTGGGGTTTCCTATTCGAGCCCGTTGGGTGATCAGTGCAACCCATTTACTCCACGTAGCATCAGTTGCATGATGTGTAGAGGGGACCCTCCCTTTGAACATCCAGCCCAGCATCGGCAGCCGCGGTGCCAGGAGGAGCTGTGTTTCAGTACCAACCACTTCTGAAGCAGATCGAACCCCTTCATATGCTGCCAATATCTCTTTTTCAGTTGGAGCGTAGCGCGCTTCGGACCCTCTGTATCCCCAACTCCAAAACCTTAGGGGTCGACCTCGGGTCTCCCCTGGTGCTTTCTGCCAGAGGCTCCAGGTAGGGCCATTCTCCCCGGCTGCAGTGCAGAGCACGTTTTTGACATCTTGTCCTGCTCGGACTGGCCCAAGGGCTACAGCATGAACTAGCTCCTGCTTTATCTGTTCAAAGGCTTGTTGTTGCTCAGGGCCCCATTTGAAATCCTTCTTCTTTCATGTCACTTGATGAAGAGGGCTCACGATCAGACTGTAATTTGGAATATGCATTCTCCAAAAACGCACAACACCTAGAAAAGCTTGTGTTTCCTTTTTGCTAGTTGGTGGAGACATGGCTGTTATTTTGCTGATCACATCCATTGGGATCTGGTGATGTCCATCTTGCCATTTTATTCCCAAGAACTGAATCTCCTGTGCAGGTCCCTTCACTTTACTTTGTTTTATGGCAAAACCAGCCTTCAGAAGGATTTGGACTATTTTCTTCCTTTTTTCAAAAACATCTTCTGCTGTGTTGCCCCACACAATGATGCCATCAATGTACTGAAGGTATTCCAGAGCTCCACCCTGTTCCAGTGCAGTATGGGTCAGTCCATGGCAAATGGTAGGGCTGTGTTTCCACCCCTGGGGCAGTTGATTCCAGGTGTACTGGACACCCCTCCAAATGAAAACAAACTGTGGCCTGCAACTCTGCTGCCAGAGGGATTGAGAAGAATGCATTAGCGATATCAATTGTGGCATACCACTTGGCTGCCTTTGACTCCAGTTCCTATTGAAGTTCTAGCATGTCCGGCACAGCAGCACTCAGTGGCGGAGTGACTTCATTCAGGCCACGATAGTCTACTGTTAGTCTCCACTCTCCATTAGACTTCCGCACTGGCCATATGGGACTGTTAAAGGGTGAACGGGTCTTAGTGATCACTCCTTGGATCTCCAGTCACCGAATGAGCTCATGGATGGGAATCAGGGAGTCTCTGTTGGTGCAATATTGCCACCAGTGCACTGTTGTGGTGGTGATTGACACCTGTTGTTCTTTGACCTTCAGCAACCCCACAACAGAAGGGTCCTTCGAGAGACCGGGCAAAGTAGACAGCTGTTTAATTTCCTCCGTCTCCAAGGCAGCTATACCAAAAGCCCACCTGTACCCTTTTGGGTCCTTGAAATACCCTCTCCTGACGTAGTCTATGCCAAGGATGCACGGAGCCTCTGGGCCAGTCACAATGGGGTGCTTTTGCCACTCATTCCCACCTAGGCTGACTTGGGCCTCCAATACAGTTAGCTCTTGGCATCCCCCTGTCACTCCAGCAATACAGATGGGTTCTGCTCCTACACAGTTTGATGGCATCAGGGTGCACTGTGCACCAGTGTCCACTAGAGCCTTATACTCCTGCGGGTCAGATGTGCCAGGCCATCGAATCCACACAGTCCAGTAAACCCGGTTGTCCCTTTCCTCCCCCTGGTTGGAGGCAGGGCCCCTCTAATTCCAATTGCAGATTTCCCACTCCAGATCTTGTGAATGGGAATCAGAAGACTCTCTATTAAGATCAGAAATAAAAGCAGCGCTTCTACTCCTCTGTCTGGGGAACTGCCTACTGGAAACTGGAGCAGCAACTCTCCTGGAGGTCCCCCCTTGAGTGGTTGTCTTTCCTTGCAACTCACGTACCCGTGCCTCTAGGGTCGAGGTAGATTTTCCATCCCACCTCCTCATGTCCTCTCCATGATCACGCAGGTAAAACCATAGGATGCCCCGTGGTGTGTATCCTCTCTCTTGAGCAGAAGGACGCTTACTCCTAATGGCTGAGATACTGGTCCATACAGGTAGGGAGTAGGACATATCTTCTTTGATTTGCTGAACCTCCTGGGACAGTTTCTCCACAGCTGAGACAAAGGAGGAAGAGACATGTGCTTCGTAATCCTGGAGTTTATCAATCACGTCCCCCACCGTTGGTGCCTCTTCATCTTTCCAGGACATTACTGCCAGGGAGTTCACATGGGACGATGGTGCGCTCCGTACAAACTTCCCCCACAAGGGTCGTGTGCACTGGGCTTCATCTGGATCCTTGTATGACTGTTCATCGTCCAGGTCACCATAAATCACCTCAAGCACAGCTAATTCTCTCAGGTACTGGATACCTTTCTCCATGGTGGTTCATTTTCCAGGGCGATATAGAACATCTTCCTTGAAGGGATACCTTTCTTTCACAGCAGACAGGAGTCGCCTCCAGAGGCTGAGGCCTTGTGTCCCTTTTCCAATTGCCTTGTCAGTGCCCCCGTCCCTAGAAAGGGATCCCGGTTGTTTGGCTTCCTTACCCTCTAATTCCAGGCTACTGGCCCCGTTATCCCAGCATCGGAGCAGCCAGGTGACAACATGATCACCTGCACGACAGTCGAAATCTTTCCGCATATCTCACAGCTCAGTCAAGGGTAGGGATTGGGTAGTTTCTGTCTCTTGTACAAGTTCTTCATCTTCCTCCCCCTCTCCTTGTGATGGTCCTACTTTTCCATCATCCCTTTCTAAACAAGTTGACTTCCTCTCCGAAGATTTCTTCTTTTGTATAGGGGCAACTGATACTGGCACAGGTTGATTCTCTGATTCAGCTTCAGTGTCCGTCATGGGTGTTTGAGCGGCCACAGTGCCTGTCGTCGGGCTTGGAGTAGTCACAGCACCTGTTGTGGGGGTTTGAGTGGTCACAGTGCTTGTTGTTTTCCCTTTCTTTGTCTTCTTAGATCCAGAGTCCTTCTCTTCCCCTTGTGTGTACTGAACAGTGCTGAACAGGGCTCGGTAGGCATGGGCGAGGCCCCAACACATTGCAGTGATTTGTATCTCTCTGGAATTACTAGGGTGACAGCATACTTCCTCCAAATATTCTAATTTTTCAGGATTCTGCACTTGTTCAGGGGTGAAGTCCCAAAACATTGGAGATGCCCACCGTCTCAGGCATTTGCCCATACTATCCCACATACCCTGCCACCCATAATTATCGAGCCTTGGGGCAGATCTCTGGATGATAGTCTTGAATTGCTTATTAACCTTAGACAAAACCGAAACAATCTGCCATAGGAATATCAACAGATGTATCTTAACTACCCAAGGATGTTCAAGATGCTCAAAAGTTGTTGTAATGAAGGAGGAGACTTTACAGAAGACGGTAGCTAAGGTGCCATTCTCCATAAATATTTCCTCCATAAAGAACCTCTCAGAGGAGGAGGTATAATTGTTAATTGTCTCCATGAGGTGGTAGTCGAAGTACAGTAACGGCTTCCATGCAAGACCCGAATAAGTGATAAAACTCAAGGCCAGTGTTTTAATAACAAATCTCCTAGGCAAAACATCTCTAACCACTGCAGAGCACAGCAAACTACAAAACCCAATGCCAATCTTTAACATGTTCTTCAAAATCAGCATGGTGTAGATCTGACTAACTAATATCAAGAACAGATGAATCAATGCTGTGACCAGCAACTGTTATTATCTCAAACCCTTTGTGCCCCACGTTGGGCACCAAAAAGGACTGTTGTGGTTTAGCCCCGGTCAGCAACTCATCACCACACAGCCACTCACTCACTCCCCCACCCTTGTGGGATGGGGGAGAGAATCGGAAGGGCCAAAGTAAGAAAACTTGTTGGTTGAGATAAGAACAGTTTAATAATTAAAATAGAACTGTCATAATAATAGTAATAAAATAATGAACAGTAAAATAATGAGAGAGAGAAGTGAAACCTCAGAAGAAAGAAAAAAAAAAAAAACAAACAAGTGCTGTAACCGCTCACCACCTGCAAACTGATGCTGCCGGTCCCCGAGCCGCGATCGTTGCCTCCCCCAGTCAACTTCCCCCAGTTCATATACTGGGCATGACGTCACATGATATGGAATATCCCTTTGGCCAATTGGGATCAGCTGTCTTGGCTGTGCTCCCTCCCCTCCCGGCTTCTTGTGCACCTGGCAGAGCATGGGAAGCTGGAAAAGTCCTTGACTAGTGTAAGCACTACCTAGCAACAACTAAAACATGAGTGTGTTATCAACATTATTTTCATACTAAGTCCAAAATGCAGCACTGTACCATGCAAAAACATGACATATGTATCCTTAGGCTTGCTTTAAATAGGTTTAATGATCACAGATGAAACAACTAATTTGAGCTTTTGGTATCTGTAGATGGATAAGCAGTTACACGCTCTTTAGTGTAGCTAATTCATTAACCATAATGCATAAGCAATAATTTTGTTTTGAGTGATGTTAAAAATTGTCTGATAATTGATTAAAAGGTCCTTTATTAAAATACCCTTCAAGTCTACTTTAATTTTCTAAAATGAGCCTGAAATATTATTCTGGATAAGAACATGGTTAAAATACAAACAAACAAACAAACAAGCAAAAAATACCCCATAAACTTCTTGCTCTTTTTAATGAACTCTTACTCAAGTTACTTAAAATTAATTTGTTTTCATTTTAAGACTGCATAGTAAAATAACAGGCAAAGATACTTGTCATTTATATATATCATCAGCCACAAAATTAAACTGTATGAAATTTGAGTGCATGCTGAGAAGAAAGATCTGTGGAATTTTATAGTGAATAGCCAAAAATCTTTCTCTGTCAAGTCAAAAACATCTCTAATGAAGATACTTCTGTGTCCTCTGGTAAAAGCTGGTAGTATTAAATGTCTTTAATTATGGCCAATGCCATGTGAGAGAAAAGTTAAAATAAGTTTGTTACATATTTATTGTAAGGACATTGCAGTTTATCCTTATATTTTATCATCTTACTGGATGAAGAGAAAGAGGAGATGTTTGGCTGCTGTGGTATTGAGGAGTTACAGATCTCTTAGGCTGACACAACGCTACAGTTTTGCTGCTTTTCAAGAAACATCTTATTTAGTGGAATTATTTCAATGATGGCACCATGTATGATGCAACAGCAGTAGATGCACTGAAGCAATATATAATGAAAAGTATTTGATTATATGATTGTACTCCTGGAGCAGAGCTCTTTGTTCAGTGGTTCAAGTCATGCCTGTGTTTGACCTTATATAAGTGCACAAAAACTCAGTAGAATCTAATTCTTGACCTGCACCAAATGCCAAATTTCTTCTCATCACTTTTATCAGGATGTGAAGTATCTCCAGAGCATCTTTTAACTTGAAGTTTGGATTGAATTCTGGAGGTACACACTTTCCCTTTTAACAGCAACACAGCTTATAGCAGCAAGGAGACGACTTGTGTCATTTAACTTTCATAGTCTTGGAAAGAATATGTTTAAGCTGATGTTTAAATTCCCTCAATAACCAAAAGAAGAAAGAAAGTGCTTCCTTTTCAGAGAACGATTCCTCTCCAGGTGCATTCTATGATATGATTTAGTGATGAGATAATAGGTAAGGGAATATCTGCATATATGTATGAGTATATATGTGGTTTGGCAAAGAATGCAGTAATGAAAACAAGAAACTTCACTGGGATTCTCTAAATATATAATACTTTAGGTTAGTTAAAACTGCAATACCTTCACTGGGAAACTATGCTTTAACAGAATAATTAATAGAAAAACTTTTTTTTTTTTTTTTAATCCATGTTAATGGTGGCTAATGATTTGTCAAGAGGTACGTTACTGAATTCCACTGCATTGGAAACATGTAAAAAGTTTATGATGACTATCAACTTTCTACTGCTA
This sequence comes from Morus bassanus, assembly GCA_031468815.1. Lineage (NCBI taxonomy): Eukaryota > Metazoa > Chordata > Aves > Suliformes > Sulidae > Morus > Morus bassanus. Next base: position 50,723,712 of record CM062568.1, on the reverse strand, counting down.
CTTGTCATTTTTATGTACCTTCCTTTTGTGTACATTAGAATAGTAGCAGCATTAGTAGAAATGAAAATTAGTTCAAAGGATTGAACTCTAAATGTGCCATTGGCTAATATCTAAGGGTATAAATACAGACATCTCTTCCTGCAGTCAAAAAGCAGTGCCATATAAAGTACAAAATCAGTTTCATAAGCCAGATTATAACTAAAACTTAGCACTGTCAGGTTATAACTTGTATATCTAGGATGCCCTGTGCTTAAGCAAATTGTGTAATTATATTGCTCAAATATTTATACTCAGGCTAATATAGCTTTTTATAATACTTCTCGGTACAAATTAAACATGATGAAATAAATGATCTAATACCTACCAAAATATTTTTTCCCCTTGATATAAGGTCTGTATGATTTGCTATGGTGTATCACTGTATGATTTGAATGGCAAAAAAAGTCTTTGGGTTTGACTGAATGTGACATCTGAACAATCTACAAAAACATCCATTGACTTCTGTTAGACAGAAATTATGTTTCTGGATGAGGATTCGGTTAACAGAAACAAAATAATTTAATGACAAGTATAATATTATGCAGCTGGAGGATAACAGCAAGAATATCCTCCTTGATCTAGAATCTCACTCATCAGAAGTAACAGAGGAAGATAAGGTTTCATGGATATCTAATCAATTACAGGAAAGATATATGTAAAAGTAAAAGGTGATCCTAGGATGTGTTACTGAAAGTATACACAGTAAAAGTATAAATTTCAGTCTATAAAGCCCTGATAGAAACTTCTTATATAAGGGGTTTTTTTTTATTATCTTTGTCTAACCAGAATAAATTTAAATTTGAACAGTCATAAAGGGAAGTTGCAGATATAAATAAAGACAGTTTAATGTAAACAAAAAAAAACACTTCACAAAGGCAAAATTAATCATTAAGCACAAGTCCAATGCCAGCCAAAAAAATAAACAGGTATAAAACATCTGTAAATACATTTAGGCTGAAAATTTAGAAAGATTTCCAAACAGCAGAACAATAAAAGACTGAAAGTTTTCCTGTTACATAAACAAGGACGAAAACAAAATCCCTTTTTTAAAAATAAGTTTTCTGAGTCTCTGAAAATGAATATGTGAGGTAGTAGCTTGTCCTCAATGACCCTGGAAACTCCTCTGAGTTATAATTCATTTTTCTTCAGTAACTACAGCTGTGCTTCCAAACTGCAATTTGTTGTACTTAAGGATCACCAAAGCTTTCAAAATAATGAATTCAAGATAAAAATAATTCAGAAAAGAACATAAAATGTTATTTTTATTCAGCTAGACTCAGACTCAACTCAAGAATAGCTGTCAAAAGGTGTTTTTAAGAGGAATAGTTCAATGAGGATTTTAAAACGTATCTTGATTTCTTTTTCCTGTTCATAGTATTATTTATAATTAACATTTTGCTGGTTGACCTCTTTTTAGATCAGCAAATAATAGGGCCAACAGCTGGATCAAGAATGTGGGCTTGGTAGTTTATTCACTTAAGTCAATGACAAAACTTATGTTGCTTTCTGTAATAAAAAATTAAGAAAGCATAAAGAAAAAAATGAGATTTATAGAGGAGTAGAAGGGAATAATATGTGGCACAAATAAAAAAACAATTAAAGAACAAAAGAAAAAAGTTAGAAATCTTTTTATCTCCAAATAATTAATTACAAGTAATTATTTCAAAAATACACCAAGAAATTCTACTGTTTAGTCTGAGCATTTCAGTAATGCATATATGAACTGCTTGAACTTGACTATGAATTAAAATTAAAATTTCACAAGAAACTTTCATTAAATAATAGCTTATTAATGCAAAACTCTAAGAAAAGCAAGGATCACATGTCAACTAAGATTGTAGAGTCTGATCTCAGTTCCCAAACTTGATTGGGACTTCCTGTCAGATTACCTGAATCAAAATTTAAGTTCATCCCATCTAACTTTAAGTGCTTGAAACATTTCAGAACCCAAAGCTTTCTCTGTTTCTCTGCATGTAATGGAGACATTCTAACAGAGTAATTTAAGCATTACTTGATCATAAAAGCATCCCTTATCAGGACAGGAAGAATTTTATTTTGTCTAATAGGAAAATCTACCACAAAAGGCCCTCCTCTCACCTGGGACTTGGCAGTGTCACTTTAATGTAAATACTAACACAGGAATAACACTTTGCATTTAGATTCTATCCACCTCTGATTATGTATCTAGCCAAAAGAGTAGAAAGTCATCAATAAAATGCTTCTCAACATGTTTCTTATTCCCCCAATTTACCTACCTTTTCTGTTCTTTTTTTTTTTTTTTTAATTCTGTTTCTATCCATTCACACAGTTCCAGGGTGGTTCAGAATGGTGCCATCAATTTTATTGGAAAGGACCGTCAAGGTGTGGAGGAAAAAAACGAAGTCAAGGAAGCCTGTATTCAGAAAAACACCTGACCATCTTGGCACAATTGAATCCACTCACTTAATATTGTGACAGGAACTTTGAAAACATTTACCACTTAACACAGAGGGAGGCAGGAGGGAAAGAAAATTAAAAAAAAAAAAGGTCACCCAAATGTGTATTAAGGTATGATGACAGCAGATCAGCAGAACACTGAAGATTCCTGTCAAGGTGAAAGGACTTCCACTGTTATCAGAGTTAATGCATAGTTATTTGTATACCTTATTAACAGTTCTTCAGAGACTGTACCAGTATATTCTGAAGACAGTAAACATGCAATCTTAAAATATGTTGTAATAGCTTGACATAGGGGGAACTGTATGGCAAAATCCTATTCAATTTACTTAAATAAGTACTCTGCTGGTGGGGGGAAAAATATTAAGTACTGTATTGAAGTAAAAATAGAAAATAGGAAACATGCTTTCTTAAGGAAAACCAGTTTTTTAAATACTGATCTGGTGAAATACTTTAATTTATCAAAACAGAGATCATAAATTACATTTTTAATGGAAAACCAGTTCACTCCATTACCAAGAATGCTTTTTTTTTTCCATTGTATTTCTTACTTTTAAATAAAACAAAAATACCTATTTAGGCTGTGTTTGGCTTGTTATTAATTTGTTCCATGAAATATAGTACAAAGAAAGGATGATATGACAGCCAGAGTTGTAATTAATCACTTTTTCTGACTGACTGTATTTATTGAGGTAAGCAGTGGTCTGGCTTAGTTTGCTGGGTTTTTTCTTTTGTTTTGTTTTGTTTTGGCTTGATTTGGGTTTTGGGGGTTTGTTTTTGTTTTCTTTTAGTAGATTCACAAATCCCTAGCAAAAACCCCACTTTTTTAAAGATGATTTGAATAAACAAAATTAAGTGGGATTTTTTTTGTTTGTTAGTTCATTTCCTGCATTTGCTTGACATATGCAGCAACTTACTGGTGGTTGGTAGAAGCTGAGACATTTAAAGGTGCTTACAGGATGTAAGCAACCAGAGCTATTACACAAAAAGACTTGAGTGCCTTTGCATAAAATTGGAAACCTCAGAAAGCCACTCAGTTTCAGCCTCTTGTCTCTGTAACTCCAAATACTATCACTACTGTAAAACCTGATCTGCTTGTCAGTTTGCCACAACATAACACACGAGTGGCAATGCTTAACTGATGCAAACTGTATCAGCTACAGAAAAGTCTAGTCATGCTGCACTCATTTCATTGTCTATGAGCTAAACAGGCTATTTTCAAGTGCAGTTCATTTGACTCTTCATGGTTACCTACCTCATGATGAGATTACATGTGCCCTGGAAGTTCCTTTACTCCCCATGAAGAAAAGCATAGATACAAGAAAGGGTGATGGATGAGTTGATTAGGGAAGAGAAATAGTTTGTATAGAAAGAAGCTAGTAGAGAAAAATGGATTAATCATTCAATGTCAAATGTAGAGTAAGTGGTATAAACTCAAAAATCAGTGCTCTTGTTGGGTCAGGAAACTGAACTGAGTAGTGTTAAAGGAAGAGGATCATAATTACCTATTATGGTATTCTTCACCAAGAAAATAAGAAGACTCCCAATCTCTTCACAGAATGAGGAGAAAGGATGTAATTGACTTATTGCCAATTGTCATCTTGTCTGCTAAATATATATTCTATGCATATATTATTTTATTTTCTGCACTTGTTCTTTTCATTTCCTTTGCTCTTTTCGGTTCAGTCTGGTTTTCTCAGTCACTGACTATCTGGGAAGATTTAGAAGAGAAGAGAAGAGATAAGATTTTCCATTGAAAGGGACCTACAATGATCATCTAGTCCAACTGTCTGACCACTTTGGGCTAACCAAAATTTAAAGCAAATTATTAAGGACATTGTCCAAATGCCTCTTAAACACTGACAAGCATGGGGCATCGATCACCTCTCTAGGAAGCCTCTTCCAGTGTTTGACCACCCTGTTGGTAAAGAAATGTTTCCTAATATCAAGTCTGAACCTCCCTTGGTGCAGCTTTGAACCATTCCCACCTGTTCTATCACTGGATACGAGGGAGAAGAGATCAGCACCTCCCTCTCCACTTCCCCTGAGGCTGCATCTCCGCCTCCTTTTCTCCAAACTAGACAAACCCAACATCCTTAGCTGCTCCTCATAGGACATTCCTTCCAACACTTTCACCAGCTTTGTTGCCCTCCTCTGGACACAATCAAGGTCCTCAACACCCTTCTTAAATTGTGGGGCCCAGAACTTCACACAGTACTCAAGGTAAGGCTGCACCAATGCTAAATACAGAGGGATAATCAACTCTCTTTTGGCTGGCTGGTTATACTGTGTTTGATGCACCCCAGGATGTGGTTTGCCCTCCTGGCTGCCAGGGCACACTGACTCACTCATAGTGAGCCTGCTGTCAACCAGCAGCCCCAGAGTCCTTTCTGCAGGACTGCTCACCGGCCATTCCTCTCCCAATTTATACTTGTGCCTGGTATTACTCCATCCCAGGTGCAGAATCTGGCACTTGGACTTGTTAAATTTCATCCCATTGATCCCAATGCTTCAATCTATCTCAATCCCTCTGCAAGGCCTCTTGTCCCTCAAGACAGCCAAGAGCACCTTCCCGTTTGGTATTGCCAGCAAACTTGCTAATGGTGTATTTAAATGCTGCATTCAGATCATTCATAAATATATTGAACAGAACTAGCCCTAGGATTGAACCCTGAAGAACACTGCTGGTGATAGGTTGGTCATTCCCCTCAAGAAACTAATTCTGGAACTTGCCAGTGATAATCAATAACCAACAGAAACATGACATAAGTATTAACATATTGATTATTTTCAAACTAAGTGTTGTTTGTTAAAATCTGATAGAGGAAGGTCTTTTCCTCTTATTAGCCTTTTAGTCAAGGACTGTATTAAATAGGCCTGTAGATATTGATTTCTTGGTCAGTTACTTACCATTTCTTTTTTTCTGCCAGAGCTAGTGATATTTTTTAGATGGCTTTTTTTTGACCTGATGAAATTTATTTGAAGGAGTTGAACCCCTTCTCTCTAGCTCACACTTTATATGTCAGTGTTCTCATAGTGCCTCACTCCTATTCATGTTTATAGTATCACTTACTTCCTGCAGTGAGTCTGCTTTAAAGTCAGCCTTTCCTTTTATCTTTTTTAAGCTTGGAAGTAGTTAGTATCTTCAAGGACCTTATCTTCATTCCCTCTGCTCTTACTCTCTCCTGTTCAGTTCGATTACTTTTTCTTTTTTTCTTTCTCTTTCTCCAGTTTTTTTAAAGTCTGTGTCCTCTAGAGACCAGGAGAGCTACCCATACCGAATTTTTGAACTTTGCTTCTTCTAAATTGAGTGAATTTTATCTCTAAGCTTCAAGGATCCTTTTTTTTTTTTGAAACATTGTAAAGATATAGGCTCCACCAGAGGTCCGTTCCACGCAGCTTGCATCTGTCTAAGAGGCATGGGGAGATGAAGGGGGCAATAACCACCTTTATACTCTACCCACCAAGCAGCAGGTGAGCAGTGTCAGTGCCAGGAGCATGTCAGTCATCAATGATTCTTGCCTGCTCCTCTCACCCTCATCCATTAACATTCAAAATCTTTTCCTTCTCTTTCATTATGTTATTATCACTTTCCTCTCAAGTGTACTAAATACACTCAAGTGTATTTTCACAGCAATCACAGACTACATACCAGACCAGGTATTCCAGCACCAACACTTCTGCCCAAGTAGGCTACTTTGGGCCTTGGGGTGAAACAGAGGAAGGCAATGACAAGGGCAGGGGAGTACTGAGATGAGACCAGCAATTACCTGTGAGTTGAGCTGTGTTTATGTGCCTCATACAGGCTCTTACTGTACTCTTAGGTGACATTATAGAAAGACTTGGAAATCCATTCTCTACAATTCTTGGGGTGGAAATGCCTAGAGACTAGGAAAGCATAGGAAAATAACTGTAATAATGTAAGCACTGAAATAGCAGGACTGAAGGTGTTGAAAATGAAGATTTTGGATATGGAGTCCAAGTATGACATGGTGTTGCATCTTACTACCTAGAGATTGTCACCAGATGCGCTGATCCATTGGGCCTCCTCGGGTCTATGTGATCATACATGCTCCTCAGGATGTTTTAATCAGTGCTTGAAGGGGTGTTTGAATTACCAGAGTTGCTGCTGAAGATGATTTAGTGCTAATCTTTCAGTGGATAATCTATAGGCATTGAATGCCTTTTTCTCTTTATTGCTATAATTCGTTTCTCAGCGCAGAACCTGTTTTCCCCTTTTCCAGTCTCCCTTCCAGGATCAGGCTGATTCCTAGGACAGCGCAATATCTTAATCCCATTCCATTGTCAGAAATTAACAAATCTGTGTTTTACAGTTCCAGGAATATATGGTAACGAAACAGTAAGAAGCAAAGATGCATTCTACTTAGCCATTTGATTTGTCTTCGGTCAAAAGAAGTACATAAAGTTAAATAATATGATGTGTATATTTCCCCATTGCACTTTCTTATAACAGTTTCTGGGGCTTCTTTAGAGTTAATATCTTCTGAGACCTATCCAGTGCACTGCAGATCCTAGCTAGTGATAGTATGAGTAGACTTGAATGAACACATAAACAAAACGAAGCACCAAAATAATTATAATCCAGGACCCAGAAATTATATAACCGGGACATAAAAGAATTGCACCCAAATCAATTAATCCTATTTCTAAGCAGGAATAGTCAATGCAGATACAACAGTGTGCTGAGGTTTTGTCTAAATTCGGGTACCTGGAAGAACTTATTTCATACAGGTGCCTATCCTAGATAAATATCTGTTTAAGTCTTACTTGGGTGTATTCCACCATGAGCCTTCTCTCCTCATATACAAACAAAAAAGTGTGGATGGGGCTAGGGACTAAAAGAAAATTTTGATTAACAAATTTATTTGAGTAGAAAGATGCAACTCCTAGTATTGATGACTAAAATTATTATTTCCTCCATAATAATTGTCTCGGTGGCTTTCACCTCATCATTCTGTTACTTGTGGACCCCACGAGATACGTTCATGTAACCAGGTTCAGATAATTCATTTGCCTTTATTCTGTCAGATACACTTAAACTTGTTCCAATTTGGACAAAAATGTGTGATTGACTGAAAAATCTTACCTATCCCAAGCTAACATACACCTACTTTTAATGAATTTATTAGCTCAGATTAAGGTCAGCAGTACTGACTACCCAAGACAGAGCAAAGAATCTCAATAGAACCCTGAGTGTAAGCACAGGTGCTGAATTCCTCAAAAGCCAAGGTATGTATTTTTTAGCTTAGATGACTCATCTTAGCCTAAGGTAAAGGTCTATAATGGTCAGAACTGTCAACTGTGTCCAGAAAGTGCCTATTTCTATTAATTGATAAAAAGGACCCAGGCTGACTATCTCAAATATAGCTATCTACAATCAAAACGTCAAACAAATAAGGTGATTCTCATCTACAGAGTAAAAAAAAATTACTTGTATTGTCCACTTTCTGTGATTTTTACATATAATTTTAATGATAATATTTTTGAATATCTGGAAAAATTAAAATTTTCTTGTCACAAATATTTTGCCGCACTAATAAATTAGAAGAAATATAAATGCTAAACAAATATGCATGTAAATCCCATCCATGTTACATATGTGTGTACTTATAACCTAGTTTTTAAGTCAATAAAGAGAAACAGGGCAGTTGGTTTTCAGCTCTTGTGTTTTGGTAATAAAGTTAAATAAAATGTGGCTTGGGGAAAGCTGTGCTGCATTAGGTTAGCCTGTAATGTAAGAGTTTTATAAGATGTACCATAATTTTTTTATATTTTATTACTTTCCAGATTGCAATTAAGATTTATATCTCTACCCGCAAAGACTGATAATCCCCTAAAGTAATGACCTAAACTATCACTACTCTCAAAAACAGGAACCCACTTTGCAGTTCTAGCAGTAAATTAAACATTACTCTGGCACAGCTTTGATAGTAGTCTTCAGTAATTCCCTGCTATGATTTAGGTCATCTTTCCAGTTGTTTTTTATTTCCAGAGTGGACAATAGCTCAAGGAAGTAATTAGAAATGTGCAATAAAGGGACCTAAAACCCTGTCCTTACAGTCATTCTTATTCTGATAAATCATGCTCATATATGGAAAGGATTGGCCTAACCTCTACATTAAAACGGTCATCATTTGTGTAACAACATTCAGCTTGGGTCCAGAATCTGCTGTGTATGTTAAAGATACTGCTAAATACATTAGGTTCAGAGAGTTCCTGATCTGCTTGTTAAGTTGTGGAGAGTGAAACCTGTATTGCTCATGTGGACACATCTCCTAGAGTGGACTATCACACAGCACTTGTTCCTGGGTCCCATACTGAGCTCCTGACTTTCTGTGTCTTAATTACTACTTTTGTGAGTTGTTCATTTAGGAATATTTAAATAATGTGAAGCTGTCACAGCCCAGCTGAGTGGTCTTTTTATGAAATGACACTGAGGGTATGTGGTTCATATCTTGGATGTGTCATGAGGGCAGGAGGGTGCAGTCTGCTGGAATAGTGGTGGAGGACTGTGGAAAGAGGCTAAAAACACTGCCTTCTGGGAACAGTTTCTGGAATAAAGTATCCCCATAATCATGCAAACTGGACATTGTCAGTTTTGGGCCTCTCAGTACAAGAAGGACATTGAGGTGCTGGAGCGTGTCCAGAGAAGGGCAACAAAGCTGGTGAAGGGTCTGGAGAGCAGGTCTTATGAGGAGAGGTTGAGGGAACTGGAGTTGTTTAGTCTGGAGACGAGGAGGCTGAGGGGAGACCTTATCGCTCTCTACAACCACCTGAAAGGAGGTTGTAGTGAGGTGGGTCTTGGTCACTTCTCCCAAGTTACTAGCAATAGAATGCGAGGAAATGGTTTCAAGGTGTGCCAGGGGAGGTTTAGACTGGATATTAGGAAAAAATTTCTTTACTGAAAGAGTGGTCAGGCACTGGAACAGACTGCCCAGAGAGGTGGTGGACTCACCATCCCTGGAGGAGTTCAAAAACTGCGTAGACATGGCACTTTGGGACATGGTTTAGGAGTCATGGTAGTGTTGGACTGGGGGTTGGACTTGATGATCCTAGAGGTCTTTTCCAACCTAAATGATTCTATGATTCTAAGTAGAGTGAGCCAGAACTGGAAGATAGAGCAATCTAAAAATTAAGCAGTGTGTATATTCATGGAATTCAATTTTCAATACTGCTTCCCTGTCCTATCTTATAAAGCAATGCTTTTAAAGTCTGAATGATACCTTCAAGTCCCTATTAACTGATATATACAGTAATCTAATCAGTTTTCTTAGAATTCTAAAATTGTTTCTGTGAAATTCTGATTTTTGCATAATTAGCTTATTAGCTTTCCTATAAACATTTCTGCTTTTCAAGAAAAATGGCTTCAGGACCTGCCACCACATGATGTATATCACAACCCCTCTAAAGTAGAGTTTTGCTTCATGGACTGTAGTTCTAAAGGAAACCCACAAAGTCTTCTAATGCTTACCCAAAACAAAACTGAAAAAACTTATGAGTTATGTAAATGGCACTGCATTAACATGGCTACAAAATAGAACAACATATCTTACAGCTTTGATTATATATTCTTAAAATTATTCTGAGATATAATAATAATAATTATTATTATTGTGACATTAATCATACTTTCTTTATGGTTTCAAATTCCAGATGAAATTTGGCTACTGTTTTAGAAGTAAAGGTCTATACTGACTAGGAATCAGGCAGTTTTTGTTGGCATAAGTGTTTGAAAACACTTTCCTAATAGGACTCTGTTTTCACACCTCTGTCACTGTTCATGTTTCCTGAGAGGAAAATGTAAAGTGTGACTGATCTTCTGGACAGATATATAGCTGTTCTCTTTGTCTGTTTCACTGTGTCCAAGTTTGCAATTTTTTTCACTGCCAGACCATAGGTTTATCTGGCTCTGATATGAAACAATTTATTGTGAAGGTCCATATACATCAAGACATTTCTCTGGTGAATATAATTAATTTTCATGACATTTTTTACACATTTAAAAACCCCTATTTCTTCTTGCTTATTACCTTATTAATATTTAACATTGAGTTTGAGGTTTTGCTTATAAAGTGCTAGGTCTAGACTATCAAGTTTGGAAATATTCTGCAAAAAGTAAATCACTGATTTTAGATAATGAAACTAAAAGAAAGTATGTGGGTTTGCTATTTAAAAAATATATAAATATATATTTTTTATGATAGCTTTGGTTCTGAAGTATTAGTACTTTACTTTGGGGTAAGGACATTGGAATTTACTTCTGGGAAGAATAGTAGTATGTTGTAATTAAAGACTGCATTATAACGTCTGTGAACACATAAGCCAATTTACTTTGTACGGGAATGCTTAGTTTTTAAATTTTATGATTTCTGAGTACTTTGCAATGTTATGTTTTTTCATAATTCTAATAAGAATCCTATTGGAGACAGGAAGTTGTTGTCAGTTAACATTGGAACACAAAATCTTACAGGTATTATTCTAACACTGAAGAATCTGAAAACATTTAATTCTGAAGCAGACATACCACAAGATTCCACAACCTGTGTTTAAACTTCAGCATCTATAGTATCAGAAAAGTAGTACAGCAGTGTTTTCCTTTATGACTATTTAAAAGGTTATCTATGAAATCTAAGGCGGGGGGAGAAGCTTAGATTCTGCTGAACTGAAATGCTGAGCAAGCAACATATTGATCAAACAGGGTAGATCAAAGCCAGAAGCTGTTTTTTTAGCATCTTTTTTTTTTTTTTTTTCTGATAGCTGATGAGAAGGCAGGAGAAAATAATGACTTACAAACTCATAAGCATATTCAAAATCAAAGATAATGGGCAAAGAAACTCAGGAATAAACTAGGAAAAAATGTTTTGAATGAGGAATTAGGAGTATTCTTTAGTTTTTTATTTTTCACCTGAAGACAAGTGCTTTCTATAAAACTTTGGCTGGTCTTAGCATAATATGGTTGACTACCAGGAAAATTCCCATTTTCAACTGTATACTATGCTTCATAAGGTTACATTGCATATTTGCCAAGTATGCATCTTATTAATACAGTGCTAAAGATTAGCATAACATACACACACATGCAGAGAAATATTGTGGATTATGAATAGTTTGTGTAATTTATTAAAATTAAAGTTAAAAATATAACTTCAAATGTACGTTGTTCTTGTTTGCTCTAACAAACCATCTGGTACACTCATGCAATCTGAGGATCATAGTACTTTTATAAGGGTTGTTTAAATCAGTGAGACTAGGCACAGACTGAAGTCTCTTTACATATATGTACATACAAAGCTTACTGAAAAATATAGCATTGCAGAAAGTGACAATTGAGCAATCACCATGCTGAGGCCTTTACTCAGTCATAATTTTTACAAAAGCTTCATTTGAGAGGACACCTCTTTCTTAACATCTTGCCTCCAGTCTTTTGAGACATAAGTGCATTTCCAAGGAAGAATAATAGAACCCACAAGTATGGATATATTTTACCATACAATTAATGTGTTAAATTGCTCAATTCTTTAGATAAATTACTATGTTTCTAAATTCACATAAGTCTTGTCAAATGTGAGCTTGCAGTGTAATTTACATATTATTGGAGATAATTATTTGATGATAAATACAAAGAGTCACAACAGCTTTAAATAGATATTTAACTTGTAATTAAAAACTATAATAATGAAATTAAATGCTTGACAGGGTTTATTTAAATAATTAGAATCTTCTGGGTCAATTGCGCATTACAGGAAATGTGATTGTTCTTACAAAGTTCTGAATTCTGCTCAAAACCATCATTATCTTTTGGTTGTATTTTGACTACAAGAATCAGTGAACAAGAACCTTTGGGTACTTATCAGGCCATGTCTGATTCAAAGTCACAGTCATAATTATATGACTGGTATTGACTCCTGTGCCTGAAGTTCTTCATGCAATAATTAAAAGTTAGAAAGGAAACTTGAGCTTGTTTAGTTCTTTTTGTCCTAGTAAATCCATGCTTCAGAGCTCAGGTGAGTATGATCAGATCCAGGCAGTTTGGCACAGAGGTTATAGGCATTTGCATTTTTGGGAGAATAACTGGATTTTGAAACTTTCAGAGGCTCTGGATACCTGCAAGAAGACAAGCTGACTTACTCTCTTAACATCTAACATCTACAGCAGATCAGATTGCTTCCTCTGCAACACTTTCTAACCCTTTGTGTTACTCTAAACTTAACTTAGATATTTAAGGCAAGGTGTTAAATATTACTGAAATACAATGACCAGTAATATCTTCCCGAAAAAGGAAAACCTTATATTATACTGCGTGGATATTCTGGGGCATGTGGGGAAAAGAGAGTGAGGAATTCAGTGTATTTCCCAGTGAAGCTGGGCTTCTGTGTAATCAAGAACACAAAAGAGGAGTCATGGGGACTGAAAAATCAGGTGAAAATATATATTACTTTTGTTAGTCGCTACAGCACTCAACTAGAAAGGAGAAAAAAACAGGGGATTGCAGTGTCTCTATGGGTTGTTTCTGTCCGTCCAAAGATAGGGTAATGTGAAATCTGCAAACAAGGTGAGAAATCAAATAGACAAGTTGGCTAGGAGTCATCTACATGCCTAGTTTTATCCTAATTTGCCAATACAAAATCATCCTTTCACCTAGAATATGTGTTTGAGACTCATGAGCTTCATGAGGGTTTGGAATCTACTTTTAGCTTCTCCTGGGTAAGTGCCTAATGGTTAGGTTATTACGCAAAGAGCAGCTACTAATTTCTTTCTTCATCTCTTCTCTTTTCTTGATATCTTTAAAAGCAGTCCTGTTTGAGTAAGTGGGTACAACTGCCTAAAATGTACCTCTGATTCAACTCAGAGTCTGAGAGGTCCTCTTAGGAAAGAAACGAGACTTGCTCTTGCACTTAGCAATTTTCACTCATCAGCTGTACAGATTTACGTGGAGAGTCTCTGAGTATCTGACCTGTTTATCTTTAGAGGGTCCTTGACTAGAGGCCTATTGAAGGCCATTTCTATGACCCTACTAGAGCTTGAAATACAAACTTCATTCTGAGGAATAGAATTAAAGTGGTTTAAGTGGATTAATCTCACTTGATTTTGTAATGTAGAGACACACATCTGATAACTCACTTTAAACTTCTTTTCAATTGGATAGAGATAAAAAGTCACTTTGAGGGAAGCCAAGTAGTAAATGTCCATTTTAAGAATAAATGAACCACACCCCAGAAGTGGCTTCAATTACAATAAATGGTACAGGGGTGTCATGGATGTCTACATTATCTATATGCATGTAAAGTTATGGAGAATTAAACTTAGCCATTGTACCTTGACCTTAACTTTTATTTACATTCTTTTAAAGGGCATACTTTTTACTGCCATTGACATGAAGGAAAATACATTTCTTTAATTGTTATCTCTTTTATAAGAGCATAGTTCCTTTTTTTTGCACAATCAATACTGATTTTCTCTAATAAAATGTTAATTTTTCTTCCATTGGCATTCTAATGTCTTTTTTTTTCTTTATATCAATTTTATAAAGAGATTGCTTAATTTAGGAGAAATACAAATAAATACCACCAGGAGGGAACCTGTTATTGGCTAAATTGGAAGCTAGTAAACTACTTATTTTGTAATGCAGCCCACATAAAACAGCTTAAATGTGTTAACTTTTTTCCAGCTCATTTTCTTGCAAGCAGTGTATTTCTCAACACTTTTTCTGATAAAACTTCTCATTATAATAATTCTATATGATTTTCTGTATCCCAAGGGTCAAAAATATTAGTCTGTACAATTATGCATAGTGAGATATATATAAAAGACAAAAAGAGATGAAAACATAGACAACATAGTTTCAAAAAGGATGATGTGGACATGGTGTAATTATTATCTCAAACAATAAGAATATTCATAGAATTAAAATGTTTGGCAAATTATTTTGTAATTCTTTGGTGAGATTTCCTTTATCTACTTTAGAACCTTCTCATTCCTTTATCATTGCTTTTAGGTAATGCAAATTATTGAGAAAATAAGAGCAAAAAAATCTCAGTAGAGCAACCAGAAGATTGCATGATTTTGAAAATTTAACCCATTTTTAAATAATTTCAAATACTTTTTAAATGGTCTTGATGCTTGAAGAGGTGGTAGCATTTTTAAACCCCTCGGTTTTAACAGGGGATGTTAAAGTTAAATTTAAATATTTGGTGAATATCATTGAACTCTGATATGTGACTTTCTACATAATACTGACACCTTAAATCATTCCAGTAAGTGTTAACTGCCTGCAGGTTGTCACTGTTTTCACAGTATGGGAAGGTTGTAGAGCTACCCCTGATATGTCTGTGACTTTTCAGTGAAGTGTGCCAACCTTTAAGATGACTTGATGATATTTTCTTTAAAAATTACTTAAGATTCTGGATAATGTTATTGGAAATTACTTGGAAATAATTTCTCAGACAAGCAAACTATCTTAAACCTTCTATCCTGAAACCTTGCAAAGCTTTTCTATCTCAAGACACCTTTGGTTTTAATCTGGATTGATAGCTTTCTTTAAAATCACAGAATCACAGAATCACAGAAGGGCTGAGATTGGAAGGGACTTCTGGAAGTTATCTGGACCAACCATGCTGCACAAGTAAGGCCGCTAAGAGCCAGTTGTCCAGGATAGTATCTAGAAGGCTTTTGAATATCTCCAGGAATGGAGACTCCACAACCTCCCTGGGCAACCTATTCCAGTGCTCAATCACCTTCACAGCAAAAAAAAAGTGTTTCCTGATGTTCAGAGGGAACCTCCTGTGTTTCAGTTTGTGCCCATTGCCTCTGTTCCTGTCACTGGGCACCGCTGAAAGGGCCTGGCTCTGTCCTCATTACAGCCTCCCTTCAGGTATTTATACACATTAATAACAATCCCCCTGAGTCTTCTCTTCTCCAGGCTGCAGTCCCAATGCTCTCAGCCTTTTTCCATATGTGAGGTCTTGCTAGTAAAGACAGAGGTAAAGAAGGCATTCAGTACTTCTGCCTTTTCCATGTCCTGTGTAACCAGGTCCCCTGTCTTGTTGAGCAATGGCCCCACATTTTCCCTAGTCTTCCTTTTGTTGCCTCTGCACTTGTAAAAGCCCTTCTTGTTGTCTTTGACATCCCTGGCAAGATTAAATTCCAAATGGATTTTAACTTTCCTAACTTCATCCCTGGATCTGATGTTTCTATATTCCTCCCAGGCTACCCATCTTTGCTTCCACTCTCTGTACACTTCCTTTTTGTGTTTGAGTCTGGCCAGGAGGTCCTTGTTCATTCATGCAGGCTTCCTGGCATTTTTGCCTTACTTCTTATTCATTGGAATGGATGTCTGTTGAGCTTGGAGGAGCTGAACCTTAAATATTAACCAGCTTTCCTGGGCCCCTCTTCTCTCTAAGGGCTTATCCCACAGGACTCTTCTGAGCAGATCTTTGGAGAAGCCAAAGTCTGCTCTCCTGAAGTCCAGGGTTTCGGGCTTGCTTTTCACCATCCTCCCTGACCTCAGGATCCTGAACTCCACCACATTATGGTCACTACAGCCAAGGCTGTGTCTGATCTTCATGCACATTTCCAATGAGCTCCTCATTGATGAGTATGAATGAGGTCCAGAAATGCACCTCTCCTCATTGGCTCCTCTATCACTTGTAGGAGGGATTTATCACCAATGCACTCCAGGATCCTCCTGGATTGTTTATGCCTTACTGTGTTGTCCCTCCGACAGATATCAGAGTGGTTGAAGTTCCCCATGAGGACCAGGGCTTTCAAATGTGAGGCTGTTCCTATCTGTCTGTAAAGGGCTTTATCCACTTGTTCTTCCTGGTTGGATGGCCTATGGCAGACACCTACTATAATGCCACTTTTGCCTGTCCTCTCCTTAATCCTAAACCAGAAGCCCTCCATCAGCTCCTCTTCCATCCTCAGACAAAATCACCAGCCAAAGTGCCCTAGGGAAAAAAAAAAAAAATGTTCTCCCTTTGTATTTTTTGGCCTCATTTTCGAAGGAAAGGTGACTTACAGAATCATACTTCCAGTTCTCTCTAGATAACTCTTGAACCCATTATCTAATTTCATTCAAAGCTGAAAGAAGAGGAGATTTCAAAGACAGGAATTTCCAAAAAGTTTACTAAAGATTAGTATATAGGTAGAGAGAAAAGACAAAGATTGTGGAAACCCTGCATGGTAAGTGCAGCAGTTAATCACCATATGAATATTTGGAGTTAATCAGACCACATATAGCTGAGAATCAGCGTAGGACAGGCTGCTTCTTGTCTGACTAGTGCTCAGGGATGACAGAGAAGTGAGGTACTATGCTGAGGGAGAATCTGCAAGGAAAATGAAAAAGGAGGACCAATCACAGGGATTTGGAAGAATGTTGAGAATGTTGCAAACTGACAATGCTACGAACTACAGTAATCATGAGAGAAAATAATGGAAAATGCTCCATGCTTTCATTAGTTTCTCTGATTATTAAATAAAACCTTTATTTCCATGTTTAGTTTTCTCCAGTTATTAATTTCACATAATTTAATCTGATGGAAAAAAAACTTGATTGAAAATCTTGATAATCAAAAACGTTAACAACGGTTACACAAAACTGAGACTGTCCTAGTTTCAGCCTTTCCTCCTTCCAATGAGTTTAAAATATGATCTGAGGAAACACTTCACGAGGTGAGAAGTCAATTTGTGCTTTCATCCTGTAGAAATTTGTTTCTGTGGTGTGATTATACAGTTTGGCTTATGTTACTCTTGATGGTAGGCTTTTATCATACACAGTTCTCCACCAGAAACTGGAATGAGACCTGCAGCTCGTTTTGCATCAAGCACCCAACAATCTGGACAATGTTTTCTAACCAATGATGCATCTGAACAAATGACCTATAGCTTGAAATAAATGGTACTCACTTGTCATCTAAGCTACACTATTCCTTCTGAAGGCCCTTTCTATTACTAGCACTATTCTATTTCCAGTGATTTAGGTAAGTAAAGTACACAAAATCCCATCTCTACAGAAATTGATAAACTTTTTTTGAACAAATTTTCAAACAAGCTGAAAGCAAGTCACTTGGTATCTTTTTAAAGGGAATCTTGAAATCCTAAAGTGCTAAAGTGAAACTATTAAAAATGAAAACCAAATGTGCTTACACTCATAAAACAGATGTTTTTCATGTTACAAATGATTTTTTTTTTAATTCTGTTTAATGAAAATGAGATAAAAACCAAAAAAACACTCTCTAGTGAGTATAAAACTGTAAATTTCTTGCTTCACATTTAATGCACAAAGGTTTTCTGTGGATTTGTAACTTATATTAAAACCAATGGGAAACAAAAACTGTAAAGAATAAAAACCATGTTGCTAATTTTTTTTTTGTAAATGTTTATTAATAATCAGAATAAAACAATAAAATTGGGAATCTCAAAGTGTTGTGTCCTGAAATCTTGAATCAAAATTTCAGGTGTATTTTAGAGTTTCTATCCACAACTAAATCATATATATTCTGGTTTAGTTAGTTTATGTATTTTCCAGTTGTGCTCCCTACTAACTGAAATATTGAACTAACACAAGCTGGAAAGTATTGGTGTTCTATGAAATAAGTTTTATAATACTGCACATAAAATAATACATACTTATGTATATGTGCACCCACACACACATTCATATAGAACATTAATATATTTTCTAAAAAAGATTTTTTTTTTTTTTTCCCCTCATTTAACAGCTAGTACATGCTATTTTGTTTCAGTGAGGGCAATGTGGAGCTGATTGGTCAATATAAAGTAACCCACACCTGGAGGCCTGAGGAGGGTGAATCAGATACTTACAAGTTACTCTGCTCTTGCCAGGTCAGGTGGTAGCACGGTTGCTGGATCACAAGGAATAAGCTCTGAGAGATCCAGCTGAGTATGTATGGATAGTATCTGTATACTTTTGACACCTTTGCTGTTAGATTTTTATGGTTTTTTTTTTCCACTTTCTGGATCATTTCAGCTCCCCACTGCCTGAGAAAATGTAGAGCTGACTGCTAGTAATCCCATTGTATTGATCTGTCTCATGAACAGGTGTCCAGAAGAAAGAGTAGGACCTCAAATATAGAAAATTGATCGGCTTTGATATCAAATAGTTTGCTGAATTCTTTGGAAGATGCCTCTGGGCATCTGAGACTAGGTCTCAGAAGGAAACTCCACACTGTACCCTAAATACTAGGAAACAGCTGTCTTTGCCTTTGAATCACTGCCTTCTCCATGAAGTAAAAAAGGAAAGGGAGAAGAAAAGACAAATCCCAGTATCTCAACATTTTTGTTGCTTACCTTCTGCTGTCTTCTTGCTGAGCATATGGGCTTCCTGAGAATACATTTCTGATGGATCTAATTTCATTTATAAATTGTATAATTTTCTTTCAACATTTATAGATGGCAGAACCAAAAAGTTTGAGTTGAACTGGTAAGCATTTACGTATTTTACTGAATCAAACTTCAATTTCTTTCAACTTACCAGTTTTATGAACCAATTACCAATATAAAAATTACCTGAGAATTTGAAAGTATTACCACTTTTAGCCTGGAAAATAACCAGACTTTGGATTCTTTTTGGACTGTTGTAATTAGAAGAAGTTAATGATGGGATCATGTATTTATTTGATGCAGTCATTTTGATTCACTAAAAATAAATAAAGTGCTGTTTCTCTGAGAACAGGAGTAAACAAATTATAGGAGACAAGTTCCTCTCTCATATCCTCAAGGGTTTTTCAGGCAGAAGCTGACCTAAAACCTCCTCTCTGGGTTCCTTTCAGGACAATGCATATTCTCCTTCCCCCAGCTGTGTTCAGACTGCCTTGTTCTATTTCTCACTACCACTTTCACCCACAACATGCACAAACACACCCATACATTGCTACTCAGCAATGTCCAATGGAAGAAAAAACAATAATCTACATAGCTTTAATTACTGAATTGACTTACATACTTGTTTTTAGTAATTGTGTGTTTCCCTTTTGGTTTGGGGGACATCTATTGTTTCTTTCAATTAATCTGAACAAAAAGCAATTACTAACCTTAAGAGTTTCATGAACTTTGCTTCCAAAGTGCATATCAGTGCATTCATAAATGGACAATAGAGGCTAAATAAGCAGCAGTCTTGTTTTTTACTTGCTTCTTTTCTGAATTTCATGCTTCTAATAGAGAAAAAGTGATGTGCTATTTTTAGACTTGTGAGCAGTCGGTTCTATGTTAGCTTATGGATTCTTGATCAACTGTTGCTAGCTTTTGTTCTGCCTTATGACTGAATTTTATTTACATTAAAAAAAAAATGAAAAATAAGAAAAGGTATAATACCAAATGAGTCAAAACAGGATTCTTCAGCTTTACTTATAATTAATAATCTGCCTTTAGCATGGTTGGCACATAATGCAATCTGAAATACAGTGACAACAGTGAGCTATACATTATCAAAGCTTCAGGAAAGAGTTTTCTATTAGTTTATTACCCCATTAACAGGATGCACAAATGGAACATCCAATTTAGTAATGGCTCATTAACTCTTTTCCATGTTAATAATGTTATGAAAAAAAGGGGCTTAGAATACAAAATCTTTTAATCATATTGGACACCTACAGAAGGAAAAAAAAACCCTTCATTCTGACAACCATATTTTTTTTAGTAGGAATGGGGCTATTCTATAAGCAGTGATCTGTGCCAGGCCTATGACAGTAGCAGTAATTACTTCCATCCAGTTCTGCTGGGAATGAAACTATCATTTGTCTCCATTATGGCTGAACATTGAAGATGCCTTACACTTTATTCAGCAAATGAAATGCTTTAACATCTGACTGTGAACTGCTACTGAAAAAAAAAAAAAAAGGAGCATAAAGAAAAGGAAGTTATTATCACAAAACAAAGACAAGAAACAATGCTTACTCTTCATAAAACATTCTGTCATAATTAATTCTTTTTGTTAGAAAAATTAGGGATTCACACAATAGGCAGATACTGGTACATGAGTACTCTTTACTGGTGTTATCATTGATTATTTTTTACAATCTGTCTTCAATATGATATATGAATGTAATCTATCTCACACTGTTTTTTCTATATATATTCTCCATCCTTGTTTGTGATGGAGAAGCCATTGACGGAAATTGCTTGCTGGATACAGACCAATTATAATTTTACTTTCTGTTATTTTGAACAATTGTCTTCCCATACTAGCATGAATTAAGGATGGGGCCACAGAAGTGACTTTTTTTTCCCAGACACAAGATTAGAAGCTCTTTTCTGGGGCGGGGGGGGGGGGGGGGAATAAAATAAAAAAAAAAATAAATTAAGAAATAACAACTTCTCCCATTCATTGCAGTTAAAAAGACATTACGGTGCTGTCTTTGTATATACATGTACCACCTTAAGTACTGAGTGGGAGTATACCCATGAATCTTGTTTCTATGTCTGTCAGTTTCAGTGAAAGGATTTTAATTTATTTCAGTAACTGTTGGATAAATATCTTAGTGAGAAACTGATTTATCACATACAAAGGATAACTCGATATTAACTGCAGTAGCTGTAGTTATTTCAGAGACACACACATTGTATGGGAAATTTGAAATTAATCCCTTGTGGAATTATTCATTATCCTAACTCTTTCAGTGCCTACCTTATGATGACTAGCATGACTAGCTAGTTAGATCAAAATAGAATGTCTACAGGCTAGCTTGGAAAAGTGTATCCTATGTACATCCTATAAATTTTGTTCATCCTGCTGGGACATGACCAGGCAACAATTTTTCTGCTTTCTTTTTGTATCTTCTTTATTGTTATATTTTTTACAGTTAACCCTTTATTATCTGGCAGAATGAGGAAGTTGACTAGCTGAGAAAGAAAAACAAACAAAAACCCCAAAGAATATACTTAACTACCATGGAGTAAATGTAAAAAAATAAGTAATAAAGAATTCAGAAGTCAGTGACTTTAATAATTCCCATCTGAAAACTGGTCAATTTGCTCTCAAATTATCAAGAGGTAACTGTAATTTTGGGAATTCATGTTCAGAATAAAACTATAGGCCTTCTTTGTCTTCATAAAGTGTACAAGTTAATACTAGCATTGTCTGAAACAAGAAATAATGATGAGAAATCATTACCAAAGGTAGCATCAAAATTCATATCATTAACAAAAATAGCAACTTCAACAATTTTAAGAGCTGGGGAGGGAATTTTTTTTCCTATTATTATTATAATTGTTATTATTATTATTATTATTATTTTAGTGCAAATGCAGGATACCATGAAAGATGGAATTAATCTGAGCTTGTTTCAAGAGGTCTCCTTTACAGCCAAACTGGTTGCTCATTCCAGCGATCTACTCCAGGGCTAGAGCAGGAGGACAGGAATCACCCCCCCCAGCAGCCATGTTTCTCTTCATGTGCACTAAATAGTAACAAGTAACTCAAATGTAACTGTCCAATTTGTTAATGTTTTGAGCTAGTGGAGAGGAATTCCTCCTGAAAAGATTCAGTTTTCATAGATAAACAGGAACTGTTTTGAACAGGCAGGTGTGCACATGAATAAATCCTTCACTTCTACATTCAATTCTGTTTCCTCACATAATTAGCATATATCAAAATATGTCATAAGTGACCTCATATCTTGTCATATAAGAGATTCTGGAAGATGCAGAAGCAACCTCTATGAAATTTTCCTTTACAAAAGCATTCCTGAAAGCTTTTAAGTACTTCATTACTTAAAAGTATCTCAAACTTCCTAACTGTGAAAAGTATCATTCAGCACTACTGTCTCATATACAAAAATAAACAATTCATTTTGAAGACTAAACTGTGAGACTTTATGGTGTGCCTGTCTTAGAACACACTGATATGAGACAATTTCTTCCAATCTGCGACTTTATATGCTTAGAGTAACATCAGTGGAAGTAAAACACAGCTTTTTCTTCTGGAAAATATAATCACATTGAAAAACATGGGCCAATGTATTCTAATGAGATTTCAACTTACAATGAATTCTGTCTTTTTTTATGTCCATTACCTTTGTGCTGATTTTTCCTGACTACTTCTGCCCTTTCTTAATCTGAGTCATAACATAAAGCTGAGATCTGGTTCAACTAAATTTAGGCACATAGAGAAATGGCATAGATAAGAGGTGATGACCTCCCTCTGACAACATTATTTGCCTTGACAGAAGAACTTAGGTGCTTCAAGGATCTTTTACTTGGACCCCAAAATAAGAGAAAGCTAGGTACTGAGATTAAGCCCTCAATTCCAATTGTGTTAAGTTTCCTTCTACATGTATGTACACGTGCATATGATTTGTATATCTAAGGCTGTATAGTTAGAATTAGTCACCTAACTTTTTCTGTTTCCTTGTTTGGTTTGTTTTGGTTTGGTTTGGTTTTGTTGTCCTGTTTTGTATGCATGTCACCTATAACAAAAGCAATCCTCTGTACCTTTCCCCAAGTACTCGTACTGAAATATTTCTATGTCTCTTTAAGCATCAGGCAGAAGAATTTGTTATTA
The DNA here is from genome assembly GCA_031468815.1 of Morus bassanus. Taxonomy (NCBI): domain Eukaryota; kingdom Metazoa; phylum Chordata; class Aves; order Suliformes; family Sulidae; genus Morus; species Morus bassanus. The sequence continues at coordinate 50,700,698 of CM062568.1, read as the reverse complement.
ATATATTTTTAAATCATTTAAAGCTTCATGGCCCAGTTCTGAAAAAAAATACCAAACAGATCTCTAGGCATTATTGTTCACAAGGGGACAACTGAAATTCTTCTCTGTATATGAACCTTTCTACCTGTTTTTAACCTTCACTTCTAAATCTTCACTTCTAGATCCTCATGCTCTGATCATTCTAGAAACCACACTGTATTGTTCAATTTTATTATTTCTTGAAAAGTACTATTCCAAAAGATCCCTTCTCATCATCTTGAACAATGGTGAAAATATTTCCCTTTTTGTACTGGAAATGTTTCAACTAATATATCTTAAAAGTCTTTATACATCATTGCATGCTGGTGCCATATAGTCATTCAGTAATGAGGTAAAATGTATTTATCTCTTGATCTGACATTTCAAATCATGATTTCTTGGTTTACCAAGAAAAACTTATTATTTTCTAAATGAATGTAATTTCATTTTGTAATATTAAATTTAATTTTATTACTATCATCAGCCTTAGATTTCCAAAACAGATTAACCAATGAATGCTAGGCCACTAAGTAAAATGTTATTGGCTGTATATTGTTCTTGTTGGGAGAAAAAAAAATCAATTCACTCAAATAATACGTAATTAATTGTGTTTCATATGACGTTGAATATCATGTGATATTTTTCTTAGAGAAGGCCACTTGCTGTTCTTCTAGTACTGTTACAAATTACCTGTTGTAAATTAATTTTGGTAATATACCACTGATATTGTTCTATCTAATAGATATTAACAACAAGTAGCCATCCAAGCATCTTATCGGTTTGTCTGTAGATACATATATTTCTTCTAATGTGTCCTTATTCTTGTGAAGTATTCAATGACCTTTGAACAAGTATGTATCTGTGACTAGGCTGTGCTAATGAAACAATTATGTTATGGAGATACCAGAGCTTGCTGGTCATTGAGGAAAAACAGGAGATTATAACAGCAGTCCCCCAAAATAAAATCAACAGATTATGGCAGAGGCCTTGAAAGAACAAGTACAGCATTTGTACTGATCACTAAAAGGATACCATCTCTTAAACCAGACAAAAGCAGTTTTAGGGGTAACTGATGAAGAACGAGTAAGTGGACACTAGTAACAAACGTCTGACTCCAAGCACATTCTAAAAGGAGGGGGAAGAAACCACTTCCACAAACACTACCATCTTAATTCATTCTGGTGAGAAAGTGGAAGGTAGGTGATTTGCCAAGACCCTCCCCTTTCCACCCTTCTTCTTGAACAAAACTAGAAACATCAGCTGTAGTATGCCGAGGAGGAAAAGAATGATATGCACAACACAAGATAGAAGAAATAGATACTAAAAAAACCTGTGTATGTCAGTTTTAACTGTATCATCATTGACAATGAACTGTAATAACAGTGATTTGAAATAGAAATATTAATATTATTCTGATTAGACTAGTAATAATTCTTTCAATAGATTTCTAGAATTGTAATTAGACTACCAATAAATCCTTGGCTTTGTAGATAGGGTTATTTTTACTGTAGGCCATTTAAAAATTAGAGTGTTTTTGCTGGTACCCTGATTTTGAGAACTGGCTGTTAAAAGTACGAAGCAACATGGCCTATTGATTCATATTCTCTTAAACTATGTGTATTTCATTTTAGCTAGATTTTAAATATGAAATGAAAAAAACAGAATCATTTGCCCATCTAAATAAAGTATATATAAAAATATTTCCTCAGTATTAAAAAGTGTGTCGATCTTCCTTTTGCTTATTTTTTGAGTCATTTTATCTGAGATATGTCAAAGGAATACTGGAATTTATTCAAACACAAGGAGGTTACTTGCTAATTTTTTCTTTCTTCCACAATGTGATTAGAAAAACTGAAATTGTGACACCATTTTCATTTCCAAAGAGCTGTAACCCATCAAAGGAAGGTTCATAGGTAGTCAGCATCAGCGCACAGCATTCATATTGAGTAATTCCTTAAGGAGAAAAATTGCAATTGAATATTGCTGCATTGCTGTATGTTGAAAATATTTTATTAGATCTGTAAAAATTATGGATACAAATACAAATTATGGATAAGTATACATATCATTGAATTGAACGGAGTTTTTCATCATCATATTCATTCCCCATTTATATTTGTGCACTGTAGTATATATTCCTGTCACAGTCTCATTATGGAACCAAATAGGGATATCTGTGCTGGTTTTGGCTGGGATAGAGTTAATTTTCTTCATGGTAGCTGGTATAGTGTTGATGGCACATCAATGTTTTAGTTGTTGTTAAGTAGCGGATAAGTGTCGCTAAGTAGTGCCTATACTAGTTAGGGACTTCTCCAGCTTCCCTTTCTCTGCCACATGCGAAAGAAGCCAGGAGGGGAGAGGCCACAGCCAAGTCAGCTGACCCAAACTGGCCAATGGGATATTCCATATCATATGACATCATGACCAGTATATTAACTGCGGGAGTTGGCTGGGGCAGGGAGAGATCGCTGCTCGGGGATTGGTGGCGTCGGTCCATGGGTGGTGAGCGTTGCAGCACTTGTTGTTTGTTTTGGTTGTTTATTCCCACCCACCCCCCACCCCAGATTTCACCCCTCTCTCTCTCGTTATTTTCCTTTTCATTATATTTTTATTATTGTTGTTGTTGTTGTTATTGTTTTGTTTTAATTATTAAACTGTTCTTATCTCAACCCACAATTTTTTACCCTTCTGATTCTCTCCCCCATCCCACCAGTGGGGGAGTGAGCGAGCGGCTGTGTGGTGCTTAGTTGCTGACCGGGGCTAAACCACAATAATACCTTAATTCAGTAAATATACACTGATTTACACTTGCTGAGGTTCTGGCTCAAACCATTTTGAAAAGACTAATTTTTTAGTAGATTTATGGCATGAGAGTCCTGCAAAGAATTTCACATTGCATACTTCATGACAGGGACACTTATGTTTCTGAGGACTCATTTTTACTTTGTGTTAACAGAAAGTATTGCAAAAAAAAAGTCACACTTTTGCACAGCCCATTATATAGCCAAAGAAGCTTAATAGGTTCAATTGCTATAGCAAGTTGAAATTACATTGAAGAAATTTTATCAACTTTTTGATGTAATGTCATAGAGAGAATTATTTCCACACCCAGATGTTCTCTTTCTGGGGTGTTTACACTCATTCTTGATACTATCAAATGTAAAAAATAGTACCCTGTAGAAGGAGCTTCTTCTGATTAATAATAAAAAAAGTGATATGCCATTTTTTATTAGGCACACCATACAGACCTTTAATGAATACATTATTTCATCTAATGTCACATTGCATATGTAGATCTCTGGGATAATGAAGAGAGGTATATGCAAATTTATGTTACAATTTTAAAGCTGTTGAAGTGTTTCAATTTAGAATATGTAAAGCATTACAGAAAGATATATAAATGTGGTGGAATTAGTAGCTAATAATTCAGTGGGTGCAAAACTGCATCTGCTATTTTGGAAGCAGAGCTTGTTTTCAATGGGGAGAAGGATGTTGATTCTTTCTGGACAGAAGCTGATGAATGATATATAAGAATCAGATTTTTTTAGTTTGGTCAAGGTAAAACTGTTCAGAAATAGATGAGAAAACATTAATGTGGTAATGAAAGAAGAGACCAAAAGATGGATGATTGAATATAACCCTGAAATCCTTGTAATTCATAAATATAACCCTGAATTATTTTCAAGGTTTTGAAGCTGCAAATCTAGATTTCTATTCCCACAATATTTATGAAGATTTTACTGCATTCATTGTCTAAACGGTAGAAAACAGAGAAGTAATAGCTACAGACTGTAGGATTCTCATGTCCAGAATTTTCTCAGTGTTAATAGGTTTATGCCCTTGCCCAGTCAGCTGAACATCAGCTGTGCTGTGTTTATATGTTGTTGTGGTTTAACCCCAGCTGGCAACTGAGTACCACACAGCTGCTTACTCATGCCCCTCCAGTGGGATCAGAAAGAGAATCAGAAGAGTAAAAATGAGAAAGCTCGTGAGTTGGGATAAAGACAGTTTAATAGGTAAAGCAAAAGCCGCGCACACAAGCAAAGCAAAACAAGGAATTTATTCACTACTTCCCATCAGCAGGCAGGTGTTCATTTATCTCCAGGAATGCAGGGCTCATCACGCGTAATGGTGACTTGGGAAGACAAGCGCCATAACTCCAAATGTCCCCCCGCTTCCTTCTTCTTCCCCCAGCTTTATATACTGAGCATGATGTCATACGGTATGGAATATCCCTTTGGTCAGTTGGGGTCAGCTGTCCCAGCTGTGTCCCCTCACAGCTTCTTGTGCACCCAGCAGAGCAAGGGAAGCTGAAAAAGTCCTTGACTAGTGTAAGCACTACTTAGCAACAACTAAAACATCTCCACATTATCAATACTGTTTTCAGCACAAATCCAAAACATAGCCCCATAGTAGCTATCATGAAGAATATTAACTCTATCCCAGCAGAAAGCAGGACATCTGTGCATGCATACATATAAGTTTAAGCTCTCTGCAATTGATCTGGTTGAAAAACAATTGCAGAAGAATGGCTGAAAAAACACCCATTTAAATTTGCAAGTCCAAGCACAAGTACAAAAGACTGAAATTAACTACTAGGGGACTCAGCTCTGACATATGTATTCTTACAAAACTGCGTTATTATTAATAGTATATTACATAGGGCTATAATGTAGCTTTATAGAGATGAAAAAAACAATACTTAAGAAGGAAATCATGAGAGATTTCTGTTTCATCTCATTACATCTTCATGAATTAGTTCACTGTGTTGCTAAGCAGGTTGATAGCATGCTTTATTTTGGTTTGTTTTTCCCCATATGCAAGAAGAAAAATAAAATGGTGCTTCAGATTTTTTTAAAAAAATAAAAATAATTTATAATTTCAGCACAGTAAAACTTCATGCTCTTTCAGCTTTCAGTATTCTTAGAATGAATGTCATCACAAAATATTGTCCTTACTTCTGTTTAATACTGGTTTGATGTAACCAAAGACGTACTTTGTCAGGGACAAATGGAAATGGCGCTAAGAAAAAAGAAAGATCACCTTTTTTTCTCAGGATCCCTTATGTTTCACAGAATCAGTACTAAATATTGAGGAACACAGCTACAGACAGTAATTACCACTAATAATCTCTGCAAAGCTTTATTACCAGTGCAAATATATGAGTATACAGGAATGCTGCAGTAAGGTCAATTCAGCACACAGCTGAGAAGGAAAGCTGGTTTTCAGTTTTAATCACAGTTAAGCCCATAGAGCCTTCAGAAATGTTAGTAATCTCAGTTTCTCTGGGCCTTGCATAAAAATGTGCTATTGGATGGCTTTTTTATGGCAGGTAGATTCGGTTATAGCTTTGGGCCAAAATTCTGGGTGTGGAAGCTTGCCTTGGTGACAAATCTACTCATTAATTATGGGTACTTCCAGAGGTGTGCTTCATCTCTGCTCTGCAACTGATAGTTTGTTCTGGTAAACCGTAGTGTTGCTACATGAACAATAAAATAAAATCCTGGATGTAGTAGGTACTTCTTTTTTCCCTCTTAATTGATATATTCAAATGCATAGAAAAACCTAGGAGAGTGTTTTCCAGTCAGCTCAAAAAGTGTTTTGAAACAGATTTTCAAGAGACAAAACCTGGCAGAGTTTTGATAAAATCAACAATTTTCACAGTTAATTTTGCCTCACATTCCTCTTTTTAATTTTCTGCCTGCACTACTCTACCTTCTTTAATTTTTGATAGTCTGGGTTTATGTATTTTTTTATAGATTAATGAAAGATTTTAGGACTTCTCTTTTCTTAAAGCAGTTTTCAATGTTTATGGTTACTTGAGAAGAGGAGAGCTCAGGTAATTTATTTTGACAAGAAAACTGTTGTTTTTTGCCAGAAAAGCTTAATGTTACCTGCAAAATCAACATTCTTGGTAATTTTCTACATTCTTACATTCTTTAAATGACCTTGTGAAACAGCTGTAACAAAGGTAATAGATTACAATTTTCTCTTTCTTATCATAACTAGAAATCTTCTCATTCAGTTTTAATAAGCAATGTTTAGAAAATAAACAAAGAAAAAGTAGGAAAATATATATTTATTAATGTATTTTTAAAAGTATTCAGCTCTGAATTTTTCTGTGTAGTTGCAACAATTTACAGGGAAAAAATATGTTATACTAATGCAGATATGTTTAAGAATTTCCTGCTTCCCCATCTTAATACGTCTTTACTCCTAAAACTAGTTATTATTTTTAAAGTTCTTTTTTAAAAAGCAAATTGGTCACAATAATTTTAACAAGAATTTCAAGAGGGTTTTTTGTTTTGTTTTGGTCTGGTTTTTTTTTAAATGCAACTTTTTTCTCCCCAGTATTTAACAACATAGTTACCTCTTGCTATGGGGAGCTACAGATACATATTTGTCCTTTTGGTGGTCACAAACTTAAGTTAAATGCTTATGTTATAGAGTGTATATACTATATAGTCTTGCTAACACTATTTTAGTGTGCTTCTATTTAAGTTCAAGGCAAACCAGCGTTATGTCCTGATTAGTGCACTCCTACTTTATGGATGTTATAGGCCTCTGTTTTCACTAAAAAATGTTCCTGGAAAAGTAGTGGTGCTTAAAAAATGATACTTGATCTAAATAGTAGTAACCAAACTTTGCCTTGGTCTTGCAATTTTGAAATACACAATCTGAAGTCAAATAATTTTTTAAGGACTGTCAAAAAGCATGACACCATTTTCCCATTACAGCAACTGAATTTCGTCTTTCATGTCTCTATAATTGTGCAGCTGCAAGTCACTGTATTATATGCAAAGTTTTTGTTAGCAGGTAAATCCAAGCAAACTAGGGGAGTTACTGCCTTAAGGGATATAGGGCTTACTATGGAGTGCAGGGAAAGATGATTTTGGAATAGAGCAGAGAGTCTGGAGATTGTACACTAATTTTTGTGGAAAGGTGGAGGGATCAAGACCAACCAGGAAAGAACAAGCTTGAGAAAAGGGGGATAAAAGGGACGAATTACATATTAGCAGAAGCTGGTCATTATACTTGTCAGACTGAACGCTAGTGTAATCACCACAGGCTGTCTTATGTTCTTACTAAATCTTATTTCTAACTGCCTTCTATGTGAATGCCCTTCCTATTTTGAGCCTCTGTGTGTGAACATCACTTTGGACCAGCTGGTAAGTAGGACAAGAGCTCTGGGTGCCAGCTGCTGGGGAATGCGATGTTCTTTATGTGCATTTGTGTGAAACTTCTAGGGAACTTGAAGCTGGTAATCTTTATGTACTTGGGATAAAGATCACACAAGGTAATGGGAGAAAAAAAGGGAAGAAAATCTTAAGTACAGTTCAGTAGAAAACAAATCTTTTCCTTTGACATCCTAGGAATTCTTACTAGGAAAATAACTGTCTAAATTCTGAATATTTTCCTACTCTATAAAATAAATAAATGACTTGCAAGGATTGAAATGGCTTCTAGTGGATACTGCCTTTTGTTGAATAAGAAAAACACATTTTGACCAAATCATATCTGGACTCTTCCCATAAATAAAAACTCAATGGAGTACTGATAATGCTGAAGTTAACTGCAATTCCTATCGTCTTTAACTGTGTTAGAATTTCCCTTCAGGTCTCCTCAGTTCAGAAAATAATTGTTCCAATATTCCCATTGAAGAGGGCTCAAACATTGATATGAAATTCTGGTTAAAGAAGTAAGAATTAAAATATGAAAAGAATCTGTTTTTTCTGGGTCAACTAATTGGGTCAAATCTTTGTGTTTGTACTATGGATCGCAGAATCACAGAAGGATTGAGGTTGGAAGGGACCTCTGGAGGTCATCTGGTCCCACAACCCCCTGCTCAAGCAGGGACACCTAGAGCCAGTTACCCAGGACCATGTCCAGATGGCTTTTGAATATTTCCAAGCATGGAGACTCCATAGCCTCCCTGGGCAGCCTGTACTAGTGCTTGGTCACCCTCACAGTAAAAAAGTGTTTCCTGAAGTTTTTTACTGTGAGGATGACTAAGCACTGGAACAGGCTGAATTTAGTGGTTATAAAGTATATGTATTAGAGGTGTAGAGGTTATATACATATATGTTATAGAGGTAGAAATCTTCTATATATATATGTACAGGTTATAGTGTACATATAAAAGCTGCATATGAGTCATACCAATGCACAATTTAAACAAATGAATTTTTTTAATTATATACGCCTGCAGTATGTTCAAAACATAAATTTTGTTTGCAATAATCACATTGATATTGGGAATTTCTGAACTAAATAATACACTTTCACGCACTTTACTTTTTACCAGTCTTCTCCAGGTGAAAGCAAATCTTACCACTAGTGACACAACATAAACATGCATACTAATTTTTTTAAAGATTAAAAAAAATGTCAAAATGCTGTCAGCTGCAAGTATGAATACAGTAAAAGCCAAGTGTCTATAAAGCTTACACTCCACTTAGTTACTAATGTTTTGGAAAAGAACTAGTTTCAGAGAGTCTATCAGACATAACTATGTCGTTCTTTTCCATTAGGCAGACCAAAAGACTATTATTCAGTATTAAAATACTGTTGATCAAACACCTTTAGAGTTTTGAACAACTCAATTTTTGCTATAAATCTATATTGTCTCAAATATTTAGCCAACTGAAAATTTTAAATCCCTTTCTAAAATGAAAAAAAAAAAATTGTTGACCTTTATATAAACTGCCTCCTGTCATCTATAATTTTAAAATGAATTTTTATATTTTTAATGATCAGTATGAATAGAAAGTATTACTGCTGATCTCTTTGCCTATTAATGGTATTATTCCAAAAAAAGACTTCTAAATTTTTTATGTGTTTTGTGGCTGTTTTTTTTTTTTTTTCCTTTCTTTTTTGTCTTAAATATAAAGGGAGCTGAGATTTGCTTCTCTGAGTGTAAAAGTAAATTGAACTTTCAGAAACATGATTGACTGAGGACTTTAATATATTACTTCCCCAAAATGTAACATATATACAGTTACATGTAGTTTAAAACCTGTGTGAGGGTGTGAGTGAGTGTGTCTGTGTGTGCTCCAATAAAATTCCTATAGACTACAATTTCATCTCTGGCTAGTAAATTGTATAGTGTAAAATGAAAGGACTATTAGCAGTATGCGAAGTACAAATAGGCAATTTGCTCTAGTCTACATCTCTGAATAAATAAAATATCAATCAATTACTCATAATGCTGATGAAGGATATGTATATGATTTTTGTGTGTGTGTATATCCATATATATACAATTATATATTCATAGTACTTTTGATTAAGTGCTGTCAAAGATTCTTGATTACTGAAGGTGAAAAGAAAACCTGATACAATTTACATACAAATTTAGAAGAAAAAGGAAGAAAAAGCCCCACCAAACAAACAAACAAACAAACCCCCAAAAAACAAAAACCAAACACCAAAAAAACATTGAATTACCAGTTTAGGCTTGCCAGTAAAATAAGTTACTAGTGGACTGTGCCTGAGGGTTTGAAGTTTTCAAGTTAAATTTTAAATTCAGTTGTTCATGATTCTGATGCTTGCTTATTTTTAAGGACTCAAAGTTTCTCAGATATTACAATATGATATATGCTTTGCAAAGTATCTTAAGCTTTTGATGCATTTAAAGGATATATTTTGAGGAAAAAATGCATTAACTTTATAATTATAAAATGTATGCATCTGGGAAAAGTTTAAAGGATTACTAATCATGAATGAAAAGCTATTTTTCTACCTACCTATTTTCTGATATTTTTATAATACATTTTATAATAACAATTATACAATTATATATTGTATAATAACAATTCACAATTTCATTGTGAAATTAGTTTGGCAAAAAAATAGATCAAATCAATAGATATCTTTCAAGAATATGAACATTTTTTCCTAACAAAAATGGGATGTTGGAACTTGTGGAGTTTTGTTGAGAAAACTCTTAGGTGATTATTACTCTTCATGTAATCAGGGTTAGGTTGCTCACCAGATCTGGTATGAATAAAGAATGTTTTCTCAGTCAGGTTAGCAGGGACTAAATACTTTTCTGTGTTTTCCCCTAAAGTTTGTAGCCTAGTGGCATTTCTAAGATTATCTGTCACTTTCAGTTATTAAATTCTCCATTACTGTTGAAAACAGTTTCTCCTGTTTTATTCTGATGGTACTCCATAGTTTTAAGCTCTAAAGTTCTCAAGTTTGCTGGAGAGTGGGTTTGCTTATATTTCATGAATGGGGTAGTATGAGTGTTGTCAGAAGAGGGGAAGAGATGGAGTTACTAGATGCAATTTGTGAATATTTGTGAAGATTGGTGAGAAATATGATTTAGTGCGCACTCAGTCATCCTGCTCGCTCAAGCCTGTGTGGTTGGGAGTTACACAGTATGTTGTAGAGTACCATATACATACTCAGTCCTCAGCTTTTCCATCAAATATTCCACAAGAACAAGCCATTTCTTTTAAAATATGTTTTAAGTTCTGGAATACTTAAAAACAACAAAAAATATTTGTGTTAAAACAATGTAGACTCAAATAACTAAATATTTTCCAATGAACTGATGAATTATAATAATATACCTTTAAAATTCTTTCTTAAGGAAGATCTAAGCTTTTTCTCCCAAAAGGTGTAAAAACTAAATATCAGATGGCACATTCATCTCCTAATTACATTTTTTTAAATATAGGGATTTTTACTCTCTAATATGAATGAAAATAAATTGTCTTGATAGTATCTAAAAAGTTTTCTACTTCACTGAAGACTTCTAGAATGTGAAGTCAAATGTGTAAATTACTTTAACAAAAGCAATTCAAACCAATCCCCCAGTTCTATATAGCTATCAAGAGGTGAGATATTTAAGTCCAGATATTATTATTAATTTCTTATGTCTATAATGAGATAGATGAACATTTAATTACAAATATTAAATTGAACTTTTTATGAGTAAGAGGTCATATGCCCAGATCTGCATCTCAATTTCCTTTCCAAACAGAAATTACTCTTGAATAACAATACATTACCAGAAAATAGAAATGGCTGTATGACGTTTAAGTTTTCTTAGAACTCTCCTAATTGTCTAAGTGTGATACTTTCTCCGTACTTTTGCCTTATATTGAGACTTTAAGACTCACAGTGTCTTTCACATGAGTTGTACACAATAGAAAAGACCAAAACTGAAGCATAATAAAAATTAAGGTGAAGACTCAATAAAACAGCATGCTATCAAGTCTTACTTTAATGACCTATATTCTTGCCTTTTCACACTTCAGTAATTGGAAAGTTCAACATCATTTGAACTTACTCAGCAAATACTTATACTGCTTTATTAAAGAATAAAAAGTTTGCTTCAGTTATAGAAGGTGGCTTTACCTAACAAAATTTTAACTCCTCACAATGAAACTTTATAGGCTTGCTCAAAATATAAGGTTTTTGGGGGACAGAATGTAACACCAAACCAGTTTTCAAATTTATTTCTAAAAGATTACATCTGAGAGATATTTGAATGCTATTATGAACAACCCCTACATTTCTCCTCCCCACTCATAGCACACAACCTTTCCACTGTCCCCCCTCTTGCCGCTCTAAAGAACTCACAAGATGACTTGTGACTTCCATCAACAAGAATAGGTCTTTTTATCCTTCAGCACATTTTCAAAGAGGAGTGAATTGTGCTAGGGAAGGCATTTGGGCCAGCCATGCTTGACTGAAACCTTAAGCACAAAGAGGAAATGATGTGTAAAATGGTGATGGGCTCCCTTCTGAAAGACCTGCTAACTTTAGAGATTTGCTGTATCTTTTGAACCTAGTAAACTGCAGACAGATTGCCACCACTTGTCCAGCACTGCAACTACCACTCTTTGCAACAATATAATGCTAAAGAAGACCTTGAACAGATCAACAGTAATCAGAGGTCTCTGTGGGACAGGATGAAGGAAATTGGGGCCTAATGGTATATTATTTTTAACGAACTAGAAGAAATCTCTTAATCATAGAAACTGACTCTTATGGGAAACTCTAACAACTCCAGATTTCACAGAGAGGGCAGCATGGTGGGCACAAACAAGGCAGGTTCTTTCCAGTGCCTAAGAGACAAATATGGGATACAGATACTGGATGGGCCAAAAAGGGAAGCTGTTTCACTGAGTCTGCTAAACACAAAGGAAAATGAACTGGCCAAGGATGCGGTAGTCAACAGCAGCCTTAACTGCTGTGACCATGAGACAATAGAGTTTAATGTCCCAAGGAAAGCAAAAGGCAGACCAAAAATCCAGAGCTACAGGAGGATGGATACTGGTTTGCTCAGGACCTGAAAAGCTCCCTTCCTTGAGAGGTTGCCCTGAAGGGCAAAGGAGCCCATGAAAGCTGGCCTGTCTTCAAGGACAACCTCAATGCACAAGAACAACCCATCCTCAATGGCAAGAAAACAAGCAGTAATAGCAAAAAGGGCAGCTTCGCACAGCAGGGCATGTGTGACTCAGCCTAAAGGCAAAAAAGGAAGTGGATGGGAAGTGGAAAAGGGACAGATCACTGACGACTATAAATACAACACATGAGCATGCATAGGGGAAGTAGGAAGACCAAAGTTCAGCTGGAGATAAAGCTGGTGAAGGGTGTGAAAGGAAATGGGAAGCACCTGAGCAGGCCCAGAGGTAGTGAAAGCAAGCCAAGGAGAATACCGACCCTCTGACAAATGGGAAAGGAAAGCTAGTGATGGAGGACATGGAGAAGGCTGAGGTACTCAAGTCCTTCTTTTCCTCACCCTCTGCTGACCTGGTCTGCAGTCCCAGGTTTCCATATTGAGTTGCCAAGCTTGCAGAAGAGAAGTAGTACCCTCCTAACACAGGCTTGAAATAGAAACTATTCAAGAAAGCTGGAAATATAAAAGTTCACAGCCCCTGAAAGGTTGCATCCAAAACTCCTGAAAGAGCTGCTTAATATCATTATGAGGCAGCCCTCTACCATTCTGCAAAGCTAATTGCAGCTGCAGAAGGGTCCTGATGACTGGGGAAAAGCAAATGCCATTTCTATGTTCAAAACAAGCAAGAAGATTTGGGGAACTACAGCCTCCCTGCAGTCTTTGGGAAGATCACAGAACAAATACACCTGAAGGCTATATTGAGGCACATGAAGAACAGGAAGGCAAACTGGGAACACCGACATGTATTTACAAAGAGCAAACTGTGTGTGACCAACCAAACTGTTCTGTGTGATGAGATGACTGATATACTGGCTGAGGATGGAACAGTGGATGTCCTTTACTTTCATTTTAAGCAAGGCTTTTGATGCAGTCTCCTGTAGCTAAGGGAAACTTTGTGAAATACAACAAAGGCAAATGCAAAATCCTACATCTCTGGCAGAACAGCTTATTTTCAGTACAGTCTGGGGACTAACTAGCTAGATAGTAGTTCTGCAGCAAAGGAGCTGGGGATCTTGGTTAAACAGCTAGTTGACTGCAAGTCAGCAGTGTGCCTGTGCAGCACATCCCATACTGTTTTAGTGAAAGTATAGCCAGCATATCAAGGGAATAGGTTATTCCCCTCTGTATGGCATTTGTGAGACCACATGTGGAGGACAGTTTTGGGCTTCCAAGTACAAAAAGCGATACCGACATACTGAAGTAGACCCAGAGGTAGATCTCCAAGGTGATCAGACCTAGAGCCCATTATGGGTAAGGAAAAGCTGAGAGAGTTGAGTTTGTTCATTCTTAAAAAATAGAAGAGTAGTTAGAGGTATATTAAGCTGTCTTCAGCTACCTAATAGAAGACTATAGGGAAGAAGAAGCATGGCTTTCCTTAGAGTGATAGGACAAGAGGCAAAAGACAAAAGTTGTAATACAGGAAATTTTTCACAGGAGGGTGGTCAAGCATTGTAACAGGTTTCCCTGAGGGGTTGATAGAATCTCCACCCTTGAAGATATTTACACCTGAAATTAGAGATGACCCTGGGGAACCTATCTAACTTTGGTGCTACATCTGACTTCAAAGCTGGCCCTGGTTTGGAAGGATGTTTGATCCACCTGACCTCCAGAGGTCTCTTCTAACATAAACTATTTTATGATTCTAAGTTTCATCTTCCCAGACCAATTCTTTTCAAGATAAATTTACTAAATAATAATTCCCTAATCTACAGTTATCATTGTCTCCAGCTTATATTATTTCCTGAGTGAAAATATGTCTTGTATCTAAACACATGCTTTTTCAATGTTTTGTTATTTTTGCATGCTTCAGGTTAAAAATACAAATGCTGTTAATGGTCAGCTCTACATACCAACAAACAAATTCAGTTTTGCTGTATGATACTCCTTTGAATAATCTATCTTGTGCCCTGCAAGTAATTTTCCCCTTGCTCCTTGTTTTTACAAATCACTGACTATGAGTAGCTATCTGACAGTTGGTAACAATGGGAAGATGTTGCTGTGGAAATTGGATGGCATTAAGCAGTGAATTTTCAGCCACAGCATGTTTTCAGTATTTTATGTTTGAAATACAGTTGCAATGTCCCCGAGGGACATTCTAGAATTATTATAAAGTAGTTAAGCAAAACACACCAGAACATGAGTTGGTTACAATGACGGAGTAAAAATAAATACACAAAAATACATACACTTAAATATGACAGAATTTATGATAATTTCTTCCTCATTTTTTTTTAGTCATGAATTATTTAGGAACATAATGACTGAATTAAACATGAAACATTTACCAATAGGTCCATTGGAAAGATGCTGAATGGAAAAAACTGTATTAAGAAACAATGCCAAGTACATAATGCTGAACTTCTTATCAATAATCAAGATTCACTTTAATGATTCAGAGGTTCCTCTTGATTAAAAACTATCATACATGAAAGAAAAATGTGGGCAGAATAACATAGAAGCATATCAGCACACTAGAAGACATACAGAGGTGTAGATTATTGCCAAACATATTTCTCTCTTTACTTATATTTGCTTCTTCATTTCAACATTAGAATATCAGACATCTATCTTCTAACAAGAGTCTTGGAGTGTCTCATCTAAGTCACATGATATCTACCTTCCTTCCTTCCTTCGGCTGACAATGTCTTGACAGACAGATGAATTTGCTTAGTAAGTATCTATACAATTAACATCGGAAGTAGAGTATGTGTAATAAAGCCTTGTTGATTTTTTCCTCTTGTACAAGCATCCAGTATAAGAGAAAGCGTGCATAACATACTCCCCCCCCTTTTTTAATTTTTTTTTCTCTTTGACAATTTTATCATGGTTTCACTTTTTTCTTCTTTTTAAGTGCAAGTCTGCTGTTTTTCTTCAGAATTTGGGAATGTAAATTTTATGCATGTTCACTAACTCTACAGTGCCATCTGCTCCCTAAGATGTATGTATAATGAGTGAAAATCTTTGTCACAGGTATTTAGATGTTGTGAACTTTCTAATTAGAGTGGAGTAAAAAAACATTTTAATGTCTGACTTCTTAAATTGATGTCCTTATGAAAGGCAAGAAATAAAAATGGAAAAATACAGTTAGTAAAGTAATTCATAGCTCAGAGTTGGACAAAAAAATGTCTCAACTGAAATTTTTGAGAGAATGGCTACTTGAGCACATTTTATTGACATAGCAATGGCTGGCTTGAAAAAGAAAATGTCAAAAATCCTGGCCTTTTTGATTTTTTTAAATTTAATTTGAAGTTTATAAATATAAAAATAAACAGGTACATATTTATTTATACACTCTGAAATGTTAACCCAATCGTCATGAAATTACCCTTCAGAGAATTTAGAAAAACGAAAGGAATGGTTGGAAGATAAAAATATGAAACCAGGTGTAAAGAATTTTATTAATAGGAAATGCAGATGTTAGTGTGCTTTTATTTGGGAAAAAAATGTAAACCAAACCAAAACAAATAACACAAACAAAAAAACCCACAGCCTTTTGCTTCTCCACCTTTGCTTCCAGTTTCCACTTCACTAAAAATGACTGCTACACGTTGCCAGAAAACGTGGTGCCCTGGTTAATATCCATCTTTATATTGTTATATAAATATATATATTTCAGATTTTAAGAGGATATTTTTCTGAAGTGCCATAGCTCTTAGAATGTCATTGGAAACAGTGAAGAATATTTATCTCTCAGAGGTATCTGATCACTTTGCAGAAGTCATACTCGACAAAATAATTAGAAAGTCCATGATATCTATTTTAACACCTATGGACTAAGTATTATTTTTTAGTTTATAATGTGAATTGAGCTTTATTTTTTTTAATTAAAAATGAGAACAACAGTGACAGGATGTTTTCTTAGAGTTGTATTACTTTATTCTAAAAAAAAAAAAGCTGTATAAAAAAAAAGAAAAATTCTTCAATATCTTCCTTTTCAGTTCCCTAAGTTTTGTTAACTTTATATATCCATTTTTCATATCACTATTACACATTTTTCCTCTTCTTTCTTTTGTAATTGTTTTCTCTGTTTTTTACATTAATGTTAATGCATTTTAATGGCTACATTTATTTAAACTAATATAATGATTACAGTAAATTAGTAATTTCTAGATATTTCTAAATTCCAGAGCAGTACTTTAATATGGATGGATCATAACACCTCAGTAAGAATATCCCTCCTTAGACCACTCAGGCTGTTTCTTTCTTCACTCTCTTGATTTCTTATAGCTCTACTGCAATGTGAAAACTTATATGTAAACAACGGATACGGTAAAATCTAGATACTACAAAGTGATGTACATTGTAGCCAGATTCACTGCATTTGAAAGATAGCATGTGTACACAACCTTTTTTTCCAAAAAGAAAGATATCCTTATTCCTTCTTTCTTGCTAAAAAGAATGGTGTAAGCTGTTGGGAAAAATATCTGGACATCAGCTATTGAAGGATGTATGTGGTTATTTCATTTGTTATAAAGGAGTAACCCTTCGAAAAGATATATATTTAAAAAAAAAAAAATTCAGTCATGCTCAGGGTCTTTGATAGCTATAATGCAGTAATAAGAAGCCTCAAATTATTTAGGGTGAATTTAGATGAAAATTAGTTTTTCACTGTGTTGTGGTTTAGCCCCAGTCAGCAACTAAGCACCACAGAGCCGCTCGCTCACTCCCCCCACCCTTGTGGGATGGGGGAGAGAATCGGAAGGGCCAACGTAAGAAAACTCGTGGGTTGAGATAAGAACAGTTTAATAATTAGAATAAAACAGCAATAATACTAATATAATGAAAAGGAAAATAATGAGCGAGAGAGAGATGAAACACTGGAAGAAGAGGGGAAAAAAAACCCAAAAAAACCCCAAAATTAAACAACAAGTGCTGCAACCGCTCACCACCCGCTGACCGACGCCAGCAGTCCCCGAGCCACGATCGCTGCCTCCCCCGGCCAATTTCCCCCAGTTCATATACTGGGCATGACATCACATGATATGGAATACACTTTGGCCAATTTGAATCAGCTCTCCTGGTTGTATCCCCTCCCCTCCCAGCTTCTTGTGAACCTGGCAGAGCATGGGAAGCTGGATATGTCCTTGACTAGTGTAAACACTACCCTGCAACAACTAAAACACCAGGGTGTTATCAACATTATTTACATACCAAGTCTAAAACACAGCACTATGCTAGCTACAGTGAAGAAAATCAACTATCCCAGCTAAAACCATGACAGTATCCACCCCTTGTTCCATACCATTTACGTCATGCTCAGGTCTCATACTATCCAATATGACCTCAATAAACACCACCCACCTCCCCATCCTTTGATGACATACACAGATATCATTTATCATTCCCTTAGTCTATGGACCATCCCTGTAGAATGTCTGTAGAGGGTCCACACATGTCCATTGAGTTCATTCAGTCCATAACTTTGGGCTCCATCTATTGTAACAGTCTTTCAAGGCAGGAGAGATGGTCTGCGTGGTGTTGGATTGTTGCATGCTGAAGCCAGTCTTTGTTCCACCACCGCTACATGTTGCTTGGTTCAATCAAAGTTCATTCTTCGTTAATTTTGGAAATTCGTACTATGATACCATTGATATGACATATAGCAACCATAGGAGTGATGACATACAATATCATATAGCAATTAACAGCATACCGTTCAGTTCATTGGCTATTTTCACCCAAAATCAAATCCCCTTGAGGCACACATCGAACTCCTCCATCCTCCTGCATCACCCACCAAGTGCACCCAGGTCCTCGAGCGAAAGCAATCCCGTGAATGGGTTTGCCTTTGCCTGAGACAGGAATAACCCAGACTGTCTTCCCCAGCATATTTTTTACATGCACTACAGGGACTTTATCCCCTTCCACAGTACGTAAGAGTTCTGACTGGGCAGGCCCAGCTCGATTGGCAGATCCCCTAGTGTTGACTAACCAGGTGGCTTTTGCTAAATGTGTATCCCAGTGTTCAAAT
This sequence comes from Morus bassanus, assembly GCA_031468815.1. Classification (NCBI taxonomy): domain Eukaryota; kingdom Metazoa; phylum Chordata; class Aves; order Suliformes; family Sulidae; genus Morus; species Morus bassanus. Next base: position 50,682,294 of record CM062568.1, on the reverse strand, counting down.
GTCCCACCCCACAGTGCTCTCAGTGTAGTCTTTAACAGTCCATTGTATCGTTCAATTTTCCCAGAGGCTGGTGCATGATAGGGGATGTGATACACCCACTCAATGCCATGCTCTTTGGCCCAGGTGTCTATGAGGTTATTTAGGAAATGAGTCCCGTTGTCTGACTCAATTCTTTCTGGGGTGCCATGTTGCCATAAGACTTGTTTTTCAAGGCCCAGGATAGTGTTCCGGGGGGTTGCATGGGGCACGGGATATGTTTCTAGCCATCCGGTGGTTGCTTCCACCATTGTAAGCACATGGCGCTTGCCTTGGCGGGTTTGTGGCAGTGTGATATAACCAGTCTGCCAGGCCTCCCCATATTTATACTTCAGCCATCGTCCTCCATATCACAGAGGTTTTACCCGCTTGGCTTGCTTGATTGCAGCGCATGTTTCACATTCATGGATGACCTGTGCAATAGTGTCCATGGTCAAGTCCACCCCTCGGTCACGAGCCCATCTGTATGTTGCATCTCTTCCTTGATGGCCTGAGGTGTCATGGGCCCACCGAGCTATAAATAGTTCACCTTTATGTTGCCAGTCTAGATCTACTTGAGCCACTTCAATCTTAGCAGCCTGATCCACCTGCTGGTTGTTCTGATGTTCTTCAGTGGCCCGACTCTTGGGCACGTGAGCATCCACATGATGTACCTGCACAGCCAGGTTCTCCACCCGGGCAGCAATATCTTGCCACAATGCAGCAGCCCAGATGGGTTTGCCTCTGCGCTGCCAGTTGTTCTGCTTCCATTGTGATAACAACCCCCACAGGGCATTTACCACCATCCATGAGTCAGTATAGACATAGAGCACTGGCCATTTTTCTCGTTCAGCAATGTCTAAAGCCAGCTGGATGGCCTTTACTTCTGCAAACTGACTCGATTCACCTTCTCCTTCAGCCATTTATGCGACTTGCCGTATAGGACTCCATACAGCAGCCTTCCATCTCTGATGCTTTCCCACCAGATGACAAGACCCATCAGTGAACAGGGCATACTGCTTCTCATTTTCTGGCAGTTTATTATACAGTGGGGCCTCTTCAGCATGTGTCACCTCCTCCTCTGGTGATATCCCAAAATCTTTGCCTTCTGGCCAGTCCATGATCAATTCCAAGATTCCTGGGCGACTGGGGTTTCCTATTTGAGACCGTTGGGTGATCAGTGCAACCCATTTACTCCATGTAGCATCAGTTGTGTGATGTGTAGAGGGGACCTTCCCTTTGAACATCCAGCCCAGCACCGGCAGTCGAGGTGCCAGGAGGAGCTGTGCTTCAGTACCAACCACTTCTGAAGCAGGTCGAACCCCTTCATATGCTGCCAATATCTCTTTTTCAGTTGGAGCGTAGCGTGCTTCGGACCCTCTGTATCTCTGACTCCAAAACCTTAGGGGTCAACCTCGGGTCTCCCCTGGTGCTTTCTGCCACAGGCTCCAGGTAGGGCCATTCTCCCCAGCTGCAGTGCAGAGCACGTTTTTTACGTCTTGTCCTGCCCGGACTGGCCCAAGGGCTACTGCATGAACTAGCTCCTGCTTTATCTGTTCAAAGGCCTGTCGTTGCTCAGGGCCCCATTTGAAATCATTCTTCTTCCAGGTCACTTGATAGAGAGGGCTTACAATCAGACTGTAATTTGGAATATGCATTCTCCAAAAACCCACAACGCCTAGAAAAGCTTGTGTTTCCTTTTTGCTAGTTGGTGGAGACATGGCGGTTATTTTGCTGATCACATCCATTGGGATCTGCCGACGTCCATCTTGCCATTTTATTCCCAAAAACTGAATCTCCTGTGCAGGTCCCTTCACTTTACTTTGTTTTATGGCAAAACCAGCCTTCAGAAGGATTTGGACTATTTTCTTCCCTTTCTCAAAAACATCTTCTGCTGTGTTGCCCCACATGATGATGTCATCAATGTACTGAAGGTGTTCCGGAGCTCCACCCTGTTCCAGTGCAGTATGGATCAGTCCATGGCAAATGGTAGGGCTGTGTTTCCACCCCTGGGGCAGTCGATTCCAGGTGTACTGGACACCCCTCCAAGTGAAAGCAAACTGTGGCCTGCAACTCTGCTGCCAAAGGGATTGAGAAGAATGCATTAGCGATATCAGTTGTGGCATACCACTTGGCTGCCTTTGACTCCAGTTCGTATTGAAGTTCTAGCATGTCCGGCACAGCAGCACTCAGTGGCGGAGTGACTTCGTTCAGGCCACGATAGTCTACTGTTAGTCTCCACTCTCCATTAGACTTCCGCACTGGCCATATGGGACTGTTAAAGGGTGAATGGGTCTTACTGATCACTCCTTGGCTCTCCAGTTGCCGAATGAGCTCATGGATGGGAATCAGGGAGTCTCGGTTGGTGCGGTATTGCTGCCAGTGCACTGTTGTGGTGGCAATTGGCACCTGTTGTTCTTTGACCTTCAGCAACCCCACAACAGAAGGGTCCTTCGAAAGACCGGGCAAAGTAGACAGCTGTTTAATTTCCTCCGTCTCCAAGGCAGCTATACCAAAAGCCCACCTGTACCCTTTTGGGTCCTTGAAATACCCTCTCCTGACGTAGTCTATGCCAAGGATGCACGGAGCCTCTGGGCCAGTCACAATGGGGTGCTTTTGCCACTCATTCCCACCTAGGCTGACTTGGGCCTCCAATACAGTTAGCTCTTGGCATCCCCCTGTCACTCCAGCAATACAGACGGGTCCTGCCCCTACATAGTTTGATGGCATTAGGGTGCACTGTGCACCGGTGTCCACTAGAGCCTTATACTCCTGTGGGTCAGATGTGCCAGGCCATCGGATCCACACAGTCCAGTAAACCCGGTTGTCCCTTTCCTCCCCCTGGTTGGAGGCAGGGCCCCTCTAATTCCAATTGCAGATTTCCCACTCCAGATCTTGTGAATGGGAATCAGAAGTCTCCCTATTAAGATCACGGATAGAATCAGCACTTCTACTCCTCTGTCTGGGGAACTGCCTACTGGAAACTGGAGCAGCAACTCTCCTGGAGGTCCCCCCTTGAGTGGTTGTTTTTCCTTGCAACTCACGTACCCGTGCCTCTAGGGTCGAGGTAGGTTTTCCATCCCACTTTCTCATGTCCTCTCCATGGTCACGCAGGTAAAACCATAGGATGCCCCGTGGTGTGTATCCTCTCTCTTGAGCAGAGGGACACTTACTCCTAATGGCCGAGATACTGGTCCGTACAGGGAGGGAGTAGGACATATCTTCTTTGATTTGCTGAACCTCCTGGGACAGTTTCTCCACAGCTGAGGTGAAGGAGGAAGAGACATGTGCTTCATAATCCTGGAGTTTATCAATCACATCCCCTACCGTTGGTGCCTCTTCATCTTTCCAGGACATTACTGCCAGGGAGTTTACATGGGATGATGGTGCGCTCCGTACAAACTTCCGCCACATGGGTCGTGTGCACTGCGCTTCATCTGGATCTTTGGATGACTGTTTGCTACCCAGGTCACCATAAATCACCTCAAGCACAGCTAATTCTCTCAGGTACTGGATACCTCTCTCCATGGTGGTTCATTTTCCAGGGCGATATAGAACATCTTCCTTGAAGGGATACCTTTCTTTCATTCTGGACAGAAGACGCCTCCAGAGGCTGAGGCCTTGTGTTCCTTTTCCAATTGCTTTGTCAATGCCCCCGTCTCTAGAAAGGGATCCCAGTTGTTTGGCTTCCTTACCCTCTAATTCCAGGCTACTGGCCCCGTTATCCCAGCATCGGAGCAGCCAGGTGACAACATGCTCACCTACACGACGGCCGAAATCTTTTTGTATATCTCGCAGCTCACTTAAGGATAGGGATCGGGTAGTTTCCGTCTCTTGTACAAGTTCTTCCTCTTCCTTCTCCTCTCTTAGTAACGGCACTACTTCTCCATCATCCTTTTCTAAACGAGTTGACTTTCTCTTTGAAGATTTCTTCTTTTGTATAGGGGCAACTGATACTGGCACGGGTTGATTCTCTGATTCAGCTTCAGTGTCTGTCATGGGTGTTTGAGTGGTCACAGTGTCTGTCGTCGGGCTTGGAGCAGCCGCAGTGCCTGTTGTGGGGGTTTGAGTGGCCACAGTGCCCGTCGTCGGGCTTGGAGTAGCTGCAGCGCCTGTTGTGGGGGTTTGAGGGGCCACAGTGCTTGTCGCTGGGCTTGGAGTAGCTGCAGGGCCTGTTGTTTTCCCTTGGTGGTACTGAATACTGTTGAATAGGGCTCGGTAGGCATGGGCCAGGCCCCAACACATTGCAGTGATTTGTATCTCTCTGGAATTACTAGGGTGACAACATACTTCCTCCAAATATTCTACTAATTTTTCAGGATTCTGCACTTGTTCAGGGGTGAAGTCCCAAAACATTGGAGGTGCCCACCGTCTCAGGCATTTGCCCATACTATCCCACATACCCTGCCACCCATAATTATCGAGCCTTGGGGCAGATCTCTGGGTGATATTCTTGAATTGCTTATTAACCTTAGACAAAACCGAAACAATCTGCCATAGGAATATCAACAGATGTATCTTAACTACCCAGGGATGTTCAAGATACTGAAAAGTTGTTGTAATGAAGGAGGAGACTTTACAGAGGACGGTAGCTAAGGTGCCATTCTGTATTTCCTCCATAAAGAACCTCTCAGAAGAGGAGGTATAATTGCTAATTGTCTCCATGAGGTGGTACCCGAAGTACAGTAACGGCTTCCATGCAAGACCCAAATAACCGATAAAACTCAAGGCCAGTGTTTTAATAACAAATCTCCTAGGCAGAACATCTCTAACCACTGCAGAGCACAGCAAACTACAAAACCCAACGCCAATCTTTAACGTTCTTCAAAATCAGCATGGTGTAGGTCTGACTAACTAATATTGAGAACAGATGAATCAATGCTGTGACCAGCAACTGTTATTATCTCAAACCCTTCGTGCCCCACGTTGGGCGCCTTAAAAGGACTGTTGTGGTTTAGCCCCAGTCAGAAACTAAGCACCACACAGCCGTTCACTCACTCCCCCACCCCTGTGGGCTGGGGGAGAGAATTGGAAGGGCCAAAGTAAGAAAACTTGGTTGAGATAAGAACAGTTTAATGTATCCCCTCCCCTCCCGGCTTCTTGTGCACCTGGCAGAGCATGGGAAGCTAGAAAGTTCTTGACTAGTGTAAACACTACCCAGCCACAAATAAACATTAGTGTGTTATCAATATTATTTGCATACCAAGTCTAAAACACAGCACTATACTACCTACAGTGAAGAATATCAACTATCCCAGCTAAAACCGTGACACGCTGGAAATCAATAAACTCAGTAAATTTATCTGATCCTTTTCACAACACTTCACTCTTTAGGCTTTTCCACTCATAAACAGGTCTCAATAAACCTGGTTTTGCGCAAATGCCATCTCATTGCCATATTCAATTCTTGTCTGTCTCTGAAGCACACATTTATATATGCGTATGTATCAATTGGTATTGTCACTGATAAGCACCCCATCAGGGAAAGTATTGGCTCAGCAAAATCATGACTGAAATAGGAAGTGAAAAGAGGGTTTAATAAATTCATTTTAGCAGCTGTGAATCATTCTGTTCCTTGTATTCAGACTTGTTCTGTAGCTAGACACAGCACAACCAAGGATGAAATTATTTTCTGGATACATATTTAATGGAAGGTAGATAAGATTTTTGTAATGGAAAGAACTGTATTAGAATATGGTGTTGGTGCTTTCCATTTTGTTCAGAAAAATGTAAGCTAAATCTCTATTTCATCTTTCCATTATCTCTTAGTTGACTGTATAGTTGCAATTGGCACATCTGGCTGACTGGATTTATTTCTGAAGTTTGACATGAAAGCATGAATAAAGTGTAGCTTTCTAGTCACATTAACTTTGGGGATTTTTTGCATAAAACAAATGAAAAAAGATCGTTTTTCTGCAACTAGGTATCCAAAATAGGTGTTTAATAGCTGGCCTTACCTAAAGTATCAGGAAATACTCCTTGTGAATGGACTATTTTCTTTCATGGTACATTCTTTGCTTATTCCTTAATAGTAGTCTGTAATGCAAAAAATAAACTTAGGGTAACTCAAGTGTAATATTCTTACATATCCAGAAAGTGAACTATTAAATGATTTATATCTTGTCACATAACATGCTTAAAACCACTGATAAAAGATTATCTCTATTCAGTGCTATGGGATTTACAGTACTTTATATATTAGTCCAATGATTTAATTCCTATTAAACTGATAAAATTTAACTAGGATTTTCTTTTTTTTTTTTTTTTCTGGCATTTAGATTACTGGAAGAAATACAGAAGAAGCAAAGGCTAAGGACTAATATCTGATGTCTTTTTTACTTTTCACCCTCTCTTCAGCCTCTTTTACTTTTCCCATCCAAAAACTACAAAATGACTAGCAATAATATTTAGAATATTAGTTGGTTTTAAACTTCTGTAAATTGCAAAAGATATTGGCAACTTTAAAACATGTTTCAGAAAATCACAGAATAAGTTGGAAGGGATTTCTGAATGCCATCTAGTCCTACCTCCTACTCAAAGCAGGGCCAACTTCAAAGTCAGATCAGGCTGCTCATGGCCCTGTCTGGTTGAGTTTTGAAAATTTCCAAGGATGGAGATTCTATAACCTTCCTGGCTCACATGTTCCAGTGCTTAACCTCTCTCACTGTGGCAATTTTTCCTTGTGTCTGACAGAAATGTCCAGTGTTTGAACTTGTGAACTTTGCCTCTTATTCTTTTGCAGTGCACCTCTGAGAAGAGCCTGGCTCCATCTTCTCTAGAACCTCCCTTTAAGTAGCGGAATATTGTGTTGTGAAGTAAAGGAGCTACAGGAAGAGGTCAGCATCAGAAACGATGAGAAAGATTGTCTGGATCTTCTCTGAGACCCTGCAGATACAAAAGCCTCAACCTCCAACTATACTGAAGGAGGTGTAGGCAGACTTTGTGCATATCAGCTGGACAAATAGAGACTCCTGTGATGGTGAAGGCTGGAAGCGTGTGACCTCTGGTACCAGGAGAATGGCTACTGTTCCACCTGCAGTTCTGCAACTACAGAAGAGGTTCAGTGCCCTGGTAGCAGATGAGGGGCTAGGAGCTCTCTCCCATAAAACAGCTGAGCTAGCTGAGACTGAGCCCTGTAGCAGCACCAGTAAGAAGTGGTGAGAGATACCTTTGGGGGACACCCTGCAGCACAGGATGGAGGTTCCCACTTACTAACCTGACCTGCTGTCTGGGGAGGTTTGCTGCTTGCTGGGGCCTTGGACAGAGGATGTTGTTGGACATTTGTGAAGGCTTGGCTGGTCCTTGAATTGTTACCCTCTATTGCTTTTCTGTGTGAGCAGCAACTAAGCTGCCAGAGGACACTTAGTGTGTTGAAAGTGACTAACAGAGCTCTGGAGGTGAGATGGACCTAGGGGTCTAAGAACGTGGAGGCCCAGTTTGTATTCTCCTTGATCCTGCTGATGTGTGGAAGTGTTTGAGGAAAAGTGAACAGACTCTGTTTGTCAACACCAGATCCTTGATGTCCTGTTGGCAGCAAGAGGATTTGGCTTCTGTCTCTATGGGACTGTCATGGTTTTAGCTGGGATAGAGTTAATTTTCTTCACTGTAGCTAGTATAGTGCTGTGTTTTGGACTTAGTATAAGAATAATATTGATAACACACTAATGTTTTAGTTGTTGCTAGGTAGTGCTTATACTAGTCAAGGACTTTTCCAGCCTCCAATGCTCTGCCGGGTGCACAAGAAGCCAGGAGAGGAGGGGCACAGCCAAGTCAGCTGGCCCAAATTGGCCAATAGGATATTCCATATCACATGACATCATGACCAGCATATTAACTGAGGGGAGTTGACTGGGGGAAGCAACAATCACGGTTTGGGGACCGGCAGAATTTCTTGGTGGGAGATGAGCAGTTGCCTCACTGGTTTGTTTTTTTTTCCCCTTCTCCTGAGGTTTCACACACACCCCCATTATTTTCCTTTTCATTATATTATTATTATTATTATTATTATTATTATTATTACTGTTTTATTTTAATTATTAAACTGTTCTTATCTCAACCCACAAGTTTTCTTACGTTGGCCCTTCCAATTCTCTCCCCCATCCCACAAGGGTGGGGGGACTGAGCAAGCGGCTGTGTGGTGCTTAGTTGCTGACTGGGGCTAAACCATGACAGGGACCCTCTTGGAGAATTGAGGAATTGCTAGTAAGAGAAAGTATCCACCTGATAAAGTGGGGAAAGAAGCATCCTGGCCAACAGGCTGGCCAACCTGATGTGGACATCTTTAAACTAGGAATGACAGAGGAGGAAGTTGAAAACCCACAATCAAATGGGGAAATGGTGGACCAGCTTGGCAAGCAAAGGGTGAAAGATAATGTGGACAAGAGACCTCAAAAGTAACAAATAGAACAACTGAAAGGGGCTTGGCTCAAGTATATTCACCCCAAAAAGGAAGACGTGAGAAGACAGCAATATGTGGGAAGCTCTCTCTTTTTTGAGAGGAAATCGATATGACTTGGTACCTCTCTGAACTGTCTGTACACTGACAAACACAGCATAGGGAATGTACAGGAAGAATTACAAGTCTGCATGCAGTTGCAGGGCAACAAAATAATGAATATCAGTGATGTGGTGGGTTAACTTGCATGACTGGTATGCTGCCATGGATGCATGCAGGCTTTTCAGGAAAGACAGGCCAGGACAATGATGGTCGAGTTACCCTTTATGGGAATGCATAGAGATCTACCTGGAGATAGATGATGAGCCAATTGAGAACCTGTGGTCTGAGGGCAGACCAATGTGGGTCATGTTGTGCATGTCTGCTACAGACCACCTGATCAGGAAGAATTAGTACAGGCCTTCTTCAGACAACTGGAAGAAGCCTAAAATCCTCAGGACCTGGTCTTCATAAGGATATTAACATCATCATTAACAAACTTATGAAGTATGGGGCAGATAAGTGAACAGTGAAGTAGACTGAACTGCAGAGTTCAAGGCATTATGAACAGTGGCATGAAGTCCTGCTGGAGGCCAGTCATTAGTGGTGTACACCAGGGATTGATACTATTCAGTCTCTTCATTAATGACCTGGATGATGGGACAGAGTGTACCCTCAGCAAGTTTGAAGATCATACAAAACTGGAAAGAGTGTCTGACATACCAGGGGGGTGCGTTGCCATTCAGAAGGACCTCAACAGGCTGGAGAAATGGGCAGAGAGGAACCTTGTGCAGTGCATCAAAGGGTAGTGCAAAGCCCTGCAGCTGGGCAGGAGTTATTCCCATACATCAATACATGCTGGAGGCCAACCAGCTGGAAAGCAGCTTCCCTGAGAAAGAGATGGGGATCCTGGAGGACAGCACATTGACCATGCGGCAGCAATGTGGCTATGCAACAAAGAAGGTCAACAGCCTCCTGGACTGTCTGAGAAAAAGCGTTGCCAGAAGGTCAAGGGAAATGATACTTCCTCTCTATTCAACACTGGTGAGGCCACACCTGGAGGGTTGTGTTCAAGCCTTGTCTCCCCAGTACAAGAAAGATTTGGACATACTGGAGTGAGTTCATCAAAAGTATTGGACCAACTGTCGTATCAGGAGAGGCTGAGAGAACTGGGGTTGTTCAGCCTGGACAAAAGACTCAGAGGGATCTTCCCCCAGCCTCAGGTATTAATATATCTTGATGAGAATATGGAGCCAGACTCCTCAGTTGTTGCCAGTGACAGAATAAAAAGCAATGGATACCAATAAATTCTGTTTAAGCATTTTTTTTTTTTTTTTATTGTGGTGGTCATCAAACCCTGGAGCAGGTTTCCCAGAGAGGCTGAAAAGTCTCCACCTTGGGAAATATTAAAAACTTGATTGGACACAGCCCTGAACAAACTTACTCTAGTTGGTCCTGCTCAAAGCAGGGCAGTTGGACTAAAGGATCTCCAGAGGTCCCTTTCCCACTTCAACAGTTCTGGTTCTGTGATAAGTTTCTGTGAAACTTAATTGAAAGTTGAAGACTCAGTATTACTTTACAGGACTGAGCCACATGTTAGAGAGAGTTTCTTCCAGTTGAATACCAATTTCTGTTCCAGTTGAAGGTACTGTCAAAAGACTAATGACTATAATGAGAGAATCAGATGTACAAATGTACCATATTAGATTACTATATTGCATATTATTTGCATAAAATGCAAGTTAACAAAGCTTCTTCCTTACAAATTTTCAGTGACTGAAACCAAATTAATCTGGCAAAACTACACAGAATTAAAATAATCAGTGTCACAGGAAACTTCTGGCAGCTAAATAAATATGTTAATTTTTAACTTTTAACTTCTTTCATAGAAGTTGCTCTCTAACAATAAGATTGCAATTTCATTTTGACAATGACATTCAGGAAGAAAGGTTTCTACTAATCGGCAGATATTTGATATTATTGATAAAATAATGAAGGATAATTTGTTTAATGCAAAAATACCTACTTACATTAAAGAATACTATTTACTTACAGGCACATTAGGAACCTAGTGCAATGGTTCATTATTTTGTACTTCAAAGATTTCTGAAGTAAGGGACAGAAAGCTGTATTTAGTTTGTCAAATATTATAATTCCATAGTGCCGGTAGCCTTCACTTATCTAGGGTATAATCTATTCCAGATGAACTCAGTAGGAAAGCTACAGGGAACATTTGAGATGCAAAAGAATGGGAGGTCTAATTAGATGAACAGAATATTCCATTCATCCTTCCTGCTTCTCTCTGCTTATATTTCCATTTAGAATTTCTGCACAATATGAGTGTTTTAATTTGGAAAGTAGCAGCAAGTGATAAAGAAAAGACAGTCCCTGTGATAAGTAACTACTGAGTATTGCAGTGCCTGTCTATTGTCCACTCCAATAGCTGCAAGAAAATCCATACTTCTAGGTCACATACACAGAATCTATACTTCATGCTGGGAAGCTCTGTGTGTTCAAGGAACACCTCACAAAAGCCATCACACTAAGAAAAGAGTAGAAAAGAAATGATGCAGCAAACATGAGCCTTAAATTAGTTCCTTATGGAGAGTGAAGATCTGTGGAAACTCTTAGTGTGAAGGTAGGCATATTTTATCCAAATTCAGGTGTTAAAACTTAAAAATTGAGATGCACGACAGTCTCGCTTTTCAAAGATGATAAAGGACATGACAGTAATGTAGTCTTGCATTTAAATGACCAAAGAAAATCATGTTTAAAGTCAATTTTCTGTATAGTAATAGCTTCATGTAAGCAGCAGACTCCCAATAAAATCAGAAAAATAGAATCTTAGTCAGCTGCTGTCACACCAAAAGCAAAAACCAGCCAGGGTAACCTACAGCTGATAATTTCTTGGTCTTCAAGAAAATTTCTGTTGCCTGGGAAATAGTAAAAGAGCAAGTGGTCAGGAATTCAGGGACTGCAGCATCTGTGTATAATAACCAGGGACTTAGAGAAGTTTTTGAATCATTATTTCTCACTTCTGAAAGTTATATTACCAAGGACTGGGTTTGCAGAAGTGCCTATATCCACACAGAACCTGGAATGACCCCTCTACTCCACTCTGGTGAGATCCCACCTCGTGCACTGCATCCAGCTCGGGGGTCCCCAGCACAAGAAAGGCCTGGACCTGTTAGGACAGGTCCAGAGGAGCACCATGAAAATGGCCAGAGGGCTGGAACACCTCTTCTGTGAAAAAAAGGCTGGGAGATTTGGGGTTGTTCAGCCTGGAGAAGAGAAGGCTCTGGGTAGGGAGACCTTGTTGCAGCCTTTCAATACTTAAGGGTGGCTTAAAAGAAAGACAGAGAGGGACTTTTACCAGGGCCTGTAGTGACAGAACAAAGGGTAATGGTTTTAAACTGTAAGGGGGTAGATTTAAATTAGATTTAAAGAAGAAATTTTTTACAATGAGGGTGGTGAGACACTGGAACAGGTTGCCCAGAGAAGTTGTGGATACCCCATCATTGGAAGTGTTCAAAGACAGGTTGGATGGGGCTTTGAACAACATGACCTAGTTGAAGATGTCCCTGCCCATGGCAGGGAGATGGGAACTAGATGGTCTTTAAGAACCCTTCCAACTCAAAGTATTCTATGATTTCCCCCTTAGGAGCCTCAGTTAAGTGCTTAAAGTTATAGGAAGGGCAAACACTTACCTACTCTGTGTAACAAGTTAAAATTTGGAACCTAAAAAAGCCAGACATCAAAACTCAGAGGAAGATAGATTATTAATTGCATAACTGCATGTGCCTATTTATTAGCTGTATACTAAGCTAAACATGAATCAAATCATTAATAATCTGCAAGAAGTCTTAAGTAAATAAGTGACTTTTTTCTTGTAATGAAGCTCTGGAAACTGTGAGATTTACTAAGCAGAAAATTGTATTTTTAATAACTAAATTTCTACTGTTCAATTTTCTTTTTGTAAAAGTGCATCTGATATCTTAATTCAGTAGGACCTTTATGGTACCAAGCACTTAAGAAAATTAGCTCAAACTTTTCCTAAACACAGAATGATATATTTAGGAGGCTTTTTTATAGTCTTGACCCTAGAGTGTAAAATTACTTTTATTAAAACTGACCTAATGAACATCTGTAGAAACAGTCTTGGATAAAGCTTTTTTCCCCCAAGTATTTTCTTTCATAGTTTTATTCTAATCTGATAGTATATAAACCAAAGATACACTTTTCTATTAAAAAAAAAATTAATAATTTTTACAGCAAATTTCACAAATGTGCACTGTTTATTTCATGAATATTTTAATTGATCCCTCTTACTTTTTCCTTAGCAACAGATGTGAAAGGTGTGAACAAACGTCTCAAAGATAAGGTGTAATCATGCACTTTACTCTTTCATATTACTTTCTGATCTCCTACAGAGATCAGATAGTACACACTAATAGATTAGTGTTATGCTCACTTAAAAACAAAACAAAAAATAAACGACCTAGTACTCTACAGCACTTGCTAATTTTCTTACAACAGTGTGTTGTCTTTTAAGTACATACTATAATAGAAGGTAATTGCATGTGCTATATAAGAAACACTTCAGTATTTCTGGTTCAGGTCTAAAGAAAAAAAAACAAAAATTAAAAAAAAAATTGAAGGAAATTTGCAAATATGGACATATTGGTACACATGCATAGAGTTTAAATGTACAGGAGGGCACAGTAAATTGATAGATAAACAGAAATAGTTACTTCTAGCTATACTGTGTTGGGATAGAACATGCTCTGAAACTAGAATTAATTTCCAAAGAAAGTGAGAGATATTGTTCAGAATTTCTTGCATTTAGACTGTTTGAAGAAGAATTTTCTATCAGATTGGATGATGGACAATTATGTTTCTTAAATGCTAATAAAAAAAAGTAGGGTTTGTTGTTTGTTTTTTTTTTTTTTTTAATTTTAAAAGAAATTGCCCTGATTCTTCACTAATTTTAAAGTTCATCTGGGAATAAAATTCTTGCTTAGCTCATGTCACAGATTTGAATGTGCCCCATAAAGATTTACAACTCAAAATTCAGAATGAAAAAGTATGTTCAGCTCTTTTATTTCCTATTGCCCTCAGTTTGAAATAAATTTCATAAGGAATAGATAATTTACATGATGATGACAGATTTTTGTCAACTGCACTAGAAATTCAGCCTTTCGCAAATTTTGATACGTAACAAAATTATTGATGCACATGCATTCCAGGTGATTGTCTTTTGTAGACCTGTGTCCTAACTACTGAAATGGGGGGGGTTATGTTTTGTTTTTTGTTTTTCCCATGGACACATATATTTGTTACAACACTTGCATAACTGACGGTTTTTTCTCATAATTTTTTTTTTTTTTGGTGCTATTAATCAGATTATACTACAAAAAAAAAAAAAAACTGTGTCTTTTTTGGTACCTGGTTCTTTTATCAGTTATTAATTTCATGGGATTAGAAGATAAACAGCAGTAAAGTGCTTAAATAACTTTAAGCATGTCTGTTTACATGATTCCAGTGCACCACAATTATATTACTCAGGTATGCATAGACTGACATTAAGCTAATGGTTCACAGAATAAATTCAGTCCATAAATACCTGGACTACTAATTTGTTGTCAGAAAACATAGAGAACATCTGTTACATGGGCTTGTTAGGTGGTAACACCATCAGTATCAGTATGTAATGGCTATAGCCATGTGAAGAAGGAGACGGGCTGAAATCATTCTTTCTACTGTGCTGAGGCCAACATCAAAAACTGTAGATGTTGTTGCTGTAACAATTCATACCACATTCTTGCATGCAGTAATATAGAACTTTTCTTGATGTTTCCTCTTAAAAACTGTTGGACTAGGTAGGACACAGAAGCCTGACTGAGTTTAGGTGCAGTGCCACTGTTTTCCAAAGGAGAAAGCTGAACAGGCATAATTCAATAACATAGTTTAATTTCTATGAAAACAGAATATGAATTGATATATATGTAGAAGGCTGGGGTGGGGAAGGAAACAGAGGGAAATATTTGCCTCATTTAGGGACTAATTTACTTTGGTTTATGCCAGTGATTATCATGAAATCCTACTTTACATGTGACTTTTTCCAATGTAAGAAAAATATCTACACTTTTCAGCTGTTCATGTGCAAAAAAAGATCAAAGCCCTTTATTAAGTTTCTTAAATATGACAATCTAGTCATGGACAACATTACAGTTCAGAGAGAAATTAAATTGGTCATGGAATAAACTTGCCTGCAGCTGGTAAAATCTTCTGAGAACTGTGGAACTGACACCTACCCAAAGATTTTTTTTCAACTATTATTCTGTAACTTTTTAATAAAACATTTATTTGCTTTCTAATGGAAGTCAAAATTAATATCTTAAGTCTTCATCTTCTGGTCTGAACATTGAGATTTTGCATATTTCTCCAATTCATTTTGTTTATATTTAAATACTTATTTATACTTCAGTTTCATAGGAGTCTACATGGTCTTTTCCATTTCATATACATGCATTTAATTAAGCTAACCAAGCAATTGACTGTAGACGGAACATTATTATTATTGTTTACATTGATTTGAACACTTTGTTACAGTATCTTGTTTATTTGACTTTGTTTAATCTTTTCCCCCTCATCTTCCTTTTATATTAAGATCATGGAGTGCTTTGGTACAGTCTTTTTAATCCTGGCACAACAATACAGCCCATTTATGCATTATCAAAGTAAAGATCCCTAGAGATATAGAAATTTAAGATATTACATTGTTCTGTTACTGGTTTAAGTGGTTAATGACATACTTTTTTGTTCTGTCTATGCATTGTGTTACTGTATCTCAGTTTAACATGGTAAGAAGAAATGCTAAGAATGAACAATAACTAAAAATTTTATTGAGTCTATTTTTCTCCTGATGAATAGTATGCACCAGTACCGAGGATGTCTTGGTTCATGGCTGTGGCGGGTTGACCTTGGCCAACTGCCAGATGCCAAACCAGATGCTGTCTCATTCCCCTCCTCAGAAGGACAGAAAGAGAAAATAAGATGAAAAAGCTCATGGGAGATCATTTACCAAATACCATTGCAGGCAAAACAGACTCATTATAGGGAAAATTAATCTCAATTTTTTGCCAATTAAAGTAGACTTGTGTACTGAGAAACAAAGACAAATTAAAACACCTTTCCCGCATATCACCCCTTCTTCCTAGGCTCAATTTCATTCCTTCATTCCTGACTCCTCTACCTACTCCCTGCCCTGCTGAGTGGCACAGGGGGCGGGGAATGGGAAGTTGTGGTCAGTCCGTAACAGTTCCTTTGTGGTGCTCTTTCCTCCTCACACCTTGACCCTGCTCCAACATATGTCCTCCATAGGCTGCAGCTCCTTCAGAAAATATCTATCTGCTCCACCATGGTCTTCTCCACAGGCTGGAAAGGAATGTCTGCTCCATCACCTGGAGCACCTCCTCCCCCTCCTTCTTCTCTCACCTTGGTGCTTGCAAGGTTGTTTCTCACACCTTCTTTTCTCCCTCCTCTTTCTCAGGCAGCATTTTGCCCTTTTTTAAATACACTTTACTTTAGGTGCCGCCATCATGGCTGAGAGGTTCAGCCATGCCCTGTGGTGGGTCAGCTGGAGCCAGCTGGAACACACTATGTCCAGCACAAGGCAGCCCCAGCCACCTCTTACAGAAGGACCCCACCGCAGCCCCTCCCACCAACACCTTGACACCTACACCAAATAAAAGGGCTAATATACAAGTTCTGTGTGCTTCTATGTACATCTAACTCTCTTATTTTGACATTATTAATTTTATAAAGTGAATTTTTAAACACTAAATAACAGGAAGAATACAAAACCTAATAAAGCTACTAGCAGCTATTTATACACTATTAGGCTCGCAGTTTTTTCCCAAGTATATTTGGAAAGTTAATGATGAAAGTTCTTTTTTTCATTTTACAACTTTTCAAGGTTAATCAAGCTGTCAGGAAGAAATTGCAAATACATGTGCCTGCACTCAAGAGTACAAATGTGCAATCACAGCAGGAAAAGGAATATGTTTTCCAGTTGGTTGCAATGCATTTATCGGGAGAGTTCTCAAGGAAAATGGTCTGTAACTTAGATGTAGTTTTAAGTCATTTTTAAAAATATCTTCTTACACTATGTTGTTAATGCCATTTCAAAATACTGCTTTGTAAGGGTGTAGACTAGGAATGAACTCGTAAGGAAGGGAAATATATAATTAAATCATATTTTTTGCTTCGTTTTATCTTTGTCTTGTATTGATTCTTAGCAGTACATTTTCAAAAAGATGAGATTGTCACAGCTGCCACTGACAGTTGCTTATCTAATTGGGCGTGCTATCAAATTGTATGCAATTTAACTTTTCAACAGGTAACAAGATGAGACATGGGCTTGGCCTAGTAAAGATGGTTAGTGAGTCAAAAGAGAAAAGAATTTATTTTTATTTCCCTCTCCTTCCTTCTTGAAAACAAGTTAAGATCAACATCATTTAAACAAACTTCTATGCTTCTGCATGGATGGCAAAACAAGGTGGTAGTGTTAAAAATGAACTTTTCCCTTTCTTTACTGCTTTCATCACTAGTCTATTAAAATTATTTTCCTTCTCTGGATTGATCAGCTCAACTGTTAATCAATGGGGAAGGCATAAGTCAACTGTATTGTTGCAGGAGCCACTATTAAAAGAAGAAAACCCTTGCTTTGAAACAGTACAAATTTTTCTGAGGCAGCAGTGAATTAAGAGTTCCTTAGCATTAGAACAGACATATTAGTCAAATCAGAGATATTTCTAGTCAGGTAACTGGTTTTGTTAGTGACCTGTAGTGGATAAATAAGTAAAAAGCAGATATTGACACATCCTTATTCAGTACACCCTTCCACATATCAGTTACGGCTAGCAATTAAGCTTTCAAGTAATATACAGCTAATGTATGTCTTTTCCTGGAGTTCTTTTCCACCACTGTAGTTGTGTGATCATTTGAATACAGACCAAAATACAGCACTTAAGTTTGTAGACTACAGACTTTATGTCCCAGGGAAAAAAAGAAAAAAAAAGTAGAAAAAAAACAACAGTAACAAGACAAAAATCTTATTCTGAGTGACATATAAATGAAGTTTCTTATTTGTGTCTTCATTTTTATTCAGAGGGCCAACACTGAACTTTTTCAAGAGTAATTTGATAAAGGAGCTCCTAGTTGCTTTAAGTGAAGCAGCATTTCAGTGGTTTTCTGGGGGCTATTTTAGGCTTTCTGTCTGTCAATTCTGAGTCCTGGCTACACTTGCTCACTGCTTTTCTCAGCATTCTTTCAGTTTGCTCACGACTGCTCTGTCTTGTGCCACTCTCCCTTTCCTCCCCTGCCCCCACCCCCCTGTCTCAATCTGCTCTCTGCTTGGTACTCACTGAGAAGACACATTTCTTCCAGAAGGCTCTAATTGTCTCAGCATGGAGCTGACAAACAGGCAAGGCAAACAGGCTTCTTTCTTCCCTGATGCTCAGAAATATCTTTTTGCCACAAGTTTTAAATGAGAAATTTCCCTCTTGCAGGCACTTTGGGATCCAGGTGAGCTTAACATTATTCCTAAACTGCAGATTAGTGGCTTCCTCTGGTGGCCTTCACACTGGTTTGCACTAAGTTTGATTGAGTACATGAATAAGATGTTGCCAAATGTGAGATGGCAGACCCTGTTTAACCTACAGCTAATGGCACCACACTGGCTACTGACAGACACGGCCAGGTGTCAGTACTTCTGTTCACTAGCCAGATAGGACCAGTATCTTAGGCTGGTCTGAGCTGTAAGGTGCTGTTACATGAGAATGCCAAAGTGATTGGTAATTGTGGAAGTGAAAAAAGGGATTGCGTTCTTTTTCTCTAGCTGAATTTGGCCCTAATATTAAACACTAAAAACCAAAATTTCTTCTGCATACTTAAGTGAAACTAGCTGAATAAGTAAGGGTTAAAAAACATGAATGATGCTCCCAAGAATTTGGCACCAAGGTCATAAGATTAACAAAGTAATAAGATACTTTCATAAAATGTCCCTGAGCTTTCACATTGAATTTTTTTTGATTTATGTTGAACATATTTTTCTTCACTTCCCAAAAATCAAAACTACAGAATCAACTTAGTCACATTTTTTTATATCCTCACATTCATATTTTTATCAATCATCACACTTTTCTTCTCCATTTCACATTCTAACACTGCTTTTCAAAGCCTAACTCTTTCACCTATAATCCCACAATTTTTGTCTGCCCCCCATATGAAAGACAGCAATATTTACAGCCACAGCATTCTTCTCTTTCCATCTCTATGGTCAGGCCCCTTCTCTTCACATCCTCTCCCTCAGACTTTTACAGTGTCTCTTCTCTTCCTTAATTCCAACTTCTGTTTTCTCAGTTGAATGAGTAATTCCTAATACCCTCCTTGTATCTGATCTTTCACCACATGTCTCTTTGTGGCTTGAATACCCTGTGCCTCCTTTTAGTTTGGCCCTCTAATTATTACCCACTATTGGTTATGCAGGTGGGCAGTGATGAGGTTGCAGAGAGAAGCCCAAGAGCGATCAAAAGGGACTTCAGGGCACGGGGGCAATTGGTTGAAGGATCAGAAGCACAGGTAGTGTTTTCCTCAATCCCATCAGTGGCAGGGAAGAAGAATACTACAAGGAACAGGAAGATTCACCTGATTAACACATGGCTCAGAGGCTGGTGCCATCAGTGGAATTTTGTTTTTTTGATCATGGGGAGTTTCACAAGGCACGGGGCCTGCTGGTGGCAGATGGAGTTCAGGTATCTCAAAGGGGAAAGGGATTCTCTCTCATGAGTTTACAGGGCTCGTTGAGAGCACTTTAAACTAGGTTCAAAGGGGGAAGGGGATATAGCCAGGCCTACTAGAGAGGAGCCTAGCAGTGGTGTGCCGAGGCTGGGGGTGAAATCGATAGCCCAGCTCAAGTGCACCTACACAAATGCACGCAGCATAAGCAACAGGAGGAACTGTAAGCCATTGTGCAGTGGGATAGCTATGACTTAGTTGCCATCATGCAGACATGGTGGGATGACTCTTATGACTGGAGTGCTGCAATGGATAGCTATAGGCACTTCAGAAGAGATAGGCAAGGCAGGTGGGGCGGTGGGGTGGGTCTGTATGTTAGCTAGTGTTTCGATTGTGTAGAGGTCAATGATTGTAATGATAAGGTTGAGTGCTTATGGGTAAGGATGAGGGGGAAGGCCAACAAGGCAGATATCCTGCTGGGGGTCCGTAATAGATCACCCAACCAGGATGAAGAGGTAGATGAAGCATTCTACAAGCTACCCGCAGAAGTTTCAAAATCGTTAGCCCTTGTTCTCATGGGGGACTTCAACTTACTGGATGTCTCCTGGAAATACAACACAGCAGAGAGGAAACAGTCTAGGAGGTTCCTGGAGTGTGTGGAAGATAACTTCCTGACAGAGGTGGTAAGTGAGCCTACCGGGGAGGTGCCTCGCTTGACCTCTGGCTCACAAACAGAGAAGGACTGGTGGGAGATGTGGTGGTCGGAGGCTGTCTTGGTCTTAGTAACCATGATATGATTGAGTTCTCAATTCTTGGCAAAATAAGGAGGGGAGTCAGCAAAACCACTACCATGCACTTGCGGAAGGCAGACTTTGGCCTGTTCAGGCCACTGGTTGGGAAAGTCTCTTGGGAGGAAGTCCTGAAGGGCAAAGTGGTCCAGGAAGGCTGGGCATTCTTCAGGAAGGAAGTATTAAAGGTGCAAAAGCAGGCTGTCCCCATGTCCAGCACAAGACGAACCAGCAAGGAAGACAACTGGCCTGGCTTTTGCTAGCACTCAGGAAAAAAAGGAGAGTTTATTGCTTTTGGAAGAAGGGGCAAGCAACTCAAGAAGAGTACACAGATCTTGTCAGGTTGTGCAGAGAGAAAATTAGAAAGGCAAAATCCCAGCTAGAACTCAACCTGGCCACTGTTGTAAGGGATAACAAAAAATGTTTTTACAAATGCATTAACAACAAAAAGAGAGCCAAGGAGAATCTCTATCCTCTATTGGATGTGGAAGGGAACATTGCCACCAAAGATGAGGAAAAGGCTGAGGTACTTAATGCCTTCTTTGCCTCCGTCATTAACCATCAGACCAATTATCCCTGGGGTATTCAGCCCCCTGAGCTGGAAGGCAAGGACGGAGAGCAGAATAACCCCCCCATAATCCAGGAGAAAGCAGTTTACAACCTGCTGAGCCACCTGGACACTCACAAGTCTACGGGGCCAGATAGGATCCACTGAAGAGTACTGAGGGAGTTGGCGGAGGAGCTTGCCAAGCCACTCTCCATCATTTATCAGCACTCCTGGTTAACAGGGGAGGTCCCAGATGACTGGAGGCTTGCCAATGTGATGCCCATCTACAAGAAGGGCCGGAAGGAGGATCTGGGGAACTACAGGCCTGTCAGCCTGACCTTGGTACCAGGGAAGATTATGGAGCAGTTCATCTTGAGTGCGCTTGCCAGGCATGTGCAGGACAACCAGGGAATCAGGCCGAGCCAGCATGGCTTCATGAAGGGCAGGTCCTGCCTGACCAACCTGATCTCCTTTTATGACTAGGTGACCCACTTAGTTGATGAGGGAAAGGTTATGGATGTTATCTACCTGGATTTTAGTAAAGCCTTTGACACTGTCTCCCACAGCATTTTCCTAGAGAAGCTGGAGGCTCATGGCTTAGACAGGTGTACTCTTTGCTGGGTAAAAAAACGAGCTGGATGGCTGATCTCAGAGAGTTGTGGTGAAGGGGTTAAATCCAGTTGGCAAGTGGTCACGAGCGGTGTTCCCCAGGGCTCAGTGTTGGGGCCAGTCTTGTTTAATATCTTTATAAATGATCTGGTTGAGTGGATTGAGTGCACCCTCATTGAATGTAGAACACTTGCTTAACATGTTAGGGCAATGAAGCTGGGGAAGGGTCTGGAGAACAAGTCTTATGAGGAGCAGCTCAGGTAACCAGGATTGTTTAGGCTGGAGAAGAGGAGGCTGAGGGGAGACCTTTTTGCTCTCTACAACTACCTGAAGAGGTGTTGTAGTGAGGTGGGTGTTGGTCTCTTCTCCGAAGTAACTAATGATAGGACGAGAGGAAATGGCCTCAAGTTGTGTCAGGGGAGGTTTAGATTGGATATTAAGAGAAATTTCTTCACTGAAAGAGTGGTCAGGCATTAGAACAGGCTGCCAAGAGAGGTGGTAGAGTCACCATCCCTGGAGGTGTTCAAAAAATGTGTAGACATGGCACTTTGGGATGTGGTTTAGGAGGCATGGTGATGTTGGGCTGACAGTTGGACTTGATAATCTTAGAGGTCTTTTCCAACCTTATTCTATGATTCTATGAAAACCAGTCTGTCTTCTTCCACTGTTACTGTCAAGCTCTGTGTGTTTCCTCCCCTCTCTCCTTCACATGGAATTATTTATATCAGGACATTCTTCTAGTAAAGTAATGTAACATTTCATCATCTTTATTTCCCTAGGCCTCCATCTGTTTCCCTTTTCTCCTTATCTGTGTCATTTTAATGGACTCAGCAAGCTCTCTGAAGCATGGGTAAAGAATCCCTATAAAACAATGCATGACACTGGTGAAAATATATAAAATTTTCAAAATGATAAAGATTTAAAATTAGAAATACTTCCTTAAAATGAATTGCCAGTCTCAGTTTTATGATGAAAATAGCACAGCCACTAAAAACGGTCTACTCTTATCAAGGACAGAATCAAAAGGAAGATATATAATATATAAACCATCTGCTTAAAACTTTCTCCATTTCAGTTTTACATAATCCTTTTTATCCTACAAATGTTTTTTATTATTTTTATGTATCTTAAGAATGATCATAAACACTAATAATTTTCAAATTTCCTTTGAAAAGTATTGAATATGTTGTCTTGCATATTGATGCTATTTTTCAAAATAGTTCTCAATATTGTGGATGCACAGCATGCTAAAATGGATTGTTTAAATACAGTGTCTACAAAATAACTACTTTTATGATGAGCGTAATTGGCTCCCATTGGCTGTTAACTGTGAATACGGTTGCTTGCTAATTACTTGTTGTTTTCTCCTAAGCTATACTTTTCACAAATCAGATCAGCAAACTGACCCCTTTTTAGAATAAAAAACAATGCAAAACTCTTTCATCTTGTAACCTTTTCTAATGTTTCTTCAGTACAGTGAAAGCTTTGAAAAATATTGTCTTCTCTTTTTGCTTTGCGGAATAAATTGCTTTCATTCATGAAACAAGACCCTATTTTTAATCTCAGGTATTTGCTGTATGGAGACTGTTTTTCTCTCCCTCCCCTCTCCTCCCCCCTTTAAAATTATCAGTATATCATTTATCCTGTTACTGTTTTAGGTTTTGGTTTTGGTTTTGGTTTTGATTTGGGGTTTTTTTGGGGGGGTGGTTGGTTTGTGGTTTTTGTTTTTTTTTTGTTAGACAAGATTTGCAGTGCCATGAGTGAGATAAGATGTCATCCCAGAGAGTACAGAACATGTAGCTGAGGTTAATGTTCAACAACTGTAACTTCCAATTGTAATATGAGGAGCCATTTCTTTTGTGAAGAAAAGGTAATTAAAATCAGAAACTCCTAATGATTAAAAAAACAGGAGAATTCAAAACTATTCTTGGAGTACCACAGCAGAAGATTAACTATTTAAAATTATGCATGCATAACTATTTTTACTGTCCAGATCAGTCAGAAATTTGTCCAAACAATTTTACAAATACCTCAACAAAATACTAAAGTTCTTACAAGTAATTTTCATTCACTAAACCAGTCTCACTGATGTGTATGCCCATAACAGATGCAAACAGACTGCCACTAAGGGCTCAGGGGACAGTTTATTTTTCCCTTAGATGGAGGCTGTCATGCATTTCAACAGGTCCCTTATCTGAACAATTAGAGTACCAGTAACTGAATTCCAAAGAATGGTACTACATCTGAGCGAGGAAGACTAGGTATATTTTTACATTTTATTCCTAATATGCATTTGCCACTATTTTAGGGACGAAATCAGCTTCACCTCAGGCTTTTCATCTGTAAAATATGAATGAAAAGACTTTGAAAAGTCTTTTCATCTGTAAAATACAAATATGTATGCAAGATTTTTACATATTCAAGCTATCACAGAGCTCAAGATAAAAAGTATGTCATATAATAATTTTAATACCCATTATTGTATTTGTGTCTTGAGCAAAAAGAATACTCAAATCAGGACTATACAAAACTGTTGTCATAGTTATGATAAGGATTAATGCTCTGAAAACAAAAGAAAATGTTCATACTTTCAAGCTGTTCATCTCATTAAAATGTTGTTCCTTTTCCCACAGCTAAGTTCTCTGCAGTCCAATGAGTCTCACATTCCCCAATAGTTAATTTACATCTCCCTTCAGGGTTCTAGTAGGTGGGAAGTGAATGGCGGGCTGGAAGAGCTGTATCATCCTCTATAAACCCTTCTATCAAAAATAAATTGAAGCTTGATAAAGGAACAAGAATTGTCATATGAAAAAAATGAAAGATAGATGAGTAAATAATTTTTAACATAACATGAAGCTTCTTCTGCTAAACTCCAGTAATTTATCTAACCCAAAAATATATGTATTTGTTTTTCTTGTCCTATCTGCTTAAAAAAACAAGTTACAATATTTTTCATGAAATGAAATTTTATATTTCATGTTGGACATTATTAACAAAGCTAAGGAAAATATAGGACTAACCTTACACACCCCTCTCAAAAAGAGGACTATGTTTATGGCAAACAGTATCAGTTAAACCCTTTGACAAGAATAAACCCATTTTTCCCAACAGTTTGACCAAACTGCCTGAAAATTTCCTAAAGGAAGGTGGAGATTTAGAAAGTTTTAATGTCTATGTTTTTGGTTGCTGAACTTTGCATAGAATTTCTAAATAATAAAGTGCTAAGTGTTGAGGAAGATAACAAAGACAGTAGCAAAAGCCTGTGGTTTAGACCAGTCACCTGAAAACAAAGGGTTAAGGTTCAAATCCATTCTTCCATATATCAAAGGATGCCTTGAGACAGGCAATGAAAAGGCAAAGAAATTTTTTTATCTTTCTTGGATACTCCACAGCTTGGTATTTAAGAAAATCCTCTAGCAAATTGCAGGCTTAAGTCTCCTGAGGCAGCAGAATAAATTGAATCAGGTTTTCTTAAATTGTGTGTGAATGCTCTAAGCATTGGACTCTTCATTAAATCTGTGATTTTAGCTGTCACACATGTCATTTTTTCAAACATTACTATTTAGCCAGTTCAAGCTAAGTACTCAAATACTTGTAAAACGATCAGCGCCTTTTTTTTTTTGAAATATGTTTTCATAAGCAAGTCACCACGTTTTACAGTAGATATGCCAAATCTATCTTTACACAGATAATTAAGGGCCAAATAGAAACCAAAGAAATAAAGCAATTCCTAAGCAAAGTAGCATGTTACAGCAATAAATAAAGTGTATTCATAATAGGATACCATGAAGTCTGTTCATGAACAAAAAAATATGTTTTTTACTATAATTACTAACACTTCTGGATAGAAATTTAAACATAATTACATTTATTCAAAAAGACAGTGATTCAGTTATAACTATTTTTCTGTTCAAAGAAATATTTTTATTTCTTTGCTCAGGAGCTTGCAGGGCTCATTGACAGGGATTTAAACTAGAGGAGAAGGAGGAGAGGGAATATATCAGGCTTGCCTGTGACAAGCTGTGGGATGATACACAATGGTTAGAGGGATGAGCTGCTAGTATGAGCCCTCAACCTGTTGCCCAGAGGCATACTGGGGACACTGCAGCACAGTCGAAGTCTTGCAGAGATGAGCTGGGGACTCCTGAGGCAGTAGGAGCCAACAAGGAAACTTCCCTGAAACACCTCAAGGGAAACAAGGGGTGTTCCACTAAGAAGGCGACACAGCTGACAGCCCAGATGAAATGCCTCTACAGGAACACACACAGCATGGGAAACAAACAGGAGGAGTTGGAAGCTACCATGCTGCTAGAAAGCTGTGACCTGGTTGCCATTACTGAAACTTGGTGGGACAAATGCCATGACTGGAATGCGGCTATCAATGTCTACAGGCTGTTCAGAAGGGACAGGCGAGGAAGGAGGGGCAGAGGCATCGCCCTTTACATCAAGAAATTGATGCAGTGTGAAGAGCTGTCCCTGAAGAATAACCATGAGTAGGTTGAAAGCTTATGGGTAAGAATCAGAGACAGAGGCAACAAAGGGAACCTTGTGGCTGGTGTCTACCACAGGCCACCTGATCATACTGAGCATACTGATGAAGCCTTCTTCCTCCAACTCCAGGAGCTTTTGCACTTGCAGGCTCTCATCCTACTGGGGGACTTCAACCACCCAGACATCTGCTGGAAAAGTAGCACAGCGAGCTGTAGGCAATCCAGGAGATTCCTAGAATGCGTTGAGGATAACTTCTTCAGCCAGGTAATAGAAAGCCCTACCTGAGGGGATGCAATACTAGACCTGATGGCCACTAACGCAAATGAGCTCATCGGTGAGGTCAAGATTGGAGGCAGCCTGGGCTGCAGTGATCCTGCATTGGTGGAGTTCACACTCCTGAGGGATATAGGAAAAGCAAGGAGTGTAGTCAGGACCCTAAATTTTAGGAAAGCAAAATTCCAGCTCTTCAAGGAGTTAGTCAGCAAGACCTCCCGGGAATTGGTCCTCAAGGACAAGGGAACAGAAGAGAGCAGGCAGATCTTTAAGGACATGTTCCATACAGCTCAAGAGCTCTCAGTTCCCAGGTGTAAGAAATCAGACAAGGAAGGGAAGAGACCAGCATGGCTGAGTTGAGACATGCTGGTCAAACTAAAGGCCTAGAGGGAACTGCACTGGCAGTGGAAGCAGGGACAGGTATCCTGGGAAGAGTATAGGGACGCTGCCCGGCTGTGTAGGGATGGGGTCAGGAGTGCCAAGGCGCAGCTAGAGCTAAATTTGGCAAGGGATGCAAAGAATAACAAGAAGGGCTTCTACAGGTATCTCAACCAGAAAAGGAAGGTTAAAGAAAGCGTACCCCCTCTACCAAACAAGAATGGTGGCCTAGTATCAACAGACGAGGAGAAGGCTGAGGTACTCAACAACTTTTTTGGCTCAGTCTTCACTGGTAACCTCTCTCCTCACCTCTCCCGAGTCAATGGACTGCAGGATGGAAACCAGGGGAATAAAGCCTCTCCCACTGTAAGGGAAGACCAGGTTCCTGACCACCTGAGGAACCTGGACATACACAAGTCTATGAGATCTACCAAGATGCATCCTGGAGTACTGAGGGAATTGGCTGATATAGTTGCCAAACCACTCTCCATGATATTTGAAAAGTCATGACAGTCGGGTGAAGTCCCTGGGCACAGGAAGAAAAGAAATATTGTGCCCATCTTTAAAAAGGGTAGAAGGGAGGACCTGGGGAACTACTGACCTGTCAGCCTCACCTCTGTGCCTGGGAAGATCATGGAAGAGATCCTTCTAGAATCTATACTAAGGCACATGGAGGACAGGGAGGTGATTTGAGGCAGCCAGCACGGCTTCACCAAGGGCAAGCCCTGCCTGACCAACCTAGTGGCCTTCTATGAGGGAGTGACTGCATCAGTGGACAAGGGAAGAGCTACGGATGTCATCTATCTGGACTTCTGTAGGGCCTTTGACACGGTCCCCCACAGCATCCTTCTCTCTAAACTGGGGAGATATGGATTTGATGGGTGGACTGTTTGGTGGATAAGGAATTGGTTGGATGGTCACATCCAGAGGGTAGTGGTCAGTGGCTCGATGTCCAGATGGAGACTGGTGATGAGTGGTGTCCTTCAAGGGTCCATACTGGGACCAGTGCTGTTTAATATCTTCACCAATGACATAGACAGCAGGATTGTGTCTACCCTCAGCAAGTTTGCAGATGACACCAAGCTGAGCGGTGCAGTTGACATGCCAGAAGGACGGGATGTCATCCAAAGAGACCTGGACAAGCTGGAGAGGTGGGCCTGTGAGAACCTCATAAGGTTCAACAAGGCCAAGTGAAAGGTCCCGCACCTGGGTCAGGGCAACCCCCAATATCAATACAGGCTGGGAGACAAAGGGATTGAGAGCAGCCCTGCAGAGAGGGGCTTGGGGGTACTGGTGC
Organism: Morus bassanus; assembly: GCA_031468815.1. Lineage (NCBI taxonomy): Eukaryota > Metazoa > Chordata > Aves > Suliformes > Sulidae > Morus > Morus bassanus. Next base: position 50,654,662 of record CM062568.1, on the reverse strand, counting down.
ATGAAAAGCAGGACATGAGACAACAATGTGCGCTTGCAGCCCAGAAGGCCAACCGCATCCTGGGCTGCATCAAAAGAAGCATGGCCAACAGGCCGTCGGAGGTGATTCTGCCCCTCTATTCTGCTCTGGTGAGACCCCACCTGGAGTACTGCATCCAGCTCTGGAGCCCTCAACACAAGAAGGACATGGAACTTTTGGAGTGGGTCCAGAGGAGGGCCACAAAAATGATCCGAGGATGGAGCACCTCTCCTGTGAGGGCAGGCTGAGAGAGTTGGGATTGTTCAGCCTGGAGAAGAGAAGGCTGCGGGGAGACCTCATTGTGGCATTTCAGTACTTAAAGAGGGACTATAGAAAGGACGGGGACAAACTCTTTAGCAAGGCCTATTGTGACAGGACAAAGGGTAATGATTTTAAATTAAAGGAGTGTAGGATATAAGGAAGAAATTTTTTACAGTGAGGGTGGTGGAACACTGGAAGAGGTTTCCCAGAGAGGTAGTGGAGGCCCCATCCCTAGAAACATTCAAGGTCAGGTTGGACAGGTCTCTGAGCAATCTGATCTAGTTGGGAATGTCCTCACTCATTGCAGGGGGTGTTGGACTAAATGACTTCTAAAGGTCTGTACCAACCCAAACCATTCTATGATTCTATGGTTTTTACTAAATTTTTTGAAAAATAGCCTCTTATAGGATCAATAACATTAAAAATGCACTAGCTTGTTTTGAAACAGACAACACACAAAAATGATCAATATATCACTTCAGGTTAAATTAATTTTCAGGATTTAGTAACATAGATAAAAACCACTTATGATTCAATTTTAAGTTATTACTTTTGCTCTGAACTGTTTTCAGTTGGTCTGAGTCAAAAACCCCAAACCCTCAAAGAAGAACTTTAAATGTTAAGAGAGTGTTCAAGGTGGGTGCCATGCCTGAAAGCATTTTCACACATGTTAAAACATTCCCTTTCAGTATCCAAATTCATGAAAACTACAAGGTGGAGTTCAGTTGCCTAAGTTGAAGTATACAGTGTTGCTTTACTTGACACTCTAGATATCTCCTCTGGCCTCCAGGTCTTGCTCCAGAAATGCATCAGTTTCTTGTAGGTCTTCCATCTCTCTACATCAGGCAGCCCTCTGTGGATGTCACAGTGCGGAGTGCAGTTCCCTGTGGAGTAGGTTCTCTAATTCCTTTAAGAATAGGGAATATTTTTAAGGTTGCATCTAATGTGAGTTTTCCCGAGGAGAATATCGTGCTTGGGAACCTTGCCACCCCTTTTATCCAAATCAAACAGGATCTAATTGGGATTTATTGGACACTTGTTGACACAGTCCCCATTGATATCCTTTTTCTGATTCCTATATGTAGTCTAAAAGGGGGCCCCAGTATTACAGGACCCATAGCCTGATAATCTGAAATATTATATATAATAAACAAAATGTTTCTTCAAGAATAATAATCCATGCCCAGGTAACACACTTCTTTAACAAATTATATAAGGGTCAAGAAACTATACCAAATCCTGGAATATGTGCTTGCCAAAATCTTAAAGTACCTGAAGCTTGTTGGAGTTCCTTCTTATTAGAGGGTGAATTTAATTCCAGTATTTGCTGTAAGGTACCAGAGGAAATACACTGTCGGCCACCTTGCCAGGTTATGCCTAAAAACCTAACTATTTGATGAAGTCCTTGTTGTTTATCTTCAGGGATAGTAATTCTGAATAATATTTGTAATGGATGGGACAGCAGCATGTAGTGAGAAAAGAGACAAAATATTTACCATTCACTATCAGCAGTATACATGGGTTTTCACTAATATTAAGTTTAAAAATTTTGGCCACTTGGAAGGGGTTGTCAGAAGTTCCTCTCTTTGTTTTCTAGTAGGATCAAGGGAGCAGACAGGACAGTACCACCAGCATCCTGGCTGTCAGTGCAACCTCTCTCATAATTAATCCCATAGTTTCTGAAACTCATCTGTCATAAAACCTAATCCTCAATGGAGATTCCATTAGTATCTCCATTCTAACTCCCTTCTCTTTGTCAGGGGGTTCTTTTGTGTCAGTTGGATTAGTTTCAATGGGGAATTTTTGAATATTTCATCCCTTACAATTTCCCTTTGTTGTTTGGACAATCTTGACCCAAACTTCCCTTTTACAGACTGTTGTTCTGGAGGTAGTTCCCCATCCTTGTTGCCTTCCCATAGGGGCTATCCAGTTCTGCAGCCTGTAAGCCATTACTGTGTCCCAGTAAGTGTTCCTGCTGTGTAACATTAAAGCTAAATCCTTTGGCCCCTCAGGCACTGCGTTTTGCAATAGTCTTGTTTTCCCTGCTGCTGTTGTTAACGCAATCATTATGCCCCAAGCTATAGCACCTAAGCCCTTAAGGACATCCTGAACAGTCAGTCTCATTGTCCATTCAGAAAACCTGTCAGGAGTATTTCAGGGAGGGGGAGGGTTACATTCCCATGGTCCTGGCATTTGTCTAAGAGCATGTAACACCAAAGATACTAGAGAGAAGGTATAGGGACCAGCCCCTGCATCAGAGTTATGAAGAATTATTCCTCCTCACAGAAATATTTGTTTGGCCTCATTCCGAACAAGAATAATGGTTCCAGCTCCAGTTTGATAACCCTATGTCAATCACCTAGACACTCAGCTTTCTGACATATTTTAAGGACATTTGCACTAGTTGTTGTGCAGTACAGATTATAGTGGTCATTGTGACCTGGGGTGGCAGGGAAATGCCTTTGTTTCTGGCTGGAGCCAGGTGTTGTACTGTGGAAGTCTGAATGATGGCCTGCAAAGGGGCTCTCCTATCTGGATCAGATTCACGTAACGTAGATGGAGTAAAAAGCTTGTTGCCAGAACCAGACACGAGGGAGGTGCAAAAGGCCCAGAATCATCCTCCTCACTATCACTTTTTAGTATATGTATCTTTTCAGTGATCTCACTCTCTGAGACTGAGTATGCCTGTTCTTGCCCTGGCTGTTGAAAAGCCAGAGGTCAGAGATTAGTTTCTAATTCCTGAAGTAGCTGACTTTTAATAGGACTACGAGTTTCAAGGGTGTCGCGGTTTAGCCCCAGCCAGCGACTAAGCACCACACAGCCGCTCGGTCACTCCCCCCACCCCAGTGGGAAGGGGGAGAATCAGAAAAGCAAAAGCAAGAAAGCTCATCGGTTGAGATAAGAACAGTTTAATAATTAAAATAAAATAATGATAGCAATAATGGTAATGATAACAATAATGATTATGATCATAATAATAATAATGATAATGATAATATAATAAAGAAGAAAATAACAAGAGAGAGGAATGAAACCCAGGGAAAAGAGGGAAAAGAAAAAAAACACAAGTGCTGGAACTGCTCACTACCGACTGACCGACACCAGCAGTCCCCGAGCCGCGATCGGTGCCTCGCCTGGCCAACTCCCCCCAGTTCATATACTGGGCATGATGTCACATGTTATGGAATATCCCTTTGGCCAATTTGGATCAGCTGTCCTGGTTGTATCCCCTCCCCTCCCGGCATCTTGTGAACCTGGCAGAGCATGGGAAGCTGGAAAAGTCCTTGACTAGTGTAAACACTACCTAGCAACAACTGAAACATTAGTGTGTTATCAACATTATTTTCATACTAAGTCCAAAACACAGCACTATACTAGCTACAGTGAAGAAAATTAACTCTATCCCAGCTAAAACCATGACAGTATCCACCCCTTGTTCCATATAATTTACATCATGCTCAGGTCTCATACTATCCAATACGACCTCAATAACCACCACCCACCTTCCCATCCTTTGATAACATACACAGATATCATTTATCATTCCCTTAGTCTATGGACCACCCCTGTAGAATGTCTGTAGAGGGTCCACACATGTCCATTGAGTTCATTTAGTCCATAACTTTGGGCTCCATCTATTGTAACAGTCTTTCAAGGCAGGAGAGATGGTCTGCGTGGTGTTGGATTGTTGCATGCTGAAGCCAGTCCTTGTTCCACCACCGCTACACATTGCTTGGTTCAATCTAAGTTCATTCTTCATTAATTTACGAGATTCTTACTATGATACCATGGATACGGCATATAGCAACCATAGGAGTGATGACATACAATATCATATAGCAATTAACAGCATACCATTCAGTTCATTGGCTATTTTCACCCAAAATCAAATCCCCTTGAGGCACACATCGAACTCCTCCATCCTCCCGCATCACCCACCAAGTGCACCCAGGTCCTCGAGCGAAAGCAATCCCATGAATGGGTTTGCCTTTGCCTGAGACAGGAATAACCCAGACGGTTTTCCCCAGCATATTTTTTACATGCACTACAGGGACTTTATCCCCTTCCACAGCACGTAAGAGTTCTGACTGGGCAGGGCCAGCTCGATTGGCAGATCCCCTAGTGTTGACTAACCAGGTGGCTTTTGCTAAATGTGTATCCCAGTGTTCGAATGTCCCACCCCACAGTGCTCTCAGTGTAGTCTTCAACAGTCCATTGTATCATTCAATTTTCCCAGAGGCTGGTGCATGACAGAGGATGTGATACACCCACTCAATGCCATGCTCTTTGGCCCAGGTGTCTATGAGGTTATTTAGGAAATGAGTCCCGTTGTCTGACTCAATTCTTTCTGGGGTGCCATGTTGCCATAAGACTTGTTTTTCAAGGCCCAGGATAGTGTTCTGGGTGGTTGCATGACGTACCTTCACAACCAGGTTCTTTACCCAGGCAGCAATATCTTGCTACAATGCAGCAGCCCAGATGGGTTTGCCTCTGCGCTGCCAGTTGTTCTGCTTCCATTGCTGTAACCACCCCCACAGGGCAGTTGTCACCATCCATGAGTCAGTATAGACATAGAGCACTGGCCATTTTTCTCGTTCAGCAATGTCTAAAGCCAGCTGGATGGCCTTTACTTCTCCAAACTGACTCGATTCACCTTCTCCTTCAGCCGTTTCTGCGACTTGCCGTATAGGACTCCATACAGCAGCCTTCCATCTCCGATGCTTTCCCACCAGATGACAAGACCCATCAGTGAACAGGGCATACTGCTTCTCATTTTCTGGCAGTTTATTATACAGTGGGGTCTCTTCAGCACGTGTCACCTCCTCCTCTGGTGATATTCCAAAATCTTTGCCTTCTGGCCAGTCCATGATCACTTCCAAGATTCCTGGGCGACTGGGGTTTCCTATTTGAGACCGTTGGGTGATCAGTGCAAACCACTTACTCCATGTAGCATCAGTTGCGTGATGTGTAGAGGGGACCTTCCCTTTGAACATCCAGCCCAGCACCGGCAGTCGAGGTGCCAGGAGGAGCTGTGCTTCAGGACCAACCACTTTTGAAGCAGCTGAAACCCCTTCATATGCTGCCAATATCTCTTTTTCAGTTGGAGCGTAGCGTGCTTCAGACCCTCTGTATCTCTGACTCCAAAACCTTAGGGGTCAACCTCGGGTCTCCCATGGTGCTTTCTGCCAGAGGCTCCAGGTAGGGCCATTCTCCCCAGCTGCAGTGCAGAGCACGTTTTTGACACCTTGTCCTGCCCGGACTGACCCAAGGGCTACTGCATGAACTAGCTCCTGCTTTATCTGTTCAAAGGCCTGTCGTTGCTCAGGGCCCTATTTGAAATCCTTCTTCTTTCATGTCACTTGATGAAGAGGGCTCACGATCAGACTGTAATTTGGAATATGCATTCTCCAAAAACCCACAACGCCTAGAAAAGCTTGTGTTTCCTTTTTGCTAGTTGGTGGAGACATGGCTGTTATTTTGCTGATCACATCCATTGGGATCTGGTGATGTCCATCTTGCCATTTTATTCCCAAGAACTGAATCTCCTGTGCAGGTCCCTTCACTTTACTTTGTTTTATGGCAAAACCAGCCTTCAGAAGGATTTGGACTATTTTCTTCCCTTTCTCAAAAACATCTTCTGCTGTGTTGCCCCACACGATGATGTCATCAATGTACTGAAGGTGTTCCGGAGCTCCACCCTGTTCCAGTGCAGTATGGATCAGTCCATGGTAAATGGTAGGGCTGTGTTTCCACCCCTGGGGCAGTCGATTCCAGGTGTACTGGACACCCCTCCAAGTGAAAGCAAACTGTGGCCTGCACTCTGCTGCCAAAGGGATTGAGAAGAATGCATTTGCGATATCAATTGTGGCATACCACTTGGCTGCCTTTGACTCCAGTTCGTATTGAAGTTCTAACATGTCCGGCACAGCAGCACTCAGTGGCGGAGTGACTTCGTTCAGGCCACGATAGTCTACTGTTAGTCTCCACTCTCCATTAGACTTCCGCACTGGCCATATGGGACTGTTAAAGGGTGAACGGGTCTTACTGATCACTCCTTGGCTCTCCAGTTGCCGAATGAGCTCATGGATGGGAATCAGGGAGTCTCGGTTGGTGCGGTATTGCCGCCGGTGCACTGTTGTGGTGGCAATTGGCACCTGTTGTTCTTTGACCTTCAGCAAGCCCACAACAGAAGGGTCCTTCGAGAGACCAGGCAAAGTAGACAGCTGTTTAATTTCCTCTGTCTCCAAGGCAGCTATACCAAAAGCCCACCTGTACCCTTTTGGGTCCTTGAAATACCCTCTCCTGACGTAGTCTATGCCAAGGATGCACGGAGCTTCTGGGCCAGTCACAATGGGGTGCTTTTGCCACTCATTCCCGCTTAGGCTGACTTGGGCCTCCAATACAGTTAGCTCTTGACATCCCCCTGTCACTCCAGCAATACAGACGGGTCCTGCCCCTACATAGTTTGATGGCATCAGGGTGCACTGTGCACCAGTGTCCACTAGAGCCTTATACTCCTGTGGGTCAGATGTGCCAGGCCATCGGATCCACACAGTCCAGTAAACCCAGTTGTCCCTTTCCTCCCCCTGGTTGGAGGCAGGGCCCCTCTAATTCCAATTGCAGATTTCCCACTCCAGATCTTGTGAATGGGAATCAGAAGACTCTCTATTAAGATCAGAAATAAAAGCAGCGCTTCTACTCCTCTGTCTGGGGAACTGCCTACTGGAAACTGGAGCAGCAACTCTCCTGGAGGTCCCCCCTTGAGTGGTTGTTTTTCCTTGCAACTCACGTACCCGTGCCTCTAGGGTCGAGGTAGGTTTTCCATCCCACTTCTTCATGTCCTCTCCATGATCACGCAGGTAAAACCATAGGATGCCCCGTGGTGTGTATCCTCTCTCTTGAGCAGAGGGACGCTTACTCCTAGTGGCTGAGGTACTGGTCCGTACAGGTAGGGAGTAGGACATATCTTCTTTGATTTGCTGAACCTCCTGGGACAATTTCTCCACAGCTGAGGTGAAGGAGGAAGAGACATGTGCTTCGTAATCCTGGAGTTTATCAATCACGTCCCCCACCCTTGGTGCCTCTTCATCTTTCCAGGACATTACTGCCAGGGAGTTCACATGGGACGATGGTGCGCTCCGTACAATCTTCCCCCACAAGGGTCGTGTGCACTGGGCTTCATCCGGATCCTTGTATGACTGTTCATCATCCAGGTCACCATAAATCACCTCAAGCACAGCTAATTCTCTCAGGTACTGGATACCTCTCTCCATGGTGGTTCATTTTCCTGGGTGATATAGAACATCTTCCTTGAAGGGATACCTTTCTTTCACAGCAGACAGGAGTCGCCTCCAGAGGCTGAGGCCTTGTGTCCCTTTTCCAATTGCTTTGTCAATGCCCCCAGTCCCTAGAAAGGGATCCCGGTTGTTTGGCTTCCTTACCCTCTAATTCCAGGCTACTGGCCCCGTTATCCCAACATCGGAGCAGCCAGGTGACAACACGGTCACCTGCACGACAGCCAAAATCTTTCCGCATATCTCACAGCTCAGTCAAGGGTAGGGATTGGGTAGTTTCTGTCTCTTGTACAAAAGTTCTTCTCTTCCTCCTCCTCTCCTTGTGATGGTCCTACCTTTCCATCATTTCTTTCTAAATGAGTTGACTTCCTCTTCCAAGATTTTTCCTTGTATATAGGAGCAATTGATAGTGGGACGGGTTGATTCTCTGATTCAGCTTCAGTGCCTGTCATGGGGGTTTGAGTGGCCACAGTTAGTGCCACTGGAGTTGGAGTGGCTGCAGTGCCTGTCACCTTCTTTTTCTTTGTCTTCTTAGATCCAGAGGCCTTCTTTTCCCCTTGCGGGTACTGAATAGCGTTGAATAGGGCTCGGTAAGCATGGGCCAGGCCCCAGCATGGTGCAGTGAACTGTGTCTCTCTGGAGATATCAGGGTGACAACATACTTTCTCCAAATACGCTGCTAGTTTTTCAGGATTGTGCACTTGTTTAGAGGTGAAATTCCAAATTATTGGAGGTGCCCACTGTCCTAGGTATTTGCCCATACTTTCCCAAAACCCCTGCCTCTCATAACTATCAAGCCTTGGGACAGACCTCTGGATCATATTCTTAAACTGCTTATTAACCCTAGACAAAACCAAAACAATCTGCCAAAGAAATACCAACAGATGTATCTTAACTACCCAAGGATGTTCAAGATGCTCAAAAATTGTTGTAATGAAGGAGGAGACACTATAGACTAAGGTAACTATGGTGCCATTCTGTATTTCCTCCATAAAACAACTCTCAGAGGAGGAAGTATAATTGCTAATTGTCTCTATGAGGTGGTACCCGAAGTACAGTAACGGCTTCAATATAAACTTCAGATACCAAATAAAACTATAGGCCATTGTTTTAATAACAACTCTCCCAGGCAAAACATCACTATATCACTGCAGAGCACAGCAGAGTACAAAAACAAACACCAGTCTTTAACATGTGCAGCAAAAACAAGACCATGGTGCAGATTGGATAAACTAATATTGCGAACAGAGTTGATGCTGTGACAAGAAACTGTTATTATCTTAAACCCTTCATGCCCCACGTTGGGTGCCAAAAAGGACTGTCGTGGTTTAGCCCTGGTCAGCAACTAAGCACCACACAGCCGCTCGGTCACTACCTCTACCCCAGTGGGATGGGGGAGAGAATCGGAAGAGCAAAAGCAAGAAAGCTCATGGGTTGAGATAAGAACAGTTTAATAATTAAAATAAAATAGTAATAGTAATAATGGTAATGATAACAATTATTATTATGATAATAATAATAATTATAATATAATAAAAAGAAAATAATGAGATAGAGGAATGAAACCCAGGGAAAAGAGGGAAAAGAAAAAAAAAACACAAGTGCTGCAACCGCTCACCACCTGCTGACCGACACCACCAATCCCCGAGCTGCGATCAGTGCCTCCCCCAGCCAACTCTCCCCAGTTAATATACTGGGCATGACATCACATGATATGGAATATCCCTTTGGCCATTTTGCATCGGCTCTCTTGGATGTGCCCCCTCCCCTCCTGGCTTCTTGTGCACCTCACAGAGCATGAGAAGCTGAGAAAGTCCTTGACTAGTGTAAGCGCTACCTAGCAACAACTAAAACATTAGTGTGTTATCAACATTATTTTCATACTAAGTCCAAAACACAGCACTATGCCAGCTACAGTGAAGAAAATTAACTCTATCCCACCTAAAACCATGACAAAGGGGCAGTTGCTCTAACTGCTCTAAGTCACTGTAAAACCTCTCGAGCTTCCTGCTTAACAGCTGTCAGCAAAGTACTTGCAGTTGCATGTGTTTCTGTGAGAAGCCCAATGCTTTCCTGCCACTCCAGTAATTCTGCTCGCAGGGCTTCTTGCAATTTTCCGTGTTCTACTACCTTTTGAAATTTTCTCCTACCTTCTCCCAAGTGTCTGCATGTATGACCTGTGTATTTTACAGAATCCCACTTCTGACACTAATTAATGTTACAACCTGAAGGGCTGTCCAGACTGCAGGTGTGTAGAGATAATGACTATGGGTTCATAGGATTCCATAATACACAAGTATATGGAGGTTTTTATCCTCTAAATTTCTGTACTTCAGTATAGATATCCATAAATACCACAAAAAATCACCTCTAACAAGTATACTACCTCAGAAATCATGACCAGGAAATACACTTATGATTAATGAAGTGAATATGTATATCTCAAGTTATTACAAACTACTATCAGTGATCAATAATATAGTATCAATCAATAATATGAGAGCAGTCAATAATGGTAACACTCATTCGTACAGCAACAACCATGTAGGTATACAGTATTACAAGTTACTACAAACTTATAATTAGTGAAACAACTTATCAACAATATAACAGCAGATATAAGAGATTATTTATATGGGTATATAATATCAGTATTAAGTGAATTAGACAGCTTTCAGAAGGGGCCAAACCGTCCCAAAAGGGAGGACAGATCGATCCCAGAAGGGGACCCAACCATCCCAGAGGTGAGACAACAAACTGAACCGATGCCGGAAGTGGGACCAGAGGAGGGACCAATAAAGTAAGAAACAGTCTGACTTCAAAGATGATCCATGTCACAGAGTCTGGAGTCAGCCAGGTGTCCCTGGTGAGAGTCCAAGATCTCATAGAAAGTTCATGTGGAGAGCTGAGCCTGTTTAAGAAAGGAAAAGTTTGTGCAGCACGGGAAGTTCTCAGAGAGAGAGGCTCCATTTTGGATAAAAAGTAAGTCCTTTTTGTATCATAGAGACATAGGAGGGCTTAGGGCATCAGCACTTTGAACAGCCAATAGATGCTGTCAATTTCTATTTTTCACCTGTAGCAGCCAATAGCTTATGATGTTTTCTGTTCTTTTGGACCAATTTTATTTTCCCAGACTGTTTCCACTTTTTCAGATGATAAGTTGCCATTACAGTTTCTTGGGTTTTGTGCTTATCCATGATATCTAAGGATGTTTCCAGTTTCTAGGGACCCAGCTGTACTTCAAAGATGCCAGCTGCACTTTTTCAGGATGTTTCTGGTTCCCAGCCCTAGTTCCCAGGCTTACAGCTCCTAGGCTGGCAGGCAATTTGTCTGTCAGTATTTTTCAGCAGATGTTTTATTTTGTTCTGTTCTGTCCTGTTTCCCCTTCTAATCAGGCCATCTTTTGGCTGCTCACAACAACAGTAAAGTCCTCCATCTCTGCTGACAATAACTGGAACTTTGACACCTACACTGTGGATATTAAATGCAGTTGTTTGTGAACCTGGACTTGGGCCTACTTGAAAGTAGAACTATTCCTATGCAGCAAAAGTATTTGAAACCACTGCCATTTAAATATGAAAAAAAAAAAAAAAAACAAAACCCCAAAACAAAACCAAACAACAAATAATCCCAAAGCTATGCACTAACAAAGTAAATATTTTAATCTAATTTGTGGGAAATATTATATCTGTCATTATGCACTATTATGGTACATGTGCTTATTCTGTCAGTGAGCATTATCCCATCACTTCAGACCAAAACACTTCACAATACTTTTACAGTCAGTTCTAGCACCTCCGAGGCCATTATATAATATCAAGAAATAGAATCATAGAATATCTCAAGTTGGAAGGAACTCATAAGTATTATTGAGTCCCTCTCCCTGCTCCTCATGAGACTACTTAAAACTAAATCATATGACTAATTGTATCATCCAGATGCTCCTTGAACAGAAAAGAGGAAAATTATTTTACCCCTTTTTTATTCAAACACTGCTATTTGTATTTCTTCAAAAGTTGTAAGCTTAACTGAGATGAAATTCTTAGGTGACTGACCCTATGTCCTGCTCACATATTCAAGGTTTGATATTAAGATGGAAGTTTTATCTAAGTCAGGCTTTCAGTGCATTTGTGTTGTCCATATTTTATTTCTGTAGTAATGCCTATGTAGCATGGTGAGGCTGACTACACAGAGCCTGCTTGGAACTGTAAGTTGTATCTGAACTCGAGGCCTGTGCAGTCATGATGCCCTGACAGTCCAGTTCTTTGATTGTCTGCTGAGATTTCTTCAAATCCACCACACTTCCCACACTGACTGTACACCAATCTGTCCTTATTGAAGAAACAAGGAGACAGATGCTTCATATTTAAAAGGTTTCATCCCAACAGGCAGTCAGGAAGCAGCCTTGAGGTGTTACGGAAATTTGAACCTGACCAGATATGTGCTTAGTGATCTTTGCCATTGCCTGGCAAGTCTCCATGGCTGAATAAGAAAAGGCTTGGGAACAACCTCTGGCCTGCAGAACAGGTAGCATGCATAGTTTCCTGTAAAAAGTGATTAAAGCTAATCCACCATATATCAAATCTATATTAGAATGTAATTGTCAGAGCAGCTAGTGATTCTACTTTATAATAATTTCATAACTTATAATTCACAATTATAATACAGATAATATATACATATAAAATTAGATATATATTTACTAGAATCATTGCTATATTATTTCATGGAAAAAAGACATTCATAAAGGTAAAAAGAAAAACCATACTGCACTTTTTAGAAACAAATAGCACACTACTAAGAATTTTCAGGGCTATGCATTTTCAAATTAAAGTATGCATAAAGAAACAAAAGGTTAAATACTTATATGTCACAGTCTGTTAATATATAGGCAAATAGTAGACCAAATCTTGAATGGTCAATCTATTTTGTTGATATTTTACAAATTGTATAACAGTTGGTTGAACAATATTTAGCAATGTGTGAGACAGAAATGCATGTTCTCTTCATTACCAGTTTTTTAAAGTAATTTGTCTTGTTTGTTCTTTCATGTAAAATTATCCAGGTGTGTTTTAAAGGTGTAGTCTTTATTTTATTTAAACATATATTTATGTCTTTTATGATTGATGTAATTAATTATAGTTATTGCTATTATGGCTGTTTGCAAGTGTAATTTATATGTAAATTTAATTCTGAATTATTCATCTTGTTAAATTTGATCTTCCTGATAAGACATGAGACAATTAGTGTCTTATATGATTACATTGTTTTCCTGTTTTACACACAGACATGCTACTATTTTATTGATTTTTCTTAATTAAATGAATAAACACACATAAGCAAAATAGCAATAATGACTGAAAAAGATCTAAGATAACTTTAAAAAGCAAATACCAATTCTAATAAAGGATATGGTTCTAAAATCTGAGGAAATCTAATCTAATGGGGTTAGATCTAATCTATTAGATTTAATTTAGTCCATTAGTTAGATCTAATAATTAGATCTAATGTATTAGATTTAATATAATCCACCCCAGGATCTAATCTCTCCTGGGGTGCATGAAAAGGAGCATGGCCAACAGGTCAAGGGAGGTTATCTTCCCCCTCTACTCTGCCCTAGTGAGGCCACATCTGGAGTACTGTGTCCAGTTCTGGGCTCCCCAGTTCAAGAAGGACAGGGAATTACTGGAGCAAGTCCAGCGGAGAGCCACAAAGATGATCAGGGGACTGGAGCATCTCTCATATGAGGAAAGGCTGAGAGACCTGGGTTTGTTTAGCCTGGAGAAGAGAAGACTGAGGGGGGATCTTCTCAATGCTTATAAATATCTGAAGGGTGGGTGTCAAGAGGATGGGGCCAGATTCTTTTCAGAGGTGCCCAATGACAGGACAAGGGACAATGGACACAAATTGAAACCCAGGAAGTTCTACTTGAATATGAGAAAAAACTTCTTTACCATGAGGGTGGCAGAGCAGTGAAACAGGCTGCCCAGAGAGGCTGTGGAATCTCCTTCCCTGGAGACATTCAAAACCCACCTGGATGTGGTGCTGTGCACCCTGCTCTAGGTGTACCTGCTCAAGCAGGGGTGTTGGATGAGATGATCTCCAGAGATTCCTTCCAACCCCAACCATTCTGTGATTCTGTGATTATGTGATTCCGTGATTCTGTGATTCTGTGACGGAAACCTGAATTATCTAATCTTTGCTTTGTATTTAAGACACTACAGGCTAAGCAAAGAATACCCAACCAAAGAGCAGCAACCCCTCACCCCATAATAATTCTAGAAACAGAGCTAAGGAGTTTCCATTTTGGAGAACTATGTTTACTGTCAGGCCACAGAGTCAGACTTTTCTCTCATCTGGCATTTTTCTTGCAGGTGTGACTTCTGTTAGAAGACACCAGAAGCTGCCCCCATGTAGGACAGAGCCAGTTTCAACCATCTCCAAGATGGACCCATGGCTGGCCAAAGCTGAGCCCAGTGATGCTGGTGGCACCTCTGTGTTAACATATTTAAGAAAGGGCAAAAAAAGGCTGTGCAGCAGCTGGAAGAGAGAGGCGTAAGAAAATGTGAGAAACACAACTATACAGACACCAAAATCATTGAAGTAGGGGGAGGAAGTGCTCCAGTTGCTGGAACGGAGATCCCCTTGAAGCCCATGGAGAAGCCCATGGTGATGAAGGTTGTCCCCCTGTAGCCCATGGAGGATCACAGTGGAGCAGATACCCACACGGCAGCCCATGCAGAACCCCATGGGCTACAGGAAGTGGATATGTCCTGAAGGCAGGTGCAGCCTGTGGAGAGCAGGTTTGCTGGCAGGACCTGTGACTCCATGGGGGACCTAAGCTGGAGCAGTCATTACTGAAGGACTCTACCCCATGGAAAGGACCTATGCTGGAACAGTTTGTGAAGGGTTGTGTCCTGTGGGAGGGACCCCATTTTGGAGCAGGGGAACAGTGTGAGGAGGAAGGAGCAGCAGAGACAAAGTGTTATGACCTGACTGTAACCCCCATTCCCCATCCCTCTGTGCCACTTGTGGTGGGGGAAGATTGAAGAGACAGGAGTGAAGCTGAGCCTGGGAAGAAGGGAGGGGTGGGGAGAATGTGTTTTTAGTTTTGTTTTTATTTCTTGTTATCCTACTCTGTTTTTAATTGGCAATAGATTATATTAATATTTCACAAGTTGAGTCTGTTTTACCCAGGATGTTAATTGATGAGCGATCTCCCTGTCCTTATCTTGAGCCATGAAATTTTCATCATATTTTCTTCCCCATCTTCCTGAAGAGAGGGAGTGATAGACCAGCTTGGTGGGCACCTGGCAGCCAGCCAAAGTCAACAAAGGGCTCAGTTCTGCAAGGAGGAGAGAACTGTCCTACCAAATATGACATAATTTACAACCTCCCAGACTATAAATGCCGTTGTGGGTTTTAGGTTTGTGGTTTGTTTTTCTTTTTTTTCCCCTACAGGAAATATAAGAACTATGTGTAGCTTGGGTCCCAACTTCACACAGCCAGCTAACTGCAAACGGAAGTGAGGTGCCTAAATCCAAGAGTGATATACTTTCAGACATACTTCCCTCCAGCATTTCCCATTGTCTTACAAGCTTATTTCTACCCTCTTCTTTGGCACATAATTCTCCCATGTAAACTATCAAAAAATTTTAAAAGCTTAATTCAGCACTGTGAATTCTGTTCTTGTAATGAATTTTCTAACTTTCAGTCAATGAATACATTACCAACAACACAATGCCGAGTCGCTTTCTAATTTTAGCTTTAATTTTTTTTTGTGGCTCTCTCTCCATGCTCAGAGTTCTAATTGAGTAGATTAGAGAAGTATTTGTCTGAAACTATCAGTCTTCATTCCATATTTATAGTAGATCATCAGAGAAAGTTAACAGCTGATAGATTTTTGAGGGAGTTAGGTAGCTTAATTGACATTTGTATCTCTAGAAATATTTCTGTTTAAAATGCTGAGTCACAGAAAATTAATCAGAAATAAAAACTGGAATTTAGTGTTAAGAAACCACCCCAGCCGAAGTCAATGTCAAAATTTGGTGGATCTTGACTGTGTGTACCTACTTACACCAGTCTTTATAGACTGTAATATTCTCTATTATTTTTAGTACCTTTAGAAATTCTATCACTATCATTAAATGACCAAATGGCTTTCAAATTGTTAAAGTGTAGATTTACAATGTTTTGCAACAGCAAGGTATTTTTCCTAAATAAATAAATAAATAAATAAATAAATAAATAAATAAATATATCTTAAATAGATCCATACATGCTTATTTTTAATGCATATTTTCATAATTATTTTTTCTAGGAAAGTAACAGATTTCTTGTCTGGAAGGATTGTTTTGCCGGATCCACTGGAAGTTATGAAACTTCCAACTGTTTAGATGGAAAGAACAGTAATTCTTCAAGCCTAGTGAAGTTTTGCTCTATAGTTATTAAAATAAATTACAGATTGTGAAATTTATGAATATAATGAAATTCTGCTTGGAACAACAAAAGTTTTATTGCATTTTTTCAGAAGTTCTTTTTTACCTTGGGACTGTTGTATTGTATGAAGCAAACTGTCAATTAAAAGCATCAGAAATGCAGTACTACAGTCTTAGTCCTTTTTCTTAAACATTAGAAAACCCAAGCATTTTCACAAAAATAGAGACCAATATTGGAATCTTAGAGGTGATTCATTTCTCAGTAGATAGCCATCTACTGCTTTATGGATTTTTTTGATTCAGAATGGCATAGGTTGCCTGCAGTTCTTGTGTAGTATAGATGAGTCTTTTCTGGATGCCTTAGATACCCTAGGAAATCTCAGAGGTATTAGGTAACTGAACTAAGCCCTCCATGTTATCCCCAAGAGAGTTAAGCATAAAAAAACCATGGTAGAAGGATTAAGCAATATCTAGAACTTCTTTTCATCTGTCCTATAAAAACGAGCAAGGTCAACTAAATTAAGAAGTGACATACTCAAGAGTATTTACAAAAAGAAACAGTTTATACATGGACATGTAAATAGTAGACATTACTGACAAAGGAGGTTGCAGAGACCAAGAAACAGGTCTCCGAAAAAGAAGTGAGGTTCATCTGAACCACTATTAATAGGTCATGTTATGAAAAAGAAATATGAAGGAATATTAAATCTCATGCCTATGTGTTGGAAACAGCTTTTTAGTAAATAGAATAAAAAACACCACTGAGAGGGGAGGGCACTAGAACAAATGAGGGCAATTATTATAAAACAAGTTCTTGTTCAGATTCTTGTAACTAGTGCTGGATGACATGGAAAATATCTTTAATTGATTCTGGCATTTTCCAAAAGACTTTCACAAAATATTTTAGGGCGTGTCATTATTGTGAGCTCTAAAGCATTCAAATGTAGCAGCCAGGTAAAAATTAATATACAAGAAAAATCTTTCATGGTCACTACTGAAACACTGTACTCGAGCAAAGGAGACTGGTTATTGGGGTGAAAACTGCAGACTCATTCAGGGTTTGAAAGAAGTGGTGTAAAAGGTAGAACAAAATTCTCAAGAAATGAATGGAGACTTCTGAGGGAAGAGAATTTCAGAAACAATTAGCTTGTAAGTTCTTAATACTTTGTACTCTTTTCAGTGTTTTAAACACAGAATGAGAGAAAACAAATAGCATGTCTAAAAAAATAAGTTTGTCATTAAAAGTTAGATAATAGGAAATAAAAAAATAGATTAAACACCCCAAAATAATGGCTTCATAGAATCTGAAAACTTTAGTGGAACAAAGGCCAACTTTCAAATTTGAGCTTTAAGGCTCCCTTATGTCTAGTTTTGCAGTTTTCTGGAGGACTGCCAAAGTAATGCACAGAGTTTTAAAATCATGGCTATTTACATTCAGTGAGCTAATATTTATTTATTTATTTATCTATCCACTTATTTATCTCAGTGTTTTTGTTTCTGAATTTAGATATTAGCCTAGCAGGGGGAAAAAAAAAAAAAAAAAAAAAGAATTTGATGAAAGATTACATTGGTTATTTACTTATTGGCAGTTTTGTATTCAGCTTCCCTCCCCTTCCTCCACCTAAAAAAAGGACAATATATCTTGATTCTTCAAAAAGAAACATTTAACATGGAAATGTCTGTAGTCTGCAAGAGTGGTTCTGTTACACTGATGTTGCATTTTTTTTTTTTTTTACAAAAAATGGGCAGCTATGAAAAAATTAAGGGATTTTTCCTTGTTTGATGAAGTAGGGTGAGATTCAGTTGACAGTTCAATTGCATATATCTGAATACCTATATAAAGGTGGTGTTCTAAGCTTCTATTTAAAATCTAATACTGTTAGACATGAATGTTTTGTCTGCTAAATAGGGCTTATAGTAGTTGATGTTTTGAATTACTCTCTGGCTTTATTGAGAATATACACTTAAGAAGACACCTGAATTTCTGTGTCTTATTTTGGAATTTGAGTCCCATTTGGAGTACAAGCTGGATCAAATCATATATGCTGTAGTGTCTCTAAATAGTGCCCATCTGACTATGTAGTATGGTGTTGTTACTTTTTAAGTTATTTGTTAAATTAGTTAGTTCTTTACAAACATCAAGATACCACTGGACATCCAGTTGCATTGGGAGCCTATATTTATGTAACCAAATAAATGGTATTATGGGGGGAAAAAAAAAGCATTTTTACTCTTTTACAATTGGGTTTTGTCTTACAGGTTACAAGCCAAATACGTATGTGTACACATCTCTTTACAGTCACTTAAGGCAAGAAGAAGAGACATTGATTGTGAAAATGTGTCTTGCTTACTTTGGATATTCCTACTAAGCTCAAACTTACTGGTGAAAATGGTGTTTGAAGACTTCTTGATAAAGTGTTTATATTCTGGGAATCTTCAAGCATAAGGACCATTCTCTGAAACAAAACACAAACAGTGTAAACCTATGTACAGTTTTCACACAGAATAATGCAAGTATATGCTTTGCACAGATTTTGAACCAAAATGCTTTCCTGTGCTTAGAGGTAATGTCTAGAAGATGGCACAACTACATGTCTATGTAAAATGTTCAGCTGGTTCACTCTGAAGTGTACCGTAGTGTCTTTAACTCTAAAGGAGAGATTTTTTAGAAGGTGTCATGGGGCTTTGCCAGCCAGCATACCTAAGTTTCTTTTCTGTAGAAGCCAGAGTACAAGAACAGGTACTACACATCTAGATCTTGCTTCAAAATACAGGGAAGACTTACTGGCATGTGTACCTGCATCCTGGTTCAGAAAGGATCTTGAGTTTCACAAATTTAATGAAAAAAATAGAAGAATGCTTATTTTCTAATGTCAGGTAAAAAGGCAAAAATTATCTATAGATCATGGATCTTTAATGAAAAGTTCGATTAAACAAATCAAGGAGGAAATAGAATGAGAGCACTACCAAAGGACTGTTTTCAAAATCAAATAGGGTCCATTAAAAATATTGTGAAAAAACATGAACTGCTGAGACAACAGATGAATGGGTGATGCAGATGTTGGCCAAAATATGTTTTGTTTTCCAAAGAACACTACAAACTGAAGTTTAGGGCTTGACTAGCACAAGTGAACTTGAGAATAGGAGATTTAGTATAGTTAGAGCACAGATGACATTTAAAAGGAAGATAAAAATGCACAGTACACCAAATTACCTGCATTCCCAGGAAGAATAGTGTTGTTGTCAACAATTTCATATCTACAAGTAGGGATAAGGGTGAAAAGCTAAGCATTCATTCAGATAAAGCACTGAAAAAGAAATTATGATGAAAAGCTACAGCTATAGGTTTGCAATAGGTTTATATTGTATTGTGCAAAAGAACATTTAGAGAATAATGTAGGAGATATCACAAATCAAGCCATTTCACTCAAGCAAGCCACACAGACAAAAGAGAAGTCCAGTGAGTACAAGCTCCTATGAGGAGACCAGTGCCCCCCCAAAAAAAGCATATGTAAGTGTCTTAACAGGCCTAACATAACTCATGTATGTACAAGGAAAATGTCAAAATCAGGTTTTCTATGAAATAGCCATAACAGCAGCACAAATAGTGGTACTGTGATATCTTACAATCATTCCACATCATGAAAAAAACCCTGAACTGATGTGAAATTTTTTAAAAAAAAACAAACAACACAGAAAACAACAAACTTGAGAGTAGCTCAGAGACTGGAAAAAATAATTCTGATATGTTTAAAGGCATAACAGATATAACTTATCTAACATGTTTTAGATATGTTTAATGCACACATTCATGTCTGAACAAGTCTTCCATGGTCCTTTTACATATGCCTGTCTTAATATAAAATCAAATTGAACCCCAGGAATGACTATTTCTATAAATAATTATGAAAGCGTTCAAGTGGGAAGCTCATATGTGAACATCTCCTCCATGGACATTGAAAATTTGATCCAATCAAATGTCTACTGGAATATTTGAGACTCAACATGCTTTCCAAATCTGTGTAAACACAGTATCTTCTGTGATGACTGTCATTGAAAATAAGGCCAAAATTGGAGGCAAAATGTCTCCTTTTGTCAAAGAAGGGTAAAAAATAAAAGGAAAAATGAAAAAGCTAGTTTATCGTCATACGCAATGGAATTTATGTATGTTACTCATACATATTTTTATGAAAGAGTCCATAATAGATACCTTCATTTCTCCATATACGTTCAAACTTTAAACAAACAACACTCTAGAAAATTATAGTCTGCTCCTCCTGGGAGTATAAAAATTTCCATGGGAAATGCATTCACGATGCCTTTCATCTTATCTATTTCAAACACTGAAAAAATATCTTTGGGTGAATTCAGTCATTCTTTACAGGTACGCTGCCTGTTATAGATGCCTCCTAAGGACAAAGGTGAGCTTCCTTAAACATATGTGTGCAGTGTCATCAAAGGCACCCAAAGATATTTCTCTTGGCCTCCCCATGCTACTCCAGAAAGGTCTGGGACCGTATAGAACTATTTTATTATGAGCCAGTCTTGTGCAGGATACCTTAGGACCTTTCAAATTACAGTAGAAGACTCTGTCTGAGCATCTGAGTTGTCTTAGATGTCTAAAGTTGCATGACAATTCTCACCATAAGAGCAGATGCTTCAGTAAGGAAGCTCATCTGTGGTTCCAAACATTGCTTTGGAATCTTTTTTTTTTCTTTCTTTTCCTCCCAGGTATACCAAACACCAAAATATCTTCATTATAATCATTGATTTCATGGCATTTTTAATGATTGCTAAGTAGGCCCTCATTAGGTATTAAAATGAATACCATTAACTACATTAGTATTACTAAATATCACCTTGACTTCTGTAACACCATCTCCCAAAACTTTGTTTTCCAAGTTAGGACATTATAGTCTGCACAGCTTCATAACCAGATGGGTAAAAAATGGCTTGAATTATAAAACTCACATGATAGTGGTTAATGAATCATTCTCTACCTAGAGTACAGCAAAAAGAGGAGTACTGCACGAGTCTATCCTAGAACCTGTCCTGTTTAACACTTTTATCAATGACCTGGAAAAAAATAGACAGAGTGCACCTTCATGAAGTTTGAAGATGACACCAGATTGTGGGGGCACTAGCTGATACACTGGATGGCATGGTGACCATACAGAGAGACCTAGACAGGTTGGAGGAATTGTCCAACAGGAACCTTATGAAAGTAATGCAGTCCCCTGCCCCTGGGAAGGAAGACCCTCCTGCAGCAATACAAACTGGGGACTGATGGGTTGGGGAGCAGCTCACTGCCCCTCAGGGATCTTTGGGCCCCCAGAAGCCCTTGGGCTCCTCCCAGCAGAGACCATGGGGTGCTAATGGCTTGTTGTAACAGTCCCTCTTTCTTCTTGAGGGAAACTGGGGGGTCAGCATTAGCAGTTAAAGGACTATTGAAAGGAGGAGCATAACACCACCGAGAAGGGGTAGGTGATAGGAAAATTATGTGTAACAATTCTAACTGTAATACTAATGAGACTGTTTTGCACTGATTATAGTAATTTGGGTGGTTATTCTGTTACATATTAATCAGACTAAGAAGAAAGGGTATACTCCCTTCTGTTTCAACAAGATTTTGAGTATAACAGGGGTTCTTGAGCAGGAAGAATCTGATGTTGGAAATAGACACTTTTCTTCTACACTTTTGGGTCTACATTGAGTCATTTTTGCACATTTCAAAATGTAGTACACTTACTTGCTCTTTTTTTTTTATAAATAACATAAATTTTAAAGTAAAATTATTTCATACAATAACTATTATAATTATGAATATATATATACATTTTAAAGGAAAATTAGTTTTAAAATAAAGCAAATAAACAGAATTAACAAATAAAGCCAAAAAACCAAGTAAAGAATTGATTACGATATTGAAATTTCTGAACTAACCCGTGTTTCTGGCTGGTTTATCTATTTTAAGAAGTTAGTATTCTCACAGAAAAGATTTCCTGTTGAATTCTGTCATCCAGTAAAAGTGGAAAATTTCAATGTGTTGCCCATGTTACAAACAAAATATACACTATGGAACACAATGTGCTTTAAAAGTGCTTTAAACAGCAGACTGCAATGTTCCAAATGCAAGCATCTTAATATCAAACAAAAATCGCTAATTTTCCAAACATCAGATTTTTCCTTCCAAATTATGACCAGATTGTAAGAAACCTAGGTGATCTTTTAAGGCTAGCAGGGGCATTACAGGCTCTAGTTTTATTTATAATACTCACCACTGTTTGTCCCATGTTACTAAAAGAACAGGAAAATAAAGGAAAATGGGTTTTAACAGCAGGCAACAGAACACCGAGATGAAATTTGTAAAAAGATTAAATAGGCAGCAACTATAATTCTGGTAAGCCCTAGTGTTTCTTCTGGATAAAGCTTAAAAGTTAGAAGAAGACAAAAATTCTCTCTTATGAAAATTATCCTGCTGTATTCAGTGTTGCTGTGGCCTCACCTTGAGTACTGTGTGCATTTCTGGGCCCCGCAATTTAAGAAGGATGTTAAGGTCTTTGAATGAGTCCAGAGGAGGGCAACAAAGCTGGGAGGAATGTCTTATGAGGAGCAGCTAAGGACTTTGGGTTTGTCTAGTTTGGAGAAAAAGAAGCTGAGGGGTGACCTCATTGCTCTCTGCAGCTTCCTGAGAAGGGGAGTGGAGATCGAGGTGTGGATCTGTTCTCCCTGGTATCCAGTAATAGGACGTGTGGGAACGGTTCAAAGCTGCACCAGGGGAGGTTCAGACTGGACATTAGGAATCATTTCTGTACTGAGAGGGTGGTCAAACACTGTAACAGGCTTCCTAGAAAGGTGGTCAATGCCCCAAGCCTGTCAGTGTTTAAGAGGCATTTAAACGATGCACTTAATAACATGCTTTTAACTTTTGGTCAGCCCTAAATTGGTCAGACAGTTAGACTGGTTGATCATTGTAGGTCCCTTTCAACTGAAATCTATTCTATTCTATTCTATTCTATTCTATTCTATTCTATTCTATTCTATTCTATTCTATCTGGTTCTGTATGAATATTAGCATTCTTGAATAACTAATGGGAAGTCTGTGAAATTAATGGACTACATCACAAATATAGCATAATAATTATTTTAAAGTAGTTAGCCCTCTCAAGGTCATCAGAGTTATGCTAGTTCTCTCATACAGAGAAATGTCACACCCTAAAAAAGGGGGTTTTCTAAGCAGCATGTTAAAAATAACGTAGCAAAGGTGTTTGTAATTTTTCATCCATAAAGCATTGACATTACTGATTCTTGTCAGAATGTTTGCAAAAACTTAATTAATATGCAGAGGTGTAATTTATTTTCACTTTAAAGTACTCAGATGTCGTTGCACAAGATCTCAAAAACAGCAACTTCCTTATCTACATGTTACTTTGAAAAAAAACCCTTATTTCAGTAAAAAAGTGCTGTGGCAGATTTTTCAGAAAAGACAAAACCATTTAGAAGATGCTGTTTAATAAACGGCTTCGTACTTTTATAGCCTTATATTAAAGGAAAAATCTGTATTTTGTTCTGGTTTTCACATGATAAGTGAGTTGTCTGATGCTTGTAACAATTCGGCTTGGCTGGCCTAGAGCTGTGTAGAGTATATAATATTTCCTGCATTTTTCTACTGTGTTCATAAACTGCAACTAAAAAAAAAAAACAACAACCCACAGTTTTCCTTTTCACCCTGCTTTTTGAAAAAATTTAAAACCAAAACTCTTTTTAACATAAGCTTCTATACTGCTACCAAGCTGAGAGAATTACAGAAAATTCTACCTTCCAGAATATAAAAAAGAAATTACTCTCAGTAATGCTAATATACAGCCTAGAACATATCAAATAGTTGATTCTTCTAACATTCTTTAAGTTAGATGCCAATTCTATAAAATAAAATAAAAATAGGAATGTAATGTATATATGAAGATTTACTGATAGTTCGTACCAAAGCTGGAGAAATGGCTTTAAAGAATGTGCAGGAAGAATAAGGGCCTGTGGGATAAACCTTAATAGTCTTGGAAGCTATTTATTCTCAGATTTATTGCAGAGATAGTGAACCAAATAGGTCAGAGGACTCTGATGGAGCCAGGAACTCCACCTTTATGTATGCCCTTGAAATGAAATGGAGATCTAATCAGAAATCTAGTCTTCTGACCTATTCAAAGTTACTCATTCACGAATATTACTATGACTGAGCAATAAATGAGAACGTTTTTAGCATTTTATTTTCTGAGGGGCATAATAACAAAAAAGAAAAAAAATCCACTACTATTGTACAAATGTTCATTTGAACTAAAAT
This sequence comes from Morus bassanus, assembly GCA_031468815.1. Taxonomy (NCBI): domain Eukaryota; kingdom Metazoa; phylum Chordata; class Aves; order Suliformes; family Sulidae; genus Morus; species Morus bassanus. The sequence goes on along the minus strand of CM062568.1, from coordinate 50,630,312 downwards.
ACATGCCACATTTGCTAAATAAATTTAGCAGTTTCACATGTTAAAATAATTTAACAGCTGCTAAAATATTTTCAGTTATTGAATGTATTTTCTGTCTTCTATGTTGTTTTTATTAGGGCTTTCCTACTGTTGACACCTAAATAATAATATAATGCCAGACAAACTGGAATGGCTCCAGAAGAAGGTTCAGTAATGCTACCTACCGCACATAATACCATAGCTGTTATAAGAACAAAACTGTTTGAATTAGTGAGTTACTTAGCAGTCAGGAACAGACTGTTACAGGATCTCAGCTTCATGATAAGGAGGCTCAAAATGCTGCCCAACTTAATCAAGTCACAGACCAGAGCATTTAAAGTTTATCAGCTGGATGAGAACATTCTAAAAGGTACCTAATTATGCATTGTAAGTGATCACTTAAATTAATGAGGATGTTTCTTGCTCAGCAGGTAACAAATATATGTTTCCAAGCTTGTTTATTCCCCCTTTACTTCTGAACTATTGAATTACAATTTGTTATTTTGCTTTCAAAGAATAACAATTAGGAGCCTGTTCCAACCCTCCCATATGAATTATTTTTATGTCTTTATATTGAAAGCTGTTTACAGACCTCACCTTGTGGTCCCTTTTGTGTTGCCCACCTCTCAGACATTTCTGTTGTGCACCTTTACTGCCTGCTGAATTTGTGAGATTTCTGAAAGGGTGAGAGCCTTGCAGTCCCTTAAAAAAAACCTTGCTGGAAGGCACATTCTGATTACAACACTGTATTTTAATGACTTATGTCACATAATCACACATATGTTCATTTACTTTTTGTGGAAAAAACCCAAAACCAACAAATAAACAAACAAAAAAAGCCCCAACCAAAACCAACAAACCAAACAAAAAAAAATTCAAACAATAAAACCAAAACAAAACAAAGCCAAGAAACTCCACCAAAACCAAAAACCACCAACAAAAGCCACTTTATCAGGTTATATTTAGCACTAAAATTGTATACACTCTGAGGGACCTGTCTCTTAATGGGAACTATATAGAAAGTTGAGAACTCGAATTCAGCTTCCTAGATTCCTCAGCTGAGTTGTCTCATTCAAAACTACTCATTACATTTCTAAGTAATGAAATACCTAGCTCTCTTCATTGAGATCTAACTCTTAGAACTGAAGCTAATAAAATACATTAAAATGCTGACTCATTCAGATTTCCTCTAATTAAACATTTATCAGAATTAAGTCCAAAGTTAGTGAGGTAAAATCATAGCTCCAAACATTAGAGCTTACTATTATGCATGTATTTTGATCCTGCAAATATTGTTCTTGAAAAAATTAAAGCAGTTAAGAGATACATACTACATGGAATCCCATGGAGATCAACCCATGTCAGCCATGTTGTAATAACAACTGGGATGATGGTGTATGTACTTGGAACAGAGAATGAATTTACCCAGTTTGCATAAGATGTAAAACTGGGATTATTAGTATTAAACATAATCTTTATAAATTACAATAAGATCCAAAATCAGCAAAACACCATTCAATCAAAGCAAGTGCAGAGTGTTAAATTTAGCAGGAAGTGCACAGATGCAAAATATTGAATAGTTGAACCAGCAATTTCAGTCCCTATTTTAAAAATTTATTTATTGCTAAATTCAGGTATTTTTTTCAATCCTGGGGGAAAAATAACAAAAATACCACTAGAACAAACATTTGCAAAATGCCTAGAGCAGCATTTACAGTTTTATTATTTACCTTAAGGTACTTGGCAATCAATTAACTTAAGCCAAAAGAGGTTTAAAACTCTAGCCTCGACAAATCCATAGAGGGAGAAGAGCTTGATAGATGAGCTCTAAGACCATTGTCCATGTTGTTTCTTGCTATGAGAGGTAGTGGCCTGATCATATCAGACACTTAACATCTTTGTGAAGTTTTGGTTGTTGTTAGTTTCCACTGACTCTTGCATTTCACAAGACTAAGGATGAAATAGATATGGTGCCTAGAAGGCAGAAAAAGTTATTTTGTGATACACAACAGATCTACATGTAATACATGTATGTGTTTAAGAACAAAGGGAAAAAAAAAAAAAAACAATGAACAAACCAACAGGGTTTTTTGTCATGTACATAGCTCAGGATTGCAGTGCAGCCCCTGTCTTATATCCTATGGAGTCCCCATCTGTAAAACTGAACAGATATCACATTCAGAATTTGCTTTATTTCACTGGAATTTGTTTACTTGATTAAAAAAAAAAAAGAAAAATTAAAAAAAAGGCCATCTTGCTGTTTTATTTTGCTAACAGAAGGCTCATATAGCTTCTCTCTCATAAGTAGACATCATAACGAATAACAATCATAATATGAAATCCTACTGGCAGCAGAAAGGACAATATTTTACTGTGGATATTAAAAAAGCTAAGAAAAAATCAAACAACATTTATTATGGAAGTTCTTACAAAATCTAAACAGATACTTTGGAAATACATTATTATACATTGAATACTATTAAAAAATAATAGTTCTAATAGAGGGATTAGAAAGCCAAGCAGAATCAGTATTTTTTACTTCTGAACATTTTAGAATAAGCAGAACACAATCTTATTTGCACTATAAAATGTAGCCATATTATTAAGTAAAGTGTATATATTAATAAGTATGTTGAACTTACATGGATATATACGTGTGTGATATTACTTCAGGCTTCCAAGGAATAATTAATAATGAAAATTCCTAATCACATTGCAGGGGGAGCTTAGCTTAAGAAATACTTAACAAAAACAACACTATAAATACATTTAACATTACTATCTGTCAATAATTTTTATTTCTCTTTAATGTAAGAAGTCTAAAAAAATAAGAACACTAGAAAGATGGGGAAAGTTGAAAAAAGTATTTGTCATAAAGATCAACAACACAATGACTCGGGTCTCTTGCTTACTTGGTAAGAAATGTATGTAGAATTTATTATGTTTTCTTTTTGGTACACCAAAAATTGATCACAGGTATTCACTACTGTATTATTATTTTTAAAAAGAAGGGGAAAACAGCCCTAAAGTCTAGGGTGTTCTTTCCGCAGCATAGGTTCCTAGAGAATCCATATGGTTCCTGAACTTGGAACAAAAGGAGTCATGTTTACTGGGAAAGGGAAGAATGTACTTTCTGCATTAATGAGTTATGATTTAATTAGTATTCTCCTGTTCTACACAGAGAGACATGCACATGCCTTTAGAATATTTTTCCATTCACCCTACTGTATCCATGTCAATATAACTCGTACTTTGTTTAAGAATAAGGTAATTTGGTCTTCACAGACCTCAACATCCCTGAGATCACTTTCCTTTCTGTATCAAAGGAGGTTGTGGTATCTCTCCTTGCTGCCTCAGAAGTTAAGGGTCACTCTCCTGATACCCTACTTACAGCAGCGGTTTAAACAGCCAGTTAGAGCTGAAAGGTGGTTTGGGAAGATGTCATCTCTGCTGTTAGAGCTTTGTTACCAACTGCCAGCAAAGACCAGATGACAAGAGTGTGAGTGCATGTCCTTTCTTTCAGGTCAAAGTCAAAAAAGTGAGCTTAAATCATCACCTTCATAACCACCTCCAAAAAGGTACTGAAGAACATACATCAGTCACGGCCCACAGTGATTTAGAAAGCTACCACATTTCAAATGTACAAATATCAGAGTGCTATTGTGTAATCTTCAAACATAACAAATATTAACAAAAATCAGCTTATTATTTAGTATACAACCTTGGGAAACATTAATTTAAATATGGGTTTGGTGAATTTTGAGCTTGGCTGAGATTCATTTAGCTTTATGGATTGATTCCAGTTGCCAAAAACCAGACAACTTGTGCAATTTGAGCATAATCTTTCATATTCTGCATGGTCTCCAGTTGCTGCTCGAGAAGCATGTGAGTGTCCCATTGATCCAGTATTGTATCGATGAAGTGCCTTAGAGCATGTATAGTGTGAATATATTCCCATGTTTAAGCAACTGTATCCTGTCCTACATGCTTACAATAATAATTTCTGAAGTACAATTATCTTGACCCAAATTAGATGTGTGTCTTCAGATTCAATTAAATAGCTTTAAAATACAAATATCTCATCATAAAAGAAACTCAGATGACTATTGCAAATGTAGCTACAGTACAGTTAACAGAGTCTAGAGGTCCTTTCAGCTGACCAGATGTATTGTCTGCTTTAGGATGTGACAATTAAAGACTTAGTTCAGTAGCCTTTATGTAGACTTCTAGTCCTCTCTAAGGTGCCATAGAATATCTGAAAAATCCCCACACTTTTTTGGAGTGCCAGCTTGACAGGTTAGATGGAATCCCCTACAGTGTGTAAAAAAACTTAATTTCAGGCAACTGAACCAAGTATCTTGTACCCTTTTTACCACAAGCTGCTAGAATAAGTCATATATTTCTCCTCAGTTTTTGTTAATTACAAAGAAATAATGAGTAAGATTAGTATTATTTTGTAATTAGTTATCTATGTTAAGAAATACAGAGAGTCCCAAAGGAGTGGTGAACTGTAATACTAATCAATGTAACACAAATAATAAGCTAAAAAATATACTGTGTAAATTCCTATTTTTTTTTTTTGTGTCCTGTGGTAGTGATAGGGGACACAAAATAGAGCAGTTTTAAAACAGCTTTGCTTCATAAGAGTAGTAGGAAGAGAGGCTCCCTGAAGAAGTGGTAAGTGTTTGACTTGTGTGATTGTAGGTTTGGTTTTGGTAGCAACTGTACGCTTTGGTGAGTGTTCTCAGAGATTTCAGAATTATTTGTGGAGTTGTTACCTTTCAAGGGTTTCTGAAGAGAGGGGCTTGGTGAGGCTCTCCCTTGATCTAGAGGATGGCATAGAACTTCTTATACTTTAAAGCTTGTGTATTATATCCCATGACCAATTTTCTTTTCTTGTTTCAGATAATTTTTAAGAAATCATATTACATTCAAGCTGTATGCTTTTGACTAGTTTTACTTAACATACATCATGCTCTTTTGTTTTCTTATATTATTATTATTGGCTGTCAGATTTTTAGGAGGATGCATAGATTTTTTGCTCTTTTTTTTGTTTGTTTGTTTTATTTGGTTGTGGGGTTTTTTAAGGGGGAAGATGTCTTTACTATTTTAATAATGTGGAATTAATACATAACTCATATTCAAAACTAGCAGTTACCCGATGGAGACTCAGTAAGGGTTTTCTCAAACCACACACATTTTAAGCAAGCCAACAAATTCAGTACACAGTGATGTTGAGACTACTGCTTTTGTTTTCTTGAAGTATAGCTCTAGTAGTAAATAGCGGTATATGTCTTTCACATACTGATCCGTCATTAAAGACTATGTTCATACAAAATTTTGTCTGCTGACATCATATTCTGGTACTAGAGATGATGAAGGGTTGAAAAAACTTTTTTTTTTTTTTTTTTAAGAAATAAATCCTGTATATTTTTTCTCCTGACACAATAATGTATTTTGCTAAGAAAAATTAACTAAACTGTAGTCACTGGACCCAAAAGACTGCAAGCTTCAGACAAATCTAAATCCATGGATTATTGTCCCGACTACAGTTTCTTCCTTTTTATTACTGTTAAATTGCTGATATACTGTCATCACTATTCTAATCTTATTTTAGTAGAGACTGAGAGCAAGGTCATACAAGAATTTTGAAAAATTAGAAAAAAAGCTGGTTTTAGCTTTTAGAAGAAAAAACAAATCTTTTTTTCAAATTAGCTCCTTCCACCAAATCTATCAGTTACTTTTAGACTGATACAACTTCAAGTATTCCAATGCCACTCCAGCAAGATTATCAGAATATCTCTTTACACAGTCTGTGTTTTAGGGTATAATTTTTACTTTTTTCATTATGAACACATTTCATTGTACCTCTTTGTACCATTGCTCATCATCCTTTGCTTTCACACTTCCAAATTTGCTGCATGCTTGTCATGGAAGACAACATTTTCAAAAAACTTGAGTCTTATACATCTTATTATTTTTCACAAGATTAATAATCAAAGGAAAAAAAGTTATTTTTTTCAGTTCTTGACTGCATACTTTCTCACATGCCAAATTCCTTCTTGTTGTTTTCTGTGGACTTTCTAGCTACTTATGATTTACTTAAGTCCCTCCATGGTAGTTTTTCATAGAGAATTTATAAACTATTGTTTATTAAATAAATAACACACTGAAATCTTCTGTCAATTGCTACACATAGGGTTCTAAATTATGTTGAAATTTGTTCACTAGATATTTGTCATATTAAAATCAATATTGACTCTACAGTGTTATTTTTGAAAATGGAAAATGCACATGTTAAAAGAAGTAGTTTAAAGTCAGATATGAACAGCAGATTTTTGAAAACAGTGATGAGGGTTCTGTGGTCATGAACTGTTGCAATGTGGCCCATCATATTTTATGCATTTCAATTTAGATAAAAGATACAGAAAACAAGTGGCTACCCTAAAGTTTGTTTTTGTTCTTCTCTTTCCATTTCTGATGCTCACTGTACCAGTGCTTAACTGTTAGTTGTAGTATATTACAGGCATTAATATATTCATATTCTACAATTAGTGGGTTTTTTTCCTCAGGGAGTATTGTTGACTTCAGTTCACCTTGTGGTACACTATAATTCTGAGATATCTTTATTTAAAACTTTTCTTAGTTTTTAGTCCATGGTTTTGTATTTTGCTACCTTCTTGTAATGCTTCAAATTTTTTACTTTTGTTTTTGCATTTTTGAATAATTTCTGAAGTTTAGTAAGATCAACTTCTAAGCATGTTATTCAGCATGCTAGGAATTACCTAAACACTTCTAGTGTTGTGTTGTCTATAAAAAGTATAATTAAATTAACTGCCCTATCATTCAATTAATTAATGAAAGTTCTCAGTAAGCTAAGACTCGGAACATGTCCTAGTTAGACAATGAACTATTTGAGTTCATGTGGAACACTGTGTGAAACACAGACTCTGGACACACCTTTAAAATTTCAGTGTTCATAACTTTTAATTTCCTTTGCAAGAAAATGGGTGAGGGCAACAGAGACATGGCAGAACTGCAGAACAGCTCAAGGGTTCTTTTACACATAAACACATACACATCCAGAACCACCTACGCATGTACATTTGTATTTCCCAAGCTCTCGTGGACTAGTTTCCTTACTCTTGTACTGGTGTCTACAATTTGGATCCAAAGGAGAAGGTGACCTGTAGGGCCCTACAGAGTTTGGGCACAAAGGCAGGAGCTGTGCAGTCCCAGGTGCCACTTCCTTATTGTTACCAGACATTCTGTGTCTGGTTTCTCTGCATTATCATCTATGCTATTCTGGTCCTTCCGGATTGTACTATTGAACGGAGATTAATCTGGCTAATAGACAAGCTTTGCTTGTAGGCTGCTATTTTGTCTGTTTCTAGGAAGATACCTAGTGATCTCTCCCTGTTTTAGTCTAGCACTCAAGTGGTTTTATAACTTTCAGCGACACTGTGGTGTCAAGCAAGTTACCTTCCTTTGGAGGGAACACAGACTCCTCCACAAGGGTGGTCTTTTACCCTCATGAGTTTCACATTTTCTCCTGCGAGTTTCATAGAATCATAGAATAATAGAATAGATTCGGTGGGAAGGGACATTCAGAGGTCATCTAATCTAACACCCCTGCAGTGAGCAGGGACATCTTTCACTAGATCAGATGGCTCAGAGCCCTGTCCAACCTGACCTTGAATGTTTCTAGGGATGGAGCCTCCACTACCTCTCTGGGAAACCTTTTCTGGTGTTTCACCACCCTCACTGTAATTTTTTTTTTTCCTTATATCCTACACTCCTTTAGTTTAAAATCATTACCCTTTGTCCTGTCACAATAGGCCTTGCTAAAGAGTTTGTCCCCGTCCTTTCTATAGTCCCTCTTTAAGTACTGAAATGCCACAATGAGGTCTCCCCGCAGCCTTCTCTTCTCCAGGCTGAACAATCCCAACTCTCTCAGCCTGCCCTCACAGGAGAGGTGCTCCATCCTCGGATCATTTTTGTGGCCCTCCTCTGGACCCACTCCAACAGTTCCATGTCCTTCTTGTGTTGAGGGCTCCAGAGCTGGATGCAGTACTCCAGGTGGGGTCTCACCAGAGCAGAATAGAGGGGCAGAATCACCTCCGACGGCCTGTTGGCCATGCTTCTTTTGATGCAGCCCAGGATGCGGTTGGCCTTCTGGGCTGCAAGCGCACATTGTTGTCTCATGTCCTGCTTTTCATGCACCAGTACCCCCAAGTCCCTCTCTGCAGGGCTGCTCTCAATCCCTTTGTCCCCCAGCCTGTACTGATATTGGGGGTTGCCCTGACCCAGGTGCAGGACCTTTCACTTGGCCTTGTTGAACCTCATGGGGTTCTCACATTTCATTCAAACAATGCCAGTTCAGTCTTCTAAGTGTGTGAAGAGGATGTCATGTCTTGTTCAATGGGAGATTTTTGGCTGATGATTTTGCTTACTGCAGATTTTAGTGGTACAAGACCAAGAGTTTAATGCTGTGAACTAATTCTACCAAATCAACAGTAAAGAAAAATATGTCAAGATAGCTAAGGAACTATAGGCTAACTATAGGTCTTCTTATACTAGCTGAATAGATGTTACTTATTTAATGCAAATGTAGAAATACAAATATGATACAGAAAACATTATGTCAACAACAAATGCCTCCAAGTATGTAATTTATAATTTTCCTTTTATCTACTAGTTATCTTATCAAAGAAATAAATGACATTTACTTAATACAGTTTCTTCTTGGCTGTACTATATTGGCCATTTTTAACGTTTAATGTTTCTCAAAAGAACCCAAACCCTTTTGTTATTCATTCCTTTGTGCCTCCTTTGTCCTTGATAAGCACTGAAGATTAGGGACTGCTTCAGTTAATTCCTTAAATACTCTAGAGCAAACAGAGTCAGGCTCCATCAACTTAGATATGTATAACTTTTGCATAATGTTCTTCCATCTAATTCTTGATACTAGCCTGCAATCCTAATCTATTAACTCTGTTAAATATTACAGTTAGTGATGTTCAAAGGTGGGCTTTATGTCTTCTAATTGTATCCATATAAATACGTAGTATCTAGTATAGAAGACATCTGGACTGAAAGTCAGTATAGAGAGAGGAGAGCAGTAGCTGGGTCTATTCAATCTGAAGAAGATATCACAGACCAATTACCGGGAGTATGCTCTTTTTTTCTTCATTGACTATGGACAATATTGAGGGCTTGTTTCAATTGCCGCGGAAAAGCAACTGCTGACTTTTGCAATATCCCTGGGTATTCCAGCTGGCACTCCTGGTGTAGCATAACGTGTTGAACAGAATAGAATAATATCATCCCTTGGTCTGCTTGGCTATATGGTTGCTCATGCCTTCCAGGACATGGTTTGCCTTCATTGCTAGAAGCAGCCGTGTTCAGTTCACTGTTCACCAGCACCCCTAGCCTGTCACACCCCAGCCTGTGCTGCTGGTTGATATTACTCTAACTGAGAATTTCACATATATCTTTGTAAAGTCTAATGCAATTCTTGGTTAAATCCTCCAGCCTGTTGAGGTATGTCTATATTCCCTCTTTTTCATGTATCTAGCTCTCCTCCCAGCTTGGTATTATCTGCAGTGAGGGTGCATTCAATCCCATCATTCAGATTGTTTAAAAAGATAATGAATAACATTGGACCTAGTACGAACCCTTGAGATACCTCCATCATGACCATCTGACAGTTTGAATCTGAATCATTAATGACCACCAGGACAGTTTAATCTGTTTTCATTCATCTTGTGGTCAGTTTTTCCAGTCCATATTTTACCAGCCTCAACAGGAATGTTAAGAGAGATCATGTCAAACACCCTGTAAAATTTGAGGTAGATGGATGTCCACTGTTCCTCCGTTCACTGAGGAAGGTATTTTATCAGAGAAGGCAATCAGGTTAGTTAGGTACAACTTACCCTTGATAAATTCACACTTTTCCGAATCTCCTTCTTGTTTTTCATGTGTTTGGAAATATCTTTCATCTGGACCAGTTCCATAACTCTCCCAGGGACTGAAGCGAGGCTACCTGGACTACAGTTTTCTGCATTTTCTTTTTTCCTGTAGATGGATGTAATACTTAAGCTTTTTCAGTCATCTGGGACCTTCCCTGATCTCTATGATCTTCCAAAAATGAAAGAGAATGGCTTTGCAATGATGCATTTCAACTGTTCTCAGATGCATCCCATCAGGTCCCATAGACCTGTAAATGTCCAATTTGTACAGATGATCCTGAGCTCAACGGTCCTCTGCTGTTGGTGGCTCACCCTTTGCTTTGCCTTTTCTTCTTGGCATTGAAACTTGGGAGATTACCCTTAAAAACCTAGGTGAAGACAACGCTGAGTACCCCAGTCTTTCCTGTGTCACTTGTAACTAACTTGCCAGCCCCATTCAGCAGCAGCCTTATGTCTCCCTTGAGCTTCCACTTGCTACTAACATAAGGATAGAAACACCTCTTGCCAGTTTGAGGTCCAGCTGAGCTTTTGCTTTCCTAACTGCATCCCTGCATGCTCAGGCAATGTTTTTGTACTCCTTTTTGGATATCTGTCCATCTTTCCTGGTCTCATATACCTTTTTTTTTTTTTTTTTTTTTTTTTTCATTTCAGATCTCCTTATATCTCACTGTTTAACAAGGCTGGTGTGATGGGTTGACCTTGGCTGGACACCAGGTGCCCACCAAGCCACTCTGTCACTCCCCCTCCTCAACTGGACAGAGGAGACAAAATAAAATGAAAGGCTCATGGGTCAAGATAAGAACAGGGAGAGATCACTCACCAATTACCATCACGGGCAAAACACACTTGACTTGGAGAAATTAATTTCATTTATTGCCAATCAAATCAGAGTAGGGTAATGAAAAATAAAACCAAATCTTAAAACACCTTCCCCCCACCCCTTCCTTCTTCCTAGGCTCAACTTCACTCCCCATTTCTCTACCTCCTCCCCTCCAGTGGTACAAGGGAACAGGGAATGGGGATTGTGGTCAATTCATCTCACATTGTCTCTGCCACTCCTTCCTCCTCAGGGGGAGGACTCCTCACACTCTTCCCCTGCTCCAGCATGGGGTCCCTACCACAGGAGACAGTCCTCCACAAACTCTCCAGTGTGATTCCTTTCCACGGGCTACAGTTCTTCATGAACTGCTCCAGCATGGGTCCTTTCTACAGGGTGCAGTGCTTCAGGAACAGACTGCTCCAGCATGGGTCCCCCACAGGGTCACAAGTCCTGCCAGCAAACCTGCTCCAGTGTGGCCTCCTCTGTGCATGGGTTCACAGGTCACAGGTCCTGCTGGGAGCCTGCTCCAGCACAGGCTCTCCACGGAGTCACAGCCTCCTGCAGGCACATCCACCTGCTGTGGTGTGGAGTCCTCCACAGGCTGCAGGTGGATATCTGCTCCACCGTGGTTATCCATGGGCTGCAGGGGGACAGCCTGCCTCACCACGGTCTTCACCAAGGGCTGCAGGGGAATCTCTGTTCTGGCACCTGAAGCACCTCCTCCCCCTCCTTCTTCACTGGCCTTGGTGTTTGCAGGGCTCTTTCTCTCACATATTCTCACTCCTCTCTTCTGACTGCTGCTGTGCAGCAGTTTTTACCCTTTCTTAAATATGTTATCATAGAGGAGCTACCACCATTGCTGATTGGCTCAGCTTTGGCCAGCGGTGGGTCCGTCTTGGAGCTGGCTGGCATTTGCTGTATTGGCCAATATTGGGACATGGGGGAAGCTTCTAGCAGCTTCTCACAGAAGCCACCCCTGTAATGTCCTGACTACCAAAACCTTGCCATGCAAACCCAACACTACTGGTTTATTACTATACCTGCTTTTTTTTTATTTTTTTTCCGCATTTAGGGGGTTGGATCACACTTGTGCTTTGAGAAACCTGTTTCTGAAAATCTCACAGCACTTCTGAGGTCCTTTTTGTCCTCCAAGACAGGGTCCCTTTGGATCACTCTCAATGGTTCCCTGAACAAGCTGAAGTCTGCTCTTCTGAAGTCTGTGGTCTTTATTCCACTACTTGTCTTTCTTATGCCCCTTAAGATCTTAACATCTAAAAGTTTAGGGTCACTGCAGCCAATGCTGCTGTTGACAACCACATCTCCAAACTGCTCTTGGCTATTTGTAAGCAGTATGTCCAGAAGGGCACCAATCCTTGTTGCCATACTCAGCAACCGTGTTAAGAAATTGTCTTTGACACAGTCCAGATATCTCCCAGATAACGCCCATTCACTCAAACTACTCTCTCACACAGTACACAATGCTTCCTCCTCTGCTATCCTTTCTGTCTTTCTATAAATGGAACTGTTCTTTTTACTGTCTTATTTTTACTCTGAAATGTACTTATAAAACTTTTCCTTTTTCCTTTTTTTATGACCTGTGTAGCTGTAACTGATTTCATCGTTATATCTTTCTGATACAATCTTTACATGGTTGACCTATTCCTTTATAGTAATCTTCAGTCATGTCCTTATTTTCAGTTTTGTATGATTCCTTTTTTAATACATTTTAAAGTCATTACAGAGCTCATTATACAGCCATTACATTATTTCATATGGTTCCTAGCTTTCCTCAGCAACAGGATATTTTGCCACTAGTTCATTCATCTTATTTTGCTGTTCCCACCTTTCCTTTCCTGCATAGTAATACTTTTTTTTTTGATGATTCCTCTTATCTATATTACCTTCCAACTTCAGATGTTCAATAATTTGCCTCCAATGATTAAAAAAAAAAAAAAAAAAGAAATCTAAGGTAGCTTCTGACTTAATACTTTCTTCCATTTTACAAATCATGACATTTTCCCAGGAATATTTAGACTGCCTGTTCTGACAGGTTTATTTTCCAGCAGATAGCCAGATACTTGAATTTCTTGTTACCAGCATGTCATATATTTTAAATATATGTAATATAAAAGAATTATTAGCAGGAAAAAAAAATCTTGCATCACTGTAACCCTGGTTTTACTCCATCTAAATGAAATTAGGTGAATGTGTTATATTTTTTATTTTAAAAGATAAAACTATAACATAATATGAGTGGGATTTGCCTGTACTGAGTCAAATAAAGCCTGACCTAGACATGCTAAGTTCTTTTTATAATCAAAGAGATTGATTAATTTCAAGAGATGCAACCAATATATGTCAGATGAGTAATTCTGTGGACAATTTTTTCTGACTATCTTAAATAATAAAACATTATATCTTTGCTTCCTAAATTATACCCAACAGGGTATGAATTTATCTCTTAAAACCCAACAATAGATGAGCTTATTTTTTGTTCTTTTGAATATTAAAATAATTTTGGACGTTTCAAAGACATGGGAAACACTCAAAATCAAACAAAAAAAAAAGTATCATTTTTCTTAATAGTTTGTATTAGTGACACAGCTTCTCTAGGATTCTGATACTGTGTTTACCAGCAAATTACATATTTGGAAGGAAGTGTATATGAACTGAATGAAATTTTCTTACATTTCCAAAAATAGAACTACTAATTTAAAGGACGTGACAAAAGGGAGACTACTTAATTTATGTGTTTACTGGATGAGTATTTCTACTCAATAAAAGACCTATAATTTAATCTCTTTCTATTTTTACATGGTCTTCAGTGCAAGACACTCTTGATCTCATAGAATCATAGAATATTTTTGGTTGGAAGGGACCTTTAGAGGTCATCTAGTCCAACCCCTCTGCAGTAAGCAGGGACATCTTTCACTAGATCAGGTTGCTTAGAGACCCGTCCAACCTAACCATGAATGTTTCCAGGGACAGGGCATCTACCACCAATCTGGGTAAACTGTTCCTGTGTTTCACCACCCTCACTGTAAACAAATTCTTCCTTATGTCCAGTCTAAATCTACCTTCTTTCAGTTTAAAATCATTACCCTTTGTCCTGTCACAACAAGCCCTATTAAAAAGTCTTTCTCTGCCTTTCTTATAAGCTCCCTTGAAGTATTGAAATGCCACAATGAGGTCTCCCCGCAGCCTTCTCTTCTCCAGGCTGAACAATCCCAACTCTCTCAGCCTGCCCTCACAGGAGAGGTGCTCCATCCTCGGATCATTTTTGTGGCCCTCCTCTGGACCCACTCCAACAGTTCCATGTCCTTCTTGTGTTGAGGGCTCCAGAGCTGGATGCAGTACTCCAGGTGGGGTCTCACCAGAGCAGAATAGAGGGGCAGAATCACCTCCGACGGCCTGTTGGCCATGCTTCTTTTGATGCAGCCCAGGATGCGGTTGGCCTTCTGGGCTGCAAGCGCACATTGTTGTCTCATGTCCTGCTTTTCATGCACCAGTACCCCCAAGTCCCTCTCTGCAGGGCTGCTCTCAATCCCTTTGTCCCCCAGCCTGTACTGATATTGGGGGTTGCCCTGACCCAGGTGCAGGACCTTTCACTTGGCCTTGTTGAACCTCATGAGGTTCACAAAGGCCCACTTCATCTCTTTGGTGAAGCCATGCTGGCTGTCTTGAATCACCTTCCTGTCCTCCATGTGCCTTAGCATAGCTTCTAGGAGGATCTCTTCCATGACCTTCACAGGCACAGAGGTGAGGCTGACAGGTCGGTAGTTCCCCACGTCCTCCTTTCTACCCTTTTTAAAAATGGGTGCAATGTTTCCCTTTTTCCAGTCACTGGTGGCTTCATCTGTCTGCCATGACTTTTAAAATATCATGGAGAGTGGTTTGGCAACTATACCAGCCAATTCCCTCAGGACTCTGGGATGCTCAGATACCATAGACTTATGTATGTTCATTTTCCTCAGGTGGTCAAAAACCTCATCTTCACTTACAGTGGGAGGGACTTTGCTCCCCAAATCCCCAGTTTGTGTTCCATCCACTCAAGAGGTGTGGGAAGAGAGGTGACCAGTGAAGACTGAGCCAAAAAAGTTGTTGAGTACCTCAGCCTTCTTCTTGTCCGTTTTTACCAGCTTGCCACTTTCTCCTATTTTTATATGCCCTTCATGTTTTCTGTGTATAATCAGACTGTACTTAATTTAAGAATACTTCTGGTGTATTTCAATTTCAAAATAATTTTTTTTTTAAATTATAGTGTTTTATCTGGACAGAAACTAGTCTCCAATATTAGGGGGAGAATTCAACAGGTTAGGGAAATGGACCAACAGGAATGTTATGAAGTTCAACAAAGGGAAATGCCTCTGGTGAGGAGGATGCACCAGTATAGACTGGAGGGTAATGGATAGAAGACAGCTCTGCAGAAAGGCCCTGGGGGTCCTAGAGGACAGCACATTGACCATGAGTGAGCAATGTACTCTCAAAACAAAAGTCGTCAGCAATATGCCAGACTGCACTGGGAAGAGTGTTACCAGGATATCAAGGGAGATGGTTGTTCCCATCAGCCCTGGTAAAGTCACACCTGGAGTGTTGAATCCAGTCTGGCCTTCCAGTGCAAGAGACATATGGAAATACTGGAGAGAGTCCAGTGAAGGTCCATGAGAATGATAATGGGATTGGAGCATCTGTCATAAAAAGAGAGACTGAGAGAGCTGGGATTGTTTAGCCTGGATCAGAGAAGGCTCAGGGGGGATCTTATAAGTGTGTGTAAAAAACTGATAAAGGCAAGTAAAAATGAGCCAGACTCTTCCCAGTGGAGGCAATGACAAACTGAAACATAAAATATTCTGTTTAAACATAAGAAAAAATGTTTTTACTCTGATGGTGATCAAACACTGGAACAGGTTGCCCAGAGAGGCTGTGGTATCATCACCCTTGGAGATACTCAAAATGCGACTGGACATGGCCCTGAGCAACCTGTTTTCTGTGATCCTGCTTTGGGCAGCATGCTTGGACAAAACAATCTCCAGAGATGCCTTCCAGCCTCAACTATTCTGTAATATCCCACTTACCTGTGAGAGAAGTACTAAACTAAACCACTCTTCAGTATTACATAGATAATTGGTTACATTCTATTATTTCTCAGCACATTTCAGGGTAAAATAATGTAATTTTTCTAGTGGTAACAGTCCAAAGAAACAAGGATAAACACAAAATAAGACATATGGCATGTTTAGTGTGATTTCCTATGATACTGTGAAGCAGATATTTATGTAAAAATATTGCAGCATAATACTATTTTCTTTTATGGAGCATTTCCTTCAATATATAACCCAGGAAGTTTTAGAAAGTGGAGTAATAATTTTCTAGAGTGATAGAAATAAAGTGATAATTTTCTATCTTGCTACTACTTAGGTGTAGGAAAGCTAAAATAAAACAAAAAAAACCCTCCAGACAAACAACCCCCCCCCCCCCCCCGCCATGCATTCCACTGAAATTTTTAGAGACAGAGAATTAGGAAAATAAAAAGGATAAGATTTTTTTCCTCTAAGTAATAAGAGCTACTTCTCCTGTGACAACAGCTCATCATTTTTAGGTATAAGTTTAGGAAAATATAAAGTACTGAATGTGATAAGTGTGTAATTTTGATATCAATGTTTACTGAGAATTTCTAAACTGCCAGAACTTCAGTGATTTCAGGCATTGGAATACAGTGGACTGGTGGATCTTATTTTCCATTTTCCCCATGACCATGCCTTTTTCTGGTCATTTTTTTGTTTGTTTTGTTGGTTTTTTGTTTGTTTGTTTGTTTGTTTGTTTTTAATGTTCTATTTTGGAAAAAAAATAGATTTTGCATACCAGTTGTGCATAATTACTCAGCAGAAATTTATTAGTTAGGGAACTTAATTCTCTGGGGCTGCTGTGTGTTTTGACCAGGATCCAATCCCTAACAATTCTTAAGAGTGTGTACACCCAGGTGGGGATGAGTGGAGTTTTTCTGAAGTTTTCAGTAACTTCTTGGAGCTGTGATGGATCTGTGTATCATACATACATCTTGGCATGCCCACATAAACCTAGAGCTATTTACAAGAAGTAATGTAATGGAGCTGTTGAAGAAAGGTAAGAGATACATGAAGGAGACAAATCAGATCATTTATCAAATAGATAAAGAATGACAGTCAAATGTAGTAAGAGGTAGATCTAGGGACACAGGGTTAAGCAGATGGAAATTTTAAAGGATGTCAAGCATAAAAGGAAGAATGCAACAACAATAGTGATGCACCACAGGGCATGGGTCCCAGCACCAATCAGACCAGCTACCTGGCACACCAGAGACCTCCCCTCAGAGCAACCTCTACTGAAAGGGTGCAGCCAACCAAGTCTGGGAGTGTCCTCTGCCTCTTGTTGAGATTGAGGCAGGTGGCCTTGCCAGCAGAAGGTGTGTGCTGGTTGGGAATCCCTTAAGTTGAGCAGCTACAAGAGGAGGTAAACAAACTGTGCAGCACAAGGGACAACAGAAAAGGAATTTACAGGCTTTTTACAGAAGTTCTGCAGAGATCTGCCTGAGTCCCCAGATGCACAGAAAGAGAAGCAGCCAGGGATTGTGCTTGATCAAACAGCAAATGGAGATTCCCACAATGGTGAAGACTGGGAGCATGTGACTTCTGGCAGCAGGAAGATGGCTCCTTTTCCACCCAGATGCCAGCAACTACAGAATAGTTCAGTGCCCTGCTACTCCTACAGAGAAGAAAGCTCTGCCTGGGGAAGCACCACAGTGGGACATGCCTGAACTGTGCATCTATATCAGGGAAGTGGTGGGTCATCGTTATGGGAGGATCCCAACTGTGGTGGTGGAGACCCACATTTGCCTACCTGAGTTGCTGTCTGAGGAGATTTATTCCTTTCTGGGGACTCTGATCAGGGATGCTGGGGAAAGACTGCTGAGGCTTTTCCAGCCCTCAGAGTATTTCCCTATGCTGGAGAATCCAGGTGGGCATGCACAATACTGCCAGGGGAAACCCTGAGCATATCAAGAGTGACCTACTTTCCTGCAGGGGCAAAGGGCAAGGGCATAGGGCTCCAGATGGCATATCCTCAATCCTGCCATTAGAGTAGAAAATCTTGGGGAGGACACTAGGTGATCTCCAAGAGGTCTTTTCCAATCTAAAGTATTCTATGACCTGGGGAGAGTAACTTGGATTCACAAAAAAAATTGCACTCCCATCCTGCCATCCCCAGTCTGGTGATCAAACTCCATGGGTAACGGGAATAAAATGAACATTTACTTTATGTCTTTTATTATACTCTGAGCTCCTTTGTCAGTAAATCCCAATCTGTTGTTATTCATTTATTTATGTCAGTGATAATACATAAATTCCTATAAGGTAATATATTTTCTGCAGTTTAAAGAGAAAAAAATTAACCACTAATATTTATTATGTTTGTTTATTATGTTAAACCAATACTTGTTATGTTATGTAACACTAATATTTGCTGTGTTGAAATACAGGACAGATGCAAGGTTATAACCCTTATCATGTGAAATACGTAAACTGTTAAATGTAGTTTATTTTCCATTTCAGAGATATCAAATGCAAGTTAGCTTAATTTAGAACTGGAAAATTTGGCCCTATATTGTGTGACAAAACATGTTGTTAGCTTCCCAGTTACCAGTCAAATTATCAGGTTATTACTAAGGCAGAATCTCAGGCTTTGCAGCAACCTGAAGGACACTGGAAGAGAATTACCCTCAAAGGTCACTATGATGCACAAACAGCATAGATATCTGAATATTTAAATCATGGGGCAATCAGGTAAAGATTAAGGTTTTTGTTTTTGCTTTTGTTTTTTTTTTTTGGGGGGGGAGGAAATCCACACACCTCCCCAAAGACATTACTGCTTTTAATAGAAGTCATAATTTTTATTTCTATGATCTGAATTTGTCAGAGACACACAAAGTGTCATATAAATTACAATTAGGAACAGATAATGAAAAACTTCTGTTTGTATTTGGGACTTTTTGTAGTCTGAGTTTGTAAGAAAAAGGGTTAGAAAAAAAGTCTGAATAATCCTCACAGATCCTTATAACATTCATTTTCTGCACATATTTTACACTTCCTTGGCTTCTTATTATCCTGCTTTTTTTCCGGGGCAGCAATGGACTCTTACTACATGAAAATCTTATACTGATGAAATAGCACTATAACTGAGTTTCGTATCTGGAGATGACACAATCATGTTATTTATAAACGTAATGTAACAATAAGCAAAAAATATATCTAAATGTAACATATGTGGAATGTAATTAAAATATCATTAATACAGTACTTGCATAGAATTTCATAGATTTAATATTTCAGCAGGATACATTTCTTCTAATTAAGCTTACCACTGTAGACATTGCATATTTTTTCAGAAACTTACAGAAAACATAACTTTCAGAATATTAGCTAGAATGCAAGGTCATACATTCTTTCATTTCTGAAATAAAGGAGTATATTTAATGGATTTAAACATGATCATTTTTTTTTTCCACTGTAAAGATGCATTTCTTGATAAACAGCTTGTCTGACATTCAGAAATGTTAACTTTCAATTAAAATGTCAGATAAAGCCACAAAGTAAGTAAATGTAAATTGCCTACATATGCATATATCTAAAAAATAAAAGAAAATGTAAGAGAAAAGAACACTTTTTTCCTTGTATCTTATTTTTTCACTCACTGTAAATAAGAAATTGAAATTTTATCTACGTTTAAAAAAAAGAATGGTGGTCACAGACTCTTCGATACCAATTTGTTAACTTCATGGTCATTCAAAACTCAGATTTTAGGTTGTGTATTATGATGTTGCATCCCCATTAAAGGGCTCACTCTGTCAAAGCTATGGAAAGGGGAGATCATCTTTCATCAGTAGACTGGTTCCTTATGAAGACAAGTTTAATCTATCTTACATTCTGACAGAACTGAAGTGCTGGTTTCTACTGCAGTGACTTAGATTGTATGTGGCACAAGAGGACAGGTGAATGGATACAGCAGTCCAGCACATTACTTACTGTTCTGAGAGAGTTTTGAAAGTTGTCCACTAGTAACATATGGACATGATGACATGACCTGATATACCTCAAATATTATAAAATTATTTGAAAAATATCCCACTTTGTGTGAAGGGATTCAGTTAACTTTTATAGTTCTGAAATACATACACAAAAATGGTTTGTTGAATAGATTTTAATGCAAGTGATATTGCATTACCTTCAGTAGACACTGTAAGAAATGTATATTATTATTTAGTGCCATAAGAGAGAAAAAATAGCAATTATACCAGGCTTACAAAAAGTCTTAGATTTGTTTATATGAATGATTTTTACCAAACTGAAAAGTGTGAGACTTCTCTATTGGATCACTTCTCATAAAACTCCCAAGCAAGGCAAGATTTACAGGGAGAGGTAATGGCATTTAAATTAAATGAACTGGTGTAGTTCAGAGAAAACAGTCTTCTTGGGAAACAAAGCCTTTTTAGTATATAAGCTAAAAGCCTTGAACAAATCAGGGTATTAAAGTTTCCTCCTTCAAATGAAGATGATTCTATACGAAAAACGCTTTTGTTTCAGTCTTAAAGACTTGTGCCCTCTGTAATGTAACATGACCTCTCACATGTAATAGAAATTTTCTTACATATATCTACTGAAAGGAAACTAACAGTATTAGTTGGATTTTTTGCATCAAACTACCATTGTGCTTTATTTTTTTAAGGATTTTCATACTGTATTAAAATAACACAACAAAATTGTAAATATAAAAGGCTAAATGAATAAAACAACTCAGGAAATGTAAGCAAAGTTAAGAGCAATTCTGTTCTTAGATGTCAAAATAGAAATTGCACAGAAGCTATAACAATGCTAAAAGCAAAGGCTGTGAATAGGAGGCATAATGGTAGGAAAGATATTGGATAAAATTATACCAAGAAAAGAGTTCAAGAAAAAAAAAAAAAAAAAGAGCTTTGCAAGATCCTATAATTGAAAGAAAAATGAAGAAAATAAGCAAAAATGAGGACAGATAATAAAATGACAGGGAGAAATGTCATTCAGTACAATAACAAGGAAAGGTTCAGACAATAACTTCCCTTTCTAAGAGAAAGAGCAACACATAGTGAGACTGAAATAAAAGTTAGAGTGGGTTAGAAGTGAATACCTTCAAGCACTGCTGGAGTTCAGATCTGTATTCAGCCTGTCTGAGCATTTGGAATGAAATCTAGAATTCTTTGATAGGGCATAGTAAAACTGAAAATGTTAAGATATAGTCTAATTATCCTACATTTTTATGAATAGCATTTTCACTTTCTAGCTGTTCACCAAGTGTTTTTACAGAGCTTTCATCATTTTCAACAGTATGACCTGGGAAGAAAAGAACATACTACAATTCCATCTTTAACCAGCAGTGCAACTAGGAACTCCTTAGGATTCAGTCTCAACAGTAGTCAACCAGAATGACATCCTCAATCAGTTCCACACATGATTTTTTCTGCAGGGTACAGTGGGGTTTACATAGAAGTGCCCCCCAGTAGTGAAGATGATATATAAAATAACCTCATTCTGTCACAGTTAGCTGCTTCAGGTACTTAGGGTATGATTCAGATTTAATTCAGACAGCCAGATTTAGGTATCTACAAGTGATCTAGGTGCCTGAACTCCCATTACAGTTATAATGGACACACACGGCCAGTATCTTCATCTCTATTGAGACTGAAGAGCTATTCACCTCACCCTGACACAGACTATGCCTCTTTTCATTCACCTGAATAATGATCTAGGTGCCTGAGACATCTTCAAGAGGGTTGCAGGTATAGGGGACCTGTAGTATTTTGGAAAGGAAGCTGGATGCCCAGCAGGATACTCCAGAGCATTTTGACTATCTCTAGACATCTATGTGTAGTTGAATGAACTAAGTCGATCTAGTAATTCACATGCTAAACCTCATTGACTATTTTAGCTAAATCTCCATTGGCTATAACCAAAACTTAATCACATCGCTCACTTACAGACACTGTTATTGACAGTTAGACCAGATATCTGAATCTGATACTGCTCAGTCCTGCTTCTGACCCCCTTCAGCTACTCATATTTTTCATCGCACCAATTCACACAAAGTTTACTTGCTAGAGCAGACTTTGAGGTGATTCTGCTGAGGAAAGCCAAAATCTGGGCAAATTTTCCTTTCTAGCTTTCATTATTTTTTCAGGATCTGAGATAATCTCTGTATATAAATATGTTTGTGGAAGTTGCCAGAAAAAAAAGAATAACAACCAGTTCAAGGTTCTTCTGTAATAAACCGCTGCTATTCCTTAAGCTATATAATTCTTTGCGCTTAAAGGCAGACAACAAAAATGCTTTTTTTTCCCATAGACAATTATCTAAACAAGAAAGATGACTACATTCTCATTAAGGTTCACACACATATTCCCACCTACACAGATTCACTTTTTAATTCTATCTAACAAGAGAGATCTTGCATTTCACCTTCTCAGGTATCATGAATCAGTTACTGAAAATACAATTATTTTTCTTACCTGCAATGAAATCTCTATATCCCAACATTACCATTACACACAGACAAGAGACAGCTTTTATGTGTGCTGTTCCCCTTATGGTTTCCAAAGCAGAAGACAGTAGAATACATTTTAGTCCATTATTTTTCCCCCTAACTCAAAATTATTTTAGAAGGCAGATGCACTGCATTGTTAATCCTTAAATCCAGAAATTTTTTAAAAAAAGAAAAAGTTCCTGAGCATAGCTATTAAGAAAAGTGGGATATGATGCTTACTAATATTTATAAAAACACACACACATATTAATGTACATAGTGTAGTGTCTTCAAGTAAATATAACAAAACTGCTATTCTAATGTTTATAGGCTTACACCAATTAACTTTCCAAGTAACAGGATAATACCAGTGTATAAAACTCTGGAAAAATCATGATAATAAAGTGCATCACAAGTTTTTCTATAATGCATGCCGTCAGAACCAAAATTGTATTTTTATATTCACAAATGATTTGAAAATATCCTTTTTAATCACCATGTCTAGTTCATCCCATTTTGCAGATTTGTGGAACTAGATATTTGTATGTAGAGTGTTTTCAGATAAATGTAATATCTGTTCTCCCAGAACAGTGAATGATACGTATTTAAAATAAATGTGTTCTTGTTACTAAGACAGCTGAACCAACATGATGTTACCAACAACCAGATGTAAGATTTATTTCTTTGAAAAAATCAAGTAAACTCCTTAGTGAATAAAATCTACTCATTATTAACGCAGCATTTTAAACCTATTATGGATACTGCTATTTATTAACAACAAAAACCAAGAGCAGAAAGAAAATAGTAGCTATTACATTATTATATTTTTGTTACTTTTGCTGTTGTTACTACTGTTACTGGCATTTGTGCTTAATGGCATCTGTTAAGATTAGAAGCTCTTGATCTACCTATATATATATACATAAAGATTTAGACTATCAGAATATTCTTACAATTTAATACATGTAAAAGGAGTTCAGGCAGAATTTATATACTGATATCTGATGCAGCAGAAACAGCAGTCCCCATCATCCAGTTGTGGAAGTCTGCAATTAATAAATCCTTTTCTGGTTAGTCTGAAAGTTTCCTTGGCACATAAACTTAGATGTTCAGTCTGAGCACTCTAAAGTGCTTAGTTCAAGTACTTAGGAGTAAAGCTGCGACAAAATATCAATGATGACTGGAGTGCAAGAAGAAAATACTGAAGTCACAGAAAGATGTGATTCAATAAACATGTTGTTAGCATGCTTAACACTACACTGACATGGTGCAAAAGCAAATTTACTAGAAGTACCAAGTTAAAGACAGCTGCTACATACACTTGCATTGATGAATTACAATAATGGTGTTTCTACCAACCTCTTTGAACGGTAGCTTTAAAGCAGTTACACACAAAGTAGGAGACATGGTTTCCTCTCCTTTTGTAACTGAAAGGAACAGAAGCTGTAGTTCCCATTTCCCAGGTGAGTGCACTAGCCACTAAGCTAACATTAGGAATGAACAGGAAAAGGGGAAGTGTTCAGTGTCCTAATTTACTGTTTGAAGTGGGACCTTTATGAAAAGAGAAGAAAAAAGGTGCAGGACACTGCAAACCTAATGGCTGGACTTTTTCTCAAGCAACGCAAATGCCACCTCCTTTATACTGTTGATGAGGAGACAAGGATGGCAGAAAATAAGTAGTTTACTGGCCACTACAGAATGCAGAAAAATGAGAACATAGGATTATAGTACTTGACTAAACTTACAGAATTACAGTCAGTAAAGATAAAAGAAGCTGCAAATACAGTTTATTGGCAGTCCAAATGTCTGCTAAACATCTGGCATGATAAACAGGTATTAAATTAATTCATACCAGTTTTGGGGTTTTTTTGGGTTTTTTGGTGTGGTTTTTTTTTTTTTTTTTTTTTTTGTAGTACAAAACATAGAATGTCATTAAGTGGTAGATGATATATTTAATATTTCTAAATTAATACATTGGAAAAATAGCTTTTAAACACCAAAATTATAAACTATGTGTCACAGGCTAAATTTATTCAGGACATGCTTCATACCCATGATTCTGTTTTATGCTTAAAAAATTTGGTATATTTCCAAACTGATATTTCTAACATGTTTTTTTTTTTTTTTTTCCTTTTTAAGCTGCCTATATTCTTCAAATGCTTTTTATGAATGAGAGTAATTTAATTTTGTAGGAGGCTTCCTTCTGGTAATTTTAAATCATTAGCTGAAACATTTTATGAATTTGAAAAGACAGATACAGACAAACATTTAACAAAATACATTCATTACCATGTCCAGCTCATTTTACTTCCTGGAATACAGGGCTTTTTGCAAGTTAATGTATTATGGTTTTATGTGTTGTGGTTTAGCCCCGGTCAGCAACTAAGCACCACACAGCCGCTCGCTCACTCCCCCACCCTTGTGGGATGGGGGAGAGAATCGGAAGGGCCAAAGTAAGAAAACTCGTGGCTTGAGATAAGAACAGCTTAATAATTAAAATAAAACAGCAATAATACTAATATAATGAACAGGAAAATAATGAGCGAGAGAGAGATGAAACACTGGAAGAAGAGGAAAAAAAAAAGGAAAAAAAAAAACCAAAACTAAACAACAAGTGCTGCAACCGCTCACCACCCGCCGACCGACGCTGCCGGTCCCCGAGCCGCGATCGCTGCCTCTCCCAGCCAATTTCCCCCAGTTAATATACTGGGCATGACGTCACATGATATGGAATACCCTTTGGCTAATTCGGATCAGCTCTCCTGGTTGTATCCCCTCCCCTCCCGGCTTCTTGTGAACCTGGCAGAGCATGGGAAGCTGGATATGTCCTTGACTAGTGTAAACACTACCCTGCAACAACTAAAACACCAGGGTGTTATCAACATTATTTGCATACCAAGTCTAAAACACAGCACTATACTAGCTACACTGAAGAAAGTCAACTATCCCAGCTAAAACCGTGACATTATGCTATTTTTTTTGGCAAAAAAAAAAAAGAAGATACTTGAGCAATACGGGATAGATTTAGATTTTGTCAGTGGGATCCTATTCTACTATTCCAAATACAGTTAACCTTCCTTATGTATTTGTCAGGATGCCTCCTTAGGAGCATTGTTTTACATTTATTATTAACTGGCAACAGTGTATATTTTCATTTACTGCAATGTAGAGGAACAAATGTTCTTCTGGTCTGAGCTTACTTCTAGTATTTTCCAAACAATATTTTTCTGCAAAGTTACTACAGATATAATATAAAAATCAAAACTGTCTCCACTGTATACAAAGCTGGTAAGTGTCGTTGCTGAAAGGGACTGGGAAGCTTGGATGTTTCTTTAAAGGATAAGCTAATGGTGTAAATGAGAGAATAGTTTTTATAAAAAACAGAGTTTCTCATTTTCAGATGCCTCAGAATAACTTTCTTGAAATTCTTTCACTCTAAGGACAATACTAGTCTCAAATGACATGTTCTACAATAGAATGGATGCCTCTACTTGCTAATCATAAATATAAACTGTAGAGAAGAAGTTGGAATCTCTTCACATTTTATTTTGTACTCACGACTGAGCAAAAATTCTCTGTGGAATACAAGTCAGACCTGAAAAGAATGGAAGATAGGTTGTTTTAACATTGTATCCCTTTAGGCTTCAAGTGAACTTCAGGAAAACCTTTATTTTCTGTTATTTGCTTACTCTGAAGAGACTGTCAATTTTATTGCTTACAGAACAAACAAACACTTGTGGACTCACAGTGCTCTGCAATTTCTGATTCAGACTAAGCTTTCTGTATATGTACTGTTTCTTCAATACTTGTTTATTATGAAGTCTGTACTTGTCACATGCTTCTCCTTTTCATTGATCTTGTTTTCGTCCTTGTCTTTGTAAAGAGCCATCTAGGTTTTTGCTACTTCATCTTAATTTTCTTTTCATGCTGACTGCACTACTTCAGAAAGAAAATGAGTCATATTCATGTACGACAAAGTTGTCTTAATTCTAAGACTCCTTCAGCTATTCAACCCACTTCGATGGAAAACACAACATTTCTGTTTAGGAGGTGTATGCACCTGACTCCTGCTATGATGCTCAGTGTAAAACACTGGTTCCTGGCCAGCCTTGATGGGACCACACTAACATTACTTTGGCCTTGGATAATGAAATGATACAACAAGTTTGCAGACTGACTGTGTCAGCCTTTGTCCCAGTATATCTTCAACTGCAATTATGGAAATCTTAAACAGAAAATTGACAGCTCATGGCAGAATTTGAAATATATTTGTTTTCAAAACCAGTTTTATTGACGGCCACAGTTGTCTCAGGCTGATATTAACTTTTAGTTTTCATTGACTCCAGTGGTCCTGGGGAGATCACCCTAGTATTTTTGTTCTCCTTTTTCATTAATCACAGTCCTATTCAATTTTAATTTCACCAAAATAATGTTAAATAGCAACAACAACTACATGTGGAATCATTCAGACAGGATAATGGCAATAAGTTTTAAAAGAAACATCTAATGATCCTTTAGATATAATAAACAATCTTTTTAAATCATCTCTTTTGCTGTTATACTAAAACAGATTTCATATTCAGTCAAGAAAATCCATGATTTAATTGAAGCTGCAAGACTTCAAATATTTTTTTCTTTTAAAGTGTTCTTAAAGGATCCAGCAGGGCTTTTTTGTAATAAAGGATGACTCAGAATAAAATTTCTTAAGCATCTTTGGTAGCTGGAAGAGTTACCTTTAAAGTGACTAAATTTTTCAGAGTTGCTGGAGGGATTAAACAGTAGAAATAGAAAAACAAAGATTTTCATTCAGATAAAAATGAATCATGCAATGTATTATTTGCTAGTATAGCCTGAATATTTCCAGAAGCATTTGACTGGTTTGCTTCAGAAAGATGAGGGGTCTTGTTTTATGTTGAATATATACAGGAATGCAGAGTCACTTGAGGTGACCTAGGATATCCCAGTTAAACTCCAGACGCAACTCCAGAAGGGTAAGGTCTTCTCTGAGAATTTTAATTTGTCCAGCCTCTTATCTTATCTTTAATCTTCCAGCCTCACACAGCTAATCTACTCAGCACATCTCAAAGGACACTAGCTGGCCAAGGCAACTGAACTTATCCTTCAGTATTCCTAGTCTTTTTAGAATAGTGCCTCTCACATACCTGTGCTGAAGTTAGGCATATTGAGCTCCCACTCATGAGGCCTAAATGCAGATATTCAGAAAATGTTGTGTGTTCACCATACAAGTTAGGTTTCCAGAATAATGTTTGACCCTTACTATAGGTACACGTAAATTTTCATTCACTGTGGTGGAGACAAGATGCAGTTCTCTTGAGTCTGGACTAACAATTTAATAAGCAGTGAAATCATTTTAGGCGTTCTTTGAATTGTGCTCAGATAGCATTGCTATTCATGCTTCCGTAAGAGTTTAGCTACTGTGCTGTATGGAAATTATTACATACTACATAAGGAGGGGATTTTTTTTTTCTTTTCTAAAACTATTACTTCAAACCAGAAGCAAGTAAGTAAATAAACCATGAATATGTCTGGCTCATTTCATCTACATGAACTGGTATTATGATATATTTTTACTCTAATTTTTATGCATGGTAAATGTGCAATAAATATTCATTAAAAATACTTTTATTATTTCTAAGTCTTACAGATTTGAAGACCTCCTGCTGCTTTAACTACTGTGTATTTTGGATTAAAATATATTTGCATTTCATAAAATAAAGCAAAGCAAAATATACTACATTTTTTTCTTTGCAGTTTTTGTTGGGTTTTTTTGGGTTTTTTTTTGGTAAGTAGGTCTGTTTGCATTTATCCCAGAAATCTGAACTAAACATCTCATTTTTTATTTCTTACTGAAACAATTCTAAACCTGCAAAACTTTAGTGTTGTTAGAAGCATTTTCTATTTGTAAAAATAGCTGCAGGTCATAAATAGTCCTCAAAAGTCTGTACCTCCTAAATTTAAGATGCCCGATGGTCATGATAACAAGATGTAAAATCATGTATGACCCAACAATTCACTTCATGTTTGGATTTAAACCTAGTCTTTTTGTTTGGTGTATAGAGACTCAATTATATTCTGCTTCTGCCAGTCTCCCCCTGAATATGATGTTTTAACCTAAATTACTCAACTGCACAAATTCAAGTCTAAGAAGTGTTGATTAGATCCACTCATTTCTCCCACCTCAGAAAAAAACTATAAACCACAGACTTTTACCAGCCTTTACTGGTATGTTGATACTGTTATATTTGTGTAAACAAAAATCATAAAGAGACAAGGAAAAGGTAGGAGTTTATATTATCATGAGGAAAAAGTGATAAATATTTGATCACTCCAGTAATTATGCATTCATAATGAAGCTGTTCACTTTCAAAGATTAACACTACCTCAGCCCAGAAAGAACAGCAGTTTTTATTTGTCTCAGCTCCTAAATGATCACAGTAGCTGTGCGTAACAAACAAGACTGTTACTGTCAACTTGCTTTTTAACTCTTTTGTTTCTGATAAAATATCCATCAGTGACGACATATTTCGAGGACATCTTATACATACATGGAAAGCAGGAAAAAAAGGAAGATAAGCAGTTGTGAAACTCTGACCATTTTGTTTTACTAAGCATATACTTGAAATTCATAAACAGAATTTATGTCAATGACAGACCACCTCTTGTAAGCACAAGACCCAAAGTGCTTGAGACACAGATGTAGGATGCTATGCTGCATTCCATTTTGAAAGAAAGTTAAAAAGTGACTCAAGTTAGGGAAAGTGGTCCTCCAGTTTTTCTGGGTCTCCTGATGCTGGAAGACGTTTTTCCGTGTATTTGTGGTGAGGTGATTGTGCTTTCCTGGTGGGGGAGGTGGGAGATGGTAGAGGAATCCTCAGCTGGAGATGATTAATTCTAAGTGATATACTCTGGATAATCCAGACTCATTAGAGTTTTAATTTACCTCTGCCAAGTCTTTTCATCATAGTATAATAATTTTGCTGTGCTTTATTTAGGTGAAATTTTATTTGCTTTATAATAACAGAATTAAGCTGATATTAAATTTTTACTAGCTTGTGCAAATAACTCATTTTAAGATCAGCCATTTTTTGTCTTTCTCAGTAATTAGTCAAATTTAAATTAAATTTTCTTTTTTCTAACTCTTTTTCTTAATGAAACCTTAACTTCCATAAGTTTTGTAGATAATGGTTTTAAAGCACCTTATTTCTAGAATTAATGTGGTCAGAGGACACTTTACCAGGTAACTCTGCATAAAGGTTTCCATCAATGTGATAAATAAGGACATGGTTATTTCCCTAACAAAGTTGTGCCAGAGGGTTATGTTTCATCACAGTGTCATTATACGGGCATCTTCTTGTTCCCTTCATACACGTATGTGGCTTTGATTGACAGTTTGTCTTTTTGGAGGGTACACAAGCCCTGTGAGATCAAGTACTGCCTTATGTTCTTAGCTAATATTATGCATTATCTTTCCACAACTATGTTCATTTTCTCCCATGAATATGCTTTCCTAAGGATTATGTGAGGGTATGTGGAAGAAGAGTGTTTGCTTCTTTAAGGTTATCTGGTCAAGGATCTTTTTCAGCGCAAAAAAGGATAATAAAAAAAGGAGAAAGCCATAAACAAGAACATACAGGGACAGAAACCTGACCAACAAATGAAAAAGGAGGCACTGATGAAAACCAAACCTGGCCAGTTACACTAATTGATGAGGGCACGTGGGAGTGTCCGACTGTTTATTCCAGAAAGGTTATCTAACTGGGGACATGGTCAATCAGGAAACTAAAGAAAAAAGGGGGAAATCAGAAACAAAATATATAGAGACACAGACCTGACAAACAAAGATGATGACAATGACAAGAAACAAACCTCATCACTGACATAAACCGATGGGATATCAAGAAACTACAGGTACCACTTCCACGGAGATCAACCTGGACTTTGCAACAGATAAGACTGTAAACCAGGGGTAGCCCAGGCTGGGAGGTGTTTAGGATTGATAGAGCTGTACAAACCTATGAGGAGACATATAGGGGAAGGGGAAGCAGGGAGGAGCAAAGAGGGTGGGTAAACAGAAAAGGGTAAAAAACAGGGCTAATGGCATTTTAATCAGAGCTGGTCAGTATGCTTGTATGGCTGAGCCCTGAGCCTGATCACCACAGTCTGTCCTGTCTTCTTATACCTTCTTATTAAATCTTAACTCTCCTTCTGTGTAATCTCACTCTCTATCCCATGTGTATGCGTGCTGCAAGGACTAAGTACCAGCTGCTGGTGAGACCTGTGTGCGTGCCAACTACTGGGGCAACTGATGTGAATGGATCTGGTGCCAGCTACTGGAGTCAGACCAGCTCTGTAAGTGTCCCTTACCTGTGATGTCAGCTGCTGGAGCAAGTGTGAGTCCCTGTTCATCAGTCATTCAGGTGTAGTCTCTAGCTGTCCCATCTCCACTGCACTCTGTGACTCAGGCTCTCACATCTACAGAGTCACTGTAGATACCCTTGACCTCCTCTTTATCCTCCTGTTATTACACAGAATGCTTATTTCATCCAGCACCTGATGACTCAATGTCTTGAACAGAGTATGCCTCCCATAAGCAACACCACTCTGGTCCCCAGTCCCAGGCAGAGGCCAACGGCCCCGCTGCATCCATAGTCTGAATAATGGCGTCACAGAACGCTTGAGGTTGGAAGGGACCTCTGAGGGTCATCTGGTCCAACCCACCAGGGGTGGAGTGGGGTGGGCCTTGGTTTTAATCAAGAACCAGCCTATCAGGAAGCAGCTTGCAATCATGAACCTGCCAATCAAGAAACATCTAACAGAAGCTGTTACCTGCAGGGTCCTTTGGAAGTTTCCAGAAGCATTCGCTCTTACAGAATGGCTACCTCTGAAGTTCTTTAATTGGAAAAATCAATCTGACTCACGTAATCTTATACAAATAATAGAGGGAAAAAAAAAAAGGAAATGGAAGCACAGTAAGTGTATACGTGCCTGCATGTGAGTGCATGTGCATATGTGTGTATAACTGGAGACAGTCATGGTTAATCCAAGCAATGAGAAAAATAAATCTCTCAATTGTGCCAGAAAAATGCGTTATCAGATCTTACTTATATTTTAGTAACAAGCCTAAAAACATCTCTCAATCAAAATACCTAAGCAGGGGAAGGGGGGATGGGGGGAGCAGAGAGGAAGAGAAGGTGTTTTTCAGTGGTGTGCAGTGACAGGGGCAATGGGCACGAACTGAAGCACAGGAGGTTCCCTCTGAACATCAGAAAACACTTTTTTACTGTGAGGGTGACTGAACACTGGAATAGGTTGCCCAGGGAAGCTGTGGAGTGTCCATCCTTGGAGGTCACTTCCAGTCTCAGCCACTCTGTGATTCAGTTCTGCATTATTTCTGGCAGAGATGAATAGCTTTCATTACAGTCTTATCAACTAAGTCTTCAAAAACCTACAGTCTCTATTTATAAACTACTAAATACCATAGTAACTAAGCATAATATTTCTTCAGCATTTTTATAATATGAAGATTTGAAAAAAGATACTGACACAGTATTTTAATTTAGCAGTAAAATGATGCTCTAAAATTAAATCCAAGGGGGAAAAAAAATAAATCTTCTAAATGCCTGTTCTATAAGAGCTGTCTTCTAACATAAACATTGTCAGATATTTTCATCTATTTCAAGAAACAAATATGAAATATTTTTTTCTCCATCCTTAAAAAAGACCCTAATTGGATACTTCAGGGAGTGAGTGAGTTCACTAATCACTGATCATATCCACTTGAAACTAAGGAAACTTTATGCAAGCCTAAAACTAAAATCTCTTAATCAGCAGTATGGCTGCAAATTAACTTTATGTGGATATTCATAAGGACTCCAACAATGTGGTTTAGAAACGGGATTTTACAACAAAAACAAACATGTAGGAACTGTTTTGGTATTTCTAGGTATCCAAAGTAAAAAGTCCTCAAGAAGACTTCCAGGACAATCAGGATTCGTCACTGGACAATACTAGTATTTGGTCTTTGTGTTTCGCCAAGGCATTTTACCTCAGTAATGAGACCACTAATTCACCTTGTAAGACTTGAGAGAGTAAAATGTTCACTTTGTTCCCCAAAAAATTGATTCATGAAGTCAGAAGAGCTCCAAAGAATATTAATTTCAGGGACAGAACATTTGTTAAAGGTTTTAGTGTTTTAATTGCAATAAACCACCCATTTAAAGTCCTGAAACCATTTTACATATATAGAAATTTACTAGAGATGTACCCTGTTTTTTAAGAATAATCTGTATCAGAAAATACCCTTCATCATCTTCCTGCCCTTCTGTTTGGGTTTGTTTGGTTGTTTTGGGTTTTTTTTTCATTTTTGAAGTTGCATTCTTTATCAAAAGCATTAGGAACTCCATCAGTTGTGTGCACTAAGCGTGACTTCAAGAACTCTTTTTGGAAAATCAAAGTCTAAGAAAATGTTGAAGGAAGAAGGATGACTGGCAAAATTTTAAAAACACTCTTTTTGGAGAATTCTTAAAACCACCACCACTACCCACCCTGTCCCGCTGTGACCCCAGTGGTGATGGAGGTGGTGCAGCCCAGCATGGGCAGGGGAGGTCTCCCTCGGGGGGCCGGGCTGAGGCAGCTTTGGCTAGTTGGGGCCAGTTAGAGCAGATTTGCTCCCCCTCCCCACTGGCTGATGTGACTGACTGACAGGCGTGGCAATAGCCAGACAGACTGTGGGCTGAGGTTGAAGACGTACGACAGGTCTTTGTGTCATGGGATTTTTGGGAGGCATCTGCTATCCTCGCCTGCTAGGACCCCGAAAGGCAGCTGATAAGGGCTGGGTGGGAAGGAATGCACCACAAGACATTTCCACTCATGCTCATTTTATGGCCTGCAGTCATATCTGCTAGGCTGCTTTGGTCTGTTTCA
This sequence comes from Morus bassanus, assembly GCA_031468815.1. Lineage (NCBI taxonomy): Eukaryota > Metazoa > Chordata > Aves > Suliformes > Sulidae > Morus > Morus bassanus. Next base: position 50,596,976 of record CM062568.1, on the reverse strand, counting down.
CTCTTTTTTTCTAATTACTTTTTCATCAGAACTGTTTTGTTCTTAGTAAGGAGAATAATGATTCAGATAAATTGACATTTTATGATGTAAATCTGTTTAGTTAAAAATATCCTTGTCTACTCTGGCAAACATATGTATGCTAGCACTCAGCAGTTTAGCAAAATACGTAAGCATGGGATTTAAGCATATAATTGAGTACACTCTTGTTAGGTAAGGATTGCTTAATTGAAGTCAAGCATTAATTAGGTTCCTTCCAGATGATTCAAGTGGCTCTCATCGTTGCCTACTCTTATTAATCCCAACCTAAATAAGTTGTATGGTTCTTCAAGCCTGTTACTCTTGTTTCTCTGCTCTTTGTTTGGTATGCTTTAAAGGCTATATTTGCTCCAGATTTGTTGTTATATATAGAAGAAGAAAACAGCTTTATTCTTTATATTTATGAAATATTTAAGTGTTTGCATTTATACATTTAGCCTGATTAGCGGAGAGTTATAGAAGTGTATATGGTCAGAGCAGATGTATTATGTTATGTTGTCATGACAGAAATCACGACAGGTGTAAAAGAGGTTTTTCTAGATGTCAGTGTTTAAGAGAGTGGAATTCTGATAATACACAGCAGGACTGGAGAACCCTGCAGAGGTATCCTGAATTGAAAATACAGACCTGCCTATGAACATGACAAGGTAATAACAGGAAGAGTGGAGTGCAGACTAGAAAGCCTCTGGGATTCAACCGAGTGGCAGAAGACAGAGAAAAGGGAATCCATATGTTACACTTGGCCTTCCTGACAGGAATGAACAAGGAATACTAGGAGAGTAGTGTTGAGTGGTAAGCTTTGAGAATTGCAAATTTGGCTGCTATGAGATGCGTGGCCTTGAAAATGTGTATTTCATGTACACACACTCTGTTAGAAGACATACAAACACAAAGGATAGGGAATAGTCTGACAAGTTGCAATCACCTCTAATGTCACTTCTGAATATGTGAAATTTTAATTAACAATGTAAAGATAATATGTTTGTTTTATATCATAGAACCATATACAAATGTTTGACTGGCCAACAGGCGCTCCAGAAGAGCTTGTAAAACTACTGAATTGCAGAAATTCTAGGAAAGAACTAGGAAATTGTAAGAAAGACCTACACGCTTATAAGACTATAACTCATTAAGACAGCCTAATTCTAACGAGTTGAAAATTAGAAGCATTCAATATGTAGCTAAAACACAGGTCTGTGACACCTATAAATTAAAAGTCCATCAATCATCATATAATTGAAATTAGTTTACTTTGAAATCAAATGTAACTTGCTAAAATGCTGTAAGCAACAACAGTATTTAAATATTTTGTAATGTTGTAATGGTATAGCCAGAAACAATGCATAAGCATTTTACATATATATGTGAGCAATGTGACCAACAAAGGGGCAAATAAAAACATGTGGTCGCACTTTGGAAGCACGAGAAAACATATAAACAAGGACTGAATTAGGAGAAATTGCAAGAGGAAGAGCAAAGAACAAAAGAAGCACAAGGCTTGCTTTGGGATTAGGACTTGGAAGAGACAGAATTTCTGCTGAGCACAGAAGAAAACATACCTGGCAAAACTAAAAAAAAGACAAGCATCACTGCAAGCAGATGAGATACCCTTTCTGGGAAAGAGGCTAGAAACAAACCCAGGGATGACTTAGCAAAGATGGAGAGGAAACGAGACAAGCTCACTTCTATACTGACTTCTTTCACCAAAGAGCTCTCAAACCTCATCATCGTGACCTCTGCAACTGGGGACTGTCACAGGCAGCAGCCCTCACTGTTGACTTTATGGCATGGTACTAAATACTCACTGCTAATTTAGGCTGTTATAGTTAGACTTTTGTCAGTTTTATGTATGTAGTAACGGTGATTAATAATTTGTTACAGCTTACTATTTGTACCAAGTGCTGTAGATTAATTAATTGCATAAAATTGTTTTTTAAACTTTAAGACATGCCTGATATGTCAGTCTTCTAAACACTCCCTTCATAGCAATATCTAATTCTCTTATTGTGTATACACACACATACACAGTTGCAACAAGTGCTTATTTCAGTGAAGGAACAACAGACCTGACTCATTAGTGTGGTGATTTACTCTGTCATAAAATTATCAGATAATGCAGTAACTCTCAGCTGATGTTACATCATGGGAGAGTTAGTAACTATTTATCGTATTTTCACTTGCAGCAGCAGTCATGTAACTACTGCCCTTTCTGGCTATCTCTGTATATTGAATGTAAGAGGAACCTAAAGTAAAATCTCTTATTTTAGACCCTTGATAGATATCTAAACTAAGTAAAATGAAATTTAGACAGAATACTTACTTTTTACTTTAAGAATGTATTAAGATTGAGTTTCAATTCTTACATCTCTTAGGTTCATTTACACTGCAGAGAATATGAAGTACTCTTAAAACAAAACAATGACACTTTTTATATATTTTGAAAGATGATCGAGGAACTCAAAAATGAAAATCTGTAGAATTAAGCTTACGGACTTCAGTCAGACTACTGTTTTCAGTTAAGTACATCTTGAGGTGCTTCAATGGGCTAGGGCCCAAGGACTTTATAATAATACTTGAAATATATTCTCCTATCAGAGTGTACGTCATTCACTTCCTCATGCAATTTTTCAGGAATAATTGCAATGTCCTTAAGTGTTTTAAAAATAAAGAATCATATAAAACAGAAATACAGAAACAGAAGGTTTTTGTATATTCTCTCTTTATGTTGGAGATTGAAATGGCTTGGTGTGTTATATCTCAATGAGTACATAAAGCAAATTTTCAGGTTTTGACCTATGTGCGAAACAGTAGAAAAAAGTGGATCTTCCTGACCACTGATGATAGTACAAGCATTTTAGGCATGCTGATTAAGATTGTTAGAATATGTCCTTGGATTTTTTCTGGAATGTATCTGATTGAATTCAGTCTGTTGCTAGGATATCTTCAACAGTTCAACATTAATTTATGAAGCATATTTAAGATTTTTTTTTCTTCTTTTACATGTCTGTATACATTTAGATATCTTCTACGAATGGCTTTAAACATAAAAATTTCTAGCAATGTCCGTACTGTTAGACAGAAAAATCCCAACTGAAAGCTAAGAGTTTTTGTCTGGTACAGAAGGAAAAATCAATAAAACATTTTATTGTTGATTTAAGGAGGAACATCTTTTTAATTTGAATGTAGCTTTTTTTTTAGGTTTTATCTGTTATATTCACCTGCATAAGCTTTCTGTTTTTACCAAATTCCAGCAGTTACAAACTGTAAATTGTGCTTTGGCTTTTCCTGTCTCTTGTGCTGAAACTCATAAATGAATTTTCTCAAAATTATGCTCTCTTTACTGATGGCATTTTTTTCCTCTTGTCAAAATTTTATCCAGGTGTTTACCTGTTTTCATCATAATCACTGTTGTTTTTCTTCTTCTAAAGACACTTCAATAAGTACATTAACACATTTTCCGTTGCAGAATTCAGTATAGTTTCTCTTCACCCTGTCCGTTCACTACCTGGGTTAATAGTTCTCTAAAATGTGAGTCATAATCTTCACCAAGCTATTTCAGCAGTATGGATTATCCCAGAAACTCTATTTCTTTTGGCTGCACACTGTTTAGTATCAGTGTGAAAACACGTCAGGAGGGACCAAGGTGGTAGCATATTTTCTGCTTTTTTTTTCTTCTCAGGGCTTTACCACTCCAGTTTTAATTATGATTTCTATCATTATTTTACTTCAATTTGTGTTCACACTTAACAAAAAGTGGCTATTCATTTTTACTAATTTAAAGGAATGTTATCAACCACTACACTATTATCTATTGTGTTTAATGAGGCTTGAGACAAAGCTTGGTGAAGTCAATAGCAAATTTTCCATTAAGCACAATAATATAGAGTATACACTGGATTTGGAGTGAATATTTTAATTTTAAATAAACATTTGGTATTTAATTAATCTTTAATAATAGCAATAAGTCATACAATTATTAATGTTGTTATTTGGGAAAATTAAATCTTTTTATGAAAAGTGTGATTAATGTTTCTGAGCTGTATTCTCTCCAGAATAGGAACATTGAATCTTACTTTGACATCAAAGCATAACATTTTTAAGAAAGCATGTAAATACCAATACCTTTACCAAACTAACAAAAAATCCCCTGCAAAATGTGAAGCTGCTTGAATAGATTTCCTTCTAAGCATCTTGGTGAAAACTGGGAAAAAAATGAGACAAGATTAATATGAGTAAAAAGAGAAAAAGTAAGACACATCTTACCTCCTGAAATAATTGACTGTAATGCTACTGTAGGTGAAATAAATTTCTGGGCTTTGGTCCATGATTCTATTGGAGCTTCTAGTGGATTTTTTGTTTTGTTTTTCTTTGGGCTTGGGTTTTGAGGGCTTTTGTTTGTTTGTTTGTGTCCCGTTTTCAGCTGGTATAGAGTTAGTTTTCTTTCTAGTAGCTGGTATAGCACTGTGTTTTTGATTTAGGATGAGAATAATGTTGATAACACACTGATGTTTTAGTTGTTGCTAAGTAGTGCTTACACTAGTCAAGGACTTTTCAGCTTCTCATGCCCTGCCAGGTGCACAAGAAGCTGGGAGGGAGCGCAGTGGGGACAGCTGATCCAAAATGGCCAAAGGGATATTCCATATCATGTGACATCATGCCCAGTATATTAACTGTGGGGAGTTGGCTGGGGAGGGCAGCTCAGGGACTGGCGGTGTCAGTGGGTGGTGAGTAGTTCCATCTATTGGGTTTTTTTCCCCTGGGTTTTGCTTCTCTCTCCCTCATTTTCCTTTTTCTTACGTCGTCATCACCATCATTATTATCACTATTACTGTTTTATTTTAATTATTAAACTCTTCTTATCTGAACCCACATGTTTTCTTACTCTTACCCTTCCGATTCTCTCCCCCATCCCACTGGGGTGGGGGGAGTGAGAGAGTGGCTGTGTGGTGCTTAGTTGATGGCTGGGGTTAAACCATGACAGTTTGTTTTTCCCCAATATAACTTTATTGGAAAATTAAAGCTCTCAAGCTTGATAATCTTGACCTCCATGCCTACAAAACACTGAAAACCATAGTCATCAGTGCTAACTATACAGCATCAACTATATGGCATTAAATACTCAGAGGTAATGTAGGATATGATTGTTGTGTATAGTTTGAAGTTTAAGATTTCATTTTAAGATACAAAGTTATCCTTATTCTTTAGTTTTCTAAACACTCCCATCACAGAGGACTCTAATTCCCCAACTGATATATATTTTTTCAGTTGAAACATTAGATTCTCCAATTTTATTAATAATAACCTAATTATGTACAAAAAAAAGAAGAATAGTACTAGTAAAAGTTCTGAAATGAAAAGTAACATTCGTATATCGATGCTAATATTCTTAATTAAAAAAAAATAAAAGATGACAAAGTCTTTAACTGGCCAGGTTTGAAGTCTTAATTGTTGTCTTCTGGGGTTTTGGTTTGTTTTTTTTTTTTTTTTTTTTTTGGTTTTTTGTTTTGTTTTGTTTTGTTTTGTTTTGTTTTATTTTTCTTATAACCCAATGAGTTTAACATTCTGATATGCTGGTTGAGCAGCAAAAGAAAAGGCAAAAAACTTTTACTTATATGCCTTCATTTGGAACAGTAATAATAATTTTTCACATGGCCAACTCATTCAAAAACTTATATAATAATGTAGGGAAAGGAAAAAAAAAAAAAAAAAAGGAAGTAAAGGGTCCAAGAAAAAATAAATAAATGCCCTTAATAGTAATAAAGTATGTCTACCAGAAGAAATTTTAAGCTCCTCTTCCTATTAAACAATCCTGTGTGTTATTGCATAGGAAAAACCTACTTTGGACACAAAAATATCTCTGTTGTCCTTGTACTTTACATCTTCCTTGTTACATAATATTGCATTTTATTTTGTAAGTTGAGTATGACATTTTTTATGAACTTTACATATAAGCTGGCCTTCTCTTTCAGATATTTTTAGGCAGATGAAATTCTTTATCTATCTGGAAACCTCAGTTGCTATCAGTTAATACCCATTAGTATTACCTATTGCCTGGGACATTTGCTCTCAAGGACTTCTAGAGACCTGTCTGTACCTGGTGTGGTCTTCTAGTTTTCATGCCCATTGTTGAGGGTGAGAATATCAGGTGTAGTGTTGCAGGTGAATAGGCAGAAAAAAAAAAACAAACCCAAAAACAAAAACAAAAACAAACAAGCAAACAAAAAAACAACCACCAAATGCTAGGGAAAAAAAGAGGGAAGGAAGACAGTAATGACTGGGATACTTCAGGCTTTCTGTGTTTCTATTTTTACCGATAATATTTGCTGTCATTTCTCCCAGCTCCCAGTATCCAGTGCAAAATCTGATAAAGTCAAATACTAAGTTAGTGTGAAAATACTAAGTTAGAGGGAACAGTTCATATACTGGAGGGCAGGTCTGCCATTCAGAGGGACACGGAAAAACTGGAGAAATGCGCTGGCAGAAATCTCATGAAGTTCAATAAAAGCAAATGGAAAGTCCTGTACCAGGGATGGAGTAACCCCATACACAGTACAGGATGGATGCCAACTGTATGGAAAGCAGCTTTGCAAAAAAGGATCTGAAAGTCCTGGCAGACAGCAAGCTGAAATTTAGTCAGCAGTATGCTCCTGAGATGATAAAGGCCAAATGCATGGTATTGTAGCGGTCTTAGCTGTATTAGAAAGAATTATCCAGCAAGAAGAGGGAAGTATTTTTTCCCCTGTACTTTGCACTTCTGAGACTGCATCTGGAGTACTGTGTCCTATTTTGTGCTTTTTAGTACAATAAAAACATTGACAAACTGGAATAAGTTCAGTGGAGGGTCACTGACACCCTATGAAGGCTGGAGCACTTGACATTCAAGGAGAGGTTCAGATAGATGGATTTATTCAGCCTTAAGAAAATACTAAGGGGACTCTAATTGTAGTTTCAGCTACCTGATGGATACCTATAGAGAAGATGGAGCCCAAATTTTCTCTGAGATCCACAGTGAAAAAACGAAAGGCACCAGATACAAGGTGCAATGAGGAAAATTTCAAACATGTAAAGTGAAAAATTATTCAAAAGAAAGGTGAACATATATTGGAAGTGGTAATCCAGAGAAGTTGTGGAATGAATATCCTTGAAGATATTCTGAAATTGAGTGGACAGAGTGCTGAGCAACCTGATGTAACTTCTGTGTTTGCCCTGGTTTGTGTGAATGGCTCTACCAGATGATCTCCAGATATCTATGATTCTAGAAAAAGAATAAAGTCTCAATGAAAGTTTCTTCATTGTCTGTGAAGCTTTCTAAATCACTACATTTTAGATAAAGCAGTATATTCACTTGTAATTGGCACAATATTTTCTTCCTGTTACATCAAGTGGCTCACACAGTACTCTTATGTTAGCTGAATCATGATTGTACTCCTTAATACAATAGACACATATCTTAAAATGTGGGTTAGAGGAGGTCTCAGATTTTTTTTTTTCAATTTATTTATTTCAGTCCAAAGTGTTTAGTGCTGGACAGTCTTTTGGTCTTTGTCTTCAGCATGTTTGAGCTACCACCCAGAAGACCTAATTCATCAGCAAAAACATAATATATTGTTGGTTGAAAAGCATTTTTTAAGATTAAATATGGATTTGCTGTGGCTTAAGTAACTACTTTACAGATGAAAGTTTCAGGCTTGTTTTGTTAGTAGAATATTCATTCTAAAAATATCAGGCATAATTTAACATGATATTTAAAAACATATTAAAAATAAAATTCTGAAGATCTTTCACTATTTTTATATAGCTAATGTTGAGGAGGCGGTGCAGAAGCAGCAAGAGTGCTGCTTAGTCAACTACAACATAAAGAACAGGCTTGTGTCGTGGTTTAGCCCCAGTCAGCAACTAAGCACCACACAGCCGCTTGCTCACTCCCCCCACCCCTGTAGGTTGGGGGAGAGAATTGGAAGGGCCAAAGTAAGAAAACTCATGGGTTGAGATAAGAACAGTTTAATAATTAAAATAAAATAGAAATAGTAATAATGGTAATGATAATAATAATGATTTGTGATGATGATGATAATAATAAAAATAACATTAATAATAATGAAAATAATAATAAAAGGAAAATATCAAGAGAGGGAAATGAAACCCGGGGGAAGAGGGGGAAATTAAAAAACCACAAGTGGTGTAACTGCTCACTACCCACCGACCGACAATGTCAGTCCCTGAGCCATGATCGCTGCTTCCCCCAGCCAACTCCCCCCAGTTAATATACTGGGCATGATGTCACATGATATGGAATATCCCTTTGGCCAATTCGGATCAGCTCTCCTGGTTGTACCTCCTCCCCTCCTGGCTTCTTGTGCACTTGGCAGAGCATGGGAAGCTGGAAAAGTCCTTGACTAGTGTAAGCACTACCTAGCAACAACTAAACCATCGGTGTGCTATCAACATTATTCTCATACTAAGTCTAAAACACAGCACTATACCAGCTACAGTGAAGGAAATTAACTCTATCCCAGCTAAAACTATGACAGCTTGTGATCAATGTATTTGTTAATGATTATACAAGATTCTTAACAGTGAAGAGATTTTTTTCTCTTTTCTTCTCTTAGAAAGAGGTGTATGAGAACATCTGCATGTTGTATAAAGACAAGTAAAAGTAAGCACATTGTTTAGAACTTCCTCCTATGAACATATATCAGTGAGTTTTCAGTACATACATATCTGCATGCTGTTGGGATGCAGTCAGTCCTCATAAAGTCTACAAATATTGTTTCTACAGTACTAGTCAATCCTAACAAAATATAATTAATCACCAAATTACAGCTAGTAATTGATATTATTTGATGATTTCTATGGTTGTATGATTGGAAAAAAATCTGGCATGATATTTCAAAGTGTCTATATTTGAAGTCAGATGTCTGATTTGCCATCTGCATTGAAAGGATGGGAAAAAATGTTCAGAATAGTACAATTAAAAAAAAAAAATCACCATCTAAAGAAGAAGTAAACCCAACACTGAATATTTTTCATCTTTTTATACATGTGAAAACAGCATGGACTTTGTTTTGTGCAGAATAATTTTGGATGTATTTCCAGAGTGATAAATTGATACATTTGTCATTTTCTACCCAGTATATTATACTGTGTAATATTTTGACAGCATTTTGTAAGTGTGAAAGCTGTTTTTCAATAAACTCATGCAAGTTTTGTAATAAATGTGGATATAAAATATTGATGGTATTTAGAGGTTATTTTGAAATAGGTTTATGTAAAACAATGTTTAGTGAGGACTACTTGTGATCTTAAATATTAACATATGTGCTTTAAAATGGTAATTTAATAACTATTCTCTATTTGCAAATTTTTTAGTAACACTTTAAATAGAGACATAAGTGCAGGAAGACACTCAGTGCTGTTCTTCATTTAGTTTTTTCTTGCAGTGGTTTTCATTTACTTCAATGTGCCTTTTTATTTCTCAAATTATAATGAGAGATATAAAAAGTGAGAGACTTAGGAGAACTCCACATTTCCAACCTCCTTGAAATATTCTACTCGACCAGATCCTTCAAGGATTAATAACATTGCATAAAATATGTTGTACATATTTTTGAATTATATGAATTATATTAATAAGCAATGCTTTTTGTTATAGATTACGAAAGAAATTCCTGAAAATTTTATTGCCAGAGTTCCTGATGTCCTCTTTCTAGATGTTTTAACATCTGTAAGCATTCGATTGTTATCTCCTTTGTCCTGCCTGCTGTCTTCATTACAGGAGATAGTGGTATGTCTGAAAGTGCAATCTGACCTGGATTTCATTATTGTGTCCATTCTCATGTTTGTTTCTGAATTTCTGCCATCTGAGAATCACAGAATCATAGCATGGTTTGGTTTGGAAGGGACTTTTAAAGATCATCTCGTTCCAACCCCTCTGCCATAGGCAGGGACGTCCTTCACTAGATCAGGTTGTCCAAAGCCCCTTCCCACACTTCTAGTGATGGGCATCTGCAACTTTTTTGGGCAACCTTTTTCCATATCCCACCACCCTTATAGTAAAGAATTTCATCCTCATATCCTGTTTCAGTTTAAAACCTTTACCCTTCGTCAAATCACTACAGGCCCTAGAAAAAAGTCTCTCTCCATTTTATAATCCTCCTTTAAGTACTGAAATACCGTATAAGGTCTCCCCAGAGCCTTCTCTTTTCCAGGCTGAACAACACCAACTCTCTCAGCCTTTCTGCATAGTAGATGTGTTCCAGCCCTCTGATCATTTTTGTGGCCTTTGTCTGGACCCGCTCCAGCAGGTCCATGTCTTCCTTGCACTGAGGACTCCAGAGCTGGACACAGTACTTCAGGTGGGATCTCATGAGAGCAGAGTAGAGGGGCAGAATCACCTCCCTTGACCTGCTGGCCATGCTTCTTTTGATGCAACCCAGGATATGATTGGCTTTCTGGCCTGCAAGCACATATTGCTGGCTCCAATTTTTCACCGACCTGTGTTCCCAAAACCTTCTCTGCAGAGCTGCTCTCAGTGCGTTCATCACCCAGTCTGTCCTGACACTGGTGATTACCTTGACCCGGGTGCAGGACCTTTTACTTGACCTTGTTGAATTTCATGAGGTTCACACGTGCCCACTTCTCAAGTCTGTCAAGTTCTTTTGGATGACATCCCTTCCCTCAAGTGCATCAACTGCACCACTTACCTTGGTGTCACATGCAAACTTTCTGAGGGTGCACTCGATCCCACTGTCTGTGTCATTAATCAAGATACTAAATAGTATTGGTCCCAGTATGGACCTTTGCAAGACACCAGTCATTACTGGGTTCCACTTGGACATTGAGCCATTGACTGTAACTCTTTGGATGTGGCCATCCAGCCAATTCCTTATCCATCTAACAGTCCACCCATCAAACCCATATCTCTCTATAGTTAAGAATGTTGTGGGGACTGTATCAAAGGTCTTACAGACATCTAGGTAGATGACATCAGTAACTCTTCCCTTGTCCACTGATACAGTCACTGCATTGTAGAAGGCCACTAGATTAGTCAGGTAGAATCTGCCCATGTTGGCTGTCTCTAATCACCTCCCTGCCTTCTGTATGTTTCTACACATCTTCCAGGAGGGTCTGTTCCATGATCTTGCTGGGCCCTGAGGTGAGGCTGACTGGTCAGTAGTTCCCTGGGTCCTCCTTTTTTCCTTTTTTATAAATGGGTATAATATTCCCTTTTTCCAGTCACTGGGACTTTTCCTCACTGCTATAACTTTTGCAATTTGATGGAGAGTGGCTTGGCAACTACATCAGTCAATTTCCTCAGGACTCTGGGATGCATATCATTGGGTCCCGTGGACTTGTGTATATGAAGATTCCTCACATGGTCATGCACCTGATCTTATCCTGTGATGGGTGGGACTTCATTCCCCCAGTCCCTGTCTGGGAGCCTTGGGAGATGTGAGAAGGGAGATTAACATTGAAAAGTCAGGAAAAAAAATTGTTGAGTACCTCAGTTTTCTCCATGTCAGTTGTCATCAGCTCTCATGTCTTTTTTACTGGGGAGGGGTGGCGGGGTACAATTTCCTTAATCTTCCTTTTCTGACCAACATACCTGTTGTTATGTTAAGAGTGTGAGTCTAGCCGCGTTTGACGAGCTACCATGGCCAAAATACTGGTCGCGCTCAAAAGAACTATCACGACTGGACCAATGCACACCACAATTTATTAGAGCAACAGATACACAGATTCTTTGGATTGCCGGTGATAGTGATTGTCTGCAAAAGTATATACAAATATATAATATAGCAAATAGTAATAGCAGCGCTGATTATAAATAATCTAAAGTGACTCTATATAGAGATTTCTAAATATTTCCCGGGGAAACACTTGGTATAACCGAATGTTCGAATCTTACCCAAAGGCGTCCCAATGGGGGGGACCAGCCCGTCGACTGGTCCCAGTAGTCAGAGTGGTACGATGGTATCTTCCCTAACACCCTCTCTCCCTTACGCTATATTTATATTATTTTTTACCTTTCAGGTGGAGCTTGAGTGGCTCTAGTCATATGTACCTTTGTTATGATTGGTGCAAAACTTTCTCGCTTTGCTTTTAAAAGTATATACTAGAAAAATTCAATGTGCGAGCTCAGTGAGGCATGGTCACACCTTGGAGGCGGGTAACTTTTGGGATGGAGGTGTGTTTTGGTATTATAATGAGGTTATAATGAGCAAAGTTCATCCACAGGGCATGATTTTGCAATTGTACAGTGCTGGCCAGGGCATGGTTCCATGGTTCCATCTCGTTCCCAGACCTGCAGTGATTTATGGAGGAATTGGGCCGTTGAGCCTTCACACCACTCCCTCCTCCAATTGTCTCTCTTAGAACAAGTACACTGAGCTCCCCCAGTGTTACCAACATCTAAGATTGCAGGTGGTGGTGCTTAGGGAACAATCACTGAGCCGATATTCAGCATGTCAACCATATTCCACCCTGGAAGTTAACTTTTATGAAATGTGGATATAATTTTAGCCTCTATAATTTCAACCTCAGTAATCTTACCCCCCAGTAATCACTCCACACCTGTAGAAGCCCTTATTATTATTATTCACATCCCTTGACAAATTCAGCTCCAGTTGTGCCTTAGCTTTCCTGATCCCGTCCCTACACATCTGGGCAGCACCCCTATATTCTTTCCAGGATACATGTCCCTAGTTCCACCGCCTGTGCACTTCCTTCTTACACTTTAGTTTCACCAGGAGGTTCTTACTCAGCCATATAACCAGTTGTATCTTCTGGATACAGGCTTTTTGGCCTGTCTTTGTTACAGGGCTCTCTTAGGGCTGTGTGTCTACTCTTCTACTTTTCAGACTTACCTGTTACCTTAGGTAATTTCACTGACAAAAAATTTTCTTTTTTATATATACCAGAGAACTATTGTTACCCCTTCATTAGGAAAGGACTTCCTGTAAACATGAGCAAGGGTACCTCATGGTTCTCTTTCAAATCTTAGTTTTTTACTTTTTTAACATATTTATTTATTTATTTATTTATTTATTTATTTATTTATTTATTTATTTATTTACTTATTTTTAACTGATACCTAAAGGTACCTGAGCAAAGATGTGACTAGTAAGTTAACATCACTGACTACTGCACTGAACAGGATCATTCAGTTGTCACAAAGTTCTCCTTTGTCAAATGTGGCATTTCAGAGGATGATTCATAGTATCTATCTTAGACATTCACCTTCATATGGAACAAATTAATTGTCAGAAACACCCATATCTTTCAAGTTACGATAGAGGTAGTTCAGCAATTTTTTTTTTGGGCCTCCAGCTAGGGTCTGCCACAAGTGCTGTTTCATATCTGCCAAACTGTACAGATGACGTACCTGTGTTGTACACGATATATATCTTTGGGCATCTCTAATGATATAAAATTACTATAATTAGGCAAATGTATCCTGTCCTGTATGTCTGCTTTTTGTGTCTACTTTAGTGTGCTCTGCATAGCTGACTGAATTCCACTAAACTGACTAGATCCATTTGCTGTATAATGGACAATACCAACTCACATGCTGGTATTTAACATTTGGTCACCTGTTTGTAGACTTGAATTTAAATGTCTGTAGTCTGAAGCTGAATTTAATCCATACTTTTGGAGATGAAATTAATTAGAACTAGGGTTAGGATGGGTGAATTCCAAATAATCTAACTGTGCAGTGTACTAAGGCAACCCAAAATTTAAACAGGCATGTTAATTTCAAAAAAAAAAAAAAAAACAAACCCAACAAATTAATAGTTTGCCTATTGGAATTGTGTGCGTGTATGTGTGTAGGGAAGGCAGCTTAAACCATGGTTTCCTTTCCCCTCTTTTGTTCTTTTTTCAACTATTGTCTACTTGAATAAAGTTGTTTTGAAAACTAACCTCAAATCCATATTGAGCCAACCTCTATATTTCCTTTTCATGCACTAGAAATATTGAGAAGAAGTCCACTTGCTTGTAGTCCCACAATTTCCGGATTTCAAACTTTTTGCACTGTGTATAATTTCTTTAATGTTCTTAAGTAGAGACAACACAAAAAAGAGATACAAATAGTTTACTTCTCAGTAGGGTAAAAGTTCATAAATAAAAAGCACAGTATTATAAAGCATGACATAGGAAAGGAGGGAGTTCAGGTTTCCTTAACTAATTAACCCATTAACTGTGTTAATCCTTCATGCATCTGAAGAGGACAAACTAAAGCTCAAATAGATGTTAAGAGGTTTTTTGTTTGTTTGTTTGTTTTCTTGACTTTTTAAACTGAAACTTCTTAAAATATTTTAACAAAAGTTTTAAATGGCTTATGTACTTATCATTAGCAAGAACTATCTGAAACAGTATTATCTAACTGGAGAGATTATAACTTTCTCTCCAAAAACATTTTAAAAAAATCTGCCTTTATAATAGTCGATATAAGACAAATAACAAGAGATTTAACTAGTAGTCAACAACACTAAGTGAAGCATAATATCAATAGTGGTTTACCTTTCTGTTTCTGTGCCAGATACTTTAAGTGAAGAACATTTACAGCCTCATTGCTCTTCAACTTAGGTGACAAGTACATTTTTTTTGTGTCTGCTTCAGCAAGCTGCCTAATTTAGAATCATACTAAAAACTTAATTGCTTGTTAGTATCCTAATTTTCAATATTTTGTTGAGAATGTTGTTTTATTTATTCTTTTCATCATCTCAAAAGACAATCCAGAGCAATACTGTGTTGCAAATCCAATCATCATAGAAACATATGTATTAAACTTAAAACTTCCAGACTAATTGTAAGATTTTGGAAATAATATTGCAAATCTTAATACATTCACAAAACTGACATGACAAATGAAAGAAAAAAATTGGCTTTTGCTTATATATATTTTTTTTTCTTTTCCTAGAGAAAAAAATATTGTTTCTTTTAGTAATAGGTGCTATTTTATCTCATTAGGGATCATGGCCAGCCTTTCCTCATTACTATGAGTAACTAGTCATTAGTTTCAGCATCTAGAATTAAACTCATGGAATTCTTTCAGATATAAAGTTATGTAAATTCCATCAAATATACAAGGGAATATGCTACATTTGTTTTCCTTTTACCTATAAATTTTTTATCTTATAAATAAAAGATAAGTAAAAGGCAGAATTTTACATTATACATTGTTTTCCCTCAAAGTTTAATATGAAATTGATTTTTTTTTTACCAACACATAAGGAAAGAAAAAAGATCACCTATTAAATGTAGAATAAATTAAATGAGAGCTATTGGGAGATAAATTAAGAAGCTGTTGCTGGCAGAAGGAAGCAAAGAAAAGGGTAAAGAGAAGGAGACCAGCATCTCTGATGCTATTCTGACTATGAGAGTACTGCATCTGCAAACGAGGCAAGCTGTACCCATTGTATAGTCTCTCATACAGATGAAAATCTGTTTTGGCCTAATGCTCAAGCACTTTCAGAATCACTGTATTAGCTAGTACTGAAATAGAAAAAAAGAAAAAGTAGCAAAACCCATCTGTTCATCTTAGCTTGCCTAACTGCAAGAGCCAGAAAAGTTCCCTCTTTTGTCTTTTCCCCCCACTCAGTAGCAGGCATTATGTATAGGAGAGCTGAGATAGCACTGTAAATCAAAAACCTGGAATAAATACTGCATAAATGAACTCTACTTCCTTAACACCATCAATACACTCTAGATTTTTATCATCCCCATTCAGCAGTTGTTTTAGAAGCTGGGTCTTTTTGCAGCTAAGATGATATTAGACTGGTTCCTTGTCTTTCTCTTTCTTTCAGTGGTCTATTTACTAGTACATAGCTCTCTTGCAGCTGTTCTACCATGGCTCTATTTCCAACTGATGAAGCACATACATGCTGGGAAGTAAGACAGATCTACTCTGAATGTAGATGGATTACCTGAGTGTCAGAGCTGGTAAAGAAGCATTGTGATACCACTTGTGAACAGTTTGGCATGTTCAGTCAGAGGTTTGCTGAAGCCCAGGGCTTAAATGTGTCCAAATTCTGTGAAGTACTACATTGCTTCTAGGATTAGAAGTAACTCCTAGGATTGGAGCTTCCCTATTTATTAGGGAAAATAAATAGAATTCTTTCTTGTTACCTACGACATGCTGCAGAGAAAAGTAGAAATTATGAATTGTTATACTGTTGTGGTTTAGCCCCAGTCAGCAACTAAGCACCACACAGCCGCTCACTCACTCCCCCACCCTTGTGCGTTGGGGGAGAGAATTGGAAGGGCCAAAGTAAGAAAACTCGTGGGTTGAGATAAGAACAGTTTAATAATTAAAATAAAACAGCAATAGTAATAATAATAATATAATGAAAAAAAAAAAAAATAAAGAGTGAGAGAGAGATGAAACCTTGGAAGAAGGAAAAAAAAAACCTAAACAACAAGTGCTGCAACCGCTCACCACCCGCCAAACGACGCTGCCGGTCCCCGAGCTGTGATCGCTGCTTCCCCCGGCCAACTCTTCCCAGTTAATATACTGGGCATGATGTCACATGATATGGAATACCCTTTGGACAATTCGAATCAGCTCTCTTGGCTGTGCTTCCTCCCCTCCCGGCTTCTTGTGCACCTGGCAGAACATGGGAAGCTGGAAAAGTCCTTGACTAATGTAAACACTACCTAGCAACAACTAAACCATCGGTGTGCTATCAACATTATTCTCATACTAAGTCTAAAACACAGCACTATACCAGCTACAGTGAAGAAAATTAACTATCCCAGCTAAAACCATGACATATATATACATATATATATATATGTATGTGTATGTGTCAGAGATTCTGTTCTTTAACTCCTGAGTACTGCTACATAGTTCTATATTGTGTTTTCTCCTCTCTATGGGCTTTACATTTCATATGTTTTTATTGTCAGTACTTGAGTGTATTTTTCATTTGTTTTGACCATCTCATGTGTTCTAAAGTACAATGTAAAGTACTACGATTTAGAAAAGCAAGGACTTAATTAAGAGTGTAAAGGGTTGGAACTCAAATCTCCACTTAAACTTTCAAAACCTCTTTCCAGTCCAGAAACTAAAGACTGCTGTGTTTAATTTGCAAACCCTTCTGTGAACTGAACTCTGCAGAAATCATACAGCCCCATACACCATTTGAGATTAATAACAGCATCTGCAGCAAAACAGTCAGTAGCTGAGAGAAAATTAAACAGGAAAGGCAGGAAACAGACAAACAAAAAACCCAACAACCACAAAAAAGAAGTCAGTACAGCATTAGTGAAAATTGGTTGCCAGAGAAAGAGTAACACTACATAAAAAGAAAGTGAGCATTAGAGATTAATGGAAAGATGAACTTCTGAATTGTTTTTAAAATAATTGAAAAATAAAAACCTCCGATTTAATTTTTCCAGATTAATTTTTCCAGTTATTTTTTATTATTTATTTTTTTACTCACAATTATAAAATAGGAACCTTATTTTTAGCTGTTTACTCTGTTCATTTTTATGTTTTATATTTCTGAAAGCTGGTTAAAACTCAGAATTCTTATAGACTTTTGAGATGGGAAATGTTGTCATTTTGAGTCAACTGAGATGTTCTTTCAGTTTAAGAAAATAGTGTGCCCATAAGTAGGAGTTTAATTTAACCAAGTTATGTGGGATGACCCATATTAGAAAGGATGAATTCACATCTGAAAGCTAATTCTTCTTTTCAATAACAGATCTCACAATACATTTTATTTGTGCTCCCTTATAGAGAAAAATTACAATAATTTCAAATCAATACATTATTTGCATTCACTAGTAATTGTTTTTCATTTTTTTGGGAAAGGGGAAAACTCTAAAGTAAATTAATAAACTATTCTGAATATCAAAGTATCACCTGTTATTTTTATTTGTCAGAATTAGTGCATAACAATTATTATGACATAACTTGTTGTTTTATGTCCTCTAAAGCACTTTGTGAACATGTAAATAAAAGCCACAGTACAAAATGATAAAAAAACAGTCCTTCATAATATTTATAAAGTTTTTTAGAAATCACAGAATGAAATTAGTAACAATCTCCATACTCCCCAAGCAAAAACAATTGGTTATAAGGACAAAAAGTAAGTATTTAAACACAATTAAACATAATATCCCGAGAGTACTCTTCTTTTTTTCCTGTACAAAAATATTCCAAACTATGTAAAAGCACATCTTAAATCATAAATCTTGCCTGTGATATCATAGACCACTTATTATTGAACATCATGGAAGAACAAAGCAAGTGGGGTAGTATCAAATTGAGGAAAAAATGAAGCAGCTACTGATTGTAGTAAATAAAGCTTTTGCTTCATTAAAATACTCTCTCAAACTACAGAAAAGTTGGGGGCAAATACAAAAACCCACCATGTTTTTACTTTGTTGTTTCAGTAATATATAATGAAGTGCCAACATGTCCTTAAATTTTCATAAATGATTCTTCACTACATCACTAGATTGCTAGATCACTGGATGCCAGTGAATGGGCAAGTGAATCAAGCTATTTGAAGGGCTGTGGTTAACAATCATAGGAAAGAAAAAGGAACTCCAGTAGTATGTTTTATTTCATCCTTCAGTAAATACCTAACAGTTCTACCTTTTTTGGGCGGTCAGATTATGTGAACCATCATTGTAGTTAAAACTTCCAAAAACCTCAGAAGTTGAAATAGAAATTGAAAATATTAATTTTAGTTTTTTCCCCAGCTATGAATAAATTAGCCTATAACAGTCTTACATTTTGTTTTCTCTGATGTAAAAAAAAGGTATGGTACCCACATCAATGCTGCAGGTATGTGGCTAAACACTTTCAGAAACAGTGTTCATTCCAAATTCTTATTCAAACATAATTGAAAATATGCACAAAAAAGGAAGTAATATTAATTTTAAAAATGAGTGTTAGTATAGGGATAAAAATACCTATTATATTCCAACATTTGCATCACATACTACATTATACTTCTAGCTTTTAAGAATGAATATGGTAACTGCATTTGCATGTGATAGAATATGTAGAGGATATTCTTTCTTGTTATATCGAGGACATCCATTTTCAAGGCCTAAAAAGGACCACGGTGAGGTAAAATAGATTACTGGTTTATATTAAAATTTGTCAGGGTGTCTTATTTTCGTGGTGTTGAAGAATTTTCTCCTCATTATTTCACAGATAATATCTACAGAGTCTTCAATGTTTGTATTAGATCTCTTGAAAGTACATTTTGCCTGTATTCTGTCACATGGAATCTCACTATGATTCTGCAGTTTGGTTCTCCAGGGTAAATTCTTGGCTGATTCTTTTTGAAATGCTTTGATTTCTTACAATTATGTTATCTTAATAATGAAGATTCACCATGTTGAAACTTCTTTTTGAAGCACATGGATATTTTACTCTCAGAGAATCACAGAATCACAGAATGGTTGGGGTTGGAAGGGACCTCTGGAGATCATCTTGTCCAACCCCCCTGCTTGAGCAGGTACACCTAGAGCAGAGTGCACAGGACCACATCCAGGTGGGTTTTGAATGTTTCCAGGGAAGGAGACTCCACAACCTCTCTGGGCAGCCTGTTCCACTGCTCTGTCACCCTCACAGTAAAGAAGTTTTTTCTCATGTTCAGGTGGAACTTCCTGTGTTCCAATTTGTGCCCATTGCCCCTTGTCCTGTCGTTGGGCACCACTGAAAAGAGTCTGGTCCCATCCTCTTGACACCAGCCCTTTGGATATCTGTAAGCATTGAGAAGATCCCCCCTCAGTCTTCTCTTCTCCAGGCTAAACAAAGCCAGGGCTCTCAGCCTTTCCTCATAAGAGAGACGATCCAGTCCCCTGATCATCTTGGTAGCTCTCTGCTGGACTCTCTTCAGTAGTTCCCTGTCTTTCTTGAACTGGGGAGCCCACAACTGGACACTGTCCTCCAGATGTGGCTTCACTAGGGCAGCGTAGAGGGGGAGGATAACCTCCCTTGACCTGCTGGCCACACTCCTTTTAATGCACCCCAGGATACGGTTGGCTTTCTTGGCCACAAGGGCACAGTGCTGGCTCAGGGTCACCTTGCTGCCCACCAGCACTCCCAGGTCCTTCTCAGCAGAGCTGCTTTCCAGAAGGTCAGCCCCCAGCCTGTACTGGTGCATGGGGTTGTTCCTCCCCAGGTACAGGACCTTACACTTGCTTTTGTTGAATTTCATGAGGTTCCCCTCCACCCAGCTCTCCAGCCTGTCCAGGTCTCGCTGGGTGGCAGCACAGCCTTCTGGTGTATCAGCCACTCCTCCCAGTTTGGTATCATCAGCAAACCTGCTGGGGGTACACTCTGTCCCTTTGTCCGGGTCATTGATGAATAGGTTGAACAGGACTGGACCCAGTACAGACCCCGGGGGAACACCGCTAATTACAGGCCTCCACCCAAACCCTGCACCATTGGTCATGACCTTCTGAGCTCTGCCGTTCAGCCAGTTCTCAATCCACCTCACTGTCTACTCATCTAACCTACACTTCCTAAGCTTTTCTGTGAGGATATCATGGGAGACAGTGTCAAACATCTTACTTAAGTCAAGATAAACAACATCCACTACTCTCCCTTCATTCATCCAGCCAGTCATGCCATCATAGAAGGCTATCAGGTTGGTCAAGCATGATCTTCTCTCGGTGAATCCATGTGGACTACTTCTGATAAACTCCTTTTCCTCCACATGCCTGGAGATGACCTCCAGAATGAACTGTTCTACCACCTTAGTGGGGATGGAGGTGAGGCTGACTGGCCTATGGTTTCCCGGGTCCTCCTTCTTGCCCTTTTTGAAGACTGGAATGACATTGGCTACCCTCCAGTCCTTGGGTACCTCTCCTGTCCTCCATGACCTTTCAAAGGTGGTGGAGAATGGGTCAGCGACAGCATCCAGCAGCTCCCTCAGCACTTGCGGGTGCATCCCATCAGGGCCCGTGGATTTGTGAGGATCCAGTTTGCCCAAATGATCTCTAACCCAATCCTCCTCAACCAAGGGGAATTCTTCCTTTCTCCAGATTTTCTCTCTCACCTCCAGGAGCCGGGATGCCTGAGGGACAGCCTTAGCAGTAAAGACTGAAGCAAAGGTGGCATTCAGTTATTCTGTCTTCTCTGCATCCTGCATCAGCAGAGCACCCACCTCGTTCAGCAGTGGGCCCACAGTTTCCCCAGCCTTTCTTTTACTGCTGATGTATTTGAAGAAGCCCTTCTTGTTATCCTTGACACCCCTTGCCAGATTTAGTTCCAAGTGGGCCTTGGCTCCAGGGTATGGGGTAAATGTTCCCTTTTCTTAAAATGAAATTCTAAAGAGGAATTAAACAAAATAAAAGATATTTGATCTGTGAAATAAAGCAGACTGTATGGCACAAGGACCTTTTGCTTCACTTAAAAATTTCATTTCAGAAGGGGGTCTGACATTACTGCTGCATTTTATGTAAGTCATAAAAATACTATCCAACCCCAGCATTAGAAAAGCAAGCCTGAAGAATAGTAATTTTATTATTATTATTATAATACAATCATCAAAATCCATAGCAAACATCAATAGACAAAGTTTACATACAGATTTGTTCTCAGGTTTACACTGCTTTTGCTCAAACTCTTTTATCAGCTGGACTCACTCAAGTATATTAAGGATTTATATTTACTTCATCGCTGTCTTATTCTGTAGGCACATATTTTTATGGGTGTTGATATGAACATTGGTTTGAGTAGCATTTGATTTATATGCCCTGATTGCTTAGCCCTTAAAGTGAAATTATTGCAAATAAAAGAAGTCATCACACACAAAAATAATACCCTGAGGCTGAAATCATACATTTTGCAACGCCTCATTTCTGTTTCAGACTAAAAGTGCAATGGTATCTTGCTCTTCAGATTTGTCTCCTCAGAGTCTGTCTTTTTCTGAGAAATGAGACAAATAATAACATAAAATTGGAATTAAATGAGTCAGTATCCATTTAGTAGCTGAGTGAAGAACTTAACATGGGACCATCAGTTTATAATAAAATTCTTTATTGTTGATATATGCAATTAAAAAGATTATTTGTATTTAATTAATGAAAAATAACGGTCACCAAGCAACATTTATCTCAGTACCCTGTGTCAACATACTGTGTGCAGTTGTCCACGTGTTGGTGGTAGAGGGGCTGCAGGGCTGGACACAACTGGTTCCAGACAGGTCCAATGGCCCCACTACAGGGCATAGCTGAGCCCCTCAGCCAAGATGGTGGCACCTTGGGGAAATCAGGTTTAAGAAAGGGTAAAATGCTGCACATGCAGATAGGAGCATGCATATGCAGAGAACAGCCATTTGATCACCAGTGAGAGAAGAGGAAGGGGAGGAGGTTCTTTAAATGCTGGAGCAGAGATTCTCCTGCAGCCCATGGAAAAGACCATGGTGAAGCAGGTTGTCCCACTGCAGCCCATGGAGGACTCCACACCAGAGCAGGCGGACATGCCCTGAAGGAACCTGCCACCCATGGAGAGCACACACAGTAGCAGGCTCTTATCGTATTTTGTCCTCCTGTTCTGCTAAGGAGGGGGAGGGAGAGTGGCTGGGTGTCTGTCTGGCAGCCAGTCAAGGTCAGCCCACCACAGTCAATTTTCCTTTTATGCCAAAAACCAGAAATACTGTAAAAAAATGAGGTAGTGTAGGGAATAAGTTATCCCCTGCTGACATACCTTATTAAGTTGAAATAATATGCATACAACATCAAAGCATGATAAAATAGAAAATATTGTCAAAACTCACATCATTATTTGCTGTAGATTTCACCAACAAGCCCAGTCCTACTTCCTCTAAACTTAGTTTGTCAAATTCAGGCCTGTTACTATATCTTTTAATGGAAACGTTTCAAGAGTTTACCTGTGTTATGTGTTCTATGTTTAAACTGGATACATGCCTCTGTTTTTCTTTATTGCCTTCTGTGTTTCCTCAGTTGCACATCTTCATACCTCTACTGTTCCTTGTTTTTCTAACACCTCCCCACCTCCCTATATTCTCTGCTATCCACTAGTTTCTTCTCAGATACAATAAATGTGTCTCAAGGTAACATTTACTACAATTCTGTAATGCAGAGATAAAGCATCAGAATGTATATAGAAGATGTTATTTTCTCTGTTTTATAACTGTCAGCATCACAGTCTCTTGGACTTTATTCTATTAACTGTCACCTCCGTACAAGACCTAGTCTCGCCCACATGAATCTAACCTCTGCTGACAAGTTTGACAATTACAATCCTCTAGTTACCATGACAGAATTAACACTTACATTTCATACAGTCCTTTCCAACACAACATAATTCATGCAGTTACCCTTTCTGCTGCCCATAAATGACAAATGAATTATAATTTAGCTTTAGCTACTTTATCTGTTACCTCTTTTAGCAATAGACTACACAAAAATTAAACCTCACACCATGTCACCTAGGTAGGTTATGAACAAGGGAGAGGGATATTTTACATTTATAATGCTTATAATACATAAGGAGGACAGATTTGTCAATAGTACTACATTCAGGGATTTAAGTTCAAAACATTCAAAACATTAATTAACTAAGTCCTGAATGCAATGAAAAGTAGCTACATTTGAGCTCAGCTTCCCTTCCTCACAAAAATTCTTAAAAGGTTTGCAAACATTTTTTTCCCCTATGTCCTGCTCCAGACAGTTCTACATAAAAATAACAGGGGTTTCATACCCCTCTCATCCATTAAGCATATTGCCAAAAGCAGAATAATTTACTTTTTCACCCTGTTAATGATAGAAAGAACTCTTGTTAGGTGGGTATGTGACCAATTCTTTTTTTTTTTTGCTGCTGTTACAGAACAGGTTACTTGAATTCCCACCTGTTTATTCTTAGTCTATTAAAGTCTTAACAGTCTAACCAACAAGTTATTAGTACAGTTAAAATGATGCTAATGTAGTTCAAATTATATGCAGTTAAAATTATAGATGTGTGTGTGTTTTAAATGTGTAGAAGTTTATAAATATATATAAGTTATGCATATAAATATATATATGGAAACTTCCTGGTTTTCATGCTCATTCACCTGCTGCCCCAGTGGTGGGTCTTAAAGTGGATGGTTTCTGTCTGAGAAGGGTCTGCATGGGGAGTCATCAGCAATCTAAGTCCTTTGCTGGGAGTAGTACAGTGTTGATTCTGACAGTTTCTTCTTCCACACAATAGGATCTACCTCAGGTCACTTTTATGCATCTGCTAACTTGCTCAACACCTTACTTTGTTCCCTTTTCATTGGTCTGCAAGTCTATGATGTAGTCAAATGATCTGTATATGGTGTGCTTTACATATGCTGGATGCTTATCCTTTGTGCTCTTTGATATTTCAAAAAATTATTTTGCCCAGATCCAAAGACTGCATTTCTTTGATAACCAGAAATTGACCATTGGTGAGGTTTGTATAGGTCTAGAGCCTCCAGTATTATCTTGTGTCTGGACTTTCGAGGCCTTTGTTGTCATTGCATACTGGCAGTCTTCCGTATCGCATTTTATTCTAGGGTCTTGGATAGTTCTTCCTAAATGGTATAAACTGTGCTACAACTATCCATTCGTTACTAAACGCATACAATGATAAGCATTACATCACACATTGGTACAAAACAATAAAAGCTAACAAACTGGGTAATATTTAACTGGTCATTAGATAATTGCTGTTACAAGCTAAAACACATCTATAAGCAGGCCAAAGCAAGTCCAGACAAAGCCAGGCAGGTTTTGGGCTCCAATTTTTCAGTTTAGCAAAACCTGTTGCAAGCAACAACATACATACAGCAGTACCTCACTGCTAACTCCAGACCATTCTCTTTATTTGTTTTGCATAGCTGCTGCAACTGCTATCAGTTTAGCATAGGTGAAATTCAGTAACAACATGAATAGCAAATAGGATTTTTCATCTCCAAGTGATTTTACCAGTATTTCCAAAGTTACAAGTTTAGAATTTTTTATATATTTTTTATAAATATAACTAATCTTCCAATAATTTACAGCTATTTTTAAAATAAGCACAGTCACAGCTTTCTTCAATCTTACATGCTTCAGCAAACCATAATAGCAATAATAACTAGTATACATTGGTTCAATAAAACTAAGAAATTTCCAAAAGTGAAATGATCTGTTGTATGAGAATTTCAAGTTTTTAAATTAATGTCCCTTACACTTCAAGGTTACTAAACTTATTTAATCTCCATAAGTGTTCAAGACCTCTGTTTTGTTGTGTGCAGTTAATGTGTATCATTTTAAATATAGCAGATTGTAAACACCACTTCTTTTTCTTGTATATTGATAACAAAGGTTTTTCTTATTTAAATAGATATTTGACTGACAACGGTTTGATATAGTTTTATCTGTATTGTCTCCTAATGTGTACTTAGAACATAATTTACTTTAAAGAAAGTTGTGAAGTCTCAGAAAACAAAATAAGTTTTCAGAATTAAATCTTATAATGAAATCTTATTTAAGCTTTATATTCAATATTGTTATCTGTATTTCCCAGTAAAATACTTCAGAGAATGACGTGTTATCTGTATTTGGAAAAACATAGATTTTAATTAAACAGAAGGCTGCTGACTAAGTCTTAAAACAAGTAATTTTAAGAGTTCTGGAACTAATGAATACTTCCCTTGGGATGGGTTGAATCTCCATCTGGAAGTACCAATTTCTATATAGAACTGTATATGACTGCAGGAGAGTCCTAACGTGTGTCTAGGAAGATGAACCTCATCTTTCTTTCACATGGATATAAAAAGACACCAGCCCATGCAAATTTTCTTCCTCTCTTGCAGGCCAGCAGTCTCGTCTAGCCATGATTCAAAAGGTAAATTATGCCAGACTGCTTAATTTTCAAAATATTCTTTCCTCTAATCTAATCCCCTGTTCTTGTCATTTCTGATATAATGAATCAATTTTTAAGGAGGCATTAAAAAATGAAGTAATAAGAAGAAACTCTCATCAAAGTAGCATTCAGAAAACTTATCCCTAAAATAAATATATGTTTATGTGTGTGTATATATATATGTATGCACGTTTGTATGTACATATAACCTGTTTAGTGTATGATGTTTTAATTTTATTGCCTGAACTTCTTCAGGCAGATTCTTCTAGTTGGAGGAAAAGTGAAGCAGAGATAATTGGTTTTGAAATAATTAAACACTCAAGATGTGAGAAAACTAATGGAAGATTGCACAGGAGCACACAGTAAACACAGAATAAAGAGTTGTTAAAATTACACATGAAAAATGAAAACTATTACAGGGGACTGTTGAATACAATAGACAGTGATGCAGTGTTTATGTTCCTCAAGAAAGGGAGAAAGTGCAAATATTGTTCAGAGTGAAGAGTATGTGGAAGTTGTTAGTTCTGATTTAAGTGGATAATTCAGCTTAGTTTTTTCTTTTACACCTACTTAGAACTATTTGAAAGAATAACAGAACAAAATGTATTATTTGTTAAATATTATTTGGGCTTTTTTTTCCATTTATGTTTGCTTAATTAACAGTCTAAGTCCCCATGTTCTATCTAATGGAAGCCTTAACAGCACATTATTTCTTCATTTAACATATTCTTTCATAGTTTGTGTATAGGTCATTAGAACTGGTTGCTGAAAGAAACAATATACTGTGATCAATTCAAAACTTAATTTCAGCATGATTTATGTCATATCCCAGAAAGGCACAACAAATAAATTGTGCGTTTTTTAGTACAAAGGTTACATCATGATGTAGAAGTGTGAATATACTTGATTTTATCAGAGTGCACTGCACTGCTTTTTTTCCAGTAAAAATAAAATAAGTCTGAATCTAAGATTCAGTCTCAGAGCAATTTATTTTTGCCCCATGCATGAGGACTACTTCTGTTTGAAGTAATATTCTCCTATTCAGGACTGTGTGGCCACTCCAGCTCTTGTTTTGAAAGGCTCTTATTCAGAGAAAAATGAAGGAAAAAGTTTTCTTCTGATTGATAAGCAATTTAGTTTGGGGCAGACTTGGTAAACTGAGTGCTGAACTGACAGATATGGACACTGAAATCCTGATTAATGGGAAATCCATGCTACTACTTTTGTAAATGACAGAATACATTTTTTCAGACTGTTTCTGCCTCTCTGCTTTTAACTTTGTTTGCCAGGACAGTCTCTAGGGATAAATAAATTGTTCAGGCATTGGTTTCTGAGGTTGCCTGAAATCATATCTCACTAAATATTTTTCTTTGTGAGCAAATAATTTGTGAATGGAAGAAGTTTATTTTTCAACTAATTCTGTGGTTTCAAGTAATTTCTCTGATTTCAGGAACATTGATTTGGAATCAAGGTTTCTTTTCAAGAGCTAGATGTCATGTTATATACATTTCACATCTATGTATTGGTATATATTTATATACTGTCATGGTTTTAGCTTGGATAGTTAATTTCTTCCACTGTAGCTGGTACAGTGCTGTGTTTTGGACTTAGTATGAGAATAATGTTGATAGCACACTGATGGTTTAGTTGTTGCTAGGTAGTGCTTACACTAGTCAAGGACTTTTCCAGCTTCCCATGCTCTGCCAGGTGCCCAAGAAGCCAGGAGAGGAGGGGGTACAACCAAGAGAGCTGATCCAAACTGGCCAAAGGGATATTCCATATCATGTGACGTCATGCCCAGTATATTAACTGGTGGGAGTTGGCTGGGGGAAGCAGCGATCATGGCTCAGGGACTGGCATTGTCGGTCGGTGGGTGGTGAGCAGTTACACCACTTGTGGTTTTTTTCTTTTCCTTTTTTCCCCGGGTTTCATTCCTCTCTCTCACTATTTTTTTTTAAACATATTATTATTATTATTATTGTTATTATTATTGTTATTATTACCATAATAATTATTTTTATCATTACCATTACAACTATTACAATTTTATTTTAATTATTAAACTTTTCTTATCTCAACTCATGAGTTTTCTTACTTTGGCCCTTCCAATTCTCTCCTCCACCCCACTGGGGTGGGGGGAGTGAGCGAGCGGCTGTGTGGTGCTTACTTGCTGACTGGGTCTAAACCACGACATATACATATATGTATATATGTAGTAATATATTTTTTATATATGGGTATACACATTAACATCTATTTAATAGACATGCATATTGGAAGGCATGTTTGTTGTATGATTTGTGACCAACAGCGTAGGTGTGCAAAGGAGATTTCCTCCACAGTCACTGGAAATAAACAATTTTTCTATGAAGGAGAATTCAGGCAAGAATTTTAAGATGAGCCAGCATGGGTTATAGAAGTGCTTATTTCTTTCTACAAATTTTAAAGCAACAACATATCTACATACGATCAGATAAGTCCCACTTAAGTTTCTACAATATTGAATCAAATACTCTGACATCACTTAAAACGTGTCCATATACAGACACCTCTTTTCACTTTAAGTTCTGAGTATGTCACAATTCTTGTGATTTCATACATTGCCTGAAAGTACGCTATTTTAATGTTGTCCAAGCTCAGTTGGATTTCAGTCTAAAAGTTTTCTTTCAACAGCAATTTCAAGTATGTTTTTGAGAAATACTACTAATGTAAGCTACTTAATTGTTGTCTTCAATTAGATCTTAAAATATAGAGCATGTTAAATTGTAAGATGCCCTGAAAAACTTGGTTCTTATTAATGGCAGCAGTGTACCCTCTGTAGGCATGAGAACACAAAATCCTTCGATCTCGTTGTGCAGTGGATCAAAGTATCTATCTCTTCTACTCCTAAATATTTCCTTCTGGGGAGCCCACTCAGGTGGAGTTGGTGGACAATATTACATCTCTGGCAACAGTTTTACTGCATTACTAATAAAATGTCCTTTGAATCTAACCACATTTGAGATCACAAGTAATGTGCATTTTGTGTGAGAGAAATACTCAGTGAAAAGCTGAAACCCTGGGCATTTTTTTACTATTTTTTCATGTATTTTCTGTGTTTCCTATTTCAAGTACACATTTTCATTCTACTAACCACAGTACTGCTATAGTAGTGCCCAGTGAAGTGTGAGTCAGACAGCAACTATTAGTCACATCATTTAGTCTCTGTCTTAGGAATATCACTATATTAAAGCAAAACAAAAAAGGAAAAAAGTCCACACCAAGGAGAAAAGAAAAAAAAAATCACTTTTTCCTTCAATACCTTTTCCCACTCTGTATTTTATTTTATAAAAACTTGAAACTAAAGTTACTTAGATTAATGTAGTGCCTCAAGAATGTTGATAGTTGCAAAATAACTTATAGTGTTTTCTAATGGTGTGGAAGCTTGTTTGCAAAGACAATACCATGAGTAGCTCAAGAGTTGTTTGTTTGCTTAGCTTTTTATGACTTTATTTTCCTAACTCAAATGGAGATCTTATATATTCAGAATTCACTAAACATAAAGAAGTATAAGGACAACATAAAAAAGAAATGAAAACATAAAGTTATTTAAGTGAAAAAAATTCTTTGATAAAACTGGTTCTTTGTAAGACAAAATAGCAACAATGAACATAATGACAGCAACTCAAACATAAAATGCAAATTTATTTTAAGAAGAATGTGGAAAGCCCTAGTGTAATCAGTCTTCAAAGTTAATATTACATTACTTCAAAAGATTTCAACTTTTCTTGGTTGTCAGCTGTATTGAGCCATATAATAGCTACAGGTTCCTGTTTTTTATGGAGTGCACAAAAGCTGCTGAATGTACGATATTTTTCCTCTCATGTCTTGTTTGATTTACCTACTTGTTGTTTGATTAAAATTCCAGAATGTGGAAATAAAAACCTCAGATGAAGAGCAGCAGACCAACAACAACAAAACCATGCCACAAACCATGCTATATCTGAGCAAAAATTTTATGTGTATGGTTAACTGTAAACACATGAGTAATATCAGCCTACTCCATCCAGCCTCTAAACAAACACTTGATTCTTCTTGAAGTCAGAAATGTTACAAATCTTAGGTGACTTCCCAAAGTGTCAAAATCAATGAACAAGACATTAGCAAAAATGATAGTCTTATATTTAATATCTTTGTCTACATAGAAGGACATATAAAAGGCAATTTGAAAGGGTCCAGACATCCACTGTTTTTAAATTATCTGCAAGAATTCAAGAAATAGGTCTAGGCATTACTTGGGCAATATAGACATTATTCTAGAAGTTTGGACATTTAAACAACAAAAAAAAAAAAGCTAAAAATATATTACCATTTATTTTGATGATACATTCTCAAATGGAGGATTACATGTAATTATCTCAGGATATACCAGAAAGAGAAGAGGTATGACTAAAATCATACAGTATTATTACAATTATTCCACATGCGGAAGTCTAAAGCAATTAAAATTCTTGGTTAGAGATGAACTTTCGGTCACATTGTATGATGGTTATACAAAAATGTATATTGCTGAACTCCTGCTTACCTAAGATTTACTTAATTATCATAATTTAAGTGAAAAAAATAAATTTAAATGGAAAAAAGATTTGAAAAAGAGGAAACTTAGTCAGGAATTTTATTTAATTAATATTATTTTTAGCCTCACAGCACAATTTAACTCCCTACTATTCATACACTCCAAATATTGTGGGGTACAAGCATTAGCAGAAATAGAAAAAAACTATTGTATGTGTATTAATACGGACAAGCATTCTTTATGCAGTCCTGCTAAGTGAAGAAAAAATAGTTCAATATTTAAGACATCCAATTCCTCCTAAAGGTTGGGAAATTTTCCTTATGGACAAGTCTGTAACAGTATTTTAATGCATACTAATATTTAATTATCTGACTATTTCTTCTGTAAACAATGGAAAGTATTTTCAACTTTTGTCTTCTGTTTAAATCAGCAGAAATTGTCCTGCACTTCAAGAAAATGAAGATTTAGTACATAAAGATTTCCTGTATATTTTGACAGTAGGATTTGTTAATAGTGATTGTCAAAGACAACTTAAAGGATGACATGAACAAACCTGAAAAATGTCTTATCTGTTATATTAGTCTGCAGAATCTCTCATTCAGCCTACCAATGCTGTGTTGCATGAATTCATAAGTACTTTTAAGAGCAACTAATTTATTATTAGTATCTACTCTGATAAGACAGAAAAATGCATGTCTGATCAACTTTACTCAGTTTTATCAAAATATTTTGAATGAACATGTATCAGAAATGAATCTTAGAACTAGAAAACTGTCTTCTGTTTGATTTTTTTAATCTATAAAAATATTGTTGAGATATTTTTCCACATGATGTGCTATTAAGATGGATATAGTCAATGTAAAAGCAGTGTGAAAGCCAACCCATTGTAAATACTGAGCTTTATTTCCCTCTCCTGGTGTTTCAAAACACAAGATAAGAAGTTTCTTACCATCTTCCACATACCAAGGTCTTTTAAAGGTTGTTATTTATGGCAGGTCTGTTACTTGTGGCAGAAGCAGCAATATGTAATTCTCCTCTACTGGATAATCTATGGGCACTAATAAGTATTATCATTAAAGCTGCTAAATCATCATGGTCAAGCAGATGTATAATACATTTTATCTCTCAATCATTATATTGTAGCTATATGTATTTTAATAATCGTTGATAAAACTATATGATCCATTGTTTTATCACTAGTCCATACCCATGACGTCATTTGTTACCAATGGGTCTATATATGAACACACTAAAAAAAAAAAAAATATTCACAGACTTAGTAGAGTATAATCAATTCTGGGCACTCTAGTCTCATTATGTTATCGTTATTCCAAACATCACAAAGGATCATTACGTTATCATTATTTTATATATCAATTCCTTAGAAGAAGCAAGAATCTCTAAACATAGCATTCATGGATGTGGTAATTTTAATTGTTCATCTATCTGTAGTTTGAACTGAGGTCACAGAAGTTTGTATATTTTTTTTAATGACATCATTTTCACCTAAGTTTGTACTTATCAAATAAATAATAAACTGTTATTAAAGTAATTAATAAATCATTTACACTATTATCAGAAAAAAGGTGAAAATTAGGTTCTGAAAATCCCACACTATCTTTTTAATGAAATTTATCCATATTACATATTAGTATTCATGTCTTATTATTACTATTAAGTATCCTGCCTTTTGGAGACCAGGGATAATACCTATTAAACTTGGAAATAAACATTGTGAAATCATACAGAATTGTCATGGTTTAACCCCAGCTGGCAACTAAGCACCACACAGCCACTCGCTCACTCCCCCACAGTGGGATGAGGGAGAGAATCGGAAGGGTAAAATTGAGAAAACTCATGGGTTGAGATAAAGACAGTTTAATAGGCAAAGCAAAAGCTGCACAAGCAAGCAAAGCAAAAGAAAGAATTCTTTTGCTACTTCTCATTAGCAGGCAGGTGTTAGCCATCTCCAGGAAAGCAGGGTTCCATCACACATAATTGTTACTTGGAAAGAGAAAAACCATACCTCTGAACGTCCCCCCCTGCTTCCTCCGTCTTCCCCCAGCTTTATATGCTGAACATGGTATCATATGGAATGGGATATCCCTTTGGTCAGTTGGGGTCACCTGTGTCCCCTGACAACTTCCTGTGCACCCCCAGCCTACTCGCTGGTGGGGCAGTGTGAGAGGCAGAAAAGGCCTTGACTGTGTGTAAGCACTGCTCATCAGCAACTAAAAGATCCCTGGGTTATCAACATTGTTTTGGTCACAAATCCAAATCCACTCTGAGGAAAATTAACTCTATCCCAGCCAAAACCAGCACAAAAATTTTCAAACTAAATTGTAAAGCCTTCTGCAGGCAGACACTCCACTGTTTTAAAAATGAACCATGTTATTCATCTGTCATTGGGATAAACAATTTACATTAGAAAATCTAAATTTCAGTGTATTTATTTTACTTCATATGCTATCCAGATACTTTCCAGAAGCATGAGTCATTACCATTATAAATGGGATATTGATTTCTTTGAAATTGAAGACTGTCAGATATTTATTGACTTTAAAAAATAAAAGTAGTTCATTCTTATGTGTAGTTTAAATGAAACAAATAAAAGCATGAAAATGCTAGATTATCACTTGTTGATGTAATTAGGAATTTTTCTTAAACATAGGTTAGTTTCTACATTTTCAATAAAAATAAAGTATTTTGTTTTCTTATTCGTTAATTTAGCTTCATCTACTTTTTCTCCAAAGGCCTTTATTTTTTTTTTAATCTTTTATCCTATATACACATATAAGATTCAAAAACTCAGTCAAAAAGTGTTTGTTTAGTGGGCATTCTTTTATTGTTCTGTGGTTTTGGGGAGGAACACTAATATTCTTTCTGGATGCCATTTGCCTGATTTTGTTTTCATAAGAAACAAGTCATAGCACATCACTGAAGTATGAGCTCACTTCATACATTCATATATTCATAAAATATTCTATATCACAAAAAGTTTAATGCAATGCTTACTTCCTAGAAGAAGGAAAAGCAGAGTAGAGAAGATACCATGCATTATGGCTCAAACGAGCAGAATACATTGATTAGTATCTCGTGCAAGTAAAAGTTAAATTTCAAATGCATTAATTTAAGCAGTATAAATAACTTTATTTTAAAACATTTTGTTATACTAACAGATTTTTTGAGTAAAATATTTGTTGAGTCAGACCTTCTACAGTAATTTAAATTAGTTTCTTAAGTAAAATAAGTGTTTTTCAACTAGGTATTCAGCACCTGAGTCATGGGAGTCTCTGATTCAGGCTGGTTCTAAACTTTGGGACATTTATGTTTTCTTCTTTCTTTTGAAAGAAAAATACTTTATAAAGTGCAGAGAAACTATTTGCACAAATTTCTGTCAGATTTTTTTCAGGAAAAACACCACAAAAGAAACATGGCCAATGAAAGAGAAATAGGAGGTTAAACACCTGAATCAGATTATGTACAGTATCATCCACAGATATCAAATTCTCTACAATGTGACTTGAATGCATTGCCTATGTAAAAGTACTTTTCTATTAAGTGCTGAAAGGCAATACATCTGATGTTAACCTTGAAAATGCTTCAACCTGATAAAAGACAGTCCACTTTGTGTCCCTGATGCATATCCTGGTTTTAATGGTGAGATTTTGTTTGTTACAAATAAAGCATTTTTTCACTTCACTTTCAACTAATTAACCTCTGTCATGACTTCTCAGAAAAAAAAAAAGGAAAAGCCTAACTACATGGAATGTATGAAGAACATTTTCAGAGAAATAATTTTTGTTATGATTTTAATTCACAGTAAGCAATGACAGGAATATTAGGGCACCTGCACCAACACAGGACCAGGTAAGCCTATTTTCCTGCAGAAGCTATGAATTGGTCATAATGGCCTCAGAAGACATAACATAGAGTCCCTTATGTGACAGGAAGCATCTGGGAAGCAATATATTATATATAACTCTACAGGGTAAAAAGATGACAGAAAAAGAAGAAATTGTTTTGGTGAATATTTTGGAGAAAGGAGAAACCTCTGATAGCTTGCAGTTATTTTAATTAAGAACATCCTTTCCTTTCCTCATTCTATTTGTTTATTCAAATGCCCCTCCATTTGGGTAATAGAAACTCAGTTCCTTCCTCTGTTTCTGGGTGGGGTAAGAACTGGAAACAAACAAACATAAATCAACCAGCCAAGAGCAATATCTCTGAAAAATGCCAAGGAATCACATGGTGACCAGTAATGTATATATTCTGATAC
Source organism: Morus bassanus (assembly GCA_031468815.1). Lineage (NCBI taxonomy): Eukaryota > Metazoa > Chordata > Aves > Suliformes > Sulidae > Morus > Morus bassanus. The sequence continues at coordinate 50,562,257 of CM062568.1, read as the reverse complement.
AATAGAAGTAATATGATTCTCTGTGTATATTATATCAAATACTACCAAAACCTTTAGGCACTGATGTCTACAATACTAGCCTTTTGCTCTTCTGTGCAGCACCTTTGTGTTATTCTTTAATGATCACCCTGTTGTGCAATGGATTCATAATCCCTTCTCAACTCCATCCCTCCCCTCTCTTGCCATTCACAGCCAGTCTGATCATGGGATCTGAACATCCTATTTTAGAATGGGAATAAAAATTGTACTTTTTCTTTCATCCCCTTTTTATGTATGCCCTCTCCCTTCTTACCTAGTGGTTCTCTGCCCTCTCTCAACAAAATGCTGCATGCAGGCAGAGATGCTGTATAAACCAGGAGAGGTGGAGAGGCATCGATTGCATCTGTGGGAAAAGTGAGTGAGGAAGAGGTACAGTGGTGGTTCAGAGGATCTCAAATGCACTGTGGCAGGAGGTGAAGAAGGCTTGACAGCGACTACTGCATCACCTGTTATGAAGTCCCGAGGAGAAGTTCCCAGTTCTCCAGAAAGATCAGGACTGATGATGGGAGGCATTACTAAAGGAGCAAGAAAGATTCCTGTATCCTTTTATAGCCTCTCAAGTTTACCATATCACATCCTCCAAACACTCTTTACTTTCCATCAGGATTTTTGGTATCTATATTGTCACAGATTCAAATGTTAACCTTAATATCTATTAATCACTTACTCCACATATTCATGATGGTAATTTTCATCATGGTAGAACTGTGAAAAAAACAAGGATTTTGTAATAAAAAGCAAAAAATAAAATATACAATATAGCCCTTTCAGAACATAATGATATTATCTAGCATTTTCCTCAAAGAGTGTTATTTTTTGACATACAAAAAAAGAGAGAGCAGACATGGAGAGCAAGCTGTATCAACCTCAGTACTGTCCACTGTGACATATCTGTGAAAGTAACAGGCAATAGCAAGCCATAGCATATTTTGGTAGAAGATATGTGGTTGCACTGTATAGAAAACATAAAAAATCATTTACAGCTTTGGAAGTAAATGCCTAGCTTTTTAAAAACAAAACAAAACAAAACCAAACAAAAAAACCCTCCCAAAATCCCAAAACTAATAAAATCTAGTATCTCTCACATTCACAAACACCAAAATTAAAATCTATTTTTCATATTTGAATACTGATGATATTATATAATTATAAGAAGCTTTTTCTTTTTCCTGATAGCCACAAGTATTCAGTAATGAAATATCCAGTGATGTGTGGCAACAAAGTAATTGTTCACTTCCCCCCTTGTATTCTTCTTCTCCAAAGACTTACTGACTTTTTTTCCTTGTAATTACTCTGTGGGAAAAAAAATCCTGAGTTTTTTCAATCTAATTATAGAATACCAGGTATGCCTCTTAGTTTCCAACAACAGTATATGGATTTGGGTTGTGATAGAGTTAGTGGAAGCATTGGTCTGTTCCCAGAGCTATGACATCATTGGCATTAGTGAGACTTGATGAAATGAGTCCCATGACTAGAGTGCTGAGATGAAGGGCTGTGGGCTGTACAAGAGGGATAGGCAGAGCAGGTGAGGTGGAGAAGCTGCACCATAAGTAAGGGAGAAGATGTGTTTGAGAGCCTCTGGTTGAGGATTAGGGGGATGGAAAACAAAGCAGATGTCGTTGTGGGTGTCTACTATCAATCACTCAGCCAGGATGATAGAAATGATGAGTTATTCTGTAGGCAATTAGGAGAAATCTTTGGATCAATAACCCTTGTCCTCATGGGAGATTTCAACTTCTCAGATATCAACTGGGAATACCATACTCCTGTGACAAGCAAGTCTGGGAAATTCCTGAAGTATGTTGAAGATAATTTCATGTCAAAAATACTCCATGAGCCAATGAGGAAAGATGCCCTCTTAGACTTGTTATTCATGAGTAGAGAAGGGCTTGTGGGAGACGTGATGGTAGGTGGCTGTCTCGGCCACAGTGATCACAAAATGGTGGAGTTTAAAATTTTCAGTGTAATGAGAAAAAAGGTCAGCAGAGTTGCTACCCTGGATTTCAAGAGTGCAAACTTTAAGCTACTCAGGGAGCTAGTTCGCAGGGTCCCCTGGGAATCTGCTTTTGAGGGCTTAGGGGTCCATGAAAGCAGGTCAGTTTTTAAGAATATCTTTTGAAGCACAGAAGCAGGCAATCCCATGGTGCCAAAAGTCAAGTAAGAAGGGCAGAAGACCAGCTTGCCTGCACAAGGCAACTCAGATGGAAAAAGAAATTGTATGGTACCTTAAAGCAATGTCAGGCTTTGCAGGAAGTGCACAGAGCTGTAGTTTGCATGTGTAGGGAGAAAAGATGAAAAGCTAAAGCTCAGTGAGAGTTTAAACTGGCCAGTGTTGTGTCAGTCAGCAAAAATGCTTTTTTAAATTATGTTAATAGCAAGAGGAGGTCTAAGGAAAATACTGGGCCAATACTTGATGAAGATGGTCACCTGACAAATGGTGATGAAGAAAAGGTGGAGGCATTCAATGTTTTTTTTTTGTGTCTTTAATATTAAGGACAGATCTTGGGCTGCCTGGTCCTCTGAGTTGGAGGACCATGACTGGGGGAGCAGTAATTTCCATTTGTTAACACTGAAATTGTAAGGGAGCAGTTGTATCAGCTGAATGTTCACAAGTCCATCAGGCCTAATGGGATTCATTGCAGAATACTGAAGGAGCTAGCAGATGTTACAGTAGGACTCTTCTCGATCATCTACTAAAGGTCTTAGGAGTCTGGGAAGGTCCCTGCTGACTGGAAGGCAGCCAGTGTTATTCCAAACTACAAAAATGGTGTGAGGGAAGACCCAAGGAACTACAGACCTGTTAGTCTAACCTCAGTTCCTGGAAAAATTATAGAGAAGATTATACTGGGTAGTACTGAAAGGCATTTAAAGAATAATGCAATCATCAGACACAGTCAACATGGGTTCACAAAGGGAAAGCCCTGTATAACTAATACTTCTACAATAAGGTCACCTACCTAATGGATGAAGGTGGTGAATGTAGTTTTGCTGAATTTACACCCTTCTAATTCTCTCCTCCGTCTCACCAGAGGGCAATGAGCAGGCAGTTGTGCGGTGCTTAGCTGCCTTCTGGAGTTAAACCACGGCACTGAATTTTAGTAAGGCTTTTAAAATGGTCCCTCACAGCATCCTTCTGGACAAGTTGTCCAACTCTGAGATGAACAGGTACATGGCAGGCTCGGTGAAGAACTGGCTAAACAGCAGAGCTCAAAGGGTTGTAGTGAATGGGGGTACATCTGGCTGGCAGCCAGTCACCAGTGGTGTTCCTCAGGGCTTGGTGTTCTGTTCAACATTTCTATGAATGATCTGGATGTAGGAGTGAAATGCACCCTTCGTAAGTCTGCTGATGATACCAAACTGGGAGGGGATGTTGAATCTCTGGATGGACAAGAGACCTTGCAGGGGGATCTGGATAGACTGGAGCATTGGGCAAACATCAATGGCATGAAATTTAACAGAACAAATGCTAGATTCTGCACCTGGGATGAATTAATGAAGGACACAAGTATAGACTGGGAGAGGAGTGGCTGGAGAACAGTGCTGCAGAAAGGGATCTGGTGGTGCTGGTCAACAGCAGGCTCAATATGAGTCAACAGTGTGCCCTGGCAGCCAAGAGGGCAAACCACACCCTGGGACGCATCAAACACAGCATAACCAGCCAGTCAAAAGAGGTGATTATCCCACTGTATTCAGCACTGATGCGGCCTCATCTTGAGTATGCTTTAACTTTTGGTCAGCCCTGAAGTGGTCAGGCAATTGGACTAGATGATCAGTGTAGGTCTCTTCCAACTGGAACTATTCTACTTTATTCTATTCTATTCTATTCTATTCTATTCTATTCTATTCTATTCTATTCTATTCTATTCTACCTTGATCACACAGCTGCAGGAGCTGTGGTCATACTTAAACCAGGCATTCTCCTACAAACACCGATATCAAACTATTATAAAGGTTACCAAAAGTATATTCATCTTCTTAAATAGCATCTGGGAACTCATTCATTTCAAGTCCTTTCAAGGTCTTGCCTTCCTCAGAAGGGCAGCTATCAATGACAGTGCACACACAGGCTATTAGGGAACAGACACCCTGTACAGAGACAGGCCCTGATCATCCTTTGGTCTCCTTTACCTTCCCATTAGCCCTGTGCTCAGCTATTGAGTGACAAGAAGGTCCATACCTGTGTGGGGCCTGACTGTGATGTTGACTTTCTCTTGCAACATAAAGTGGTGAGGCTTTGCTTTGAGGCACAGTACATGCCAAGGGACTGATGGGAAGGAGTTGTTGAAAAAGCCAGGTTAGATGGTGCCCAGAAAACCTTGTAAAATACTAGTGGCAAATGCTGAGATAAAATATGTGTATGCTTCTTTATCTTGCTTTTCTGCCCTCCAGTATATCCTCCTTTAGACACTTATCTTTGCTAAGATGCATTGCATAAGGAGGAAGAATTGCAGTCCTGGAAACTTTTTCCTGTCCCAACTCTTAGAGGGATTACAGAGAGCATTGCTCACTTTTTTATTCTTTATCACTTTATTTCCTTCTCTCTTCTATCTCTCTCCCTCCTACCTTCCTCCTTTCCCTTTCATTGTCTCTGTCTCCTTCCTTCCCTTCCCTTCCCTTCCCTTCCCTTCCCTTCCCTTCCCTTCCCTTCCCTTCCCTTCCCTTCCCTTCCCTTCCCTTCCCTTCCCTTCCCTTCCCTTCCCTTCCCTTCCCTTCCCTTCCCTTCCCTTCCCTTCCCTTCCCTTCCCTTCCCTTCCCTCTCTGTTGACTCTATTGACCCAGCACTGGCCCCAGAAATGGCTCCTGTGCCTGCAGGGATGGTGCTGTGTCAGCATGGAGCGGCGCTGGGGAGACTCAAGCTCTTGCCAAGCAGCACTGCTGTGCACTGGGACCCCCTTGGCAGCCTCACTCCGGCCGCCTGGGCACTAGCCTGACTCCTACCAGTATGTCCCACAGGAGGCTTCTCCTGGCCTTGTCGGGATGGGCCAGGTGAATTGCTGCTGCAGCTTCAGGTAGGCTCCCCCCACAGCTCGGGGACATGCCGGCACAGCTGGGTCCCGCAGCAGCAGCCTTTCTCATTCCCAACGGTGTCTGCTCTGCAGGGACAACCCTGACCCCGTGCAGCAGTGCATGCCCATCCAAGCATCAGCCGAGCCGCTGCTCCGCCAGCGTGTGTGGGTAATCCAGGGTAGTGCAATGAGGAAAAGGGAGCTCCTCCTCTTCAGCAATGCTTTGGTCATCGCCAAGCCCAAGTAAGACTTGTGGACCGCAGCTGCCTTCCCTCCCAAGCCCTGGCCCTGGCACCAGGGCAGGGACAGCCAAGGAGCAGCCCTGGGCCCCCAGCACCCTGGTCTGGATGCACCCATGGCCATGCCCATGGCAGGCAGATGCTAGAGAGGAGCCCCTGGGCTCGGCCACCTCCAGGCCACTCCCTGCTGCTCCTCTCTGTGGATGTGGCAGCACCCCGTGCTCACAGCTCTGCCTGGCCCTTGGCCAGCTGCAGGTGTTGAGCAGTGGGAAGGGTGTGGCCAGGGATGCCACCAAGGAGGAGGAAGGCAAGCACACCAACTCCACTTGTCCCAGCCTCCCCCAGCATTGGAGTCCTGCCCTGCTGGACATGGCCCAGCTCATTGGCTGCAGCAAAGCCTCTCAGCTTTACCCACCTCTCAGACATAGCCAGGGGCTGATGCAACTCGCCAGGGGCCTTCTCCTGTGGGGCTGCTCGGTGAGCACAGCACATTTCTTGCAGGTTGGTCCCAAGCAGCGGCCACCACCCATCACCTCTGGCAGCAAAGGTGGACTTGGTCACTCTGCTGGTGAGTTTGGAGAAGATGGCCAGGAGAGCCCTTTTCTCCTCCTCTCACAGACAGGCGCTTGTGCTCCACTGGGGCTGCTGCTGCCCTTTCTTCAGGGCATGTCCATCCCCATCGCTCAGTGGCAGGAGAGAGCTGAGCCCTTGGGGTTTCTCTTTCCCAAACAAAGCTTCTCCATTGTGCTCAGTGGCAGGAGGACAGCACTGAGAGGATCCAGGAGTGCTTGCCTGGCATTTCTCCTTCACAGCTCTTTGCTTGCTTTTCCTTGGCAGCACGCGGGACCCGCAGGAGGAGGAAGGGGCTGCCCTGGACCTTTGCATGGTGAGGGACCTTGGCCACTACAGAGGCACCCAGGCAGTCGGGCTCTGGTGGCAGGGGGGCTCTCTTCACCCAGACCCTGGCATCTGTCTGCAGCCAGGACGGCAGGCTGCCCCAGCTCATCCAGGTAAACAAACTTAGCCAGTGGGATCCCCATCCTGCTGGCTCCTCTGGAGGGGTGGTGTCCTCAGCAGAGGGACCTTGGGTAGGGGTCAGGGACAAAGCCAACTCCCCCCCATGTCACCCATCTGCAGTCACCCCTCTGTCCTACCCCAGTGAGAGCCACAGAGCCATTCACACTTGCTTCTGTCCCTGGGGAAGATTCACCTACCTCAGGGCCTCTCTTCAGCCAAGCAACTGTCCTCCTCTGTCCCCTGTAGGAACTGCTGGCTCTTTTGCAGGAGCAAGAACCATCCATGGAGGGGATATTCCAGCAGCCATCGAGGACACCTCCTGGGAGCTGAGGAAAACCCTCAAAAGCCAGCCTGCAAACTTGCTGGCCATCATCTTGAAGGTGAACTCCGCTGACCTGGAGCCCAGCAGCTCCCGAATATGTCAGTGCTGATGGGCACCTGAGAGTGAAGGAACTGAAATCCAGCCACCTGCTCATGAGCCAGAGTGACGGGGATGCCGCCTGTGCTCCCAGGGGCAGTTGTCAAAGCCTCACCCAGAGCTTTTGGCATTGCAGGACTTCCTCTAAAACATCCCCTCCAACCTCCTTGAGGAAGACCTCCATGAGGGGTGGATGAGCGCGCTGCAGAAGACCAGCAGGCAGGAAAAGCTGGCAGCATTGAAAGAGTAAGTGTGGCAAGAAGCCTGCCTACAAGCATTTCTCTCCTTGGAGCACTTCCTGAAGACATTGGGGGTTGCTCCACAAAATGACTCTTGCCAGAGTGGCAGGGAGGGTGGTGGCCATATCTCAGCAAAGACATTCCCTCTGCTCTAGACCAGGAGTGGCCAGGAAGCCTTTCCTCAGGTGGCCTTGGGTGAGATCAGCTTGAGAGACCTGTGTTGACAACATCTACTCTAAAATGTGTTCCTTTTCCTTCAGGGTGACCAGCAAGTTGCCCAACACCAACCTCTTGTCCTCAAGAGCCTGCTCTCCCTGCTGCAAAACATCAGCAGGAACGTGGCTACCAGCAGGATGACTGCTGGCAACCTGGCCATCTGCGTGGGGCCGAACCTCCTGAGCCCAGCCAAGGAGCACACGCTCCCCCTGGACATCCTAGTGGAGGTGATGGGGAAGGTAGGCTGTGTTTACCACCTGGCTACAGCCTTCCAGGCCCACCCGAGCTTTTCTGCCCAGAGGTACCTGGCTGCCTCCTCTCTTCAGCAAACACTTGTGGGGGAGCTGCTGGGAAGAGCATCCCCACAGTTGCAGATTTCTGTGCAGAAGTGAGGGTCAGGAGTGGGAGAGGTTGTTTGACCTGTTTTCAGCCACCAGGGTGGAAACCAATGGTTTGCTGTGTGCAGGTGACGTGGCTGGTGTAGCTCCTTATTGGCTGCCATAGGGAATTCTTTGGGAGGAGGTGGCTGGGCTTGCTGGTGCATCAGCTGAGGAGTAGCCAGCACTAGGGGCAGAAGCAGAAATATCAGAGGTATGTCAGGGCCACCAACAGCTTGACAACAAAAGCCTCCCCCCTCAGAAGGTGGGACTACTGCTGCAGGGAAAAGCAAGGTCATCCAACAGCCTGCAGCTCTGCAAAATTGCAGAGTAAGGCTGAGGCAAGTTGGCCATCGCACTTTGTGCAATGATCCCATCAGAACTGGCTCATCTGAGCTGAGCAAATCCATCCAAGGGATCTGCCTTCAGAGCTAAGGTAGCAACTGGACAAACCATTGCTTCCTGTTCCAGGTAGGCCCTTGCCACTTGCTAACTTCTATATGTCCATTGGACGTGCCTCCAGTCACTCCAGGCAGCATGGTAGCCTCACCCATATGGCCTGAACACCTGAAGAGCTCATTCGGGGAAGAAGGCAAAATGAGTTAGATTTGATTAAGAGAAGAATTGGTGCAAATTTTTATCATGGCTTTACCTCTCTAACAATATTATTGAATGGAAAAGTTGCCAGGCTATTCACAGGAAAAAGAAAAACAAAGAAATGGAAAAAGAAAAGCAAACAGTGAAGGGGAAAGTGACGGCCAACCAGGCAAGAAAAGGAGAAAATCAGAAACAGACTTTCCCTTCTCAGGGATGGGCAACTGAGAAAACCCAAGCAGGGAGAGAAAAGGAGCCCAAGTGTATAGCAGGCTGTGCTGTCCATCTTTCAAAACTCTGAACATTGCTCTGAGTATAGGAAATATTTCCAAAGTGCACAGAGATGGCCCCAGGCAAGAAGCACTCACCTGCCTCTGGGAGAATGTGTATGTCAGAAGAACAATACCACTCTGTCCTGGTTTCAGCTGGGATAGAGTTCATTTCTTCGTAATAGCTAGTATGGGGCTATGTTTTGGATTTATGCTGAAAACAATGTTGATAATGCAGAGATGTTTTAGTTGTTGCTAAGTAGTGCTTACACTAGTCAAGGACTTTTGCAGCTTCCCTTGCTCTGCTGGGTGCACAAGAAGCTGGGAGGGGACACAGCCGCGACAGCTGGCCTCAACTGACCAAAGGGATATCCCATACCATATGACATCATGCTCAGCATATAAAGCTGGAGGAAGAAGAAGGAAAGGGGAGGACGATTGGAGTTAAGGCGTTTGTCTTCCCAAGTATCCATTACGTGTGATGGAGCCCTGCTTTCCTGGGGATGGCTGAACACCTGCCTGCCGATGGGAAGCAGTGAATGAATTCCTTCTTTTGTTTTGTTTGTGCATGTGGCTTTTGCTTTGCCTATTAAACTGTCTTTATCTCAATCCGGGAGTTTCCTCACTTTTACTCTTCTGATTCTCTCCCCTATCCCACCAGGGGGGAGTGAGCAAGCGGCTGCATGGTGCTTGATTGCTGACTGAGGTTAAACCACGACACACTCTAACCTTGGCACTTTTTATTTTACACTTGTTGAAGCTCTGTTTGTGCAAGGCTAAGCAGACACTCTGGCAAGCTCACAAGACTCACAATTTTTAGCTCTTTGACCCACTACCTACATGAAGAGGCAAAGTCCTGCTTTTCTGTTCATGTCAGCTGGCAATCCTGGCACTAGCTTGTGTTGTCTCAATCCCAAAGACACAGCAAGGATTTCTTCCAAGTAGGTGTAGACACTTGTGGTTTCACCCCAGCTGGCAACTAAGCACCACACAGCCACTTTCTCAATTCCCCCCGGTGGGAGAGAATCAGAAGAGTAAAAGTAGAGAAAACTCGTGGGTTGAAATAAAGACAGTTTAATAGGGAAAAAAAAAAAGCTGCACACACAAAGCAAAAGAAGGAATTCATTCACTACTTCCCATTGGCAGGCAAATGTTCAGCCATCTCCAGGAAAAGAGGGCTCCATCAAGCATAACAGTTACTTGGGAAGACAAATGCCATCACTCCCAACATATCCCCCTTCCTTCTTCTTCCCTCAGCTTTATATACTGAGCACGATGTCATATGGTATGGAATCTCCCTTTGGTCAGTTGGGGTCAGCTGTCCCTGCTGTGTCCCCTCCCAGCTTCTTGTGCACCCAGCAGAGCATGGGAAACTGAAAAAGTCCTTGACTAGTGTAAGCACTACTTAGCAACAACTAAAATGTCTCTGCATTATCAACACTGTTTTTAGCACAAATACAAAATATAGACCCATACTAGCTACTATGAAGAAATGAACTCTATCCCAGCTGAAACCAGGACAACACTAAGATATTAGCACTTCCTAAAAAGGTCACATTTCCCATGAAATAATTGAGAGAAATTAAAAAAAGAAAAAAAAAAAACAAAAAACAAAAAACCACCCAAAACAAAACAAAAAGAAAACACCAAAGAAATTAAAAAAAAAACATGTTTTGTGAGCAAATCTGTGATTTTAGCAAGGGACAGCGAGGGATGCTGCTGCTTGGGTTTTGGAAAGGACCACATCACAGCTCCCCAGGGACTCCCTGACAAGCCCTACTGCCAGGCAAAGGGACACTGCATATCTCGTCAACTTGCAGTTCTCTGAGGGTATGGCACGTGTTGAGAAAGAGTCAAAGCAATAGTGTAGTCTCTACCAGTAAGGATTCTCTTTCCTGTGGCAGGAATGACCCCTTTTGATTGTACTTCCCAAGGGAAGGGGGACACAGTTATATCTGTTCCTGCATTTATGGCTTCATCAATGCTTTCTGACTGTCCCTGTAGGTGCCCTGCTGCTCTGGCTGGCAGATTTACTCATGTACTCCTGTGAGGAGCAAGGACAACATGGAGTGCCTCCCCATCAGGTACCAGAGCTGAGGGCTTTCTCTGCTGCCACCACTGTTGCCACTCTGGGGCGTCCCCACACTGCCCACAGACACATCCTACCCAACTCCTCATGATGAGAAAAAGCCCCTCGCAGGACTGATTAAGACCAGTATGTATTTTCCATTTCCATACTTTTTCTAGTCATTCCATAGTGAATACACTCCAATATTTATTCTAGCTGATTCTTTGTAGAAGTTGAAACATCCAGGTCATCGAGAAAGCTGATCTAGAAGGTAGTTGATCTGAACTGGTCCTGACTACCTATGATATGACAGTGTCCATAACTTGGGTTAATCACAGGCTGTCCTGTGAAAGAAGGATGTACAGCTCTTTCACCTGTCACATTTGCAGCTTAGGGTTTTGTGCATGAGGGCTTTATTTGCCTTCCTTTTCAGAGTCACTCATCACTTTAGTGTTGTTTGTGAGGAGGAGAAGATCCTTTCTGTATAACTTTTGTCTTGTCTACCCCCTCCCATGCCAACAGAAATCAGTTAGGCCATCTTCCAGCTGAGGCTATGAGCATATCGGTTGGAGTTTTAACTATAAAATACCATGTCTGACTTGGGAGAAGCTTCTGAAATAATGTGTAGATATTTGTGACTGCCACATAGGCAGTAAAAATTATTCATGGTATAATACAATTTTAATGATTTTTTTTTTTTTTTTTTTTTTTTTTTTAAGTCTAGTTAGTTTTTTAAGTGTCAAACCCCAGTATATCAGGTGTAGGTGCTCAGGTACTGGCAGCAGGGAGCTGCAGAGGTAACCTCTGTGAGAAGAGGCCGGGCCCGCCCCGTGCTGGATATAGCTGGTTCTGGCTGGTTCCAACAGACCCACCACAGGGCATGGCTGAGCCCCTCGGCCAACGTGGTGACTTCTAAGGGAAAACATATTTAAGAAAGGGGGAAAATGCCACAGAATCTGGCAGTTTAAGGTTGAGGTGATCTAGACATCTATCTGCCAGTATTTAGCCACCCTGTAGCAGGGTGCTTAAAAGTTATGTGTAGTCATACCTTTTATAGGTCAGTTCAGAGCCCAGTTTCCTGGGTAAGCTTTCAGAAAAGTTAAGTTTCAGTTAAGTTGCCAAATTATGCACAGAGGAGAATCAACTCTTCTTATATACCATTGTCCCGCTGTAAACACTGTGATCTCCAAAAGAGTAACAAACAAAAATCAAGAGCCAGGTGAACCTTTTCAGCTAAACCTACCAGGGCTTGTCTATCACTTAATTACATACAGGCATTTTGGGAAAACCACAAGAAGCTGGGAGGAGACACAGCTGGCACAGCTGACCTCAACTGACCAAAGGGGTATTCCATACCATATGACACTGTGCTCAGAAATCAAAGGTGAAGAAAGAAGGAGGAACCAGGGGGGGAACATTCACAGTTATGACTTTTGTCTTCCCAAGTTCCTGTTACATGTGATGGAGCCCTGCTATGCTGGAGGTGGCTGAACACTTGCATGTTGATGGGAAGTAGCAAATTAATTCCTTGTTTTGCTTTACTTGTGTCAATGGCTTTTGCTTTCCCTATTAAACTGTCTTTATCTTAACCCACAAGTTTTCTCACTTTTACTCTTCCCATTCTCTCCCCCATCCCACTGGAGGGGGAGCAAGTGGTAAAGCTCAGCATCATAGTAATTTTAGAATTGTATCAGGTCAGGCAAATCACACCAAATAACCTGTACACTCAATGAGTTTTGCTATATATACTTTAAAAAAAATCTTAAGAGATTCTGTTTGTTTTACTGTAAAAAGAAATTAATACTAACAGAAGAGTAAAAATTATTTGGTGTAGTAAAGCAAACCACAGTTTCACGCTCATTAATAATTATTTTCAGTTCCTAACCCTTTTTTGCAGTTGCATAAATGTTATATTAACCTTTGGCAACAATATTGCTTTCAGTTGTCTCTGATCACTTTAGAGTCACATTTGTTCCCATCAAATCTACACATTATTTTAGTACATTGAGTACCAGAGCAAGTTAATAGCACAGAAAATGCAACATGGAATAAACAAAATTACAGAAAATCACACAGCAAATACACTAATTTGATGTCACACATAATTTTTCTTATGGTGTTTTTAATGCATATCTTAGTTTGAGTATCCCCTGTGTGACACAGAATAATAATAAAATCATAGAATCATGGAACCTCCCAGGTTGGGAAGGATCTTGAAAGACCATCTGTTCCAATCTTTTTTTGGGAAACAGAGCCTACGTGAGATTATATAGCACTCTGTCCACTCACATCTTGAAAACCTCCAGTGAGGGGGATTCCACCACATCCCTGGGGAGGTTGTTCCAGTGATTGATTGTTCTCACTGTGAAAAATTTCTTTCTTATACCGAGATGAAGCCTCTCCTGGTGGAACTTGTACCCATTGCCCCTTGTCTTCTCCATGTGGCTCTTGGTGAAGAGAGAGCCTCTGTCCCCTTTGTAGCCACTTTAAGTAATGGAATACTGTGATGAGATCCCCCTGAGCCTTCTCTTCTCCAGGGTGAGAAGGCCTAACTCCTTCAGCCTTTTTGCACAGGACAGGTTCTGCAGCCCTTTGATCATCTTGGAGGCCCTCCTTTGGACCCCAAGGTTTCAGGAGGCTTGATACAGAGATTCAGGAATTCATGGAGATTATAAATAAATCTGGTAAATAACAAGCAAGAATCAGGAAAGAACTTCCATTTTATTCATCTTCATACATTCTTGTGTCATGTTGATGACACCATTTATATTTTGCTTACAATGGTAGCTAGGGAAGGAAACATCTCAATTGTTTTTCTTTTATAATGCTGTAGCAATAACAAAACTATAACTAAGCATAACTGAATATCTCTGAAAGTGTTCATTAAATTCTTAGAAATCTGTCACAAAAATAAAAAATATGTGGAGGTTTCAAAAGGAAAAAAATGAGAAAAATTTGAAAAACATAGAATGCAAATTCACAGCTAGCAGCTTCCACCTTTCATTAGTATTTAGAAAACTAGATGTTTTCTGTCTCTTTGGAAATTGCCACCCAAAAATCAGGATGCATTATTAGGTGTAATTTCTCAGAAATGTAATTAACAAACTCTGATAAAAAGAGCCAAGGTGCTGATGCTTTTTCATATTGAGTAATTCAGAAAACTTAATTCAAAACATAGTATTTTACTTAATGTAAGAAAAAAGCAGTGTGATCAATGAAATATTCTAAAAAACCTGTACACATAGTAAAAGGATGATAGGTATTTTAAAATTTGGTATGAAAACTTGCCATCTAACCTGTACTGCTGCAGCAGTTGCAGCAGGTGCAGCACTTGGCATTTCCCTTCATTGAACTTCATGTGATTGCTTTCTGCCATTTCTCCAGCCTGTTGAGGTAATTCTGAACGGCAACACACCCATCTAGTGCGTCAACCACTCCTCCCAGGTTTGTGTCATCTGTAAACTTGCAGACAGTGCACTCCAGCCTATTGTCAAGGTCATTAATGAAGATGTTAAACAAAATTGGCCTCAATGGTGTACACCCCGGTTAAACCACTAGTGACTGACTTCCAGCTGGACTTCATACCACTGATCACAGCCCTTTGAAACCAGCAGTTCAACCACTTTTTAATCCACCTCACTGTCTACTTGTCTAGTCTGTACTTCATCAGTTTTTCTGTAAGAATGTTATGGGAGATAGTGTCAAAAGTCTTAAGTTAAACAGCATCCACTGCTCTCCCGTCATCCACTAAGCCTGTCATCTCATCATAGAAGGCAATCACATTGGTCAAGCATGATGTCTCCTTTGCAAATCCATACTGACTATCCCAATAAACTTCTTGTTCTCAATATTTTTGGAAATCACTTCCAAGTGCATTTGCTCCATTACCTTCACACGGATTGAGGCAAGTCTGATCATCATATAGTTCCCCCAATGCTCCTTCTTGCCCTTATTGGAAATTGGAGTGACATTTGGTTTCTTCCAGCCTTCAGGAATTTCTCCCAGTCACCATGACCTTTCAAACATAAATAAGAGTAGCCTTGCAATGACATTGGCCAGCCCTCTCAGTACTTGTGGGTACATCCCATCAGGTCCTATGGACTTCTGTACATCCAATTTGTTTAAATGATCCTAACCTGAATCTCTTCCACTGATGGTTAGCCTTACTTGCTCTGGACTTTCCCACAGATTTCAAAGGCCTGAGATTTCTGAAGCTGAGTACTTGACTGGTAAGTCAAGGCCAAGGTGAAAAGGGCATTAAGTACCTCATTCTTATCCATGTGCATTATTGACATGTCCCCATTCCCAGTCAGCAGCAGGCTTACATTTTCTTTATTCTTCTTTTTGCTGTTTATCTGTTTATGTACTTGTAGAAGATCTTCTTGTCATCCTTCACATCCTTCAAGTCCAGGCTGGTTTTGTCTTTCCTAACACCATCCCAGAACACTCAGTGTCTCTATATTCCTCCTGGGTGACCTGACTGCTTCTAAGCTTTGTATGCTTTCTTTTTAAGTTTGAGTTTAGTCAGGAGCTCCCTGTATATCTATGCAGGTCTCATGCAATCTTTGTTCAACTTTCTACATGTTGCTGTAGATCCTGAACTCCACCATCTCATGGTCACTGCAGCCATGTTGATACAGGACGTGGATACAGTTTATCAGTGGCTACTAAAACATTATGAGTATTTTCTTTTTTTAAGGATAGTGATGTTCTAAGAGAAAAATTATTTCATGAGTATTGGGAGGTTCCAGACAGAAAAGTATTGAGGATTTAAAATATATTTTATGTGACCTTGACAATTATTTATAAGGAGGTACACTTCAAATCTAGTTCTGTGTCTCACTAAACAATGACATTTATTTTCTGTGAAGATGCCAAAGCATTGTATGAATGCATTACACCATTGACCTTCACAGTGTTCTGAATTCTCCATATTTTATTTTTTATATGCCTTTATGATATGCCTCCTTATTTGAATTAATTTCAGTTTGAAAAGTCTTTATCTGTTTATAGTTTCTCATTCTAGAGGCCATTTATTTTCTAGGAGCAGTCATATTCATTTTATTTTGGTAACTTTTCTAGTCCTAGACCCCTGATGAAGTGGTGTAACCATGGCTACATGTAGTTTTCAAGATACAAGTACATTAAGAAAAAAAAAGTCATCATACCCCATGAATAATATGTCAACTTTTATTAGGAAATCGGTGAGCCACTGTATCAGGCTTTAAAGATAAATCAATTTCTTCTTAATTTCTTTAAAAAAACCCTGTACTCCATCTGCTTTTTAAGTGAAGAGATAAGTTGAAGAGCTTAGCACATCCTGTCTGAAGTGACTGCATTACTGACTTTGTGATAACCCTTTTATTTTTCTGGTTGTTAATGGTAATGTCACAAAGAAGCTCAGGTATTCACTTCTGTATCAGGTACAGAAATGAGAAACTATAAAGAAACAGTAAGAAAAGGTGTTTACTATTGTTCTACTGAAAATCTTGACATATTGGAATATAAAACTGACATTTTTATTATTTCAGTGATCATACCACCAAGTTTCTATTTACACTTCCTATCTCAGAAGGATTATCTAGCCTCATGCATTTTTCAGAATCTTAATTTTCCTTTGTAAGCCTTGTGTGACAATAAGCCTTTCCTTTGTATGATAGTCTTCTCTCCAAAATCAAAATTCTAAACTTTTAATGTTCAAAATTTTCAGATTAATAAAATAGTCATAAAAAGGATACACTGTGAAATGTTTCCTGGTGTTGTAAATACCACTCATTAACTTGGTAGTGATGTCAAAAGCAACTGAGTTCGTAGAGAAATACTAGATCAAACTCATTAAGAATCTCACTGAAGCTTTAGAAATATCTATGTTCATTCTTTTTTGCAAGTGTTGTTTTTAGTGTTTCCTAGTTTTATAGACTTTTTTTCTGAAAAATAAAGGAAAAAATACAAAATAAAGTCTTCAGATTTTTTTTTCCTAGTTATTGAAAAGCTTATTGGTTTGTCTAAGTAAGTAATGAGGATGCTTACAGTCCCTGACGAAAATTTCAGTTGCACAGAGATGCACCCTGGTAGAAACTGATCATATGGTCATTAGATTCTGTGTGCTTTTACAGTATGTACTATTTCATACTAAATGCTCTATCAGGAAAATCTAGGATCCAAAAATAGATAAAAATTTTGAAACACTACATTCCTTAAGTGTTTAATTTTTAATGACTTACTAAGGCATACTTCCTTTACATGTGTGTGAACTATTGGCAAACATCTCCTTAGCATTCAACTGTGGTTACCAAGGACTGTTTAGCTTTTTAATACCTCATGACACTGAGTACTTAACATGAATGAAGGCACATCTGAAAATACATTTTTTGGATGTTACATAGAACTCAGTAATGTATTTTTGTGTTCTAATAGATCAGTTTATGCTGGTTTCATTTGACATAAAATTGATATGATGCAACTCAAATTGAAAAAGTGAACTGAAGCTAATAGAGTTTATTTAAGAAGCTGACTTCTTGTCTTTACATACCCTTTATCAATAAAAGATATAATCAGTTGTGACCAGTTCTTGATTAGGAGGGTTGTCTTTATTTTTCTGCATTTTGCCTGAAAACATTAGAGCCATAAATATACATGCTATCAGCAACTAAAACATTATTATTATTCCCTGACTAATCAGGTTTTTTCCTGAGGAGCTCTGCTTATCATTTGTAGAAAATGTTTGTTCCTGGATGGAAAAATACGTCCTTTTGTAGGTAGTGCTACAGAAATGCTCAAAGAAGAAATGAACACAATGCCAGGAAAAATATGCTGTTGTCATGCATAACCAAAACAAAAAATAATGTAATTTCTTTTAGACAAAATATAAAAAGACCTGACCATAAGCACGGGAGATGACATTTCTCAACATTAGAACCTGACTGTGCTAAATGAGTATATATAGATATTGAGAAACCTCTCACTCAAAAACTTGCTTTCTCAATAACATTTTCTTCTGTGCTAATTACATCAGGCTTCTTTTTGTGGAGCTGAATTTTATCTGAAGTTGTTAAGAGACAAGAGATTCATCAAAATACTCCGTTGTAAAAACACTGAGCTAACTTCATTCCATCAAATTCATCAACACTGAGCAATTTTACTGCTGATTTGGAAAAAAATTTATTCAGAGACATTAGTTAAAGAGACCAAAAATGAGCCAACTCTCTCTACCCCTGTATCCGATTTTGAAAATTTTCACGTATTTGTCTTATTGTCATACAATGTCTGTCATCATGAAAAAGTCCTAAACCAGGTATTTGATCACATTTTCTGAACAGGCAAAAAAAAAAAAAAAAATATGTAAGACATAAAAACCAGACCTCTTATCTTTAAAGACAAGGATAATATAACTCATGTAGTAGCTAAACAAATAAAATGCTTCTCCTTTTTATTCCCGTTGTTTTATTCAGCTTGTCTTTTGCTGTAGGAAACAATGTGCTTTGGTGTATGGAAATGTCTGTATCTCTAAAAATTATCACTGAAATAACTTCAACAACAGCAAATTCGACTTAAATATGCAGAGTACGATTCAGTCCACTTAACACGGGTACCTAACTAGCATCCAGGTCTGGATGGTTAGAGAAGCAATTCTCCCAATCTAAATATCTACATATCCAATTTAACACTACTTTAGATTCTTTATGGAAGCTGAGACTTTCCACTGCAAGGTCTGGAGGAGCTTCCCCTCAGTGAAGTTGCACATAGGACAACTACAATGGAAAAAAATCCTTAATATTGTTGCATGCATTTCATTTTCGTCAGTGTTACACATGATCAGTAGGAAAAGAATTCCCATAAAAATCTGTGAAGCCACTACCACACTTCCATCCAAACCCCTGATTAAAACATTACTAGGGTGAGGTTCATAGGAAGCTAATCCCTAGGCAAGTGGCAAACTTGAATAACTGTGATTAGTGCTGTTACTTTGTTTAATATACCCATAATTTATTCAATTTATTCTGCAGTTTGTATCACTAGTTTAGTCTAGTTGATCTCTTAGAAACTTTTTGGGGACTGTGATTAACATTTTCTGGAGGTTCAGTCAAAAGAACAACAATCTATCTTCAGAAGACTTTGTAATTTCCAAACTTTTCTGCTTTCTGATTTTTGATGAGTCCAAGAATAAATTTACTAACTTAGTTTTCTCTTTTAGTATTCAGAAAATCAGAAAGAAACAGTGATGTTATAATTTCCTGTTCATGTCAGATATTGCCATATTTGCCATCTTTCATCACTATTTTGTGAAACTGGTTGATCCGATATGATATAATGAAAAAAAACCCAGTATTTTAGAATACTGAAAGATATCCTGAGAAATACCTTTTCCCCCAAATAAAGATGAAGTTAACCTGAATGAAATAAAATACTAAAAGTTTATTTGTCTGTGTTGTGCTGAATTTATAAGAACAAAAAAAAACTTCTGTAGAAAAACAGAAATACACAGCAATACTAAAAGAAGCATAAAACTAACGTATGAGTTGTTATCATTTACACAAAGCACACAAGCTTCTCTAGAGACATGATTATAACAGTCTTTGAAATACTTTTGTGGTTGGACTCAGAATATTAAGAATAATATTGAAATATTTGGATGCAAATTTGGGCTCTGTTTGTTAAAAATCCCATGTATAGGCATATGTGAATACAGCTTGGCTTCAGAACAGTATCCACTTCCCAGACTGCAATATATCTTAAATTCAAGAAATTATACACAATGACAGGACAATTCTCAAATATATGTGAAGCTTCTTTTATATATATAGTTTCTAAATGTCAGGTTTTTTCAGCAAAGACTAAAAAGTAATGCTGTAAACAGTAAACTGTACAGAAAATGTACAATATATGTATGTTTTTCCAAAGATCGGGGACATTAGTTATGATACAGGAAACTGAATTTTGACCTTTATTTTTTTCTTTTCATTTTTTATACAGGAATTAAATAATGGATCACTTTTCAGTTACTAAAAAGAGCACAAATATATAAAAAAAAAAGGTTGGAATGGAATGTTGCTCTCATTGTTCCAGAAAAAAGGATGAGTTACGTACCTCTCCTCAACTGAAGAGTTTTGACTCTCAGTTTAATGTTTATTGTGTTTGTTGAGAGACAAACCCTTTCCTTCAATAAGTTCAGAATATTACTAAGATGGTATACAAAAAAGGTGCCAAAAGTAAGAAAGAAAAGTAACAAAAGGATGGGTTTAATGGTAATGAGATATGAGAAATATGTAAGTACAGATGGACAACAGTAAAGAAAAAATTAGTTTAACTGACACAAGAAAAAATATATAAACAAGTTCCAGGCACTAGGCCTGCTTTGGGTTTAAAACAAATACAGCAGTAAAAGTCAAATACAAAGGAGAACAATTACCTTGATTTTAACTTGATTCTGTTAATTGGAGTGACATAAGTAAAGACAGAATTGTGTAAAGACCTGAAAGTAAAAGAAATATAAGGAGTAAGCCAGAAAAGGATCCAAGTCACATTTTAACTAGACATATGAGCTGTAATATAACGAAGAAGTAGGAATAAATTTAGGAGAAAACATTTATGAAATAATTTATGCCAACTCCTATCTGTATATATGTAAACTACCCAATAGACCATTGAGGAAACAATCTACAAAGCCATTTTTTAATTGGCAAATTAAGCTGTCAGAATTGAATACCTCAGAAACACTTGCTGAATATAGTAAAATTAATTTTATGAGAAAAAAAAAAAACACAAAGACAAAATTAAAAGTTCAACTACACCAGTTGCATAAATATTTAGTGTTAATGGAAAAATCACATAGATGCAAAACCAGAAATAGGTATAACTGAAGACACATATCTAATTCATGAACAATTTGAAGTCAACTACATATGTTTTCATGAACCATTTTCTGTAAAAAGAATAACCAGACTTCTAAGTGTGACTTCAGAAAATTTGAACTCTAGATTCTGAGATTAGCAACATGAGCCTCTCAATAGTATCAAGTACTAAAAGGCAAGAATATGAATGCTAATATTCTAGAAAAAAATGCAGGCATACAAAACAGAACCCACATAGCATGCTAACTAGTTACATAGTCATTATATTCATAAAAGAAAAGGAAAGAGGCAAAGATCCTCTTTCTAAAATTAAGAATATAAGTTCCAAAGTGGCAAGACTAGATTATGCATTTTTTTCCTTGCTTATTTTTTCCCATGTTTTCTTTCTTAAATAGACGAGTGCTCAGAATAACAATTAACTGTTAGTTACTGAAAGGGGGAGAATAGTGGTCATTAAAAATTATTTGAGAGGAATGCTGCTCTCTGTCTTCAGACAAAAAGAGTGTCTCTACCTCTTCTCTGCTTTGAAGAATGTTTTTCATCAGGAGCCTTAGCAATTTGGGCTCAATCTCATGTTAATCAAAAATAACACTTTTTGTGAGATACATTACAGAGGGAAATGGCATATACAAGCACTGAAGAGAAAAAATTGTAATAATTCTAGCTCACTAATTAAATTAGGATTGCCAGTTCACTAAGTACAGAAACCTTGTATCAGAAGATAGACAGAGAATCTGAATTTTCATAAGGGTTTTATTGTTTTTGTGTAACATGGTTGGGAGGGGTGGGTGGAGATTGTTGTTTGGTGTTTTTTTTTTTTTTGTAAAGTAAACCAAATGATTAAGCAACACAGTAAAGGATAATAAAAACAGATTTTTAAACTGTTTCAAAAAGAAGTACAAAACCAGAATAAAAATTACGTGTTTGTTTTTTTTTCTTTAAATGTGATCCTTTTGATTCTTAAATTTTCCCTTTCCAACAACAAACTAAAGCAGTAAATTCACAGTAACAGTACTGTGTTATAACACTGACCAGGACAGACTGCTTTGTCATGTTAAACCTTCAGCATTTTAATCAAAATGAAACTTACCAGAAGCTAGAAAGTCTTCCATCTGACCTACTTCCTTTTAACGAGTTTTCAGGTGTAAACCTTAAGAGTATTTGGAAATACTCAATGTTAATATTTTAAGTTACTATTTTAAATAGCAACAATGATTTTGGCCTCAAAGATGGCAAAGGCAAAAATATTTCTCAAAGATACTGCTGTAAGAGTAGAGGCAGGTAAAGCTACACTATAACTAAGACAGAAGAGATCTTGGATGATATTGCAGGTTGCAGATCAGGGAAATACAAAGAGCAACAACATGCGACACTTCAGGCTTTAGAGCATACTTGATAAATTCACTCAGATAAATGAAGATAAAGTATCAATATTTGTGGAGTTTTTGATATGGATGTTATATCAGGTATCAAGTTCCTGAGACACCATCTGTTCTGAAAAAAAAATCTGCTTTATTAACAGATTTCTGCAAAATTCTCAAAGATGTGTCAGATGCTATCTATATACGGGTAGATTCTTAATTAAAAGTTATGCAGCATCTAAATAACTAATCCAGGGTGACAAGTAGAACAAACATTGAACTTTTATGTCATTTTTGTCAGCTTATAATGCTTTGAATTCAGATTAGAGTCTTTTTTTTCCACTTCAAGACAAAGTAACTTCCATGTTTTGCATGTGTTGTGGTTTAGCCCCGGTCAGCAACTAAGCACCACACAGCCGCTCGCTCACTCCCCCACCCTTGTGGGATGGGGGAGAGAATCGTAAGGGCCAAAGTAAGAAAACTCGTGGGTTGAGATAAGAACAGTTTAATAATTAAAATAAAACAGCAATAATAATAATAATAATATAATGAAAAGAAAAATAATGAGCGAGAGACAGATGAAACCTTGGAAGAAAAGAAAAAATAAACAAAACTTAACAAGTGCCGCAACCGCTCACCACCCGCCGACCGATGCTTCCAGTCCCCGAGCTGTGATCGCTGCTTCCGCCAGCCAACTCCCCCCAGTTAATATACTGGGCATGATGTCACATGATATGGAATATCCCTTTGGCCAATTTGGATCAGCTCTCCTGGTTGTATCCCCTCCCCTCCCGGCTTCTTGTGCACCTGGCAGAGCATGGGAAGCTAGAAAGTCCTTGACTAGTGTGAACACTACCCAGCAACAACTAAAACACCAGGGTGTTATCAACATTATTTGCATACCAAGTCTAAAACACAGCACTATGCTAGCTACAGTGAAGAAAGTCAACTATCCCAGCTAAAACCCTGATAGTATGATAAAATTCTAAGCACAGGAATGGCATTTCAGCAAATTAATTAAATGGCTTAATTAGTTTTGAGGTCACAGGTAAAAATTAATTTGGTCTCTACCATATTATTTCCTATTTTCACAAAAACACTCTACAGTCAGAAACCTGTTTAAGGATATCAGCTGCTACTCAAGAAATACATAGGAATGAACTGTTAGAGACATAGTAAGTCAGGCTGAGAAGTTGTTCTGAGAAGACACTACTCATAGCCTTTACATCTGATTCTTTCCAGTCCTTGTTGGCATGCATTTTCAGAGGTAGTTCATGCAGTTATGAAAACAATTATCCTGAATCTTTTGGGTTGCATATTCCTAAAGAAAATGAGAGATAAATGAAGGTAAAGAGATCTCAGGATTTCTATGTAATAGAACCTCACTCATGGTTTGAAAAACAACAAACAAACAAACCAAAACAAAACAAAACTAAAAAACCCAGAAATCTGACAGTGAATATGGCATGTAACAAATAATATACAAAAAAGTAAGTGTCGTATAAGTAAGTATTGCACAGGAAAAAGGGTTTGATTAAATTTAGCTTTCTCGCCCTTATTTTGCATTCAGGCCTTAATTCCTGGTTGTCCTGTTAGTCTGCTCTGGTGTGAATCTGACTTCTTTTTGGCTGAGAAGCAAAGGTACAGAATAAAGAAGAGTCCTGTTTGCAGACTCTACTGTCCATAACATGAATGCCAGTTAGGCCAGATTTGACTCTGCCTACCCTTTGCAATCTCCCAAGGTTAGACCAGGAGTCTGTGGCATCCCAAGTAAGTCAGGAGAAAAACAAGTGCTAGAAGACACTGGTCTGCTGGGGAGTGTTCTCATGTTGTCTTGACAGAAAGGTTAGATATCATGTCTTTATATGATCCTAACATAATGTGCTGTATAGCCACACTGTAAATATTCCTGAGTATTAAATGAAATACAGATGTGCAAATTGGTTCCCTTGGCCAGGAAATGGCAGGATGCTCCCGCAGCAGCTACTAACTTTGTAACAGATACAGCCTTTGCGTTCCAAAATATCCACATGCATGATTGTTGTTTTTTACAGGTGATGCAGCTATGAGACTATGGGAGATAGCAGGTCCTAGAAACAACTGTTATATGTGAGAGACGCTTTGAAGTAAGAATATACGTATATGAGGATCTCAGAATAAAACTAGAAATGTAGGTAGACTTATACCTACAGAATTAAACCTGGTATTCTGAATGCAATATGTCAAGTATCCCTCTACTACTTAGAGAGAGAAAGTTTTCCAAGTGTAAGTTTTTCTAAAGGAAATAAACTGTAGTCTTTTGTCCCGCTGCTTCCTTATCCCACTACTTACCTAAATGACAGGATCTGAAGCCCAGTCCCTTAAACAGTTATTAAAAGCATCTTCAAATATTAAAGTTTTCCAGATTATGTCATTAATCGTAATATAAATTATTTTATGTACAGGCAAAAACTGTCTGAAAGTGTTAACAGTGTACACATTGATTTCAGCTAAAAGTTGAATTTGGATTGTTAAGCCTACAGACAAATACTCCTTTACCTTGCTGAAACTGCTGTGTTGCCATGAGATGCTCAAGTGAAGACACTGTTTTAACAATGCTAAAATATTCTTAAGCTGTCATGAATCAAAAAATCTGCTTGTGTTATTGAAATGAAATATCGACATACGCAAGGCTTTGCATTAATTTTCAGATTCTTCTTACTTTGCCCTGTCATAGTTTAGCCCTAGTCAGCAACCAAGCACCGTGCAGCTACTTGCTCAGTCTCCACTAGTGGGAAGGGGAGAGAATCAGGAGAGTAAAAGTAGAGAAAACTCCTGGGTTGAGATAAAGACCATTTAATAGGCAAAGCAAAAGCCGCACACACAAGCAAAGCAAAAGAAGGAATTTACTGACTACTTCCCATTGGCAGGCAAATGTTCAGCCATTCCCAGGAAAGCAGGGCTTTGTCACATGTAACAGTTACTTGGGAAGACAAATGCCATCACTCCAAACATCTCCCCCTTCATTCTTCTTCCCCCAGTTTATATACGGAGCATGACGTCATATGGTATGGGATATCCCTTTGGTCAGTTGGGGTCAGCTGTCCCCGCTCTGTCCCCTCCCAGCTTCCTGTGCACCTGGCAGAGCATGGGAAGCTGAAAAAGTCCTTGACTAGTGTAAGCATAACTTAGCAACAACTGAAACATCAGTGTGTTATTAACATTTTTCTTATGCTGAATCCAAAACACAGCATTATACCAGCTACTAAGAAGAAAATCAACGGTCTCAGCCAAAACCAGGACAGCCCCATAAAAATATCAGAGAAATTTGTAAATTCTACAGATAAGCTTAAGTAGAATATTGGAACATATATTTTAAAAGGGAAATAGCACAATTTCTGGGAAGAATAACAAAGGTTTTACAAAAACCTCCACCTCTTCCCTACACTGTTCTTGCATGCTTGTCCTCATTCCAACAGCTCAGTGATTTTCGGAAACAAAATCTTCAGTCTCTTCTGGATTCCACAAGGTTTCTTTCCATCACATCTCAGGTCAGCCTGTTTCTGTTCTTCACAATTTCCCAGTCTCCATTTGCTGAAGGCTTCCTTCTGCTTTTTTATTACTCCCTCTGCATGCTTAAATGGTCTCCCCTGCACTCCAGAATGTTCCCCCAGTTCAGCAACCCTAGCTGATCCCACAAAAAGACTGACTTGCCTCTTCTTCAACAAGTTCTATTGAGTCAACAGACAGCAGTCAACACAAGTAAAACAGAAATCATCCTTCCCTGCTGCCCAGCCACTTCCTTTAAAAAAAGCAGAATAATAACATAAAGCTAGCAAGAAGCAAAGGAAACACGTCACCCCTCACATTTATTTTGAAAAAGAAACTGGTGTTATTTCATTACTCACATTATATTCAAACAACTGAACTGTGCACACTCAGAAATAATTCTTATAAAAAAGGCAATGCAAAAGTTTTTACTGAAATAATTTTATATAAGTCAAAAATGTCACTTTACACTTGATTCAAAATACTTTCAAAAAATACTTGGGGGGATCATGAAATGTAAAGAAAGCTGAGAAATCAGATTTTTCCCCAAAATCATATTAAGTATGACAGCAGGCAGAAATATCAGTTTTGAAAGTGGCTGAGAAAACATACAAAAATGCTTGTACAATCAATTAGCAAACAGCTCCTGTGAAAGTAAATTACACTCACTGACCCATTTGCAATGCCAAGCTCCTCTTATTCTGTTTTTTTTTTCAGTAGTGTAGTCATTAACCATGCTTCAGCATCTTGTGCTATTTGTTACAAACAATATAACTTGGCTGATTTTCTGGGGCTTGAAATTTCTCTGCAGACTTGAAACTCTTCAGCAGACTTCCTAATGCACACAAAGCTTTCAAGAAACAAAATGGGTCTATTATGGAATTGTATCATCTAGCTGCTTGCAGTTTCACTTGGTGTTGACATGAAAACTTAAGTAACTCAGTTGGATCGATTGAATCTTTCTTTGAAGTAAGAAGTTCATTTGAACCTGAAGCTCAAAGAAAAAGTCATGGAATATAAAAGCAAGTGGAAATAAAACTGGGGAGAGGACATTATAAAAAAGTTCTTCAAATCAAAACACAATTTTGTGTGGCTTTGTTTATAACAATTTCAATCCTCTTCTCAGTTACTTATTAAATATTTTCAATTATTGGAAAGTAATCTTAAATTTAAAATTAATTTCTGTCATTCCTCAAATGTACTGAAAATATTTTAAAGGGTATATTACAATGATACAACACAAATAAGGGATTACCTGAAAGTTAGAAGACATTTTATACAAATAACAGATGGATATTGTTAGAGGAAAATATGTCATACCCAAGGGACATGAGTCTGACACAGCTCCATGTCCCCAGGTCCAGTCAGCAGCAAGACTGAAGCAGGCACATCCACACAGAGCACACATATACACTGCATACATGCATGGTCAGCCACACAGATAACAGGCAGACACTCAGAGCGCTCATATGAATGCAGACAGTACCAAAAGCCTCATGCTGCTCCTCTTCTGGCTTATTGGTCCGAATAGCTGGCCATCACTATGCTCTCACCCTTAGAGGCACACAGGCGCTCTCACATGCAGAGCTGGCTGGGACTGCCACGGTGATGCAGCTGAGAGTATCCTCACAGGGTATTATTTGGGCTCCTACTCCTGCCTTTTTCTCTCTGAGCTCCTCTGTGGGTGTGCAGATGAGCTTGTATCATATGACCTGACATGTTGATTCAAAGGTGGCTCATTTCATCTTCTTTGCAGTAAACAAAGTATCTTACAAATCAATGTAAAAGGTCAAAGTTAGGAGAATGTGTTAGGACTCTGTGTTAAATTTTCTTTGGATAAATGTATACATTTTAAAGAGAGGCTTTAGTTTAAGAGGTTCACCTAATGTAACAGAAAATTACTTGTATGTTGAGGTAAAATTCTTCAGGTCTATCCTGTGTTAACTATCACATGAAGAGTCCAGAGTTTGAAAAAAATGAATAAATTTAACTGTATTATTGGTTTGAATTGTCCCCACAAATTTCTTTCTCCTTTTAATGAGGCTTTATTCTGACAAAACACTGCTTATTTTTTGATATGTATTTGCTAGTATATAAATATTTCATTGCTTTTTGGATGAAATAAAGTTTAACAATGACAAAATCCTTCATTGAAAAGGTGTAGTCTATACAGTGTCAAAATCCTTCACTAAAGAGTTTTGAAATCCTGTTTAATGATTTTGCAATAAAAATTTCATTTTAAATGAAGAAACATTTTTTCATTAAAAGAGTCTTAACTACAAATTAGTTACAGCATGGTTTCTGGTTTTACAACTCATTAAAATTTGCTGAATTTATTTCCTGGAGTTTTGCCTAAACTGTTTCTTAGGGATTACACACACAGAAATTTCTTGTTTACTATAAGGTATACAAAACAGCAATAAACTAATAGTATTGAAAGTTATTATAATGCTTTATCTTCTGCTGTATGTCACCTGCAGTTAAATAGATGCCTATCATATAATTGTTTTATTTAAAATATATTTGCACCTGTTTCTGTTCTCCACATGAGTATTTCACATTCTTTAATCTTTCTGTGAATATGTAAGATATAGCAGTGCTGTGGTTTAACCCAGCAGGCAGCTAAACACCACAAAGCCATTTGCTCACCCCCTGCAGTGGAATGGGGGAGACAATTGAAAAAAAAAAAAGGTAAAACTTGTGTGTTGAGATAAAGACAATTTAATAGGACAGAAAAGAAAGGAAAAATAATAATAATGCTAAAAGAATATACAAAACAAGTGATGCACAATGCAATTGCTCACTGCCCGCCAACGAATGCCCAGCCAGTTCCCAAGCAGCAGACCCCCGGCTAGCTTTTCCCCTAGTTTATATGATGAGCATGACATCATATGGTATGGAATATCCCTTTGACCAGCTTGGGTCAGCTGTCCCAGCTGTGTCCCCTCCCAGCTCCTTGAGCCTTCTCACTGGTGGGGCGGTGTGAGAAGCTGGAAGAGGCCTTGACTCTGTGTAAGCACTGCCCAGCAGTAACTAAAACATTTCTGTGTTATCAACACTATTCTCATCCTAAATCCAAAACACAGCACTATACCAGCTACTAGAAAGAAAATTAACTTTATCCCAGCTGAAACCACAACAAACAGCAATAGTTTATGCCTTTAAAATTCATGGGGTTTGGGGGTTTCTAATTTTTTATTAAAGCACTTTCCTTGAGTATGTACAAGCTCAGAAATAAAACATTTTACTTCAAGTTTGTAAGAATCCCTAAAGTTTAAGTTTATTCGTAATCACTCCTTTTGCACATTTGCGGAGCAGACATACTGCTTTATAAAACCAGTGATATCTATCACAAGAGTTATTTGTATCATGGTTATGTCACATACTTGCTCATTAATGATCAATTATTTTAATTCTGTTTCTTCAATAGAACATTGTCTTGCTTTTACCTCCAGCACATGTACAGAAGTTTGTTTTTATATGTCTGTTTTATAATATGTATAATCCACTATTTGTTGTAGAAAATGTACACATAAAGACAATAAAGAACATGATTATTGGACACATTAATGTAGTTATATTTTTCTGTTCATATTAATTACATATCCCAATTTTCTAAGCATGGATTGAGTTTTCAAATTTAAAAAAAGAAAAAAAAAACCAAACACAAAAACAAACCTTCACCTATCTTAACTCTGTTACACCTTTGTTTTATAGGTAATGACAAAAACCTTATTTTCATTAATTTTCCAAGGTCCTTTGGAAGTTATGACATTATTTTGTTTCACGTAATTCCATGAAGATTAGTTAAGGCTTTTTCAAAAATTTTATATACATTCAAGAATGGTCTTAAACTTCAATTCATCCAGATAGCAACCAAGTGTGTATATATATATATGTATTAGTAGATAGATGTAGACAAATAAGCAGTGTTTAGTCAGAACAAAGCCACATGAAAACAAATTAATTGATTTGTGGGAACAATTCAAAACACCTGATCTGTCATTTAGTTATAAGAAAACCTCCTAGAAAATATATTCAGAAAGCATATGTCCTTTTAGCATTCTTAACAGCCAGACAAAAGCACTATGTGGCTAATGAAGTAAGTATCAGCCAAATGATGAATATGTTATGCTTTTAGTCCCATAACCAAATGGAATTTGTCAATAATCCAAAGAGCACATTAGTTTTCAGACAGTCTGGTCTATGCAAAAAAAAAAACCCTACGCAACTAAGAAAACAACATGCATCTTTGAAGAAACCCAAAAATACTGCTGACAAATTCACTATGATACAAAAAAAAAAAAAAAAAAAAAAACAAAAAAAACCCACAAACACCTCCTGTGATTATATAACACTAGTTGTTGCATATCTCCTTAGCTTGAAACCCAAAAGAGAATCATTAAATAATGGCAATCCATAGTGGAAGATGACCATGCGTATATCTTTGTCTCCTCAGAGCTTCTCATTTCCCAGTTGTTCTAGCTTTAAGCAACCTTTCCAGAAATTAACTTTCCAGAGATGAAAGTGTACACAAATGAGCTATCTTCCTGACACCACAATAAATGTCTCCATAACCAGTTTATCAAAATCCTAGAGTTATATAACTGTATACTTCAGATGTAGTGTACTTCACCAAAACCTTTAGTCATTGCACGCTTCACAGGAAAATATTTCCACTCCCACCACCTATAAGGAATTTGTTATCTTTATACTTAGTAACCCCTTCTCCGTTCCACAGTTTTTTTGCCCAGTGTTTCTAACTTATATTTACAGAATCAAATAACCAAGCTTAATATAAACTATTATTGGCAGTACATATATTTAATTTTGAAAGCAGATCCTTCTGTTTCATATAAAAAACTGTTTATATACTTGAAAAGTCATCTGTTTGTTAAATTGAATTGGTCTAATAAAAATATTACCTCTCTGTGCAAACTTCATATGGTTTATGTCTTTAGATCAAAGTTATAACGATGCTATTATAATACCATGAAAAGCAACTTACAGGCATTTGGTATGAAAGTCACATATGTATAAACTATAGAAGTAATATCTAAGAAGCCTGAAAATTCATAGACATAAGATGATTTAAACATATCTATGAATCACCACTTTTTGACAGGCTTTGAGTCAGCTTGCTCTTATCCTTTATAGCCAGGCAATGGGCTCATAATGACATTATGTTACCATCTGAGGCAATAAATAAATAAATAAATAAGAGGATTTGCAAGTCCAATACTTTTCATTATCTACTACTCTGTTACAATACCATGAAATCATATCAATTACTCTATCTTAAGGAAAATTCCCCTGTTGGTACAGTTTCGGTTTTTTGTTTTGGGTTTTTTTTGAGACCCTAAAACATACTGCAAACCTGACCTGGGATAGATTCCTTCATAGAGAAGGTCTTCTAAAGAAGATCAGTTTGGTTTTGGATTGGCTTGTCTAAATAGCATGAAACTACAAGAAATTCAGTACTATTAAGATAAGTTTGTATAATAAAATATATGCAGATTGCTCAGTCTGCATTTTCTACAGATCGACTCAAGTACAGACTTCAAAAACAGTCAAAATATTACACCATTTTGTGAAAACTGGACACATTTGGGGAACCAGATGCTCAATTAAAGGTCTTTCTCTTCACTAAAATAGCATTGCAACATAGTTAGCTAAGGTTGGCAGAAGTCGTTTGGGAGAACCCAGATTTCCATGTGGAAACAGCACTGAAATAACTATGTGTCTAAGATTAGCATGTGCTGGCAATCCAATTAAAAAACACAGAGGCTGTAATCATGACATTACACTTAAGGGACATTAGGCTAAAAAAGAACAGGTTTTAAAAGTCAAATCTGAAGTATTAAAGAAAGATCTAAAAAGGGAAAAGAAAAAGATGATTTTTAAAAACCAACAGTCTGACAGAATGTAAAGCCTGCCTGCGGGAAGTGATGTTGAACTAGATGTATGGCACAGGAGTTCAGAAAAGGAAATGATGCTCCATGTATTGATAAACAAGAAAATAAATTGTGGTCTATCAAAAATGTAAGAAGTTTTTGAAAAGCATTTGATGCAGTGTAATAATGGTTATTTTATTTCAATGCCACAAACAGGAAAGGTATTGTCAGATGAAGTTGATCATTGTTTTCCTTAATTTTAATGTTACGTTCCTACTGAGTAATACATGGTCTTACATTAACTGGAGATAAAACTAAAAATTAATCTGTAATATATGTTATCTTTTTTGTAAAACCAACATTCAATATTTCAAGGATCTTTCATCATCAATAGAATGAGAAAGTTATTGCTTTCATTCATTGCTACCTAAGGAAAAAAAAATCTCAAATCTGCAATAAAAATATAGACATTTCAAATGCAAGACTTTATATACTTCTCAAAAGCAGCCTCAGCACCAATGGCCTTCCATTTTCCCAGTTTGAGATGAACTTCCCTCACAGTCTTGAACATCACCTTGAACTCCCTTCTACCTCCAACCTCACTGCTCATCAGACCACTTTCCAGTCATCTAGCATTTTCTGTTTCCTTAACATGACCTGTTGTGCTGGTTTTGACTGGGATAGAGTTAATTTTCTCCATAGTAGCTAGTATGGGGCTATGTTTTGGATTTGTGACCAAAACAGTGTTGAAAACACAGGCATGTTTCATGGTTCTTACACAGAGTCAAGGCCTTTTCTCCTTCTCACACTGCTCTGACAGCGAGTAGGCTGGAGGTGCACAAGAAGCTGGGAGGGGACATAGCTGGGACCACTCACCCACCTGACAAAGGGTTATCCCACAATATAAGACATCATGCTCAGCAATAAAAGCTGGGGGAAGAGGAAGAAAGAGGAACATGGAGGTATGGTGTTTGTCTTCCTAAGTAACTGTTATGGATGATGGAGCCCTGCTTTCCTGGAAATGGCTAAACATCTGACTGTCAATGGGAATTAGTGAATTAATTGCTTATTTTGCTTTGCTTGCATGTGCAGCTTTTTTTTTTTTTTTTTTTTTTGCTATTAAGCTGTCTTTATGTCAACCCGTAAGTTTTTGCACTTTTACTCTTCTGGTTCTCTCCCTCATCCTGCTGTGGAGGGAAGGGGTGTGGGTGAGTGAACAACTGTGTGGGGCTGAGCTGTCTACTGGGGCAAACCCACAACAGCTGTATTCACTACTCTGGTTCATAGTACTCTAAGAGACATCCTGAAAGCTTCCAGCCTCCAGGCTGTCAGGTGTCCCCACCCCTCTGTATTGAGACATGTGAACGATTTTTGAAAGGACAGCCCTGCTACAGCCAGCGAAGTATCAAGGTACCAAGCTACTTGGTGCTATCTGCTCTCTACCTGTGCTGAATGGACAAGTAAAGGCAGCAGCTTTCAAAAATGTTAAGAGGAGGAGTCAGACTTTCACATCAGTGGACCTTATGCAGATATTGGCTAACCAGGAATGACATGACTGTATCTCCAGAAGTGGAGGAAAACTGCTGTCAAGGGCTGGTGGCAAATGAAAATTAATGGTGGTGATTTGAATGGATCCATTTATTATTTTGCTCACCTACAAAATTAATTTCAGTATCATACTCTGGGACCTTGATCCACAGATGACTCCAAATAAAAGTGAAAAAATAATGTTAATTTATTTTTACCTTAGCTCATGTGCTAAGCACACATTTTAAATGAGTCAGCTGAGTCAGTTATGTAAAAGTGAATTGATTTCTTACAATATTTAATCAAAACCCACCTCGAGCAAAAATGCAAGTTAACACCTAAGATCATTCCTCAAATTACAGCAAATCTAGTATCAGGTCAACACCTAAAGATTCCCTAGAAGAAACATTCTGCTTCTAATCTGCATATATTCCTCTTTTTTGCAAAATGAGGATAAATGATACTAAGAATAATTGCTGTGTGAAGAACTTGTAATGCAAAATGCTTGAAGGTTTTCTAGACCTGCCATTATAATTACTACTATTACAAATTGATGCCCCGTTTGCATTTCACGTCTTAAAGTGAGATGTTACCTGAAGACATCCATGCAGGAAAACCTGTATCCTCTTTCATTTCCCAAATGTCTGGGGAGAGAAAAAGAATATGAAAAGACATCCGGTGAAAGAAATACAGTCACATATGGTTTATACTGTCATCCTTTGAAGGAACTTGTACAAAAAGATTTGCAGAAACTGCTGTAGTCATAGTTATCTGTTACATTAATCTGCTAATTAGGGAATCTGTAGATTGAATTGGGAATCTGTAAAACCTGCAAAGGCAGCTTTCATTGGTAAAATGTGTTAGAAGACAATGTTTCTAAAAATACATCAAGATAATTAATAAAAACAAAAATACATCCACAAAACACTCTCTTTGTGCTAAGAAAATCAGGAGTTCTAGGCTACTTCCTGGGAAGCTGGGTAACCCTTTTCAACCCTAATGCCTGGAAATCCTGGTACAGCCTTGGTGGTCAGTGTATAGGAGAATGGGCTAGAATACCTAACCTGCAAGGCTGATGCAGAACTACTGAAAAGTGCTGGAAGTTTGAGACTATGTGTAAATGAATACATCAGAACACCGAACTGTGTTACAGCATAGGACTCCACTTGAAGTACCTGTGTCCACAAATGGGTATGAGTCATTGTCCTGAAAGAACTGGTTCATTAGAAAACTTACAGTTGCCTAAAGAATCATAGTAATCATTATTTAGCACTCAGTCTATATCCCAAAAGACTTCCCGTTGTTTATATTTGTTAACAACATGCAACCACACACTCACATTTTAATTAAGACTAGAAAGCAGAAGTATAGAGCAGTTTTTTTGGTCCATTATTCTTCACATTTCTGCAATATTCTGGCACTTCAGAACTGGTATGTTCAAAAATATTTTGATGCCTACAAAGGAAAATAAACTGTGAGATTTCTAAAAAGCTCTCAGTGGGGGACATTTCAAGTTTCTTATTTGGAATAAAAATAATTTTTGAATCATGAAATTTCCTAAGAAATAGATTTTATCTATAATTTTTTTGATTTAGGGAGGGGGAAGACAAGAAAATCACTGATAGAAATACATAAACATCATAAAGATGAGAAAGGAAACTTAGTTCTCAGTGTAGTACATACTAAAAAGATGGCCTGCTACAGAGATGACATAATGATAAAAGAATATAAATTTTTTTTCCATCTTTCTTTTTTCATTCTCTGAATTTAACCAAAGCCTATTTTCCCTTCTGCATCCATGAATTTACATAAAAGTACTTTCCTTTTTTTTGCAATTTCATTGCTGTTTTCTCTGATTTCCTTTTTTTGGTTCCACTCTCAAACTCCTTATCCACAACAAGTATACTGAACTCTCAGAACTGATAAGGGTAGAGATAGTCTTATATTAATACACATATATATGTTTACATGTATGGATGTATATGTATATATACAAATAATTGCAGAATTTTAAAAGCCTTTAAATTAGTTTGACAGATTTAAAGCCTTAACAGTAAGCTAAAAATCCCTGAAATACTTTTATAGAATCATAAACCTTAACACTTACATTTTGCTTGTCTAAAAATTATTATGCAGTCTCTGCAGAAGAACCAGAATAATAAAACAGAAGAATAATATTCTTCCTAATGTAAGTCTGTACGCTATAAACTCTTTATTTAGTGGAAGAAAAGTGTACTCCTAATTTTGAGATCTCAAGTATTTTGAAGATAGTAATGTAATTATTCATCTAGACAAGTGAGAAAAGCCTAGAGTCCATTCCTGTGAAAATGTGGTGCTTAAGGTTTCACACCAGATGAAACAGATGGAGATTATCTCTAAGTACTAACTGAATAACCACAATGAAATTTGACATGATTATATTGATTCATGAGAGAACAATCCTGGTATTTATAAATCAGAATATATAATCAGAATTTATAAATCTTTATCTAGATTTTATTTATTAATTTATATAACTCAAGAAATATTCATAATATCTACAACACAGAGGTGTAAACAAATTAAATAATATGAAGTATGTTGTTGCATAACATACTGCAAAAATTCCTTCTGCCATATAACCAATCAGAAAAAATCAGAATTATTGTGGGAAAATATAATCTATTAGGCAAAATGAGAAACAGTTTCAAAAACATCCCAATTTTGGGGTTTTTTTGCAAGACAGCAAATACGCCAATACAAACCAGCTACAGAACTTATTTTTTTCCGTATCATCATAACCTATAGATGACCAGTGTCCTATTGCTTCTTTAGTTTTAACAATAAAGGAGTTCTAAAGCAAACCCTCTCTCATATTATTTAAATAGGAAACTAAAAAATCAAAGTTTTAGAAACCCATCTCTTGTAAGACGAACTGTTGGAAGACTATTAGAATCATCTCTTATTCAAAACCAATTGTTCAATACAAAGTGGCTTAGAACCTGAAAATATTTACATCAAAAACCAGAGCTGGTGTTGCTTCTTATTAGTTTTCCCCATGAACAAACAAACAAACAAACGAGTAACAAAACTATGATGCACACAAGTAGGTGAATTTTGATCTCCCAATATTTTTACTCATGCCTACTCACTTTTGTGAACAAAAGGACTATTTTACTAGTATTAAAAAAATAAAAAGAAACAACCAAAAACCAACAACCCAGGACTTTTTATGTGAAAATAGACTTCATATCTGAATAAAGACATACATGAGCATACATGGAAATTTTTATGCCAAATACATTTCTATCATCACACTGTGTAAGAACACAATAAAAATAAATAAATCAATTAAAGCCCTGTGAGATGGTCAGTAAAGCTCATTTGTGCATTCCCCTTCTTTCCAGGAAAAAAAAAAAGGTTTTACCCTCTCAGCTTTGGCCATTGGTGGGTCCATTTTGGAGATGACTAGAAATGGCTGTGTCTGACATGGGGGCAGCTCCTGTCTTCTTACAGAAGCCACCCCTGCAGAGCCCCCACTACCAAAACTATGCCACGTAAACCCAATACATTCTCACATTAAATTGTTTTCTGGCATCAAATCATAGATGATTTGCAATATGGAACACTCAGATATAAAGATCTTGTCAAAGACATCGATATGTTGAAATGCAGAATATTTGTCATAGCTTGTTTACTTCTCATTGTGTGTTTCTTACTGACTCTTGGAATGAAAGTATTTACTATTGTCTATTGTCTGTAGTCTATATCGTCTATAGTCTATATTGACTATTGTCATGTCTGTCACTGTTCGTTTTGGGGTTTCTTTACAAGCTCAGATTTCATATTTTGTCCAGTAGAAAATGACTGATTTTTCAACGTATTTTCACTCTTAATGTTGTCTATTTTGATCTGTATATCCCAAAGTAGTAGTATATGATTGCATTTGCATTTTAATATTTTACAAATTTCCAAATATTTGACTCTGACTGGACCTCCATTAGAAGACTTGGAAAACCATGCTTCTGTTAACAATACCTGTAGTAGTTCATATGCCTGGCAAAGTCTTCCAATAACTGATAATGGAAAGGCAAGTAGGTACAGTAAGACTTTATGTCACAGTACTGTAAGGAAGACATTTTTTAAAAGTACTTAGTTTTTGAATAGTGAAAATATCAACTTTGTGAACTGAGCCTATGTTATTAAAATGTTGAGTATCATCACTCCTTTCTGCTTTGCAGTTATAACTAATGATCACATTTCTAAACTGATATGCAGGGCTGGGATTTCAAAGATAAAGACATACCTAAACTTAGACATGCATACATAAGGGACATGGGATGGAATTCCATGCTAAGATAGCTGTTTAAGTTAGTTCGGGTGAGTGATATTTGGTGGGGGTTTTTGCTGCTTATTCACTGAACTCAGACCACAGATTTTGGCTGTTACTTTTAGGTAGCTAAGGGCAGATGAACTAAACTCCATCCTCAGTAGAAAACAAAGAATCACAGAAAGGGTGAGGTTGGAAGAGACCTCTGGAGGTCATCTGGTCCAACCTGCCTTGCTCATGCTGAGCCACCTAGAGCCGGTTGCCCAGGACCATGTCCAGATGGCTTTTGAAAGTCTCCAAGGATGGAGATTCCACAACATCCCCGGGCAACCTGTTCCAGTTCTCAGTCACACTCACAATAAAAAAGTGTTTTGCAATGTTCAGAAAGAACCTCCTGTGTTTCAGGTTGTGTCCATTGCCTCTTCTCCTGCCACTGAGCACCACTGAAGAGAGTCATCTTTGCACCCTCCCTTCAGGCCTATATATACATTGATGAGATCCCTCCCTGAGGCTTCTGTTCTCCAGGATGAACAGTCCCAGCTCTCTCAGCCTTTCCTCATAGGAGAGTTGTGCCAGTCCCTTCATCATCTTCATGGTCCTTCACTGGATTCTGTCCCGTAGGTCCAAAACTAAACTATCAGAAAAAGTATAGATACAATAATTCATTGTCATCCCCAAGTTCCATGGACTGATTTTTAATTTCTTTCAGGAGAAGTGTGCCTTGCTAGTCATAGCTTTTAGTCCTGGCTCTCCCATGGGAAACTCAAGATGCATATGATTGTGCTCAAGTTGAGGAGACCTTTGACTTTAAAACTTGCAAGACTAATGAATGTTCTGACATCCAGTTTTCATTTTACCAAATTTTGTGTTTAGTAACAAAAGAAAAAAGGGGAAAAAAAAAAAAAAAAAGATTGCCTACAGTCAAGAAAACGTGATTACATTTTGGTTTTAATTCTTGGCACAGGAAGATTAGTGTGTATCTTGGGTATTCTTGTAGGGTTTTCCTGAGCCATCTCTACACTGGAACACTGTGCTGGGTGTTATGCCTGGAAATTCATGGTCAAATCTTAATGTGCCCTGAGATCAAATCTAGGACAACATGTCACATCAAGTACATGTGGAGTAGACAGCAGTCATGTAAAACCTTGTTACTAGCCCCCCTATGCCCCTTCAGCATTTCTGCTGTACCTGACTTACCTGGCTTATGTAGAATTTTTGACCCTGCTAAAGACGTTTTGTCAATGGTCCTGTAACACCAGTATCAACACTGATTACAAGACTTACACCTGAACTGTCCAATGAATACTAGCTGGGGAAAAGGAATTGCATGTAACCATTGTGAACATGGCAGAACAAGAGATTATAGCAAGAGGCAGCATGACTGTAGAATTTGCATGAAAGCACAAAATAAGATGAGGATTGCATCTCAAAATGCTGAATTTTGATAACCATTATGAACTGCTGGTCACTCAGTAAAACTTACAGCAGTTACCTAAACACTACAGAGCATATCACATATATTAGACTGCCACCTTGGATATGCATCACAGTGTATCTGGTATATGTATTCATGAGATCCTTCAGATGTCTTATGCTCATTAGCAGGCATCAAGCCAGCTCAGTCTCCTGCACTAAAAGCCCTGTCTTCCCCAAGAATGTCTACTGATCATGCAGGGAACTTAAAAGCTAGACAGTTCTCTTTCTGGAGCCAATTAAAAATACTCTGAAGCCCCAGAAAACATTTCTGTTCACACAATACCTAGGTGAAACAAGAGCAGAATGTTCCCAGAAAAAAGACAGTTAAGAAGCAAAAATCTGCCTCTGCTCTTGTCTTGAAAGGTGCAAAATGGAAAAAAAAGGGCCTAAATAACTCTGTGCCCACAAGATGGAGAGCTTAATTCCCGAACAGCTTTTTAAATGACCTTTAAATAATAGTGAGAAAAATAAGAAAAACAAAACCCCACAAACATGTAGATATATTTCTAAATTGCTAATTAAAATATAATAATAAAAAATATATTATCTTTTAAAACCCTGGTCTGGTCCCTTCTGCCTGTCTGTACCCTGAGCAGGTGCTTCCCTTTCTACATAGCTGCTCAGGAGCTGTAGCTTTAGTGGGCCTGCTGCTGTAGTTGTCATCCAGTGCCTGCCTTTTGCAGGCATGCAGTGTCATATGTTGGCTTTTCTCCTGGTGTCACTGAAAACCACAATGATAGCCAGTGAAACAGATTGTGGGATGATTTGCCTGGTATTCAGAAAGAAGGTTTATGAAAATGTCCTGAGCATATGCCAGCTCTCTTGATTTCTCCTTTGAAGTAGTAACTGTACAAAATTCTTAGTATTGAGATTTTTCTTCTCTACCTTAGTAGACTGTCCAGAGCACAACCACCAATTCGAGTCCATCATCATATGATTTATGCCCTACAGAAAGTTTCTGTCTAGCGACCCTTAGCAAGCTGCCTTCAGTTGCTTTCCCAATATTCTCTGTAACCATCCTCTCTTCTTTTTTTTCACTTTTTTTGTATGCTGCAAGATACTGAAGATGCTGTGCAGTAGCTCAGATGGTGCTCATATAATTCCTTAGGGTAATGAAGGGCAAGAGAGAGAGTGTGAATAGGGCAAGGGACAATGAAGCAAATGAGAGTTGCTCAGTGCCATTTGGAGGAAGGTCTGTAACCACCTTATGCGGTTATGCGGTTATGTCTGTGTCCTTGCACAGAAGCAGAATTGTGATTTACTGAGGTCAAAGTCATGTGCTATCTCAATCTCTCCTCATGGGAAACAAAAGAGGACACCCATCTATGCTTGCAGTGACTGAGGGTTTTTACAGAAGTTACTGTGAACAAGCAGCTACTTAGATAGAAATTTGTATTCTCATAGGCTGGAGACATGTAAGACTCACAAAAACATGTCTGTTAGACTTTATGAGGTTGCCATCCAGAGCCTCTTTGTTCAGTCTGACAGTATGAGTCAAAAGTTTGTGCTGTGAGAGTTGCTGCCTAAGATTAATAGCAAGACCAAAAGTCCTAACATCAGGATGGCTTCTCCTTGTATAAGCATTATCCTACAGCTGTTCCCTTTGCCCCTT
Source organism: Morus bassanus (assembly GCA_031468815.1). Lineage (NCBI taxonomy): Eukaryota > Metazoa > Chordata > Aves > Suliformes > Sulidae > Morus > Morus bassanus. Next base: position 50,522,217 of record CM062568.1, on the reverse strand, counting down.
TAAGTATTCCACAGCCTGTCATCTTTGCCACATTAGTCACCAATTCCCCTCTATAATAAAACATTAGCAACATTTCACATCACTTTTGTGATACTGCTTCAGTTTAAGAAGACACAGAATTATCCAAGTGCTGTTGTTACCATAAATGATACATAGCTGTCCTGGTTTCAGCTGGGGCAGAGTTAATTTTCTTTCTAGTAGCTGGTATAGTGCTGTGTTTTGGATTTAGGATGAGAATAATGTTGATAACACACTGATGTTTTAGTTGTTGCTAAGTAGGATTTACACCAGTCAAGGACTTTTCAGCTTCCCATGATCTGCCAGGTGCACAAGAAGCTGGGAGGAGACACAGCGGGGACTGACAAAACTGATCAAAGGGATATTCCATACCTTGTGATGTCATGCTCAGTATATAAGCTGAGGGGAGTTAGCTTGGGGGACAGTGATCACTCTTTGGGAACAAGCTGGGCATCAGTTGGCGAGTGGTGAGCAATTGTATAGTGCATCACTTGCTTTGTATATTATTAATATTATTATTATTACTACTACTACTGCTATTTTGCTTTCTTTTATTTCAATTATTAAATTGTTCTTATCTCAGCCAATGAGTTTTCTCACTTTTACTCTTCCGAGTCTGTCCCCCATCCCACCAGGGACAAGGGGGGAGTAAGCGAGCAGCTGTGTGGTGCTTAGTTGCTGGCTCAGGTTAAACCATGACAATAGGTCGGACACCTCTGTTGTGTCTAGATACTCTCTGCATCAATATCTGTTCAAGTGTCATGCATTTCATTTGTAGTAGTGTCCTGTGTATTTCTACTTCCTTCAGAGACTACCTTTATTTACTTGCATTTTATATTTGTTCATTTGTGAGCTGTAGGTTGTTCTTTTTCTTTTCACATGAAAAAAGCTGTACAGTACCCTGGGGGTCAGCACAAAAGAGGCTTAACTAGGCTGCTGTTTTCTGAAAATTTCCATGGTTTTCCATAATGAATCTTCTGTATATTCTTTTAAATAGTTTTCATCCCTCTCACAGAGAAATTCCTTTCAAAGCACAGGATTTTTGTTTTTATTTTTTTTTAACTTTCCAGCATACAGATTCTTTTTGCACATCATCTATCTTTTGATGATCTGATTGATAGAATAAGGTATAATTAAAAGTGCAAAAGAAACTGAGCTTCCCAAATACAATTGTTAAGAACTGCTGCCTCATCACTTATATCAGTTCTCAACAATTTTTTAACTTCAGTATTAACCTGGACCTCCCAAAAAGTCATATTACAGTTTTTTAATAATTGCATTTACACAGATTCTTCATTTTAATGTTGCACAAATTATTGTACTCTTTCATTTGTGATATAGCAAGACATTATTTATTTAAGTATCACTAAAGTTAAAACTAATCCCATAAGACAAAGTCTTTGCACTAGCAAAAATTTTTGGTTGCTATTTTAAGTGTGTTAAAATGTTGACATGTCATTTGTAACTAAACTTGTTAAAAAAAAAAAAAGGAAAATTTGTGGCTGAAAAAAGCAATTCTAGAAAAATTTTTGGTTATGTCATAAAAAGCTCATCTCCCTAGTCATGGAGGATCACAGAGGCACAGGGCAGGCAGGGGAACCCAAATAAATTAATTGGAAAGACAAGAACTCCTCTGGCCCAGGGGTCAGCTGAGATACATATGTGTATCTACGTGTCTGTGTGTCTGTCCATCTGTGCCTGAGACAACAGGGGGAGAGCAAAAATCCAGAATCAGCTGATGGATGGACTGTGTGTAGAATTGCAGTTCCTGGAGGGATACAAAATGTGTGTGTGTTTGTGTGTCTGTGTGTTTGTGCATGTGTGCAAGGGGGTCTGTACCAGCAACTGGAGTGGGGCTGCATCGCAGTGGCTTAGTGCAGGTGCCAGCAACCGAGGAGACTAGGATCCAGGGGCAACTATCAGACAGACCAAGTGTCTGAGCTAGAGGGATCCATGTTGCACAGATGTATGCCTACACAGATATATTTTCCACTATCTGGCTTTTATCTTGACCACCCACAGAGGGGAACAGGATGAGGTTGTCTGTGCTGTGTTCATATAAGTTCTCTGTGTGTGACTGGTGTAGCCAGCCGTGTATTTTCATATGTATGTGCTGTATATGTCTATCTCTGCATGTGTCTGTTACATCCCAACCTGAGAGGAGGATGGAGAGCGACCAAGGTTCTAATGATCCCCTTGGAATAAATTAAGGTGAAACAACACCAAACGGTCAATTAAACATTTTATTTCAATGCAGAAGTAACTTGAACTCGAAAAGGCAACTTGAACTTAAAACCATGGAAAAGCATTGATGGTGGGGGTTCTTATTAAGAATATTTGTAAAAGAAAAAGAGGACAAGAAAGGTGGGGGGAAGAGAGAGAAAAAGAGAGAGAGAAGGGAAGATAAGGAGATATCACTACCCTTGGATCCAGCACTGATGAAGACATACGTGACAATCCACCAGTGGTGGGCACGTAGCACTCTCTTTGCTGTTGTGTCTTTTATAGCCTAAGCCCCACCTTCAGTTATGCCTCCTGTGAGCTTATATGGTTCTTGTTGCAGACGTTTTGTGATCTTCTGTGCAGGTGGCATTGTAAGGGGTGGTTTTGAGGGGTCTTTTGGGCAGTCATAAACCCCTTCCTCAAATAAACTTTGTATGACCTCAGTAAGTTGCTCTGTGAGGCACGGCAGAACCTGGGACTGTGCATCCTCTGATGCACCCCCCATGCCCTGTGTCAATCAGTTTCCTGTCTGCAGTTCACTACATCCTACTTTACAACAATGTTTGAGACATTAATTCTTTCAGTCCCTCACACCACACCGTGGCTCAAACATTGTCTATATAATCTTCTTCCTGGGTAGTGATACTCACATAGCAGACAGAGGATAGAGAGGATAGAGAAGATAGTGTTCATGAAATCATACATTTTGCAATGGCTATGCCAGTTGTTAAAAACAAGAACCCACAGCCTATCACTAAAATAATATTCAAAAAACGTTTTCCCCAACAGGTAAGTCCTAGTGTGCTCAGGAGGGAGCCTGGCCAGGATTTAGGGTCTCAACCAGTGAAACAGTCTTTCGGCTGCATGGCTTGGAAAAGTTCTCTGCTTTTTTTTTGGTACTTTTTTCATTTTCTTCTGTGCTTCTTCTAGAGCAGTGATGGTGTTGTGTTTGGTGAGGCAGCATTCTCCATCGGTAAGACTCAACATTCCATATACATCTTGTTCTTTTAATAGTAATATATCTAAAGTTAATCTGTTTTGTAAAGTCATTTTAGACACCTGCTGAACCTGTACATTTATTTCCCTGAAGGCGTACTCGGTCCAATTACTCAGGACATGTACTTGCCAGGTTAAATTTTCTAAGACATATTGGTGTCTTTTAAGGATTATATATGGGGTGAATATATTTTCTAACATTAGAGATGTTGTCATGCCCCAGGTATAATAGTCAAGTATCTGGGCTCCATGCACTGCCCACTTGGGTTGTGCCTAGGGCTCACTACTTTGTCAGTGCCTCTGTTTTGATGAGTCCTCAAGAAGTCAAACACTCTAGAAGGAGAAGTTGTGGGGACTCCTATTCCACATCATAATCCGGCATGTTTTCTTACGCTAAAATGGGAATATATCTTTTCATTTGTACATCCTCATAGAGTTCCAAGTGGGGCTGGGTATAATGCTGTATTACATTGATAATAGTTGTCTCTGGGTACCCAAATACCCTGTAGGTCTCTATCCCACACTCTACAGTGTTCCAGGCCATGAGAGGTGAGAATACTGCACCTAATAGCAGTTCTCCCTGTTTTCCAGGTTCTGTCACATCTACTGTCCAAATTTCAAAAACCCCTGGAAGGGTATCCCCAGCAAGTACACGTCTCATATATAGATTCAAAGTTCAGGGAGGTACTATGTCTTAATATGGTCTCCCGCACCTGTGGTACAATATAAGATTGTGGTACAGTTCATTAATTTGGAGTATTCTGGAGAGGAGATTTCAACATTCTCCTCATCAACAGGAAGATCAGAATCAGTATCTCCATAGAACATATGTTTGATAGACCAAGCCCGCTCATATCCAGTTCTATTAATTTTACCATATCATTGTCCTGGGCAGTCAGGGATTTGTATGCACCATGTAGGAGACCATCTAACCGTGTAGGGATGTCAAAAGGTTCTGTCTCAGGGGATGGAGGCCAAAAGGGCATTTGGGTGCACAATATCCTGTGGGGGTTCTTACAGTGAGTTTGGCTCCACTACTTACCTGATGCATTATGTATGTTCATCAAATCTTCAGGACAAGGAGATATTGGCAATACGAATGGGGCCTCCAGTATGGGAGTTACCAGCTCACTTATGTTCCATCTATTACATGTCTTGTTCCAAAGGTCAGTCCAATTTTCCAGGGAAATTTGATAAAATGTATCTTGATTCACCCTTCAGCCCCCATTAAAATCAAAACCGTCATTATATTGACTTTCAAACGGAGCTCTCACTCTGCCCCAGGTGCAATTGGCAGTACAATTCTTAATAACTGTGTTTAACTTACCTTCCAATAGCTGGGAAAAAATAAAATTAATAATAGCAAAGCTAATACCTTCTCCTGAAGGTTTAGGAATTTAAACACAAACTCCTTGGTCAGTATGATTCCAGATGCATACGAACCCTTGAATCAGTTCCCAAGCTAAGTTGGGGGGTTCATTTCCTCTTCACTCCCCAAGGAGAGAGAAGGTGAAAAGAAGGGCTCCCCAAAGCATCATGCTCTGTTATAGTACATAAAAACAATGAAGAGAATCAAACAAACAGTGCAAACAACCACCAAGGGCAGCAACATAAATATAGGGTTCACAAAAGGGTCTCCACAACAACCTATAAATACATCAAAATCTCAGCCATTCACTGAGGCCAACAAAAAATTTGGAGAGTAAACCATTGTTATAATGAAGAATTTGTTTGACAATCATACAGAAGGGAGCTCAGAACTTCTTGGACAAGCTAATATTAAACAAAAACGAGTTCAAAAGGGTGGCACAATCCATATGGTGTTGACTCACTGATCCCTTCCATGAACATCAGTGGCTACCCAGGAATAGAGATTAAGTGGGGTTTTTAGAGTTAAGGGTATTTCTCCTACTGTTGGCAAATCTACCAGAACAGGTTGTCCTGGGTAGTGGAGTGGTTTTACTGGGTCTTTTGGTTCCCTTTTCTCCAAGAGGAGGGAGGGGGTTCTGGGGCAAAATGTGGTGAGCCTGGGACATCCATTTATCCCTTGGCGATTATTCACTTTTATTACAGGACTGGGGAGTCGTGCAGGCCATCCAGAATCGTGGGGTTTGAAAACACGTTTTAACAAACCATTTGTTCTTTCCACTATCCCATTCACTTGAGGTTAATAGGGGACGTGAAATGTCCGCTGTATTATTTTGCCTTTTGCCCATTCCTGAACCACCCCAGCAGTAAAGTGGATGCCATTATCTGATTGGATCTATTGGGGTTTTGGTAGGTAACTAAACCATAACTTCAACCCTTTTACCATATTGTCTCCAGTTGCTCTTGAAAAGGCCTCACAACATCACCTCTACCCTGACAAGGACATACCGCTTCCCATCTGACTTCCTGAAAGGTCCTATATAATCAACCTGCCAAGTCTCCCAGAGTCCCTTCCTGCTCTGCAAGTGGAGGGGGGAGCTCTAGCACAGGGATGTTTTTCTAATTGGGTGCAGCACTGACCACAAGCAGAGATGATCGTGTTACAACATTCTCAAGTGACAGGTCAACCCCTACTACCAGCCTCTCTGTAGACCACGTTCCACGCGTAACCATTTTAACAAATGTTCCCACTTTCTCCCTCAGCTTCTACGATCATTGTGGCTAAATGGGTTAACAAGTCTACTTGGTTATTCTAAACGTGGGCTGGGTGATCTCCCTGTTGATGTGCAGCTACCCATCTCACTAAGAAGGTCCCCTGTTCAGCAATGTTCAGAATTTCCTCCCATTTTTCTCTTTGCCAAACAGGTACTCAATTAACTTCCCATTGATTTTGTTCCCAGAAAAGGAGCCACTTAGTACATCCTTTAAATACAGCATATGAGTCCATACAGATGAACACTGGGTTTTTGTTCCCAGCCTCTTTCTTCATCACATTCCAAACTGCTATCAATTCCCCTACTTGAGCACTTCCCTCTCCTCCCATTACAATTCTCTCCCCCCGAATCAACATGTAAGGCTACTGCCTGGTATTTCCATATCTTTCCTTCTCTTTTGGAGGATGCATCAGTAAACCACATATTTTTTAAGTGAGGTTCAAGTGGAGGAGCAGGTTTTAGTCAAAGAGGAGGAAGTTCTGAGTCCAGTTGATTACCAGATGGTTCTTGTATCTGCAGTGTTTTAGGTGCTCCCTATTTTACGCACATGACAATAGCAGTCTAGGTGTGCATACCTCTTTATCACAGTTTGCCTTTGTGCAGCCCCTGCGGGAGGTGGAGTTCCAGCCAATATCACTTTCAGAACCATAAAAGCCCTCTCAAAATAATTGTTTGTTGTTTTATAATTATTTTGGCTTCTTGTAAGGCTAGATTTACTACAAAAAGGCTCTTTTCCCAAACCAAATATCTTTTTTCTGCATCCTTAAAACTTTGTGAATGGAACCCGATAGGGTGAGTTGGGCCGTCAGGTCCGGGTTGCCAAACGTGTATTGATAGCGCATGAATTGCAAAACCCCATAAAATATGGAGCAGATCAGCCAGGTGTATTGGCCCTAGGGCCTGATATACTCCAGCCTCAAAGATTAGTAATTTTAGGGCATCCTCATAGATGGGGATCCAGTTCCAAGAGGCCCTTTTACGAGTCAGATTGTACAAGGGTCGAGCTGTAATGGAAAAATCTGTGATGTGTTTTCTCCAATACACCAGCAATTCTAAGGCATGTTGTAACTCTTTTTTATTCTTAGGCATTTTTACCTGTTCAAGGGCAGTTAAGGTCTCAGGGGGACTATGCACTCTTCCTCCCCTCCACCAGATGCCCAGGAACTTTACCTCAGGAGAAAGAAGTTGTACCTTCTCTGTCAGGATTTGGAGCCCCAAGTTTTCCAGATGGTCAGTTATTTCAGTTTGGGTTGTCCTACTGAGGTAGCATAAGAGCCACCAATCAATATATCATCAATGTATTGATATACTTTGACCCTTTCTTTGGGAGTTATTTGAGCAAGCTCTTGTGCTAGCACACAGTAAGCAATAGTAAGTGAATGCCACTATCCCTGGGGGAGACGTGTAAAGGTAAACTGCATGTCTTCCCAAGTAAAAGTGAAACTGCCTCTGTCCAATTCCTGTAGGCAAACCATAAAACCCATATCTTTTATGTCAATTGTTGCTAAGGTCTGGTGGGCCTGTTGCTGTATGGTGGTAATTAGCTTGGCTATGTTAGGGACAACAGTGGCTAAGGGACCTGTTTTTGCATTTAGTCACTGATAATCAATTGTTAATCACCACTTTCCATTTTGGTTACAGACCAGCCACACCAGAGAATTGTAAAGGTAGTGCATTGGGTTAATTATCCCCTGCTCTCGCAGCTCAGCTATTACAGGAGTTATTCCCTCTCCGGTCCCTAAGGGCAGATGATAAGGTTTAACATTTACTATCCCTGTAAGGGGATAATTCTGGTGCGTGTTGGAATAAATGCATTGAGGCAGCCGGGAGGCTGAACACCCACTCTTTTCCCCCTGAGTTCACCCAAGGACACCTTTTAAGTAAGTTCAGTCACAGAATATTAATTGGAAAAGCCCTTAGGATAATAATAACTTCAGTTCAGTTCCCTCTCCAGGCAGCCAGCATCTAAGTCTAGCTGTTAGTTGTGATTTAGAATTTCCAAAAACATCTGTAACCCAAATCTGTTTTCTATTGGCAACTATGCCGCTGCAGTCAGTGACATCCATCCAGAGAGCTGACATTTGAGCTCCTGTGTCTACTAGAAAGGCAACAGGAGTCTTAAAGGGGTCCAGAGGAAAAGTGATCAACAAATCTCCCTTTGCAGTTTCTGTGAGCCTTCTCCAGTAAAACCACCTGCCACCCCCTGCTCACTTACTGGGGATGATGGAGGGAGTTTTCCAAGTTAGGACTCTCTCTAAAGTAATCAACTTATAGGTCGGGGGAGCTGATGGGGTCACTTTCCCATATTCTTGGGGTGGGGCAAAGAGACCTTCATGTTTAGTGGGGAGCAAGGTTTCTTTTATGTTGACTCAACTTTTTATCAGACTTTCCAAATTAGGAGTGGAGAATCCATCCATCACCTCCTGGGGAACCCCTTTCAAAATACCTTCTGTCCACAAAGCATGTCTTTTATTATCGGTGGGTCATGTCAGTCTCGCCAAGTAGGGTCGAGGATTGCACATAGGCATAGGTTTATTCCCCCATTCCCTTCCATCCTTCTGAGATCTGCTTTGGATTTGGTCTCTCCCTCGCCAGTAAATCCCATTCACCCCCCATAATTAATTAGCTCCTCTGCTACCTCCCTCCATGTTACCTCTGAGGGGCCCCCCCTTCTTCAGGGCTGGGGTGTTCTCAACCGATCTTGTAGTTGTACTGCATATAATTTTAAAGTATTGGGTAGTCCTCTTATAAAAGGGTGAAATCTTTCAGGGTCAGCCACATATTGCATGGAGGAGGGTTGTTGCAGAGCAAGTATTTGGTCATGCATTAATTGGAGGCTTGCGACTTCCTCTACACTTGCTAGGATGTGACTTGCCATAGGTGTTTTAATTAAAAAGGGGTCCCCCCTATCCATAGGATCTAATCCAACTGCACAACATGCTACTCTTTGGGTCAGGAACCAAAGCTCTTGGTTGTCCTTTGTGGTTATAAAAACTCCTGACCGCCAATATCCTCTTGTTTCATCCTCACTCAGCAAGGTACAGTGACCCCCGGTAAGGGTCACCCTCCATACATATTCAGTTCTCATCTCTCAGGGTCCCCAGGAATATATTTCTTGAATTTGAGTCAAATCAGTAAGGGAATAGGGACCAGTATGGGTGATAACTTGCTGAGCTCCTCCTGGACCCCCATCTATTGTTTCGGTCAATTAGAGGTCGCATTCTGGCTTCTCCCTTTTTGGGAAAATATGTTTCTTTTACATGCTCTGTCTCTAAGAGTGTATAACAATTCCAACTCTTTTCCCCCATAAAAGTTTACATCCATATTTTCTACACAAATTTGGGAATGGGTTTTGTCTAATTGCTCCCTTAATATCGTTTCCCCCTCTAAGGCTCCCGTTAAAGTGGTGTGTAGTCTCTAGTTAGTCACTCGCTTGGCAGCAAGCTGATCAGAGGGACTTTGTGTCTCATTTTCTAGTTGTTCCTGTAAAGCCTTCACTAAATCCTGATGCGACTTTATTGCCTCCTTTTCTGATTGTTGGGTAACATGTTTATCCAGTTGTGCTGCCACCAAGGTGGCTCCTAAAACCCTACAAACCCATGCTTTTCCTTTTTCAAGCTTCAACCTTCGTTCTTCAGCTAAGGTGGAAATTCTGTCTGTAACATCTTGTGGATCCTGCCAATTATTACAGGCCCAGGTCATAGCAGGGGGAGAGGGTTGGTCTTTATAGGCCTCTAATTTCTCCAGGAGGGGTACAATCAACAATCGGACCTCCCAGGGTGGCCGTAATGGACACACAATGATAGGGATCAGATCCCTTGTTAGTTCTCTAAGGACTGTCTCCCCTTATTTATGACTCCTTTCAGAGAGGGGGCCGTAGTAAAGGCTTAATTTTAATGATTTCTTTAGTACCAATGAGGGAATCGTGTCCATGACGCCAATAAAATATGTCACATCCCAACCTGAGAGGAGGATGGAGAGCGACCAAGGTTCCAATGATCCCCTTGGAATAAATTAAGGTGAAACAACACCAAATGGTCAATTAAACATTTTATTTCAATGCAGAAGTAACTTGAACTCGAAAAGGCAACTTGAACTTAAAACCATGGAAAAGCATTGATGGTGGGGGTTCTTATTAAGAATATTTGTAAAAGAAAAAGAGGACAAGAAAGGTGGGGGGAAGGGGCGGGGGGAAGATAAGGAGATATCACTACCCTTGGATCCAGCACTGATGAAGACAGACATGACAATCCTCCGGTGGTGGGCACGTAGCACTCTCTTTGCTGTTGTGTCTTTTATAGCCTAAGCCCCACCTTCAGTTATGCCTCCTGTGAGCTTATATGGTTCTTGTTGCAGACGTTTTGTGATCTTCTGTGCAGGTGGCATTGTAAGGGGTGGTTGTGAGGGGTTCTTTTGGGCAGTCATAAACCCCTTCCTCAAATAAACTTTGTATGACCTCAGTAAGTTGCTCTGTGAGGCACGGCAGAACCTGGGACTGTGCATCCTCTGATGCACCCCCCATGCCCTGTGTCCATCAGCTTCCTGTCTGCAGTTCGCTACATCCTACTTTACAACAATGTTTGAGACATTAACTCTTTCAGTCCCTTACAATGCCCATTAGAAATACATGCTCAACCTCCCTTATGGTTTGATATGGGCATGTGGAGCTGAAGCAGTCTTTTCTCCATTGGGCTACTGGGTTTGACAGCTCTGTAATATAAACATGTAGGCCGACATGATGATCTCAGATAGTATTTCACTTCAGGTTAAGTCTGAAGGATTCATTTGCATATCTGATTTTATTTTGGTGTTCTCAAAATGTGTTGTTTTTAATTCTAACCTTTTTGATTTGTTTTGCTTACAATTATAGTGGTCTTAAATTGTAGTTAGTATGATTATATTAATTTGTTATAAAAATTCAGAAATATTTATTTTGAAGAAACCAAAATGGAGCTACTAGAAGAAAAGCAGTGTATATAGAATATGTAACAGAAAACTATTCCAGAACAAAATGTACAGTCTTCTGTGCTGTAATATTTCAACAGCTGCAAAAAGAAATGATTCAGCAGTTCTCAAACAAATTCTGTTAAATTTTCATTTTTCCATTCTTTTAGTTTTGTTTCCTCCGCAAAGTGAGAAAAATATCAGTGTTTAAGAATATCCTATGCAATATTTTTTGAACACTCTTTCTCACAAGACTTTTCTGGGTGTATATTAAATATGCCTACTCTGCTAAATAAAAGAAGGCTGGGGTAATATGTTTAAGACATAAACTCCTTATCATATACTCCCTGCTCATTCCCTGTCTCTGTTCTGGGCTATTTCAGCAATCATCTGTCCAAGATAATGGCCAGATGAGCTTCAGGGGTTATTTCACTGTAGAGGTCACTTCTGAGTGGTATTATGGATGAGACTGCACCAAATGTGATTCTTTGCCTGTCCCAGGCACCTTAACATCCTCAATCTTTTATATACTCAAGCTGCACTCCAGCCTTGAAGGAGGTAATCTCAGTTTTGTGGTATGAAAATCACCACTCTCATATACTGCATAACAGTCCTCCCACTCTTCTAGACACTTTGAACTGAGAGAATAAAAAGCCCTACTCATGAAACATTGTTTATGTCTTAGGTTTACAGAGACATTATATGGTTGACAGCAAAGATTAAAGGCCAAGTGTGGTCATAGTCAGTCTGCCTTATTGTTTAAGCTAATTTCAGCATATATGGGCTGCTCTGCATTTGTTTGGGACTCATGGACCATTTTCTGGAATAAATGCATTTAACAATCCCAATGTAAATGTCCATTCTTATAAGGTTTCAGCAAGATTTATTTTCTGTTATGTCTTGCTAGTACAGAGATACAGGGCAGAGAAAACCTGACACCTTCTGCATAGGAAGTCTTGTTTTGTAGCAGTCCACTGTGCAAGATTAACCTTACTGAGCAGGAACAATAATGAACAGAATCTATCTTTGCTAAACAAACACCCCCATTAAAGTATCAAAAAAAGGTGCTATAGGTACACCTTCAGCATTTATTGTAAAAAAATCTTTGTCCAAAGCTTGTTAAACCAGGTTTTGCCATCAGCCAAAGATATTTCCCTTAAAACTAATGAATACATTTTACATATTTAGTTATGCAGCCAAATATATTTTCCATGTAGTTTAGATAATATGGCCGTTACTATAACTGTATGAACTACCTAGCATTACCTCATAATCTTTTAACACTAATGAACCTTACAGAGCTGTCCCCAGCTTGGTTTTGCTTATGATCATTTTTCCTTAATGAACTTGCATATCTGGATCCAATCAAAAACCTACTTATTGGAATAGCTTAATTCTGCTGATTTAAGAAGAATCTTAAAAGCAACTCAGGCAGTGATGCAATCATCTGTACTTAGGATGCTTCCTTTAGACTGAACCCTTCCTCTTTTACTAGCCGCCTTCATCCTCCTGTCTAAGGCTTTTAATTGCATTGTTAAGAAAAATTGCTCTTTGCTGTAATTGTAGCCATTTTCCCCCTTTTTTTTCCTTCCTTTCTTCATTTCTGCTTACCATTTGGAAAATAGCCAATAAATTTATGAGCAAAGTAAGTTGATTAGTTATGGTTTTTGCACTCATTGTCACAAATGGAGCCAAGCCTAAAATACACAGTGTTTTATGGTATTGATCCATATCTTACTAGTGCTTACACCCAAATAATGTAACTCAAAAGAAATGTACAGAATTTTAAGAAGGCATATTTTACCACATACCCCCCAGACAATCTAGTTTTGTATTGTACTGTAATACAACACTCTCAGTTTCCTTGGTTTTGTTTTTTTCTGAATGTTGCAATTATGGAAGACACTTAAATGTATACAAATCATGGATGTTCCTGCCAAGTACACCTTATATGTATTTTATCAATTTTATTCTGTGTCCCTATCATGACACAGCATTAGACTTAAGAATCAACCTCATCTTTAGTCTAAAATGCTGATTTTGACATTCCTTGTTTTACTTATGTCTTGGAGAAACTTCCATATCTAAGTCTTTTGGCCTTTTTGTTTTGTTTTGCTTTTGGTTTTGTTTTTTTTTCTTTTCATTTTAATAAGACAATCTGTCTTTTAAACTTTGTTTTCTGGGATTGTCAGAGGTTTTTTTTTTTTTTTATTTGAATAGTAAAAGGCTTGCTGATCAGTTATCAGTTTGAGGATTAAAGAAATTACAATTTCTTTCAGATGGATCACTTGAGGGGTTGATATGCTAGGTAGTCTCAGAGCATGAGGAAAGCACAAGCACAGGATCAAGTATAGTGCAATAATCAGCAGGAGTTTCTGATCTATATTAAGCCCTTGTGGGAGACAATGATTTTCTAGTTATTGTGCTTGCCTAAGATATGTTAGACTTCAATTCAATTCTCTATTTTGTCCAGAATGATTTCCAGACCATGCTGTGGATGCATAAACTGGAGGAGTGACTCACATATGTAAACATAGATGACATTTCCCGCATAGAAATTGGGCACGGTGTCCAGTCTTTGGTTGCTACTAAAAGTGAATTCAGGCCATGTGTTGTTGCCTGTATAAAAAAAGACAGCCCTGTTTAGATGCTCCAGTACCTAAGATATCTATTCTAATATCTAAAATGGCAGTAGACATAGATGTAGACATAAATATAGGTATCTACTCTAGGACAAGTTGTTCTCCAAATTCCATGGACAGAATCAAGTTGAAGTGTAACATCTGAATTAAAGAGTACAATATGGGGCTGAATTTCACCCTTAGTAAGAGGATTATTTTGATCATAAAAAGAAAATGTGACATTTTGAGTAGAACTTTTTGTTAAACTTCAGATAGAGATAAAACCTTGGTTCCAGTTCATCCTCCAAGAATGACACTTGCATTTTATTTAATAACTGCTTAATGTGGAATGTTTTGTGGATTAACAACAATTAAGATGAGTAAAAATTCATTACCATAGAAAAGCAAAGGCAAAACTGGTCACATTCTTGATCTTCATTCCTGTAACACTCTTTGGAGTTCAACCATGTAGCTTTCTTGAGAGCAGCTGAAAGCTTTCTTCTCTGTACCTATTCCTTTTTATCGCTTTGGATTAATCTAAAACACTGTAGTTGAAGCACACTTCTGAGAGATGTGCTTTTTTACGCATTCATGAAAAAGAAAGCATTGAAATGAAGCTTTCCATATCCTGGAAACTGTATGACACGAAGGCTTTCCTATAAAGGCTATGGAAGGAAAGAAATCATCACTGTCAATTTTGGTTTTGAATCAAAACTGTTTTAGGGTGGATTCTGAATGATGAAGTCTCTTAAGCTGGGTGGTTTAAATGACTGAGAGACATGAGACTGAAGGCATTTTTGTCTGTTTAGTATTTTCCTACAGGATAGATCAAAGATGTTCTTTGGTTGCAGTCCTGGTTATGTTAGTAGTCTGAAGTATATAGATTTTACCATGCTTTGTTTAGGGAAGTTAAACACAAATACCTGTCATGGATTTTCCTTCTGATGTTATATCAATAACTATTGATATGATATGATATGATATGATATGATATGATATATGATATGATGTGATATGATGTGATATGATGTGATATGATGTGATATGATATGACATGATATCTATCTATCCATCTACCTACCTACCTACCTGTCTAAGAATATATCATGAGAATTGTGTAAATAATATATCTCCTTTATTTTATCGTTGAAGAAAAAGTCAGTAATAGAAGTTTTGGAACTGTCTAAAAAATTTTTCCCTGAGACAAGATGACAATTAACTCAGAGAACATTTTAGGTACTACAAAATGTTTCAGTCAATCTGAAATCTAATAATTAATTTATCTACAAATTATGAGCAGAATTTTTCAGATTTCTTGGAAATTAGGAAACTCAGGATGTAAAGTTGTAAACAGTTCATTTGACTAAATCAATATTCCACATTTCAGTATTTCCTCCTTTTACATTTATCTGTTTTTGCTACTGCATTTGATACAAATATGTGTACAATTTCAGTTACCGTAAACTATATTTGGATGAAAATATACTGCTAATTTATTGATAAACTCTATCAATAGAAATTATCTAATCAAGAGAGATAAAATTGACATAAAATCAAGCATGAGATTTCTTTATATATTTTTTAGAAAAAATAGCATATCTTTGCTTTATAAACATCACTTAAACTATGGAAGGTATCTGATAATAAATATCAATTCAATTGACTGAATTAAATTTAAATTAAATACTAAATTATAATTTCTTATGTGAAAAACAAACATAGAGATTATTAGTGTTAAAACTGAGATGGCTTAAAAATCTTTTTAAATGTTATTTCATTCAGAATGATTTTTATTTAACTTTCAAAGATAAATTCTTCAGAGATCAATAGATAAACTACATAACTTTTTCCCAAACTCTCCAGAGTGTTTTTTTTCTTAATCCATGAATATCTGTCAAAATACAAGTGAGGTACTTTAGACTATAGTTAGACAAATGCAGTTGTGATTGACTCATTAAACACAAAATTATAATTAATCACATCTTAACATCTAATTGCACATTAATATGGAACTTTTGTCTATGGCTCAACAATTGATTATTAAACAGAAGTGTAGAATAACTGGAGAGGCCTCAGTACATAAAGGCACAGAGACCTTTTTAAAGGTTATGAAGTCTTTCATAGTCCTAAACTGTCCCTTTTGGTGAATAACTTTAGTGGAATAAAGCTGACTACTGAACGTTATTTGTGAGGTCTCTTCAGTATAAATTACATATGAAATAACATATATAAACTCTGGTGTCATAAAGTTATGAAGTTATTACAGACGTTCATTATCTCTCCCAGGCCTTGGCTAATTCAAAATAGGTTTTCATTTTTTTGTTGTAAGAGGGACTGAATAAGTTTGATGAGCAGTAACCCAGATGAGATATTCCCCTTCCATTTTTTGGGGGGAAATAACACACATTTGTGCCTGTCATTTCTTTCCTGACAAGTAGGACCCAGTGTAGTCAGGTAACAGAAAGACTTGGGAGATTTTCCAGTTGTTCCTTGCAAAGATATTAAAATCTCCCTCCTATACCTATATCTTAATTGCCCAAATCCCTCTACTGTCTTTTGCTATCCATATCATTCATACTGATGAGTTTCTTCTTAAAGTTTGGTAGAACATTCTTGTTCTACCACCCACTGTTCTTTTTTGCTGCCTAATGAGGAATGGAAAGTTTCCACATTTTCTGCAGATTCAAATGTTAAACAGACACTGGAATTTCTGTAAGCCATTCATTCATTTATTCATATATATACACACACACATATATGTATGTATATATGTATACACACACAAATGAGCCACCTCTGATAGTTATCAAAATAAAACTTTTATAGCCTAACATTTTCTGGGTAAAAAACTCTACCTTTAATCTCTTCATAAAGATTATACATTTTGAAATTTACTGTGGAGTTGATTTTCTGTAGAGAGAGATGTGTGGAGAGGAATGTTCTTGTGTTTTGGGTTTTTTATACTGTTTGTCTGATACCCATTATTTCTATTCTGAAGAACTGGAAGTAATTTAATCATAGTGCAAGAGGTTATTGTGAACATTATTGACCGGTAATATATGGTGATATACAGTCATTTTAGATTAGATAAGACAGTCGGAAATTGGTGATGTTCTTTGATAAAAATGTTATGTATTTTAGAAAGCAAATGAGCAAAGTAGATATAGATGAAACAAATTAAGCAGCAGAACACTTGCGGGAGGATATTTTGAGAAAAAAAGTGATTCAACATAATGGAATAATTTTGAAACAGAATGACCAAAAAAATTTTCTGAGTTGACAAATTGGAGAAAAATTGCAGGGAGATAGTAGAGAACATATAACAAGATAAAAAAGAGACATTAGAAGAAGAATAGGATTAGAACAATTTGAAAAGAACTTAATCACTTGTAAGATTTTCTCTAGTTCTGGTGCTCTGCTCTTACTCACCCTTATTTTGAGCTCTCATCAGCCAGGTTGATGCATCCTGGTTTTTTGCTCTTATGTTAGAAACACTGCACAATAATTCAATAATATTAAACTCACTGCTGTGTCTTTTTCATACTATGACAAGGGTAGGCAAAATACTGTCTTGCTTGAGTAGTTTTGAACATTTTCCAATTCATAAAATATTTAAAACTTACTGGTATTAACTGCATGACCAGTGTTAATGACAGTTAATTAGAAGTCAGAAATCATGACCAAGTTTTATGCAGTGGAAACTGCTGACAAAAACAGGTACCAAACATTTTTATAAATTGTAATGAGCTGTTTTGTTAAAGTAAGATCATTACTTCATTGAAATAAAACAACTGGAAATGTCAAAGAAGTGGGTATGGGTATTGAAACCGTATCTTGTAACATTAACAATTATTTCAGCAAATTGCTTGAATAATCACTGCCTCATTATAAAAGATGCTGGTCAGCTCTTTGGCTGGTGTGAATAAATAAATTTATCACCTTCTCTGTGAAATCATAGTAGATCTGTGCCAGTATTCTTTGACTGATGTGGAATGGCCAGAAATAAGATGACACTAACTGGTAGGATCTTTCCCAAGGAAAAACTCTGGAGTAGTTTTGATATGGTACATTCTTGTTGTATTAATATTGTGAAACCTGTCACTGCACAAAATGACAGAAATAGTAAGTTGCAGGGGGAGTTTAGCATTTTCAGCTCCCATAGAGAAGTTAATGAACTGCACAGGGCTGACTTTCACAGCACTACGTTCTCTCTGTGGAGAGAGCACCATCCACAGGTTGTTGAGAGCAGAAGAGGAGAGATGGCAAGAAGTGAACAGCCAATGAAGAAACCAACTTGAAGGATGTTCTAGGAAAGGGAAATCTGGCCGAAGCCACACAGGTCTAGCCCAGATATAGCCACAAATCTTCATTGAATATCATATTTTCATATAACTTGACCAAGATAGACTTCAGACATGATCAAGGATTTTGCTTCCCAGCAGGACTGAAAGATCCTGTTGTCCAGGTTCACTCATTCCAGCAAGAAGTTCTGCACCATGGCCAACGTTATCCTAGCCATGGAGCAGGGTGTCATTGTGCAGGTCCCTGGAGGACTGAGCACTGGGAAGGGATCCCCAGAGTTCAAACACTGGTGTGCTCACTTCATTAGCACAGTCCAAAGGGAGCTGTGGATGCCAGCTCTTGAACCTGAAATCTTCCTAAACTTGCAGGAGGAGGCTCTGCGATGTTGCTGCACCAGGTACCTCTTCCATCATCTGTACTGTTCTTTCCTACTCACTGCCCCCTCCAGCCCTGTGCATCTTTTTGGTGTGCAACCTGCTGCAGCTTCTCTCAGTTGTGGTGCATCAATGATAGGCACCACAGGGTTTATCATGGAGGAGAAGAGGAAAGGAAAGGAAAGGAAAGGAAAGGAAAGGAAAGGAAAGGAAAGGAAAGGAAAGGAAAGGAAAGGAAAGGAAAGGAAAGGAAAGGAAAGGAAAGGAAAGGAAAGGAAAGGAAAGGAAAGGAAAGGAAAGGAGAAAGGAAAGAAGAAAGAAGAAAGAAAAGAAAAGAAAAGAAAAGAAAAGAAAAGAAAAGAAAAGAAAAGAAAAGAAAAGAAAAGAAAAGAAAAGAAAAGAAAAGAAAAGAAAAGAAAAGAAAAGAAAAGAAAAGAAAAGAAAAGAAAAGAAAAGAAAAGAAAAGAAAAGAAAAGAAAAGAAAAGAAAAGAAAAGAAAAGAAAAGAAAAGAAAAGAAAAGAAAAGAAAAGAAAAGAAAAGAAAAGAAAAGAAAAGAAAAGGGAAAAGTTCCTGAAAACCTCACTCAGCACCATTGTACGCCCTTCACTTGACACCTAAAGCCTGGCAGAGACAAATGTGTAAAATCTAGCCTTAATGTTATTGCTGTAAAAAGCAAACTGACTGCAGTGCTAAGGTGACTGGTTGACATTCCCAGCAGAAAGGCATGGTCTGTCTGAGACTGATGATAGTTTAATAAAATCATGGAAAGGTGAATGAGTAAATATCTGACTGAGTGACACAGGACTGTACATGCTGCCAGTGTGTTAGGTTAGGTATTCTTTGTGTGGAAAGGATTACTAACAAGTAATTGTTAGTAATTACTAAAGGAAGGATTGCTAACAAGACTAACAATTGCAGTTGGATTATTGATTTATGTAATAAAAGGCAGAGCTTTAGCTGCTATGTGGCAATGATGGGAGCAGAGATTGAAGGGATGTGTGCTTCATTGCTTTCTTGGGCTAGGCACAAGCATGGGGAAAGCAAGGGACTACTTTGTAATGGCATCGCTCATACAGATACCAGGAAGGGAGTCCTTTTGTCCTCCAGGCAGAGATAGGGCTCACATCTGGACTGAACTGATGAATTTGAGCACTGGAAATTTATAGAACATTTATATAATTTTTTTTAACAATCTGTGTTTGAGGAACTAGAATCTTTAAGCAGTTTACTCTGCTTAGCCAGACACTGATGCTTCAGGGTGTATTGATTAATGTACTTAATATGGTTGGCAGCAAATAAAAAAAAGTATAAACTCCTATTAAATAATTTGCCCTTTTTCTTCCACTCCAGTTAACATTAGTCACTGCTTGTTCAGATATATTCTAAAAATAAATTAAATGGCTATAAAAACCCACTCATTTGGAGCTTTTCCTCTCATGGATTAATTAATGCATCTCAACAAGGTGTTTTACAATGAGTTTAGAACATTTGTTAAATCATTTTCTTTAGAAAAAAAATACAGGAAATTTATGTAAAGAAAACATATATCATTGAATTTGAGTAGACCAAACCCAAGCTTTAACATGCTTATTTTGTAAGAGAAAGGCAGAAGGAACAATACAGATGAGCAAGGGAAAGATAGATCATTCTACCAACATTTCTATTTACAGAAAATTTGCTGTACTTAAATAAGGAACAGAAGTACCTTCAAATGAAATTTTCTCAAGCAGAACATAGACTGACTTTTTTGAAGCCAAGTTTAATTCTGTGATTACTTCTTATAGAGCTAACTTCTCATAAGATACAGGTGTAGTATAGACAGTTTTTGTGACTAGTTTAAGTTGAATTTGCTATGTCATTCTGAGAAGCCTATGAATTTGTTCTGGACTAAGCTTATTCTACTGAATTTCCCAGTCAGCATACAAATTTAGAGTACCAATTTACAAATGGCCACTTCTAGAATGAATACACAGGAACACAGTGGAAGTAATCTTCTGGTACTGAAAATAATTTTGTCTGCTAGTTGACTTTACAGACTGCTTGAATAAAAAAGTACAAAGTCTTTTCGAATTGAAGACTAACCAATCCAGGAACATTCTTGCTAATGATAATGAAGCACAATTCAAAATATTTTGTCTATTAGTTTATCATGTTTTTTACCACTTGTTTATTCTGTAATATATTATACACCTCAGTTGTCTCTGGGGTTATTATGAGATTATGGATAGTGTCTTTCAATGACTTCTGTGGACTGCTTTGCATCCTGACCGGTTTGTTGCACCTATTAAACTGTGTTGTTAAATAAGGAAAAAGGGAGAAAAGACTTGATTTTTTCTTTTTTTTTTTTTACTTTTTTTCTCTTTAAAGTGCTTTTCTATCTATTGTATATTATTCTTCTTTCTGTTTTAGTAAGGGCTAATGGCTATACAAAAGCATATATATTCTTTTCTGATGTCTTGATCATGATTTAAAAATCAATATTTAGCTATTTTATTCATGCTTATGACTGTTGTGTGTATACCAGTCAAACATAAATTTAGCAGTAAGATTGTATTGCATTTGAAAATGTGACTTTTTTCATGAGGTATCTTTTCAAAGCCTTATATACTTATAGTAAATGTATATTTTTAATTCATAATTGATTATTCAGTTTGTTTTCTGTCTTCCATTACCTTTATTTTTATACAAAGAGAATGGAAAGGAAGCAGAAGAGTGATGGGAAAGGAAAAGTGTAAGGGAGCTGGATAGTAATGAAAAAAAAATTGCGCAAGCTAAGGAAAACCGAGAGAAGGATAAATTAGTGACAAGATATAATCAAGGAAAGGAAAAAAAAACATAAGGAAAAGCCGGTGCATTCTTAGATTTACATTCTGAATCCTAGAATAAGAGAACATTGTTTTCACTGAACAGTTCTATCTCTGCTTTTTGTAGTCTGATTATTAACGGAAATCAGAATCACTTTTCTAGCTGTAATACTTAAATGGAAAGAAGGAAAGTGTAATGGTCACTGCTCATGAGTTATACTGATTGCCAGAAAGGATTTTTCTGTATTTGTCACATACCAATGTGAGAGGTGATATTTTTTGTAATTAGAAGAACACTACATATATGTAACATTTTCTGCAGTTAAAGACACAATCTCTAGTAAAGTATGCTGTAATGAGTCATACAAAACTGAATAAAACGCTCCAGGTTTTTCAGACTGTACCGGATTTTAGCTAAAATGACTTTAATGGCAACAGAATCAAAACAGCTGAAACACTTTCAATGAAAAGAGAAAATTATCTGCCTATTCTGAAGTATTCTAAGACACCTGTGTTTTCCTTATCTCACTTTGTTTCTGACAGAAGCAGACAGACAGATAGAGAGGTAAGTAGCATCTCACAGTGCTGATCAGCGACAGGGTTCTCACTCAGTAAAATCACTTTAGATTTGTAGGGCTTTGTTAGACTTTGTGGTACCAACATTGAGACATGAGAGGTGTTTTTTTGAAACAGCAGATGTAGACTCTCTGTGACCCCTACTAAAGTGATCTAAGAAGAGCAAGCACTTGCAGTTTTTTTAAACTGCTGGTAGGAAATTTCCATCAGATGGTTACCCTTTTGTGACTGTGCTGGGTTGAACCCAGCTGACAGGTAAGTCTTCACCCAGTTGCTACATCTCTCCACCTCATCGAGATGGAGGAGAGAATTAGAAAGGCAAAAATGAGAAAATGCATGGGTTGAGATAAAGACAACTTAATAGGTGAAGGAAAAAAAAAGAACAAAAAAAAAATCAAAAACCCCAAACCTGAAGAAAACCCAAGTGATGCTAAAGCAAGCGCTCACCACCTCCCACCAGCAGAATGGTACTGAACCAGGCCCTGAGCAATGGCTGCTTTGGAAAAACTCCCTTCTCCAAGCTTTCATTACTGAGCATGATGTCATACGGTGTGGAACATCCCTTTGGTCAGTTGTGGTCAACTCTCCTGGGTATCTCCCCTCCCAACATTTTCTCACCTCCAGCCTACTCACAGAGGGCACAGAGTGGGAAACAGAAAAGGCCTTGACACTGCATAAGCACTGCTCAGCAATAGCCAAAACATGTTATCAACATTGTTTTGATGACAAATCTAAAACACAGCCCCATACAGGCTGCTATGAAGAAAATTAACTCCATCCCAGCTTGATCCAGTACAGCGATAAAACCCATAACCACAAAATAGAATAAGCAAGGCCAAAGGTCAGTGGTGGCACCTCTTACAAGAAGTTCACAATCATCTAATTTGAAGCTGATCTAGTCAATAAATTTAATTTCAAAATTAATTTTCTGTTTGTCAAGAACACTCTGCATGGACTAAACCATCTGACTGCAGGTGTGAAACCAAATGCATTCTGAGAGCTTGCTCAGTGGGTAATGTATAATGGTCTTAAAATATACATATTAAAAAACATCAAATCACCGTGGTGAAAAATAACTCAGCAAAATTATGGAAAAACATATTTCATAAAGAGAAGTGAAAACCAGTCTGGCTTAGTGATAATTTTTTTTCTGATGAATTTTTTTGTTCACCACCAGTGAGAAAGGATTTTTTCAAGCATATTAACATATATTTTAAAAAATAAAAGCAAAAGGTTATAAAAAAAGCTCCAAATTCTGCATATCCTGATTTGTTCAACCTATCCCTTATAAAGAAATGGCAAAAAACCCTAACATAGGAAAAGACAATATTTTGAAAGGCAAGTCAGGAGGAAATATACTGTAAAAATAGCTAAATCACCACTGCTGATAATAAAGGGCAAATAAATATAAGTACTATTGTACTAATGGAAAAAGAACATCCCAAATGGAAATATCTCCTTCCTCACTGATCCCTTTATTATGAATTTATGATGTTTATTTGTGTCACATCTTTAATACATGAGTTCTGTGCTGCATCAGCTTTCTGATATGAAGGTAGTTTCCTCACAGGTTTCTTCACATAAAGCATTAAACCTGAACACCTCTAAAAAGAACCCAACCAAACAAAAAATCACTCAGCCTACTTTGAAAATGGGTTCTTTAACACTATGTCCCATGTAATGGACATCTAGGGATATGTCACGTAATTTACATTTATTACAAGTTAATTTTAAAATAATGTCCTATTGGACAGGTTTATCATTCTCAGATAAGAACAGGTTCTGAAGGATAATCTTACCTTCAGTTAATTTCCTGAAGCTAAATAGCTGTCTAAAATTCTGCATTGTGTGTGGTATAATAGTTCATTTATTTTTTAAATTATTCTTTTTACTCTGTAAGTACAATATTTGTATGCACCAGATACCTACAATAATCTTTTGAAATTAATGGGATAATTCATTTTAACATAAATCTATTGTTTCAAGCTCTCTGAGAACTAGTAGGTAGTGTTGTGTCATGTCATATTTTGAAGATCTTTTTCCCCCTTCAACAGATATACACTTCTTTTTTCATATGCTTTATTACACCCTTTTAATTGATGTTTGAAATGTTGAATAAGAGATACTGTTATAAGGAATGTCCTTGGGCTAGACCTTTGCAGCCATCAAGTGTGGCAAACCTAAGAAGAGAAGAATATGTCTGTATTAACATGCTAAACAGAGCCAGGAAACATTTATTGGGACTGGAATTAAAATATATGTATTGTTAAATTGTTAAATTACAGTTTTATCCTGAGCCAGCTAACATGCTTCCACACAATTTCTGGGTGTGTTTAGGAGGCAGAGATCAATCCATAATTTATTATTAGGATATTTAGTGGTCATTGAGTTTTGTTTCCTGCAATAAACCAGAACTGTTCTTATACTGTGCATCCTGTGGCTCTAGAGATATCAAAAGATAGAAGACACATTCCTCGTCTATCTTCTGTTTTAAAAATTTGTGATTGCAAGCTATTTAAGATTTTTACAAAAGATCAGAAGCCTAAAAATCTATATCACAGGAAGAGAAGAGGGAAAAAAATGCTGGTAAGAAATTTATTTTGTGAAAATAGCCAAAAATCCTGTTTCCAATCTGACTTAATGGAAAATCCTTTCTAGTAATAAAACCAATGATCTAGTGATCTCAGACATGGGAGCAATAACAGTCACTCCAGAGGTTTTGCAAAACCATTACGATGACAAATGTAATCCATCCAACACTGTTTTTCTTCCTGAGGTGAACCTTGCATGCTTCAGCAGACAGTGAACAGCCCAGCATTCCCAGAAGTCTCTCTATGGACTAACAGAGAAAGCAAAAATCTTTTGGGCCCTGCATGGCTTTTGTTTCATAGGCCTGAAGCAGAGGATAAATACAAGTATTTTGAAAAAAAAAAGTAGAAAACTGTTTCAAGACCATTACAAATATTATACCACTAACGGTTAAAAAGGTCCTTCTAATTTTCTGTTCAAATATATGCATGTTTTATTTCATGGAATCATAGAATCATAGAATGGTTTGGGTTGGAAGGGACCTTTAAAGATCACCTAGTACAACTCCCCTGCTGTGGGCAAGGGCATCTTCCACTAGATCACGTTGCTCAAAGACCCATCTAGCCTGATCTTCAACATCTCTCATGATTAGCCATCCACAACCTTTCTGCATAACCTGTTCCATTGTCTCACCACACTCACTGTAAGAAATTTCTTCCTTATGTCCAATCTAAATCTACTCTCTTTCAGTTTTACACCTTTGTCCCTCGTCCTATCACTACACGCCTTAGTAAAAAGTCTTTCTCTGTCTTTCTTATAAGCCCCCTTAATATATTGAAAGGTTGCAATCAGGTGTCCCTGGAACATTCTCTTCTCCAGGATGAAAAACACCAAGTCTCTCAGCCCTTCTTCATAGGAGAGGTGTTCCAGCCCTCTGAACATTTCTGGACCTGCTCTGACAGGTCCATGGTTTACTTGTACTGAGGGCTCCAGAGATAGAATCAGTATTCCAGATGGGTTCTCAATGAGAGCATGGTAGAAGGGGGGAATCACCTCTCTCGACTTGCTGGCCACACTTCTTTTATGCAGCCCAGGATGTGACTGTCTTTCTTGGCTGCAAGCGTACATTGCCGGCTCCAGTTTTCCATCCACCAGTATACCCAACTCCTTCTCCACAGTGCTGCTCTCAATCCATTCATCCCCCAATCTGTATTGTTACCAAGGATTGCACCAACCCAAGTGCTGGATCTTGCACTTGGCCTTGTTGAACTTCATGAGGTTCATACGGGCCCCCTCCTCAAGCCTGTAAAGGTTGTGGGAAAATAATGGAAGATTGGTGAGGAGGATTGTGAACATGCTGAAATGACTTGCAACTGGGGTGTCGAAAAACACATTTATCATACTAATTGTTGTTTGGCCTTGTGTGTTGGACAAGTAGGACATTTGTGTTTAGATAACATAGGCCTGTGATAAACTTAAAGGTACCCTATTGAACATGCTTGAGATTCCTGACCTGCCTTGGGAGAGATCAAAGCACAGTGATAAACTATACCTCTGTGAATCCTTGATAAACAGGCAAAAACAGCAGGTTTGTTGATCTTCTAGCACACATCAAGCTCCACGATGCCTGTGTTCCCACTTGTGTGCCTCTGCCAGCTGCTACTTCAGGGATCCCCCCATTGCCAAGGTAGTGAAAATAAATTCACTCTTTGCATTTCATCTATGGTTTTGTGGTTGTTTCTGTGTCCTGCCTGTGCCAGCTCACACACACATCAACTGCACCACTCAGCTTGTCATCTGCAGACTTGCTGAGGGTGCACTCAATCCCACTGTGGGAGGAGACCCATAGGAGGAAACTCAGATCAACTTGGATGAGAAAGCCCTGTGCCTTTAAGAAGAAGATAAACAAGCAAGGAGGAAGTCGACTGAGGAAGCAGGATGTGAGGCAATCTTTAAGGGCCATGTTAGCATTATAAAGAGAACCAATCAAAATGTAAGAAACTGCACCTGATAGCAAGGCTTTGACCTACCACCGGGGTGTTGATAGCGCGTGCACAATAACAGTAACTATAAAGCTCTAACGTCTGTTGCAATAAAGGTCTTTGGTCTTCACCCTTGCCAGAGTCCGTGTCGTAATACTCCACATCCCACTATGTCGTTGATGAAGATATTAAAGAGTATTGGTCCCAGTATGATCCATTGAGAGACACCACTCGTTACTGGTTTCCACTTGGACATTGAGTCATTGACTGTAACTCTTTAGACATGGCCATCCAGCCAATTCTTTACCCATCTAACCATCCGCCCATCCAACTCATATCTCTCCAATTTAGTGGCAAGGTTGTTGTGGGGAACATTCTAGCTATTTTATCTAGAACTATTATTATCTATTATACTACATAATTGTCTCCCTCCCTTATATATAAAATGTGATTGTATTCATAATAGTGATCATATCACCTCTCAATCTTCATGTTCTTAGGCTTTGCAAAAGAACCATTTTTACTTTCATACCATAAAATATTTCCCTCATTCATCTAATACTTTTCTTTGCACCAGTGGAGACAGTCCAACTCATCAGCATGGAAAAAGTATATCAATATTTCTTTTTCTAATTTGCAAGTGAAAGAAATAGGGACATCTGTAATTTCTAAATAAATGTAATTGTTCATCAGAACCTTTGTTGTTATTGAGCATATTTAAATCACCTTCTTATATATAATCTTTTTTTTTTTTTTGTCCCATGCTTTAATGTCTAAAAATATATACTTACCTGCATTTAAACCATGTTTCCATGTTTTCTTCTGCAAGGTGTCTTGAAACTGAAGGTACAGATAAATGTGCTATGAAAATGTCCCCGTCATTTGATGGATCTCTTTGCACTTCGGTCTTATTTGGAAAAGGATAATGGATATAAAACCAGATTTGTCTCCCCCCACCCCCAAAAAAATCCATTCCTCATTCCCATGCTCTTTTTATTAGTTAGCTTCTCTCCTATCTATTCATTTTGCTTTCACAAATAAACTGGAGAGTTTGACATTTATGCTAAAATGTTAGCCTAAGGGTGGTAAGCTACACTGCCTGGGTGAACACTTTTATATTTAGTTTTCCAAATGTTAAATCATTTTTTTTTTTTTGGTCAGTAACTCCTATATTCATTACAATCAATTTTTCTTATTTAAGGTTTTCAGAACATCATGCGGTCACAGTAGCTTCTGGTAATAGGCAAACTACTTATACATGAAACAAGAGCCATTGTGCTTTGAGGCAAAGACTGTTGCTAAGTGGTGATGAAGAGCACAACACTCCAGAAGGGACGGGAGGAGGCATTTGGCTACTGACATGCAACTCCAGTGAGAGCTTCCAACTGTTGAGTTGCTGCGCAGAGGAATTCATTATATGCTTTCAGAAGAGCCAACACAGTCTCATGGAGCCAGCCATTTTTTAATGACTACTGTGCAGGAGAAGATCTGGCATCATCTGCACATTCCTATCTCCTTTCTGAGATAGTACTTGACCATATATAGTAAATAATATCTCACGTTTACCTACAAGTCTACTGAGTTTTGTTGTAGGCAATCCTTATACAGTGCATACAAGGTCTTAAATCTTTTCATAAGCATATTGCCCTTAAAAAGTATGGTCAAAGTGCTGTGCAATACAATAAGAACTTTATCTACAACATCATTCAGCATGACAACTTAGATAGCTCATTAACATCCCCTGAATTTAAGGAGTAACTACAGCTTAAATTCAACATCCCTGTCAACTCACAACTTTTCCTTGGTTTGGATATAAACAGAGCAACAGTTGTTTGCTAGCTTACAATAGCAAAATCATATAAAGGGTTAGGGTTAATGTGTACTTTCCAAGCATAATGATAAATAGTAAAATGTTTGTTATAATTCAATGCTTTATTCACGTGAAGGTACTCTTCATATAAGTATATAATTAACTTCTGAAGAATAGGGATTTGTTGAGAACTCCTGATTTTCTAAGCATATACAGAGAAAGTTTGTTTAGAAAAGTAGGCAGAAGGTTTAGATACTGTTTGCACAATCCCTGTGCCTCCTTGTTTTCTTATAAAATCTTGATTTTCTTCATACCTGGGCTATACTTTCTTTACTCAGACAATGATCTCTGTAGGATACCAGTGTATTATGTACTGTATTTCACAGATACTAAGCTTGAAAATAAGGCAAATGTTTCTTTTCTTTATGATTCCAAAGTAAAGGTCTTCTGTGTCTACATGATAAATTCATTATTTTAATGTAAAACTTATTGGGTTTAATAAATGCAGCTTTCATTTTTTCAGGTTCTTCACAAATTCCTAAAGGTTTCCTCCTCACATGGAAGGAAACTACATTGGGAACAGGAAATATTCTATCTTCAGGACAAAATTTAATGCCTCTCCCCAGTTCAGAAAGCTGGCAAAATATATATATTTTCAAATTTAGCTTCTCTTTGCTCTTTCCTGAGCAGATGCTCCAGTAATTATGATGAAGGTCATTTATACTGGTGGTATAGGCACTTCTGAGTAGGAGTTAGAGTGGAAAAAATAGAATCATAGAATCTTTTAGGTCGGAAAATAACTTTAAGATCATCAAGTCCAACCATAAACCTAGCACTGCCAAGTCCACCACTAAACCATGTCCCTAAGCACCACATCTACACATCTTTTAAATACCTCCAGGGATGGTGACTCAACCACTTCCCTGGGCAGCCTGTTGCAATGCTTGACAACGCCAGTTCCCTCAGCTGCTCCTCATAAGACTTGTTTTCCAGACCCTTCACCAGCTTCTTTGCCATCCTTTGGACACGTTCCAGCACCTGAATGTCTTTCTTGACTGAGTGGCCCGAAACTGAACAGAGTATTCAAGGTGCAGCCTCATCAGTGCCAAGTACAGGGGGACAATCACTTCCCTACTCCTGCTGGCCACACTATTCCTGGTACAAGCAAGGATGTTATTTGGCTTCTTGGTCACCTGGGCACACATTCAGGTGACTTTCGACCAATACCCCCAGGTCCTTTCCTGCCAGGCAGATTTCCAGCCACTCTTCCCCAAGCCTGTAGCGCTGCATGGGGTTGTTGTGACCCAAGTGCAAGACCCGGCACTTAGCTTTGTTGAACCTTATACAATTGCCCTTGGCCCATCGATCCTGCCAGTCCAGATCCCTCTGCAGAACCTTCCTACGCTTGAGCAGATCAACACTCCCACCCAGACTGATGTCATCTGCAAACTTACTGAGGACGAACTCAATCCCCACATTCAGATCATTCATAAAGATATTAAACCAGACTGGCCTCTGTATTTATAGAAACATTTTTTATTGTCTTTTATGGCAGTAGCCAGATTAAGTCCTAGCTGGGCTTATCCTTAACTATTTTTCTTTTTAGAAGGAATTAATTGCATGGTTTACACATGGGGCAATTTAGCACCAGTTAGTATTGATATATATTATTTATATTTTATAGTATGAATCCAGAGATAATAATTTAACATGATAATATAATAGGAAAGCAGTACTCAATCCCACTGTGAATATTTGAAATAGGATTTGTAATTATCATTTCCTTTTGGGAGATTAAAATATTAAGGCTATGCTAGTCACACAGACCATTCTTATGACACTACTATGCATAAACATCTTAATGTTGATTTTATTTCCCAGAATCTTTCATATAAGATATCCAGAAGTAATGTGCAGATGCTGATGGCATCTGGCCCAAATCAGACACTGACAACATGATATTAGGATGCTCAGTCTGTCTGTCCAGGTGTTCTGCTAGCTAGGGAAAGCACCCTGGGTCATCCTGGCCCTGGAAGCAGATTTGAAACATTGTATGTTCAGAGCCACAAGTTTGGGTTATTGTGCTGATTTAGGTTGCGGTGATCTTCTGCAAGACAGGACTGGCTTGCAGGGATCCCCAAACAGCCCCAGTCATCTGATTTGCATACCTTACTATCCCTTTTCCCATTTCTTGACCTTAGCTTCTGTTGCTTCATATCTCCCTTTCTCTGTCTTTCTCTACTCCCAGATAAACAGCCCATTGCTTCTAGCTTTGCTACATTCATATCTAAATTTGATTTATCTAATGCTGTTACCTGGACCATCTCTTCCTTATATGGTATCACAGATGGGGTTACTGAGGCACTGCTGGCCTTGCAAGACTCTGCTCCCCTAAAGGTCCATGGTGCTCCCATTCAGCTGCCTGTGATGTTTGGCCATTTCTCTCAAATCTCTCCCTAGCCACCTATGCAATACTTCAGAGTGCTATCTGTAACTCTTGTAAGCTTCTCACTCTCTTATTTGTAACATCCAGCAATTTCTCATCTCATGTCTAACAGTTTCTTATGTCCTGTTCAGTTAACCTAATCTCAGATAAGTGCCTAGTCAGTGCTCCAGCCATTTGCCTGAAACCCTAGCATAAACATCCACATTCAAGCATCAAGGAAAAGAACAAATATTGTATTGCAGAACTGTATTTTAAAAAGATATTAATTTTAACTTAAAAAAATGTTAAACTTAGATCTAAGCAAATATTTAGAAGACAAACTAAACTAATACTCACAAATTTTCAATTCTGCAGGAGAGATATTTTAATGGTCATTATTATCTTCTACTATTGATAGGAAAAAAATTTATTCAGATTTAATACATTTATCAGTTGTAATATTTGGATTTCTTTTAATAAACACAGGGACTATTTTTTGTCTCGTTCAGTATCTACTACATCTTTTGACTTCCATTTTGCAAGCTAAAACTGAGAGCCTGTCTCTTGATTTAGAGCAGACTGAGGATGGATCGAGTGAAAAAGGTTCCAAAGGTGTATAAATTTCATGCATTAGTCTCATCAAATTCTTACTGGCTTCAATTAATAAAATATAAATGCATGACTGTTTCTGTAATTTCCAGTTAAAATATTATAGGAACAATAAAGAGATAAAACACTAATATGTAAGAAAAAATATACATTCTTTTTACATGCTTACATTTGCAGAAGCCATCATTGTTTTGATTCAGTTTGATTCTTTCATAGAACATTATATATACTAATATGAGATATATGTATTTTTTTCAGTAAACCAAAAACCTGTGATAATGGAGAATTCTAGAACATGTTCTGTGGGACTGATACTGTAAAGGTCTTAATGACAATATTTTTCTATTTTACCAGAATGTTGCAAATCTAAATTAATTAGTGTTAGTAAATTAGTGCTGGACCGTAAATCCTACAATAACAAGACAAAAAACCAACCAAAAAAAATATAACAAATCCTTTAAATAATTTTTTTTAATTATAATTGATAGAATTAGGTGTATATTTATTTCAACCTCCAGGTAATTTGATGTTTATTCTGCATCTTTATGCCTTCCATCTGTTAGCTGTACTTTAAAGTGAACTTGTTTACCACCAGCATCAAGTCAGTGAGTTTTTTTCTGTCCAGAATTACAACTCATCATGTAACATTATTTAGCAATTAAAGTTATAAAATTACTATCATTACTGCCATTTGCACGTTACACACTCTTATTTTCCTTCCCCCTGTCTCACATTTTAGAACGTTAATTTATTTTTTCTATCACTTGTTTTATTTTCATTTTTTTCTTCTTTCTGTTGTATTTCTGATTTTATTTTTAGCTCTAAACCTTGCAATAGTCTATTCTTTTAAATAGTTATTTTTCTTCTACTAGAATTTTAATCTGTTACACTCTTTCATAGACTAGAATGCAAAAGAAGTTGAAAGCTAAATTATTTTAATTGTTACTTATTCCATATTTGTATTATATGAACTGTGTTTGGTCTTTTAAGAGATATCCAGCCTACACATTTCCTTCTTGTCCACAGTATCAACAGTGTGCAGTTTCCTCGGGTTTTTTTGCATTTTTTGGGTGAGGTTTTTTTCCCTACTGTTAATAAAAGAGCAGATCATAGTACATTAAAAATTCAGAAGTGTGGAAATTAAATGTTATGGCAAAATGGTAATCTATTTAAGCGGGTAAAAAACCTAGAAAACAATGAATGATCTGTGCATAAACATGTATTTATTTTTCCATTAAATTAGCTGTTGAACTGTTATATTTTTCAATATTGAAAGACCATCATAGTAAAAGAAGACAGTGTTATAGATGGATAATTAAAGGGTTAGCTGAGGCATTCCTGGTGTGTACAGTGACTGCAGAAATGAAAAACTTTTAACCCCTTAATTTTCAACAGCACATAGTACTGGAATCCAAATGTTATTGTTGTCATTGATTCATTCCCACCTTATCTATTTTTTCTGTTCCTCACAGTTCAAAATCCTGAACAACTCTGTATGAAACAGTTAAAATAAAAAAACAAATCAGGTTTTAGAATAGAGGCTAGATTTGAAATAAAATTTACGCTATTACATAATAGAATAGCTCTTTACAGACCATACTGCATGACATAAGGATATCAAAATTGACTGTAAATAAGTAGATGCAGAAGAAATTCTTTCTAAATGAAAAATACATAGTTCTGTGACTACATTACATTACCACACTAATATTTTAGAAAATGAGTTATATATAAAGGATTAAAGATAGAGAAAAAAACCCCAGATCTTCTAAAATGGCTGAAGCCAATCATTTGACAATGTCTCCTTGGCAATCATCACAAACATACTATATGTGTCTGAAATGCTCTTTCTCTATTATTTCAAGAACACAAGTTTCAAAAAAGATGATATGATTTCCTAATTAATTTCTGATTTTTTTATTTAAAATTTTATATTTACAAATAAATACTCAATTATGCATAAATAGTAAAAGAGACACATTCATCATCAACAAACAATACTTTCAATGGGAAATCAGCTGATGTAATGAAAATCTGAAATATTGCTTTATAATGTAAACTTACTACCAGTACCAATAATGTTCTCAATTATGTTGTAAGAAAACAACTCCGCCACTCTTTATTCTAGCTACTTGTATTTTCTGTGTTGTATATGTACTGTAATTGTGAATTGGGTGTGGACACAAGCAATTTATTTTTCCACACAGAGATTTTGATTTTTCTCAGTTTTGGTAGAAGGAGACAATGCAGTGTTTAAGAGATAGTTTCTTAAGATCAACGTCTTAAGAAAAGAAAAAAAGTCATAGGTCTATTTTAGTCCTCTATTCTGTGGGGTTTTGTTTCATTTGTTTTTTGGGGTTTTCTTTTAACATAAACCAGACAATAGGACATTCCTGTGCTATTTTCTTGCTTCCTGTACTAATGTTTACATTACAATTATCTGTTCAAAAAAATGCCAATGGCTCTTGATTTAAATAATATCCAGTAATAAGTATGTATTAAAAAATGTTTTGTAAGCTATGGCTTTCCTTGTTAAAAGAGGTAGAAACTTTTCTGTAGCCTAAACTAAATTTAAACTTCAAGCCTTTGATTTTCATACCATCTAGGAAAGTGATATTAAGAACATCCTTTTTTAACATATCTATGAAGTAATCAAGACATCCTGTTCTCCCCTCATTATCCTTATTTGAAGTAAGATAAGGAAGATTCCTTGAATCTTCCACAATAAAGCCTCTTTTTTAACACTCAACCATGCTTTTGGTTCTTTTCTGAATCTACCTTATATAATTTAAAATGTATCTCATAGTACTGGAAGATGGGAATATAGCTTACTGTATGATATTTTGACTAACTGTATGAACTATTGTAATTTGTGGTAATGTGCTTTAAAAGGTGAGGTTCAAACATTGTATGGGAAGGCATTAACTCATCTATATATATTACATGAAATGGTTTTCTATTCACAAAAAGCATAACACAACTGCCTAGAAAATTAACAAAGTCCTGGGTGAAGTGGTTTTGTGAATCATCATTCAGTAACACTGCCAAAGAGAGAATATTGACACTAATGAACCAATAATCTGTGTAAGTAAGTGAGGTAAATTGTCTGAACTAAATTCTGTGCTGATTTACATCCTGTGCTGAATCAAAGAAATCATAAATTATTTGTATTGTCTGTTCCAATTGCAGTGTCTTTTGTAAAGCATTATTTATATTTATTTTTAGATCAATTAATTGTTAATCTTATGGATAATTTATTCTAACTGATAATTTCAAATTTTCTATCCAAGCAAATGTTTTGTTTTGTTTTCTGATAAAATCTACTTCAGTAAAATAGAAAAAAAACCAAAAGCAAAACCCCAAAACTCATTATTTTACTCTGTATGCAAAGCAAAATATTGCAAGTGGATTTCCCCATTGCCATTAAGTAGATCAATTTACAATATTTGGGACTGCAGAAAAAAGTATTCTGAAATAGGCTGGCACTCCTGGCACCAGTATACACTGGGGCCAACCCTGTGGAAAGCAGCTTGGCAGAAAAGGACCTAGGGATCTTGGTAGACAACACATTGACCATGAGGTAGCAACGAGCAGCTGCAGCAAAGGTGGTCAACAGTATCCTGGGCTGCATTGGGAAAAGTATCATCCACAGGTTGAGGGAGGTGATATTTCCCCTCTATCCAGCACTGGTGAGGTCACATCTGGACTTCTGGGTGCAGGTCTGGACTCCCCAGTACAAGGAAGACCTGGATATACTGGAATGAGTCCAGCAAAGGGCCATGAAGATGATTTAGGCCTTGGAGCATGTTGACCAGAGAGGTTGTAGTGGAGTCTCCATCCCTGAAGGTATTCAAACCCTGACTAGACAAAGGTTAGGGCAACTAGCCCTAGCCCACTATGCTTTCAGCAGAGGGGTTGGACTAGATGGTTTTCGCAGTTTCCTCCCAAATTCAATGATTTTGTCATTCTGTGAAAACCCTCTGCACTAAAAATAATAAATTGCAGAGAAGGGGACTACTTTAATTTTGTTATTGATTCAGTAATTTATTGGTGTAACTCTAATGTAAATTTGGAAATACGTAAATGTGAGCAGGTGTCCAAAAGTTAGACTTTTAAGAAGATTTAGAGCATGTTAAAAACAGAAGCATGATTCTGGCCTTTCATATCCCTTTCCATGCTTATTATTGTTCATTCTTAAAGGTTTTTTTTTGATGCATCAGTGGTTCAATTAATCTTATTCAGCTTTATTTCCTTAAAAGGTAGTTGTGAGCTAGCTTTTGAATTTGTAGTTCATTTGTCATTTATGAGAATTTGTAGGTACCTTCACAGAGTAATTTATTCAATCTGAATGAATATGTCTAAATTAATCAAGAAATGCCTCTCTTTTTTCATTAACAATAGAGGGACAATAAAGCTTAGACAGCCAATTAATAATAGATCTGTAATTTTATGTGGATAATATCAAGTGACATGAACATAGAACAAGACATTGATAAGTCAGTAAATATTATCCTTCTTTGGTATGTATGCAGATGTAGATGGGCTGTCACAGCCAAAAAACTCTACAAAATCCTAACATACTTTCAGTGGGAGCACAGATACTCTGAGCTCAATTTAATTGTGCATACCTAAGTATTTGGTATTATTTGACATACTGTTGGGCATCTGTGACATCCTCAAGGAATTGGTAAGTATGATATGGTACATACACTGTTAGATAAACCATGCCATTGTGGAGACTAAGCATCTCACATAAAGACTCTATGGCAACTTGAATTGCACTGGATACCTCCATCTGTGTGTTGTGGTTTAGCCCCAGTCAGCAACTAAGCACCACGCAGCTGCTCGCTCACTGCCCCCCACCCCTGTGGGAGGGGGAGAGAATCGGAAGAGCAAAAGCAAGAAAACACATGTGTTGAGAGAAGAACAGTTTAATAATTAAAATAAAACAGTAATAGTAATAATAATGATGATGATGATAATAATAATAATAATAATAATAATAATAATAATAATAATATAATGAAAAGGAAAATAACGAGAGAGAGAGAGAGAGAGGTGAAACCTGGGTGGGGGAAACAAGGGATGCAACTGCCCACCACCTGCTGACCAATGCCACCAGTCCCAGAGCAGTGATCACTGCTTCCCCTGGCCAACTCCTCCCTGTTAATATACTGAGCACGATGTCATATGATATGGAATATGCCTTTGGCCAG
Source organism: Morus bassanus (assembly GCA_031468815.1). Taxonomy (NCBI): domain Eukaryota; kingdom Metazoa; phylum Chordata; class Aves; order Suliformes; family Sulidae; genus Morus; species Morus bassanus. Next base: position 50,486,145 of record CM062568.1, on the reverse strand, counting down.
CTGGGGTCAGCTCTCCCAGCTTCTTGTGTACCTGGCAGAGCATGGGAAGCTGAAAAAGTCCTTGACTAGTGTAAGCACTACTTAGCACCAACTAAAATATCTCCACATTATCAACACTGTTTTTAGCTCAAATCCAAAACATAGCCCCATACTAGCTACTATGAAAAAAAGTTAACTCTATCCCAGATGAAACCATGACACTGTGTGACTGAAATGAGTCTGTCAAAAGAAACAAGCATTCATTAACTGTATTCACAGTATTTCTGAACTTGGTTCAGAACATTCTTAAGGAGTTACTCTATCTTAGTTCCCTGTAAGCAATCTTGTTACTTCTGAAGCTTTAGGGATAACTCTCAATGTTGCTTCTGTACACACCGGTCTAAGAAAGACTTACATGCAATAATTACACTGAACTTCAAAATATATGTTTATATTGTTTAAACTAAAGCATCAAAACATATAAAAACAAAACCAAGAACAAAATCTCACAAAAAAACCCAAAAAACCCACCAACCTTTGAAAATGGAAAAGTCCTGTAAAGAGATCACCAACGTGACAACTTTCCTAGACAGTTGAGCCCTTCTTAAGAGGTTGATGGCAATTTCCTTCAGTCTTCAGTGGTCTAAAACCATATGTTTTTATTGTTGTTTCACACATGAGAACTAGGTTTGATGAAACTGGTAATTGTTAACAAGTAAGCCAATCTCATTAGATAGTTTCTAATGATTTTCAAAAGCTTCCATTTGCCATTAAGCAATATCTCAAGTATAAGTTTCACAGAGAAATGTATGTTTTATTTCACTTGCCCTTCTGTTTATTCATAGTTTTACTAGGTTGTTTTTTTCTATTTAACAAATAGCAATATGGACAATCCAAATCTACTACATCTTTTAAACATATAAAATGTTAATTGAAATAGTTAAAAATGTTTATGTAGAACATATTTGTAGGATCAGGTCCACAATCTCTCTTGAAATAATGCCACATTATTTTTGAGCATGTTGAAAATGCAGTAATTTGTTTCAAAATTTATTCAAACAGATCAAAGGGAGCTTAAGGTTTTAGATTTTGACAGAATCTGAAACCTGGATTTCCTTTTTAAATGGGCATGTTTGCAAAAGAGAAAACCACTCATCAAGACTATGCTGTCATTCTAACCTTTATCTCATTCCTGGTCTTTCTGTCATTCTCTATTTACAAGGGGGCTTTGTCAGCCCAAGGGACCAACTTTGTGAAAAAACAAATGTACGGGAGAGACAAATAAAAATAATGGTATTAGTCCACCATACAGCTTTCTGTTACTAAACTAAGAACCTTAAAACCATCATTTGTCCTGAACAGTTTTTTCTTTTTTTTTTTTTTTAATTTGACAGATGATTTAAAACTAAACAATATTTAAATGATTACCTTATATTGTTATCACAAGTAAATCTGGACTACCACCACAAACACAAGCTATTGTAAAAGACTTAGGGTGGAGTTAATCAGCATATACTTAAAGGAATTAAATTCTACATTGCTTTAATCATGAGTTTACGAATACTTCAGTGTCAGAACGGGGAAAATATTTGGGTAAAATAAACCCTTCATTCTGTAGCCAAAAAGTACTTGTGACAGTGTGGCAGGTACACTCCCCCGCCCCGGACATCGGGGCTTTTGGCACGGTGATCACTGGCTTTTGGCGCCTCATTTTCGCGCCCTTTGTGCTTTGCCACGCCGCCAGGCACATGCACCCCTCGGTAGGGGAGGGGTGGGAGAGGCGAAACCCCTTGGCAGCAGAGGGTCTGCAGCCAGTGAGGTGCCTTGGTTCAGAGAAGCTTCTTGATCATGACCAATTATGGCCACAGCTCAGACCCGACCCAGGGTATAAATGGGGCACCACCGGAGACCCCCTTTGAGTGGTCTTCCTGGAGCAGTGGGACTGTGTTCAAAGCCTCTCCCCTTGGGCTGGGACGGCACCTGAGGAAACTTCCTGGGATTGAGCGCCCTCGCCTTCCCTTGGGCGAGTGAGTTCTTCTGGATATATCCTTGGGTGAGCCCTCGCCCCCAGCCCCCCACTCACCGGGCGAGCGATTGCACCTTCTGGGTACCCAGGAAAGGGAGAGAGTTCCTTTTGTGAGTGAGCGAGTATGTGCGCACTTTGGACCATCGTTCTGGTGTGTAAACGTGCAGTAATAATACCCTGACTGACAACTTGTACCTGTTAAGTGTTAAATTTTATTGGAGGGTTGACTGAGTTCAGTTTACCCTTGTTTCCCATTGGTTTTTGTTGTGGTTTTGGCTGTTTTTTGAAATAAAGTTGTTTGAGCTTGTCCTTTGTTTAGTGTACCTCCATGACAGACAACTATAAATTAAAGTGCAGGAAATAATAAGGATTAGTTAACCTTGAACCCAAATATGTGTACTAAACTTGTGTAAGTAACAACAATATATAAGCACAGTGTAACACTCTGATGGCCTAGTCAATCACAACATATAAGCATGTTACACAAGTATTTGTGCAATGCTATCACCGAAGGAGCAAAGATGTATGTAGCTGCACATAATAGGGATCCAAGCAACAAAAAAGTTGTGCAAGGACAAGACAAACAAAAGGGACTGCAAACAGGCAGAATGTCCTGTGAAGCACTCAAGTAGGATAACTAGAAAACCAAAACAAATGACATAACCATCAGCAGTAAACATCAAGCTTACTGCTAAATGAGATAAGCATCTGCTGTATTAACAGCAGACTGGTTCCTTCTTTGGGGAGAGGGACAAGAAACATAAAAATATTAGGTGTAAGTAAAGCAAATTGGAGAAGTTAGAAGACAGGTCACTTCAGTTCTGGCTTCCTTCATCAAAGAACTCTCAAAGATGATCACCATGATTTCACAGAGAAGAACCACCCAGGACTGTTGCCATCAGAGCTGGAAGCATCTCCTCTATGTTATTGTATACTCATAGTTAATACAGAATACAAATGTTAAGGACTAATGGTTTTGTCTGTGTGGTGGGAACAATTAATAATGTGGAAGAACTGTTAGAAAGGAGTGTGTTGTAAATCAATTAATTTAATGAAGTTTTATTTGAAGGTTTAAGACTGATTTGTCAGTGTTCTAATCACTCCCATCACCCTGATCTCTAATTCCCTAGCTAATTTATAAACATATTTGATTGCCACAATTCTGAATGATAACCATTACAATTATTTTTTAGTTTTGTCTAATTACAGTATCTTCTATTTTTTTCATTTATTTGGTAAATATTAAACATACAATACAAATATTTATGTTTCCACAGCACTTGCTTAAATATTTACAATATTTAAGATAAAACACAAAGTCTATATTATATATAGTTTGAGGTTGCAGGTAAAGGAAAGAACAGGCTAAAGTTTTAAATTCTCCACCTGAATTATTTATTCACTTGATTTCTCTTGCCAATAATTGGAAGCTATTCAGAAACAGTCAGGATTGGTAAAACAAAGTGCATTCCTGTATTTTTTCCTTTTCTTCTCAGAATATTCTCTGTGCTTTGTTATTCTGGAAATAGATAATATAGAATGGCATATGCTGCTTCCACAGGCATTTTCTTCAGAAATTTCTTCCACAAAATATAGTCTCTTTCGTACATCTGAATAGTAAGAAACTTCACTGAAGAAGTTTCAAGTACAAAACCCAGCTAGAACTTCTAATAACAAAGCAAGCTGTGTTATTCAATGAAATTAATTTTTGTACAGAAGATTCTATGAAATTTTATTCTATGTGGAAGACCTTGCTTTGAGGGCTTTTTAGGGCTAATGTATTTCATAAGGCTAATGCCAGGCCTTGTAGTATCTACACTGCTTAGAAGTCACTCTACAGAAGTTGTAAAATTACCCTTGTTAGCTTTCAGTTTATTAAACAGATTTGGATAAACTAAATGTGCCACTAGTTCGTAGCAAACCTATAGTTCCATCAGTCATAGGATGCATATTGCTGTTTCAGCATTTATTTGGGACATATTTATATGTATTATGTGTATATGTATGTGTGTCAAGTATTTTTTCCCTACAGACTTTGGAGGTACACAGAAAAGCTTGAAAACACGATCAGGCTATAATTCACGTAGCAACTGTGAATCTGCAGTCTGCCTGAATCTGTCACTGACAACACTGACAGAAATGAATTGTCTTGCATCCTAATGCACTCAAAACCTCCTGCTCAGGCATATACATACTCTAATAGTAGGTATCAGTACTGTATGCCTTCATGTGTGCTGTCTCTTTAGGAACAACAGGGGGCTTCCCTTGAGCCTAAAAAGAAAATAAAGTGTACCACTGTTCCAGATTATTTGAAAGAGGAGATTGGCTTCTTTCTACTACAAGGGGAAAAAGGGCTAGAGTGTAGGGCTGAAACCATAATGACAGGGCTGAGGACAGCTTATGATAGGAAAAAAAAGAACTCCAAACCCATTAGGACACTGGTAAGAAGAAAACGTGAAAACCGTTTCAAGCTGTCTTCCGGCCTGCTGCAATGATGGTTTTAAATGAATGTAAAAGTTTTAATGTATTCAACTATTAAATTTTCCCCATATAAAATACTCCTTTTTTCTCTCTTTCTGAAAGCTAGCTGAAAAACTAGTTTTCTTTCTTGCACCATAACAAGTATCACTTCCTAGGTCTGAAGCAAAATTATCAGAACATTTCATCAAATGTAACTGAGCAAACCTGTGGAGGCATTTAAGAAATCAGACAATTTAGTGCTCCATTGTTACAGGAAATCTCTAACTCATGCAAAAGTATACATTTTCTCAATGGTATACAACAGTAGCTCAAATACAAGCAATAGCCTCTTCAGCATGTTTTTGCTCTTACAGATAATGTAGGTGTTTTGTACCTGGATTAAAATTATATCTAGTGTAGCTTCACTGACATGAATGAATTGATTGGGCAGACTCACAGGATAATTGATTTTAGCTCCTCCACGTGATTATTCTGTGATAGTCAGCATCTGGTTAAATAATATGTTCATAATTATAAGAACAAGCAAAGCTGGAATAAAAAGAAACTGATTTTTTTCCCCCCTGAAACAGAAAAAAACCAAAACATGGTATTCTTAAATCAGCCATCACAAACATAATGCTTAGAGGGGGTTCTTTGTAAAATCAATAGGTTTGGGATGTGTAAAACTATCCATTCAGAATTGCTTCAGCAACTCCAAAATACAAGCAGAGACCGTCTTTACTTTGGCTGCATCTAACAGCATGAGATGCAACCTGCCTGTGGTATACACCTGTTCAGTGAGTGGTATGATGTCATGTCACATGCAGGCAGGTTTCCGAGGGTTATATCGTATCTGATGATATTCTAATCCCTGACTAAGAGACAGAATTTTGTATTCAGTTCTCTTCTGATAACATTTATAAGTGGCCTGAGAGCCTAATGTCCACAGGTGGCTCTCAGTTAGATACATAATCCTAATTGCAAGAAGGTTGGAAAAAAACATCCTATTTTCATAAAATCTGGTTGATTTATGAATCTTATGCCCATTGATTAATATTATTAACATCTCAATTTGAAATATTTTTTTTCAAACATTTAATCATGAGAATCTCTTGACATACGTATTATTAAATCAGTTATAAAAGGTCACTTCTGTATATAGATTGCAAAACTTCAGTGGGACTTCTCTGGTAAATTTTCCCTCTAGGCCCAACATAAGAGCAGTGACAATCCAAATTTTTCATTTCAGACAATATCTCAATGGAGTCTGTGAAATAAATTACAGCCTATATCATAAAATTTGATAGCTCTTCCAAAGAAAGCATTCTTTCTTAAAGGCTACAGTTGAAGGCTTCAGGAAGAGTTAGAATGGAAATGATGGAACTGGAAGTGAGTATCACAATATAGACTATTATGTATTAGCTCATTAATTCTGGTTGTATGTAGAAAGGTTGAACTCAGTCATGTATGACTCCACAACTCAGAATTCAAGGCTGGGTTTTGTTCTACTGTGCTAGTGTGTTTATTTGTATATAAATGTCATAAAGACATAATTAGACTATATGAAAAGTAAACACATTAAGGCATTTGGATATAAATAGAATAAAAATAGTTAGACCATATGAATTTTAAATATATTAAGTTAACCCAGTGAATATGTAATGATAAACAGGTTCTTGCTATAATGTCAAATTCCATCCCTGTAGCATTTTGGGTTTTTATTATTTTTATAGGTAGTGCCCAGAACCTTATTATGTGAAATAAACTCAACAGAAGAAAGCATTGGATAAAAAGCCAAAAAGAAATCCAAATCAATGTGATCTGCAATTCTTGATCAATAGCTATCAAGGTAATTTTTCAAACTAGCACTGCTTAACAGTTAAAGTATGAAGTTAAGTAATTTAAAGATAGGGGAAAAAATTTAAAATCCAAAAGTAACAACATAATCATGGTGTGCTATATAATAACCACTCAATAATGATTAATGAAAATAATATGCAATATACATAATAATGTAAATGGATAAATATTAAGAGGAAAATCTCAGGAAAACACTAGAATCTGTAACCATATTTTAAAATACATGTACAAGTATGTTATTGAAATTCTGAACAAGCTGTTCACCAGAAACATCATACTCTAGGGAGGAATGCGAAACTGAAGAAAGGCTACAATGACATAATTTAGTACATTAAATGTCGGACATGAGTATAACCTTTTGACACAGGATAATATCTTGAAGAACATCTAGGGAAGAGGTGCTATTAACTATTTTAATATTATACTATTTATTTACTTGTTACAGAAAACATTTCCCTTAATAAGATAAGTACAAAAATATCCATCTAGACTCTCCATAACAGCTTGCCATTATAGTTTGTGGTTTATCAGGTTAGGGGAGCAAGTTGTTTGTTTCTGCTTTTTCTTGGGTTTTTTTGTTTGGTTGGTTTTGCGGTTTGGTTGGGTTTTTTTCATGAGAAAGACTTACGTTTTCTTTCCTTTGGGGCTGGAGAGAACATAGGTTAAAAGAATAGTCTTTTCCTCGGTTGATGTGTTTTGTATCAAAACCAGCCAATCTCAGCCAAGATTTGACGTTTTATCTTGGGTTTCAAAGTTGATTCCTAATTCAAATTTATAGCAAGATCAAGAGGTTCTTAACCCACATGAATTGAAGACACTATTTAATTTAAATGAAACCAGTGTATATAACATAGAATGTCAGTGCTGTTGGATTCCCCACCACCACCCTTAGTATCAGAGGCAGTCTTCTTGATTTGAAATGAGACAGGTAGAAATCAGTCAGGTTTAAAAAGAGCCCACAACTATATATAATATTTTATTATTATACATAAACAGATAATTGCAAAATTCATAAGCAATAAAATGCAATGGCTTTAAAAGAACTGGCTGTGCAAAAGCATGCATTGCCATATGAGATACACTAGGATATATGAGACATGACCAGATGGTTGGCAGATATGAAAGTTGTAGACCTAAACTCTTCCAGAGAGGAACACAAGAGTTCAGGAAGACTACTCCATGAGTGATATTAGTTTGCATATACAAATGGTTACTCACATACAGCATAACACAGTTGCTTAAAAAGGCATTTAGTCCATTTCAGTCCATGCTTTTAGGTATCTAGGCATCTGTATATGGTTGGCAGATATGATACGGGTTTTGTAGGAGGACAATACTCCTCTAAATTGTCAGCTGAAGACCACAGAAAGATATTTCACAGTCTGAGTAACACTAGATGCCTGCATCATAACTGTTTAAGTTCTTGAGTGTAAGGAGGCATAATAATATATATTTCATGTGATATGTGTTCATAAAACAGTTAACACCAAGTGGTACTTCATGTCACATTTGCATGTAGTACAACATTGATATTTTTCTTCGTAACGTCAAAGCATCACTGTAGATTTGTTTTTGTGCTGATTTCTTCCAAAGAGACGAGAAATTCCATTGTGTTCCTTTCTGTAGGATGATGATCTAGACATAGAATCTCTTTGTACATACAGAAGTCTATGCCACCATGCTGAGCATGACAATGCAAATGATGAATTAGCATTCTGGTCTGAAAATGCAGACCCAAGAATTACAGACTCTGGTGATGATTCATTAGTATAGATTAGACATCTTTGCATGGGAGATGAAGTAACTATTTTAAGTTCTTAGTAACTAATCTAAGTTACTGATTCTAAAGTAAGTAACCAGGTTAAGAAAGGGTGAATTTCACTGGTGTAATAGTTGCATGGTCCGTTTATGTAATGGTCGAAACCACTGACCAACAACAGATAAAATCCTCTGACGGTCAGCTATCCTATGTTAGCTCTACCATTTTAATAAAAAATTATTCATTTGTTTTTATTCCCTAACCTGAAAACAGTATGAATAGCAGAAACATAAATTATAATAACTTATATAATACATAATAATTATATATAACATAGTATTTCATATTATAAAATAAATATTGTATTAATTGCCAACTCCAGTTAAGCACAATATAATTGGAGAAAAGACACTGTTGCTTGGATGTGAAGGTGTCTGAAAGATATTCCAGGGGTCTACTGTGGTACCCATTTCTAAGCAACTTTTGTCTCCAAAACCACGGTGGAATTCTACTTACAAACTGAAAGCACAGAATGTCTCTAAGCTCTGTAAAGATCATATCATTAGACTTCAATTCTTATGTGTTTTAATTCAGTTGATGTTAGATGCTCTGTGATTTTGTCATTACTGAAGGAAAATTAGATCCACTATGTTTTCTATGATACAATGTAAGAGATATTACATATTATATTGAATTATTTTAATAAATAGTAAATAATTAGAATTAATCTAATTTTAAAATTTTTAAAACTCCTGGTAAGTTAAGGGGTCTCACAGAAGTAAATATTGTACAGAGATTTGGGATACATAACTTATAGCAAGTACTTTTTTATATACACGTGTGTATGCCCACATATATCTGCCTCATTGTCTTTTTATATTATTCAATAAGTCTCACTACTGCAAATCTTCCCTGTCTTCTACAATTTCTACCATACCACAGGCCCCAGAAATAATATGACAAAAAAAGTCAGTGAAAAAAATATGACCATATGTTGTACTTGGTCCTAAGTACAATGAAGACTTTCTAGGTGGGGTTTGTTTTTTTTATTAACAAGATGAGGAAAAAGGCTGTGTACTTAAAGGAACTAAAGTAAAAAAAGAGATGGGATGGGTTAAAAAGGAGTAAGCAGAACAGGCAATGTCACCTCTGTAGATACTTACAGGTTCCTTCACAGTACATGAGAGACAGGTTCAAATACTTCATATTCTTGTTCACTAGAGACATATTTTTCTTCACTAAGATAAATTCAGTTATCTACAAATGTGCACAATGAAAATATCTACAACTCCTGGAAGAACAGGGGAAGTAAAGCAACAGTCACTCAAGCATGTTGGTATCAGAAAAAAACATCATATTGCTCAGGCTTCCATCTCCTAACTGATGGCATTTTGTGGCTGCAGACTGAATCAGTAAATTCTGCATGTAAGTTTCTGATGCAGGATATGACAAAAATCAGTTATGTGAGGTAACATATAGCTCTTAATGCTGTATACTGAGCACTTTCAAATTCTTAATGCATTTCTTTTCTTACCTCTTTGTGAAATATCTATGTTTTATTATACACACTCACAGGCAGTTAAACTGAGACCATAGCAGGGGAGGAGGTGGTTAGGGCTCAGGTTTTTAGATAGCTTGCTGTGTAAAACAGTAAATAATCTTATAGCACAAAACAGCTAAATATATCAGGCATTTATAGAAATCCTACTCATGTCTATCTGTGTCTTTACATGCTCAATTAGCTTTGAAAAATTGGCCGTACATGTCTAGGCCACTGTAATATCAGGAGTTTACAGCAGAGTTGGGATTTGAATCCAGTTTTGCTAAATATTAGATTAAGTTCCTTAACCACTAGAAAATCCTTTGTTTTTAACCTAGAAATCTACGTAATGCTCCACTTTGGCTTAAGAGAACCAGAAGAAAAACATAATTTCAGACATTCTGTGCAGATTGATGTGAATGTTCATGTTCAGCAGCAAGGAATCAGAAGGGTAAATTCTTATTTGTAAAGTGGTAAACATTTAAAATAGGCTGTGAGTACAATCTCTGTCCATGCTTCCTAAAGATGTAGTTTGCTTATCCATTTAACGGAGTACTTTTTCATAGACACTACTGTGCATACATGGCAAGATTATTTTTTCTCCTCATCCCCCATGAGTAATCACTCTTATGCTTTGCCTGTAAACATTCCTTGTACTTTCTTTGCCAGAAGGCATTCAATCCTACAAATTGAAACACAGTCCATTTCACATGCACATTCAGGCTCTTTCCTTTGCATGGAGCAGAGAATGAGCTGCTGGTCCAACAAGGTATTGATGCCTATGTGAGTGAAAGAAATTATCTCATTGAACATGTGTCTAGTCTGTGTTTGTGAGCATGGCTTTCTGTGAACAATTAACTATTCTAATTTAATTCTGGATATGCTAATCTATAAGAAAATATAGGCAAGGTCACTCAGTGCTGTTCTGTTCAGCTGCTCTGAGCAAGGCTCTCTGGGATAATAAAAAGAGATTCTAGTTTTGTTTCTGTCTCATGTCGTTTTCCTCACATGGAGTTCTGGGAAAAGAGAAAGCATAAAGATATTCAAGCAGGAAGAGACAAAAACAAAATATTATGTTGCACGGTATAGATTCCTTACTCAATGACACTAGTTGGGGAAGGATCTGAGTATTAATCCTTTTCTAAATGCCCCTATAGGTTTTCCCTTTGTTTTGTTTTTGATCAAGCACCCAATAAACAAATCAACAGAGAAGGAAAGGAGTTCTCCAATTCATGATACACATAAGCAAGCCCTAGAAATCAGATATGAAATAGCAGCTTATATTACCTGGTTAAATAAGCTTGAGACTGCACAGAGCAAACCCAATGGTTTTAGTGGACTGTAGGACATTCCAGCTATTTTTTGCCTCCACCTAATTTCAGTGTATGGACAAAACAGTAACTGATGTGATACAGTATGTAACAATATTCTATCCACTAAACAGCTGAGATACAGCATAAGTGATCATTCAGTATACTTTCAGCTATAGGTCATTGTTTCAGATCACATTGCTGAACTTTAGTGGTTTCAAAAGCCATCTCAAGACAGAGAGGTTAAGAAAATAAGGTGAAGTGAGAAGCCAAGCCAGTAAGGGAGGAACAGACACCACACTTACGAACTAGGAAGAACTTGTCAAGGATGTGAAGATCAGGGGCAGCCTTTGCTGTGATGACCATGAGATAGCAAAGTTCAGGATCCTGAGTAGAGGAGAAAAGGAAAAAACAGGATCCCAGCTCCAAACCTCAAGAAAATAGATTTTGTGTCTATTCGGGGACCTACTTGGAAGAATTGAAGGGAGAAAGTCCTGGCAAGAAGAGGTGTCCAGGGGAGCAGGTTGATTTTCAAGGACCACATCCTCCACACTCACAGACAATCCATCCACACAGGCAGGAAGTCAAGCAAGGGTGGCCAAAGGCCTGCATGGATGAACAAGAAGCTCCTGACTAAAGTCAAACACAAAAAAAAAGCATAAAGGAAGTGGAAGGAGGGACAAGTGACATAGAAGGAATATAGAAACACTGTCTGAGTATACAGGTATGGTGTTGGGAAAGCCAAAGCCCATATAGTGATCAGTGGAGGTTTCTGAGGACTGGAAGAAAACAAATACCACTTTAGCAGGAAGGAGGATCTGAGGAACTAAGACCAGTCAGCCTTACCTGGATCTCTGGGAAGGAGATGGAGCAAATAATCCTGGAAACCATATCCAAAGATATGAAGGACATTTGGGACTTATTAAATAATGTAATTATCTGTCATACAAGCTTTTATATAAACAGTTATTTACAAAACAAATATGTGATTATTAGTTACCAGTTTTGATAAAATTCATACTTTTGAAACTTGACTCATGTCTAGAAATTTTTTGGGCACTCTGTGAAGGAGAAATAATATTGTTTATTTTTGCTATGTGGTCCAGCTAGTGACAAGTATGATTCAGCTCACTCTAAAGTAAACATGTCCAAAATATTGACTGAATTAATCTTGCAGAACATGTTGGTTTACCTTCTTTTTCCTGAATGCAAATTTTCTGTGAAGCTTGAAATACAGTTGTATTTTCCAAATATGTTTGGGGTTTTTTTGTTTGTTTGTTTTTTATCCAGGACATTTCTGTACATTGTTTAGAATAATCATTCATGTGAACAGAAGAAAGATTTTGTAAGGACAAGTATTGCTGAAATCTTTAGTTTCTGGTAGGCTCTATTGTAGTCAAGGGGTTACAAAAATTGCATAAAGGTTACTTCTTTCTATCACCTCAGAAAACAGCTGCTAGCATAAAATCCCAGGAAGGGAAGAGAAATATGGAAGTCTTTCACAAAATGCATCCCCCAATTACATCCACTTACCATTGAAGTTAACATTTTCAGCCTCTACATGCTGTACACTGTTTCCTTACTCTCCATTGCAATGACTAACTTCAGAAATAACTGGAGTCATAATATCAGGAATAATTAATACATAAAAGATTTCTTTTTTTTTTTTTTTTTTTTTTAAACCCACCTTTGGGTAGTGAATAATTCACTCCAGTTCTCATATCACCTGTTTACATGCTTGCCTGGACTAAACTATCACAGTAACAGCTATAAAAAAGAAGTAAACATATAAAACAACATTGCTGATATAGAAAATTCCATTTTCCTTCTTCAGATGCTAAAATCCCTCAAGGGGGAGAGACATCTAGGTAGATGCCTCTTTTGGATTTGGCTGCAGCCTCATCTAAGCAAGTTGTATTGATCCCTCAGTGTGAGTTATGATCCAAAACAAGTTCAAAGAACCAAATTCAGAAAAAATTAGGCATTCTAAAGAATGATATACATATATATATTTGTATAGTTATGTATAGCTATATGTATGTGCATATAGTTACATATATAGACACACATATACTATATATATATGTATGTATCTTCAACTGAAGTATGAATTACAGACACATCTAATGGGTTACAGTGGAATAATGGAAATATTGCTTAAAATATTCATAAATAGTAACACTGATAAACTTAATAGTATTATGAAAGACTTAATACTAAACCCATACATTTTAAAAACACTGCAAAATGCCAAGGCATCCACTTGCTAAGGGTAAATTCTGCTAACACTGTAGATGTTAGATTGCAAGAAGAGACAATGATACTGCATTTGCAAAAGTAGCTTGGAAAAGCATGCAGATATCTCAGCATGAATAGGAATTCAAGGCAAGAGATACTATTCTAGGACAGAACCTATTTTTTATTAGCTAATCACTACCATAATTTTGCTTTATTACAAATATGTTAAACTGAAGTACTTCATATACCACCCTGTTCCTAGGTAGTCGCGATCTGTAAAATGCAAAGATGTGTCTAATATGTAAGAACATTTATTGTAGCTTTTATATTTTTGGCTGTTTCTTTCTAGCAGTGCAGATGAGAAGTTAATTTCTTCTACCATCTCTTATGTATGTTCATTTTCTTTGGTTCTTCTCTTGAAATGTCTTTTTAGATGAACATAAGCTAAAATTTTAATTTGCACATATTCTTTTGAAAAATCTAGAAATCTGTATTCATCCACAAAAGTCTACTCGTACCTTCCAGCATTTTTTTGTACACATTTTCACTTATATGTTATGATAGTACAGGTTTGGTTTTGTGGGTTTTTTTCACTTTATGTTTGTATAGTATCTGTACAAACGGCTCCTAGAGGTTTTAAAGTCTACTGTCAGTTTTCTTAGCTTTCCCAGATGGGGTCAGTGGATTGCTCTTGGGAATGAGTTATAAATCACAAGGTTACACAAAGACAGAGAGCAACAGGAGTGGGGCTGCTCCCTGGGGGACAGTAACAGGATCCATAAAAAGTCCCAGACAAATGGAGGAGATGGATCAAATCCACAGTCCATCTAGGTTGTCCAAGCAGAAGCAAAAGGAGACAGAGCTGGAGACATGGGTACAACAGCAGTCCAGAGTCCATTGAGGAGACAAGATATGGAGACAAGTACAACATATATCCAAGGGATCCAGCTAAGAAACAAGCTAACTATAGAGCTGAGCTAAGAAGACAAGGCTAAAGACAGTTACACCTACAATATAGCTCACAAAAGGACCAGAAGCCAATGCCTGAGCTTTAATAGAGCTCCCTGGAGTAATAGGCTGAGGCTATGGGTGGAGGCCCCAGAAGAGACTGGTGAGAGTCATTAAGGCCTATTAGTGCATTCAGGGCCCCAATACTCAAATCTGGTGACAATTTCAGTTCAAAATGGACATTTTGTCTATGTCGTGGTTTAGCGCCAGTCAGCAACTAAGCACCACACAGCTGCTCGCTCACTCCTCCCACCCCAGTGGGATGGGGGAGAGAATTGGAAAAAGCAAAAGCAAGAAAGCTCATGGGTTGAGATAAGAAGAGTTTAATAATTAAAATAAAATACTAAGAGTAGTAATGGTTATGATAATAATAATTATTATGATAATAATTATAATAATGATAATGATAATATAATTTAGAAAAAAAAGAAAATAACAAGAGAGAAATGAAACCTGGGGAAAAGAGGGAAAAGGAAAAAAAAAAAACCACAAATGCTGCAACTGCTCACCACCTGCCGACCGACAATGCCAGTCCCCGAGCTGCGATCACTGCTTCTCCAGGCAAACACCCCCAGTTAATGTGGGTATGACATCACATGATATGGAATACCCCTTTGGCCAGTTTGGATCAGCTCTCTGGGCTGTTCCCCCTCCCCTCCTGGCTTCTTGGGCACCTGGCAGAGCATGGGAAGCTGGAAAAGTCCTTGACTAGTGTAAGCACTACCTAGCAACAACTAAAACACCAGGGTGTTATCAACATTATTTTCATACTAAGTCCAAAACACAGCACTGTACCAGCTACAGTGAAGAAAATTAATTCTATCCCAGCTAAAACTATGACAGTATCCACCCCTTATTCCATATCATTTACATCATGCTCAGGTCCCATACTATCCAATACAACCTCAATAACCACCACCTGCCTTCCCATCCTTTGATAACATACACAGATATCATGTACCATCCCCTTAGTCTGTGTACCACCCCTGTAAAATGTTTGTAGAGGGTCCACAAATATTGACTGAGTTCATTTAGTCCATAACTTTGGGCTCCATCTATTGTAACGGTCTTTCAAGGCAGGAGAGATGGTCTGTGTGGTGTTGCATTGTTGCATGTTGAAGTCGGTCTTTGTTCCTTCACTGCTGCACTTTGCTTGGTTCAATCTAAGTTCATTCTTAATTACTTTAGGAGATTCTTACTATGATACCATTGATACAGCATATAGCAACCATAGGAGTGATGACATACAATATTATGGAAATAAGGAGAAAGGACAAATTCTTTTCAGATGGCTTACTCCCTCATTCTCCTCTCCTTTCCTTCATATGTTTGCCATTATTACTATGGCAACTGCAGTGGGATCAGTCCCATCTATTTAGGGATACTTTTGTGGTTTAACCCAGCAGTCAGCTAAACACCACACAACCATTCACTCACTTCCCCTACCCCTGCAGTGGGTTGGGGGAGAGAACTGGGGGAAAAAAAAGTAAAATTCATAGGTTGAGATAAAGACAGTATAATAGGACAAAAAAGGAAGGGGAAGGAAAAAAAAAAGAATATACAAAATAAGTGATGCACAATGCAACTGCTCACCACCCACCAACCAATGCCCAGCCAGTTCCCAAGCAGCTGTTGCCACTGCTCAGACAGCTCCCCCCAGTTCAGATACTGAGCATGATGTCATATGTTATGGAATATCCCTTTGGCCAGTTTGGGTCAGCTGTCCCAGCTGTGTCCCCTCCCAGCTTCTTATGCACTTGGCAGAGCATGGGAAGCTAAGAAGTCCTTGACTAGTGTAAGCACTACTTAGCAACAACTAAAACATCAGTGTGTTATCAACATTATTCTCACCTTAAATCCATAACACAGCACTATACCAACTACTAGAAAGAAAATTAACTCTGCCCCAGCTGAAACCAGGGTAGTATCCACCCCTTATTCTGTGCCATCTATGTCATGCCCAGGTCCTACAGTTTCCAATACATCCCAATTAATCACCACCACTTTTCCTGTCTTTTGATATATACACACAGATATGATTCCCTTAGTCTATGGACCATCCCTCTGAAATATCTGTTGAGTTCATTTAGTCCACGACTTTGGGCTCCATCTGCATAACAGTCTTTCAAGGCAGGAGAGGTGGTGTGCGGTATTGGATTTTTCCATGTTGAAGCCAGTTCTGGTTCAATAATTGCTGCACTTCTCCAGTTCTATCATATCTGTACTTTGCTCAGTTTCATCAAAGTTCATTCTTCATTAATCTAGATGATTTTTACTATGATACCATTGATATAATATATAGCAACCACAGAAGTGATGACATACAATATCATATAGCAATTAACAGCATACAATTCAGTTCATTGGCTATTTTCACCCAAAATCAAATCCCCTTGAGGCACACATCGAACTCCTCCATCCTCCCGCATCACCCACCAAGTGCACCCAGGTCCTCGAGTGAAAGCAATCCCATGAATGGGTTTGCCTTTGCCTGAGACAGGAATAACCCAGACGGTTTTCCCCAGCATAATTTTTACATGCACTATAGGGACTTTATCCCCTTCCACAGTACGTAAGAATTCTGACTGGGCAGGGCCAGCTCGATCGGCAGATCCCCTAGTGTTGACTAACCAGGTGGCTTTTGCTAAATGTGTATCCCAGTGTTTGAATGTCCCACCCCTCATTGCTCTCAGTGTAGTCTTCAGCAGTCCATTGTATCATTCAATTTTCCCAGAGGCTGGTGCATGATAGGGGATGTGATACACCCACTCAATGCCATGCTCTTCTCCCAGGTGTCTATGAGGTTATTTCGGGAATGTGTCCCGTTGTCTGACTCAATTCTTTTTGGGGTGCCATGTCACCATAAGACTTGTTTTTCAAGGCCCAGGATAGTGTTCCGGGGGGTTGCATGGGGCACGGGATATGTTTCCAGCCATCTGGTGGTTGCTTCCACCATTGTAAGCACATGGCGCTTGCCTTGGCGGGTTTGTGGCAGTGTGATATAATCAATCTGCCAGGCCTCCCCATATTTATACTTCAGCCATCGTCCTCCATACCACAGAGGTTTTACCCGCTTGGCTTGCTTGATTGCAGCGCATGTTTCACATTCATGGATGACCTGTGCAATAGCATCCATGGTCAAGTCCACCCCTCGATCACGAGCCCATCTGTATGTTGCATCTCTTCCTTGATGACCTGAGGTGTCATGGGCCCACCGAGCTATAAATAATTCACCCTTCTGTTGCCAGTCTAGATCTACTTGAGCCACTTCAATCTTAGCAGCCTGATCCACCTGCTGGTTGTTTTGATGTTCTCCAGTGGCCCGACTCTTGGGTACGTGAGCATCCACATGATGTACTTTCACAACCAGGTTCTCTACCCGGGCAGCAATATCTTGCCACAATGCAGCAGCCCAGATGGGTTTGCTTCTGTGCTGCCAGTTGTTCTGCTTCCATTGCTGTAACCACCCCCACAGGGCAGTTGTCACCATCCATGAGTCAGTATAGAGATAGAGCACTGGCCATTTTTCTCGTTCAGCAATGTCTAAAGCCAGCTGGATGGCCTTTACTTCTGCAAACTGACTTGATTCACCTTCTCCTTCAGCACTTTCTGCGACTTGCTGTATAGGACTCCATACAGCAGCCTTCCATCTCCGATGATTTCCCACCAGACGACAAGACCCATCAGTGAACAGGGCATATTGCTTCTCATTTTCTGGCAGTTTATTATACAGTGGGGCCTCTTCAGCACGTGTCACCTCCTCCTCTGGTGATATCCCAAAATCTTTGCCTTCTGGCCAGTCCATGATCACTTCCAAGATTCCTGGGCGACTGGGGTTTCCTATTCGAGCCTGTTGGGTGATCAGTGCAACCCATTTACTCCATGTAGCATCAGTTGCATGATGTGTAGAGGGGACCTTCCCTTTGAACATCCAGCCCAGCACCAGCAGTTGAGGTGCCAGGAGGAGCTGTGCTTCAGGACCAACCACTTCTGATCACATCCATTGGAATCTGATAATGTCCATCTTGCCATTTTATTCCCAAAAACTGGATCTCCTGTGCAGGTCCCTTGACCTCACTTTGTTTTATGGCAAAACCAGCCTTCAGAAGGATTTGGACTATTTTCTTCCCTTTCTCAAAAACATCTTCTGCTGTGTTGCCCCACACGATGATGTCATCAATGTACTGAAGGTGTTCCGGAGCTGCACCCTGTTCCAGTGCATATGGATCAGTCCATGGCA
Organism: Morus bassanus; assembly: GCA_031468815.1. Lineage (NCBI taxonomy): Eukaryota > Metazoa > Chordata > Aves > Suliformes > Sulidae > Morus > Morus bassanus. The sequence goes on along the minus strand of CM062568.1, from coordinate 50,467,725 downwards.
AATGGTAAGGCTGTGTTTCCACCCCCGGGGCAGTCAATTCCAGGTGTACTGGACACCTCTCCAAGTGAAGGCAAACTGTGGCCTGCACTCTGCTGCCAGAGGGATTGAGAAAAATTCATTAGCGATATCAATTGTGGCATACCACCTGGCTGCCTTTGACTCCAGTTCGTATTGAAGTTCTAGCTTGTCCGGCACGGCAGCACTCAGTGGTGGAGTGACTTCATTCAGGCCATGATAGTCTACTGTTATTCTCCACTCTCCATTAGACTTCCGCACTGGCCATATGGGACTGTTAAAGGGTGAGCGGGTCTTACTGATCACTCCTTGGCTCTCCAGTCGCCGAATGAGCTCATGGATGGGAATCAGGGAGTCTCGGTTGGTGCGGTATTGCCGCCAGTGCACTGTTGTGGTGGCAATTGGCACCTGTTGTTCTTTGACCTTCAGCAACCCCACAACAGAAGGGTCCTTCGAGAGACCAGGCAAAGTAGACAGCTGTTTAATTTCCTCTGTCTCCAAGGCAGCTATACCAAAAGCCCACCTGTACCCTTTTGGGTCCTTGAAATACCCTCTCCTGAGGTAGTCTATGCCAAGGATGCACAGAGCCTCTGGGCCAGTCACAATGGGGTGCTTTTGCCACTCATTCCCACTTAGGTTGACTTCTGCCTCCAGTACAGTTAGCTCTTGGCATCCCCCTGTCACTCCAGCAATACAAATGGGTCCTGCCCCTACACAGTTTGATGGCATCAGGGTGCACTGTGCACCGGTGTCCACTAGAGCCTTATACTCCTGTGGGTCAGATGTGCCACGCCATCGGATCCACACAGTCCAACAAACCCGGTTGTCCCTTTCCTCCCCCTGGCTGGAGGCAGGGCCCCTCTAATTCCAATTGCGGATTTCCCACTCCAGATCTTGTGAATGGGAATCAGAAGTCTCTCTATTAAGATCACGGATAGAATCAGCGCTTCTACTCCTCTGTCTGGGGAACTGCCTACTGGAAACTGGAGCAGCAACTCTCCTGGAGGTCCCCCCTTGAGTGGTTGTTTTTCCTTGCAACTCACGTACCCATGCCTCCAGGGTCGAGGTAGGTTTTCCATCCCACTTCTTCATGTCCTCTCCATGGTCACGTAGGTAAAACCATAGGGTGCCCCGTGGTGTGTATCCTCTCTCTTGAGCAGAAGGACGCTTACTCCTAATGATTGAGGTACTGGTCCGTACAGGTAGGGAGTAGGACATATCTTCTTTGATTTGCTGAACCTTCCGGGACAGTTTCTGCACAGCTGAGATGAGGGAGGAAGAGACATGTGCTTCATAATCCCAGAGTTTCTCAATCACATCCCCCACCGTTGGTGCCTCTTCATCTTTCCAGGACATTACTGCCAGGGAGTTTACATGGGATGATGGTACGCTCCATACAAACTTCCCCCACATGGGTCATGTGCACTGGGCTTCATCTGGATCTTTGGATGACTCTTCATCATCCAGGTCACCATAATCCACCTCAAGCACGGCTAATTCCCTCAGGTACTGGACACCTCTCTCCATGGTGTCCATTTTCCTGAGTGATATAGAACATCTTCCTTGAAGGGATACCTTTCTTTCATTCTGGACAGAAGACGCCTCCAGAGGCTGAGGCCTTGTGTTCCTTTTCCAATTGCTTTGTCAATGTCTCCATCCCTAGAAATGGATCCCAGTTGTTTGGCTTCCTTCCCCTCTAATTCCAGGCTACTGGCCCCATTATCCCAGCATTGGAGCAGCCACGTGACAACATGCTTACCTCCAACTCCAGTGACATGCATAGTGGCCATATATATCATATACCTCTATAAAAGAACAAAATAAAAGATAGGTAAAGATAATAATTGTTTATGAGGCTGTATTGGGTTTGCATGGCAAGGTTTTAATAGAGGTGCGACTACACAGGTGGCTTCTGTGAGAAGCTGATAGAAGCTTCCCCTGTGTCTGATAGAGCCAGTGCCAGCTGGCTCCAAGATGGACCCGCCACTGGCCAAGGCCAAGCCCATCAGAATGGTGGTAGTGCCTCTGGGATAACATGTTTAAGAAGGGGGGGAAAAAAAGCCCTGCACAACAGCAACTGCAGCCAGAGAGAAGAGTGAGAGTATGTGAGAGAAACAACCCTGCAGACACCAAGGTCAGTGAAGAAGGACGGGGAGGAGGTGCTGCAGGCACTGGAGCAGAGATTCCCCTGCAGCCCCTGGTGAAGACCGTGGTGAGGCAGGCAGTCCCTCTGCAGCCCATGGGGTTAGTGGTGGAGCAGATATCCACCTGCAGCCCATGGAAGACCCCATGCCGGAGCAGGTGGATGTGCCTAAAGGAGGCTGTGACCCCATGGGAAGCCCATACTGGAGCAGGCTCCTGGCAGGACCTGTGGACCCGTGGAGAGAATAGCCCAGGCTGGAGCAAGTTTGCTGGCAGGACTTGTGACCCTGTGGGGGACCCAGGCTGGAGCAGTCTGTTCCTGAAGGACTGCACCCCGTGGAAAAGGACCAATGCTGGAGCAGTTCATGAAGAACTGTAGCCCGTGGGAAGGACTCACGTTGGAAAAGTTTGTGAAGGACTTTTTCCCATGGGAGAGGTCCCACGCTGGAACAGGGGAAGAGTGTGAGGAGGAAGGAGCGGCAGCAACAACGTGGGATGAATTTATCACAACCTCCACTCCCCATCCCCCTGCGCTACTGAGGGGGAGGCAGTAGAGAAAATTGGGAGTAAATTTAAGCCCAGGAAGAAGGGGGGATGGCGAAGGTGTTTTAAGATTTGGTTTTATTTCTCATTATTCTTCTCTGACTTGAATGTTAATAAATTAAGCTAACTTCTGCAAGTTGAATCTGTTTTGCCTGTGACGGTAATTGCTGAGTGATCTCTCCCTGTCCTTATCTTGACCCAGGAGCCTTTCATTATATTTTCTCTCCCCTGTCCAGCTGAGGAGAGGGAGTGAAGGAGTGGCTTTGGTGGGCACCTGGCATCCAGCCAGAGTCAACCCACCACAGATGTTTTCATACTATGAAAATACTACGCATCTCACAAGGGCTATAGTTGTAATGAAAATGATCCATCACCTTCCTTTTTTTTTAATACACAATTATTTAAATAAATTCTTTAACTATTTTGGTTAACTAACATTGAAACTACAAATTACAAATGATTTTTCAGTAGAAGGTGCTGTTGATAAAAATTATGGGTCAAAAACCATACAAAGAGTTAAAAGTTAAAAAAGGAAGAAGGGAAATATGAAGTTTGTTGTTTCTCAGGTTAAGTCCTTTGTAAAAAAAAATTATTTTAGCCTTCACAGCACTGTTTAAAAACAAATAAAAGAAGAAAGGCTGGCACAAAGACAGAGCACCTAAACTGAACCTGCACTGGTGCAAATTCTCCCATGACAATATCTTATAACTCTAATGTATTTCTAAGTATTGTAGTACTAAGATACGTCCCATCAAGGTTCATATCATGATCCTACTGAGTTCTGTTACACTGTAGGTTACATTTATATTAAAGCTACTGAAGGTGTCCTCCAAATGGACAATCCCTAGCCCAACAGACAAGTGGAATAGTGACAACGCTGCAGGACTTTGGCTTTAATTTCTAAATGTAAGTAACAAAGAACTCCAAGTGAGACCAGCTATGCAGAAAATAAAGGAAGAGTTCTGATTTCAGTGGGAGCCACCTTTAACTTGCAGCTCTGTAAGTGCAAATTTAAAAATTTGCATGGAACTTCTTCCTCATTATCCCAACTGATTATTCCAAATTACTTAATCTAAAAAAATTTGTTTAGATTTTTCTTAAATTTTAACACAGATGGCTGAAATCATAAATTCTTTTACAGAGAAGTAGTGGTTGTTGACAGATTTCATGGACTACCCTAACTGTAACAAGGTATCTTCTTGTAACCTCAAAGGTAGAAAATATGATTCTCTGTAACACCTCATATAGCAATTTAAATTATATAGGATGATCAATGTAGTCAATTTGACCTTCTTGGAAACCTACTTTTATATTAATATGAATGGTAGGCTGACCAAGGCTGATAATGCTCTGTAGAGTTCTTCCTGACATACCTCCAAATTCTGTTATGTTACAACAAACATTCTGTCATTTTTTTTACACATCATTTTATCTGAATAACTCTTCTTCAGCATCCTTCAGTTCTAAGTTTTAATGTTATGTCAAAAGTCTTACAAAATTCATGACAGCTTTTTTTCTTTTTTTTTCTTTTTTTTTTTTCCTTCCAGTGAATTACTTTAATAGCAAAAGATGCTGCAGGTATGGTAAGTGCAAGCTGTATCTGAAATTTGTGAAAAATAAGCAACCTATGTGACATGGTATGTAATAAACTGTTTTTGTTTGAGTATGATATATATTCAGGATGTCTTTTCAGCATGTTTTTATTATTACAACCTTAGAATCAATCTCAAAACTGCAAGACTGTGAAAAGATTGACAGTCTATAACATAAGCATATTAAACTACAGGTGTTTAGTCTGCCACAAATACTGGTGTAGATTCTGACACTGACATTGATGAGTCCTGTATATTGACAGCTAAAGATGAAAGACTGAAACATAGACAGGTGAACACAGAAACAAGGAATCCTCTAGACATTACTCCCTTGGCACCAGACTATTTGACAACCCTAATTATCTTGACTGGAAGATGAATGTCTAAGAGCTTATATGGGTTTGAATTTTGTACTATAGTTTGTCAAAACTGTTACGTCTTGCTAAAGAAGTATGTGAATTTCATTTATTGGGGAAAAGATTGTCATTGCCAACATAGCACAAGTTGAAAAATGTTGAAAAATTCATACTTAATCATATAAACTTTGCAATTTTTTCCTAAATAACTTTGAAGTGAAGTTAGACTACTGCTTAATTTTGGATGGCCTTATAAGGGGGAACTATGTTCAAAATGGGCTGTTATGAGGATGGTGATCTAATGCAGAGAATATAAATGCAGGTGTCACAAATCCTGTGTTTTTTACCAACTTGCCCAGGAACTGGTTCTTTAACAGGAAAGAAGTGTCTCCATGACTGGATAGCTATATTTATTCCCTCACAGGAAATCTCTGAACTTTAGCATTAAAGTCATGTCTTTGAAAACCTAATTTAAGTATCTACCACATAACAGTCAAATAGTACTTACTATAGTAACTCAGACAAGAATATGCAAAAAGCACTTTCCATACAGTCTACATGAACATATGTCATGTAATTTAAGTTTTTAATGTCAGAATGAGGCTAGTTAAAACAGACTCATTAACAACATTGTGGTTTTCTAAATATGTTTTGGCATTTCTCCTATGAATGAGACAGAGAATTATCTTTTAATTTATTTTTAGATACAAATAACAGCCATAAACAGAATAATCTTTAAAAAAAGTCCATCTTCACTACTCTTATCACCATGCCTCTGTGTTCTTTTTTTGTATGATAGATTCATGTTGATAATATAGTAAAATTTACAGCCTATACACTCTATATATATTCTGTACAAAGAGCTTGTTTAGTGCTGATCTATCTTTGATTTGTGTTTGCTTGATTATGCCAGAATGAAATTCCATTTTTCTTCCACAATAAAATTTCAAACCTACTTTCAAATACTTCTATGGTTTTATTCAAAATTACTTCAATATCACACTTTAATATGGTGCTAGCATTCACAGAATCACACAGTCAGAGAGTAGTAGGGGTTGGAAGGGACCTCTGGAGATCATCTCATCCAACCCCCCTGCTTGAGCAGGTACACCTAGAGCAGGGTGCACAGGACCACGTCCAGGTGGGTTTTGAATGTCTCCAGGGAAGGAGACTCCACAACCTCTCTGGGCAGCCTGTTCCACTGCTCTGTCACCCTCAGAGTAAAGAAGTTTTTTTCTCATGTTCAGGTGGAACTTCCTGGGTTCCAATATGTGCCCATTGCCCCTTGTCCTGTCGTTGGGCACCACTGAAAAGAGTCTGGTCCCATCCTCTTGACACCAGCCCTTTGGATATCTGTAAGCATTGAGAAGATCCCCCCTCAGTCTTCTCTTCTCCAGGCTGAACAAAGCCAGGGCTCTCAGCCTTTCCTCATAAGAGACATGCTCCAGTCCCCTGATCAATTGGGTAGCTCTTCACTGGACTCTCCCGTCATTCCCTGTCCTTCTTGAACTGGGGAGCCCAGAACTGGATGCAGTACTCCAGATGTGGCCTCACTAGGGCAGAGTAGAGGGGGAGGATAACCTCCCTCGACCTGGGAGGGAGGCTGGCCACACTCCTTGTTATGTACCCCATGATACTGTTGGCCTTCTTGGCCACAAAGGCACAGTGCTGGCTCATGGTTACCAACACTGCCGAGTTCTTCTCAGCAGGGCTGCTTTCCAGCAGATCAACCCCCAGCCTGTACTGGTGCATGGGGTTGTTCCTCCCCAGGTGCAGGACCTTACACTTGCTTTTGTTGAATTTCATGAGGTTCCCCTCGGCCCAGCTCTTCAGCCTGTCCAGGTCTCTCTGAATGGCAGCACAGCCTTCCAGCGTATCAGCCACTCCTCCCTGTTTGGTATCATCAGCAAACTTGCTGAGGGTACAGTCTGTCCCTTCATCCAGGCCACTGATGAATATATTGAACAGGACTGGACCTAGCACAGACCCCTGGGGAACACCGCTAGTTACAGGCCTCCACCCAAACCCTGCGCCGTTGATCATGACCTTCTGAGCTCTGCCGTTCAGCCAGTTCTCAATCCACCTCACTGTCCACTCATCTAACCTACACTTCCTAAGCTTTTCCATGAGGATGTTATGGGAGACAGTGTCGAACACCTTGCTGAAGTCAAGATAAACAACATCCACTGCTCTCCCTTCATCTAACCGTTATCCAAAATTTTCTTGATACCACTTCAAAAAACATCTGTCTAAAATCCAGTTAATGAAAAGGTGAGATAAATGGATTTTTTTTAGTGCCAGAGAGGTTAAAATTTCTAATGCCAAAATAAACTTCTTTGAACAAAAAGAAAGAGGAGCCATCTAAGACTAGTAATAAGTGCTGACGTACTAAGGGAAGGTTAAAGTGTTGAAATCCAAGACATAAAAAAGTCAGAAAATGAAGTGGGTTTGAATCACAATGTGCTGCACGACCTTCAAAACAAACACGATGAACAAAACAGAAAAGAAGTATGTGATGGGGAGAAATATAGCTACATCTGCCTGCTGAAGACCTATGACTATTAATATATATATATATGTATTTTAAATCAAAAACTTACTTAATTTAGTAAGATTAAGCATTTAAATGAAGACTAGATAATAAGACAGGTGAACGCAGATGGATTTATATTCAAAAAGCAAAAGGCGAAGAAGGCAAGGAATACATTAAAACCAGCTGCATTTTGTGTTTATTATATTATTCTCTGAGACAACTGGCAGGTTCTGTTGTTTCTGTGGCTTTCTGTTTTTTTCACAGTAACTACCATGTCCCTTTATCATGGACAAGTGCTTAAATCAATTGTAATTGCCTTTGCACATATGCAGATACCAAACAATGATTCCATTAACTTACTGTGATATTTAAGCAACATAGGTGTTACCATTGTTTCAGTCTGGATCTTAAATTTTCAATAACAGTGTCAATAAAATGACACATTTTTCACTCACAGTTTGTTCATGAAAAACAAAACAAAACACGGTAAACTTAAAAATCTAGGATGGCTAGAAATTTCAATAAGAATATTTGTCTTGTTGATAATCTTTTTGTGAATTTTTTTTTTAATGAAGAAAATCCTCCCCCCCACCAATGGATCAGTTGGTTTGATTAAGATTCATCTGGCCAAACACAGATGCCAAGACCTGAGCTTAGTCATTCTCAAGTCCTCTTTTTTTTTAATTAAGTACTTACAAAATGCAATTCACCTGATCCTAAGATAAACACCTAACCTTAGTCAGATTAAAAAATCTTAAAATTATCTTTTTTTCTCTGTATTAACAAAGAGATCTTAAAATGACCAGTTCAGAATTTCACATCTACCTTGCAACTATCAATAATGGGGTACTACTGATCTTGCTTTTTTTAGTCTAATACTGCTCTGCCTCTTCCTTCTAGCCAGTAGGCTGCTGAAAATTATCTTTCTTTAAAAAGATTACTCTCTCTATTGCTAGATACCTCTGCTCAAAGACAAAGAGGTATTTGAGGTTTGTAGAAGGGCCACTTCATGCAAGAGACAGATTATCTGTGAAAGTCTTCAGTAATGTCTACATCGTTGACTACACAGATAATTCTTGAGCCTTTTTAAAGGACTAGATCATCACTTTTCAAGCCTTATCCACCCCATGTGTGGACACCTTCAACACACAATAATTAATTGCCTGTGTTGGTGATAGTGCTGATTGTTTTTCTTTTGAAAATAATTAACACTCATTCATTTGGCTAGTACTCAAAATATTGACTTTCAATATTGCAGTCTAATTTAATAACAATATCTGGTTTATTATGATTTAAAATTGCATTTTATTTTATCTTTTTAATGCCTTTCTGTATTCTAAATTAAATAAATACTATTCACCTCACTCCACAAAAGCTGAGCATGACCAAATTTGAGAATTGTTGACCAAATATAGGCAAATATGAAATCAGCACTTTTAAGTATTACTTTGGATATTCAGCTACATCATCTAATTAAATAACTCCTCTTTCTCTTCATTATAATGGTTTGAACTTGAGGTAGATCTGAACACACAAAATGAAGTAACCAAGATTTCACGTTGCACATCTTATTTATATTTGTAAGTCAAGACATTTTGATACTATCAGTTTACATAAAAAATATGATGCTTAATCATCCCAGCCATTGGAGGTTTTACAGTCAATAATCAAAGAGGAAATAAAATTTGTGTTTACCATTGTGTTGATTATCAGTAACTAAATTTCAATGTTGTTAATTCAGCAACATCATTGGTTGAAAGCTTATCTCAACTAAGGGAGGAAAATACTTGACTCTGGTGTATGCAGTCCTGTTAGGAATTTGGGTTCTATCATCTTGTTAGCAGTATGAGTGAAAATCCTGTTGAAATGGATGAAAGCAGTACACGAGAATCTAATGGATAATCAAATAAAAATATATATTTAGATATATATTATTTTGAACAAAGCTAGTATCATTACTTCATTTTAAAAAAAGATATTCAACAGACTCTTTCTGCCAAAGACATTCTAAATCTTAGAGAATCTACAACTGTTGTCATGAAAGAAGCTTTATTGCAGTTCTGTCTGAGGGTGTAAATCATAACCACCACATCTGAGGCTGAGTTTCCAGAAATTAACCTTCATGCAGAACAATCACCAGTGAATATTATTTGCTTGCTTTTCCATTAGTTTTCATTTTAAAAACAGCTGTGTCGAAGGACAGCTATTTCAATTTTGTGACTCACTTGTTGAAAACAAAATGCATTTCAACATAAAGGAATACAAAATACTGTCCTTAGTAGTGGATTGACCTTGGCAAGCTGCCAGACACACACCCTGCTGCTCTTTCATTCCCCCTCCTCAACCAAACAGGGAGAAAATAAGATGAAAAAGCTTGTGGGTCAAGATAAAGACAGCAACTGGGAGAGGTTGCATCCTGTAGCAGTCGTGTCCTGAAGGACTGCAGCCTGTGGAAAGGACCCATGCTGGAGCAGGGGAAAATCATACAAGCTTAGAATCATAGAATCACTTAGGTTGGAAAAGACCTCTAGGATCATCAAGTCCAATCCCCAACCCAACACAACCATGCCTCCTAAACCATGCCTGAAAATGCCACGTCTACATGTTTTTTGAACATATCCAGGGATGGTGACTCCACCACCTCTCTGGGCCCTGTTTCAGTGCCTGATCACTCTTTCAGTGAAGACATTTTTCCTAATATCCAATCCAAACCTCCCCTGACACAGCTTGAGGCCATTTCTTCTTGTGTATGAGGAAAAAGGAATGGCAGACAGGAAAAGTTACGAACTGACCATAAACCCCCATTCTCTATCCCCCTGCACTGCTCAGGGAGATGGACAGGTGAGTTGGGTATGAAGAAGTCAAGCTAAGCCTGAGACAAAAGGGGGTTGAAGGGTGCAGGGAAGGTATTTTAGGTTTTGTCTTTTTTTTCTCACTACCCAAATCTATTTTCACTGGCAATAAATTAATTTTACCAAAGTCAAGTCTGATTTGCCCATGTCAGTAATTGGTAAACAATCTCAGAGTCTTTATCTCAACCCAACAGCTTTTTAATCTTATTTTCTTCCCCTGTCCTGTTGAGGAGGGGAATGAGAAAGCATCTGGGTAGGCATCTAGCAGCTGGCCAAGGTCAACCCACCACACTTATGCATGAGTAAGAATATACTTTTTGTGGTAACACTGTGGGGAAAGCACGGGTGAAAGCACTTGGTAAGAATCATTTCAACCTGAAAAATACCAGACTGTGCTTGCTGGTAATGAGATGATTTCTATAGTTTTCTTGTGACATAAATCCTCAAAGAGACTGACAACTTTGATCAGTGAAGGTTTAGGCTTGATGTTAATTTCTGATATACAAAAGCCAATCACCATTTCTCAGTCTCACCAATCCCTGTAACATGTTCTTCCCTTTAAGAAATTCTGGCTTATATATTTGTTCTCAAATGAATTAACTATTACAAATGTGAGGGTAAAAGGCAGCCTCCTAATAAAAAGAATAATGAGGAAGAAAAATAATGTTCTTCTATACATTTATTTTTGTGTCTTTTTACTTAAAGAAAAAAAAATTAATCAAACTCATCAACGCATTTAAAGTGTAACAAGTCCAGTAGCTAAAAACTTACAAAATTTTTTAGAAGTGGAAAGAAATCAGAAAGCAAAACAGAATGCCATAGTTTAAAAAATATCAACATGAGTAAACTTTCTTATCCGGGTTGCTGGAAAAACAACACAAGTCTTGGCAAAGTTTGGAAACCTTCTTAACTATCTTTTTCAGCATCTGTAGCTGTGCTTCAATTACTGTGTGAGATATGGCAAGTTGCTCTTAAAAAGCTTAAAAACATCTCACATAATGGATAGATCTAAAACACTATAATCTGCACAAACTCTAATGATTTTTGAAGTTTTAGATTGCTTAAAATTATATCATATTTCTTCTTTGAATGCACCTTGAAAATATACACTTGTAATCATATTTTTACTGGCAACTAAGCTCTGTCATGTAGAGGTATACAAATTTTACAGTATGTCAGAACTATTAATGTAGAGCTAATTAATTAAAATAGGGAATTCAAGGTAAATGTTCAGTTCAAAGTATTTAGTTTATTAAATGAATATTTTTTAATTGAACAAATGAGACAGTCCTAGTTCCTCCAGTTAAATTGACAGAAATGAAATTTATTATATTTATTTAAAGATAGTCCAAGATTTAAACAGTGATCTATTGGAAATGTTTTATGAATAGTGAAAAGGATTAGGAAATAACAGAACAGGAAGCTTTTCACTTCATTGTTCCTCCTCTGATTAAATGAGAATTGTGTCACAAATGACTGATAGTTACTGACTGATGTGCTAAGTTAGAGTAACAGTTCTGAGGAAACTAGCCTAGATATTCAAAACTACATTGCAGAAACCATTCAAATTAAACTAACTAGAATCCATTTACTACTGCAATATTAGAGACCTTATCTGCCATCTGTTGTGAGATGGGAGTGTGAGAAGGAGATAGATTGGTGGGGCCACACCCTACCATCCCTGGGGCCAAGGCAGCAGATGGAGGCTCCACAAGAAATAGAGGATCCCCTACGCTCTTGCCACCAAGCAGAAAGAGGGGACCTAAGAGATGGGGGGAATGGAAACAGGTTCCTGCTTGGGGTGACAGGTGAATCCCCTCCCAGCCTCCCTCGCCATCCCAGCTGCCCTTACACAACAGATATGGGGCTCTGGAACTTGAGGGCCAGGCAAATGAGGATGTAGGTGAAGGCCCATCCAGGGGGTAGTCTAGGCAGAGTCGGTCAGCCCCACGCATTATGACCACCTCTGTTAAGAGAAAAGGAGAGTAACTGTTGTAGGCAGTTCCCTTCTGAGGGGGACACAGGGCTCAATATGCTGACCAGACCCATCCCACAGGGAAGTCTGCTGCCTCCCTGGGGCCCAGGTCAAAGATGTTACTAAGAAACTCCCTGGCCTGGTACAGCCCTCTGATTACTACCTGCTACTGGTTATGCAGGTGGGCAGTGATGAGGTTACAGAGAGAAGCCCAAGAGCAATCAAAAGGGACTTCAGGGCACTGGGGCGATTGGTTGAAGGATCAGAAGCACAGGTAGTGTTTTCCTCAATCCCATCAGTGGCAGGGAAGAATACTGCAAGGAACAGGAAGATTCACCTGATTAACACATGGCTCAGAGGCTGGTGCTGTCAGTGGAATTTTGGTTTTTTTTATCATGGGGAGGTTTACAAGGCACCAGGTCTGCTGGCAGCAGATGGAGTTCAGCTATCTCAAAGGAGGAAAAGGATTCTCTCTCATGAGTTTACAGGGCTCATTGAGAGGGCTTTAAACTAGGTTCAAAGGGGGAAGGGGATATAGCCAGGCCCACTAGAGAGGAGCCTAGGGGTGGTGTGCTGAAGCTGGGGGTGAAATGTGTGAAAAAGCATGTTCGGTTTTGGGCCCCTCACTACAAGAAGGACATTGAGGTTCTGGGGCGTGTCCAAAGAAGGGCAACAAAGCTGGTGAAGGGTCTGCAATAAAAGTCTTATGAGGAACAGCTGAGGGAACTGAAGTTGTTTAGCCTGGAGAAGAGGAGGCTGAGGGGAGACCTTATCGCTCTCTACAACTACCTGAAAGGAGGTTGTAGTGAGGTGGGTGTTGGTCTCTTCTCCCAAGTTACTAGTGATAGGATGAGAGGAAAGGGCCTCCAACTCTGTCAGGGGAGGTTTGGATTGGATATTAGGAAAAAATTCTTCACTGAAAGAGTGGTCAGGCACTGGAACAGGTTTCCCAGAGAGGTGGTGGAGTCACCATCCCTGGAGGTGTTCAAAAAACCTGTAGATGTGGCACTTCAGGGCATGGTTTAGGAGTCATGGTGGTATTGGGATGAGAGTTGGACTTGATGATCTTAGAGGTCTTTTCCAACCTAAATGATTCTATGTTTCTATGTTTCAACCCAACTATAAAAAATCTGTTCAAAACCCTATTAATATATATACTAAGTTTATTGATATATCGATTAGATAAATAGATATGTGTGTGTGTGTGTTTGCTTGTGTGTGTCTCTGTGAGAGATGCACAGCTTTGCTACTGGTTAAACATGCAAACAGGAAAGCAGCAGCCAGTTCTCTCAGCCTGGGACAGAGATCCCAGATCCCTGAGTGCACTGGGATGGGGTCCAGCAGCCGGGGAGGAGGAATTCCCTCCTAACACCCCTTAACAACAATAAAATATACATATTCAAGAGAAGGCACATCCTCCTCCTATATTTTTTGGCCAATTTGAAGGAAGGAACATAATGAAATTTACTTATGGCAGAGCCCATAAGTCCCTGATCCCCATTCTGTGTATTTGCCATTTGACTATTTCTAATTTCCAAACAACAAATTTAAAACTGCATTCATATTTTTCTCCACTGAGTAGAAACTGTAGTTTTCTAGCATAATGACAGATGGCAAAATCAGTGTCTGTGTACTCCTACCATAATTTGCAAGGACAAAGGCAAAGAAAAAATCAGAACCTATTATAAATTAGTCATTATTTTCTCAATTTTCTTTCGAGCTGCCTGTTCAAGTTGCAACTGGATAAATTTGGGACAATCTTTAAAAGGACAGTTATGCAAGAAAAATATTTTGTGATGAATTAGACTCTTCCTGTACAGCACCAATTGCAAAACAAGAATGCAATTTCATGCCTTTATAACTAACATTTCAAAAAAGGTGTAATTTTAATTTCACACTTGTCAACAGTGATCATGATCTAGCTTAGCCTTTTTTTGGGTGAAAATGTTTTGCCACTAGATTCCTAAGTTTATTAAAGATTCTGTCCTTCTGACATGAAGTAAATTCTGTTTTGACAGTCACTTCTGATTAACTCTGGCTCATCAAAGAGTACTAGAGATAATCCCATCAGAATGTTTATTTTCAGTTTATGTTCTGTCTGGCAAAGCAGCAATAATACTTAGATTCTCCTTTATACGGAGGAAATCTTGAAACCTTACTCATTGCACTCTTTGAATAACACCACTCAGTTCAGTTGGACTACTTGCCATCCTATGTTTTCTTAGCCTGAGTTAAGGTATTAGAACAAATGTGCTGACTACTGTTTTACTTGCAGCATTATACGCATTGTCCAGGTGTTTAAGCACCCATTATATTCCATGCAAACCCAATCAATACAATTAATATTGCCTTAAGAGGCTGAGAAAGAACTAGTTACCTCAACAGAAACATGTAATGCTGTTTGAGACCATGACAAATATGACATCTATGATGGATTGGTAGATAAGACAGAGTTAATGGGAGTGTATTCTGCAGCTACAGCTGAAATTGAGGTGGGCTACCACAGGATGTAAAGTAACACTGTGAACCTACATGAACCCACATAGACAGCTGAATCCTGCTCTCCAGTAAAAACACTTTAAGGTGACAGTATCACACTGAGAAGTCATTTCATTAATCCTTAGGTAGAAGGTAAAACCCCTCCATAAGAAAAGTGTAGGATATATTTTTGCATTTATGAAAGTATCATGAATTTGATTGCTTCAAAATAATACTTATCAAATCAGCCAATTGTTTTCATGTTCTTTATTGCCTTCCTTAACAATTGGGTTGTCTACAGAGGTTGTCAATGATATTCTTTCAGGAGTTTGAAAATAAACAGAAAAAAACTAATTCCAGAGGAATTAAATTAAAATTATAATTAATTCAATTGCAATGTTCTGTTTTCAGCTGCATTTTCAGACTTTGCAGTTTTAATTCTATCTAATACTTACCATTTGATTTTGCATTATTTTAGTCTCTTAATTGAAATATCTTACAATATGGAGTAGAATGTGTGACAGTAGTCTAGATATATTATGTCAACTTTACTAAACTTAGCAATCAGGTATGTTACTTCAAAAGAAAGAGTAGGGAATTATTCCAGTAGATCCACTTTTCTTAATCTCATTTTCATTTTCATTAATTGTACTAACATCTCTGTCCCTCTTCTTTTGTTGCTTTAACCAAGTTGTATATTAGGTCTATATGAGCAGAGCTGAAATGACTCACGGTACACCTAAATATACCTAATTATACTAGGATTGACTAATATATTTGATTAATGCTTGATTCTTAGTTATTAACAGACAGGTTTAACTAGTAGATGAACCTAAATAAATGCTTGCTTGAAGTTTTGAGATTTGCCTTGTGTTTCAAATCCATTTGAATACTCCAGTCACAGCAGTCCACTCTTTTCCAATAACAGTTCAACACTGGAGTTCGGTATTTTCCGCTTAATTAGTTATATGTATTTCAAATTAATACTGAGATCTCAAGATACTCATAAGCAAACATATATTTTAAGGTCCTCTTGATCCTCCGTGTAAATTTTAATCACAATGCTTTCTCTTAATGTTATGCTCACATCACATATGAAGAAGTTTAATATAAGTGAAAAAAAAAAATCAAACCTGTAAAAAGATTTTAAAAGACTTCCAGTATTTAAAAGACCTCTAACATTTCTTTAGATTAAGTGGGTATTAAGAATGTATGTCTTTCAAAGACATCCGACATGATGTTGTAACTGCTGTTCAGCAAAGAGTTGTAAAAGTTTTAACAGCTAAACAGTTTTGTTTATTTGGTACTTTTAAATTATGAAAGAAACAAATGATTGGCATGGATACCTCATAATGAATATTTAATTCCTATTGTATTTATTATGTGTTGGCCATAGTCTGCAGTTGCTGGTTTGAAAACAGACTAAATTTCTCTTTTTTTTTTTCCCCACAGGAACCTGGGATCCCAGCATCACATGAATAAGTGAGTAGGGCAAACAACAGCTCCGAAATTGTCTGGCAATATTGTGAGTTCTGGCTGACATAAACCACTAGCCTTTCTACCATGAATAATTTCAAAGTCTGAAGTGTCTTTACAGGAAAGGCACTGAGTTTTACAAAGTTATCCAGGCAGTCTGTCTTTTCCGACATACCCAGAAAAGGGAGGATGTTGGCAGATGTCTTCAAGAGTTCATCTCTTACTTTCAAAGTTCTGTTCTTCTGCTCTGCACATCAGGCAGGTCTTCTGGCCAGCCAATACTTCTGATTCAATGATTCACTAACAGGCAGTCTGTGGTACAGCTCAATCAAGAGATGTCATATTATAGCAGAGTAAACACAAAGGCCAAGGAAAAATACTTGTAATACATCAGCTTTATTAAAATTAAATTAATTTAAGAGGTGTTTGGTTAGGGTTTTTTTTTTAAGTATTGTACGGTTAGAATCATAGCTCTTACATTGGCAAAGCTTATGGAGCTCTGCATATTTCCTTCACAAACTACAGTACAAATTTAGTATCCTTGCTGTCATGGTTTGCATTTTTATGCTGCAATTACCCAACACATAAATCAAATGTACTGCATACTACTTCTAATATAAAATAACATTTCAGCTCCAAGTAAAGGAACATAATGCTCTACAGAAATGCACTTACATTTTAATAATATTTCTATGAATAGAAGAAAGCTCTTATTGCAATTAAAATCCAATCTGGTTATCAAACTATCATATTGATTTTATTTCATATTTCTATGTCTTTTCCAAATGAACATGCATGGATGAGAGGATTTAGTTACCTTGCTTGAACAATGAAAGTCAGTAGATACTAAAAAATCCCAACCAATATGATCTTGGCTGATCATCACATCTATAAAGACATTTCTTTTATACCTAATAACATTCATTTTATTAAAATATTTTATTTCCTTTAACCTTTGACAAAGCAATGAAGTGGTAGACTGAAATGTATGGTAATTGAAAGACAATAATTGCTTCCTGAGGAGAGAGCAAGTCTTCTAATAGAAAAGGAGTGGAACGGTGGTCTTTAGAGCAAAGAATACACTAAGGTAGACCTGTCAGTGCAGAAACTGCCTAATAAAAAGGTGATCTGGTTTGCAACATGTGAGAATCAACAGCAGAAAAAACTAAATAGTACTGAGACATTTGTATTATAGCATATTCCTGTTAGGAAGAAATAAAAGAATGTTCAGCTTGTAGTGTACATTAGTACCACCCTTTGTATGCCATGTTAAAGTAATCCTCTAGATAAGGTTCATGCAGTCAATCTGAAAGTCTTGACCCTCAGAAGATTATGGATTGCTCTTTAAAATGCACAATGTCCTAAACGTTCAAAAGTTTAGCATGGCATTGGATGATTAACTGGGCATAACCATGCAAGCTGTTTATAGGCTCTTTGTGAGACAAGCATGTGTACAGATGATGAATGGATCAGAAACCATATTGCTATGTGCTGTTTTAGCAAAGGTTGCATAGTAATCATAAATTCTCTCCCACTGACCATTGGAGCACTTAAAGACAAAGGTCAGTTGAGTTTCTTGCAGCTCAGTATATAGATTATACACCAGTTAGAGAATTGAAGATTGTTCTGAGGGCAGAGTTTAGAGGACTGATAAATCAGGATGTTTCAAACTTGAAAGCAATCTTTAACTGGACTGATACTCATTAACAATACACATTATCATTTGCTACTTAATAACTATCAAGCACATAGACAAAACAGTTAGTACTTAACAAACTTGTCCTAAACTAGCCATAAGTATACAATACCACGGAACTCATGTTTTTAGTTAGCACTGTAGCCCTGGTGGCTGTGGTCCATGATCATTCTTTGTCACCAAGATCAAGGTGATCATGCTCTTTGACAGGGAAGCTGAAGCTGAAGCTGGGATGTCTTCTTTATTCCCCACCTTTCTTGTCTCAATGCTTTTGCTTTATACTGTTCTGTCCCCATGCCCAAAGAGAAAGGAATGGCTTCATCTAGTCCTGGTATGTTTTTTGGGGATCAGGACTTGTTATGGCTTTGCTTATTCTGCAGAATAATTCTGACTCTATCAGTCATGCTGTTAGTGCCCCTCCGCAAGATTGCTTTGTTTTTACCAGACATCTTCACTGTTAGTTCTTGCAGATTTTACTTCTTTCACATATTTTTCTGAACTCTTTTTGTCCACTTGTCACTTTGTGCTTGTGGTTATTAATGGTGCTAAGATGTTATGAGTACTACAAAATATTTATACACTGTCACCAGTTATGTCATTATTATGTGCTTATGTCTGGATTCACAGCAGTCAAATACGGAGCTCTGCCTTACTGTTGTAGAGAGCTTACTGGTTAAAAGATAATATTTGAGAGTGATTAGGAGTTATATTTCGAGTTTCTCAAAAGTCTGGATCCCTTACATGCTTCATATTTCATATCTCATATAAAAACTTAATGACTATGTTTGTTCTACTGCACTACTAAATACAAGAAACCCAAGTTTATTAAGACCTGTCCCCAAAATCAAGCAGTGTTTTATCTGGTTGGCTCACATCCATAACACTTGAGACTAGACTCAGTCCTACCAAGGTTTGCATGGAAACAGTTACTCAAAGAAGTTCAAAACAGAACTGGGGATTAAGCTACCAGCTGAGCACTGCAGATAATCAGAGTGCTTGGGTTCATTCTTTGGTCTCATTTATATAGCAATATACAGATACTCAACAGTTCCTAGGTTGGACTTTATGGACAGTTCACAGAAACCCAGTGCAGAAAATATAAGTGGTTATACAGGGCTTATTCCTCAGTTCAGTCTGTTCCTTTATGGCAGCAGGCTTCCAGGACCAGGACTATTTACTTTTACATCATACTGGAGGAACTCTTTCCACTGTTATTTCACTTGTAGCAAAAAATCCGTACTCAGTTATTACAACAACAACCACAGCAACCCCTTTTTCTTCTCCTTCCATTTTTTTTTGCTGTATACCACTTGCTTTCCTCTATACCAACTCCTTGTAAATACAGTTACTCTTATTATTCAGTGTTTTCTGAGACCAATGCCTCAGTAATCATATGCTTTTCAGTGTCCTCTCCCTTTGGTTGCCTTAGCTAAATGCTAAGGACTCCACTGAGTCTTCTCTGTGTCTGCCTTCTTTCCAGCACGGGTTGGTTTTTTTCGACATTTTTCTATGAAGATTTTAATTTATTGAGAAGTGTCTGCCAGTCACAGAATGCTCATTTGCAGTTCAACTGCTCTAATGTGTTTTAGACCCAGATGAGGTAAATTAAATGAGAACAAAACGGGAAAGAGAAGCATCCAGTTTATTGGCAGCCCACATCTTGGTTACTAATTATCCATTGCTTACGGTGTGGCAAAGGGGCAACACCTCAGAAACTTCTCTGCTTTCTGTATTAGTCAGGTATGAGGTGTACTTTTGTGAGGATTATAGGTCAAGAGAAAGTCAAGAGAATTGCTTTTTTCTGCTTAGCATGATGGTCACAGATATATTAATTCACCTAAGTCAATTGAAAACATCTAGTAAAAAAAAAGGATATGTGTAAGAAAGAGTCAGATAAACTAACAAATCGTTGTTTCAACAGCTTGACTTACCAAGGTAAATTACCACATCAAACAGAATTAACTTAAATAAATTTTAAACTGATTCATAGGGTTTGTACCTCTTGAATTAGAATTTATCCCATGCTTTTTAATGGTGACCTAAAATAGAATTTTTTTTTTTTCATAGTTCCTCTCTTCCACCTTTTATAGAGTTGATTTCTAAACATAGATTTTCATCAGTTTTTTTTTTTTTATAATGCATAGCAGAAATCACAGATATTGTCTAGAAGAGTGTTTTGGGATCTAACTTCTAGACCTGAGAATGCTTCTTATCAGCCCTTGAAACTATAAGGTAATTGGAACTCCCACTCAAAAAGTGACATGGACATTGAGGGTTGTAGAAGGAGAGGTGGACTCAGGCTACATTTTTTATGCTATATCTGGAACCATTTCCCAGTCCCTGGCATTGATGTTATGACCAGGCTGGATCCAGGTAAATATTTTAGGCAAGATTTGGCAGGCCCCAAATTTGACCTCTGGTGGATTCTGGTTTCCATAGAGGAAACCTAGGCATGCAGAGAGGTACAAGCAGGATTCTTTGACTTTCTGCTAGTCTGAGCAATCTGCTATGTCATGTGACAAAATGTCATCTGTCCTCCCCACCCCTGCCCGTTCCTTATAGGGGTCCAATAGGGAAGGGCAGCAAGTGTGCCTCCCATGCCGTGACGAAAAGAGCCGTCACTCCCCCTCTGCCCCTGGGTCTGTCAGGCTGTTGCTGCCAGCTGTTTACCCTCTTTAGTCTTCTTTGTATGTATTCTGCACATTGTCATTTGTTTCCCTCACTTTAAAATCACACAAAAATTGAGTGTGACCTTTCTGCTCTGCCGTAGCTGTGAACTGCCATTTCATTTATTTGTAATACAGTTGTTTTACTTCTTTTTGCAGAGAAGATTTAATAGACAAAAGCTGCAGTGAGAGCTCATAATACTTTGAAGTTTTTCTTTAGTAAGTGTTGTGGTTTAGCCCCGGTCAGCAACTAAGCACCACACAGCCGCTCGCTCAATCCCCCACCCTTGTGGGATGGGGGAGAGAATCGGAAGGGCCAAAGTAAGAAAACTCATGGGTTGAGATAAGAACAGTTTAATAATTAAAATAAAACAGCAATAATACTAATATAATGAAAAGGAAAATAATGAGTGAGAGAGAGATGAAACACTGGAAGAAGAAGGGAAAAAAAAACAAAAAAAACAAAACTAAACAACAAGTGCTGCAACCGCTCACCACCCGCCGACCGACGCTGCCGGTCCCCGAGCAGCAATCGCTGCCTCCCCCGGCCAATTTCCCCCAGTTAATATACTGGGCATGACGTCACATGATATGGAATACCCTTTGGCCAATTCGAATCAGCTCTCCTGGTTGTATCCCCTCCCCTCCCGGCTTCTTGTGCACCTGGCAGAGCATGGGAAGCTGGAAAAGTCCTTGACTAGTGTAAACACTACCCAGCAACAACTAAAACACCAGGGTGTTATCAACATTATTTACATACCAAGTCTAAAACACAGCACTATGCTAGCTACAGTGAAGAAAATCAACTATCCCAGCTAAAACCATGACAGTAAGATACAATTCCATGATTTATTAGCACAGTTTACAATTATATTGTAAGTAATTAAAATATAAACTCACTTGTCAAAATAAATGAGCATGGTATATTTTATGTGGAGGCAACCTTGATGGTTAATTGCATTTGTGTCCTTAGCAATTTGCAAAAAAAATCAGTAGTCTGCAATGACCAATTATAAAATTTTTATTCTTCTGGACTTTTTTCCTAAGGATAGTCAGAGTTTTATTTTATTATACTGTCTTACGAGAAGCAATTAACAAGTTCCGATTCTACACATTTTCAAATGAAACATTATGAAAAACCAAAATTTATTTTGAAAACATCTCCTGATTACTTTGCTCTGGACTTACATAACACCAATTTGTAGGAGAATATAAAAATCCAGCCTGATTGCCTTTGGGCACAAAAAAATCTGTGTATAAAGGGATAGTAGTGAATGTCATTTAATCTTGACTTTAGTGGGCATTTTCACCCTGTTTCTTGTATTTAAGTTGGTACATTACAGTCTGGATAGGCAGATAGCTAGACAGGTAAAAACTGTTGTGGCTAATGGGTCATGCTCTGCCTGGAGGCTGTTAACAAGAGTAGTACTGCAGGGGTCTCTACTGGGATGTGTCCTGTTTACCATCTTCACCAGTGACCTGGAGGAGGTGACACTGTGCACTTTCATCAAGTTCACAGGTGGCACCAAATTGTGAGGTATGCAGCAGATACGCTGGAGCGCAAGACAGCCATCCAAAGTGACTCTGACAGGCTGGAGGAATGGGCCAGCTGGAACCTCATGAAATCCAAAAAAGGAAAAATACAAAGTCCTGCCCCTGGGAACAACAAACCTAGGACATTGGGTTTGTCTAGTTTGGAGAAAAGGAGACTGAGGGGTAACCTCATTGCTCACCACAGCTTCCAGAGGAGGGGAAGTGGAGAGGGAGGTGCTGATCTCTTCTTCCTGGTATCCATTGGCAAGATGTTGGGAACATTTCAAAGCTGTATCAGGGAAGGTTGAGACTTGATATTAGGAAGCATTTCTTTACAGAGAGGGTGGTCAAACACTGAACAAGCTTCCTAGAAGAGGTGGGTGATGCCCCAAGCCTGTCAGTGTCTAAGAGGCATTTGGACAATGCACTTACAGTATATTATTAGCTTTTGATCAGCCCTGAAGTGGTCAAGCAGTTGGACTGGATGATTGATGTACATCCCTTCCAACTGGAACCATTCTGTTCTAATCATGGGTGGAGGCTGACAAGCTGGGGAGCATCTCAGGGCCCAGAGGGGCTCTGGGGCAGCAAGTTGAATGTGAGCCAGCAGCAGAGATGGCCAACAGTGACTGGGACTGCATGAACGTAAACACAGGCAGCAGGTCCAGGCAAGTGATTATGCCCCCTACCTTTTACTCAGCCCTTGTCAGACAACAACAATAGTACTGTGTCCAGTGTTGCATGCCCCAATACAGAAAAGTTATGAATAAACTGGAGTGAGTCCAGGGGAGTGCCACCAGGGTTGCTGGGCTGTAGCACTTGTCCGATGTAGAGAGGCTGAGGGACCAGGGGTTGTTCAGCGTAGGGAAGAAGTTGTGGAGCACCTAACAGCAGCCCCCACAAGTATGGAGATAGATCCAGGCTCTTCACAGCAGTGTGTGCTGGAAGGATGAGAGGTAACAGGCATAAGTTGAAAGAAGGAACTTTAGACTTGATATAAGAAGAAACTTTCTTCCATATGAGGACAGAGATTTTCAAAACCTGCCTGGACAAGGCCCTGAGCAATCTGGCCTGACCTCAGAGCTACCCTTGCTTTGAGCAAGAGGTTGGAGTAGAGAACAACTGAGGTTCCTTGCTACCTGAATTATCCTATGGTCCTAATTTTATTTGGGTAAGAAAAGACAGAATCAGAAAATAGAAGACCTGTTCAGTCTAGAATTGTTGTAGGCACTCTTCATAAAGTTTGTAACAAGCTGTGACTGTCACATCTCAATACACTGAGTATTAAGTTACTAAAAATAATAATTAAAAAAAATTGAAGGTCAAATTTTCAATTTATTTCTTCTAAAAACTTTCAATTACATGGATATAATTTGTTCAGATTTGCCTGTGATGATTGATGAGTTTGGAGAAACATTAATAACATCCATGTCTTAGTTCAGCAAAAGCTGATCTGTCAAAGAAAAGCAAGGAAAAAAGCAATAAATTTAAAATATTGGTAATGGATGCAATCTTAAAATTATTTATAATACAAAATTAATTATTTTGTTCAGCATGTATTTTATTACACTGGCAGGACTGTAAATATGCCCCTTTCATCTCTAGAATGTTTAGTAGCGTTTTTTATACTATTTCCCCCCTGAACTTAGAAACACAATTCTGGAAGAAGGGGACTTATATGACCATAGACTTCACACTTTTCTTTCTTTTGCATTTTCCTCATTATTTTCAATAGTTCCATTAGATAAATGATTAATCCTATAAGAAACAATGTACATGTTCAGCTAAGCAGGTGTTTGGTCCTCTAACAATGGTGGAAATAAGGAGAAAGGACAAATTCTTTTCAGATGGCTTACTCCCTCATTCTCCTCTCCTTTCCTTCATATGTTTGCCATTATTACTATGGCAACTGCAGTGGGATCAGTCCCATCTATTTAGGGATACTTTTGTGGTTTAACCCAGCAGTCAGCTAAACACCACACAACCATTCACTCACTTCCCCTACCCCTGCAGTGGGTTGGGGGAGAGAACTGGGGGAAAAAAAAGTAAAATTCATAGGTTGAGATAAAGACAGTATAATAGGACAAAAAAGGAAGGGGAAGGAAAAAAAAAAGAATATACAAAATAAGTGATGCACAATGCAACTGCTCACCACCCACCAACCAATGCCCAGCCAGTTCCCAAGCAGCTGTTGCCACTGCTCAGACAGCTCCCCCCAGTTCAGATACTGAGCATGATGTCATATGTTATGGAATATCCCTTTGGCCAGTTTGGGTCAGCTGTCCCAGCTGTGTCCCCTCCCAGCTTCTTATGCACTTGGCAGAGCATGGGAAGCTAAGAAGTCCTTGACTAGTGTAAGCACTACTTAGCAACAACTAAAACATCAGTGTGTTATCAACATTATTCTCACCTTAAATCCATAACACAGCACTATACCAACTACTAGAAAGAAAATTAACTCTGCCCCAGCTGAAACCAGGGTAGTATCCACCCCTTATTCTGTGCCATCTATGTCATGCCCAGGTCCTACAGTTTCCAATACATCCCAATTAATCACCACCACTTTTCCTGTCTTTTGATATATACACACAGATATGATTCCCTTAGTCTATGGACCATCCCTCTGAAATATCTGTTGAGTTCATTTAGTCCACGACTTTGGGCTCCATCTGCATAACAGTCTTTCAAGGCAGGAGAGGTGGTGTGCGGTATTGGATTTTTCCATGTTGAAGCCAGTTCTGGTTCAATAATTGCTGCACTTCTCCAGTTCTATCATATCTGTACTTTGCTCAGTTTCATCAAAGTTCATTCTTCATTAATCTAGATGATTTTTACTATGATACCATTGATATAATATATAGCAACCACAGAAGTGATGACATACAATATCATATAGCAATTAACAGCATACAATTCAGTTCATTGGCTATTTTCACCCAAAATCAAATCCCCTTGAGGCACACATCGAACTCCTCCATCCTCCCGCATCACCCACCAAGTGCACCCAGGTCCTCGAGTGAAAGCAATCCCATGAATGGGTTTGCCTTTGCCTGAGACAGGAATAACCCAGACGGTTTTCCCCAGCATAATTTTTACATGCACTATAGGGACTTTATCCCCTTCCACAGTACGTAAGAATTCTGACTGGGCAGGGCCAGCTCGATCGGCAGATCCCCTAGTGTTGACTAACCAGGTGGCTTTTGCTAAATGTGTATCCCAGTGTTTGAATGTCCCACCCCTCATTGCTCTCAGTGTAGTCTTCAGCAGTCCATTGTATCATTCAATTTTCCCAGAGGCTGGTGCATGATAGGGGATGTGATACACCCACTCAATGCCATGCTCTTCTCCCAGGTGTCTATGAGGTTATTTCGGGAATGTGTCCCGTTGTCTGACTCAATTCTTTTTGGGGTGCCATGTCACCATAAGACTTGTTTTTCAAGGCCCAGGATAGTGTTCCGGGGGGTTGCATGGGGCACGGGATATGTTTCCAGCCATCTGGTGGTTGCTTCCACCATTGTAAGCACATGGCGCTTGCCTTGGCGGGTTTGTGGCAGTGTGATATAATCAATCTGCCAGGCCTCCCCATATTTATACTTCAGCCATCGTCCTCCATACCACAGAGGTTTTACCCGCTTGGCTTGCTTGATTGCAGCGCATGTTTCACATTCATGGATGACCTGTGCAATAGCATCCATGGTCAAGTCCACCCCTCGATCACGAGCCCATCTGTATGTTGCATCTCTTCCTTGATGACCTGAGGTGTCATGGGCCCACCGAGCTATAAATAATTCACCCTTCTGTTGCCAGTCTAGATCTACTTGAGCCACTTCAATCTTAGCAGCCTGATCCACCTGCTGGTTGTTTTGATGTTCTCCAGTGGCCCGACTCTTGGGTACGTGAGCATCCACATGATGTACTTTCACAACCAGGTTCTCTACCCGGGCAGCAATATCTTGCCACAATGCAGCAGCCCAGATGGGTTTGCTTCTGTGCTGCCAGTTGTTCTGCTTCCATTGCTGTAACCACCCCCACAGGGCAGTTGTCACCATCCATGAGTCAGTATAGAGATAGAGCACTGGCCATTTTTCTCGTTCAGCAATGTCTAAAGCCAGCTGGATGGCCTTTACTTCTGCAAACTGACTTGATTCACCTTCTCCTTCAGCACTTTCTGCGACTTGCTGTATAGGACTCCATACAGCAGCCTTCCATCTCCGATGCTTTCCCACCAGACGACAAGACCCATCAGTGAACAGGGCATATTGCTTCTCATTTTCTGGCAGTTTATTATACAGTGGGGCCTCTTCAGCACGTGTCACCTCCTCCTCTGGTGATATCCCAAAATCTTTGCCTTCTGGCCAGTCCATGATCACTTCCAAGATTCCTGGGCGACTGGGGTTTCCTATTCGACCCCATTGGGTGATCAGTGCAACCCACTTACTCCACGTAGCATCAGTTGCGTGATGTGTAGAGGGGACCCTCCCTTTGAACATCCAGCCCAGCACCAGCAGTTGAGGTGCCAGGAGGAGCTGTGCTTCAGGACCAACCACTTTTGAAGCAGCTGAAACCCCTTCATATGCTGCCAATATCTCTTTTTCAGTTGGAGCGTAGCGTGCTTTGGACCCTCTGTATCCTCGACTCCAAAACCTTAGGGATCGACCTTGAATCTCCCCTGGTGCTTTCTGCCAGAGGCTCCAGGTAGGGCCATTCTCCCTGGCTGTGGTGTAGAGCACGTTTTTTACGTCTTGTCCTGCTCGGACTGGCCCAAGGGCTACTGCATGAACTATCTCCTGTTTAATCTGTTCAAATGCTTGTTGTTGCTCAGGGCCCCATTTGAAATCATTCTTCTGGGTCATTTGATAGGGTTTACAATCAGATTGTAGTTTGGAATATGCGTTCTTAAAAAACCACACTGCCTAAAAAAGCCTGAGTTTCCTTTTTGCTAGTTGGTGGAGACATGGCTGTTATTTTGCTGATCACATCCATCAGGATCTGAAGACTTGTCATTTTCGTCCTAAAAACTGAATCTCGTGTGCAGGTCCCTTGACCTCACTTTGTTTTATGGCGAAACTGGCCTTCAGCAGGATTTGGACTATTTTCTCCCCTTTCTCAAAAAGTTCCTCTGCTGTGTTGCCCCACATGATGGGGGGCATGTCATCAATGTATTGCAGATGTTCCACAACTCCTCCCTGTTCCACTGCGGTGTGGATCACTCCATGGCAAATGGTAGGGCTGTGTTTCCACCCCTGGGGCAGTCGATTCCAGGTGTACTTTTCAAGTGAAAGCAAACTGTGGCCTGCACTCTGCTGCCAGAGGGTTTGAGAAAAACACATTAGTGATATCAGTTGTGGCATACCACTTGGCTGCCTTTGACTCCAGTTCGTATTGAAGTTCTAGCATGTCCGGCACAGCAGCACTCAGTGGTGGAGTGACTTCATTCAGGCCACAATAGTCTACTGTTAGTCTCCACTCTCCATTAGACTTCCGCACTGGCCATATGGGACTGTTAAAGGGTGAGCGGGTCTTACTGATCACTCCTTGGCTCTCCAGTCGCCGAATGAGCTCATGGATGGGAATCAGGGAGTCTCGGTTGGTGCGGTATTGCCGCCGGTGCACTGTTGTGGTGGCAATTGGCACCTGTTGTTCTTTGACCTTCAGCAACCCCACAACAGAAGGGTCCTTTGAGAGACCGGGCAAAGTAGACAGCTGTTTAATTCCCTCTGTCTCCAAGGCAGCTATACCAAAAGCCCACCTGTACCCTTTTGGGTCCTTGAAATACCCTCTCCTGAGGTAGTCTATGCCAAGGATGCACGGAGCCTCTGGGCCAGTCACAATGGGGTGCTTTTGCCACTCATTCCCAGTTAGGCTGACTTCTGCCTCCAAAACAGTTAGCTCTTGGGATCCCCCTGTCACTCCAGCAATACAAATGGGTTCTGCCCCTACATAGTTTGATGGCATTAGGGTGCACTGTGCACCGGTGTCCACTAGAGCCTTATACTCCTGTGGGTCAGATGTGCCAGGCCATCGAATCCACACAGTCCAGTAAACCCGGTTGTCCCTTTCCTCCCCCTGGCTGGAGGCAGGGCCCCTCTAATTCCAATTGCAGAATTCGCAACCCACTTCTTGTGAATGGGAATCAGAAGTCTCCCTATTAAGATCACGGATAGAATCAGCGCTTCTACTCCTCTGTCTGGGGAACTGCTTACTGGAAACTGGAGCAGCAACTTTCCTGGAAGAACCCCTCTGAATGATTGTTTTTCCTTGCAACTCACATACCCGTGCCTCCAGGTTTGAGGTAGATTTTCCATCCCACTTTCTCATGTCCTCTCCGTGGTCACACAGGTAAAACCATAGGGTAGCCCATGGTGTGTATCCTCTCTCTTGAGCAGAAGGACGCTTACTCCTAATGGCTGAGATACTGGTCTTTACAAGTGGGGAGTAGGACATATCCTCTTTGAGTTACTGGAACTCTCAGAATAGTTTTTTGGACAGTTTTTCCACAGCGGAGATGCAGGCCCATAAGATAAAGAGAGACTTTCTTCGTATTGCTGGAGTTGGCCAGCCAATTCATCCACCATTTGTTCCTCTGTGTCTTTCCAGGTCATTACTGCCAATGAGTTCACATGTGACAATGATGTGCTCCATACAAATTTCTGCCACATGGGTTGTGTGCACAGGACTTCATCTGGATCCTTGGATAACTTCTCATTGGTCAGGTCATCATGAATCACCTCCAGCATGGTTAGTTTCCTCAGGTACTGGATACCTCCTTTCATGGTGGTCCCCTTGCCTGGTTGACATATAAAATCTTTCTTGAAGGGATATCTTTCCTTCACATCTGACAGGAGTTGTCTCCAGAAGCTGAGGGCTTGTGCTCTTTTTCCAATCCCTTTGTCAATGCCCCCATCCCTAAAGAGGGATCCCAGCTGCTTGGCTTCCCTGCCCTCCAATTCCAGGCTACTGGCCCTGTTATCCCAGCATCAGAGCAGCCAGGTGACGATGTACTCGCCTGGACTACAGCTGAAATTCTTCTGCATATTTTGCAGCTCACTCAGGGATAGGGATCAGGTGGTTACCATCTCATTTATGGATTTTGCCTCTTCCTCCTCCTATTCTTATGATGGCCCTGGTTCATTTTCATCCCTTACTAAACGAGCTGATTTTCTTGTGTATTTCTTGTGTGTAGGGGCGACTGATACTGGCATGGGTTGGTTCTCTGGTTCAGCTGCAGTGCCTGTCACAAGTGTTGGTGTAACTGCAGTGCCTGTCACTGGGATTTGAGTAGCCACAGTGCCTGTTACAAAGGTAGATCTCTGGATGGTATTCCTAAATAATTGTTTAACCCTAAACAAGTCCTGAACCACATTTAGGAGATATAACAATAGGAACATGCTCGTCTGAACTCCCCAAGGATATTCAAAATTGTCAAGAGCTCCTGTAACCAGCCTGAAGGAGAAGAGGAAAATGGAGGAAAGTGTCTCCACAATAGACTGATTCTCCGAGGAGAAAAGGTAAAAAGTGTAATTATTAATAGTTTCTGATAGATGGCTCCTGAAGTACAGAAGTGATGGCAATGCTGAATACAAATACCAGATTGGTGTGACAACCAATAATTTTACCATATCATAAGCCAGTGTTACACAGTACAGGAAAGAGATAACCTTAATCCAGCTCCCAGAGGTGATAAACAGCACAGAAATACTGATAAACAGTATATACAGCAAGTAAGGTGTTACGTAACACAACTCTGAGAACAAACACAACAACTTTGAGAGCAAATAAATCAATACTGTGACCAATGATTATTAAACTAAGACAATGAATGCTTATAACAAATTTGTTTTAAGAGGCTCTCGTCACATCTCAACCCTTCATGCTCCACATTGTGCACCAAAAAAACTGTTCTAGTTTAACCCAACAGGCAGCTAAACACCACACAGCCATTCGCTCACTTCCCCTACCCCTGCAGTGGGATGGGGGACAGAACAGGGGAAAAATCATGGGTTGAGGTAAGGACAGCTTAATAGGAGAGAAAAGTATAGGAAAATAATACCAATACCAATACCAATACCAATACTAATACTAATACTAATACTAATACTAATACTAATACTAATACTAATAGAAGAATATACAAAATAAGTGATGCACAATGCAACTGCTCACCACCCACCAACCAATGCCCAGCCAGTTCCCAAGCAGCTGTTGCCACCGCTCGGACAACAACCCCTCCCCCCCCCCCCCCCCCCCCCAGTTTATATACTGAGCATGATATCATATGTTATGGAAATGGAATATCCCTTTGGTCAGTTTGGGTCAGCTGTCCCAGCTGTGTTCCCTCCCAGCTTCTTGTGCACTTGGCAGAGCATGGGAAGCTAAGAAGTCCTTGACTAGTGTAAGCACTACTTAGCAACAACTAAAACATCAGTGTGTTATCAACATTATTCTCATCTTAAATCCAAAGCACAGCACTATACCAGATACTAGAAAGAAAATTAACTCTGCCCCAGCTGAAACCAGGACAGATACAAATTATCAAGGGATGTTGTTTTCAGATACTAATTTTGATTACTGCTCTGTAACCGTTCCCTACCTGTTTCAGGAAAATGTGTGTGGATTAATGAATCCTGCAGACCAACTTTTAAGACTATATTGTGAATCTACTGCATTCATAGAATGAATGGGACAATTAAAGATCATCTAGTCCAACCCCCCTGCCATAAGCAGGGACATCTTCCATGAGATCAGATTGCTCAAAGACCCATCCAGCCTGACCTTAAACACTTCCAGTGATGGGACATCCACAACTACTCTGGGCAACCTGTTCCAGTGTCTCACCACCCTCACTGTAAAAAATTATTAGTAATATTTATATTTAATCTACTCTCAGTTTAAAACCATTACCCCTTGTCCTATCACTACATGCACTGATAAAAAGTCCCTCTCTGTCTTTCTTATCAGCCCTCTTTAACTATTGAAAGGCCATAATAATGTGTCCCTGGACCCTTATCTTCTTCAGGCTGAACAACCCCATCTCTCTTAGCCTTTCTTCATAGGAAAGGTGTTCCAGCCCTCTGACCATTTTTGTGGCTTTCCTCTGGACCTGCTCTAACAGGTTCATGTCTTTCTTGTACTGGGGACTCCAGAGCTGGATGCAGTACTCCAGGTGGGGTCTCACGAGAGCAGAGTGACCTGCTGCCCATGCTTCTTGTTATGCAGCCCAGGATACAATTGGCCTTCTGGACTGCAAGAGCACATGGATCGCTCATGTTCAATTTTTCATCCAACAGTACTCCCACATCCTCCTCCACAGGGCTGCTCTCAACACATTCATCCCCTAGTCTATGTACTGGCACTGGTGATTGCCCCAACCCAGGTGTAGGACCTTTCACCTGACCTTGTTGAACTTCATGAGGTTTGCATGCTCCCACTCCTCAAGCCCATCAAATTCCCTCTGGATGACATCCCTTTCTTCAAGTGCATTAAATGTACCACTCAGCTTGGTGTCATCCACATTATGTATTCCTCTGTAACTGAAATTTCCCTGTCAGTATCTGTGCTATTAATGTAGTGCAGTTATACTACCTGAAGTTTTTCAAAGTTATCTTTAGATTTAAATAACACAAATTGTTTACACTGAGTCAAAATATGCAGAATTATTATTCATTCTTCTTCTGAATCAATAATAATGTATTCTATATATAATAATAGAATGCCATTTGTCTTACTGCTGTATTTTTGCCATCCTGTTTTGTGTTTCTTATATTTTTCTCTTATTTTCTGATCTATGGCAATAATTTTTATAACATTTGGCATAGTTTCCTTGTTTCTTTAAAAAAAAAATATCAACCCAACCCTACACGGACCTTTTAAATGTTTTTTGAATGGTGTGATGCATTTTACCTTCTCTTTATTCTCCGTCCAAAATTATGACACATCCAAATAACTCCAGAAGATTAGAGGGAAATATATGACAGTTGTCCATAGTTTTACTCATTTCTTCAATTTAATTTCAATTGCTTCTTCAGCTCTTGAAGGCAAGATTAAGCTAATTTAAGTTAAAAACATAAAGACTTGTCACCCGGCACTATGGGGACAGACAAGGTCTTTCGGGGATCCTTGACAGAATGATGATGGCACTAAGTAGTAGTTACCATTAAATCTTTCTTTTTTAACAGAATTTTATGTTTAGCATAGCATAGAATTTTATGATCAGAATAGCAAAGCATTTTTATAAGCAGAATCAGGGTAGCACAATTTTATATGTAGCATACCACAGAATTTTATAGCATAGCTTAGCTTACAGCTCCTAATCACCTGGACCTTCCACAGATTGGGTCAAATCTTAATACTTGGCTTGCTGTATCAATATAAAAATCATAATCTAGACTCAAATCATGAACTAGAACATTAGTCACTCACTTAATCCTCAGAGGAAGCAGATGATGGTGGAGGGGTCACTGATCACTGGAGGAATCATGGGTTTTGCCATCCAGCAACAGTTCTGGTCCAAGTCCCACTTAGGACTTGTACTGCTTGATTTTATAGACAGTGCTCTGTGTGCTGTTACGCTCCCCTGTTCTGTGACAGGGTCTTCTCCACCTGGCTGGCCAGGTGCCTGGGACCTTCAAGACCTGTAAAGAGGGAAGCAGAAGTTCAGCTAGCCCAGTATTTGGTCTACAGGAATAGCAATAGGAGAGGCCATGAAAGGTAGGCAAAAGAGCTTTGATGTTTCCTGCAGACCCTTACCATCTCCCCAAATCCAGAGTAGTTGTACTAAGGTTCTGAGAAGGTACATCCCTTGCTGTTCCTTCTGGTATCTGCTGATGGCCTACTGTTAATTAATTTGTCTAATCCCATTTTGAACCTACTGGTATTCTCTCCTGTGACAGCAGGCTCACTGAAATTCATTACCTGTTTTGCAAAGAGATATTTTCTTTTATGTATTTAAAATCAGTTGTCAATTTATTTGCCACATTCATGAGTTTTTAAAGCTTGACTAAATCCCTCAGCTTTCTCCTCTCTGAAGTGAATCCACCTCCTATATCATTTTAGTTGTTATTCTCTGTACCTTTTTGACTCTACTGTATCCTCCCTTAGATGTAAAGACCAGAACTGTGCTGGTTTTAAGATGTCAATCAACACAACAAGATTTTATACAGCAGCAAAATTATAACCTCCATTGTATTGTCTTTGCCTTTTCTGATGATGCCAAACATTTTATTAGCTTTTTTTGGCAGATGTTACACATTGAGTCAATGATTTCAGAGGACTGACAACAATGACTCTAAGCTCCACTTACTTATAAGTACTAGCATTTTTACCACTATATATATGTATAGTTAAGATATTTATTCCCTAAAACCATCACCTTGAGGTCATCTTTTATAACTTCCCAGTCATGTCCGGTTATGCTGATCTTTAGTTTCTGAAAGAGCTTGTATGCTTTTTGGATGAAAAAGCCCCAAAGTTATTGCTTTTTTTTTCATAAGAACTGTTGTACGCTTTTGGAGTGTCTCTTCACAACTGATGTAACACATAAAGGAAAGGAATATTTTCCAAATTTTTATATTTTTTACACTGATACAGAGAATTATCCACTTTTATCAAACCATTTCACAGTTAGTGTCCAGGAACTCTCATTATGTTCCCAAATGGTTGCTCCAAAAGTAGGTTTTTTTTCTCAGAAACATCCTAAAACAGTCAGTTTTCCTTTAATTCTCTATGCCTAAGAAACCTGTGATCTGTGGCTATTTGCTATCTTTTTTGTCCTTCAAGGTTCATCTCTTAGAACAAAATTCTCAGTTATGAAATCTGACTTTGAGTTTAAGTAGTTGCTATCCAAGAGATAATGATGAGAAAGAATATTGAATATTGCTTCTTCTGTAGGTAGTAATTTGACCTGGAACTCTGCCAAGATGAAAGGAAAGAAAATCAAAAGCTAATCACTTAAATTTAATGAGACTGCTAGCCTTACTTGTCTTTGCAATTTTTTTTTTCCTTTTTTAACTAGTGAACAGGTTATATAGTGCTACCCACATCTTTTCATGCATTATGTATTTTATTCTATTACAAAAGTCTCAAATATGTTTTCATCCTTCTTCTGTACATTTGTTCATTTCTGTATACACTTATGTAAACAGTTGCACAGTTCTACTTCTTGACTTCAAATAACATAGAAAAATTTTGCAAAGTATGTTTTTAACAGCTTTATTCTCTTTTTTTTATTTTTTCCATTGTCTTATTTGCTTAATTCCTGATCTTTTTTTTTTTGTTTGTTTCAGATTTAAATAGGTATTACTGCTAAACTTCTTTATAAGCAACATAGCCCTTACACCTATTACTGTATCCTAAATTTGTAAGAATGAAGTTTTCTTCAGTAACTAGTAATATGCAAACTGATACATACTGTAGAGGTTTACATTCTGTGTTTCTCTACAAACTTACCATGCATATGTAATTTTTCAGGGAAGACTTCTACCAGACTAACTTCAGGGATAGTCAGAGTACAGTTCCACCTGGCACCTATTCAAGAAGGTACTGTATAGGGTACCTAAGTACTATAAATAGAAGTAGCCTTCATGAAACCAGTGACTAATTCTGTAGGTAGTTAGGTCTTTCAGCAGATACAATAAGCAATGAAAGAGTTGATGGCCCTGATACCTAATGGTAAAAATTTGCTCTCATCCATATTGTTAACGGTTAGCTCCCTCTACAGACAAATCTTCTTGAAAAGAGGTAGCTGGAGCAACGCAGAACAGAAAAAAATCAAGTGTGGCCAAAACTAGATCATGGGACTGTCTTGTTTATGCTGTCATTCTTAATGTTTAAATACTAGAACATTGCTGGGTATGGGCACTCTCTGGAGCAATGCTCACATCGATGTTAGCAAAGGCTCAGACTGTTTCAGAAGGCAGCATGAATGCAATCACCCTGGGGGAGTTAAAAAAGGAATTTATTCATGTGGATGGGAGCTGTACTGTGCTACCTCCTCTCTGGGTTAAAGGTTAGACCATGAACTACTTTATTTAATAGTCCCCTGATGAAGTTCCTAGCCACCTACATTTCTGACTGAGAAAATTCACATATCCTACAAAATCATCATGTTCTGAAATCTGATATGCATAAGAAAAAGTCAAGAAAAATTTGCAAACTTAGTGTACAGCTACTTTTTCCTAGCTTACCTGTCTTCTTGTAACAACTTCAGGAAAGTCAGAATAATAGTTTAGGAAAAATACATAATTTATATCAGTCACTGCATGGGAATCTTTGTCTACTTGGTTTTAAGTACAGAGAGGCAGAATTTTTCTTCACCTTTGATTTGAGATGTGCGAACACTTTCTTAATGTCATTATACACTGAGGTGAGCAAAAACCACCTATGTTCATGTTTATAAATAATTCTAACTTTAAATTATTTCTTCCGATCTTTAAAATCTATTCCTACACAAGACAAAAATTTTGTATGATACAATTTTATACAATATTTATACAAGTTTTTATTAGAAATACATCTGGTATTGAAAGCTCCTATTTAAATTACTAAAAACAGCTGGGAGCATTCTCCCCAAATCACTCTTTGTAAGTAATTTTATTTTTTTTTTTCTAGCTGGGCTCTAGAACTGAAAGTTTATGGTTTTTCTTTTCCTTTAATATGGCATTGATATTTATGTGCTTGTCATATTTGGTTCTTTGTTGAGTTGACATATTTAAAATTCATGTGAACTTTGTCCCCCTATAATTTTATTAACCTTTCATATGGAAGAGGGAACAAAAGAAGAAAAAATATTATGTTTATTAGACTTCTGGTTTTAGAGAACACTGTTCTTTATAGTTTCCCATATTTGGGATTTGCATAAAATTTGCAAATTTGCATAATAGTTTTTACAACTTGTTTATTCAAGTTGTAAAGGCATGAATTCTCCAATATTAAAAGGAATCATTCTAGACAGATAAGTGAACATATGAATTCCAACTTCAATTTTAATATGACCTACCTTTTTCTGCATTAATTTGATCTACTATTTTCTATGTCAGCATTTTAGTTAGCTATGCTGTTTTCCTTTTATCTCAGTTTTTAGACAGATTTGAGTTATTGTTTTACTTCTTTAGCCTCAAACCAAAGCTCCTCTTCTTTTGAAAGCTATTTGAACTTGTGGACATACCTCCCCTTGCCGCCCTTTCCTTTCTCTGCCCTTAATGGAAAGTTCATTTTACCCTTTTGGTTTCCCTGTCTAAGTAGAGAGTACATGTTTTTATTTCCTTCTCCTTTCTGCTAAAAGTGTCAGTAAGTCTGTCCTCTGTTGAGTCTCTTGCTTGGTCAAAGACTTCAAAAATAATACGTCTACTCTGCTCCTCAAGTCACTACTCCCTTAGTAAAAACAAGGTTTTCCTTGTAGAATTAACTATGAGATAAATGGACTTTTGGAGTGCTATGTTTTGTTTGAGGGTGTTCTTACATCCTCAGAGAAATCCTCAAATTCTTTCTGACTTTTTTTTTTTATTCCTAGCCACTCCAATTACTGCATCTCTTTTTACATATATCCAATTAGTACATTCTGTTGCTGACATGAAACTCTTGACAAATTTTTATGCCTAATATGATTTTTTCCTGTAGTATTTTTGTAAATTGTATGTTTTCCAATTCATCATTTCATTATAAAATTTCTTCATATACTCCCTAACTAGGGTTTTTTTTTTCATTATTTTTAGCCACAAGTTTTATTCATTTTATTTCTAGTATGTAGTATTTCTTTCAGTCTTTGTATATCTGTTTCTGCCACTGTAGTTCCTCATTTATCTATGTCCAGCTTGAAATGGGAGTACATGTCCTTTTTCTTTTTACACCAATTGCTGCACTTCAAAGTGAGGTTTATCTTCTAAGGTTTAAATATATCTTTTTAGTCCTATTTTTCTACATTAACACTGTCTCTAAAAATAAATTAAATATGTGACCTGATGGATGACATGGAACAGCCCAAATCTGTAGTAATACAAACTCTTCTACTCTCTAAAACAGGTAGGCAAATGGAAACTGTCTACTGGGAATGACATCTGACCATGATCATAATTCATGGACCATACCGAGGATTTTTTGGAGAGATTGGTAGTCATTATAGGCCAAAAGCATACTTGGGGCCATTTTAACAAATAGCAGCAGAGCTGATTAATTTCCAGTGTCTGGGAATATTTTCTTCCATTATGTAATGGAATAGCATGAACATGGCCATTGTATACATTGTATTGGCATTATAACACGATATCTTTTCTTTCTTTTTTTTTTTTTTTTTTTTCCTTTGGGGGTGGATTTTGGGGTTGTGGGGTTTTTTTATTTTGTTTTGTGGGGTTTTTTTTCATTATTATTAAGATAACATATATCTTAACCTTTTTTGTAGCCCCAGATTATGTTGCCCCACAATTTGATTGACTGATTAGTCTGTGAACTGTTAGTTTTAGTTATGCACTGCCTGTTTAACCTGCACACTGCCTGACTTAAATATTGACAACTTTTAGTTCTCTATTATGTCGAGCGTTTATATATGCTGTTCATCTTTCATCAGGTGAATGAGTTAAAGTAATTTCCTTAAGTATGTTTTCCAAGGCCCACATTCAGCTTCCCTAGTTATAAGTAGCTGAATGAAATCTAATGTAATTAAGAGCCTAAAATCCCATAATATCCTATTGATATATAAAAATCTGGAGGATGATACTGTTGCAGTGCTTAAGTCTAAGAAACTCAGAAGATTACAGGGCAAATTCCTGTTATATAAAACAGAAACCTGAAGTTAAGTAAATGTTAGGAATAAAATTGTCTTTGAGATTTGCCTTGTAAATCTATTGAACTTATTTTATAGTTCATGTATAGTAAGGGGGGAAACGAAGCTGACCTATTTAAAGAATAGTCTTTATAACAGGCCTGTGATAGAAGATTCTTCAAAAGCTGCTCCGTTAGACAACAACACCTATTCTCCCTTAAGCCAGGCTCAATGGGGTCCAGTGTAAAAAAGCAAAAAATTATGTCCATGACTATCCTTCCCAATCCATCAGATTATTCCCATTGCTTTTAATTGTCTCACATCCTTGATGAAGTATGCAAATTGTTGTTTCAGTCCTGAAAAATAACAAGTCTGATCCCCTTACAAGGCTCTGCTAGGAAAAGAGAATGGTCCATCCTCCTCACCTCTGCTCACCCTCTGAAAAACTGGAAAAGAATAAGTCAGTCCAGTTAGGAGAGAAGTCAGTGCAGGAGGTTCACGGTGATGTTAGGTAAACTCCTGCCCAAAATTTATCTGGATTCCATACCAAGCACTCACTTGTTTTAAAGAAACAGAAAAAAAAATGTATGACTAGAGGGCTTGGGTTGTTTTCATCTACTTAATACGCACATAATTTTAAGGAGTAAGGTGCAACTAATCAAATCAAATAATCTGCTACAGATAATATCCCTGGGAATTCAGCAGTCAAGACCACTTTTAAACTACTGCTGAAATTATCAGTGCCAGTAATTTCATTATATGTGCCTAATAAATGCTTCTTAAAAACTGTAGAAGAATTCCAACAGAACTCTCAGGCACCTAAGATAATATCTTAGTGGTTAGATCACATGCTGGGAAAAATATTTTTTGTTTAACATGTAACTATTTCTATAAAGTTAACCAAAAAATAAGACACAGCAAAGAAAGAGCTGGAAGAAACACACAGAAGATGAAGTTGAGGTTTCTGGCTAGTTAAAAGTTGGGTTTGCTGCTAATCTATATTTATTTATATATATTTATACATATATATAGTGTATATATAAATATTTTGTACCACATAAATATTCATATGACATGTTTGATAAGTAGAAGAGACTGCCAGCTGTGTTCCAGACACACTACCTTCTGGCTGACTGCTTAAAGTAATAGCTTAACAGTCCACCTGCAGAGAGAGCACCATGCCCATCATTCATACTCAGAAAAAAAGAAGTTAAGTAAAAAGGTGTAACTGAGAGAAAGGTAGGTTGTTTCCCTGAAAGAAATACCCCTGTCCTTGTTAGGTGTGATAATTTTTTGATACACCAGCAAATATCAGAAAACCACCAAAAAATATTTGAAAAAAAAGGCCCACTATTGTGTTCCCTTATTTTATGCTTTTAAGAAAAAACAAAGAGGAAAAATATAAGTTAAGGATAATGTAATAGCAGCAGTAAATTAAAAGTAGTTAAAAGAGAAAAAGATTCTGAAATCTTTTCTTTGCAAGAGACATGGAGCTTCCTAACAGCTGCACTTGCTATAACAAAGTATTGCAACAAATAACAATGCCTTTGCTGTGTTGTTCTCCTACTGAGTACAGAAGTGTCAGAAAGCTTGAAAGAGCATTTAGGAAATCTTGACAATTTAGTAAGTTTTTTAAAAAAACTGGCAGAAACAAGTAAATCTTTGTGGTATGGTTGCTTTGTGCTTGCTGCTAAAAGCAGCATATCAAGGGGTACAAGGGCACTGTAAATAACATGGAGAACTCTTGCTCTCAATCATAGAATCGAGCTGCATTTTAAGTATTGTAGCTGGTTCTGAAAGAGAGAAGTGTGACACATCTTAAGCTGCTGCCAAGCGCAAGGAAAGTGGAATGAACAAGAAACAATAGCAAAAGGTGTTATTCAAATTGGTTTTTGTC
This sequence comes from Morus bassanus, assembly GCA_031468815.1. Classification (NCBI taxonomy): domain Eukaryota; kingdom Metazoa; phylum Chordata; class Aves; order Suliformes; family Sulidae; genus Morus; species Morus bassanus. The sequence goes on along the minus strand of CM062568.1, from coordinate 50,428,220 downwards.
ATCCTCTGAAATATTTTCAAGCATTACAGTAAAAGTATTCAAGTATTTCTAACCTGAGAATTAATCAAAAATTATTTATTATAAATAAAGACAAAGGAATTTGAATAACTGTCTAGACATATTTTACCGAAAAATGTGATTGTCTAAATTATTTCTTTGGGTACCTGGAGCCTATTTTCAACACATTGATTTTTCTGATTGAACTAGTGGAACAATATGTTTAAAGATTCAAAATTGCATTCTTTCATCAGGAAGTTATCATCTTTTCTGTCCAGTCATTTAATGTTTAGCCTGGCTGGCAACTTCTTACCTACTATTTTACCACTATGGACAAAGATTTTACCCAAAGTTTTGGGAGTTGAACAAAACTGAGTCTGGAAATGCAAGAAGTAGGATTTTAATACCATGGCTAAAATGAATTCCTAGTAGAAAAGGATGGAAAATATTTTTTATGTGTTTAGATGTATACATCTAAAAGTACATGTGCATGTATTTACAAACATTTTATAGATATAAATCCACATACTAAGTGCATATTTTTAATTACCCCGTAGGCCTTTCATAGAGGCTGCACTAGTGGAATATACCATGAAAATAGGAGATGATTTTCAGTTATACTAAGTAATACTGTTATACTAAATGTACTTTAAGAAGATCTAAAATGGTGTAAACCTCTCTTGTCAGATTGGGATTAAATGTCACCAATATAAATGAGAATCAGACATAACATCCCCCAAAGTTTCTATGCAAATTTCTATAGAAGATCAGGCTAGATTATTACTAAGGAAGAAACTAAACAAAACAAAAAGTCTATCTTTAAAATGAACCCATTGTCTGAAGACTCTCAACTAACCATCTGATATTGGAATGGGGATTACAGGACCGAAAGTATGAGAGATTTTTCAAATTCTTTCCTCAATGCCTTTAGCTGGGGAAGGATTTTGCTTACTTAGTCTCTTGGAAATCTTACAGCAGATCCAAACATATTAGGATATAGGCAGTTGGAAAAAAAATTCACTATCAGCAAGAGATATTAAGTTCTAACAAAAATTTATTAATAAATTAATTTGTAATTATTAATTTATCATTAATTAATTTGCAATTATTTAATTTATATAAATTATTTATATTTTGAATTATAAACAATGCAATATAAATAATATATAAAATATAATATTATATATAAAATATAATATACTATAATTTATTTGTAAATTAATTTGCAATTATTCATTGTCATTCCAATCTTCAAAAAGGGCAATAAGGAGGACCTGGAAAACCATAGGCCAGTCAGCCTCACCTCCATCCCTGGAAAGGTGATGGAGCTGTTCATCCTGGAGGTCATCTCCAGGCACGTAGAGGAAAAGAAGGTTATCAGAAATAGTCCACATGGATTCACCAAGGGGAGATCATGCTTGACCAATCTGATGGCCTTCTATGATGGCATGACTGGCTGGGTCGATGAAGGGAGAGCAGTGGATGTTGTTTATCTTGGCTTCAGCAAGGTGTTCAACACTGTCTCCCATAACATCCTCACGGAAAAGCTTAGGAGGTGTGGGTTAGATGAGAGGACGGTGAGGTGGGTGGAGAACTGGCTGAACAACAGAGCTCAGAGGGTTGTGATCAATGGGGCAGAGTCTGGTTGGAGGCCTGTAACTAGCGGTGTTCCCCAGGGGTCTGTGCTGGGTCCAGTCCTGTTCAATATATTCATCAGTGGCCTGGATGAAGGGACAGACTGTACCCTCAGCAAGTTTGCTGATGATACCAAACAGGGAGGAGTGGCTGATACGCTGGAAGGCTGTGCTGCCATTCAGAGAGACCTGGACAGGCTGAAGAGCTGGGCCGAGGGGAACCTCATGAAATTCAACAAAAGCAAGTGTAAGGTCCTGCACCTGGGGAGGAACAACCCCATGCACCAGTACAGGCTGGGGGTTGATCTGCTGGAAAGCAGCTCTGCTGAGAAGAACTTGGCAGTGTTGGGGACCATGAGCCAGCACTGTGCCCTTGTGGCCAAGAAGGCCAACAGTATCGTGGGGTACATAACAAGGAGTGTGGCCAGCCTCCCTCCCAGGTCGAGGGAGGTTATCCTCCCCCTCTACTCTGCCCTAGTGAGGCCACATCTGGAGTACTGCATCCAGTTCTGGGCTCCCCAGTTCAAGAAGGACAGGGAACTGCTTGAGCAAGTCCAGCGGAGAGCTACCAAGATGATCAGGGGATTGGAGCATCTCCCTTATGAAGAAAGGCTGAGAGCCCTGGCTTTGTTCAGCCTGGAGAAGAGAAGACTGAGTGGGGATCTTCTCAATGCTTACAGATATCCAAAGGGCTGGTGTCAAGAGGATGGGACCAGACTCTTTTCAGTGGTGCCCAACGACAGGACAAGGGGCAATGGGCACATATTGGAACCCAGGAAGTTCCACCTGAACATGAGAAAAAAATTCTTTACTCTGAGGGTGACAGCACACAGGAACAGGCTGCCCAGAAAGGCTGTGGAGTCTCCTTCCCTGGAGACATTCAAAACCCACCTGGACGTGGTCCTGTGCACCCTGCTCTAGGTGTACCTGCTCAAGCAGGGGGTTTGGATAAGATGATCTCCAGAGGTCCCTTCCAACCCCAACCATTCTGTGATTCTGTGATTCTGTGCTTTGTACTCACTGCTAACCAATTACATTTTGTGTTTTGCTAACAAATCCCAAATATCTTTCCTGTTGTAAAGGATTCCAGAGAGAAGACTGTGCCTGTGGTCTTCAGAGCTCTACAAACCCCAACAAACAGAAGATTTTGGATCTGTGATGAACTGACCTATTCAGAAGAAATGTCACCATGATGTAGAACCCCAGAACACATTAAAAAAAAAAAAATAATCAGGTCTAGAACAGCAGGTTTTGTGATTTTGTGGAAGTCTTCTTATACAAAGTAAAAAAAAACCCAAACAAATGACCAACCAAAAAAAATAAACCCAGGACCTTTAAAGTTCACTTTATATTCTGGCATATAACTTATAATTTTCACAGGTTCTGAACTGTCTGAAAGAACAGAACTGAACACTGGATTACTAAGCTATGGGACAAGAGGACCATATCTGTTGATCAGTTTCTCTATTAACAGAAATGTTTATTATAATCACAGAAGATGGGACAATTCTTAGAATTTGGAGGGGGTACTTAAAAAATAAACATAGGATTTGCCTAACTCACTGGTCGGTCATGTCTGATTTATTGCCTCTGGCAGGAGAAATTTCTTGATTCCTCAAAGCAAGAATGAAAAATAAATTAATATGATGCACCTACACAAATCAGCAACATTGTACTGATTATTGTCCCCTTGGATGACTGGTTTTATATAAGCAATGGAAATTTATTACTGCAGTTTGAGCATGCTGTTATTATCAGCTGCCAAAATACCAGCAGATTACAGCTTCTTCTTTTGTCTCCTCCAGGAGATCAGCAGGGCTGTTGCACAAATGCAGAGCCAGCAGTAAAGTGGGGATAATCTAGCTCTGAACATGGAACATGCAGGGAATATTTGTAAAGATCTATGCTCATCCTCTTGGCTGCATTTTTAAAGTAACAAGTTGGTTGTGGCAGATATATGTAGGTAAGTGCATCAGCCTATTTCTGTTAAATGTTGAGGAGTGTGTCTTCTGTGATTTCAGGCAGAAGTAGCTACTAGAGACACTTCATTCTTTCTCCCCACATGGCTGATCCCTTACAATACTCATTCATCACCATCATGAAGGTGCAGCAAATGTGGAGGGCCAGTGCTCACTTGCATGCATGTAATATGTGATTTAGAAATGTAGAGTGGTGAGTACTATGAGTTGAAATCATAAAAGGGACTATTTCTAGCATCCACACAAATCTCATCTCATAACAACATGAGTTTTGAGGATTAGAAATTAAATATTTCATTGGAATATTAATTTTTTAAGTTGTTGATAAGTTAATTTGCCTGAAATGCTAATTATCTGGAATGTGGGACTAAAATTAGGTCTTTCGGTCATTGTCAAAGTTACTGAGTTTAGATAAATTGTTGTCAGTATTTAACGCATAACTTTTTTGCTTGTTTCTATGAGAAGATTTTATTTGTTTCATAGGTCTATAAAGAAAAAGAGTCAATGGGGTATTCATTAATATTTTGATTGGGTTTACTGCCTTATTACTAAGCATTCAATTTTCTGAGTAAAATTAGAAATATTCTAAGTATTTTTTAATATGCCTAGTAGCAACTTAGCCTGCCGATATTATATCTATGATAAAGATTGTAAACCACGTTTGTCTACAGTAAAGATGAGTATCTCCACTAATATAGTTAGTTAGTTAGTTTTTTTTATATACATACAGATTTTTATATATACTTATAAATATATATATTTGTATATGATTATATGAAGCTTTTTTAGTTTTAATAATAGCACATTCCCACTTTCAAGTAGGTGTCAGAATAAACAAGACTCTGCTGTCCTGTGTCCACATTGCACCTTGGAGTGCAAAATCCCCTCTCTAAGAAGACATGTACAATTTCAAAATACAGTTGAATAAGTATATTACTGATTTTTTTTCTCATCTTAGGTAAAGAACATTTGCTAATTATCAGGGTTTCTTGCAGCACCCATGGCACTAAAAAGTTAGTAGAGAAGTCTCTGTCTTTTAGAATCTTTGAGAACTGATGGCAGATTTATCAAATGGTAGTCTTGGAAAGGAAATACAAGAGCCTTCCTAGCCATAAACACAATGTACATGGGCTGGCCGAAGCAATAAAGAAAAACAATTACACTGTTTCCTACTGTAACCCTCCATCTCTACTGCACTTCATTGAGGCACATCACAGCACATATCACATCATATCACATATCACATCATATCACATATCACATCACATCACCACACACAAACTCTGCAAGCAAGACATGCATAACTTAAAAGTACAACATGACCATTTATTGGCTAATACAAACATTAATTATCTAAGACTAATCAGATATTAGATTAAGCATTAATATGCTCAGCACCCTTAATAAAACCCTGATGAGTCTTTGCTAGCCAGGCAAGTATCAGCCAGGCAGGAAAAGGTTGACCTCTGTTGCTTCTTGCAATAGGCTGATTCTTGACATAGCTGAGTTGCTGTTTTCTGCCTCCCTGTTTTCTTGTTTGTCTTTGTTTGTTTGCTTGTTTGTTTCTCTGATGTTGGTTGGTTTGTTGGTTGGTTTGGGTGGGTTTTTTTTAGCGGGGGTTGATCTTTAGGATTTTATAACTTTTCATATCACTGTTTTCCCTCAAGAAATTCTGAGCTGCTAAAGATTCATGTCTCAACAGAATGATCTCTCTCTGCAATTTTATTTTCCTTATCTCAGATGACTCCAGTCTACAGACCTGTTCACAACTTAGCAAATTTTTCAGAGGTTTGAGCCAAAGTTAAGCAGCTAAGGTGTGTCAAAACTAGCTTTGGATCATAGACAGCAAGCTTGTAGGAAGATTTTAGTATGGAATACATCTTGTAAAAATACTCAGTGAATTCCAATAAAAATTAATATAATAGTCCTACTCAAGGATATCCAAAGTCTTTTTCTCACTGTGTATATAATTTATCAGACTTGATTAGCTTTTCTTGCTTTTCAAACTAAGAGAAATATCATCAAGATTGAAATTCAGTGCTACAAATCTGTATACTACAAATGTGGACCTATCTATTCATAGGTACATTAGGTTTATTATTATTATTCATAGGTACATAGGTTCATATAGAGAGAAATTTGATCTAAGAAGGTGCTTGATTTTCTTCTTTCTTTCTTTCTTTCTTTCTTTCTTTCTTTCTTTCTTTCTTTCTTTCTTTCTTTCTTTCTTTCTTTCTTTCTTTCTTTCTTTCTTTCTTTCTTTCTTTCTTTCTTTCTTTCTTCTATTAATTACCAGGACAGCTTCAGAAAACCTACTATGGAGAATCTTTATAGAAAATAAATAGCTGGTATCAATCTAATCACACTGATCACAACAAATCACTTTTTCCCCTCACAGTTTCACATAACTCAGAACTGGGATTCAGTCCATGATTTCTTTGCCTGTAAAGCAGAAATATCTAATTAAAGAGGATAATTGATAAAAGATAGCTTTTACTCTAATGTAATTAATCTTGCTAGTGCATTTCAATATTTTCAGAAAATTACTTTATATTTTCCAAGCTGTTTGATTAACTCCTAAGTTGTTGGGGGGAAAATGCAGTTTTATACGATGATTCGTTTTAAAGAGAATTTTTTTGGTAATATTTTCTTTGAAACTACTCAGATTGTAGAGGTAAATCCTTGGGGAGAACTGATAAATATTGCAGATATACATTGTGAAGTGCTTAAGTCATACTGCAAGTTCTACGAGGAAAAAAGTAATAAAAGGTTTTGAAAGTCTGAAAGGAGAGGGATAAAGGAAGTATGAAACATCAGTTGTTTACATTTCAGTGCTACTTAGAATGAAAGTAATGATTTCTAGGAAAATCACATTTCTTATAGAAACACAGCTATGCTTCTCAAACACTGATCAACATAAGTAGTATTTATGATGCATGTGAATATCTGCCCCATAAATATTAAAAATAAGTCTCTGTTATTAGAGTGATCTGTGAGAGAAAAAGAAAAGAAAAGAAAAGAAAAGAAAAGAAAAGAAAAGAAAAGAAAAGAAAAGAAAAGAAAAGAAAAGAAAAGAAAAGAAAAGAAAAGAAAAGAAAAGAAAAGAAAAGAAAAGAAAAGAAAAGAAAAGAAAAGAAAAGAAAAGAAAAGAAAAGAAAAGAAAAGAAAAGAAAAAACTTTTAACTGCCTGTTTGAAAGTGAGCCACATTACTCTTTCCATGAGTTTTCCTGGGAAACTGATAAAAATTAAGTTTTAAATTTAGCTCTCTGTCTTGTGGTTGTTTGGGTATATATCTTCAAAAAGACATAGCCTAGATATATCAGAAGTCTTTTTTACCTCCAAGGAAGAATCATGCCTCAAGTTGGGGGGACCTGAGGGGGGGGAGAGAGGATCTGTAGAAGAGACATCAATAGAAGCATTAAAATAGCATAAATGCCACACTAAGATTGATGAAGAATGTATTCTTCTACTCAGAATATAAGTAGTAAAGTAAAAGTGGTAACATTCTACTTGAAGATAAACACAGGAATTGTCTTTTTTTTTTTTTTTTTTCTGTTAGAAGCTCCAATATAGATTCTGCCTGGAATGAACAGTCTCATTAACAAAATGATCATGCAGATCCTGGAAAAGTTATTGGATACAACATCATTGACACAACTCTTCCAGTCCTGCGCAGTACTCGCAGAACAGGATCAGTTTTTCCTCCCAGATTTTTTTGTTAAATACAGTTATTTTCACGAGATACTTTTTGTTGAGGTACAGGCAATTAGCCTCTCAGTTGTTCTGCGAATTTACACAATTATTCAAATTATGAATATCCCTTATTTCTGCACATGAAGACAAAGAAATATGTATTTAAAAAATGTGTTAAACTATTGAAACATCCCAGATCATTAATATTCTTCTGCCTGACAGATTCTTGTCTTCTGTTTCTTAAAGAGTCACATATTAAATTTAATTTTGCTTTGGTGATCTGAGGCTACTTTATCCATTAATTGGAAAAAAAAAAAAAAAGAAAAAAAACCTTTCAAACTTGGGTTTCCAAATATAGAACCTAATGAAGGAGCCTGATTTTGAAAACTGAATTTGAAAATTGAATCTACAATTTTTGCTTTCTTTCTTTCTGTTTGGGACCTTGTCAAACTAAGGACAGAAGACAATAAAAGAGGTACACCAAACTCCATTTCTGGAGCACTGGTTTATGTCAGCATACTTTCCTCTGCCATAGTCTTGAAAAAACAAAATTCCTGTTGACCTGCTTCCTGTATTTCTAATCACTGTTAAAGAATGTTCTGAAGTGTTTTGGGGAATCAGAGAATAGGATTAGGAAGGGGATTAGCCATAAGATCAAAAACATTATAAAATGTAGAGATGGTGGATTGTTCATCAATAGGTGTATTCATATAATATTTTTTTTACTGAATTTTTATTTTTGTATGAGAATTGTTTTGTGTGATTTATATTTATACACTTGGAAATGAAAATGCTACAAAATAGAATGCATAACTTTTAATTCTCCTCAAATGTTTTCATTAGGCAAGCAGACATTATAAGCCCCTGAATCAGTTATATAATTAAAAATATTCTTTGGACATCAACCTTTACTCATGCAGAATACACAATGTGTCTTGCCCAGTACGATTAAAATGCTCTTTCAAGTTACTTTAGGAATTCAGTTACTGAAAAATTGCATAAATTTATGAGCTATGTCCATTTTTTAGCAGAATCTTTTACATAAAACCTTAATTTTAGTGTCAGTTGCAAAGAATATTAAAAGGACTGTGAAACATCAGAAAAATGTAATGATGAGAAGGTTTATATATGAAAAACCAAATTGTAGTACATTAAAAAATTCCAAAACTGTCATTAGGAACTTGTTCTTGCATAGACTCTGTGTCTAGTAGTTGCTTGTACAAATTCCAGTGTTTTTACTTCACAGTTTATTAAGGTCATTAATCTTTTATAGCTATCACCCAGGCATGAAATAAAGTAAAATAAGGGATTTCAACAACAGCAATTATAGCTTAAACAAAATGCTGCTGGAGATAGTGTGATTCTTTCTACCGATTTCAATAGCCTTAGGATCAAACCTTAACCAATACTCATGCTGAAGTGTAATGATTTGTCCTAGTTTTGTCCTTCTGGTAGAAGAAGGATTAAATTAAAATAATTCTAGTCCAAAATACATAATAATCCTTCTATCTGAATTAAGTAAGTTCAATTAAATCACGTTTACCTGAGTTAGGTCTACTAAGTCTTTTTCTACCAGGTTTATTGCAGGAAAAAGCATCTCAGCTCACATGCTTTAACTCAAATCAGGACAGATGCAGTTTATTCATCTCTCCATCATGACATATAATTAGCCAGCAATCAATGAACCATACATTCAGGATTACTATCAGCAATCCAGTAGATAAAACTCAATCCTAGACACTTACAAAATGTTAATAAATACCTACACTTTTCTGAACACCCTTCAGTACTGAACACCCTTCAATAACTAATCCCCAGATACTACTCTCCACTTACCCCTTCCCTGCCCCCCATGGTTTGTGGACACACCCATATCTATCTCTGCATAGGAGGTGGCATCATAAATCCCAGCTGTGAAGAGGTTACTGAAAACAGAGTTCCTGCTCATGCTAATTTTTGTACTAGTTCAGAGGTATGGAGAGCTTTGATTTCGGTTCAGCCTACAATAGGATTGAAAAAAATGACACATTTTCCGCAGTATGCAGATCATTTTTTCCACAAGTAGCATTGATTATTTTAGTAAGTGCATATACCCTATAAGTACACAGCCAATGCAGTTTAAATATATTTAAATTAAAATTTAAATATATTTCAACCTCATGATGAACAAAGTGTCAGATTGTGTCTGTAGCAGTTTCTGAGAGGCAAAATATTAACAAATATATGGAAAAGGAGGAGATATTGAAGAAACAGTAAAAGCTGTCCTAGTATTAAAATGAAAAGTAAAAATGAAAAATATTCTTTTCTTACGTGTGCTTTGACCTGCTTTATGCTGCCAAAATAAGTATAAAATCTTTTCTTGATAAAAAAGTCTCTGTTATTGAATTTATGAAAATAATTATTTATGAGTCATAAAGTAGGTGCTCACAGCAGTTTGAGAAATCTCATTTTTTTCTTGAATACTTATGAAAATAAATGATAGAGTTGATTTCTGTAGAAACGTATTGGGTTTGCATGGCAAGGTTTTGTTAGTGAGGGGGCTACAGCGGTGGCTTCTGTGAGAAGCTGATAGAAGCTTCCCCTGTGTCTGATAGAGCCAGTGCCAGCTGGCTCCAAGATGGACCCGCCACTGGCCAAGGCCGAGCCCATCAGCAACAGTGGTAGTGCCTCTGGGATAACATATTTAAGAAGCGGGGGAAAAAACCCTGCACAACAGCAACTGCAGCCAGAGAGAAGAGTGAAAATATGTGAGAGAAACAACCCTGCAGACACCAAGGTCAGTGAAGAAGGACGGGGAGGAGGTGCTGCAGGCACTGGAGCAGAGATTCCCCTGCAGCCCCTGGTGAAGACCGTGGTGAGGCAGGCAGTCCCTCTGCAGCCCATGGGGTTAGTGGTGGAGCAGATATCCACCTGCAGCCCGTGGAAGACCCCATGCCGGAGCAGGTGGATGTGCCTAAAGGAGGCTGTGACCCCATGGGAAGCCCATACTGGAGCAGGCTCCTGGCAGGACCTGTGGACCCGTGGAGAGAGGAACCCATGCTGGAGCAGGTTTGCTGGCAGGACTTGTGACCCTGTGGGGGACCCAGGCTGGAGCAGTCTGTTCCTGAAGGACTGCACCCCGTGGAAAAGGACCAATGCTGGAGCAGTTCATGAAGAACTGTAGCCCGTGGGAAGGACTCACGCTGGAAAAGTTTGTGAAGGACTTTTTCCCATGGGAGAGGTCCCACGCTGGAACAGGGGAAGAGTGTGAGGAGGAAGGAGCGGCAGCAACAATGTGGGATGAACTGACCACAGTCCCCATTCCCCCTCCCCTTGAACTGCTGGAGGGGAGGAGGTAGAGGAAATGAGGAGCAAAGTTGAGCCTGGGAAGAAAGGAGGGGTGGGGGAAAGGTGTTTTAAGATTTAGTGTTTTCTTCTCATTTTCCTGCTCTGATTTGATTGGTAATAAATTAAACTCATTTCCCCAAACCAAGTACATTTTGCATGTGATGGTAATTGCTGAGTGATCTCTACCTGTCCTTGTACTGACCCCTGAGCTTTTAATTATATTTTCTCTCCCCTGTCCAGCTGAGGAGGGGGAGTGAAGGAGAGGCTTTGGTGGGCACCTGGCATCCAGTCAGGGTCAACCCACTACAAGAGAATATTATGTTTGCATGTATTTCTAATATAGATGGTATCTATGATTTAATTTTAGAAAGCTGAAAAGATTTAGTTGAAGGAGTTCTGTAAGAGAAGCTGACAACTTAAGCACAGGTTATAAAAATTAAAACCTTCAGGTGATTTTGGAGGGAGAAAAGAACAGAAGACATAGATTAAAGGAGAAAAAAAAAAAGGAGGGGGAACACTCCACAGGACTTTACAGTGTGTACCTTCAAATAAACTGTACTAAGGTATATTGTTGAAGAGGTATTAGAGTAGCATACCAAATCTTGTGCTATTGGTGCATTTTTATATACCTAAGGTTTTCATAAATAGTATTTTGACAATATTTAAATTTTAAAATATGCACTTTCCTGTAGAAAACCTCCTGGCTTCCATCCATAAATCTGCCTTGATTTCAAATATGCGAGAACTGAAAAGTTACAAAAAATACACTAAGATAGCTCTTCAGGTGTTTTATGCATGAAAATACTGCAATTTTGAGATTAGGAACGGATGAGTGCTCCACTGTGAATTCTCTTTTTCCAATGGCATTAAGCCAACTAATTTTTAGATCGCAGGACCATAGAATAGTATAGTTTGAAGTAATGAATCCTTATTTTCAGCTATATAAATGCAACTGTACTCTCCTAACTCAAGCCTAAGCAAAGGCAGTGTATTATTGACACCCCAGAACATTTTGACAGCCTTTTTGTAAATAATAAACAGTACTATCACTTATGAATGTGCATCCAGATATTCTCTGGGACATGATTATATTTAACTTATTTTGTACTTTTTCTATGCAGAGTGCTTATTTTACTATAAATAATTTATTGCAATATTTCTCAGATTATATATTTACTAGTTAATTATTAATTAAATATTACATTAATTCAAATAAAATACTTATTCATGTATTTATTTAAATATTATTTACAGTTATTAGTTGAATATGGCTATAGTCAATTATTTCAAATATAATAACTGAGCATCATGGAAGGCTTTAGGAGTAGCAGAGAGTAGGCAGTACAGCAACAAATTCTACCTAACGTATGGCAGAGCAGGAGGCCTCTCCCATGTACATATATGTCTGCCATATGGTTTCAGACACTGTTCTATGGAGGGGAGCTCCCATTTTCCACAATATCATGCCCCATAGGTTTTCATGCTGACTTGTAATTGCCTGGCACGACCAGCCACCCCTACCAGTGTACCCAGAAGGACACCAGAAAAGGAAGAACATATTATTTTATAAGAGCTAATGAAATTAATCACTGAAGTTTAAATGTGAATAGAAAGTAATTAGTCAAAAGTAAAAGGCAAGTTCAGGGTCCCCGGCTCTACAAGGCTGCAGAGCAGCCCTGACATATTGGGGTGGGGATGGACTTCAAGAGGGTGGAGGGGTGCCAAAAGGGGGATGAGGAGCACAGACAAGTCAGAACATGCCTAAAAGCTATGGACCTCACTTAGGGAGCCCACAAAGCAGCCCTCCGGTGCAATTCCTGTCACATGTAAAGAAGAGACCAGTCCTGTAAGCTGGACTGAAATGTCCCTGAACCCAGCTGCAGCCAGACAGGATGCCCATGCAGTATTACTGGGGCATGCAAACCAGATGATGCGTTTTGAGGTAAGCATCACACAGAGTGGGCTGAGGGGGCCACTCCCTTTCCCCCTGGTTGTGGGGGATATTTCAGGACCTATGAGACCATTGTGGGGTGTAGTCTGGTGCTATATGTGTTTCCTTACCTTTAGGGCAATGCTGAAAAGAAGAGGCAGAAGATCAAGCATGCAGTCAAGACCATCCTGGTAGACAATGATTACTGCAAAAGCAGGAAGAAACAGGCTTTGGGACACAGACCACAGCCCCATTCTCTTAGAGATCACAGAAACCACAGAAAGATTAGCAGATCAGTAAGGGCAATGGGGGTGTTGCCCACCTGAAAGACCATGATTGTTTTCAGGCACAGAGGAGTAGCAGACAGAATGGTGGTGGCTCTTTGGGCTGTTAGTTCTGAGTCCTTGGCTTCTAAGCTAAAAAAACAGAAAAAAACTTTTACAACAAAGACTGCTAATTAGGAAAGCTAAATGAATGTTGCATCACTGCAAGTATCATGTTAGCAAGGGGCCAAGAGGACCACAATGATCCTTAAATGTTTTTCTGAACCTGGTGGGCAGTGAACATGTCTCACACTAGGGATACCCACTAGGGTAGAAGATGACACCCTAGAAAGGAGTCCTTTCAGTGCAGCCCCTTGCAGAGCTGGTGAACTGTTGAAATGTTGACTATTGAACACAATGAGGATGTTTCCCTCATTGCATGGTGGGGCCACTTGCTGCACTTCCAAGTCCTGCTGTGTCATTTGAACACTCAATTTTACATCCACTCTCAATGTAGCGGGGGTGGTGGAGGAGGTGGCAGACCACCCCAAGGCTTCCGTGGAGCATGTTCAGCAGCAAGAATGGCCAGTCCAGCAATTTGGAGCTAGGCAATATGTAGAACACAGATTTCTTAATTCAGATCAGGTATCCCTGCATGAAGTTTATGACATATTTGTTTGGGGTGTAGAGCAAAGTTTTGATCATTTACACCAGCTGTTCAAACTTGGTGATTACAGTCAGCTCCATCTTGAAGCTGTCAGCATGCACAACTCTTTATATTCCCTCATTATTAATTTAAACAATTTGCACACCGCAAAATTTTTAGACTGGCTCAGTAGTCTCCTATGAAGTAAAAGAAAGCTGTGTTTTGATCAGAGTTTCTGCCTAGCTTTCATTATTGTAAAAGCAATTGGGGGTGGGGTACACAGAATCCTGCAGCCTGTCCCCCATTCCAAAATTACAGACAAAAAGCAGTACTATTTAATTGTTCTAAATAGCAGCAACAATAATCTTTGTTTTTTTTTCTGGCAGTCACACGGAGCTTACAGCAATGAAGGATCTTACAAATGCAGAACTGTTAAGCAGAGCAAAAGAGCTACATGACCAGCTGGGGTGGCCTTTGCACAGGAAGGTCATGTTTTATGACATCCACTTGTTTGAGGACCTGCAACATGTTAATGTACACAACATCCTCCTATCTGAGAGGAAAAATGGTTGGGGGACCTTTAAGCCAAAAAAACAGTCTTAGATTCCCCAAGATCTGTTTCATCGTTTTACACAATAAACATTATTATAGTGTTAAGAATATCAGGATGGTGTTTGGGATGAGAAGCTTTTGTCAACTCATCATGTCGTATAACCATGGCTGTAGTTGTAAATATTGTTGCTGCTCTGCTTATCTCATGACTATGAAGTTGACATGGGGACACGGACAAGGTGCCCCAGCTGCAGGCTGTTGTACATGTCTGAGGAATGTTTACAGAGGCACAAGACCCTGACAATTAAAAACCAAATTGTTTATTAATGATTTCCTGTGAAAAGTGTAAGGCCTATGTAGAAAAAGATAAAAAATATAAAGGCTAGAAGTGCAGAATGTGCTATGAAGAGATCTGTAACATAAACCAGCACCTGTGTTTCATGCCTATGAACAAACATCCAGAAGAAGGGCAGGACTATACCATCTGTGTCATGGAATGTATGCAGGAAACCAGAACACCTATCCTGAAGTTTTGGACAGTTGAAACTGTCCTCAAATGATCCATGCGACAAGCCTAACAGGGCATGGAAGGAATCCCGTGTATCCTAGCTGACTTTGGAGTCAGATCAGTCCCTCTCCCTTTTCTGTTTAGCAGTGTAGGAATAAGCATTAGTAATCCAAAAATAGAGGCATTGTATATTTGTAGATGCTTCTGAAAAACTTAGAGTGGGAAGATTTGACACTTGTAAATCCCCCATTCCAATAATGAAGGTTTTATATAACAAAAGCATAGTAGATATTAATTCTGGAGATGATTTTGATAAACTGCTCAGTCTTGCTCAATTCTTCTCCATCTGAATGCATATAAAATTTTAATATTCACAGCAGCCCATTTAAGTAAGATACTTACATGTATTCTTCCATACTCTTGTTTTTCGCATCCTTGTATTTCTATACCATTTTTGCATGATGAAATCAGAGTCAGAGAGCTGTTTCTTATTTGTTTGAAGACTGCACAGGAAGCCTTTGGCAGACAGGGGAATATGGGAATTCCAGGGCTGTAAGAAGAGACCCTAGTCAGCTCTAAGAACTTAAGAAAATCCATATCTATATCTACCTAATCTAGGCACTTGAAATACATCTTTTCTTTAGACAATTAACATTGGATCTGCAATGTTTAAACTAAAAGATTATAAAATTTTCTTGGATCAAATATATTATATAATCTATTTTATCTTTTTTACTTATTACTTTATATTTGATTTAAATTATGCCACAAGAAGAGATGGTCAATATCAAGCTGTGATGCTCACAATATCAAACTGTGATGCTCACAATGGTTTTCCATTCTGCCTCTCTCTTTATTTTTTCTTTCTTTTTTTTTCCCCCACAGGTCTTTGCAATTGCTGTCAAAACTTTATTTTTTATTCATTTTGTTGCAATACAGCCAAAAAATACTGGGGGGAAAAAGGATACAATTGAGTCTCTTCATTTATTTAACTCCTGTTAAATCTGATGAGCTAAAAATGAGAATAAATTCAAACATTCCCCCTCTGTCAATCATTTCAGTGATCATAAAGATCTCACTGGAAGCTGTACTGAAGAATTCTGATACCTTGAGGGAGTGCATAACATAATATAGATCTAATTTCCATAAAATATTTACCTAGAATATTATCAGCCCAAAAGGCTATGTATTACCTAAAAGGGAACTTATACAATCAAAATACATTTTCAAATATATATTTCCTAACTGAAAAGAAAGAAAGCATTTATTAATTTAAGAAGAGAGTTAGTTTTACAATGCTGTGTTCAATCCTAATAGGAGTGTAAGTACTAGTGACATCTAATTTCCTGAATGTGTGCTTATGGAGTGAAGGTGCCCAGTTCAGTTATTTATACATTGGTGTCTTGTGCCATTTGTAGAGACCTAGAATATCTTGCTTACCTTCCAGGTGCTGCTCCAAAACAAGCATAGGTCCCTCAGATCCTGTGCCAGTGTCACACACATGTCTTAGATACCCCTTGATCTTCCATGGCACTAAATGCCTATGCTTGTGTCACTAAATTGTTTCACCTTAGACAACACAGTCAATGGAGTCCAGAGGGCTATTCAGCTTGAATTCACATGTGTGTAATTTAGAGTGTGTGTGCTAAATATCATTCTAAACTCCACTGATTGCCTTAATTAGATCTCCACTGATCTGTAATATTGGAGGTTAGACACCTGATTTATATAAGGACTTTGGCATAATAGAAACCTAACCTTAGTTATCTATACCTAAAGTTGACTCTCACCTGAGAATCCAGAACACTCTTATTCTAAGTGCAAAGGGCAGGGTGGGTCAGTGAACTCAGGTGAACAGAGGTTGTGCCAGAAATCCAGGAGCAAAGTAGCTCAATAAAATGTATTAGGATCTAGGAAAAAAAAAAAAAAAAAAAAAAACCACACAAAAAAACAAAACAAAAAAAAAAAAAAAAAAAAAAAAAAAAGAAAGATAACAGATGAGGGAAGATCAGTAACCCAGATTAACAAGGCAGGGAAGGAAATGCAATGCAACATAGGCAAATGGAATATTTTAAGCCTAATGACACTAAGAGTAAATGGCAGAGGTAATTTACACACTTGCAGTGTTTTAATACTAAGAAATGACACTGATAAATTTTCTTTCTTATTCTTGTTTTTCCTTGTTTCTTCTAAAAAAAATAATTCTGTTGACCCCTCTAGTTCATATTATCCCTTATTGCTTACTATTCTAGTAAGGTGTAAGAACTTAGAAGAAAAGTAAATTTTACTGAATGTTATCATCAGTTATAGATGTGATGAATGAAAATACTAAATGAATACTGAACCCATAAATGTTAAATTAATATAAAGCTATTTAAATCAATGTTTTTTAAAACAAAATCAGTTATTTGAGGATCAAGGTCTTTGTTTTGAAAATGCTGCTCGATACTTGAGTAAAAGAGATCATCATAGGTTATTCAAAGTATTTTTTTTAAGGAACAGTATTGCTATATATATATATAAAATTTCAAAATATGTTCTACTAGCAGGCTGATAATGTTCTTATTTTTTATAAATATTTTTAAAAGTGGAAGTCCAATCTTTCCTTTTCCATCTCAGATATCAGTAAAGCTGCAAAGAAAAGAAGATTGGCTTTCTAAGAGAATTATGGAAGCATTCCTTTCTCATTCTCAGTCTGCTTTTGACAGAACATCAAAACTCCAAGCCATCCTAAACCATATCATCTACTTTCACACTACTGCTTGTTTATTTAGTACATATCTGTTCTGCCATTTTCAGTCACTCTGCTTTTTTTCTGTTTGTGCCATCAGACAGTCTTATGCTTGTTATTTGCGAAGAATATTTGCTATATCTGTTACTTTCCTACATGATTGTCTTTTGCACACTGTTTTGATTAGCAACTATTACAGAGGCTATGAGACTAAGTTACCACTTAAAGAAATTAATATCTTCAAAAAGTCATCATCCACTTTATACAATTTCTAAAGCAGCAAAAGTGTTTTCATTTTGTAAAGGAAATTACTAGAAAGTTGTTTTCACTGTTGCAAGGGTTTTTTCTCCTGTTTTGAACCTTATCCTGCTTTTCTTCTGTCACTTCTATTTAATGGATTAAAAACAGTGGAAAAGTACTGATTGGAAACTTCATTCTGTCCTTTACCAGAAATCACAGTCTCTCACAGTGCTGTCTACAGCTGTAAGCTGTCAGATACTGCTGTGTCTGTGGTGTTCTTATTTACGCTACATATTGCAAATTACATCTCCCTGAGAAAATAGCTCCTCTGATCAGAATGACCAACTCAGATGGAACCTTTGCTCTTGCTCTCTTTCCTCTTAAAACTAATCTACTTATTTAAGTGCACTCAAGTACAGTTGTATAGAGTGTAGGTGGTAAGGTTTTGGTATTGGGGGGGGCAGGCTGCAGGGCAGCCTCTGTGAGGAGAGGCTGGGGCTGCCCTGTACCAGGGAGAGTCAGTTCCAGCTAGCTCCAACAGACCCACTGCAGGGAACAGCTGAGCCCCTCAGCCACATGTATGGCTGAGAAAACATATTTAAAAATTGGCAAAATATTGCACAAGCAATAAGGCATGAAGAAAAAGAAGTATGAGAAGCAACATTGTGAACACCAAGGTCAAAGAAGAAGGGGGAGGAGGTGCTCCAGGTGCTGGAGCAGAGATTCCCCTGCAGCCAATGGAGAGGACCATGGTGGAGCAGGTGGATATTTCCTGAAGGAAGGTGCAGCCCTTGGAGAGTCCATGAAGGAGCAAGTTCTCCTGGCAGGAGCTGCAGCCAATGGAGGCTTACTTTTAGGTTTATCCTGCAGAACTGTAGCCTGTGGAAAGGACTCTACACTGCAGCAGAAGAAAAGTGTGAGAAGGAAGGAGTGCTGAAGAGGAACAGTTATGAACTGACAACAACTCCCATTCCTGTCTCCTCTGTGCCTCTCAGGGCAGGGAAGGTGGAATTAAAGGAGTTGGGAATGAAGGAGTAAAGTTGAGCCCAGGAAAAATGTTGGGGGTAGGGAAAACTGTTTTAGTCTCTGTCTCTGTCTCTCACCATCCAACTCTATTTTAATTGGCAATAAATTAAATTATTCTTTTCCAAATCAAGTCTGTTTTACCCCGGAGGGTAATTGGTAAGTGACGTCACTGTCTTTATCTTGACCCACAAGCTTTTTCATCTTATCTTCTCCTCCTTGTCCTGTTGAGTGAGAGATCAGCTGGGTGGGGATCTGGCAACCAGACAAGGTCAATGCACCAGAAAAAGTGTATGTGAACAATAACAAAAAATTGTCAGAAATAGCATGACAAGATAGTGTTTTTAAAAAGCTATAGTTTTGAAAAATTTTGATATTTGGTAAGAATCCAAAACAACTTTTTTTTTTTTTTTTGAGTTATGGCTTTTGTCTTCCCAAGTAACCGTTACACGTGATGGAGCCCTGCTTTCCTGGGGATGGCTGAACACCTGCCTGCCCATGGGAAGAGGTGAATGAATTCCTTGTTTTGTTTTGCTTGAGCACACAGCTTTTGTTTTTCTTATTAAACTGCTTTTATCTCAACCCATGAGTTTTCTCACTTTTACCCTTCCAATTCTCTTCTCCATCCCACTGTGGGGGAGTGAGTGAGCAGCTGTGTGGGGCTGAGCTGCCTGCCGTGGTTAAACCACAACAGTTTCACATATCAATTAATGATAAATTTTCAAAATTCTTATCATCAGTATATACTTATTTTTGAACAAAAGAGACAGGATTCATGTCACTACCTTAAAAGATCTAGTAATTTTCTGTCTTAGTAATCTTCTAGGTTCCTTTTATAATTTATGGAGGAAACAGGCATTGCCATGTGACAATTTGTCCTTCCTAAAGTATTAATTTACCTTCCTCATGTACCTCTTTTCTCCCTTTAAATATAATGAGAATCTGGATAACTAATTTAAACTTAACTGCTCAGTGTGAAAATTTATATGAAATCAAACAATACAATATGCTACATGCATTAATTTCAGGAAGGGAAGGGCTAGATCCAAAGACTGAGGTGCTGCAGGCACAAAGAGGGTAGGCTTATTTTGTGCAGTTATCCTGTAACTGAAAGATGAAATCACAGATTATGTTTCTAAACTACCCATAGAGTGCATGAAGAGAACTGTGCACTTTTGGTTGGGATTTCCACAATGCAAACTCCACAGTACAAAAAAGACAGCTGGATCTAAGGAAATACTGGGATCCAATATTTCCAACTGAAACAGAAGTATGAATCAAACCTCTGTCTGCTTTCAGATGAGTACTCTGACTCCTCAACAAGATAAAAATAAATTACATTTAAATGCAGCAGTATTTTGTCCAAAGCTCTGTTTGATAAGCATGTTCTGAGAATGCCCGTCAGATTAAGCGCATAATGTCCCTAAAGAAATATCTCATTTCTGAACACATTTGAGGCTTGACTCTTTTTCTAGAATTCTTTGCTGTTTGGTATGTGAAGTAGGAGAACATTTAGATGCCTGAGAAACATAAAAATCAAAACTCTAGATGTTTGCAGAATATCGAGATTTTGAGGCTAGTTAATGACTGTACATTCTGATAGCTGTTTTCAGGACTGTGGTGTGTATATCTCTTATTCCTTTTTAATGTCTTCTAGTGAGGCACATAAAATTTTCCAATGAGACATAAAGGAATGAGTTACATGCTCAATTCAGTGAATACCTAATGCAAAACATTTTCTTTGGAATTTTGCTTTTCTTTTGTACAATTTTTGCTTTCATTTGGTTTTGTGATTCATTATTTTTCTGTAGCTGAATATCGTACAATTAGTTCTAAGTCCCTAGACCTGCAGGTGTGCTGCCCCATGTTCACGAAATACCCCTGAAGAAACTGCACTCTAAACAAACATACATTTCTGTTTTTTAATCAAAGTATTGCTGAATTTCTGATTCTGAGTTTTTTCCTGTTTTTTGGGTTTTTTTTGTTGCGTTTTTTTTTTAAAGTAGTCTCAGAGGAATTTATCTTCTTCGGATTTCCTGTTAGGTTTAGTTTTTCATCTTAGTATTCTGAACATTTGTCACAGACTAACCATGATTTCCGTATGTGTAGTCATTCTTCTTGTCCAGGAAGAGTCATTACTATTCCAGAATCTGTATCATGCCTTTTTCTTTATAAAGACAGAGATCAATAATTTTTTTTTTTATTTGTATCTGCTGATTTTGGAATTAAATAACACTGTATGTGATACTAAACCTAATTATGTTACAACTGCAGTTTATTTAGAATGTTTAAATTATTAGTTTTTATCTTAATCATTTTTTCCTGTCACCTGTGTATAAACACAGTAATAAAGTGAAAAATTTTTTTCAAGTATACAGTTGTAGCCACTAGTCTATACCTCACTAGATTTTTCTGCAAAGTTATTTGATTTTGCATACATACAAGATACATAAACATAAGCATAAGCATATTCATAAGCATGTACACATACATATATGAGTAGATGTATATATACATAATATATAAATATATCCCTTCTGCATCCTTTACTTCCTAAGATTCATTTGCTTTATGGCACAGTAATATGTCAACTGTTAAATTTATTTTCTTGACTTGGCCCAATATTACCCTTTGTTTTACATGACATTTAAATCTTTAAATTTCAGTTAAAAAAATAGTTACAGGTACAAGTCTAAATGTTATTTTATCCTGTTTTTCAGCATTGCCTAGCAACTCATTACCCTAAAAACCCCTAATTTATTCTGTAGTTTATTCTGGGAAGAAAATATCTTAACTGTCCTTTTGGGTGAGTTCATTCCTTTATTGCATTTACATTTCATATAAAATAGTTCTTCTTAGCCATATTTCTTCATAGTTTTCTCTATGGTTAAATTTATAAATTATTTCCCACAGTGATAAATTATTTCATACGGTGATCATACTCTGCTAATATTTCTTAATGTATCTCAAACCCATTCAGCCTTTTTTTCCCCCCAGTATTTCACAATTAAATTATACCACCCGTTACAAAAAAAAAAAAAAAAAAAAAAAAAAGACAACTTATGGGATGAAAGAAAAATCTTTTTTTTTTTTTCTTTTACATACACATCTGTGATGAATCCACAAGATTTGATTTACAACATCTACTTAAACAAATTTGGAATATATTTACATTACCTGCTTACACTGATAGCTATTTCGTTAACTATGTTCATGCTCAAAGGCTGGAGACAGGGGCAGTGTTATCCTTAGCATATGTGTCTTGTCTATTCTCCTATTTTTAATACTGTCAGGCAGAAATCTGACTAGGACATTAACATTAATTTTCTTGTGGCAGCTTAGAAGTTTCTGTCAAATACCACTTTGATTAACGTATTTTTAACTAATTACTGATTTTTTTTTTAAATAAGCATAGCTTTATTTTGTCTTTTCCAATTATTTTTTCCATCCATGTATTGACTTACTTCAGCTGCTTGTTTTCACCTTTTAATCCATTTTGCATAAATATTACATTTCACTTCACTTTTTTCTTCACTGTGTGAAACTTTATGCTATTTGTTTGTCCTCTTAGCAAATGTTTAGTTTCAATGTAGTTTTTTAAAATTACCAACTTTCCCATAGACATCTTGTGTGGAAGAGGTACAGAATTGCCCATGAGATAGATTACATAATTTTTCATTTAACTTCTTAGTTTTGCTTTCACCATCTGTACACATTTTCATATAAACTAATACAGGGATTAGACTGCATTTGACAAAACATAGGTATCTACAGTTGCAGCTGTCTAAAATTAGGTAAAATTAATTTCACCAAGGTCATCTTCTGACATTAATTTCCTTCCCTTTCCATTCTTATTTGCAGGGCTTTTACTTACTGCCACAAAGTCCTAAATTTGCCATGAAAAGTCTGTGGGAACAGTACTATCTTTTATAATACCCGCTTACACAGTGTTTAAAAGAGAAAAGTTCTTCTGTTTTTTTTCCTTTCTTCATTTTGAGACTAAGGGTTTTTGTTGGGTTTGGTTTTTTTTTTTGTTTTGTTTTTTTTTTTTTTTGGGGGGGGAGAGTGGAGAGTGTTGTATAATCTTTCACTAAATAATTGCATTCAGAAATAAACCAAGCATATTCTCTCATTCTTCTGAAAGATATTTTTGACAAGTATGCATAATAGGGAAATTTTGATTTTGACACAAACTGGTTATGGCATGTATGAGATCCACTTCAAATGTTTAGGGTATCTTTTAACTATCAGTCACATTTAGAACAGAAAAAAACCCCTTCTTTTTCTACCAATGAACAATTGTTCATGCAGAAATAAAGATAATGAGACATATGAAAATACAAACTAAGCTTTGTGTTGTTAAGTTTTATACAGTAGCAAACTATCTCAGTGTTTGCAGTACTAGTTTTCTGCTATTATTGATTGATTAAAGTAATATCTTACACCTCTTAGTAAGCAGCTTTATCCCTTGCTGGTATTATTTGATGCAATACACTAGATATTACTTTTCCTTAATCTCCTGAAAACTGGGATAGCTAGGTTGCTATTTTGCAGTCTCCCACTAGTGACTCGCTTCATCTTGATATTCTGGTGACTAAAAAATTCAAAACATATTAAAAGGATAAGCACAAACAACATAAACTTATCAATATAAGATTTTTTTAGAAGAAGAAGAAGCTAGAAGCATTTTCTACTGCTATTCTTACCATATTCACATCTTACTGAACCCCTCTTCCATTGAGGGGTATCTACAATCATGATCAAAGGAGCACAGAAGGTTCTCAAACTCTAAAGGTGTGCAAGAGACAAAGTGTTTTCACTGAGACTTTGGACGAGTATTCTTTTCTTGGAGCAATCTATACAGTGTCCTAAGTTGCAGGTAAGTTTTTAATCACAATCGGCATAGAGTGGTCTCAAGGATACCCACCTCTTCACAGGTTATCAGCAAGACAGATCATCTTCAGGATTCTCTGGTAATCTGTGGATGAACGTGGATACAAATGAAAGCTTCTATTAATTTAAAAGTAGAGGTTTGTTTTCTGTTAGAAAGTAACCAAAATGTAGCAGATCCATGAGTTCCTTTCTCCTAACTACCTTTGTCCTTGGTTAAACACAAAGGGATGACCCTATCTGTTTGTGTTTTCATTGTAATTTGGTTTGATGTATTGATGAAGTTGTGAAGTGCATCCTGATTCTTTCCACTTATTGCTTGTTTGTTCAGTTTTCCGAGTGGTTTTGCCAGGTATGAACTGGATTCCTTTTGGAGCAATTTTACCAACACTTCTCAAAGCTCTCCAAGTGCACTTCACTGTCTAATTAAAACATCATTTTCTGAGTTCATGTGTGGGATGCACCACTACAAATGGCTCCAGAGAGTGTCTAGCAGGCTGGGCACAAAAGTTACTCTCCAGAGTTCCTGCAGCATGTTGAAGTGATATCCAAGCAAAAGAAAGGCACCAATGTTGTGTGCACCTTCGTGTTTGGGGGACTTCTTATGACTTTTTTCCTCTGGAACTGTGGAATCGCTTTGGACTTAGAGACCAGGGTGTCTAGGAAGACAGCATTTAAAATGTGAAACCACCTCTCTTCCTGAGTTTAGCAGACAGAATACACACGGACGTAAGAGACAGGGGTAGTGATAGACATAGGAGAAACAGAGAAAAAGGTAATGATAGAGATAGAGATGGAAATAGAGATGGAGATGGAGGTGGAGACAGACACGTAGATACTTTCTACTCAGTGGAGTTCTCAGTAGATTAATACCTCACGCTTTGTGGAACCTCTTTATTAGACAAATTCAGAGCATTTTCTTAATGCAGGTGGTAAAAGCATGACATGAAGTGGATTCAAACACTGACATACAAACACTACAGACTGTTCCTGCTATGTTTTACTCACTGTCTGTTGGTGCACATCTCACTAGCCAACAAAAAACCTGAAGGATACTGAAAAAGAGGCTGGCTTTTGGTAACAGAACAGCACATTAAGTCCTCACAAAGACTCAAGGACTAACAAGTTTCTTTCTTCCTCTTCTACAGGTATGTTTAATGAACAGGGGACTACACACTTACTGTCCTGCCACCTCATGCTCGTATTGCTGCAAGCAAGAGGCAGAGCGTATACCATCCTACATGGCCTTCCCTGGAATCTCAGTGCTAAGCCACTGTTTTGGAGAGAAGATGAGAAAGAAAGGAGGAGGACCATGAAAGCTATGATGGAAAGGTGTCTCCAGGATACTCAGCAGGGCTGATCTACAAGGTGCCGGGCAGAAATTCTCTGTCCCCCCAGAGATACTAAACCATATTTCCAAGTGGCCATTTCCTGGAAGCTGTCCAATGTTCCAGCCTCTTCTTCCTAACCATTATCAAGTTTCAAACCCCTCAGCTACAGTCACTTCTCTCACAACCCTTATAAAGCTTCCCTCTCTCTCCAACCTGCATCTTAACAATTTTTTGCAAAGCAACAAGCAGACAATTTCCTTATTCTCTCCCCCTCACACCCCAAAAACTAACATTCCCCCCCTTGGATTCTCTGACATCTACATTCTTTTTGCTGCATTATATACTATTAGACAAGGCCTGCAAAAGCATTAGACATACTTCAGAAGAAAGGAAATCACAGTCAAAACTGCCAGTCCAAACCTTCAACTAATACACAGAAAAAGTCAAAAGAATATAAAGGGGCATGTTTCCTAACAGTCCCACTTAATACTTTTCAATTCTTCTGTAGTGGGAAATTGTAGATAATAAATATTTGTCAGCATCTTTTGAGGTCTTTTAGATGTCTATCATATGCCCCTCAAGCATTTCTTTCCCTGGTTGAAGGATTATAATTAGTGTGTGTTCAGTAAACCATCCCATGTTTTCAAGAATTCTTATTACCTTTCCTTACAGGTTTTACTCTTCTGTCTTTATTGTAAGGTACAGTGAAGAGTGCATGCAGCACTGTAATAACTTTTAAGTTTGATTTAGCACTTTGGGCCTCTAAAGTAATTTTTTTCTCCCTTTGAAAATCAATTTTATCTACTGTTTTATTTCAGAATAACTTAGAACAGTACCATTCCTCCAAAAGTTTTCAGGATTACATTTGGGTTTGATTATCTGGGATTTTTAAATTTTATTACCTCATTATGCCTTCCTCCCTCAAGAAATTTAACTCCTTCCCTCATTATGAAGAAAAACATTCTATCTTTTTGTTTTCTATCTCCTAACCCAGTAGTCACTTTGTGGAAGAGCTTAGTATCTTTACTAGCCAGTGGTGAAGTATTTCTAAAGTCTTTTGTGGTGAAGTCTGTCAGTAGATATTTGAAAAGGAAAGTGTATTTTATAGACTGCCTGACCAAATGCTTCAAATACTTGGACGCTTTTCAGAAGCATGGATATCTGCTATAAAATATATATTCCAAATGTATATTAACCTATGTTTTTATTTATTCTGTTCTTTATTTCGGTTTATCTGTTATGAAACTCACATTTAACAGGTCTGTAGTTCAAAAGGTCAGTGTAAAGATTTTAGCCCTATTTGCTAAGCTGTTTCTGTCACCAGAATGGATTTAAGCAAGAAGCTACATGTTATAGGTAGCTTTAAAAGTTTCATATTTAAATTCTTAACCTTTTTGGTGTTAAATAGAATCTTGTCCTGATTCTTTGATACTTTATTGATTCTAACCCCTCTCCTACTAAAACTCATTTGACAATTTGATCATCAGATATTTCCCATCTTAATAGCTTCCAGATACAAACTCGTTTATACTTGCCTGCAATAAACATCAAAGCCAACAATGCTTTTTTTTTTTTTCTTTTTTTCTTCTATGGCCTTGAATTCTCCAAGAGGTTATTTTACACGATTCACTCCTCATCTACACTTGTTCTTCGGTGTGTTCACTGGCTATGTTGAGTTTTATTGTGGGTTTTTTACATTTAGGAGGGTAATCCTTTAAATATTTTTTGTCCTGTGTTTTTGAAGCATTACATTTAATGTCCAAAAATTTATGTTCTTCTCTATGGTCCCATTTGAACATGATGCCTGCACTTTAAGCATGTCGTTTGTTTCTAATAGGCATTTTCATTCTACTATTTAAACACGAAGGCCCCATCTCTTATTTTAGGATTCTGTCTAGCTGATAGTATACATCTAATCTGAACCTTTATTGTATTGTCTTTAAACACTCTTTACTGAGTCTGCAAGAGTTTTATACTTTTGGATGTGTTTTTCTATTTATCACTTTTTTATTTCTATGTATTTTCTCTTTTTAAAGGTTAATGTTACAGTGAATAATCCATATGATTTTCTTCCAGTGACAAAGATAGGGAATTTGAATACCTTATGATCACTACTATAGTGTGGGTGTTTTATAGTTGCAGGTTTTTATACTAGATCCCCCACAGTACTCAGAAGCTTCTGATTCCATTAACAGTTGCTCCAAGAAACAGTCGTTTAAAGAGTCCAGAATGTTTTCTCTGCTTCAGTCTGACATGACATTTACTTATTTTGCACAAGAGTAGGTAAAGTCTTTCACCCTGATTTTATTTTTAAATATTAAATCTGTTATAATGGACTTTACGATTTCAAGGTTGTTGCCCATACTTGTTGCTTGATCAATAAAGCTCTAATATCAATCTTTCCCTATAGAACAATGGAATGCAATTCAGAGAAACTCTGTAAACCATAGTATTACAGCTAACTTTCTTACCTTTTTTCCTGTGATTAGCTTTCTGTTCCTTGAAACCTGGTCCTCTCATCTTCAGTAATACTGAGTAGTATCTTATCCTGTAAGAAGCAGCAATGCTTATGGACAAAGAAGTACTCACTCTGATTGAATCCACACACTCTCCTTAAATTATTTCAAACAATAAAGAAAATCTGTGGACATTTTTATTGCTTTCTTTGATAGGTTGTTTTAGATTTATGTAAACTTACTCTTTTACAGATATATTACTGTCTGGGAATATATTTCCAACCTGCTGTTTGGAAAATGGAGAATACTCAGAATTGTGATGATACTCTTAAAATTCTCAAATCTTAATTTATATTACTTCATATCAATTATATTGTATTACATTATACTTATCATTTTATATTACATTATATTACATTATGTATAAAAATATACACTTTATAAATTCATTAATTTACTAATTTATACTTAAATTTCTTAACATATATTATAGACTTACATTAGTATTTATATCACTGAAAACAACAATCTGGTCATATAATGTTCTCATTCCTGGTTGGATTTGAGCTTAATGAGAAAGTAACTCTCTAATCATAGGGAAAAATTTGAAAGTGGATGCTTTGCTATAAGCAGAGTGAAAGCTGAAGGAAAAGTCACTCTCAAGCAGACACAGAGTATCATTCAGTGGGACATTTTAAGGTCATGCACATTCTTTAGAACATAAGTATAATATGAAGTTTCTCAATACTGATCAGTCCTACAGACAGAGAGCTTGGGTGAAGAGGAAAATTTAAAAAAATTGTCAGGGAATTATTCAAGAGATATTTATTTTAAAATATGCTGAACTGATATTTCTTTTTTATCTTTTATAGTATTTACTTAGTTTAAGATGCATTTGTTTAATGGTTGCCAAATACATTCAGTAAGATTTTATCAATTACTTCCTTAAAAATAGCTAATATTCTAAAATATTTTAGTACTAATTTTGACGTTTGTTTGCTAGTCTGAAATGACTTTGTGAAGCCTAACGTGTTATCAGCCAAGTTTGTGATAAAATATCCATTAGCAATAATACATCTATGAAATATTTTGAGATTCTGAATTGCATGTAATCTTAAAAAGAACAGACTGGTGATTATCTACCTAAATAAATATGAGAGGTAACCACTGTAATTTTCATGTAATATAGCAAAAGTATGAGACATATAGAAATTAATGAATAATTATGGTTTCCTAATAGTAGCCTCATAGCTAAATATTCCTTTTTTAATTTATCTAAGGCATTTTTTTAGCTGTTTATGGTATAGTGATCATTTTCCTCTCCTGATTACTAGATTTATAGTTCTGGCCAAAACCAAGTACATTGAAAATGTGGTTACCTGGACTAATAAATCTAACCCTACAAAATAGAAACAGTGATGTTAACAATATTCATCTCTTCTATTGAAATTGCAAGGAGCTTGAGAAACAGAAGCTGAGACAACTGTTTGCACCAATGAATTCATGATAATCTTAGAAGTATAGACTGCCATTATTAGCTAGGATGCCAATAAAGGAAATAATTTTAACTTTAAAATTACTTTCCTGAAGACGTCCTGAAATGTTAAATGCTTTGCATATAAGAAAGGAAAGCAATCATGTTTCTAGATAGAAGGGATGAAGATTGTGGTTTTGGCAGAACAGATAATGTTTGTCAATGAAGCTCTTGCTATGGGATTGTGATAGAGAGACTACAGTAAATATGTCTTTTCAAGATTAAATTGATGCAATCTATTATATTATTTTGATTGGGAAAGTCTTCAAAGATGTTTATGTTGACTTTCTCATCTCACACAGAACTGAAAGACTTAATTATTTGAAATGGATTTTAGGGGATTCTTGCAGAAGCAAATAATAAAATTGTGAAATAAAACATTCGTAGCTATTGCAAAAATGTTAGTAAGCTTCAGGGTTTTTTTTTGTTTGTTTGTTTTGTTTTATTTTGTTTTGCTTTTCCCTGGTCCTGGAAAAAATTTCAAGCTAAATTCATGGAAGAAGAAAGAAATTTTGTTCCTTTCCCCACCCCCATCTAGACCAGTGGTCTCCAAACTGGGGTGCAGGCAAGGGTGCACAGCATGGTTAATCAGGGTTTAGGAAGAAAATATTAGAACTTCAGTAGTACATAGTACCTGTATAATTTATCAATAAATATACATATATTGAGGGGGTGCATTCAAGAATTTTCACTGATGGGATGGATGATCAAAAAAGTTGGGAGACCACTGATCTAGACTATCACCTGTGTTATGAACAAGGTTTATATTTCTTACCATTACAAAACAACAATAAAAAGGAAGTCAAACAATAATTAGACTAGTTTCAATCTGGTGAAAAGAGAAACAGACAAGACAAGCGCTTAAAAACAACATTTTTCATCTGTTGAGCTGCCAGAACTGCAAGGACATCTTGAGACAGGTATTTACATTACAAAAAAACCCCAAAACTAAAATCAAACAACAGTGGAATTTGCTGATATTGTTTTTCAAATTTACAAAATGAGATGCATCTGATCTTAAAGCTTCTGAGAAAGCTCCTGAAAATCGGTCCAATTTTTCTTTAAGTCGACATTCAAAGCCTTCAAAAGAGGTGTCAATTACTTTGCTTGAATGATTGATTAGCTAGTTAGTTCTCCATTTTATTTTAGTGGTTTGGCTTTCCATCCTTGGCTTTAAAATAAGTGTGAGATATATTAAGTAAAAAATAAATAAGAGGAAGAGGGGAAGAATCATATCATTCGTTCATGCCAATATACTGGTCAAAAGGCACTAATGGCACAGGTGATCACCTGGCAGAATCTCACAGTTCCAGGAAACAAAAAGCAGTGAATCCTTTATCTATGCTGTAATCTTTTGTTTGTCAGAGCAATGAGCCATTTAGTTAACAAACAATGAGATGAGAAAGCAAATAAACTCTCACTCTTTTTACCTTAGCTGCCACACCTTTCTGCAGTGTCAGAGTAACTAATTCAGAATTTTTTTATTGTCTGTTTTTCAAAAGGAATCAAAATTCATCAGACATTTATGAAAATAAAAACATTGCTACCAGGATATTTAGGGCTGCATTTGTGCTATCTTAAATGGAAAATTAAGTGCTTTTGTTCCAGGTAGAGAATACCCCTTTGGATTAACAAGGAGTCAGGGGTGTGTCTGGCACACTGAATCAAGACTGGTAGCATGAATGTTATTTGCTAATCCTATTAAAGAAATCAATTATATATTATCAAGCAAACTACTAAGGATTAATCATTTCAATTCCTTTAATTTGCCCTGTAATAGAGAAGAAATAATGAAGAATCTTCCTCAAGAACGACTGTCTGTCATTTTCTGCTCATTCTTGAAAAGCATGCTATTACAGTATCGCATCTGAAGTAGTATTCAGCACATCATACCTCAGTAATTAAAACCTGTACAAAATAAAATTTAGAAGTTACAAAATTAGATTGTTCATAGATTTTAATACAAATAGTTTAATAGGAAGTTTCAACACATATTTTAATATGATACATAGATAGGAATTTCTATGCTAGGCCATGCTCTTCATTTGTGGAAGTAAAAACCAGCCTTTTTTCACAGTTTTATAAATTGTAAACAAATGTACTCATTATAAACACTTGAGCATATTTTCTCCCTCAGAGTATGAGTTCTGCTGCATTTTAATAATTTAAATCAAATATAGATAAATATGAAATGTGATTTGAGCAATAAACCACTAGTTTCGTACCTTCATCTGTGACCTGAGTGGGTGTTAGTGCTTGTCAACTTTCTCCAACTGCCGCCATTTCAGTTTGAAATACTGCTGGAGAAACACACTGTTTCACTCTGGGCTCTTCAGAACACTATGTACAAGATTGATTTCCCATACTTATATTGTGATTAGTGTTTACTATAAGCTGAAATGTGCTTAAATATGTTTTCTCTCTCTCTCCCCCCCCTTTTTTTTTTTTTTTTTTTTTAATAATTGGTTTAAATGTATCAGAAGAGATAGGTTCTAATCTCCACTTTCTGATCCCAGAGCATGTCTCTGCAGCACTATTGAGTCAGTTCCATGCAAGTTCACACTCCAAACTAGAACACTCCATTTATATTCCTACCTCAAAATTCTAGAGTTGTCTTTGATAACCACTCTTACAGTCCTCAGGACA
The DNA here is from genome assembly GCA_031468815.1 of Morus bassanus. NCBI lineage: Eukaryota > Metazoa > Chordata > Aves > Suliformes > Sulidae > Morus > Morus bassanus. The sequence goes on along the minus strand of CM062568.1, from coordinate 50,396,839 downwards.
CCTTCAGAACAACCCATGCAGTCTCAGATAATGCCTATCCCACAGCCTTTTTCAGTAAAGTCCTTCTGGTAGAGTGCTTGTCATTTTCACAGGCATCATGTCTCATCATACACATTAACTTCACTGTGTCAATATGCTGTGAAACCTTACAACACCTGAAGCTGGGAATGTATAAGAAAGGAAGCAGGGAACTCCATTATTCTGGGGAAGGAAAAGAGGTAAAAGTCTGATGCTTTTTGAGGGTCTATTGCCGATTGACTAGTTCAAATTTTTTGCCCCAGCAGCTTTTGGTTTGTATGAACATAAGCATGCATAACATCTCTTTGATCTATACGATCCATTCTGGCTGACAGGTTAGAGCTGCTGCTGAATGAGATTCATAATGACGTCTGTGCTGACAGCAGCTACATCACCTGTAAAATTGTCGAATTTGTCCAGTATTACAGAACTGCAGCCATGGATATCTATGTACTGCAGATCACTCAGATTGCATTTGTATGTTCAACAAAAGTTACTACAAGGTCTGCATGCACTTGAGGTTTCATCCCATGCAGTGCCTGCTGGAGTACTAAACAGTGCAAATCAAATGTTGCCAGGAATGCTGCAAAAGCATAGATGTCACTACTGTGACTCATTTTCACTCCTAAAAAAATATGCAATGGTGATAAACTATTCATAAGTATTCTGAAACCTATTGTTTCACAAATTAGGGGTTTTTTTACTCTTTTCATAAAGACAAAGGTGAGATGTTCCCATTTCTTTCCAGGATCTTGACATCTTGGTTTGCATATTTTTCTCTCCTAGACATTTACAGTGAAATCCAGTTTACAGAGGTTGCAGTATTAACAACATTATACACATTAGGTCTGTCTAACTGAAGGTTTGAAGGCACTTTGTGAAAGATAAAATATTTTTTCTTGTCAGATTTTATTTATTTATTTATTTTCTAACAAAAGATCAGGTTCCAACTGGAAGAGAAAATAATAAAAATAAAAGAAAAGAATTTGGTATGACACAGTTGTACTGACCTGGGATATTATATGTCTGCCTCATGTTTCCATCCTCCTATATAAGCCAGATGCAATTCGTCATCATCATGCACCACAGCACTTTCAGTCATAATGCATATCTCATTTTTCCAAAAGGGAAGGTATGTTCTATGTTTAAAAAAGCATGGTTTAACCAAGTAGTTCAGTTTAAACAATAGGAGAGTTCATAATCACAAACTTCATTTGACACAGAACATTTCAGAGATATGCTATTTTTTTTATCTATATATTCAGATTTTAAATTTTCCAGTTGACAAAAATGTCAGTGCAGCCTCATATATATTTCCAAATATATGCTTAATATATGTACACAGAATTGCAACTGATGTTTTTAAAGGTTCTTTCCTCAGAACACACACACATGCACGTGCACACACACACGTACACTAGTATATAGTACATGGTATTTGTCATATATTATTTGGTACACAGTACATATACTATATACAAACATACACGAATCAGATTTGCACAAGGAAGTGCTGGTTTGTTATGATCCCAGTAAGACAGACATTTAGACTACATAAGATATCACTTTAAATGCAATTTATTAGAGCTAACACTATAAGGAAGAAGAGAATAGTATAGATAGTATACATCCATTCAGATGCTGGGGAACCTGAGTTTTGCAGCATTGATTGGGCCTTAAGCCAGAGTGCATCATGCTGTGTAGATCCTGTCCATGGAAAGCTTACCTGATATTTTGGTCTTTTGAACACTTACAGGATTTTCTTTGAAGAAAACAGTTCTATTCAGCATTTTTAGTTTATGGGAGAATTTGCTGCACTTTTAGAGAATGACAGGGACACACAGGTGGTATAATTGCCAGTTCCAAATGGAAGCTGCCTATACACCTTCTCATTATGATCGGCTAGCGAAGTTTGTACTGTGAACAAGGGATATGTGCAAGACAACATAGCCGGTCTTCCACAGGGGATCACTACAACATTTGTATAACTTAATAGCAACATGAATTCTCATAAATAAGTATTCTTATAGAGTCCTTACTACTACACGGTCTTTGTTCAATATCTAAAACTCTTTTCCTGTGTTTTTAGTAATTTTTGTATGTGGTGTTGCATTCCACAGACTATCAGTAGAAATGTTAAAAACATTGAACTTACATGCCTATTTACCTTTTAGTTATGTTGTTATGTGGTTAATATAACAACTGCTTAATATTAACAAGCTCATAAAGTAAGCAGATATCACTTTTCATAGCTGATGTGATTTCACCTTCTTTATCATAGTCTAACCTGGAAATTAGCAAATCTCAAAATTTAACATTCAGTTACAATGGCTTTTGATCCTTCTCACTGGGTTCAATCTTGTTTACTACATATGCTACTGGTGGTGTGTAATATTTTGCCTCATGATTTATTAATTAATTTAATTGCTGATCTATGTCAAAAGAAATGGAATAACATTGCATTACTTGCTGCGGTCAGTGACTGGAGGATTCTTCCCTATACTCTGCTGCATTATGTTACTGACCCTTCAGCTGGTCCCCATGTGCTGAGACCAACCTTTCAGTCAAACACTCCTTAATTAATGAGAAGATCAGATTATAGCATGATTCCCTTTGCTTGGTACCTGCCTGGTGTTATTTTTGCTTTCATTTCTTTCCAGTTATTGGAGCTAGCTGGAAACTGGAAAGCTCAAGAAATTTAAGTAATTTCAATGGTGCAATTAGTATCCATATGAATAGTAAGAAGTTGCTAGAAAGTGCTGGGAAGCCAGAAAGTCTTGCCAAATCACAACCGACAGTGAGATGGGGGTGTAACTCTTTTCAAAACAGACAATAATGTATTAATTCACTTAAAGAAATAATATTTTGGATGTTGTATGTTTGACCATGGCTAAAGGGCTGTCTCCAAATGTGAGAACTTAACAAAAGGAACTATCTGAGAACAGACAAGGTTTTCCAGAAAATCTATGTCTTAGAAAAAGTGAGTTTATTGCATAGAGGTTTAGAAAGCATTATTTTTGCTGACAAGGATAATACAGAAGAACTAGACTTCATCCCTCATTCCTTCCTTAGGCATTGACTGATGTTCACATCTGCTGGCCTATTTTCAATAACTGTGTTTCTGAATCTCTACATACTGCTTACACCACAAATTCTTTGCACCGTTTTCTCTATCTGAAAATAGATCAGTCAGATTTGGAAAGTGTAATACAGTGCTTTGATTGTTACATATGAAAAATGATTAGGTTTATATTCTGTTGATATTATTTTGCTTCATTGATTCATTAATGGATCATAATAATCTTGCAGTTAAAGTTCTTTATGTTGGCAGAGTGATCTTGATCTCATCAGAATATGGTTTAGAGAATCAGGAAATTAATCTAATTGAAATGCAAAGACCTGCAAGGGGAAACAAAAAAACAAAACCTTTCATACTCATTTTTTGGTTTATATTTTGTAAACTATATGTACATAGTACCTATACATATTTACAAGGTCAAAGTAAAGAAATGTAGGCTATATATTGCTCCAAAATGGAGAGAAAGTTAAGAAGTAAACATATTGCTCAGGATTAAAAACATTGATCTTAAAAAGGAAACACAGTAAACAATTACCTGGGGTGATGAGAGGGATAGGACACTCCAGAAAATCCAGGCACTGGCAGTAGGGAAATTAACACTCCTTGAATTTATTAATCTTTTTGTATTTCCTATAGCTGGAGCCTACATAAACATCTTAAGATTAGAAGCCTAAATCCAGGATGACTGAATTTAGATTATGTATTGATAGGGCCATTAATTTCTGGCTGAATTTTTTGCAATGGTTGATAATGATCAAATTCTGTTGCATTAATATTTAAAGTAGACAGATCGGAGACCATGAGTAAAGTCAGAAATAGGGGAGAGTATGAAAATGGTTTTATTATACAATAAACAAATGGTAGCACCAAAGGATTAAATTCAGTGATATTCAGCAGAGTAGAAGTAGTTCTGATCTGTAAAGGCAAGAAATTAAAAAAAATAAATTAAGAAGATACTAGAGGAGTGTGATTAGAAGGCACATCTTCAGCATTTTTAAATATTTTAGCATCATTTCAGTAAATTGCCATGTACTGTCAACCATAAGTTCAAGTTCTTCTCCCAGGATGATAATAATAATAATAATAATAATGTAGGGGTTGATTAATACTGGAAGAATTTTCTGGTGAGAAGGTGAGAACAAGGTGTCAAAGATGAAGCAGAATGTGAATTGAAAAGAAGCACATCAGTTTTATAGAGAAAGTAAGAAGGTGAGAAGATGAAGGTGAATGACAGAAGACACAGATATGGAAAATCTGTGGTAAAAACATGTAGATATGGGAGTGGTAGTGAATGCTGAGTGGAGATTTAGGTAAAATATAATCAGGATCATTCTTAAGAGGAGCCTGCTGAAATCCTGTTATTCTTTTGAACCTGAAAACCATCCTGAAAGGCTTGCTATCTGAGTCTAAACCCAATGCTTTGTATAATTAAATTAAGAATTTAGCGAAATAGCCCACAATGAAGAGGGAAGAAAATTGAGGGACAGTAAGCATTCAGCTGTCATGATGTTAAACATTTTGTTCCACTTCAATCTTGGTAGAAAATATTTCACTTTAACAAATCAAATTATTTGAACTCAGATAACGCTGATTTAAAACATAAACTTTGTTTTTTGTTTTATTTTGTTTTTCTTTTTTGTTGTTGTTTTGATGGAGCATTGATAAATTTGGTGAAATCAAAAAGTTAGAAATCAGAATAGATCAGATCACTCCTAATATATAAGAAAAATGTAGGTATTTGCAGATGGTAACCTAACCGCAAGTCTGCTCATACGCCTCGTTCTTAGAGATTACTTACTTTACCTCTATTGAATATATAGACAACTTAAATAAGTTTTAGAACAAGGGCTTTAATATTTTACATTTCTGAATTTGGCTATATAGGTTTCACTATTGATGTTTATCCATACATAATGTAGCCTTCTGAAAGTGCGTTAGTTATATGCAATATTTACTATTATGAAAACAGGTTGGCTATTATTCCACATTTTTTCAGTATTGCTTTAGAACTAATTTTCCCAGGAAAATCCTCCTCCATTTCTTTCTAAATAAGAAATCTATTTCTATAAATGTCATTATATTTAGTGTGTTGCATTTTTAAGCATTTAAAGCCATATGTTTTTCTCTCTCCAAAGGTTAGAATATGGAAAAATTTTCCACTTCTGTAATTGGTAGATGAGAGAACAAAATGTCGCAGTTATGAGTAAGACAGTTGCAGACAGCTAACATTTCAAATAATACTTGCAGCAAATACAAAGCTAGATACAACTTCGAAAGGATTACTTTTCTCCTTACTAACATTTTTCCTGTAGCGGAAAACCATTTTCTGTAATTATGGCTTTGGCATGTATAAATTTGTAAGTTTTGTTTTAATCATGCTCATTATTCCTAAATTAGAAACTACTAAAATTCTTATAATCAAGAAATCAGTGTAACATTGTATTTCACTATGAAATTAATTAAATGACTTAGTGCCTAAAAATTATAAAGCCATTTGGTTGTTTTGGTTCATCTCATGAAACCAAAAAAAGGAAAAAGTCATGCCTCATTAAATGAATATTTCATTTGTTGAATTCTGAACTGAACCTTTGAAATATAACTTTTTTATCTTTACTATTTTAATATTTCTTAAAACATCTGAAATTGTCTTGGAATGATACAACATCCTTGTCGTGGTATAGCCCCAGTCAGCAACTAAGCACCACACAGCCGCTCGCTCACTCCCCCCACCCCTGTGGGATGGGGGAGAGAATCAGAAGGGCCAAAGTAAGAAAACTGGTGGGTTGAGATAAGAACAGTTTAATAATTAAGTAGTAATGGTAATGATAACAATAATGATTATGATAATAATAATAATAATAATGTAATTAAAAAAAAAAAGAAAATAACGAGAGAGAGAGAAATGAAAGCCAGGGAAAAGAGGAAAAAGAAAAAAAAAAAACAGAAGTGTTGCAACTGCTCACCACCTGCTGACCGACACCGCCAGTCCCTGAGCCACGATCGCTGCTTCCCCCAGCCAAGTTCCCCCAGTTAATGTACTGGGCATGATGTCACATGATATGGAATACCCTTTTGACCAATTTGGATCAGCTGTCTTGGCTGTGTACCCTCCCCTCCCAGCTTCTTGTGCATCTGGCAGAGCATGAGAAGATGGAAAAGTCCTTGACTAGTGTAAGCACTACTTAGCGACAACTAAAACATTAGTGTGTTATCAACATTATTTTCATACTAAGTCCAAAACGGAGCACTATACCAGCTACAGTGATGGAAATTAACTCTATCCCAGCTAAAACCATGACCTTATCAAGATAGCCTGTCTTTAATGGATCATCACAGTATGAAGGGAAAGGCAAAAATAAATCTTGGTAAGTGCATGCCGCTGCAAATCACAATCTAATTCCAGCATAGAAAGGGATACCAAAAATAATTAGGGGGAAAAAATGTTTACTTGAATCAAACCAAACACTAGAAGTTTCTATTTGCAAAAGTGTGTTTTATACATTCTTGTAATTTTTTTATTATATTTGTTTAATTACCATTTTTTGTACTACTTAATTTTATTTGTTGATGGAAATAGAAAAATACATAATAGAGCCTGTTTTTCCCTAGTGAATAAGTGAGCCCAGCCATCTTTCATTTCTACTTTAGTGAATGCAGCAAAAGGTGGCAAATCACCCGACCTCAGAGTGCATTCTTTGAGGTGCAACTGTGCTAGAAATAAGATGACTTCAGGGTAAGTAGTTATTTAATTACACAGAAGGTAAGTTATTTCCAGAAAATGTACATTTTAAAAACGACATTGATAATAGTCACCCACAGAGAATATAAATAACATTGCAAAAATTCAAGCTAAATATTTTAAAAGATTCTATATTACAGCCAGATCTAGTAGAGACAACAGCAATATTCTACGGTCATGATTACACAAAATTTAACCAAATATATTGGCAACAATTTCATTGTGGTCTTTATTTGGTCTTTTTTATCACCAAACTGCTTCTAACAAAAAAGCATTCAGTATTACAATCTTTCTTAGGAGATTGGTTGTTTTTGTCATTTAAACTGGTGTTATTCAATCAATACAGTCTAGTAATATATCTAAATTGCATTCCACAATTTTTTGTCATGGGAAAACTGAAAGTCAAACACAGAATTGATGGTACTCAAGAGATCTTTTTTTTAAACAATATATAACCAATAAGTTTCTTATCTATTTCAATTCTGATAGCACATCTCTGTGAGAAAATGGATGTCAGAAAGACAGCTTAATATCCAGTAGATCCCAATGCAGATATGCCGAATTGGATGAGGCAGTGACCTCTCAAAGACAAACAGATAATGTTCACCATGGTCAACGTTATTATTGCATAAATTTCTGGATGTTAAAGTGTTCGAGATTAGCTTTATTGTGTAATTTTTTTATTAATATTTTGTTTTGTTTTATTAATATTTTATTTAAAATTTTATAAAATGTTTTATAATATTTTATTTATTATTATTTGTAGAAGTAGCTTGTTTCTCCCAAATTATATATAAATAATAAATGTTCAAATAATAGATTTTCTAGATGCTTGTTTTCCAATAGGTAAAGAAATACATTATTTCATTTTACATGATAATAAATAATTAAACCCATATCTCCCTTCCCCAAAGAAACTATATTTTTTTGGTGGTTATTACTCTTGTTAGATATAGCCTAGACTCCAAACAAAATGTCATTGGAGGAAGTCAAAGTGTATTATTTTAAACAAGTGAAAACACAGAATTTTTCTACTCATTCATTTAATTTGGATTAAAATATTCAGTTAAATCTATCAGAAATAAAAAATAATTTGCTCCCTCTTCAAGTGATTTTTCTGAAGGAAGGAAAGAGAAATCAGTGTTTCTATTACAATATTAATATATAGAATCATATAATATTTCATGTTCTATCATGTCCTAGGTTAGATGTAACAAATTATAACTGTCTTTCACATTGGCTAACAATATTCTATATAAATGTCTCCAATTTTTCGAAACTGTTTCATTTCTGCTATAGCATTAGAAAAAAATAGCCCATGCTAAAACCTATTTCTAGAGGTTTAAGAAAGCAATCAGGAATTGCCTGTGGAATTATGTAAAAAATAGCATTAGATATTACCAAGTTATGACTGTTCTGAAATAAATTGTCTTGAATGCTTATGAATTAATGCTCTGATACAATATGTAGGAGTTTTAAAGGATGTCCTCTTCAAGACAGCAAATAAGAGTGGAAAACAAGATGTGTAAATCCTTAATTACCTTGCCTGTGTGTGGAGGGATGAAATAAACACCCTCCCCAGAGGTCTTTCATTATTAAGGAATTAGTTCAAATTTATACTTTTTCTTTGAATGTTCACTGGTATTATTGAAGCAATAATATTCTTCGTGGAACATACACTAATACAGAAGACTTTTTTTTTGTTTAATTAAAAGGAGGCATGCTCTATGAATAATTTTGTTGGGGGCATCATATTGAATTAACTTTGGCCTTGACTGAACAATCTAGTATATCCTCACCTTTTACACAGAGAGAGTACACCAAAATATGTTGTCCTACACAGACACCCAGCTAGGTAAGGATTCAGGTGTCTTGGTACTTGGCATCTCTTTTCACAAAGTATAAAGTCCACCAAGATATCTTGTAGTCCCATATTTTTTGATCTAATGGCCACACTGAACCCTGCTGCTTGGTGTTTCTCCCCATCACCCTGAATTTGTGCAAGAAATTGCTCTGTATCCATCCAAAAAGGCTCTCCCCACCCTTATTTTAAGAAGGTGCTAGCGAAGTTGTGCCATTAAGAAAAGTCTTTAATTTTTACAACTGGAAGTGCCTAGTTACCTGTGGATTAGTTTTGGCCCTCTATTACAACAAATCAGTGCATGGCTGAAGGAATTTTTTATGATTCCTCTTTTTTTGGAGAATCAAATGATCTAACAGTGAAGTGAGTTTGGGTACATAAGCATTTTTCCTCCTTCAAACTCCTTATTTCCTCCTCTGTTCACTAGTCACTTTTTCCATAAGCACCTAAAAATGGTTATTAACCTTTGTCATATTTGTCTTTTGTATCTCTTAACTTGGACTAGTCCAATTCCCACCTGAGTACCACACACAAACATTGTAATTGTGGTACATGAACATAAAACCTCCTCAAAACCAGCCAAATATTACAACACAGGTGGAAATAATGCCAGTATATGAAACAAAGGAAAAATTTAACTGAAAATATCAATGTAGATTGGGAATTACATGAGTTTTATTTTTCAGTAAATAAGTGAAGTGTCATCTGAGATTTATAAGTGTGAGTTTGAGTATTGACCTCTATTTACAGCCAAAATTGCTTTTTATCAAATAGATATTGCTCAGGCAGATGAAAGTGTCAAGCACAGCTGGTTATGACATTAGTCATATTTTTCCCTTTTGTTACTGTTAGCTATGGAAAATAGTTCCTTAACTACATTTAATGCAATGACACCACAAAGCCTGTTCAAATATTCTTTTTTCTTCTGAGATTAAACTGAAGGCTAATGAAAGAAATTCTGATTTGTACTTAAAATACTGTAACTCCCTGGACTTAGTGTTGTGTAACAGACTGATCTATAAACCAAGTGGATAAAAAATGAATATGGCACAAATCTTATGGATAGAAAATAAGGAAAAAAAGTCAAAATATACTTAAGAAAATAAAAGCAGACTGCCATTGTTTAGCTACCTAACTCTGGGAAACATTAATAGATCCTAAAGCAGAGTAAGAGCAAATTACCTTTGGACCCAATTATCAGTGGTAATGATGATTTTCTCCATTACTACACAGTATGTATTAAGAACAAATGTTTGTTTGGTTTTGAGGTTTTTTTAAATATCAATTTACACAAAACATGGGACCTGAAGTGGAAATCTATCTTCTCATCTATGTTCTACAGGGTATAACAGTAAATTATCATCACAAAGTCTTCTGCTGTTGTAGTCTTTGAATCTGTATCACTATTTTTCCTTCTGGCAACAGGGTTTTGTTGGATAACAGGTGGTAGGACACACAAACAAGATTTTACAAAACAGGTTATTAGTACTGTCAAGAAGATTAATATCTAGATGGGTTGAGAGCTCATAAATACTAGAGTAAAGCATGGCCAATAGGAATAGCTCAGGAGGAAGATATAGGTTCATAATGGAACCCAAACTCTTGCACTGGCTATTCTGTGATTGTGACTGTTCTAAGGATTAAATATTTAGAGGAATATCTTCCACACAACAGATATGAATAGATTTTTAAAAAATACTAAAAATACAGTAATGTAGTCTATTATGCAATCTTTCTTCTCATATTTGTTTCCTTCTCATGTTTCCAGAGTGTCTCTTACAGTTATGACCAACACTAGATTCAGAATTCCTCAAAAGATCCTTTCTTTGGTGGGGGGCGGTTGGGGGTGAAAGCTTCATTTGTGGATGCTTTAGCAAGATATGTCACATTCCCTAGGTATAACTCACAGTCAACTGAGAACATGGTAACTACCTTAAAAACCACCAAGGACTGACAGGATATAGAAGAATACCTTAATAAATAGCTCAGGTTAGACACCTACATTCTAGATGGCAATCATGAAGTGAAATGAATCTCCTCCAAATGATGATTCACTACAGAAACATGATATTTGAAATACTGAAACTCCTTAAAATTTTATTTGAAAGCAAATGAAAAGTTCTCTGAAAGCCACAACCTAGAAAGTAATATCATATATCCTTTAGAAATTTATTTTTTGCACTAAGCCTATTTGTTGGTTATGATTATTCAATACAAAAATAAATACAGCATAGTTAGTAATTAAATTGATCTAGAGAAGTGGATTCACCCTAAAGTGACATTGTTTAAGTTTCATTTTGAGATCAATGGTATCAGTCATCTGTATAATGTTTACAGCAAGTGTAATAAGTGAGATGTTAACTTCTTAGCATTTTGTAGAAATGCATTCCTAAAGGATAATTTAACTCAACTTTTAATATTCCAGCTTCTTAAATATCGCAAATAAGCAAAAACTCCAAGAGTGTTTGCAAGAATTCAAAAATGCTTTGATCTGTAATTAATTAATTAGGTAATACCACCAAAAGGTTTGCACTGATTACACCATCTGTTCTGTTCTACTTTTTCTTTTTACCCTTTCTTTTTACCTTTTATGTGCATATATCCAACTGAAAGACATGATAGAAGTTGAATGGTCTTCCAGTCATGGCTGGTCCTCACTTGGTTCTCTTCACAGTAGATGGGCAGAATGAGTGACTGTCCATCCTATAGGATTCCACCTTACTTTTTCTACACCTTGCATATGCCACTGAGTAGAGCTGGTGCATTCATTTTTCAAAAGTTGAAAGTGGGATCTACTTTGCCAAACTGTAGCCTTTCAGTAAGCAGCAATCATTAATATTCTAGGTTCTCTCTCTATGGTCAACAGCACTTCCAAAAAACAATTTGCTTACTTTATTTTTAAGACATTACCTAAGATGGAATTACACTCTTGATTTGTCAGTAATTATTTTGGGCATGGATACACCACCTTCTAGAGGTGACTATCACAGCAGATTCATCATGAAGGAGATCTAGCAGTTTGATCCATTGCCTAAATTTCAGCATGTTGTGTCACCTGAAATTTGCTAGGGTATTCTGACTGAGATCCAAGTGCCACTCCAGAATAATGTTTGGTTTTTTTCACAATTTTATGTCTCCTTGTCCCCTCTGGATATCTCAGCTATACTGCAGCCGCTCCAATGATATTAGATGTATATGTCTAGGTACATAAATAGAGCCCTAAATCACTCCTGAGGGTTAGATACCTAGTTCTCAGTTAAAATTAGGTGAAATTAATTGACTTTATGAATGTGATTGAGCTTCAGATTTTTAAGACATGAATGCAGTTGTTTTCATGCAAGTGTCTGCATGACGAATAAGTATCTAAGATGTCACTGTAGTCAGTGGATATGTAGTCAGTACAGAAATCTATGTCACCTGAAATAGACACATTGGGCTCAGTTTCATGACTTAAACATGGGTAATCCAAGGGTAATCAGGATGTCAGAGAATCTTACATCCTGCAGCTGTTCCTTGACAAACTCAAAACTTTCTATAGGTCCTATGTCATATATCTAGCCCCATGTAGTCATCTCAGATACCCTATGGAATCTCAAATGACATTTTATGTCTCTGTGTAGTCAACTGAATATATGCTCCAGTAGTTATTCAATTGTTAGAAGACAATTCTATCTATGTGTCTATAATCTGGAGCTGAATTGCGTATATTGTTTTGTAGTGTACACCTGCTATAAATTCACTTGTTTTTTTTGGTTAATTATCTGGTCACTTTATAAGATGGAACTCAGTGTTCTGCTGTTTTGCTGATACTGTCATTTCTGAAAGGCTATAACGAAACTTCCAAGACTGTGAGCATGCCTATCTCTGACCTTTTTGTTTCTAATTACCAGTTTTCTCTGTCTGATAAGGCTGAAAGTAGAATTGAGTTAGAATTAAGGATCATATCTCACAAAATACTGTAAAATATTGTAATAACATTTTTTATCAGAGTTGGAAAGGACCATATTAAAGAGAGTGTTCTTATCAGAAAGGAAACTTCAATTAAGTGCAAAGCTGAGGAGTAGAAGACTTTTGGATTATAACACCAGAATAAATTGCTCCATTTATTGATAAACCTAGGACAATCATTTTATGCTTTTTACAAATTATCTTATTAAGAACAATAAAGATATATTAAACAGTTATATGCACAAGACACCTTCTATTTAGACAGTGGATACCTTCTGTGTATTGGAGAAAACGGGCCTGTTTTTTAAAAGCAAAAATCAACAACTCATGCTCTCCATTTTTGTCTTCTGTGAAATGTATACACCACACAGAATATGTGAAAGGAGATTTCACAAGTGATATAAAAACTGCAAAAGAAGCAATATGCATAATAACTCCTCTTCTCTTCTCTTCTCTTCTCTTCTCTTCTCTTCTCTTCTCTTCTCTTCTCTTCTCTTCTCTTCTCTTCTCTTCTCTTCTCTTCTCTTCTCTTCTCTTCTCTTCTCTTCTCTTCTCTTCTCTTCTCTTCTCTTCTCTTTTTAGATAGATTCTATTTTTCTGTCCACTGACGTTTTAAAAACTACTGGGCCAGGGATGGCTATTTGTGATGGTCAGTTTGGGGAATAAATTGTAGTTAAATCTGAAACTACAACAACAGTATAAATAAAAGGAGAAGATGCAAAGAAGTGGTTATGGATGTAGGAGAAATGAAGATAGGGAGGCTTGTGAAAAGAAATGCTTGTGTCAACAGTGTTTGGATGAGAAGTGGTTAGCTGGATTTCAAAATGTGTGGGAAAGAACTAGAAGTATTGCCTTTGGTAGGTGAAGTACAGAAGCTCTAAATAAGAGTTAACTAGAGAAACAGAAAAAGAGGGGAAAGACATTGGACAAAATTGTCATAGAAATAATAGCCTTGATTTTACCTCTTATAGCCCTTAGTAATGTAAAGTTTTTTTGACTAAGAGACTAAAGATAACTGAAGTTCCAATTAAAGAATAACATAGAGCACAGGACTTTTTCTTCCAATTCCTTTCCCCTATCTCCTCCACTCCTATGTCATTTTGCCTTTTTTGCCCCTTCAGAAAATATTGTAGCAATAATAATAATGGTATGTTCAAAATTCAGTGGGTATTAGGGTACCAGAGAAAAGGTCTCCTGTCACTCACAGCTTGAGCATGTGAAACAGTTATCTTTATGTACCAAGTTCTTTCAACATATCTGAATTTTGAATTTTGTTTGGTCACAATATCTCCAGTATATTTAGTCTGGATTTTCATTATTACTATTTTACCAAAAGCAATCTTATCTTACCATAGATTTTTACAGTATATGTTTTGAAGAAAAGTATTTTTTCTTCAATCACTACAGAGTTAAAGGGTTGATTAAGGGCATAGAGAAGCTCTGTGTAAGAGAGCTTTTGTACTATTAATCTTACTGTAGAACTAAAGGGAAAGTGACCTTCAAGTAGCCCTTCAATGCCTTTTATTCAGATTCACAGAACAAGAGAATATACAATATACATTCTAAGCCCAAAAACCATTTTACCTAATTAATTTATTAAAAAAAGTTGATAACTCAGTAGAATCAGGGGAGGAGATGCAGAGGAGTTATATTCTCATGTGTTCAAGAACAGCAAAACTTCTAGGTTTATATATGTATAAAAATATTTATTTTTGAAAAGCTAGAAGCCGTGATCATTCAAAATATTTAATTATTGGGAAGGAGGCTTAACCTTTTTTCCCAGTTATCTCACAAAGGTAAATATTACAGCTTATTAATAAAAAATTAAAAGATGCATGAGGGATACATACTTTTTTTTCCACAGTGGAACCAAAGACTGTCTTAGTAAACTAAGACAAGATTTAGCTCGAAACACCAAGTGTTAGATGCCTACACAGAGTTGTGTGCATCTACATAGATGTGACTTGGATGTCAGGCTTCAGTCTAGCTGTTACAGTCAAGGCAGTCTACAGTGATTTACATGACCTGACATAAAAGAGTCAGTTGCTTCAACATAAGTTCCTACTGCCACTTGATTATCCAAAACAACTTTATGGGACAACACATATGACACTGGCCTTAGAGTAGGCTGTCATCCAGAATAGCAACTGCAAGTCAGGCATTGTACAGTACCTAGAACTACATTAATGGTTTGATTAATCTCTTTATAGATAAGGAACTAGTGTAATTTAAAATGTCCTAGGGTATTCTGCCTGATTTCTGGCTGTCAGCTACAGAAGAGTCCTGATCTTCAGTGTTACAGCTTTCAGCTTCATGTGGATGCTATGAATACTCAAATGGCACCTATTCGTAGGCACCTGAAGTCAGTTCTCAGACCTATATTTGGATAAAAGAAACTGTCAGAGATTAATTTGTTTGCCTAAAGATTTTAGGACCTTAATGCCATTTCAGATTCCCTGAGTTGCCCGGGTTTCCTCCATGAGCTTGACAGGTATGCCACTTCAACTGGAGGCCCATGATCTGGGCCAAAAGCCGTTTGCTAGATGGATTACCATAAGGCATCACAACTGGAACTAGTTCTATATGCTCAGGTAGTGACTCATACCCTCAGCGTCTACTTAAGTTTGAGCTGAATCACTTTCTAGGCTCTGCTAACTTGATCTCCTCTGAGTGTAATGACAGTTACTAGGGCATTACAAATACCTACCAATAGTCAACCCACATTTTTACTACCCTTTGAGAAGAAACCTCCGTCATTGTTGTATTCTCTTATAATCCTCCTTTTGTCTTGAAATATGGCTTCTGACATTTTTTTTTTTTTTCCCAGGGAAATCCCCATAGTGCCTAATTAAGTTTCTTTTCTGTCACTGTTGCCGTTCAAAGACTAAAAAAGTTTTCTTAATTACCAATTTCAGCTTCATGAAGTAACAATTACAAACAGATCAGATGGTAATTAAATTCTGGTATCTGTATTTGCACATATAGAGTAAATACATGTACCTTTAAGGTACCCATTCTTTTAATTATTTTATATATTTTGTTTTTTATTAGTTTATTCTGTGCCTTGTATGTAACAAATGTTATATATTACTGAAAGAAAAACATATGGGATTCTGCACAGTCTATAAGGTTTTTTTAAGAAGATTGTGGGGTGAACATTAGCATAAGCTTTGATTTTAGCAGGTTTTAATCCTATCTCTTTATAAAGTGGATTTAAACTGCACAGATTCATATGGGTCTATACATTCGGTTACAATATTCTAATCTGCCTTTTCACAAGCATATATGTTGTCATGGTTTTAGCTGGGATAGTTAATTTTCTTCACTGTAGCTGGTATAGTGCTCTGTTTTGGACTTAGTATGAAAATAATGTTGATAACACACTAATGTTTTAGTTGTTGCTAGGTAGTGCTTATACTAGTCAAGGACTTTTCCATCTTCTCATGCTCTGCCAGGTGCACAAGAAGCCGGGAGGGGAGGGGATACAACCAGGAGAGCTGATTCGAATTGGCCAAAGGGTATTCCATATCATGTGACGTCATGCCCAGTATATTAACTGGTGGGAGTTGGCCGGGGGAAGCAGCGATTGCAGCTCAGGGACTGGCAGCGTCGGTTGGTGGGTGGTGAGCGGTTGCAGCACTTGTTTAGTTTTGTGTTTTGTTTTTTTTTTTCCTTTTTCCAAGGTTTCATCTCTCTCTCTCTCTCATTATTTTTCTTTTAATTATATTATTATTATTATTGCTGTTTTATTTTAATTATTAAACTGTTCTTATCTCAATCCATGAGTTTTCTTACTTTGGCCCTTCCGATTCTCTCCCCCATCCCACAGGGGTGGGGGTAGTGAGCGAGCGGCTGTGTGGTGCTTAGTTGCTGACCGGGGCTAAACCATAACAACATAGATGTCAGGGAATTAGAGACAGCTGTGGTGGGAGTGTCTAGAACACAGACAAATTAAGTCAGTTTCATAAAGTTTCATAAAACCAAAACTTTATTAAATATATTCATTAACAACACCCTTCTGTGCTGATGGTTAGTTCTTAATTATCACTGTATATTTGCTATGTATTCAAAACTATTAGCCCTTAACAAGCTTATACTAAATTACCTGTGATTGTACAGTACTATGGAAATCATGCCATACAGTTAGTACTGATGGCTACAGTTCCTGATTACTCTTAGTTGATGAGGTTAACATGATCAGGCTTGAGAGTTCCCCACAAAAAGTTGCAACTGAAGTAGACTTCTTTCTTCTCCACATTCTCTTTTCCTGCTTGATATATTTATCCTCCTTACCTACTCCCCAAAAGGGGTTCTGGTCTGTTTATATTTGTCTCAATTTTGCCAGCCATCATTTTTATGTATTTGGGAAGTTCTCCTACCTGCTTGCAGTTCTTTGCAATTACCTAGTTCCTTCTGTAATTTGGTGCTCCTGCATGCAACTACATGTGTTTGCCCCTTTGGTAGTAACATTGTTCATATCCTTATGAACAATTCTTATATTTTGTCTGTCTATGTCATCACAGTTTTATGAAATACTTATATACTGCTTTGTTTACACTATTTTAGTACATTTATATTTGAGTTCAAGGAAAACTAATAATAATTATATCATACATTATTCACTTATAATTTATAGGTGTCACAGGCCTCTGTGACAACAATATGGGTAGAATTAGATCGTAAGACTAATATAGTAACATGGGTATCTTAGATTTTCTTGTGGGTTTTTTTGCCTATATTTAGGTCATTTATTTACTGTGACATTTTTCAGCTGAGCTAGTATCCTGTTAGAGTTACTTTGAAAACCTTCCCCTTTATTTGTTTCTTGTCTTCTCTGATGCATTTTGCTTCCCACTCCATTCCACACCCTTGAGTTATCACATTCTTCACATTTCTTTATCTATTTTTTCTATGTATGATGCCTGAAACTGTATTTTTTCTGACATCTTATCTACTAATTTTCTGTGATTTAGAAAGAAAACTGTGAAAAAGTTGTTTACTAGAGAGACAACAACAGTTTTTGTGTTCTTTAGATATGTCGCAATACAAACAAGAATAAAAAATCTGGAATGTCAGTGAAAAGTTAGACATGATCCAGGAACTGCTATATGATTTTTTCTCTTTCTTTCTTTCTCTAAACTCCAATAATTCAGATCAACCTACTCCCCCCGCCCCCGTTCCAACATTCAAGAAAGATGTCATTATAGGATAGCATTTATTACTCTGATTTTTTTATTTCTGCAGAATAACATATTATTGGAAGCATATATGTTAGATAATTTAGGAGGCTGAATAAAGACATAAGACATTACCACCCAACTTCTCTTTTTAATATCAAAAGAAACATGTATAAAAAGAATTTTTGAAAGACTTGATAAAAGTGTCTGAATAAGGTATTTCTTGGATGCCAGCAGTAAAGATTTATTAGTTAGACTTTCTTTCTGCTGATAGCATGAAATTGACTATAACCGCCTTGCAAAAGAAGAAAAGGTGGAAAAAGGAAAAGCAGCATGACTTAATCTATTCAACTTTTCCAGTGGGTTCTTGGATCAGGAACTAACAGAACACCTATGTTACTCTCTTTCTCACTGGAGCTACCCTCGTTAGATGTGAGATACTTCTTACAGTATAGGTGGAGCTAAGCAGTAAGTAATACAGGAAGACATTCTTCCTATTTCCCCTGTAGTAAAGTGATTTGTGGTAAGAAGAGGGTGTTTAACTAAGACATTTGTAACTTATGAAGAAGAAATCCTTGCTAACTCAGTAACTTTTAAACTTTCTTCCCTCCAACATAAAGGGAGGTTAGTCTTACATTTAATGGTGTTAAGATAGTTTTTCTGAAAAATTTAAACAGAGTCAATCATGAAAAGTTAATGAACTCTGACTGGGTAAAAAGTTTTCTAACAGAATATGTAGAATGCAATTCAGAAAGAGAAAGAAAACAATATATGATGCTGAGTGAAATACATTTCTTAATTTATGCTGTGAGCATGCAGTATGACCATGTAGAATACGTTCACTTTTTCCTGAGTAAGTTGTTTCACTTTACAGTGTACTTTTATGATTTGCTTTGGCATGAATTGATGTTCTTTTTAAATGTATCTAAAGAGATGTAGCTTCTTTCCCAAATGCATTAGGCAAAGGATCCAGATGATTCCCATGTAAAGGATGATAGCTGTCACAGAGGTACACTAAACAAAGGACAAGCTCAAGCAACTTCATTTCACTAAACAGCCAAAACCACAATAAAAACTAATGAGAAACAGGGGTAAATTGAACTCAGTCAACCCTCCAATAACATTTAACGCATAACAGGCTCAAGTTGTCAGTTGGGGTGTTATTGCTACACGGTTATACACCAGAACGATGGTCCAAAGTGCGCACATACTCGCTCACTCACAAAAGGAGCCTTTCCCGGGCACCCAGAAGGTGCAATCGCTCGCCCGGTGAGTGGGGGGCTGGGGGCGAGGGCTCACCCAAGGATATATCCAGAAGAACTCACTCGCCCAAGGGAAGGTGAGGGCGCTCAATCCCAGGAAGTTTCCTCAGGTGCCGTCCCAGCCCAAGGGGAGAGGCTTTGAACACAGTCCCACTGCTCCAGGAAGACCACTCAAAGGGGGTCTCCGGTGGTGCCCCATTTATACCCTGGGTCGGGTCTGAGCTGTGGCCATAATTGGTCATGATCGAGAAGCTTCTCTGAACCAAGGCACCTCACTGGCTGCAGACCCTCTGCTGCCAAGGGGTTTCGCCTCTCCCACCCCTCCCCTACCGAGGGGTGCATGTGCCTGGCGGCGTGGCAAAGCACAAAGGGCGCGAAAATGAGGCGCCAAAAGCGGTGATCACCGTGCCAAAAGCCCGATGTCCGGGGCGGGGTGAGGGTGGGCGGGGTCGGGGGGGTGGGGGTGTGTGTGTACGTGCCACCATAGTGTGACAGTAAAGGGATAGATTCTGCAATATTAAACATTGCTTTGTCAGGGTCTTAGCTACACTTGAAATGAAAAATTGAAAATTAAAACATAATCACCTCAATGTTATGAAATAAATAAATGAATAAATAAATCGGATTCCTGCCTGCTTTATTTGGTTAAGAAACCATTGATATCGTTAATCTGTGAAAATCAGAGCTTTTTACTGTACCAAACATGCTATTAGAAATTAATGAAAAATGGAGAATTTATATGTTTTTGGATGTCCTACTGTAGACAGTATTTTGAACAATAGAAAGAATGTTAGGGACTTTACATTTCCTAATCCTTCTTATTTACCTTGTTAGGCAAAAAATGAGGTGGGGGGAGGGAAGCATCCACCATCACTTAAAGTAAAAGACATTTGATAAAAAGAAGGGTCACAAATTGCACCTGAATTCAGCCATCAAAATCATTGCCATGTGATTTATATACAACATAATAACATACAGTTGAATGAGTAGTGAATTGAGAAGCAGAGTTTGAATGTTGAAGACCTGCAAGCTGTAAGTAAATTTATTCAGATTATTTAGTGACTGTTCAAAATTAAATGTTATGATCACAGGTAATTGTGGTCTGTTAACTAAGCAGAACACTTGCAAATTAATAATTAATATTAGTTGTAGTGAATAGTTTCACCAGCTTTATTGATAAAACAGAAATAAACAAAGATTTATATGAAACATTTGGAAAATGAAAACATATTTTTAATGTTTTTAGGGTGTACCCCTGAGCTTGTACAAGAAAGAAAATGGTTTATAAAAAGTCAAGAGCTCATGAGGCAGGTTTTTACGTTAGTAAACTTTTAAATGAGAAAAAAAAGGTGTTTTAAAGTATAAAATTTTATAATATGTATATATACTATATAATTGTATAAAATATTATACTACAAAATCTCCAGACAAGTACTTCAGTTCTGTAGAGATCAATATGCTAATACCTGAGTTTATTTTTTTCAGTAAAAATAGTTCTGTTTCCTGCAGTAAAAATAGTTCTTTTGTCTCCCTTCAGACTCAGCTTAAGAGGAATCAGAGTTAAAAAACCCACACAAACAAAAATAAGTACGTTATCAAATTTATTTAAACCAACACAGTATTCCTAACTAAACCTGTATTTAAAGGTTTTCTTCCAGTCACTACTTTGCTTCATGGAATGAGTATCTTAAAAACATATATAGTTACTATATACTATAAGAAACATAATCCTATTCCCCTATCTGTGCTGAAAACTGAATAATGAATCAAATATCATTACACATATCCTGGAAAATGTCTTACAGTTAGAATGAAATAAAAGCTACATTTTCTCTGACTTTCTCAGCATAACAGGGCTTGAACTTATAGCTCAATGGCATTGACTCCACAAATACAACACAATAAAATAAAGAAAGAATAAGGGGAGAAAAGAGAAGAGAAGAGAAGAGAAGAGAAGAGAAGAGAAGAGAAGAGAAGAGAAGAGAAGAGAAGAGAAGAGAAGAGAAGAGAAGAGAAGAGAAGAGAAGAGAAGAGAAGAGAAGAGAAGAGAAGAGGAAATGAGAAGAATATACAAAATATGAAAAAAGAACCTCCTTAAATGCAAAAATGTCATGTACTTCCTGAAAAACAAAAAAATACCCATTATTCCCTTTTTCCAGGGGGTGTCTGACACTAAACAGCAAAAGCAAAATCTCTCCCTGCTTGAATCACAGTGGATTTTAGTTTCCAACCTATTAGACAGCGATACATTTAAAAATGCCTGGAAGCAAATATTTTCATGACTACAAAATTTTATCGATGAGAACTGATTTTAAAGTGTTAATTTGAGATATTTTCCATTTCCTTCACTTTCACAGCCCTATGAAGACTTGGTAGATGGAATTTTCTTTGATAGTTAACAGGCTAAGAGATATATCTATCAGTTTCAGCAAAATCCCATGGAACCCAAACAAATACATCAGCTGCTTAGAAAACAATCTATTACTTAGCTTAAAGTTTGTACTGATCCAATAAAATCAATACATGTCAAAATTCTTAAATCTGCCTTTAGGCAGAACACTTTTTTAAATTACTTTCCAAAAGAGTAGTTACCCAGGAACAGAAGATCTGATTAATTTAAGTTTTAGTCTTATAGTAGTTCATTAAAATCTTTACCAAAAAAATAAATTTAATTAATAGGTGATGCTTTCCAAATTCATCATACCACTGCATGCTGAAGTCCTGAAGATATAGTCGTCTTAATTAGAAGGTTGTTTTTCCTTGACATTATGCTGTATCTTTTTATGTAGACATTCGTTTAACTGTTTTGTGACTGCTCTCCTCCTGGAGAGGCACAATGTATTCTCTAAAATTGAGAAATACAGCAGAAAAAGAAGAAAATACATGGTTCTATTCAGCCCAAGACAACTGAGAAAGCAAACTAATAATCTTAACTAATTTACATCCTTTCACTTAAGTCAGTTCAGAATTGAACCAGGGCAGAATTGCAGCTTGATTATTCTAGCTTGTCTCCAAGTGGCAACTTGCAAAATATCAGTATCTGAATCTCAGGTTGTTACGGGAATATATCCCATAATTTCACATTCAAGTGGTCCTTCGTGATGACACACTTGTGGGGTCTTTGACCACCAACCAAGTGTTGCCTGGATTTACAGTTTTGCTTTCAAATATAATTTTGAATTAAACTGTTGTACTATATATATCACCCCTACAAATTGGTTTCTTTCTTCCCTAAAAAATGTATTATTAATAATAATAATAATTATTATTATTTTAAAAGCACATGTGTGTCTATGTATGTGTGTCTTTTGGGTGTATTTTTTTAGATATAACAGATTATAGCAGATGCAGCTGAGGATGTCCTCGACACAGGTATAATCAAGGGTATTAACTACTTTGAGACTTTAGGCATAAAAAGAAGCCACACAAAATCAGTCTTACTAGCATGAACATTTCCACCAGTTAAATTAATATTACAGGTCTAACAATAAACATACGGTTTCTAGCAGACATCCTTGTGAGTTTTCCAGCGACATCATGAAATATTGCATTGGGTTTATGTGGCAAGGTTTCGGGACACAACTTGTGCTGGAGCAGTCCTTGAAGGACTGCAGCCCATAGGAAGGACTGTCTCCCACGGGAGGGACCCCGTGCTGGAGCCAGAGAAGAGTGTGAGGAGGAAGGAGCAGCAGAGATGAAGTGTTATGAACTTACCACAACCCCCATTCCCCATCCCCCTGCACTGCTCAGGGGAGGTAGAAGAGTTGGGAGTGAAGTTGAGCCTGGGAAGGATAGAGGGGTGAGTGGAAGGTGTTTTTTTAGATTTGTTCTTATTTCTCATTTTCTTACTATGTTTAATTGGTGTTAAATTAAATTAATTTCCCTAAGTCAAATCTGTTTTGCCCATGATGGTAACTGGGTAAATGATCTCCCTGTCTTTATCTTAACCCATGAGCTTTTCAACATATTTTCTCCTCCTGTTCTGTTGAGGAAGAGGAATGATAGAGTGGCTTGGTGGGCACCTGGTGGCCAGCCAAGGTCAATCCATCACAGATATGAATACATTTTTCTTATTAACAACAGTTTTGTATAAATACTGAATTTGGACATGTCTTTTGCATAACAATACTCAAAGAAAGGTTCACTGAAATTAGCAATCCTTTCCTCTTGGCTAGACAGTTTTTCTGAGAAGGTGTTAGAAGTTGTGATGTTCAAAGATAAATAACTAGTTATTTAACTTAACATTGGCTCTTTATTTTCCTGTTTTGTGCTGCACATGTAATTTCTACGCTCTTTCATAGTTTCCTTAATGTTTGCTTTAATTCATATAATATTTGTTAGCATTTATTACCTACTCATCTGTTAGACTGCTCAGATGAAAATTTTATCAGAGTATTTAAGCTTCAGAGGACATTGTATGCTTGTATGTTGCATGCATTTATTCTTGTAACTCAAAGCACACAAAAGAAAAAATGTCTCTTACAAAAAATAGTGTTGTTATATTCATCTTCAAGTTTGCAGGTGTGACTAATATAGTATATATAAATTAATGTAATTTCTGAACAGCATAAAAGGACCTAAAGCTCATATGCTACAAAAAATAGAGGTACAATAGAAGACAGGGAATAACAAAGTGGTTTCATTTTGGAAATACTGTGTTCTTCTTGCTATATTCCCCAACTGACAGACACTAAATTGTGGAGTAAGTGCAAAACTCAACCTTAAGTATAGAAGCTCCAGTCACAGCTCTTTAAGAAACTGCTGACTCTATTTCTCAAAAGAAAAGGCTGTGACTTGCAAAGAGACATAAGGTCTGAAAACTATATCCTTACTATAATAAACACTCAGGAGGTCTGAGGAAAACAGACAAAACAAGATATGCTAGAGCCTATCACTGAAAAGCTTTTACTTTCAGGTGATCTTAGTCACTGCTGTTGTTAACAGATGAGAAAAGATCAAAATGAGATGCCACTGGGAACCTCCAGATTTAATAATTAACTATTTTTCACAGTCAGTATAAAATACATACCTTGCAGACAATCTGACCTTTAAATTAAATACGAATCAATCCAAAGATCTTTGGAACACAATGTAATTTTAATGTGAAAGCTAACTATCCTAAAGTAATCCTTTACCAACACCTTTCAGCAAAACCAGATGACAGAAAATCTTTTATTGTTGACACACTGAAAATAATTTTGTCTTATATTCTAAGACTAGCAGACTCTACTATTAGACAACACATATTGTTTGAAACAATAATTAAAGATTTGTTTCTTTGAGACTGCTTAACCTAAACAGTGAATAGACACATCTTCTCTGAGATATTTAAAATACATCCAGTGAAAAAGAAATATATGTATGTATTATTATGATTAAATTCCAATATTTGGGTTCAAAGTGTGTTTTTTGAATAGGAAATAAGAAAAAATATTTTGGAAAAAGAAAAAAGAGAATGAGAAACCTATTTTAAATTTTTTAATAGAGTGGTTGAAACTGATATTTTTGTTTAATAGTAATGAGCTCTTTTTAACTTTGAAAATTGAGTATGAAGACATAGTTAAATGAAAAACAATTCTGAATAAATTATTCTTAGCTAATATTTTTGGCAAAGAGAAAAAAATTGTGCTGAGTTATTATAGCTATTATGTTGGGAAGACTAAAAAATTTACTTACCAACAAGGTTTGTAGGCTAGGTATTCCTTGACAATCAGGGGAAAGAAAAGAATACTGCATTTTTTTTTATGTTTTTTTCATTTTTATTAAATGGACATTAAAATAAAATCTCACATATATCTCAATAAACTTTAGATAAATTTAGTAACAATGAATTCACAAAATGAAAATTGGAGTTGCCACTGACTGGAAATCTTAGATAAATATATGGAAATAATAATTATTTATTAAAGTTAGCAAAATGCAAAAAGCTGTATATTGAAAATTAGCTACAGTAGGAGCTTCTGTTTGAAACACTGATACTAAGCATCAAATATATTCTTAATGCATATGAAATGTGCTGAATTTTTTCTATGTAGGCACCTGTTTCTCAAATCAGAGGACGACATTGCAGTGAAATTTAAATGCAAACCCTTCAAATAGACAGAGATATTTTTCAAGCTGACATATTACTAGATCACCAGCATCAGCATGGAACCATATATTTTGTCTTTTTTCTCATTTTCTATCCAACATGAACTACTGTAATAATCAATCCACCTCTATAATTATTAACTCTTTTAAATGTTGAATTGTTTTATTAAAAAGAAAATATAATGTATATATTAAGCTTGAGGATTACAGTTCTGGTGGGTGGCAAGGTGTTGGTAGCAGGCATGCTGCAGTGGTGGGGGTGTCTGTGAGAAGAGGCCAGGGGCTGCCTCATGCCAGAGACAACTGGTTCCAGACAGCTCCAACAGACCCACCTCAGGACACAACTGACCCCCTCAGCCAACATGGTGGCACCCCTGTGGAAACATGTTTAAGAACTGGCAAATTGCTGCACAGCAGTAAGAAGTGAGGAAAAAAGTGTGGGAAGCAAACATGTAGACACCAAGGTCAGAGAAGAAGAAGGGGGAAGAGATGCTCCAGGTTCCAGAGCGGCAATTCCTCTGCAGCCTGTGGGCAAGACCACCTTGGAGTCCATAACCACACTGCAGTCCATGGAGGACCCCATGCTGCAGCAGATGGATATGCCCTGAAGGAAGATGCAGCCCATGGAATGCCCATGCAGAAGTAAATTTTCTGGCAGGAGCTGCAGTCCATGGGGGCCTATGCTGGAGCAGTCTGTTCTTGAAGGACTGCAACCTGTGGAGGGACTCCATGCTAGACCAGGGCAAAAATGAGAGAAAGAAGGAGCAGCAGAAAGGAACTGTTATGAACTGACTGCAATCCCCCATTCCATATTTCCCCTGTGCTGGCCAGGAGCAGAGGTAGTAGAGGAGTTGGGAATGAAGAAGTGAAGTTGAGCCTGGAAAGAAGGTGGGGCTGGGGAAAAGGCATTTCAGTTTACATTCTTGTTTCTCACTGTCCTCTATTGTTAATAGCAAATAAATTACATTAATTTTCTCCAAGTTAAGTCTGTTTTGCCTGTGATGTTAACTGTCTTTACCTCAACCCATGAGCTTTTTCATTTTATTTTCTCCACTTGTTCTGTTGAGGAGGGGGACTGAGAGAGCAGCTGGGTGGGCATCTGGCAGACAGCCAAGGTCAACCCACCACAATAGTTCAGAGGATCTTTTAATAAAAATTTGCATACATAAATGTGTTATTCAGATTTGGATATATGATGCATCCAATAAGTAATCCAAAAGTAAGTATTCCAACTTCTGCTTCAACTACAAGATATCAGAACAGAAGATATTCTCTCAGTGATCGCTCAATATAGATGGAGTTTTTTTCTCAGTGACGAAGTGACACGATTACAGGTGAGCTTGTTGTGTGACTGGAAATGCATTAAGAAAAATAGATGAAAGAGAAAAGAAGAAATTATAAACATGCTTTTTAATAGTAAAAAAGAAGTTATACAGTTTTGACTGAGAAAAAGATATAAAGTTGGTTAAATATCCATATGCTGAAGATACTGATATGTTGATGTATAAAATATTTCATCAAAAAATAAAAGCTAAGTAAAATAAACAATCACAAAAAATTATTTTAAGATTAATCATTACTCAAATGACAGATTTCTTATTGTAGAAGTTTAATCATGACATTGCTATTTTACATTGTTTCAAGGATTAATCAAAATAAATTATACAAATTTTTTCACGTGTGACTCAGGGAACTCCTTGGAACTCTCTGTGGAATTTGAGGATGACTGCTGCTGCCAGATAAGCATAACGGTAGCTCTATCAGCTTCTGATGAACTGTGCCAGCTACCCTTGATCACAGAGTGCTGACAGCCTTTGTTCTAGCTGACCCTTGGTTAGGGTGGGTCAAGGACCCTTTCACCCTGGGCTAGGGAGAGGCCTATATAAAAGCCAGGTCCAGTGCACAGACCCCACAGGCAGCCAACAGATGCAGTAGCTTGTGTAGCCTTTCATGCAGAAGGGTAAAAAGAAGAGGCCAGCAAACTATCTCTGTCCAGCATACACACCTTTAACTATAATAGGGCACAATCCCCAGGCACTGCTTTTTTTGCTATCAGACCTTTGCCCAGATAGACCTTCAGAAAGAGGATGCAACTCTGCAAGTCTCAGGCTGCAATAGGTGCCTGGTGTCTTTTTCTCAGGGTAGGGCAGATGGTTTTCCAGCTTGTAGAAAGTGTGCAGTTTTCAAGGAACTTTGCTGCCAAGTGAAAGAGCTGTGGGAGGAGGTCACCAGACTGCACAGCATCAGCAAGGATAAGAGATTGACAAGATCTTTCTAAGACCCTGCAGCTTCAAGAACCCAAAGCTCCAGCTGTAGTGGAGGGGCAGGAAGAGCTTGTGCCTATGCAGTCTGAGAGTTGAAACTCCCATCATGATTAAGGCTGGAAGCTGGTGACCCCTTAAACAAGGAGGAAGGCTCCTACCCCAGCTGATAACTTGCAGTTACAGAATAACTTCACTGTGTTTGTGCTGCTGGTGTTGGTGAAGGTTTTCAATTTCTATGACTGTGAGATTTTAATGCACAACAGCTGCTTGGAAGAGACAGGATCCACCTAAGTGGGGCAAAAATATCTCTGCCAAGAGGCTGGCCTGCCTGGAAAGGAGAGCTTTAAACTAGGAATGATCGGGAGGGAGAGCTTCCTCCTCAAATAAGAAAGGAATTTCTGAATGGGGTAGGCAAGCCAAGGGCCCAGAGTGATAGGAACAGAAGGGACATAGCAATCACCAAACAAGGCTGAAATGCATCACTTCAAGGCATGTGAAGAAAGAAGTGCCTGCAAAACAGCTTTTTGGGCAAAGTTCTCATGCTGGTTCTGGGGAATCAGCACCCTTGGGTGCCTCTCTAAAATGACTTTAAACTAACGCATGTAACATGAGGAACAAAGAGGAGTTACAATCTGTGTGCAGTTTCAGAGCTTTGATCTCACTGGGATCATGGAGACATGGTGGGTGTCGTGGTTTAGCCCCAGCCAGCAATTAAGCACCACACAGCCACTCACTCACTTCCCCACCAGCGGGATGGGGGAGAGAATCAGAAGGGTAAAAGTGAGAAAACTCGTGGGTTGAGATAAGAGCAGTTTAATAATTAAAATAAAACAATAATAATAATAACAAAAATAATAATATAATTAAAAGGAAAAGAGAGAGAGAGAGGCAAAACCGGGGGGGGAGGGGGGGAGGGGGAGAATAAACAGCCAAAACAAACAACAAGTGATGCAGCCGCTCACCACCCACCCAAACAACGCCACCAGTCCCTGAGCCATGATCGCTCCTCCCTCCAGACAACTCCCTGCAGTTAATATACTGGGCATGACATCATATGACATGGAATATCCCTTTGGCCAGTTTGGGTCAGCTGTCTTGGCCGTGGCCCCTCCCGTCCCGGCTTGTTGTGCACCTCACAGAGCATGGGAAGCTGGAAAAGTCCTTGACTAGTATAGGCACTACCTAGGGACGCTTAGCCATTACTTAACAACAACTAAAACATCAATGTGCTATCAGCACTATTCTCATACCAAATCCAAAACACAGCACTATACCAGTTACAGTGAAGAAAATGAACTCTATCCCAGCCAAAATAAACACAGTGGGATAGCTCACGTTACTGGAGTGCTGTGATGGAGGGATACAGGCCCTTTAGGAAAGACAGGCTGGGAATTCAAGAGGGCAAGAGACCCTTAGTATGACAAGGTGGCTGCAATGCATAAAGCTCTCCTTGAGGGTGGATGAAGAACTAGTCAAGAGTTTATGGGCCAAGATTAGTGGGAAGACCAATGTAGATGCTGTTATAGTGGGTATCTGCTATAGACATCCAGATCAGGAAAATTATGTAGATGATGTCTTCTTCAAACAACTGGAAGAAGCCTCCCATTCACAGACCCTTCTCCTCATGGGGGGCTTGAACAACCCCAATATCTGCTGAAAAGGTAGTAGAGGAGGGCACAAGCAATCCCAAGGACCTCTAGGATACATGACAGTAAATTCCTGATGCAAGTGACTAAAGAACCAACAAGGAAAGGTGCTCTGCTGGATGTGATACTTAGCAACAGGAAAGAATGTTTGGGAATGTGAAAATTAGGGGCAGTCTTGTCTCCAGTGACCATGAGATCATGGAGTTCAGGATCCTAAGATGAGGGAGCAGGGCAAAAAGCAGGACCACAGACATGGATTTCAGAAGAGCGGATCAATCTCTTCACAGATCTGCTTGGAAGAGTCACTTAGATGTATACTTGGAAAGAAGAAGGGTCCAGGAGACCTGGATGATATTATAGGGTAACCTCTTCCAAGGTCAAGAAACATTCATCCTGACAAGTAGGAAACCAAGCAAAGGTGGCAGGAGCCAGATAAGCAAGATGCTCCTAAGTGAATGAGGACACAAAAAGGAAATGTACAAGATGTGGAAGCAGGGGCCAGTGATTCAGGAGAAGTATGGAGTTGCTGTCTGATCATGCAGTTGAGATGTTAGGAAAGCCAAGGCTTACCTTGAATTGAATCTGGCAAGGGATGTGAGGGGTAAAAAAAGAGGGTTCTACAAGTACATAAACAGAAAAAAAGAGGACTAGGAAAAATGTGCACAGGAGAACTGGTAACAAATGACACTGAAAAGACTGAGGTATTCAATGCCTTCTTTGTCTTGGTCTTTACTGGTAACATTGGCTTTCAAGAACCCCAGACCCCTGAGGCCATGCAACAGCTCTGCAACATGGAAGATTTAACCTTCAGTAGAGGAGGACCAGAACAGGGACACTTTTGTCCAATTGAACTGGATATACATAAGTCCATGGGGTCTGAAAAGCTGTACTCACAAGTTCTGAGGGACCTGGCCAATGTCACTGCAAGGCCACTCTTGACTGTCTTTGAAAGGTTATGGCAATTAGGAGAGCTTCCTGAAGACTAGAAGAGAGCAAGTCACTCCCATCTTCAAAAAAGTCAAGAAGGAAGACCTGAGGAACTACAGACCAGTCAGCCTTGCCTCAGTCTCTGGGAAGGTAATGGAGAATATCCTCCTGGAAAGCACTTCCAAACACATGAAGAACAGGGAGGCGATTTGGATTAGTCAACATGATTTATGAAGGGGAAGTCAGGCTTGATCAACTCGTCAGGCTTCTGAAGTGAGGCGACTAGCTTGGGGGAAGAGGAGAGAGTGGAATACTAAAGTACTTAAACCATATTAAGTTTAGTACAGCTCACCTTTAGTAAGGCATTTGACATTGTCTGCCATAACATTCTCATAGAAAAGCTGACAAAGTACAGGTTAGAAAAGTGAATAGTGGGGTAGATTGAAAACTGACTAAAGCTGGGCTCAGAGGGTTGTGATCAGCAGAACAAAGTCCAACCAGAGGCAAGTCACTGGTTGTGAACCGTAGAGCTCAGTACTCATGTTAATACTATTTAACCAGTTTATTAGTGAGCTGAACACTGTGACAAAGGTTGCAGATAATACAGTGTTGGGGGGAGTGACTGAGAAACCAGATGGTTGTGCCACCATTCAGACAGATCTCAACAGGCTGGAGAATTTGGCAGGCAGGTATCTCAAGAAGTGCCTCTCAAAGGGAAATGCCACGTCCTGCAGCTCAGAAGGAATAACCACACATATGAATACATGTTTGGGACCAACCATCTGGAAAACAGTTCTGCAGAAAAGGACTTGAGGGTCTTGGTGGACAATAATTTGGCCATGAACCAGCAATGCATTCTTGTGACAAAGCTAGTCAACAGCATCCTGGGCTGTATTGGAAAAAGCGTGATCAGCAGGTTGAGGGATATGACCCTTCCACTCTTTTCAGCCACAGTAAGACCATTCTGAAGTACTGTGTCCAGTGCTAGGTTCCCCAGTACAAGACAGATATGCAGCTATTGGAGAAAGCCCACTGTGGGCCTGCAAAGATGATTCAGGAACTGGAACATCTCTCTTATGAGGAGAGGCTGAGAGAGCTGGGACTTTTCATCCCGGAGAAGAGAGGCTTGAACGGATCCTATCAATGTGTATAAATTCCTGATGAGAGAGTTTGAAGAAAGTAAAACCAGACTCTTCTCAATAGTTCTCATTGACAGGACAAGAAACAATTGAGACAAATAAACATACAGGAAATTCAATCTCAGAATAAGAAAAAACTTTTGACTGACTTGAGATTGCCCAGAGAGGTTGTGGAGTGTCCATCTGGTAAGATATTAAACCTGACTGGACAGGGTCTTGGGCAAGCTGCTCTAGAAGATTCTGCTTGAGCAGGGTGCTTGGACTGGATTTCTAGAAGTGCTTTCCAACCTTAGTGATTCTGCAACTTTGCAACTGAAAATAAAATTTGTAAACTTTACAAACAAATTTGTAAACTTTACAACAAAATGGTTGAATGGTGTGAAATTACAGAAATTGGAAATGATATGTTATTTCTTTGGAGAGGGGTGATCATTGAGGTCTAAATTTTTTTTTCTTCTGAGTTTAAAAGCTATGAACAGAATCTGATCCTCCCTGCTGTCACTATTTCTCTCTATATACAAATGATCTTGTAGATTAAAGAGGTAGCTAACTCCTTAGTATTGCTTTGAAAATCTCAGAAGACTTATTGTCATACTAATAGTTTATTTTTCTTGTGCTGCAGAACTAAATGGTAATCACATGTAAAAAGAGAGAAGAAAACTCAGCTCATTTGCCTTCTGATTGGTTGGAATTATAGACTGCAAAATACCATTACTCTTCTCATGGTAGGAGTAATAGGTATAGAAGTAGCAGCAAGAGCAGGAGACTGTGCTAATTTCTGGAAATTGGGGAATGCAGAGAACTTCAGATTCCACTAAGACAAAATAACAACACGTACAGCAATATATTGGCCATAATGGTCCTGTTTAGTGGGAGATGAACAGAGGAAAACTGGCAGTTTGAGAGGGAGGGAACAGTGGAGGACATCTTGTAGAGAATTACTTCTTGTTTTTTATTTATAGTTGAGGTATACACTGATTTGCTTTGCCTGGATGTTGCTGATCTGATTGAGATCTATTTTTAAGATTAGGACTAATTATTTTCTTTCAGTATTCTTCAAAAGTTCCTAAATGTCCAAGCTCCAGACAATTTTCACTCTTTTCACGCTAAGATGGAGGCTCAACAAAAAGAGAAGGAAGACAATTAAACTGTATGATCTAAATGTATGTCTAGTGTCCAGGAGGGCTGTAGAAAAATAGTCAGTTCCCCAGTCAAAGTGTTTTATAGCATGATTGACTTTAAATTTAAATATCCAGGGGAAATGTTCATGCCATGGAATGAACTGATCCAGGCAGGGCTGGAGAGTAAATAGGCTGGATTGCCGTCTGTGCCTAAAATAAAATTTTATGTTACCATGTCCTTAATGTAGATTAAATGGATCTTAACCAAATTATTTTCCCAATGGTAGAAATATATATTAAATAAATGTTAAGTAAATATTTTCCACGTTATACAAAGAGAAAATTAAAAATTGGCAAAAAATACTTCAGCAGGCTCAGTGTTATTAGTATCATTAAATGTCATGACCTCTTGTCATCTGGAAGTCTATCTGTCTTCATTATTCAAGTCGAGTTTCTGGAATTAGATACTGTGATACTTCCTCTTAAGTCTTTGATTGTGTAGTCAATTAGACTCCAACTTACTAGCACCTATATAGGTCATCCAAGACAGTATAAATACTCTATGAATTATTACTTCTTTATATGCCTTGTTCTCATTGTTCTACTGGTGAAACTAATGCTTACATTATTAGGTCTGTATTAAAAATTTGGCAGTAATAAAAATGTAATTGTTTACTTTATGGCATCCTACTAAATTACAACTTACTTAGCATAGCTGTAGCATAGCTTAAAAGACATGACCTTTCTTGGTGAATGGAAATTTTATCTTCTGGTTTTGAGAACTGGAAGAGCTGTCCCTTAATATTTTTGGGGGGAGGGAGGGGAGGGGAAGGGAAAGGGACAGGGGCTGTTTTCTTTTATTTAGTTTTGCTTTAACCTCCTTAAAATATTAAGGCTGAGGGTTTCCAAGCATAATTACATATTAAGTATGCTTGATCCAGATTAGAAGATTGCAACATATCCTTAAATATTTATGGATGTAAAACATCAAACATACTTTTTAACAAACTGAGAATGGTAGGTACGACCTTCAGTCTGATTATCCACTGACTTGTAATTTTATATATTAATTTGATAAAAGATTTGTAAGGATTCAATTACCTGATTAAAATTATTCTCCCAAATAAAATGTATGCTGTCATAATAAAAATTATTATTTTGCACATTTTGTTTCTTCTTTACATATCTACAAGATCAAATATTTATCTAACATAGCTCTCTGATTATGTGAAATTTTGTATCAGCTGAGAATATGGGTTGTGAATTCCTGTTATCACCTCCATATGTATCTGTTTTCAGCTGTAGCAAGAAACTGAAAGACCTCTAAAATACTAAGTCAGCATGTTGCCTTCTGAGAAACCTCCCAAAACCAACCTGCTTAACTAGCATGTGACCAAAAATCCTTTTTGGCAAGTATGTTAAAAGAATAAAATGTGAAATATATCTAATCTTGATATGTTACCTTCTTTCATGTAAATTATTTTTTTTAAATAAATTTTTGTAAAATAAATAAATAAATAAGTAAATTTATTTCCAAAATATGTAAGAGGAAAGTGAGTGTAGAAACACCTGTGGTTTCCTGTCTTAATTTTAATATAGATTTGCATCCTGAGTAATTGTCGGCAGCAGTTCAGAAGTTGTAAATGAATCTGATGAGACTATATTAATCAGCTGCCATGTGTCTAACCTTCAGCAGAAACTTTAGTATTCTGCAAGCACATGACTAAATTCTACAAAATAGATTACTGCATCCAGTGTCCACTCTCAAAATACCCTTGGTGATTTGGAATGTTGTAGCTGGTTTTAGCTGACTTCTATAAACACTGTAGATCAATACAGATGCTGCATATTGCCCAGCTCCCTAATCGTATTTTAAATATAAACAAATCTACCTTCCTAACTTGATAGAAGTAGTCAAAAACCACAAAATTTAATAAAGGAAATAAAAAGCTTCAGGAACTAGACAGAAGTTAGAGCTGACATATCTAAGAGGTTTTTTTGTCAGTGAATCACAACATCAGCTGAAGATGACCACAGGGTTTTGTTGCTTTGATTTTTTTCTTCCCTTCTACTGTTTTTACTCAGGATGAGTTTCTGTCTCACTAATATAGCTGAGGTTTTACTTAGTCTTTTTACATGTACTCACTGTATGAACTGTAAGAATCTCTTGAGGGAATACTGGCATATGCTTCTGTATATTTACTTATTAGTTCCGTACCATAATTCTTTAGATGTATGCTTTTGGGGATTATTTTGAATTTTTGCTATATATATGATTTCTAGCCTATCATGTCATCTAAGGACAGAAAAGCAACACATCATTTTGTTTTTCTTATATATATCTTCTCAGCTGTGTTTTCTTTCAAGCTTACTTCATAGAAATTGCTGATCATTATCCTAGTTGTTGAACTTGATATAATCTGTGCTGCTGATCAGATTTATACACATAAAATGATAGAATCATATAATATCCTGAGTTGGAAAGGACCTATGAGTATCATCGAGTCCAACTCCTGACTCCACACAGGGCAACCTAAAAGTTAAACCTAAATCTAAGATTATTGTCCAAACATTTCTTGAACACCAAAAGGCTTGGAGCCATGACCACTTCCCTGGAGAGTTTGTTCCAGTGCTTGGCCATCCTCTCAGTGAAGAACTTTTTCCTAATATCCAGTCTGAACTTCCCCTTATGCAGCTTTAAGGCATTCCCTTGCATCTTATCAGCAGACACCAGAGAGAAGAGATTAGAGAGAGATTACTCCCTCTCCAGTCCGCCTCACAAGGAAGCTATAGGTAGCAATGAGGTCACCCCTTAGTCTCCTCTTCTCTAAGCTGAGCAAGCCTAGTATCCTCAGCTACTCCTTGTAAGTCATGGCCTCTAGTCCTTTCACCATCTTTGTTGCCCTTCTTTGGACACATTCTAGTATTTTTATATCCTTCTTATATTGTGGAACCCAAAACTATACTCGAAATGAGGCCGCACCAATGATTAATGCAGTGGGACAATCACTTCTTTTGACTGGTTAGCTATAATGTGCTTAACACCCCCAGGATACAGTTGGCCCCTTTGACCACCAGGGAACATTGTCGACTCATATGGAACTTACCATCAAACAGATCCCCCAGATTTGGCTACACTCCAGCCTTCTGTCCCTCAGTCTAGACGTACATCCAGGATTACGCTGTCCCAGGTACAGAATCCAGTATTCCTCCTTGTTAAATTTCATAGAGTTGGTGATTGCGGATACCATGGTTTTGGCTGGGATGGAGTTAGTTTTCTTCACTGTAGCTGGTGTGGTATGTTTGGGATTTAGTGTGGGAATGGTGTTGATGGCACACTGATGTTTTAGTTGTTGCTAAGTAATTGTTAATTAGGTGCTAAGTATTGCAAGGTGGTGCTTGTACTGGTCAAGGACTCATGTGCTCTGCTGGGGGTGTGAGCGGCTGGGAGCTTGGAGGGGAGGGGGCACAGCTGGGACAGCTGATCATATGATGTCATGCCTGGGGGGAGTTAGCTGGAGAAGGGAGTGATTGTGGCTCGGGGACTGGCAGTGTTGGTTGGCAGGTGGTGAGTGGTTGCATCACTTGTTGTTTGTTCGTTTTTTTATCCCCCCACCCCACCCCCCAGGTTTTACCTCTCTCTCTCATTATTTTGCTTTTCATTATATTATTATTGTTATTATTATTATTATTACTATTACTGGTTTATTTTAATTATTAAACTGTTCTTATCTCAACCCACAAGTTTTCTTACTTTTGCTCTTCCGACTCTCTCCCCCATCCCACTGGGATGAGAGGAGTGAGTGAGCAGCTGTGTTGTGCTTAATTGCTAATTGGGGCTAAACCATGACACCTGGCACTCTAATCTATCAAAGTCTCTCTGTAAGACCTCTCTACCCTGGAGGGAATCAACGGTTTCTCCTGGTTTACTATCATCAGCAAACTTGCTTTGCGTACACTCAACTCCTGTGCCCAAGTCATTGACAAAAACCTAAAAATTGATCCTTGGGGAACACCATTAGTGACTGGCTGCCAGCCAGAAGTATGTTACCCCCTTTACTACAACTTTTTGAGCCTGACCCTTCAGCCAGTTGTTCACCAATTGTATTGTATACATGTCTAACTGTATGATGGACATTTTGTCCAGAAGGAGACTGTAAGACACAGTATCAAAAGCTTTGTTAAAATAAGTAAAAAAAACCCACATCCACTGCTTTCCTTTCATTCACTAGGCAGGTAATCTTGTCATAAAAGGATATTAAGTTAGTAAGGCATGACCTTCCCTTCATGAACCCACGTTGG
The DNA here is from genome assembly GCA_031468815.1 of Morus bassanus. NCBI lineage: Eukaryota > Metazoa > Chordata > Aves > Suliformes > Sulidae > Morus > Morus bassanus. The sequence continues at coordinate 50,360,266 of CM062568.1, read as the reverse complement.
CTTTGACCGATGACTGCATTGTCTTTCAAGTGTTTTTCAATAACTCCCGTAATAATCTTCTCCATAATTTTACCCAGCACTGAAGTGAGACTGACAGACTTACACTTAATAGGGTCTTCTTTCTTGTCCTTCTTGAAAATTGGAATAATATTTGCTAGCTTCTAGTCAACTGGGACCTCTCCAGATTCCCAAGACAGTTGATAAATAACTGAGAGAGGTCTCACAATAACATTGGCGAACTCTTTCAGTACCCTGGGATGAATTCCATTGGGCCCGATAAACATGTGCATTTGGTTACAGGAGCAAATATTGTACAAGTTCAAAGTCAACTGTGAGTTCATCACTCCCCCAGTCACAGTCCTCTAAACCAGGGCTCTGGGGGTCCCAGGGCTCATCATTGGTGTTAAAGACAAAGGCAAAGAAGGCATTAAATGTCTATGTTTTATCGTCATCCCTATTTGTGATAGGGCTGACTTATCACCCTCACCTGTTGTGAGATGACCAACCTCATTAAGTAATGGGCTAACATTTTCTTTGAAGAAATGAACAGTCGGTTCCCATCGGGATTTGGATAGGAGTAAAACAGGATGATCCAATGTCCCCAGTATTATTTAACTTATCTGTGAACACCCGGCTGTGTAAGTTGGAAGAAGAAGGAAGTGAAGTGGGTTCCAACACTGTTGGAAGAATATAATGACAATGGTTTTTGCAAAAAACTTGGTTCTGTTAAGTGGATCATAGAATCATAGAATCATTTATGTTAGAAAAGACCATGCAGGACAGTCATTGATGGCATGCAAATCTTTTGTCAGCTAGATGTAAAAGCCATGACACTTCTCCCCTTGCATCCTGAGGCTGGGAAAATTGCAGAAGACCTCAAATATTTCAACAATTTTCTGCATCCCCTCCCATGATGGGAGGCATAGGACAACCGGGGGATCAGGCCCAGAATGGCTTCATGAAAGGAAGGTCCTGCCTGACCAACATGATCTCCTTCTATGACCAGGTGACCCACCCAGTGGATGAGGGAAAGGCTGTGGATGTTGTCTACTTGGACTTTAGCAAGGCCTTTGACACAGTCTCCCACAGCATCCTCCTAGAGGAGCTGGTGGCTCATGGCTTAGACAGGTGTATTCTTCGCTGTGTAAAAAACTGGCTGGATGACCGAGCCCAGAGAGTTGTGGTGAACAGACCTAAATCCAGTTGGTGACCAGTCACAAGTGGGGTTCCCCAGAGCTCAGTGTTGGGCCCAGTCTTGTTTAATATCTTTATCAACGATCTGGATGAGGGGATTGAGTGCACACTCACTAAGTTTGTAGACGACACCAAATTGGGTGGGAGTGTCGATCTGCTTGAGGGTAGGAAGGCTCTACAGAGGGATCTGGACAGGCTGGATTGATGGGCCAAGGTCAATCTTATAAGGTTTAACAAGTCCAAGTACCAGCTCCTGCACTTGGGTCACAACAACCCCATGCAACATTACAGGCTTGGGGAAGAGGGGCTGAAAAGCTGCCCAGCAGAAAAGGACCTGGGGGTGCTGGTGGACAGCCAGCTGAACATGAGCCAGCAGTGTGCCCAGGTGACCAAGAAGGCCAACAGCATCCTGGCTTGTATCAGGAATAGCGTGGCCAGCAGGAGTAGGGAAGTGATCGTGCCCCTGAACTCAGCACTGGTGAGGCCGCACCTCGAATAGCGTGTTCAGTTTTGGGCCCTTCACTACAAGAAGGACATTGAGGTGCTGGAATGTGTCCAGAGAAGGGCAGTGAAGCTGGTGAAGGGTCTGGGGAGCAGGTCTTATGAGGAGAGGTTGAGGGAGCTGGGGTTGTTTAGCCTGGAGAAGAGGAGGCTGAGGGGAGACCTTATTGCTTTCTACAACTACCTGAAAGGAGGCTGTAGTGAGGTGGGTGGTATTCTATTCTCCCTAGTTACTAGCGATAGGATGTGAGAAAATGTCTTAAAGCTGTGCCAGGGGAGGTTTAGATTGGATATTAGGAAAAATTTCTTCACTGAAAGAGTGGTCAGGCACTGGAACAGGCTGCCTAGAGAGGTGGTGGATTCACCATCCCTGGAGGAGTTCAAAAAATGTGTAGACGTGGCACTTTGGGACACGGTTTAGGAGGTATGGTAGTGTTGGGTTGACGGTTGGCCTTGATGATCCTAGAGGTCTTTTCCAACCTTAATGATTCTATGATTCTATGATAGTTATTTATGTATTTCTCAACAATTTCTGTATATATATAAAGTTAACCTAACTGTTGTCAAAAGTCAGCTCTGACTATACACTGAAAAATATTTAACTTAGTATATGTCTTCCAAAGTATGTATTAGTCATGGTTTTTAGATTTTTTCTTCAATATCCAAATCAACCCACATGTGTTAAAATGCATTCATGAAATACTATCATGAATAGCTAATCTATTGAAATATCACCACTAGATCCTAATAGAGTTGCCATCACTAAAGTTAATTCTTCTATTACTGCTTTTTCATTTTCACATTTTAAAATTTTGATTATGCTCTTCTGAATAACATGGATCATCATACTGATATTTTCTTTTGAAAGAGAAAAATCTTCCATAATTAAAACATAATTTTCATACTAAGACTTCAGAAAGCCTTTGTTATTACTGTCTGTAGGTATTACGAGCTTTTACATCATTCATGATTTTGTTGAATCAAGCTCAAATTATTCTAGTTTCTTGTCTGAAGTTTTTTCATGCTGTTTGCAATTGACTGAGGCTATCAACTACAGGACATTCACAGGAATTCAGGAGCCACAAAGCTTGTTTGTTGGAGATAAATTCATCAGTTCATTGCAAGGTTTGAGTTCTGTTCTGGATATGTCTTTACATAAAACTAACAGCTGGAAAATATATTTGTGTCTAGTTTAAAAAGTATGAGGTGTTGGCACTGGCTTCTCTCTCCGATGTGAAACTTCAAAGCGCCAGCTTCAGAGGAACTCAAATACAATTTTGAATACTGAGATGTCATTCTTTGTAAGATCAGTAGTTGACTTGCTCGTGAAATCTTTCTAGTACTGTTTCTGTTGTGTCATCCTCTCCACCAGAAACCTGTTATGCTGAAATTTAGCATTAACATTTGACTTTCTTATGATGACTGCTTCATTTTCCTCCCTACAGGGATCTCAAAAGTTAGATTTTCAAACATGTTTTTCAATTGCTTGTCTTCATGGCTCTGAAATTTCTGATGATAAGTGCTGAAAAGTAGTTACATCAGTCAGTGCTGTACTTGGCAGTGTCCCACACTAGGAACTAAAAGGTTTTCTTTCTTTTTTATTTAGGCTGAGCAAATTATGCTTTTCACTTATCTGAGGAAAAAAGGAATACTCACTCTTGATTCATTTGCACTACAAAGAGAAATAAAAATGGTAGTAAAGTAAACCTATTGTCCCAATGCCAGTGATACTAAAGCTGTTTACAGAGAACAGAGTATATTTCCTTTAGATTTCTGTTGTACTTGCCTGCATGCACTCCTTTAGCAGCTGCAAAGAAACAGTTTTACACATGTGAAGTTGTCTTTAAATTCCTCTTGGAGTCTTTTGGAATCTGTTTTTCTATTACTTACTCTAGTCCTTTTTAGATCATTGGAAATAAGACTTTGGTGAGTGTGTGTGACCTGGATCCTTTTCTTTCTTTTCAATTAGAGATGATCTCAAAGAAAGCCGGAAGAAACAGGGGCAGATTCATGATTTCAAAAGCTGTCAAAATAATAAGGAAATTAACACTCCTACTTGATACTATTTTATTTTTTAGTGTGCTTGTTTTTTTTAACCAGCTGCCTAATGAAAAGAACTAGGTAAGCAGAAAACTGTATATACACCAATCATAAAGACTATTATGTACTTTCAGCATTAAATGACAGCATGATTGAACATCAGCTGTCAAAAATAACAGACATAATAGAATGGCATATTAAAAAACAGTTCATCTGCATGGGTGAAGAGAATATAACACAAAAAATAGCAAAGCAGGCTTTGAAATATTAGACTTGGTCTGTATATTCAAGAAAACTGCTGAAAACATGAAAATTAAGATTATTAGTTAATCTATCTGTCAGTGAATAGTTACAGGTTGTTAGTTACTCCTAGCAGTTTAACATGTACATAAAAATGTAAAGACATGAAACTTGTACAATCAATTTTAAACCAATATCAAAATGTAGATAAAATTTCATGACTTTATTAGAACCTTTTTAAATCCAAATTTAAATAATTTAGTTATGCTAAGTAAGAACAAAAGGCGAGTTTTTCACAAAGTGCTAGAGAGATAGAAGTACCTTCTAAAGACAGTGCAGCTGTTTTTTCAGTAAATAAGTCAGGTGAAGAATATGAGAACTTCTCATGGCATACAAACAACATGTGTAAGGCCTAATCATGGATTTCAGAGAGGTAAAATATTATGTTTCTCTATTTTTTTCTATACACATCTTCTTGTCCTGAAAAATCTATTTAACATATCTTATGAAATAGTTAATTAAGGCAGTCTTTTCCTTCTTCCTGTTCTTTTTTTTGTTATTGTTTTTATTTATTTGTTTCTTTAGTTAGTAATTTTTTGCATGTTACTTACATTGTACTAGGATTCAGCTCCAAATACACATATCTAAATGTAGGTGTCTAAATGTCTCCATGTGAAATATGTTTCTAAGCTCGTGTAAACAGTCAAGAGAAAGGTAGGGCTCAGTGCCCTAAACATAGGTATCCAATGCCATTTGAGATTCTCTGGAATATCCAAAACATCTGCACAGGCTTAAAGATAACAAAAGGAAACTTCAAGAGAAAACATCTTACTCTGTTGTTATTCAAAACGTGCAACTGTAGAGAAGAAAAGAATTTTGAATTAGAAAATGGCTTCTTGACTTGCATCTCTATAGACATGTAATATATGAAGAGTTGGTTTTAGGATCAGGACTTAAACCTTTACAATTTTTAAGATTTCTGGGTAATTTTATATGCTTTGAGGAATATAATGGAGCAGAGTGGAAAAAAGCTACAGGGAGAATTATATCTTCAACAAAAGCAACAGGTAGCTATGCAAACTCCTTCTGTTTGTCTTCTTGTAATAATATATTGCTCAATTCTAAATATAGAAATTGATTTATATAAATAAAACTACAGCTATGTTATGTTTTATTGATCTTATACATCTCAATTTGAACCCCAAACATAAATTTTGGTGGAGTGCCTTTGGAATGAGCATCTTGTCATCAGTGTTCTTTCAAAGAAGAAATTATGAGTTCAGTCGAAATAATAAGTATGAATTAGATAATTCATGAGCCATGCATGTGCCTCTAATATGAACTAAATGATGTTACTGAGGTAACCTACGCTAAAGAAAACATTAAAGACGTTTTCTGAAGTCTTATTTTTGAAAATGTTTTTGTCTATTTTCAAAGAGAGTAAAAGCAAATGACTGGAACTAATTTGCTGTAATTTATTCTTTGTGCTGCATACTCAAAACAGTTTAGTACCTCTGTTTTAAATCTTCTCTTTTGATTCGAGTGTTTGTTGCTGTACTCATTTTTCATTCCATTTTTAGAAGGCAAGGAATCAATATATAATATCCTGACAAACAATTCAAAGAACAATAAATCTTGGTAAATATCAGATGCTGTTTTCTTATCCTATAAAATTCTGTATATCAGAATTTTTAATTTCATCTGTGCATAAAAGCTTCACTGAGTAACAGTATCTGTTCTCAATTTGTGTGTTATGTACCCTTAAAAAGACATTGACTGAGCTGGGAAATGTTCCAAAAGAATCAGGAAGATGTTAACTTTTCTGGTGAGTAACTGAACATAATCTTATAAAGAACCTTGTGGACTACAGGGAATAAAAGCTAAAGGAATAAAAGAAGAAAAAGAATCACAGAAGAGGGCTGGAAGTCCTCACAGAAGTGAGCCCACAGAATAAGGCTCAGTGTTGGGCCCAGTCTTGTTTAATATCTTTATCAACGATCTGGATGAGGGGATTGAGTGCACACTCACTAAGTTTGTAGACGACACCAAATTGGGTGGGAGTGTCGATCTGCTTGAGGGTAGGAAGGCTCTACAGAGGGATCTGGACAGGCTGGATTGATGGGCCAAGGTCAATCTTATAAGGTTTAACAAGTCCAAGTACCAGCTCCTGCACTTGGGTCACAACAACCCCATGCAACATTACAGGCTTGGGGAAGAGGGGCTGAAAAGCTGCCCAGCAGAAAAGGACCTGGGGGTGCTGGTGGACAGCCAGCTGAACATGAGCCAGCAGTGTGCCCAGGTGGCCAAGAAGGCCAACAGCATCCTGGCTTGTATCAGGAATAGCGTGGCCAGCAGGAGTAGGGAAGTGATCGTGCCCCTGAACTCAGCACTGGTGAGGCCGCACCTCGAATAGCGTGTTCAGTTTTGGGCCCTTCACTACAAGAAGGACATTGAGGTGCTGGAATGTGTCCAGAGAAGGACAACTGAAAGAGTGGTCAGGCACTGGAACAGGCTGCCCAGAGAGGTGGTGGAGTCACCATCCCTGGAGGAGTTCAAGAAACGCGTAGATGTGGCACTGCAGGACATGGTTTAGGAGGCATGGTGGTGTTGGGTTGACAGTTGGACTTGATCCTAGAGGTCTTTTCCAACCTTAATGATTTTATGATTCTATGATTCTATGATTCTAAGTGTCCCTTGAAGAAGACACTCTGCTTAGAGGAAGAGAACCCAAGCCTATCTTTTAATGGAGGATTCTGGTGGTGACCCTGGACATCCAGTAACACACAGTCGCTACAACCTCAAGACCCCTAGCTCTTACACAACAGTGATGTCTAAAAGGGTAAAAGTAGAAATTATGAACCTTGTTATGGAAAAGAAATATCTTTGGCAAAAACAATTATTTTCAGTGCCTTGAAAATGTAAGAGGTCTTGGAGATGGAAAGGAAATTAATGATCATCCATCATACTAGGTTCTATTTTATTTACATCTGGACTTCGAATCTAAAAAAATCATTCTGCTCTTTTCTGACCAAACTCAGCATAAAGGAAAGGGCTTTGCAGACAGACCACTAAGCTCTGATCAGCTTTGGACTTGTCATTCATCATTCTAAGGGAGTTTCAGTGGCTTTTTGGAAGACATATAAGACAGACAGTTGAAAGAAATAGTGAACTGAAAACATGGAATATGAAAGTGGTCAGACAACTTGCATTAAAACATTCCCAATCACTTCTAAATTTAATAGATAGTGGATCACAAGGGTGTAATGGCAATATGATATTTAATATGGGTTTGTGCTTTTTTATTTCTGAAGCCAATCCACTCACAATCTCACTTTTGTTGTTTTGTTTGTTTCTCCAGCCAGGAATTTTGATTTCAGAGACACATTGCATTTATCATGTTGCACTCAGATGACATTTATTACCACCGGTGTGTTTCAATTTACTCTTAAAATAGTACAATGACCGTAAGTTGGACCCTGCTCTTGACGTGAGTTATTTTTGTACAGATCTATTTGTTTAGTGGCTCAGAAAGCAATTGTTTATCATATCAATCATATCTGTTACATTTTACCTCTAAGGTTTATGATAGATAGGATGAAATTGCCTGAAAATAAAGTTCTATTGTTCTTTCCACCTTCCCTGTTCCCAGCATTACTTCTACTTCTGTGGAGAGTTTATCTGACTAGCCAGTAATTTACCTTCATAATCAAAATAGATGAAATTAATTTCATTTTTGAAATCTACCTCACCTGTTGAGGAATATATACATAGAAAATTTATATGGAAAATACAGTGACTGTAAAATGAAGCATATATCATTTTTTTGTGGAAACTTTAAATGTTTGGTGTGAGATTCAGTGAACATATAGACAGGTATTTAAAGTTTATGTTTTTAGCAGCTACTCTACTCTCTCTATAACCTGAGAAAAGAAAAAGGAATTTTCAGAAGCCTGTTTCTTCCCTCTGAATTAGTTAACCAAAATACTTTCTGGAAATACATGTTTACTCGTTGATTACGGAAGAAGCCTGAGCAACTATTTTAAATTAAATGCCTACTTTTTAGACAGAACTCTGTTGATGTAATTAATCACTACCTTTACCACAAGACATGTTCCGAAAAAACCTACAGTAAATAATTATATTTAGACATTCATGGTCATCTTGCTTTGGATAAAGAATCTGTCTTAACAGTTACAGGAAAGAAGAAATGAACTTCAGTACCTGCCTGGCTTCTATTTCATCATGTTTATAACTTCACAAATAGTTTCCACTAGTGAGTTTAGACAAGTCTTAAATTCTTTTATTTTCTGCTGATTTTCTGCAATTTTATGTGATGTTATTCATATTAGGGCATGTAATTATTATTTTCAAACAATATCTATTGAATAAATCATATATCCAACATATATGTGAGTTATAATTTGTATTTTTAATCTTCCATGTAAATGCAGTCTTCAAATGCCATTTCTATCTTACTAATGAAATAAATATATTTAAATATATACTTATGCAATGGTAGGTCCATAGGCCCTATTATTAATAAGAGGTTGTTTTCTTTTAAATAAATGAAAATTTCAGGACCTTATTTTTTGATACCATTGTACTGAATACTTGTACTGAATCTCATAGTTCCTCCCTTTATTCTATACACAGGAATTTAAATATGACTATAACGAAACATGTATTGTTTTATCATATTGTATATTTTCTCATTATAACCTATGAAGCAATTAATTTTTATGTGCCTATCAATGGCAAAACTCATTTGGGTAAGTTTCTTGCTAATCTAGAGAAATACCATTTGTTAGTCTCAGAACAATTTGAATTCAAGGAGAAATTAAGGTCTGTCTAATGAACCTAAACAGGATATTTTGTTCAGAAAGTGATTTCAAATACCATTCCTCTTTATGATGGAGCCAGAAGAAGTTATGTTTCTTTGGTGATCAAAGTAAATGATTTTTGAAGTCTGATCGGACCACAGACACATTCTGCTTATCAAGGGACCTTTGCTCTTAAAGTGGATGGGAGTCCATAATTCTAGGCCAAATGAGAAAATGGAACAGCTGATGTGTGCTAGTCTTTGCTAAACCACTGCTTTTACAGCAAAAAAAAAAAAAAAATAAAGCTTCAGAGATGACTTAAGACAAGCCTGGGCAAAGCAAGTTCAACAAGGTCCAGTCCTGAGGCCTGGCAGAACTAACACAAAGTCTCTCACACTCTGCTATTATCAGTGCTGCAGCTGGATAATTTGCAGTGGTTCAGGGCTATTTGTGATTTTATTCTGTCTGCCTTTTACCCAGCCATATTTTGTAATATGGCTTGGCTTAATCATGCAAGAATAGTAAGACCAAGATAACATTATCCAGTAGCCTGTAGCTACCAGAGGGAATCAAATGACCAGCACCCAGCTGCAAATATGCATCTGCATGAGCTGATACAAACCAGATTCCAGAAATCAGAGCCATCTGATTTTTAACCTATGAAAACAACAAGTAATTTTTCAGACTAGAGAGATCTTGACCTACAGAAATGTGTATATAAATACCAGTGATACACACTGGAGTTTTGGCACAGAGAATGTAACCTTTTTGGTTTCGGCTTCCTTCAGCCTGGCTCCCCAGAGTCTGGCTCCCTCAGTCTTGGAAACTAAGAATCAGCAAAGACTGCAGCCATCAGAACCAACAACCTATCATATACTTAGTGCTTCAATAGTATGTGTGCTTAACGTTTGATTCTTAATTGTTAAAGATAGATTACATATTAATTGAATGGAATAAATACATCCTTATTTGAAGTCCTGAGATTTTGCTGGTCTCTCAATTTCTCAGACTTCTTTTCATCACAGTGGTCCCCAGTTCCCTGGTATTGACAATTTCAGCGATGTTAATAACAATTCTTGAGCTACAGGCTTACAATAGTTTTATTCCCTGCTGTGCCTTTCATGAGGGAATACCCAGAAAGAAAATGTAGTCATTACAGTTGATAAGAATTAGGCTCTAGGAAGAACTTTTCACTGTAGAAATAGTCTCCTAAGAATCCTGCATCAGAGATGCAAAACTTGAACGAACACTGGATCTATAAACATATGTCCCAGTAGAGATTTTTTTGTTTGGCCCTTCTGTTGCAATTTTTATGTTTCTTTTCTGCTCGGCAGAAAGCTAAGATTCCCCTGCTTGCTACCAGAAAACAAATATCAGCTTTTGCACTTATGGGCAGGCAGAAATGTTCTGCAAACATTTCTGAATTTAGGAAATTGCCTAAGTGTTGTAGCATAGAGGAACCCATGTTACTTAGAATCTTCTCTTAAGTCTCAAGACAAGCATTTGCCAGAATAATGATATATATAGAAGTGATATATGGTAGAATGCTAGAATTTTGCACCTATCACCAGAGTTTATAATAGACGTAGAAAAGGAATAACGAATTTAAAGACGGAGGTTTTACTTTTTGCCTTTCTTTTTCTCAAGGTAATTAATATACTATAACAACTTTCCAATATATCATACTTAGCTTTCAAGAAAGAAGTATCTCTGTAGCAAATAGCTCTGGCAGTTAATATATATTTTCCTTGTAATTTTGTTGATTTTTTCTCCCCAATTTTAGAAAATAACAGCTTTTCTGAATCTGATGCAGCATGGAGCAAACAAAGGGAAAGGAATTCTGTAGGCAATCAAAAATGCAATTGATGGAGGATGGAAATTAAGAGTTTACTGGACATAAGACACATGAGGAAAAAGCTGTGGAATTTAAGCTTTGGGATGAGATGTCCAGGAATTTTCTTTTTTTTTTTTTTTTTTTTTAATATGCATTTACTTTTACTTACAGGGTCCATTTTTCTGAACAAAGAAAGGGACTTCCTGTTTTTATAGATATCATAAAGTTTTCTTCTGCTCTCAGACAGAAGACATTGCAATAACTGGTGAAAGAATGGGGATCTAAGGTATATCATTAATAACAATAGCAAGATATTATATCAATAAAAAAGATAAATCCAGACAGCAAATAAGTTAGTCAAACAATAATGTGGTCAAGGGTTTTTGATATCAAATTTATTTTTTAGTTTTAGGGACTGGGGATGTCATAGAGAGAGAGTTCAAGTAAAGAAATGGTATATTCTATTAAGTGCTAAATAAACTTGCTAACAATTGGGTTATCTATGTGTACCCACACTTTATCTCCTAAAGAATTTCCAAAGTCACTCCTAGTTTCAAGCTAACTCTAGGACCTGACATTGGTGTGAAATTCATTCCACCAAACCTTAGATTAATCTCCTATTTACTATCTGTGTTATTTTTTAATATGCTGGCAGCCAACTTGCATTCAGCCTGTTAATAGGACTTACATACTTTGCATATTATGATGTCAAAAAGCCTCTCATGAGAATGATCGCTGATCATTGTCACATTGTGCAGTGAGTTTAACCTTGAAGTCCTGTACTCATGAAATATCCTGGGTATCCCCTAAGAAGATCAGCAGCAGCAGCCTACTGCTAACCTCAGACATGTCTCTGATGTCAAGTGATATGCCTGACCTGCTATTGTCCCCTCAAGATTATTTTGGATGCTCCTGTACATAACAACGTGTATATAACGTAGTGAACACCAATACTTCAGAGAATGGTTTCCTTTTAAATACTTTGTTACCTGCAAGATATACTCGGTGCTGTCTTTCAAACATAAAAATCTCATTGCATCATGAATAGACTAGTGAACTGTGACTGGCAAAGGTGAGGAATGAGAAGAACTACCAAAAATCTTTCACTTAAAAACCATCACTGAACTTGGATATGGAATAGGAATATGAAAGGAATATGGATTTATTCTTAATTTTTTGTTGTTGTTGTTGACAGTTTTGTTGCAACTTGATGAAATGCTGCATATATCATAGAAAAAATGGGTATGTCATTCCAGCATGTTACTCATTTTGGAAAATTTTATTTTGAAGTTATCTTCTGTTCACATTTGACCATGGAAGCTAACATCAAATCCTTAATGAAATACCTTTATCTAAAGACACTTTCCAAACTGTGCCAAAAAACTTTTGTTGCATTAAAGGTACATTCAATCTCTGTTCTTTGAATGAACATGAATGAAATTGAGAATGTCAATGAATGTGGTAAATTTGAGAGTGATTATTACATGGATAAACAACCCTTTAACAAGGAAGACTAATGTCAGGAACTCATGTCATAAAAAAAACCCGGAAAATCGAAATAAGAAGAAAGTAAGCTAAAAATGAGTGTGATTATTTGCTTTAAAAAGTAGTCTGCCATGCAACTCTGTAGAATAAAGTCTGCAAATGATTCATCCTCAAAAAAGGACACAAGAGAATGAAAAAAAGACCTTTATTTACAGGAATATATTCACTGTCTTTGCCTGGCCTTCAATCATGTTTCACAGAACAGGTAAGCATTGACAGTCCTTTGCTTATGAATCAAATGAAATACCAGTAAAATGAAATAGAACTATACACTCTTCATTTTCATTTTACCTTGCTTTCATCATGCTATGAATATGTGACATCAATTCAGGACTGACAGGAGATCAGAGTTTATTAAAATACTGGTGTGTTCGGTGCCATAGCAGGTCTCCTTATGTGTCTGGTACCATTTGAAAACCAAGAAAATATAACTTAAGGAACAAACGACTAAGAGTAAGCTTTGAGGGAAATTAACCTTGATCTTTATCTATCTATCTATCTTTCTATCTATCTATCTATCTATCTATCTATCTATATTTTTGGTAATATATGTGGGATATCTTTCTCTAGAACAAACCAGAGTTCCTTTACAAAAGAAAGCATATTTACCTTCCTCCGAGTTAAACCATCTCCCACATAACAGTCTAAACCAAGATCCTGAAAACACAAATATCTGTTGCCTCTTGATGCCAATCTCAAATCAATCCCACTGTCTCAACTCCAGCCTGGAGGAGTCTCAACTCTAGTCTCTCACAGACTAGAGAAATGGGCTGACAGGAAACTCATTAAGTTTGACAAGGGAAAGTGCAAAGTCTTGCACCCAGGGAGGAAAACCCCATTCAGATACAACAGAGAGCTGTGCTGCCAACCAGAGGGACCTCAACAGGCTGGAGAAATGGGCTGACATTTCAAAGTGCAGTTCAAAAAAGGGAAATGCAAATTCCTGCACTCCCAGTATGAGCTTGGGGCTGCCCTGCTAGAAAGCAGCCTTACAGAAAAGAACCTGGGGTTTTGGTGGACAAGTTGAACATGAACCAGCAATATGCCCTCGTGGCAAAGAAAGCTAATGGTATCCTGGGCTGCATTAGGCAAAGTGTTGCCAGCAGGTCAAGGGACGTGATCCTTCCCCTCTATTCAGCACTGTTGAGGCCACACCTGGAGTGCTGTGTCCAGTTCTGGGCTCCTCAGTACAAGAGAGAGACAGGCATACTGGTGAGAGTTCAATGAAGGGCCACAAGGATGATTAAGGGACTGGAGCACCTCACATATGAGAAAAGGCTGAGAGTGCCGGGGCTGTTCAGCCTGGAGAAGAGAAGGCTGAGGGGAATCTCATCAATGTATATAGATAACTGAAGGTAGGGTGTGAAGGAGACAGAGCCAAGTTCTTTTTGGTGGTATGCAGTGACATGACCAGACGCAATCAGCAGGGACTGAAACACAGTGTGTGTCATCTGACCATCAGGAAATATTTTTTTTACTGTGAGGATGACTAAGTACTGGCACAGGTTGCCCAGAGAGATGGTAAAATCTCCATGCTTGGAGATATTCAAAAGCCATCTGGACATGGGCCTGGGCAACCAGCTCTAGATGGCCTTGCTTGAGCAGCAGGTTTAGACAAGGTATTTAAGAAAGACATTTTAAGACATTTAAGAAAGGGTAAAACCCACTGTGCAGCAGCTGTGAGAGAAAGCAGTGACAAAAATTTGAGAGAAACAATGTTGCAGACACCGAGGTCAGAGAAGAAGGAGAAGGAGGAGGTGATCCAGGCACCATAGCAGATATTCCCCTGCAGCCCATGGAAAAGAGCATGGTGAAAGAAATTGTTCCCCTGCAGCCCATGGAGGACATAATTGGAGCAGATATCCACACTACAGCCCGTGGAGGACCCCATGCCAGAGCAGGCAGACATGCCCTGAAAGAAGCTGTGGCCTGTGGAGAGCCCACATTGGAGCAGGCTCCTGGCAGGAACTGTAGCCTGTGGAGGATTCATGCTGGAGCAATTAATGGAGGACTACAGCCCATGGAAAGGACCCATGCTGGAGCAGGGGAAAAGTGTGAGGAGGAAGGTATGGCTGCAAAGAACTGTTACAAAATGGCCACAACCCTTCATTCTCCATTACCCCTCCACTGCTCAAGGAGGGGAGAAGGAGGTAGAGGAGTTGGGAATGAAGCAGCGAAGATGAGCCTAGGAAAAAGGGGTTGGGGAGGGGAGGTGTTTTAGGTTTTTGGTTTTGTTTTTCACCATCTTACTCTATTTTTAATTGGCAGTAAATTAAATTAATTTTCCCCAAATTGAGTCTGTTTTGACCATGATGGCAACTGGTAAGTGATCTCAGTGTCTTTATCTTGACTCACAAGCTTTTCCATCTTATTTTCTATCCCTGTCCTGTTGAGGAGAGGGAGTAAAAGAGTGGCTTGGTGGGGGTCTGGCAGCCAGACATGCAATAGGAAAAACCTTCATTCACTGCATTATCTATTTCCTGTTATTCATCTCTGTGCACTATAAGACAAATTAACAAAGTTTTTGTGCAAGTTCCTCTTGCATATTTTGGAGAGATGTGGAGTCAAAAAAGAACAGAGTTGAGAATGAGTTAGACTTGAATTAAATGAAGAGAGAACGTGGCCCTAGACTGTCACAATTTTGGAAAGGATAATTAGTACCTGTTAAACTCAATGAGACATTTGTGCATACCTTCAGTAGACCCAGCTTTCACTTAAAGTATACAGTTTTTTTGTGGCATATATGAAAAAAGAGTGGGAACGCAGCCTGAAAAACTACCTAGCAATAAAGATGATATATAAAGAAATGTCCTCAGGGTAAGCTGAAAAACATTATAACCTGGATCTTCATCAGATTATGAGGAGTTTTATTAATTCACGTATATCCTTATAAAGGTGAGTTATTCTATAACTTAAACTTTGTGTGGAAATTAAATTATCAACTTGATGGTAGTTACATTTTAAATTTGATACAGCCTTTAAACACTTGATCAACTCTGTCACTAATTCAGGAGAAATTCCTTGTATTGCAAGGAACATATTTTTTATCCCTTTTTTTCACCACTTTTGATTTTATTTGATGTTTTCTTTTAACTGTGGGACATTTTGGAAATAGAAAACATTTTAGTGTTTTCTTGGATACATTCATTTATACATGGGACTTCTACAGGACCAGTCACTTTACAGAGAAAAGGATTTTTGGTATTAAAACTTTTGATTTTCACTATACTGATACATTTGTTGAGTGCACTACTGGGAAGTATTTTGCTTTTAAATCATATATGTTGGTAAAAGATGACTCATATGACCTAGCTGTCTGAATTCTCAATGGCTTCCTTATATACCTATGTGCCATTTTCTCTCTCATTGAATGAATTACATAGTACTTCAGTTTTAATATTAATGTTTCCTTTCCATATCCTTGTGATGAAATCAGTATGCCAGAATTACATTCGGAGGTATTGAATCTCAGTGAGTTTTGAGTTGGTTAGTACACTGAGAATGGAAAGTCAATAACCTATCCATCATTCTATGTTAATACTACTGTTGGCCTTTTGTGACTTGAACAAATACCTTATGAGCTTTTCCACTTCTGTTTTTTTAGCTTTATAGTTGGAATAGTTTTTTCCAAAAACTCCAGTGATTCCATATATGTTAGTGATGGGAAATCCTTAAAAAAACATGAATAAAGCTGATGTATTTTTCTGCTAAGCAAAAAAATCTAATTACTTTTTTTGATAATGTAGAGCTACTTATATGTCTGTACTTTCTAGAATTTAAGCTATATTTCTAGAAAAAGTCTGACATATTGAAGAGAGAAATGTACTTACATTTCATCTTCATTTCCTTCTCTCACTCAGCTGGCATACCAGCCATAATCATAATTATGAACATTTACACAATCAGATACATAGTCTTCATCTTGTTTAAGTCTTTAAGCCTTTGCCCCTTTCTGCCATTTTGCTTCATGCTTGAGATGCACCCATTATTTGTATTATGGGATACTAATTTGTACATCTGCATAATGAGATGCTCAGCTACCTCCCTGTGTGCCTTCCAAAGTTTTCAGAGCTTAACATACATAATTAAAAAAACCAAGCAAACAAAAAAACAATTCAGTCACCTGAGCAGCAGTGTGTCTCTTCTTTTCTCCCATGTACCCCTAATAAAATGCAATCTGTGAATTATGCAGCCCAACATTTACTAAGCTCACCAACTGTCAAACAAGCCAAGAAATAGAGGAAGAAATGCCAAGAGTTTCAAACAAAAACATTGTTAATTTCTGATGTAATTGTCTTTCTTTTTTGTCCTTGCTCCTTCTGTACATTGTGAGCTTTGGAAAAAGAAGCAAGATACTTGCTTATATTTTACTGGGGTTAAACACATATTCAGTGTCCTGAATACAGATCATCAAGGTGAAGCCATTTCTTGGTTTCTGAGATCCTCAGTATAAGCCCCAACTAATACGTCCATCCAGCACCATCCAATCATTTCAGTTGCAGGTGCAGTTTAAGTACTGTATCTTCATAAAGCAAGTACCAGAAAAAAAAAAAAAAAAATGCAATTTTCCATGTGTTTCCAGGTCAGCCTTAAGGGTAGGATCTGCAATATCACACACGTTCAGTCATTTATTCACCTTCTTTTGAGTGAAGTAGATGCGCTTTACTCAGCAGGCTTGACTTTCCCCTGACTTCATCATAAATCTAAAGGGACTGATTCCAGTGAAGTTATAAGTGCTTAAAGCCTCTTCAGCAGTAGGCTCTCATTGTGAGGATGAAGTCCACTCCAGGAGCTTAAGATCTGTTTACTGTAGTCAAAAGAAAGTTTCATAAGGAACCAGCTTCTTTTTCAAATAGTATTAAGGTAGAGATAATACAAACTTCATGATATATGGCTAACATGGCAAGAGATAACAGTTTATGGAGAGAGTTATATCCTTTTAGTCACTTG
This sequence comes from Morus bassanus, assembly GCA_031468815.1. Lineage (NCBI taxonomy): Eukaryota > Metazoa > Chordata > Aves > Suliformes > Sulidae > Morus > Morus bassanus. The sequence continues at coordinate 50,343,142 of CM062568.1, read as the reverse complement.
CAGATATTGTTCACATTGACAAGCACAAAAAGATCATTGTTTTACTGGGTTGCTAGAAGTCTCACAGGGTTTATTATCTTTTGTAGACTTAGATCTTAGATTTAAGGCTTTAATATTTAGTATTGTTATATATGGCTTTTCAAGAGACACTAAACCTAAACACATTTTGTGAATTTGTGATATTTCCCTTTAATTTATTGTGACTGTTGAACAAAAGATAACTTACAGCATATCTTAACTTTTAGATCTCATTCAAATGGAAAACAAAACACAGTAAGCAACAAGAATATGAAGCCAAATGTGAAGACTGTCTCTGTCAGTTTCAGCTACATGCTGAAGTAGTTCACAGAAAAAGTATCAGACAAATAGGTATGGGTAAGAATAAATTAATACCATAAATAAACTCAGAAATAGTTAAAATAATTTTATTAAAACTTTACAAAATATTCATTTTTATTAATAGTATTACACTATTACAGATCCTTGAATAGGAAGTTGCTGTTAGATGAAATCTGCTCTCCTAGATCTTACCCTTAACTGTCATCTATGATACTCACAAACAGTATAATATATATTTAAAAAAATGCTTATAAATTAACTTTGAGGTATGTAATTATTTTTGTACAGATCATTATACAACACACATTAAAGCATTTACTGATTCAGATATTTGCTTCTGAAAATGGATATATATTTTAAGAATATTAATAATATTTTCATTAAAGTTATTAATGACATTTTTAAAGCTTGTAATGGTGATTTTCATTTATTAGATGTCAAGATGTGTCAAAGGAATGGTAAGAGAATAGGTACAAAATGCACCTCATGCAACTGTATATAATTTTAAAATCCTCATATTATCAAAATTTCCAGTTTAAAAGACAGATAATAAATAATAACATTAAAGAAAATTATTTGTTAAGCTAAAGAGTTTCACAGGGATAGAGCAAAATGAAAAAGAATGTCAAGAATCAATTATTTCATATGACTGTGAAAGAAAGCTAAATTGAGCAAATGGAATACAGATGCCAAGAAAACTTATTTTAGTATACAACAGGATCAAACAATTTTCTCTTTACTAAGATAAGAGTTTTTAACCAAGGGATTTTAATGTTCAATGCTTAATTTATCATACCTTTTTTATTTCCAATATGTTATTTTCATGGATGTTTATCTCCTATTGTCCAAAAAGGTAAATAAATTATGTGGTATTGCCAGAAATTTCCATAAAAAGCCATTTGCAAAGAAAAAGCACTGACACACAAAAACTAATGAAAGAAAAGCCTCCAAATCTAAATCTGGTAATCTATAAAGCTTCTATTTTATTCTATTTAATAATACATAGGAAGGAAATTGGTCATAACCAACTAGAGAAATGAATTTAATCCAATTATTTAATATGTTTCTTTCTCATTTATTAGTTCCTTGCATTCTCATAAAACTGAATCCTTGCATTATGATAAAACTGGTGTCTACAGACTTTCTGAATTTCAAAACACAAATTTTGGATCACAATAGGTATCTTAATATCTTTTACAGTATTCATATTCTTGTATTCTGATTGGCAGACTGATGTTATTAGTGGATCAGAAAATACTTTTTTTTTTCATAAATGCATGATGAGTTTGCATTGCCTTGAATGCCTGCAATAATTTTTCTTCTGTGACTAGACCCTACTTAAGGAAGCATTATTTATATTCCATCAGACATAAATATTTGTCTAAACTTCTGACTCCCTTTATTTCAACCTGTCCTATGTTCAGGCTTTTAATGCTGCTGTTTGATTAGGAGTTTTCCTCTAAGCTTTTAAAAAGAAATATTTTATTGACAGAGGAGTAATTTTTTTTTTTTTTCCAGAATGGAGGATTTGTGGAAGAATTAAAAAAAAAAAAAACAAACAAAAAAAACACCAACAAAAAAACCAAAACTCTAATGACAAGTTTATCTCCACTAAATTTTGATAATTAAATGTGGTTCTATTATTTGCTGTCGATGTGGACAGATAAGCACCTCGAGACAGTGAATCAGCTTAACATATGAACCTGTCTCTAGAAATACCTTTGTTTTCCATGGGAAAAAATCCACCTGTGCTGCAATTTTCAAATAGATTATTTTAATGGGGTATGGTGAACCCAACCTAAGACCTTAATTTTAATGGAAGCTGCAACAATGAGTATCCATATATGCATTTCTTCTGTTTTCAGACACAATAAGAGTCTACCACAGGAGTTATGTAATGTAGCAACTGCAGAGATACCTGTCCATAGTTAGCTGTGTATCAGTCAATGTCTAAGCAGTATTTAGATTTCTGATAGAATGTTTTATCAAATTACTATATAATCAAGAGTTCTTCGCTGCAAATACTGACAAAATCAATAATATTAAATACAGCATAATATGATTCAATAGTGAAGTATAAGCAATAGCCAAATTATTCAAATTATTATGCAATGCTTTATTAATTTGATATTATATTATATTGAATGACATCATGACTTTTTTTCTTTAAAATGTTAGCTATATGTTCTTCTAAATAAAACAATTATGTCAGGTGGGGTTATATTATGACCATTCATTTAATATTTCTTCTAAACAAAGTATATGGGCAGAATTGCTAATGTTTTTCTCCAGAAATGCAGAGTCCATATATGTGTATCTATCTCTTTCTCCACCCCTACCTATCTACACATCTATTTCATATTTTTATATGTATACAAATCTACCAAAGTAACTCAACCACACATATAATTTGGTGTCATCTCCATATATATTTACTACACATGCCACTTAATTAAAGGTAGGCAACTCGACTTTTTCTAAAATTCTAATGAAAATATCAGTGATTCCCTTTGTATTCACTTTTTTCTATCACATACTGGCACACTTACGATCCGTTAGAAGGAAAAATAGCTTTCATGGTTTACTTCATGGGCACTCTGTCACTATAATCAACTGATTTAATACAGGCATTCAGCAGTATTTAGTAGTGGAAATTGTTGCAAGGCAACAGATTAACAGTACATATTTCCTATCTAATTTATAACAATAAAAAAAATGGATCAAATGATCTAGTTCAGTTCACATTTTATTATCAGTACTTACTTTTTAAAGTTTTTTGAAATTTTGTAGAAATATATCTGTAGGCCAATGTGCATTCTTTAAATTTTGTAGAAATATATCTGTAGGCCAATGTGTATTCTTTATTTTTAGACCAAGCTAAATACAAGGCAAAAGGCAGGTTAAGTCGCTATTAAGTTAGGGTAATATTCAGAATATAGGCAAATTCTTCAGTCTCATTAAATATCTTATGCTGATCATGCTTGTTTCTGACCTATCAGTCCTCTCATAATTTCTTTTGGCAATGAGGCCTTGTTATGTATTGTCTAATTGGGAAAGTTTTTATAATTTCATTTAAGAGGTAACCACTGAAAGAGCTTTTCTTATGTGTTTTTTATCAACTCCAGATATTACAAGCTTAATATATTCAACAATTTATATTATGATGAAAAATGGTGTTTTTACAAAGTTTTATGCAGATAGCAAATTGATTTAAATTAGATTATAAAAATAAAAATCTCAAACACCCATATTTTGTTGAAGATTTCACGAGCTGAGTAAGCAGAGATAAAACTGTTTCTAAATATACCAGCAGAGGTTGTTGCTGTTTAGTTGGTTGTGTTTCATTTTTAGCTATGGTAGTTATTATCTATTAGATTTGAGAAATTCAAAAGGACAGAAGGACCTAATAACTTAAAGACAGAGGGATTGAATGGAGACTAAAAGCTCTGAAGGACTGTAGGGAAAGATAAGTGCTTTTACAAATTTCTCTTGTCCTTCCACTGGCATCTGAAGCCAGTCTGAATCCAGATTTCATCAACTAGTCTTCATCTAATTGATTTCAACAAGGCTGTGAGAATAACATGGGCAGTGTTTTTGAGAAGAGACAGGTATGTCATCTGCACTGTTGCCAGCTTAGCCAGGTATTTCAGCATATTTTTTACAGTAGTTTTGCACAGACATTGGAAAATAAATGAAGGAAATAGCACTTTACTGAGTTCTTTAGGATAATAAGGAGATAATAGCAGGGGAAGTTTGAAACATTTAATACTCTATGAAAAATCGGTTTCTAGTTAAAGCAACAGTCTTTTCCACAGTGGCAGGGTGCAGTCTGATCACCTATTGAATGATATTTTTCAGGTTGCTCCCAGAATTCTTTCCTCCTTCTAGGTGTTCAACACTGAGAAAAGATCAATGTTATAACTGGATGTGTACCATTCAGCTGGACAAGATATTTCCCAGACATGAAGTCAAAGGAAATACTGAGAAATTCAGAATTTAAATTATACTAACTTTAAGAAACTGCTTGTCTATTTATATTCTACAAGGAAACATCTCTGTCCCATTCAGATTTCTGGAGTTTTGTTCAGAAACAAGTTTTTGTGGCACATCAATTTTCTTGCAAAACGAGCAGAAGAGAAGGTGGCATCACCTCAAAGAAAAATATACCAACTAGAAAGAACAGAGAGTTAGACAAGAATTATGATTTGAGAACAAATATTCCAATTATATACCCTAAGCACCTGTATAGTATTCAGCTGTTTCACAAGCTATTTCTTGTGAAATTTACTGTGCTCTATATGAAACAGTAAAATATTTAGTGGAACCTTAGAGGATTTAGCTGTGTCTGGACTTCAGTATTGAAACATTTCTCAGTGTAAACATTCAGTCATCCAGATCACAAAACTGTCGGAGCATATCACTGCTTTCCTCAGGCCTGCTTGAATAAATTGGTTGGGTTTTCTTAAACAGAAACAGGATATGGTAGAGAGTGGTTAATACATGCTTAGACTCAGAGACAATTCTTACCCTAAGAATAATGGAGTCCATTCCCACCAGAGCTTCATAAACTTTGTTAAAATTATTCTGAGTCTTGATTTCCTCTTGCAGTAGACATGGACAGTGTACATGGTCACACCAGACTTCACGTCCTGATACACCAGATAAGAAAATGAGAACTGCAAATATACAGCACTTTCATAATGGGCAACAGCAGAGTGTTCCTTGAATAACCCAAAGTTGTTGAGATAGACATAGTTGAATAAGAAAAGTGGCTTGTAGGAGAAAATGAGAACATGCCAGTGCCTCAGATCCTGTAATTTTAATTGTGAACTGTGGTAAGAAATTTTAAGTATATATTTATATATATATGTATATATATGTAATGCCAACCCTCTTTTTTACAGAGAAATAGAAGGAAGATCTTTTTGTGTTGAAAACTTGCTGAAAAGCAAGTTCAGTATAATGACTTGAATAAAAGTCAATAAGGAAACATTTAGGACCACATCAACCTGCTGACATTGCACTTGTCAACAACAAAAGCAAATTTAAGATACCTAAAAATAAGTTGATACTTCAGCAGAAGTGATTCTACTGACAGTTGTGGTTGACTGCCAACATAAGTAAGGAAAAGTCTGTGCTGTCTTTCTTGTTTGCTTTTGCTTTCTTGGTGGCAATACTGTATGGGCTGAATCAGGGTAGAAAAGCTTAAAGCACTTGTCTGAAAGACTCACAAAAATCCAAAGTTCAGCACCTTATCAGAAAAATGTTATTTTTCTGTTAGTTTTTGAAAAGTCCGATACCAAAAAGTTGGACAGTACATACCAGTGCAAAATTCAACATCACAGGCAAGAAATAGCTAAGGACTAGTACATGTTACTAAAGAGTGCTTCAGTACTAAAATATTGTGGTTCATGTGAAGAAGGAGTATCCAAGGACATTGTTTGGGTCTTTAAAATCAGGAACTTTAGAGTCAGTATTTGACATGGTATCTGAGGATGATATATCATTGAGACACTATTATATCTTTCCTGAATTTAAGGAGACATCAAAAACTAAACAGAATGCATTACTCAACTGCATGTACACTATTTATAGAGGTTATATTAAGGGCAAGAGTTCACAAAATGACAGACAAATCTTGCAAATAAATCACAAGTGGTAATGATTTTGTTCTATAAGTTACAGAACAATGGTGTCCAGGGCCCTGAGCATGCTTCAGCCCTGCTCAGGAATTCTGTGCCAAGGAAATCCGTGTGCAAGGCTAGCTTTCTCATAAGGGGGAGCTGTCTGAGAGGCCTCAGCTGGTCTTGCAGATCCTGAGGCAAAAGCTGGAAGAAATCTCAGAAAAGGTCCCCCTCCCAACATCTCTGCTAAGAAACCTCAGTGGGGGCTCCCCCAAATTTTCCTCGGGAGTAATTTTTAAGCTCTTCTGTAACTCTTAAAGCCTGTCTGAGCCACATTGCAGCTGCACTACAGCTATGCCCATGCTGGCCATGTACCTTGCTGATTCAAACCCCTAGCTTGATCAAAGGACATGACTTCTTGGCTTGTGCTTGGACCTGCTTCATCACTATGGGCTCACCTGGTGATCACTGGAGTGTGGCTAACATGGTTATTCTCTCCAGACCTGATCCTGATCCTGGACTGCAGATTCAGCTTGTAGCTAGGTCATCTCCCAGGCCTCATCTGGTGATTTGGACTCTTGGCTATTGTTACCAAACCTGCTCTACTTGCTTTGCTCAGGTATTGTGAGACTGCACGCATGTTGGCATCTATCATACCCCCTTCTCCTGCAGAGCAGCCGACCTTTGCTGTACTGTTAAATACACTGTATCTTATTCAGAAGTGAAAGGAAGAATGGCTGTATGTTTTTGCACAGTAATCAAAACTGCTTTTCAAGCATGCAAAGTGTGTGAACGCAAATTCCCAAAATGTAAAATGGCAAAGCACTGGTGAGGAGTAGATTGAATGGAGTACACCCACTAATAAAACAATTTTTGTTGTCCCATTTTTTTGTTCTCTCTCGCAATGGTATGGCTATCTATTTCATGTCACTGTGCAACAGCTATATTTCATAGCACACACAAATTGAGAGTGTTTTTTGTGTATTGTTCTGTAGTTCCCTTGTTTGCTCTGAAGCATATAGTTCAGGAAAAATAATGATGAAGAGTGTGCTGAGACCAAAAGTAACACAGAGGAATTTCAGAGAAAGAACTGTAAATACTGCTTATGGAAACTTCAGAGAACTAAGAGAGTATATGGAGTTAAGAAGGTGTATGGATAAATTTCAGGATGAGGGATTCATCAACCATTAATGACTTGCATAGACTGCTCAGTCTTTAGAATGATGGACAATTTTGTTTCCTTTTTGCTTTCTTTCATCACATTATGCTGAATGTGGATATACCGTATAAAATGCTACAGATGAGAAATATAGGCATAACAGTGGTGCGTGTTGTAAAAATTTAAAAATTCATAAATGCTATTTCAACTGACCTGGAGCCAGCCAATGAATTGGCAGCTCTTTACAAAAATAACCTCACTTTCACTTCTGCCAAGGCAAGACAAGTTACACAGACTGATCTCATGTGAGCTATGGAGAAAGCCTGTGATACAATAGTTATCTCCATGGCAGATGGAGACTGTGTTGAAGAATTTGTGTACCATTTTCCTGGGTGAATGAAACACTTCAATCAAAATTTATCTGATTTTAGGAAAAAAAATCAAAGACAGATAAGTGTTTTGCAAAGACACACAGCTCTCAAGTGATTTAAAATCTACTACACCACAGCTGCTTTCTTTGAGTCAAAACAATGTAATGGAAATTTTCATTTAAATGACAAAAATCCTTGAAATTATTATCACAATGTCCATACAATATCAGAATAAGAAATCTTATTCTTGACACTGGAAATTGTGGAATGGTATTTTAGGATCACAATAGGTACAGAAATACTCAGTGCTCCATCAGGGTGATGAATAGCAAATGAACTAGTGAAATCTAACCCAAACTTCAACATCAAAGTCTCTGTGCTTCTTGCAATGCTGAAGAACAGATGGATGTCTCTTATTTTACAAGACACTGTCAGATGCTGGTAAGAAAAATGTATCTCTAAAAAGTAATCCATTGTGAATAATTAGCCATTTAAATGTGTGACCTTCTTTTTCTATTTTTGAGTGTACAACAATAAATGCTCTTGTCTTCTTTAGCATTGCTTCCATATGAATAACCTGGTCGGTTCTTGCTCTGTACAGTATTTTTGTCTTAGACCTTTATTGTGTTATAGGCATATACACACGCAAAGGTCTACTGCAGAATTTTCTGTTGAGATCCCCATCAACTAAAAAAAAAAAAACATTAGACTTGCCACCGACAGGAATATACTGCTGCAAAGGAGAACTGGAATGTGCTCTGGATTTCCTAATTTATAGTAAGCATTAGCTGGCTCTCTGAATTATGGCAACCAGTCACAGTGTATCATGCTTACTGTCCTCATCCCAATTAGTATTTAATGACTTATGCCAAGTGGCATAGGTTCAATGGGAGACAATGCCCTTTCCTGCCCTTTCTTACAAGTTAATCTATAAGGCTCCCCTTGTTAATGTACTGACAATCTAATTGTACCTTACCTCTTCAGGACTCTAATCTATCCCACTAGGCCCTCGTCTTGATCAAATTAGGCAATCATGAAGAAGTGGTAAAAAAGGTACAATAAGTGCTTGAAATAACAGATCTCTGTTAGAGCATATCGTAATAAGAAGAATAAACATAACCAAGACCACTGAGGGTTGTCACTAGTGGGTAGAATATTGCTACTAATGTGGACTAATTGTTTCAGTATTTAGTGGCAAATGGATCAGGGGAAAAATGTGTTTGTTTCTTCAAATGCAAGAACATTCTGCTCCAGAGTTAGTTCTTAGAAATATATCAGATCAACATCCTTTTCAGCAATCAGCAATTCAAAGAATGGCAAATTGCATCAGTGTTGTGCTTCATTTCGTCATTGTCCACAAGAAATTACGACCAATGGACAATCCAAAGGGGAACCACAATGTTACTGAATTGCATGTCTGAGACATGAAACATACACAAATTTCCATGAAGGTGGTTTACTTTTCCGCATATATTATTCATAGTTTATATTGTGGGTTTAAAAAGAAAGAGACAGAGAAACAGAGTGGCAATTTTAATGCTGTGTCGAGCTTGCTCTTAGCTACACTGTGCTAAATTAGACAGTCAGCTACACTCTAAATAAAATGAAGCAGTTCTATTCTGCTATTAGGCCATCGTATCCAGGGTGCCTGGATAATGGTCACGCACTAAAGATTATTGAATTAATGGATAGAGAAAAAAAGTAAGTTTAATCTCTGGGTTACACCTGTACATCAAATGTCTGCTTATCACTGGTAAAAAGAAAAAATAAAGTGTTTGTTTCTTGATGAAAGGCCATAAAATACTCTCTGCGATGTAGCGGAACAATGAATTAACTGTGTGTTGATACTACTTGTTCTTTCAAAAAAGTTGTAAGGTTTGGACAATAGCCTTCAACAAATAGGAAGAAATTAATGATATTGGCAAGTGTTACTCAAAGCATCCTAATCCCAAGAGGCACTGCTGTGACCCTTTCTGAGGTTCTCAGGCTTTACATGCCTCCGCAGCTACTGGCACAGGAGTAAATTGTATTTTGAAAAGCGGTACATATCTTTCCAAACCTGGCAGACAGGAGAGAGATATTTTTAGATGTGGTGCAGAGGAAACAACAGAATGATGTGTGTGTGTGTAAGTTTTTGCTATGCTTGTCAGGAATCATAAAAGCAGCATTATTGCAATTTATGTTATTATTTTTAGCCTTGTTGTTGCTTTTACAGAAGAATATGAGAGGAAAGACCCACAAGGAAAACACCTCTGCACTACTTTCTTGCAAGTACTGCAAAATTACCCATCTGTTCCCATATAAGACCTGAACTGCAAGGAGCAATTGGTAACTCTTTTCTTTTATTGAACTGTGAATTCCAGTTGATTAATTGTCTCACATTAGGAGGCAGAAAACATAGTCCGTGTGAACTTCTGACCCAACAGGTTTATCATCACAGGGGAAAGTTATAATCTGTCCCTCAATATTTGCTTGGATCTTTGAAGGTTTCACCTATGATGCATGAATTGCTGAACCCAATAAAATCAGTATCAAAATTTCCATTTCATTTCAGTGGGGGAAGGATTTCAGTCCTGTTTGAATGCTTGGGCTATATGGTTCTCTCAGTGTCTCTATAGGGATTTGAAGTTGGAATTTATGTGAAATTCAGTATCTTTTGTAGCCTGCAAAGCATCTGACACTAGACACTGTAAAATCATTACCTTTTCTATTACAAACTTTTATTAATTAATTTTGAAAGATTACCTTTGTATTTTTTTTGCATGGAAAAAGTTAATTCTATTTACATCATCCATATTTTTATAGCTAATAAGACTTAATTTGATGGCATATTTAATTTTTAAAGTGTGCAGGAAAATGAATGAGATTTTTCAGAATGTGTATGATACAATGGGAATATTTTTATGATTCATAGAAAATAAATTTTTTTCTGATACACAAATATTTTTGGAATTTCTCCCATTTTATACATTCCTTTCCAAGTCATAGAAATTACAGTTCATGGGTGATTTATTATATCTTTGTATACTGAAGTGCACATTAAGCTGCCAGTTTCATTGGCAAAATTTGTTATATCTCCCACGCAATAGAATTTTATAAGTAAAACATAAGAAATTGAAAGATTTTAAGAACACTTTGATCCAATTAGACATATAAACATTGCCTGAATTATATAGACTTGAGATGTATGTTCAAAAAGGAAACAAGCATAATTAATTACAAGTGGTATTTCATTTGTTTCCTGCAATAAAAATCTGAATGAGATCCAAAGCATTTGGCTGAACATCAGAACTTATTATTCAGTGCTTGTCTTCAGCCATACTGTAGCAAAGTGTGATTCCCAGATTTACAGTCCTTAAGGAAGGGTGAGATACCCCCTGATAACTTATTCTCAGAGCAACAGTACGTCGTGACTAGACTGACAGCAAAAAGCTATGTCTCAATATTTAGTACATATGTTTGAATAATCATACATAACCTTCTTTTGGGATCCAGAGCACAGAGGTTTATTTCTCTTGAAGGCAAATATCTTCCTGTAAGCCTCAGAAGAGGGGATCATACCTGCATAACAATGCATTGGCTTGGGTACTCTGTCACGAGTTAGAGATTTTTTTCAGCAACCTTTGAATATCTATTATGTAGGCAATTATATGTGAAAAAGTCACCCAGGCTCCATTAATAACCAATGAAGGTAAATAGGAAATTCTAGGGAGTAGTTCCTTCAATCTGTTTTAGACAAATACCTCAGGACGAGGTAAATCCTTCCCTGACACACACATTGGAAGCTCCTGGACCATGACTGCTCCCATGAAGGAGGCCCAACTAGGTGCGCGTTGCATTATATTCACTCATTTTGGTGAAACACTGCATCTTTTTAAAGGTCACTAACTCATCCTTAGGATTTGTCTTGGGGATTTAAAAAAAATATTTTTACTGAGTTTTGGGCTGAGGGGCCTGGTTTTGTTTTGAAGTTGGGAGTTACTTTCTTTTTTCTTTTTTTTTATTTTTTTCCTTTGTGACACACCAGGTAACAGAAGTAATATGTACATCACTTTTTCCTAAGGAGAGAGATATTTAATCATGGTTGAAAGGTCTTTATATCTATATGCTCTTAATAGGCTAAAATCAAATCCATCTCTTATATACGAGCAACTTATTTATTTGGGCAGCCATTTGTGTCTGTTTTCAGAAACTAGCAGGGTTTTATATCAAAAAAACAATCTGAAAGACTCCCGAAGTACCTGGGTGAGCAATATTTTTGTGGCTGGTAAAACTAAGATTTAGTGCACAAATAAGTAGTTAAGCTCTGAGATGTTTTCATTCTTTATGTACCTTTTAAAAAAAAATAAATTCCTCTCAACTTAAACAAAAGAGTGATTATTTTTCACTAAAATTTGAAACATCTTATAAGTGCTTTCTGGGTATCTTTAAAAAAAGGTGAAAAATGCACAGTGATATTTTAAAACCTAATGATGGCTGTTAGCTTATAAGACTTTATAAAAAACTCCTTTGAAAATCAAAGTGCATAAGTGGAAGAAATTGATCAGGACAGATGGTCATATATCTACTGTTTGATTTTTCTCTCCGTCCTCTTTTATTTAACCATTTTAGACATGTCATAGTTGTCTAACTCAGGTGGCATATTTGTATTTTAAATACATAGAATTAGGGAATAGAGTGCCTCTTAAAGTACTCAGTGTTCTCCTGAGTTGTCAGGGCTAAATTTCCAGAGCACTGGAATCTAAATGATACTTTAGCATTTATCAGAAGCTGAATAAGTGCTTCAAAAACACAACCATCCTCTATCAATAAAAATTGCTACAAATTACAGATAGTTTTGCAAATGTTGGATATGTGAGATAAATTCTACCAATCTGAAAATGCACCAGGAATTCATTCCTTATGTTCATGTTGGTATGTAACTACAGTTTCCACTAATATCTGCACAGCTTCTTCATCCTTTTAGTTAAAAAAATATCTCCTAATGATATCATCTTTAATGTGTGTCTAGCAAACATGAGAAAACATTGTGAAAACATCACTGGAAAGATTACCACATCAAAGAGAGTATCTCCCAGTGTCAAGAAGCATCCCAGACCCTATGACTCACAGTTATTATAACAGTATTTGTGTTACCATATAAGGTACTACTCAAGATTAGAGCCAAAGTTTTTGGCAAAGAAAAATATCATCTCTGCCAAAGAGAGCTTACAACATAATCAAGGAACAAATGCAACACTTCACTATAACATAAAAAGGAAGGGAATGGAAGCTTCAAGGAGAATATCAATGTTTTCATTTTAGTGTTTTTCTATGGTTGGTCAGGTGCTGAGGCTATATTAGGAGTGGCCACAATAAGGGAAAACATTTCTCCCAAAAATGGCTAGAAGTTTTTGTAATGATGCAACAAGACTTTCCTCTAGCCCATTGACAAGAGTTTTTGCAGGTAATTCTGGAAACAAGAAGAGGTTGTATGTGTATAAATGATGATGCAGTAGTACAGGCACTACAACAGTACAAGGTGCATTCAAAAACTAAATGATGATTGCTTTTTTAAAAGTGCCAAATATTAGGCAGCAGGCAACTTTATGCAGATACAGCAAAGACAGTCAAGTGGAAATGTTAAATATGGGGATATTTTTCAATTTTAAGCAAGTTTTTTGATATTTGAGTTTTGAACATATGGACTTTCAAATTTTGAATTTTGTGGTTTTGCTGTTCATATCTTGGGATGATGGAAAACAACTTCAAATTGTTTACTTTATCCATTGCTTAAAATCCTATAAGGTACATGTAAAAATGTCTACCTAGATGCTTATCTAGAATCAGCAAGCATTCTAGGAAGAAAAAATATACAATCAACCTCTTGCACCAAAAGGAAAGGGCCATGTCAGAAGGAAAACAGTGGACTTGATAGAAGGCTTGTTACCAAAAATGTTCTTCAATGTCTTTTTGCACCCCTAACCTAGCTGACAAATGGAAATATCTTGCAGAAGTATGATCTTTCTGTTGAATAGGCTGTAGAGCTAAGATTTATGACTTTCAATGATACTACAGCACGGAAAACAGTAGGTCATTAGAGTTGAACCCCAAATACTGTATTATTGTAGAGAGAAGTAGGATATAGCAGCCATTCATTTTTTAGTCACAAATAATATAGGTTTATACCTTATTTTAATTTTGTTTAATTAAAGGTATGTTAATTGTAGTCTTTGCAAGAGGCAAATCGGGCATAATTTCAGGTTAATGTAAGCAGGTGCAGTTCTACTGAAATCAGTGTTTACTCAAGGTCTGAATTTGGCTTAGTTTGACAAATTCATGATGGCAAATGTATATCTATATCATCCTAATTCCTTTTCTCCTAGGAAGTTTTGAAATAGAACAGTTTCTTGTGTATATCAAATGCAGATTAATGTTTTCCTTATTTACTCAGTACTTCCAATTAAAGTCTGAAAATAACAGCTCTGTAGAAGTAGAGAACTACTTACCAGTTGTGAGTGTTCAGTATCTTGGTAAGTTTTTAACAGAAAATGTCAGCTGAGATTATTTCTAATCCATTTGAACTTGTATTTATATTACATATTAATTTGACCCCTTCTCTTTGTTTACACAGAAAATAATCTACCACTCATTTCCTTTATCTAGAAAAAGATAAACAACAAGCTCTTTCAGCTTATTGAAATGGAGATTTAATGCAAATACACTTTGAAAAAACAGTTTTTCAACTCCCATCAGGAAAGCAGTCTATCAGTCAAGCTTTACTACTTCAAGTTTTGTTATTGCTTCAACATTTGTTACAGCAACTTTATACAGCACATTTGCAAAATGCATAATAGGATCACTGAATGGAATAGAAGCAAACAATAAAAATGCACAATAAAACCACATCACTAAAACTGCATTATTAACACCACAAATAGTACAACATTACTCTGCAGATAATTTTGCAGCAATCAATTATAAGCATTTTTACAGTATTACCCAGTATTTTTATTTTGTTTCAGGAATGAAACTATTTATTGATAAACATGTTAATAGTGTTTGGTAATAATGAGACTATATGAGAATGGAGTTATCTTTTGTTCTCATAACTTAATGATGAAAATAAAAACCTCTTTATAAGTGTTAATAACACATAAAGATGTGCATACCAAATCTACCTTTTCCCTGCTTTACACAGGCATAATGCTTGACGATTTTTACATCAAGTATCTTATACTTGATAAGGGCAAAGTGATTGATCTGGACAGGCAAGGGGAATGGGAAGACTCTTCAGAATGGTTACAAAATGCTGAATCATTATGAAAATGAAAGGACAAAGAAAACCCTTACAGGTTAGCAATTTAAGTTAAGTATGTCAATTCAGTTGTGATTCTTAAAGGGAAGTAATAACAAAAATAATAATTTTTAAAGAATAACTTTTACAATTTATGTAATTGTCTTCTATTGCTAATTCACAGTTCAACTAAGGATATTAGGTAGATCTTCATCAGAAGCATTCTTCCCCTCATGTAATATTGTTTGTGGAATATATATAAGGGTTAAACTTGCTTTTAGAATAACCTCCTTCCTTGCTTAAAGTTTTCTATGAATTTGTATTTTTATAAGTTTACTGTAATTCCAGGATTCACCAGTCTTGTGACCAACAGTTCAAGGAATATTTCAGAACTTCGTTATACATCTTAAAGAAGCAAAATATAGTAACACCACAGGTATTAAAAGATATAGTTGCACAGGCCTATCATTAACTCATCAATTCTAGAAGCCTAATTCTGCAAGGGAAATTTTTTACAGATTTCAGAGATTGCTTAAGTAATCCCAACATATATGCCCAAATTCATTATGGCTCACAAGTCTTCCACTCACCTCCCCTTTCCCAAAGAAAGACTCTTGGTCCACTGTCTTTATGTAGGATTTCTCATAAATACCTAATTTACATTCTTTTTTAGCTTTTTCTGCTAGTTGAAGGTAAAGGAGATGAAGACACTGTTACTGGAAGTGCGAAACTGAGAACTGGAAATAAGATTCGACTGGAAATAAGCCAGAGGGCAACAAAATGGTACAGTCCGGATTTCTATCCATTACTTATTTTTCAGGTAGGCAGTGATAAAGTTGCAACAAGTAGTTTCAGGGCAATCAAGAGAGACTTCAGGGCCTTGGGATGACTGGTTAAGGGATCAGGAGAACACATAGTGTTCTTCTCTATCCTTCCAGTTGCAGGGAATGATGAAGGAAGAAACAGGAAGAGTCAACAGAATAACACCTGGCTCCAGGCCTGGTGTCACCGGAAGAATTTTGGGGTTTTTGGTCATGGGTCAGTTTACACGACACCAGGCCTGCTAGCGACAAACGAAGTACACCTGTCTCAAAGGGGGAAAAAGATCTTTGCATGGGAGTTAGAAGGGCTCATTTGAAGAGCTTTGAACTAGATTTGAAGGGGGAAGGGATAAAACCAGGCTTGCTAGAGATAAGCCTGGGGTGGTAGGCCAATGTTTGAGGGATGGTGTGCTAGCGAAGGGATAGACAAGGAAGGAGAGGCAGTGGGGTAACCCTGTATGTTATGGACTGCTCTGACTGTCCAGAGCTTAATGACGGTAACAACAGAGTGTTTATGGGTAAGAATCAGGGGGAAGACCAACAAGGCAGATATCACGGTGTGAGTCTGTTATAGACCAGCCAACCAGGATGAGGAGGAAGACAAAATATTCTGTAAGTAGCTGGGAGAAGTCTCACAATAGCTAGCCCTTGTTCTCATGGGGGCCTTCAACTTGCCAGATGTCTGCTGGAAATACAATACAGCAGAGAGAAAACAGTCTAGGAGGTTCCTGGACTGTGTGGAAGATAACTTCCTGACACAGCTGGTGAGTGAGACAACTAGGGAAGGCATCCCACTGGACCTGTTGTTTGTAAACAGAGAAGGACTTGTAGGTGATGTGGTGGCTGGAGGTTGTCTTGGGCATAGCAATCACAAAACGATAGAGTTTTTAATTCTTGGAGAAACAAGGAGGAGAGTCAGCAAAACTGCTACCTTGGACTTCCAGAAGGCAGACTATGGCCTGTTTAGGAGACCAGTCAACAGAACCCCTTGGGAGGCAGTCCTGAAGAGCAAAGGAGTCCAGAAAGGCTGGACATTCTTCAAGAAGGAAATCTTAAAGGTGCAGGAGCAGGCCGTCACCGTGTGCCAAAAGACAAACCAGTGGGGAAGACGACTGGCCAGGCTGAACAGAGCGCTTTGGCTGGAACTCAGGGTAAAAAGGAGTGTTTATGACCTTTGGAAGAAGTTGCAGGCAACTCAGGAGGATTACAAGGTTGTCGTAAGGTTATGCAGGGAGAAAATTAGAAGGGCCAAAGCCCACCAGAACTTAATCTGCTGTAAAAGACAATAAAAAATGTTTCTGTAAATACATTAGCAACAAAAGGAGGGCTAAGTAGAATCTCCATCCTTTATTGCATGTGAGGGGAACCATAGTGACAAAGGCTGAGGAAAAGGCTGAGGTACTTAATGACTTTTGTGCCTCAGTCTTTAATAGTAAGATCAGTTGTTCTCCAGGTACGCAGCCCCCTGAGCTGGAAGACAGGGATAGAGAGCAGAATGAAGCCAAGGGGAAATAGTGACCTGCTGCACTGCTTAGACATACACAACTCTATTGGTCCGGATGGAATCCACCCAAGGGTACTGAGGGAGCTGATAGAAGTGCTCGCCAAGCCAGTTTCAGTCCTTTATCAGCAGTCCTGGCTAACCAGGGAGGTCTCAGTTGACTGAAAGTTAGCAAATGTGATGCCTACCTACAAGAAGGGCCAGAAAGAAGACCTGGGGAACTACAGGCCTCTCAGTATGACCTCGGTGCTGAGGAAGGTTATGAAACTGCTCATCTTGAGTGCCATCACATGGCCCATGCAGGACAACCAGGTGATCAGGCGCAGTCAACATGGGTTTATGAAAGGCAGGTCCTGCTTGATCAACCTGACCTCTTTCTATGGCAAGGACACCCACTTAGTGGATGAGGGAAAGGCTGTGGATGTTGTCTACCTAGACTTTTTTACTAAAGTAAAAGCCTTTGACACCATTTTCCACAGCATTCTCCTGGAGAAACCAGCTGCTTATGGCTTGGACAGGAGTACACTTTGCTGGATGAAAACTGGCTGGATAGCTGAGCCCAAAGATTTGTGGTGAATGGAACTAAATCGAGTTGGCAGTTGGTCACAAGTGGTGTTCCTCAAGGCTCAGTGTTGGTGCCAGTTCTGTTTAATATCTTTATCAATGAACTGGATCAGGGGATCGAGTGTACCCTCACTAAGTTTGCAGATGACACCAAGTTTGCTGGGAGTGTCAATCTGCTTGAGGGTAGGAAGGCTCTACAGAGGGATCTGGACAGGCTGGATTGGCGGGATGAGACCAGTTGTATGAGGTTTAACAAAGATAAGTGCTGGGTCTTGCACTTGCATCACAACAACCCCATGCAACTTTACAGACTTGGGGAAGAGTGGTTGGAAAGCTGTCCAGCAGAAAAGGACCTGGGGGTGCTGGTGGACAGCCGGCTAAACATGAGCCAGCAGTGTGCCCAGGTGGCCAAGAAGGCCAACAGCATCCCGGCTTGTATCAGGAATAGTGTGGCCAGCAGGAGTAGGGAAGTGATCGTGCCCCTGAACTCAGCACTGGTGAGGCCGCACCTCGAATAGTGTGTTCAGTTTTGGGCCTCTCGCTACAAGAAGGACATTGAGGTTCTGGAGTGTGTCCAGAGAAGGGCAGCGAAGCCGGTGAAGGGTCTGGAGAACAAGTCTTATGAGGAGTGGTTGAGGGAACTGGGGTTGTTCAGTCTGGAAAAAAGGAGGCTGAGGGGAGACCTCATGGCTCTCTAAACTACCTGAAAGGAGGTTGTAGCAAGGTGGGGGTGTCAGTCTCTTTTCCCAAGTACGAAGCAATGGGACAAGACGAAATGGCCTCAAGCTGCACCAGGGGAGGTTTAGACCAGGTATTAGGAAAAATTTCTTCACCAAAAGGGTTGTCAAGCATTGGAACAGGCTGCCCAGGGAAGTGGTTGAATCACCATCCCTGGTGGTATTTAAAAGACATGTAGATGTGGTGCTTAGGGACATGGCTTAGTGGTGGACTTGGCAGGGTTAGGTTAATGGTTGGACTTGATGATCTTAAAGGTCTTTTCCACCCTAAAATATTTTATGATTCTACGATTCTATAAAATGTTTTCCCTTTGATGATCTGGATGGGATGAGACCTTCATGTTCTCTACCTGAACTCAGGACTCTTCTAGCAACCTAGAAAAATTTCAAATGCATGATTTGTGAAGAAAATAACAAGTTTGATAGTCTTACTCAACTTGGCATTGAGAAAGTTTCCAAGCTGGTCTCAGGCAAAATGTGTCAAATGAGAAAGAATAGACTTCAATTTCCAGTGATCCATAAAAACCAGCTTGTGGCCTCAGTCCATTTGCCATTGACCATGGCTTTAGAATTCAAATGCACCACAGTAAAACTCTCCATGTATGTCTGCTAGTATCTAGCTATTGCAAAATGACAATTGAAGTATGTCAATATACACATACAGATTTCAAGAAATTCTTCAAGAAACTTTACCAATTAAAAAATATGTAGATTCTATGTAGAGTTTTTGATTTCTCATTATTATCATCAGCATCATATAAAACATATGCACATCTCCAGCTCAAGGTGGAATTTAAAGTATGCTAGCAGAGAAAGAAGACTCTTTAGTCAATGTATGTAGTGAAATTAAATATACAGTGCTGAATCTGGTACAGAAAAGTTGCAATCTCTGTGTTCGCATAAGTCAAGATTAGTCCCAAAATGTCACAAAATCAGAGTAATAATCTTTACAAAGGTGGATTGTTTGTGGGATTTTTTTAGTTTAACTTGTGTCCTAAGAAGTACTAATTTATACATCAGAACAACATTTTTCCTCTGACTACTTTCTACATTGTTTTTTTTAGTTAATTTGAAACATACCTCTTCAACCAGCAGCATGTAAATCAGAAGACTGTGAAATGTGGTTAAAGATTCCTTCTCAGAGATATAACTATGATAAGCTGGAATTAAAAAGTGGGTTTATAGTTTTCTAAAATATGAAATACTATTACCAGTTGGAACTTTGGAGCTTTTTTTTTGTGGACTTTATAGAATATGGTTTATTTCAAGGGGAAGAATTCAGGCATAAACATTAGCTACAGAAGGACATGATTGCTTAGTTTAAGGTGCTAATGAGAAAGCAAAACATAAAAAATAACGAACATAAAATAAAATGTGATCTCTGGCTAATTTCTTAAGGAAGAAAATAGCGTCCTAATGATATCTGAAAAGCTTTTTCATCTTATCAGTGAAATACAATCAGCTTGTTAAAACATAGAGATAGATATTAAAGTTTGGCTCCAATATATCACTGAAGGCATTGTTATTTTACTCTGAACTACAAATTTTAAAGTCATAATTAGAGAGCTGTGGAGTAGGTGTGATATGCTGAATTAATTGATGAACTGCTTGTTTGATTAAAGTATGATTAAACAGATTTATTTTTATTTCATATTCCATAAATGATAAATGACTATAAAACTAATTCTGTAATTAAGTTACACATACAGTAAATGAAGAGATTAATGTTTAATTAACTAAGGTCTTAACTATAGCACTTGAGGCTCTATTCCTTAAGGAAAATCTACAGTAGTTATGCTGGCCTAACAGGTTTTTTTTTTCATTGAACTTTTGTAAAATGGAACTATTGTGTATGAAAAATTAAGCTAATTACTGAAATGGCTGAAGGGTTATCTTTTTCCTCAAAGAAAAGGCTTGTAGGTGTAGATTCTTGCTTGTTGGAAATTATAGCTGTATCTGTACTGATGAAAATTTACTGATTTCCACCACACGAGATTCTGATTCTAAGTACATTAGATAGCCGCTGGGTGAAATTAGTCTTGACCATGACTCCACATCTGCATTATGATTATATTGCATTCATCTTTTACTGAGTAAAGATGAAAAAAAATCAATATGGAGATTTCAGAATGTGTACATCCTTATATTCTTTATGAAAGAAAATTCCCTTTGGTTACATCTTTCACTTTGTTTTACAGTTTTTATGTTCAGACATAAAGTGTTCAAAGCATGAAAGATGAGCAATGTGTTTTGAAAGAAAAAACATTTAATGTTGAATTCTGGAAAAGGACATCTTGTCATCACTAATGTTTATATACAGTTTGATTCTATATATGTCATGATACCAACCACAGAGAGTAATGGATATGTGAAAGTGAATTCAGAGGAAGGAAATGAAAAAAAATCCAGCTAAAATTAACAGAAGATTTAAAAATTACCTCAGTCTTTTTAAAATTCTCTTTGTTGCCATTCAGAGACAGGGTTGTAGGCAGAAGCCAATGCATCATGTAGATCAATACCTGGCTTTGTGGCTGGTAGTGTCACCAGGGCTTTGGTTTCTACAATCACAAGCTCTTTGACTAATACAGCCTACTGGGGAGAGATAGGATCCACCTACTTAGAAGAAGCAGGAGAATCTTTGCTAGCAGATTGGCTGACTTAGTTAATTGTGCTTTAAACTAATGAACTTGGGAGGTGGAGTCCGAAGTTGTGACACCTATATATTCATAAGCAACAGCGTGGATGAGCACATGTACCAGAGTAGTGACGAATGCTCTCCAACCCCTTCCAAAGACAGGAAAGCTAAGTCCAGCCACCTCAAGTACCTGTATACCAATGCACACATAGTCTAGGCAACAAACTGGAGGAACTAGAGTTCTGTGAACAGTCTGAGAGTTATGATGTTATAGAAATCGCAGGAATTGGTGGGAAAACTGGAGGACCACAATGGATGGCTACAAATCCAAAACAGCACAATGTGCAAGCTACTATGAAGAACATTAACTCTATACCAGGCAAAACCAGTACAGAGCTGCATTGATGATCTGTCTGAATTTGAAATAAGTATTGAACCAATCAGTCTAAAGAAAAGAATTCAGCAGAACTGAATATTAGAGAAGTAACCACCTGGGAAAAGTGAAGCTGCAGTACTTTTGTATGAAATATTCAAATAGTGAATTCTATTTTTTTTTTTTTTTTACTAGCTTTACTTTTTTTTGTTACTCACAATCTTAAGCCTATGGCTTTATTTTTAGATTAATAAAGAGAAAAATAATATAGTTCCAAAAATAAGTAGGTATTTTTTTTTAAATTGCTTTAATTCATTGTTCCTTTGTTGTAAGACACATAAAAGTTCAACATCTATCTCTTCAGCACTGCAGCATTTTGGTGCTTTTAAAGTATTGTCATGGTTGCAGGATACAGGGTTTAATACTAACTGTGAATCTTACAGTGAGGTCATGGCTTGACAAGCCCTTATTTCCATTTTTCATTGGAAATAACAGCATAGTCACAACCAAGCAAAATCACGTATGATCTGAGATCTCAGGGCAAATATGAAATAATTCCTGTCGGTGGTCCATATGTGATCATCAGTTCAAGAATCCATAAAGGATTTCAAAAATTGTATTTTTACACTTTCAATTTTTTGTTCAATACACTTGACAGTGTTAAACTCTGTCATATTAATGAGTCATTTCTATTCTGAACTCAGACACATTTAGTATTAAAACCCTGGCATGTGAATTTTACTAGCCCATGGAGAACTATTTTTAATTTCCTAGCTGAGCTGGAAAGCAAAGTTCTGATAACAGTATTAACTAAACAAAAATTAGTTCTGTCATAAGATTACAAATTGCTATTGTAGCATTTCCAAGCTCAGCAACTAAATATATAAAATTAAGCCTTCCTCATCTCATTATCATAGAATAAATTGACCATGAGTAGCAGCAGTATCATGAAATTGATTATCACAATGTATCTTTCCATTTTGCTTTCAGAATTTTTTAAGAAAAAAATACAAAAGTTTAGATGAAGATGTCAGTGATACTTGTTTTGGCATTTCAGTTTCAATATTTATATTTCAAATACATAAAGATATGATTATACATTAAAACAATTTTACAAACTTCAGCTGACTTCAAAACAGAAAAACTTTCCTCTTTGGGAGGCTGACAAGAAGAGGAAGTCTTGGAATTACTGGAAGTCCTGAACTCAAAGTACATTTGCAGCAATTACAAGATGATTAAGAGAGAGCCCTGGTGTTGATTTGACTTGAATAAATGGTAAATATTGCATTATTTACTACTATATTTTTGTTTTCATTATTGTTTTTTTATAGAGCTATTGACTTGGAGTTTAATCCCTTTGCAAGTCTCCACACACACATTAGGTTCCTATTTAAGAATATACTCAAAGAATGGCATAGAACATCAGTACTAAAATCCTTCCAGTTCTATGTGAAGTTTCTGACAGAAACAATGCAGATGCTTAGGAAAGAGTATAAGAACAGGACATGTGTAGTGATGTTTTCCTAGATGCTTACATTCTTCCAGTGTATAATGATTCATGACTGAAGGTCTTCCTGACCCAGAGGCAATTTCTTTCTATTTAATAGACTTCAAAGCATTTTTCTTTAAAAATCTGACCAAACCTTCTTTTGAGCACACATAAACTTAGAGCACTCAAAATGTCCTGTGGCAAACAGTTCAATAGCTTAACTGTGTTTTGTGTGAAGAAGTATTTAGTTTTATTTGTTCTGAACCTGGCACCATAGATCTTTCTCTGGGAAAGAGATTGAACAACATTCTCCATGACACTCAGGATTTTATAGACCTCTATTTTAGCTTCCTGTAGATTGCAGATGAAAAAGCCCTGGTGTAGATTCACTGCTATTACTGCTATTAAGCCCTTCATCTCTTTACCTCTGCAGTAACTGCATCAAATAAAACCAAAATATTTCCTCTCATTTTCAGCCACAAACATTGTGCCACAAAGGGGAAAAAAATCCAGTTTTAGCCTCCTTAGAGTTCAAATGAATTCTCCTATCTCTAGACCGCTGATATGGCAATAGATGAGTCTGACTATTCACTTTTCCTTTTTCTAGGAAAACATACTGCATATCATTAAAGGCAAAAACATCTTCAAGGTTTGCCTAAAGGCAAAATGACAAAATTATAACCTTCAGATATGTCTTCACCTATTTCCCTATTCTAAAATTACATTACATCTGCTTACATGTATAAAATACTGTTAATTCCTTGATTAATCTGTTTTATTATTTTCTCCCATTTCCTGCTATTTCTGACTCCCATGCTCATTTTCTGTGCTTTCAGTCTTCACACAGAAATTTAGCCTCCATGGAAAGCACTCGTAAACCCACATCTTACTCTTCCTTTTCTTGTGCATTGCACACTGCTGAATTGTAAAAGCTAGTAACAACTTAGATCAATAGTACTGAACAAAAGTTACTTAAAACCAAAACACCACTCACTACTGCACATAAACAGATTTGGTTCATGCTCATTATGATTTCTATATTGTTTGATTTTTAATGTGCAACTTTGAAGTCCAATTCAGGAGAAAGACTCCACAGAGAATGTTGAAACATACACTTCTCAGGCCAGGAAATAATCTGGATATATATTTGGAAGATGCAGTTCACATAGCAATTGCAAAAAATATATAATGAGTAGACTAGTTTTTTGTCTCGCAAAAATACTCTGAAGCGAATACAGCTATAGAAATTTATATCTGCTTAACTTTTCTCACATTTTGCAGCATAATGAGATAAGCAGGTCTTTGTTGCTACAGACTTTCATATTAACATCATGCTTTCTTTATGAAATATCCATCTCTCCTTAGTGTTGTTTTTGCAGGTGTTCTCCTTGTGTCCAAAACAAATTCTGTCCACAAATAGCATATACCCATTTTCTAAACATGACAATAAAAATATGAATGCTTTGAAGCTAGTGAAGACATCTATAAATCAGATGATGCAGCAACACCATAGATTTGTGAATTGTTATTCTGAAAATATTTTATATCTATCTTTGTGTTCTCCTCACCATGTGAAAGGATGGTAGTAGATACACATGCATGTACTCTGCCAGTTATTTCATTTAGAGACTGTGTTTCTGAACAGTGTTCTACCATTATGTTATTCATGTTTGTAGCTATGAGAAAGTGAAAATAATCACTTGGGCAATTCATTGGTGGCTCTATGAATTTTCCAGGACATCCAGAGGTGCTTCGACTAATACTTGCTGAAGTCCTCTGACGTACCTCCAAGAGGATTTGATGTGTATCACAGGAAATGAAGATTCAATAAACATGAAAACTTCTAAAGATACTTTTGCAACTTTCTAGACTTCACAGTGGATGTACTGGGCATAGTGTTACTTCACTGTATGATGGATAAGAGTTACAGTGAGTTTTATCTGAAACCCCTGAGATCTTTGAAAACCCTAAACATATTTTTCAGTCTTGTGACTAGGAAGAGGACTTATTACCTTAGACCAAAAAAATGATTTGTGTGATTTGAGATTATAGATATTCCCTGTTTCTTAATGTATTTATTTGTGCACATATGCAGTGCAGACTGGACAATGAGCATTTAAGGAAAAGAAATAGTTATGCATTATTTTTCTACTGAGGTAGATTGATTTACATACATGTAATTTCAAAGGTTTTGTGATTTATTCCAGTCAAAGTTCTGTCTCCACTGTGTGTACATCTCCTTCACTTAAACTTTCTATGTTCCAATCCTTTTGCCTGATTACCCCTTCCCAGCACTATGTTCTGGAGTGTGCATGACATTTTCCACAGTATTCATACCTTGTGAGCTCTCTTTTATCATAAGATGCCAAGATCTTTTCAACCTCACACTTAAAAACTACTAAAAATAATTATTAATGAAATGAAGTTTCCAGGAGCTTTTTTGTACTGTGCATAGCTGCTGTCATATTTTTCTTGTTCTTTTACTACTGATGAAGTATTTCATACTGACTCTAATTCTGAACAAAAATTATTATGCTATCCTCTATAAATGATTAATATCACCTGCCAAGACATTTCTCTGCAACTTAACGGTTGTTTCAAAGTTTACATCTTTATTTTCTACTGTGTTTATCCATCCCTTAATAAATTGTACCTCAACTGAGGTAGTGTATGACACTTTCAGTATTTAGCTGAATAAACTGAAGATCTGGATATCTGCTGTTTATAAAAGGTGCAATTTGCTAGCTTTCCAGCTCTTCCTGTGAGGTAAAGTGTAAGTCTAACACTAGACCTACTGTCCTCTCAAAGCAGAAAAATAGACCCTGCGAGAAAGATGTTCTATTATGACAGTGATGGCAAGTGTCTTTTCCATAAAAACATTGCTATAATACAATTATAGTGTAGGCATAATCTCTGTTATTACATTTTAGAGATTTACCCAGTGTTTCTGTTTTACTTGTCTAAGGAATAGTAGCATTTTTATTCTATCTCTTATTTTTAAATATGTGACAAAAAGTTGTATAGCCATACTATATGAAAACCAAACTCACAAACTAGTCATAAAAGGCCACTGCAAAAGAAGAATTTATTATAATAATACATGAAATATCATGTGTATCATATATCATGCATTCCAACTCTGACTAGTTGCAACAAGGATACTTTCTGAGATTATTTGCTCATGTTAAAATCTTAAAGAGCGTTGTTTGTTTGTTTGAGTGTGTAGGGTTTTGTTGGGGTTTTGTGTTTTGTTGTTTTGTTTTTTTTTTTTTTTTGTGTCTTTAGTGGAAACAAATTTGAATTGTTCCAAGGGCAGTTTTACCTTTGTAAAATCATCCAATTGAGTTTTATGGCTGAGAAGATTTTTTATATTACTGTCCCTTTGCCTGTTCTGTTCTAGTAAAATCTAGACTAAGCTGTTAAAATCAGTTTCTTTCTAAAGTTTATTTATTTTTTTCATAGTTTATACGACTGTGGAATTAACTCTCTGTGACTGTACTCCTCTGAATGTAATCTAAGGTCCTTCTGTTTTGGATTTGCAGTGTAGTGCTCTGATTTGAGTACATATGCACTTTTTGTTGTTGCACATTCAAAAAATAAATAGTTTATATAAATAACAGTTTAACTTCAGTTAGCACCAGTGTATTTAACCATAAGTGGAATGTTAGACCACTTATTCAGAGGATACTCCTTAAGTTTTTAGACAAATCACTGAGATCATTTATTGCTGGGTGTAAAGTTATCATGTTCAGCATAAAATAAAAAGTGAAGGTTGGATCAATAGGAAAGCATCACTTCAGCAAGGAAACCTATGTTATAACTATCTGTTTTGGTATTTCATTTTACATTAATGTACATGATAATTAAATGCAACTTCTGCAAGGGTTTATGCTTTGAGTAATGTAGAACTCCTCAGAGATGCTGACTGAATACTCATGAGCAAAATCCATGAAGCTCATGATAACTACTGTCATTTTATTTTTCCCAAGAGTCAATCAGTACCATGATGAAATGATCCTTAAATCAATTAATGACATCTTTTCTAGATTTTCCTGAAGAAATTGGGAGAACATTTTCTGAAGTAACATGCCTGGTTTGCAAGAGCCTTCAGCTTTAACAAACAGCTATACAGATTATCTTGTTTATTCCTGACCTGTTAAAACTCGACATTCTACAAAAGACTTGAGACTATTCTTACTTCTTGCCAAATCACATGTATGGGAGTTGTAGCTAGTAAACAAACCAATGACTAAGTAAGGCTTGATTCTGTGGGGTCTTTCAAATTCATCTCAAGTGGATCATGAAGGTGCTTTAAAATGATGTTTATATTGCTACTGCTGTGGGTTTACATAGCAATATTTTATTTTTTGTTATTTTTTTCCTATATGTTTTGAGTGTCTTTTGACTGTCGTATGCCTTTTCTGTTGAAAGATGTAGATGAATGGATTCTTAGATTTATTAACTGCCTCTTATCCACATTATATTAGAAATCTAGGCCCAGACTAGTGTTCACTCCTTCACTATAAATAATTTTAGAAACCAAATTTTTATACGGTTGCCCAATTTTTGTATGTTTAAATTAATCAGAGAAATCTTAATCCCAGCTTTTCAATGTCCTTATCCCACTTTTCCCATCACCTCCCTACCTACAGAATAACAGGACCTAAAAATAACTGTGTGCTATACATAGACACACATAAGAAAAAAAGAAACAAACCCACAAACAAATTTCAAGCTTCCCAGATTCTGTGTTTGCTGATAAACCTTGACTGTTCCTTGTGAATTTATGCATCTTTTCTTCATTCCTGGATGTCATCCATTTGCCAGTACCTAATGGCACTTCGATATTTAAAACAGATTTAACAAGAAACTTGGGAGAATACATGGTATATTTGAAACAATTAGGGAAACGTATGTCATGCTGGATCCAACAGCCTGAGAGAGGCAAGGCTGCTGCACTACACACATATGTACAAGGTGGATCCCTCCAGCAGCTGTGCCCTGGATCCCACTAAGCACCACACAGCCACTCACTCACTCCCCCCACCCCAGTGGGAAGGGGGAGAATCAGAAAAGAAAAAGCAAGAAAACTCTAGGGTTGAGATAAGAACAGTTTAATAATTAAAATAAAATAGTAATAGTAGTAATAGTAATGATAAAAATAATGGTTATGATAATAATAATGATAATTATGATGATAATATAATAAAAAAAGAAAAATAATGAGAGAGAGAAATGAAACCTGGGGAAAAGAGGGAAAAGGGAAAAAAAAACCACAAGTGTAACCGCTCACCACCTGCTGACCAACACCGCCAGTCTCTGAGCTGTGATTGCTGCTTCCCCTGGCCAACTCCCCCCAGTTAATATACTGGGCATGACGTCACATGATATGGAATATCCCTTTGGCCAATTGGGATCAGCTCTCTTGGATGTGCCTCCTCCTCTCCCAGCTTCTTGTGC
This sequence comes from Morus bassanus, assembly GCA_031468815.1. Taxonomy (NCBI): domain Eukaryota; kingdom Metazoa; phylum Chordata; class Aves; order Suliformes; family Sulidae; genus Morus; species Morus bassanus. Next base: position 50,314,793 of record CM062568.1, on the reverse strand, counting down.
ACCTGGCAGAGCATGGGAAGCTGGAAAAGTGCTTGACTAGTGTAAGCACTACCTAGCAACAACTAAAAACATCAGTGCACTATCAATATTATTCTCATACCAAGTCCAAAACACAGCACTATACCAGCTACAGTGAAGAAAATTAACTCTGTCCCACCTAAAACCATGACAACTCCCTATATATGTTTTATAGAGAAGAGAGCAGTTTTGCTGTCTTATATAATGTAGCCATGTAGTGTCAGATCTAATTACCTGTGGTAGTGTCTTGATTCTGACTATGATCAGGCAAGTACCTAGACTCTATAATAAATAATTCTTATTTAAAGAACTCAGCCTACTGTTCTCCAAACATTTGCTGTTTGTAGACTTCCTGAGGTAGACAAAATTATTATGAATTTAGTTACCATTAAGAGTCTTCATAGATTGCATCCATCAATCTTCAACCTTCATAGATTGCATTTCGATGATCTCATGTGATCTTTTCTGAACCCTTGTAAACCTTCAGCATCTGAAGTGTCCTTTGGCTGGGAGTGTCACTCTTTTAACTGTCTACTGGGTAAAGAACTATTCCCTTTGCTTTGAGTTTGTTTCCTCACACTTTCATTTGATGTCCCATTAATTCACCCTTTCCATGTGAACCTTACAGTGCTGTAACACTCATAATGGAGGAGCGAAATCCATGTACATGCAGTAATGTAGCTAATTAAAGTCCTCACTGAACTGAGATTTTACTGTTAAAAAAAAAAAAAAAAAAAACAAACCAGTACTAAACCCCATTATTCATAAATCTCACCTAGGATTTTCATTCTTATGTGTATATGTGTGTGTGTGTGTGTGTGTATGAAAAAATAGTCTTCTGTGCTATTTCTTCTCCTTTGTTATTAAATTTATTTAAATATTTAGTATAGGCAGACAGGAAATTAGTTGCATGCATGAACATTTCATTTGGAAATATCTCAGGGACTGTTTGAAGGTCTTTCTAAACTCTGTGAGCTGATTTTGAAGGGAGTGAAGAGCATGGGAAATGGGGTCATAAGGTGAGACTGATGTTATATCTTATTTCCACCTGGGAGAATATAAAAATCTTCAATTCTGTATTGGAGGACTTGAAAGACCAAGGAATTCTGGACTTCATTGGAGAAAATACTTATAATGACAAAGAGATAGAATAAAACAGTCAAATCACAAAATAGAATGAAAGACAAGAGGATGAAGGACTGGATAAATATTTCAGGCAGGGCTGAATCAAAGAAATGATATTCACATGTCATTCAGACAATAAGAGAAATCTCATGTAATAGGAAATATTATATTAAGAATTTAAGATTGAAAATAAAAAACTGGGTGCACGTTCACTGTTCAGTGATCCCATGTTTTGTCGCTCTGTATAAAGTATCCACATCTGCATGGCAACACTCATATTGTACCAAAATCTCATGTATGTGCATTCAAATTTGTCTTTTATTTACAGGGGTGAAATATCCTGTCCCACTACCATGTACTTGCCCATGCTAATCTGTTCAGTCCTTAAAAGTGCACTGTGAACAGTAAGCTTTCCTTGCTGGACAACTGCTGTGGAATTACTCTTAGCCCATGAAAACCATTAGATCTGTATCTTGTTTTATTCACATTGCATTCACACACTGTGGATGCTGAGGAGCGGAAACTTTTGTGAGAACTAGGCATGTTTTAGACAAAGCAGAACAAAAAAAAAAAAAAAAAAAAAAAAAGCACCTGATAGAGAACCACAGACATGCTGCAGCATATTTTGCTACCTTATAAAGGTGGCAGCATGCCCTACAGAGATCACACATGGACTTAGTGAGGTCAGACATAAACCTGGCCAGAAAGAAAAGAATCCTTTGATATTTTCTTTCAATTCTGAAGCAGGACTGAAGGCATAAAATATTGTGGCTACTTGGTCCTTCCTGCCTCAGACGCCTGAAACTGCATCTAGAATTCTAGATATTACCCTCTCAGTCCTGTCAGAGCTCTTCAGCACCAGGACATACAGGAGGTGCTGCCTGATCAGAATCAGGCTCCTACTTTTTCTCAGTTACACAAGCATAGCTAAACAGCTTGACTGATGTTGACAGTTGTTGGGTCAGTGATTTGCAAAGCTAATATTGCTCCCTATAACTGTGAGCTTTGAATTGACTTCTTCACTGTGATGTGTTTATCAAGGGTGCACAGTCTGCTTGAGTAGTTCATATGAGTATGACAACTGGAGAGCACATTAGTAGCTCATTAAGAATGTTTTGATTGATCAAGGAAGAAGGATGTCAAGCTCCATGATGACATCTACACCTGTAAAGTAATCAATTTATAAATAAAATATTTATTTACGGAAGTGCCATTCTGCTGGATCATTCATGAAATGATGACAGAAAAGAGCTTATCAAAACAGGATGTGGATTTGGCTGAGTGAAATCAAGATAGGAGCTAAGGAAATAAGGGACGGTTTTGTACTAAATCCCTTTTGCTGAAGGGTAACCATCATCTTGTATGATGTCAGTACACTCTATCAGTGTACCTTTGTGCCTGAATGCTTTTTCATCAGTTTCATTGTATTGTCAGTCTGAGATTTTAGAAGCTATGCTTCCGTATTTCTGCTTTTTCTTTTTTTTTCCTTTTTTTTTTCATTAATACCTGTACAAGGAAGAGACAGAAGGAACACAACACTAACCATGAAAATCAGTTAATCTAATCAGCTAATCATCTAGTTTGCCTTTCTATACAGTCAAGAAAGTTAGGCACTCTTAGAGGATGGCGGTTTCCCCTTTGAGAAAGGAGTCTCAGACAGCTATGAGTGATCCTCCTCTGATGGTGTTCCTAGTTACAAAGAGTCTAAATGAGCAGTTCATGCTAGAGACCTAATTTATGGCAGAGTGGCAGTAGCAGCTCTGTGTATTAGAAACAATGTGAAAATGTACCACTGCTTCTGCTAGAACTTGGACAACTAAATTAAAGACAAATTCATGTCTCTGGAAATGAGAAATAAGAAATATATACCTGACAGTATAAGAATTCTCTGTCTTCGGGTTAACAATATGCACATCTGCTTTCATTCATTGAACTTCATCAACAAGCTAAAAATTCTCTCTAGTAACTCCTCAATTTAAAGAGAATGTAGGGGTGAAAAAGAGGACTCAAAAGGGACTGGAAATGGCCAGGATTTTAGCCATGTGTTTTGGGTGTATGGAAGGAGGAAAAGATCTTTAAGGGAATGGTAAGACTTGGATCACTTACACAAAAAAGAGTAATGGTAATAAAAAATTATAAGCCAAAGAAAAATTAAAAATCAAAATAAAAATAAGAAATATGTAGAAAAGAGTGAAGACAGAAGATAAATAAGGTGTGAATTTAGAGACAGGAGTAAAAGGGAGAAAACCAAGATTCAAGGGACACATGAAGAGCAATTAATTATATGTACACAGCTGATAGAGTGGAGACACTGTTTGCCCACAGCTTTCCTGAAAAGTGGAAACTCACTAGAAGAAGGAAAGCTGTCCTTTGCTGTACTGAACTAGCAAGCAACTAGGAAAAATTGATAAAAAAATCTTTGGACGTCACATTATCTTTCTTGAATTTATGCACATAACTCCTTTTCAGTTTCAATAAAAACTGCCTGTGTATAGCAAAAAATAGAATCCTATATTTGTGCAGTAATGAATAAATAAGAGTTAAACATTAACAAATAAATGGCCATAAAATGTAAGTTGGTTACATGTAAGCGCATATGCATACACAGAGAACACAAATCATTAGATTTATACATTTACTTGGACAAGTTAAGACAATAAACATACTTTCACTTTAACTTAAATCTTTGTGAGTCCAGTTACTTTCTTTCCTAATAGGAATAATCTTATCTTCTGGGTCATTTATCCTTCATGAGCTCATACTTTCAGGGTGAATAGATTTCAGTTATGGAGAACAAATGTATTGCTTCCAGACATGCTTTATAAGTGTTGTCTGGTATCCTTCAGTATTTTAAAAGCCAAGTTATAAATAAAATTAAAAAGGTTGTTTTAACTGATGAGAACAAAATGCTTCCACTTTATTTTACACTTGCAAAAGTTAAAGGCAAATCAGCTCTACAGAGACTCTATTAAGCTTCTACATCTTTACAAAATAGTAGGAAATAAATGAAAAATGGTGTTTGAAATATTTTATTTCAAAGAAAAACTACAGGAATATTTACTGAGGGCTAGGTGATATTATTGAACAGTACATTATCTCAGTTCACTCAGAATTGTAGAGTTGCTTTTCAAAGTGTAACAATGAATGAAGCATAGGACAGAAGTTAATGCTTATCACCAAATAAGAGATCCTTTTCCACAGATATAATAAAGTTGTTACCTCATTTTGTCTTTTAAACAGAAATCTAATAAACTTAAAACACTGTGCTTTATACTAAGTGGTAAATCACGGTAAATGGTTACTTCAAAAGGTGAAAAATCCTCGATGTCGAGAAAGGAAAAATGAAACTGGAGGATGAGATTGGAACAAAAAACTGTAGGAACCTTAGTCCATTTTAAACCCCATTAGGTTCTGTTACAAATGCCAGTATACTTTTTATTCTTACATTTTTTGAGCCAAAATTCATAATAGCATGTATTTCTGGAAATTAACAGAAAAACTGTTATGTATATATGTGTACACACATACACACAGAAATGGCGCTAAGGAAAATATGGGATTTTCCAGGGATTTATTTTTCTTGGAAAAATACAAAACTGTTGAATCTGAAACTTCTGGATCAAAGTACCAATAATCTATCTGTTAAAAAAAACAACGTCAAGATGAAAATGTTGGAGTTGAAAGGACCGTTTAGCCAAAATAACTAACAAGAAATTTACCCGGTATGATAAGGAGATTCACAGCTCTTACTTGTTGAAAACAAACCACAGAATTAAATTTCCTGTGTATTAACAGTAAGACTCATTTATTTTGTGTTATTCCATAGCCAACAGAGAGACACGGGCATTTCTAATGCATATTTATTTAATTTATATTAAGTGTCTGTTTGGGGGGTGAGCAACAAAAAAACCCCAAAACCTGTAAAACAAAAAAAATATCCTCACCCAATAAAAATTTTTGTCAGTTTGTTTTGTAGGTCTAAAGGTATGTAGAAATTAGTTCTTCTACTGAACTCAGCTAAATTTAGGCCTAATAAGAAGCATCTATAATTTTTTTCAATTAATTCCAGTTCACAGCCTGAAGACTAGCTAATTTTTAAGTGCTCAGGAAAAAACCCCAACCTTACTACAAGTTCGATATTCTTTCTTCATTAAAACAGAGCTTGATTTAATGTAATTTCATGTAATTTCTTGAAAGCAATTTTCAAATTCTCCAAAAGTAGACCTTCTAATTATACCAAAGAATTGGTCTTCAAGAAAATATATGGAACAACATACAGTGTTTTATAGTTATGCTATTTCTTTTTCATGGCCTACAACAACTATTACTACTATGATTTGGATCTGTGTTAGGACATGATGGGAGATATCAGGAAAAAAATCAAGAATTCTGTGAGTTCAAAGTATATAAAGTAGATGAACATATGAAGTATTTTCTATGAGTTTAACTGCTAAGGGTGCGATAATAAATATTCTTTCTCAATAAAACAAAAAAGAGGACATTTGGGAAAAAGTACAGTGGGGCAACAGTGAACTAACTAGAAGACCACTAGGGCCAGTCTGACTGCAGTAAATAAAATTATTAATATACTATTAGTAATAGATATGATATAATCTTGGTTCCAAAATCTGAAACTTTATCTTAACTGACCAAATTAATTTATTAAGAAAGGACCACATAATATTTATTGGAAATTAATCGCATGTTTACCTTCACATAAGATTTTTAATTGATCTGTATAAGGACTTTAAATTGTTGTGTATATTTACACGTTACTAGTCCACATTTCCAGACAATTTCATGTAGTGTTCAATGGTTGATAAAGAAATCTTTGTTATTATGAGCATTGCTTCTTACTCATATGCTGAATTGAGGCAAAAGAAATGAGGCATGTTTCTTACATCACAAAAACCTTCTTCTATAATATTCTCACTTTTATTATAACATTTCTATTTTCCATTTAGTACATGTGATATACTGGTAGTTATTAGTGAGGAGTAAAAATGAATTTTGTCTGTGAGATACTGTTTCACTTGTGGCAGAATTGAAAAATAAGGAGCACTTTTCATAAAATAATTTAATATATTTAGGGGAATTTTTTTTCTCTTATTTTTTCCTAAGTTATCTCTCTGTAAACAGTTATAGTATTTGTTGTTTTCAAGGCAGAGTTAAGAAAATAAACATGTCACTATCTGGGAAGTACTTGTGTCCTGTAACAAAGACCTCTACTGAAAAAGAATTAGTACAAGAAGTATACTTCTTCCCTGCCACCTCCAAATATATATGCACATATATATATATATTTAAAATGTATATGGATATTAGGGGGGAGGGGAAGGAAGGAAGGAAGGAAGGAAGGAAGGAAGGAAGGAAGGAAGGAAGGAAATGGCATAGAGCCAGGTACCAAGCAATGTGGTGACAGAAAAATAGTTTGCACCTTGGGGGGAACTATCTGTCCTGATCATTGTGCATGTATCTTTTCAGGAAAATTGCACATAAAACATATAAAACAACTGCACATAGGCTGAAGTAGGTAGAGGAAAAAGAAACTTAACTTTGTATACAAAATTTGTTTCTGTCCTCTCCAAATGTTGAAATGCTTGACTTGACTTTTCACCCTTACTTTTGGTTTTGTGGTTTTGTTTGTTTGTTTGTTTGTTTGTTTGTTTGTTTTTGTGCAATCTGTATTTAAGAAAACATCTGCATGATATGCAATAGCTGTTATTTGACATACATGTTGCTATGGTAGAGAATAAGGATGCTCTCTTTCTTTCTTTCTTTCTCATACATGAATTACCGTGGTTCTTCAGGAACTCTCTCATAAGTATCACTAGCTTTTGCCCAGGTTTCATTAATTGATATTTTAAGACATTTTATGAACAAAATCTATGATCTATGTATGCAAACATATTAAGCCAGCTAAGAAGAACTTAACATACAAAAAAAGTTCTTGTCCTGCTACATAAAAGTCACCTTCAATGCTCTGGCTTGTGAAAACAAATCTTTTACTATTTAAACAAAGAGACATAATAAATTCTTCCTGTAACAGGAAGTATTCTCAAATAGAGTAGTCAAGATTTTTCAGATTCACCATCGATGTGCACTCCTGGCATTTGTTCTAACTATCTGATGAATACCTCTCATAACCATCTTAGTACTTCCTTAATTCAGTTAAATACTTGGAAAATATTCTATGTCTTTTGGTGTTTCTTGGTCAGTGGAGCCATATTGCCATGCCAAAGAAAACACACTGCTTTAACTTTAGATCTGCTCCTGGCAGTTCTACTCCATGAAACAGTAGAAAAGTAAGAGGCAGATCATGACTCTCAGACAAATTTTCCACAAGATACTTGATGGGACTCTAAATCACAGTGTCTATAAGTTATTTAATATAGAAATGCATATCTTTTCCTGCAGTAAGAGGACAATGTCGTAATCTTGGAGCATTAACAAGATATTATACCAAATCTAGGTAAAAATAATTAGGTAAAATAAGAATTGTTATTATGTAATAAATGCTAAAAGACTTGCACTACACTTAAAGCATAACATGAGGATAGAATAAAACAAAAAAACACTCAGAGGATTTAAATATATACACACAATATCTTTTTTTTTTTTTTTTTAATTTTAACTACTTGTGTAGGAAAAAAGATATTAATGGAACATTTTAAAAGACGGGGAATGAATTAGACTTCCCTCCATTCCCCATTTTCAGTTTTGCATATATCCATTTAGTATAGGTAACCTTCCGTTCTTATTTATGTAAGGTCTTTGAGAACCGTATAAGACTTTGAAAGAAATTTCTTTTTACTTCAGAATTTCCCCAAGGATGGTAACTTTGATTTTTCACTCTTATTTTTTTATCGTGCTACTATAGTAACACTTTTGTTACTGGGAATTTCTGTAGTCTCTTTTTTTTTTTTAATTTCTTATTCTGACATTATATGACATGTCTTTGGTCTAGTTTTGCTTGCCTCCTTAGAGCAATACTCTAATGATTAGTATAGTGGAATGATTAGTATAGTGCTCTGGAGTTATCTACACCTACTTTGGCTGAACATAACTTAGCTGTCAATTATTTCAAATGTCAAAATGAAATGAAGAGAGAGATCTAGACTCATGGATGATTCCTCAGTGAACTGTGACACAGCCTGTTAGAGGCAAAATTGTCAATGAAATGTGATCGTTGTTTGCATATTGACTTTGAAAGCATTGCATCAGGTAAAATCTCAATGAGCAAAATATTGCATGAACAATAAAACAAACTCTTCTCAGAAACATAATCAATGAAGAACTCTTTGCCTGACTCTGTTTTTACACCTGATCTAACTAATCTGCACATTTAGATCAAAAATTCAGCACTTGACTTGGAATAAGGAGTCCTGAATACCTGAACTAGTAAGGAACTAAGGCTCCATTATTTACAAAGTTTTTAAAACCTTTGATGAATAAACTATGGATAAAACTTTTAAGGTACCTCACAATCTGAACAAGGTAAAATAAAAATTATTAACCAGAGTTGGGAAAGTAGTCTTACCTTCATTTACCTCTTGTGAAACCCCATACATAAAAGACAACTACAGAGGGTGTTGTTTAATACATTCTGAATAGTATGTGTACTATTATGTGAAATCAGATACCATTGCCACAGTGGTTAAGAGAGAAGCATATCACATTCTTAAATGATCCATGCTTTCCCATGTGAAACACTGACTACATAAGTGTCAATTTCTGATAAACTTTTCTGGCTGCTAAAGGCGAATTAGAGTAGCTCAAAAACAGTGCAGATGGAACATATTAGGCTACAACTAATTTATGACTGCAGCCACATATTTGAAGGAAGAAAGTGTTTGTTTTTGCCTTGTTTTGCTTTGTTTTCTTAATGGATCTATCTCCATCTTAAATAGTATTAAATCACTTCTGACTGATACACCATACATGGGGCACATTAAAAAAAGAAAAAAACACTTTTCTTTTTTTTTTTTTTTTTTTTTTTAACTTTGAAACATACTGGTTTGTATCAAGTGGTATATGTTGCCAAGGAATAATTTTGTATCCCTACCTCCTCCCGAGACCAGTGGTACAAGGTTATATTAGATACATTGTATATTTTAATTCATTAAAAGTAGAGAAGTTGCATGGAAGATTGAATATATGAACAGCTTCAGGAAAGATTCATGCGCTTCAACAGAAATAAGATGGGAGGCTTTGTACGTGAGTATTATTTTAAGGCACAATTAATATGACCTATTTTAGGAGTCTACTTTAAAATGAGATGAGCCATGCCCTAGAAATGCCTATCTATCTCAATTGTTAGTAAAGGGAGTTTAGGGAGTCTAGGTGAAACACAGACATTCATTCAGATGAGTCTTGCATTGTATAACTACATAGACAAAATGCAGGCCACTGATAAAATTGTTCTAGGAGTTTACAGCTGAAAAAAACTATTTGTAAATGTGAATTTACTGTCTCTTTAATATGTAAAAAAAAAAAAAAAATAGATAATTGTGTTTTATCGATTTGGAATCTGATTTCTTTTTCTCTTTCTTTTAAAATTAAGAAGAAATATTTACAGTTAATGCTTTATTATTTTATAATTTTGCTTCCTGTCAAAAACCATGTTTAATGCACTTAGAAGTGGAGAATATATTCTCCAGCTCATTATTGAAATTTTGAGGTTTTATCAGGAAATACTTAAGTGGTATTCTTTGTTAAAATATCGGCAATATATGTTTCTCCAATGTTTTTACATGTGGTTTCATTTTTCCCTATGGAATTAAGGATCAAATCTTAGTATAACTGAATTCTTCTAAGGATTCAATAGCCCCGATTGTGTATACAGAAGTAAATTAAACATTAAATACTTTATTATATTTTAAAATTAATTTGTTGAGTGGTGAAAAAGATCACAAAAACACCCAAAAGCTTGCTTACAGAATGAAACTTTGCAAGTCACATGTAATTTTTTCTGATTTCTTCTTCTGAATATCAGGCCACTAAAAAGAACTTAATATTCCAATCAACTTCTCATGTCCTTGATCCACTGTCACGGTTTTAGCTGGGATAGTTAATTTTCTTCACTGTAGCTGATATAGTGCTTCATTTTGGACTTAGTATGAAAATAATGTTGATAACACACTAATGTTTTAGTTGTTGCTAAGTAGTGCTTACACTAGTCAAGGACTTTCCAGCTTCCCATGCTCTGCGAGGTGCACAAGAAGCCGGGAGGGGAGGGGATACAACCAGGAGAGCTGATCCAAATTGGCCAAAGGGTGTTCCATATCATGTGATGTCATGCCCAGTATATTAACTGGTGGGAGTTGGCCGGGGGAAGCAGCAATCGTGGCTCGGGGACAGGCAGCATCAGTCGGTGGGTGGTGAGCAGTTGCAGCACTTGTTGTTTAGTTTTGTTTTTTTCCTCTCTTCTTCCAGTGTTTCATCTCTCTCTCTCTCATTATTTTTCTTTTAATTATATTATTATTATTAATATTGCTGTTTTATTTTAATTATTAAACTGTTCTTATCTCAACTCACGAGTGTTTTTACTTTGGCCCTTCTGATTCTCCCCCCCAGTCCGCAAGGGTGGGGGATTGAGCGAGCGGCTGTGTGGTGCTTAGTTGCTGACCGGGCCTAAACCACAACATCCACCAACATATTCCTTCTACAGTCATGTCATTCTTTCCTTCAACCTCATACATTAGTTCACTGTTTTGATTGCTCAGATCTGAGCTCCTGACAGTATCTTACTTTTAGCACTAGGCTTACATTTTGTTATTTTTTCTTTGTTTCCTTCTAGCAATAACTCAACACTTCTTTGTCAGTGATTCAGCCTGTGACTGACTGACTGAAGTTAAACCTTACATGAAATCTTGCAAACTAGAATTACAGAAAACAAAAAAGTGGTAAGTAATTTCTGTCCCCTCCACCTTTGCTGTTAAACCGATCACTTAGCACTGCTCATAAAATAAAACAAAATGCCTAAGCATTTCATACCCAAATACCCATGCCACAATTGCCTGCAGATCCCATTACTGTTCTCCAAATTCCTTTTCAAAATTCATTGCTTTCGACTAGCTCTCCAAGGTGACCTGTGTATGTATCCATTAAAGAGGGAGTACAAGGCATATCACATGAAGCAAGCAACCTCCTCACCTTCAGTATCTACTCTTTGATAGTTACCCGGTCTAGATACTGCAGGCAAAGGCAGTTTTCTTCATCTGGTCAAAGGCCTGTATGATCACAAATAACAATGATGTTCAATACACATAATAACATTTAAAATAAAATACAGGGAGGGGCGAAGAAGAAAAGAAAAAAAGATTAAAATAAGTAGATGATGGAGCAGATAAAAGTGAATATTGATCATAGATAGATGAGGCTCTGATATATATTTGGATATTCTGTAACTCAGTGATTTTTCAAAGACAGAGAAAATGTTTGTGCTATGAAGTAGATCCTCAGTGACTCAAAACTTCCCTTATCACAGAAGTTAGACTCAAAAGCTAAACCACATATCCCATGATCCATCATTGCACAGTTTCTCTGAGGTAGCTAGTAGCTTTCATTGTAGAAGTTTATCAATTTGGTCAAGCATGACTTCCACTCAGCAAATCCGTGCTGACTACTCTTGATGACTTTCTTGTCCTTCATGAACCTGAAATGGTTTCCAGGATTAGCTGCTCCATATCCTTCCCCAGGATCAAAGTGAGGCTGAGTGGCCTGCGGTTGTCATCCTTCTTGACCTTCTTGAAGATAGGAGTGACACTTGTTTTCTTCAGTCCTCAGGCAGTTCTCCTAATTGCATGATCATTCAGGGGTTATTTAAAAGTGCTTTGCAATGACATCAGTCATCTCCCTCAGTACATTTGGGTGCATCCCACCAAGGCCAATGGACTTATGTATGTCCAATTTGCTTAAGTATTCCCTGATCTGATCCTTTTCCTAGCTCAGGACTTTCACCCTGGTCTCTGGGGCCTGGGATTCTTGAAGGGCAGTCTTGCTAGTAAAGATTGAGGCAAAGAAGGTATTCAGTACTTCCACCTTTTCCATGTCCTGTGTCATCAAGGCCTCTGCCCCATTCAGCAGCAGGCCTACTTTTTTCCCTAGTCTTACTTTTGTCTCCTATGTACTTATAGAAGCCATATTCAATCCAGGTAGATTTTGACTTTCCTAATCTCATCTGTGCATCCTCAGACAGTGTCTCTATATTCCTCCCAGGTTACATGCTCCTGCTTCCACCTTCTGTATACTTCCTTCTTATGTTTAGCCTTTGAAGAGGCCAAAGTCTGCTCTTCTAAGTCCAGGGTTGTGACCCTGTTTTTTGCCCTTCTCTCTCTTCTCAGGATCCTGAACTCCACCATCTCACAGCCACTGCAGCCAAGGCTGCCTTTGACCTTCACATCCTCAATGAGCCTCTCCTTGTTGGTAAGTATGAGGTCCAGCACATCACCTCTCCTTCTTAGGTCCTCTATTACTTGGATCAGAAAGTTGTCATTGATGCTTTCCAGCAACCTCCTGGATTGCTTATGCCCTGTTATGCTGTCCCTCCAGCAGATATCAGGTCACCTATGAGGACCAGAGCCTGCAGATATAAGGCTGCTCCTATTTGTCTGTAGAAGACACTTCTTCCTAGTAAGGCAGCCTGTAGCAGACATCCACGATAATGTCAGTCATATTGGTCCTCTCCTTGATATGTATTCATAATCACTCAGCTCACCCTCCATCCCCAGGCAGAACCACATGTACTCCAGCTGCAATCTCACATAAAGGGCAACTCCCCCTCCTGATTTTCCTGGCTTGTTTTTCCTAAAAATCCTGTCTCCCTCCATTGCAACACTTCAGTCATGTGAGCCATCCCACTACTTCTTCCTGATCCTAACAAAATCATAGCCATGCAACTGCACATAGATCTCTAACTCACCATCTTTATTCCCTATGCTGCATGCCCTAGTGTATGCATACCTCAGAGTGGTACCCCAGCATGTTGATTTCCCAGAAAGGGATTTCTCCATAAAGACAGCTTGTAGGTACTTTCTTGCTTACATGCAAATGCTGGAAGTGACTCTGCTTAAGCCTCATTCTGTTGGTTTTGTGATACCTTCCTGTCACATCACTCCAGGTACTTTGCTCATCAACCTTGTCTGTTACTCCCTCACAGGGCTGCTGGTACCTGTCTCCCTTCCCATTGTTCCTAATACAGGTCAACGGTGCCTCTTCAAAGATACATTTTGTCCAAAGACCCCAGGTTGTAGGATTGGGTTTGAAGAATTTGTTGGGTTTTTTCCCTCTAAGGAGTCAAAACCAGAGACCACCATAGAGGTGGAAGTCATATAATGATATAAATAATCATCCTCAGTGCAGACATGTGAATCTGTTCTAGTAATCCAATTCTGCCTTTGTAGGCAAACGACAGAACATACACCTTCAGAGAGTTTGTTATTTTTCTTATATAAAGTAGACATCTAATTTTGGACAAATTAATCATGCAGGGAAATTTCCTTTTTCTCTTCTTTCTCTTTGAGCACATATAGAAGAAACCATCAAGAACTAGGTTAGCTGTGTCTTACCAATAGAATATTATTTTCTACTGACAAAAATAATGAAACTGAAATTTCTGCACCACTATTTTGTGTCACTGTTTCCTCAAATTTTATTTTGTGGTATTTCAACTTTGAGTAGTGCAAAATAATAACATTAGTAACATGACTTTTGTATAAGCAAAAAGCTTCCAGTGTGCAGCTCTTAAGAAGCTGTAAACAAAAAAAGGGAAGAAATGATGAAAGGAAGAATGAAGTGAACATGTGAAAGTTTCTGATAATAAATAAAACTTCTGGAAAAAGATCTACATTCTGGATAGATCCAGTTGAGTTTGTCAGCAACTTCTTTAGTTTAACTTTAGAAAGCTTTATCTTTTTTTATTTGAAAAGTACTGGTACATGACTTTTAAAAAAAAACTCAGTATGGAGCATCTAAAAACATCTTTTAACTTCAGTTAAAAGCTATAGAATGATTGTTTTCTTAGCAAACAGCAAAAAGTGAAAAAATTAATAATAAATTAGCACCAAAAGAGAGTGTGAAAAATCTTTTAATGGAATTCTTAAAAAGTAAAGTTCTATATTGTGTGATATTTTAATAAGTTTTTTGAGAAACTATTTTGATAAACTTCTATGGCAATTCTCTTAAACTTTCTATAATCTTAAAAAAAAAAAAAGTAGTTAATATAAAAAAAAAGTTATGAATAACCTTGAAAGGGCAAATGCAAGTCTCATGAATTTAATGAGTTTTTTAATTAACAATGTTATACAAATCATTTAAAAATGAATTAGTATTATATAATGTGCATTCATTGTCCTGACTAGAGCAGGAAGAAGATCATAGCTAATGAGATTTTGGGTTTGAGCCAATCTGCAGTCACTTCAACAGCAGCTAGCCCATGAAAATGTTGTAAAGTCCCTAGATTTCTCAAAGGGTGCTGTGACACAGGAATCAATCCTCTCCCAGAACTACTAATTAAATTATGACACCTGTGTGTTTCCCAACAGCAAGGTCATATGCTTCCCACGTTGTTGTATAAGGCTCTAAGGAATCACTGAACAGAATTCACTTGCACAGGGGTATATATCAGTTATGTTCTGTTAATTTTTCACATAGAATGTACAGGTTTCGATTTATTACATATAATATGTTTCTCACACTTTCAATTAAAAAAAAAACAACTGCTGTATTTATGGTGAATAGTCATGGGAGGTTTTCAAAACCAAGATAAACTTCTGTTGTTACCAGAAGTCTAAATCTGATCATTGTGAACATATTAAAGAAACTTGCAGTCTGATGTGAACGTCATACAGCGTGTCTCCTAAGGCAAAATTCAGGATTCTCCTTCCATTCCCATCTGCCCTTCCATAACCATAGACAAGGTTCAGTCGTTCTGCTCCATTTTTGTTATACAGTATTTATTTTGCCTTTCCTTTACTCTTAGACAATAGTTATCATTTTTTCCATGATTTAAGAAAAAATGTGTCCTCTTGCTAAAGGCCTTTTTTCCAATTCTTTTTGACGTTACTAGAGGAGATCTCGAAAAAGATATATGTATTTTTACACCAACATTTTCTAACCTTTAGGTTCTGTTTCAAAACAGCTGCTTGTATTTGTCCACTAAATCTGTAGCTAATTTGAGTGTATATCCTCTAACTATTCTTGTAATCGCTAATCTAGGTTCTGGGGGAAAACAAGATAGCACATAGACAACAGGAACTCTGGTCTACTAAATAAAACTTATTTCCTTTGCAGGATACAAAAAATTAGTGTATAGTCTGGTCTAACAGGAACTCAGTAGGACTTTGTAGAATTTAACAGCAAGACTATGGGAGCTAAAAAAGGATGATTGCTAGTCTCTTCTACCTTAAATTTGCATCAGTTGTTCCACTGAGTGACTGCCCTTTCCCATAAGATACAGAATAAATATAATAACTGAAATCACTCAAGAAGTAAGTTTCCCAAGAAGCAGGAGCTCTCAAGCTGAAGTCTTGAAAAAGATTTAAAGCTGAATGTTTTGTTCCTTCTCCTTAAGTTCCTGGCAAAATAATTTTGAGAGAGCAATACATGGAGAATTTAGTTCAACACGGTATTCTAAAGCAAGGTAATAATCTTCTCTTCCCGGTCAAATTATAATAGCCTTTATAATTCAACTTTTTTCTTCCTCTGAACAAAATTAAATGTAACTAAAGCAAAGACATAACAATATCTACCACAAAGTACTAAATATTTCCAAAAGTCAAGACAAAAAGTTGTCTAGTACATAGTACATTAGCATGTAAAAAATAATCTTTTATTTCTCTGAACACCTACAACACCCAGGAGCACCACAGTGAAATGAATTTCATTTTGAAAAATGCCAGAACAAATACTACATATTTGTGTGCCAACCATACAGTTATATTAATAATAATATTTTGCACTCAGTTTTGTTTCTTAGAATTTCTAGTCCATTGGATAGCAACTTTTGAATCATTATTCTTTAAACTTAACAATAATTACCTAAATCCTTATATTCCATAACAATTTCTCTTCATAGATTTCTTATGCTCATGACATGACCTGAGTGGAATACCCTGATAATACACAACAATTTTTGTCCACACTTTTCTGGAATGACATGGAAGTTGCTTTTCTATTCAGTTTTCCATTTCTGTACTGAACAAATATTTGAGATTTTTTTCTTTAAAACTGTGTAGGTGTGCAAGAACAATTGTGAAAAACAATTGCTACACAAGTAAAATTTTGAACTTCAATGAAATGAACTGAATTTGAAGAATTATCTAAATCTATTTCTTTAAAATAAGATTAAAAAAAAATAAAGCTATAAATGCGCAGAATGCACTATATTCCCAGTTATATCACCTTTTATCTGTCACATCTGTAAGGTTATTAAACCAAAAGAGCTACTACTGATCTCTGGTAATGTAGCTGAAAGCAAAACTGGGCCTCCCAGCATAATGTGTTTTATAATCACATCATTTAGTGGTATATTTTTTTCTGTCATACTTAGATATACCAATGAAGTTAGTAGATGTTGGGACTCTGTGGTCTTGTTAAGTGAATCACTGAATATCTTATGTCGAGGGTTGTACCCTTCTGTACTTAAAATGAGTTTGAGAGAAATATAAGAACTTGTGTAGGTCTCAGTGTGCAGTTGGTGGTGGTTAATCTCCCAACTGAGAGTTCCTCTTCTTGGGAAGCTAATTTCCCTGTGATCAGTCATTTATGGGATTTTATTTTTAGTGAAGTGAAATGTAGGGAACATTTCACTGTCCTGTAGAAACTGCAGACAGACTGCAATTTAGAAATGTTGGGGTTTAGAAACAGAGGCTTTTCTGGTCCTCTCCCGCATTTATGTTTTGTCCCGTTTTTTCCATGCAGGATCTGAATATGTCTTGTTTCTCTTTAATGAGTATTCTTATCTCAGGACTATGTGTTTCCATATGATGACAAAAAAGAATTTTAACTTTAAGGTTTTGCTATAATGATTAGTCTTAAGGCTCTTAGGTTGACCTGTCTCTAACTGAAAGCCTATTACTGTTAACCTGCTGGCATGCGACAATTACATATATTCAGGCAGTGAGGGCGAATTCCATGTATTCAGGCAGTGAGGACATAAGGTCAAAAGAGTAGGGAATTCTCATAACTTTCAGGCACAACTGTTTATGTTAATGTTTTGTGATGTTTACATTTCCCTCCTAGAAGCAAAGCCAATACAATAAGGAGGTGATTTATCAGAACTTCTAAGATCAGTTGCTAGTTTCTTATTGAATGCAATTAACAACAAAGTACTGCAATGTTTCTATTTCATTGTACATGTTGGTTTTATCTTTCCCTGTTTATTACTCAGTTTACTTCTCTTCAGCAACATCTCTCTTCATGTAGCTTTGTTTTCTTTGTTTCTTAACAAGACTCTCCTCCTAGCTGATCAAATGTCAGGTGTTTTCCAGATGTCCCTTTTTTAAAAAAAAGTACATTCTGAAAATAGATGAATAAACATATATTTTGTTTCACTTGTGGTGATTAAGAAAATGACAACCTTCTAAGCAACAGCAGTCTAATTATTAATGAAAAAGATTCTTAGACTAAATTATGTAGTACATCAAAATTGGAATAAAAAATGTTGTGACAGAGTTTTCTCATCAAGCGTAGAACTAAACAGGGAATTTTTAAAATATATGGTTGTTTACTTAATCAAATTTGTAAAAAATAACCCCACAGCAAAGCCACAAAATATTTAACTCAGTTATGCTATAGAAAGAATACAATGAAAATCAATGGCAAAGCGTTTAGTTTGTTTAGACAAACACAAAAAATAACAAACACACTCAGTCAGAGGTACTTCTCTGTTTTTCTTTTCTCCCTCTAGTTATAATATAAAAGAAAATATTGCCTTTATTTTTTTTGTAAGTTGTGGTCCTGAGTAGGAC
Source organism: Morus bassanus (assembly GCA_031468815.1). Classification (NCBI taxonomy): domain Eukaryota; kingdom Metazoa; phylum Chordata; class Aves; order Suliformes; family Sulidae; genus Morus; species Morus bassanus. Next base: position 50,296,680 of record CM062568.1, on the reverse strand, counting down.
TTGGCAGCAGAAGAATGCTCTCAAGCTTCTGGCATCAAGATAAAAAGTTTATTCTTTCATTCAAAATGACATATGAAACTTTTTTCTTACGGTAAACAATGTAATTGAGACATTTAAACTTTTAGATGTAGTAGAAATAATAGAAGAAATATCTTGTAAGAGACAAAGGATGGCAAGCTCTCCTAGGCTAAACAGAATTCAGTGGACAATGCAAAATTGAACATAAGGAGAAGAAGCCAAACAACAAGCACTACTTGATATTTTTATAGAAAATAAAACAGCTGAACTGTCTTAGACAGATGTGTCAGTAATGAAAATCTTTAATACTGATTTATAAATGCAGGCAACAGAGAGGGTCCTCAGAGAATAATTGTGACATGGATAACAAGATAATTTGTTTGTTACTTTTTTAAATAGAGAGACACAGGTGATATAGACTTGGCAGCAACAAAAAAGTATGGAATTTTTTAATCTGAGAACTTGATATGCATATTTTCATACTAGAGTTTATATTAAGTCAATGAAAAATTGAACTGCTAGTGATTTAGCAGTGTTTAAAGAAAGAAAACCTTCTTTAAAGAGGCTAAAGAACATTTCAAAGTATTATACCCCCTTTTATTTGGCAGCCATCTTACAAAATTCTAAAGAGAGATGCAAGATCAGATTTTCAGATTGCTCTGAATTGCACTTGAATAAAATCTTTAAGGATGAAAAGATAACTTGAGGTCTCAAGACTCTTATATTTATACAGATTTATACGTTGCAGCCATTTGTCAGCCACGGACTGCTGTTCATATATTTTACATCAGGGAGCTGTTAAATACAAAACAGAACTAATACATAAGCAGGATATTTAAACTTCAGTAGTCCCCTTCCCTTCTGATTTTTCCAAGCACAAGCAAGAGGATTGTTACTTTTTTCTTGCTCTTTTCAACTTCAGAGCTCATGTTTCCTGGCCTGGCTTCAGGAAAGAGAGCAAATGTTCTTCTATAGTGCGCCCTAAAGCAGCAGATAGGATACTTCTTCTGGCATGTAAGAAATATGAATTTAAACGACTGTGGAAGGCCTTGAATGCAGGTATCCATCTTCCTAGACATATGCTCTGACAGTCACTACCCGCCCCACTCTACTGAACACAGCAGTTTTGCTCTGTGTTTTGAATATAACTAACAAAGACCATGCAAAGTTCTTAGGCACAAGTGTTTTTACTTTCAAATTGCCTTGGACAAGCTGAAGCTGCCTTGAAACCTGCTTAGATGAAAAGCTGGTTCTAATATATCAGGTGGGTAGGGAGTGATTTGGCAATGCAAAGAAATTTTCCCAGAAGCTATGGCTTTTATGACTCATTTCCCTACAAGGTTACTTTCTAGATAGTTTGGTTGTTTTCTGTATTGTTCTACAGAACTTAACTTCTTAAAACCTCTTCACTCTTCATATTTATGAGTTCACTACTATTTGGGTTCTTCGTTTTATCACTAGGAAAATCTGCAGAGTCATGGAGCTCAATCCCCTACCATCAGATGCTGCCATCTTAAAGAATAATTTTTTTCTAAATTTATTCAGGACCAGTTCATATCTGTTCTTTATCATGTCAACATTTTCTTTAGTTTACACATCTTTCTACCTTTCCTGACATCTGTGTCCTTGAGATATTTATAGAAAGCTGCCATATTCCATTCAGATTTTGTTTTCTATGCAGATTTTGTTTTACTAAACTAAACAAGAAAAGCTCCTGTAATCTCCTGTTGTAAAAAAGGGCTCTCCATTCCTCTAATCTCTCTACTGATTCTTGTCTGTACTTGTTTCACTCTCAGTTCGTGTTTCTTGACCACAAAAATGTACAAAATTATAAATTAGGTTCCATAGGATTTCTTCTTCGTGTCTTATACTGTGACTGAAACATTCCTAATTCAACTAATAAATCTCTTCTAATATATATGAGAATGGAATTTTCCCTTTTTGGAGGTAGGGTTTTAGGCAGTTTACAGTCATTCTGCTGTCTCTTCTCTCTGTCTTTGTTTGTTCTATGTAATGATGCTCCTGTTCATATAAAATTTTTTCTAACCTGTCTTTCAGTGACAATTGCATGCACTATTAAATTTATTCTCTCATTTGTGTTCTCAGTCAATTAATTTTTTCTCTGTGATACTCTGATTCATACAAATGGTATAAATTAGTGTTCTTTGGCTAAAATTTTAAATCCTTAAGAAACTTATCATCTTTAATCCATTTTCTGATTGGAGAGTCATAATTTTCCTGGAGATCTTTATCAACACAAAAGTCATGTGTTGAAGAAATTGTTGCAGGTTTTGCTTCTTTTTATTAAAAGAGATTTAAAGAAAAAAAATACTTTTGCCTTTTTTATTTAAGAATACATTAAAAATATACTGGCATAATTTTCTGATTCATTACCAATCAGACTATTTTTTTCCTTGTAGATATTCAAAACTGTTAAATTTTTTACCTCATCATGTACATAAAGAACAATTAAGGAGAAAAAAATAGGTATGAGGTAAAAAAAAAATGTTTCATAAGATGAAAGCCTGCATTTGAGACAGAAACCAACATGATTTTAAACTATACTATATACTATACTATATACTTCTCAGGCAAAGTTCACACTACTCTAACAAAACTCTTTCAGCAGTTTTTTGGAGGTCACAGAGTACTTTCAGATATTTTCTCCGGCATTTCTATGCAGTGTGTTGCTGACATGGCACTAAGTCAGTTGTCTGTTCTAGAAATCTCAGCAGTTTTATTTTTCTATTTTACTGGAATAAGTAAAATAGTGTGCAGTGGTAGTAGACAGGAAGTTTGCATAATCATTTCTGAACTTCTAAATAATAAACATGTCAACTGAACTCTACTGTACATATCAACCATATGTTAGTCTTTGCAGTTTGTCAAGATACCTTTTTTATCTGCTACTGTATTGAAAGAAACAGATCTCAGTAGTGCCAGAGACAAAATAAGTATTTGCGTAATCATGAATGTGTTTACAGTGTTTCAGAATGAAAGAGAAGATAAAAAAAGCCAAGACAAATTATTCAGGATAATAACAGCTATTTGAGAAATGCTATGGATATGTAGATTTTAACATTCTAATCTAACTTTAAAACTTCATTAGTTCATAATGTTAATGACAATAACTTCTGTATGATTCCTTCTACATTCTGTTTTGTTTCACTACTGAAATGTCCTGATTTCTGAAACATTCTGACTGAAGCTTTTAAAGAATAAATACCTTTTAGTTGAGTCACAATAGAAGGGAAGAATCTGCATTAATTTTAATAGCCTAAATTTTTAAAATTGTCAGGACAGCAGAAAGAAATGAATTGTTATATTTTATAATGTTTAACTGTGATTAACACCATTCCCAAAGTATGTTTGTAATTGGTAATTATCCATTTATAATAAACTAATATCACCTTAAATTGTGGCATAGTTGTATATGTAAGGTCAAATTAATTTAATTCTTTGCATTGTGTCTGTGCACTATTTGATCCAGAATATGCAAAATCAAATATATTTAAAATGTTGTCTCTAGTGAAAAGTAAGTCACTTCAAGAAATATTAGAAAGGTGTAAAACACACGGAAAGAGAATAATAAGGAGCAATTTACACAAAATTTTACTGTACCATATTCATTTTTATATTGCATTTTGATTGCTACTTATATGAGTTAGACACAACATGTGAGGAGTTCCAACACATTATTTTGCCAAAAGTGGAAAACAAGGGGTCCCAAACCCATCTGTATTGCTTTTTCTCTGATAGGGCCTATTTACAAGTGTTATTCTCTTCAAGTGCCATCATTTCCTTACCAATGATGCAACTCCACTGTCAACAGTTAATAAAGCTCTAGAAATGAAAGACTATTGTCAGCACTGCATTTTTGCCACTGGGTGAAAGTTTAAGTTGATCATCTTCAAGTACAGTGTTTTTTACACTTATTCTGAGAAGGATTCATCAGAGTGTTTCAGTACTGCTGCTAGACTGTGGCTAATATAAGTACTTTTGACCACAGATTGTTCTGATTTTTGGACAAATACTACTGAGCAATCTTTTGTGAGGTACTCTATATAGACAACACAAATGTGGGAAAGAAAAAAAGGCAAAGACAGATGAAATATTTTGACCCTTTTCTTAATGAGAGAAGAGAAAATTTAGAAAAGTTGGTAACAAGGGTTTTTCATCATATATATGTTTCCAGTGGGGTATCACAGAGGTTGGCACAAAGCTCCATGGGTCCAGCTTTTTTTAATCATCTGCAAATAAACATGAAGTTTCTACTGAAAAAATGTGGATGATAACAGAAAAAATGAGGGAGAGCAAACACTGTTGAAAGAGAAGGGCTCCACAGGACAGTCTGATATTCTTAGCTTATTCAAGCAAAACATATATTAATGTAGTAATATACAAGTTAATACATTTCCATTTAAGGACACAGGCCATATTAACTTTATGGAATATTTTTAAGAAGCACAGTGAAGGAGTGCTGCCAGTGCAATGCTGTAGTCAGAAAGTCTATTGTAATCCCTGCACATCTATATAGAGGCAGAGTGAGCAGGAAAGAGATGTCACTGCTCTGTACAGCATTGGCAAGGGAACTGCTGGACTTCTGAATGCAGAAATCTAAACTCTTAAAATGGAAGCTGAACAACTGGAAGAGGTAAAAGGACAAACTATAACATGCAGACGGACAAAATGCCTTCCACTGTGAAACTTCATGCTTGTCACACCTTTGCTAGTTTTTCAGCCAAGTTTACTCTGACTCCGTAACATGCTATCAATTATCTTGTCATGTGGGAAGGTTGAAGGAGAAACACAACATACACTGAGTTTTAGAATTCTAATTTACTTAACCTAATTATGTTGTCATTCATAATGGTTTATATATGACTGCTGTTTCTGCAGCAGAGAAATGTAGTGAGTAGTGAATAAAAAGTAGGCTTTCTCCTTTACTGGAGGGGAGGGTTACATGCTGGCATTTAAGTAATAGCATCAATCACCTGAGGTGTCCTCAGCCAGGGCAGACTGAAACAAGTCTCTCTCTGCTCTTTTGTTTCCATTCCTGGGCTGGTTGTGACTGTTTGTTATACCTTCTTGTTACCTAATCTCTGTTTACTATATATGAAAGATATAGAAACAGTACACATCAGAAACAGAAACAGTACACATCAGTTCATGCTTTTGACAGGCCTGAGCAAGTGTATTATATATATATGTTCTGTTTGGTGTTTGTTATGCTGGTGTCCTAAAACAGGTTCTATCCAGTACTTTATGTTCCATTCCTCTCATGAATGATAACTGACCTTTCTGTACTCATACTCCCCGTGCCCTCTGATGTTTGGGATGTTTGAAGTACTATGAAGAAGTTACCAGACATCATCTTGTCCTGACTTCAGGAGTGAGATTCAGTTCCTGATTTTGCAGGATGTGGTAGGTATCCGTTGTCTAAACATAGGCATCTCTTGTAATTGAAGATAATCAAGAATATCTGATATATTCATATGCAATTGACAGATACTACACAGAATATCATAACTCCAGTCCACCTCCAGTTTTATATAATTGATGGACCCAGGCATGTATTATACACTTCAGCAGCATCTCAAATGGCAAAAGACATCCTACTGTGGTGGACTTAACTGAACCTAAATGACAGTTTGGGTGAGTTTTTTGACTACAACAGAAACTAATTTGAAGGACCATGAAATTGGTGTATGGTCTTATCATTTAAGAACTAGAACTAAGAAAAGAGAAAGACAGGGAGGGGGATGAGAGATGAGGATAAGGGAATGTTTTTACACCAGGACACATCCCATTTTTCATTAGTTGTATTGTAAAAGCAATAGCTATCATCTATGGATATCTTTTATTTTCACCCTTTCTATATTAAAATTATAAGTAATATTTTAGGTATTTGGAGTGATATTATTATTGTTGTTATTGTTATTGGTTTTGCTGTTATTATTATTACTATTAGTGTCATCCAGTATGGTATGACACAAGACATATCTTTCACATCTTCAGAGAAATAGTAAGCAAGTTGTCCTGTCACAGTCTTATTTCATTAACATTTCATTTCAGTGAAACATTATCTTAAATATTTAAGAAAAGATCACTTTACATTGTGGAAAGATTTGTCCAATAATATTATACCATTTGTTTGCCTTAAAACGAAAATATTTTTGTTGAATATCATGGAATTGTTTGGCAAGTTAATAATCAGAAATCAGCTTGAAGCAGCACTGGTTCGCTAATAGCTTGCAGCAACTCAAGAATTTCTTACCTTTGAGCACATACATCATCAGTATGTCAAGAATGTCAGCTGTGTGGCAGCACTGTGATGTGTTGGCCTAGCAAAGATTCAGTGCTGTGAGGTAAATGACACATTAACTTCCCATTGTGCTGTAGGCTGTATGGAGATATATCAGTCAGGCATGATAAAAGAGGTAAAGTTAAACATCTATTTTTGCTGTTGTTTTGTAACTGATACATGATCAAACTCACAGCAAAATATATATAGCCCCTCTCTATGTATACATCTATATTACTCTATATGGTAGCATTCACATGGAAATAGTGTAATGCATGGAAAAGTCCAGTATCAGCACAGCTCTGGACTAATTGTTCAGTTGAAGATACTAGGGAAGGTGGCAAGAGCATTAGCACTGCCTAGATAAAGTACCTCTCTTCTTTTTGATTTGAGGCATATAGGAAGGGGTGGGAGAAGAGAACATGAAAGGAGTGGCCCTGTGCATGCTGAGAGCAATGAAGGCTGGAGAAAAAAACAGATGGATCATGGGAAGTACCACCTTGACTGTAATCTCATGTTAACCTACTTACCCGGAGAGTGATTCCTATAAACATGGAATTTCACTTCAAGATGTTTCTAGCTGACATTCTGGCAATCAAAGATAAAAAAAAATCAAGCAGAGCCACATGTACTTTCTATGTTCTACATGAAAACATCATCTACAGGCATGTGAAATTCTTTTAAAACTTCCTTACTCTCTCTCCTCTCAAAGTTACTACGAAAGCAAGCATTTATTTGACAAGCTGAAATCAGCAGAAAAGCAGAGATTACTGACTCATACAGTTGAAGCATCACATTCATCTTATGTGAAAGTGATGGGAATATGAAAAAGACAGTACATGATTAATGCTTCTGCAGCTTGCCTTTTTTTTTTTTTTTTTTAAGGCAGAAAATGTACAGTTGGAGAAGATTGTCTCTGATTTTATCTGCTAAACTGCCATGTATCATCCATAAAAAATGGTTTTACAGGTATGACTGATCATCATAGTATGGGTATCTCTTCCTGTTCTGTCCTAGGCTTTCTATATAACCTAGGCAAATCACTTAAGCTGTTTAAATCTTAGTTCTCACAGTAAAATAGCTAGCTAAGGATGCATGAAACTTTTAAAAAAAAATATTTGGTCAGCTGGAAGTTAGGAACCTGAGTTCAAGTTTAGGGAATGATAATTATTATATAGCAAAAAATTAATCAGGTGGTTTGCCAGTGTGTCATATTATAACCAAGAAATTAAAATCTATGCTTGTTCCATGTTCTGTACTGAATTTAACTTAGTATAATGATTAGTTTCAGTTAGTTAGAATATAAAAAAACAACTTAGTACAAAGTAATATACAAAGTACAAAGCTGTGGGCTGTCCATCAGCCATCTTTGACAGAACAAATGGGAATGCAAAACTCTACTCAATAGCTGAACATGGGAACAGAGAAGCAGAGGATTCCTTTCAGTTCTGACACTTGATGATGGTAACCACCATTCTAACCTGTATTTTAGTAGCAAATTATTCAAATTCTCAAAATTCATCCAGAAATCCTTGCAATTTGATCCTGTGTAGTTGTGGGTCCTGTGCTGGATCTTCCAGCCTTATGTAGAGGTCTCAAACATCCTAAGCATCTTAAATTGCACTAAACACATATTGTTAAGCAACTAAGCTGAATCCAATATTTTTTTTAATGCCAAGTTAGGTAGCAGGCAAAGTAATTTTTGTTATGAGTATTCAGGAGAAAAAGGAAGATGAGGGAACATATATTTCTAACCTTTAAGAAAATATACTTTTATTATGTCGTGTAATGATACAATAACCCTTACGCACATTGCTTTCTGGGGAAAAAAAAATAGTGTATTAGACTAATTCTTCCTAATCAACTAATTAACTAAAACACTGTTAAAGTAATTAATTGCACTGAATTAAACACTGAATAAACTGGTACTCAGTATTGGATATTCATTTAAAAATGGCTCACCATGAAAGATTGCTCTACTCTGCCAGTCTGTCAAAGATCTTTACCCTAGCTAGCTACCTTAACACTTACTTAGTGTCCATATTACCAGCACATATGTCTACAAACCACTGCATGCATGCAGATCTTCAATTCGGGACTTACTCTGAAATCTTTAAAGCTGACTGCAAACACTGATTACAAAGATGCTGATCATTTTAAAATAGTTATTTTATATTATGAATTTATTATGAGTTTATTTTCTGTATTCCATAAAGATTAGGATTATTTATGACATGGCACAAATCTCTAGGAATTTGAATTGGAATGAAATGGTGGAAAACTCATAACTGTAGTAAGCACAAAAGGAAATATTATATGGGTCTTAATGATTTTCAGCTAGAGTGGAAGGTATATTTCATTGTCAAACCTATGCAACATTTTCATCCATCTGCCTGTCTAAAGTACTGCAAGGTAGCAAATGTTCTGTGAACTCACTAGTGATTTAGTGTTTTTCTCTCCATTCTCTAAATTTTACAAATATGAAGGAAATGCACAGGGAAAAATTTGAAACATTTTAATAACATTCTATATATTTTGGTAAAAGAATAAATTAGTGTTTATGTTGATAAATTGTTCCTCAGTAAATCAAAAACAGATTTAAATTAATACCATATTCATATAACTCTCAAACACATATTTCACAAAGTTTTCCTTTGATATCTATGATATGAAAATTAGCCACTGACTTTTATGTGTATTTACCAGTTAAAGGTTAATAAAATATGGCATGTTTGCTCATTAGACTTTCACTTATCACCATAAGGATACCTAACCATCAAAGATCCATTGTTTCAGCTGTTGACTGTGTTCCATTGTTTCAGCTATTGACTGTGTTCTCTTTTAGTGTATTCATCATGAAAAAGAATCTGCAGAAATTATTTTAGTTGTGTGTTGGAAAACCACATTTACAAGATTGGTTTCCTGTTTACTAGATTCAGTAAAGGACGTTAGCTTTGGGAAGCAAATCCTAAAGCTCCTAGCTTCCAATTACCTGTTGGGATGTATATTTTCAGGTCCACGTTTAACAAAGGTTTTATACCCCTAACTGTTTAAGCATTCAGTTTCTATTGATTTCTATGGGAAGCTGAAAATGTTTTTGTCAGTCTCTGAATGAGATATGTCTTTTGATCCTGAGAAGCTAAACTGTCCTTTCACTGTAGACTTTTCACTACCTCTTTTAGATCCCCTCCCACTTAAGGGCATATGTGGTGGTACTAACTATGTTTTTTACCTCTTTGTCAGTATTTCAAGACAAAGGAGCACAAACCAAGAAACAGGAAACCTAGATTCTGGTGCCTTCCACTAGGTTGCCTATTAAGAAGAGATTTATATAATTTCATTCTTGAACCTATGACAGGCATTCAACAAAATAGTTAGGACTCTCTGAAATCCTGGAAGGGGGGCAGTTGTTGGGTTTTGGGGATTTTTTTCTTTTTTATCTGTCTTTGGTAACACAATGTGTATTACTTAGTTTTAAAAGGGAGTGCCTGGATAACAGTGAGTAAAGCTGTGTTATGCATGCTCAGTGGAAACTTCAGAAGGAAAATTGTTCCGTTCCTGTGAAGAGATTAATTAGTATGTGCAGCTAAGGAAAACTTCAAGAGCTGAAGCATCTAGTCCACTATGAACCAAGCTTAGCAAGTAGAAGATTGAATTTATTTTCACACTGTAGGAAAGCGGGGTTGTGATTCCATGACCTGGGACCATGGAAGTCATAGTGACAGGAAGGCTGTGTTTAGTGGCATTGGATTTCATGGCTAGCTTACTGTAAATACGGTTACATCAACATTTATCAGGAGATAAGTTTAGACTCCAGGAAAACAGTTTGGATGCTAATAATATATCAAACATTGGTCCAAATACATTGTATGTTTGTTAACAAGAAGTCTAGAATAAAGCCTCAATTACAAATGAAAAAGTAAAATAATACAGAATATCTATTCTGGATAAAGTTTTTACCTACATTTGGGGACAAAAAACCCCCACATATCAGTCACATTTTTTTAACATAAAATCTACACCAATAAACACATCAGAAGGACCACCTAGTTGGCAAATAAAAACATTATAACATCTGAAACTCATTAATTCTCAGTATTATAACATACCCAAGAGAGTAGAAGAAAAAAGATCATACTCATAAGGAAAAAGCTTTGCAGAACTGAATAGACATTGTTATCAATTAGGACTTCCCTTACAGGAGAGAGCTAGCTTTTAGTGTTGTTCTTTAGTATAAGAGATGGTAAAACAAAATTTCTTTTATTACACATAGGCAGAATACGTTCTTTACATAGGTTGATTTAATTTCTCTTATGAGCTATCAGAAGGATTTCCTTATTTTCCAGCAGAATAATAATAGCTCAATACCATGACAACATATGATATAGCCACTGTTGGATCTTATTTTAGAAATGAAATTCAGTGGATGGTATCATTTTTAGATGTTGTTAGTGCAATCACTTTTATCTTGGTGATATAAGTTTCATGTGGCTTGTAGAGAACACGACAGGGAATAAATTAAAACATTTAGCTTACCTTACCTAGTAAAAATATATTTCTTTTTATGAGCTATTCAGTTCTTCTGAATATTTTAGTGTTTATTTTCTGTTTTCATTAGTTCTATGCTAGCAGAAGTTTTAACTCTTAGAAGATGTCAGTTCTTATACCTCAAAGTCAGTAGCAGAAAACAAATAAATAAATCTTATGAGATAAAGATTTTCCATCTCGGAATAGATCCACAGTGAAGATGGGACAGAGCTGCTGAAAAGTTTCCTCCTTTATCACTATATTGCTTTCACAGATGTTTTGATTTCTCTACCATTATAATAATATGTTGCTGTTAAATAAATTATCATGCAAAATAATTCTTTTCTATATTAAAAAGTAATATGATATAGAACACTAAGAAACTAGGAGAGAACACTATTGGTTTTGGCCAGGATACAGTTAATTTTTTTTCATAGTAGTTTGTATGGTGTTATGATTTGGACTTGTGATGAAAACAGTGTTGATAACAGGGGCATGTTTTAGCTATTGCTGAGCAGTGATTACACAGAATCAAGGACTTTTCTGCTTCTCACACCACCCCACCAGCAAGTAGGCTGGGGGTGCACAAGAAGCTGGGAGGGGACACAACTGGAACAGCTGACCCCAACTGACCAAAGGGATGTACCATACCATATGATGTTGTGCTCAGCAATAAAACCTGGAGGAAGAAGGAAGGAGGGGGGATGTTCAGAATTATGGTGTTTGTCTTCCCAAGTAAGCATTATACGTGATGAAGCCCTGCTTTCCTGGCTGAACAGCTGCCTGCTGATGGGAAGTAGTGAATTAATTCCTTATTTTGCTTTGCCTGCATGTGTACCATTTGCTTTTGCTATTAAACTGTCTTTATCTCAAGCCACGAGTTTTCTTCCTTTTACCTTCTAATTTTCTTCCCCATCCTGCTGCTGGGGAAAGCACAAGAGGCTGTATGGGTCTGAGCTGCCTACTGCGGTTAAACCACAAGAAACACTTTTTTTTTTTTTTTTTTTTTTTTATTATATTGTCACTGACCTTACATGGTTGTCAACTTCAGGCAGTGAAAACATTTTGAGATATAACAATGAACAAACATAGATTTCATCAACAGTCTCTGTAAGCCAGCTTGCACATATTCTGTTTTACATCTTAGTCACAGGTATAGAGCTCTAGTACACTCTCCAGGGTGCTGGAGACGGTCAAGTTAAGACATACTGTGTTTTTCCCCACAGAGACCTAACTGCACTGGAGATGTTACATCAAGTTTGTTTGACAAGACTCCATTTCCATAAGGACACATTTCTTGAACAATATTATTTCTAAATCTCTGTAGATTTTTACTGTTTCATTCCACATGAACTTTTCCATAATTTTGCTCTGGATGTCAATATGCAATGCCAGAAGCTGCTTTAGTATTCCTGATCACCATTTTTAGAATAATTCACAAAATGGGCTTTTGCTTCATCCTCATTAAGTTATCCAACAATTCAAAACTTGTGTCTAGCCTCTTGAGTCCTTTATACATTCTAATAAGTCTTGCAAGTTATATATTTCAGACAATTTAAAAAAAAAATATTTTCAACTTAAAATATTTTACCATCCTTAATTGCAGACATAATAAAGGGTATTTTGTATCCTTGGGTGTTAAAGTACATATTATCTTGTTTCTTCAGAAATATAGGCCTTTAACACTGTCCCCAACAGCATCCTTCTCTCTAAACTGGGGAGATACAGATTTGATGGGACTGTTTGGTGGATAAGGAATTGGTTGGATGGTCGCATCCAGAGGGTATTGGACAATGGCTCGATGTCCAGATGGAGACTGGTGATGAGTGGTGTCCCTCAGGGGTCCATACTGGGACCAGTACTGTTTAATATCTTCATCAATGACATAGACAGTGGGATCGAGTGCACCCTCAGCAAGTTTGCAGATGACACCAAGCTGAGCAGTGCAGTTGATATGCCAGAAGGATGGGATGCCACCCAAAGAGACGTGGACAAGCTGTAGAGGTGGGCCTGTGAGAACCTCATGAGGTTCAACAAGGCCAAGTCCAGGGTCTTGTACCTGGGTCATGGCAATCCCCAATATCAGTGCAGAATGTGGGATAAATGCATTGAGAGCAGCCCTGCAGAGAAGGACTTGGGGGTACTGGTGGATGAAAAGTTGGACATGAGCTGACAATGTGCATTCACAGCCCAGAAGGCCAACCATATCCTGGGCTACATCGAAAGAAGCGTGGCCAGCAGGTTGAGGGAGGTGATTCTGCCCCTCTGCTCTGCTCTGGTGAGACCCCACCTGGAGTACTGTGTCCAGCTCCGGAGCCCTCAACACAAGAAGGACATGGAACTGTTGGAGTGGGTCCAGAGGAGGCCCACAAAAGTCTTCACTGTAAGACTTTTTTAGAATCATAGAACAGTCCAGGTTGGAAGGGACTTAAAAAAATCATCTGGTCCATATTGCATCGGAAAGGAAGCCTAGATGAGATTAGCTAACACCTTATTCAGTAGCATCTTGAAAACCTCCAGGGATGGGGACTCTACCATGTCCCAGGGGAGGTTGTTCCAGTGACTGATTGTTCTCACTGTAAAAAATTTCCATATTATATCAAGATGAAACCTATCCCAGTGCAACTTGTAGCCATTGCCCATTGTGCTCTCCATGTGGTTCTTTTTGAAGAGAGAGCCTCCATCCTCTTTATAGCCACCCTTTGAGTACTGGAAAACTGTGATGAGGTCCCCTCTCAGCCTTCTCTTCTCCAGGGAGAAAAGACCTAACTTCTTCCACCTTTTCTCACAGGACAGGTTCTCCGGCCCTTTGACCATCTTTGTGGCCATTCTTTGGACCCTCTCCAGACTGTTCCCATCTTTCTTGAATTGTGGTGACCAAAACAGGACACAGTACTCCAGGTGCAGCCTGACAAGCTCTGAGTAGAGTGGGATAATCATGTCTCTGTCTCTGCTAGTAATGCCCCTGTGGGTGCAGCCCAGGATCCAATTTGCCTTTGTTGCTACGGTAGCACGCTGCTGACTCATGTTCAGCTTGTTGTCTACCAGGACCCCTCATTCTCCAAGGTGCTGTCTGTTCATTGTTGAAGCACTTTGTTAGTCCTTGGGGGCCAGTGCCACAGGGCTTTAATATTTCTTCTTGGAAAGTCTTGAATAATACTCTATTTCTTGTTCACTGCCCCCCTAATACAGCATAGCCTGCTAACTTGCTCCTGCAGGTCCTCCACATGCTGCCTGAGTGACTCCACCAAAATACACCTTGTGCAAGTGGAGGATGGGGGTGTGCACTCTTGTTCCAGTTTATCCAGGCTAGATGGCTGATTCCTGGCTGCTGCAGAGGGCAGCCTTTGCCTGGTCTCTACTACCATGTTTCCAACAACTTCAGAGCACTGCCTTATAAGCCCTTCAAGCTCCCTGGAGACCTCAAGTTGCTGGGTAGGTTTGCACAGCCACCAGCTAGCTGGGGTGACTGGTGGGCTGCAGCCTAAGTCGATGGGTGAGCAGAGCAGGCAGCAGCCTGGCAGGGTGGGCTGTCCTTCCTATGTGCCCTTCTGCTCAAACTGCTGTGCAAACTGGTGATGCCCCTCCCAACAGATGCCACTACCTGTTTTTTTAATAATACAGTTTTCTTCCCTAATGAATTGTCTACATTTTATTGTCAAACTTACCTTCCAGATTTCAGCAGGATAATGTAGTTCTAATCATTATGAAATTAATTAACAGACTTGACTATCTGAATTTGAAATTTCCTGTACTTACATTATTAATTATATATAAATGTCATTTAAGATGAAAGATGCAAGTGCAGAAGAGAAGTGGGAACCCACCTGCCTTGATTATATTTATAATCATTATTATTCAGTGAACAGTGACAGCATATCCTGAAAGCTCTTCCGCTTGTAACTTATTTGTTAAATCTTTTCCTGACATCAGCTTCATCTTCAAAATAAACCATGTTTTGACTTGATCTTGGAAGAACATTACCTTGAGCTTTATTAAGGGCTTTGTTAAGAAGCTATAAAGACTCATAACTTAAGGGGTGCAAGAAATTCAGCTGCATAGTGTAGTTCTAAAATTCTGGGATAATTTTCCTCCTGATATTTTTTTCAAGTGTTACAAAGCTTGATAATGACAAGGAAATTCATGTTCTGTACTGTCATCTGTGAGATCAGCTCTGAACTGAGATGGGGTTATATTGTTAAGCAGCTTGTGGGATTTTACTGCCTCCCAGTACCCCTGGCTGGTAGGGGTCATGTGCCTGCATTGCATGAAGAGAACTTCACATAATTAACTATACACATCTAATCTCATGTTGAAGGCCATTAGTTACCTAAGATATCACAGAGGGAAAACTGATTTGGTAAAGTTTACAACAGCTTCCTTCCCTTTCTGGCAGTCAGTCAGGATGCTCGCATCTCATATAGTTCTAGAGAGCTGTGTCTAGGTACCTGAATACCACCCACACTGTGTTCATGGGGCTCCAAGGTCCTTCCCCTTCTCTTTTAGGATGGCCTCTAAAAGTATATATCTATTTTAGTTTCTTTGCTGGATACTCTATCTCTGGCTGGGGTTTGTGGATGTATGCTTTCTTCTCACCTTTATACCTTCTTCACCCTAATGCTTCGCATTTCAGAGAGTGTGCTGAGACAGGCTTACATGCTGTCACAGATGAAGTGATGCACTTCACTTGTAAGAAAGAAGCAGCAATATGTTTATTGATATAAAACAGTGACTTAACAAAGTTTGATGGTAAATGCGACAGTGGTTTAACAAGATTCAATAATAAGACACACTTGATTATTTAATATGTAGAAGACAGGGGCAGACAAAACTGTTAGGAAGACCCTCCCATTGAGTCACAAGGTTCAGAGAGGACACCTTTGTGTTCTAAACTCCTTCCCTTAGAGGAGTCTAGGTGTGGCTGGATTCAAACTTAGTCCTGGACTTGGTCAAAGGTTTATGTCTAAAGGATTATATATGCACAATTAATCTAAGATATAATCTTCACAAAGTTTTCAAAGTTTAGCAAGCTATTAGTCACTTACTGAAGATCTGTTGTGGCAAGGAATCTCTCAACTTCGAGGAGTAAGGAACTTCTGTGGCAGGCGTAATCTTAAGAGGCATCCCTACTAAAAGGGAAATCCTGGTGTGCAGCCTGCTGCTGTGCAGGATAGCTCTTGGACTCCTCACTATTTATGGGGGTAAGATGACTGACTCATATTTGCATAATGACCACAGATTTTAATTTCTTCCAAATTCAGCTTGAGTTGGACATTGACCAGCAATGTGGTTAGGTGGGCACATTACGTAAATTAGTCCTTGGCTATTGTGTTGTTAGCTGTCTCCCAAATCCACTTTGAGCCGGATTCAGCTATCATGACCAGATGCATCCATTCCAACTGCTGGTGGTGGTAATTGCTTGGGCAGGGTTACAGAAGATAAAGGTCAGGTAGAGGGGAGGGAATCACACTGTCACATATACACAAAAAAAATTATTTGGAGGGTGTATAGCTGATGTAGTATATTGACTCTTAATGGTAAAGTCACTTTAGGGGAAAAACAAAACAAAACAAAAGGGAGAAGGAAAGGGACAGGGAAAGGGAAAGGGAAAGAAGGGCAAGGGCAAGGGCAAGCTCTCCCCAATAGCTTTCTCTCTTCCACCAAGGAATTGAAGTGACAAGAGGTCTCCCATAGAAGTGTAGTCCTCTGGAGGTCCGCTCTAGTGCAGCAGATGGTTGCCTCATAATACTTTACTGATAGTAATTATGTAGTTTTTACAGGAAGCTGCTCAAAGTCCCTGTGGGTGTTTCCCCATTATGATGTCATTAGTGCTGACTGGAGGATGCTTTGATCAGGTGCAGAAATTGCACTCTGATTTGATGCTAAGCTCTGTGCATATATATTACTGATATGCTTATCATGTATTTAGATGACAGTTATCTAGTTTGCCATACATTGTCTTGATTTTCCTCTAGTACAGACTAAAATCTACAAAAAGGGGAGTAGAAAAGTGAGGAGAAGGGAGAGAAATCCTCATCCCAGTGACAATCACTTCCCATGAGAACATATCGTAATAACAATACCACCTTTTACAAGTGTAAGTCCATAAAAATAACAGCAAAAGAAAAACTGCATAAGAGTAATAGCAAAAAAAAAAAAAAAAAAAAAAAAAAAAACAAACAAAAAAACCCACCAACTTGGTGTAGCATCTTAGTTGAAAGGTTATGCAATGCAAGTGAAAGGCAGATTGCAGGGTTGAAAATGAAGGCCTCCAAGTATCCAGATGGAGCCCCTTAGTATAACAAAGCTTAAGGTGCTTAAGGCAGAGTGCAACACAGGAAATAGGAAAGAGACTATTTTAATTGCAGGACTAAATACCTTCTTTCAATCATAAGAAGCAATCAGTAGAAGTACAGGACATCCTGGCTAAATTTGGGAATCACTGAGGAAGTCAGAATCATATAGAGAATTTAGTTCTCTAGTCTGAGATAATGGAGAATCACATCAGAACCAAGCTGTCTGCAGTGTCAGTATTGATGCAAGCAGGCTCAAGTCTCAGTCATATATCATGTTTACTGTAACCAGGGGAATGGCTGACAAAGCCACACAGAACACAAGTCCTAATACTTAATAAAATGTAAGCAGCAGGAAATTGGAAGATCTGTATGCAAGTGCCTGAGCATTATAACACTGAGGAGATGGAAGAGCTGCCTAGTCAAGTAGGACAGAGAGTGGTCTGGGCATTCTGCTTTGTCAAAAAGTTTTCATGCAGAACGCAGATGCTAAGACACTAAAAGATGCTAAATACAACACAGGTAAGAAAAATCCCATGTGGACTGCAGTGGGACATTTTAGGACCAATGTCCTCCTCCTATGTGGACATTTCATTGACAGATATGTACAATTTCCATTTTCAATAGAAAAATAACTTCTTAAGGCTAATCAGTATTTTAGATCACACATAGAAAATACTAAACTTCTTTTAAAACTAGAAAAACTAATGCTTAAAACCATCTACTATAGTTTTTGCAATGTCAAATGTGTTTGTACATGTGGTTCATTACAAGATTATTCCCAATGAAGTCCTCACTAGGGACAGTGTCAGGAATTTCACTAATTTCTTTAGAAAATGCTCTCAGAGGCAACCTGAGCACACCGTTACAATGAGGGTGGGCGGTTGTCTGTATGTTTGTTTTAATTTTCATTATCACTTGCATGAATAACTTTGGTCTTACTTATTATTTTTGTTAAAAGCAGTCATCTACATTCTTTAATTCTATCCCCTTATAATAAAAGCTAGCATTTTAAAAACGATATCTTCTTAGTTTATGGAAAATATTTCACTTTATGCTTGGCCTTTTTTTCTACCTAAAAATTACAGGTTGAATATTCAGAAGAAATACAGGGAATTAACCATACAATTACCAGGATATAATGGTTAATTGAATTACTGTACGTTTCTGAAAACTGGAGATAATATGCACTGCAACAAATATAACCTGATCAAAATAATCTGTCTGGCACATTCTAGAAATTTTTGATGTTTTTATTTAAACTATTTAAAGTCATGAACACCTACTTACTGGAACATATTATCTGCTCGACCTCCCACAACTTTCAGCTCAGAAGAATAACATTAATTGGAATGGTTAATTTTATGTAATGAGTATAAATCTTTTGTTCTCTTTTAAGAAACAGTGACACATCTAAAAATAATGTTTGCACAAAGAAAATGGCCTAAAAATATTATTTAATTACTGCATATTTTCTCCTGGAATTAACTTTGTTCTCTATGTGTAGAATTACTGAACAAAATAGCAAGCAATTTATTACTGTAATGAAAAGGTTGAAGACAGATTATACAGAAACAGTGAAAACAAACACTTGATAAAAGTAAAAAAAGCCAAACACTGAAGGCCATATGTTCCTCATATACTTTAAAAAGCCTGTATCAGTCATACCTCTAGTGTTCATTATTAATTTCTTCAGCAAGTATGATAAAATAATCTGTATTACTCATTTAGATTTTATGAATCTGTGTTTGTGGTAATATTGATTCACATCTTACAGTACCCTACTGATGCATTATTCTTACTGCACTGTTAACATTTGCATCCAAGAGACAGACCTGTGCTTTCTTTTTCAGCAGTTTCTGCAAGTAAAATTCTAGTCTATCTGTACTTCACTAATATTTTTCTTTCCCCAAAAGGTGCTCACTGCTTATTTTATTCAGACTGCAATAAACTATATTCAAGAAGTAACTTTTCAGAGCAATAGGATAATGAAAAATACCATGATCAGCTCTAATTTTATCAATATATGTATGCTACTGTGTAGAAATTAATCCATTTCTGTCCACTATAGTTCATTGACGTCCTTGGAATATGGTCCTAAGCCATGTGTTTCACAGGTAAGCAGACAACAGAACTATAAAAAAATCCTGCCATAACGAAACACAACTTGGTTAATTTGCTATAGTACTGTTATTTGTTACTAAATTTGGTGTTATATATCAGAAGTGGTTTAGTTTTCTCTCAAAATAAAACTAGGTCCAGGAATATTTATTGCATAATCCAGAAATAAATATAAATGCACTTAATAGGAATTTCAGACCCATGGAAAACAGTGTGAAAGTCCTCACCCGATTGTCTTCTAAACCTACAAATTGTGCTCAGTCAGCTCCCTTTGGTACTTCAATCTGTAGAAATCATTAAGTATTCACTAAAGGGAGAATTCTCTGGCTTTCAAAATTATAAATGATTGTTCTGTCTACAGACCAGGAACAGATTATTCTTTGTATAGTGCAGTTCCTTCAGGGCATAGCTGTATCTTCTTCTGTGTGCATACAGTAGATAAATAGATACATTGCTGAAAATATATTTCACCGGAATGAAATTACTCTGTGGATGAATAGTAACCATCTAAAGAAGAGATCCAGATAAAACCAAGCTTGATTGGGGACGGGGAAGGGTGGAAATTTGGTGGGGTTTGTTTTGGTTTTTTTTGACGGTGATGGTGAAAATACAGGAAAAAAAGAAGAAAAACTGGTTCTGTCTTTGAAAACATCTCACCTGAACATCACTTGCAAACATGAGCTCAAAGCAGAGTTAGTATTGTCACCATTGTTGCTCCCAGATCACTCTAGAGCCTTGTTTCCATCTTTGTCTGCTTAGACAAAATGTCCTTTGGATGCAGATTTCTTATTGTGATTCATATCCTTTTTAACTTTAAGTTATAATTCTGCAAGCACTAATATTGCAGGGCAATTCAGAACTCAAATAAAGTTCATCGATACAGGACAGAATAGGAGAGAAGGTAAGATTGAAAGGGGCAAGATGCTGATGTTTCCTGGAAGGATATCAGTTCCTGGAATGTGTACCTAAAGTTTTCCTTTAAAGACTTCCTTGGATTTTACCTACCAAAACCTGTTACTGTATTTAAGGATTTGTGAGAATGAACCCTTGTTACAAGTTAGATGGCTAGTGATAGAAGACTGTGTAAGTCAGGAATAAAAAAAAAAAAAGGAAAGAAAAATAGAGACTAGTCTGCCTAATTTCAGAGTACACAGCAGAGAATATTAATTCAAGTTAGTTTTGGATGAGAAAATAGGGAATTTTGTTTGTTTATTTGTTTTAATTTTTTTGGAGGAGGGGAGTTCTGGAGGAGGCAGCAAAGTTAGCTGCTGGATTTGTCACTTGATTAATTGTTTTTTAATTAATGGTAAAAACATCCCATAAGCAATACAGATGTCTTTTTCTGTACATTAGAAATTGAAATAAATGAAATATTAGGAGTCAGTAGGTTTGTATTAACAGGATCTAGTTGCACAGCTGCAGTCAAACTATCGTAATAGACTATTAGAAAGAGTGTGTAATACATGTTTCAGATCTATTGTAAAAGCAGCTGCCTCTAAGTGAAAAATGAGGATAAAACATGATAAAAAATGACAGCTGAATTACAAAAACATTAACTGCCTTGCTTTTCTTAAAGAAACTTAATATTTAACTCAGTAACTGAATGTGGATTAAATTTAAAGTTTTAAAAATACATTCTGATGCACTAGGTGGAAAACATTTAATATCAAAAGCTTAATACATCAGGCTGCAAGGCTTGGTTTCAGATGAATTACACCTGAAATATTTTAGTCAGCTGCTAGGATTTAAAAACAACATTTTAATAAATTGATGTATGACCCACTCTAACAACTGCTTTCCACAGCACATTAAAAAGCTGAATAAAAGGACTAAATAATATTTTTTTTTTTTTCCTTTTTTAAGCTTACTACATATTGCATTGACTGGTCTGCCCTTAAATTCACTAATGAAAGGATAAAGCACCATTAATTAGTCCTTACCATAAAAGCTAGTTTGTGGGGCATTGGCTATTTTAGACTGACATACTCTCCCTAGGTGTTATGCTGAGGTTATAAATTCTTCCCTTTGCAGCTAAGTAATAAATATCCTCATCTGACATTGACTAAGAGTCTGTGTGTCAACAAGATCAAGTTATGAAATATCTTATAATTAGATGTTGTTAAATAACAGACCAAATGAAATAATGCCCTGTGCTGCACCTTACAGTTTTTCAGATCCATGTGCATGAAACTCTCAAAGGCTGCTTTAGAGGAAATGAGCTATGACCAGAAGGCGAGTAGACAAAGGGAGAGAGCTGCACAGGAGTGAAAAGGGGAAGAGTGTAAGCATTTCTGATAGAAGAAGAGATAAGGCAGCTGGGGGAGGTACAGGAAGGACTGGAGTGGGGGTGGTTAGGACTCTGCAGATGAGAAGAAACCCATCTTATACACTGGAAGATCAGGAAGGCATGGCAAAGTTTTGGAGGACTGATATGGAAAAAATGATAAAGGGTAAAAAGTGGTCCTGGTAACAGCACTTTGGAATGAGAAGTAGTGAGGGCTTCCCAGTGGAGAGAGGGTAACTGTAGAGCCCAGGACCGAGATTAATAAAGTGGAAGCAAAGATTAGTGATGAGGTTGGAAAGATTTGAAGAACAGAGAGGTTTGATGGCATCCTGAGCAGATGAGGAAGAGGTAAGGTATGGGCTAGTAAAAGACCAGGAAGATGTAGCAAGTTAGAGCATCTGGGAATTTAAAAGAACAAGGAAGTGGTGAAGATCAGAACTTTTCTCTAAATCTATGCTAGTGATTCTGAATACACTTTTTAGCTTAGGAAAGAAGATACTTGTTGAATGTGATTCATCTCTTGCTGATGTTGATTCAGTTGCCTGAACATACTACATAGACATCTATTGCTACCTGAGACACGCTGGACAATCTGAGACATCCTTTTCAGAGAAGCGGTGATGGTACAGGAGGACAGGAGCACACAAGCTCTTCTGAAGAAGTGTTGAAACTGTGAGCATTGAAAGTTTGAAATGTTGAAAAGTGTGCACCTACAGACCGGGTGGGATGCCACTGGTTGCCTCACAAAGCAGGAGATGGATATTCATGGATCGTTTAACCAGGTCCAGATGCTTACATTTGGTAAGCATGACCATGTGACACCAGGATAAGTTATCCACGTGTTGTCAGATGCTTAGAAACATCAGTTACACTCCAATAGTCTGTTTTGTCCACTGTAAATAAAGGGTTCTTAGGGCAGCAGCTCAGACTTCTACATTATAGATATCTAAAGCTAAGTGACAGAAAACCTACTCCTGTATCATGCTGCAATGAGAAGCCTTGCCATTTTCAATGCTGCCCACATGCATGGAAGGCATTAAATTGGTTAATTTAATTTAAAAATAATTGGCTTCTGTCCTTGGTTGCAGGGATAGCTCTATACAGCCAGGGAAAAGTTCAGCTTTTGACAAGTTAACACTATTCTTTATAATTTCTACTTTTCCTTTTTTTTTTTTTTATTTTAATGTTAGGAGTGTTTTTTTTAACCATGAAAAACATTTTAACTCTCATAATAAAGAGTCTGGCCCTCATACAAAACTTCCATTTGTTTCATCTAAACACTTAAACACTTGGTTAGCTTTCAGCATGTGTCCAAACCTTCTACTGCCAATAAAACATACCCTGTAAAATAAGTGAATAATTTGTTAAAATGTAGCAAAGAAGCTCTTTCTAATGCCCACTAAAAGGGAAGTAAAATTTCTAATTAAATCCTCCTTAGTGGCATATTTGCATACCTTCAGGAACCCAAACATAAAAGCACTTTAATATGTGTAATTCTGCTTCATTCCCTCAGATATCTTGCCTGAGAAAAATGCCTGGCATATGGTTCAAAATGTAATTTTCTTCCCAACATTTAAAGATAATCATTGTCCATATTTACCAGTCACATGATACACATACAGAGCTGGCATATTTTCTTCATCTTTGCTAATGCACAAGTAATACATTTTAGATTTTTATATATAAGATGCTAACGCATCAATCCCAAAGCATGCCAAAGAAGACAGTAGACCAATCAGCAGAATATCCTCAAAACCAAAATTCAGTGCTAAAACACTTCCAGCGCTAAATGTGGCAATTTTGGGAAATGCTTCCTAACCCATAGACCAAATGGTGCGAAGTGACTTATTTTTTGCACTATTAGAGCTATTTCCTGCAAAGCAAAAAGGGTATGTTCACATGACATAGAACCTGACTTTAGATGTCTTCCAAACTTAATGAGGTGTCCTAGTGGCCCAAAAGTATGCATAACATACATATTTCTGTATGGGTGAGTGAGTAAGTGAGTAAGCATGTAGAAAAGTTTGAGGGTATGCAGCACACAGGCATAATGTAGAACATGGAAAAACATACTGCAATAGTATTATTTGTACCCCCTCCTATGTAGTTGTCTCCAGATAAGATATCTGAACCTTGAACCTGTGTTTTGCTTTTGAGTGACTGACTTGGGGTCCTCCAAAACAGAGCCAAAGAACAAACTGACAATTGAACACCATGGATGATCATACACTTAATGCTTAAATTAGCTCCCTACACCTACATTTTAGCACCATAAATATGCCTAAAAAAGAATCTGACATGTTATCTCATCTGTCTGCTTGGTCCAGATTTTCTATCTGATAGAGACGTGTTATGTCACCCAGACTAAGCCCATACATTAAAGACTTAACTGAAAGAAGCCAATCGAAAAAGAGAGGCTTCCTTTGGGAGTAAATAATCTCACCTCAGATATAAGTTACCTTCTGGAAGAGTGTCTCCCACTCATACATACACAAAAGAAGGAGAGGCTTATAATTTAGAATCAGATCCTCATTTTAAAATTTAGTTATGTGCCTTACTTTAGACTAAAAGACCCTTTGTATGTGTATATATAGATACACCCTTGTGTATGTGCATTATGTACACAAGTGTGTATATATATGTACACAAAGTGTCTTTATATACAGATATTTCTACATATAAAGGGTCTTTCAGTCTAAATATATATGCATGCATATATGTATGTATTTAATACACACACACACACATGTATCTACCTAATATTTATTTCTTCTGGGCATCTGTTTTTTTATCATTTCACTACATAAACTTTCAGATTTATATAACTGTTCTGTGTTCTTTCTTTGACATCTACACAAGATCAGTCACGTTGAAAGAGATGCAGAACATTAAATCTCTAATTAATTAATTTATATACAAATACGATCTTTTCCCACAAAACCTCTTGGGTTAGAAATACTCGGTTCAGATCATGTTTACAAGTAATTATTCACATTTTAAGTTTGCTTGTGAATACTTTATCCAAGCTTGTTCCCTTTTTTGAAACTGTGGAATATGAGAGGTTTTCAGCTTTAACGGCAGAAGCGCATGTAAGCAGGAGTCAGATATGTGCTCTAATGTCCTTATTCCCATATGCTTCAGAAAGCGGAATATATTCTAGGACAACATGGCAATGCACAAATCCGAGAATGTATCTGAGGGTCTCAGAAAGTATTTCACAGATTAAACAGTCCTGAGAAGCTTGAGAAGTGTAAGAATACATTTTGTTGCAAGAACTGAATAAAATATAAATATAACAAGGAATATAAATATTGGATGGGTATGGAAAAATAAATCAATTTTCTCTTTGGAAAGTAAGTTCTTAATGAAAATTAAGGAAAAGTAATGACAGAATACACCTAATAGTGTTTTTTTAAACTCTCCAGCTGTTTTTACCTTTCATTTTTCTGGTTAGAAATTTAAGATAGGATTCCTCTACTCAAATTTACATCTTAAGAAGTTAGATATTCATAGTGGAACTAGCCACTTCAGGCTGTTTTTATAGTCAAAGAGAAGAATAGGATTCTGAAATAGGCCATTAAGACAAACTGTAATATTTTTGCAGTTAACTATAAAGAGAGCATTTTTGCATTAACTATAAAGAGAGCCTAAAATAGTTACTCCTAATTTGAATATCTAGCTTTTTTAATTTCTAGTTCTGTCTTCTGATCAGTCATCATTGAATGTAAATACTGGGAAATATAGGAAGGAAAACAAATGGGATTAAACAAACATAATAGGGGGGAAAAAAGCTTTGTGAAAGCACATAGAGTAGAAAAACAGAAAGACTTGATATACAGAGGAAAGAGATTGCTATAAGGACATGACAAAAGAAATACTAGGTTCATATTTTCTTTGCCTTCTTTTTGTCTGTTACTCTGTCATCTCTCTCATACTGACATTTTTACTGGTGTTTATATGGAAAGGTGACAAGAAGGTGAAATGCTTCCATAGTGTTCAATAAGACTCAAATCTCAAAATGTTCGTATGTGTCAGAAAGTGTCAAACTCATGGAGTTCACCATTTGGGGGAAAATATCAGAAACATACTTTCACAAAAACCTTCAACAGCACATGGATTTTTGTTAATTTATTTTTTTTATAGACAATTCTAAAATTCAGCTGTACTGTAGCTACATATAATCAATCTGAAATATGCCTACATTTTTACAATGAATAACTCAGTAGTAATAATGTCTTTGAAAGATGCAAGAGAGATGAGTTTTTGGCAAAGTAAGAAAACCTACTGTATTTTACATTATAAAGGTTTTAAGTTCAGAAACTTAAAAAATCATTTATGTTTTACATCAGGTAAATATAGAAAAGTTAATATTGAAAAATCTACAGCTTCCCGGTGCAGACTGTTCAACGTTCCACCTCTTTCTATTAATTCACATAAATTATAGAAGGCACTAGAAACACCTGTATAGTGAGAGACCAATTTAACTAATTCTACAGAATCACAGTGAGATTTTCTGCCCCAAAATGACTTCAGTTCTACCTTAGACAAGATGTATGAAGTATCTATACCAATGAAACAGAAAGAGAAAATGAAAGGAGAAAAATACATCCTTTATCTATCTTTCAGTAGCAAATGACTTAATTCTAAGCAAACTGAAAAAAAGATGCAAAAGAACTGTTTGGAGCTCTTCTCCCCACTTTCCTTCACTGGACACTGATTTAGCTTCTATGAAAGTATAATTCAAATAATGAGTGAAATTATCACTCACTGAAATTATATTTCTGAAGACTATTATGACCATATTTTATCAAAATCACAGAATCATTATCCAACTCTTATTATCCTTGACCTGTCACCACTTTCACTGGTGCTAGTTCAGCTCTTCTGTCAGATGTTGAATCATACTCTCTCCTGTCTGAGAGTTTACCTCTGTGTGCTCAATGTTAGCACCTTGGCATAACAGAGGTGCCTAATCTTGGTTTAGACTACTGTGAAGAAAAGGTCAGAAGACACCTCACCAGTGGCCTTCCCCCTCTCCTCCCCATTCTTTTCTCTTGCAAGTACTTTTAAGCTCAGGCCCTCAGTTTTGGTCCTTGACTTAGCTAAGCTGCAGACATGCATTGACTTGTCTGTGCGTCTCTTACTTAGTTTAAAAGGGTTCTTCATACTTTCTCCCCATTGTTCATGGAGATGATGGAAAGCAGACATAATCCCAGAATCCATACCTTATCCACTGGACTTTTTGAAAAATTGATCTTTTTTCCATTCCTAGAAAACTCATCAAAATTTAAACCATTTGATTGCTAAGCAGTTCAGTAATAACCTAAATTATCTGAGTGATTCCAATGTTCCTTTGTCTGTCTTCTGTCAAAAGCTTTAAACATGAAGAAAATAATTTTAAACACTATGTCCTGTTTGATGAAAAAATACTGTGTGTTAGTATATGCAAACCAGACAAAAATAAAAGAAATTTGCAGCTGTAGCTGAGAGAAATTTAGAAGTATATGAGTATCTACAGTCAGATCCTGAGCTAGTCCTTTAAGGCTTGGGGAAGGAAGTAGACACTGAATGAAGTGATTCACCTGAGTTATTTTAGGTATCTACTTTAGGGTGAGAAGCATATCCTAGATATGCTTCTTTTTATACCCTGCTTATAAAAGGAGTCCAGAGTGAATAACTCAAAAATAGACACCAAAACTCAATTCAATATCCTAAATACAGTACTAGTCAACTGAGATGCACTGTGGTATCTGACTTGATCTTTAGCTGCCATTCCAGAAAGAATTTTCTCCCATGTGTCCAGTGTAATGTCTGCCATTCCCATATGGACTCTCAGATTATTGAGCACAACTCAAATATCCCTTTATATTTACATTTAGGCAAACAAATCTAGCTCAAGATGTCTAATTTCACATTATAGCTAATGGAATTATACCACTCAGTTTAGTGGTCCACAAGGTGTGTGGTGCCATATGAGATGCCTTAGGTTTCCCTCAACCTACCATTTGTCAGTAGGACACAGATTTGCCATCGATTATATATTGCATCTGCCACCATCACATCTGCCCTGGATTCATTAAGGCATCTCAAGTGGTTGCACATGATTCTGTTTAGGCAGCTCCCTAAGTATATCTATTGGAAGCTTCAATCCCAAATTAAGATGCAGACCATTGCATTTAGATACCTAAATTAAAGTGTGTGAAATCTGGACATGAACGTTACCCCTAATGTAAGATGGAATTTATCATGCTTACCTAGAATTTCAGGTATGGGATTTATTGTTGTGTAAACTTTTCCTAATCTTTCTTTCACTCGTCCTCTCTTTTTTCCAAATAATGTGATACCATTGGGAACAGAAAGTTAGTTCAGCAAAAAAAGAATTTTACCTGCTCTTGCCTATATTTCTTTTTATGTTACTAGAATAATGTGTTTACTTAATACAGTTCCTTGACCAAGTCAGAGAAGTACTCTAGGCTTCACTGAATCTCAAGAATTCCTCAGAGCCAAATTATCATATATAAACTACATGTGTTCATTATTCCTGGCAATGGAAGCTAGTAAGGGGTGTATAACAGTAAGAAAACTACAGCAGTAAATAGGAAGAAAGATGCAAGAGTTTATGCTAAAATATGGAAAAATCCCCTGAACAGTATGCAAACAGAAATTATATGCCATTATATCAGAAAGGCAGAACACTTGAGTCTGGCTTTATTTTGAAAAGTTAGTGTACAGAAAAAGAGGGAGAAGTTATTACCTGCTGATGGACAGAAATAGACAAGCAGCTTCAGAAATTGGATAGGCTTAAAAATCATAGTCCAAAATGTCAAGATGTGCTTCTGTTGAATTAAGCAGGGATGATAAAAAGCATTTATGACTTACTGTCCAACAAAATGTCCAGCAGAAATGAAAAGCCTTTCAAGAAAGCACAAAATTTTGCAATGGTAGCTCTTCTCCTGAAAAAGAGTATAATACATGAAGCATTTATAGAATAAGTAATCTACCATTGGATGTCTGAGATTTCCATGTTAAAAGATATGAGATGTTACTATAATATGAACTTGAATCTTGAGATTGTGATTTCAAAATATTAGTAGCAGGAAATTATTTTAACACTTGCTGAAGAAAGGCTCTTAGTACATCTTTACCCTTTGCAGGCCTTTTGTAAACAGGAAAATGGTGAAAACAAGCTCCTGAGATGTGATAGATATCTCAACATGTAAACACTTTCAGGAGACACAATGCTCCTACTTATTTTTCTTGAAAATAAGATCATAAATTTAATGAGGAAAAACCCAATATAAAATAAATACAAACAAACAAACAAACAAAAAACCAAACCAAAACAAAGCATCATAGTGTTACATTTATTGGTAACATGATTCAGGAAGAACTGTATAAGAAAATAATTTATTTCAAGGTTTACAAACAGCACTAGCTGGATTTTTCAGTTAACCCAGAAAAAAAGGAAAATGTAAATGTTTTGAAGAATTGTAACCCAAAGATATCAGAAAAGAAACAACTGTTGTAAAAGCAAAGACTTTTCAATCCAGAGTATAAATTACCAAGTATTTAAAATACTTCTTTTTGTTGGGTTTTTGTTGTTGATGTTGTCTTTTGTGGTTTTGATTTGGTTACAAAATTCTTAGGGTACCTCATCTACACGCAAAACTAATATCTGTGAATTCAAGCAATATAACATAAATTTTGCAAATCTGTCTATAAATCTACTTAATATTTTTCTAACTTATTCAAAAAATACCATGATTATTTTAAAATCTCAGGTAATGTCAATTTCTGTAATGAGTTCTCTCTTGCACAATAAATAATTAAATAAATAAATGAAATAATCTTTTCACATGATAAGAAGGTACCTAATAAAATGTACCAACTAAAAATTAGTTGACTAGTTCAAACTGGTAGTCTTGGTTCCTTCTCTATATAACGTGGAGAGAAAGAGGCATATACAGAGTGTGTTTCATTTAATCCTAAAATTGGTTTCTACTGCCCAAATTGTATTGCCTTTTAAAGATGTCACCATTGATCAAAAAGGTTATTTCCACAATTAGTTTATACTAGACAGCTACTTTTAGATGGTTAAACTAAGATGAGAGTAACCTCCAACTGCACTAAAGTGGTCTGAATTTGTCCCAGCTAACTAAGATATTATAGTAAGTAGGATAAATTTGAATCATGTTATCTAAAACAAGCTATTAATTTGTACTTAAATTTTAACACATTAATCCCTTTAAAGGAAGTGACAAGATTCCTAATATAGACAATGGACTCACAGGCACCTTTGAAGGGGGACAACCTTAGAATTTAGGATTTAATTCAAAAGCATCTACTTTACTGCATTGAGGACTTGATTCAGTTGCCAACACACTGAAGATGCTGCATGGCACTCTGACCTCAGCCTGTGGTACAGGAGTACTGAAGTGTCTTACAAATCCTGGATATCTAATAGATCCACCAAGATGAGTTAAATTTGCTTAGGATGGATCCTGGGTGTCTAAAAGTTAAGCACAAATTAGACACTTGGATAAGTTACACTGGAGCGGTTTCTGTGTTTTCACACCCTCTCTCTAGAGTATATGAAAATATATCTTCCTGCCACCCTATAAAATGATGCCAAGATTAAGGAGAACCAAAAGTCTTGGATGATAGTAATATTTTCTCACTAGTTTTCTGATAACGTATCTCCCCTAAAATTCTTATCTCCCTTCCCTCCCCAGTGGTTCTTGGTCATTAATGTACATATATCGAAAAAGATTTATGGGTTGTAAATCCAAAAAGGACTAGTAGGAATGACATGTACTTTTATCAGGCTGACACAAACTGTGGAATTATACTAGTTTATTCCTGTATCAAAATTCTGTCTTAGATTAACCTAAGCTGTCATTTAGGGTCTAGGTTTATGAATGTGCTAGTGAAGTTGTTTTGTGTATCTGCAGCTGCAAAAAATGTACAATTCATATCCAGTTTGGATTTATCCACTTTAAGATTTTAAGAATGAGACAACACTTTTCTTTTAGAGGCAATTGCTTTACAGGGCAGAGAACCTAGTGGCAAGCAGTAGGGAAAAGGCTTTATGATTTTTTTGCCTCCGTTTTCATTGGTAGGGCTTGTCCTCAGACCTTCCACTTCCCTGTACTTCTAAGCAGAGTCTGTGGGAGTAAAGCAGTACCCACAGTAGGGGAAGAAAAAGTTAGGGTTCACTTAACCCACCTGAACATGCATAAGTCCATAAATTCAGATGGGCATGCACCTGAAGGTTTTAAAGGAGCTGGCTGATGTCATTGCAAGGCGGCTTTCCATGAGCTTTGGAAGGTCATGGCAATCATGGGAAAGTTTCCGATTACTTGAAAATGGCAGATGTCATACTCATCTTCAAGAAGGAGGATCCAGACAGCTACAGGCCTGCAGGTTCACACACACCCTGGGAAGGTTATGGACAAAATCCTATCAGAAGCCATTTCTAAATACAAGGACAAGAGGTTGGCTGGGATCTGCCAAGATGGGTTTACCAAGGGAAAGTACCTGATCAAACTCACTGTTTTCTATGGTGAAGTGACTGATGCTGTGCATCAGGGCAGGACAGTGCATGTTGTACACTTTGACTCTATCAAGGCCTTTGGCACAGTCTCCCATAGTCTTCATATCAGCAAATTGGTGGAAGATAAGTGGATAACAAAGCGAGTGGAATATTCATTGGGATCTTGTGCTCAAAAACTTGTGATCAGTGGTGTGAAGTCCAGCTTTACCCTAGTAGCTAATAAGGCTAGTGACTAGTAAGACTAATAACTAGTGGAGTTCCTCAGATATCAGTAGTGTAACTAGTATTGTCTAATGTCTTCACTAACAAACTGGATAATGGGACAGAGTGGACTCTTAGCAACTTTGCGTATGACAACAAGTTGGCAGGGAGAGAGCTCAATATTATAGAAGGCAGAGCTGTTATTCAGAGAGCTGGACAGGCTGAAGAAATGGACAAACATAAATCTCATGAAGTTCAACACAGGCAATGCAAAGATCTGCCACTGGTAAGAAAAAAACTCACATGCTAATACAGGCTGGTAGCTGACCAGCTGGAAAGCAGAATTGCAGAGAAGGACCTAGGGGTCCTGGTGGAAAAGATGAACATAAGCAAGCAACATTCCCTTGCGGCAAGGAAGGCCAACAGCTTCCTGGGCTGCATTAGCAAGACCGTTGCCAGCAGATCAAAGGAAGTGATATTTTCCCTCTACCCAACACTGGTGAGGCCACATCTGGAGTGCTGTGTCCAATTGTGGGCTCTCCAGTATAAGAA
The DNA here is from genome assembly GCA_031468815.1 of Morus bassanus. Classification (NCBI taxonomy): domain Eukaryota; kingdom Metazoa; phylum Chordata; class Aves; order Suliformes; family Sulidae; genus Morus; species Morus bassanus. Next base: position 50,264,827 of record CM062568.1, on the reverse strand, counting down.
GAACGTTGACAACAAAATAGTTGGGAGCTGGACAACAAGGCATATGAGGAAAGGCCTGAGGGAGCTGGGTTAGTTCAGCCAAGAGAAAGCTCAGGGGACACAGTGTTGTTTACAGCTACCTGACTGGAGTATACAGAAAAGGTGGAGCTAGACTCTTCTTGGAAGTACATAGTGATATGATGAGAGGCAATAGACACAAGTCAGAATATGAGAAATTCCAATTAGATATTAGGAAACAATTATTTAGCATGAGAGTGGTCAAACAGTGGAAGAGGTTGCACAGAGAGCTTGTGAAGTCTCCATCCTTGGAGGTGTTTAAGACTCAACTGGACACAACCATAGGCAGCCTGACCTGATTACATCTGTTTTGAGCAGGCATTGAACTAGATGACCTGTGGGGGTCCCTTTCTGTATGAATTATGATACTGTAATTCTGTAACTATGTTGTGCTGAAGAGTTGTCAGCTATCACTTTCTCTCCACATTTAGAAACAAGCTGTTTTCTTGACCTTCTTAATCTTCTAATTATGTTGATTTTTGTCTTGCAGTGTTAGCATTTAGCAACTACAGAGTAGAAATCATTCATTTAATCATTTTCATCCCTTTCTAATTTTTTCATATCCTTCTGAAGTGTGGATAAGCTATTGCCACTACATATGGTTTTAATGAGATTGTGATCTTCTGCCTAGTAACTCCACTATATCTGTAATTACAGCAACAGAATTTATACACTCTGTCACTGTCCGGTTTTGCATGAAAGATGTATCATGAAATTTTTTTTGTATTTATACATATTCTTTATATTTTTCATGTAATATATAATCACTAATATGCTTAAATATAGAAATTTTGCTTTTACTAGAGAAAACATTTTGCTGGAAGGGTATTTCTAATCTAAATACTACTTGAAATAAGTTATTAGTTTCAATCTTTAATGCACTCTTGGCTATTCTTTTTAGTTATTCCCTGAAGTATTGGCAGAAAATATTCTGATATCTAATTGATTTTGTTGGCATAGGCTTTAAGAAAAATCTTCATTAACATGCTTATCACAAGTACTAAATTTATTTCATGGGAGATGGAACAAATCAATATAGTGATGACACCTCCCCAGAGATATATAGATCAGATGATTCTATAAACAAAGAGACAGGCATGGATTCCAAATCATCTAGAGTGACGAACTTGCTCAACACAGCTAATATCTTTAATCAGAAGATGGGAAGGTTTGCTTTTATTAATTATTTGTTTTTCCTTAATTAATTTTATATATATGAGCAAAGATTTGCGTGCTAATGATGTGTGTGGTTGGCATAAAACAAAGCAAAAAAATTTACCTGTACTTCATGCTTTCATGCTAAGCCACTATCCACTTCCTCATCTTGATCATCTGTCCTGTAACACACTCCTGCCACAAAGGGGCCTCCTCTCTGATCTTGACCCTCAAACTTTCAGCCTTCGTTTTGTCCATCCCATATAGGAGCCTCTCACAAACAAAATGTTCCTTCACACTGAAGATAAAACCCTCCCGACCACCTTCCCTGCCTGTCTTTCCTGAAAAGCCTGTATTTTGCCCACTGCACCATTCCAGCTACACCAAGTCTTAGTTCATTCAACAGCATTGCAGTTGCACAACAACATGTGGCATTTTGGTTCCTCCTGCTTGTTTCCCAGGCCATGCACATTTTTTTATATACCCTTCAGGAAGGCCTTGTTCCACCGTGTTCCTGAGGTCTCTTCTGTTCCTGTTGCCATGGATCTTTGGTTTTCCACCTGTGTCCACCATTCCCACACTTGACTGTGGCTTGTAGTCTCTCTTCCCTTTTCTTTCTAGTTTAGGGATCTCTTCACCAAGCTGGCAAGCTTGCTGGCTCTTGTCTTTGGCTGCTTTCTTATTTCTTCAAAGTTGGATGTTTTCTTCTGCCTCATCACTCACTCACTTCCCTGAACTAGTAAAACTGTTTGAAGAGAGTAAATGGTTTATCTTTTTCCCTTTTACAACTCTCCAGTCTTTTTGTCATTTCATTCCTAAATCAGTCTCTTCAGAGAAACATGAACAATTCTCAAATAACTTCATTGTTAAGGCATCTTTGCAGTGCAGAAATTGGTTATTCTCAGTATGGACTTGCTTATTCTCCAGTATATTAACATTTGAATAGAGGTAGTATTCCTTTAGCATTCATCTGTTGTGAGGTCTGTGTTACCTTTTTTAGGATTTCAGCTAAATATTGAGATGGAAAGACAACAGAGAAATTAGAGTATCAAATGGTGTTGACAGCATGGTGTGTCAGTTAGAAAATGGAAATAGCAATTTGATAGAGACACATACAGATTCTGTAACCTCAGCTACGATTCATAAATTGTGTGGACAGATTCTTCAATTTGTCATGGATTTTTTTTTTTGTCATAAATCCATTTAAGTAGTAAGAAAAAGATGTTCTGCTCCTTTCTGTTCTATTATGCAAGAGAGAAGTAACTAGAAGAAGAATTAGCTGGATCATCAGATGATATTAAGCAACCCATATGTCGACAGGGCAATGGTGATCATTAATCTCTGTTGGACCTTCTGACCCCTCTACTAGATTATACAGAGAAGAATAAAACAAGATTGGTAATATCTTTTATAATATCTTTCCTCTTTTCAAAGAAAAACATTTTTAGTCTAAACTTAAAGCATATCTACAAGCCACATAATATAGGTTTTAATCAATAGAGGATGTAGTATTAGGGAAATTATTCTTTAAGGTAAGCCACCACATATATTTATTTCATGTCTGTTTAAGAATGGATACAGTAGAACCAGTGACAGATGTAACTGTGACAGAAAATCATACATGAGCATTACACTGAGCAGGATACAAAGCAGATTTAATTTCCTCAGATCTCTTTGATGCTTACATTGTTGATGTACAAACAGACTCTTACACTGTTCTTCAAAGACTGTAAAGTAATTCCACTGAAGTAAAGATTACAACAGCAAAAAAAGGAAAGAAGTTTGAATTTTAGTGATTTCTAAGAGGACTATGTAGAAGCATACAAATTGAGTGAGGGTATTCTATAAAAACAAGATATTCCATTAATTAAAATTTAAAAATATATAATTAATGGTATCTTACACAGTTTCTATGTTTTCCAGTTGGATAATTCTAAAAATTTGGACATTACAATATACAGGTTTAGAGCTGATTAGAGGAGAGAAGGGATAAAAGGGACAGAGGAAGAGAAGGAAGAAGGAAGGAAGGAAGGGAGGGAGGGAGGGACTGGACAAAAAACATTTGATGCTGCAGTCCATGTAGCTCTTGGACAAGGAGAATGGTGCCATAACACACTAGAGCAAAGCAAGCTTGAGATACAATTCAACTGAGGCCCCAGAGGAATAGTGGACAACAACCCTGACTGCAGTAGGGACACTGGAGCCACACAAGACAAAGCTCTGGGACCATGTCCTTGTCCTTGGACTTAGAACAAAATCAGCTCTATTTTGCACCCCGATTAGGGTCACAGTCAACATGGACCCATCCTTACCAGATGTTTGAGCCAACATGAGTACACCTGTCTTGGCAGCTGCCTGCAAGGATAGGTGTGTGGGAGCATGACTGCCCTGGCATAGCCAGACATCACAACCGTGAGGCATTTTGTGACTGTTGTGAGGGCAGGTGTTAAAGCTGCTGAGAGCCTGTGAACTAACCCTGGCACTTGTGGTTTAACCCCAGCTGGCAACTAAGCAGCACACAGCTGCTTGCTCACTCCCACCCGGCAGGATGAGGGAGAGAATCAGAAGGGTAAAAGTGAGAAAACTCGTGGGCTGAGATAAAAACAATTTAACAGGTAAAGCAAAAGCCAAGCATGCAAGCAAAACAAACCAAGGAATTAATTCACTACTTCCCGTCGGCAGACAGGTGTTCAGCCATCTCCAGGAAAGCAGGGCTCCATCATGTGTAATGGTTACTTGGGAGGACAAATGCCATCACTCTGAATGTCCCCTGCTTCCTTCTTCTTCCCCCAGCTTTATATGTTGAGCATGATGTCATATGGTGTGGAATATCCCTTTGGACAGCTGGGGTCATCTGTCACGGCTGTGTCCCATCCCAGCTTCTTGTGCACCTGGCAGAATATGGGAAGCTGAAATGTCCTTGTCTAGTGCAAGCGTTATGCAGCAACAACTAAAACATCCCTCTATTATCAACACTGTTTTTAGCACAAATCCAAAACATAGACCCATACTAGCTACTATGAAGGAAATTAACTCTATCCCAGCCAAAACCAGCACACTCTTCAGTGCCACAGCTGCCCCTATGGCAGAGGGATACAGCCTTTGCACTACTGCTGCTGAAGTAGCAATATTAAAAAGCTCTAATTTTCACCTCAAAAACTGTATTAACTCATAAAAAGGCAATCCCAAAAGTGAAGCTTCTTGAATTACAGAAATGTGAAATTGTCGTGGTTTAGCCCCAGTCAACAACCCAGCACCACATGGCCGGTCGCTCACTCCCCCCTGGTGGGAGGGGGGAGAGAATCAGAAGAGTAAAAATGAGGAAACTCCTGGGTTGAGATAAATAGGCAAAGCAAAAGCCGCACACACAAGCAAAGCAAAGCAAGGAATTCATTTACTCCTCCCCATGGGTGGAAGGTGTTCAGCCATCTCCAGGAAAGCAGGGCTCCATCACGCGTAACAGTTACTTGGGAAGACAAACACCATAACTCCAAATGTCCCCCCTCTTCCTTCTTCTTCCCCCAGCTTTATATACTGAGCATGATGTTATATGGTATGGGATATCCCTTTGGTCAGTTGGGGTCAGCTGTCCCAGCTGTGTCCCCTCCCAGTTTCTTGTGCACGCAGCAGAGCATGGGAAGCTGAAAAAGTCCTTGACTAGTGTAAGCACTACTTAGCAACAACTAAAACATCTCCACATTATCAACACTGTTTTCAGCATAAATCCAAAACATAACCCCACACTAGTTACTATGAAAAAAATTAACTCTATCCCAGATGAAATCAGGACAGAAATATAAATAATTAAATGCATTTGTTATCAGAACTCCAAAGCCTTACAGAAATCAGTGGGAAAATTATGTTCTTCATGAGAAAATAAAGCAGAATGTATTAGAATATAAGAAATAGCATTATTTGCTTTAAGCAGATGGTTCTGAATAAATATTGGGTAGTAAATAGATGTTTACAGGCAGCATTCTCTTGCCTTATTAAAATAAACATTTTATGAATATATGTTTTCTCATTATCAAATATACAAAATAAAAGAATTTCTGGTTTTTTTTACCACTAAATATGTGCAAAATTAACCTTCAAAGCTATTGGTACTGGAATAGAAGTGGATATGGGAAAACTATTTCCAAAGAACAGAACATTACATAATTTAAAAAATAGCTGGTTTAATCCATAGAAAGACAAATTTACAAGTATATATATGAACAAAAAAAATATGTCTTTTAAAAATCTATAATCTCTGAATTATAAAAAAACCTTAGAACTTCAGTTTTCATGTTCAAGGAAAAAAAAAACCAGGAAAAATTGGGTTTATTGATCTTGTGACTGCAGAGAAATTTTGGACTATCCCAAACAAATATCTCCTGAGGGCTCAGAAAGCTACAGGTCAGTTCTTCTCCTACCAAAAAAAGCAAACACACAAAAACCCCATATAAGTTCTTATTTTTAATCCGTTCTCTTAATTTTCAAATGCATGAAGGTAACTAGCAAAATTATAACACTAAAAGTACTTTTTTAATATTTCATGTTGAACACATTTCAGGCAACCTACAAAACTCCTACTTGTTGTTCTGAAAAGTCATAAATATTTTATCATAGTTAATGAAGAAAAATATAGCCATTTGTGTCTGGTATAATGCTGTTAATATAGTTGGATTTAATTATTACTGACTTATCTTGAACTTTTCCTATTTCTGCAGCTGTCAAGAAGAACTGAGTATGAATATGAAAAATGGATATCAATTCTAACTACTTAGGAGAAAATGAACAATGTTAGCTATACAAAGGACTTTTTTGTATGGCAGAAGCAATGGGAGTGTCCAATGATAAGGAAAGTAAAGAATCTTGTTTTTTTTAACCCGTGAAGTTATATTGAAGTGTCAGAAATAGCAAAATAAAAAGATGTTTTAAATTGCCTTAATTAGAGTAAGTTAAATTTTCCTCCTTTCTCTCATTTTACTGCTTTTTTTTTCTTTATAGATTCAGGCTGATCTTTCTGTTTGCATGTTTAGGAAGGATGTGCACATATGTGTGCATATGCATAGTATACCTTTAGACCTCCTGTGTTAAACCTAAGAGCACTAATTATACAAAATTCTTATCCAACAAACACACGCTTAGAACATTTGTCTTTTAGATTAGCAGTGTTTTAATACTAATAAACAGAAACTCTTCCAAGAGTCATTGACTTCCATATTTTAATTACATTTTACTGTATTGTTTGCCTCCTCTCTGAGGCATGAAAACAGTTTAGGAAACAGGCTAATACTGACAGAGTTTTTAAGGGTGTGCAGAAGAAGATGTTCTGAAAGTTGGGCTTTTTTATCTATTGACATGTCATTCCCAGTGATTAGGTGACAGGGAAGTGTTTAGGCTTAGATTCACTGACTTAAAATTTCGAATGACTTTGTGAATGTGGATTTTCATGAGTGCACACATTGTTGTAGTCTTATGAGATTTCTCAGTACAGGGAGAAATTAAAGAGCTGACAAAGACAAAAACTTTTAGTATCACCAAAATAATTTATTTTAATCTCTTTCTTTTTTACAGGTTTACTCTGTATGTGACATCAAGCTTACAATCTATTTCTGACATCGCAAGTGTTCACATACTAACAAGCCTTTATAAATACTATGTATAAAGCTCTTGATTCTGATTTTGCAGCATAAATAATGGAGGGGAAGAAGGGCTATGAGAGCTCTGAGAGTATTTTTTGCAGGGAATATGGGGGGGGGGGGCAGGAAGAAGAGAGAATAAAATATACTACCTGTATTGCAAGTACGCATTTAAGTAGACTGTGTAATCTGAAAAAGTGTTCAGAATAGGAGTTTGCTGTCCTGACTTTAATTATTGGTATTTCAAAGGCCTTTGTTGAAATGGCTATTCAAAAGGTTAAGCTCCTGAAAAAAATTTAGGGAAAAAAAAAAAGGATGCTGGCAAATGTTGTATAGAGAAGTAGATTAGGAAGAATGCATTGTGGCATAAAAGTCAATCAACTGAAAGTCTGAAACATGAAGCTTAATGTCACTGGTTATGTACCTCTATTCAGTTTTCGCTTAAAAAAAGTTAGGGTGAAAAAAACCACATCTACAATTTATTTAAGTAGTGTTTTCCATGGACTGGTTACATGCTGTTAGGGAAAGGATTTCATTTTTTCTCTTGTTTTTCTACTTCTACTTCTACTATAAATGTCAGTAGACCAAGGTGTTTTTTACTACTCTTAATAATTCCATCACTACATCCTTTCTACACTTCAAGGAGAAAACATTGCTTTGTTTGGTGGGTTTTGGTTTGGTTTGTTTTTTTTTTCCTCTTTTTACTCACCGTTATTATCCTTGTGTCCTTTTAATCTCAGTTTTTGCATCTGGTTAAGCATTCTCTATTTGTGGTGGAAATGTTTAATTAAGGCTAATGGAATCCATTTATACCAGGATGTGGTTCAAAGTCTTTACAATGTATTTCACATTATTTTTATTCATTTAGACACTCAAATTACTTCATTACTGCAGCTGTAAAATGGTAAAACTCTTTCATTAAGCTATACATATTGACTTTGAGATATTTTTACTTCAATAGATATTGCAAATTCAGAGGTAATCTCAATATTTTTTTAAAATATTCACACATTTTTAGGAAATTTGTCTTTTACTTACAATACCTCACAAACACACCATGTCTTCCTACTTAGATTTCCTAGTGTTTTTTTTTTCTTTTTTTTCTCAGTCCAAAATCTGTAAAACTTATACCAGGATCTACGACCCACAAATGTTTATCATTCGTAAAAATCTGATACCAGTAAGTAGGATAAATCTAAAGTACTCAATGTAAAATAAATGAAAATTTTCCAACTGATTATAAATGAGTGATTTTGGATTTTTATCTAGGTCACTTAGAGGAGAATATGGCTCTGTTGTTTTGTTTTTTTTTTTTAATTATTATTATTTTATAATATTATGATGCTAATAAAATCTAAAACCATATGCTGTAAGTGAACAGAATATTTTGTTTTTATATATAAAATGATTAATGATAAGTTCATCTATAATCAATATAGCACTAAATATTTTATTATTCTCTGCTTTCTCAAGTGAATTAAAATTGGCCTCAATCTGACAAGATGAGGATCCCAGTTAAAATTTCTTGTAAATAAAATATAAAGTAATGTTTAAGAATAACTGTAGCACCACCACCAGAAAATCTAATATCAGCATAAATGCTTTTCCCACTTTCCTGATTTAGTTAATACAATAATATCAATGATGCAGTTATTAAGTTTTATTTTTACATTTGGATTTTGAAGTCATTTTCTTCACTGAGAAATTTCCCAGAATACAGTATAATATAATCTTTAAAGATCATACTAAGATATATTAGCCTAAAACATTACTTACAAAAGGAGTATTGCTGCAGACAGAGAAGGAAAAAGTTAGAAGGTTACTGTCAAGGCAAGACAAAGTTTAAACATAGAGGTAAAATTCTGTATTAAACCAGATAATACACCTGGAAACTTTAAACACATTTTTGGTCACAGAAAACTTCCTTCAAAGGTGGAAAGTAGACATCTGGAGGAAGATGTTGTGGTTTTTTTGTTTACTATAGAAGGTAGGATATTTAGCTACAAACTCTTCCTTGCAACACTTTATAAAGAGCATATCTGAGAGGTAAAAATGAATGTTTATTGCGGGCTACGCTCAGGTATAAGTAAGTAATAAAGTCAGCAAAAATGCAGCAATGTAAGCTTCAGTACATTTCTGAATGCATGCTTGGCTGGCAGGGAGAATATAAGGAGGGCTCTACTCAGGTTGCTAGCATTTCTTTTGTCACTATACCCCTTCTGTTATCATGAGTAAGCTAGCATAAGAGTGTCAACACATGCTATTTTCTTACTTTCATTTTGCTGTGGATAAATAAAAAGCAAGGACTACCTCCTAGGTAGCTACATCTATAGAATTAATTTCTCTTTCCAGCTTCAAACTCTGCATTTAAGAGTGAGAGCTCAGGGTGGCCTTAGCTTAGGGCATAGTGACATCTAGTACCCTGGCACTTGAGAATAACCATCCCACACCTTTTCAGATGCTTCAGATGTCACCTCTGAAGTGGCAGCAATAATCCAGGAACAGTTTGCAAGTATACCATAAATGGACCTAAACTGGGCAGCTGTATTTCAGTGCCTGAAACCCCAGTCAGTGGGGTTTAGATCCACATTCAGATATTTAAGTTTAAGTGTATACAATATATGAATCTAATAATGAACCAGGCATCTAGAGGGTTGGGACTTAGACATATGTGGTTGGCTGTGTAGTTCTCTGGACCTGCTTGATTGTATTACTGAAGTTTTCATAAGGTGGCTTGTGGGGCTTAGGTACCTCAATGGACAGCAAGCCAGAAGGCATCTTCCTCTATGCATCTGTGCTGGTTTTGGCTGGGATAGAGTTAATTTTCTTCGTAGTAGCTAGCATGGGGCTATGTTTTTGAATTTGTGCTGAAAACAGTGTTGATAATACAGGGATGTTTTCACTACTGCTAAGCAGTGCTTACACAGAGTCAAGGATTTTTCTGCTTCTCACACCGCCCAACCAGCGAGTAGGCTGGGGGTGCACAAAAAGCTGGGAGGAGACACAGCCAGGACAGCTGATCCCAACTGATCAGAGGAATATCCCATACCACATGAAGTCATGCTCAGCAATATAAAGCTGGGAGAAGAAGAAGTTTGGAGCACTTCCCAAGCATGACTCAACAGAAAATTTCAACAAAGCAAAGACTTCCATAGCTTTCCATAGCTTTGCTACTTCTTTTGATGGTGAATTGTACACTCAAATTGTTATTCAGATTATGGGGACTGAAATATATTTGCAAGAAGGGATTTTGTTGGAATGGCTCTACTACGTAAGAAAAAATAAAAGAAAAAATGCAAAAACCAGGAAAAATTATCTTTCCCTTCCCTTATTCCTATAATAAAACCCCAAAAGGGGAATTATCAGATCTTCACTTAATTTTTCATTAAAGTGTTTTCTGATTGAGGACATATTTTCAAAAATTTTAATATAATTGTGGACAGATGTGCCTACTATGTTCAGTCTTTTACCTGGTGTTTCCACAGATGGTTTTGTTTCATCCCTTGACATCTTATGTTTGATATTTAACATACAATGATGCTTTTACTTTTTTTTATAATCGATCTTTTCATTTGTTATTCATTCTACCCAGGGTGTTTCTGAGAAGAGATTAGGTGTTTAGTAAAGGTTTAAGTGATATTTCTATGTATGAAGCATTCCTTAAATCAAGCAGTAATATGTAAACCTCAGCCTTCTTCCCTCACTGCTTCCCCTTCATCTTTTTACATGTATTCTCGAACCTGCTTCCAAATCTCTTTTTTATGCAAAGTGTATTATACTGTGCTTTACATGTATCCCATGTATAATGTATCCACACTGTATAATAAAAAAAGGTTTGCAAAAACATTTAGAATATGGAAAATATTAGTATCTTTTGTTATTTAAAATTGATTAGTGATGTACAGAATTGCTTCTGACTTGTGAAATACCAAGTAGAATAATTTAGCTCACTTCAGATTATCAAGCAATGCAATTTATTTAATCAGAAAGGTAGGCAGAAAAGCAGTGAGAGATCCCTTTGCATCTGTTAATGTCTTTGTTTATCTATGATGTTGCAACTGCACTCTTAGATGTGAGAAATTAGTTATATAGTAGTGTCTCCTGCCCTTGATTTTGACCAGGACAAAGCTGGAGACTTTCTGTCAGGGACCAGAGTGCACCACCTCATCCCACCCAGGTGTTCAGCTGCTGGTGCCCCAGGCCAGTGTTGTCCGGGTGCAGGTGGGTGACCTTAGAGGGTACTGGGAAGCAGCAGGGTGAGAAAGGGCTGGGAGAACCGTAACCTAACTCCAGCTTGTTTGGTTGCTGCTTTTAAGTGCAGGTGCTTGCTCTGGGTCCTGCCTGGAGTCAGACTGCAGCCACGCCTCTGCCCAGCCTCATGCCTGATTGATCCTGGTCCTGGCTGACAAGCACAACTTCCCATTTGTCCTTTGGCCTGCCCGGTTACTAAGGAGTTGTCTGAGAATCACAAGGCTCCTGGCTGATCTCAGTCACTGTCCCTGTCCCATCCCTTTTCTCCGGGTTGGTTACTGTGGGACTGAGCCTCTTGGTGAGTCACTGCCTTGATGACCTCCCTCACCCTCAGCTCTCAACCTCACTACTCATTGAAACTTTCTTTCAACACTTGTAATATAATTTTTCGTGTATGCAATTTATATATACATATGTACGTAGATATCCAGTAACTTAATACTAGATAACTTAATACTGTGATACTTAAATGTTTTGAACAGATTTAACAATATCTTAGTATAATTATGTTTCACAATGGAGATGGACTAGATATCCTTACACTGTGCTCCCCCCCCAAAAAAAAAAAAAAACAAAAAAAAAACAAACTTCTGGTTCTGAACTTAATATGAACAAAGCCTGCCCAGATGTCTGTGTCTTTGTGTTTTCTTCTTCTCAATAACCCTGGTTCTGGGATACACAGAACAATGCTTGGGTGGTTTTGCTACATTTAGTTCATGGGACTAGGGTCCTTCAGTCTGAATAAACGATGAACCAGGGATAACAGTTGAATGCTGTACTAATATACTGGCAGGTACAGTGCAAAGAGGAAAGGCCCAGGGTTAAATTTTGTTTCTAGGATCATAAGGTCACAATTTCCACAGTGCGTGGTTTTGGCAATGAAGCCTAATTCAGTTTCCAGCTCACTGTGTATGCCATGCACCTAATAGACAATGTGAAATAGGTGTCTTTATAACTATGACAAATTGCTTCCACAACAAATGGGATCCAGAATGTTCATACTGAGCAAACTACTGGGGACCTCAGAAAAAATGCACTTTCTTCTTAAGGAAGGGAGAAATTTCAAGTGGGGCAGTCTTTCATTGAGCCCCAGAGCATGACTTCAGCTTGGTCCTACAATTTCAAGCACATCCTAAGTTCAGGTGTAGTGTGTAATTCATAACAACAAGCATAGACGAACCACAAATTCATCTCTACACAGAATCTGTACCACACACTAATGTAGATGCATCCCCACATGAAATGTGCTAACACCTGTAACTTAGACATAGTCTTTTCTGTACAGTGAACACAAAAGGAAAGTAGAGTTAGCAAAAATGAATGATCCTAATGGATACATACTTTCCTTTTAAGAATTAAAAGGAAACTCTTATGATATAAATAATGTAAAGACCTTTTTATTAGAGACAAAAGACTTGAAAATGTGCATCATATGAATTTGAAGCCAACTCTATCCATCAGTGATTTTAACATAATTTTTGTACAAATAAGCTGCTTTTAATTTCTTGTGCACAACACTCTTCTGTCATGAACATTTAATGAATTTCCTTTAGGATATATTTGACTCCCTTCAAATTTCTAAGAGTTTAAAAATGAGATAGGCACATTTAACTTTGATTATGATAGGCTGCTTCAGCAAAAATTATGTTCATTTTCATTTTAAAAGAAGGGAATCTAGTAAAAGTGTTTCAAATTTTAAGGGATTTTTATATAAAATTGACCTTTAACCTTTAATACTTCAAAAATTCTAGCTTCCTTTAAAATATTGCTTGTTATAGTGAAGCTGTCACACAACTTTCAACACTAAGAAAATAGCAGGCTGAAAGGTGCCTCAAAAGCTCCTAATTTAGTTTTGAATCTAAGGCAGATATTATAAATTAATAGAGTGTTCTTAAAAATTAGTGACCTAGTACATTATTCTAAGGTGTCATCAATAATACGAAAATAAAATTATTACATTCTACTTTCTCTAACTTCTGAAAACTTTTAATTTCTAATGGAGTAAAAGCTACTTGTTTCCTTACTCATCCTGTCTTTCATCTGTTCCATCTCTCATCCAGAAGACAATACTGGAAAAATCTGCTGTGGATTGGGTAGATGCGGACTGAGGTGTCCACACCTCATATATTCAGTAGCCTTCAGTTAAACCAATTGCTTGGAAAACAGATATCTTAAGTCTTCCTCAGCTTGGAAAGAATTGAAGCTGTATTTCAAATACTAACCTGTAGAGTATCCCAGAAAATAATTTTGTTTGTTTTGAAAATTAAGGCTGTAAAAACAAGAATAGAGGTTTTTGGTGGTGGGGTTTTTTGTGGTTTTTGGGTTTTTTTTTTTTGGTTGGGGTTTTGGTTTTTTTTTTTTTTTTGGGTCTCCAGCCTTTTACATTTCTTTATTCAGAATTCAGATTGACTTCCGATACTGGTATTGTGATGTTAGGCAACTTCAAACTGCGAAAAGTCTGGAACAAGATCTCCAGTTCCCTTGTATATATGTTATAAGGGGTAAGGTTCTTCTTAATAAAGGATTCCACTACTGTGTTTTCCACTGATACTTCTAATTTAAATTAATTAATTTTCTTATTCATAATCACCTTAGGGTAGTATGAGTATGCCTATAAGCTGGGTCTTCAATGTCTATTTCAAGAAAGAAATTCTGATCTCACCAAAGCAATGTTGAACCCAAATTTAAGAAATAGTACACCCTGGATTACTGCCAGAAAGATATCTTGGGCACAGATTGGGGCAGCTATATTCCAACTATATTTAAATTAGGGTGAATTTTGTCAGTCTGGCCTTAGATTTCAGAAATTAGTACTTGTCATACATTTTCATTTGTAATGTGTCTTAACATTATTTTATACACTTCTAATAACTGCTTGGAAGAAGATTCTTCAAATATTAATCAGGTGAGATAGATATTGATGATAATATTTCTGTTAAATTGAAAAGACAAAAGGAAGGTGAGATTCTATACAGAGATTTCTGTAAACAGTCTGCAAAGTTATTAATTTCTTTGATTTTTCTGAAGTGAAGTGTTTGTTACACTTCCTTAGTTAAATTTCTCTTGTTTGGAAGTGTTTTTTTAAAGAAAATTGAGAAACTTAGTTTTTTTATGGGAACCAATTGCTAGCAATGAGGACTGAATTAAATACCTTGATGGGCCCATTTAAACAATTTTTGCATTGCTTGGTTTGAAAGTACATTAGAAAGTAATGTAAGAGGAAAAAAAAATGTCAGCTTCACTTTGATACTAGTCTTCAAAACCATTTTTCATTTAAGACACTATTTTAAATTCTACCTTACACAAAATTGACAAACTCTTACTGTATTCTTTCAAGGCATACACTTTGCACAAATCATTTTAGTACTCTGGGAGATAAGCTTGCATTCTTAATAAACCAGAGTTTCAGCAAGCTGTTTCACAATAATGAAAACTGCACTGAAAGAATTATTTCTGTATTTCAGTATGCCTTGATTGCCACTTTCCCACCTGACTTTCCTCACATCAGGAGCCTGGGCAGCACTAAATAGGCTCAGGCTGAAGAGAAAGAAAATGCCAAGAACTTCAGAACACACTGTACCTACAAAATTTTCACAAGAGTTTTGCTTCTTTTAACAAAAGAAAGACCGAGGAGTTGTAGTATTACAGACTGATTTGATAGCTGTCACAGACTCAGTATTCTTTTATTGGGAGAAGATTCAGACTACAGAAGAGCTCAATGATGTTGGAAAAAGGAAAAACAGAAACCAACAGAACATCTTGAAAAGATCAAAGCTTGCAATTACGGCAGCAGGCTTTTAACTTTTCCCTCTTTTTCTACCAGATGCTTCTAAAACAAATAGAGTAATTGGTTTAAATAAATTGTTTTCTGAAGTGATACTCCAGACAATAATCTTTCTTAAGCTCATTGTGGTCCAGATACAATGATGTTAATCTTATGACATGACTTAGAGTCTTTTATTATTTCTTCAACATAATTTGTGATCAATAATGTTGCGGGGGGGGTTGCTCCAGATATTTGTCATCTACTTTTCCTGCCTCAGTGTTTTGGTCTTATGCTGCCTTTAGGCTCTCATATTTTATATCATCCTTTCTTTGACTTTTTTCTTTTAGTTCAGTGTCTTGCAACAAAATTACTGTGCTCCAAACTTGAGAGCAACAAAAGTAAAATGAGAAACATAAGACCATACACTTTTCCAACGTATGTGGTATCTTCCTTTCTCTAAGATTTGGATATCATAGTTATGTGGAGATTTTCTTCCTCCCATTTGACCCCAAAACATCCCTATTCCAGCCTATATTAGGTGTTTTCAGAGTCTGGTAAAGTTAACTGTATCTGCAGAAACAGTGAGTGAAGTCGTTCTCTTCAGTAGCATGTTACTGGAAGAGAGCCTTGTCTTTCCACAGAAATCAGTTTCTGAAAATCCATGGATACCTCTTTTATCAAGCTTTTCTGGAAAATTAGTTGAAATTCAGACAGCTCCATGCCTAAAATGCAATTTATATTTAATAGATCACTAACTTTTATTTGAATGTATGTCTTGAATAGATGAAGAAAGAGGAAAGGGGGACATCTGGAGGTATGGTTTTTGTTTTCTGAAGTAAGAGTTATGCATGATGAAGCCCTGCTATACTTTTATATAATATATTATAGTATAGTGTAGCTTTATATTAATTATATTATGTATATCACATATCACATTCCTTGTGTTAGTCAATGAGTACTCTTGTATGAGTAAATCGAGGAACTGCACAGAGATATGAGTAGAGAGTTCAAAGAATTGGGCCTCTTATATAAACCATATTGGTCATTGTTTTCAGCTGCACAAGAAAATTTATAGTGAAGTAAATTGCCTAATTAGAGTCAATTATTAATTTATTCTCCTGGTTTCATTTGAGTTACTGCTGGAGTAAGGTGATCTTCACATGAATTCTGAGATCAAAACATGGCTTTCTGTGCTTGAAGCAACAGTAATTTAGAGTCACTTTTACCTAAGCAGTACACTTCCAAACACAAACAACTCCCTGGCTAACGAGTACCATAAGTCTGCCTTTTTGTTTCCCATGGCAACTACATTTTCTCAGAAATCTTCTGGTATTTCTATTAGACAAAAAAATCTATATAAAAATAAAATATGGGTGTATTTTATATTAGTAGCATATTTATATGGACTACTCCAAATTCATTATGAATATATTTTGCTTTTATCTTCAAGGTGCAAAGATAAATAAATAGACATGTTCAGTGGGAAAGGTGGGAGCGGATTTTCTTTTTACATCCTAATGAATCAATAAGGCTGCAAAGGCTATCTTGTAGAATACAAACTCATAAAATGTTTTAAAAGCAGAAAGCATTTGCTGGTGGTTTTCCTCCATCAGTGCAGAATTAGGCTGTTTATTTTCCTTTATTCTCAGAGAAATCGTTTGCAAAGCAATACAATGTAAATTAAATTTTCCCAGTTGCAAAAATGTAGATTTAATTCTCATCTGTAAAGAAAAACAAGGTATTGTTTCCTTGAAAGATGTTTTTTTCAGTACACAGAATTTATACAACTATGCATCCTGACTTCACACTCTTCTTATGAGAGACTCACATTTAGTCTTGTTCTCAAACTTACCTGATTTCCTGAATTGAAGTTAATCAAAGGAAAATGCTCTTCAAAAGATAATTGAGCAAGGGAATAGATCTGGATGAAACTTCTGTTAATCATTTCACAGGACAGTATATATAAGAAAACAATCAGATTGTGTGGGAAAAAATAAAGTTTGAAAACTTACATCCTCCAGATGGTTTTCACAAATATATCAGCATTTTGTGTCTGGAAAGGAAAAAGCAAACAAACAACATGTTCTACAAGAATAAGACCTCTCTGTTTACCACTCTCCAGAAGATATGATGTTTTTCTCCTGAGATGGTTAAATTGTGATTTTCAAAAAGTGACTCAACCTTCATGTCTCAGCAGTTTATAATGAAGGGGCTATTTAAGTCAATGTATGACAGCACCTTACTGCTTGGTCACATACAGAATATCTTCAGGATTGGTTTAGATTTACATGGATATGACTAACTAGAATCCAATATAAGAACTTTGCATATACACATTTTCACTGATTATTTGGAGGAAATATTTGAATTAAAGAGTTTATTAGAGACTAAGTTATCATAAATACCTTTCTTTATGCAACCAAGCACTTATGATTTGTTGGTATCTACACTTGTTTCAATAATACCTAAATTCTCAGATTGCTGGAAAATGTGAAGTTTTATTTGTGGTATCTTTTTTTAAGGTCTGAAGAGAGTTACTCCAGTAATGGTTATATAGTTTTTATCCCAAAATCTATTTATTGGTTTTCATCAGGGACCTAAAAACACATACAAAAATAAGTCTGCCAGGAAGGCATTACACAATATTATAATTGTAAAATAGTATACAAGTATCTTAATCTTTCATTAATTTTAATCCAATTACATATCAGTTAGGCTCTGAGTTAAGCCCTTGTATGCAAGAAAAACACTATAAACTTTCAGGCACAAAAATCTTAGATTTTATAATTTTGCAGATGTCCCAGTAGGATCCAGCTACAGGATTTCATGAGGTAAGCAAAGAGTAATTTGAAAACTCTAGCTTCAAAAACAATTGAATCTGATTAGTAGCAGCCTCCATTTCCAATGTTTGTGGTCCTGTTTGGGAGCACAGTACTACAGCTCATCAAAACATAAAATCCACTGTTGCTATATCATCATTTGTTAGAAAAGTGAGTTCTATTAGGCATTGGACACAAGAAACATCTTGTGCAGATGCCTGGTCAAAAGAGGTTTCAGAATGTATGTACATCTAAAAGGAAAAAAAAAAAAAAAAAGAGAGGTATATCCTAAATCTGATTTAAAATAGCACTGATGGTAAGGAGTTATTGACACTTATACCAGGCCTCGGTACTTATTCAGGGCAAAGTACAGGACTAAGTTTCAAGCAGTAATTGAAACTACTTACTCTTCAAGAATGACAAACTCATGCACCAGAATATGCTGGGGAGCCAACCAACGAGAAAGAAGCTTTGCAGAAAAGGACCTAGGAGTCCTGATGGACACCAAGTCAAACATGAGTGTTGTGGGTTAACATCAGTAGGCAGCTAAACAACACACAGCTGCTTGCTTACTCCCCAAAGTGGGATGGCGGAGAGAATCAAAAGGTTTAAAGTGAGAAAACCTGTGGGTTGAGATAAAGACAGTTTAATAGGTAAAGCAACAGCTGTGTGCTCAAGCAAAGCAAGTCAAGGAATTCATTTATTACTTCCCATGGGTAGACAGGTGTTCAGCCATCTCCAGGAAAGCAGGGCTCCATCATGTGTAATGGTTACTTGGGAAGACAAACACCATCACTCTGAACATCCCCCCTCTCTCCTTCTTCTTCTAGCTTTTATTGCTGAGCATGACATCATATGGTATGGAATATCCCTCTGGTCAGTTGGGGTCAGCTGTCCCACCTGTGTTCCCTCCCAACTTCTTGTGCACCCCCAACCTACTCACTGGCAAGGCATTATGAGAAGCAGAAAAGTCCTTGATGCTGTGTAAGCACTGCTCAGAAATAACGAAAACATCCCTCTGTTATCAGCACTGTTTGGGTCACAAATCCAAAGCATAGCACCATACAAGCTACTATTAAGAAAATCAACTGTCCTATCCAAAACTAGTACTATGAGCCAGCAATGTATCCTTGTGGCAAAAAGGGCTAACAGTACATCCTGTTAAAATTCTACTTCAGTCCCCAAAGGAGCTTAGGAATCCCTTAGGATTTCTCACATAAACTTTGTAACAACAGCTAATGATAAGATAGTGACCACTTTTTTTCAAGAACACAATAGCCAATTAATTAAATTACTTGGCCAAAGAAGGAAATGCTAGAGTAATCCTTTCCTCAACCTGCAGAGGTTTGTACCCAAAAGACAGCCTTGATTATTAGACCTTTGGATATAATGTTGGAAATGGAAAGGAGGGAGAGAGAAACAGTTGTCTTCCCTTCCTGCTAAATCTGGACTTCTATTGAGCAAGATTTCTGCTGGTTGAAGTAGAAATTATTTATACAAGTTATATGTTCCCAGGAGAAAAAGACATTAAGAAAAGGGGTCCTTGACCACACTGCACTGATGAGGATGTTTTCTCTGTAAACAAAATGATTATTTAATTCCAGTCATTCTTATAGAAACTGCTCACTTGTTTTGTATTTGTGAACATGAGGTCCCGCTAGAGCACTCTTAACTACCTAAGATGTCTGCAGGGAGCCAGAAAAGTACTTAAAACAATTCAAGAGTAAGAATTTTCTATGAGCACAAAAGCAGAGTCTGGAAAACATGTGTTGTGGTTTAACCCAGCAGGCAGCTAAACACTACACAGCTGCTCACTCACCCCCCGCCCCCACAGTGGGATGGGCAGAAGGGCAAAAGTAAGAAAACTCATGGGTTAGGATAAGAACAGTTTAATAATTTAATAATAATTTAATAATAATAATGATAATAATAATTTGATTGTGGTGATGATGAAGAAAAGGAAAACAATGAGAGAGAGAGAAACAAAACCCAGAAAAAAACAAGTGATGCAACCTCTTGCCACCCAACGACTGACGCCCAGCCGGTCCCTGAGAAGCGATCACTGCCCCCCGGCAGCTCCCCACAGTTTATATACTGAGCAGGACGTCATATGGTATGGAATATCTATTTGGCCCCCTCCCAGATTCTTGTGCACCTTGCAGAGCATGGGAAGCTGAAAAGTCCTTGACTAGTATAAGCACTACTTAGCAACAACTGAAACATCAGTGCATTGTCAACATTATTCTCATCCTAAATCTAAAACGCAGCACTATAACAGCTACAAGGAAGAAAATTGACTCTATCCCAGCTGACACCAGGACAACATGCCACCCTGTTGCTCTGGTATGCAGATTGCACATAAAAGAAGAAAATGCTTGTGATTAATTAGAACTAGGTAGAGGAGTCAAGGCTAAAGTAGAACATCGAGTCTTAAAGAGTTTCTGTGGTAGAGAATGTGTTTTAAGTATGAACTTCATAATTGCTGGGCAGTGTTGGGGTGTATCTAGACAGCAGTGTCAGCAATATCATATAAGGTCAAGTTTGTCTTAGAACCACCATTGGAAACTCCAGTTTTGGGTACGCATGTAGCAGAATTGAGACCAATGAGGAAGAAGCAATTAGAAGTGGAGAAGATGGGTCCAAAAGTAGAAAAAATGGAGAAAGAAGAAGGTATAAAGTCAGGTAAAGAGCAAAGGAGAGCATGATCTTCCAGTGGGAGGAGTGAGGGTTCCTGCAGCCGGTAACGAAGCTGACCTGCAGACACAAGCCAATGACATACTGAGGGCCTACTAGACTCTGTCAGATTTATACCTCAAACACTCAGTGTAGGAGGGTGCAGTAAAGAGGAATGTGCTTTCATCCTGGTACTAAATGGTTTTGGGAGGGAAGGGTTATAGAAGCTTCTGCCCCATTTAATAACTCAATTTCTTAGTTATTTTTGCATTTTGAACCTGTAAATATTTTCAGTGTGGAGTAGCAAGTTCTCTAGGAGATAAATTTATTCCTTCAATAATTGACATAACAGTTTGGTGGTTAGGGTGTTCTCCTGGAATGTGGAAGAAAACAGTTCAAATATCTTTAGGTTGGAGGGACCCTTAACAAGATGAAATCTAACAAGGTAACTGATCCCTTAAGGATAATTTCCTTTAGAAAAAAAAAGTCCTGTTTTTTCCTTTCTCATTTCAGAAACTCCAGAAGCAGAATTCTGAGTAGATTATCTCTCCAAAGTGTATTGAGTGTTCCCTCACTGACACAAAATTCTTATTTGTCCACAGGCTGCACTTTGTGCCAAAGCTGTCTATATCAGATTCAACAACTCTGTGATACCCAAGGTTGGAGCCACTTTGGAATCAGCACCACCTGTAATATTCTGTTTGACTTTAAAGCTTTTGGGTCCTCTCAGTTTCTGTGGTGAATCTGGGCATGAAAGCACAGAAACTGTGTATTAGAAAGCTGAAATGAAATTATGATATATAAATCTTTATTTCTCAATGCTAACTTAATTTCTAAGCAGTGGAGTACTGGGAAAATTGGGGTGACTTATTCCATTTAAATGCCAATGTTAAGCAGGCAGAAAGTCAAGTTGAATCTTATATCACTTTAGACATACTTGAGAATTGACATGTGAGGAGCCTGCTTTTGCAGTCTTTATGGAAGGGGAGTCAGAAATAAAATGTTTTCTAGAACAATTGCTATTATTTATGAAATATCTTA
Source organism: Morus bassanus (assembly GCA_031468815.1). Lineage (NCBI taxonomy): Eukaryota > Metazoa > Chordata > Aves > Suliformes > Sulidae > Morus > Morus bassanus. Next base: position 50,243,438 of record CM062568.1, on the reverse strand, counting down.
ACTTCAATTCAGTTATTCAGGTTCAAGAATATCTTTGCCATAGAGGTATCCCCTAGGGATGAAATCTTGATCCAGCTGTATCAAAGAGCAAAAAGTTTTTCCTAGATACCTCCCAAGATACGGTGCTAGCAAGTGCAGCTGCTGCCCCGGCAGCAGACAAGAGAGAAGACTGCATTGTGTTGTCTATACTGCACATTGTGGGATAGTGAGTGTGCATTACATGGGGTGAAACATTATCTTTAGCTTTCTCACCAGTAATTTGCCTCAGCCCTGTTTTCCAACTGTGTAAAAAGATTCCAGTTTCCTTTTTCTATAACATAATTTGTCATTTATTAGTTTAATTCATTTCTGCTTTCACAAAATTCCATCACGATCTCTGTAATTTACAGTGCACATCTGCAAGTGCTACAGTAATAATAATTGCTTGTTTCTCTAAAGTTGTAAAGATGTCGTTCTTCAATATTTTACCTCAAACAGATAGAACTTTATCCCATCCCATTCATTTTGCCTCATGCAATTTACTGTAGGTGTATTGAATATGTGTGTGTGTTTGCATATGTGAGTGTGTATGAACAACAGATGTCAGTTTGTGAATTAGAAATTGGTGTGTTTGGGTTGTTTAAAAGATTAACAAATCAAGCCAGTTTCAAAATTTAAACCAAAAGTTTGCTAGACTAACATTAATTAACAACACAGCTCATATTAATTAATTCTTACAGATTATAATTAATTATTGCTATGTATTCAGAGTGATCAGTCCTTAGTAATCATATCCTACATTAGCTGTGAACATACCAAAGCACAATGCAGTTAGCACTGATAACTATGGCCTGTAGTAGACTTTATTGCTGAGGTTGAGGTGATCAGACTTGGGAGCTCTTCAACAAGGAGAGCTCAGACCAAAATGGGTTTGTCCCTTCTCTCCCCCTCCAGTTTTGGGACCTCATTCTTTTACATGTCGTCTGAGTTTTTAAACAATTCCCATGCTTTAGTCTCTGTTAGAGTCAAATGAGAAGGGAGGAGACAAATGTGAGGGGGAAGATACAGGCAGGTACCCTATCCTGTAGTTTGGCTCTTTTATTTTGTTTTGTTTATTTTCTCCTTGCTTAGCTGCTGCTTCTTTCCTTAAAGCAAATATACTCTTTCCCCAGCTCTCAAGTTCGTGTTTCCACAGCCACTTTCCATAATAAGTTGATAACAAGGGACCAGGATGGAGACCTTGCACAGTCAGCATAAGGCACATCTAGTAAAAGTTCTAGAGGCAACACTCTTTTCAGTGAATCACCAAGTACAGAAGTGTTTATACAGTTATAGCTTATTAATGTGCTTATGTTTGGGTTCATAACAAGCAAATATTGAAAACTGCTTGGTGTGCTGCTATCTTCAAGGGTGCAACAGACCTCCGCTTTACCTACACAATATATTATGGATATAATATTTCTCTTGATTATATAGTTCAAAAGTACTTAGTTTTACTTCAAAGTGGATTTTAAATTTAGCGATTTTGCACAGGTTTTAAAATCATAATCCAGTGATGAGCACTTCATGGGCTATAGTGTGCATAAACTATGTGTTCAATAAATATGCTTGACAGAAATGTTTCAATACACCAGTACTACTCTTGTGAGTAGCTTTAAAGTAGCTGACCTGCAGACTTGAGGTTCATTAAAATATCACATAACACAGCTCTTCCACATTTAATTTCTATTCATGCTTCTGAGCCTTTTTTACTTTATAACATACATCAGATTTAACTAGTTTAATAATTCAGTTTATTTTCATACCTGTGATTACTAGAATTCACATACAAAAGATATCTCATTGATGATGGTAACTGAATTTCTTTTATGATGCATTTACTCAGGAAATGACTTTAAGGAAATGTTTATAGCAATATATTAATAAATAATGGAAACTCTTATTGTTTTCTGACTACTCATTGCTAAAAAAAATCTTCTTGTCAATAAAATTACACTTCTAACATCAGCTAAAATACTATCCCTAAAAGTATACCTTTTGTTTTGCTCTTTATATGTGTTTTCACATGGAGCACAATTCCACCGCCATTGAAATAAACAGCATTTTTACCACTGGCTTCAAAAGAGTAACAACAAATGACAAGGTACTACTTTAAATGGAAATTTGATTAAATCTGATTTTGTTGTCCGAGTCCAAGTTTATTGATTATCTCTGGAAGATTGTCACATTTTCTAGTAACCAGGTTTAAATATTACAAATTGAGCATTACAAGTACATGCAAACTGAGGTTGGTAATAAAGAAAGTGGAAGTAGGATATGGTCATATGTAAAGATGAGACCAGAATTATGAAATCATTAAAGATTCTTCTCATCATTAAAAACGAACACAATAGACAAATTATGTTATGAGACTGCAATGGAAAATGTTGGGAAAATAGTGCAGCTAAAAAGTAAAGAAGAATCTGAGAAGTTAACTAAAAATCTCCTTCTAATTTCAGTAATGCATCAACAATCTTATTAATTAATTATAATGATTAAGAGTAAGGTGTGGGTTTTCTCTGTATAGGTAGATCTCACAAATTTCCTTTTTCTTGGGGCAAAACCTATAATCTCCTTTGTGAGAGCCATGTTTGAATGCAGCTTTGATTTTGATGGATGGAAAGAGAGGAATTTAATTAGCATGAAGCATTTATCACCATGGAGATGTGAACAGCCATAAAGGTGACCTGGTTAGAAAGGGAAAATTACTGAACAGGAGAAAGTGCCTGCCAGCCTGGGAATGGTGAGACTGGGAATAAAGTCTGGGAAGAAGAAGCATTCCTGAAAAGTACAGCTGGCCTCTTTGAAGTACAGCTGGGTACCTAGAAACCAGAGGCATCCTGAGATACCACAAATAAGTGCTAAAACAAGGAAGTGTAATGACAACTTATTCTCTGAAAAGGTGAAAAATAGTCTGGATAAAGAGGAAAACAGTATGGGAAAATAAAAACTGGTCTGAAGGAACAGAAAACATCATCATCCCTTGGCTGTTACAGGTGAAAAATAGGCATAACAGCATCTTTTGGCTGCTCAAAGTAGTAGTGTCCCAAGCCCTCTTAAGTCTCTATGATATAAAAAGGACTTAATTTTTATCTAAAATGTAACCTCTCTCTCTTTGAGAACTTCCTGTGCTGTACGTACTTTTTCTTTCCTAATGTATTGGGCTTGCGTGGCAAAGTTTTTGTAGTTGTGGGGCTAAAGGGCTGGCTTCTGTGAGAAGCTACTACAAGTTTCCCCTATGTCTGATAGAGCTCGTACCAGCTGGTTCCAAGACAGACCCACCACTGGCCAAAACTGAGCCCATCAGAAACAGCGGTAGTGCCTCTGGGATAACATATTTAAGAAGGGGAAAAAAAACCCACACAACAGCAGCCAAAATAGAGGAGTTAGAATTTGTGAGAGGAATAACTCTGCAGACACCAAGGTCAGTGAAGAAGGAGGGGGAGGAGGTGCTCCAGGCACTGGAACAGAGATTCCCCTGCAGCCTGTGGTGAGGACCATGGTGAGGCAGGCTGTCCCCCTGCAGCCCATGGAATACCACGGTGGAGCAGATATCCACGTGCAGCCTGTGGAGGATCCCATGCCACAGCAGTTGGATGCCAGAAGGAGGCTGCGACCCCACAGGAAGCCCACACTGGACCAGGCTCCTGGCAGGACCTTGGACCTGTGGAGAGGGGAGCCCACACTGGAGCAGGTTTGCTGGCAGAACTTGTGACCCTGTGGAGAGCCCACACTGGAGCAATTAGTTTCTGAAAGACTACACCCTGTGGAAAGGACCCATGGGAAGGACCCATGCTGTAGCGGTTCGTGAAGAACTGCAGACCTTGGGAAGAATGCACGTTGGAGAAGTTCATGGAGGACAGTCTCTCCTGTGGGAGAGACCCTACACTGGAACAGGGGAAGACTGTGAGGAGGAAGGAGCAGCAGAGACAACATATGATAAACTGACCGCAACCCCCATTCCCTGTTCCCTTGCACTGCTGGAGGGGAGGAGGTAGAGAAATGGGGCGTGAAGGTGAGCCCAGGAAGAAGGGAGTGGTGGGGGGAAGGTGTTTTAAGATTTGGTTTTATTTCTCATTACCCTGGTCTGATTTGATTGTTAATGAATTAAATTAATTCCCCCAAGCTGAGTCTGTTTTTTGCCTGCGATAGTAATTGATGAGTGATCTCCTTGTCCTTATCTCAACCCACAAGTCTTTCATCATATTTTTCTTGTCCTGTCAAGTTGAGAAGGGGGAATGATAGAGTGGGTTGGTGGGCACCTGATGTCCAGCCAAGTTCAACTGACCACACATAACCAGGTTGAATTCTCTGCACGAACTCTCTATGAGCTCTTGGACTCTCATTAGGCACACCTGGCTAATTCCAAACTTCCTGATGTGGGTAATCTTTGAAGTGAGACTCTTCCTGTTATTTCATTGATCCCCCTTTGAGCCCAGTTCTGGGATTGGTTTGGTTTGTTGTCGCACCTGTGGCGTGGTTGGGTCCCCTTCTGGGATCAGTTTGTCCTCCCCTTCAAGATGGTTTAGCCCCTTCTGAAATGCTCATTTGCTTCATACCAGTATTATATATAACCATACAAGTAATCTATCATAAGTATATCTGCTGTTATATTGTCGATAAGTTTGCAGTAACTTGTAATAGTAAATACCTACTTGGTTGTTGCTGTTATTGGTTTTTGCAATTATACTGATTGTTGCTATACTATTGATTGATACTATATCACTGATTGCTGAGAATAATTTTTAATAGCTTGAGATACATATATTCACTTTATTAATCATAGGTATACTTGCTAGTGGTGATTTTTGTGGTAGCTTACTTGCTAGAGTAGTGATTTTTGTGATATTTGTGATAATTTATAATAAAATAGAGAAATTGAGAGAACAAAGATTCCATGTCCTTGTGTATCATGGAAGCCTACAAACCTAAGGCTGTGATCTCTCCACACCTGCAGGCTGGGTAACCCTTTAGGTTTTGACACATGGTCATACTAACTGAAAGGCATTCGACTTATTTACTTCCACTGTCTTATTCCTTCCATATCCTTATAAACCTGCCCCTGGACAGAGTTATATCCTTACATAAACCTTATATATAAGATTTCCTTATTCTGATACAGTTGTCCCCAAATAGTAAGGTATATCCATATAGCACTTTTTTATAATGGTGAAACTGCATCCATATTCTGAGACTTATTCAGGTAACATTTGGGGGAAAATGATGCCACTATCAATCATATTTATTTTGTTCCAGGCAACTCAATAAAGCTACCTTCTTGTGTAGCTTCACTGTCCCTGATGGGCGTCAGTGCTTGTGCCCAGACCAATCTCTGGTCCTCATTCTAGCTGGCCCGGGCCCAGCACTGTCAGGATCTTATCTCCTAGATGGGCCCATCAGGCCTGTACTGCAGCTCATCTCCAGCCCATCTCCAGCCACTCCTGATGGGAATCCCTGGCCAAGCTCCAGCCCCAGCATGAAACTCAGCAAAACTGTTGGGGACTGTTGGTGGGCCCTGTTACTAGCCACTAGCTCTGCCTGCTGTGCTGTCAAGGAGTGCTTGGCTGACCTTGCGGTTCCTGCAGTGTCCTACTCCCTGACCCCAAGGATGCTGCTGGCCCACTCTGTGTCCTGACAACATATTGAGAATATTATATTCTAGAAAGGTATCATCAGCCTGAAAAGAACACTGTTGGCCATTTCAGAAACTGTGGCAGAAGAAAGACTATGTTGTCTGACAAAATAAGAGCAATAACTCAGGCACATGTTTAGGATGTCCTTGAGCATCTTGGATGGCTGTAAATGCCTAAGGACAGGCAAATGAATAACAACTACAAAGAGGATAAGATTCAGCTCTATATTTGCAGATGCCTAAATTTGTTGTAAATATGTGTCTGTACGTAAGCCGCATGTCCAGGCTCCCTTTCTAGTTAATGAAATCCTATGGCTTAAGATAGTTACCTCAGTATAGGCACCTAATAATATTTGTGTTGATAGAATGTAATCTGATTGCCTTCCAGCTGCCACTCCAAAACCATATGGATTTCCGTTAGTCTAGTGAAGATGCTTTGGTTAACCTATACATCTCACATGGCACCAAACTCCAACATTTAGGCATCTGAATGAATTTCGCAATCAATATTGAGGGCTAAAAAACCCAATCCGAGAAGTTTACACATATGTTGTCAACTGAATAGCCTCCCAGACAATACTGATTGGTATTTCTAGAAGCTATATACAGTCACCATAGCTATCTACTGCCATTCTAGATATCCTAGAGTAGCTGAGATATTAGCATGGGGATATCTATAGAGGCACATGCTTTTCTGGAACAACATTTGTATGCCATGCAGAATACCCTAGGATTTGTTAAATGGTACAAGACTCTGATATGCATGTAAGCAAGCTAATTAAGCCCCATTTGACAGGAAAAGAAGCTCGGGTATGATGTTCACATATAAACTCTGACATTTAGTCATCTGGATCACATACAGTTGGCTCACATGCAGGATGTTATTCAGGTTAACAGTACAAAAGGAACTCACTGCCAAAAAAAATCATGATCTTAAAGGGATTCAAGCAGGTTTTATCATTTTCAGTGAGTATGAGAATATCTGTGTTTATATCACACAAGCTTTAGTCACTACACACATCATCTTTTACTTCATAAACCTTCATTTAACTGAGAGGACACTTTTCCTGGGAGGTAGATGATCTCATAATAGGCTGCTGAATTTTTCTTATATCCATGTAAGTATCTGCAGTTGTTTATTTGAAGAGGCAGAATATTGAATTATTTGAAAGACTCGTATGATTCAGTAGAGCAGTTGTATGCTACAGTTATCATTTGGTACTGCTCATTAAGTTACCATAACAAGTTGTACACAATGATGCATCCATTGCCACACTGCAAGTAATGGAATCTGACTGGACTTTGTTCCAGGCACATAGATGAAAAAAAAGAAAAAAATATACAACAGTCATTTATTGTGTAATCATGGTACATTCTAGTAAAAAAGATTTTATATAGATTTTTTTTCTTTTGTTATGATTTCTGCTGTTTCACTTGGCTGCCTTTAAAAAGAAAGACAATTAATATAATTATTTGATGCATTAAGAAGTCCTTACTGAGAATACATGCGAGAATAAATTCACCCTATTACCCTCCCTGCACTTATTTGTCATGCATACTGTACAGTTAAGTACAGATTATTAGACAAAATGCTCTAGAAACCTGAAAATCTAAATTATCTCATGAATTTTGCCTTCCTTATTTCTCTCCTCTCCACTCCTTGCTCCTTTCCCTGCAAGAGCCAGGGGAAATAAAAATACAGTGATTTAACTTTTAGTCATGTTGGCAACTTCCAGCTTTGATAACAGATGACTAAAACTAAAAGGTGTCAATGAAATATTTAAAGATATTAAAATGAATAGATTTTCAAATGTTTGCATGATAACTATGTTTTCTTGAGTCTAATACATATTTATTTGGTAATAGACTCTATCTTGATAATAAAAGTACCAAACCAAATCTATGGACATAATGTTGTAAAACTAATGTTTCACAGAGTTCTATTTAGATGTATTACCACCTCAGATATTATACAGAAAAAAAAAGTATGGTTTCTGCTAAATGGATCTACAAACAGTCTGGAATGGTAAGTGATATGTTGGCTAAACCAATAAAAAAAGGTCACCTTTCAGAAGAACATCAGAAATGAAATTTTGATGGTGTCATATTTTTACTGACTGAGCATACTATTTAGAATGTATATTGTATATATATATTGTGTCATTGTCATGCATGTCCTACATGTATTAAATGCCACATACTATGTCAAATGCAGTTCTAATTCTCTAATAACACAATTAAAACAACTGTAAAACAAGGGGGTTAAGAACTGTGAATTATATAGATGGCTGCTGCATTTAAAGCAGATTTCTATTTCTTTAGAGTAAAGGGAGAGGTTGGAAGAACTACCTGAAAGTATAGAAAGAAGTGAATGCTAGCTTAGTTTCTGTTCTCACACTCACATTACGTAAATACTTAAATCCATATGCAGCTTGAGAAAGAACACTAACTTTATTAGTAAGTTATATCTGTAATGTGAGTGAAGTTCAGAGACCTTGTCCTTAATTTTTCATATGAAATTAAGTAGCTAGATTAGGAGGGACTGAAAGAGATCAGTTCCAAAGCAGGCAGCATCTTTCTCGCAGTGAAAACTCTCAGTTAGGAAATTACGATTTGGAATTGTAAGAAATTTGATCCAAGGCCTTCTAAAACCTTCTATAATACTCCCTTTATGGAAGTAATACATCTTAGAAACTGTTCTAAGTGGAATGTACGGTCTTCATTACTATTTTTTTTTCTCTGAATATCCATAACGGCAAGACTGTTAACAAGAAAAAATAGAGTCTATTTAGTTTCAGTCTTTCATGTCAATGCAAGTAAGTTCTAAACAGGTTGTTAGCTTAGTATTATTTCAATAGGCTTTACATGTCTACTACAGATGACATCTACTGAGTACAAATGACAGCAGAGAGTGCTCCTGAGGATTACGTTCTTCTAATGAAGGAGGGAGTTGACAAGATATCTTTATGCATATATGCTCAAGGCCAAAATCTGTATAAAGATTTTCTCCTTGTTTATTAAAAGAGTGAATGAAAGTGTACAAACAAACAGGGCTATTCAGAAGTTCATGACTGCAACATCAAATGCAGTCATATAACAAACTGCTGGAATAAGCCCAGCCTCTAAATACTTTTTGTAGTATGACCCAGCAGACAGGTTAGAAACTCATGTACGTTGTTGCTCAAGTTAGAGACTTTCAAAAACTTCACTCATTCCTTATCGCAATCACAAAACAGTGTGAGCAATAAAAGAAGAAAGTACAGTGTGACATAATATGAATATCAAATGGAAGGAATGGTTAGACCTATGGTGAGCTTAACCTTGAGCTTTACCATTTCTTATTTTTTGATTACATATTTTTATTTATTCCTCATAATTCCCTTTTCTTTTGTATTCTTATTAAGCTAGATACTATTTATGAAGAGGACAGACCTCTCTGTTTGCACAGTGCTTAATCAATATTACCTTTTCCATGGTTACAGATTACCAGCATTTTAGTAGTAGTAGCATTGAACAGTAAATTATTGTCAGTATTGGTATTTAATAGCAAGGTACTACCAGTAGCAGTAAACAGTAGTAGTAATATAATACTGATGGTGTTTATAGAATCAGAATCATGGAGGCTGGAAGGGACCTCTAGAGGTCATCTCATCCAACCTGTTGCTAAAAGCAGGTCAAAACCAGATCAGGCCTGGTCTTGTCCATCTCTGAATGTGCTCAAGGCAGAAATTACACAATTTGTCTTGACAAACCATTTCAGTGTTTCAATATGATGTTTTCTGGAAGAATTATATGAAAGAATAACTGCATATATATGCTAAACTGAATTTGGATAGCTCTGCCAGTATTCTTTTGTGAAAAGCAAGAGATGTGAGGGAGAGTTATAATTTCTCTGGGCTAAATAAAAGGTATGTATCAATTATTTTTTGTCATTATTACAAACTGAAGACCTCAAGTAGATACCTCCATCAGAAGTTATCTTACAAAATGAAATGCTTATTGGCAACTATGCTATAAATATTACAATATCAAAATACCATTCTATTAGATGAAAGATTACACTACAAGATTATTTTTTCTTGATAATATTTTGGACTATTCATTTGAAAATAATAGTGAATGATTGTTAGATAGCTATTTTATTGCACTGTGAAATATAACCATTTTCTTCCTTAAAAACTATGTGCATAATTTGGCATTTTTACAGTAAGAAATAAAGAGCAAACAAACTAAACAAGTCAGAATTACTAACTTAAAAGAACCCTTAAAATACTACTGTGCAGTTACATTTATTGTATTTAATGCTTTTTTTCAACACATTTAATTAATACATAATTTGAACTATCTTTAAAATCATCTCTGAGGCTGCACAAAGACAAAGAAGGTAAAATAATGATGGAGTCTCTCATTGATTCAAAGCAGGGTATTACCCTGTAATATCAGTTTGTTAATTTTGCTGATAGTGATGTGCAAAGTACAGAATTATCTCTGTAACTTTCCTATGCCTATCACTTTCCTATTCTATAAGGCCAAGAAAAGTAAGTGGCTATCCTGTCATTATTGTTCCAATTTAATGCAGGTAAAGGCATAAAAATCTGTCCCAGAAGAGAAAAAATTATACTGGCACACTGCAGCATGAAATACTATTCAGAGGCTTGCAAGGGAGCTTAGCAAACATCTACACTCCTTTCTTTCGTTTTTCTCCTAAATTTTTTGATATATTACCTGTTTAGACTGAAGAGATTGCATAACTTATCTTTCACACATGTCCAACAATTCATTATGAAGCCTTCATTAAATATGTAATATTTGAGTCTTCTAAGAAGCACTGTAGTATTTCAAGCAGGGGAAACATGCAGTGATTTATCATAGGTACAGCTGTACTAGGAAACCCATTGCAAATTACAATATGGAGCCTTCAAGTTCCCAGCTGAAAAATCCTGGGACTCAGGTGCCCATAGAATCATTGACATAACAACCTGCAAAATGCATTTGATTGAAGTTAGGTATAGTTCATTAACACATGGTAAGGTGTTTCTGCACACTATAATGTAACTTTGTCAGACCAAAATCATGTGCAGCATGCCAGTTTGTCATCTGGTACCTTACTGAGAATCCTTGAATGAAATCCTGATGTCTTTGAGCTAACAAATAATGTTGTCACTGACACAGAAAGTAGAAATAAATTTAAGGTGAAGTATATAAGGGGACTGGTAACAATGAAACTAGTGTATTATAATAAATGAAGAATCTGAAATCCAAAAGGGTAAACTCTATGTTGATGTAGTATGTCTTTCATCAGTTCCTAACTTCACAATTTAAAACATTTACAGTGATAACGATGGAACTCTGAGCTTGATATCCTAAAGACAAAAGAAAACAAAAACTACTTAAAAATTCATTGACTTGTGGTACAAAAAAAATCAGTTAAGGTGAGAGTCTGTATAACCCATCACATTCAAGTTACATAGACAAGATTTTCAAGGTGATCTAATTAAAAATTTTGGTTTAAGTATACCTCTTCATTTTGAATCATGGCAATTTCTCTGTATTCTGTGGGAAAATAAAAGCTTCCAAACAAGAATTAAACCTCCATCCCAAACAGTAGTTGTGAACCCATTAATGTGACACCTTCTAAATCAACTGCTGCTCTCATCTGCATAGAACACCTACTCTGTGTTTCTAATACCTGCATGCCAATTTAAAACATATTTAAAGGTCAAATAATATTATTCTAATAAAACTGTATGCCTCAATTACTTAAGAATAGGATTTGGATTTCAGAACATTGTGTTTTGGTGTGTCATAACAATTATTTTTTCTCAGTTAACCATACATTTCTTCATTCAGTTCACACATATTCACAGACTGTTAAATAACCTTAAAGACTCAAAAATTAGCACACAGTTCCTCTGGTCCTTACAGTCTTGATTTCTTCTTTCATAGGGACTTCATGTTCTTTTTCTTCTTCAATTCCAGATATTCTCTGTGTAGGAAAGGACTAACTGGATTTATCCCAGACTTCTTGGGAGAGAACGTCCCACCAAATGTTTCTTCAAAAACAAATTCCTCAATTCAAGTTCCTTCAGAAATTTACCATAGGAACTTCAGGGTTTGTTTTTATTCTGTTCAAAGACAAAGAAGTTGCTATGCATAATAAAGGCAAAGGAATTTTGCAATGTTTCCTTTAGAGTTAGAGTTAAAACTGAACATACCACAAATCTGCTTTAAGCCATATAACCTATTGGGATTTAAAATCCTTCAAATGTGAAGCCCTTTATTCTTTCTTCTTTTAATATCTGTTCTTTCAGTGTGTGACAATAACAAATGGCATACTATTTACTTATCCTTCCAGTTTCTTACTAATACAGATACTAAGTCTGAGTGGTGTATACAAAGTAATATATCCAGCGTACATGTCAAACAGTGTGTACTTCGAGCTATAGCTGAGTTCCCCAAACATTGGCATCTGTTTCATTCAAGATGCTCTAAGGTATAAGAAACAGCTACACAGGGTAGCAGGTATAATGAAGGGCCTAAAGAGACCTGTGTTTGCCTAGAAGAGCAATATATGTCTAAGTAGCACACCTTAGGGCATATCAAAGCACATTAGATGTTTATTGTTAGGCAGGCAAGTTCCGCCCTTAGTTTGGAAGAAGCTGAGTTTTCTTAAGCAAATAAACTCATTTGTGCTTTATTTAGCCTTCAAACTGCTGACACAATCTCTTCAAAGACTGTAAGAAAGGAAAATGTAAAGCAATAGTTGCAATATGATTAAACAGATTATAGCAGTGAGGATGAACAACTTACATCCTGCACTTAAAGTAGTATTCGTAATGATGAAATATAGGTCTTTTTTATTGCTAAAAATATATTGGCCAAATGTTGAAATCATTCCACACAGAGCTATAATATTACAACACTACAAGGATGATAGGAGTTTCATGGAGGCGAGAGTCTAATGTATATAAATAAATCTGCTGTGAAAAACATGACAAATTAGATTATGCTTTTTTTCTTTTAAATGTCTGACAGAAGGGCAAGGTGGGAAGAGAACTGCCTCCCAGTCCTTGCCAAAAACTTACTAAAAGTAGATAAAGTTTATTATATTTAGCAGGTGCCTGCCACTCATTTCATATCTGGCAGACTTAAACTCAAGTCTATGAAAACAAACTGAAACGGTTTCAAATTTTAGGGTAGACATTAGACTGACAAGTTTGACAACAGAATTGCACAAGCCATTGCTGTCTACAACTCCTAGTAGCAAGAATATTTTTATCTGGGATACTTTTGCTACTTTGGTAACTAAAGTACTTCTGCGTACCCAGAGATAAATAGTAATTAGTATAGCTATTTTTTTTCTGAAAGCCAGTTTTTGAGAGCTAGGTTGTAAAAGTGAAAATATAGTTATTTTGAAAAAGAGCTAAGTACTCTGCTAAAAATGCAGTTTTGACTATGGAAAGCCTGTAGAGGTTTACACGTGAGGAAAAGCGGTGTTATTGGGTTGGGAAAATGACAAAGTTAAAAGAATCATTTAGAATAGGTGTTAAATGGTACATTGAAAATGGCCAATAAAATAAGAGAATATGTCAGTGAATGCAATTTTTCAGAAATTAACATCAGCTTTGCAGGAAGGTAAAAACAAACCAGAGTTTTGTTAAAGGGAAGTTACCAAAATTATGTCTAAAATTAGCAGCACATGGTATTATGTACACAGAAACTTAGTGAAGCCTGGTCTCCCATAACTGTGCTTCTTCTGAATAACTGTTGGTGGGACTTGCAGGTGATGGTGAGAGTTTGCAGGTTCTTGTTGAAGAATTTTCCACAACCGAGGCATTGCTCATTCTTAAGGAAACTTAGTGTTCACTAATATGTGCATTCACATTACAGTCAGAAATTTAATAACTAGGTATATGAGTTCTTTACCAAACTCTCAATGGACTCCATGTGATTGGAGAGCATGGGGAGATATATGTGCATATGATTCCTGATTTCTCATAAAAGCAAGAGTTAAGCAAAAAAAAAGAGAGAAATTGTATCCTTATATTGTATTGCAGCCATGTTTTATAGTGTAGAAACTTCAGAAAGTTCTTTAACAAAAATAAGTGAATGATGCAATAAAGTGTTTGATTCTAACTGGAAAATTAACAATTATTCTGTAATTAAGCAATGATAGCTAAAGTGCACTTCAGCATAATTACAGATGAAATGAGAAATGTCATAGGACAGAAGGTTAATAGATGAGGATTTTTTTGTTTGGTTTTGGTGGGGGTTTTTTGTACTTGTGTTACTTGTTGATTTACGCTACCTTTGGGTCTCATTTTGTGTTTATCACAGAACAAACAAGGCTTAGCCGGAAATTGGCAAAGTCCAAGAAAACAAAGAAAGCACAACCTCTCCTCTCCACTGGCTGTGCCAGCAGCCACGGGAGGCAAATTACTGGTTATTCTGAAAGCTTCCCTGTTGCTGTGTTGCAGTTCAAAACTGGGTTACCGAAGCTATATCAAGTCTCTGGACACAAACTTATTTGTTATGGATGCTAACTATCTCTAATATAGAATATGGGACAAATCAGATCAGGTATAAGGTCTTTCAGTCAGAAAAGTGTCTGGAAAAAGAAAAAAGAAAAAGTGTTTATGCTCACCTTTTGTGTTATAGCCAAATTGTTATAAAAATTGAGGGAGAAGAGACATGATTGACTAAGTGATATAAGAACACAGTAAACTATTGACAAAAAATAAGTGGCTAAGAACACTCTAGAAATCCAAACCCAAACACATTGCTTGTTATACAACACAACAGTCTAATTAGTTAGACTTGACCATGTTTATTTTTCTAGTTTGTAAGATTTATAGTCTTGTCTGTTTTCAACAGAGAAATAGAATAAATTAAAAAAAAAAAATAGAACAAAAGGGTGTAGATGTACTCTGAGTGGAAGAAGAATGGGACAGTAGAAGAAAAATACATAAAATCACATAATGGTTAAGGGTGACAAGGACCTCTGGGATTTATCTAATCCAATCCCCCTGTTCAGAGCAGGGCCAGCTAGGACAGGTTGTTGAGAACCATGTCCAATCAGATTTTGAATGTCTCCAGGAATGGAGGCTCCATGACCTCTCTGGGAAATCTGTTCCAGAGTTTGACCATCCTCACTGTAAAAGAGTTCTTAGGTTTAGGTGTTTTTTTCCAGTATTTCAGTTTGCACCCCTTGTCTTGTCAGTGGACATCATTAAGAGTCAAGCTCTATCTTCCTTACTGCCCCTTTCCATGTCAGGCATTTATACACATTGATTAGATCCCCCACAACCTTTGTTATCTCCTGGCTGAGCAACTGCAGCTCTCAGCCTCTCCTTGTGTCACATGACCTAGTCCATTTATTATTTTAATTTTCTTTTACTGGACTCACTCCATTATATCCATATTTCTTTTGTACTGGTGAAGAACTGGACACAGCACTCCAGATGTGGTCTCACTAGTGCTGAGCAGAGGAGAATAATCGCCTCCCTCAGACTGCTAGTCACATTCTTCTTAATGCAACCCTAGATACCACTGGCCTTTTTTATTGCAAGACCGCACTGCTGGCTCACTTCTATGTTCCCAATGATATTTTAGCTCTGAAAGCACAAATAGACTTCGAATTCCTCCTATGTGTTCCCCATGTTTCATGCTCTAGTGTACAAGCAGTTCAGAGAGACACCCAGTCATCCTGATTTCACAGAATAAATGGGATAACCTTCCCCATAATGCTTCCATCTCAGCTCTTCTTTATTTGTGTGCACATCCTTGAACAGGGGCCCCTTCAGCCCTGTTCTGTTGATTAAAATGTCTCCAGGTCCACCCTGCACCCTTTGCTTTCCAAGGTGGTCTACCCCTTTCTTGATAATAAGTCATCACGTCCCACTCCCATCACTCCTAGTTTAAAGCTGTTCTCAACAGGTTAGCCAGCCTGTAGGCAAAACTGGTTTTTTTCCTACTTGGTCCACTGAATCCTACCTCTTCTTAACTGTCCTTCCTTGATCATCAAGGAGGGTGCCTTGGTCATAAAAACCAAATCTGTGTTATCACCACAATCTGTGCAGCTAGTTGGTGACTTGCAGAAACTCTCCACTCCTCTTCACTCTTCCTCAGACCCTTCCCCCTCACCTGCAGGACTGAGTCACCTGGGTCCCCATGCCCTTGATCCTCAACCCCAGAGCCTCATGATCACACTTGCTATTCACCAGGTCTCCTCTGGCAGTAATGTTGATGCTTATGTGGAAGTGCATCAAGGACATAGTCTAAAGGCCTGAAAAGCCTTAGCAGTCTGTCCACAGCATCCCAGATCTGAGCAGCAAACCTTTCCAGACAACAGGTCAGGTCAGCAAATGGTGGCCTCCGTTCTCTGCTGTGACTCACCACTTCCTCTTGGTGCTGCTGCATAGTTCAGATTCAACCTGCTTAAGTGCATCCTTGAACACAGCTTCCAGATCCTCATCTGCTACGAGGACACTGACCTCTTCTGCAGTTTCAGATATACACTTGTACAGGTTCTGCTACAAGAATTACTCTAGGTGGAGCAGGAGCCTTCTTCCTTGTGCCAGAAGTCACAAGCTTCCAGCCTTTGGAAGTATGTGAGTCTCCATTTCCCAACTTAGTGAACACAAACTCTACCTGTACCTTCTTCAATACAGCTGAGCCTTCAGGCTTTTGTAGCTGCAACATCATAAAGAAGATCCATACAACCTCTTCCACAATATTTTTGATGTTGTGCAGTCCACTGACCTCCTCCAGCAGCTACTTAGTGACACAGATTCTCCACCAGCACACATCTGCAGGCAATGGCACTACTCCTCCAACCTCAGCAAGAGGTCCCAGGCACTCTTCTGTGAAAAATACTGCTTCTGTTGACTGCACTGTCTTAACTGTCCTGTAGGCTGCCAGTCACATAGGCCCCTCTGTAGCACCTGCTGAAAGGGTGCTTGGCCCTCCTTTGTTCAGGTGGAACAAAAGCTCAAAGAATCATTTGATCAGGAACAGAGTTTTTCAGAAGCTGCTAAAGCTTGCTGGAAGCCTCTGGTAGCTATCCTCACCGAGTTGCAGCACTGGGCACAGTGATGTTCATCAAAAACTTTCCAGGAGTCTCCCAATAATCCTAAAAGAAGTTTCCAGAAGGTCTAAATGCCTAAGCAGTGCCTAGAAACTGCTATGTTTCTCTTTTAGTTTATGTTTTTAAAATTTTGCAACTGTATGGCTGTCAGTGATGTGAGCATAGAGACCTTTATTATGGTTCATAAAAAATGTTTTAATCCAAAGGCCTAAATATAAACCCTCAAATCTGTAGATTTTGCAGATGGTATTAATCTCACCTAATATATATATAAAACTATATTCAAAACGATTTGCTAAACTCTCTTCATAATCCATGTTGAGAAAGAAACCGGATCTTTTTTCCACATTTATTTGAGGCTATGAGATTTATTCCTATTATTCTACACTGAGTATAAAGGAACTTCAAAGAATTAGTTTCCAATTTAGATTTCTGTATTCAGGATATCTAAAGATCAGTGGAATTCACCTCAACTTTAATGCCTATAACACTTTGAACCTAAGCCTAAATTCAAGCAAATAGTTTTCAATGAACTGGAATGATGACTGCACAGAAGAATGTATGGAGGTTGAATTCAGCTCTAGATGAAGCTGAAGCGCTATAGTCTTGATGCTTTTGGTTTTGCTGCAGTTTTGTTTTGGTTTTGCTTTTGCTTTGATGATTTAGGGTTAAGTGGACACCTAGGGATTGACATAGGAAGCTGGTATTTTCTGATATATCCAAGGCATGCATATAAGTCTAGCAGGTAGGACCTCTGATCTCTTGGAGGACTGATGCACTACTAGAGTGGCAGCTGATGGCCAGAAGGGATATTAACTGAACCACACCCAGAATGTAAAAAACTCCTAATCTATTAAGATATTAAATAACTAAGTAAAAACCTTTTTTTTTGTCATCTGAAGAGCTCATTGAACTCCACTGTATTGACGACACTGTAATAAATTGACTGTAATGTGAATTTAACTAATTTAACACCTAATTTTCATTTAGAATCTACCTTATGAACCACCTTGTTTAACTGTCTGAATTTGAATCTGATTCCAGCTCCAGGTTGCCTAAGAATTCTAAGAGGAACACTATGACCTCTTTGCATCAAGGAAAAATTCTGTACTGTGATTATATGTAAGTGTCTTGTAGAAATTAACAAACAAGAGTTCTTGATAGTAAAGTCTCTAATGCCACATCTCACAGAACTCATTAGTCAGTGATTAGAATACTGGATCTCAAAGCATATACTTTTAAAGAAAACTTGACTGATTCTGAAGTGACCTTACTCTGTATTGATTAAGGAATGGAAAGTCAGGCCACTATTCAGCTGTTGCTTAAAACAGGTAAAAAGTACAATTATTTGGCAGTGATATCTTTCACTGTATATCACATCTCTGATGTACTGCAATTACTAGTAAAATCCTTCACCCAGTCTTCCCAATAAAACTCCTTTCATTACACATATATTGTCAGAAGTATTCTCTGCTAACTTTTACAAAACTCTGTGAAGTTCACTATCCATCGGAATGTCAGGTAAAATTGCTTACTTTTTTTATAGTGTGCAGTTGACAAATACTGTTGCAGAAAGAATAAATGTCTCCTGTATACCTTGGGCTTGCCTTCAGCTATCAGACATTTTAAAACATCTTTAAAGAATATGCCTGAGAAGGATTTAAGTTATGAAAACAGCAGAGTTCGGAACATGAAATCTGACAAGGCATGCTTGTTATTAGTATTCAGCAAAATCAGTATGACTTCTGGTGATCAGTATGCTGTGAATACTATAATTTTCCTCAAATGAACTCTGGCAAAAAAAAAAAAAAAAAAAAAATCAGGGCATTAGAAAAGCCTTTTGAAGTTTCTAATTTCATTCATTAGAGTTTGAATCATGAGAGCTATTGTAAAGTAAACTCAAACTTTTACGTCATAAGTGTAAGATTATGCAAGTAAAAGTAAACCAGTATTAAAAAAAAGAACAAAAGATAACTGATTTGAGAAGAGTAAAATAACTAGGAATGGAAAGATGAAGCGAACATTAAGTACATCCATCTTTTCATTTATTAACCTGTATTTTTCTTCTCCAGCATTTAATAACTCCTTTGTTCTGCCAGTAGGGAGTCTGCAAACTTTTTTTGAACGAAAAAAGGTGTGGTTCAAGCTGAAGAAGAAAAAAATAATTTGTTGGTTTTGGCGTTTTTTAACTACTATTAATAAGGTTGTAGTTAATGTTCCATAACAAAGAGAAGTGTTCTGATTTTTCACTGGGAGAATTAGAACTAGCTACTTCGGGTACATGGAGAATCTATTTCTGTCCCTACTTGATGGATCTTCTTGAGCTAAGAGGATAGCTTCTTAAGTCCTTTTTTTGACCACTAATAGTCTTTTTTTTTTTTTTTTTTTCTGTTAGAACAGAACAGAACAGAACAGAACAGAACAGAACAGAACAGAACAGAACAGAACATTTCAGTTGGAAGGGACCTACAATGATCATCCAGTCTAACTGCCTGACCAATTCAGGGCTGACCAAAAGTTAAAGCATGTTATTAAGGGCATTGTCCAAATGCTGTTTAAACACTGACAGGCTTGGAGCATGAACCACCTCTCTAGGAAGGTTGTTCTGGTGTTTGACCACCCTCTCAGTAAAGAAATGATTCCTAATGTCCAGTCTGAACCTCCCCTGGCACAGCTTTGAACCATTCCCACATGTCCTGTCACTGGATACCAGGGCAAAGAGATCAGCACCTCCTTCTCCACTTCCCCCCCTCAGGAAACTGCAGAGAGCAGTGAGGTTGCCCCTCGGGCTCCTTTCCTCCAAACTAGACAAACCCAGTGTCCTCAGCTGCTCCTCATAGGACATTCCTTCCAGCCCTTTCATCAGCTTCGTTGCCTTCCTCTGGACGCATTTGAGTATTAGGTGCTGTTGGCTCTCTTGAAGGACAAGATGCCTTACAGAGAGATCTAGATAGATTGGAGCATTGGGCAATCATTAATGGGATAAAATGTAACAAGTCCAAATTCCAGATTCTGCACCTGGGATGGAGTAATGCCAGGCACAAGTATAAATGGGGAGAGGAGTAGCTGGAGAGCAGCCCTGCAGGCTCTGGGGGTGCTGGTTGACAGCAGGCTCAATATGAGTCAACAGTGTGCCCTGGCAGCCAAGAGGGCAAACCACACCCTGGGGTGCATCAAACACAGCATAACCAGCCAGTCAAAAGTGGTGTTTATCCCGCTGTATTCAGTGTTGGTGCAGACTCAACATGAGAACTGTGCGCAGATCTGCAAAGCAAATTTTCCCTGAGGGAAGAAAGTTTTTACCTTTGCTGACAAATTAGCAAGTCCTCTGACATATGGCTGTAGCAAAATGAGGCTGAAATGTCACATTAAGTTTACAGGAAAAATATATTGGAAAAAAAAAGAAGAATGATTTAGAAGTAAAAAAAAAAAATTAGCAGATATCTTTTGCAGAAAAATGTAAAAAAAATAATTTAGACCCAACTTCAATTTTTTTTCCTAAAAAAACCTAGAAAATAAATATGAATATATTTTCCACAATTTTAAAATGAAAAATAAGTTATTTTGAAAATAATAACTTTGAAATAAGCTACTTTAATTTACAGCAGGAAGGATTCTTGTTTAGTACACATAATCTGAAGTACCATAAACAGTGGTTGCCTCAGGGTGTAAGCCCCTACTTCTAAGAATATATAAAGGTTGAATTTTTTAGTCTTCAATGTATATTTTATAAGTAAAGTATACCTACCATTCTGCTGTATCCAAAGGCTTGATTTTTCCTGGGAAAAAAACTAAAAAAATTAACCTCTGAAAGATAGAGATGGTATAACATATTAACATTAGTTAATTTTATTGAAGAGGAAGGTTGCTGTATGTTTTACCAACAGGAGCTTTTGAGAAGCCTTGATCATTCTGTCCAGGAAACGACAGTAATCAAGTTTTGAAGTAACAAATGTGAATACAAAAGTATGCACTACTGCTAATGTTGTCACTACAGCCAGTTGTCTACAGCCATTGGAGTCACTGACCATTGGAGACAATAGAAAGTCAATGTTTGACAACTTACAACAACAAATGACAAAAAAAAGGACAAATGTGAACAACAATTTTCAATTTAGTGCAAATAACATCTGCCTCATGGCAAAGTTCAGAAATAATATGTTTGTATATAAATGCAGCCTTTACTGAATCCTGAAGCAAGCTGGAAATGGTTACATGTGGACATTCTTCAGTACTGTATATCAAGTCAGTGTAATTGCTACTTTCGTTCTAATAAAGCACCTCATTTGCTGTTAAATTAACTTGCAACTTCCTTTTCATCATAGGAAAGTTCTTTCAATAGTACTAATAGAGGACAGTTCTCCTTCAAAACTGTGACACGTAGTATGTTAATCTCCCTTCCAAAATTGGATTTTTAAAAATCTGAAAGTGATAATAATAAAACAATAAACATTGGATTATTCTTTGTTCACCCCTACAGAATATTACCCAGAAAAAGAGAAATTTATAAAAATCAAATGGAAAATAAATAGTTCAAGTTCTGTGGAACATATGACATCTAATGAAGCCAGTTTTAAAATGCTTTTGTTTCTGTTGATTGGTTTCAGACTATTAGTTGAAATTCTTACCAGGCCTGTAGAATTTATAAATCTCTACTTTTCATGTATACTCCCTGTAATCCAGTAATGTACAACTTCAAATTAAAGTCTTTCCTTCTCGAAGATATTTATGGATGAAACTCTCAGGGGCTTCTATTTTCTTAGGAAACAAAAATGTAAGTAACTCTTTCTGCTTCCAAGTGGCATCCAAATTACTTTTTTACATTATAAGGAATGTAAAAGAGCTGCTACTCCATCAAATTTGGTGGTCACAATATGGATTCAAAAAATAATAGGTAACATATACAAGCAAAAATATGCAGTGCAAGGTGCTTCAAATGAAACCAGATTAAAAAAATAATTTCTTTTTTATATTATTTGATTCTTTTAAATTGCCTAGATTCTATATCCGTCTTCACACATACTTACTTTAAAAAAAAAAAGAAAGAAAACATGCCCCACTCTTAGAACAGTAGATTAATTTGTAATAGTCCTTTATGGGGAATTAATTATACATTCTGGGTTAAATGAATTTAATGTAAACTTATCATTTAAAATTCAGAGGAAAAATCCCAGCTAATATTGTAGGTTTTCTGTAGAGTCAATAGAGAATACAAACAAAAACCTTCAGTAAGAGATTCATCCCACATAATTTAAAAGAACTAATGTTACCTGGAGGAACTTCTCACTCTGCATCAACTACAGAAGGAGCCTAAGCAGATAGTTTAGATCAGATGCTTAAATTTTTTACCCAGTATGGGGTTCAGTATACATCTAGTGTCGTTTTAGTTACCTGGAGCATCTTGGGGGCCTACAGTCACTGCTCCAAAAAGTCATGGGTCTTCCATACAGATATCTCATAAAACATAAGAGTTCTGAAATAACAACACTTGTTATATAACAGAATCAAACCTCCATTTTTTTCATCCTTCACGGAAAACATAAAGAAATAGATTCCTCAAAATCTCTGCCATCTCATCTTAATGTTGATAACTAAAATGTCTCACATAAATCATGGCTTGTTATTCTTCACTGACTACAGACAGAACACAGAAACTGACAGCTATTTTGTGGCCATCATAAAGTAGTTGAGTTGAACTTCAAGTCTTATGCTAATTGACATGAATTTATACATTGAAAAAGGGCTCTTTCTCATGTAGGTGAATGTAACCTTTATCAAAAGTACCATTATGTCAGGCTAGCACAGTTGTCACTCTTACACTAGAGGCTTTTTTACATATTTTGATCCCAGGACTTATAGGAGAATGATGATGATGATAATTATTATTCAGCAACCGACAAATAAAGATGAAACTGAAAATTAACTTTTTTGCAGAATAGGGCCAAAAACAACCTCAAAACTGTTATTCTACATTAATGGATTATTAGAAGCAGATGAAAAATTCTTGCAAGAGATTAGATAATGATACTAAATTAGCATGCTTATTCAGCAAGTGCTTCCACAGTTACTTAATGTCATTAAAGCTTCATGACTGTGTGGTTCCTTCATCTACTGTACAACTGGATTAAGTATCTGTTTCTACTATTAATTTCATTATGTTCTCTTGGTATTTTTAGGTGGTTTATACAGAAAAAAAACTGTAAAACCAATTCCCTATTGCTGGCAACTGATTTCAAATAATCCAAACATGTAACCTGAGCCAAGGTCATCCCCCTTTAGACATATGAAATATTTATTTTTGTAATCCATTACTGAAGAGAAAGGAGAAAGTACTTCCGTCGGAAGAACTGACTGGTGTCTGGGTATAATTCAGCTCTATAAACCTAAGGTAAGTACTGCCATATGAGGCTTGTAGCATATTCAAGACACATAGAGGGCTGGCAGTCAGGACACATACCTGTTAGGAGTAATGGCTGAAGACAGATATAAAACCTCCTATCAAGTAAAATAGCTCTAAACTTCCATGTTTGAAAAACTGAATCCTGCTGTGTATATTGGCTCTCTCCAGTGACTGGATTGTCTAAATTATTCACATTAGACACTTCTCTATGGTGCCAAAAATGGTTGGAACCATTCTGAGTCCAAGTTTATAAATAAATATTGAATGGAATCAGTGAAACACTTGTCCTTCGAGGAACTCCATAATTAACAGATTTAGGAGGCAAAGGCAGTCCAACATCTAATCTGGTGTTGAAGAAAATCACATTTCAATATGCAAAGTAACTGCTTCTGACACTTCATATTTAGTGCAGTCCACTTAAAATGTAGAATTAAAGCATAATTTATGTTGGAAAGGGCCTTTGGAGGTCACCTGGTCAAGATTGCTCTGAATGGTAGCCCTGTCCCCCAGGGAATCAGCAATTCCCCAATTTGATGTAAGAGAGTCTATTCCTTCCCATCATCCAAGTTGCTATTGAGGACATGAAATAGTTTGGCTTCAGTATCAATTCCCTAGAAATGCCACTAATAGTCAGCCACCAGTGGAACTTCAGACTGTTAATCACTAGACTTTCAACCTGATGGTCCAGTCAGTTTTCCACTTAGCTATCAGTCTACCCCTCCAGTCTTCATGTCTTCAGCTTGGCCTCAAATATACAATGTTGAAAGCCTTGACCCACTAGTCTTTTCACCTTCTTTCTATTTTCTCCCCAGTCCATGGGAGAGGGGAGCAAGAGAGAGTCAGGGTAGGTGTTTGGCTGCTGCCTGGTGTCAGCCCACCACACTGTCTTAATACACAAAATTCAGTACTTTTTCTTCAGCTTGATAGAAAGTCAGATCATGCTCATTACGCTCATGCAAGTGTTGTAATCAACTGCACTTAAGCCGCATACTAAATATGAATTCTTACATCATATATTAAAGACCCTTTATTTTCCTGGTATACATTTACAACTATTTCCAGGTGACTTCCTGGAAAGCTGGGCCTCAGCACAAGTAACTGTTGCTTAGAAAGATGAACACCAAAACCACAAATGTTCCCCTTTTTCTCTTCCTCTCCTTGAGCTTTTAGTGCTGAAGATGATGTCATATAGTATGGAATATTCCTTTAGTTAGTTGGGATCACCTGTCCCAGCTGTGTCCCCTCCAACCTCTTGCCCACCCCCAGCCTGCTTATGGAGGAGTGAGGGAGTGTTGGAGAGAAAGCCTTGACATTGGGCAAGCCCTGTTCAGCAACAGCTGAAACGTTGGTATGTTATCAATGCTGTCTTAACTAGAAATGTAAAACATAGCACCGTATGGGTTGCTATAAAGCAAGTTAATTGAATCCCAGACAAATCCAGTACAAATACATTCTCCTTTGCTCCTTTTTTCCTGTAATCAATTAAAAAACACAGTTGTCAATTAGTTAGGCAAAAGCCAGTCTCCTCTTTCTGATAACGATCACTATCAGATACTAATGAAATATTATAAAATTATAGCTAAGACAATAATGCAACCTATACATGGAGTAATTCTCTTTCAATCCTAATGCATTGCAAGTATACTTTGTCTTGCATCTGTCAGATTTTATACAAAAAAAATGGTCAAGATCAAAAGATTTCTGGAACTACTTGTTATCAGATGAACATAGTTGCCTGGGGAAAAGTGCAGATGGTTGAAGCCCTTCTTGTATCCATTAACCACATAAATGAAAACTAATTAGAAACAGGATAGATACAGCAGATGGTAAATTAGGTAGTTCTGGTTGAGTGCCTGTAAAACTTCTAGGTTTAACTGATCCAGTTCTTTCTAACAGGCCGATTACAGAAATAAGATTTATCCAAAAATGAATAAGATTTATCAGAGTTTAAAAAGAAATATTATCTATAGTTTGCACACATTGTGAAAAATGCACTTAATTCTCTTAAAAATAATATCCTGAGAGGAAGAAAGGTTTAAGGGAGTTCAGCAAAAATGCTTGTGGCTACCTTATAGAAATACCTTAATATACTAGGGCTCTTCAGACTGAAAATGGGATTGCTTTGGGGGAGGAGGTCAAGAATTAGGGGCCATCAAAAGGTTCAAAACATGAAAGAATGAAATGTTTATTTATTAAAAATGTAGCAAATGGACATTGCTGATACAAAAAGCTGATGGGGATGTACCCATGAAGATTTTTCCATCTTAAGGTACTTAAGTTACCATGCATAAAGTGTTAGGTTTAAAGTTAATTACTGGAGACTTCCCTGCCAATACGGTGGTGATGGAATGGGAATTACTGAAGCAAAAATATGATTTTTCTGCAACAGGATGATGGGGTGACAGTCTGTGAACAGAGTGCTAACTGGTGTGCAGCTGGGACAAGAACTGTCATTTGGTCATATGATTAATAATATGCGGAAGTAGTCCCAAAGGGGAAACCCACCTTTCACATACCACCCTATTCAAGGTACGGCACCAATGCACTATGAGAGGTATGACTGACACCAGGAGGTGCCAGGCCCTGCAGATGGTCACTCTCAAGAGCTCTGACCTCTGTGGTCAGATGACAGCTGTTGTCCCACTGCAAGGAGGACCCAGGAGGAATAACAATGCACAATCCCACATGACACCTGTCAGGTACTTAATGCATACCTAGTCAGAGGGTGCGCTTGCAGGGATCCACAAGGGATTGTTGCTTGGACAGTGATGTCTCAGAGTATCTGCATTGCATGTATGTGATGAGTGAAGGTGGTTGGGAATCATGCCCTTCTTTAGTGGAAACTTTTTCCCATATAACTATTAAACAAGTTATATGTGAACCAGCACATCTCATATCATCCATTGTGCTCTCCACAGCAATGGTTCAGGGGGAGAAACAACAGTACCTGGAACAGTAAACTTTTGAAGACTACTAAAAGAGAAAAAACATATCAGGGTCAGGAAATTCCAGGAGCTGAAAACTGTTGGAGATTTGGAAAGAATCATAAATGTCTCTCCTGTTAATAGTCTTCTGTAAGCATCTGCTCAAGATCATTGTGAGATACGGGATATTGAGCTAGATGGAGCCTTGGTCTGAAGCCAAATGCAGCCATTTCTATATTTCTCAAAGAGAAAAAATATTAGCTGATTTTATGCAACACTGATCTCTGAACCACTAAGTACATTTAACTTGTTAATAAATCTGCCATGAAATTATCTGTGAAACCTTCCAGTATTTCTGTCAGAGAAAACTAAAATTTGGACACTAAGGTCATGCAGAAAGTCAGGTAGGATGTCCTCAACACAGTACTCAATATAAACCAGTGAATTTTGGGGATTATTACTGGATTATTGTGGATTATTATACTTCATTTATGTACAGTGGGGTTTGCATCACCTTACTTTGAACACCAGTGTTGAGGTGTGAAGGTGTATGAATAGACCTTGGCCTGAAGTTTAGCTAAAAACATCTCATGAGAAACTGCTTGACTTGACATGAAGAAATGCGGGACATGATACATAACAGATCAAGAAGCTGACAAAAGTTACAGGTAGCTCCATGAGGGATATATAGATCTCAGAGGTACTTAAAGGGGAGTTGTGGAAAATGACCAAAAGTTACAGGCAGCTGAAGGGAAGCACTGGAGACCTTTGAAAGACCAGCAGTGCCTCAGTAACCACGAGTGATACTGTGTAAAGAAGAGATGATCCAGGTAAAGGTGTTAGAATACACAAATTCTAAGTATATTTATTGGGTGGAAACAAGGACAGAGAAAGGGAAGAATCAAGGTTGATGTGGGAGGAACCAACATGGAGTGAAAGGGAATAAAAGACACTGGTTTTGTAGAAGCAAGCCACTGGTCATTCTGAACTGAGCTCTGTGCCTGATCACCACTCTCTGTCGTCTTATGTGTGGGTATACTCTGATCTACAAGCAGGAGCAGGAGCAAACAGACCTAGAAAAAAATATACAGAGACCTAAAGTCTACCAGATTCCATTTTTCCCAGTGATGTGAGCAGTCATAAAAGTGGCCTGCTTAGAAGGGGAAAATCACTGAACAGAAAAAAATGTCTGCAGAAAATACTGACAGAGAAATTGTCTGTCAACCTGGGAGCTGTGAGCCTGGGAACTAGGGCTGGGAACCAGAAGCATCCTTGAAAAATGCAGCTGGCATCTTTGAAGGACAGCTGGGTACAGCCTAGAAACTGGAGACATCCTGAGATGCCATTGATAAGCATAGAACCAAGAAACTGTAATGACAACTTATCATCTGAAAAAGTGGAAACAGTCTGGGAAAATAAAATTGGTCTGAAAGAACAAAAATCATCATCATCTCTTGGCTGTTACAGCTGAAAAATAGAAATTAACGGCATCTATTGGCTGTTCAAAGTGCTGGTGTCCTATGCCCTCTTATGACTCCATAATATAAAAACGACTTAATTTTTATCCAAAATGTAACCTCTCTCTCTGAGAACTTCCCATGCTGCACACACTTTTCCTTTCCTAAACAAGCTTAATTCTCCACAAAATCTTTCTAGGAGATCTTGGACCCCCACCGGGCACATCTTGCTGACTCCAGACTGTGATGCGGATCATCTTTGAAGTGAGGCTGTGTCTGCTATTTTACTGGTCCCCTTCTGGACCTACTTCCAGCATCAATCCAGTTTGTGGTCTCACCTCTGGAATGGATGAGTCCTGCTCAGGGATTGGTTTGTCCTCCCCTTTGGGATGGTTTGGCCCCTTCTGAAATATGTGTAATTCACTTGATGCTGATATTATATATACCCACACAAGTAATCTATTATATCTGCTGTTATATTATTGATAAGGTGCATCACTAATTATAAGTTTATAGTAACCTGTAATGGTATATACCTACTTGGTTGTGGCTGTTATTTCTTGTTGCTATATTATTGATTTCTGCTATTATTAACTGCTGCCATACTATTGATTGATACTATATTACCAATTGCCGGTAATGATTTCAATAGTTTGATATATATATACATAAACTCACTTTATTAATCATAGGTACATGTGCTAGTGGTGATTTGGGGGATATTTGTGTTAATCTGTAATAAAGTAGAGAAATTTAGAGGATAAAGCCTCTGTGTCCTTATGTATTATGGAATCCTATGAACCCACGGCTGCAATTTCTTACACACACACTGGATAACCCTTTTGGTCATGACACCCAGTCAAATAACAGCCCCCAATTCCAAGGAGAGTCAACAGGCTGCCCCTGCAACCCAAAGCCTGGATGGTACCATTCCTCCTCCTGAGCTTCATCTGTGGTGAAGGGTCTGAAGTACCAGGGAATGACTTCTCTGGCCCCTCACTGCCACTGCTGACAGTCCCATGCTGTTGGGAGCAAAATTTCTGGGCTTCCTTTGCAATCTGTGCTGCACAAAAATGACCTGTTAACTAAGTCTCAACTAATCTCCAATTTACCAGGTGAATAGGTGTGTGTGATGTCATCTCATGTTGTGTCCTGTTATGTCCTATTCTCATTCCTGTTCCTCTCCTCCAGCAGATGATCAGAAGAAGCATGATATACCCGGACTTGAAAAACCTGTTATTTTTTTAAAATGTATTTGTATCAATATTACACTATGCAATATATTTTAATATATTTCTTAAATCTGCTCAGTACTCAGTTACAGTGATAGTTGAGAGAGCTATGCCATCACAACCTGAATGCAATTTTCACTAAAGTTTATTATATATGCAGCACTAGATCTACTTTACTCTGCAGGTTCACAACAGTGTTACATGACCCAAACAGTGGTGACCCCACTACACTATGCTAATGGGAAATGTAAAACCTTGTAGTTCCCCTTCCTTTTGTAGTTTTACAGGAGCTATTGCATCCTATATATTATGCTCAAAGCAACATATGTCAATAGTTAGTAGCTGTTTATACAGGTGATTGAGATAAGACCTTTTATTTGTATGTGTGCATGTATGTGTTTGCCTGGACCTGGTAAACTAGGCATAATTTCAACATATTGCATTCAATCTCAGGCTTCTAATACCAGCAGTGGTACTAGCCTGTAACCTGCTGGTTAAGTCATGCTTGTTGAACTATGTTTATTTTCTTCACAGAAATTCTACAGTCTTTTCTTCGAAGTTGAAGCTATAAAGATTGGCTCTTGAATTCTGCAGATTCAGTCCTTCACTGTTGTACTGGTTTTGGCTGGGATAGAGTTAATTTTCTTCCTAGTAGCTAGTATGGTGTTATGTTTTGGATATGTGATGAAAGCAGTGTTGATAACCCAGGGATGTTTTAGTTACTGCTGAGCAATGCTTACACAGGTTCAAGGCCTTTTCTGCTTCTCACACCACCCCACCAGCGAGTAGGCTGGGGGTGCACAAGGAGTTGGGAGGGGACACAGCTGGGACAGCTGATCCCAGCTGACCAAAGAGATACCCCACACCATATGACGTCATGCTCATCATATAAAGGTGGGATAAGAAGGAGGGAGGGGGGACATTCGGAGTGACGGTGTTTGTCTTCCCAAGTAACCATTATGTGTGATGGAGTCCTGCTTTCCTGGAGATGGCTGAACACCTGCCTGCCGATGGGAAGCAGTGAATGAATTCCTTGTTTTACTTTGCTTGCATGTGGGGCTTTTGCTTTACCTATTAAACTGTATCTCAACCCACGAGTTTCCTCCCTTTTACCCTTCCAATTCTCTCCTTCATCGCACTGTGGGGGAGTGGGCAAGTGGCTGTATGGTGCTTATTTGCTGGCTGGGGTTAAACCACAACAACTCTGCAAAGTGATTCTTTTAAAGTCCTGATGTTTCAATGGTACATTTAGAAATACATGGACTGGGCCTTTATTTCACTCCATAGATTGTAAGTGAATTATGCATGTGGTAAATATTTCATGTTTCTTTTCTTAACAGAAGCAATTGTCTTCATAAATAGAAAAGCAGATATAGGAGCAGTTACAGCAGTCCTAAATGGCCTAAAAGTTGTCAATTACCACATGTAGACTTTGAACACTGAAACTGTCATCCTGAGGCTTTGCATATTGATTCTCCATTGTTGCTAAATCCTTACTTGCAGGAAAAATCATTGAACCTCTCAAATAAAATTGTTCCTTCTTTACGTTACCATGAGAGTTTCTGAAACAGAATCTTAATCCATTTCAATACTGCAGCACTACTTAAGTTGAAAATTCAAATAAAGTCCCTGGAAAAAGAAACCCAAAGAAGTTCTGTATCATGGCATCCATAATGATTATTTTATTAATATTAAAAAGCAATTTTCATGAATTTACAAACTACAAAGAAATCTTTCCATAGTACAGTAAGTTTTAGGTCAATAAGAAGTTTCCTTACCATCATTTTTAAATGGATTTTAAAATAATGAGATTAATATTTGGATGATTATACTGTTGAATTTACTCTACTATCAAGTCAGTTACAGAATTTAACCACTTGTAATATATCAGATTCTTACTCTTTGTTACCACTGGTCTATCTTTTTCTACCTGTCTCTCTGCTTAAGATTAAGTATCCATGGTTCTTCCAAGACTGAGGGCCCATGTTCTAACTGGGAATTTATTTTTTTCTTTAATTTTTCTTTTAAAAAAGAAAACCTTCCATCATTGGTCCACTCCCTATTGTTGTTGTTCTTTACCTGTGTTCTCATTGGCTTTATATTTTTTTGTGTCATATTTTTTTTCCTTAGACAGATAGCACTTACGCTCAGCATCTTCTACAGTGAACTCTATCAGTTATCACAGAGCTGTCACATAGAACCATCTTAAGTACCCCACTTATCAATATTAACTGTGATTTGCTATGAATGTTGTTTGTGTATAGGGTAGATGGGAGAAATATGTTCTGTCATCCTATGTAACCCAAAATGAGTGATTCCAAGCCTTAACTGAAACACTGTCACATTACACAAGGTGAGAACTTCTGAAGCGGGCACAGATCTTAGAGGGTGGACAATGAATACCTGCTACCTTCATAGTAAGAATGAAGTCCATCACTTATGAGAAAGAAGTTGACATTTTGCTTGCTTGTTTATTAGCTTTTTGGTTTGGATCAGGAAGCAACCTCTTGATTTTCCGGTTTACTCTGCAGACCAATCTTGAAGTACATAAACTGGATTCTTTTCAGGTGAGATTTCGCTGGAAGATGTGCTCTATCCTGATGAACTACAATCACTAAAACAAAGGTCAATTTTATTTTTTTTTATAATTTTTCCTTTTAATTTTCTCTCTTTTATTTTCTCTGTGCATGTCTTAAGTTTCCACCTTTATTTCTCCCTGACGGTCTAACCTTAGTATTTTAGCTACAGCTATGCTTTCTTTGGTTTGTTCTGATTCTTGACACATTAATATTAACTTCTCCAACTGCTAAGTTAGTTGCTTGGAATGGCATTTTGCAAGCATTTTCTACTTTTATATTACAACCAACCTTGTTATTTAGTGGATGAGACCTCTAAAATTACAAATGTAATACTTTCATCTTTTAAATTTTAATCTATTACAAAATTCTCTATGTGTCTTTTACTTTTTCACTTTTTAAAATCCACATAAATTTGTTTCAAGTGTTCTAATGACATGGTGACCCTTAAACATTTTCATTATTTCTTTATTTTTTACCTTTTCTTTCTCATTATCTATATTATAACATGCATTACATCTGGCACATATATTATACATTTTCTAACTCCTTTCCCTACTCTTTCATTTTCATAATCATTATTCATGTTCATTATAAAGCTTTCCATGTAGATTCCTTTTTGTTGTGGTTTAGCCCCAGTCAGCAACTAAGCACCACACAGCCTCTCACTCAATCCCCCCACCCCAGTGGGATGGGGGGGAGAATCGGAAGGGCCAAAGTAAGAAAACTCGTGGGTTGAGATAAGAACAGTTTAATAATTAAAATAAAACAGTAAAAATAATAATAATAATATAATGAAAAGGAAAATAATGAGAGAGAGAGAGGTGAAACCTTGGCAGAAAGAAAAAACAACCAAACAACGAGTCTCACCACCTGCCAACCGACGCTGCTGGTCCCCAAGCTGCAATCGCTGCCTCCCCCAGCCAACTCCCCCCAGTTAATATACTGGGCATGACGTCACATGATATGGAATATCCCTCTGGCCAATTGGGGTCAGCTCTCTTGGATGTGCCCCCTCCCCTCCCGGCTCCTTGTGCACCTGGCAGAGCATGGGAAGCTGGAAAAGTTCTTGACTACTGTAAGCACCACCTAGCAACAACTTAAACATTAGTGTGTTATCAACATTATTTTCATACTAAGTCCAAAACTGAGCACTATATCAGCTACAGTGAAGAAAATTAACTATCCCAGCTAAAACCATGACACTTTTACCACACAAGTTCTACAGCCATTTCCATTTTGTCATTATTCGGTTCCATTAGTATTACTTTCACTATGCAGTCGACATGCTTTTTACATAGAATCACAGAATAGCTGAGATTGGAAGGGACCTCTGGAGGACATGCAGTCCAGCTATGCTGCTCAAGCAGCTCCACCTACAGCCAGTTGCTCACAACCATGTGCAGATTGATTTTGAATATTTACAAGAAGGGAGACTCCACAGCCTCCCTGGGCAACCTGTGCTGGTGCTCAGTCATCCTCACAGTAAAAAAGTGTTTCCTGATGTTCAGATGGCACACACTGTGTTTCAGTTTGTGCTCATTGCCCTGGTCCTGTCACTGGACACCACCAAAAAAGAGCCTGGCTCCATCTTCTTTGCATCTTCCCTTCATGTATTTATACACATTGATAAAATCCTTCTTGAGTCTTCTCTTTTCTAGGCTGAAGTGTCCAAGGTCTCTCAGCCTTCCTTCATGTGAGAGATGCTCCAATCCTTGAATGGTCTTTGTGTCCCTTCACTGAACTCTCTTCAGTATGTTTATACCTCTCTGGTAGGAGCCCAGACTTGGACACAGTAATCCAGGTGTGGCTTCACCAGTGCTAAATAGAGGGAAAGGAACATCTCCCCCAGCATGCAGGCAAAATTTCTCATAATGCAGCCAAGGATACCATTATCTGTCTTTGCTGCAAGGACACATTGCTGGCTCATATTTAACTTGGTGTTCACCAGGACCTTTTCTGCAAAGCTGCTTTCCAGCTGGTTGTCCCCCAGCTCATACTGAGAGTGCAGGACTTCATATTTCCCTTTTTTGAATTGCACAGGATTCCTGTTAGCCCATTTCTTCATCCTTTTGAGGTCCCACTGGTTGGCAGCACAAACCTGTAGCATATCACCCAATCCTCCCAGGATTGCACTGCCTGCAGACTTTCTGAGGGTACACTCTGCTCCATCATCAAAATCATTAATCAAGACATTGAACAGGATGGCATCTTTTATTGACTCCTGGGATACACTGCTAATTACTGGCATCCAACTAGACTTCGTACCACTGATCACCACCCTCTAGGCCCTGCTGTTGAGCCAGTTTTCAATCCATTTCACCATCTGCTTTTTTAACGGGTTTGTTACTGAATTTTGTCTTAAAAATAGGATACAGGCCAGTCACATAGCACCTTGAGATATCTACAACTTTGGCATCTACAGTCTCAGTGACCTATAGCAATTTGAGAATTCATGAAAATGAATAGGCAAGTTTATCATGCAATTCACCTGAAATATTTAAGACATTAATCTTAGGAAAATCAATTGCCATTATGAGGGTTTGAATTCTATCTATACAAAGAAAGAAACCTGGATTAATAATGTTTCACAGTGTCTTCTGTGACTTCACCTTTGTAATGCTGGATGTCTTCCACTTGCAGTTCTGTAAACCTGCTTTCAGTTGGCTCCATAACTGTTGATCTAAGCATTTGTGTCAATGTATTTCCAAAGCCTCTGTGGTAGTACTTTTCCCTTGTTTCTGTCAGGCTGCTGGTTTTTGGCCATCCAAGCCCTTGTACTGTGGTTGTGATAGATTCTCATGGTAGAATTTTTATAGTAGAAGTAGTATGAGAATCATCTCTACCCCACCCTCACTGTTCTTAGCCCTTGTTTTGGAGCTTTTAGTTTATATTAGATGAAAACCATATGTTACTGAATAACAAAGCAAGCAACAATCATTTAAATACCAACTAAGTATTAGCCAACAATACACCTGCACAAAGCTTAGCAACATGAAACACTTGGACCTGAGTAAGCATACTCCAATCAGCACTAGCAGCACTATAAATAGAACAACCCATAGGAAATTTGAGCAGATCCTGATGAAAATATATAGTGCTATGGAAAAAGCATGGTGAACATCATCTTTGTCACCTGTTGCATGGGAGAGATTACCCAGAAGAGGTTGCTCATGTGGGGACTATATCACTGCTTTTCGTGCCTGGCCACAGGGGAGAGTTTTCCCTTTTGCCTCGCCTTGCCTGTCCTGTCTTGTCCTGTCCTCTCCTTCCTTCCTTCCCCTTTCCTCTCCCTGTCTTTTCAACAGACTGTGGCACTTTGCCATGCAAATTCATTGAACTTAAGGTCAGAAAAAATAAGTCATATCATTATAAATATCTTGGACATATGTTGAAGATGTTAAATCCTGATTTAAATGTTTCAGGTGACACATAATTTTCCTCGAATATTTAATTGCATCCTCTTGCAAAATGTTTATGTCCTATTTGTGAATTGAATTTATCTAGCTTCAGAATGGGTTACAGGTTTAGTTAAATCTCTCTAGTGTGTTAAATTGATAAGGATTTAGCTTTTCAAATGAGAGAATGTATTCAGATGGTAGTATGGGAAGGCATATCCACTGCAAGAATAATGACCAAGTATATAACTAAGTTTGCAACACTCTGAAAATAGTTAACACTTCTTTTTTTTCTAATAGGGTTTTATGTTTCATTCATGGCTGTAGGATTCTTGCTTCATAGCTATTCTTCTATTTGTCCAAAAATTAAGAAGAAAATGGATTTTCTTACAGAGATAAATTAAATAGATTGTGACAATCTCTGTGCTTTATGGACATAATCCAGCAGGGTAGTTAAACCTGTGGTTAAGTGCTTTGTTGGATCAGGTCCTAGCAGCCTGTGAGGGGACCTTGGAGTTTTGCCAAAGTGACTAATAGATTTGTCCCTTGGCCATAGTGATGTGTTTGCTAAATATGTCATAAGATGTACTAGGGAAGCAAAAAAGCTGAGGATGTTAAAATGCATCTTATGATTTTGCTCTGAATATCAGAACAAAGGAAATTCCTTAAGTTAAAGAAGCAGAAAAATAACCCCAAAAAGAGAATTCAAACTAAGCATCACATTGAGAATTTTCAGAAAAACTTTAAACTAAGGAATTGCTCAAAAATCTAGTGACTTTGGGGAATTTAAGGAAATACAATACCTTGTAGCTTTAGCATTACATAAAGTAAGATTCAGAATAGAATGGAAAAATGGGTATCAATATATGATTTGCCTCAGACCACCCACATCTGGATCTGAAAAGTTCCCAATAAAAATCTGAAATTCCCCAGTCAAAATTCACCTAATGTCTCTGTCATTATATGACTTTCATAGAAATCTTTTACACTTCATTAAAAGAAAAAGTGCCCAAAGGGAACTTTCTTCTATCCTAAGACACATTTTGCTGATTGATAACATTTTGGAATGGTCTTTCTCAATGTATTGATTATGACACAAACCTGAATGACCTGTTCTGATGAGGTAACCAAATTTTAGACAGCTGAAATTATGTGAGATAGATATTAACCTCACAGTAAGTATCATATTTTCAGACAGCAAACATACTTTTCCTTCCTTATCCATGAAGTATTGAAAATTATTTTATAGCATTATACCTAATATATTTGTAATATGCATGATTTTATATCTTTCCACTTTCTCTTTTCATTTTCATTATAATATTATAAAAGGTCAGAGCCACCTCATTTGGCAAAAATTGTCAAAATTTTCAAATGGGTACACTGATAATTGCACTTATATATAAGAACTTGTAAAAAAACTGATGTGAACATGTATGCATACAAGTGCACATATATGCACATGAATATGAAATTATGAACATTTAACTCTGTAATTTCCAAATAGCATTAATGTTATCAGTATGACAAGGTAATTTTAGTTAAAAAATCTGATAGCATTTCTTGTAAAATCTAATTGAATAAAAATGTCCGTATACTAGATACCAGCATCCCTCAGAGTAGGTGCCTATATTTATTAATGATACCTCGGCCAATATCCTATTTTCTCATTGTTATTAAGAATTGCTGTAGATATACAAACCTGCAGCCACAGAATTTCAGCTCTGTCACTTCAGGCTGTCCTATGGTGCAGATACAAACTATCACACCTCAAAACATAACAAGTAATGTGTCCATAGTCTCCTAATACTCTTGTTCTTTGATCACATCCAACAATATTCCTTTTGGGAAAAAAAAAAAAAAACACAACAAAAAGAAAGAAAAAATTAAAGAAAAAAGAATTCTTTAAAAGCTTTAAAACCATGGTAAAATAAAATCACTCTGCATAGGCAGAGCAGAGTAACCCTATGAGACATCACCTGCTCCTCAGATACAGGGTTTTTTCCACAGCAAGCAGGAAAGATGGTTTAGTCAGGTTGGAAAATGTCACATACTGCATAGCATATCACAGCATATCTGAAACTTTCACCTGTTAAGTCAGATTCTTTCAGATCCTTGCTATAAGTGTATCATAGCCTACATAACTTAATGGAGGGGGTTCCTCACACATGAAATAGTGCAGGGAGAAAATAAAAACCAGGGAAAGGAAAAGGAAAGAAAAGAGAAGAAAAGGGAGAGGTATTTGAAAGGGTGCCAAGAGAAAGGCAGGGACATAAAGGTGTCCAGTGTATCTGCATAAAAGACATTCACATTTCTCCGAACTCTGGATTCTTCACTAGCTCAAGTGCCATGAGCACTTTTCTCAGCTGCATCCTCAATTATATTAAGACATTTTTGTACCACACAGCCTGCACCAAATTATCAATGGCCACAACTTCTGTCTGTAGGTAAGAGAAGGACCTTATCTCAAGAGGTAAGTGGATGAACACTATTGTTTCTTGTAGCAATTGATACACTTGTGCATATGCTTATGGAAAATTGTACTTTGTATGCAATACAATGTCAAGAGGTTTTTCCATTGATGCATTGACTTTCACAGAAAAACAATTCAGCACCTCTGTTAATATATAATACCCACACAAAGTCATTACTCCAGTCAGCTTCTCTTCCCTCCTGAAGGCTGTAGCCAGTCAGTTAAGCAGCAGTCCAGACCTGCTGTGCAGCCAGACATTGGGAGGTCTGAAGCAGACACAAGGAAAACACTCAGCATTTCCTCATGGTTTCTCAACCTATTCACAGGTTGGACAATTCACAGTTATAAAACTTCTGCATGTTTCACACATGTTAAAATACTGCATTTGCCCTCTTTAAGAAGGAAAGAGCCATTCCAGGAGATCATGAGAAACAAAAAGCTGCTCATTATTGTAAGCAAAAAAGTCTTTCTTGAATTCCTTGCCCACATCGATAATCTCATAACCAGCCTGAGCAAGCATGGGATCAGCAAGTTTTTATTAGATGGTAATTCTTCATCCTCATTTCAGAAGCCTTATCCTGTAGGTGGGCTTTTTCTGTAGTCATGGCTATATCATAACTAAGAACAGCTGGCAGGTAGGCAGCAAAATCTCAACCCGGATCTATAGCGGGATGTATTGTACCAGCTGCAAGATGCCCACATTCTGTGTGCTGGATTCCTTGTGCTTGTGCAAAAGAGGCAATACAAGTACTTTTTAAAATGATACATCTACTATGCAAGATTAGATGAGTACTGCCCCTATACAATTCAGGAGTTAGCGTGTGGGTGGGATAGGAGGCAAAGACATAGCAGCACAGACGTATCACTGCCAAAACTAAAGTATTTCAATATCAGTAGACAGCTGATTTTAGTCCACTCAACCACACTCACAGTATCAAGAGGGGCAAAAAATTTGGCTCATATGTAGAACTGTAATTTAATATAAATACATGCCATTACAGAAAAAATACTTGCAAAAAGTAATTCACATTATAAGGGGATGAATTTTCAGTCTTTGTTCACTGCATC
Source organism: Morus bassanus (assembly GCA_031468815.1). NCBI lineage: Eukaryota > Metazoa > Chordata > Aves > Suliformes > Sulidae > Morus > Morus bassanus. The sequence goes on along the minus strand of CM062568.1, from coordinate 50,205,174 downwards.
ATCTTACTTCATAACCTCATCATTTATTAATGAAATGAACATATGTTTTCACTTTTAGGGAGCTATGCTTCACAGTAAAGATGACAATGGTGCACTTTGCAATTACTTTACTTCCTCAGAAAAGCTATGCTAAGCTAATCTTCAGTAATGAGTTTTCTTCACTTAACACCAGTTGCTACTTTTTCCCTTTTACCTCCTCAATTTTTAACACTCAACTTACTAAATATGGTAGGTTGATTAGGAAGGTTTATTTTTTAAACACAGGCTATCTTTCTGAATTCATGCTTCAGAGCAATCAGTCTAAAATTACTGCTTCAGCATAATTAATTAATAAGCAACAACCATCCAATGCAATGGCCTCCTAGAGTAAGGACATTTACAATTAAAAATCATTGCTCAAGTCTGCCCTATGAAAGACCCAGATTTAAGGAAATTTATCAAAAGGTCCAAGCTTATAAGGCCTAATTCACTAAACAGATAACCCTAGTAATTCCAGGAATAAGATTAGAGAAAAGGAAAAAAAAAAACCAAACCAAAAAACACCTGCAAACTTTATCAAAGGCAAGAGAAAAGAACAAACCAGATAGCAATGTTTTAACTACTTCCATGTTCTTACTTGCCAGGATGTACAGTTAGATGAAAACTGGTACTGACGGCAAAAGAAACCCCAAAGAACAACCCCTTACAGACAGATCATATCTATTAAGCATTTTCTTTTTCATAAGAATATAGTGCCCTGAAATACATTATGAGACTCTATATGGAGTTAAAATTTATTCCCTGTAATTAATAGCAGTCCAGTAGTATAAAAAGGCTTAATTAATAATACCTTTAAAATTGCTATCTTTCTATCATCTACCCTTTCTCTTTGGTGTTATCTTTAACCTCCTAAAGCTGAGTGAGAAGGTTTGGCCTTTATCAAGCAGAGAGGGGGTTACACTGAGCGATCAGTGCCTGGTGGTCCCTGCTGGGAGGAATGGGGTGACCATGGTGGGTGTTGTCCCCTTGGCCCAAGTGCAGATGTTTCACTGCAGAGTGCTTCTGCTTGTCTTTACGAGGAGCCAAACCTTCTGTTTCAGCATAGCACAAAATTCTTCACTTCTGAAAAAAAATTAACTGTATAGAGTTACAGCTTCTTCAGCTCTGTCATCAGATCTTTAGATCAAATTTGTGCTCAGCAAAACAAGTAACTAAAGCAGAGAAATATGTGGTAAAGAGGAATTTATGATGAAGGACTCTGCTAGATAAGGACAGGACATCATGTCATAAACTTCTGCTCAATAGTATCTATAAATCATCTAAATGACCTTGGACCCTTTTTTGATGGTATTCTGAGAACATTTGTACAAAAATAGCTGGAAATATTTTCTACTCTTACTATAAAAACCTACTGTTGTTCAAATCCTGTAGCTGTGTGAATTGTAAATAAGTAATGAGGTTATACTATTATTATTGTTATGGAAACCTGTTCTTGCACAGAGTAGGCACTCATTTTACTTTTGCATGTTTTCAATATGACTATTTGAAATATATAGTTATCAAATAGTCATTAGATTGTCCAAGAAGAATAATGGTTAATTTTCCTGAATACATGTTAAGTATTTCTGATAGAATCATAGAATCGTTTAGGTTGGAAAAGACGATCAAGTCCAAACGTTAATCTAGCACTGCCAAGTTGTAGTGGGTTCACCTTGGCTAGACGCCAGGTGCCACCAAGCTACTCTGTCACTCCCCCTCCTCAGCTGGGCAGGGGAGAGAAAATATAATGAAAGTCTGTGGACTGAGATAAGGACAGGGAGAGATCACTCACTAATTGCTGTCATGGGCAAAACAGACTCAACTTGGTGAAATTAGCTTATTTATTACAATCAAATCAGAGTACAAAAATGAGAAATAAAACCAAATCTTATAACACCTTCCCACCACCCCTCCCTTCTTCCCAGGCTTTACTCCCAATTTTCTCTACCTCCTCCCCTCAAGTGGTGCAGGGGGATGGGGAATGGGGATTGCGGTGAGTTCATCACATGTTGTCTCTGCCGCTCCTTCCTCCTCAGGGGGAGGACTCCTCACACTCTTCCCCTGCTCTAGCATGAGGTCTCTCCCACAGGAGACAGTCCTCCATGAACTTCTCCAATGTGAGTCCTTCCCACAGGCTATAGTTCTTCATGAACTGCTCCACTGTGGGTCCCTTCCACGGGGTGCAGTCCTTCAGGAACAGACTGTTCCAGCATGGATTCCCCCTGGGATCACAAGTCCTGCCAGCAAACCTGCTCCAGCCTGGGCTATTCTCTCCACAGGTCCACAGGTCCTGCCAGAAGCCTGCTCCAGCACAGGCTTCCCATGGGGTCACAGCCTCCTTTGGGCACATCCACCTGCTGTGGTGTGAGGTCCTCCACAGGCTGCAGGTGGATATCTGCTCCACCACTAACCTCCACGGGCTGCAGGGAAGCAGTCTTCCTCACCATGGTTTTCATGTGTCTTCAGGGCTGTTTCTCTCACATATTCTCACTTGTCTCTTCTGACTGCTGTTGTGCAGCAGTTTTTTTCCCCTCTTGTTAAATATGTTATCCAAGAGGCACTACCACTGTTGCTGATGGTCTCGGCCTTGGCCAGCAGCGGGTCTGTCTTGGAACCGGCTGGCATTGGCTCTGTCGGACGTGGGGTAAGCTTCTAGCATCTTCTCACAGAAGCCACCCCTGTTGCCCCCCTGATATCAAAACCTTGCCATGCAAACCCAATACACAAGTCCACCACTAAACCATGTCCCTAAGCGCCACATCTACATGTCTTTTAAATACCTCCAGGGATGGTGACTCAACCACTTCCTTGAATGTCTTAATACTATGGAGAAAAACAGATATTTTGCAAGTGTTGCACATTTCAGTGCAGTGAAAAGGAAGAATAGCAGAATGCAAGCAGACAAAACCAGTATCCGGCAAATGTTTGCTTTCCAAAATGACAAAGGTCACTGAATTATTAAAATGCTTTTTCTTCCTTTAAAAAGAACAACAACAAAACCTGAATAACCAAAGCTATGTCAATATGTCAGATTGCTTACCTGGCACCTTGAATTATAAAAAATATTACTCATAAAATTCTGAGAACCAAGGCCCAAGACTTGAACTCAGGCATTGCGTAAATGCTGGGCCAATACTGGAACCTGAAATTTCATTAGGTCTGCGTAAAATAGTGCAGATTTACAAAAAAGCCAGATTCATTTCCTAAGTTGGATATTCTCCAGATCTTTTATTCTACTTTTCCATATGAAAAGTCAGCCATTGACACTCCATTTCTAACTGACAGTGAGTTAAACTCTTTGCAAACAGCACTCTAAGTATTTTTCCTTTTTACCATCTCCTCCTTAAACTGGGTCTAGCATAAAGTCAGCTACAGCTAAGGTACTTGAAAATTGCACAATTTCAAAATCCATTAATTTTCTACAGAATGCACAGAAGCACAAAATCACAGAATGGCTGAGGTTGGAAGGGACCTCTGAAAGTCTTCTGGGTCAAACTCCCTAATCAAGCAGGTCCACCTAAGGCCAGTTGCCCACAACCATGTGCAGATGGATTTTTAAAATCTACAAGAAGGGAGACTCCACAACCTCTCCAGACAACCTGTTCCAGTGCTTAGTCACCCTCGCAGTAAAAAAGTGCTTCCTGATGTTCAGATGGCACATACTGTGTTTCAGTTTGTGCCCATTGCCTCTGGTCCTGTCACTGGGCACCATCCTCTCTGCACCCTCCCTTCAGGTATTTGTACACATTGATAAGATCTCCCCTGAGGCTTCTCTTCTCTATGCTGAACTGTTCCAGCTCTCAGCCTTTCCTCACAGGAGACATGCTCCAGTCTCTTAGAATTCATGTACTCCAAGAGTACTGGAAACTCTTATTTTTGTTCATTTGCATAGCTATAAGCTGTTGTAGGAGACAAAAAAGCTGAGGTGTTAACAATAAACTATGATCCACCCTTTGGATTGACTAGAGCTCAATCTCATTTCTTTTGAAATACCTTCAGTAAAGTACAAATGCATTCTCTTTATGATACCTGTAATAAGAACAATTAGACTTGAAATCTCCCCCTTGTAATATGGGAAAGAGAGGTCCTTTGCACTTGTTTCTTTCACAGTCCTAAAAAGTTAAAAAAAAAGTATTGCAAGCTAATACTGCTGTTCAGTTTTAAATATTTAGTGTTGACCTCAATTTTTGGTTTCCCTTGCAGAAAGAGAGTATGAAGCAATAAATCAAACTATAAAGAGCAGATATTGTGTTCATGTAATTTCCTCTAATACTTCAAGTGAAATTTAGCAGAAAATAATTTTAAAGTTTGATTTATTGGTGTTTGGTTAAACAGTAACTCCTGAAGCAGAGAAGCATGACACTATTAGAATGTATGCTCATTTTTGGAAGGCTCTGAGTGGCAATGCATTTAAAACCTAAATAGAAGGGAGAGGAAATTATTTTCCCTTTAATTAAGCTTCAATGTAGGCAAAAACTATTATGTAAAGACAACCTTTTATATTACTAGAATATTGTCACTCAAAAGAAATAGTAAAACAGGACTATCAGAGATGTATAAAAGTACTTACACTAATTGTTACAGTAGTCTAGCACTTCATAGGTACTTAATCAAATAAGTATTGTTAATACTGTCAGAATCAAAATATCTAAATGTCGGAAATTCTGATTAAAAAGGAAATCAATCACTTGTGATGACAAAAAATGTCAGAAGTAACACACCAATGCCTTCTTTCTCTGTCTCTCTCTCTCTCCCCTCCCCCCCTACCTAAAGTTATCTTTCTTTTTTTGCTGCAGAGTCTGTCCCAATGTTAAAAAGACAATAAAGACAAAGAAGTTTGATTTTGCCATGACACATCTTCACTAAATTATTTATAGACTCCTTTCTGGAGCTGTCAAGCTTCCTTCACAATAAAGTTTCTTACAGGGCACTCCAGCACTTTGCATTTATGTAGTTCTAGCACAATGTGCTTGCTTTTATTTCAGCCTTGCCCACCACTTCAGTATATGCCAGCAATATTAAGCAAAGCAGTGATAATTATGAAGACAATATGATACCCTACAGTATATCTGCCATTAAAAACATTTTACATCTTATGTGAAATAATGCAATTTTAATTCACTTGATTCAGTTATTTACTTAAAGTTTTGACACTGGTAACTTTCTTTCAATGTGATGTTATTTTCAATCAGTACCTTATGGTTTATGAGCCAGGTGTTAGCAATTAGTCAGTCATCACAACTGTCATAGAAAATATAAAAGAAAATAAATGCCAGCAATTGAAACAAAGGCAAAATCATTATATTAGCAGTAATCAGGCAACATCTTTCTACAGTTTGCATAATCAAAAGCAGATGTATAATTCATTTAGGCAATTAAAAACACATTTTAAATGTTTTAAGAGCTCCCAGTTATGTCAGAAGCACAGGTAATATTCATAATATGTGAATAAGCAGAGATATAGATTACTTGTCATTGAAAGAATGGTAGCAGATGAAGGGCAAAGAGATGATCACTAATAAACATAGAATCATAGAATCATTTAGGTTGGAAAAAAACTCTAAGATCATTAAGTCCAACCGCAAACCTAACACTGCCAAGTCCACAATTAAACCATTTCTACATTTACATGCCTTTTAAATACCTTCAGGGATGGCGACTCAACTACTTTCCTGGGCAGACTCTTCCAATGCTTGACAACCCTTTTATTGAAGAAATTTTTTCCTAATATCCAATCCAAAACTCCCCTGGTGCAACTTGAGGACACTTCTTCTTGTCCTATCTCTTCTTACTTGGGAGAAGAGACCAACACCCATCTCACTACAACTTCCTCTCAGGTCATTGTGGAGAGCAATAAGGTCTCCCCTCAGCCTCCTCTTCTCCAGGCTAAACAACCCCAGTTCCCTCAACCGCTCTTCATAAGACTTGTCCTCCAGACTCTTCACGAGCTTCGTTGCCCTTCTCTGGACATGCTCCAGCACCTCAGTGTCTTGTGAGGGGCCCAAAACTGAACACAGTATTTGAGGTGCAGCCTCAACAGTGCCAATTACAGGGGCATGATCACTTCCTTATTCCTGCAGATCACAATATTCCTGATAGAAGCCAGGATGCTATTGGCCTTCTTGGCCACATGAACACACTGCTGGCTCATGTTCAGCTGGCTGTCAACCAACACCAAAATAAAAGTATTGAGACTATAATGATAAAGTGCAGTGCCATCAGACACTTCATGTCAGAATAACTGTGATAGTGCTAGTCACAGTGGACTGCATAGAGTGGTACCATATAGCAGTCTATTTTAAAAAGTACTAGAAACATAAATTCTTATTTGAAATAATACTAAATCAAAAAAATTACCCAGTAAGATTCTGAGCTGCTTGATGCACTTTACAGAATCACAGAATCACAGAATGATAGGGGTTGGAAGGGACCTCTGGAGATCATCTCATCCAACACCCCTACTTGAGCAGGTACACCTACAGCAGGGTGCACAGGACTGCATCCAGATGGGTTTCGAATGTCTCCAGGGAAGGAGACTCCACAAGCTCTTTGGGCAGCCTGTTCCACTGCTCTGCCACCCTCACAGTAAAGAAGTTTCTCCTCATATTCAGGTGGAACTTCCCGTGTTCCAGCTTGTGCCCATTGCCCCTGGTCCTGTCGTTGGGCACCACTGAAAAGAGTCTGGCCCCATCCTCTTGACACCCACCCTTCAGATATTTATAAGTATTGAGAAGATCCCCCCTCAGTCTTCTCTTCTCCAGGCTGAACAAAGCCAGGTCTCTCAGCCTTTCCTCATAAGAGACATGCTCCAGTCCCCTGATCATCCTGGTAGCTCTATGCTGGACTTGCTCAAGCAGTTCCCTGTCCTTCTTGAACTGGGGGGCCCAGAACTAGACACAGTACTCCAGATGTGGCCTCACTAGGGCAGAGTAGAGGGGGAGGATAACCTCCCTTGACCTGCTGGCCACACTCCTTTTAATGCAACCTAGGATTCCGTTGGCCTTCTTGGCCACAAGGGCACAGTGCTGGCTCATGGTCAACCTGCTGTCCACCAGCACTCCCAGGTCCTTCTCATTGGAGCTGCTTTCCAGCAGGTCAACCCCCAACCTGTACTGGTGCATGGGTTTCTTCCCCCCAGGTGCAGAACCCTACACTTGTTCTTGCAGAATTTCATGAGGTTCTGCGCGACCCAGCTCTCCAGTCTGTCCAGGTCTCGCTGGGTGGCAGCACAGCCTTCTGGTGTACCAGTCACTCCTCTCAGCTTGGTATCGTCACTGAACTTGCTGAGGGTATACTCTATCCCTTCATCCAGGTCATTGATGAATAGGTTGAACAGAACTGGACCTAGCACAGACCCCTGGGGAACACTGCTACTTATGGGCCTCCAACCAGACTCTGCCCTGTTGACTACAACCTTCTGAGCTCTGTTGTTCAGCCAGTTCTCAATCCACTTCACTGTCCTCTCATCTAACCCAGACTTCCTTAGCTTGTCCATGAGGATGTTAAGGGAGACAGTGTTGAATGTCTTGCTGAAGTTGAGGTAAATAATATCCACTGCTCTTCCTTCATCTACCCAGCCAGTCACACCGTCATAGAAGGTTATCAGGTTGGTTAAGCATGATGTCCCCTTGGGGAATCCATGTGGACTACTTCTGATAAACTTCCTTTCCTCTACATACCTGGAGATGACCTCCAGGATGAACTGCTCCATCACCTTCCTGGGGATGGAAGTGAGTCTGACTGGCCTGTAGTTTCCAGGGTCCTCCTTCTTGCCGTTTTTGAAGACTGGAATGACATTTGCTTTTCTCCAGTCCTTGGGCACCTCTCTTCTACTGTCCTGCATGACCTTTCAAAGATGACGGAAAGTGGCTTAGCAACAGCATCTGCCAGCTCCCTCAGCACTCGTGGGTGCATCCCATCGGGGCCCATGGATTTGTGAGGATCCAGTTTACCTAAATAATCTCTAACTCAATCCTCCTAAATCAAGGGGAAGTCTTCCTTTCTTCAGATTTTTTCTCTCTCCTCTGTGGGCTGAGATGCCTGAGGGACAGCATTAGCAGTGAAAACTGAAGCAAAGGCAGCACTCAGTAACTCTGCCTTCTCTGTATCCTGCATCACCAGGGCCCCTATGTTGTTCAGCAGTGGGCCCACAGTTTCTCCAGTCTTCCTTTTTCTGCTGATGTATTTGAAGAAGCCCTTCTTGTTATCCTTGACAAACCTTGCCAGATTTAGTTCCAAGTGGGCTTTGCCCTTCCTGTTCACACCTCTGCATGTGCTGACAACATTCCTATATTCCTCCCAAGTGGCCAGTCCCTTTTTCCACATACTGTGAACCTCCCTCTTCCATTTGAGCTTCTCTAGAAGTTCTTTGGTCATCCATGCAGGTCTCCTGGCTCCTTTGCTTGACCTCTTCCTCACAGGGATGCACCAATCTTGAGCTCGGAGGAAGTGTCTCTTGAATACTGACCAGTTCTCTTGAACCCCACTGCCTGCTAGATCCCTAACGCATGGGATTCCTCCAAGCAGGTCTTTGAAGAGGCCAAAGTTAGCTCTCTTGAAGTCCAGTGTTGTAATCCTACTTGTCACCCTTCTTCTACTACGCAGGATCCTGAACTCCACCATTGCGTTGTCACTGCAGCCAAGGCTACCCCCAACTCTCACATCCTCAACCAGCCCTTCCTTGTTCATTAGTACAAGGTCAAGGAGCACATCTTGCCCCATTGGCTCCTCCACCACCTTCATCAGAAAGTTATCCTCGATGCTGTGCAGGAGCCTCCTGGATTGTGCATGCCTCGATGTGTTGTTTTTCCAGCAAATATCAGTGAACTTTGCAGTGAACTTATAAAATAGTCATCAGAAAACAGAAGAGACTGGTATCAAATTTGATAGCGTAATAAGAAATAAGGAAGGGTAGTAAGAACCTTTATAATTTTTAGTATAAACATTAAAATTAACACTACTGAGTATGATCCAGTGCTGGCAAAATTATGTGAATATGTAGCTATCTTACCACTACGAAACTTTATAAAGGAGACTATGCCTATAGTGTACACAGTATGGAACCTTTAAGTGTATATAGGTAAATAGGAAGCTAAATACGAAGCTTCACACTCTACAGAAAACAGAAATGAATACTAATAGACCACAATCCTTTTTTCTTTCATGATGGTTTAGTTAGGAGTTATTGTTTTAAGTCTTTATAAAGACACTGTAACAGCAAATCAAGGTAAATGACAGGAGAAAAAGATCCATACTTTTTTTTTCTCTCATGGCTTTCTACTCATTCATGAAACAATTTCTTCTAGCTTCATTGCAGTCTTAATCAGTTCTCTTGTTATTACTTTTCACCTACCACTTCTGTATATTATTCACACTTTTTGCTTATGCCTAATTGATCTAGAAGCTAAGCATTTATGTACGCTCCTTAAATGAATGAAATTATACTACTTTAAAAACACATTGAAACAAGAGAATCAGGTCTTTTGACATGTACTTAATGTTTTTAGTCCTTTTGAAATCAAATACTCTAATAATTTTCTTAGTATATCAACGTGTCAGTCAATAAATGAATGTGGAGCTGATTTTATGTGAAAGGAGTGTTCAGATTAAGAAATAAAACACTTATAGGCTAGGAAAAGGCTCTATAGCCAAATTTCATCAGAGTAGCACACTGTTTTTTTTATTCCATCCTGTTCAAATACTACTCTGGAAGCATAATTACTTTCATATTTTGGAGTCAGTGAGCTTTTGCAAGGAATACAGATCTTCCAGACCCTGCTGCTATAGTGCAGAATGACTTCAGGAAAATTATATTTCAGTTTCTTTATCTGTAAAGTGACAAGTGTTAGGTCAGCCTCCATTGTAAACTGTTATGTGACGTGCTGCTGAAAGCATTATTACTTAAGCCACACAGCTATTTGACAGCTATTCCTGAGTAAACAGGTAATAATTTTTATAAGACAATGAATTAACCAAACAAATAGAGAAAAACGTAAATCTCTGTTCAAAATGAAAGAAACTGTTAACTTGCACATTGTAAATTTGATACTAGTGTCTTCTGTTTTCCTATGCTTAGAAGAAATAGACAGCTGTATTTTATAAATGTAGTGTATTTTGTAAGACTAGATTGCTGTATCTTATTAGACCACTATTGGGAAGTTTGAATTAATGATCTAACTGATTCTTTACTTTGTAGTCTAAATGAATCTTCTGTTGTCTTTCTAGAGAAGGTGGAGAAAGACTGAAGAGACACAGGCATCTCCTGATGGGTAAGGAATACTATGACTGTGTTTTTCATTATGTAATAAGTAGTCCTACTTGCCTCTGCCATCTGCAGGGGATCCAGTATTTTAGAGCAACATTTTGCTGCAAGACAGTATTTTCTTTTCTAACAAGCTTTTCATAGAACTTTCATCTTATAGTACATCACACTTGGAATGTGAATACTGGGAGAGATTAACAAAATTTCTGGATTTGCAATCTTGAAACAGAAACTTTGTTATACAGACCTATCATTTTCTTTTTTTTTTTTTTCTTTTGTAAGGTTTTGCATCCATGTAGATGAAGCTGACCGCATATGTTAAAGTTCTAATTTAACGTTTATAATTTGCCTTTGCACATTTTGTTTTCTGTGGTTATCAGGGATTAATATGTTCTTTTTTAAGATTAGAAGGGAAATTATTTTACTAAACTGACTTTGTATGGTTGATGGATTTCAAGTTGTTGATGGTGTCCTGAGATTTAGCAAACTACTTCATTTCCAATAAATGTCATAATCATTATAGTTGCTTTCCATAGCTTTGATTGGAGATGCAATCAGGTTTATTTCCCCAAACTCATTGTCTCCTTTCCTTTATTTTGTTGGTTCTTGATATTTGTTTTCATTACTCTGTGTGTTCATTTAAAACAGATGTGAGCCACCACAGAATAATATATTACAATTTCATAGTCATTTTACTGCTTATTTCCACATTTTAATTGTAAATACTGAGTTGCTCATTTGTATATTGGTATACCAGTGAGAATACTGAGATTTTTAATGACATGTGAAACATTCATTGAACTAATAAAATCTAAGCCTCTATTAAATGGGATAATAACAGTTTTACAAGATTAGAAAAACTGAAAAAAATCACATTGTTAGAATCATAATTTTAAACAGAGGATCAAGTTAACTGAACATGTCTTAAATCATACATCTTTATGGTTGTTTGTACCTCAAAAAAATACATCAATATATTATGTTCTGCCTATAATTTAAAGAAATGCCTCAGTAAATAATGTCTTAGCAGAACTTAAAGAAAACTTTTCCAGAAACTGTCTCTGCACATACACACATACCCAATCCATTTTAAAAATATATCATTTACTCTCTTTGTCTATGTTATATCCATATGCATATTTTATATATACAAAAACTTACCTAGGTAGGCAAATACAAACCACTGATATAGTTAACTGTTAACAAACTCTTCACACATAAGATCTGATTCATTGCTTATCTCAATATCAGAGGTTTGGCATTAACATGTTGAAATTTATAAACTATGTACTGAAACAAATGTTTTAAAGTCTACAATTTTTGATGCAATGTAAAAAAAATATGCAAAAATAACCTAGAATGCTTAGGTATTTGGTGACAAAAAGAAAAAAATAGCATGTGCAAAGTCGTTTTAAAACCATCATGCAGCCATTACTGTAATAGACAGACTTCAGAGTGTTGAGAGGAAAAATAAGGAAAATTATTATCAGAACTAGAAATCAAAATAAGATGATATTTAAGAATGTAAATTGTTTGTGCAACTAGATAAATAGAATACTATATTTAGCAGCAATAGTAAAAAGCATAGTTGGTCTCCCTCTCTGGAATTTTATTCTGTACACAAAATATCTTAATTAAATGGAAACTACATTTTCCTACAGAATGGAGGCTGGAAATTATGGTCTTCTATGTCTTGCTATAAACTGACTTTGCACATCTGAAATTCTACAGTCAATCTGAAAAATAAAATTTAAATATAATTTTTCATTTAATTTTGAAATTATTAAGTTATCTGATTTAATGGTATATCAGCTCCTTCATTTTCTTTTTCTACTGTCAGAAGTTAGGGAGAGCCTTCCATCACAGGACTGCTATCAGAATGCCTCAATTTTTTCACAAATTTCTTGCTACAAGCATGCTGTGATAGCCCATGCTTTATTTAAATAGTGAATTACATTTGACTTCTTAAATAATAAAAGAATATATTGCTGTTTATTTTTATCTCTTGTCATTTCCAGTCTATTACCTGTTTATCCCTACAAACCTTTCCCATTTTACCCATTTTTAATCTTGTGTCTTGGAAATATAGCTGTATTTTCCCCTGAGGTTGCATAAATTTTAAATGTGTAAACATCATGTTTCTTCATACTTCTTTCTGTGTTACTATCTATTATTATTACTATTTTATTATTATATAACACTATATTATTATAGTTCATATATACTATATACTATGTACATAATATATAGTATATAATTATAGAATATATAATTATACTAATTATATATTAGTAACATTACTACTTTATCCAATTAAAAAGAGAAACTGGAGATAATATTTTATCTCATTTATGTTTTCAGAGCTCATGGAATTTATTCATGTATACAGTAGAGAAAGTAACAAGCACTCTATGGAATTATATTCTCAAAATAATTATTTCACTATGACAATAAATATAACATGCTATGTTTTTGTGTGGGTTTTTTTAAAGTAAATTGTACGAAATGGGAAAACAATGTGTTAGTAAAACTTCCCAACATATGATGTTGCATTCTAAGTAGCATTTTTCTTTTTAAAATGTATGAATGAATAAGTTTATCTCCAGTACATTATGCTAGAAGACAAGCAAACAAATCTTACTCCTGAAATGCTGATTTTTAATCAAAGTATTACAAGGTTTATTTGACCTGTAATAATGGTCAAAAAAATAAAACATAAGGCAAGATTTTATGTTCATTTGCTTGGAATCAATAATACCCTATTCATGAAACTGTAATCACTATATGTGAAATGAATGTAGGCAGAACAAGATTAATATCTATGAAATTTTACCTAATTTTCCTGGAAGAATAGATGTATAGATAGGTAAACAGCAAATAAGCAGAAGTATGAAGATTTTTAAAAAACGTCTGAAAATTTCCAGAATTTCTAATTGTCTTTCTCTAAGTGAGACCTTTAGTATTGTCTTCTTCAGTTATTTCTGGTTTTGTCTTAATCTGTGTCCACTCTGCTCCTAAGTAGTCCAAATTGCACTTACCACAGTGCAATGCTTGTAATGAAAATGAAATTTATCCTAGGTAAAGATAGAGCTTGTATACTATGTTTAGGGGTAATATAAGCAAGATCTCCAAGCTCTCTTTAAGGTCCATTAGATTCAGGCACTTGTAGAGCATAATTCACATTGTTCTAACAGAAATGTTTAAGAGACTTTAATCCCCCTGATGATGTCTGTCTCACTTCATTAATTATGACTCTGATTAGATATCAAACTGGTAAGGGCCAAAATCAGACAGTTAATTTCACGCTGCTCACAACCTGTTTTTATATAATGATCAATGAGAAAACTAATTAAAAAAATTAGAAGATGTGGAGAGAATACTGAGGACACAGAAGAAGCGTGAAAGGGTAATCCAGTTTTGGAATCTTGGGGAGTAAAATGAATAAGGCAAATGAAAAATGAGAATGTTGTATACAACTAAGTAACCTTAAACACTTTCACACTGAGACTCAAGGTTAGTGAAAAAATTTGATCTTAATCTCTCCTCAGTTTTCATTTATAAAATGGGAAAAATAATATTTCTCTATTCACAAAACAGTTCTGAAAATAAATTGTGAAGCATATGCATACTGTCATCGTAACAGTGCCTGTACCAGCAGAAGAAACTTCTGTTCCTGGAGCAGGGTGTGAATAATGTGCAGTATATTAAGCATGAAGTCAAGGATGCAACAGTAACAAAAAGCTTTAACAAGAGATTATTTGATCAAGTAATTAAATTCAACATTATGATATTAATGTCAAGAACACAGAGGTATGAGATTTGCACAGAGCATCTGATTTCTGTCATTTTTAACTCAACCTTACAACTTGGATGAAATTTTAACAAATACATTCTGTGTGAATGTGAATGGTAGTTCACTTATAGTTGTATCTCTGCTTTACTTATTTCTATTTCATGACTCAAAATTGAATTCAATACTCTTCTTTGGAAATACATTTTTGTCAAAGCTTCTGGACTTTCCTGAAATTGTGCTGAAAATTGTCAGGAAAAACAGTGTGAACTACAATGGTCCCACACCCAAAACAGCTGTAGTAACTGAATTCTAAGAAGCAGATTCATCTGTACAGTTAGTTATCAGCAAGAGGAAAGACATTTCATTTCTGGTACTACATATGCACTGTAAGTAATAAAATGTTAAAAGAAAAAAAAGTCTATGAAAAGATACCAATTAGTGGCATATAGCAAGAAGAATACCTATAGTGTAAAGTGGGTTTGGATAATATCATCCAAATGAATGGGTGTTTGGATAATGTAATCCAAATGAAGACAGTTATATTGCAAATATTTTCTAAATATTGAACAACCCCATAGAGACTTTTTTTTTTAAATTTCACCCAATGAATAACTACCAAGAAATATTGAATGTTCTGAGAGACACAAGGTAATTTCTTCATCTGTTCTACATAGGCTACATCTAACTTTCCCAGTTCTGTCATGTAAAAGGTAATAAACAGTAAGCTATAAAGTAATGTCTGGAGGTTTTTTTGTTGTTGTGATAAGTGAACTTTAAGATAACAGCATAAGGCTGAAAGCTTTGCCATTCCATGAACCTTATGAAGAGAGAGTGATAATGAAATGCAGTATGAAATTTGATCAGTGATCTAAATTGAGGTTTCAGAACTGATACTGGTTTTGACTCCATGAAAAAATCCACTGTGTTCTTAGACTGAAGAAGCAGCTTTGCAGAGGCCTGCTTTTGTTTTGTATTTGGAACTGTTCTTTTAGTGTCTGAATGGCTTGTGAACTGTATGGGACCCTTTGAGATTGAGGCTGTTGATATAGGAATACAAAATACTAACCTCCCCAGGCTGTATTCTTAAATCCTTTGGGGTTGGAACTGCAATCTGTAATTATCTTATTTGCCTCACAGTATGTGGTACAACAATTTTATTTACTTTTACTGCAAGCTGAAATAGGGTCACTCCATAAATTTAGGCTCATAGTGGAAAAGCACACACAAAGACTACCAGGAATTAAAGTCCAGTATATTATATTATATCGAGGCACCCAAAACTGCACACAGTACTCAAGGTGGGGCCGCACCAGTGCAGTGTAGAGTGGGATAATCGCCTCCCTCAACTGGCTAGCTATGCTGTTTTTGATGCACCCCAGGACATGGTTGACCCTCTTTACTGCCAGGGCACATTGTTGACTCATATTCAACCTGTCATCAACCCAAATCCCCAGAACTTCTTCTGTGGTTTACATAGCATAGCAAACAGCTGTATGCCTTGTGGACATAGAACGTACTAAAAACCACAGGATTTAAGATACTTAGTTTCTGAAACATCCTAACCATTGTCTTTTGAAAAGGACTATTGAATGTGTTATTGCTTAACTGGGCTCCAAATGGGTTCACTTCATGTAAATGGAGATGAATAACTAAAGGATATGAACAATTCTGAAGGTGAAAGAAACTGAGTGGGTATTAATTTCATTCAACTGTAAGCATCTCTGCTAGACATTCCAGTCTATCTTTACAGTAAAGGGAGAGAAACTGACAATTTTTGGCTGTGATTCACATATTGTATTTGAAAAGCCTACTTCACAATGGGACGATTGTCCTGGTTTCAGCTGGGATAGAGTTAATTTTCTTCCTAGTAGCTAGTATGGGGCTATGTTTTGGATTTAGTATGAGAATAATGTTGATAACGCACTAATGTTTTAGTTGTTGCTAAGTAGTGCTTACACTAGTGAAGCACTTTTTTAGCTTCCAGTGCTCTGCCAGGTGCACAAGAAGCTGGGAGGGGACACAGACAGGACAGCTGACCTCGAATGACCAAAGGGATATCCCATACTATATGATGTCATGCTCAGTATATAGAAGCTGGGGGAAGAAGGAGGAAGGGGGAGATGTTGGGAGTGATGGCATTTGTCTTCGAAGTAACTGTTATGCTCGATGGAACCCTGCTTTCCTGGAGATGGCTGAACACCTGCCTGCCAATGGGAAGTAGTGAATGAATTCCTTGTTTTACTTTGCTTGCACACACAGCTTTTGCTTTGCCTATTAAACTGACTTTATCTCAACCCACAACTTTTCTCCCTTTTACCCTTCTGATTCTCTTCCCGATCCCACTGTGTGGGAGTTAGCAAGTGTCTGTGTGGTGCTTAGTTGCTGGCTGGGGTTATACCACAACAACGATTTATGCTTACTTCTCTCTAGTGGTTATAAACAGTGTCTAGACTATCAGCTCCTGAACAGAAGTCTACACCATAAGTGTCTGAAGTTAAGTGGTTTTGTGTTATGTAATGGTAACAGTGGGCTAGCGTGGAGTCAATTTTGGATGCCATTTTGATATTTTTTAAATTACTGATTTTCATTATTGTTTAAAGATGCTTATGGCCTTACCAATGTGATAACATTCACAACCTAAGAAGCAGAAAAGTTAAATAGCTATAGATATTTTAGAAACCTCTAGAGCTGAGAAAGCTGTAGACAGTACTAAACTGAGAGAAGTTAAAATCTTCCTAGTAGTGTTGTTCATTAATGCAATATGTAACTGAAATTAATAAAAGATGGACCGAGACATGTTTCACTGAAAAATTATTTTAAACGACAATTATTGCAAAGTTTTTTAATGAATGTAAAAGCTGATTTTCTGAAAACACACAACTTATTAATTGTTAAGTTCTAGAAAAGAAAAATATTTAAACACATTATGTGGATGACAAAGGAAACAGATTTATTTAGGTTGTAAAAACAGTAGCATCAGTGTAGTTTTACAGTTTTCTGAGATGTTAGAATCTTCAACAATTAACAAACCCTCTCAGATTTTACCTTTTTTTCTGTGCATGGGGTTCTTCATTAACATATATGTAGATTAAGAATTGCCCAAGGACCAATGCCAAACAAATAAAATAAGGAAAGAAATCCTCAGACAGCTTCTTAACCTTCCCGTCAGGCAGCTTCTTAACCATAACACTTTAATTTAAAAGCCAATGGGTTGCTCTAAGGTATAACCATAAGTCAACCTGAAGGAAATCTTATAGCTGTGCAGATGATGGAACAAAACCGTAACACACAGATGACTTCACTGTTACAAAAGTAATCAGCTCCTCAAGTCAACTATGAAAATACTGCACATTTTCAAGACATATATTAATATGCTTGAGTTTTTCTGTATGTATTAAAAAGTGTGCAGAGAATTTAAATGAGCCCAGTGAAATATGTGTCACAATCATCAATACATACACTTTTAGGGTCTAACAAATCGACATTTCTTGAAAATAATAGATTAAAGACCAAATTTGACTATAACATGTTTTCTCATTCAAACAAAGAGAATAAATCTAGAATACTTGAAAAACTGAACTGCAGAGTGATATTTTATGACATCTAATAACTGGAAAGAAAGAACATATATATCACCATGTACATTATTAAAGTAGTAATCATTTTGCATCTTGTTGAACACCTTCTTTGGCATTCTAAGAGGTAGCCTCAATATTCACAAGTCCACTACTGTTGGTAGTGGGGAATGAGGAGTAAACACCAGTAAAATGAAGCTACAGCCTTTAAAATACCTTTGAATATATAGATAATTCTAAACATTAGCTTTCTCACTGGTACATACATGATGTACTGCTAGAAAAAAACCTTTCACTCAGATTTGTGACTTAAGACAACCATTTGTCTTCAAATAAAAAAGTGCTAAAGCCTGAGTAATTTTCTTGGTTATCTTAAAATTTACTGAAGCTATAGTATGTTTTCTATTTGAAGAAAAATAGATATAGAATTTATAATGGATCCATTTATTTATACTAATGTAAGGTATGTTAGTTTTCCATAATCATGAAATTATAGAATTGTAGAATGATTTGGGTTAGAAGGGACCCTTAAAGACCATCTAGTCTGTCCAGCCCCCATGCTATGGGCAGGGACATCTTCCACTAGATCAGGTTGCTCAAAGCACTGTGCAACCTGACTTTGAACACTTGCAGTGATGGGGTATCCACAATTTCTCTGGGCAACCTGTTCCACTGTCTCACCAGCCCCATAGTAAAGAATTTCTTCCTAATAGCTAATCTAAATCTATCCTTTTTCAGTTTAAAACCATTGCCCCTTGTCCTATTACTACAGGCCCTGGTAAAAAAATCTCTCTATCTTTCTTATAAGCCCTCCTTATATACTGAATGGCTTCAATAAGGTGTCCCAGAAGCCTTCTCTTCTCCAGGCTGAACAACACCATCTCTCTCAGCCTTTCTTCATAGAAGAGGTGTTCCAACCCTCTGTTTATTTTTGTGTCCCTCCTCTGTCTTTCTTGTATGTAGGACCCCAGAGCTGGACACAGTCTCCAGGTGGGGTCTCATGAGAGCATGGTAGAGGGGGAGAATCACCTCTCTCGACCTGCTGGCCATGCTTCTTTTTATGCAGCCCAGGATACAATTGGCTTTCTGGGCTGCAAGTACACATGGATGACTCATGTCCAATTTTTCATCCACCAGTATCCCCAAGTCCTTCTCTGCAGGACTGCTCTCAATCCATTCATCCCCCAGCCTGAATTGATACTGGGGATTGCCAGTATCTGGGACCCAGATGCAGGACCCTGGACTTGGCCTTGTTGAACTTCATGAGGTTCGTATAGGCCCACTCCTCAAGCCTGTAAAGGTTCCTCTGGATAGCATCCCGTCCCTCAAGCCAGTCCACTATACCACTCAGCTGGATGTCACCCCCAAACTTGTTGAGGGTGCACTCAATCCCACTGTTTATGTCATTGATGAAGATACTGAACAGTACCAGTTCCAATGCAGGCCCTTGAGGGACATCATTCATTACTGGTTTCTACTTGGACACTGAGCCATTGACTGTAACTCTTTGGGCATGGAGATTCAGCCAATTCTTTATCCATTTAATGGTCTATCCATCAAACCCATCTCTCTCCAGTTTAGAGGTAAGAATGTTGGTAATACTGATAACTAGGAAAAGAATTCTAGATCTTGGAAACCCCGTGATGAACCAAAGTTCTTAGTATGGATTAATTTGTTTTGGAAGAGTTGAGTAAAATGTCAAGTCTTATACAGATAATGCTTTATTACCCGTGATCATGTTTATTTGGGTCATGCCTTAGAGCATACTAACAATGCAAAATTTCTTCTGCTAAGTACTTTTCAAACAAAGAGTAACAGAAAGCCCTTTTCCCTAAATGCAGCATCAGTGATTAATTAGTAAAGACAAAGACAGACAAGGGAACAATGAAATAAGGTGCAATAGAGGAGAAGACATTGTGACAGAAGAAAATGAAGTCTGTGTAATGTGAGAGGGATTCCATTCACAAAAATCTGAGTGGAATATTTTTGTTTTTCTTCTAGTGGCATATCATGTAAGTACCAGTAAGCAAGGTAATGCTTAGAAATAATCTATATATACAAAACTATTCTGAAGGTTTTAACTGCTTCTCACTGGCACAAATACTGGGAATTACAATTTTTTATTTGTTCTACTTTGTTCTTTTTTAAAAATTATGTTAATAATCATGGTGGGTGAATAGATCTTTTACCATTTACCCATTTTTCAATATTCTTAGCTAAAGCCAGTTGGTACTTTGAATATACACAATTACTTGTGCTTCAGTCAGGTGTACCTAATACACAAAGGGATAGCCAGAGATCTGCTTGTTACAGTCTAGAACTAAGACATTTGTAGCTATGACTACTTTGGATTAAAAAGGTTTGTTAGCAAAAATGTCACTTAGGACTCACAGTTCTAGTAGTTTTAGAACCTTAAAATGTAAGAATACATAATATAAATCCCAGACAAGAGAGTCTCCTATTGAGAATTACACTGTTCATTTTCTCAGCCTAGTGATTCTGCCCAGTGGCCCACATGTATATGTTATTTCTGCTAATTAAGCCTTTATTTAACACTGGTAATACTAATTTTAAGTAAATAGATATGGTATCAGTCTGTAAATACTGGCTTTTAATAACTTTGTTAATATCTAATTTACTTACTCTAATTATCTTCCTAAACACCAATAAAATGCTTTAGTATACATTACAGTCAATAGCAGTTCAATTGTTTTTGTATTGCTTGTGTAATTTAGAAGAACTAAATAGCAACAACATTTACATTTTCTCTTTTTACGGCCTATAAATGTTCCTATAATTAATACTTAATTGCAAAAATGCCAATACATTTATTAATTTGTTGTGTGATCTGTTCTTGAAATACTCATTAATAGGAGCTAAACGTATGAAGAGCATTCTTTATTAAAAAATATAAAAAGATCTCTGTGTTCAGTTATATTCTGTCAGTTGTTCAGAAAGGTGTTTTTCATCTCTGACAAACAAAACATTTTTAATTGGAAAACAAAAAATGAAATAAACAATATATATTCAAAGAATGCATTGCACCAGAAGTTTCATGCATACATTTCTCTCTCATGGTAGGTTAAATCTCAGGGCCAGAAACCTTACATTGAAAAGAATTTTTTACTTCCTCTATTCACTAAGAGGGGAAAGAACTGCAATAGAAATCCTATTTGCACAAGTACTCACAAATACAGTTTATATTTGACTCAAAGTAGAATGAGATCCGCCATAACCTGAGACTAATTACAGCTGAACCACTAAAATGTTGTAGGTGATTCATGTTGGACAAAGCAAGCAGCCTCTGTATACACAGCACAAAAAACCAAAGTGTGGATATTTGTAGCAGACCTGTTCAGGCACGTGAGTTTTTTCAGATCATGTATTCTTGCTGCACTTGCTTTAAGTAAAAGGTGAGGCACAATTTAAATTTCTAGGTATAAGTCATCAGCCTCAAGCAGATGTAGGCAGAGAAATAAAACAACTTGGCCAGCTTTTCTTTCCTTGCTATAAACCATTTCTCAATTGATTTGTGAAAGGAAATTCCAGTACTATCGAAGCAAAGTGTGCCTTATGCTTAGAAACAAAATAAGTCTATATTGTCTCTATTACACTATGTTACAGCACTTTAAGTGTTGATCATAGTAGACTTTACAGCTGGTAATAGTGAGGTGTCTATAGCTATCAGGCACTACTCAGACTGAAGCCATACTTAGAAGAGAACATTATACTCATCCCCTCTGATCCCACAACAGTGCAGTATTCATGTATTCATTGACAGTCCTTGTATTCATTCCCTGTCACACGTCTATTTCTGTAATTGAATAGAGATGTATTTCTAGCAGTGGTGATGTGCAAATCTGATTTTTGTTTATCTTTTTAATATTATTATTTTGTTACTTTGTGTTAAAGAAAAAAAATAAAAACAACGGTTTTAGGTTTTAGAAGAGCAAACTTCAGCTCGCTCAGAGCTCAGTTGGAGGGATTCCATGGGAAGGTTCCATGGAAGATAAAGGAGCTAGCGAGTGCTGGGAGTTTTTCAAGAATGCTCTCTTGGAAGCAAAAAACCAGTTCATCCCCTTAAAAGGAAAGGAAGTTGAAAGAGTAAGAAACTCCCTTGTCTTAGCTGCGAGATTCTGAGTCTGCTCAAAACCGAAATAGAAGTGTACCAGAGATGGAAAAGCGGACAAACACCCATGGACAACTACATGGGCATTGCCAGGGCATGCAGAGATGCAGTTAGAAAAGCAAAACCTCAGCTTGAATTGAAAATGGCCAGAGATGTCAAAAACTACAAGAAAGGGTTCTTCAGGTACATAAAGAACAACCAGAAAGGGAAGGAAAATATTGGTCTGCTGTTAAACAGGAGAGGTGAATTATTCACCAACAACACTGAAAAAGTAGAGTTTCTCAACACTTTCTTCACCTCTGTCTTTACCAGCACTGTTGGGCCCCAGGCCCTGGGAACAAAAATGCAGGTCAATGCAAACACAGACCCACCATCAGTGAAGGAAGGGTTGGTATATGAACTACTACAGGAGCTTGATCCCTACAAATCAATGGACCCTAGCAATATCCACCCAAGGGTGTTAACAGAGCTGGCTGACGTTGTTGCAAAGCCATTCTTCATAATCTTTGAGAAGTTGTGGAGATTGAGGGACATCCCAGAAGACTGGAAGAACGCTAATATCACCCCCATCTACAAGAGGGCCTTAAAGGAAGATCCAGGAAATTATAGGCCCATCAGTCATACTTTAGTCCCTGGGAAAGTTACGGAACGAATCCTCCTGAGGGCTATCACAAGACAAATGAAACATGGGACTGGGAAAGCCAACACGGATTCATGCTTGAAAAACCCAATCACTTTCTATGACAAAGTAACCTGCTCAGTTGATGTGGGGTGAGCGGTGGACATCGCCTACCTTGATTTCTCCAAGGTTTCCAATATGGTTTCCTACGGCCTTCTCCTAGAGAAACTGATGTGTTATGGCCTAGACAAGTGGTTTGCACAGTGAGTGGGGAGCTGGCTGACAGGCTGCATGCAGAGGGTGGTGGTAAATAGCTCCTTTTAAAACTGGCAACCTGTCACAAGTGGGGTCCCCCAGGGATCGATATTAGGCCCAACACTGTTTAATATCTTCATAAGGGTTCTGGATGATGGGATCAAGTGTACCCTGATG
Source organism: Morus bassanus (assembly GCA_031468815.1). Taxonomy (NCBI): domain Eukaryota; kingdom Metazoa; phylum Chordata; class Aves; order Suliformes; family Sulidae; genus Morus; species Morus bassanus. The sequence continues at coordinate 50,182,347 of CM062568.1, read as the reverse complement.
AAGTTTACTGATGATACTAACTGACTGGGGAAGTGGACACTTCAGGAGGGAGAGCCACCCTCCAGGAAGACCTGGATAGGCTGGAAGAGTGGGCTAATATAAACCTTATGAAGTTTGGTGAAGACAAATGTAAGGTCTTGCACCTGGGAAAACATAATCCAGGAGCGCAGAGCAGGGTGGGATCTACCTGGCTGGGGAGGAGTTCTGTGGAAAGGGACCTGGGTGTCCTGGTAGACAACAAGCTCAGTACGACTGAACAGTATGCTGCTGTGGCAAAGAAAGCCAACAGGATGCTGGGTTGCATCAAAAAAGGCATCCCCAGCAGAGATAAAGAAGTTATTATCCTACTCTACTCAGCACTTGTCAGACCACACCTGGAATACTGTGTTCAGTTTTGGTCCCTGCTGTACAAAAAAGATATGGAGAGTCTGGAGAGCATCCAGAGAAGGGACACAAAGATCATGAAAGGACTGGGAAGCCTGCCATAGGAGAAAAGGCTGAGAGAACAGGGTTTGTTCAGCCTTGAGAAAAGAAAGCTTAGGGGAAACCTTATCACCATGTTCCAGTATTTAAAGGGTGACTACAAGGAATATGGAGACTCCGTTTTTACAAGGTGTCACATGGATAAGATGAGGGGTAATGGGTACAAGTTACTCCTGAGAAGACTCCAGTTGGACATAAGAGGAAAATTTTTCACAATGAGAACAATCAGCTATTGGAATAATCTCCCCACGGAAGTGGTGGATTCCCCAACATTGGACATTTTTAAGATTTAAATGGACAAGGTGCTGGGCCATCTTGTCTAGATGGTGTTTTTGCCAGGAAAGGTTGGATCAGATAATCCTTGAGGCCCTTTCCAACCTGGTATTCTATGATTCTATGATTCTATGAAATGTTTTTATACCATCCAATGAACATCTAGTTGCACTTAAAAATATTATTATTTAATATTCTTAACTTCCTGTTCCTTTAAGAAGTATTCTTCCTTCTTGTTCCTGTTCCTTGTCTCCAAACCTCATTTCCATTTTCTTTTTACAGAATAATTTAATTTAGACATATTTTATACCTAAAAAGAAATTTAAGATTACGTAAATAATACATAGTTTAAGTATTTTGAGCAAGTTGCAGTTTCTTATTACATTCATTTGTACCACTTAATTTAACAAACTTCAGTATGCAGCAGGATTATTTTTGGAGGGAAAAAAAAGAGATGCTGTTAAGAAAATATCTTTTAGAACAACAGATTTTATATTAGTAGTTTGTGGAGATAGTAAAACACAGAATGGTTTGAAACCATAGATGCATACTTTCTGAAGAACATAAAGCTCAGTCTAATCAGTCACATAAAATTAATGAAACATTATCATTTCCTCTCCAGCATTTGTTATAATACCTAATACAAAGAATGTAAGTTGTTATCCTTCCTTGGGAAATTACAGTCATTAGCTGGGATTAAAAAAATCTGATAATAGGGTAATTCATTCTTTGATGTATCACTAGAATTAGATTCGATATAGAAATTTGCATTGCTATGAAGTAAAAAAGACAAATAAATCCAAAGAAAGGTAAAACACAGCGGCTGAGTTTAAGTGAAAATATATAAAAAACAGTTTAAGGGGGAAAAAAGACTATTCAGTGGCAACCACTGAGCACTGCTGTTTTTCTGTGATTTTTTTTCTCTACAGGGAGTAATGTGTTGTATAGCAGATGATTCCTTTTGTACATAATTTCTGTTTGGAATTTAAAAATAAAATATGTACTCTACACTCATGAATTCTTTTCCTGTTATTTCTAAAATAACTTTTAAAGAGTATATTGACTGGAGAAGGAAACACATCTGAGCTGACTCTTCCAGTTTTAGAAGTCATATCTTTTTTTTACATGTAAGAAATAACATTTTTGAGAATTACTGTAGATAAATAATCCTGAATATGTGATCAAGAAAGCAAATTAATACATTCAAATCTAAAAGTGAAAAGTTTGCTCTGTCAGTTCCCAATTACTTTAATGCTAGAATTTTAGATACACCAATGGGACATACATCCTTTCCCGAACAACCTGGAAGACCTCAAATTGGGAATTGCAAAGGGTAAAAACTTTGCCATTGTTGCATTTCAATTCTAAACAGAAAGCTTTTAAACCATTTAGTCTAAAACCACGAAATAAAATAACTTCCTTTTTTTCCCTAAGATTTTCTACTAAAAATTTTATTCTGGGGAAAGTGTAAGAGAAAATAAAATCAGAATTTTCTTTTCTTGGCTTTACATAAAAGTAGGTTACTTATATAATGGAAGGGCTAAAATAACACCACTACTCTGGGAGTGATGGAAATAAATTAATAATAAATTGAAAATGTGAAGATTTGGTATGAATAGGTGCATGATGAAAAACCAGCTAATGACCATGATGAGGACCAAACTTGTTCTTTCAAATATGAATTTTTCACTGCATCACAAAGAACAAACACACTTTATTAAATCAGTGGGATGTACTGTTGTGCAGATGGTATGGTAGATCCCAATGCCTAGATGTACAGCTATGTTGGCAAGCAAGAAATTGAGAAAAAGCTGACTTTGTAACAAAGAATACGTGACTTGCATTTAACGCAGCTCAATGCTGATGTAAACTAGATGAAGGAAGTTTGAAGACCAGTACAGATAGGAAGGGACATGAAATGAGGGTCAACTGGCTGCAGCAGATGCAGTAAAGTTCCTGACAGTATTGGATGTACATGGCAAGGTTTTTTGGGGCGGAGGGGTATGTTGCAGGGGTGGCCTCTGTGAGAACAAGCCATGGGTTGCCTGGAGCAGGACACAGATGGTTCCAGCCAGCTCAGCAACAGACCCACCACTGGCCAAAGCCAACTCAATCAGCAAAGCAGGTGGTGCCTCTGTGAAAAACATAGTTAAGAAAGGGTAAAAATGCTGAGCAGAAGTGTGTGAGAGAGAGGAGTAGGTAAAAAAAATTGTGTGAGAAACAATCCCACAGACACCAGGGTCAGAGAAGAAGGAGGGAGAGAAGGTGCTCCAGGCACCTGAGCAGAGATTCCCTTGCAGCCGAAGTAGAGACCATGGTAAAGCAGGTATTTCCCTGCAGCCTATGGAGAGGACCATGGCGGAGCAGATATTCACACTGCAGCCCATGGAAGACACCATGCTGGAGCAGGTTTATCCTGAAGGACTACAGCCTATGGGAATGACCTGTGCTAGAGAAGAAAAGTGTGAGCAGGAAGGAGCAGCAGAGAGGAGCTGTTATGGCCTGACCTCAGCCCTCTCATTCCCCCACCCTTGTGCACTGCTTGGAGAGGGTGGAAGCCAGTAGAGGAGTTGGAAATGAAGGATTGAAGTGGAGCCTGGGAAAAACAGAGGGGAAGGTGTGTTAGTTTTTATCTTTGTGCCTTACCATCCAACTCAATTTTAATTGGCAATAAATTAAATTATTTTTTTCCATGTTGAGCCTGGTTTGCCTGTGATGGTAATTGGTAAGTCATCTCCCAGTCTTTATCTTGACCCACGAGATTTTCCATCCTATTTTCTCCCCCTGTCCCATGAATGAGGGGGAGTGAAATGGTGGATGGATGGAGGTCTGGCAGCTAGCCAAGATCAACCTACCACACTGATGTAAAGCATACCTAAAATCTTCTGAAGAGTGACTGATTGTTTAGGCGAGCAAAGGGAATAAATCAAGGAAAACAAGGTGGTCACATAATACTGTCAAGGAAAAACACATTATTGAGGTTCAGCAGAATAACCTCAGTAGTCAGGGAGACAAGTAAGATATGATCAAATCTATGAAAGCAAGAGTTTTTTTTATTTTCAGTAAACTTAGAGTTAATTTATCTTGTACTTCTTGACAGTAAATACCATAGTGATGAGTGATTCATGCCTTAAAGGGTCATGGTAAGAGGGAATAGCTATTTGCTGTCATTGTAGGGATTTCCTTGTCTACCAACAAAAATTGTACTAAAAGAATTCCCTCCTTTGGCTTGCCCAACTGGTAAGTGGCAGTGGCATTCAGCTAATGTTCATCAGACCATAAGGCAGCACCCATATATCTAAATATAGACATCATGTACCATTAAGAAGCAGGACACCTTCAACAAAAGGTGGCAGAAGACACTATTCCCCAGGCTCTGTCACTCTGGCAGAAAGAGCATATGATTCTTCACAGCAGTTATGCATGAAGACATCCTTGGAAGAATTTGACAAGTGTTTTTCTCTGTTTCTGATTCTACAGCAAAATCCAAACATACATGACACTTTAATTGAAAAATGTTGATTGATTAAACTTAAGCTGTTTTCAGGAAAGAAAACAGTATACTATTTTTTTCTACTCAAGAGTTTTTGAAAACTTCAAAACTAAAAATATTTTGACATAAGAGAAAAAGAGAAGCAATTTTTTTCTTTTCCTAGAAGTAGTTACTTTCAATTGACCCATATTTAACCAGATGCAAACTTTGCTTATTATGGATTACTGCAATTATTTACAAGAGAAATACTGAAATGGGTAAAGATAGAAAAAATAAAAAACAAACTTAGTGCAGGATTTTTCTGTCGCAGAAAATGTGAAAAAAAAAGCACATAATCTAAAATTAGAGAGGAATAACAATGCAAAGAAATAAATGTCTAATAAATGCACGTAGACAATAGGTGTAACACAGCCTATCTCAGAAGCAACAATGCACATTTTTACAGAATCACATAGACTACTGAATACGAATCAGGAAGAGTACATATATATATACACACACACTAGATATACTATGTGAGAGTACTATATATATACTTATATATTATGTGAGAGCATATATAGTATTTCAACAACTTATGTGTGGTCCTGTTTTTAAATTTTTATTCTTTACCTCTCTGCTATTTCAAACACTATTGTAAATTAAAATACTTTTTGTCAGAGCCAGACTTTTTTTTTTTTTTTTTTTTTTTCCAGAAGTGTGAGCCAGCTCTGTAGGAAGTAAGTTTAAGAAACCCTTTAAGAAACCCTTTAAGAAACCCTTTCTATCTAAAGGAAGATTGGTCTGTGTGACCAGATGCAGACAGCTTTGTGTCTCCTCTACATTATTTGGAGGAAAGCCAAGTCTGTTCTGGAAACTTCATCATCATGGTAGTGAAGCTCCAGCCCAGACTAATAAGTTTCCCAAAGAGTCTGACAGTGTAGACGAGCCTTGAATCTCTATTAGCAACAAGTTTTCTTGATATGCTCTGAAATATGGTAGGTCTTGCGGATCTCCAGAGTAAAGGTATTGATTTCAGTTTCAGATAGTAGAATAAAAGGGATTCCTGCAAATTAAATTCTGTTTCAAAGAGAGATCATATTATAATCAGAACTGTCATACTTCTTTTTTTTCATTGTGAGGAGAAAGGTAAGAAAGAACTGGGAACACACGTGGCTCTGAATGCCTCTGACTTACCTCTGCTATTCAGGAGAGGGTCATGCCTTGTTCCAACATTCTTTCTGGGCCAAATTTTAAAGTGACAAATGGACTACAAGGAGGAAAGGGAATTTTAGTTTACTTGTTCTCACATGGCCTGAGACACCTAAGGAAATGGACAGCATCTGTTGAATATAAGCTTCACTCAAACACTGACAGAGTCAAGTAAACTTTTCAAAGAAACCCATGGGTGACTATTACATAGCATTACAGCCTGTAGCTGTTTGGGGAAGGATGTGGGAAGGGGAGAATGTGTTATATTTGCCAACAAAATTGAATTACAGATAATCTGGAGGGTGATTAAAGTATTTTCAAAATAGCTATGATGACACATAGAAGTGCTTTCTGGAAAGAAAATGTATTCAGGGGAGTAGAGGAAAGTGATTTGTGTCTGAAGAATAAGAGATTATTATTGAGAATGCAGAAGGATAAAGGAAGAAAAAGGACTTTCAGGAAAAAAAAAAAAAAAAAAAAAAAAAACAAAACATATAACTGGAAAAAGAGTAATTAGTGACATCAGGGTCCCAGTGATATCCTTCCTTGCTGTGTGCATTGGGATTTTAAAGTTCCTCACACCAGATTCAGCTAGGAAAAGACTGAAGGAAATTCGAATTCAAGATTGATGTGACTTGGAGTTTCCTTGAAATATACAATTTTATGTCCAGAAATTAGATACAGGTAAAATTTGATGACACTGCACCTTTGTCCAAGTTTTCTAGATGTACAATAAGCAGTCCTGATTTGCTCATTATATAAAACTGCTAGAATTTCTGGCTATTCATAAATCCCAGACAGGAAAATTGCTTGTGTAAAGGTCAATGATGCAGTACAGATCTCATATGTCTAGACAAGATAGCTCTACTGTAAAAGCTCTATGCTGATATGGTCTGGACACTGCAGAACATTCATTGCAAATCTGTCCCAAGATGCGAGCTGTACAGCACATATACACTGATAATGTCCTATGTATAACCTATGGACATGTCTACTAGTGTTTACGGATAACTAGGCAGACATAATATTTCAATTGGAGATTCTGGAAAACCACTAAAAATCATCCATTTCTTCCTCTGAAATACTGAAGTGAAGTTTCATTCTGTTTTTTTTTATGGACATGCAGAAATAATAAAGGTTGATTACAGTGGGACCTTTTATATAATCAACCTGAACCTATCATTTAAATAGTTCTATCAAATTTTAAGTGATTAAAGGAATTATTGTATTTACAGTGTTGAAGGGAGAAGACAGAGACAACATTTTAATAACTTTTAAAACAGTTACTCTGAGTTGTGTCCTTTCTGTCCTGTTTCCTTGGCTTATAGTCATACTGGTCTTGGTTCTGTTTCATGACGCTAATCATACAGCGTGATCTGACATTTCTTAGACTATCTTGCCTGGTCTCCAGTTATTGCTGTAGAAGGGTATAGGTCTCCACAGTTCATGTATCATATTCCCCATCTGGTTATTTAGGAACATCATTAAGTATATCAAGTGGAACCAAGGGACTATGTTTCAGCAACCGAGTCAAGCCCTAAATGTTTGCTTCAGGGTGAGACGAACAGCCTAGACTCCCCTGGCTCTATTGACCTGGGACTTGATTCAGTTGCTTACACTTAGGCATCCGTTACCATTTGTGATGCTCCAGGAACTCCATAATATCCTCTAGCTGATGGTCCAAAAGGGTCCCAGTATTCTGTATGTCTGGCATTATTTTACTGAGCACACAGATACTTCTGATAACCTAAGATATTCTGAATCAACATATATGTTTAGGCAACTCAGTCTTGTCCTATAATAGATAGACAGATATGTAAGTAAAGACACCTATCTTATATCTAGAGGTTCAAACTCCTACATTAGAAGTCTACAGTCTGGAGCAGAATCTTCTTTCTTTCTCTCTTTCTTTCTTCCTCTTTCTCTCTTTCAGCCCTTTTTTATTTCTTCTGCTCTTTCCTTTGCTCTTTTTTTACTCTTCTGCTCTCTCTCTTTCCCCTCCCCTCATTCTTTCTCCTCCTTTGTTTCTCTCTTTCTCTTTCCTTCCTTCCTTCTTTTCTTCTTTCTCTGAAGCAAATGTTTATGGGATATACCTTTGCTCCAAAATTACTTGAAGTGTAACGAGTCTTTGTATTCTGTTCATTTAATTCAGTGACAATATACTATTCTTCCTGTCAGACTTCAAGCATATTTACTTGATAAAGCATCCAGGCATTGAAAACAAAAGGATTATATCCCTCATTTCTAAATTACAATTGTTACCCAGAAAAATCAATCAATTAACTTCCTTTCAGATTTTACTCTTGTTTTTACAAAGTGTGCAATGCTTAGTCAATAACAAAAGCAGAAGCTGTATCAAACTCCATCAGAACATATTGGGATGAAAGCTGGGGGACCAGCGGGATTAAACTGCCTGCAAGAGATGGGAGTAAAGGGAGGCCAGCAGAGCAGGGACTCATGCAGGGGCATAGCCCCATGGTAACTGACCAGGGCTAGAATAGGGATAGGGGACTAGGGTCAGCTGGGAGTCTAAGACCAAGCCAGGAAGTGAAGTCAGGGTCAGTAAGGTAAAAGGCTGAAGGCAGCATGCCAAAAATAAAACTCAGGCCAGGACTCAGGGCAAGGGCCTGAGCTGAAATGCCATCCTCAAGCTAATGGGGCTGATGGCACATACATGGAAGACCTCGATGAGGCTTCTCACAGCCCTTTCCCACAACTTAGATGTTTTCACTTAAGCATAACCCAAGGCTGTACAGCTGAACCATGTCAGAGCACACCTTAAACACAGGTGACTAAAGCCCAAGGTGGGGCTGGAAATACAGGAGTACAGAGGCAGCTTACAGGGAAGAATGGTTATAGGCAATTAGAGCCTGTTGGTCCACTCAGGACCCTGAAAGCATGAGGGCTGCAATTAGAAAATTGCAATCTGGAAACCTTCAAAGAGCCTGATTAGGTTTCGATGGCAGTTTCATCTGTTTGTTTTGCACTCAAATGCTCTTTCCATTTAATTTTTCTGTTAGTCTAACTAAAGCTCGTTCTTCTCTCACTTTTTTTTTTTTTAGTGCCTGTTAAAGAACTTGAATATCAAATCACTAAAAAGTAAATGTTTTATAATTTGTGGGTTGGCATGTTGCATGAGCAATCAGGCTACATTCTTATATCTAATGAATTATAAGACAGCTGCCAGGAAAAAGTAATCACCCATGAAATGAAGGTATTTTCAATTGCACCTGAAATGCATATATGGAGGATATATAAGACACCATTTTAATATTTCAGCAGCGCTTCCTCTGTTATTGGTCTGCTCTGCCTAGAGTATATTGGTGGTCCAGGCATCTAAGTAAAAAAGCAGGAAAAACCATTTTTGATTTGTCTAGGTTTGATAGGCAGAGCAGACAGTTTCAAGAGATTTTAAAAAAATGCAGCTTTCATGTTATAAACATAACAGTGTTGCATATATCATTTTCTTTCAAGGTAAAATCCTTTTCTTCAAAATTTTCTGCAGGTTTATTTAAGCAGCTTCTTAATTAGAATGATGACTATTACATTCTTTTCTAACTATGCTTATATGCCTAATTTAGCTGCTTCCAATAAATGATAAGACACAAATTTTGAACTAATTTCAAACAGTCAGGACTTCAGTAGTTTCAAGCATAAGGATTGCCAGTATTAAGGTTCAGGAATGAGAGTGCCACTCTACATAATTTCTCGTCATAGGAAAGTAATTCATTGCCTTTATCATACCTTTTTTCTTTGATTCTGTGATACTCTTTTTAAAGTGGGATGACCCTAACAGCAATCAAAATGTAGGTTTTTTTGGTAGCAATGTATCCTGTTTTTTCTCTGTTCTCTTCCAACTATTTTCTAACAGTCCCCTCTTAATAGCTATTGAGTTAGTGTATCAGAAGAAAACATTACTCCAAGGTCACTTTCTTGAATTTTATTAGATCACTTGAAACTCAACACTACTTACATATAATGAATGTTATTTATCCATATGCACAACACATCACAAAATTGCAAAAAGTTTAATCAGTTTTCTTTACCTGCCATTAACCGTGAGAGTTTTCTGAAAATCTTGGCAGCCAGTTTGGGATTTGACTATGCTGAATAAATTTGAAACACTTGCTATTTTTTTTTAAATCTTATTGTTTACCTCTTTCTAAATCTTCTTTAGTCATGCTGGTAGCACAATCCAACAGAGTTCCTTCAGAAAGCCTGCCCATGGCATTAGGTGCGTACATAGGAAGGTTGCACGAACAGTGCTAGTTCCAAGCAGTCCTTAAAAGTGTATCTATGTGATTCCATTGCTTTTATAAACAGAAGGAAAATGTCTGTATTGGTCCTATTTGTTCAGATATTCTTAACACCTGAGCACAATGTTAAAGATTTTTTTATTTATCTCCATGTTCTGCAACAATGCTTGGAAAATGGTTTACTTCTAATATCTATGCTGCAAGATATTTTTCATTCAGCTGGAGGTCTTAAACAAGTACAACAGTTACCTTTTGCTGAAACTCATGTAATGCCTGCTGTGTAAAGTCCTTTGCTCCCCGTCTTCAAAACTGCCTGACTTTTACTTTTATTTTTCCACCAGCACTGAATGAGATTTTTCAGCACCATGAGAATAAAGACTTTTATGTCTCTAGTACTTGAAGGAGAGATAGTAGTTGGCATTTATGACATGTAAAATGGATTGTTCCATAGACCTCCCATATCATCTTTCTACATTGTTTTCTGCTTTCTGAGGAAAAAAAAAAACAAAACACAATTGTTTCTTTCACAGTTAGACATAGTTTGTGCTTTAACAACAACTTCTCTCACCAGGCTACCAGATTTTTCTCCCCTGCTGCAAAAATGTATTTTTCTGCCAGAGAACACATCTTGATTTCTTTTAACATGTTTTATAATTATTTACTCAAAATTTGAACTCGTCAATAACTTTACAAAAGCCCAGTTCTTACAGTTGTATATTGGGAGTCAACAATGGTATACATTCATGTAAAATTTACCTTTTGCCGTAAAAAACCATTAAAACAGAAATGAATTTGGAAAAGCAGAATAGTAATAGCAATAGTAATAGAATAGTAATAGAATATGCACAATAAAATTAATAGAAAGTTAATCTTCCAGTGTGATTATTAGTCTATGAACATTTTGCATACACAATATGCAAATTATTGACATGCTAAATATTGCAGCATTAATTTCTGTAACATATTCCTACATGTGTATGAAATGCATATTTTAAAAAACTTATCATATATGGCTTTTTGTGTATAAAGGTAAAAGAAGAAGAGATTAATCTTCCACATTTATTCCCAAAACAACCAACTTGTTTTGAGATCTGTGTTTCGGCTATTTTGTGTTCCTAATATCTGGGAAGCTTCCCCTCTGCAAATATGTCAAGAGAAGGCATTTTCTTTTCTCATCCCATACCATAGAGTATAAATGGTCCATCCTGGACTGAGGGAGAGAAAGGAAGAATAGGTAACCGTCTCCTCACTCCTATATGGTGACATGGAAAAAGGAAAACAGGCACATCAAGTTTCCGTACTTTACCCCAAATGGTATAATAATTTATCAGACCCAGTGTAAAAATATATTATTTTTTACATCAGGCTATTTTCTAAGCCTACTTAACCCCTATAGTGAAATACAGTACAGGAACAAATCTATCAGCAACGTAATACTGGTAGAGAGCGGAGTGGGGAAAAGAATGTATCCCATAGGATACCAGTCTGATTTCAAAGGGGGGGGGGGGGGGGGAAGAACAAAAAAGAACAACAAACCAACAAAAACCCCAAACCTGTCAAAAAGAAAACTCATATATTGAACAACTTCCACCTTATTCTGTGTCTGTTCTGTCAAGTTTCATGACAAAGCCAGCACAAGCACAGAAAGCTTTGTTTGAGAAGGAAAGGAACATATGTTTTGAACAAAGAAACATCACCAGCCTTCCATACATGGCAAATAGCTATTACCACATGCTGAGAGTAACAGCAGCGAACATATTGCCAAAAGCAGTCCTATAAAACAGTTCAAAAAATGTTTCAGACAGTATCTAAAACACCTTTTATGTTTATCAGCAGCTGGTGTATGTTAGCAATATGTCCCATCTCTTCTAGAGAGAACTAATGACTCACAGGTGAATTTTCAGAAATATGTGAGTAATTTTGGAGTTTAATATTTATTTTCAACACTGACTAATACCTTGGAGCAAAACCGGAAACAGATCCAGTATAACTTATCTAGAATATCCTGCATAAAGATATTCAGCTGTTTGTCTGTTTGTTTGTTTTTACCATTTATCTGGATTTTTGATGTGTATCAGTTAGTTATCATTGGCTATAAATAGTAACTTCTCCCAGTTACATCATCCAACTATTAGGCTAAAGGCTCAGATTCTGTTTTGTTTGAGCCATCTTGCCTTCATGCCTTTTGCAGTTTCTTCTGTTGATAATTTTCTATAGTTTTTGATATGTTTTATATTTTTATAGATATTGATAGTTTTTGATAGTTCCTGTATCAAAACTGATCTCTATTTCTCTCTCATCTTCAGTCTAGTATGTTAGTTTCTCAAAGGACTGTTGGATGGCTTTTTGTTGTTTTTCTTTCCCCTGGGACCTGTTAATACTAAGGCAGTTTGTCTCAAGAATACAAGCAGATAAGAAATATGACTAAGCATAACCCAAACACAGTTGAACAGACTACCATTGAGTATCATACAAAGGAACATATATATATAACACAAAAAACTAAATACCAGTGACATCACAGGTAAACTGTGGGAGTGAACCTTAGTCTCTCTCAAGTACCTATTTTCTGTTTTTTTCCAAGGAGTTGATGCATATTGTATATTGTGCTATTTGTATAAACAAATGAGATAAGCCTGTAGAAAATTAGGAAAATATCAGGGCCTTTGTTTTAGTTTATGAACTGATCACCATTTAAAAGCTCCTACCCATTATCTTTACCGGCTCACAAAAGAATGCCACTAACGTATTTGCAAGTCCAGTTCCTTAACAACTGCAAATGGCCTAGTTACCTGATAATAGTGTCAAAAGAATGTTTCTTTCATTTAAAATGCCCTTTCCCCCAACATCTACGTTTGACATGATCTCTAATATGTTCCTTACCATGTGTGAAGATAACTGGCTTTTTCTTTAAAGAAATTATACGTGGATACTTTTAAAAATAGTGAAGAAGAGAAAAGAGTACTCTTTAATATACCAACCAGATCAAACATTTGAATCTTCTCCCTGTCTCTTTCTCTTTTCCTCTGTGCTGGTTTTGGCTGGGATAGAGTTAATTTTCTTACTGTAGCTGGTATAGTGCTGATGGCACATCGGTATTTTAGCTGTTTGGAAGTAGCAGCTAAGTGTTGCTAAGTAGTGCCTACACTGGTTAGGGACTTCTCCAGCTTCCCATGCTCTGCCAGTGCACAGGAAACTGGGAGGAGAGGGACCACAGCCAAATCAGCTGTCCCAAACTGGCCAATGGGCTATTCCATATCATGTGATGTCATGTCCAGTATATTAACTGGGGGAGTTGGCCGGGCCGGGGTGGGAAGCGATCATGGCTCAGGCACTGGTGGTGTTGGTCAGCAGGTGGTGAGCGGTTGCATCCCTTGGTGTTTGTTTTGGTTGTTTATTCCCCCACTGACTGGGGTCCCCCCCCCCATTATTTTTCCTTTTCATTATATTATTATTGTTGTTGTTGTTATTATTGTTTTATTTTAATTATTAAACTGTTCTTATCTCAACCCATGAGTTTTTACGCTTCTGATTCTCCCCCCGATCCTGCCGCTAGGGGAGTGAGCGAGCAGCTGTGTGGTGCTTAGTTGTTGGCTGGGACTAAACAACAACACCTCTCACTCTTCATCATTAATATCTTGTGTGTTACTGATTTATGATTTTTTTTCCATTTTCTTTGTTTCCAAACAGATGTTTCATTTTCCCAAAGAACTTTTTGTAATCTTGTCATTCCATAAAACAAATTATTCTTATTAAAGGAAAATAATTTTTTTAATGTATAATATTTTATGGTTTTATTAATAAAATATCATTATGTGGTCTGCCTCTTTCATAATTCAACTGGCCCATCTTGATAGATATCTGAAGTGTGGTCAGCTAAAAACTATTGGCTGCACACATCTATATTGCTTTTGTAGGAAACTTTAAGTGGAGCTATTTATGAATTTCATCTGCTTTAGCAGCAGGTGACATTAGTGGAAATATCTTGTCTGTCCATATTGGGTTCATGATGTGTCACAAAACTAAGTGATACTAATAGATTTGACTAGGTCAGGCATAGAATATTGAAGCCTGTCTGCACTTTAAAATGCTCCAAAACACAGCAGGCCGTTCACCTGACTATTATCTCCTGTTCAGCACAGCAGGCCTATAGTGCAATTACCAGCAGATTTGACCATGAAGGAATTCTTAAAAGGTAATGCAAGACCAGTTTGTATAAAGGCAAAGTTATATCTGAATGGACTTCAATTTCTCTTGCAGTTGCATGCACCTATAAATTTGTACACTATATTCTTGCTTTGTTTTACCCTCTCAGCTCAATATTGAGGCAGCTAGGTCATTTTCTACTACTGGAGCATATAAGGAAGAAAACACACTGTATCACCATGGAGCATTCAGAGATTTAAGCTCATGTGTAAAGCACTCCTTCATCCTCGTTTAAAAATAGTCAATTTAAGCAATATTGTTCTTTTCCCTTTAGCTTGGGTTTAAGCAACCAAAAGCAGGCAAAGCTGATTTTTTGGGTTTTTTTGTGTGATGCAAAATGAGTTTTAACTTTTCTTCAGAGGAAAAAATGTAGCAGCACTTTGTAGATTCATAGATGTTTCAGACATTTCAGTTTTCATCTGGTCAAGTGCAGATACTTGCTATGGAGACATTTGCCTCTGAGCATCACCTCAGTACACATACTTAAATGGAGAGCATTTAAAGAGGATGATAGCCTTCTCACTGTAATGTTGACATTTGTAACAGATCAGATGAATTTCACCCAAGATATGCCTATTTCCTCTCTCCCTTGAGCATAAGGGGAGTCTATGATAGTTATTTCAGACATAGATATCTGTTTAAGTGCGACAAATTCCAGCACTTTAATCTCAGAATTTTAAGTCTGGTTTTGTGCATGGGTATGAAATAACCAAACAATACTCCTTCCTCTAATAATTACAAAACAGTTACCCAAAAGGATACTGCATTGTATTTAGTGAGTTACTTGTTTTTGTGCTGTAATTCACAAAACAAAGAAAGTTATGTGGTGTACTATTCCAAAATTAAAAGATATACAAGTAAAGCTGAACAACTATGAAATAAAAGCCTAGTAAGCAGTATGGCTGACATGGATATATGTGTAAAACATTTCTGATATTAATTGTACCCAGTAGCAACCTTCAAGATCAGGCCGATATTGATATTCACAGAACACATTCACTGCAGTCAGAGTCTTCACAGAAGCTCATCTAGTAACAGAAATAGAAATGGATAATAATGACCTCCCTGAATTAACAAGGGAATGGCTGTGGAATAACTTTCTTTCATACATGAACATACCAACACTTATTTTTAAACAGGATGATCCATCTCACTCTCTAAAAAGATTTACTAGTGGTAGAAAAGTTATAAAGAAACAATTACTATTTTTTGTCTTTGGGCAAGTTCAGATAGCAAGACAGCAGCATTCCTTGTACTGGTATATCCTGGGATAGTTTTGCAATCTTTCAGAATAGAAATATACTTGGTATTTTGGTTCACTTGAATACCTGAATATGACTGAGACTGCCTGTGGGTAATATATTCTTAAGCTGTAAGTCTATCCAATAAGAAAAGCTATCTATTGATAACATTCCTTTAAATTCTGTTACATATTAATAATACACTTTAACATATTTTTGAAGGCAGGGCACAATAGAAGCCTGCAGACCCTTTCCTGTTTCTGTTTAGCATTACTTCTGAAAATAACTAGAAAGAGGTCATGTTTACTCATAAAGAAAAGTGTTTTAGGTGTTAAATAATTTCAACTCCCTAACTAGGTAAGAAGGAGGTTGGCATTAGAAAGGAAAAATCAACAAGATAATATATTGATTCTTATTCCTGTTAGAGTCATGTGGTGTTGGCCACATTTGATATTTAAGTAGCCTTGATATTAAAAATTTTATTGGCTTACTACTTACACACTTTATCTTTTGATCTGAAGTTAAATAGTTCCAGTCATTATTTCTCAAAAAAATTAGCATTGTCTGTGTTAAAAACAAAATCCTTGCCTAAACTAGAGGAAAAAAAAAAATTGTTTTATGAATGAAAGCTATTTAATATGGTTGCAGTTACAGTTTCAGAAACTATTTTTAACTTGCAAGAAGTTATTTATATACCTGTACAAGATACAAATATTGAGAGTCAGAAACTCAAAAGCTTAAAGAGAATCGAATCTACAATTTTAATAGTACATTGAGCCAGTATAAAAATATTCTTATAATATATTTATAAATTTAGTATTTCTTAACACTAAAGGTCAGCAGAGAGACAGAGCCAGGCTCTTACACTGAAGCATGGTGGGAAGATGAGAGGCAACGGGCAGAGAATGAGAAATTTATTTCACTTTGAAAGCAGACAAGCGGTGGAGCAAATTGCCCTGAGAAGCTGTGAAAACCTGGTAACTTTCAAGATCCAACTGGACAAAACCCTGAGCAACTTGATCTGATCTCAGAACTGCCCCTGCTTGGAGCAGGAGGTTGGATTAGAAACCTTCTGAGGTACCTTCCCACCCTAATTACCCCATGGACTTACAATGTTAAGGAAAAGAGCCCTGTTTAATTTTTTAACTGAAAAATTGTTAGAGAAGGAAATATTAATGAGGAATTTCCAGCTTGCTTTTACTGCATAATTACAACCACTGTGTCTGTACACTTGAACAACATATGTGAAATTAATCAATTTTCAAGAGCTTTTGTTAATTTTAAAAACTCCTAAAATTCCTTTTGAAGACTGATGGGATAAAGTTGTTAATGAATTTTCTGCTAGTTCAGTACCCATAGTGAATTTCAGACTCTGAATATGTAAGAGTTCCCACAGTCAAAGCACGGATATGTTAAAACAATAAGAAAAGGTTATTGCAAAAAAAGCAAACTTTACCTATACAAGCGAAAACTGCCACATTCTGACAGACTTTTCTCAGCTTCATAAAAATTTATTTCAATTAGGTGTTCTTAAAAGTTTTAAATAACCTTTGTTTTCAGAAGACAATACGACACCATTTTCAGTCATTGCAGCACCATGTAAGCTACATGCAGGATCTGGATTTTTAAAATAATCTCAAAGGATATCTACATTTTCTTTCAATAAATGTAATGTTAATTACCTTGAAGCAACTAAGACTCTCTTTTCAGAAATGTTAGAGCTATGCTACCATAAGAGGTGTGATGCCTGCCTCCTTTTGGATGGGATTGGATGAAAAAAAACCCAAGGCAACAGTCATGCATACTTAAGTGAACTAGCAGTTTTCTCATAAATTTTTCTTTTCCCAGGTGTGTACAGAATATTTCTTTGTTTCCAGTATAAGACAGGGTCTGCAGGAAGGTCATAATAAAACCAGTCCAAGAAATGGGCTCAGATACTGGCCAAGATCATCCATATGATTTATATATGAGCATGCTCCCTAACATGATTTTTGCATGTGCTAACCAGCATTTTTCCAAGCAATGGCTAAGCATTCTCACTAGTCTACTGGGGGAGTCCATCAGCACAGAGAAAGCAGAGCTCTTATTTCACTCCTTGACTCTGTATGAGGCTTCAGTTTCATGTCTCCAAGAAAAACACCAGAGAGATTTTGGGTGATGGCTCACTCAAGGAACTCCTTCCAAGAAAAGTACAGAGAAGCACACACCCTGTAGGTTCCCACCACTCTGTCAGACTCCCCAGCACTAAACCAGACACCTAGAATGCTTTTGGGAGTGTAGATGTAACTTGTATGTATAGGTAAAAAACTTTTTAGCCAGAAAAAAAATCATAGAATCATAGAACATCCTGAGTTGGAAGGGACCCACAAGGATCATCGAGTCCAACTCCTGTCCCTGCATAGGACAGGCTCAAAATTCACACCATGTGTCTGAGGGTGTTGTCCAAGTGCTTCTTCAATGTTGTCAGGCTTGGAATCATGACTACCTCCCTGGGGAGTCTGTTCCAGTGCTCCGCCACCCTCTGGGTGAAGAACCTCTTCTTAATATCCAGTCTAAACCTCCCCTGGCACATCTTCCTGCCATTCCCTCGGGTCTTGTCATTCATCACACCTGCCCCTCCTCTTCCCTTCGTGAGGAAACTGCAGACCATGATGAGGTCTCCCCTCAGTCTGCTCTTCTCCAGGCTCAATAAACCAAGTGACTTTAACCGCTCCTCATATGGTTTCCCCTTAAGCCCTTTGCCAACTTCGTGGCCCTCCTCTGGACACTCTCTGGTAGCTTTGTATCCTCAATATACTGTGGTGCCCAAAACTGCACACAGTACTCAAGGTGAGGCCACACCAGTGCAGAGTAGAGCAGGACAATCACCTCCCTCAACCAGCTAGCAATGCAGTGCTTGATGCACCCCAGGACTCGGTTGGCCTTCTTGGCTGCCAGGGCACACTGTTGGTTTATGTTCAACTTGTCGTCAGCCAGAACCCCCAGATCCCTCTCCACAAGGCTGCTCTCCAGCCTCCCGTAATCCCAGTCTGTATGTACCTCCAGGGCTGCAGTGCCCCAGGTGCAAAATCTGGCACTTGCCCTTGTTAAACTTCATATGGTTGGTGATTGCCCAGCTCTCTGATTTGTCTAGATCTCTCTGCAGGGACTCTCTGCCTTCGAGAAAGTCAACAGCTCCTCCCAATTTTGTGTCATCAGCAAACTTATTTAGTATTCCTTGCAGTCCTGCATCCAAGTAATTCATGAAGACATTAAGGAGTACTGGCCCTAAGATGGATCCCTGTGGAATCCCACTAGCGACTGGCTGCCAGCCCTATGTAACCCCATTTACTATGACCCTCTGAGCCTGACCCGTCAGCCAACTGCTCACTCATTGCATTATGTGTTTATCCAGCTGTATGCTGGACATTTTGTCCAGGAGGATATTGTGAGAGACACTATCAAAAGCTTTACTGAAATCCAGAAAGATTACATCAACTAGTTTCCCTTGGTCCACTAGGTGGGTAACCTTGTCATAGAAAGAAATTAAGTTTGTTAAGCAGGACTTTCCCCTTGTGAACTTGTGCTGGCTGGGACCAATTACTGCATTGTCTTTCACATGTTTTTCAGTAACTCCCAGAATAATCTTCTCCATAATTTTGCCAGGCACAGAAATGAGACGGACAGGCTTGTAGTTACCGGGGTCATCCCTGTTGCCCTTCTTGAAGACTGAGACAGTTTTGCCAGCTTCCAGTCAACTGGGACATTTCCAGATTCCCAAAAGCACTGAAAAATCATTGAGAGAGGTCTCGCTATGACATCAGCCAGCTCTTCAAGTACCCTCGGATGAATCTCATCAGACCCCACCAATTTATAGGGATCCAGCTGGAGCAGCAAGTCCTGCACAAGTTCGGGGTTGACTGGGAGTTTATCATTCCCACAGTCATGGTTCTCTAGCCCAGGGCTCTGGGGGTCCCAGAGCCCACCATTGGTGTTGAAGACCACGGCGAAGAAAGCATTAAACGTCCCTGCTTTGTTTATGTCCCTGTTTGTGAAGTGACCATGCTCATGAAGTAATGGGCCAATGTTACCTCTGGCCTGCCTTTTGCCATTAACATTTTTTTAAAAAGCCCTTCTTATTGTCCCTCATGGTACTGGACAGCTTCAACTCTAATTGAGCTTTGGCCATATGAATTTCATTCCTACAGTGGCAAACAGCATCTCTGTAATCCTCCCATGTCACCTGACCTTGCTTCCACTGGCCATATACTTCCTTTTTTTGCCTTATATCTAGGAGATCCCTGATTAGCCAAGCTGGCCTTCTGCCTTGCCTGCTTGACTTCCTACATTTTGGAATTGCCTGCTCCTGAATTCTTAGGAGGTGGTACTTAAAAAGTGACCAGCACTGATGGACCCCAGCACCTTCAAAAGCTTTTTCCCAGGGGACTTTACTAAGTAGTAACCTGGGCAACCTGAAGTCTGCTCTCCTCATGTCCAGAGCTGACGTCTTGCTGGCAGTTTTCCTCCTGTTACCATAGATTTTAAACTTGACTTCTTCATGGTCACTGTGGCCAAGGCAGCCAACAGTCACCAATTCTCCCACGAAACCCTCTCTGTTAGTAAGCAACAAATCAAGAAGGCACCTTTCCTGGTCGGTTCCCTTAGTACCTGTACTAAGAAGTTATTGTCCAGATGGTTTAGGAATCTTCTAGACCTGTTTGTCCCAGCTGTGTGCTATTCCCAGTTGACATCTGGCAAGTTGAAGTCCCCCATAAGGACAAGGGCAGATCACCTAGAGGCATCCCTTAGTTCCTTAAAGAATAACTCATCAGTGTCATCCTCCTGGCTGGGTGGCCTATAGTAGACTCCCATGACAACATCCACTTTATTTGTCTGTCCCTTAATCCTTACCCAGAGGCTCTCAACTGTGCCATCACTAGCTGCAAGCTCTGTGCATTCCAGCTCCCCCACTACATACAATGCCACCCTCCTGCCTCGCCTGCCCTGTCTATCCCTCCTGAAGAGCCTGTAACCATCCATCATGGCACACCAGTCACAGGACTCATCCCACCAGGTTTCACTTATGCCAATAATGTCATATCTCTAAAAGAATACTAATACACTCTAAAAGAGTACTAATAACTTCATTTAAAGCAATAATCATTAATACTGTTCAATAGTACTAATCAACAGTACTCAGTAGTGCTAATCAAAAGTACTAATAATGGAATTAAAAGTACTAATAATAACAATAGTATCTTCCTCACAGGTCCTACAAATCACCACAATAAAATAGAAAATAGTAATGAAAAATGATAAATTGATGAATGAAAATTGATACATTAGAACAGAAAGCCTAAGTCTAGTTGAGAAATATGAGTTTATACTGTCAAGTAATATTTCCCATTACATGTGAACTAATTTCCTGATTATACACACTGTACTGGTTCAAATTAAGGTTATATTCTGGAGTCAAGATACTGGAGAAAATCCAGTATTTTCTGGATCTAGTATATTTGGCAAGCAATCCTATAATATAATCTATACCAAAGGCTGAGTTACATATTGTATGGTCTGCACATTTCCCAGATTTATTTGCATAATTGCTGTTTAAGGCAAAGTTATTTGCCCTATGCTTTAGTTTGTGTTATAAACTACAATAATAAGAGAAAAAAAAAACTTTTTGATTTTTCAAATCTTTAATGGTTTAAAAAGTAACCTTCACACTTTCAGATAACTATATACTTTTTTTTTACCAAACAAACCTTTACTTATCATATCTCAATTTTTATTAATCTTTTTGATCAATTTTTACTTATTTCACAGATTGCCCTTTTTTTTACCCAATTTTCAGTAATGACAAAAAAATTTAAAAGGAAAGGAAAATAATAATAAAAATGAATAAAATAAATAAAAAAGAAACTAAGTAAATAGCAGGAAAAAATTAGCATGTTATATACACTTTTTACATCTTGCTACATAAGCTTATATACATTTTATTATCATATTTAAAAACTCACATAGTAAGGATTATTTTTTTTAGAAAATATGTTGGTTTTTTCCTATTAAAACAAATTTTAACTTAAAAAATTGAAATCTCCTTTAAAAAGAAAAGCTATGAACATTATTTGAATGCAGAAGTTGAATGCAGGCGCATCTATCCTCAAATGTATATATTCTATTATGTAAACACTGAAATAGTTCACTAAAAATGCAATCATATTTGTGTGAAATGTGTTCTAAAAATAAACACATGTATCATGAATAAAAGGGTTTTGTGGCTGTTGGCATATCTCATTGCCTATTGTAATATGCTCAAAATCTACTATGTGGCGGCTGTATAATTAAGCTGGCAAATTTTTGAACATTATCCATTTTCTAAGAATGTATAAGGATATAAGTAATTATATATTTTTCTAATTTTTCCTAAAAAGAACTTCTAAAATAATAAGTAGGCAGCTATGTTCAAGGAAAATTTTCTCTAAAATAATGAATGACAAAACATTTCTAAAATCAGTCTATTCAAATGCAGATAAAAATTGAGAAAGTGAAAAGAACAAATTATGTTATTGAAGAGTGACTGGCTTCAGAGACATTTAGGTGTGTAACTATGGCTGCTAACAGCAAGTATCACAATAATTTATATTTATCATATATTCTCAGAATATACCTGTCTATGTCATATTAGATAGGAATTTATATTACCAAGCAAGTCTGCCTAGAAAAAAATAAGTTAGTTCCAATAAATTGCTTGGAGCTCCATGGCTTTTCCTTAATTTCCTCTTTCCCCATGCAACAGGTACAAATATAGATTTGTAACTGTTACTCAGAAACTGCAAATTATTTGGTTTATTAGCATAAATGGAAGGTGAATCTTATTGTTAATGCTTAAGCTTTGTTGTGTGAGCTAACTCAGTTAGACGAACCATTAAGTTCTTGTGAAAGGTTTCTGCAGATAAATAAGAAAAGAGTTAAGGACAACATCCAGGTAATAACCCTGTAGTAAGAAGTTATCTTCAATTAATTAGTGTTCTTGTAGTCTTCTAAAATGTTAAAAAAAAATGAAAATCTGTGTTTATTTAAAAAAAAAAAACAACCTTGCATTCTTAAAATTAACAGTGATAAATTACTTACTATTCTAAATGGAAACATCTTTAACTTCTTTCTCTTCTCTTTTTAATCCTTTTAACTGATATAAAGAAAATGTCTCTAATTCCATGCATACAGCAGTATCTCCATTGTTTTTAATACTAAACAGACAAACAGGAAACAAAAGAAACTATTTATTTTTTTATGCAAATTACTAGCAACTGTCATTGAGCATTACCAGTTAAAATCAGATCACATATTCCACTGTTCAACACCTACATTATTTTATCATCTTTAGCACAGCAAAATGCAGCTTTACTCTGTGTTGCTACTTACAGAACAAATTATTTTCAGAGTAATTTTTGAAGTCTGAAATCAAATTAACCATCTGCAAATTTCAGAATTCAATAATTCTACCTGCCACACTCTTTAACTAAAATTATACAACTGATAAATCATTATGGGGTTGTGAGGGTTTTCTGGTGATGCTTTTAAAATGTTATTAATTATAACTGGCTGTTTTCTAGTTCTTTAGTACCTTATCTTATTTCAAAATATTGTAGAACAACGAATCAAAACAAAGTTTTCTTACCTATTCTGCCAAATACATGAATATGTCTCAGGTTTTATTATAGTTTCAAATTACATTACTTTTACATTTGGCAGATACAGCTGATAGACATCTGCATTTTCATTCCACAGTGATTTACAGGTGTCTGGCTGTTTTTGTGACTATCTCCATGACTACTAATTGCCCAAAATTGCAAAGACAGTGGGATGAAGCTGTGAAGTTGCACAGAACTTCCCAGAACTTACTTCTCCAGTAGAAGTCTGATTGTAGTACTACTTTCAAAGTTCTGCATGTACTCTTGTACCTTTTGTACCGTTTCTGAAAAACTGGTCTCTATAGTTTCTCTTAAGACTTTTTTGATTGCTTTTCTTTTTTTAATGTACTAGAAAAAAGACAGCTGCATTCTTTCAGCCTTTAGCATCCAAAAATTGAGGTAGTTATTATAACTCTTCTGTTAAGAAACATAGTTTCTTAAAAATGTGGTGTGGATGAGAGACAAAATTAACAGGCTTGGGGATAGCAGGATAGCAAACAAAACACAAGCAAATAAACAAAAAGACCGCTCCAAAAGTCTAAACACCTTTCATGAAAGAAAAATCCTTTATTTAGGGATTGCAATAGTAAGATGACATAGACTACCTAGAACAATATATTCTAGTAAATTTGACAAGGTTACAGCCTGGTACAACCACTGAGACAAAGTCATCTATGCTAATGTCCTGGTTTCAGCTGGGATAGAGTTAATTTTTTTTCATAGTAGCTAGTGTGGGGCTATGTTTTGGATTTATGCTGAAAACAGTGCTGATAACGTGGAGATGTTTTCGTTGTTGCTAAGTAGTGCTTACAGTAGTCAAGGACTTTTTCAGCTTCCCATGCTCTGCTGGGTGCACAAGAAGCTGGGAGGGGACACAGCCGCGACAGCTGACCCCAACTGACCAAAGAGATATTCCATACCATATGACATCATGCTCAGTATATAAAGCTGGGGGAAGAAGAAGGAAGGGAGGACATTTGGAGTGATGGCGTTTGTCTTCCCAAGTAACCGTTACGCGTGATGGAGCCCTGCTTTCCTGGGGATGGCTGAACACCTGCCTGCCCACGGGAAGCAGTGAATTAATTCCTTCTTTTGCTTTGCTTGTGTGCGTGGCTTTTGCTTTGCCTATTAAACTGTCTTTATCTCAAACCAGGAGTTTCCTCACTTTTACTCTTCTGATTCTCCCCCTTCCCACTGGGCTGGGGGGAGTGAGCGAGCGGCTGTGTGGTGCTTAGTTGCTGACCGGGGCTAAACCACAACAGCTAACTACTAACAAAGTCTCAGGAAAAGTTGTGTCCCATGTGAACCAGTATTCTTTCAAACAGTTCTTGGGCACCCTGTTTTGGGCACAGAAATAGGTTAGCTGTCTAACCTATCTAACCTAGGTTGCGAGTTAGGCTATGCCAATTCACCTTAAGGACAGTAAATATATTGTGGCATATTTTATTTATATAGCTATAGCCATAAAGTATAGTACTAAAATGTTTGGCTGATATTATATGGAATCTCTCTCTCCTGTCAGATAAGGAACATATTTTAAAGACCATGTCCATTTGAAATGTAAACATGACTAAAACTTTCGAGGGCAACCTGTTCATTTTTCAACCTAATTTGCTAAGAAGTATAAAGATTAATAAATTGAGTACAATTTCTTTCTTTAATATTTACATGTGAAAAATACAATTGTTTCAGTCCTTCATTCATTTTAGACTTCCTCCCAAAGGGAAAACACCTGCATAAGACTAGGACTGGGTTGAAGAACTAGAACTGGAAGTAGGAATACATTTGAGTTAGGGGTAAAAGAAGACAATAATGGAGGTCATTTTAATGTGTGTTTAATGAAGATTACAGAAGTTTTTAATAGCTTTCTAGTAACTGATACCTTAAGACTTGGAAATACTTTAAACTCTCCTTCAAAACAAGGACAACAAAGTACAAGTAGTGATTCAGAAAGGGTTGACTCATTTCTTCTGACTCACTTTTCTAGGTCTCAAATAAAACTATAACATGTTTAAATAAATTTTTAATTTCCTGTGTTAAAAACCAGTAGAAAAAATATTGCTGTTTTAGTAATTAAAATATATATTTACAAACAATTATAAAATACAGATTGATTAAAAGTGATTAGTGATTAGAAGAGCATCCATTTAAAATAAGATATGCAAACTATTACAAATACTGTAAATCATACCCAATTACAATGTGACTAGAATATTAAAAATTGATATTATTTTGTGTTATTATTAAAATGAATCAACCTGCTAATCTAATATATTTTTATTGACTTGTTAATCAAGTATTTTTGAAGTCTAGAACCAAGGAATAGTCAGTGATATTTCATCCAAAAAGAATCATAAAGTTATAAATGGAAAAAGAAACAAACCCCACAAGATACTGAAATGTTAATTTAATTCAAAATTAATTTTCCAGAAAATTATAATTCTGCTATTTTACTTTCGCACACTTGTCCTTAAATAACTTGTTTTATTAAACATGCTCCAAGAACAGTTTCAAATGCCTTAATTTTAGGAACTTGATCTAGAGGCCTGTATTATAAGGCTCATTTCATTTTGTTTCCTATTTAATCAGTGGCAAAAAGCAGGTTCTCCCACAAGTTAAATGCCACCAGCAGCTAAATTAGATATCTGTCATCTCAAAATTGTTCTCTGAAGTAAATTTTTAATTGGTTATACAAATAATTTATGTCTCCTATCTAAATTATCTATAAAAATGTTTAAAATTATATGTTATGAATAACTTGGGATGGGATTCATCTTTTCATTACGAACTAGTGCATAGTGCATCAGACAATTTCCTTTTCTGTCTTCTTATGCATGCAAAATTACCTGTACCTGCCTGAGCTTCATTTTACTCACATAATATTGCCCATATGCATTTTTTAAATAAATCTTCAAAGCATTCACAAGCATAACATATTATCTTATCTCAATATTTTGGCATTTTTATGAACTATACAATTTCATAGTAAGTTACTGAAGTAGGAGTGAATATTTCAACAGAGTGAGCATTACAGAGCAGAATGTATGTATAAGATTAAAAAAAAATATGCTGAACTATTTTTAAAGGCAAATGTAAACTAGAGAAATCCACTTGTGTAACTGTCATCAAACTAAAAGTTTATGATTTGAAACAGGTTCCCAAAGATAGCTTGGTGTGATAAAATGAATAGTTACAAAATGGATCAGCAACATAAACAACACAACCAAAATAAAGGAATCATTTTCACTCCCCCCTCAAACCAAACCAAACCAAACAAAAAAAACCCAAAAAAACCCCAAAAAAACCAAAAAAACCCAAAACCAAAACCAAAAAACCAAACCAAAACAAAATAGTGCAGCCCTTGTAATATTATTGAAATTCAGACCCTACAAAGCAGATATACTTTGAAGAGTAACATCAATGACATATTAGCATCTTTTTAAGCATGACAAGTAACTATTAAAGGAAATTTTATATAAGCTTTAGAATATTCATGTTTTAACATTTTTACATTAAGCATGTATTTGCTTTAGCAGTAAAACATTCTGAATAGAAACACTTTTGTAATAGACTTCATTATATTGTACTTTGACTTGTTAATGATAAAACTTTTCCAATCTATTTAAAATCAATAAAGAGAAAAAAAAGAAAAATCCACTAGCTCTTATTACTGAGCTATTAGCTTGTTTGTGATGGACTGATCCAGTTCAATTTCCTGTAATCGGCTACAATCTCCTCCAATGTTAATGCACCTTCTCCTTCATTTGGTGCTGTAGCTCATAAAAAATCTGATTGTGTTTTCAGAGTCTCAGGTGAACATTGCTGGCTGTTGTTCTAATAGCATATTGATTTTAAAATTTTGCTACTCTTGGCTGTTTGGAGTCAAACAACAACCCTGAATAATAGATCTAATTTCAAGTTATCAACCAACTTCTTCCTTCTGGTCAGCTTTCTGAAATGAATTGACTGCTGTTAAAATGAAGCTATCTACTTCTGATGGCAGAAGTAGAAGTTTTCTGTGTTTCTACAATAGAGAACAACCTTTTCCTAGATCCTGAAAACAGTACATCTTGCTCAAGACTCATCTTTCCAAAGACTATTAAAAATAACCCTGTAATGTACTATCATATGTGTGTCTATGTCTATGACACATTTATGGTTATACAGAGCATTCTTAAATCTGGCAATGGAAGATAATAAAATGAAAAGCTTGTTTTAATTTACTGCATCTATTGTGCATATTGCATAGTCTGTATTATTATTTGGGCACATTTTCTTTGCTCTTTCAATCTCTTCAGCAAGAGTCTTGCAAAATCTCTATTTGACTACTGAGATGAGGGATCTTAAACTCTGACTTCAATCCAGCAAAGCACAAAAGATCATGCTTAACATTAGCCCTGTGATTAGTTCAGTACATCTCAACACTCTGTTATTCAGGGATAATTCAGACCTTTGCTCCTTTACTACTTATAATCTCAGACTCTATCCCTCATCCCCAATGTGGCAGAACAACTATTTCTTTGTCAGAAGATAGTACTTTTATTTTGGTATCAACAACAAAACTGACTACATTGAATAAGCTATTTTGTGGCAGAACCACCAAGATTTTAAAAATATAAATATGAATCCTGAATAGGAGCTGCTTAAGATTTGGAATAAAAAAAGTCTAGAATACATTCTGCAACGGGAAGCTGACAATGGAGACACAGAGGAACTGTAATTGTAATGAAATTATAATCTATAATAATATAATCTAAAAATTGCTATTGGAAAATTAATCCAAAGTTAAAGATTATTAACCTTCCTTGGTTTAGAAAGTTTCCTTCAAATATATGTGAAATTACAACTGCAGACTCAGGAATAAAATCTTCCATCTTCAGAGTTTTGAGTGCATTCATTCATTTCTATGAACCAATAACTTCATTGTGTATGCACACACTCATATATTTCCAAAAACAAACAAACAAAGAAACAAAAACCTCCTCTATAATTTGTTGGGGCTTTGGTTTTGTTTTTGTTTTTGTTTTATTTTTTTTACAAAAAGTAGGATAAATTCTATACCAATTTTTGTACATTTTGTATCAAACGATCACAAATATTTTAGAAAAAACAGAACAGTGGTTAAGTCTTTTTTTTCAGGAGGGGCTGTGTGTTACCCTAGCAAAATGATACAGATTAGCTTTATTCCACACTGGACTAGAGCAGAATATCCAGATTCATTTTGTGTAACTTGACTTCGGTCAACTCCGCTTTATCTACGTCCCTATTTGTGAGGTGACTGACCTCATCAATTAACTTACCAGTGTAATCTCTGATCCTCTTTTTGTTGTTCACATATTTAAAAAAGATCTTTTTGTTGTCCTTCACAATGCTGGCCAGCTTGAACTCTAATCGAGCTTGGCCTGCACGAATTTTCTCCCTACAGTGGCAAACGGCATCTCTGTAGTCCTCCTGTGTTGTCTGTCCTTTCTTCCAATGTTGGTACACTTTCCTTTTCCATCTAAGTTCTAGCAGAAGATCCCAGCTCAGCCAAGATGGCCTTCTGCCCTGCTTGCTTGACTTCTGACACTTCTGACACTCTTTACTTTGTAGCCTAGCTTGATTTTAAAGATGAAGATTGTCAAGCCCTGAAGTATTACATAGTCTAATGTCTGAAGAACTGTTTCAAAATAAAGAGCAATGGAGTCGCACCCCCTCTGGAAAAGATGACCCTTTAATCCAAATTTCCTACAACTGGTAAGTGTTTTGACCAGCAGGTTGTATTAAAAAAAAAAAAAAAAAAAAAAAAAAAAAAAAAAAAGGCTCTGTATTAGACCTAATTTGTGAATTCTGAATTCTAAATCCCTAGCTGACTGTATAATCAGATGTGACTTCTAGAATCTTATTCTCAGTCAGATATTCCCCCGGGCCATTTCTGTTTGGTTTCTCACTAAATGTACAAGCACTTCAAGTTTCCACAGAAATGTCTTTTTTTTCTTATTCAGTGAATGGAAAAGTCCTCACAAGGGCATTCTAAATTGTGCTCAGGAAGCCATCAGAAGTCCCTAGCACTTTCCACTGCCTATGCAATCAACACACATATTTTGTAGGCACAGGAACACCTAAATAAGGTGACTAATTTAATAACCTAGATATAAATTATACTGTGAAACTAAAGAGTTTTGATTTCAGTGTAATGCACAAGAGGATATAAAAGGGGTTAAAATAAGACAGCTCTTCACTCTAAACCCCTAATTAAAAGACAGCCTAAAAGGAAGCATCTGAGTGATGGAACTTCCTTTCCTGTATTTTTGACACAACAGTTATCCCAATAGTATGTATTTTTGTATATATACAAGAAGTACAATAGTATGTACTTTTGCTGAAAGGTGGAAAATAGTTGGTGTCCAGAAACATTTTTTATGTTTAGCAACTGATGTCAGTGAATCATGAAGCTGCTCACCAGATTCTCCTAGAAAGCAGGATGCATGCTCTTGTAACTCTTTCATGAAACAATCTAACCTGAAACTAACAGTTTGCCCAGAGACAAATTAATGAGAAAATAAAGTATAGACCATCTCTTGAGAGCTGCTTGTGATTTCACAGGACTGAGTTCTCATTTACATTGTTATTAAGTTGTTGGTTTACACGATAAATATGTATAAAACTTTATAAGGAATCTGTTCTCAGGACATTACATTTTAAATTAAATATAACCTGATTTGCTATGTTCTACAGGTAGACAGGATGTCCATACAAAGTTAAATTAATGAAGCTTCTAGGATCAAAAAATCCCTCCAATTAATACAATATTGATCACTTGTGTGGGTAGGTTAACATGGCTTAACAGTAGAGCCTTTTAAAAATGTGAATGTGAAGAGGTTTAAAATGCATGGGAAATATTCAGCAGAAGAGTTGGACTGTCCTAAAGATTGTCTGGTTCTTCAGGATTGTCTTCTAAATCAATTAAGATTTATTTTTTTTTCAGATGCATGATATTAGCCTTGTTTCCCTGTAATCTAAAAAAGATATAGCTTCAAGATAATAAAAAATGTCCGTAAGATTTAGAGACCAAAAGGCTAGTCACAAGCATTTGCTCATTTGTGATGTTTCCTAGGACCACTTTAAATATTCAAAGTCTCTTAGACACTACCCTTTAAATAAAACTCTACCCCTTAATAAATACCCCCTTAAATAAAGCTCTACCCCTTAAATAAAACTGGGACTCTAATAAACAGTCAAACTAAGATTCAGAAGAAGATACACAAGTTCCATATAAGAAGGTAGGCTATTTATGTTTAGACGACATATATTCATCCCTTTACATAGGAACAAATATGTAAATACACAGAAAAAGAGAACTAATTGGAATAAAACTGGTTAAAGATTATTAAAAGAAATCTCATGACCCCATATTTGTGTGATACTACATCAGAAAAAATCTGTTCAGGTTATAGCTCAGAACAAGGAATATTAACATAATTTACTGCATCATAAAATCTGTTAAATGCTACTAGTATTAAGTGTTTAAGTCAGTCAGTCATCACATGATTTATCTGTAAGACTGAAAACAGCCTAAGTGAGACATGAGCCCAGGATTCCTTATTGTGCATGCTTCTCCATTCTTAGGTCTCTCTCTGGCTCTGGTTTGGACTTCTCCAGCTAGCTCTGTCTAAAACAGATCCATAAATCTGCTCTCCAAATCCCTGGCTGCCTCCTGTTTATTAGTACAAACTTATCCACAGTGTCCTTCAGCCACAGAATTTGAGTGTTACCTCATACCAGATGCCAATTATTAAAGCTTACCACCTTGTGGTCTACATCACACTTGGTTACTTTGGATTGCAGATAGAGCCAACACTGTCATCTTGAAAAAGTCTGTGTAGGCACACTTCTCCTCCTGCATTCATTACTGCAAAAAGTGGACATAAAATGTCAGTGAATCACGAAACAATTATGTTCATGTTCATAGAATGGAAGAAGAATGCTGTAACCAAGTATCCAGGTGTTATGAATTGGTTCATATCCATACAGCTTAGAACTACGTCACCTCTGAAACACTGAAGCTTGTGACTCTGCTCTGAAGTCTTGTGATTCTAAGTCATAATTATAATTTAATGCAATGACTTTAATCTATGACCTACTTTTGCAGATGGGATATTGCATGATACAAGTGTTTGAGGGTACCTAGCCTACCACAGTATTTGACCACTCTCATGTTGATTTTTTTTTTTTTTCTCCTAGTAACTAACTGTAATTTCCCTTGCTGTAGCTTGCATCCATTCCAGCTTGTCCTTGCCAAAGTGCTCCTCCAAGACAAGTCCAGCTCCATCCTCTCTACAATATCACATTAGGTAGTTGAAAATTGCAAACATCCTCCCCTCTTCTGCCATAGTCATCTTCCCCACAGTAATCTCTTCTGAACAAGCCTAGCTCTCCCTGCCTCTCCTCATACTACAAGGGCTCCGACCTCCAACCCTCAAGTGGCCTCCACCGAACTTGCTCCAGAACATGTGTCTTTCCTGTACTAGAGGACCCAAAATGAGACACAGTTCTCCTGATGTTGTTCCTTACCTGGAGGGGAACAACCCCATGCACCAGTACAGGTTGGGGGTTGACCTGCTGGAAAGCAGCTCCAATGAGAAGGATCTGAGGGTGCTGGTGGACAGTAGATCAATCATGAGCCAGCATTGTGCCCTTGTGGCCAAGAAGGCCAACGGAATCCTAGGTTGCATTAAAAGGAGTGTGGCCAGCAGGTCAAGGGAGGTTATCCTCCCCCTCTACTCTGCCCTAGTGAGGCCACATCTGGAGTACTGTGTCTAGTTCTGGGCCCCCCAGTTTAAGAAGGACAGGGAACTGCTTGAGCAAGTCCAGCATAGAGCTACCAAGATGATCAGGGGACTGGAGCATGTCTCTTATGAGGAAAGGCTGAGAGACCTGGCTTTGTTCAGCCTGGAGAAGAGAAGACTGAGGGGGGATCTTCTCAATGCTTATAAATATCTGAAGGGTGGGTGTCAAGAGGATGGGGCCAGACTCTTTTCAGTGGTGCCCAACGACAGGACCAGGGGCAATGGACACACGTAGGAACACAGGAAGTTCCTTCTGAATAAGAAAAAACTTCTTTACTGTGAGGGTGACAGAGCAGTGGAACAGGCTGCCCAAAGAGCTTGTGGAGTCTCCTTCCCTGGAGACATTCGAAACCCAGCTGGATGCAGTCCTGTGCACCCTGCTGCAGGTGTACCTGCTCAAGCAGGGGAGTTGGACAAGACATCTCCAGAGGTCCCTTCCAACGCCTATCATTCTGTGATTCTGTGATTCTATGATGTGGTCTCCCAAAACATCAGCCTTCAAACTTCTGATTATACTTTTGCTGATATAGCACTGTGTGCTGTTAAGCTTCTTTATAGTAAGGACATACCATTAACCCATTGTCAACCTTTTCTTGAGTAAGAGCACAAGTTCTTTTCTGTACAGCTGCTTTCTGCTCAGTCAGAACCCAGGTGTATCAAATTTGATAACTCCAAGCAGTGTATTGAAATACAAATCTGTAATTTCTTCTATTCTTGTGATATTTTTTAACGACTTCAACTTCTACTGGTTTACAAGTGAAGGTCTACAGTTCCTAGCAATTCACTCCTACGCAATTTAAGTGACTTTTATAATTCTTAGCTCTGTATTCAAGAATTTGCAACATTTTTTCAAAGTAAATGCTTTCAATAATAATAAAGTAAACTTAGTGAAAATTTCCTTGTATTTTGCCACCTAATAAGAAAGAATAATAATAAATAATTTTATAACTGGTTTATATAAATTTTCAGATGTAGAATGGAAGTAAGAAGCAGTTGCTGTGTTGTTGGTTTTTTAAGCGTCATTTCACATTGTACTGTGTGGGTCTGACTGTAATGAAACTAATTTTCTTGAGAGCAACCTGTACAGTGCTATGTTTTGGATTTGTGGTTAAAGCAGTGTTGATAACACTGCAGTGTTTTGACTATTGATGAACCATGTTTGCACAGTATCAAGGCATTCTTTTTCCCACTTTTCCCCCTCAATGAGTAGGCTGGGGGGGAGAGGGGGCAAGGGGTTGGGAGAATTCACAGTCAGGGCAGCTGACCCAAACTGGACAAAGGCATATTTACCATATAACATCATGCTCAGTAATAAAAGCTGGGGTGGAGGCAGAAGATGAGGGGTGTTTTGGCTTCCAAGGTGGTCAATGTTTAGAGAGTGGCTGGGCATAAATCTGCCTGTGAGAGACAGAGTGATTTCCTTTGCTTTAGTTGCATTTCTTCTTTTTGGTGGGGTTCTTGGGGGTTTGTTTTGGCTTGGTTTGGTTTGGTTTGCCTTTCCTTCACCTGTTACACTGTCTTTGTCTTGACCCACAAGTTTTCTGACTTTTGCTCTTCCAACTCCCTCCCCTTGTCCCACTGAAGTGAGGAGGCAGTGAGCAAGTGTGTGTGTGTGTGTTTGGCTGCTGACCAAGGTCAACCCACCACATATGTGTAACCATTCTCATACTCTTGGACCTTGTAGTGTTATGTTAGCAGTTGGACTTGATGATCTTAAGGGTTTTTTCCAACCTGAATGATTCTATCATTCAAAGAGAATACCAGAAAGAAATTTAAAAGAACTTATGTGTAAATGATTTTTCATTTGTTTGAATAGCAGATTAACCTTGCAAATAGGCAAGTTACCCTAGTATTTCCAAAAGTCTACATATCTTTCAGTTATTGGAAATTCTGGGTATGATAATCATCCATATTACTTTTATCTTTTTGTGCTTTCTACTATGTTTTTTCTACTGTCTAACATCTAGATAATTTCTTGTTCACTGCAAGGTTAAAAGTACGTGATCCAGCTTGCTTCTCAAGTTTTAAGCTATCTTCTCTACAGTCAGATCTTCCACTACAGTCAGACCATGTTGCATGGAAATGTTCATGGATACCCAGTAATGACTCTTGACATTACTATAAGTGACTGTGTAGCATTAGGTGATGAATAATATTTTCATAGCTTGACAGACATCAGTAATTGCCAGCAGTTCTTGAAAAATTAACTTTTAGAGATTTGCTGACTCTTGATAAGGGAAATGTTGGCCACCAGCAAAAGAATTTAGTCATGAATTTATAGAATAGGAAGAATAGAGTAGGACATTACTTTCTATGCTGTTTGCCATTAAAGCTGCCAGGGAGGCAACAAGAGTAGAGCTGCTCTGGAAAGGAAATTGAACCGGGAACCAAGGGTGAAAGCAGAACAGAAATGGGCAGTGTCCTCACCAAGAAGTGCACAGTCCCTCAGAGTCTGAAAAAGGAGAACAGAGCAGGTCCTGTGACGGTAACCATGTTCAGAAAAGAGGCTAGGGATTGCCAGACAAAAATGAATTGACATGGCAGGGCCGATGTCAATCTAAGAAGCATAGCCAGTCATTTAGGATCAACAAAGCTCTACACTGAGCAGAAATATGGCACAGAAACTGATGAATGGAAGGTTTGCTAAAAAAAACAAACAAAAAAGAAAATAAAAAAGTCCCCCAAAAAACTAAACCTTTGTGATTTTGACATAGGACAACGTTCATGTGGAGAATCACATCTCTTGATCAGGCAGTCGGCCCCTGTCTAGAGGTGTCTTCAATCGTATGAGGTGAGTCTCTAAGCTCCTATTCTGTTCATTTCTTATAATCCAGCTGGCCCATGGTCCTAGGTGACCACTGCAACATATGCAGTATCCATCCATATTGATTACCTTAACGACATAAAAAACATCTTTTAAATATCTTAACTGCATAAGAAAGTAATTTCTACATAAAATTTTTTGCATCTGCAGGAACAGTTTCTATTGATTTCTTACAAACATCTTATTTATATAACAATTTAATCAGTTCTTCAGCAGAAACAGCTAAGTCTCTGAATGGGCCAGATCCTCCCTCCTGGAACTTATTTAGCTATTTTAAGCATCCAATATGTTTATGCACAGCAAAAGTTGCCTGAAGGGAGTCTTCAGGACAGTCTAAAACTCCCACCTGGAGAGCTCCTGTAATAATCAGTCAATTACTTATTTGTGAACCTCACTACGAGTTCAGGCAAGCACATATATTCAAGTCCATCCATTGTCTCATACCAGTCCCCTATCTGATCTATGAAGAGGACTACCCAGGGAGTTCCTGGATCCCCCCAGAGGGATCAGTGGGTATGCACCCAAGCACAGCCATGGAATCCAGCTATACCACAGTTAGAAAGAATGAATAATTTTCATTTTCATACTTACACTTAAGACTCACAACTTTTGCCTCATAGCTCTTGCCAGAGCAACTGCTTGAGCTCAAATGCTGCTCCTGACAGGTGGCCCCACAGGAGGCTGATCAGGGCACGTAAGGCCTATTGGTGCTTGCAGGACCCTGGCAGCAGCCCTCACAGTCAGACAGAAATGAATGATCCACATTCAACATTCTTCACAGCAAGTAAAATTCACATGACACTGTGCAAGATAACTAACTACTGCAGAGAGTTACTGAGACAGTCATCTCAACTCTTTCAGTAATAAGGGGAGAGAAATTATCGCTTCTAGGAAGACGTTCATCTCATTTCATGCTAAATATATGAAATAAGTCAGATGAATTGTGCCATAAAAGTATTTGATTCTCTCCACTGATTTTGTAGCGTCTAGACAACTGAATCACCTGTAGTTATGTAGGCAGCAGACACCTACAGTTAGATGAGATGATTCCCAGCATCTCATCAGCATCTGTATTACATTCTTGACAGACATATGCAGGTCATGTGAAAGCATGACAGAGAACAAAGGTAACTCTATAAGGATGAAGCAAACAGCATTAGTTTGCAAGTCAAAGAAATAATAACATCTATGTGTTAGTTTGTAATACAAAATTAAAACTTAAAAAAGGAAAGCTTCTCAGCAGGTCTTCAGTGCCTTCATAAGAAAGGCATTTTGATTTAACCCATGCCTCACTTTCTGCTGAAGTAATCATCCTGTAACAATTTCAGACTGACCAATCAATGATACTTATGAGGAAGTAAATATTTAGCTGCCCCCTTCTAATCTAAATCTGACACAACAAATAGCGTTCAGCATGACCATTTTTAGATACTATAGGTATATAGTCATACACTGTAAACCCATTACCATCAATAGCTCGTGATGTGATACAGTAGTAGGTGACAATACATTGTATGATATTTAAAAGTATGAGACACTAGAGTACATCTTGTTCCTATATATATATGTATATGTCTATATTTATACATATACACACAGAGAGGTTTTAAAATGTGTTCAGGTTTTATTCTGCAACAAAGCATGAAAGAATTTGACAAAATAAAACAGCTGGAAGATATATTTTAGATGATACCAGAACAACAAACATGATACCCTTTTTTCTGTCCATTGAAGCAGTATCAATGTTGTATGAACAAAAAGTCAGTGAAGAATATGGACCTGTACACTGAAAATAAAATATATGTATACGTACCTGATTAATAAAAGTGTTAGGGATGCAAACAGATCTTGGAATTAATGTGTAGAGATAGTTTTCTAATTCAGTTATTGGGATTCTATGAATTCAACTAAAGAGACAACTCTATAAAAAAGGAAAGAAGAATAGTACTGATCTCTGCAGTGCTGCACAAAATTCTGAATTATTTTTTATATATAAAGGTTACCATGGGAAAAAGGTTTAATTTATTTTTAACTGAAACTTATGGGTGTTATTCACAGAAAATTATTTTTTGTTGACAGAAAGAAACTGAAATCTTTTGAAGCACTATGTTAGTGAACACAGTGGCACAGTTATTTACTTCATCAAGGAAAGAGAAAAAAGTAGAAGAGATCTTTCTTTTCATAAATAGCTTGTATATGATATGAACCAACTCTCTATAATCAACATTTATTAACCTGTGCTGTCAGCGAGGGTATCCAAAAACCTAAGCAATATAGAAACACTGGGTTTTTAACAGTATCTATAGTAATGTACTGTTACATTTTGATTCAAATCTGTCAGAGTTCAAAAACAACATTAAAGTGACATATTTTCATCTCATATTTGATTTATCTATAAATATAGCAAACCTAGGTTTGATAATGTCTTCATATAAAATCGAGCCACAGACCTTGCTGGGATACATTTGACACTCTTTTTCAGCTGCTTTCCTGTGTTTTTCAGCTCCATTTGGCTGTAACCCTTTGTATAAGAGGCTTCATGAACAAATACATTGCACACTTAAAAGCATATCTAAAAGCATCATGTTAAATGCTGATAAGTTTTTAAAATGTCTTTCATAATGTGTCTTTTTGATGCCCTTTTAATAATGCAACAACACTGATTTAGGTTTGAAATAATGTAGTGTTTATTATTTATGCATAACAAACATCAATAACACATTAATAATGCATGCTTTATAACATGTTATAAAATATATGAAATTGAAATATATGCTTTTGGAAAATGCTTATTCCAGTTCATGAAAGACTTAGAGAACCCTCAAAGGCTGAATATGTTGCTGTCTAAAAAGATCAAACATCTTTTCTACATAGGTGACTGAATTCTGGCCAAAAAAATCTGAACTGATAGGATAAGTCTTTCCCAAATACTCTGTCCTTTTGGAGTCATGATTTGAATCCTTAAACATGTGCCTAGTGCCATTTTAGACACAGTCGTATCCTGCCTGGACACCAGCTGCTGCATGAGAATGATGTGGGTCTCCTTAAGGTCCTATGTTCAGTCTGCCAGGACAGTGGAGCTATCTTAGATACTTGATGGTTCAGAGAGAAGTAGATGCCTAAGTTTAAGCACTTAAACTGCTCCCTTAAAACCCCAACTTGGGAGTTGTTTGGCTTGAACTGAAATTCCATTAAATAGTTTCCTTGCTTTTGTCACTACCTGTTGTGGTTTAACACTAGCCAGCAACTAAGCACCACACAGCCACTCGCTCACTCCTCCCACCCCAGTGGGTTGGAGGAGAGAATCGGAAGGGCAAAAGTAAGAAAACTCGTGGGTTGAGATAAGAACAGTTTAATAATTAAAATATAATAATAATATTAATAATAATAATAATAACAACATTGTAATGAAAAGGAAAACAATGAGAGGGAGAGATAAGCAAAACCCAGGGAAAAAATAAGTGATGCAAACACTCACCACCCACCAACCAACACCCCACCAGTCCCCGAGCTGCTATTGCTGAACCTCCCCGGCCAGCTGCCCCCAGTTTATATACTGAGCATAACATCATATGGTGTGGAGTATCCTTTTGGCCAATTGGGGTCAGCTGTCCTGGCAGTGTCCCCTCCCAGCTTCTTCTGAACCCAGCAGAGCATGGGAAGCTGAAAAGTCCTTGACTAGTGTAAGCACTACTTAGCAACAACTAAACCATCTGTGTGTTATCAACGTTATTCTTATACTAAATTCAAAACAGAGCACTACACCAGCTACTAGGAAGAAAATTAACTCTATCCCAGCCAAAACCAAGACACTACCTCTGTCCATCATGTAGACCAAACTGTAGCTGACTGGTTGCACATTCTGCAGGGAAAACATGGTTTTTCATTGCTTAAGCCTGAGGGAGTTTATTAAACAGAATTCTTATTTCTTGAGGTAAGTGATTTTACTAGCAGCACAGTACAAACAGTAGCATTTTTTTATTTTTAAAAAAGAAAACAACTGTAATTCTATTTTGTGAAGCTGTAGTGTTTGTATGTGTCCTGTGTGTTTTGATAACAGTTTAAGCTCTTGGAAATATTCAGATGGCTTTCAGGTGAAATAAAGTATGTCTAGGCAGCTACTGGGGTGTGATGTTTGTATTGTCATATTTCAATTATATAGCTCAGAACTAGCCAATTTCAATTTTAGCTGCCAAAAGAGATTTTCTAAATCTGGCCCAAGTTTTCCAGTTAGGAAAAAAATAAAGGTCTTTCATTCAGTAGGTGGAAATAATATTTTTATTTTTATTTTGGATTTTAGCTGGACAGATGTTAGAAAGTTAAAATACTTTCACTTACACTCTTGAAGGTATTCTGACATCAGTATTTAAAAAAAAAACCTCAGTTTACTATAAAAACAGTCCCAAGAAGCAAGAAGTTTTGATCTATAGAGAACCAGCACTTCCTCCTGGATAATTATATGTTGCAGCAAGGTGTGTGCTATAACACGCTGATGTTAGAATGTCCATAACAAAATTAACATAATACTCTTTGATTGATGCATCAAATCACATCATTTCCAGAAGGTTTAAAATAAGGGCACAGATAACACTACATCCTCTGTTAATTTTATAGTAACTTACTCAAGGCCAGGAAAGAATATTTTTTTCTTCCCTTCTTTTTTCTTTTCTTTTTTTTTTTTTTCATTTTTTTTTCACCTTTCTTTTCCCCCTTATATTACCTTTAAGCTTAAGATCTTAATTTTTATAAATAATGGACAAAGATTTTACAGGTTTCTTCTTATTTAACTCACTTTCTATATGGAATGAACTTAAAATTATTCTGACAACAAAGACAAAAACTCCACATTATAACCAGACAGGACTGTTCTAGTACTAAGATCCAGCAAAATTGGCAAAATTAGGTTTATTTGCCCCCTTACTGTACAAGTAAGAGTCAATACTTGTTGGTGGGCATGAGCTTTGACTTGTCCTGAGAGAATAAAGATGATTTGGAGAGTGGGTTACTCAGAACTATTTATGTGTTCTTTTTCTCACAGATGCACTAATAAATCTGCAGACTTAGCAATCTACCAATGACAACTGATCACTGTATTAAATTGTATATTTCAGTGGTTTTGGCTGAGATAGAGTTAATTTTCTTCACAGTAGCTCATGCATGGTGCTGTGTTTTGGATTTGTGACCAAAACAGTGTTGATAACACAAGGATGTTTTCATTGTTGCAGAGCTGTGCTTACATAGCATCTACTTCTCACACCACCCCACCAGCAAGTAGTCTAGGGGTGCACAAGAATCTGGGAGGGGACACAGCTGGGAAAATTGGCTCCAGCTGGCCAAAGGGATATCCCATACCATATGACGTCATGCTCAGCAATAAAAGCTGTGGGAAGAAGAAGGAAGGCGGGACATTTGGAGTTATGGTGTTTGTCCTCCATTATGTGTGATGGAGCCCTGCTTCCCTGGACATAGCTGAACACCTGCCTGCTGATGGGAAATAGTGAATGAACTCCTTGTTTTGCTTTGCTTTTTATGTGCAGCTTTTGCTTTACTTTTTAAACTGTCTTTATCTCAACCCACAAGTTCTCTCACTCTTACCCTTCCGATTTTCTCCCCCATCCCACTGAGGGGAAGCAAGCAAGCAGTCATGTGGGGCTTAGCTGCCTACCAAAGTTAAACCACAACAATGGTTAAACAAAATAATGTGTAAAATACAGGCTTTATTGCAGACATGCAAATGTACTTCTGGCACTGATATTAGTAGTGTCACGAGTGTGTAAACTGCTATAGCTAAATGCAAACTTTCCTTCAGTAAGTCCACAAACTAATTCATGTGCATGTGTATGTGTGCATAATGCTTTCTTTTACGGACATCATTAATTTATTCTATAAATTTTAAATTGCTCGGTAAATATATATATACATTTGTCTGCAATGAACGCTATCATAAAGATTTTTAAACAATTATTTGAGAATAGCCAACCAAATATGAGATTATTTGTCAAGTCATTTTTTACTAAGTGTATATCACATACTTTGGGTATACAATTGTTATAATTTGAATTTAAAATGTTCAAATGCAGATGCTTGCTACCTGTGTTAAGTGACAACAGAAAGTATCCACAATATTCATGAACCTGCAGCGTCCCAGTGGCTCAGAAAAAAACCCAAAAATTCTGAAGTCCTATGAAGACTACCCCTGAATTAATTAGCAGCCACTAGATGAGACCACTTAATCTACACGCAGAAGCTTTCTTTTTCCCCACTTTATTTAACTGAAAATCACATCATCATCAATCTGTTTCATGGTTATTAAGACTAAGGGTATTAACAATCCAGAAAAGAAGGCTAAATTTGATAGGTGATCTAGACCATGGTCTTGGAAAATGTTGGTGCTTAATATCACCTGATCTATTGTACTGGCATTTAATAATTAGCCTAACACTGTGTGTAAAAGTTAGGTTAAGAGGTACAGGTCTGACAAATCTATAGACATCTGTTGTTTAATTTATGCAAGAGTTTAAAAAATGAATCTCACATTTAGCTAATTGATTTTCAGGAAATATATATTGACTTTGATATAAAAAGGGGATTTTGGTATCCTATGACACTGAAGATTTTGAGTGCAGCTTGGTTTAACTTGGTCTCAATATGTTCCTTAAGAATAATGAAATACTGTGCATAGCAGATTTTGAAATTAATAGCCACAAGATTGCTATAGATCTTTATTAAAGTGCACACGATTTTTTGCCCTGTTTTTGTAAAGTGTTAGTCAAAACAGGAGAAAATTTAAAAATGTACCCATTACCTTATCTTACACCCTAAAAAAGGGAAAGGATTCAGTTGCAATCTCCCCAGTGATTAGAGCTGTACTATCCATGGCATTCAGAGGGAAGCAGGAAAACCTGAATAACTGACTAATATTATATAAGCAGGTTTTTTATTCTGACTTTATGGGGATCTCCCACCCACTCCTCATAGCTGTGTAACAACGCAGCTCTCTGCATTACCTATCTTGTAAAAATCATTCTATATTATGACAGGTAAGAAAGATAATAGTTTCAAGTTTCAATTACTAAATTAAATATTATTGTATTCAAATCCTCCTGGAGATTTTATTCTTATTAATGTTTCAGCTGCCTTAATAAAATTGCCAAAAACTTCATAGCAAGGTAGAATAAATCTAATAAAATATTTTACTGTATAAAAAAAGTGTAAAGAGAAAAGAAAAGATACTAATATTAAAAACAGTGGGGCCCATGGCAGATAAAAAACCTCAGCCCTGTTAAAGATATGTCAATAAAACTATCCACCTCTGAAAATATATTACCATTAATTTTTATTATATTTTCTGAATACAGAACTTCCTTTTAATCAGACCAACTTTAGTCTAGATAGCTGAACCATTATTTTTTCCCAAACCATCATTTTGTAAGTAATTTAAAAATAATAAATAAAACCCTTTCACACTCTGTTTGATTTCTGCCATAGCTCAAATATCTTTGAAATGCACAACCTGAAGCTTTCCCAGATGCTTTTGTAAAATTATTTGGTTTTCTTTTTATTATAGACAAGCATTTACAGTTAGAGATCAACTAAATCCCCAAATGTAAATGCTTTTGGCTTTTGGTTTGTCAGTAGAAAATCCAGCATTCAACATTACAGTTTAGATATTCACTCTTGCGGGTTTTTTGGCATGAAGAGCTCACATTCTCTCCTTCAAATACCTTTATTCAAAAGCAAAACTCCTATTTTAATATAACGTCTGTTGACATTTTAAATATATTTTACCTGCTTCTATGCATTGTGGAAATGTTTAGGAAAATGTTAATATTTAGTGTGGTGTTGGAAGTAATGACAAATAGTTTTTAAAACTTGTGAGGCTCAAAGACATTATTTCAAGGACATCACTTCTTTAGTCATAAAATATGTAAACATGGTTTACAATTCTATCCTACTTTCTTTCTGGATATTATTTACATCAGAAATAAAGAATTATTGCATTTCAATTAAAAAATTCTATGGGTTATGTTTGCTGGATGCTTTATATTTTCATGAAATCTATTTTAGATCTTTGATATGTATTATAGGTTTAATTCCTGAGCATGACAGCTTGAAAATCTTTCTTCGTTCTTTCTTCTGGACTTCCGGAAGGCAGACTTTGGCCTGTTCAGGGCACTATTTGGGAAAGTTCCTTGGGAGAAAGTTCTGAAGGGCAAAGAAGTCCAGGAAGGCTGGGCATTCTTCAAGAGGGAAGTCTTAAAGGTGCAGGAACAGGCTGTCCCCATGTGCCACAGGATGAACCAGCAGAGAAGACAACCGGCCTGGCTGAACAGGGAGCTTTTGCTGGCACTCAGAAAAAAAAGGGGAGTTTACTACTTTTGAAGGAAGGGGCAGGCAACTCAAGAAGAGTACAGAGACCTCATTAGGTCTTGCAAAGAGAAAATTAGACAAGCAAAAGCCCAGCTAGAACTCAACCTGGCAATTGTTGTAAGGGATAACAAAAAATGTTTTTACAAATACATTAACAACAAAAACAGAACCAAAGAGAATCTCCATCCTCTATTGGACATGGAAAAGAACATTGCCACCGAGGATGAGGAGAAGGCTGAGTTACTTAATGCCTTCTTTGCCTCAGTCTTTAACCATCTGACCAGTTATCCCCAGGGTATTCAGCCTCCTGAGCTGGAAGGCAGGGACAGGGAGTGGAACAAACTCCCCACAGTCCAGGAGGAAGCAGTTTACAACCTGCTGAGCCACCTGGACACTCACAGATCTATGCGGCTAGGTGGAATCCACCCAAGAGTATTGAGGGAGCTGGTGGAGGAGCTTGCCAAGCCACTCTCCATCATTTATCAACACTCCTGATTAACAGGGGAGGTCCCAGATGACTGGAGGCTTGCCAATGTGATGCCCATCTACAAGAAGGGCCGGAAAGAGGATCCAGGGAACTACAGACCTGTCAGCCTAACCTCGGTGCTGGGGAAGATTATGGAGCAGTTCATCCTGAGTGAGCTCACAGGAAAAGGGCAGGACAACCAGGGAATCAGGCCCAGCTAGCACAGGTTTATGAAAGGCAGGTCCTGCCTGACCAACCTGATCTCCTTCTATGACCAGGTGACCCATTTAGTAGATGAGGGAGAGGCTGTGGATGTTATCTACCTGGACTTTAGCAAGGCCTTTGACACAGTCTACCACAGCATTTTCCTAGAGAAGTTGGCAGCTCATGGCTTAGACAGGTGTATTCTTCGCTGTGTAAAAAACTGGCTGGATGACCGAGCCCAGAGAGTTGTGGCGAACAGACCTAAA
Organism: Morus bassanus; assembly: GCA_031468815.1. Lineage (NCBI taxonomy): Eukaryota > Metazoa > Chordata > Aves > Suliformes > Sulidae > Morus > Morus bassanus. The sequence goes on along the minus strand of CM062568.1, from coordinate 50,138,573 downwards.
TCCAGTTGGCGGCTGGTTACAAGCAGTGTTCCCCAGGGCTCAGTTTTGGGGCCAGTCTGGTTTAATATCTTTATCAATGACCTGGATGAGGGGATCCAGTGCACCCTCAGTAAGTTTGCAGACAACACCAAATTGGGCAGGACTGAAGATCTGCTCAAGGGTAGGAAGGCTCTACAGAGGGATCTGGACAGGCAGGATCGATGGGCCAAGGTCAACTGTATGAGGTTTAACAAGGCCAAGTGCTGGGTCTTGCACTTAGTTCACAACAACTCCATGCAACGTTACAGGCTTGAGGAAGAGTGGCTGGAAAGCTGCTGGTTGGAGAAGAACCTGGGGGTGTTGGTCGACAGCTGGCTGAACATGAGCCAGCAGTGTGGTCAGGTGGCCAAGAAGGCCAACAGCACCCTGGCTGGTATCAGGAATAGTGTGGCCAGCAGGAGTAGGGAAGTGATCATGCCCCTGTAGTTGGCACTGGTGAGGCCGCACCTTGAATACTGTGTTCAGTTTTGGGCCTCTCACTAGAAGAAGGATATTGAGGTTCTGGAGCATGTCCAGAGAAGGGCAGCGGAGCTGGTGAAGGGTCTGGGGAGCAAGTCTTATGAGGAGAGGTTGAGGGAGCTGGGGACATTTAGCCTGGAGACGTGGAGGCTGAGGGGAAACCTTATTGCTCTCTACAACTACCTGAAAGGAGGTTGCAGCGAGGTGGATGTTGGTCTCTTTTCCCAAGTTCCTAGTGATAGGCCATGAGGAAATGGCTTTAAGCTGTGTCAGGGTAGGTTTAGACTGGATATTATGAAAAATTTCTTTACTGAAGGAGTGGTCAGGCACTGGAACAGGCTGCCGAGAGAGGTGGCGGAGTCATCATCCCTGGAGGAGTTCAAGAAACGCATAGATGTGGCACTTTGTGACATGGTTTAGGAGGTATGGTAGTGTTGGGTTGACAGTTGGACTTGATGATCCTAGAGGTCTTTTCCCAACCTTTATGATCCTATGATTCTATGATTCTGATTCTTCTTTCTTCTTTTTTCTTTCTTCTTCTTCTTCCTTTCTTCTTCTTTCTTCTTTCTTATTCTTTTTTCCTCTTCTTACTCCAATTAGAAAGACTGACATTCATCCATATGCAGAGAAATCTTTAAATTTTCATTTACTTATAAGGAAGTGTATGCATTAATTCTGCTGAATTTTCCATTTTGGAATACGTATAGTGAATGCAGATAGTGAAAATATATCATTGTTAATGAGAAATAACTGAGGCCTACTAAATGCACCATACCAGATACTGGTTAACTTTTACTAGAACACTTAGAAATCCTGCCTTAAAAATCTTGCTTATCCTTTCATTTTTATTGACTTCAGAATACTTTTTTCTTTTTCTTTTTTCTTTTTTTTTTTTTTTTCATTTTGCAGTTAGTTTGATGGTCACAGAAAGTGTAATGAATCTTGAAAGGAGGAGGGACTTTAAACAATGAAATTGAATGTGTAAAAGTACTGTGTTCTAATCCAAGATTTTCAACTATGATTTATGTGCTTCGATCAAAACAAACATGCATCTTAAGTTTAGCTTTTACTGAAGCTGTATACTATGCAGATTTCCATAGGAGGCAGTCTACCATATTTTTGATGCATGAGTCCCAAAATTATTTAGTGTAATAGAAGCAAATATTCTGTTTGATACTGGATTTTAGGCAGGATATTGTTTATGTTAAGTATTTGGCAAGTTTGGACTGTTGGCTAAAAAAAGAATATTTAAGGAACTGAGATTATAGAATGAATTTAAGCAAATTTCCCAAATTGTCTTCACGATTCTACAGCTTCTCTAAGTCCTCCACTGAAGAGAACCTGTGCCCTGCAGCTCTTTGCTGATGAAAGTCAGATGAGAAAACACCTTTGGAAAGGTAGTAAATACAGATTGTTACAAAAGGCATCACATTTCTGCTTTGCAACTATGAAAAAAAACCCACCCGCAAATCCTGCAGTTAGTTTTGTCACCAATGCCTATTTTACAAATACTGTCATGTTAGGTATTTGGTTTTTTTATCAAGCTTGCTAGTCAGATTTAGAGAAGAAAAAGATATGTGACCAAACCATATGAACGAGACATACTTTTCTAAAAATATATTTATGTTTTCATTTAAACTTTGAACAAATACTTAGATCAACCTCATAATTGTTATGTCTCCGTAGATAATAGTTTCCTTTGCAATCAGCCCTTGAGTCAAGGGCATTAGAATTCTTATATGCCTTGAGTGTGTAATGGAGGTACATGAGCAACAAAGGTGGTGAAAGGGCTGGAAGGAACGTCCTATGCAGAATGGCTAAGGGCTTTGGACTTGTCTAGTTTGGAGAAAAGGAGGCTGAGGGGTGACCTCATTGCTCTCTGCAGCTTCCTGAGGAGGGAATTGGAGAGGGAGATGCTGATCTCTTTGCCCTGGTATCCAGTGATAGGATGCATGGGAACAGTTCAAAGCTGCACCAGGGGAAGTTTAGACTGGACATTAGGAAGCATTTCTTTACTGAGAGGGTGGTCAAACACTGGAACAGGCTTCCTAGAAAGGTGGTCGATGCTCCAAGCCTGTCAGTGTTTAAGAGGCATTTGGACAATGCCCTTAATAACATGCTTTAACTTTTGGTCAGCCCTGAATTAGTCAGGCAGTTGGAGTGGATGATCGTCATAGGTCCCTTCCAGTTGAAATTATTCTATTCTATTCTATTCTATTCTATTCTATTCTATTCTATTCTATTCTATTCTATTCTATTCTACTCTAGTCTAGTCTAGTCTAGTCTAAGCTGAATTTGGCAAGGGATGCAAGGAATAATAAGAGGAGTTTCTATAGGTATGTCAACCAGAAATGGAAGATCAAAGAAAGCATACCCGCCCTGAGGAACAAGGATGGTGACCTAGTATCAACAGAGGAGGAGAAGGCTGAGGTACTCAACAACATTTTTGCCTCAGTCTTCACTGCTAACCTCTCTACTCACCCCTCCAGAGTCAATGGACTGCAAGATGGAGACCAGGGGGTTAAAATCTCTCCCACTGTAAGGGAAGATCAGGTTTGTAATCACCTGTGGAATCTGAATACGCATAAGTCTGTGAGAGCTACCAAGATGCATCCCAGAGTTCTGAGGGAATTGACTGATGTAGTTGCCAAGCCACTCTCCATGATATTTGAAAAGTCATGGCAGTCAGGTGAAGTCCCTGGGCATGGGAAGAAGGGAAATATTGTGCCCATCTTTAAAAAGGGTAGAAAGGAGGACCCTGGGAACTACTGTCCTCTCAGCCTCACTTCTGTGTCTGGGAAGATCATGGAACAGATCCTCCTAGAATCTATGCTAAGGCACATGGAGGACAGGGAGGTGATTTGAGGCAGCCAGCATGGCTTCACCAAGGGCAAGTCCTGCCTGATCAATCTAGTGGCCTTCTATGATGGAGTGACTACATCAGTGGACAAGGGAAGAGCTACGGATGTCATCTATCTGGACTTCTGTAAGGCCTTTGACACAGTCCCCCACAACTTCCTCCTTTCTAAACCGGGGACATACGGATTTGATGGATGGACTATTTGGTGGATGATGAATTGGTTGGATGGTCATATCCAGAGGGTAGTGGTCAACAGCTCAATGTCCAGATGGAGATCAGTGATGAGTCATATTCCACAGGGGTCCACAGGGGGACAAATAGTCTTTATTATCTTTATCAGTGACATAGATAGTCAGATCGAGTGCACCCTCAGCTAGTTTGCAGACACCACCAAGCTGAGTGGTGTGGCTGACACACCTGAGGGACAGGATGCCATCCAGCAGAATTTGGACAAGCTCAAGAAGTGGGTCTGTGAGAACATCATGAGGTCCAACAAGGCCAAGTGCAAGGTGCTGCAGCTGGGTTGGGGCAACCCCCAGTATCAATACAGGCTGGGGAATGAAGGGATTGAGAGCAGCCCTGCAGAGAAGGACTTGGGGGTACTGGAGGATGGAAAGCTGGACATGAGCCAACAATGTGCACTCGCAACCCAGAAAGCCAACTGTATCCTGGATGCATCAAAAGAAGTGTGGCCAGCAGGTTGAGGGAGGTGATTCTGCCCCTCTACTCTGCTCTGGTGAGACCCCACCTGGAGTACTGCATCCAGCTCTGGAGCCCTCAACACAATAAGGAGAGGGAACTGTTGGAACAGATCCAGAATAGGGCCACAAAAATGATGACATAACTGGAACACCTCTCACATGAAGAAAGGCTGAGCGAGTTCAGCCTGGAGGAGAGAAGGCTTCAGAGAGACCTTATTGTGACTTTACAATACTTAAAGCAGGCTTGTAAGAAAGATGGAGACAGGCTTTTTAACAGGGCCTGTAGTGACAAGACAAGGAGTAATGGTTTTAAAGTAAAAGAGCATAGATTTAAATTGGATGTAAGGAAAAAGTTTTTTATGATTAGGGTAGTGAAACACTGGAACAGGTTGCCCAGAAAAGTTGTGGATGATCACCCCTAATAGTGTTCAAGGTCAGGATGGATGGGACTCTGAGCAACCTAGCTGAAGATGTCCCTGCTCATTGAAGGGGGGTTGAATTGGACTAGATGACCAAAGGTCCCTTCCAACCCAAACTGTTCTATGATTCTGTGATTCTATGATTCTATGTATTCTAACCATCAAACAGTTGCATTTTGTGTCCCGAGCTTTACCAGTGTGTCATGCGTAACAAAACTCAGTAACACAGATACCTCAGGGAACAGAAGATAATGTTGATTCTTTACAGCAACTGTCTACTTTAGTTTTCTTTCATAACTGTGCTATTATTATCTTCAAATCTTCCTAGATGTCTTTAGGTAAATTAACTCCCTTTTGCAGACCTATAGTATACATTAAGTTTTATGATACACAGATCCACTCTCCACTTTCAGCCAGCGCCTCTCCTAATCTCCTCAATTCCCTGTGGCTTTCTTTGTTCCATTTCTATCTTTCAAGGAACATAGGCCTTAAAGCAACATTTTCAATCAGCTGTGTTTAATCCTCTGCTATTGTGAGCAACTACACCACAAAATCCCCATTTAAGGTCAAGCCGAAATTTACACATGACCAGTTTATATCCATTTATGTCTATTAGCATTTAAAATTATTGCTTTTATTTTAATATTTTCTCCTTGTATTTACAGGGAATAGTCATATCTGCTATTAACTTCCATTTAGCTAAGTCAAAATCCCCACATACTTCCTTAGGGTTCAGTTCCATGCCAGCTTAAACCAGTCTAATTTGAGATTATGTTTTCTGCCTGTCTCTCCATCCTCAGTCATGTGTGCTGTGAGCAGTAACTGGCTTTCATGCTGTCATACACTAAGCCAGTTTACAGAGCTAATTCAAAACCAAAGTAAATATTATATATAGAGAGAGTCCAGTTCTTGGTGATTTTTTCTATCTTCTGTGCAGTTTTGTTTTCTTAGTTCTGGTCCTTAAATTGCATTATCAATGGATGTACATGTACTTTAGCACATGTAGTTCAGAGTATCAGGAACAATTGTCTCAAGGTGCACATTATGGAATTTCCAATGTAGATCTCACATGTCATAAAACCACATCTTCAGTTTCTAGGAAGTTATATTCCCAAATGAACTGGATCTTTGCAAGTAACTGATTTCAACTGTTCATGTATTCTGATGTTAGAATATTCTAACAGCAGAATATGTATGTCTTCAAAATCACAAGAGAAAGTACATCTCTCAGGCAAAGAAATTTTATTGATGATAGTCTTCTAGCACAGGTGATTGAGGAGCCAACAAGGGCAGGTGCTCTGTTGCATCTTATTCTTATGAAGAAGGAAGAATTAGTTGGGAAAGTGAAGGTCAGGGGCAGCTTTGGCTCTAATGACAATGAGATGATAGAATTCAGGATCCTAAGAGGAGGAAACAGAGCAAAAAGCAGCATCCCAACCCTGGACTTCAAAAGAGCAGATTTTGGCCTTTCCAAGGACCTGCTAAAAAGGACCTGGGAGATGGTCCTTGAGTGAAGAGAAGTGCAGGAGACCTGGTTGATTTTTAGGGCTTACATCCTCCAACATCCAGAACCGTTCAGTTCCACATGCAGGAAGTCAGGCGAATGTGGTCAGAGGTCTGCATGGACATACAGAGAGCTAACTCAACTGAAACAGAAAGAAGAAGCATAGAGGAGGTGGAAGCAATGTCAGGTGACCCACAAGGAATGTTGAGACACTGAGCATGCAGGGATGAGTTCAGGAAAGCCAAAGCCCACCTGGAGTTGAATCTGGGAAGACATGTGAAAAGCAACAGGAAGAGCTTCTACAGGTACATAAGCAGCAAAAAGAAAGCAAGGATAAATGTGGGCCTGCTCCTGAATGTGGCAAGTGTCCTGGTGCCAAAGGACATGCAAAAAGCTGAGATACTCAATGACTTTTTCACCTTGGTTACTTACCTAAATTGCCCTCACATATCCCAGGTACCTGTGTCCTGTGGGAAAGTCTGGAACAAAGAATACTTTCTCTTAGTGAAGGAGGATCAGGTTAGAGAACATTTAAACAAATCTGGTGTACACAAGTCCATGGGCCCTGACAGGTTACACCTGTGAGGGAGCTGGCTGATGTTATTGCAAAGCCACCCTTTATTATCTTTGATAGATCATGGTGGCTGGAAGTGGTTTTTGGGGACTGGAAGAAACCAAAAGTCATTCCTGTATTCAAGAGAGGCAAGAAAAAGGATCCAGGGATCTACAGGCTGGCTAGTTTCACCTTGATTCCTAGGAAAGCGATGGAGCAAATTATCCTAGAAACAATTTCCAAATATATGAAGGACAAGAGGGTGATCAGTAGTCAGCATGGACTTTCAAAGGGGAAAACATACCTGGTCAGCCTGATAGCCCTCTACAAAGAGATTACTAGCTCAGTGGGTAAGACACCAGTGGATTTTGTTTATTTTGAATTTTCCCATAGCATCCTCATAGACAAACTAATGAGGTATGGACTAAATAAATGGACAGTGAAGGTGACTGAAAACTGGCTAAAATGCTGAGTTCAGGGCGTTTTGGTCAGGTGGCACAAAGTCCAGTTCAAGACCAGTCACTATTCATGTACTCCAGGTGTTGACACACGCCAATACTGTCTATCATCACCATTAAAGAAGTGAGTGATGGGACAGAGTGTGCACCCTCAGGAAATCTGCATGTAGTACAAAACTGGGAGGAGTGGTTGGGAGGAGTCGTTGACAGATCAGGTGGTTGCAGTGCCATTCAGTGGACCTTGACAGGCTGAGAAAATGGGTCAACAGGTGTCAGGAAGCAGCAGGGGCTGGCAGATCCCTTCAGGACAGGGAAATGGTAACCTGGAGCAATAACATGACTGGCAAGCAGAAGCATCACCAGACCAGGCTCTGTTCCACTGTGCCTGGTGAGAAGAGCAGGGTGGACACAGAGATGGTAGCCAGGTTCAGCCAAGAGTCTAAATCATCAGGCAAGTTTGTAGTATGGAGGTAAACATGATGTCAAGTCAGAAAGTCAATCCAGAGGTAAGAATCTGATCTGTTGTGGGTAACCTGGGTCAGACATAATACGGAAATCACCAGAGAAAACCATAATGATGACACAGTTTTGAGGTTTAGCTGGGAATTCAGTCCACATGTCAGGATCTGAACCAACAAGGTCCATGATCAGGCAAAGGCATGTTTTGCTGGAGAGGAGCACTTTTACAACATATCTGAGGCAGGAATTTGGTGCCCAGGGCTCAGCTTAAATGGGTGTCTATGGGCAGAAGGTGGACATGGAGGGTCCAGGTGAGATTGGTAAGGGACATGGAGTCCTACTTGTGCCTTCAAGGGCATGAAAACAGGAACTTCATGAAGTTTAACAAGGGGAGATGAAAGGTCCTCCAGCTGAGGAGGAAAACGTCTTTACCAGTACAGGCTGAGAGCTCAGCAGCTGGAAAGCAGCTTGACAGAAAAGGTTGTAGAGGTCCTGGTAGACCACAAGTTGAAAACAGACCACCAATGCACCCTTACAGCAAAAAAGACCAACAGCCTTCTAGGCTGCATAAGGGACAGCATCACCAGCAGGTCAAGGTCGAGGGAGGTGATTCTCCTCCTATTCTCAGCACTGGTGAGACACACCTGGAGTTCTGCATCCATTTCTAGACTTGCAGTAAAAGAGAGATATGGACATACCAGAGCAAGTCCAAAGAAAGACCATGAAGATGATTGTTTGGAATGTCTGACATATGAGGAGCAGTTGAAAGAGCTGGGACTGTTCAGCCAGGAGAAAAGGCTCAGAGAGGGATCTTATCAAAGTGTATAAATACTTAATGGGGGGAACAGAGAAGATGGACACAAACTCTTCTCAGTGGTATCCAGTGATAGGATGTATTGGGTTTATATGGCAAGGTTTTGGTAGTGGGGGCTGCAGGGGTGGCTTCTGTAAAAAGACACCAGAAGCTGCCCCCATAGAAGACAGAGCTGGTTTCAGCTGGCTCCAAGATGGACCCGCCAAAGGTGAACCAATCAGTGACATTGGTATGGCCTCTGTGGTAACATATTTAAGAAAGCATAAAAAACACTGTGCAGCAGCTGAGAGAGAGGAATGAGAAAACGTGAGACAAACAGTCCTGCAGACACCAAAGTCCATTAAGAAAGTGGGGGAGGAGGTCCTCCAGGCACCAGAGGAGCGATTCATCTGAAACCCATGGAAGACCACAGTGGAGCAGATATCCATACTGCAGCCCGTGGAGGACCCCATGCTAGAACAGGTGGATATACCCTAAAGGAAGCTGTAGCCCATGGAAAGCCCACACTGGAACAGGCTCCTGGCAGGAACTGTGGCTTGTGAAGAGGAGCTCATGCTGGAGCAGGTTTTCTGACAGCACCTCTGACTCGGTGGGGGACCTATGCTTGGGCAGTCTGTTCCTGAAGGACCGCACCCCATGGAAAGGACCCATTCTCAATCAGTTCTTGTAGAAATGCAGCCCATGGGAAGGACCCATGTTGGAGACGTTCATGAAGGACTGTCTTTTGTGGGAGGGACCCAATACTGGAGCAGGGGAAAAGTGTGAGGAAGAAGAAGCAGCGGAGACCATGTGTTATGAACTGACCACAACCCTATTCCCCATCCACCTGTGCTGCTCAGGGTGGAGGAGGTAGAAGAGTCAGGGGTCAAGTTGAGCCTGGGAAGAAGAGAGAGGTGGGAGGAAGGTGGTTTTAGTTTGTTTTATTTCTCACTCTCATATTCTGTTGCAAGTAATTAGCAATAAATAAAAATAATTTCCCAAAGTCAAATCTGTTTTGCTAGTGATGGTAATTGGTGAGTGATCTCCCTGTCCTTATCTTGACCCACAAGACTTTCATCATATTTCATCATATTTCCTTCTCCTGTCCTGTTGATGGAGAGAGACTGATAGAGCGGCTTGGTGGGCACTCAGTGGCCAGCCAAGAACATGCATGACAAGAGTCAATGGGCAGAAAATTTCATGTTAGCATAAGAAAAAATATTTTTACTGTGAAGTTGGTCAAACTGTGGAGCAAGTTTCCCAAAGAGGTTTCTATCCTTGGAAAAAGTAAAAACTCAAATGGACACTTCCCTGAGCAATATCTCCTGTAGCTGACCCTGCTATATGGACTAGGTGGTCTCAGGGGTTCCCTTCTGGCCTCATCTATCTTATGATTCTGTGAAAAACTTTCAAGTTAGCTTTTTTTCCTATTGTTGATCTGTAGCTATGTCGTGGTTTAACCCCAGCCAGCAACTAAGCACCACACAGCCACTTGCTCACTCCCTGCTGGTGGGATGGGGGAGAGAATCAGCAAGGTAAAAATGAGAAAACTCGTGGGTTGAGATAAAGACATTTTAATAAATAAAGCAAAAGCTACTCACACAACCAAAGCAAAACAAGGAGTTAGAATCATAGAATCATAGAATGATTTGGGTTGGAAGGGACCTTTACAGGTCATCTAGTCCAACCCCCCCTGCAATGAGCAGGGACATCTTTCACTAGATCAGGTTGCTCAGAGCCCCATCCAACCTGACCTTGAATGTTTCTAGGGATGGGGCCTCCACTACCTCTCTGGGCAACCCGTTCCAATGCTTCATCACCCTCATTGTAAAAAATTTCTTCCTTATATCCAATCTAATGAATTAATTCACTACTTCCTATTGGCAGGCAGGAGCTCAACCATCTCCAGGAAAGCAGGGATCCATCACATATAATGGAGGACAAACGCCATCACGCCCAACGTCTCCCACTTCCTCCTTCTTCCCTCAGCTTTATATACTGAGCACGACATGATATGGTGTGGAATATGCCTTTGGTCAGTTGGGGTCAGCTGTCCCAGCTGTGTCCCCTCCTGGCTTCTTGTGCACCTGGCAGAGCATGGGAACCTGAAAAGTCCTTGACTAGTGTAAGCACTACTTAACAACAACTAAAACATCAGTGTGTTATCAATATTATTCTCATACTAAATCCAAAACACAGCACTATAGCAGCTACTAGGAAGAAAATTAATGCTATCCCAGCCAAAGCCAGCAGCTTCTTCACCACTTATTCTATACCATTTACATCATGCTCAGGTCCCACACTATCCAATACCTTATCATTACCCACCACCCTGCTTCCCATCCTTTCATATAATACACAGATACCATTCCCTTAGTGTATGGACCACCCCTGTAAAATGTCCACAAAATGTCCACTGAGTTCATTCAGTCCATGACTTTGGGCTCCGTCTGTTTTGGTGGTCACTCAGGACAGGAGAGGTGGCGTGTTGTGGGGAGTTACTGGGCACCAAAACCAGCTCAGGTCGGGTCACTGCTGCACTTGCACTGCTTCTTGTAAGGCTTGTCCTCCATTGGTTCCGGTGGTTCCTGCTACAGTAGTTCCTGTAACATGGAACTCAAATCCTGGGTTACAACAATGAAAAGGTATTTCTTTTACAAGCTACTTAAAATTTTGTAATATACATGAAAAAATATTTTCAGTCACAACAGTATTTTTCCAGTGTGAGATGTCATTTTATTTCAAAATATTTGTGCACAGAAAAGTTTTCACATTGATTCCCTAAATTAGAAGGAAATGGATGTTCTAGGGGAATTTTTTTTTCTTTCATGAAAAAACCCAAACAGATATTCTGATGGGAATGTCTGTCATGTCAGAAATGTAACCCATTAATTAAGAAAACAAAGAAGCAAATACATATTCAGGACTGAAAAATTTAATTCCTTTTCTTAACTTATACTTCTGCTAAGGTGGCAATGCATTTCTTCAGAGAAAACATATTTACATATTTCTTTATATAAACATATATACTAATTGTAATTTTACAGTTATATAAACTTCTCTGTCATAGAATATTATGAAAAATTCTTAAATGTATTCAAACACATGGTCAGTAAAAGTTCAGTGTGACTATCCTCATGCCTAACAGTAAGCACTACTGAGGTAACAACTATTCAGTTGTTACAACTAAAACAACTATTTATCCCATATGTAGTGCTTTTAATGACTTAACAGAGACAAGTATTTGAGAAATCTTAGGATACAGCTGTTTCTGACCTGTGGAAGGAAATAATTGCCACTTTTTCAAAAGTGAAATATCAGTCCTTTTTATGAACTCATTCTTCAGAAACTTTGAGAATCCAACAGCACTGACTTAAGACTTTGAAAAAACATTGATATTTTCTGTGTATCTAAATCAACCCTAAAGAGGAGGATTCAGTCCCACATGTGGAGTTATCATTTTGTTCCAGAAAGAAAGTCTGATTTTATTTATTACTTTATTATTTTAGACAGTGCTTTTCTTCTTTCCTTATTTCTATATAAACAATAAAATCCTTATCCATGCTCTTCAGAGAAACTCATATTGCTGATATTTTTACTTGAAATTTAAATACTAAATTAAACTGCTGCTTTTCATAATTTTGTGTGTGTGCATGCATGCACACTATTTTATGCAAAGATTACCAACAGTATTTTGCATCTGTTTTATGTGCATTGTCCATGCCATGGAAAGTGCACTAAGAAAATTTCCTTGCAGACACTAGCCAGTCTTTAAATTTATTTCATGGCCATAAGAATGCTTTTACGTATTGTTCAATAGACAATTGAGAAGGTGACAGATGATTCAGAAAAATGTTCAAGAAACACAATAGTTTACAAGTACTGAGTGACTTCTTCGAATATTTCAACATATCCTTAAATACAAATAATAATTGCCGCATAAGGCTCTATATTTTCCCATATAATTCTAGATTATGCTATTTATGATTTCTTGGTTAATTTAGCTGAGAAACCAGCTTTTATAAATTGTAATATGTTCCAAAAGTAAATATCCTGTAGTGAAAAAGTTGTTCAGGCTAAATAATCTTAATGTATATTACATAATAGTTTAATTTTAATGTAATTCTTTTGTTCTCCAATTACCAGCTCCTGAATAACTTCTCCATCACAGAGTTTTTCTCTCTATAGAGTTCTAGCGATTATTAAAGAGAATTGGATTATTGTTTTTTCCTGTTATGCTTGGTAGAATTAAATAATATAGATGGAACAGGCATCCTGAAGTCTTGGATTTGCATCTACATTTTTAAAAAAAGGTTAATGCAAACCTGTGTTCCATTTGTTTTGTCAGCTGACATAATGATGTCGTTTTCCCATCTATCCCCTGGTTGACTCCATTTTTCTAAAACAAGGTCCAGGTTCCTTTATTGGGTATTAAACTACATGCTGATTAGGTATCAGGACTATTTTGTAGTGATTCAGATATTTGTCTGTGAAAGAGAATTTATACTGTCAACTTTTGCTCTTTCTGATTAAATTATTTAGATAAAATCTTTAAGTGTGTGGGCAATTGACTATTTGGGGTTTGTACACTATCTAGCACAATGGAGACTATCTTAATTGGGTCTTTTTCATCTAAAGTCTCTCAAAGCCAGCTTACCTGTCAATGCACCGAAATCAAGCCTATAAACATAAATATCAACCCTCAACAACTGTGTCTTCATTTCATAGGGTACTGTTTTGTAAAGAAGCTAAGTTAGCACCTCAGATAGCTTTCTGCAAGGGGAAAAATCCTTCCAGATGATTCACTTGAAAGACCTTTACCAAGAGGCAGTATGAATGACTGTACCATGACTGTGCCATGTTTGGCTTCATTGCAGACATTCAGAATTATCCCAGTGAACTTTGCTCTGCTCAAGTACTCCTCAAGTACTTCCAGATACCATCATCATATGCCCCAATATATTCAATGCATATTATTTTTTTCCATACACATGTAGTAAAATGTTTTCCATGAAAACAACATGATGATGGGATGCAGAACAATCATTGTATTATTTCATAACTTTGAAATAAAAAAAAAAAACACACACACACAAAAATGTCTGAAGGCCAGAGAAGCACCACATGTAGTCCAGAAAAGAACCAGAATCAAGTGTTATGGAGGGTGGATGTGGCTTGTCTGCTAAAAGATAAACAGACCTAGCAATGTGGATATTAGTCACTGCTCAGTTTTGACTACAGGCAAAGGATCAGACCATGCATTAGTAAATACTAAGCCCACACTACTGTAAATAGCCTATGTCCAGTAACAAAAGAAATGTGTGCTAGCTAGACGTATCCATAGATGTATATGTATAACCATATTCATACACTGTTGAATTTCTCATATACTTAAGGTGGACTCTGAAAAACACCATACAGAAATCTGTGTAAACCAGACTTCTTTCATCCAGGTAAAAAAACTGTATAATTGTATGCAAGCATCACTGTAACATCAAGACAGAAATGGATAACAGGAGAGGGAGGCCACAAATACAAGATTTTCACAAAAAGCAAACAGAAAAAACAGTTGCTTGAGAACAATGCACAGCAGGAACCAGAGTTATCACTATCAAGAAACAATATGTTCAAGTCAGATTTGAAGAAGTCTATAGACTAAATAATAAACATCTGTATCTGAGATGCACTGAAGACAGATGTCATATAAGAAACTAAGACACTCTGTGAGATAGTGATTCATGTGATAACTATATATTTATGAATGCAAGCAGCCAGTGAATCCAGTATAAACAATAGATACACGGAATTTAAACACAACAGGAGGTTCAAAATAAATTTGGAAGACTGAATTGAAGCAGCAGGAGGCAATAAGTATACCTGGTAAACACAGCAGAAAACAGTATCGAACAATGAAACTTAAATAAAGCTTATAAAAATTGTAATAAACTATCTTTAAACAGATATTCAGAAAACCTATGGAGAGTTAAAAAGGGGAAAAAAATCAACAATAGCTTCTGAAAGACACAAATGTAAATATTAGTGTATAAAAATCCTGGCCACCAGGAAAAGATGATAATATAGTTTGAATGTTTCACATAGGAATTGCTAATAGAAACTGCATCTCATAGAAGCCCAGCTTAAAAAGAAAATTGTTTCATGAATAAGAATTTAAAAAATACTGTAGATTTGTCATAACTATTGAAGTAAAAATAACTACTTAAAAACAGAATCTTTAAAGATTTTTTTGCTAATTTCAAAATGTTTTTTTCAAATATTAATGCTTATAATCTTTCATTAAAGCAATAAAAATAAGTTGATACAAATTCACAGAGGTAACAATTCTCTATAATAGATTTATTCATATTTACATATCTAAATCTAGATATGTTCTATATATATATATGTCTATATATTTTCATCTAGGTGAAAATATTGCCCTATCATGTCTATTATCCTGTAGTGAGCACATTTAGCAATGCATTCCTGAAAATTTAATTAAGAAAAAAGATAAATAGCCTAACAGAACCATAAAAGATGTGCTTGGGATACAATTTACATCCTCCCCTCTTCCACACAATTCAACACATACTCCATATCATGAAAGCTGATAAAAATTATATAACTGGTTTCTACACACTCCCTAAAATTGTATATTGAAGCATGTGGGAGTTTTCATAAATCTTCAGCTGGTGTTTAGATAGTATAGACTATCTACTTAGATATGGTACATTATTCTAATTCTAATATAATGTTGTGGTTTAGCCCCGGTCAGCAACTAAGCACCACACAGCCGCTCGCTCACTCCCCCACCCTTGTGGGATGGGGGAGAGAATCGGAAGGGCCAAAGTAAGAAAACTCGTGGGTTGAGATAAGAACAGTTTAATAATTAGAATAAAACAGCAATAATACTAATATAATGAAAAGGAAAATAATGAGCGAGAGAGAGATGAAACACTAGAAGGAGAGGGAAAGAAAAAAAAAAAAAACAAAACTGAACAACAAGTGCTGCAACCGCTCACCACCCGCCGACCGACGCTGCCGGTCCCCGAGCCGCGATCGCTGCCTCCCCCAGCCAATTCCCCCCAGTTAATATACTGGGCATGACGTCACATGATATGGAATACCCTCTGGCCAATTCGAATCAGCTCTCCTGGTTGTATCCCCTCCCCTCCCGGCTTCTTGTGCACCTGGCAGAGCATGGGAAGCTGGAAAGTCCTTGACTAGTGTAAACACTACCCAGCAACAACTAAAACACCAGGGTGTTATCAACATTATTTACATACCAAGTCTAAAACACAGCACTATGCTAGCTACAGTGAAGAAAATCAACTATCCCAGCTAAAACCATGACATGTAATTACATTCAGTTTAGTGATGGGTATATCGTAAAATGAAACATTTGGGGGGCGGATGCTTTTACAATAATAATTAGTGCTTTTTTCCTCCCTGGAAAGGCTTTAAATTGTTATTTTCCCATTGTATTGGCTTTACATGGCAAGGTTTTCATAGCAAGGGGGCTACAGGAGTGGCTTCTGTGAGAAGATGTCAGAAGCTTCCCCCATGTCCAACAGAGCCAGTTCCATCCGGTTCCAAGACAGACTCATCGCTGGCCAAAGCTGAGCCAATCAGTGATGGTATAGTGCCTCTGTGATAACATATTTAAGAAGCGGAAAAAAATCTGCTTTGAAACAGCAACTGGGAGAAAGGAGTGAGAATATGTGAGAGAAACCACTCTGCAGACACGAAGGTCAGTGAAGAAGGAGGGGAAGGAGGTGCTCCAGGTGCCAGAGCAGAGATTCCCCTGCAGCCTGTGGTGAAGACCATGGTGAAGCAGGTTGTCCCCCTAGAGCCTGTGGAGGACCACATGTCAAGTTAAGGGTGTAAGTCTAGCTGCGTTCGATGAGCTATTATGGCCAAAATATTGGTTGCGCTCAAAAGAACTATCACAACTAGACCAATGCACACCACAATTTATTTGAGCAACAGATACACAGGTTCTTTGGATTGCTGGTGATAGTGATTGTCTGCAAAAGTATATACAAATATAACAAATATTAATAACAATGCTGTTTATAAAGAATCTAAAGTGACTCTATAGAGATTTCTAAATGTTCCCCAGGGAGACATTTGGTATAACCAAGTGTCCGAATCTTACCCACAGGCGTCCCAATGAGGGGGAAGAGAGGCTCAGCCCGTCGACTTATCCCAGAAGTCAGAATGGTGACGATGGTATCTTCCTTAACATCCTCTCTCCCTTAAGCTATATTTATATTATTTTTTACCTTTCAGGTGGAGCTTGAGTGGCTCTAGTCATATGTACCTTTGTTATGATTGGTGTAAAACTTTCTTGCTTTGCTTTTAAAGGTATATACTAGAAAAATTCAATGTACGAGCTCAGTGAGGGGTGGATAACTTTTGGGATGGAGGTGTGTTTTGATATTATAATGAGGTTTTAATGAGCAAAGTTCATCCACAGGGCATGATTTTGCAATTGTATGGTGCTGGCCAGGGCATGGTTCCATGGTTCCATCTAGTTCCTGGACCTGCAGTGATTTATGGAGGAGTTGGGCCGTGGAGCCTTCACTCCACTCCCTCCTCTAATTGTCTCTCTTAGAACTAGTACACCGAGCTCCCCCAGTGTTACCAACATCTAAGATTGCAGGTGGTGTTGCTTAGGGAACGATCACTGAGCCGATATTCAGCATGTCAACCATATTCCACCCTGGAAGTTAACTTTTATGAAACGTGGATATAGCTTTAGTCTCAATAATTTCAACCTCAATAATCTTACCCCCAGTAATCATTCCACACCACAGTAGAGCAGATATCCACCTGCAGCCCTTGGAGGACCCCACGCCACAGCAGGTGGATGCACCTGAAGGAGGCTGTGACCCCATGGGAAGCCCATGCTGGAGCAGTTAATGAAGAACAGCAGCCCATGGGAGGGACCCACATTGGAGAAGGTCATGGAAGACTGTCTCACACGGGAGGGAGCATCTTCCCCATGCTGGAGCAGGGGAAGAGAGTGAGGAGGAAGGAGCAGCAGAAACAATGTGTGATGAACTGACTTCAACCCTCATTTCCCCATTCCCTTATGCCGCTCAGGGGAAGGAGGTAGAGAATTCAGGAGTGAAGCTGAGCCTGGGAAGAAGGAAGGGGTGGGGAGAAGGTGTTTGAGATTTGGATTTATTTCTTGTTATCCTATTCTGACTTTTGTTTTTTAATAAATTCAATTAATTTCCCCGAGTTGAATCTGTTTTGCCCATGATGGTAATTAGTGAGTTATGTCCCTGTTCTTACCTCAACCTACAAGCCTTTTTTTGTATTTTCTCTCATGTCCAGTTGAGGAGGGGGAGAGATAGAGAAATTTGGTGGGCACCTGGCATCCAGCCAAGGTCAACCCACCACACCCATCATCATAGCAAAACTGAGAAAATGTGTGATGAGTTGTAAAGTTGAGAAATTAATAAATAGGAATGTTTAGATTCAAATTATCTTCACTTTAAAAGTCCTTCAAATTCTAAGAAGCCCCTGAATAATTCTATCTAAGTGATGTTTTGACTTTTCTGAGTTTCTGTAATATTATCCGGAGGCAGGATGATTGTGCTGGTTTTGGCTGGGATAGAGTTAATTTTCTTCACTGTAACTGGTATAGTGCTGATGGCACATTGATATTTTAGCTGTTGTTAAGTAGCAGCTAAATGTCCTTAAGTAGTGCCTATACTAGTTAGGGACTTTTCCAGCTTCCCATGCTCTGCCACCTGCACAAGAAGCTGGGAGGGGAGGGGGCCACAGCCAAGTCAGCTGACCCAAACTGGCCAATGGGCTGTTCCATATCATGACATCATGGCCAGTATACTAACTGGGGGAGTTGGCCAGGGCAGGGGGAAGTGATCATGCCTCAGGTTCTGGTGGTGTTGGTCAGCAGGTGGTAAGTGGTTGCATCCCTTGTTTGTTTTGGTTGTTTATTCCCTGCCCCTCCCCGGTTTCACCTCTCTCTTGTGATTTTCCTTTTCATTATATTATTATTGTTGTTATTGTTATTGTTGTAGTTTTATTTTAATTATTAAACTGTTCTTATCTTAACCCATGAGTTTTCTCACTTTTACCCTTCTGATTCTCTCCCCCATCCCGCTGGTGGGGGAGTGAGTGAGCGCCTGTGCGGTGCTTAGTTGCCAGCTAGAGCTAAACCCCAACAATGATAGAAGCAACTGAATAAGGAATAGATATTTTTACTGTGACTCTATAGGGTGAAATATGTACATTATATTTCCTCCTTCTCTCTCTCCCACACAATTTTTCATTCTCTTTCACCTTCCATGTGTGTATTGGCAATCATCAAATAAGTCTACTCTCTTGTAAATGAGTGGCTTCTGAATGGATAGTTTACTTCACAGTTTTCAGTAACTTTAAAATTCTAGTGATGCCCTGAAATTTTAGAAGCTAGAATTCAGCTTTCAAATTAGTGGCCAGTATGGATGGGTTATGCTGGTCAGTAACTAGCCTCCTGAAAGCAATGAAAACTGGTGCTAGTAGGTTGTGCTATTCAGATGGGAGGTGATTGTTTCATTCAAAAAATATGAAGGCAGGCCATGGGAAAAAGAGCATAACCCCTTTGTTTAGGATTCCATAGTAAGTGGATGATATCGGGACATCTCTGGAAGGACCTCATAGCCAGTCTCTGTACTAAACAAGACTTACATGGTGATAGGATACATAGGCATGCTTGAAGTTTAAGCATTTTCAGTAGATAAATCTCAATGACTGCCTAAAATAATTCAGGCATAAAGACTCTAGATATTATTAAAAAGGCACAGAAATGAGACACTTTTAAGTCTTTAGAAGTGTTCAAAACACTGTGGAATATAGCAAGAGAATCTGAAGAAAAGTCATTAAAAAATAAGATCTGACTTGAAAGCTGAACAAAAAGTAAAAGAAAAAATAGTCATAAAGACATTGCTTACAGTTCTTGCTATTTGCTGTGTCTTGGTAGAACTGAATGAAGATGGAAATTTTTGGTAATGGTAGATTTGTCATCATTTGAAAAAAAAATGCAGAGACTTGGAATATATGGCATACTTTTATAAGCTATTTGCACAGCTAGTCTTTTGCCAAACATTAAGACTTTAAAACTGCTAGAAAACTGTTAATTTCTTTGCTTCATTGCAGCCATATACATAGCATAAAACAAACCAAATGAAACACATTAACAGTAATGTTCTTAGTTTTATAATTCCAAAAAAAGCCCCTATTCAATCCTACCAGATTTACAATATTGCTTTAATTTGTGTTAAATGTAATGATATTTTGGGACCAAAATATCTTTTGGAATGTACCTAAGCTCAACTGATATAAAGATTTCCATTTGTGTATGGTCTTTTACTATCTTATTTATTATTTTCCACTTCTCTTGCTCAACATAAATATATTTCAAGTGCGATTGAACATAGCACTTTCATTTTTCTATTTTCTTGCGACAAGTACCCAATATAGAACTCAACAATAAAGAACATATTCCTGAAAATTATGTCAGCTACTACCATGCTGCCAGAAATTTTCAGGAATCTTAAAAAATATTATAAAAGAAATTATGATGATGATCTCAAACACTTGCCATTTTTTCATCTTCTTCCAAGTTTTCCAGACCAAGGAATTTTTGGAGTAATTTTAGAGCATCTGACTAGTGATCAGGTGTTCACTATAAAGGTCTAAGACCAGAAAAACAAAGCCAGTGTCCTATTACTGACACCAATCATGTTTTTGAAGGGATTGAATCTTTAGATATTTTGGAAGGTGTTTCATATTTTGTTCAATCCTTATGTTCATGAAATAAAACACGAGCGCTTGTAATGAAATTTCTTCTGAGATGTGGAAGTAGGTGGTCTTTTTTGCTTGGCAAGTTCTTTTTAAAAGTGGTGTAAAAAGTGAGACAGAGACCATCTCCTGAAGTAGAGATGAATTTAAAAGCCTTGACTTGAAAATCAAAGTAGAGAATAAAACGGAAATGTTATAACACATTTTCCTTCCACTATTTTTCTGAAGGTATAGGAGGAAATTGTTGCTGTTCATAGGATCTACTTATTCTCTATTCAAACCATGTGATGCACTTTTGCCCCCACTTTGAGAATCTAAAGACACAGAAACACAGCTTCAATTACTTCAAGTATCTGTGCTGGTTTCGGCTGTGATAGTTAGTTTTCTTCATAGCAGCTAGTATGGTGCTATGTTTTGGATTTGTGCTGGAAACAGTGTTGATAATACAGGGATGTTTTGGTTATTGCTGAGCAGTGCTTACACAGAGTCAAGGCCTTTTCTGCTTCTCACACCACCCCACCAGTGAGTAGGCTGGGAGTGCACAAAACATTGGCAGGGGACACAGCTGGGACAGCTGACCCCAACTGACCAAAGGGATATTCCATACCATGTTAAGTCATGCTTAGCATATAAAGCTGGGGGAAGAAGAAGAAAGGGGAGATGTTCAGAGTGGTGGTGTTTGTCTTCCCAAGCAACCATTACTCATGATGGATGCCTACTTTCCTGGAGGTGGCTGAACACCTGCCTGCCAATGGGAAGTGGTGAATGAATTCCTTGTTTTGGTATGCTTGCATGCATGGCTTTTGGTTTACTTATTAAACTGGGTTATCTCAGCCCACGAGTTTTCTCCCTTTTACCCTTCTGATTCTCTCCCCAATCCCACTGTGGGGAGAGTGAGCAAGTGGCTGTGTGGTGCTTAGTTGCTGACTGGGATTAAACCATGAGTGTCAGATACCACCAGAGCCACCTTTTTGAATACGTCTGAGAGGAGCCTCAGAAAGTAAGATCTAGATTAATGCTGTTTGATGTGTTCCTGTACTTTTGACAATGCATCTGATAAGCTTGATTTATTTAACAAGATCACTGAAAAAAATACTATTACAAAGATATATTGCAATAAAGTACAGTATGACACAAAGTTCTGTACGAAAGTCATCTGTTAACTGGAGAGGTATGTTATCCTCTTGATAAGCAGTGGATTACCTGCTCTATAGGAAAACATTAATAGAGTGCCTGCTTGCAGTAGACTTTGAAAGAGGTGAAAATAAAAATAAGGAGGTGTGGAAGAGTTGCCTATCTTCCAGAGTTTACATTCAAATAAACCCAAAATTATGAGCACAGATAAATGAAATTTGGCATCAGGAATGGAAATAAATGAAGGGGTCTGTTGACTACAGTGTCTCATCCAAGATGCCTGACTACAAATACGGCAATGTATCATATTATAATCTTTACAAGCAGTTTGAATTCAAGGAATTGAAAAGACTTAGTAAGTCATGGATGCTATGGACTGTTATCTTCAGGAAGCTTGCTTCCCAGAAAACTTTTTTTGTTTTTTTCAATATAGACATGTACTTTTAGCTGAAGATAGTTTGATCATTTGAGCATTTTTAAAATTTACATTTTCATCTTCTATATCTGTTATTTATTTTTTGAAACTGAATGTAGCAATTTATGAAGCTTTCCAAAAAGTCAAAGGCATTTTATCATGTTCTTCATAAGTGTATATAAATATTTCAAATAGAGCCCAACTTGACCTGGACTGTATTAATTCTAGTAATAATAATAGTAGTAAATATAGTAGTAAATATTCTAGCAAGCAAAATTGAAGTCAAATTATGACTGATTTCTGATTTGTTGGATACAGCTGGTCAGGTCCAGTATCAAGTCTAATTAAAAAAAATAGGGCATTATTTTCCCCTCCAGTTATATGAATTTAATTTAATCTTCTTAAAACTCTTTTATCCAAGAAATTATTTTCCTCTTAATTTCACATGTTTCTGATGAAGTCTCTCACTTTTATATCAAAGAGGTTATAAATTGCTTATCTTTGCATTCAACAGTAAAAGCAATTCAAATTTATGAATATGTGGTAGGTTGACCCTGACTAACAGTCAAGCATCCACACAGCTGCTCAGTCACTCCCCTTTCCCATGGGACATGGAGAAACTAGAAGGAAGGCTAGAAGTTTCATGGACTGAGATGTTTAATAGGTGTGGAAAAAAACTGTGCATGCAAGCAAAGCAAAATAAGGTATTCATTCACTACTTCCCATCAGCACACAGATGCCCAGCCACTTCCAGGAAAACATGAATAATGGTTACTTAGGAAGACAAACATCATAATCACAATGTCACCCCTTCCCCTCCTTTTCTTGAGTTTTATTGCTGAGCATGACATCATATGTTATGGAAAAACCCTTTGGCCAGTTCTGGTCAGCTGTTCCAGCTGCGTCCATTCCCAGCTTTTTGTCTACTCTCAGCTAATAACTAAGGGAGTAGAGTAGGAGCAGAGTGAGCAAAAAAGAGAGCCTTGATGCTGTGCAACCACTGTTCAGTAATAGCCAAAACACTGGTGTGTTATCAATATTGTTTTAGCCATAAATCCATGCTGCTATGAAGAAAATTAACTCCACCCCAGCCAGGTCAATCCAGAGTAAGTAGTATTCCTCATTTCTTTTAAGCAGGGTACACTTCAAGAGCCACTAATAACCAGTTTATCATCACTACTAGTATTAACACACAAGGTTATCAAAGCTGACATTCCTACTGTATTATATAAATGTATATGGAATGTACAATATTATGTCTACAGAATATTTGAGCAGGTTGTCCGACAAGGTGGTATTAAGTCAGCTACTAACTTATGTTTCCAGTGCCTTTTCAACATTCTATTAACTGACTGTCACCACAACAATATAATGAAATATACCAGGTTGAAGCCACATGAAGAATGAGTTTTTGTGTGCAGTTCATGATGTGATAATCTTTTGGATTACTAAAACATACAGCAGAATCCCTGAAAAAAAAAAAAAACACAAAACAGTAGTCTTGCTGAGTATGTTACATTTCCATGGTAATATAAATATGAATTTCCTAATAACAGTTTTAAAGAAAATCACAGAATAGCAAAGTCAAGGAACATTTCTGTGAACCTGAGAGATATTTTATATAAACTAAAGGAACAGACAGTGAAAAAGAGTTTGGGAGAGGAGACAGTATGATAGAATATACATGTATCATAGTCCATAAATAGAAGGCTGTTGGACAACTAGAAATGGTCCTTAGTCATCAATTACTTTTAGAGATTTTGCAAGTTACATTTATTGCTTTACATGGTAGTTCTTTAATTGTCTGATATTACCAGAACCAGTTCTAGGCAACCCAAATAACCTGTGGTTATCTCAGTTAAAATCAAGAAACTGACAACTAAGAGAAAGGGAGTTTTACTCTAAGAAACGTGCGAAAGACGACTGAGTGGTATCATGCTCATAGAGTTAGAGAAGGTCAATAACACAGTGAGCCTAGAAACTGATATAATATTTGATTTACAGTTTTGGAAAAGGGAGGACTAGAAGGGAGATGTTGACTTTTCAACCTCAACAAAGCAAGTGCCAGAACAACAATGAGGACATACATTACCTAATTTACAGCATTCCGCTCTAGCCATTAAGCTGTTTAACAGCATTATTTCAACTAATGGAAAACCATTAAGTTTTTGGAGTGTCATTTAATGTTAGAAGAGCTGATCGCTATAGAACAATTGAGTTCCTACAGCATATTTTTTATGGTTCTTAATTAGGGATATGTCCTTAAATAAACTCATAAAATCTGTGTCTCCTGCTTTAAGTTCCTTGGGTCATAGACTCTTAAAGTACTAATAAATCTCTGCTAGTTGACATCACCTCCTGAGACTTCAAGTGAAATTTTCTTCCCAAGTTATTATATTGCCTTCTTTGTTTCTGCATTAGGGGGCATCTTGTTACTTTACACATTATCACTGCAAATCCATTGACCTTCACAGTGCTAAAGATTATAGGGTTTCCAATGATCAAATATACTGCAGTAAAAAATGCACTTTCAAATAAACATTTGAATGTCAGTATGTAGGCTAATATAAACAATAACTAAAAAATAGTACAATACTTTTACTGTTTAATTGAAATGAAATTACTGTGCATCTTTTCACTTTCAATAATTACATTTCTTAAGTACTACTTCAGGTATGTCTTATGAAAGATTTGCTTCTTTGTCACCTTCCAAAACAGATAAAGTATCTAAATTCAGATTTCTCTTGAAAGACTTAGCTAATTAATAGTATATTTGAGTTGGGGCATAACACAAATTTGTAGTTATAATTTTCCCAAGGAAGAAATTCCTACTTCTACCTCATGTAATCTCATTTATCTCAAGAGTTAGCAACATGATGAAAATATTAAGATAGAGCAGAATGAAGAGCAGCATTTTAGGAAAACTAGAGAAGCATTTAAGAATAGATGCATTCAGTAGGTGTTCAGTAAGTATACATAAGTTTAATACATAATCAAGGTTTTAAAAGATTGATTGTACACACAGTAAAAAAGAAAAAAAGGAGGGTACTAGAGAACAGATTATCCCTATAGCATCTTAGGTTGAAGTAACTTTCAGGCTATCATCAAATATGTTAGTTTTATGCTATTTAGTTATTGACAGTAGAAATGATGAATAGAATTGCTTTTATGGTAAGAAAATCCTGTCAGAGCTCAAAGGAACAAAATAGGGTAACCTTCCTAGGGATGGCATCTGCATGGCATACTGCATGTTTATTGGAGGTCCATTTGATGCTGCACGAATTAGGGTTCCCAGCATCTGAAGGGAAGTAGCATTATCCTTACTATCCCCTCTTTTTTTCTAGTGTTAGCTCAAGTAAATGACATTTTAAGTGCTACTTTAGTCTGAGTGTCTTTCTTACTGACATCATAACAAACCAGCACCTCTGGTACAAAATGCATGCCTAAAGAACGGTATAAGATTAGCAGTACGGCCAAGTATAACACCAGGAATCCAGTAGTACCAGTGTTATGGTCAGTAGTATCCAATAATACCAGTAGTATGGTCAGCCTCAGGAAAATTGTCAGGAAGGAATGGGAATTCTGCATGCCACATCCTACACACCGAGACTTACTGATATTCTTGAAAGAAAAAGGAGAGTTTATGACAGAGGTGGAATGGAAGGCACATTAGAGATCTAGCACTGAGAGCTAAGGAATTGCAAGCATAGGGGAGATGTTGGTGCTTAGTTAAACCATAGCCTTCTCATGCCTCAATGTATGTACCACTGTTCTGACAGCTGATTGAAAGTGACAACGTGGTGGGGAGTCGGGGATGGGAGAGAAGACAATGTTGTCCTGGCAGCAGAAGAAGATAACCAAATTTATTGGACTCTCTGGGTAAAGGGGCCAGGCAACTCTTTGTCACAACAGCAACAACATCATGTCCTAGTAGATAACGGTGCTTGGTGCACCACATGGACCCTGTCAAGCAGAAGTCATGAAGTTGTAGCTTTCAATGACTATTCTTGGAGTAACTGGAGGAGAGAGACATGCCCAGTTCTAGTGGAAGGGAACCTCAGTTTGAATAGATGGGGTTGGAACCTTTTGCTACTGGTCGTATTTTACCTGCCATCCTTGGCATTGACTTTTTTGATCATTGAAGACTGATGGATATGGCAGGAACACTTCAGGTCTTTGGAATGGGCAGTGTGGTTTGAGCAGATGGAAACTCGGGAGAGAACTGGAGCATTTCCCAGGACTACTGACTCCAGCATTGTGGGATGTGCTCAGATATACCTTGCAGATATATCTGGCATTCCCTTGGCAACCCAAGTAGTTTGCTGAGAAAATTATCAAACTGACCAAGGGGCCAATGATGAAATCCAAAATTAACTGATTTTCTGGAGAAATAAGGGATGATCTGAAAAATGTATTCACTATACAGCAGTTCTGTTTGACCTGAAAGGAAGCCTGCTGGAGAGCAGTGGATTAAAATAGACTTTAAAGCTTTGAATGAGGTCATACAGTTCCAGATATTTTGCAGCTCTTGTATGAACTAGAAGCCAAAGAATATACTTGGTATGCTACAGGTGATCTTGCAAATTATTTCTTTTCAATCCTTCTGGCTGAAGAAGTCATACCCCAATTTGCCTTCACAGGAAATGGTGTGCAATACACATGGAACCAGATGCCCCAGGATGGAGCACAGCCCTACCATCTGCCATGGCATCATCCAACAAACTTCAAAGCAATGGGTCTAAAGAGAATTTTCCAAAACATTGATGGTGTATTGACTGGAGGAGCAACTCCTGGGGAAGGATTAAGTAAAGGGCAAGCGGTAATAATTACCTTTCCTAGTGCCAGATTTGCCATTAAGTGCTTGAAGTAAAAAGGCACACTTAAAAATACAGTTTTTAGGCATCCAATGGCAAGATGAATAGAGACATATGCTGGCTGACCAAAATGTTTCGCTAAGTGCCAGGGACTCCCAGCACAATTAACAGGAAACACAGTCTTCCTGGGCTTCACTGGATTTTGGCTTATGCACATTCTTGGTTGCAGTAAATTGATTAAACCCTTATATTGGGTGACTCAAAAGAAAAAGTAATTTTAAGTGGGAAAAGGAACAGCATCAAGCTTTTGAGCAGATCAAGCAGGATTAAAACCAGTAAGAAACCAGGAACAGTGGAGGAAAACAAGTAAGAAGCATGGAGGTGTGGCTGAAAGAAAACATTATACACAAGGCTCCAACTTCCTGTGTTGCCTTTGGCCTCACCAAAACTGTTCTGCAAGCAACAAGAGGGGATTCCACAGACATCTCAAATAGCACTAAAAACCTGTGTGTGGGCTACAAAATCAAGCCCTATTGGTCATCACGAGAGCTGTGCCTAGGTGACATATAATGAAGTTTATGTATCTTAATCTTAAAGTAACTATTTCTCCATTTTTTATTTAGTTGTCCCCACACGTATTTCTAGTACCATTTTTCATCTCCTTGGACAACTTGTCTGACTATTGCTGCTTCTGAAATATGTGATTTTTCTATAGATCTTATGCCATATTTGCAAAGCCAACACAGACCTCTCAGATACCAGAGGGAGTCTCATAGGGTACTAGATGCACATGTTTTCACATTGATAATCTCGAGGTCTATAATGTAAATTTTAGCATCTGAAATGCTCACTTTAAGTTTTTGGATTGTTTTATACTTGGGGGGGGGGAAACCCCAAACAACAAATAAGCAGTCCAAGCATGTCACATCATCCTGAATTTGACATTTAAAAAGAATAGCACTCTGTTCAGTCAAATGAAGTGCCTGCTTCTCTCTACTATCAGTATAGGAAACCCAGGGCATTCAAATACAGACACAATTTTTGAAAACTTTTTAATCAAGTGAGATTAATTTCTCAGTGATTCCCAGAGTTGATATAGCCACTTCAGGCTTTCTAATTATTGAGTGTAGAAAAAAAAAGAAACCGATAGAGTGAGATTCATCATATCCAGTTTAAATATCTATTTTAGACTAAAATGTATTGTATCCAGCAAGTCCCCTCCTCAGTTTGTCATAAGGTGTTCCCAAATGTAGGTAAGAGAAGTCATACTTTGGGGCTGGGTGCAAGGCTAATCAGGAGACACTTAAGACTCTGGAAATTCCTTGGAAATTATTTCTGATGTCCATGAAATACATAAGGAGAACAGTTCTGTGTTCAATGACTGTACCCCTGACTACACTAAAGGATTCTCTGATCTCCAGGACCTTAGATTTCCCTTCTGCTCCTCAGGAACCCCTGTGCTTTGAGGCAGTCAGACACTTGGTTTACTCTTCCATATTCTTGCTGCACCTTCACTTTAAAAATGAGTTTTCTATTCTATTTTTTTCCCCAGTACAAACATCTTAAAATAATTTTAGACTGGTTTAGTAGACTGTGGGATACTGAGTTGCATGCAAGACAGTGATAAGACTTTGATTTCATTATAAGTGTTAGTTCTGTGGGAGGGGTTTTCTTTTTGAGGGGTTATTGGTTTTGGTTTTGTTTTCCCTATGGCTTATATTGAAGTAGTTTCCTCTAAATTAATTTTAGTGAAATCTTCAAACATAGGTCCATTGAGAGAGCTGTTACTATTTGGATTCATCTTGTACTTTCAATTTTTAATAAAACATTTTTTTAGAACTAATTCAGCTTTGGAATGTGAAGTTTGTCCAATTACATCTTTGAGGAGAAAAAAAGCCCTGCTTTAACCTCATAAAATTAGTGAGATTGTGAAATATGAAGCAAATAAACCATATAATCATTTGATCAGAAGAGTAAGGAGAAAAGACTATTCCCTTTTGGACTCTAAGTTGTAAAAGGTAAATGTTGATAACTCATAAAAGGAAATGCTAAGAGACCAGTGGAGAGGTTGAGGTAGGCTAGGAGGTAATGTAGGAGCAAAATCAATTAATCTAAAAAGCCTAAGAGTATTTTTTTATTCTTTTTCCTAATTCTCTTGTGATTGTGGGAGTGACTCTGAACCTTCACTTTTCTCCTAATCCTTTAAGACTTTAAGTTGTATATGTTGAAGAACATCTATGATTAAACATGAAGTGGAGGTATGAGACAGCATGAAAATTTGTGGCAAGCATTACCAGAGGAATATAAATTTGCTGTCTAGTTTAAAGATAAACATAATCTTCCCTCTGCCCTTTATGTCCAGCATTGTTTTGAACACCTGAAGTTAAATCCTCCTCTAGTCAAATTAATGATAGATGTCCCATTGACTTTAATCAGGTCAGAATTTCAGTTGTAAAATCTTTCCTATTAGATATTCAAAGGATACCAAGCATCTCTTCCCTGTAACAGGTTTTTTTTTTTTCCAGAGTATTCTTTAAGGGTGCTATGCAGCCTCTAGGAATACTAAGAGTTTTAACAAGATATTATCTAATTTATGTTTTAAGGGCAATGTCAAACTGTATAGTCTTACAGCTGCAAATATTGAAGGCAAAATAAAGCCTTTACTTTGAACACTTACTTTAGCATTCAAAAGCATGAAAATCTTCTCTTTGCCTCCCTTCACTTCCTCCTTTGCATCCCTTTTCTATTCAAAACTTCTAAGCATGGCACATGAGAGAAAATATAAAGCTTTTGATTCTTTCAAAGAAAAAAATTAGAAACAAAAATGCAAAGATGTCAATTTACACAACTTGAGAAAAAATGACCATAGTTATATTCATTTTGACCCAGTAGGAGAAAAATTGACCCATTTGCAGGAAATATAACAGCAATTTAGAAAGATGAAATCATTAAGCCTATATTGGTGAATGGCAATGGATCTGTGATATTTGGCCTCAGGTGGTAAAAACATCAACTTGTTTCAATAAATCTACAGAAGATCTGGTCTTCAGGGTATAAAATAATTAAAAATACAGTTATTCTTGTACCTACAATGGCAAATGGTTTTCATTTTAAATGAAATCTGTTTTGACATAACAAGCCTAGCTGAGGGTTTCCTCACCTGCATAAAACCTTAAATGGTACAGGCCCCAGATAAAAAAAAAGTTTCACTTAAAACTTTCACTCTTAGTCTTTTGACCCATGCAAGTACATTGACACTCTTTTAATCCTTTTCTGAAAAACATGTATATCATGAGACTTTATTTGTGTCTGTGTTTAACTTGATAAACTTTATTCCCCCTTGTTTCCAACTATAAATGCACTGGAATTACCCTTTTCCACTCTTTTTTCCCATTCAGAATTTTCTATTTCTACTACACAGTAGTAGTACAAACAGATGGAGTGCAACAGGCAGGTATTTCTTCATACACTCAAAACCTTATAATGAACAACAAAATATAAGTTATATGCAAAACTAATAACTTATTTTTAGTGTAATATAAATCTAAACAGTCTGACCAAAGAATTATTGTCAGTCTAAATTTAATTGTTACAGGGGAAAATAAAACATTACTGAAAAAAATGTTGTAATAATAAGAGTTAAAATGGTTATGCACACACTTTCTAGTATGTACAACCTGGTGTTATGTTCCTCACTTCAGTATTTCCCTGTGTCCTAATTTTGAACTTCCACTTTTCCTCAAGAAGAAAGAGGGATGGTTACAACAAGTCATCAGTGCCCAGAGATTTTACCAGGTGGAAACAGAATGAGATTATATAAAAAAATAGATGCCTGAATATGATATTACTCTCCTTATATTAAACAGAGATAAATTGGTACTTTCAGAACATTTTTTTAATTAAAAAAACATGCTTCTTCATCTTCCCTTCAAGTGGACATCTATGATATATTGCTGTCTGGAGCTGACAATTTCTCTCAACTAAGTAGAGAACCTAAAGTGGTCATATCAGACATGGATATCTAAGTTTAAAATTCATTTGCCTATTTTCCATTTTAGGCACACTTGCATATTGGAGACTCCTATAGGGGCTCCCAGTTGTGTTATGGGACCTTGTGGAGTCTTTCTGGAGGAGAGATAGGATTCCTCACTGCCACTCAAGCAGAGTTCCATTTGACACCCTAAAGACAAGTGCAATTGAATCTCACCAAGTATGGCTACATCATAAAAGGTAGATATATTAAAAAATACTTGAGTTCCTTTAGGTAAGATTGTACTTTTGTAGGTTTTACTGTGGTGCTTATTGATGCAGAAACTGATATTCATAGCATAATTAAGATCAGAAGGGACCTCAGAAAGTGTCAAAGCAGGTCAAGCTCTGCACAGGTTGTGCAGGATTTTGTCCAATCAGGTCTTCAAAAACTCTAACAATGGAGATAAGCAGTTTCTCTGGACAACCTGTTCCACTGCCTGGCTTTTCCTCTCCTTACACCCAGTCTGAACATCTCTTCCTTCTCTACCTAATGTCTCTCATTCTCCTGCTGTGCACACACTAACTCCATCTCTTTGCTAACCACCCCATAAGCACCCAAGTGCTGCTGTTAGATCCTCCCACAAGCCACCTCTTCTCCAGCCTTAACAAGGCTCCAGTCCCTCAGCCTCTCTTCCAGCCCTGACCATCCTGATGGCTCTGCCTTATACTAGCCTATGTCATTGCCAGGGACGGAGGAGAAGGTAACTGTCTTCGTTATTAAGTGCAGGACTCTGCATTTCATGACATTGCTGCTGGCACACTTCTCCAGACAGTCAGAGTACCTCTGAATGATATCATTGCCATCCAGCATATCAACTTGACCCCCCTAGTTTGGTGTCATCTGAGAATTTGATGAGAATAAACTCTATCATCTCCTCCAAGTCATTCATAAAAATATTAAACAGGACCTGAAAGAAATCCAGTGTCTGTGTGTGTATGCATTATATGCATGCATTTTCAGGAACCAATTATTAAATAAATTATACTTGCATCCATTGGAAACAAGATTACATTATACTGGCTTTTTTATTAACTTGCACCAACCACATTTTCATCATCTAAGCTTGCCATAGTTAATGCTTTGCTAGGTAGTTGAGTTTCTAGTTCCATTAACATAAAGAATCCCCAGAGGTATACAATTGTTATTAACATCCTTGCATATTTCTATTTCTTTCTCCAGTTCTCTCACTGACTTCTGTGATAGAAAACTCCCAATGGAGGAGGTATAAGAGGATACCTTTAATGGGGTAGGGTGGTGCTTATGTCTGCAAATTACAGCAAGCCACTGCCTTATCACACTGACACAGCAGAAGAAAGTATTCTTGCATTTTTCCATCTTCTAAACATGATTTCAGTATGTTAAATATAGATGCTTTAAGCTGTGTTAGACTGAAAACATTTCAATTGTATTTCCTAGCAGAAAAGTAATTAAAATCAGTTTTGAATGTGTCATAAAAAAGAAGGGAAGCTTATATATTGACTCTAACAACTGTATTTTTCTCAACACTGAATAGTGTTCAATTTGAAAATATTGTAACATCACAAAAAAAAAAAAAACAAGTCCTTTTCATTATTTCCAAGATGCTTCTCCAAAGTTTATACAGTTGAACTGTCAAATAGGATTTACTTTGCATTTTATTGTTAAAAAAAACCAACAACAACAAAAAAAAAAAAAAAAAAAAAAAACAAAAAAAAAAACAACCCACCTACATGTATCTTGGAAAACAAAGTACTATGTACCAAAGACAAGCATGAATTTCTATATATTTCTACTCTTTTTGCTTCAGTTAATTCAGCTGTGCACTCTTTATTTGTGTCTAACTGCATTCAGACACACATTTCTTTATAAAACTGAGTTAAGAAGTAAATGAGTAATTATATAGAGGTACAAGTCTTTGGTATCAGTTCAGGTTCAGATGCAGCTGTGTAAGCTTGTTAAAGTTTGTGGTTCTTTTCTCTTCCTTTTGTCCATTTTCAATTTCCAAAACCTGTGATATTTTTTGAGTGGCAGGGAGGTTTTTAAATTTGTTTTTCCTCCATTGATATTAAGGCTTTTCAGGCTGAAGTTAAAAAAAAAAGAAATACTGATACTGTCATGCCAGGAAGGAGAAGTGAGGGAGACAGAAGAGATGGAACATCATGTATTTCCATGAGATTACTTTGGAAAAAGAAAAACTTCCCCCTAGAGCCCCTTTAGAGAATACAATTCCATTTTAAGGTACATTTGAAGAAACTATACAAGATGTAGACAATTTGCAGCTGCAATGCAATTACATTTTCCCAGGATCAGAAGACAGTGAGGTTTCTCAGCTAATGATTAGGAACTCAAAGTTGTCACCACCCAATTCTTCAGAATCTAAAGATCTGACATTTATAATGTAATGAATATATATGTACACAGCTGAGAGATCAACATGTTCATTATTTCCTGTGAAGCATTCATCATCAGTTTTCACTAAAACAGACCTTAAGATATTATATAATTTTTAGAAATGAGCTCAGAAACCTGAAATTACAACTACATTACTGAAGAAACCCAAATACTTCAAACTAACCATGTGTTGTGGTGTAGCCCCAATCAGCAACCAAGCACCATGCAGCTGCTCATTCACCCCCCCCAGTAGGACGGGGGAGAGAATCAGAGAAGTGAGGAAACTCCTGTGTTGAGATAAAGACAGTTTAACAAGTAAAGCAAAAGCCACGCACGCAAGCAAAGCAAAACAAGGAATTAATTCACTAATTCCCATCGGCAGGCAGGTGTTCAGCCATCTCCAGAAAAGCAGGGATCCATCAAGCATAACAGTTACTTGGAAAGACAAACACCATCACTCCAAACATCCCCCCCTTCCTTCTTCTTCCTTCAGCTTTATACACTGAGCACAACATAATATGGTGTGGAATATCCCTTTGGTCAGTTGGGGTCAGCTGTCTCAGCTGTGTCCCCTCCTGGCTTCTTGTGCATCTGGCAGAGCATGGGAAGCTGAAAAGTCCTTGACTAGTGTAAGCACTACTTAGCAACCACTAAAACATCTCTGCATTATCAACACTGTTTTCAGCATAAATCCAAAACATAGCCCCACACTAGCTACTATGAAAAAAATTAACTCTATTTCAGCTGAAACCAGGACACCATGGATCCTCTTTACTTCTCAATATCTTTATGGATATGTATTATATGTTTACATTAACAGACCCTACACTCTAGTCACTTCAGATTGTTAGTGCAAATAAATCATTTCAGAAAAAGTGTAATTCTAATTTTAGAAATATGTTCCCATGAGACAATTTGTAATTAATACAATCTGCCAGTGAAACCTAGGAAACAGCATCTCCTTTGAAAGAAATTTTGACAAAAATGAAAAAGCTATTTCA
Source organism: Morus bassanus (assembly GCA_031468815.1). Lineage (NCBI taxonomy): Eukaryota > Metazoa > Chordata > Aves > Suliformes > Sulidae > Morus > Morus bassanus. The sequence continues at coordinate 50,104,747 of CM062568.1, read as the reverse complement.
CAGAACCACAAAATTTGAGGTTGTAAAGGACCTATTGAGACCATATAGACTAACCTATCTGTTAAAGCAGGGTCAGCTACAACAGGTTACCCAGGACAGTATCCAGTCAGGTTTTGACTGTGTCCCTACGTGGAGACTCCACAACCTCTGTGCATTCTTTTCCTCTTATGACCACCCTCACTGTAAAAGAGTTTTCTTTAAATCAGATGAAATCTCACTGTCCTGGTTTAGCCCAAGCCAGCAACTAAGCACCACACAGCCACTTGCTCACTCCCCAACCAGTGGGATGGGGGAGAGAATCAGAAGGGTAAAAGTGAGAAAACTCATGGGTTGAGATAAGAACAGTTTAATAATTAAAATAAAACAACAACAATAATAATAACAACTACAATAATAATATAATGAAAAGAAAAATAACAAGAGAGAGAGGTGAAACCTGGGGGGGGGGGGGGGGGGAGGGCAGGGAATAAACAACCAAAACAAACAACAAGTGCTGCAACCGCTCACCACCTGCCAACCAACCATACCAGTCCCCAGCCATGATCGCTTCTCCCACCAGCCAACTCTCCCCACTTAATATACTGGGCATGACGTCACATGATATGGAATATCCCTTTGGCCAATTCGGATCAGCTCTCCTGATTGTATCCCCTCCCCTCCCAGTTTCTTGTGCAGGTGGCAGAGCATGGGAAGCTGGAAAAGTCCTTGACTAGTATAGGCAGTACTTAAGACACTTAGCAGATGCTTAACAACAACTAAAACATCAGTGTGCCATCAGCACTATTCTCATACCAAATCCAAAACACAGCACTATACCAGTTACAGTGAAGAAAATTAACTCTATCCCAGGCAAAATCATCACACTCATGTTCTTTAATTTTTACCCATTGCCTCTTATCCTGTCAATGGACAGTACTGAGAGGAATCTGGCTTCCTCATTTTCATTATCTCCCATTTTGTCATACATATTGACAAAATCCCCACCTAGCCTTCTCTGCTCCAGGCTAAACAGTCCCAGCTCTCTCAGCCTTTCCTCAAATGAAAGATGCTCCAGTCCCTTCATCACTTTCACAGTCCTTTGCTGATTAAGTTCTCTGTTGTACTGGGGAGCCCAGAACTTGACACAACACTTCAAACACACCCTCACCAATGTCAAGTAAATAAAGGATCACCTCCTTAAACCTGATGGAAACATTCTTCCTAACACAGCCCAGGAGGCTGTTGGCTTGTTTTGACATGAAGGGCACATCACTGGCTCATGGTCAGCCTGGCCAGCAGGATCCTCAAGCTTTTCTCTGCAGAGTGATTTTCCAGCCAGTCAGCTCCTGCAACTAGCGCCTGGGGTTATTTTTCCTCAGATGAAGCAGTTAGAATTTCGCATTGTTAAGACATGAGATTTCTCTCAGCCTATTTCTCCAGCCTGTCCATGTCCCTTTGGTTGGCAGTACAATTACCCAGTAAATCAGCAACTTTTCCTGGTATTGTACCATCTGCAAACTCACTGACAGTGCACTCTGCCCCATTGTTCAGGTCATTAATGATGACATTAAACAATATGGGTCCCAGCAGTAACCCCTGGGATAAAAGACTAGCGACTTGTCTCCAAACACTTTGTGCCACTGTTTGCATCTCCCTGGGCCCAGCTTCCACCAATTTTCAATCTACCTCACTGTCCATTTATGTAACCCACACTTTGTCAACTTCCAATGAGGATCTTATGGAAGACAGTGTCAAAGGCTTTACTAAAGTCAGGCTAAACAACAACCACTACTCTCTCCTCATCCACCAAAGTTACTTCTTTATAGAGGGGTGTCAGGTTGGTTAAGCATTATATTCCCTTTGTAAATCCATGCAAACTACTGCTTACCCTCTTCCTGTCCTTCAGATGGCTGGAAGTGGTTTCCAGAATTATTTGCTCCTTCCCAGGGTCTGAACTGCAGCTGACCAGCCTGCAGTTCCCCAGATATCCCTTCATGAAGATCGGAATGACGCTTGCTCTCTTCCAGTCTTCAGAAACCTCTCCCAGTCACCATGATATTTCAGAGATAATCAAGAGTGACCTTACAATGACATAAGCCACTTCCCTCAGGACTCATGGGGGTACCCCATCAGGCCCCATGGATTTATGTATGTCCAGTTTAAGTGTTCTCCAACTCAGTCTCCAGACTTACCCTCTGGTCTCAGGGGCATTATGAAGGCCCATCTTAACAGTAAAGACTAATGTAAAGAAACTGTTAAGTACCTCAGCCTTCTCTGTGTAATTTGTCACCAGGTCCCCTACCCCATTCTGCAGCAGACCCACATTATCCCTTGTCTTCCCTTTTCTGCTTATATACTTGAAAAATCCTTTCTTGTTACTCCTCATATTCTTTGCCAGGTTCAACTCCATGTCAACCTTGTCTTTCCTAACCTCATATTTACATGATCAGACAACAATTCTGTACTCCTCTTGGGTCACCTGCTCCTGCTTCCACTTCTTCTACATTTCTTTTTTTTATGTCTGAGTTCAGTCAGGAGCTCCTTGCTTATCCATGCAGGCCTCCTGTTACATTTGCTTGATTTCCTACTTGTCTGGATAGACCTTTCTTTAGCTTGGAAAAGGTTATCCTTAAATATCAGCCAGCTAACCTGGACCTTTCTTCTATCCAGGATCATAACCCATGAGATCCTTCCAAGTAGATCTCTGAAGAGGTTGAAATCTGCTCTCCTGAAATCCATAGCTGTGGTCCCACTTTTTGCCCTGCTCCCTTCACTTGGGATACTGAAATTCACAATCTCATGGTAACTATAGCCAATGCTTCCCCTTACTTTCACATCAGTGAGCAGTTCTTCCTTGTCCTTCAGTACAAGGTCTAGCAGAGCATCTTCTTGGCACAGGAGATCAAGGAGCTGGAGAAAGTTGTTGTCAATGCCCTCCTGAAATTAACTTTATTGTTTGTGCCCCGCTGTGCTGTCCTAGCAGAAAGAAGAATGGTTCAAGTCCCCCATGGGGACCCCAGAGCCTGGTGGTCACACTTTATACTTCCCAGATCACCCCAGCAGTATCACTGGTGTCCAAATGGAAGAATGGTAGGGAGTAACAGCAAAGATGGCTGGATAAGCCTTAATAGCCTCTCTATAATATTTCAGATCCAAACTCCTGGCAAGCAGTAAACACCTCTAGGTGAAGAGACAGGTTGACAGATGGGGGCCTCCATTCCTCACAACAGGGAGTCTCCTACCACCATCACTGTTTCTTTCTACTGGTCCTGAATGGCTCAGGCAAAGTCACCAGAAACACTCCATTTGACAGCATTCCCAGTGCCTCATCAGTTATGATGGCAGCAAAGTTATTCTGTAACTGCAAGTCATCAGGTGGTAGTAGCCTTCCTTCTAGTATGAGGAGTCACCAGCTTCATCATGATGGGAATTTCAGCTCTCAGACTTCATAAGCACTGGCTTTTCCTAACCCTCCACTACAGTTGGAGGTTTTGGCTCTTGAAGTGCTCAGAGAAGATCTGGACAGTCTCTGATCTCTCTGGTGCTACAGTCTGCTACCTTCTTCCAGGAGTTCTTTTGCTTGGCAGCACAGCTCCTTAAGAATGACACAAATTTTGCAGGCTAGAATAGGATCTGCCCCAGCCTCAGCAAGAGGTGTCAGTTTGAGACTTGCAGAGCTGCATTCTTCTGAAGCTCCATTCAGGCCCAAGAGTCCAATCACAAAGGGACAGTTACTCCAGCAGCACCTGGGAACTATGCCCTTTAGCAGATGACTACTATAGCTAAGGACAAGTATGCTGGATAGAGAAAATTTATTAACCCTTCCTTCACATCCTGCTGCACAAACTACCAGCCTCAGGGGTAGTAAAGGTGAGGGGAGGGCTGCCTTTTATATAGGCCTCTCTCTAGCATGGTCTAAAAGAGTCTTTGACCTTCCCTAATCAGGGATCAGTTAGAACAAAGGCCATTGGCACACTTTAATCAAGGACAGCTGACAGAATTCCTTAGAAGCTGCTAGACATATCCTTGTCCTAATCCTAAACCTAATCCTAATCCTACCCCTATCCTAATCATATCCTTATCCTTACCTGACAATAGCAGGAATATTTAATAGCTAAGTTTTAATAGTTAGCTCCTATATAAATTTACTAAAAAAAACTTAAAGACAGCAAGTAATTTGACAAGTAACTAGCTAACTTTCTTGCTGACCAAGATACATGTTCAGTTTCCTTTTGGATAACACAGAAAAGAAATTATGAATAAAGAAAAGATACTATTTCCTTTTATGGCTTAGGGTTTTTTATTAGACAATATTCTAATCCCGGCATTAAATATATAAATAAATATAAAGTAAACATCCACTGTGCTAGTAAAGAAACTGTACTCAGCTAGACATTCATTTCAGTCACTTCTGTGACTTTTGAAATACACAACTTACACTATAGCTACTGCAGTTGATGAGCAGTTTTGCAGCAATGTCTCAACTGTACAAACAGAAACTGAATATGGGACCTATTTGATGTTGGCTTTCACTTATTTATCTGGGAGAAAGATGCTGTACACAAGTCTAACTACACTTCCCCATTCATATGATTCTGATGAAGGGATCACTAACCTCATGTAGAATTTTTTTTATCAACTTTAATTGACCAAGATCTAAACCAAGCTTAAATTTAAGAATTATTTCAGTGACTGATCATTATTGGTAATGTTAATATTTGACCATAATAACTTTTACTTCATTCTGCTTATCTGTTTTTTTTTTTCTCATATACTTCAGATGTCTACTGTTTACATAGGTAATTTTAGGATATGGTTTATTTGACATGTGGATAGACATGAGATGAATCACTGAAGGGAGCCTGGGCTACCCCAAATTTATGCATTTCCATGTAGACAGCTATATTTGTATTTGATTATATAAATCTCATCCATATGGTATGCTTAGTTTTGTTTCATTTTTCCTTTGGAATCATTTTAGATTATAGTAGCTGTTTAAACAGTTGACACGCATTGGCTTAATGGGCACTTCAGGGAAAATACTGGAAGTAGATAAATGTGTTAGACAGCAGGAGTCTAAGCAGAGATAAGGAAAGGCCTAAGCTAGGGAGCAGAGAGGTTTAGAAAATGCAGAGGGGGAGAGGGGAATCAGAAATACAAAACACTGTCACATTGAAGAACATGCTGTATGTTTTGATTTCTTGGACTGAACAGCAAGGCCGAGCCTGCAAAATGCTGCCTTGTACTTTAAAGCAGATGAGAGGAGATCTTCTGGGACAGAACAACCCTGGAACATGCATGTCATAGATGTCATCATATGTAGTCATTCAGTTATGTAGTTAAGCCATGTCTTGGTTATTGTCTTCCTCCAAAACACGGTCAGGTTTTTAAGTGTTATTAATCTGATTGATACAGTTCTGAGTAAAAACATAGATTTACAGAGACAAGGTGGTGACAAACTAGTAACTTCTCCATGTACATAAAAGTTTAAGACTGAATCTACAGATCTGCATTCTTATGGTGCTGAGAAAAAATTTGGGGAATAACAGACATTAAGCAATCTTCAACGATACTATCTAAGTGAATGATGCAGACTACCACAGAACTTGCACTGTGAGCATGCTAGTAGTACCCAATTTCATTTTAGGTTTGCTGACATTCCCTGGACCCAGAAATTACTTCACTATTTTGCCCCAATTTGGCCTTTGCTTCTAATTCCCTCTAGACAGTATTTGATGTGCCTACTTTCTCAAGAAGTGTGTCTAATCCATCTTGCTGCCTTTATAAACTCTTTCCCATAAAGCTTCAAGGAAAAAGGAAAAAAAAAGTTTTATATCTGTAGCCATAGACAAATAAAATCATGATACGTGGCAGCATCTTTTTCTAGACAGATGAGAGATGATGCTTACATACACTAAAAGAAGATTCAAGCAAATGTTGACTGAACTGTGTGCTGAGGATAACTCTGGCTGTAATGTGTGGTTTTATTATACCTCATAGTCTTACCAGGTATCTCTACCTATTTCTCCTGTCTCCTGACAAAAATGGAATAACCCTGAGAAACATGCCGATATTGGGGAAAAAAATGACCTCTCTGTGGGACCATCTATGGTAGATTAATTATTTTGAACATTAGACATGCAAGAGTTAATAATCCAAAACTAAGTGAACCATTTTAGGCTTTCTTCATACCCTGTGTTGGGAAAGAAGCACTTTTGGAAGTTAATTCTGTTAACATATGTTAAGAGCAGGGCCACCTCCTGCAGCCACTCTGGCCCAGGACCTGTCCCGCGTGGCTGCTGGAGTCCTGCCTGGTGCCTGGGGACATGGGTCTCTGCCCAGGCTGAAGGAGGTGGCTGCTGCTTTCCCATTTACAGGTTCAACCAGCAGCAAAGCTGAGCAAATATCCCAGAGAGATGCACAGACACAGACACACACAGAGAGGACACACAAAACTGGTCACACAGATGGCCACAGACAAGGCGCTGGCTTCAACAGCACACACGTACAGGACTCACATCAGACCCAAGCCCAGACAGCCACATCCCCTCCTCCTCCTGGGCTGGCAGAGGTAGAAGGTCACTAGTGCAGCACACAGATAACACTCTACAGGTTCACAAGCACATGCACATTTGTGGATCCTCCCAGGTTCATCAAGGCCCCTTTGCCTGCCTAGCACCCCTGCCTGGATCCCAGCCCCTCCTACCCAACCCGCGGGTCCCCAACATGCTGGCTGGTCCAGCTGGGTGCTCACTGCAAACACGCAGTACTCACACACTCATCCCAAAGGCACCCCACACTCATGAGTCCTCCCCAGATACCAGCACAGATCCTCTGCCCACCTGATACCCCTTCCCAAACCCAGGCACCCTGTTTGCTGGCCGGTCCACCTTGGAGTTTGCCAGTAAATACACACACACACACCATGCACACCTGGTTTGGGCGAGACACAGACACTTGCCCGCATCAGCTGGCACCAGGCACATGGGCTGTGACCTGCAGTCCCACTCCAGTCACTCTTGCTGACCCTCTCATTTGCCTCACTCACCCCAGTTCCTCCAGTAGCTGTTTTTGGGAATGCACCACTGTTCCTGCCCCAGTGGCTGACATCCAAGAACTCCACTGGCTCCAGTAGCTGATGCTGATGCTGAGACCCCACTGGCTCCCATAGCTGGCACCTCAGGCCCACACCCCCAGTCTGACTCCAGGAGCTGACACCCAGTCCACTTACACCAGTCCCCCCAGTAGCTGGCGCTGAGTCCCTGCAGCACTCACACACAGGATAGAGAGTGAGATGGTGCAGACACAGAGTTAAGAAAAGATTTAGTAAGAAGATATGAGAAGACAGGGCAGACTGTGGTGATCAGGTGCAGGGTTCAGCCGGATAAGCATACTGACCAGCTCTGATTAACATGCCATTAGCCCTGTTTTATATGCCTTTCTGTCCCTCCTTTGTTCCTCCCTGCTCCACCTTCCCCTGCACATTGCCTCATCACTTTGCACGCTCCCACCAACCCTTTCCAATATCCTGGACCCTCAGGTTTGCATCCTTATCAGTTACAAAGACCTGTTTTGCCTGCAGTTTCTTGATAATCCATCAACTAGTGTGACTGACCAGGCTTGTTTCTGGTTACCATCTTTATTAATGTTAATTGGACAGGTTTTAAGACCATCTAGTTTATCCCTCCCTTTCTTTATCCTCCCAACTGAAAAAATAAACTCCACATAATTTTCATGCAACTGAGCAGGTTTGTTCTTATTATGACCTTCCTTATCATTTCTTGGTCAGGCCTGCTTCTTTAAATGTTCTGGTTTATGGCTCTTTTGACCAGGTACCCTTAAAGGAGCAGACGCTCTCCTTCTATGCACTCTTATAGATTCGTTTGATCTAAGATATTCTACACAGGATATGATAAATTGCTCTTTAATCACATCTATTCTTTGAGAGGGCTATCTGAAGTAATAGCTGAGTGAGCTGAAGACAGTAATGGATGTGGAGTGTGCTGCAGACCTTCCCCAGATCGGTAGGAGTGATGATATAAGGAGTGCCTCTGTCCTGTCACAGAGCAGCCCTGGTGCTAAGTACATCAATAAAAGAGAGTGAAGAGCCAGTTCAAGCACTAGAGCCCTATGTCGTTAGCTCATTCACTGCCTCTCTTCTGTACCGCTCCAAATATCTCTCTCTAGGACAAATTTATTGTGGAAGGGAAGAACTGTAAATAGTGTGATTATGAGCCAGCCTGTTCTACTTCATCTTGGAGACAAGCATTGGTCTTGGTCTCTCTTTCATTTAGCCCAAGAGCTGTAATTATTATGTCCAGCTAAATAATGCTTTTTGCTCTGCTAAAACTGTTTGTGGGAGGTGAAAGGTTGGGTGTAGAGAAGGTCGGTGCAGTTGCCTACTGAAACTGATAAGAGAGAAAACAGTAGTGATCTAAAGGAAGAGAGGGGGTTTGCCTTCCAATATAGCAAGGGCAGAATGATGGGAATTCTTCAGATTCAGGAATATCCCAGGATGTCAAAATAGCTCTTGAAATATTTCTGTTAAGACTCAGAGGTCCTGTACCTGGTGCTTTCTCATAAAGAAAGCAGAGATAAGACTGTAAATTGTGTACTTTTCAAGAAAATCTGAGCATGATTTTATTGACAGAAGAGGTCTGTGTCAGATATCTTTCTCCAATTTCCACACCTCACTCTCACAGTGACAGTACTTTTGCATTTTGCTCATCCTTTAAGCAGAATAGCATTCCCAGTATCTGGTATTAATGATGTGAAATATTGAGCTGTCTGTCCGCTGGAGTATTAGCCCTGGAAAAATTTTTATCAGATGTTGATTGAAATACATATCATCTTCTGATCACCATAACCTTACAAGGTTTTCCTAGAGATACTAAACTTTATCAGGTTTTTAGTTCTACTTGATATGGGTTATTCCCTTTTATCCATGCTGTGTCCCATTATTTCATAGGCTTTGTATTATTTCTGAGTGATGAGATGTAGGTAATAAATCAATGTCTTAGGACTTTAAGTTAAAACGAAGCTGCAACAGGTATGATGATTGAGTCATTTCTGGACTATTGGGTGTAAATTTTGTGTGAAAGACAAAAAGACAAGTATTCTTACTTGATTTATGATCTTTACATAGTAAATGTTTATATCTGTGGTTATTATACTAAATTGTCTTCATAGACAAACAGGCACCTTTTGGAAGTAATTCATTTGAGCTTTTTTAGAAAGCCCTCAAAATGAGATAAATTTCTGCCTAGAATTAAAGTATATTTATTTCTCTTCCTTGACTAAAAGGGGACACTAGAGTGACTGGTTTAGGTGTAAACAAGTGAGTCTCCTGCTTGATTATTAAGGTATGGAAAAGAGTACAAAGGACATGGAGAAAAAAAAAACAACAAACAAAAACAAAAAAACAAACAAACCAACACAAAGGGAGATCCTTCTTGAGAAATTACTATAAAAAGTTGTTCTTCATTCAGCCTATCCATCACCTCCATGATATCATAATCCCTTATAGTATTTCTATGAGTCACAGTGGTTTTGGTGTATTCATATAAAACAGCTATTTCATCCTCATGATTATTTTAACTGCCTTTGCATTTTTCCTAACTCCTTCGTTTTCTTCTGGAAATGTGAAGGTCAGAAGATGTGGGCCCACTAAAGTTTTATACATAGGCAAAATTACTCTCTCTGTCCATACACCTAATGTAAGATCTTAATTTTCTCAGGTTTCTAATAAGCCATTGGAAGGTAAGAGGTTCACCTGAATGGCTGTTCAGATACAGTAAACTGAAGAGCTGAAATTAGATGATATCAATGATTTTCTATTCCTGTAATGAGAAATATCAGTGTGTTATTGCAATGTAATACAGTATACATTGCAGAGATTATACTAGATATAAATTTAAATTAAATGTTCAGTCTAATTAAGGCATCCACAAAACAATATTGCATTAATAATTCACAAGAAGTAGTGGTTCAGTTTGCCTGACTGAAAACAATTCTACTTCTAGAAACATCTGATTATTTATAGTTCATAGAATATGCTTTCATGATGATAAATTATACTTTATTACTAAATTTTTCAGTTGATTGAATGATTAAGTTCTTGAAACATATTTCAATAAACTAAAATAAACATTTCAGACCTTTGGACTTTTCTACTGTCTGTGTCAAAGTATTTGCTTAGATATATACTCTAATGGTCACAGTTATGTGCTTATTTATTATTAGACCTTACACTACTGAAATAAATTATGCATGTGATAGGTGGCTCACTTAAATAACCCAACAAAAACCAAACTAGTTTTCCTAAAATAAATTAGACTCTGGACCTCACATACATAAAAATTATTTAAGTTATTTAAGTTACAGAGATACAAGTCCTGAAAAATACAAAAGATTGACTACTATACTGTGTTCTCTGTCAGAAAAGAAAATGTACTGAGACTCAGAAACTGTTTTCTCTGTTCAGTGTATCTAAGTTGTAAATTAAACACTTTCTCATTATCTCTTGAATCATAGGGTCATTAAAACACTGAAACGTTGCCTTCCTACGAACAGACTTCAAAAAGTTTAAAACCCTGTTCACAGAAGTGCGGGGAAGATTCAGCAAAGGAATTTACTCTTTAAGATTTTCATGTAGTACCATATGCAATTAATAAGATAAAGAAGAGATCACATGAATATCATATTTTCTATGTGTGGACATTGATAGCTTCTCAGTGAAGTAACTGTGGTTCCTATTTATTCCATTAAATTTTTAACATTTAACTAGGATGCCTAAGTTACATGGGAATTTTCCCAAAGCTCCCCCTTTTGTTGATGGTAAAGAAAAAGCCTTTCCAAAGGGTAAATAAGCTAGCTGAATATCCAGGTAGTCCACTCAAAATGCATGTCTTTTCCCAGTGAATATATATAGAATCTACCTCGGTGTTTATATTCGTAAAAAAAAAAAAAAAAAAAAAAGGACCAGGGCCCTGAGATCAAATATTTGCTAGGTTTAAGGCAGACTTTTCTTAAAGCTTTTAACAGCTTTATCTTATAAAGACTGTAGCCCAAAAAGCAGGTAAGCTCACAGCTGAATTGCACAGATGGTGAGATGTCCAATTCAAGATGGTAAAGATGTACACAGAAATTTCATCTATACTAGTAAATTCAATAAAATTTCTCATGGCCTGTTTTGCAGTGCTGGTGACAAATGATGTGACATAGCTTGTGCTCATATCCCTGAATTTTCTTCTCCCCCAAAACAGAATGGCTTTTTTTATGCTTGCTGTTCTTATCTGCCCTTTGCCCATGCTTTCTGTGAGCAGCGCTCAGGCATTGGACAGAGGAAGTCTGTCTATCACAGGAGAGAAAGAAGCTGGCAACCATGTGGGCAATGAAACTGCCTGGATGACTGCAGAAAAGTGCCTGAGTTCATGTCCTGGTCCTGTTTAACTTACTAGTAGAGAAGTAGTCTAAGATGAAAGCATTAGTACAAAACTCCAAACTGTATATATTTAAGTTTAAAGGACCACACGTGAATGAGGTATCTAAGCTCCCATTAGTGGTCTCAGTGGGGTCTGGGGAGCTGATCAAAGCTGTGTATGTTAGGGCAAGCTGAATAGGTCTCTAGGCTGCAGTGATAATATTTCATCTCCATTGACAGCAGCTGGAGCTTAGATGCCTCTCTAATATGTTGACATGCTTAATTCTGTGTCTCCAAAGATGGTTAATCTGCTTTGGGAACCAAACTGAGGGCCAGTTCCAGGCCAATTGGAATGGACTGGTTTATGTTCTTACATTCTATAAGCAGCTGGGAGAAGACTTACAATTGCTAGCCCTTGTTCTCGTGAGGGACTTCAACTTGCCAGTTGTCTACTGGAAATAAAATACAGTGGAGAGGAAACAGCCTAGGACGCTCCTGGACTGTGTGGAAAATAACTTCCTGACACAGCTGGTAAGTGAGACAGCTAGGGAAGGCATCCCACTGGACCTGTTGTTTGTAAACAGAGAAGGACTTGTAGGTGATGTGATGGCTGGAGGCTGTCTTGGGCATAGCAATCACAAAACAATAGAGTTTTTGATTCTTGGAGAAGTAAGGACGGGAGTCAGCAAAACTGCTACCTTGGACTTCCAGAAGGCAGACTATGGCCTGTTTAGGGGACTGGTTGACAGAACCCCTTGGGAGGCAGTCCTGAAGGGCAAAGGAGTCCAGAAAGGCTGGACATTCTTCAAGAAGGAAATCTTAAAGGTACAGGAGCAGGCCGTCACCATGTGCCAAAAGATGAACTGGTGGAGAAGACGACTGGCCTGGCTGAACAGAGCACTTTGGTTGGAACTCAAGGTAAAAAGGAGAGTTTATGACCTTTGGAAGAAGTGGCAGGCAACTCAGGAGGACTACAAGGATGTCATGAGATTATGCAGGGAGAAAAAAGGACCAAAGCCCAACCAGAACTTAATCTGGCTACTGCTGTAAAAGATAAAAAATGTTTCTGTAAATACATTAGCAACAAAAGGAGAGCTAAGGAGAATCTCCATCCTTTATTGGATGCAGGGGGAACCATAGTGACAAAGGCTGAGGAAAAGGCTGAGGTACTTAATGCCCTCTTTGCCTCAGTCTTTAATAGTAAGACCAGTTGTTCTCCAGGTACCCAGCCCACTGAGCTGGAAGGCAGGGATGGAGAGCAGAATGAAGTCCCCATAATCCAAGGGGAAATGATTAGTGACCTCCTATACCACTTAGACACACACAAGTCTATTGGTCCAGATGGGATCCACCCAAGAGTACTAAGGCAGCTGGCAGAAGTGCACACAGAGCCACTTTCAATCATTTATCAGCAGTCCTCACTAACCGGGGAGGTTCCAGTTGAGTGGAGGTTAGCAAATGTGACACCCATCTACAAGAAGGGCTGGAAGGAAGATCAGGGGAACTACAGGCTTGTCAGTCTGACCTCAGTGCTGGGGAAGGTTATGGAGCAGGTCATCTTGAGTGCCATCTTGTAGTACGTACAGGACAACCAGGTGATCAGACCCAGTCAGCATGGCTTCATGAAAGGCAGGTTCTGTTTGACTAACATGATCTCCTTCTATGGAGGGCTGACCCATCTAGTGGATGAGGGAAAGACTGTGGATGTTGTCTACCTAGACTTTAGTAAAGCCTTTGAAACTGTCTCCCACAGCATTTTCCTAGAGAAATTGGCTGCTCATGGTGTGGATGAGCATATGCTTTGCTGGGTAAAAAAGTGGCTGGAAGGCCGGGCCCAGAGAGTTGTGGTAAATGGAGTTAAATCCAGTTGGTGGATGGTCACAAGTGGTGTTCCCCTGGGCTTAGTTTTGGGGCCTGTTTATAATAGTCTGTTTTAATATCTTCATCAATGACCTGGATGAGGGGATCCAGTGCACCCTCAGTAAGTTTGCAGATGACACCAAGTTGGGCAGGAGTTTTGATCTGCTGAAGGATAGGAAGTCTCTGCAGAGCTATCTGGACAGGCTGGATCAATGGGCTGAGGCCAGTTGTATGAGGTTTGACAAAGATAAGCGCCAGGTCCTGCACTTGGGTCACAACAAGCCCATGCAATGCTACAGGCTTGGGGAAGAGTGGCTGGAAAGCTGCCCAGAGGAAAAGGACCTGGGGGTGTTGGTCGACAGCTGGCTGAACATGAGCCAGCAGTGTGGTCAGGTGGCCAAGAAGGCCAACAGCACCCTGGCTTGTATCAGGAACAGTGTGGCCAGCAGGAGTAGGGAAGTGATTGGCTTCCTGTACTCGGCACCGTTGAGACCACACCTCAAATACTGTGTTTGGTTTTGGGTCCCTCACTACAAGAAAGACATTGAGGTGCTGGAGTGTGTCCAGAGAAGGGCGGTGAAGCTGGTGAAGGGTCTGGGGAGCAGGTCTTATGAGGAGAGGTTGAGGGAGCTGGGGTTGTTTAGCCTGGAGAAGAGGAGGCTGAGGGGAGACCTTATCGCTCTCTACAACTACCTGAAAGGAGGTTGTAGCGAGGTGGGTGTCAGTCTCTTTTCCCAAGTAGCGAATGATAGAATGAGAGGAAATGACCTCAAGTTGTGTCAGGGGAGTTTTAGATTGGATATTAGGAGAATTTTTTTTACTGAAAGCATTGTCAAGCATTGGAACATGCTGCCCGGGGAAGTGGTTGAGTCACCATCCCTGGAGGTATTTAAAAGACATGTAGATGTGGTGCTTAGGTACATGTTTTAGTAGTAGACTTGGAAGCACTAGGTTAACAGTTGGCCTTGATGATCTTAGAGGTCTTTTCCTACCTGACAGACTATGATTCTGTGATTCCATGATTCTATGTCTTTCTCAGTTGGACTAAATAACTTGGAGAGTGCTTGATGCATCTATGTTACATACTACTTAGTTCAAGTATTATTTTTTTATGTGTAATGATACAGAGTCACAGAATCATAGAATCATAGAATGGTTTGGGCTGGAAAGGACCTTTAGAGGTCATCTAGTCCAACCCACCTGTAGTGAGCAGGGACATCCCCAACTAGATCAGGTTGCTCAGAGCCCTGTCCAACCTGACCTTGAATGTTTCTAGAGATGGGGTTTCCACAACCTCTCTGGGAAATCTGTTCCAGTGTTTCACCATCCTCATTGTGAAAATTTTTTTCCTTATATCCAGTCTAAATCTATCCTCTTTTACTTTATAACCATTACCCCTTGTCCTGTCACAACAGGCCTTGCTAAAGAGGTTTCCCCCATCCTTTCTATAGTCCCCTTTTAAGTACTGAAAGGCTGCAAAAATGCCTCTCTTCTTTTCTCCAGGCTGAACAAACCCAACTCTCTCAGCCTGTCCTTGTAGTAGAGGCATTCCACCCTTCGGATCATTTTTGTGGCCTTCCTCTGGACCCACTCCGACAGGTCCATGTCCTTCTTGTGCTGAGGGCTTCAGAGCTGGATGCAGTACTGTAGGTGGGGTCTCACCAGAGCAGAGTAGAGGGGCAGAATCACCTCCCTCAACCTGCTGGCCATGCTTCTTTTGATGCACGCCAGGATACAGTTGGCTTTCTGGGCTGCAAGTGCACTTTTTGGCTCATGTCCAATTTTTCGTCCGCCAGTACCCCCAAGTCCTTCTCCGCCGGACTGCTCTCAATCCCTTCATTCCCCAGCCTGTATTGATATTGGGGGTTGCCCCAACTTAGGTGCAGGACCCTGCACTTGGTCTTATTGAACCTCATAATGTTCTCACAGGCCCACCTCTCCAGCTTGTCCACGTCTCCTTGGATGACATCCCATCCTTCTGGTGTGTCAGCTGCACCGCTCAGCTTGGCATCATCTAAAAACTTGCTGAGGATGCACTCAATCCCACTATGTCATTGATGAAGATATTAAACAGTACTGGTCCCAGTACAGACCCTTGAGGGAGACTTCTCGTCACCAGTCTCTAACTGGACATCAAGCCATTGATGTGACCATCCAACCAATTAACCAACAGTCCTTTTTATTATTATTTTTATTATTATTGTTTACTTTAGGTAAAAAGTGTCTGAAATAATGTAAGGACAATATTGCAGACTGCTAAAGAGGTTTTTTCATAACAACACTGCCAGTCTCTACAACAAGGGAATAGCACCTGGTGTTATTGGAGGCCTGCTGGGATAATTTTGGGATATATCCTAGCTAATGAGAGTAAAACTTGTTCCAGTGTATTTAAATACTAAAATAGATGCCGAAACAAATAATCTTTCCAAATCTGCCCCCAATTCTCAGTGGCAGGAGCCACTTGGCAAATTTCCAAATAGAAGTTAACTGGCATTTATGCAATGAAAATAATCAGGTATCTCAAATGAAATAAGGAGTGAGATAAATGGACAGTGTAAACACACACTGATCTTCAGTTATGGGTTCAAAGTTACTTATAGGATGAATCTGGAACAAAATGTCTGAGAATAATACATATATATTATGAAGAAAATATATATGCATACATAAAAAATTAAAAATACTTGATTAACAAATAAGGAATGCCATATAGATATCTTTCTGTTCTTTATTTCTAGGGACAGGCAAAAACTAAGGCAAGTGATACGCAAATTAAAGGAACTTGAGTTGCTTGTTTCTGCCTCCAAATGGTTACTTTATTAGCAGAGATTATTGTAAAACATGAGCTTTGCTTTTGGTTTCTCCATCTGTGATCAGAAAGAAAACATAATGAGTGACCATGGAACTCTTT
The DNA here is from genome assembly GCA_031468815.1 of Morus bassanus. Taxonomy (NCBI): domain Eukaryota; kingdom Metazoa; phylum Chordata; class Aves; order Suliformes; family Sulidae; genus Morus; species Morus bassanus. The sequence goes on along the minus strand of CM062568.1, from coordinate 50,088,575 downwards.
ACAGTGGCACCTGTAGATCCTTTTCTGTCACAATTTATCCTCAGCTGCGTCTTTAATACATCCTGAAAATACTTTTGTACTTCTTTCTTTTTTTTTTTTTTTTCTTTTGTGCAGAAGGGGCTTAAAGGATTCGGAGATTCTGCTTCTAAATTTTCTAAAATTAATTTCAATTTAGTGCAGTGCAATTATGTCAAATGATTTCTACACCATACTGAAACCATTTGAATCAAACTCCATTTTACAACATTGGAAAATTATTCATGATATTGTTATGAAAAGAAGCTCTGGCTCATCTGTGCTGTAATTTGATTTCTTTATTCTTCCATGTCTGAAGATGAAAATTTGGTTCTGTATTTATGTCTTCAATAAGCCTTTAAAGAAAAGCTGCACTCTGGTGTCAGTAAGTTCTAATTTCAATAATTCATATATAGACATGTGCATATTACCTGTTACTAAACCCCTAAATGTTCTCAAGAATTTTTTCTCAAGAATTACAGAAGTACATTTCCTTGTCATTAGCTATTTGGCCTACAATATCACCATAAAAAAAAAAAAAAAAGAAAAAAACCAACCAAACCAAAAATATCCCACAATAATTTTCCAACAGCATATTTCCTTTCCCCCCAGAAAAGTTACTGCTGAGCAGTGCTTACACAGAGTCGAAGGGACTGTGACCTGTGGACAAGCCCATGTGGGAGCAAGACACCCTGAAGCGCCTGTGGCTGTAGATAAGCCTATGCCAGAGCAGGTATATCTTGAAGTGGCTGTGGCTGTGGTTATGTCTGTGCCACCGCAGGTATACCTCTGAAGGGATTGTGGCCTGATGATAAGTTCATGCTGTAGAACGTACACCTTGAAGCATCTGTGGCTGTGGTTAAGTCCACGCTGCAGCAGTTACACCCTGAAGCATCAGTGGCTGTGCATGAGGTCATGCTGGAGCACCACAAAGCGTGTGGCTATGGATAAGCCCACAACAGACCAGGTACTCCCCTGGAGGGACTGTAGCCATGGGGAAGGCCATGTTGGAACAGGTTCACTCCTGAAGGGACTGTGGCTGTGGGTAAGGTCACACTGGATCAGGTATGTCTCTGAAGGCATTGTGGTCCATGGATAAGACCACGCTCAAACAGGTGCATGTTGAAGCAACTGTAGATGTGGAAAAGTCTATGCCACAGCAGGTATACCCCTGGAGAGACTGTGGAGGAGATCATTGCAAGGTTAAAAACGATGGTCTTGTCGAAAGGGACCAGGGGTGGAGATTATAGTGGAAGTACCTTTAAATTGTTGTAACCCAAGATTTGAGTTGCATGTTATAGGAATTACTACATCAGGAATCACCTGAATCAATGGAGGACAAGCCTTGCAAGAAGCAGTGCAAGTGTCGCAGCAACCCAACCTGACTTTGGTGCCTAGTAACTCCACGCAACACACCACCTCTCCTGTCCTGAGTGACCACCATAACAGATGGAGCCCAAAGTCATGGAATAAATGAACTCAGTGGACAAATTGTGGACATTTTTCAGGGGTGGTCCATAGACTAAGGGAATTAGTGTATTATCTGTGTATTTTATCAAAGGATGGGGGGGGTAATGATAAGGTATTGGATAGTGTGTTCTTATCTCAGTTTTCCTTTGTTATGAAAGATTTATAGGTTAAACTGATTAGAAAAAGCAAAAGTAATAATCTTTGGGTTCAGATCTGGATTTCAAACCATGCTGACCAGTTCAGGTCTGATCCTGTTATATTTTTACATGTGATTTCTGATCAGCCTGTAATTTCCAGGGTCTTTATTCTATTGCCCATTCATCTGAGAAGTTTTAGGCTATTTGGGATTACAGAACGGGCAGAAGCAACCTAGAACCACTGAGACATGTGTGGTCTTTTTGATTGGCAGACACAAACTAAACAGTTTGCTCTATGACATCTCAGATAGTTAATAGATAGCTATGTATTGAGCCTCAAATACCCTGAAGGAGTATTTGATACTTACAGGGCAGTAAACCTCTACTTCAATAGCCACACATAAATCAAGATAGGTGGTCTTATGAAAGGTGCTAATGATCACTAATACAATTTTCCTGATCAGGAAGAGGAAGTTGATGAAGTCTTCTACAGGCAGCTGGAAGTAGCCTCGCAATAGCAGGCCATGGTTCTCATGGGGGACTTCAACCACTCTGATATTTGCTGGAAAAACAACACATCGAGGCATGCACAATCCAGGAGGCTCCTGCACAGCATCGAGGATAACTTTCTGATGAAGGTGGTGGAGGAGCCAATGGGGCAAGATGTGCTCCTTGACCTTGTACTAATGAACAAGGAAGGGCTGGTTGAGGATGTGAGAGTTGGGGGTAGCCTTGGCTGCAGTGACAACGCAATGGTGGAGTTCAGGATCCTGTGTAGTAGAAGAAGGGTGACAAGTAGGATTACAACACTGGACTTCAAGAGAGCTAACTTTGGCCTCTTCAAAGACCTGCTTGGAGGAATCCCATGCGTTAGGGATCTAGAAGGCAGTGGGGTTCAAGAGAACTGGTCAGTATTCAAGAGACACTTCCTCCGAGCTCAAGATTGGTGCATCCCTGTGAGGAAGAGGTCAAGCAAAGGAGCCAGGAGACCTGCATGGATGACCAAAGAACTTCTAGAGAAGCTCAAATGGAAGAGGGAGGTTCACAGTATGTGGAAAAAGGGACTGGCCACTTGGGAGGAATATAGGAATGTTGTCAGCACATGCAGAGGTGTGAACAGGAAGGGCAAAGCCCACTTGGAACTAAATCTGGCAAGGTTTGTCAAGGATAACAAGAAGGGCTTCTTCAAATACATCAGCAGAAAAAGGAAGACTGGAGAAACTGTGGGCCCACTGCTGAACAACATAGGGGCCCTGGTGATGCAGGATACAGAGAAGGCAGAGTTACTGAGTGCTGCCTTTGCTTCAGTTTTCACTGCTAATGCTGTCCCTCAGGCATCTCAGCCCACAGAGGAGAGAGAAAAAATCTGAAGAAAGGAAGACTTCCCCTTGGTTGAGGAGGTGGTCAGAGATCACCCAGGCAAACTGGATCCATGCAAACCCGTGGGCCCCGATGGGATGTACCCACAAGAGCTGAGGGAGCTGGCGGATGCTGTTGCTAAGCTACTTTCCATCATCTTTGAAAGGTCATAGAGGACAGAAGAGGTGCCCGAGGGATGGAGGAAAGCAAATGTCACTCCAGTCTTCAAAAACGGCAAGAAGGAGGACCCTGGAAACTATAAGCCAGTCAGCCTCACCTCCATCCCCGGGAAGGTGATGGAGCAGTTCATCCTGGAGGTCATCTCCAGGCACGTAGAGGAAAAGAAGGTTATCAGAAGTAGGCAACATAGATTCAGCAAGGGGAGATCATGCTTGACCAACCTGATAGCCTTCTATGATGACGTGACTGGCTGCGTTGCTGAAGGGAGAGCAGTGGATGTTGTTTATCTTGACTTCAGCAAGGCGTTCGACGCTGTCTCCATAACATCCTCACGGACAAGCTAAGGAAGTGTGGGTTAGATGACAGGACAGTGAAGTGGATTGAGAACTGGCTGAAGGGCAGAGCTCAGAGGGCTGTGATCAACAGGGCAGAGTCTGGTTGGAGGCCCGTAACTAGCTGTGTTCCCCAGGGGTCTGTGCTAGGTCCAGCTCTGTTCAACCTATTCATCAATGACCTGGATGAAGGGATAGAGTGTACCCTCAGCAAGTTCAGTGATGATACCAAGCTGAGAGGAGTGACTGGTACACCAGAAGGCTGTGCTGCTATCTAACAAGACCTGGACAGGCTGGAGAGCTGGGCCAAGGGGGAACCTCATGAAATTCCACAAGAACAAGTGTAGGGTCCTGCACCTGGGGGGAAGAAACCCATGCACCAGTACAGGTTGGGGGTTGACCTGCTGGAAAGCAGCTCTGTCGAGAGGGACCTGGGAGTGATGGTGGACAGCAGGTTGATCATGAGCCAGCACTGTGCCCTTGTGACCAAGAAGGCCAATGGAATCCTAGGTTGCATTAAAAGGAGTGCGGCCAGCAGGTCAAGGGAGGTTATCCTCCCCCTCTACTCTGCCCTAGTGAGGCCACATCTGGAGTACTGTGTTCAGTTCTGGGCTCCCCAGTTTAAGAAGGACAGGGAAGTGCTCAGGCAAGTCCAGCGGAGAGCTACGAAGATGATCAGGGGACTGGAGCATGTCTCTTATGAGGAAAGGCTGAGAGACCTGGCTTTGTTCAGCCTGGAGAAGAGAAGACTGAGGGGGGAATCTTCTCAATACTTATAAATATCTGAAGGGTGGGTGTCAAGAGGATGGGGCCAGACTCTTTTTAGTAATGCCCAATGACAGGACAGGGAGCAATGGGCACAAATTGGAACACAAGAAGTTCCACCTGAATATGAAAAAAAACTTCTTTACTGTAAGGGTGAGAGAGCAGTAGAATAGGCTGCCCAAAGAGCTTGTGGAGTCTCCTTCCCTGGAGACATTTGAAACCCACCTGGGTGCAGTCCTGTGCATCCTGCTCTAGGTGTACCTGCTCAAGCAGGGGTGTTGGATGAAATGATCTCCAGAGGTCCCTTCCAACACCTATCATTCTGTGATTCTGTGGTTTTCAGGAAATCCTCTGTCCTCATTTACCCAGTTTACAGAACAAGGAATTGTACTACTGGATCTAGATTTTAATATAATAACATCATATTTTATTATTTTGTTGGGAGCACTCAACACCTTTCAACCTCTGACATTTCAGTTCCATGTGTAGCGAAAGCAGAAACTTATGACACTTATAAGTACATTAATCAAGATACAGTTAATATTAGCTTACCTTGATCTCAAATGTAAGTGTATCAAAATAGTGTAAGCAACAACATTTTGTAATGCTGGGATGGCATAGGCAAACAGTATATATATATATATATATATGCATTTTACATATGTATATAAGCAGAACAATGACAAAAGCGGCAAAGACACTGAAATTGCTTTTTGGAGGCATGGGAAAAATGTAAACAATAAGCCAAGTAGCAGGATTTGCAAGTTGAAGAACAAAGAACAAGATAAGCACAAAGGACTGCAAACAGGCAGAACATCCTTGAACACACAAGATGGAAACTAAAAAAGGGACGTGCATCAGGAGCTGATGAGATCCCTTGGTTCTTTGGAGGTAGGGTTAGAAGCATAGAACAGAAAGGGTGATGGAGGAAACAGGAAGGAAGAGAGTCCCACTTCAGCATTGACTTCTGTCATGGAAGAGATCTCCTGATCACCTCCCTTGACAAGGACTGCCAAGTGCACTAGCCATTAGTGCTACCTGTATTACATCAGAAACAACGTATTGTATGCTTGCAGCTAGTGTAGTACATGAGTGTTAAAGATACAAAGGTTCTGCATGAGTAGCGTTAAGTAGTGTGGCAGAATTATTTGAAGTTTTGCTTCAACTGGACCGATTGGTGAGTATTCTGAACACACACATATCACACGCTGTAATTCCTGATGTATGTAGATGTATCTAGATACATATGACTTCACATATACATATGCACATTTCACTGCAAGTGACTCTACTATTTACGACATTACATTAATCCCTTTCCAAGCCACTAATGAAGTACTATCACAACAAATCAGTTAACATTACAATTAATTTCTATTTTTCTAAAACTTACATAAACATAGTAGAAAGCAGGTAGACTACTTCCATAGCTTATTTTTGTAAAATTTATAACTGAGTACATCCAGGGAAATTTGAAATCAAAGGAATATTATTTGTATTCAGGCAGAGGAGCTATTCCCTACAACAAAAACCCTGTAAAATTTTAAAAATAAAATACTTTTTGTTTTACAAATTTATTCTTAATTTAAGGACAACTTTATGTGAGACAGTTATTATTAATAATGAATTTTTTAGTATTTTTCACCATTTACAAAAGAGGACTTTTTTGCTATTTAAAGCAATTATTCTCCTTTGAACCCTAACAATTAAAAAAAAAAAAGAAACCCGGAGGAATGTACCAGTAATCAGCAAATTTATTCACAGATATTAAGTACAATGGATTTATGCACATGTACACCCACTAAACTCAGTAGATCTGCTTATGCAGGCAAAAAGAGAGGTATATATATTTTGAGATTCACAGATTTAAGATATCTCATATACACTATCCCACTTTTCATAACCTATAACCTTATAAATTCATAACCTTAGAATTTATGAGTTCTTCTTCCCATACATGGATGTTTAATGAGTACTGACACTGACTGGAATTATTATAATTTAAACTTTTACATTCTTCTGTCATGATATCTACCTAATTAAACCTTTCCTGTATAAGAAGAGAAAAAATGCTATGACTAACATTACCTGTTAGAAGAATAACTCATAGATTTGATATTTTATCATTCTTATATATTATAATTATATCATATATATAATTATAATTTATCTTTTCCTATATTTCTAAGTGACCTTTGACTTTTTTAAACTGTAATCTGTTCTTGTGACACTTGTCCCTGATATTAATGTATAAAGTTCTCAGAAATGCTCAATGTATTTATGGGAAGATTTTCTAAAAAATACAAAAGATACGATTAGCACTAATTTGGAAAGATATATTATTTTTCAGCAGGATGACTGATAAGCCACATGAAATCCTTATTATTTTTAACAACTTTGGTGACCTTTAGAAATTCACATATTTCTGTTAGATCAACCCATACTGAACCATTCCTGCCTCTCTGTCAAAATTTGCCTATTGATTGCTAAGATCACTATAGCAAATTTTTTCTGATGTTTTTCTGGTATCTTTCTGAAAGTCAGGTTAACTCGGACAAACGGATGAAAGAGAGATTAATCAGAAAGTATCCCAGCCAGACATTGAGATGAAATTTGTGTGCATTCTTGTCTGAAGACAGAAATAAATCAAATCACTGTGTTTTGTGAATTAGAAATCAAAGAACTGTGTCATCAAGACACTTTTTCAGAGCACTATATATATTTCCATCCCAACAGGATATGCGTAACTTTGCCACAATAAAAATGCTTACTGAAAAAGAACTGTATGTATCTATTCATCTATCTATTTATAGATATGAAAACATACATATGCATGAAAAAAAATCACTGGCAATCTTTCTTTTGATGCACATATTTCAGACACGCAAAATATCCCCTTCATCTGTAAAGTTTTGTTTTATTAATGGTCTTACCTGGCTCAATGAATTAATATTAGTAACAGCAGATGTAGCTCAAATCGGTTGCTGCTGGGAGAGAGAAAAACTATTCCATTATACAATAAATAAGATTACAAAGCCAAAACAGGAAGGTGATCTAACACAAGAAATTGCCAGAACCTTAGAAACTGAGAATCAGATCTCATAATCATCAACAGACTAGCTTATAGGATTATCTTCTAGGATCTTAGTACATCAAAATTTACAAATTTGCCAAGACAGAACATATTTAAGCTGATGAAATACTTAAAGAAACTACCTAGTTGTCAGTGCCTAATAGTTGCAATTAATCATTATTACTATTATTTTAATTAATATTATTGTAAAAATGAATATTACACTGTAACTATGCGATGGCTTGGAATTATGTGTGCACCTTTAATTAAACAGATGCTAATCAGGATTTTTAGGTGACATGGAGGCTGCTGAGTACACATAATGTATTTGGAAGCTATAGTGAGTTGCATCTTTGTTTAAAGAGTAGTAGTTGATGTGAGAATTGAGCATATCTCTCACAAAATGAGGTGAAAAATAAAAGCAAAGTACTAGTAGCAAAGTAATACTATAAATACGAACAACTACCACCACTCCAGCCATTCAGATGAAGTCACCACACCTGTGAGTATTCACCACAGTATGAACAATGGGGTAGGTCGATGAATAAATCCAGTGATCACTGAGCTAAAACCCATGGATATATCACATAAGATCGTGAAAGTGGGTATTATGTGTTTGCTTGATTAAAGTTAAGATGACAAAACCTCCACACATCAGAGGAACTGATATGATATGTTGTTTCTTTCAGGCCAAATCCCCTTAATTCTGAGACAGTAAGTAAACTGATTTGCTCTTTGGCCCTCTGTGCATAGCCCATTCAAGAACAGATAAACGTCATCAGTATGAAGACAGTAGCCCATCAACTCTGTAAACAGAACACCAAATACATTAGGGATGCAAAATGGAACTCCTGACAGGTATGTGTTAGACTAAACCTACCTCACCAGCTTGGCAATATTTCTTATTTGTTCCTGGAAAGCAAATACAAAATTATAATTCATATGGTTAGATAGACGGTCTACTGTGAGTTCTGGTTGCCTTACAGAAATTCATCTCAGGGCCAAAATGAAATTCTTAAATGCAGCTGATCATGGCCCAGACACATATTGTTTTCTAAGCACAGTTAGTCACTCTTTGTCATTGGTCAACACAGAGAAATAGATCAATTAGCAAACAAACAAAACCATGTAAGCAAAATATACAATAAAAAAAAGCCAAAGAATGAGTTTTGTATTGTTCTTATTTGTTTTGTTCTGGTTTTGTGCACCCAAGTAAAAAAAAATTCCACCTAAATAGGGGCTATTTAACTTGAAAAACATATATGCTGCTAAAAAATCAGCTGGATTCAAAGTACACCAGCAATCCAGAAAAAAAAGTCACTTTCTTTGAATTTCAGGTAAAAAAAATCTTTAATTAAATGGAGAAAATTAAAAAAAAAAAAAAAAAAAAGAAATGCTAAGGATTACTGTTATTACATTATTATATAATTATGGAACTGCAGTTACAGAATTACACTTTTTTAAGTGAAAAATATTGTAGTTTTAGAGAAATAGTCTCATTGAAAATACACACTTGTCTTCAGGACAATATCGGCATGCTTTTTAAAATTACAGATTTTCATTGTTAAGATTGTTTATATACATGCTTTGTTTTGTGTATTTCATGTCATTATGTATCAGTGCTTAATTCTCCTCTTTACAGTACCTAATGAATCATCATAACTGGATTATTTCCTAATTATTTCCTATTAATTCTATTTGAATTTAAAAATTATTAAATACAGGGCAAAATTAATATTTAGATATGTTTTATTTTCCAATTCAAATGTACCCTTCTTTTTGTTGAAATGATGCAATTAATATACATTTCTTTGAAATGTTTATAGACTGACCTGCTTAAAAGTTTTCAAAAGCAGAGGTGTACAAGGACAGGAATATAAGGGATGAAGTTTCACTCCAGATTAAGGCACTTACATTTAAGTGTCCATATTTTAGTGTGTAAACTAGAGGTTATCAAGATTTAATGAGGTTTTAAGCAACCTATTGCAATGTCTAATTACTGGAATCACTATTTGTTCTCTACATTAATTCAACAAAACAGAGGGCTTTTTGGATTTAACAACTCCCTTAATGCTACTTTTATACCTCTCAGTCAAAGCTTTGTTAGGGACAGCAAGTAGTCATAAAATCTTTTCGTCATATTTTTCAACATTTCAGTATTTACATCTTTGAAAAAATATACTGGGCTTACTAGTATTAGTACTGGGCTTACTGGTATTGAGTAGAACACTGAAAAATTGTATACTTTAGTCCATGAAATCTCAGTAAATGTTCTAAAGCATTTATATAAGTAATACAGAAAAATACCCTTATGGCCTTTAGTCATATAACAGTTCATAGAATGTTAAACAAAATTTCCAGCTTCAGATCTAGTGATTCCACACACAACACTGCTTTTGAAAAGCACACATGAAAGTTAACTTTTCCAGAAGAAAAACCTCAGTATAATCTGGTATGAAATATAGGTTCAGATTGTTGCAAGTATTCAGAAGTAATATTAACTTCCTCTTTGAGTAGTTCTAGCAATTTCATGTGGGTTGGACATTGACTAACCAACCCCCTTGTTAAAGATTTTTTATCAGGAATTTTCATGACCTGGCAGATATCCTGTCCTTGCATATAAGAATGCTTAGTCTGTATGATGTGAGAACTTAAGGAATGAAGGAAAGTTGTATTCTTGTCTACTTCACATAATTTTGAAGTGTGATGCAAGTACCACATCTATTAGGGTTTGTGAAAATACACAAACTCTTGTACACTTTCAATGTGATACAATCTTCAGTAACTTCAATAGCAAATCAGACCTTGAAGGTATTCCCTAGTTTTCAAACTCATACAAGACTAAAATGAATAATAATAAAGATCATAATAATTAGTGCCTAGAAGCCAGCTTCATTTAAGTACTCTACTTCTAAAAATACCACACTAGTAGGGAATGAGTCATAGTAACATAACCTCAGGTACATTATAGCTACAACTTTTTAATATTTGGAATCAGGGTGATCTGGTTACCTATAGCAAGAAAACATCTATAGTCTTTGTAATTTGATTTTGAGATGGTAGCTTGGTAAATATATGGACAATTATTAACATCTTACATCAAGTGGAAAAACTGTAATATTCTATAAATCTGTCATTTGCTACTGCAGTGTATTTCTGAAAGAGCTAATACATAGATCTTCTCCCAGGAATAGTGCCTACAGAAACTGTCTGGAGACACCACATGTATCTTCAACTGATATTTCAAAAATTTTGTGTTGTCAGTAGTGTTAGTGATACAAACTATTAAGAGGAAAACAAAGCAAATATATGTTCCTAGAAGACTGTCAAAAAAAGTGGTAGGAGTCACCACTTAAACATTTTGCTGAATATAACATTGCTGGTATGCCTAACAGCTAAGTACTTTTTGTTCTTCTGCTAGGTTAAAAAAGGGGGGGGGTGGGGGGTGGGGGTGGAAATCAACACCTAACGCACACACACTAGCCTTTGGGTTGCAACTAATTGTCTTCTACGAATTTTCCTTTTACATTTCACAATGTTTAGATATTAAGATTTTTTTTTTAAAAGTCTGATTCTCAGAGAGGAAATATACAGAGTGTAAGTTAACTATGATTTTTAATAAATCATAAATAAATAAAACTGGTTAGTTTTTTATTTGCTTGATTGTTTGGGTTATTTTTAGACAACTAAATAAACCAGCAGATTTTTCTTTAAATAGTAGGTTGACTTACAATATACCATGATGAACAGCAAAATTCTTTGGTTCATAAGACAAATAGTGAAAATGAAAGTTAAAGATAAGTGATAAGGTCAGTTCATTTGGGAAATAATAGAAAATGAAATGAAATACAGGGTAGATTAGACAGCATGGAGAAGGGGGAAAAGCTGCTGAAGGGAAGGTTAAGTATTTGCATATTACCTGACTGTTTTTTTAAAAAAAAGGTATATATCACTTCACAAGTAATATCAATTACCTCATAGAGTCAAAAAGGCATACTAAAAGTACATGCAATACGTTTTCTTATTTTTTTTAGTTCACAAAAACTAATGCTATTTACAAGTATGATGTAATGGTGGACTTAGGATATTATACTATCTGTTGAGGATACGGATTTCTATTACTATGATAACCTGTCTGTAATTGCTAGGATCATCTAGTATTTTCCACAGATAGAACACGTAACAAGTGTTCTAACTGAGGCATTAATTATAACATTAAAATTTACACAATTTCTGAAGGCAAAGAAGCTTTGTGGGTTAAATCTCTTTCATTAGTTAAATAGATAAGACATCCATTTTAAAGCCTGACAAGGAGCCAAAGGCTTCTATAATTCTTGCCTGTACTTCGCTTTTTTTTGTATATCCTATGATTTGTGCCAAAAGGAGGATACAATAGGTAGCACTTACCTGTAATTGCTCAGTTTCTTTTCCTCAAAATGGATTGCATTAAGACCAATCACAGAAATTTTTCAAGGCGACCAGCATCAACTCTAAGGCCTACAGGCACCACCTTTCTTTCCATGCCATTAAAATTATCTGCTTGAAATCATATTTTGAAAACTGATGACTTTTTTTCAGTTTCAATGAATTAAAGGAATATAAATTAAATGCCCCTTTGCAGAACTTCCAGGACTCTCTAAGCAAGCATCAAAGAAAAAAAACAAAACAAAACCAAACCTCAAAGAAAACCCCCCACCTTTTATATGACTCTTTAGAGCTGAGTTCAGGCATGACTGAGAAATATTTATTCCCCAGTGAATAAGGCAAAAGGAGAAAGTCTGCATTGTTGCACAAATACAGTCAGATATTATGTAGGATACGTTTTCCACCTTTTGCTAATTTAGTGATAATGAACTGACCACTGGATGTAGTTACCTAATGGGGCAGGTTAATATCACAAGGATGCTGTTAAGAAGAATGTATTCTCCAGCTACTATATAGCTTCATTCCTGCTTTAGCAGGCAGATGGTCACCAGATGATCAGGTATATACCCTTCTGACAATTTATTGCCTCTTTGCCAACTAAACATTTTAGTGTTCATTACAAGACTCTGAGCCTGGTGGTTGAGCTATGTTTTACCTACCTTATGTTCACCTATGCAGATAATTTCTTTTGAAATAGGCTACAATGATATAGGAAACTCTGCCAAAAGCCTTCCTAACCTTAAGGTAAATAGTATCTGCTCCTATGGACTTAGACTGCTACTGCTAAAGACAGTCATTTCATCACAGAAGGTAATTAGGTTAGTTAGACACAATTTGTCCTTGTTGAATCTATGCTGGCTGTTTCCTATCATCATCTTGCCCCTCATATGCTCAGAAATAGCTTCCATGCTTTATCAGCTTCCCGAAGACTGAGTCATGGCTAGGCACCAATCTGAAATTCACCAGATCCTCCTTGCCCTGCCTGAAGTTGCATATAATGTTTTTCTTTTGTTAGGAAACTTGTCCCAAACACCATGATGTTTCAAAGGTGAACGTCATAACAACATTAGCCATCTCCCTTAGCATTCTTGGTTGTTACCTCATCTAGACCCACAGAATCATCCATGTCCAATCAAGGAGTTTCAGGATACCTACTATCCTAAAAGCAGAGTTGTAGAAGCCTGTGACTATTAACAAGTCTCAGCAGCTTCTAACAGACTGTATCAGCTATTCTTGATCAAAGGATACTTTGAGCTTATATTCCAGCTGACTCCTGATTAGGGAAGAACAAGCATCATTTCAGCAGGTGTTAGGGAGAGGCTTATGTGAGTGCCAATCTAGAGTACAGCTGATTATGTTGTTCGTGCAACAGTTAGACAAGAAATGTGTTCAGGAATAGTGGTGATGTGCCACAGGATACAGGTCTCAATGTCAGCTGCAACAACTACCATTTGTATATCAAAGGCCTCAACCCAAACTAAATTCCTGAGGAAAAATACAGTTCTCCAAATCTGGGGATGCAGGGTAGACCTGGGGTCTTTGCTGAGGCTGGAGACATAGAGTCCTTGCGTGCAGATGGGCATTGGTAGAGCACCTGTTTTGTCAAGGGAAGCTGCTGCTGGAAGAATTCAGCAGACTGCATGCCAGAGATCATGTATGGGTCTTCTCTGAGACCCTGAAGCTTACAAAAGTCTTGAATCTCTCAACTGTATTGTGTTTATCTGGCTGGGAAATCAAGACTCGTGGTAGTGAAGGCTGGAAACTTGTGACTTCTGATGCTAGCAGGAAGGTTCCTCCTCTACCTGTAGGTTCAGTGTTCTGGGAGGGGGGTATGTAGCTTTGCAGTCCAAATTTGAATATGCATTTCGTGAGAATAGTATCATAAAAAACAGTTTTATTGAACAACCAAATTGGGAAATGATGTAAGGTCCATTTTTGTTTAAAAACAAATGAACAATCAAAATTAGAAATGCTGAATTGTGTGTGTGTAACTTGACACATGCAGAAGGGGCATTTTGGATAATAGTTGTTTAGTATGACAAGGAATAAAAAGGGAGGAACCACCATTCTGAGAAAATCAGGACTCCAATGTTTAAATTATTTGGCAAATGAGATGTGTAAGGAGAAAAATTGAGCCTTAAATGTTTCATGTAAACTCTTATTCTCCAACTTTCTATTATATTAAAATTCAGTGTAATTGAAAGATTTTTCCCATCTGTATGAGCCTTAATTTTGCATTTTTATGCTATTTCAACATATAAGCAATATATTCTTAGAATCTAGTATTTCTGAATTAAACTCTCTGCCCTAGGTCCAGCTTTTATTTCCTTGTAACTAACTTGATTTAAAATATGAAAAGTGTATCAGCTGATGCAGATTTGCTTTTTATGTCTTTAATCAGCATTATTTACAATGCAAGCTGTCATCTGGCTGAAGAGATAATGATTTTACTTCATTATGTTATACACTATAGAAATTCTTCAGCTTAAATATGTGTTCTCTCCTATAGAAACTTACGCAATCTTTGATTTACATTAACTTTTCAGAAAATGTATGTGATTATGAGGATCCTGATTAATGGGGGAAAAGAAATCAAGAAAGTATCTACTCTTCCCTTATTAGGCAGTTCTGACACTGAAAATCATTATCATTACAATTTACCCAACCTTAATGAGCAATATATTCAGCTCAGCAAAAGTAAAAGACAGTTTTTGACAGTGGATACAGAAAATGTGAGATTCAGTCCAAATACTTATTAAAAAGTAAAACAAACCCTGTAAAACATAAATAGGAGTTAAATATGGAAGAAATGTGTACCTGAGGAGTTTCAGTCTTGCCTTTAAGTACATCTATTCTATTTCTTCCACTTTTTTTAACTGGAAGTAATTGTTCATAAAAAGAGATGGAGTGACTTCCCAAGAAAGTGAATACTTAAACATAGTACAGGCAACAGACGACAACTTCTAAACAAAGTGCTAAAAAAATTTGTTTCCTTGCTTGTGCTTATCTTCAAGAGCCAACTTTACCTTAAACAATGTGTGCATGAGATTGCTTCATAAAACATGAGGTAAGTATCTGTCAAGACAACTGTACTGGACATTAGGATAATCAAAACAGAGCTTATTCTTTATGTCATAAGAATTCACAAAGATTACAACCCAGTGGGAACTTTTTTTTCCAAGGTTAATTACTTCACTAGCAAATAAAGTAATAAAAGTTACATGATTACTCTCTGTGTTCATACACCCATGCTTAAAGATGCATATTAGATATTAATATAGATAGATAAGTGGAAATTTCTAAGTCTGTATAAAATCTAAATATTATTGATATACATTTAAATATATTCTGTGATTATCTTCCTATAAAAAAACCCTAGTCCCTCATACAGTTAGAGGTCAAATAATAGATATATCGATTTCAATATTATCTAATTATTTTGTTATCAGATATTAAAATAAATGCAAAATGATTATGTAATGATAGTGACAGCAATATTATTAACTTTTTTTTTCCTTTGGATGTTATGCCAGCCAAAGTCAGTGAAGGTTATGGATAAAAAATAAATTTTATGCCTCACTTGAGGAAAGTAATCAGGTATGCTGAAGATACAGTAGTCTGTGGAATCCTTTGTAGAAGTGTGTTAAATTATGAATATGTGAAGAAGGGAAATGAGCTAATGGTAAAGAACATTTACCTAAGACCTTTCTCCTTTTATCCTGTTATTAGAAATATCCCAACTCAATAAAGAAGCATATGTATTTTTCTCATATTTTGGAAGTATATATTTTCCTTACCCTCTATACTATATTACCCTCAATAGAAACTAAACTGAAATTCCTGCCTATTTGGTGTACAAGATATGGGTTTAAGAATTAATATCACTCTGTATTGAGTTGATAAATTGAAATGATGTCTTTAGCTATGAAATTTAAGGATTCATTTTAAAACATTTTAAAAGCAGACAGGTAAGTTTGTTTTTTAAAAACATAAACTTGAGAGATTTTGTTAACTCCCAACCTAGTCATATATCTTTCCTTTAAAACAGCATTGACATGAGAATAACAGCTTTAAAAGCTCCAGAGTGCTAGTGCTATAATATATTGTTTTTGCAGATTCCTGCTGTTCCTCTCTCTTCTTCCACAAAAGAAACAGTAAAGAAAATAAAACAGTTTATTGTTTCTGTCTCTCACAAAGTATCATTTTCTGAGTGTATTGTTGCATAAAAACTTTTGTTGAGAATGGAATTTAAATTGAATAGAACTGGTCTTTCAAATAGATAGCTGGAATAATTGGCAGGCATGGTTTAACTCAGAATTGAATTCAGTCTTGGGTAGCACTGCAAATTTATTTATCTGAAGAGTTACTTGTACAGTATATAGTCTTTTTTATGGAACCTGCATGAAGCAGGAAGAAAGGAAATGAAACAACAAAAATCCCTGTAATAGCTTTCAACTTCTTAAGGTTCTATAAATGTTTGTCTGGAATTCTGTGTGATGGAAAATGTTTAACTAAATTGATTCAAAACAAACTTTCCTTTCTGAAGCAAAACTAGAAGCAAAATAGAATTATTTAGTAAGACCTCATGTTTAATTCATTTTTCCTAGTATCTCACAATTATTAAATTTTTGTTATATATATATAAAATAAATATGGAAAAGGATTTTTTGTTTGTTTTGAATTTAAGTAGAATTGTATTACAAAGATACATTGTTATTGTCTGCATTCTCACTGTTCTGACTGTTCTGAACAGAAAAACATAAAAATAAAAACAAAAACAAAACCCCAAATATATGTCCAAGAACTGAAAGCTGCAGTAAAGTTATTAAATTTGAAGTATGATGCCATAGCAATAAAACCACCAAACTTTTAGAATGCCGAAGTGCTTTTAATATTATAAACCTATATACAATATATATAGATGAATCATGTTACCAACCATCAATACTCCAAATGAAAAAATTAGGAATTTTCTCAGCCATACCCTCCTCAAAAATAAAATATTAAAATTATTCTAGCTAATTCCTGACTTCCTTTAATTCCCTTGCCTACCATTTCTTTATCTGCTTATTCTTCAGTTGACACAATTACAGTATGTAATTATAATATAATTACTAGTTTCCTTAAGATTTTAGTAAGGCCTACAAGTATGTTTCCATTGGATTTTAATTCTTGTGACATAAGCTCCAAAGGTTCAGGAAAAATTTGTTGCAATGTGTGTTGAATATCAGGACAAAAACATCTTCAGCTGTCAAAATATTTTCTTCTGAATTCTCCAGGGTACTCAGGGACTAACTGTAATGGATGCAAGTGCACATGTTCTAGACAGGAACTTAGAAGAGAGGGAAGTGTTGAGGGTTTCCAATTTGTGAGTCTGGAAATTACAGGTATAGCATATGTTTATATATACTCACACATATATAAAGTATAGTTTAATAGACCACATAATAAGACTATGTGAAGAAGACTGACAAAACTGTTCTTTAAATTTAAGTTAATAGTTTTGTAAAATAGGAATGTAAAAGTTTTATAGTTGCTTTTAACAAATATTCATTAAACTTATTTCTTCTTTTGACTTTTTGGTTTCTAGTGTTTTGTGTTTTTTTCTGGAAAAAAAAAAAAACAACCCAACAACAAAAAAACAACCATCCAAAAAACAAACAACAACAACAAAAAATCCCCAAAAACCACCAGGAGGGTCATTACTGAAGGTGAGCAAAATGAAAAATATTTACATGGCATGAAAAATACCTTAGTAAAATGCACATTTTAATGTAAAAAATGTTCTCAATTAGATTAGAATTGCCACAACATATTGCTTGGTAAATTAATTTCAAAGAGCAAAGCCTTGGGACAGTTATTTGCTGACTAAGGTTTCTTGAAGGAGATTTGTCTTACAGTTTTCCTTAGACCCTTTACCCTTAGCGAAAAATAAGCAGTGTTTTTAATATAAGAATTTTCATAATTGAAATCACTGGGTGATATTAAACTGTACAGTTGTATCAGCTCTCTTCACTCTTTAAAAAGTACTGGGAAAATCAGACACGCAATTAGTCCTCAAAAGAAACAAAACAGAAAGTCAATGAGTTTTCTTTAAAGTCTTTCAAACTAGTGGGTGTACAGCTGTTCATCATAGGACTTAGGATTTACTTTTTTTGCCATTGTGTTAGGAACAAAATTTCAGTAAAAACCGCAAAGATACACACATACTCTAGAGTTCAGTAATGGAGATATTTATTCCACATTCCCATTTGCATATAGTCCCAGGGAAAAGACATCAGCCGGGAACTTGAAACAAGATTTGAAAAGATGTGTTTTATTCCTCTAAAGTTTGCTTTCCTCTAAATTCTGCTTTCCTTCTCGGGTACACTGACACTGCGGGAGCAGAGGGAAAAAAAACAGAATTTTTCATCTCTTATGTCACCCTTAGCCAGTCTGCTGGGGAAGAACAAGACTGTTATTTACGCTGTTTTCCTACCTGAATGTGTAACACTCAGACCATCCATTCTGCTGTGGTTTCTATCTGTGTCCTCAGTAATGGTGGTATGGACATGTGGTAAATGTAGGTTATTGTAGCTAATGTTGACCTATATCCTAAATACCTTTTCTGAAAAAGATTGCTGGGACAGTGCATTGGAGAGAAAAGGTATTGGATGGTTCCGAGGAGGTAAAATGAGTTTCATTCTTCTAACGTGTACAGAGATCATAAATCATTTGCACTAAAGGAAAACCATGAGAAAACACCAGAAATTATTTTTCAATTATGTTTTGGGATGGAGGACAAATAACTTTGACAATATAAATTAGTTAGAAATTAGACGATGTTAGAAATACGTTATCATTATTATAATATCCTAATTATAATATTCTGAAGGTAACTCAGTAGCAAAAGGAAAACAGGAGAAGACAGATCTGCTGCTGAATCAGGCAAGGCACCTAGTGTGACAAGGTATATGAAGAAGGACAAGGTATCCAGTGTTGTTTTTGCTTCAGTCTGGACTAGTTAAGGTTATTTTCATGAATGCTAAATGCCTGAGACCTGGAGGGAAGAGGAATTTCCATTGGTGGAGGAGAGTTATCTTAGGGAATGTTTAAACAAATTTGATGTAAACAAGTCAAACCTGATAAGATGCACCCACGAGAGCTGAAGAAAATGGCTGATGTCATTGCAAGATCACACTTGATTGTCTCCAAACACGCAAAGGAGGAGAAGGTGATTGGGAGCTGTCAGCAATGAGATGACTGGTTTGGTGGATGGAGGGAGAGCAGTGGATGATTTTTATATTGACTTTAGCAAAGCTTCCAATACTGTTCCTATTAACATTCTTACTGACAAACTGATGAAGTATGGACTAGAACAGTGGACAATGAGGTAGACTGTAAGCTGGTTGTATACCAGGAGTCAATACTGGGACCAATGCTACTCAACATCTTAATGACCTCAATGATTTGACAGAGTATCAGCCAACTGAGGCTAGTGGTTGATGCACCAGATGGGTGTGCTACTATTCAGAGGGATCTCAGCACGTTGGAGAAACAGGATGAGAGGAATCTCATGAAGTTCAACAAAGGAAAATGTACAGTCCTTTCACTGGGGAGGAATAACCCCATGTACCAGTACACAATGAGTGTAAATGAGCTGGAGCGGAGCTTTGCAGAAAAGGACCTGGGGGTCCTGCTGAATACCAAGTTGACTGTGGGCCACCAATGCACCCTTGCGACAAAGAAGGCCAACAGCAGGTTATATTAGGAAGAGATTTTAATTAGTCCTTTCTATTTCCTATATGATAATTTCAAATAAATTTATGTTTACACAAACAGACCACAAAACTGAATGAATAAATAAATAAAATCCAGCCAGACTCATTCACTGATGCATGGCATTGCTGTAATGGTATGAAGAGCCATAAATATTGCATACCTAGCCCAGTTGGCTCTTTATCCATTTTGTTTTATTAAACAGTGTTAAGCAGCCTAAAATACAAAACTGGATCTGTCTAAAAAAATGCAGGTTTGGTGTTAAATTTCTAGACTTAACTCAGAGAATTACTTTTTTCCTATGGCACAGTATAAAACACTCCTCGTTTACATCCTTACTGCTTACAACCACATTAGCTGAGGAAAGATGCAAATAAAAAACAGAAAATTTGTCAACCCATTTTTTTAAAACAGTTTAAATATAGAATTTTATATTTTATTAGTAAAATAGACTGATCAGAACAGTCTGGCATGTGTTTAGACTGTAAAAATATGTCTAATGAACATACATTTCCTATTGCAGGTAAGGAAAAGTATTAAGGCAAGACATTTTTAAATAAATATGAAAGGGAATATTTAAAATACTAGATTCAAGCTTGCAAGCTAGAAAAAGCACAAAAATATTCTTCTCATTTTGAGTTTTAGACATATAAGCTTTTTTGGCATTCATTTTTTATTTTGTTTTAAAGAGCAAGTAGTAAATAAAGAATCTGAGCTGATTTTTTTTCTAAAGCAGGGACACCTCTATTATTCTAGTAATTAATCATTTTGAAAGGTGTGATAATTACAGATTTTATGATTCAGACTTTCAAAACAGTTTTAAAGCATATTTAAAAAAAACCCCTTGAACTACTCATTAGAATTGCAATGGACTTTTGAAATGCTTTTTACAAATGTGAAACAATATCACTTTGAAAATTGATTATTATTAATCCAGTAATCCACTGCAATTTGATTAGGATGTCATCTGATAACAGCAAAGTGCGTAAGTGAAAAGTGAGGTGCTGCATCTGGCTCAGATGGTAGGGGATGACCTTAAGTGAAAGCCAAGTTTCTATCAGGTACTGAAAGGGGGGAGGGGAAGAGTAGAAAGATGCATGGAAAAATGATAAATGAATCTGATTTTTTTTTTTAATAACGGATTGGCACAATATTTTGTCTTACAGATGTATCTTAAATAGATTAAACACTGACAACAATTCTGTGAAGCAATAACTGATTCTTTGAAAAGAATGCTTTTTGTAAACTTTTGTGTCTGAATGTAAGCCATCCTTTTTAATTCCTACTGCCTTTTTATTTTCCAATGTTTAGAATAAGTGTCAGATATATGAAGATTCAGTAATAAAGCTGAATTATGAACAAATATAGCAGAATCTTTACTTAACTAAAATATTAAGGACCATATTTGTTATGATTTCTATTCTGTTTAATGCCCCTACTTCTGAAGTGTACAAGGATTCTCTTGTCTTCAAAACACTGATCCTTAAAAAGATCTGGTATTTTAGAAGATATTTTAAAAAGAAGATATTTTAAAACTTACTCAGCTTTTCTTACACTCGGTTCTGTCAAAATTGTCATGCTTATATGACCACTGCATCCAAGATAAAAGCTTCAGTAATATCACCAGAGTTTTGATCAGGCACATACTTCTGCTACAGTTAAAATCCTACAATGGACAAAAGGGGCATCTGATATGTGAAACTGAGAATTTATTGTTGTTCTAATATGTCTTACAGTCTGATCAAAATATAGTTGCTATTGTAGTTTGAATGATACTAACATGTATAGTACATTATCTAATTAATACAGAAAAAAACATTGATAATACTGGTAACATTGTCATATAAAGCTTCCTAATATCTACCTCTTTGGTGTTATGCTTGTTTCCAGTGCTCCTCTGGAGACTAAGACCAATGACACCAGTTTTCCTCAAGCAGAAGTGGTGGTGATGGGGAGTGTGTCCCAATAAATCACCAACATTCCAAATTCTTCACCAACTGACCCTGATGGTGGGGGTCACTTTCTCAAGTTTGGGGCACAGTTGGTGTTACTTTTATGTTTTCTTATTATGATATGTTTCCTGTTCCCTGGTTCCTAGCTGAAGTGTAGAAGTACCACAACAGCCCACCACCCAGTGACACCAGTGACTGCTCATCAGGCAGTGACTGCTGCTGTCTCTCAGGCCATCTCTGTCCCTGCTCTCTGAAGGGGATATAACTGACAAGGCTGAGGAAAAGGGCTGTCCCAGCCCATCCCAGCCAGCTCTAACACTGGTATGAACATCCTGTTGTAAGCCAAAATTGGAGGGTTGCTCCTGGCACCCTGGCTCTGACATGTTTAAGGGAAAATGGCAGCCAGGGGGCGGGAGACATGTGGAGGACACATGGAAGGAGAAACTGAGGGAGCAGAGGAGAACGTGGAAGAGGTCATTGTGGACATAGCTATAGAGGCAATCTTGGAACGAGGCGCAACATGTGAGAGAAGGTACTCCTGTGGGACTACAGGAAATCCACTGTGGGGCGGGGATGCCCCTGAGGGACTGCAGCCTACAGGAGGCCTGTGCTGGAGCAGAGGAAAATGAGTAAATACATGCTGCAGCGTTTTGCACTGACCTCACCCTTCTCCACTGCATGTCACCTCACTGAGGCAATTGGGAGAGACTATGTGTAACACATGGTGAAAACAAGAGAATGGCCAACTAGGAATGGGTAGGTGAGGTGTTTGCATAAGTGTTTGTTTAATTGTTTAATTCTTTATTTTTTTCCCACAATACCCCAATCAATAATTGAAAGTCTGTACGAATATGTAATGAATTCAGTTAAATAAAATTCCCCAAGTTAAGACTGTTTTGCCTGTGACAAAGAGCTGAAACTACAAAAGGTCAAGCAATAGTCACTTGACCACCAAACAAACAGTATCACATCTAAAACATACCTAGAACAAGCTCAGGGCAAGGCAAGCCCTGAAACATCTTGAAACCCTGTGCTTCCAAGTGAGTACAAAGCCTACTGTACAAGTAGACACCTGAGCAAAAAAAAAATATACAAAAAGTATAGATTAAGCACTTTGTGAACTGAATGCATCTTTCAGTGTAGTTTCATACAAAAGGAATCCAGGTTGCAAGCTTCAACACTGCTTTAATATGGAAAAATGCATTAAACATAGAAAACTGAGTTTTCCTTCCTTCTAAAGTGAACTTCTGACTGAAATAAAACTCACATGTAGATAAACTCTGTTTAATAGCCACTGATGGAACTACTGCCTTACAGTGTGTCTTTGAATCCTTTCTTTATCCTCTATAGCTAAAAGTATTGGTTTACTGCTGTGCCAAGAAATGTCATGGTTCAATTATTGCATGTAAAACCATATTTATTCTGTTTGTTTTATAAGTCTGATGTGTCTTAAAACTTCATTGGTTTCCCCTTATCTGTTCTGGTGTTAGAAGTGTTGAATAATATTCCTTTATTTCCCTTGTTTGAACCCTATATGGTTACACAGATCACTGGTGCTCCTTCTGAATCCCATCATTGTGTTCTAATATACCTTTTACAACTGAAAGATTTCTCATCTATTTCCAATCTATCATTTAAAGCTATTTTATATTCAGGTCATCACTACCTTATCTAATTAAAAATGGGAGTTTTGGGGTTGACCAAAGAGGTGTCCTGGCAGGCTTGGATCTGCAGATTTCTCTGCTACCATCAGTAGTCAATAAGTGCTATTTTCCAATGGTTTTTAAACTCTTTTCAAACTCCCCTTCCTCCCCTCCAATATCCAGCCCACACTAGTTACATATTTTTTACATATTCAAACATATAATCTTCCTTACTTTTGATTTCTCTGTCTGTATTAGTCAAGTATTTTTTGTTTCTTTCTTTATATTTTGCTGAATACTTTATTAACTTAAACAGATTCACAGAATGATTGAGGTTGGAAGGGATTTCTGGAGGTGCTCTGGTCCAACTCCCCTGCTCAAGCAGGGCCACCTAGAGCAAATTGCTCAGGAATGTATCCAGACGGATTTTTAATATCTGTAAGGATGGAGACTCCACAACCTCTCTGGGTAACCTGTTCCACTGCTCAGTCACGCTTACAGTAAACAAATATGTGTCCTGATGTTCAGAGGGAACCTCCTGTGTTTCAGATTGTGCCCATTGCCTCTGGTCCTGTCACTGGACACCACTGAAAAAAGCCTGGCTCTCTCTTCTTTGCACTGTCCCTTCCCATATTTATACATGTTGATGAGTCCCCCCAAGCCTCCTTTTCTCCAGGCTGATCAGTCCCAGCTCTCTCAGCATTTCCTCACATGTGAGACACTTCAATCCCTTAATCATCTTAGTGGTTCTTCTCTGGACTCTCTCCAGTACGTTCGTAATCTCACTTGTGCTGGTGAGCCCAGAACTGGACACAGTACTCCAGGTGTGGCCTCACCAGTGCTGAATAGAGGGGAAGGGTCGTCTCCCTCGTCCTGCTGGCAACAATCCTCCTAGTGCAGCCCTGGATACCATTAACCTTCTTTGCCACAAGGACACATTTCTGGCTCATGCTATATTTGGTGTCCACTGGGACTTTCAGGACCATTTTTGCAAAGCTGCTTTCCAGCTGAGTGGTCCTCATCATACACTGGTGTTGTTCCTCCCCAGGTGCAGGACTTTACACTTCCCTTTGTTGAACTTCATGAGGTTCCTGTCAGCCCATTTCTCCAGGCTGTCGAGGTCCCTCTGGATGGCAGCACAACCCTCTGATATATTAGCCACTTTTCCCAGTTTTGCGTCATCATCAAAACACACAGACAATCCATGTTCCAGAACAATATATATCAGTTTACATATTAGCCCTCTACACAAGATCATGAAATGCCTTATAAAACATAAGATTAAATATTTTCGTTAAACAACTGCCTATTTTCTTGCCAAGATCTTATGCTGTTAAAAGCCTGGTACTCCACAACGACCACTTGCTCACAAAAAATGTGGACTGTAAAGTTGGGGGACTTCCTCAGAACAAAACAGTGATTAAGCGTGTACAGAACAGGTGTCTTGTGGTGGGTGAACCTTGGCTGGCTGCCAGGTGCCCACCAAGCTGCTCTCTCACTCCTCCTTCTCAGCAGGCCAGAGGAAGAAAATAAGATGAAAAGCTCGTGGGTTGAGATGAGGACAGAGAGTTCATTCACCAGTACCCATCACAGGCAAAACACAGTCGATTGGGGGAAAAAATATTTAATTTGTTGTCAATTAATAACAGAGTAGGATAGCAAGACATAAAAGCAAAACTAAAACCACCTGAAACCTGTTCTGTCCCACACGGGGTCAGTTCCTGGTCTTTTCTCAGAGAAGGCAACCCTGCAGCTCCTCCACTACCAAAACCTTGCCATGTAAAATCAGTACATGTGTGTATGTGAATTCATATTGGCCCAGTGGGAGTGCAAGGGTCTGTGTCCCCTGCACTATTTTCATTAGTCTTTCCTAACATTGATAGGAAACTGGGGAGCTTCTTTTCTCCAGCTGCTCAATACACCAATTTACATAAGAATAATGCTGTAACTGTAAAGACAAGCTGCACATTTAAAAATCATCATAAAATCTACTTCACAATACTTAATAAATATTCATTTTGAAAATTCCATTTAACATTTTTGGAGTGGAACAACATTACTTTTCTTTGCAATATGCAAATTTGGCAAACTAATGTTGTAATTTAATTATACAGTTAGTATAATGAAACTACTTGGGTTAAAGGAATGTAATTTATGGCAAACACTGTAAAGAACTAGTGTTATCTGTGTGAACCACACAGCTCAGATATTTCTGTTCAACATTTTAAATTGCCAGTATTATCCTCCAACACAGTTCCTCCATGATTAAAGCCTTCCTGGGTTATTAGAAGGATCCTGGACAATCTGGTTACATTATTTTTCCTATGCTGGTCATACAAGGGAGATACTCTTGTTTTCTTGTTATGCTATTATTCCCTCTCTTCACTCCTGCGATGGAACTATACTGAAAATCTGAATATTTAATTAACAATTTTTCATTATACTCTGTGACAATCTCTCCATGTTATCTACACATATATCTATATCTATCTATCTGTATCTATGTCTGTATATGAAAGAGCATTCAGGTCCACTTGTACAAAGTGATTTAATGCAATGAACAGTTTACTATTTACTGCTGTATCAGTAGTTTCCACAATGAAAGTCATGAGACAAGAATATCACAAATTTAACAATTAAACTAAAATCCCCAAGATTTGAAGTCTTTTAACTCTCCATCCCTCATGGAAGTCTTCACTGTGCATTGGAATCACATTTTTATATGAAACAATATATTTTTAATTATAGAGTTTGATAGGATCTCATGACTTTTGAAATTGAGCTTTAAGTAAAACATTTGGTATGGTAGGAGTCATGATAAATTCTGTAATCTAATGGCAATTTACCACGTAGCAGTATTTCTGTAGTGAAACACATTCATAAGTAGACTTGTGTATTTTCCTCCTAAAAAATTTCTAACTTGCATATTACAAGTAATATTCTGTGAGATAATGAATGAATGCCTCAAAGATTCCAAGCACAGAGTAATTTGAATAATTGTGTACTATGCTAAATGACCAACATTTCTTCAAAAAATTTGTGTTTGCTAACAATTTTCATTCAGAGGGACCTGAACCCATAGAGTGTAGCCCCATCCTTAAAGCTGGAAACAGTTTATTCTATAGCTATCTGATGGTAAATGCTGACTTTTCATGTCAATAATTACATTTTCATCAGATGGAGAGCACAGACTGTAGTCTAAAAGAATTGGAAAAAGGCTTTGGAAACTTCAGGAAAAACAGCAGGGAGCAGACTGGAAGCAATAATGCTGGCAAGTGGAAGTCAGATGAGGAAGAACAAGAGAGAGCTCTAAGTTTGCTGACACACAGCAGTAGGCTTACTAACAAATCAAAATTTTCCAGTGTGCTCGAAGAACCAGAAGCAGAATCACAGAGGACTGAAAGTGTTCATTATAAAACATATATTGTAGGCAAATGCCTAAGAGAAAATAAACTGTATTAAAAAAAATAATAAAAAAGGAAGGGGGGAGGGGAGAAGGCAAAGAAAAAAGAAAAAAAGAGAGAAGAGAGAAAGACCATGTAACTTTTTCTCTCTTTCTCTCTCTATATATTATGGTATGATTTTGCTTTAAAAATCAGTGAAAAAGAAATAGGTTGGTTGGTTGGGTTGTTTTTTTTTTTTTTTTTTAACCTGGCATAAATATTTTTTATCATGGTATTTAATATGTAAAAAAAAAATCACTGTAAGCTGTGATTGGGTAAAATTAGTTGAATTTAAATGAAAAATTTGATTTTCTATTTCCATAAGACTGATTTATTACAGATTCTTCCTAGGAGACTACAACCTTAAGACAGGGTTATTAGTACCATATGTCCTAAGAAGGAAAAGGAATACAGAGCCATCTGAATTGCTCATACCCCCAGTTTCTTGAACACCAATAATGCCAATGTCTCAATAAAAGGTAAGGTTGAGAGTTAAATAAACCCCCATTGTTTCAGGAAATGCAAACAGACAGAAGGTGAAGATAAAGACACATTATCAGGTCTCCAAGACACAACAAATTCGTCAAGGTACAAATTTCTGCTTTGCTGCCGGTGTTTGTCAGGAAAACCTTTAGAAATATTCCAAAGACAAAAGCAAGCAGCAGCATATAGTGATAACTTTAAACTACTGAAAGATACTGTTGAAATATTTTTGTTTCACAAGTGGTATCTTTGGAAAGACATGAAGCCTCTGTACATCCAGTACAGATTCCAACTGTGGAAGACTGAGCAAGCAAGTGTATGTTTAGGAGATTTACAGGAGAGGAACAAAAATTGAAAACATCTCAAGAATTAACATTGCTTAACAGTTCCCCATGTAAATTTTATGTGTCAATTCCATACATTTTTTGTAAGCAATAATAATTGTTAATGTTAGTTATTTTTAAGTCATATTTCCTGTGTTGTTCTTCAGTGTAAGTTTTTTTTTTTTTGTTTTGTTTTGTTTTTTTTTTTTTTTGTTTTTTTTTTTCCTTTTTTACAGCAACTTTTTTACAACAATCCCAAAATGTCAACCATTTAGGAGAATGAATTTTGGATTTTTTTTTAAATTTGGATAATTGTTAGTAAACCTTTGTTAGAGACATAGTTAATTTATCATCATTAAATATCTTGAATACAGTTTCAAAGTATATCCTTAAAACCCTCAGAAGTCTCTATATTAGGAAAAATAGACACTCCATCCTCAGACCATAACTGAACAAGTTGTAGTAGGTGTGTTAGCCATGTAGGGGTATTTAGGGAAAATATTTATAGATGCATATGCCCATATGTGTACATAGAAGCTTTCTGGTGCTCCAAGTCAGTCTGTCAATGACAGAAATTAAGAGCAAGGAGGTAACACACATGATAGTTGATGGATAAAAAAAGTCCCTCATTTAAATATGGAACAATAATTTGGGGAGTGAAAGCTTTATAAGTAATAGGAATTACTTACATGAGGCTGAAGACAGAAAAGCTACTTGGGATCTAGGTGAAATATTGTTTACTTCTGTTTCATTCTTTCTACAGATAGTAGCTTTGTGAACAAGTGAGGCAGAAGTACAATTGACATTAGTTACATTTAGATTCTGGGGTCATTACCACAGAGATCTACACTTTGTATTCAAATACACTAGGATGCTCTCAAAAAATGGTACATTTATATACTCCACTAAAATTACTTTCTTTGTGAAGTGTTCTTCAACACTTTGGATACAACTATGCATGCAAGACAGAATAAATAACATTCTTGTTTGGGGGTTTTTTTTCATTTTGTTTCCTAGCTGAGTATGAATAAAACAACTTAAGAAAAATGTAATAAACACATTTTTTGTTATTTTTTATATATGTTTATTGTTCATCACTTTTTCACAATTTCAGATGTAAATACTTTTTGTTAAACACAAATTACTGGACATGTATTTCATCATGTTTCTAATTCCAGGTTTCTATTGGTTTATAATCTTTCAATTAATTGCTAACTCATTTTGGCTTTGGCTAAAACTACTAAATTTGTCTTTGCATCATAGTAGATGAGTGTAATTCTCATTTACACAGAGGACCTGTCACAATAATCTATCTGGTCTAACCTCTCCCACTCAAAGCAGACATAACTTCAGAATTAGACTGTTCAGGATGAAAACTTCACAACTTCCATGCGTAACCTGTTCCAATGCATAATCACCTTCATTGTGAAGAATGTTTTTCTGAAGTCTGAACTCAATTTCCTGTGTGACAACTCGTGTCTGTTACCTCTCATCCTATCAATCTGCACCTCTAAAAACAATCTGGTTCTGTTTCTACATAACCTCCCATTACCTAGCTAAAAACAGAATTAGATCCACTCTTCTTCTTCTTCTGTTCCATAGGCTGAACAAATCCAGCTCAGCCTCTTCTTGTACATTGTGGGCTGGTCCAGCCCCTGATCCTGTTGGTGGCCTTCTGCTGTGCTCATTCCAATATACTCTGTCTTTCCTGTACTGAGGAGCTCAGAAACGGACATAGTGATGTAGGTGCTGTTTCATAACTGCTGAATAGAGGGGAATAATCACTACTCTAGATCTGCTGGCTATAGTTTTGGTAATACAGCTCAGAGTGTTGTTAGCCTTAATGAAGTACTTCTGGCACATACTCAATTTGTTGTACACCAGCTCCCTCCCCTCACGCCCACCCCATTTTTTTTTATATAGGGCTGATATCTACTTAGCTTGTCCCCAGCATGCACTGTTGCATGGGGTTAATCTGTCATGTGCAGGGCTTTTCATTTTTCTTTGTTTAAATTAATAAAGTTCCTATTTTTCCATTCTTTCAGTGTGTCAAAATATCTCTGGATGGTAGTCCCACCATGTAGAAAATTATCCACTCTTCCCAGTTTCATGTCATAGATGAGGTTGGTAGCCCTATCTTTCATCTCATCCTTGATCTTGTACAGGGAAACTACAATACTGACCCCTGAGGAATACTTCTTGTAACTGCTGACCAGTTAGTCTTTGAACCATTACTGTTGGCCAATATTTTTTGAGCCAAATGGTCCAGGCAGTTATTTATACACTATGTAGTACACCCAGACAGTCTATATTTCCCTGATTTATTTACAAGGATACTACTGGAGATACTATGGAAATCTCTGGTAAAATCAAAGTAAGTTACGTCCTTTGCTCTCCCCTTATCCACAGAGCCAGAGCAGTCATAGAAGTCAATCAGATTGATGAGGCACAATTTTCGGTCAGTGAATATTTGTCAGCTCTCCTCAACTACCTTCTTGTCCTTCATGTGTCTGGAATGTTGGAAATGTTTTCCAGGAAAATTTGCTCCATAAACTTTTCACAGTTTTAGGTGAGGATGACTGACCTGTAGATCCTCCCTCTTGTCCTGTTTTGAAGACGGGCATCACACTGATGTTTTTCCAATTATCAGAGACATTCCTCTCCCCCCAAATTGATAAAAGCAGCCTCTCAATTGAATGAACTCATGACCTTAGCATAATTGGATACATCCCATCCAGTCCCATAGATTTCTGTATATCTTATTTATCTGTGTAGTCCCCAAGTCTGTGAACTTTGAAAAGTTCAAGAAGACCAAATGCAAGGTCCTGCACCCTGGTCAGGGCAATCCCCAATATCAGTACAGACTGGGTGATGAATTGATTGAGAACAGACCTGCAGAGAAGGACTGGGGGATACTGGCAGACAAAAAATTTGGTAAGAGTCAGCAATGAACAGTCCAGAAAACCAATCTGGGCCTAATTTTACAGCTCTGTCAAATTTTACAGCCCAGATTTATAGCCCAGAAAGACAATCCTATTCTGGGCTACATAAAAAGGAGTGTTGGCAGCAAGTTGAGGGAGGTGTTTCTCCCTCTCTACTCTCATGAGACTCCACCTGAAGTACTGTATCCAGTTCTGGGGTCCCCAGTACAAGAAAGACATGGACCTGTTAGAGCGGGTCCAGAGGAGGGCCACAAAAAAGATTAGAGGGCTGGAGAGTTGGGGTTGTTCAGCCTGGAGAAGAGAAGGCTCCAGAGAGACTTCATTGCGAGCTTTCAATACTTAACAGAGGCTAATAAGGAAGACGGAAAGATACTTTTTACCAGCACCTGTAGTGATAGGACGTGGGGTAATGGTTTTAAACTGAAAGATGGTAGATTTAGATTGGTCATAAGGAAGAATTTTTTTTTACATTGAGGGCAGTGAGACACTGGAACAGGTTACTCAGAGAAGTTGTAGATGACCCATCATTGGAAGTGTTCAAGGTCAGTGTTGCATGGGGCTTTGAGCCACCTGATCTAATAGAAGATGTCCCTGCTCACATCAGGGGGGTTGGACTAGATGAACTTTAAAGGTCCCTTCCAACCCAAACCATTCTATGTTTCTATGAAGTCAATCTTTTCCTCTGTGCCTAGCACCTTTTGGCCTCAAATTTGCTCCTAATTTAGGCTATCTGGGAGACAATAAAGTCAATAAAGGCCGAGGCAAAAAAAGCCTTCTGTGCTTCATCCTTTTCCATTGCCTTTATAACATACAACAATGGCCCCATGTTTTGCTTGGGTTTTTTTTTTGTTTGGTTGTTTTTTTTTTTGGGGTTTTTTTTTTTTTTTTTTCTGGTGATATTCCTGTAGAGTCCCCTTTTGTTGCCCTTCACATCCTCAGCCAATCTGAACTCTAGACAAGTTCTGATCTTCCCAGTTGTCTGTATGCAAACACATGTGATGAGTCTGTACCCTGCCCTGCTAGCCTGTCTCTATTTCCACCTCCTGTATACCTCCTTTTTATGTTTGAGCTGTCAATCATCTTCAGCAAAGCTGGTCTTTTCCTGGAGATCAATATGGATTGTTCTGGTGCTTTGAGAAATCTGTCTTTAAAAACAGACTAGGTGTCCTGAGATCCTTCACCCTTTAAGGTAGAGATTTTCCTAAGAAGTCTTGCTTACTACATCCCTGAACTAGCAAAAATCTGTTATCCTGAAATTCTGAGTTTGCCACTTGTTTTTCTCTCTGCCCTGAGGAAAGAAAAGGGTAGATATGAGTATGTTTTCTTGTGTGTAACTTTTTAAGGAAGTATTACCAATGAGTTTTTTCTATCATAATTTGGCCAGATGTATTAATATGATTGTAACTGGACTCATAATAACTGTTTGCTGTACTTTGCATAGATCCTCAAGATTTTACCTAAACTAACATTAAGTTTTGGGGACTTCCCATACCCAATATATTCCCTTTTTGCTTAGAATGAGAATCTGAATGTAGTAAATTGAAAAGTGTTTGTTTCTAAAGGATTGCTGACTGGGATGGTAGTAATTTGTAAAAAAGCCCTACACTGCTCTGCATAATTGTATTGTGAACCCCAGTATATCATATTTATTTTTATTATTAATTTCCTAGTTCTTGTTGCTGTGCAGGAGTCATTCACAGAATGAATAAAATATAAAATGAAATGACAATGTCTTATGAATTTTAGGCATAGCTTTAAATTAGCTGTTGATAATTAAGATCTGGTAAGCTCTTCTCTACTTTATAAACACCAACCACTGCATGTCGGTGTGTGTATATATATATCTCTACATCATAGAGATGTGAGAAGGATTTTTTTTACTGACTTGAAAAAATGTGTCACTTCATCTGAGTGGCTTTCTTACAACAGAATAATACACATTATAGAATTCAGAGAATTTCAGGCAGTTGCTGTTTAAACAGTGGAAAACAATACAAGGTTTCTTCAGTGGAATCTTAATGCAAGCATAGCCATTCAAAATGTCTGAAGACAATGTCCAAATTCTGTTGAAAAAATGTATTTAAATAATGCTTACAATACTGACAATTTGTTTACCAGGTGTTCATCCATGAACCATTCTCATTAAAACTGAAGATGACTGGATTAAGAACAAAAGTTACAAATAATTACTGATGTGGAAAACAAGCCAAAAGAAGAATAAATGTACTCAGTCCTGAATTTTATAAGGCCACAATTTAAAGCCATATTGCTGCTTATCCTGGAAATTGAAAAGGCAATTGAATAGTACTATCTTCAGTGGTTTGATGAATGTTTTATCCACCTGAAAAGAGTATGTAAAAATTATTCATACTATTTCAGATTCCAGAAGGAAGATGAACCGTTTCTGTCTCAGTCCTATGCCATAAAACAGGAAAAAACAGATATGATGATCCTCTGGCCACAAGAAAAGTCTCAAATATATTATTTACACCTGCATAAAAAATCAACCCAAATGTCTACACAGTTCTGGTAAAGAGACTCCTGAGCTTTCATTTGGATGTTTATATAAAGAATGTCTTACTTAGAATATTGAATATGGCAAATGTCATAGGAGAAGCAACTATACATATGTCCTGAAGAAGAGATGAGTCTCATGTAGATGATGAGTGTGAGAAAGCCTTCCTGGACACATTCTAACAAACCAGTTTGCTAGTTTTGGACAACATGACACTTCAGATATTTTGATCCTTGTTCATAACTAAAATTCATGCTTTCTTGTTGTGGTTTAACCTTGGTGGGCAGCTAAGCCTACACAGTCACTCGCTCATTCAGTTTAGTGAGTAAAAAACCTACCCTC
The DNA here is from genome assembly GCA_031468815.1 of Morus bassanus. Classification (NCBI taxonomy): domain Eukaryota; kingdom Metazoa; phylum Chordata; class Aves; order Suliformes; family Sulidae; genus Morus; species Morus bassanus. Next base: position 50,055,418 of record CM062568.1, on the reverse strand, counting down.
TCAAAACCAAACCAAACCAAAACCAAGAACAACAAATGATGCAAATACCCCACAACCATTGCTCACCATCAGCTGACCAATGCCCAGCCAGTCCCCAAGCAAATGTTACCCTGGGAAACTTCCCCCAAGTTTTATTGCTGAGCACAGTATCACATGGTATGGAATATCCCTTTATTCAGTTGGTGTCAGCTGTCCTGTTTGTGTCCCCACCCAACTTCTTATGCACCCTCAGCCTACCTGCTGGTGGGGTGGGGTGAGAAGCAGAAAAGGCCTTGAGACTGTGTAAGCACTGCTCAGCAAAAACAAAAACATTCCTCTGTTATTAACCCTGCTTTGTTCACAAAATCAAAACATAACACTGTACAAACTACTACGAAGAAAATTAATTCTATCCCAACCAAACCTAGTAGATTTCTTCACACCTGTGTTTAGGGGAAGAGCTTGATATTACAAATACTCAGTTAATTTTGCACAGCTTACTTTTGCTTGTCTCAGGCTTATCAGTAGAGAATAAATTTGTTTCCCAAAACGAGTCATTGAAGACTTGCAGATAACTGAATAGAGCTCTGAGAACAAGATGTCATCCATTTAAAATATGTAGTCAAATGCTTCAAGTACTCTACTGAACTTTGGGTTAAAAATTACGTCTATTACAGAGGATGGATTGAGACTGTATCTCATATATGAAAAGTAAACTCATCACAGAATTCCCTAAATTCTTTACCAAAATGGAAACTGTAGAAAACCCTATATGATTAAAGCTCAAATATTTAAGTCTTTTTGTTCACAAGCCTTTTGATTTTGTTTGGTTTTCTTTTCCTTTAGTGAAAAATACATGAACCCATCTTCTGATTCTGCTGAGAAAAAGCTTTTGTGAAATCCACACAAAGAAATCAACATGTCAGAGTTCAGAACTGTATGGAGTATACATTAACAATTCCAGCAGTCAAGCACATACTTGGCCACTTTCAAGACCTCAAACATTCAGTAAATTCAATACTATGTCAACTGTAAGACAAATAACCCTCTCCACAACTAACCTGCTCTCCATTCATTACTCTAGTGATGAGATTCCTATTCAAATTCTTAACATTGTTAATATCCTCAGAAAAGGATAATCTTGATAAGTGACTTAGAAGTGATCTGTCAGTTTGAAAATATAATGGATCTGATACACACACAGTCTATCAGTCATGCATATTTAAACAATTATTTTAACACTCAAGGGGGTTAATGAGAGAGACCTTGTTAAGTCTTGCAGAGAGAAAATTAGACAAGCAAAAGCCCAGCTAGAACTCAACCTGGCAATTGTTGTAAGGAATAACAAAAAAATGTTTTTACAAATACATTAACAACAAAAACAGAACCAAAGAGAATCTCCATCCTCTATTGGACATGAAAGAGAACATTGCCACCGAGGATGAGGAGAAGGCTGAGTTACTTAATGCCTTCTTTGCCTCAGTCTTTAACCATCTGACCAGTTATCCCCAGGGTATTCAGCCTCCTGAGCTGGAAGGCAGGGACAGGGAGTGGAACAAACTCCCCACAGTCCAGGAGGAAGCAGTTTACAACCTGCTGAGACACCTGGACACTCACAGATCTATGCGGCTAGGTGGAATCCACCCAAGAGTACTGAGGGAGCTGGTGGAGGAGCTTGCCAAGCCACTCTCCATCATTTATCAGCACTCCTGATTAACAGGGGAGGTCCCAGATGACTGGAGACTTGCCAATGTGATGCCCATCTACAAGAAGGGCCAGAAAGAGGATCCAGGGAACTACAGACCTGTCAGCCTAACCTCGGTGCTGGGGAAGATTATGGAGCAGTTCATCCTGAGTGAGCTCACAGGAAAAGGGCAGGACAACCAGGGAATCAGGCCCAGCCAGCATGGCTTCATGAAAGGCAGGTCCTGCCTGACCAACCTGATCTCCTTCTATGACCAGGTGACCTATCTAGTGGATGAGGGAGAGTTTGTGAATGTTATCTACCTGGACTTTAGCAAGGCCTTTGACACAGTCTACCACAGCATTTTCCTAGAGAAGTTGGCAGCTCATGGCTTAGACAGGTGTATTCTTCGCTGTGTAAAAAACTGGCTGGATGGCCGAGCCCAGAGAGTTGTGGCGAACAGACCTAAATCCAGTTGGCGGCTGGTTACAAGCAGTGTTCCCCAGGGCTCAGTTTTGGGGCCAGTCTGGTTTAATATCTTTATCAATGACCTGGATGAGGGGATCCAGTGCACCCTCAGTAAGCTTGCAGATGACACCAAATTGGGCAGGACTGAAGATCTGCTCAAGGGTAGGAAGGCTCTACAGAAGGATCTGGACAGGCAGGATCGATGGGCCGAGGTTAATTGTATGAGGTTTAACAAGGCCAAGTGCTGGGTCTTGCACTTAGGTCACAGCAACTCCATGCAATGTTACAGGCTTGAGGAAGAGTGGCTGGAAAGCTGCTGGTTGGAGAAGAACCTGGGGGTGTTGGTCGACAGCTGGCTGAACATGAGCCAGCAGTGTGGTCAGGTGGCCAAGAAGGCCAACAGCACCCTGGCTGATATCAAGAATAGTGTGGCCAGCAGGAGTAGGGAAGTGATCATGCCCCTGTAGTTGGCACTGGTGAGGCCGCACCTTGAATACTGTGTTCAGTTTTGGGCCTCTCACTAGAAGAAGGATATTGAGGTTCTGGAGCATGTCCAGAGAAGGGCAGCGGAGCTGGTGAAGGGTCTGGAGAACAGGTCTTATGAGGAGAGGTTGAGGGAGCTGGGGATGTTTAGCCTGGAGAAGAAGAGGCTGAGCGGAAACCTTATCGCTCTCTGCAACTACTTGAAAGGAGGTTGTAGCAAGGTAGGCGTTGGTCTCTTTTCCCAAGTTCCTAGTGATAGGACATGAGGAAATGGCTTCAAGCTGCACCAGGGGAGGTGTAGATTGGATATTAGGAAAAATTTCTTCACTGAAGGAGTGGTCAGGCATTGGAACACACTGCCCAGATAGGTGGTGGAGTCACCATCCCTGGAGGAGTTCAAAAACATGTAGGCGTCACACTTTGGGACATGGTTTAGGAGACATGGTAGTGTTGGGTTGATGGTTAGACTTGATGATCCTAGAGGTCTTTTCCCAACCTTAATGATTCGATGATTCTATGAATGCTGAAGCTTAATTATGACAGCTTAAAAGTCAAATAGCTTGCTATCTCATGAATAATAATTGAGTTTAGAATGAACACTTCCTCTGACAAGGAATGCAAGTCTTTCCCCTGTCATGGTTTTAGCTGGGATAGTTGATTTTCTTCACTGTAGCTAGCATAGTGCTGTGTTTTAGATTTGGTATGTAAATAATGTTGATAACACCCTGGTGTTTTAGTTGTTGCTGGGTAGTGTTTACACTAGTCAAGGACTTTCTAGCTTCCCATGCTCTGCTAGGTGCACAAGAAGCCGGGAGGGGAGGGGATACAACCAGGAGAGCTGATTCGAATTGGCCAGAGGGTATTCCATATCATGTGACGTCATGCCCAGTATATTAACTGGGGGGAATTGGCTGGGGGAGGCAGCGATCGCGGCTCAGGGACCGGCAGCGTCGGTCGGCGGGTGGTGAGCGGTTGCAGCACTTGTTGTTCAGTTTTGGTTTTGGTTTTTTTTTTCCCTCTCTTCTTCCAGTATTTCATCTCTCTCTCGCTTGTTATTTTCCTTTTCATTATATTAGTATTATTGCTGTTTTATTCTAATTATTAAACTGTTCTTGTCTCAACCCACGAGTTTTCTTACTTTGGCCCTTCCGATTCTCTCCCCCATCCCAGAAGGGTGGGGGAGTGAGCAAGCGGCTGTGTGGTGCTTAGTTGCTGACCGGGGCTAAACCACAACAGTCCTTTTTGGCACCCAACGTGGGGCACGAAGAGTTTGAGATAATAACAGTTGCTGGTCACAGCATTGATTCATCTGTTCTCGACATTAGTAGTCAGACCTACACCATGCTGTTTTTGAAGTACATGTTAAAGATTGGCATTGGGATTTGTAGTTTGCTGTGCTCTGCAGTGGTTAGAGATGTTCTGCCTAGGAGATTTGTTATTAAAACACTGGCCTTGAGTTTTATCGGTTATTTGGGTCTTGCATGGAAGCCGTTACTGTACTTCGGGTACCACCTCATGGAGACAATTAGCAATTATACCTCCTCTTCTGAGAGGTTCTTTATGGAGGAAATACAGAATGGCACCTTAGCTACCATCTTCTGTAATGTCTCCTCCTTCATTACAACAACTTTTCAGTCTCTTGAACATCCTTGGGTAGTTAAGATACATCTGTTGATATTCCTATGGCAGATTGTTTCGGTTTTGTCTAAGGTTAATAAGCAATTCAAGAATATCATCCAGAGATCTGCCCCAAGGCTCGATAATTATGGGTGGCAGGGTATGTGGGAGAGTATGGGCAAATGCCTGAGATGGTGGGCACCCCCAGTGTTTTGGGACTTCACCCCTGAACAAGTGCAGAATCCTGAAAAATTAGTAGAATATTTGGAGGAAGTATGCTGTCACCCTAGCAATTCCAGAGAGATACAAATCATTGCAATGTGTTGGGGCCTGGCCCATGCCTACCGAGCCCTATTCAACAGTATTCAGTACCCCCAAGGGAAAACGACAGGCCCTGCGGCTACTCCAATCCCAGCGACAAGCACTGTGGCCCCATAAACGCCCACAACAGGCGCTGCAGCAGCTCCAAGCCCAACGACAAGCACTGTGGCCCCTCAAACCCCCACAACAGGCGCTGCAGCAGCTCCAAGCCCAGCGACAAGCACTGTGGCCCCTCAAACCCCCACAACAGGCGCTGCAGCAGCTCCAAGCCCAACGACAAGCACTGTGGCCCCTCAAACCCCCACAACAGGCGCTGCAGCAGCTCCAAGCCCAGCGACAAGCACTGTGGCCCCTCAAACCCCCACAACAGGCGCTGCAGCAGCTTCAAGCCCGACGACAGGCACTGTGACCGCTCAAACGCCCATGACGGACACTGAAGCTGAATCAGAGAATCAACGCGTGCCAGTATCAGTTGCCCCTATACAAAAGAAGAAATCTTTAAAGAGAATGTCAACTCGTTTAGAAAAGGATGATGGAGAAGCAGCGCCGTTACTAAGAGAGGAGAAGGAAGAGGAAGAACTTGTACAAGAGACGGAAACTACCCGATCCCTATCCTTAAGTGAGCTACGAGATATACGAAAAGATTTCGGCCGTCATGTAGGTGAGCATGTTGTCACCTGGCTGCTCCGATGCTGGGATAACGGGGCCAGTAGCCTGGAATTAGAGGGTAAGGAAGCCAAACAACTGGGATCCCTTTCTAGGGATGGGGGCATTGACAAAGCAATTGGAAAAGGGACACAAGGCCTCAGCCTCTGGAGGTGACTCCTGTCTGCTGTGAAAGAAAGGTATCCCTTCAAGGAAGATGTTCTATATCGCCCTGGAAAATGGACCGCTATGGAGAAAGGTATCCAGTACCTGAGAGAATTAGCTGTGCTTGAGGTGATTTATGGTGACCTGGGTAGTGAACAGTCATCCAAAGATCCAGATGAAGCGCAGTGCACACGACCTATGTGGCGGAAGTTTGTACGGAGCGCACCATCATCCCATGTAAACTCCCTGGCAGTAATGTCCTGGAAAGATGAAGAGGCACCAACGGTAGAGGATGTGATTGATAAACTCCGGGATTATGAAGCACATATCTCTTCCTCCCTCGTCTCAGCTGTGGAGAAACTGTCCCGGGAGGTCCAGCAAATCAAAGAAGATATGTCCTACTCCCTACCTGTACGGACCAATATCTCGGCCATTAGGAGTAAGCGTCCTCCTGCTCAAGAGAGAAGATACACACCACGGGGCACCCTATGGTTTTACCTGCGTGACCATGGAGAGGACGTGAAGAAGTGGGATGGAAAACCTACCTCGACCCTGGAGGCACGGGTACATGTGTTGCAAGGAAAAACAACCACTCTAGGGGGGACCTCCAGGAGAGTTGCTGCTCCAGTTTCCAGTAGGCAGTTCCCCAGACAGAGGAGTAGAAGCGCTGATTCTATCTGTGATCTTAATAGGGAGACTTCTGATTCCCATTCACAAGAAGTGGGTTGCGAATTCTGCAATTGGAATTAGAGGGGCCCTGCCTCCAGCCAGGGGGAGGAAAGGGAGAACCGGGTTTACTGGACTGCGTAGATCCGATGGCCTGGCATGTCAGACCCACAGGAGTATAAGGCTCTAGTGGACACCGGTGCACAGTGCACCCTAATGCCATCAAACTATGTAGGGGCAGAACCCATCTGTATTGCTGGAGTGACAGGGGGATCCCAAGAGCTCACTGTATTGGAGGTCCAAGTCAGCCTAAGTGGGAATGAGTGGCAAAAGCACCCCATTGTGACTGGCCCAGAGGCTCCGTGCATCCTTGGCATAGACTACCTCAGGAGAGGGTATTTCAAGGACCCAAAAGGGTACAGGTGGGCTTTCGGTATAGCTGCCTTGGAGACGGAGGAAATTAAACAGCTGTCTACTTTGCCCGGTCTTTCGAAGGACCCTTCTGTTGTGGGGTTGCTGAAGGTCAAAGAACAACAGGTGCCAATTGCCACCACAACAGTGCACCGGCAGCAATACCGCACCAACCGAGACTCCCTGATTCCCATCCATGAGCTCATTCGGCGACTGGAGAGCCAAGGAGTGATCAGTAAGACCCGTTCACCCTTTAACAGTCCCATATGGCCAGTGCGGAAGTCTAATGGGGAGTGGAGACTAACAGTAGACTATCGTGGCCTGAACGAAGTCACTCCGCCACTGAGTGCTGCCGTGCCGGACATGCTAGAACTTCAATACGAACTGGAGTCAAAGGTAGCCAAGTGGTATGCCACAATTGATATCGCTAATGCATTCTTCTCAATCCCTTTGGCAGCAGAGTGCAGGCCACAGTTTGCTTTCACTTGGAGGGGTGTCCAGTACACGTGGAATCGACTGCCCCAGGGGTGGAAACACAGCCCTACCATTTGCCATGGACTGATCCATACTGCACTGGAACAGGGTGGAGCTCCGGAACACCTTCAGTACATTGATGACATCATCGTGTGGGGCAACACAGCAGAAGATGTTTTTGAGAAAGGGAAGAAAATAGTCCAAATCCTTCTGAAGGTCGGTTTTGTTATAAAACAAAGTAAGGTCAAGGGACCTGCACATGAGATTCAGTTTTTAGGAATGAAATGGCAAGATGGACGTCGGCAGATCCCAATGGACGTGATCAACAAAATAGCAGCCATGTCTCCACCAACTAGTAAAAAGGAAACACAAGCTTTTTTAGGCGTCGTGGGTTTTTGGAGAATGCATATTCCAAATTACAGTCTGATTGTAAGCCCTCTCTATCAAGTGACCCGGAAGAAGAATGATTTCAAATGGGGCCCTGAGCAACGACAGGCCTTTGAACAGATAAAGCAGGAGATAGTTCATGCAGTAGCCCTTGGGCCAGTCTGAGCAGGACAAGATGTAAAAAACGTGCTCTACACTGCAGCTGGGGAGAATGGCCCTACCTGGAGCCTCTGGCAGAAAGCACCAGGGGAGATTCAAGGTCGGCCCCTAGGGTTCTGGAGTCAGGGATACAGAGGGTCCGAAGCGTGCTACACTCCAACTGAAAAAGAGATATTGGCAGCATATGAAGGGGTTCGAGCTGCTTCAGAAGTGATCGGTACTGAAGCACAGCTCCTTCTGGCACCTCGACTGCCGGTGCTGGGCTGGATGTTCAAAGGGAGGGTCCCCTCTACACATCATGCAACTGATGCTACATGGAGTAAGTGGGTCGCACTGATCAGCCAACGGGCTCGAATAGGAAACCCCAGTCACCCAGGAATCTTGGAAGTAATCATGGACTGGTCAGAAGGCAAAGATTTTGGAATGTCACCAGAGGAGGAGGTGACACATGCTGAAGAGGCCCCACTGTATAATAAACTGCCAGAAAATGAGAAGCAATATGCCCTGTTCACTGATGGGTCTTGTCGTCTGGTGGGGAAGCATCGGAGATGGAAGGCTGCTGTATGGAGTCCTATACGGCAAGTCGCAGAAACTGCTGAAGGAGAAGGTGAATCAAGTCAGTTTGCAGAAGTAAAGGCCATCCAGCTGGCTTTAGACATTGCTGAACGAGAAAAATGGCCAGTGCTCTATCTTTATACTGACTCATGGATGGTGGCAAATGCCCTGTGGGGCTGGTTACAGCAATGGAAGCAGAAGAACTGGCAGCGCAGAGGCAAACCCATTTGGGCTGCTGCATTGTGGCAAGATATTGCTGCCCGGGTGGAGAACCTGGTTGTGAAAGTATGTCATGTGGATGCTCACGTGCCCAAGAGTCGGGCCACTGAAGAACACCAGAACAACCAACAGGTGGATCAGGCTGCTAAGATTGAAGTGGCTCAGGTGGATCTGGACTGGCAACATAAAGGTGAACTATTTTATAGCTCGGTGGGCCCACGACACCTCAGGCCATCAAGGAAGAGATGCAACATACATATGGGCTCGTGACCGAGGGGTGGACTTGACCATGGACACTATTGCACAGGTCATCCATGAATGTGAAACATGTGCTGCAATCAAGCAAGCCAAGCGGGTAAAACCTCTGTGGTATGGAGGACGATGGCTGAAGTATAAATATGGGGAGGCCTGGCAGATTGATTATATCACACTGCCACAAACCCGCCAAGGCAAGCGCCATGTGCTTACAATGGTGGAAGCAACCACCGGATGGCTGGAAACATATCCCGTGCCCCATGCCACCACCCGGAACACTATCCTGGGCCTTGAAAAACAAGTCTTATGGCGACATGGCACCCCAGGAAGAATTGAGTCAGACAACGGGACTCATTTCCGAAATAACCTCATAGACACCTGGGCCAAAGAGCACGGCATTGAGTGGGGGTATCACATCCCCTATCATGCACCAGCCTCTGGGAAAATTGAACGATACAATGGACTGTTAAAGACTACACTGAGAGCAATGGGGGGTGGGACATTCAAACACTGGGATACACATTTAGCAAAAGCCACCTGGTTAGTCAACACTAGGGGATCTGCCAATCGAGCTGGCCCTGCCCAGTCAGGACTCTTACGTACTGTGGAAGGGGGTAAAGTCCCTGTAGTGCATGTAAAAAATATGCTGGGGAAAACCGTCTGGGTTATTCCTGTCTCAGGCAAAGGCAAACCCATTCGTGGGATTGCTTTTGCTCGAGGACCTGGGTGCACTTGGTGGGTGATGCGGGAGGATGGAGGAGTTCGATGTGTGCCTCAAGGGGATTTGATTTTGGGTGAAAATAGCCAATGAACTGAACGGTATGCTGTTAATTGCTATATGATATTGTATGTCATCACTCCTATGGTTGCTATATGCTGTATCAATGGTATCATAGTAAGAATTTCCAAAATTAATGAAGAATGAACTTTGATTGAACCAAACAACGTGTAGCGGTGGTGGAACAAAGACTGGCTTCAGCATGCAACAATCCAACACCACGCAGACCATCTCTCCGGCCTTGAAAGACTGTTACGATAGATGGAGCCCAAAGTTATGGACTGAATGAACTCAATGGACATGTGTGGACCCTCTACAGATGTTCTACAGGGATGGTCCATAGACTACGGGAATGATAAATGATATCTACGTATGTCATCAAAGGATGGGGAGGTGGGTGGTGGTTATTGAGGTCATATTGGATAGTATGAGACCTGAGCATGACGTAAATGGTATGGAATAAGGGGTGGATACTGTCATGGTTTTAGCTGGGATAGTTGATTTTCTTCACTGTAGCTAGCATAGTGCTGTGTTTTAGATTTGGTATGTAAATAATGTTGATAACACCCTGGTGTTTTAGTTGTTGCTGGGTAGTGTTTACACTAGTCAAGGACTTTCTAGCTTCCCATGCTCTGCTAGGTGCACAAGAAGCCGGGAGGGGAGGGGATACAACCAGGAGAGCTGATTCGAATTGGCCAGAGGGTATTCCATATCATGTGACGTCATGCCCAGTATATTAACTGGGGGGAATTGGCTGGGGGAGGCAGCGATCGCGGCTCAGGGACCGGCAGCGTCGGTCGGCGGGTGGTGAGCGGTTGCAGCACTTGTTGTTCAGTTTTGGTTTTGGTTTTTTTTTTCCCTCTCTTCTTCCAGTGTTTCATCTCTCTCTCGCTTGTTATTTTCCTTTTCATTATATTAGTATTATTGCTGTTTTATTCTAATTATTAAACTGTTCTTGTCTCAACCCACGAGTTTTCTTACTTTGGCCCTTCCGATTCTCTCCCCCATCCCAGAAGGGTGGGGGAGTGAGCGAGCGGCTGTGTGGTGCTTAGTTGCTGACCGGGGCTAAACCACAACACCCCAGACTATTTTGACCATTCCAGTTCATGCAAGTGAACTCTGGAAAATGGGTGAAAAACATACCTTGTGGTATACTACAGTTCTCACAACTCACTAATTCTGGTTATCACAAGGAATTTGGATGTAAGCAGAACTTAAGATGCAGCTATTGTTTTGCACTATTTAAAGAAACAAAAGAGTTAGTAAAGATATGTGTATTGTGGAGTTACATTTACTTAATGTATATACTATTAATGAAATAATTGCATTTTATGCATTTATTACTCTGCTTTAATATAATTAATATAAAATTTTAAATATGCTTCAAAATTTCCTCATTGATTGCAGATCCAATCAGGTATAAATATTCACTTACATTTTTTAGTAAATGAACAGCAGAATATTTTGAGATATCAATACTCAAAGTTGTGTTTTTTCTTTTTAAAACATGTTTGTGAAGATGATAATTACTGGTGATTAGAGAAGTAAAAAAACTGTTTTAAATTTTTAATTTAGAAAGACTTTTCTGAGACAAAGTCACAACATGATACAAAATAATTCAGATAATTTCGGTACAGAGTTAGTAATTAGTTTTGTCACTTGAGTCACAGAAAGGATATTTTAAAAGTTGTTGTGACTGGTCAAATTAAAGAGAAAAATACACAGAATTGGAACTGATATTTTAGAAAGAACAAGTGATTTAAAATTTATAAATATTAACAGGTCAAAATTGAGCTGTCTCACACACATTCTCTCATTCACATATGCATACTGGAATTCAAGTATTACTATAAGAAAACTCTCCAAAACATTTTATTCAAACCATTTGTATCCTTGCAATATCAGGAGCTCCATAGCTACATATAGGGATAACATAAATGAATGATTAAACTTTAATTAATTGGTTTACAATGTAGTACTCCACATGTTCTTGGGTCGGTGTTTTTACAAACATTAAAAGTTTACTGTGTATTTGCAGTTATAACCAAAAACATGTTTCAAAAACTGAGTAGAAAAAGGCAAAATTCTTTTTAATGTGAATGAGGATTCCCATATCCCTGGACACTTATTTTCTTGACATAAACAGATAATTTGAGGTTGTCAGCTGGGGTTTGTGCAACAAGTAAAGAATTTTTACTTAGGCTCTGTGTGCTTAACCATGAAATAAATTATTTGTTATTCTTCAGGGCAGCAAATATCCACAGGAGAAGTAAGCTGTAAGGGGTAAGTCTTTTTATAAACAATTCTTTTAGTAATGTTGTCATTTATGAGTTTCAATGCCTATCTAGATTGGATTTCTGAGTGATATTTGTTATTTATAGGTATTTTCTGAGTGCTACTGCAAACAGATTTCGATCTAAGTGTTCATGAACTGTACACTTGGGCATTTCCACCATTAGTTTCTCTTTTTTGAGGAGTATAAATCACAACTGCTTTTATAACACAGAAATCACAAATACTATTATGGATAAGAAACATAGTAGAACTGATGGTCATTTTTACCATTTACAAGCATATCCAGAGATTTACCCAATTATTCAGAAACTACTTGAATGCTCACAAAAAAGTACAAATCACTATATTTTATAAAATTATTTTGATAAATAAGTACAGGAAATTCAAACAAAGCATAAAAAAAAACCCAACAAGTTTTGTTGTTTTTTTTTTCTAAGGGTGTTTAAACACTGGAACAGGTTGCCCAGAGATACTGTGGAGACTCCATCCTTGGAGACATGCCAAACTTGATTAAAAACAGCCCTGAGCAAGTTGCTATGTGTGACCCTGCTTTGAGCAAGGGTTTGGACTAGATGATCTTGAGGTTCCTTCTGACTTCAGTCATTTAATGTTTTTATCAATTTCACAAATTTGTTTCTGTGAAGCTAATTTTTGTCACTATAGCAAGATGAGACATTAATGTTTTAAAGACATAATATGCTTCTCATATGCGTATCTCTTCAGACACCACAAAGGTGTGCAGGAAGCCTGGTCTGTACACTGGGACCTCTGGCACCACGATACTAAGAGAATGAAAATTCTCTAGGAGAATGTAAACATTAAAATATCACATTTGTAGCTTTTGTTTCTCTCATTTTTTACTCCTTGAACTTGAAGGATGAGTTCTCAAATATGTCTTTCCTTTTGTTTTTGATCTCCATGTACCATCTAAGCTAAGAAAGGACAGAGTATACTAATATTGAGAAACAGTAACTTCTAACAATTTTTTGTATAATGTCTTTAATTAATTTAAAAAATAATAATAACAATATTTCAAGTTAGACAGCTACAATCCCCTGCCAGTAATTACTGGAGGTATTGCTAACAGAAGCAATTCAAAGTTTACAGAACAAATTGCTTCAAGGTGTTATTCAGATTAAAATGTGAAGGATCATGGGAACATCCCTATGCCTCTCCTAAGTTGGGGCCTTCATTTGAAGGTGTTAACAGTGCTATGATAAAACCAGACCTAAAGTATCAAATTTCTGGCATAGAATGAATAATTACATTGGAATAGAGATTGAAATGTGCAGTCCTTGACCAGCTGCCAGACCTCTCTTTAGCAGGACGGGGAGAGAAATTAAGATTGAAAAACTCATGGGTCAAAATAAAGAGAGGGAGATCAATTAGCAGTTACTATCATAGATGAAAGAGACTCAATGTAGGGAAAATTAATTTAATGTATTGCTGATTAAAATAGATCTGGATGGTTGGAAACAAAACCAAAACTAAAATACATTCCGCCCACACAGACCCCTTTTTCCCCAACTCAGTTTCAATCCTTCATTTCCAACACTTCTACTTAGCCCCTGCCAAATGGGAGAGGGGTGACGGAGGGCAGGAGGTTGTGGTCAATCCATAGCAATTACTTTCTGCTGCTCCTTCCTTCTAACATATTTGCCCGGCTCCTGTGTGGGTCCTCTCCATGGGCTTCAGTCCTTCAGGATAAACCTGCTCCAGAGTAGGTCCTCCATGGGCTACAGTTCCTGTCAGAAAAATCTGTTCCAGTGTGGGCTCTCAGCAGACCACAGTTCTTTCAGGAATTATCCACTTGCTCGGTGTTGTGGTTTAGCCCCGGTCAGCAACTAAGCACCACACAGCCTCTCGCTCACTCCCCCACCCTTCTGGGATGGGGGAGAGGATCGGAAGGGCCAAAGTAAGAAAACTCGTGGGTTGAGATAAGAACAGTTTAATAATTAGAATAAAACAGCAATAATACTAATATAATGAAAAGGAAAATAACAAGCGAGAGAGAGATGAAACACTGGAAGAAGAGAGGGAAAAAAAAAACCAAAACCAAAACTGAACAACAAGTGCTGCAACCGCTCACCACCCGCCGACCGACGCTGCCGGTCCCCGAGCCGCGATCGCTGCCTCCCCCAGCCAATTTCCCCCAGTTAATATACTGGGCATGACGTCACATGATATGGAATACCCTCTGGCCAATTCGAATCAGCTCTCCTGGTTGTATCCCCTCCCCTCCCGGCTTCTTGTGCACCTGGCAGAGCATGGGAAGCTAGAAAGTCCTTGACTAGTGTAAGTACTACCCAGCAACAACTAAAACACCAGGGTGTTATCAACATTATTTGCATACCAAGTCTAAAACACAGCACTATGCTAGCTACAGTGAAGAAAATCAACTACCCCAGCTAAAACCATGACACTCAGGTATGGGGTCCTCCATGGTGTGGGCTGTGATGTGGTTATCTGTTCTGGTGTAGTTCTCTCCACGGGTTGCAAGGGAATCTCTTCTCCAGAGGCAGCACCTCCTCTCCTTCTTCACTGACTTTGGTGTTGTCATGGCTGTTTCTCACTTTTTTCCTCACTCCTCACTGCCTGTATAGCATTTTACTCTCTCTTAAATATGTTTGCCCAGATAAGCCACCAGCTGGGCTGATGGACTTTGCTGTGTCCTGTGGTGGGTCTGTTGTGGAGCTGGCTGGAACCAGCTGCCTCCAGCTTGTGGCAGCCACTGGCCTCTACTCACAGAGGCCACCCCTGCAGCTCCCTGCTACCAAAAACTTGCCACCTACACCCAATATAGAATAAAATGGTATCCTGATGAAAGTTACAAATACAAAAATATTAAAATTTCATTGTATTTGGAATATTAACATGAAATCAACAGCAATAAAAGGCCACAGAATGATCAAATATTTTTCATTTAGAAACCTCTACTCAGATAGAATCACTAAGCCTAGGTAATTAGAGAGAGGTACTGATGAAGGGGAATAGGTATGTCAAGAGCCACAGGCAGTAGAGGAAATGTATGCTGTAAGAAAGAAAAAAAATTGGCAAAAAGAACTATTTTTTGTTACATATTTTTATTCAGTGTTAACCTCTATCTTTCTTGAAAAGGAATTATTTTAAATCAGCCATGCCAGCAAGGTTATGTGATTACTGGGAAGCTAATCATAAAAAACAAAAGAACCTTGAAAATTTCCTAATTTAGAATTTCAGAGACAGTATCAACACAGAGCACTTATAAAAATGACCTTTATATATGTGTATATATATATGTAGATATATAAGTACATGTGAACACATATATGCACAAACACCTGATGTAGATGGAGTACAAGTCAGCCTGATTTAGGCACCTAGCTTTTTCTATCCTTCTGAATAAATTGTCTGTGTTCCCTAAGATGTTACTTAAGGTCTGTATACACTTTCCTAAACCTTCAGGGTGAGATCTTGTTTGCCTAAGGATTGGGCACTTAAAATAGATGTCTATAATTTTCCCCAGTTTCTTCAAGCACAATATTGTGAAAAATATCTCTCAAACAAATTAGAAAATTGTCAATCTATTTGATCAAAAAAATCTCATATAGGTCCTAGGAGAGTGGTCCAAATGTTATGCAAAACAAAAAGTATCAAGCAAAGTGCAAGAAACACTGCTTTACTATTCATTAACTTTCAAATTTCTCTTATATCCCTGTGGGTGTTCTATGGACTGTAGACTAACTTGAACAGCTGGAACTAAACAAGGAACAACCTTATCTGAATATTTATCAGCTGGTGAGCAGCATATGTGGGAGCTCTCAACTAGTTGCCTAAAGCAAAGTCAATTTCTCTCACTTTTGGGGTAAGTTCTACAGTCAACAAGAAAAAGTAATATCATGTCTTCCTCATGCTATGTTTTATGAATTGTAGTAATTGTGCCCACTTACAGCTCTGTTCAGTTTATTAAACACACCTTGCAAACTACATACCATTCTATCTTAAACGCAAATGGCCTTAAGCAGAATACAGCTGCCTAGATGGTTTGCTCAGTCAAAGCAGCAAATGTAAAGGGAAAAAATGTTCCTAAATTTTTTCATTCTTTATTACTATGGCACAGAAGCAACAAAGGAAGATAATTTTTGTGATGGAAAGAAGCTGGGTAGGCCAAAATGGGATTGTACCACTCACAGCTAGAATCATGTATGTAGCTACTCCCTGTGAATGTGATCAGATTATTTAAATTTAACTTGCATACAGCCTATGAATCTTACATTAGTTTATTTTTTATGAAGAACAGTCCCTCAGGAAGCTTTATTTTCCAAAACTATTGAGTTCCCTTTTTTCTGCTACTTCTTGTATTACTGTTTCTCCTGTAAAATTTGAGTATGTAGATCAAAATGCTTTTCTTAACTGAGCACTTGAAGTTAACCAACAGAGAATTAGTTTCCAGTACAGATACTGAACAGTCACAGATAATGTTTCTGTCAATTCATAGAGTAAAAAAGAATTAATAGTCAAGTAAATTCAAATAGCTGGACCACTTGAGAATAGCAAGATCTGCTTGTGGACATGAAGAAAGAAGAAAATTACTGTCATTTACAGAGAATTCATTAATCACTAATTATTATTTTTTGTTTATAACAAATAATTGTTGCAATTATTTTTGCAAGTTGTTTGCAATTTTTTGCAATTTGTTGCAGAAGTTTGCAACAAAAACTTCATTCACATGTTAAACCTACAGGTACAAGATCCTAAAGGCTGTAT
Source organism: Morus bassanus (assembly GCA_031468815.1). Taxonomy (NCBI): domain Eukaryota; kingdom Metazoa; phylum Chordata; class Aves; order Suliformes; family Sulidae; genus Morus; species Morus bassanus. Next base: position 50,039,111 of record CM062568.1, on the reverse strand, counting down.
TTCTAAGGAAAATATTGTTATATCAGTCAGCATAAACTCCTTTTCCCAGAAGAAGTAGTCTGTAGGAAAAAATGTTATGAATGATTACATCAGAAACTTGTGATGAATTATTTGCTGTACAGTGTTTAAAATGTTTGTATCAAAAATATCTGGATTTAAAGTTAATACAAATCAATTAATTTCTTCTCATTTTAGTATACCCAAACTGATGTACAGGAGGGTACTGTACAGCATATCAGGAACTATCATAAAAAAGCTTTTCTTTTAAAAATACAATTATTTTGATTTATATCTTATATTTTATAATTTCCCTGTAATTCTAATCTGAAACCATTACTTTTTATATGCCTGTGGAATTTACATATAGAGCAGTCAATTATTAAATTGGCTGTTTGTTAAAATGGCCAGAGATAAAAATAGTTCATAGATTATTCTATGGTTTTAATATTGTACTTACTGCTGTCTCGTCATTTGATACTATTGTATCTATATTTTCCATCTTCCCCTTCCCCAGCTCAAATATAAAAGATTAAATTGATTTGCCCATTTATATTTCAATAGTTATGTGAAATAAAGTGTAACATATAAACTATTAAAACAGCTATCTAAACAATGACCTTAAATCAAATAATTAATGAATACTGTCTACCCATGCCCTTTTTGCAGTAGTGTGGTAGCTAGGGGTTTCTTAATATATTTATATGCATCTTCATTATACATTATGAACTTTAAAATAAATTGTATTCAGCAGTGTGGAAGATCCTTGGTATTTCTTCTCTGTAAAGAATATAACTCTAATGAAAAAGAAATATTGTCTATCTTGGTTCATTCAGTTTTAAAAAAATAACTAGAAATGCAAATAAAGGAAAAATGTCATTAAAATCTGTGCAGATGTCCACTTACAATCCTTTCCTTCCTCTTGACTTCCCATCAGGATCACAGCCCACTGATTCACAATTTAATGGTCTACTGTCTCTTTACATTTTAATTTACAGTTGTCAGCCTGGTAACAGCCAACTCAGAAAGCCTTAAAGCCTTAAACCTCCATGACTCATAGATCTTAATGTTTCCATCCACAAACTAACAGTTTCTTATTTCTGTCAACTAGTTTTTCATCAGAATTTTTCAGTCTCTGATAGTAATTTTCTAGGATGCACTGTGTACTGTTACTTTAGTTACATTCTCTTGTCTCCTTTTCTAAGGTGTCGTTAATTGTCAGGTCTTTCTTTTTAGACAGAAAGGGACATATTAAACAAACAAGCAAGCAAAGAAATAAAAAGTAGTCATATATGCCTTCAGCTGGACTTCAACCTATATTCTTTGCATTTTATTTGTAAAGCTCAAAATCATGACATATACAAACATGTACACATTAACCTCTGGCTAGTCATGACTGTAGCTAAATAATGTAGTGGTTTTGCCTACAGAATGCTGAATGCTGAAGTTGCCTTTCTGTGCTTATCTGAGAGCATAGGAGGCTTAACAGAACTAAGTCAATAACTATATCAAGTATCACAAACCAGAAACTTTCCTACTTAGTTTCCCTCAGTAAATGATCCAATAAACAGTCTCAGAGTATTCTTATTTTGAATGGGTCAGTATCACATGAGTATCCTGTAAATCACTTCTAATACAGAACAGCAACTGAAATGGTCACCCAGCTTGATGACGACAACACTTAATTATTGCTTTATATTTTGTCTCCCTCAGTTATGTGAACTAATACATAATAGGTCTTTGAGAACAGGATAGAACAGAACGGTAATTAAAGGTGTGCAGATATATTCAGAATATAGGAACTGCCATTTGGATTTGTATCAAGGATAAATTATGCAAGATTTATCTGATGTAACATTTTTTTCTTAGTAAAAGTTACAAATTCCATACTCTTTTTACACCTGTTATTTAAGCCTAGTAGCAAGCCTACTCAACGATCAAGTATCAAGATTTGAAGTCTTGCTAATTTTATTAGTTACTTCTCTTTAAATCAGTACTGATGGAATTAAGAGCCTAATTTGAAGAGGGTTTTTTGGAGTATCTGTACATTAAGTTTAAAATGAACCACAGAATTACAGAACCATGATTTTAGAGGGTGATTATACAGTATGATCTGGGATAAACACTGATAAGCTATCATTCTCATAAATTTATAGGATCACAGGCATATTGGAAGTGACCTCAAGAAATATCCATTCCAATCTCCTGCTCAAAGCAGGGGCAGGTCTCACCCTTGCTCAGGGTTTTGTGCAATCAGGTCTTGGAAACCTTCCATGGTAGAGAACATCCCAGTGTGCCAATGCTACATGACTATTCTACAGGATCATCTCTCTGGATGGTTTGTATGAAAAAGTGTTACTCTGCTACTTAAATTAAATGTATGGACATCCTTAACAAAAACAAAACCAAAAACCAAAACCCAAAAAAACGTATCCTCACCTATGTCCTCACACATTTTTAAAAATCATAATATTCACAAATGCTATAAATCTATGCATAACTGTTAGCTTCAGAATCCAGGAGGATGCTCAAGGAATAAAAAAATATACTTTAACATTGCTAAAAAAATCTTGGTTACCGATTACATCCTGATTTCCCTTGTTGAGAATGAAGTACAAGACATTCAGACTCATTAATAGAGATTTTAATAAAGTCACCTAATTGATTCAGAAGTGGAAAAAGTAGAACAATTTCTTGGGGACTCTTTTAAAAGTGCTTGTGGTTGTCTTCTTAACACTTACTGATACTAGCAGCTGAAGAACACTCACGTATTTGCCCATAAGTAATCAGCTAAATGAGAGGAAGCACAGATAGTCTGAATATATTTTTAGATTTACATGCAAATTACTTTCTTCTCCTAAGTGTCTCACTCTTCCTATTTTGCCTAGTCTGTTGCGTTGTGCTATGAATATGGAATGCTTCAATTTCACAGATTTAGAAACATGATAGTTCTGACTGAGTCAAAGTCTATCTTTATTGCTTTCACAAGGCCTAATTCAGTGCAAAAAATATACCCTGGTATGTCATTAAACTTCAGGGGCTGGAGGTGAGGGAATTTCACAATAAAATAATGTTTTACTAAAGCCCTTTTTGTTTGGTTTTTAGCAAACTGTCTGAATAATTTTCATTGCAGTTAAATTTATCTTCTGATTTAGAGGAAAAAAACTTAATGATGTTTGTGTAAATTGAAGTATTTTTTCTAATCAGCACATCATGTCATTAGATTAAATGTGAGAATCCCTCAATTTGATAGATCATTTTTGTAACAATAAAATGGCTAATGACAAACATGCAGTCATACATGTGTACTGTTCTTTGTTAGTCACGGTTTTAATTATTTAATTGATTTGTTTTAAGAACGTAGTCCCCTTGGAAGATCTTATAAACTACTGCATTTGATTGGATTGATCTTTCTGAACTGGCATTGGATTATAAACACTACCATTTTTGCGAGATTGTTATAAAACAGCATTAGTCTTCTCTATGAAACTGGACAATGAAAAGAGAGCCATTATATATGATTATATAAATATCCATACATAGTATATATAAGAGTTATTAAATATAGCAGTATGAATTGCCTCAGAATAAGGGCACACATGACACTGCACCAGAATATAAATTACACAGGTGCAGGAACTGAGGTGAATAGTGCTTTCATCAGAGCATTATGTGTGAGAAATAAAAAGAAGGGATAAAAATACCAGAAGAGATAGAGAAAACAACAGGGGAACAATAGACATTGAAACAACAGTACTGCAATCCAGGAAAAAAAAAAAAAAAAAAGCTAAGGAAATGCTTTTAGTGTCAGTACTATTTTAACACTGGATTTGAATGCTAGTTGAAATAGGTGCTTGGAGCTATGAGGACTGAAATTACTACCTTTGTGAGACTTCTCCAGTGTTAAAACAAACAGGATTATTTATAAAGAAACAGAATACAGTTCAACTGCAGAGCGATTCTCCTTCTAACAGGCTCTTAACTAGCTACCCATGCAAATCAAAGACATTGGTATCTCTATTCATCTAACTGAGGTTATAATTTAGACTACACTATGGATAAGCAAATCTTTCTTCAACTGAGAATTATAACAAAAGGAATGTAATCTGCATTTGGGGCTGAAAAAACTTGTTATGCTATACTGAAGATTTCTGAAGAGAAAATCATAGCTCAATCTGCAGAAGTCACGGTAAAGCAAAGAGGAAGGAGGCACAATTTAGTAAAGGTAGCAGTGTATTGTCCTCTATTCAGATTGAAAAGCATAATCAATTAAGTTTTAAAAAAATAAACATCCTAAGGTATATGTGACATAGCTACAGGGGGGTTCTTTTTACAAACTTCTATCTTAAGGAGGTTTTGGTGTTTTTTTGGTTTGGGTTTGTTGGTTTTTTTTGTTGTTTTTTTTTTTGTTTGTTTGGTTGGTTTTTTTTTAGGTTATGATTCTGAGAACTAGTAATAGGTTTGAGGTCATTTATTGAGAAACCACTAAGAAAAATGAAGACTAACACTCCGTAAATACTCACTAACTCAAAAAACCAGATGATTTGTAAGGCAATTTATAGAGCTGCAGTGAGGCTCAAGAGTGGTATTAGACTGTGTAGCAATCTGTGAAACAGCAGTGCCCCATCAAGATGCTCTGTTTGCTTAATATAGAACCATGCAAGATATTTTGTAAGTATTTCTGAAAATGTACTGTGCAATAAAAGCACCAGTACTTCCTTCAGCAAGGTTTATTATGAACTATCCAAAACTTGCCTCCTGCCAGCAGCATTTGTTTTTACTTTCTTTCTGCTACCTTATTTGGATGAACAGCTTAGGTATTGGAGGAACACTAAGCCTATGTTTTGGTGAAATTTTGAGCTTTGTATTTTGAAGTCAGGAGAGGATAATGTGGATTTTTCCATTTCTTCCTAGCGTGATTCAATGGGAATAACATATTTCTCTCAGGGTCTGGAAAACTTTGCTTCATGTAATAATCCTTTTTATTCAATGCATATTTTACTTTTGATTCCTCTAAAATTCAGAAAACTTGTCCCTGTCTAAAAAAAATTGATTCTGAACATAATATTGTTTCTCTCTTGGACCTCTAGAATTTGAAATAAATAATTTCCTTGGCTTTCAGCAACAATCTCTCTCCTTTTAAATGTTCATACACTTTCAGATCTCACTTCACTGAAAGACAAAAACCTGGTACAGAGTAAGTCTATTATTAGAAACAATTAGCTTAACTGTTCTGAGTGGAAGATAGGATGATATCCACAAAGCAGCAGAAAATTTCAGTGAATTTTAATGAAGATTGTTGTTCATTTTCAACATACTACAAAGAAAATTTGAAGGGAAATTCATTATAGTCTTTTCCATATTATTTGAGTTCTTTGTAAATTAAAATAAAGAAAATAAAATGATTTGTTGGTTGCACATTTTGTTACACATAAAAAACAAAATGAGGACAAAATATCTGATAGAACACAAAATCTTTGAAAACATTGGGAATTGAGTTGTTACTTGTATGGGTTTTACAGTGTGTGAAGATCTATAATAGTTTTTAACTTTGGCAGATTTTATTTGCTGTCTTCTTTACAAATTAAAAATACTTTTCAGAGGTGTGTGTGCATACATGTATGCACATGTATGCTAATATATATGTATGCATACATGCAATATATTTTAAACAAGTTGTTGTTTAAAGTTAGAGGATGTTAGCAGAGTTAATAAGATCTTGCAAGACATTGAGTAAATTGGAGGTGATGTCTTTTTCACTTAATAACCTCCTCAGAAAGCCTCCAGATGCTTTAGAATTTGGATTCTTGGACACCCCTTCAAAAACAGTGTGGAAAGGAGGTAACCTAAATTTTGTCCTTGTCCCCTGTACCGTTAAGGCATTTTATCAAATAATACTTAAATGCAAAATGCATAAGCAGTCCAATATACAGGTACCAGATGACAGGAATCCCCTCATTGGGGGAATGCTCTTAACGAATGAGCTACACAGTAAGGTTCCATTTTGCTTATTTCTCTTTTTTGTCCCATTAAATCCTGGATTCATTCCTGTGGATAGTTCAATGACAGATTTAGTAGCACCATTCCAGAGACTTTGATAGTCCATTGGTTAAAGCAGTTTCTTGGGAAATGTGAATCCTGGATTTAAATCTCCTTAAGCTGCAGGGAGCAAGGACAAGAAAACTAACAGTAAACTGCTTTCCATAAAGCACCACTGTTCCTTTGATTTGAACTCAGGATTGCCTCAAAGGCTGAAACAAGGTGGATTGGGGCTTCCATGGAACAAGCTAGAACTTAACTGCCACTGAAAGCACCTAAATTGATTTCAACTTGGTCTGATTTCTTCAGCCAGCAGTTGTACCTTAGACTATCCAGGGTTAAAATTCCTAAATCTGATGCACATCCAGCACACAGATTGTATACAGTATTAAAGGCCTGAGACTTGTTTGTTTCTTTATAAGGACATATCTGTTTTTCACGCATCACTTCTGCCTTTGCAATCATTATAGAAAGATGCACTTCCAGCAGCTATCTACAAAAGTGGCTCATTTCTGCAATCCTCTCCCAGACAAAATTCCAAATAAAGCTTAAGGGATGTTCAGCTAAGTGAAAAAGACAATATTTGATAATAATTTATTTTTAAATTACAGCTGTGTCACTGTATTTGTATAATCCCCTAGTGCTTAAATTTCTACAATAAGCATAACAAACCATACAAAAGGGGTATGTCAGAACAACAAATGTAACTGTCATTCTGTTTTTATGAGAAGCTAAAATTTCAGCTTGTTTCAGCTGTCCATGGGATTTAATAAATATAAATAATTTGGCTTTTTCTATGTTGTGCTGGTTTTGGCTGAGATAGAGTTAATTTTCTTCATAGTAGCTAGTATGAGGTTATGTTTTGAATTTGTGCCGAAAACAGTGTTGATAATGTAGGGATGTTTTAGATACTGCTGAGCAGTGCTCACACAGAGTCAAGGCCTTTTCTGCTTCTCACCCCACCCCACCAGCGACTAGGCTGGGGATGCACAAGAAGCTGGGAGGGGACACAGCTGGGACAGCTGACCCCAACTGACCAAAGGGATTTTCCACACCATATCATATCGTGCTCAGTAATAAAAGCTGGGGGAAGAAGGAGGAAAGGGGGACATTTGGTGTTATGCTGTTTGTCCTCCATTATGTGTGATGGAGCCCTGCTTTCCTGGAGATGGCTGAACACCTGCCTGCCGATGGGAAATAGTGAATGAATTCCTTGTTTTGCTTTGCTTGTGTGAGCAGCTTTTGCTTTACTTATTAAACTGTCTTTATCTCAGCCCATGAGTTTTCTCACTTTTACCCTTCTGATTCTCTCCCCCATCCCACCAGCAGGGAGTGAGCAAGTGGCTGTGTGGTGCTTGGTTGCCAGCTGGGGTTAAACCACGACATATGTTCAGTTTAGATTTTCAGCTGATCAGAGAATGTAAGCTATTACATTATGGAACCAGACATCTAATACGCCTGCTTCAATTAAATGCTGTAGGTAAATCAATATAATATAGTGACATATGGCATTAGTATTTAGTTGTCTTATTTGATTCATTAATGTACTTTCTTATTGAATTAGACCAATCTTTTCAAATTTGTTAAATATAAAATACTAAGAATATGAGATTGTTTGTTTTTTTGGAATGAAAAGTGGTTTTCACTTCTAATTTAGCTAATGGATTTTTTAATGGTTCAATTTCTCAATTGTTTTTAATGACTTTTACCAAAATTTGTTTCCAGTGAGCATCTCTGGGTACTTGAAAGATACATGCCATGTATGCAAATATATGAACTAAATACATTTTGGTATGTTTTCAGTATGCAAATCATAGTTAATGCTTTTTGGTTCAAAAAAATATGCATTTCACCTTATAGCACTAAATATGTTTAAATAAGGGTAATATCCTTTAAAATTGTATATGTTAATTGTATTTGCAACCCTTATTTATGCTATAGCTCTCTCTAGAAGTAGTTGCAATTAAAAAAAAACAGCAACAAAGCAACAACACTATCTGTAGAATAAAAAGCTACTTAATGCAAATAAAACTGTCACAATCTGGCTCTAAATAGACCTATGCTTTTATGAGTTGTTTTGACACTGTATTGCTGTGAAAAGTGGTGTATTATAACACTAAAAGTATGAAAAGAGACCTGACAGAAACAGTTCCTCTCGCCTTGCAGCAAATATAACGATGAAAATATCTGCAGCTAGGTTAATTACGCTTAAATTATTTCACTGTCATTGCAGGTGAAGGGGCACTTTTAGGAAGTTTTTCATGTGGTCTGCTTAAAACAGACTAGGATTCGCTAATCCTTTTCCTTTTCACTAGCTGTAAAAGCAGTATAGACAACTAGCTCAGATATAGTTATCTACAATATAAACCAGAGGATTTTGCCTTTTTCGTTTAGAGTTGTATTTGCAGTTCAGACCCTCTGTCTGCAGGGGAAATTGTAGATACAGAGAAAAAATATTATGAATGTTGCTAATAATTTGAAATTTCTTGGAAAACTCCGTTAGTGATTCTGAAGAAACTGATACTTGCCACTGTCTCCTAATGTCCTTAACTCACCATGGCTTCAGCTGTATTGTAAGATTCTATAATTAGTCTACAAACAGTCATGTCTGTGATTAAGGCTTTTGGAAGGGAGAGGAAGCTACTAGACAACTTCTCAGTGTGATTTACTAGCAGGGAGTTAAGTGCTGATATTTATATTTATTAATTTTTGCATAGCATGGTCTAAGGCTGAGTTTATCTCCCTGTTAGAATGTGTATTTAATATTTTAAAAGACTACATATTTTAGTGTTTCAATAGATGTTTGACATTTTGAGAGGTGGCTGATGAACACAAATAAAGCTGAGAGCTGTGTATTGTCCAATAACAAGCAAACACAGTAACAACTCTGAACACAATACTGGTAGCTTGTGATGACCCGAAAAAAAAGGATACTCAAAATATAGTATTCTTGGAGCACCTCACTATAATTTAGGACTTAGGCCAAACCTAAGATCATCATGGATGCTGATACATGACAGGATGTGGCAGGTCTTTAAATGCAAGGTCAGTAGATCTGGAGCCCAAATACGTGAATAATTTTGGTTGATTTAATATTGAAATGCTAGATTGAGATCCCATATCATACATAACAATAACAATTAATGATTTATGACTGTAGGAAAGAATTGGAGTTCTACACAATCAAGATAGTTGATGGAGTTCTTCCCAATTAGCTGCCAGAAATACCTGTATTTCTTTGTGATGGGTGGTACTGGTTCTGGCTGGGATGGAGTTAACTTTCTTTGTAGCAGTAAATATGGTGCTGTGCTTTGCATTTCTGGCTAAACCAGTGTTGGTAACACACCAATATTTTGTCTGTTGCTGAACAGTGGTTGCACAGCATCAAGGCTTTCTCTCCAAACCCCTGCCTCCCTCTAAAACCCATAGGCTGGGGGTGGGCAAGAGGTTGGGAGGGGATATCCCTGGGACAGCTGACCCAAACTGACAAAAGGGATATTCCATACTATATGATAATCATGTTCAGCAATAAAAGCTCAGGGAAAGGAGGAGAAGAGGGGGAGTGTAGGCTAACTGATCTGGACAGTTAGTTTCATGGTGCTTTTTTTGGTTTGTTTTGGTTTTTTTAATTAATTTTCCTGCTTTTTTCATAATATTCTTAGACAGAATTTAATCTCATAAGAAAATTTGCCTACTTTTAAATTCTGTTTCAAATGCTTTTCTCTAGTACCATCAGCCTTGAAGATAAAGCAATAGGTGACATATATTATATTATTAAGCTCCAGGGATGGAAGAATATCTTCATACTAATTAAAAGTCATTTCAGATTTCATTCAAAACTCTAGCATACCCCCCCAACATATGATGAATAAAAAGCTAAAGGAGAGATATTTTGATAGGAATACAAAACAAAACAAAAAGAAAGAAAGCAAATGGTTGTGAGGGTGATGTACAGGTATCCTCCTAGGATAGGTGCAGGTAACAGGACAAGCAGTTGGAGCAGCAGGGAAATGAGCAGAATACTGATAGATGTATCTAATTAATGGATATGAAAATGAAGAAAAATTCATTAGGCTGTAACTCCATCTCAAGGTTTCAATAGATTTAGAGCATCATAATTGGCAAAGCCTGCTGTTTATTTCTGTTACAATGCTTATTCATTTTCATCATGTTTTGCTACTAGTGATGAAACAGCTGCTTACATATTTTTCTTCTAATAAAGCATAAATCCTGTATTATTCATGCTTATTCTTGTGCATAATGAAATTTCTAATGTCCAGGCCCCATGTTGCCAAACCTATCAATTAAGTAGTGAAGTTATCATTAAAAAGGAACTTCTGGCTAAGGTTGGTTGTTATCATTATGCATGGCAGTGAAAGCTGTAACCCTTCTACTGGAGTGCTTGGCACATTGCTCAGTTTGCACCAGGACTGTATCAGAAACCACAAGCACCTGAATTAGTAAACATACTTTTGTGGCTTCCAAGTGTTGGAACAGGATAATGCTTGCCAGTAGTCTTCAGCCTGGAGAAAAGAAGGCTGTAGGGAGACCTTATTGTGGCCTTTCAGTACTTAAAGGGGGCTTATAAGAAAGACAGGGACAGACTTTTATCAGGGCCTGTTGTGATAGAGCAAGGGGTAATGGTTTCAAACTAAGAGAGGGTAGATTTAGACTAGATATAAGGAACAATTTTTTTATGATTATGTTTGTGAAACACTGGAATGGGTTGCCCAGAGAGGTGGTAGATGCCCCATCCCTGAAAACATTCAAGGTCAGGTTGGATGGGGCTCTGAGCAACCTGATCTAGTTGAAGATGTCCCTGCTCACTGCAGGGGGGTTGGACTAGATGACCTTTAAATGTCCTTTCCAACCCAAATTATTTTATGATTCTATGAAATTATCTGTAGTATAAAAATTATTTTAAAAATAAAAATTATTAAATTGACAATAAATTTACACCTGGATCCTGCCCAATAGTTACATTCCTTTTACTTTATTGTATACACTATTCTTATTTGGGGGGGGAAATATTCTTCAGACGAAAGTCAATATTCAGTTAAATACATATTTAACCTTTCTATCACCTATTCCAGATAGTATATATGGTAATTTCATTTAATCTAGTTATGCACCCATAAAAGAGAATTCAAAGTATCCTGCAGTTATTTTACAACTATGGTGCCTTGGCAAACAAAAAATCACTCTTGGTGTTTAATTGGCTTTAGTGGCACTAATTCATTGAAAACCAAAGCAAACAGAAGATAGTTTACCCTTTGGACTACTTACAAGAACAAAGACAAAATCAAAACCTGGGAAATATTTACTCTAATATCTGCTCACATTGCATCTAATGAAGATTAAAAGAATAACAAAATGGAATACCTACCTTTATGCACCCTGACATTTTCCAAGAGAAACTACTTTTCAATTAGCTACAGTGAATGAAAGCACCTTTTGTTGCCTTCTTGAAACCGTCATTATGCAAGAAAGAATGCAAGATTTCTCATAAGGGAACTAATGCCTAAGGAACTACTCCCAAAAATGGAAACTTTGTGTTCTTATCTTTAATCTGATGTTGGTTTTTGCATTTTATATCAAAAACCACTACAACATTTTGAGGAGGCCCTCAAATCTGTCACTAATTACAAGTTAATATCCTAAGTAAAAAAAAAAAAAATATTTTTTTCTCTCTCCATAACCCAGTGAGTATTTGATTCTTGATCAAAAGGGAAAAAAAAATTTAAACAGAATAAAATGGAGGTTTCTACTCTTCTCATACTTGTGTCAAAAAACATTGTTAGTAACATTTCCTCAAGTCCTTTGCTGAAGATAACTAAGTTTTGTGGTCCATTCAGCAAAGTATCTCCCAACTCTATCACTGACACCATACAGATAGTTCTTGGCATGTCTGGCAACATATATTTAGGTGTTTATAGAAATTTAATTTTGTCAAAGGTTAAGTTGCACTTGAGTCAGAGTTGCCATTTTTTAAACTGTTCACATTATCTGCACAGTAAGGAGAATGTTTTATTGCTTCAGAACAAAGGTCAACTGAGCTCAAGATTTTTTCTCTAAAATTGACTATAACAGGAAATAAACACATTACTTATGAGTACTTCCTGGGCCTTTTCAGCTGTCTTTAGCTCTAGGAATTTCCTGAACCTGATGTGTGAGGTCTATTCAATTACTTTTAACTGATCTTTCTTTTAAATACTTTTACAGATTCCCCCCTTGAACTTGTGCAAAATTTTGCATCAGTAATATCCTTGTGCAGTTTGGATGGCACCAAAGACATGCCTTGACTTGTTTGTGAAGAGATATATCCTTTTGTTTATTCTGAATTTTCTTTTTCCTATTTAAGTTCACAGATTTTATTTCTGGATTTGGAACAGATAGTGAAGAGTTGATCACTATCCATTCTGTTCATGTCACTCAGAGCTTGATAGACCTCTATGATATCAATTTTAAGCCACCTCTTTTTTCAAACATGAGACCTCCAGCCCACTCAGTCATTCATTGTAAGGAAGCTATTTCATCACTTTGAGATAGGACAACCCCACCAAAAAAAAAACCCAAAACCAAAACCAAAAACCAACCAAACAAGCCAGCACACTATATAATGTGGGCAAAGCAAGGATTTGTCAAGACCATACTGGGTTTTTTTCTGTTTTTTAGTATTTTTGTTTTATTCCTTTCTCTGTAATTTCTTTTTTGGTGTTTTTCAACTGCTACCGAAAGGTGACATTTTCATAAAGTAATTATCATAATCCCATCTTACTGCTCCTGTGTGGCAGCAGTCAGATAAGAGTCCATCATTTCACACGTGACTATGTTTTATATGTGATATGGGATTGTTTTTCAGTGAGTACATAATTTTTATTTACACTGAATTTCTTTGGCAATTTTTCTCCCTGGTCACTCAGTCTTACAATGCCCTTCACAGTTCTTCCTGAAGTATGCTGTCATCATTGCTATCATGAATAGTCCTGTGTCATCATCAGTATTTCTCATCTTTCTTTTCTTTTTCCACATCACTTGTCAATATCTTAAACAGCACAAGTCATCGCATAGACCCCACAGAATTCTGCCAGGGGTCATTCTCCGTTGCAAAAACTAATAATTTACTCCTGTCATGTTACCTGTCTTATAACTAATTATTTATCCATGCAAGTATTTGTCCTTTTATTCTATGCTGTCTTAACTTCCTTAAAAGCTCTATGTGAGAAGCTTGTTAAGAGCCTTTGTAAACCCAACTATATCTTGTTCCCAGATTATCCTTACCTGTGTTCGTTTCTCTTTCAGACTAATAGCAGTTATGTGTCCAAATTCTTTAATAGGGGAGTCCCTTTGTAAGTCTGGACCCAAAAGCTTTTCCATTGCTTTAAAAAGCAATGGTCTTTTAGAATGTACTCCACTACAGAGAAACTTACTGCACTAATGATATGTATAAATGTCAAAAGTTTTGTCAATATTTAATCAGAGAACTAAATTGAACATGATTTTCTCAACAGAATCTCTTCTTCATAAGTGACAGTTAATACAGATAACCTATTCCTTGTAAATGTCTCCCTTAAAAAAGTCTATTTACTGTCAGACTAGGAGCTTAAGGGACTCAAACTGAAGGTTTCTGAGTGGGAGCTAATGAAATATTTTTCCTTTTATGTTAAATTAGATGTCAGTAAAATATTAGTTGCATATGACATAGAAACATATTTTAAACCCATTTGAAAAATGCAGCACTATTTCTGAAAAGAGTTCAAGCAATATCCAAATCTTCTTTGACTGATGCCAAATGAAAGTATATGCCAATCATAAAACACAAGCAGCAGGAATACTCATCAAGGCTGTCAGGTTTCCAAGTCTAACAGGGCTCCCATGCTGGTTGATGAGACTAAAGAAGTTACGTTAAAAAGATTTGTGATCTTCTTCTGTACAACAAGAACAACAACAAATTGCTACTACCCTTTGTAATGAGAACCAAATATATGAGGCTTTAGTATAACTACACAAACAGATAAATTCTCCGTATCAAATACTGGACTTGTGAGTTACTAAAGTCTAGATAGCAACTCTTCCTATGTGTCTATGGGTAGAGATAAGTTCCCTAAAGCATATAAAAATTATTGTCAGACATTATCTTTTTTAACTTCAGATTTGTTAGAAAATGGTTTTCAGTCCCATGTAAAATCAGATAACAGATCTCAAACACAGGGAAAAGAAAAAAAGCATAATAAAGGCTGCAATGCCAGGAACATAGTCAGCAAAGTCACTTACCACACAGATATGATGAAAATGCATTATAACTTCCACTATGAGCAATTCTATGAATCTTTAATTTCCTGTACTATCTCAGGGCCAGTTCTGCAAATGCTTCATCATGAAAAAAGTCCTGGAGTTCAATGAGATTACTCACAAGGGTAAGGCAAAAGACAAGTCTGGTACAGCTTATAAGATCAAGCTACAAATGCTGAAAAGATTCAGCTTTCAAGTTCTTTTGATCATGTACATCCATTTTTTTCCTTTCCTTTTTTTTTTTAAAAAAAAAATACAACTTGAAAAACAACCATGACAAAGTATTTCCATTAATTCAAATATATCTCTAGATAAAAAAAAAAAAAAAAAAAGAAAAAAAAAAAAGAAAAAAAAAAAAGAAGATATTCAACAAGGAACATAAAAACAATCATTGAATTCTACAGGAGTTGCAGTGCTGATTAATAAACTAGTTAATCTCAAATAAGAAATGTTAAGAAACAAACCAAGTCACTATGTGTTTAGATATCTAAAAACATCACTGAGGAAAACAATATAATTTTTAAATTAATTACCTAATGAAAGTAGCTGTTAAGAAAAAGAAACTGTCAAGATGAAATTATTTATCTATGCAACTTTAAAAAGACTGTACTAGCTCGTCAGGTCTTATTTTTCACTAACTAAGATCTTTAATTCAGATTTCTGCATTTTATGATGGTTCAGCCATTGACACATAAATGTCTGAAAACTGTATTATGATTTTAAAAACCTAATTTTCAAATATGATTAACTGTTACTTTTAATTTTTTTTGCATTGGATTCTAAAATATATACCAAATTTAATGTTGTGTTTTCTGAAAGTTTTAAGCTTCATAAAGTAATTTTCTTGATGTTAAGAGGCAATATTCTAATTACAAGGAGTAGTACGAATGCATTATTTTATTAATAGAGCTGTATATTTAACACCCCTTAACTAAAGGGGTGACACTGCAGGACAGTAGATTATAAAGTAATAAAGGCAAAATCGTTATTGAAATGCCAAGTAATTATAGTGCTATACAATAGAAATTTTTATTTGTTTGTTTGTTTATATTAGGAGCTAGGTTTATTAGCCTGTTATGAAAATAGACTTGTCACTTGCCTTGTCAGTCCTAGAAAACAAAGTGTATTTTATTCTCCTACCAAGGAGGAAAAGGACCTGGGGGCTCTGGTTGACAGCCGGCTGAACATGAGCCAGCAGTGTGCCCAGGTGGCCAAGAAGGCCAACAGCATCTTGGCTTGTATCAGGAATAGTGTGGCCAGCAGGAGTAGGGAAGTGATCGTGCCCCTGTATTAGGCACTTGTGAGGCTGCACCTCGAATATTGTGTTCTGTTTTGGGCCCCTCACTACAAGAAGGACATTGAGGTGCTGGAGCATGTCCACAGGAGGGCAGTGAAGCTGGTGAAGGGTCTGGAGAACAGGTCTTATGAGGAGCAGCTGAGGGAACTGAGGTTGTTTAGCCTGGAGAAGAGGAGGCTGAGGGGAGACCTTATTGCTCTGTACAAGTACCTGAAAGGAGGTTGTAGCGAGGTGGGTTTTTGTCTCTTCTCCCAAGTTACTAGTGATAGGAGGAGAGGAAATGGCCTCAAGCTGCACCAGGGAAGGTTTAGATTGGATATTAGGAAAAATTTCTTCACTGAAGGAGTGGTCAGGCATTGGAACAGGCTGCCCAGAGAGGTGGTGGAGTCACCATCCCTGAAGATGTTCAAAAAACATGCAGATGTGGCACTTCAGGACATGGTTTAGGAGACATAGTAGTGTTGGGTTGACGGTTGGACTTAGTGATCCTAGAGGTCTTTTCTAACCTTAATGATCCTATGATTCTATGATTCTATGATTTATTGTCTCATACAGGCTCTAATTTATTTCAGTTTATAACAAAATTTATTGGGAGAACAGAGATTGGTGTACTCTACAGTGAAGTTGGGAAAAAAACCAGTGCTTCAGATTTGAGTAGGTAAACTTACATGAACTGCAAATGAATCAGGATTTCATGTTACTTGATCCTTTCTCATGACCATGTAAAACAAAGAAGCAGGAATCATGAAACTGAGTAGCACTAAATCTTTTCCTTTTTTTTTTTTTTTTTTAGTCCCAGGAAAAAACAACCTTCTCATGTTATAAAGATTTTTTTTTGCTGTTGTGAACCATGTTGTCTTCATATTTCACTCTGTCTCGAAATGTGATGTTAGGAGTGCAGATTGATTGACTCTCTTTCCTGAAAAAGGTGCCGTTATCCACAACGTACTCTATCCCACTCCCTCATAACAAATACTGTTTAATACACTGTAACTATTAATTATTTTCTGTAACTAAGCAATTTGTCTGAGAATAATTAAAGTCTTCTATTTGTGAGACACTGTAGGATATGCAGTTAATAGTCTGACTGAATGCTGTTCACATTCAACATTAGCTGCTTATGTGAAATTTGCCATCCAGTGTGGAAACTGAATTCACATCAAAGTAATTTCAAATGAATTAGGATTATATCAAAGACAGTCATCTGCTTTTTCCTTCTGCTCTGGAGATTTGCAACAGTCCATCAACTATTTCTGCTTAATGCAATTGAAGAGTTGACTTGACTACAGACTCATGTACAGAGCTTGTTCTCATAAAGATTTCAAACTCTTCTGTTTCAGGTATAGAGGGTCAAATAATTTTCAAAAATATAGATTTATAACTAAGTTAGCAGAGATGATGAACCCAATTTCAGCTAAAGAACGGACTGCTCTGTCATCTATGATAAGGTGGTGTCGCTATTTTGAAGAGTCTTATTATCCATCAACACATTCTGGTCAGAGGAACCAGATATTCTCTGTTCCAGAATATTTTAAGAACTGAGGTGTGGTAATTAAGTATGAAACTCATGGCAATACAGCATGATTACAAAATAGCCACTGTTCCTCTACACAAAGAAAAGAAGGAAGAAGAAGTGATATGGGTAATTTCAGCTCAGTATGCAAGGTTTTAAAATAAAAAGGCTTGTCTTTTATAAAGCCAAACTGAATGAGATCTCAGGGTAGAAAAGATGGATTTTTATTAAATGTGTTGCCTGGAGGAGAAGGAGGAGAAGAGACATAACGACTTTATAGGGATAAGAGCTATTTTAACTTAAAAAGAATGTTGCCTTGGAAGGAAATGAGCATGAATAGACCATAAATGAAATTTAGCCCAGAATAAAGAACTGATACAGAACTGAATTTCTGATACAGAACTGAATTTCTGGAACAACTTTGAAAAATTAGTGGAGGCAAAAAGATATATTTTTTACAATACTGCTAAATAATAAGCATGTGACTTCACCATGACAGAAAGAGTCTGGACATAATCCAAAATCTTCCTTCAAATCCTGTATCCTGTGTTCCTCTATAAGACTATACAAACTATAAGAAGATGTGGACAAAAGCTAGGGGATACATGTTGGGTATCACATGTATACGGCAAATCTATGTTACAGAATATGTACTTTATGCTACTTGTCATAGGAAATTATATCACTCATACATATTTTCAACTCATAAACCAAGTCCAACCACTTTAATTAGTTTTTATATTTTAATTGGTTTGAATATTGTTGTTGGGTTTCTCCAGATATAGGAGGCTTACTGAGTTTTTCTGATTATTTAGTTTGTTTTTTTCTCTTATAACAGCTAAAAAATAAAACAACAAAAGGTCAAGAAATTCCCCTGCTACCTCCTGCATTTTGCTTTTCAACATATACTGGAGCATCTCAAAGCCAGTGTTTACTTAATTTGTAGATTGGTCTTTTGAAGTGTTCATAAATATACTAGAATGACACCAACTTGCTTGAAGCAGAGTTTTCTTTTTGCTTGTAGGAACCTCTCTGGGAGTATTCCCCAAGAAGTTTATTATGATGAAAGGCTTCAAGAAAGGCATTTTCATGTCAACTTTTATAGCACTTGCTGACAAATTGCTGTTGTGATGATTTATTTCATTCATTGGTATCATCAGTTCTAAAAGAAGCTACTGTTGCTGGTTGTTTTTCAGATTGCTTAAATGCCTGCTGACAGTCAAAGAAAACAGTTCTGTTATGCTGCTTTGGTTTATTTAGGGGAAGGTGGGTTTTCTCAGTTCTACTCTAATACTTCTGATCAATACCAGTTAAATACTCTGTTTTCAAGTATGTTGATTTCTATTCCTTCAAAATGGGCAGTAATGGATAAGCAGTACTTTTTCTATTTTGAATATTGAAGAAAAAAAGAATCCCTTTCCAGAGCTGAACAAACAGGAGATCTATACAATTTCCACATGGGTCAATATTTGAACCACTAAACCCCAGGATTGTTATGGAATTCTTTCAGTGGAAATTATGGTCTAGGGACAAAGATTGCTGAGGAGAGGAGAGGACCTAACCATAGCCAATTAAAATTTTAATATTTTACCAAAAATATCTAGACATAATCTTAGGAGAAACACATGAACTATGAAATAAGATTTATTAGCATATACATATACAGCAACTTTCATTACAGCAAGTTTGGGATAATCTAATTGTAAACAGGATTCTGGACACCAGGATGAATATCTGTATACTCTGGGCCAGGTTCTGTTATTCATGATCATACTGATCTTCTTCATATTGTAGTTCAAATGTTACCATCTAAAATTAGGTTTCTTTAAAAATGGATGATAGTGCTTAAGGAGCAGTTTCTTCCAGCCTGAACAGTAATTTAAGTGGACTATAGGATTTAAAACTTAACAAGTGACTCTTATTAACCCTTTTTCAAGAATTACATAATCACTGAGGTTGGCTAAAAGAAGCTGGTTCCTCTACAAGAAAAAAGGATTACAAGTCTAGATCTCCATATTCTTGGCTGAGTACAGTACACTTTGATTGCTGTCTTCTAGATCTATGACCTCCAAACTACAGAGTAGTTCACCTTCAGAAGACAGATTAAAGGAGGTTCAAGCTGTCATATCAAAAAATCTAGTCCAATACAGCAGTCTTTGATATTCAGACCAGACAGAACCATGCACGAGCTATCACAAACTGGCCATTAGCCACCACTTTTTAGCTGGAAGAGGAAACCAGCTACCTATGTGGTCGAACAGCTATGTTTGAAAATACCTGAGTATTTCCTGATTTAAACACAGTAATGGCTACCTACATCTAAGTTTATTGTTCAAACACTATTCAGAGGTGTCATGTAGGCATAGCCTAATTAATGCCTACTGACCATCTTGTCAAAGACCAAGTGTCTATAAATAAGTTGTCTGACTACATAAAATTATTGTAGTTCACCCTTGTTGTCTGTTTTACCACCTAACTGTAAGCATATGAGAAAACAAATTTTGAGATAAACACTACTTTCGTTTCTGTATCGGATCCCAAAGACCTTTGAGATTATTTAGCTATTAAAATAGTGGAACACAGAAACTTTTTTAAGACTTGTGACACCTAAGGGCAATATAATTCCATGACCCACTGAAACACTAAACATTTAGAAGTCTTTAATCACAAAGAACATGAAAATATATTTTCTTTTTAAAGTGTCACACTGAAAAAGAGCATCTCATTCCTGTCCTGAGCCAGAGGCAAGTGTTATGTATCATGAGAGCATTTTCACTTCCAGTGAACAAAAATCTGAACAACTAGATACAACTTGAAGTACTCTTTGTCTTCAGAGAGAGAATTATATTTATATTTATATTTTTATTTATAGGTATGCAGCATTCCTCACTATATTCCACATTGGGATTACATTGCCATACTCTTTATTTTATATGAAGTATAGTTTTAGGCAAGAGTCATATGCTTGGATCTTATTGATCACACCATCAGCTGAACCCGGCAAAGGTGCACAGAAGTGAAATAATTTCCACTGGTGGAGAACTTAATTCTTTATTTGTTCACAAGTGATATACTCTACCTATTGTTATACTTTACCTCTTCATTTGTACTGCTTTTTTCACCATTTACTGTTTGCTTTGAGTTACATGAATTTTTTGAGGACTGAAGTGAGATTTTAATCTTTAAAAAACTTAACTAAAAAAAGAATATAATAATAAATAAATATTTTACAAGTAAATGCAAAATCAATTATATCATTCAGCTAAATTTAGGTACCTAATTATATTGAAAAAGATGTGTTTAAGTAAAATTATATGTCCAGTGTATTATTTAGTTTTATATATGCCACAAAAACACACAAACTTTGTTTTTCCTAGATATTTTAGTAATGGTGTGATCTCAAATTATTTGTTTCACATAAAAAAAAAAACAACTTGAATCAAGATTTATTAAAAATAACAAAGACAGTCTTACCTTGCCAGCTTTATTTTTATTCAAAAACACCACGATAGTGAACATAGATGACTATAATCACTTCAAGCATTAGTCAGGCAAATGGTGCTCTAACTGATCACTTTCAAATACATCTTTTGTTTCCAAGCAGACATAGCTCCTGAAGCTTCACTTTCAAATATATGTGACACAGAGTTGCTAATTATTGCATGTCTCTACAGTAACCTGAATATGCTATCCAAGTATTTATTATCAGATTCCTTTTCACATCCGAGAGCAGTAGATTCACTTTTTCTTGTTTCTGATGTTGCGTTTAATGACATTAAAGTTTCAGTTGCTTTCAGTGCATCATTTCCCTTCATTACATTTCATTTTGAGTTTTCTTTTTCTTTTTAAAATATATCACTTTGGTAAAGTGCACTAACTGCTTTACTTACAAGAAAAAATTGACCTGGTACACAGTGAAATCTAAAAGAGGTTCTGAATGCAAATCCTAAATAGAGGGTAACATTCAGCTCCCCACAGCAGTAAACTGTCAATCCCCACTGCTCTCCTCGGCAGGTTCTCTTCCGTGGCTCCCATTCGGAGGAACAAGACATTGCCTGCACACTCAGCAGGGTGCCTGGGCACCTGCGGCAGGGTTTCAGTAGGCAGCAAAATGACTTTAAGTTAACAACTGCAAAGCTCAAGTCTGCTTTCATGATCTAAATTTCATTCTTTTTTTGGCATACTTAGTCTTTTTGAGTGTAACGAAATCTGACGATGACATCTGACATTATAGATGTTCTTTCTCTCGCTATTGTTCTAAATTAAAGGTCAGCAGGTGACAATATTTCATTGGTGTTGTCTTAAAACTGTACAGAGCTAAACACATGTCCTGTTTTCAGCTGGGATAGAGTTAATTTTCTTCATAGTAGCTAGTATGGGGATATGTTTTGAATTTTTGCTGAAAACAGTGTTGATAATGCGGAGATGTTTTAGCTGTTGCTAAGTAGTGCTTACACTAGTCAAGGACTTTTTCAGCTTCCCATGCTTTGCTGGTTGCACAAGAAGCTGGGAGGGGACACAGCTGGGACAGCTGACCCAAACTGACCAAAGGGATATTCCACACCATATGGCGTCATGCTCAGTATATAAAGCTGGGGGAAGAAGAAGGAAGGGGGGCATGTTCAAAGTGATGGTGTTTGTCTTCCCAAGTAATGGTTACGCATGATGAATCCCTGCTTTCCTGGAGATGGCTGAACACCTGCCTGCCCATGGGAAGTAGTGAATGAATTCCTTGTTTTGCTTTGCTTGTGTACATGGCATTTGCTTTACCTATTAAATTGTCTTTGTCACAACACAGGAATTTCATTGCTTTTCCTCTTCTGATTCTCTCCCCCATCCCACCAGCAGGGAGTGAGCGAGTGGCTGCATGGTGCTTGGTGGCTGGCTGGGGCTAAACCACAATATGTATGGATGTCTTTCTTCCTAGATAATATATTTTGTAAGCCATTACTTACCAAATTTGAGTGTGGGGATAACGGTGTTAGGAGGTTAGTAGTGGTAGTGCACAGCTCACTCCAAATAATTGAAATTATTTTGGCCATAATGAAGGCTATAACCACTTATGCATAGATCAGATATACCACTGCCAACAAAGGGAGATTTGATACATACAGTTTCAGTCTTTTCATTTTTTGTAAAGTTATATTAAAAGAATAATAATCTAGATCAAACTTGTTTGCTTCATTTGCTTTCTTCTATGTCACCTTTACTTAGTTTGATTTTGGTTTTGTGACACCTTTGAAAAACTGAAGCAATATATTCATTCACGTCTGGTATAATTTCCAGTTCTTTTTTTAATCTTTCCCTTGTTTTTTTCTTTTTAGGTCTTTTCTCATCTCTTTTTACATTCTATAATGATCTGCAAAAATGCTTTTAGCCCTTATTTTCTATAATAAACTGAAAACTACTAACTTTTTTGCTCTTAAGGAGAGTTTAATAAAGAGATTTCCTCTTTAAAATTGTAATACAGGTTGGTAAATTCATAATTTCTATGCCATTCTGTGTTGATAATCTTAATCTCAGGCTACAGAATTTCCATTCCAAACAGCAGAGCTAGTAGTTTCAGCCTCCTTACCATTTGAGGTTCGTCAAGTTTAATTCTGTGAATGTTTGAAGTTTTGCTTGTTTAACAGATATGTACAATCTTATCTTTGATTTCACTCCATTGGTAAATGTGGTGGGTTGACCCTGGCTAGATGCCACATACCCACCAAACCTCTCTATCGCTCCCGATTCTCAACTGGAGAGGGGAGAGAAAATATAATGAAAGGCTCATGGGTTGAGATAAGGACAGGGAGAGATCACTCACCAATTACTGTCACAGGCAAAACAGACTCAACTCATGGAAATTAATATAATTTATTACCAATCAAATCAGAGTAGGGTAATAAGAAATAAAAACTAAATCTTAAAACATCTTCCCACCACCCCTCCCTTCTTCCCAGGTTTAACTTTACTCCTGATGTCCTCTACCTCCTCTCCCCGAGTGGCGCAGGGGGATGAGAAACACAGGTTGTGGTCGGTTCATCACACATTGTTTCTGATGCTCCTTCCTCCTCGGGGGGAGGACTCTTCACACTCTTCCCCTGCTCCAGCATGGGGTCCCTACCATGGGAGGCAGTCCTTTGTGAAATTCTCCTGCATGAGTCCTTCCACAGACCGCAGTTCTTGATGAACTGCTCCAGCATGGGTCCCTTCCACGGGGTGCAGTCCTTCAGGAACAGACTGCTCTAGCCTGGGTTCCCCATGAGATCACAAGTCCTGCCAGAAAACCTGCTTCAACATGGGTTCCTCTCTCCACAGGTCCACAGGTCCTGCCAGGAGCCTGCTCCAGTACAGGCTTCCCACGGGGTCACAGCCTCCTTTGGACACATCCACCTGCTCCGGTATGGGGTCTTCCATGGGCTGCAGGTGGATATATGCTCCACCATTAACCTCCATGGGCTGCAGGGGGACAGCCTGCCTCACCATGGTCTTCACCACAGGCTGCAGGGGAATCTCTGTTCTGGCGCCTGGAGCACCTTCTTCCCCTCCTTCTTCACTGACCTTGTTGTCTACAGGGCTGTTTCTCTCACAGGTTCTCACACATCTCCTCTGACTGATGATGCCACAGGTCCACCCACCTCGTCCTTCTTAATACGTTATCCCAGAGGCACTACCACCATTGATGATAGGCTCAGCCTTGGCCAGCAGTAAGTCCGTCTTGGAACCAGCTGGCACTGGCTCTGTTGGAGATGGGGGAAACTTCTCACAATTTCTCACAGAAGTCATCCCTGTAGCCCCCCCACTACCAAAACCTTGCCACATAAACCTAGTACATTAAATGATGTAGAAATCTTGTTTCCAATCACCATCCCTTCCAGCTTTGTAAAGTATTTTCAAATCACGCTTTATAACAAAAGAATGACAAACAAATGAAGTCTGGATTCCTTGGGAATGCTTGTTGGGTCCTATCCAAAAATTTTGGCTGATACTGTGTTTCCATAGAGGTACTGTGTAAAGATACCCATACTATTTTGAACAAGATAGCTCATATAAAAAAATAAGAATAATGAGATGATTAGTGTGGTGTTCCGCTGTGGAGAACTAATCCTATAGTGTTGTGGTTTAGCCCCGGTCAGCAACTAAGCACCACACAGCCGCTCGCTCACTCCCCCACCCTTGTGGGATGGGGGAGAGAATCGGAAGGGCCAAAGTAAGAAAACTCGTGGGTTGAGACAAGAACAGTTTAATAATTAGAATAAAACAGCAATAATACTAATATAATGAAAAGGAAAATAATGAGCGAGAGAGATGAAACACTAGAAGGAGAGGGAAAGAAAAAAAAAACAAAACCAAAACTAAACAACAAGTGCTGCAACCACTCACCACCCGCCGACCGACGCTGCCGGTCCCTGAGCTGCGATCGCTGCCTCCCCCAGCCAACTCCCCCCAGTTAATATACTGGGCATGACGTCACATGATATGGAATACCCTCTGGCCAATTCGAATCAGCTCTCCTGGTTGTATCCCCTCCCCTCCCGGCTTCTTGTGCACCTGGCAGAGCATGGGAAGCTAGAAAGTCCTTGACTAGTGTAAACACTACCCAGCAACAACTAAAACACCAGGGTGTTATCAACATTATTTGCATATCAAGTCTAAAACACAGCACTATGCTAGCTACAGTGAAGAAAATCAACTATCCCAGCTAAAACCATGACATATAGTTAGTGTAACATTACCTTAACAAGGCTGTATTATTTCTGGAATATGAAATGTCTCATCAAATGCAACAAGTAACATTACACTGTGTCATAAAACATGCCTAGAAGTTACATTAATACTAGCAAATAACATGAACAGTGCCCCTCCTCTGTGTCTGAGGGCAGCACACACATGTCAACAGGATCAAGCTCTCCTCTTCCTGAAAGCAATGTGGCGTGTGGGGAATGATCCCCAAACAATGTTAGCCCAAACACCTTCCAGGCATTGCCCAGGGGAATGCCAGTGGTGTAGGTCAAAAGTGTAATAGGGACTGGGCTAAATATAAAGTGACTTAGGTAAATGCAAGCTAGTGTTTGAACCTGTGCCCTAGCCCTGTTAGCTCACTAGTATAAATATGACCATGCATCTTCTCACATTATTAACAAGCTTATATTGCACCAAACTTGCAGCCTCAAAAAAAAAAACAGTTCTCACAGTGTATAACCTGGCATGCTTTGTACTTGGGCATAACCCCAGAACAGTATCTGTTTATTTATTTGTTTTAAAGTTCCTTTTTTTCTTTTCCTTTTTGTTTTTTTAATTAATTACTAGCCCTCTGAACTCACTGGCTAATGCAATATTTTCCTAAGTTTTATTTGGATCTTTAATCGGTGTTTTGTCATGAAATGTACTTGTGTATTCTAGATATTCTTCTCCTGCCTGTCAGCTCACCAGTTCTTTAATCAATTTTTTTATTATAGGAAGGAGATATTTATCTATTGTGGTACATTATTCTTTGTGTCTATATTATGTTTGTACCAGGGTTTCTTTTTAGAGAACACTCTTTAGAAAAAGGAAATTACATAATATGGTATTTTTATTAGCCAATTTTATTTCAGATATTGATTTTACTTGTCATGATTCTACTTGTCTTCTATTTTGTGCTTATTCTCATATTCATGTCTTCCTCTCAAGTTCTTTCTGTCTTTTTCTGTGGGAGAATGGTTAGCTGAACAGAGGCATACCGACATAGAAATGATTACTCATCAGCATCTCAGAAAGTATCGAAAGCGGCTAGTATAAGAGCCAATCAGAGACAAGGACAAATTACCCTTGCTTATGAGAAAGAATGTGAAACTAGGAGCTTGCGATAAGAAAATATGTAGGGGAGTCACTGAAGCGATGGTCTCCCTGGACCTATTGGCCCTGCTGGTGTGCATAGCTCTCACGGGAACCAAGGTCCTGCCGGTCCTCCTGGTTCCCCTGGTCCCCCTGGTTAGACTAACGGAACATGACCTTTAGGCTGTTAACCAATGAGGAGCTTAGCTTTTGCAATATGTATGAGCTAATTAAGAATGCTATAACTTGTGTAACCAAAGGATAATAAACGAAGCTTGCTGATCACTCATATTGAGCGACTGCGTCTTCCCTCCGTCTTGACGAAATGGCACGACATTTTTCATATTCAGCTCACTTTTGAAGTGCATCATTCTTTTTAGATTGAAACGTTGTTTTATTTTTGTCTGTATTTCTGCTTCTCATTACTTGTGTGATGTTTAATTGTTATTTTCATGTGATATTAAACACAAAGTTAAGCAAATAGTTTATAATTTTTATAAGTTGCTGAATTTAATTATAAAAAAAAATGAAAAGAAAAAGCAAAATATTTTCCCTAAAGCTGGTCTTTCTAAAGCAGTGTCTGAAGGCCAGTGAGATCAGGATGGTGCTTTGATTGATCAGTGTGCAACAAATCTAATCAGCCTGTCTCTGTTGGCTAGATTACTGACTTTCATTACTCAAAGGGAACATCAATGGAAATTGCAGCAATGTTTCTAACAGTTGGAAGCTAAAAAAATAAGATTACGCTAAAGGAAGAGCTGTTATGCACACCAGGAGCAAAAATCAAAATGCCTTCTTTGCTTTATTCTGTATAATGAACTTGAAATTATGACCAATTATGATTCTGCTTAGGCTGAGATTTCTTTTTTGTTGCAGCTATGGAAGATAGGAATAATGGACAATTACTAGGGCAGATAGTGAGTTTTAAAAAATAATTTATCATCTTTTACTTTATTGAATGTCATTATTGAACCTTCCTATTTATTGGAAGTTAGTGAGGTCTGTAAATACCTATTCTGGGTTCTTTCAGAGAAAGCAGAAAGAAGAGTGAGGAATCTGTGTATACACTCTACTTACCTTCCCATAAGAGTGACTGAGAAATAAATGGAATAGGACTGCAAGGTCACTGCTGTGACCTTGTATCAAGGAACTGCTATTATGTTCAGCAAAAGATTTGCCAGCCAGAAGGGTGGGTGCACTGTGACATTAAATTTTCTGTGAATGCCCCAATGTTACTGCCTTATGCACAGAGCTTATTGACACAATCATAGAGTATCTCCAAATTTTTGTTTAACTCCTGTTGATGGTAAACCTAGCCTCCTAGCCAGCTCAAATGAAAAAAGGGTTACCCACATGCAAAATGTAACAGCTTCCTGCATGGAGCCTCAATTCAGTATGAAAAATCCCCATCAAGTGGAATTCTGTGGGTGATAATGACAATGATGTCCTCTTCTGACAGAACCTGTGGGGTCATCTTCCTGCCATCCACAGACTGAATTAGGGCTACTAGATGGTCCGATAAAACTCATCAAGGTTCTGTGTTATGCTTATTCTTTTCCAAATACGTTACAAACACCTCTGATCTATTTGTTGATCCCCCTGAAAGTCTTACTCTTGTTGCACAGCCTTACATTTTCTCTCTGACAGCTGCTGGTTTCAGTTGTGAAGCATGTTAAGGAAGTTGTTAAACAGAGATTCCATAGAGCAAAAGCATTGTTTTCTTTCATTTATTTATTATTTTGTTTCCTTTTTATTTTACTTTTATTATTGAGATTAGTTCAGTTTCGTTAACTAAGTTAACATGCATACAGGTATACATAGAAAGAAAGACCTGGTATTTCTCACATGTAAATTTGAATACTCTCTATGACTACTCTATACAATTTTACGTCATGCTCCTACTACCTAATTAAAAACATTCTTGCCAGAAATGTTATCTCTATGTGTCATAAGATAGTTTCTGACAAAATGGAAGAATATGATCTGACAGCTTTTAAAATATATGGAGAATACTATCTACAGTACTAAAACCCAAAAAATTGAAGATATTTATAAGGGACATTTCTGCAGCTTGGAAGGTGACTTCAGGAACTAAAATTTTAATTATTGTAGCCTGCAAGAAGTAGTAAATAGTATATAGAGCTTGCTTATACAGAAGTAAATTCACTTTGCACAGTCTCATGGAAAATTTACATCCCACTTATGCCCTTAACAAGGTCAATGTCACCTGAAATATTCATGAAGCCTGGAAATGTATTTCTATTATTTATTATAAATGTTTCACTAAAGCTTAGAGACCCCAATGTGCCATAAATCGAACACACATTTAACACAGTTTCCTTCAACAATACATAATTAATATTAGTCTTGAGAAGAAATCTGAGAGAAAAATGCAGTAGAGGAATAATAGGGTATATGTGCCTTACAGTATCCATTATGGTACACCAAAGGGTGAACTAAACACTGATTGATAAAGAAATCAACAAACAGTGAAATCAGCTCCAGTGAGCTTCTCACAGTGTCATTAAATAGAAAAAACCCAACTCATTCAGGATAGATAAAATACACCTGCAACATAGAGAAAAAAAAAAAAAAAAAAAAGAAGAAAATGAAATACCATACCTGGTAGCATAATGTGTGATATGCTATGAATGTAGTAGCACATATCAGGAATCCTTTAATCTAAATTTATAATTATTAATAATTGTTACTGTGCACTGCTGAAAATAGGTCTTGTCAGCTATACTGTATAAAATGTGTTGTTGGGACAGTTTCGACAAAGCTAGAATTGAAGTGGTAGGTTTTGGCCTTGGATATTTCGTTACACTCTTCTCACAGTTGTAAAAGGTAAAAGAGGTGACAGGATGTGATTCTCCTTACTTCTGCTGCTTCGTGTGAGTGAATAATGCCACATAAAGTAAAACAACAAGATGCCTTTAATATATTCTGCTAAACTGGGGTTTACCAAGGTTTGCTTCACTGACGTCATCTTGCTCTGCAGGAATTAAAGCCTTCTGACAGCTGTCTGTTTCTAGGAAGCTAATGGCCAAAGCCACTTTCTTGTTTCCAGTTTATTGTCATTGTTTTTGCTGAAAGCCATGCACTTTAGCAGAATAATAAGCCACAGAAGCATATGTCCCTTGACATCCCAGTGCTGCTGATAGAAAACCGAATTGATAGGTATGATTCCCTAGGGAAACTTCAAACACCTGCAGCTACAGATGTCTCCTCAGAAAGATGTGCATTATGACGAAATCACCCAGTTACAGGAAAATCTGACAAAGACATATTGAAGAGTTTTGATTTAGTTAAATCTTTTGTGTTTTTGTGGCTGTCATTTTGGCCTCTAGTTTTATCACGCAACTTCAGTACTGGGAGATTTTGTAGTTTTTGTGATTTGGTTTATGTGCTATCATAGAATTACAGAATCGTAGAATGTCCTTAGTTGGAAGGGACCCACAAGGATCATCGAGTCCAACTCCTGTCCCTGCACAGGACAACCCCAAAATTCGCACCATATCTCTGAGGGTGTTGTCCAACTGCTTCTTGAATATATCGTCAGGCTTGGCACCATGACTACCTCTCTGGGGAGCCTGTTCCAGTGCTCCACCAGCCTCTAGGTGAAGAACCTCTTCCTAATAGCCAACCTAAACCTCCCCTGGCACATCTTCCTGCCATTCCCTTGGGTCTTATCATTGGACACCAGAGAAAAGAGATCAGCACCTGCCCCTCCTCCTCCCCTTCTGAGGAAGCTGCAGACCACGATGAGGTCTCCCCTCAGTCTCCTCTTCTCCAGGCTGAACAAACCAAGCGACTTTAGCTGCTCCTCATACGGTTTCTCCTCTAAACCCTTCACCAACTTCACGGCCCTCCTCTGGACACTCTCTAGTAGCTTTATATTCTTAATGTACTGTGGCACCCAAAACTGCACACAGTACCCGAGGTGAGGCCGCACCAGTGCTGAGTAGAGTGGGACAATCACCTCCCTCGACTGGCTGCAATGCAGTACTTGATGCACCCCAGGACACAGTTGGCCCTCTTGGCTGCTAGGTCACACTATTGGCTCATGTTCAACTTGCCGTCGACCAGAACCCCCAGGTCCCTTTCTGCAGACCTGCTCTTCAGCCTCTCGTTCCTCAGTCTGTATGTACCTCCATACTATACCTATTAATTTCTTAAAGACCAGTAGATGCCAGGGACAGCTACCATTTTGAGACAGAGTTGATTCCCTATGTTGCACAGGAATATATTTTGCATTGAAAATAGGTTGTTCTTTTTACTTTTTTTTTTCCTTGTTGTGAAATAAAAGTCTCAGAACAATTTGAATGCATGGAGAAAAAAACCACAAACAAAATCAAAACAGACTAATCCTGTTGCTGTTTTTTAACCAGTTAGGAAACAATAGGGATTGGAACTAAACGACAGTTAGCCTGACCAAAATGCCAAAATATATTAGACAGATGGTTTTCTTAGGGGATATAGAAAATCAAATTAAAAGTCTTTACTGAAGGTTTCAAAATAAACCATACTCCATTAACTGTTTGATGGAGAAAAACTGTTTTCCGTTGCTGATTAAAAAATTCTGTGCAACTTTTATGATAGTCTTTTCATTTCATCAACTGAATTTCTTGAAGGAAACTTATCAAAATAGATTGTCAAGATATATTAGTCTAAGAGACTTAATCATCTTTATATTTCTCTTTCTGACTGTAAATCCTCCACTAGATTTAATCTCCTAGAGGATGCAGTGGTAGCAATTTTTTTCTCCAGGTGTTGCACACACACACACACACACACACACTAAACCCCTGCTTAACTGAATATTCCAGAAATATTTCATTGTTTGATCAACTGAATGCACATCTATAGCCATAAGTTGCCACACAGGTTGCAAAGCAATATATTTCACATGAAATCCCACTGATATCAAGATGGAAATTTTAGTACACTTGATTAATATTGTTTGAAAGAAAATGTTCTGACAATCCATTTTTTTTTTTTTTCCTGGAATATAAAGAAAACAGATTTTATTTTTTCCACTGTAACAACTAAGAACTATTTTTATATTATGCACATTTTTAATTTTCATATCTGTTCTAAAGAAATAAAATTGTTTTATCCAAATAACTGTCAATGTGCTGACCTCCTTCACTAACACATTATAATTGTTTTCTATAATACTTGCAATGAACTTGAATTTCTTCAAAGAAACCCATGGTGCATCTCCATTGATTTTCAGGGGAAAAAAAGTCCTCTGACATATGTCACTGCTTTAAAGCTTGAGCTGAGACTGAAAACACATACTGCCTACTAACCAGCAATTCTTTGTGTTTGTCACCTAGGCTCCTCTGTGCTGTTGAAGATCCTTTTAGAAGAATCTAAGGAGTGTTAATGAAAGGTTACAAGAAATGCAGCTATATAAAATTTTTGAACAGTTTAATCATGACAAAAATGATCAAAGCAAACATTATACATATTAAACTACATTTTCCATAGCCTGAAATTTGCAAAGAGTATGGATATTCTGCAGAAAAGATAGGATTTACCTGAAATGTAGCACAAGCAAGGAGTTAATTTGGATACACTGGAGCTGATGACCACTCTCCGACCTGCAGAAAATAATCAGTTGCCTAATGCATAAATATAATAAATCCACTGGCAAAGAAGGGTGGGATGAAAATGAATAATGCCAAAGAAATGACAAGTTGCAAGAAGATGATGAAGTGGAGGGTATATTCTACATTGGGAGGAAATTATTTTTCTGATATATGAAACCATTATATCAGTTTGATGAAAGTGCAAAGTAATTGATTCGAATGATATTGAGTGACTCAAAATGGTGTTACATGGGGTTGCTTTAAAAACTACACAGCACTGTAGTTTTCGTATTTTTCTAAGAATGATTATCCATTATCCATTTATCTTCCAGTGATCATCATTATTTTAAATTAGTTTAACATTTTAAAGAAAAATTTCTCTACAGCTTTTGCATCTAGCAGTATTGTGATGCTTACTAAGGAACATAGGGTGAAACCAGCAAGGGAGACTTTACAAAGCAAGCATGGTGACATTAATTAGACAGGATCAATTGTGAGAAATAGAACAATTTATCAAAATTATTTTTGCTTTAATCATTAAGGGCACTATTGTCAGTATTATAAACATACAGAAGGATTATAGCTTTTGATTTTCAGTTTGACTAATTTTCTTTTGTTAACTCACTTTCAGAAAAGAATGAGTTTCAAGAGAGTGAAACACCTGACTTAGGTACACAGGGAAAGCATTAGCTTTGTGAGATAACTTTAGAGGAAATAAATTAGAGGGTACTATGTTCCAATATTTCTCTGAATCATCAGAGTATAAAAACTTACAAAAGAAGTTTCAAACACATCTGCTCTTAAGAATTCTCTTGTATTGGATGCATACTAAATAGAAGACTGTCCTGTTCTCTTGCAGAGTGCTGCCTTTTGTGTGAGAATCTTAAAATATATTTCATTTGTATGATCTGATATCTTAACATTTGGAGTTAGGACTATCAAAATAGTTGATCAAAAGAAATGTTTAGAAGAAGCAAAAGTTAAAAAAGTCTTATCTTTATCTTTGAAAAATAAATCCAGAAGACAATTCTGTTTCACATGATTTATTATGATAGATTCTCCAATTTTGTTAGATCACATAACCATTTAAGGTGGCCACTATTCTTGAAGACTTAGGAACAGGCACTGTTGCAGTTGTTGTTATACTACAAAATTATAGATCATTCAGAATATAGCAATGGAGATGGATCATTTAATTCAAACTAGGATAAATAAGGAAGGACATATTTAAAGTTTCAGCATTTTTAAAGGTCCAAAGAGATTGAATGTGTGTATTGTAGCATTTTTTTGAATAGATTCTTTGAAATCCAGAAGTACATAAAGCTATAAACTTTAATTTCTCACTTTTATAGAAAAAATACAAGTATTTAAATCAGTGTATTTTTAATACATAGTTAAATACAGGTATTTTTATTTTATCAAGACTGTAAACTAGCACTGAAATGTGGCTATTAATTTTCATCTGTGATGAGTTTCATACATTGGCCAAATGGCATTTGAATATGTCATGAAATGCAACATATGATTCTTATTCTTCCTATTCTTACTACTAAATTGTTAGCTTGTTTCCTAATGCTGCATCAAAATAGAGAGACACACAATAAAGGAAAAGCATGGGTCCTGGAATGGAACTACTTCTGAATAATTTTAATGGATATTTATATTATGTACAAGTAGAGATACATATCTTTTGTGTCATAGACTTTACGTCATACACCCAAAGCTAATAAACACCACCCTACATTCATAAAAAAATTAAACTTCAGAGATACCAGGTGTCACATATATTTCTGGTTATCTGTATTTCAGCATCAA
The DNA here is from genome assembly GCA_031468815.1 of Morus bassanus. Taxonomy (NCBI): domain Eukaryota; kingdom Metazoa; phylum Chordata; class Aves; order Suliformes; family Sulidae; genus Morus; species Morus bassanus. The sequence goes on along the minus strand of CM062568.1, from coordinate 50,005,759 downwards.
AACAATCTAAATTGAGCAGAATAACTCTGGTCCCAATTACATCTAAACTATCTGATAAAGGATTACTACTTGAAAAGCAGAAAACATAAACAGACCTCTGAGAAAGTCTATGCACATCAAACACTTGGATATATAAATGCTCCTGCCAGGTGAATATATGATTATTCTCTGGTGGAGGAGGGCAGAATTTGACTACACAGGGGTTCTTTACAGATTTCATTTGCCATTGAAAGGGATGCCTCCTCCCTCCAAATAGAAGTTTTTGAAGGGTGTGTAAACATTTGAAATTTGAAAATAAAGGATAGAAGTGAACAGCTATTACTATTACACTATCTCAAGGAATGTACTGTGCATTTACTAGAATGCATTCAAATAACAGTTACAGAGCAAAAAAATGTTTAAGGAATGACTGAGTTAAGACAAGAGGGAATAAAAAAAAAATTTGCTGTATTGCTAAATTGAACACTATGGGAAACTATATAACAGTGCTGTACTTCTCAGTGATAACATTATACCGAGAGGTACTTTTTAAGTAGAAGTCATGAACCAAAAAGGTTTTAGTAACATGGAGCAGAACAATACAAATGGGAATGTATCTTCCCTGCTGCAAGAAAACTAGGCCTCTTTGCAGCATGAATCCCTTTTTGTTATTGCAGCAGCAGTTCTGAACACACCAAGGTGTCTTTGAGGTCTACAGTTCTGTGAAAAAAAAGATGAAAAAAGTGTGAAGTAACAGAAAAAGAAGCTAAGAATGCTTTCTTTTCAGATACAGAAGGAATTATTTGAAATAATGAAATGAAACTTGATGCCCCAAACAACTCAATACATAGTAGGCTCAGTATAAGGAATAAAAAAAAATTTAGAAAACTCTGAGCATGCACTGAATGCGACAGTCTCAGAGCAGACATTAATGAAGTGGCATGAATCAACTGCTTATGGTGCAATTAACCATAGTTACAGGTAATCAGTGTGCCACATTTCTGTGAGAATTACAGTAACATTCATTGAATTTTTATCCATATGAAACACAACTTATTCTGAGAAAAGGATCGTGAAAGGCTTCCTCTTCTTCGACTAGAACTGAATGTGGGGGACAGGAGTTTTGTGACAAGTCATATGCCTGCCGTATTAATAACATAAATAGTTAACCATCTGAGAGGTAAACATTACCTTGGTTTTCTTAGTTTTTTATTGTCTTGTTAGACTGCTGTGTAGTGAAGGCTATAAATCTGTGAAAATTTTAGAAAATTTAGGAAAATATATTTCTTTTTTTTTTTGGCTAAACAATTAATTCAATAGAGTGGTAACTACATAAATGTCTCTGTTATCCAGGACTTAATAAAATATTTTTGATACATCCAGCTCAAAAATATTTGAGTAAATTCTCTGTGACCTAATCATCAACCTAGGGCTGGTTATTAAGGGTTGGAACTATACAAAAATTGCTACAGTTAAATTCCTCTTTGAAACCAAGTCTTTTATCTTTTCAAAAGTCAGAAAAGAATTTGAATCAGTGAGAAGATTAATAGCTAACAATTGTACATGCACTAGTTTTTACTGTGTCTGGAATTGATACAAAGAAGTCAGAATGACTTTACATTTCCATGTATTTAATAACTTGTTGGAATTTTTTTGTCTTTGATCCTATGACATTTTTCAAAACATTTATTTTGTAGGTGTTATTTCACAAGGATACTAAATCCCTAAAGAACTTTTCACTTTTCTATGAGATTGCAGATAAGCATAAATAAATTTGCACACACAGTTCTCATATTTGACTGAGTTGCATGAACACAAACAGACATCAAATTCAATGTAGAAAAATGCAGGGAACGAGACAAAAATCAAGACTAACTACACCAAATAAAATACAAGATCTTACAGAGACTAATCATGCCAAATAATAAGTGTGACCAAGAATTCATCTTTGGTCCTCTAATTTGAATGTTACTGTTCCAATAGTAAATGCCTACTCCTGCTTGGATAATCACTGGAAACATTTCTGTTCTTATATTTGCACTATGATTACTACAAGGGGATTCTGCCTTGCTTAGATCTTTTCAGTACCATGACCATAAAAGTAAGCAATAATAGTCATAATGAAGGATTATATCTTGCTACCTTTACTCCTGCTGACTAATAACTACAGTGAGTTTTAATATTTGAGAAATAAGTGAAGAAAATCAGTGATTAGCCATATATAATTCTTCACTTTAATCTCAGGATTAAATTCCTAATTTTTTAAAAATACTTTGTAATGTTTTGTTTCTGAAAAGCACTACATAAAACATAATTTATTTAACATTAGACGGTAAGACCTTGACAATGCAGGAACACTTCAGAAAACTGAGATGAATCATTAGAATTGTAAATCTAAAGCACATTATGCCATTCTGTGGATGCTGCCATTCAAGTAAAGTGGTCATGGTTCAAGCCAGGTTGATCGCCTTAGAGAGAGCATTGAGCTGCAGCAAACTGAGGTCACTTTCTTTCTGAATGACAATGTCCATACAGGGGCACTAACGTATTTATCCTCCCAATTTGAGCCAAATGGTCTTAACTTCCCTGAAAGTTTCCATGTAGACTCACCTTAAAAGATTTACAGAAAAGCTTTAAGAACTATTGTGAGCATCATAGAAATATAGAAAATTGTTCAAGTGCTTTCTTTAAACTTACTTTAGAAAATTGGAATATCTGTTTGCATTAAATGCTAATAAGATGTGCATTGTATCTCCTACAGTTATAATTTACAGGTATTTTCATTTCAGTGTTCATAGCTAATACACATGTGACTTTATTTGTTAAGTTTCCCAGCAAATGTACCCAACGTTGGCACTTATATCGTAGCAGTGATAATCTACAAAAAATATAGATTTACACATAATTTCTGCAACCCCAAAATTCATTATTATTTTAGTTCATAGAAGCCAAGTGCCTTATGTTCTCACTGATAATTCCAAAGGGATAATGTGAGGAGTGAGAAGAAATACAATAAGCAAAGATTTTAAACTGGTATTAACATACAGCAGGTAACAGAAGGTCCCATGGTGAATGAAATGGTGTAGGTTATTTAATTGATGCCTACATTTGGGTGTCTTACTCTTGCTGAAATCCATGGTGAAATTTGTTGGTTATGTGCAGGGGTCTAGTACCATTTTAGATTCTGTACAAAGTACAGGAGATTTGAATGGGACTATAGATATGACATATGACCTATGGGAGATCCACACCCTTTAGTAGCTGCAGACAGAACAGGCAAGGTACCCAAACATGCTACAAATACCCTATATGTAGGCATTGAATCAAATTGAATCACATGTCCCAGTTTAATGGAGAATTAATAGACTGGTGTCTCAAACTATCTATAGAAAACCAAAAACTGATTTGATTTTCTGATTGTTCATTACAGTTTCTTGCTCTATTGGGAAGTCATGAAAAAATAGATTCCTGCTTTGTGAAGAACTTTATATAACTCATAAAATCTACTGTTCTTTTTGGCTTTCTTTCCTGAGTCAACCTTATGTCCTACAGGAGAAAAGGAGGAACACTAGAAATGACATCACAAAACTATGTGCCAGCTTGACCTGGCTTCAGCCCATGTATTCCTTTCTGGTGATTGGGAACATCCAGCGTCTTGACAGTGAGCGTATAATAAAGTCTGGGAGTAGGAATCACATTGGTATTGTGATTGAACTGTGTATAAATGTCACATTTGTATTGTATTTTCAATATATTTAGTATCACTCTGCTAAATCAGAAATCCCATGTAACTTTAACTATTTTCAGATAAGTAACCCTGACACTAAACATTGCACCCTCCATATGTGGAATATCTAAAAGAACCTGGCCAGATAGTATTGAGCTGGGACAATGTGTCATTACATGCTGTGATTTATTAGTCTCATATCTTACCCTAAAAGGTTATTTTCAGCCAAGCATACTATTCAGGCTTTCGGTTACCAGGGACATTTTGTTCATGGACTTCTACTGAGTGCAAAGAGACTTTGCGAGCAGAATGCAGACAACTTAAGTGTACAAAACAATCATTAATTGTATAATACACAAAGGACAACAGACTAAGTGTTCATATGACCTCCCCTGACCACAGAGTCTTTTCTGGCCAGCCTCTAGTCAGGTTGTGAAGGAGGACCAGCCCCTGTTCCAGACTGGTTTTTCCCCATACAGTCTTATACCTTTGCATTTTGGCGTTCTCCTTGAACTGTGGAGCAACTAACAATCCTCTCTGGACACTCCTACTTCTATCTGCAGTTTAACCTTCTCATTTTGTACAGTTCAGCCTTCTAAACCTTTTCACCACTCTTTTTCACAACTTTGCAGTCTCCTCAGAATTCTTAGTCAAGGTGATCAGGCTGTTCCATACCAGGACTCAGGCCTTGGATGGTAGGCAGCTGAACCCCTGGTGATGGGAGGGAGGTTATGGAGGGGATTACAGAGTGAGGGGGTTGCAAGATGCAGAAATATCTAAAACCTATTATTTTTTTGCTGTCTGACTTGACACTCTGTTTGATTTGTAACATAGCTATCCCCAGACTAGCAAAATGATATCACTTTCCAGATTCTATCATATGTAGACAAGTCAGGGAAAGCTGACTGTCTGTCAACAAAGGTTAAAAAAATAAACAAATATGGGACAGATCTGACTTCTTGCATCTTGATCTGGTTTGGTTTTATTGGTTTTCACACAGTTCACACAATTTAAAGGTGGAGTGGAGGAGAAAAATATGTTTCTTCAGAACAGAAATAACAGTAGTGTTCAAAAATACAATTGCTACTCTCAAAAAGCAAAAATAAGCTCATGGGCAGATGATATCAGTGCATCAACCCTTACTCAGGGCTTCACATCAGTTTAATGCTTGTTAATCTTTGTTGCAGGCAGAACAGTCATTTTAAAAGCACAAAGAATAACAGTCTGAGGTCTCAGCTAAAACCAGAATAATCAAATACTGATGTCCAAGGAAGATATAAACCATGAACCAGAGGGAATAAAAGGCACTATGTGCTCTAACAAATGCAAGACAGCTCATACAGATCAGGAGACTGACAGATCCTTAGGACTGTTTCCAGAAAAGCTGGAAGGCCTGAGCACTCAGGACCCCCATTTTCCTGACAGAAGGCTGAAACCCTTAGAGATTGGAGATCAGACAGTGACTGTAAATCCCAGAGCCTAGCATCTTAGGCTTAATTTTATTTTATTTTTTTACTGTACTTCATACTGCTTCAAAGCATAGATCTATTCCTGTTTATCCTAGACCCACCTGTGTAGGAAATCCAAGAGTCTCCATGCTCCTTGGCAAAGTGTCTGGTTTCACCTACAATATAAATAAGTTAGAAAACACTCTACTGATGTAAAAAGAAATATGACAGGCAAAAAAAAAGTGACACATATCAATTTTACCATTTCAATAACTGTTTTTTTTTATCTTTAGTGTTGAGCACAGAGATTATTTGAAGCCTTAGGATCCACTGTTATGCTTTTCTATACATTTTTTGTTTTTTGGTCTCAAAAAAAATCTTTCCAACAAATCTAAGGAAATTGAAAGTAAGAATATATCTCTTTTTTAAGGTAAGTGTGAACAAAATGCTACAGGAATATCAAGGATTCAGTACAAACCATCTTTCAAGAAAACAAATGCATCAAAAAGCTTCAACAACATTTTTCTGACATTTACTGTGCTTGCTCCTTAGTATTGTTAGTTAGAAGGTTCAACTGAATGAAACAATGAAAAATGTATGAACACTACATGAGCATCATTTGGTAAAAGTTGACTAGAAAATTATTATTAATTTACTTTTGAAGGCTTACTCTCATTCTTGACATTAAAAATAGAAAAAGAAAAATACATACATACAGACATTGCCAAATCAATGGTTTTGTTCATTGTTCAGTACTGATACAAGCAGCAGTGAACAAATTCTATCTTTTGGAGGAGAAAAAATAAAACCTACTGGGGGTAGAAATAGCCATTATGACAAGAGCATACCAGAATGTTTGGAATATCTAAAAAAAAATATCCCAACTATACTTCTGTTGATTCCTTAAAAGCATCCACAGTGAAATTGATTTCTTATATTTACAGACACCTCAGAGACTGAGAGGATTTGCTTTCAAAGACTTGGTTTAGGCTAATATCTTGAACTGGGCAATATTAGGAAGTTACAGCCCATTTGGATTCTTCTGGCTGCATATGCTCTGTCAGAGAGGAACTATCTGCTGTATACCTGATACCTTGTCTGATCTGCTGGCCTTGCTGCCAACCTTTCCCTGTTAGCAGAGGTAAGTAAGGCTTTGGAGGAAACAACATGACAGGAAAGCAACTCTCCACAGGCTCTTACTCTAATATCTCAGTCCATTTGAATGGCTGACAGATCCTATATCATCTTGCACAGGAACTCACAGCAGCTACTGAACTCCCTTGTCTTTACCAGATTTATGAAAAAAAACCAAACAAAAAAAACAAAAACAAAACTTTCAGAACCACAGATCTGTAACAGGCACCCTGATTTTCCAGTCCTGGCTCAAAAGTCAATCTGTATGCATCTACCTGCATACAGTGGTGCACATGTACTCTCACAGTATAACTAGAAAAAAGACCATCTCTCTCTGATGTTGTGTCTGTATACATTCAAATTGTTATTTAAAAGCTAACAAGTATAACAAAGATTTTTACAGACATGGTAATGCTTTCACTTAAAAACATATGTTTTTTCAGAAATCAGGGCTACATTAATAATAGTTTTAAATAGGCACCATATATTTGAATCGTGAGAGAAGATGAAGAACTTGTTTGATTTTAATGTATTACTGAAAACAAACCAGAAAGAACAGAAAGTAAAACAAGATCATGAAAACCTTTAAGTGCTAGGGTAAAGTTATTTAAGTGGCTGAAATAATTTTAGATCTGAATGGTTATTATCTCAATATTCTTGAAATGAGAGTAAGTCAGTAGATACTTTTGCATATCCATACTCCAGAAAAGAAGACCTTTACCTTTCCTAGAACCAGGAAATAGATAGGAAGTTGGCATAAGAACCGCTAGTAGTGAATGAAGCAGTACTGACTACAAATAAGAACTAGCCAGTGATAAAATTATGTGATATTTTAAACAAAAAGTATAATTTTTATCACTTGTTGCCAGATGTGTTAAGTTTCCAGAACTTCATAATGTCGTCATTATACATGATTTCAGCAAAAGACTGGAAATGACAATCATACTTCAGAAAAATATATTCATAAGTACAACAGGTAAGATAGTGAGATACTAATTTTGCATTCTGAGCAACCTAATGATAGAATAGTGATAAAATAAATAATAATAATAAAAAAGAATAACATGGATGTTTAAAAATAGTCTTTTAATAATTTATATATCCAACAAAATTTTGCAGCATGGTGATGATATGTGTTTGTACTAGTGGAGAGTAGCTAGATATGACCACAACATTTGCATTGTCAAATTGAAGTCCTAAGCTAAAGATAATAAAATAATTTTAAAAATCAAAACCCATGAATAAAGCATTTATTATTAACTCACCTGCCCCAAGTGTGTTACAACTTGAAATGAAGAAAAATAAACAGTGTCCTAATGAAGTAATTTAAAGAAAATCAAGGGATTACTATTCCATTGAAAAATATCAGAGTGAATCACAGAAAATAAAGCACATGTTCTAATAGAAATAAAATGTAGCTGAGAAAAAAAAAGGGTAGGGGGTTAGTGGTGATACTGTGGCATTATAAAAAGGTACAAATTTAAATTCATAAACATTCATATATTTGAAAATCCAAGGAAAGGCAAAAAGAAAACAGAGCTTTAGACACAGTTGTCACTAGGCCTATCATACAAGAATAAATAGCAAATATTAACAGAAACTGTCAGAACACTCTAAAAATCATGGATGTACTGCCAAACTCCTAAACAGATGTTGCAGTCATATCCTATGTTTTGACTGTGTTACAGCCAAAAACCTAACAGACAATTTTAGCTCTACTGAAAGTTTTGTCAAAACAGCAAATTGAATACTCTAAGGTAGAAAATCTCCAAAATACTTTTTAGCTACTTCAGATAGAACTTAGTAAACAGAAATAAAATTTAAATTCTTTCATTGCAAAATCCTTTCCCCTTCTCCAGTTCCTGTTCCTTATACAGAACTTTTTTCTTAAAGACCAATTGTCGCAACTCTTTGTGGAAGTAAGAGGCTTTCATTGAAATGAAATTGCTTTCAAATATCAAAATGGTATCAGCTGGCCTCTGTTTTAACCTTCAGCCCCAGAATACCTGTTTTTTTAATTAATTTATTGTTCAACAGACTGTGCATAAATAATCTGGTCTGAAGGACTGTAACTCAGGATCTTCTTCTACCTTGCTAAGGTTCCTAATCAACAGCTGAATTGTCTTCAGGTTACAAGACTCCTTCATTGCTATGAGTCTCTACAGTATATGAGCTTCCAAAGGAGGGGCAGCCTCAAGATCTCAGTCTGGAAAGTGACATACGTGGGTATCAATCCCTTTCCTCCACTAAATGAAGTTAGAAAAGTTATGTCTACTTCATGGAACAGTCGTCAAAAACCTAAATTTTTTACAATGAAGATGGTGAGACACTGGAACAGCTTACCCAGAGAAATTATGAATGTCCCGTCACTGGAAGTGTCCAAGGTTAAGTTGGACAGGGCTTTGAACATCCTGATCTATTGAAAAATAAATCAATCTAATGAAGGACAATCAATCTAGGACAAGAAGTGGATTTCAAACATAGACACCTAATTCATATCCCTAAATTTCAGAAAAGGCAGGAATTTATATTATCCTTGTATATAACTTTTCCTAATCAATTCCTCATTTGCCTGATGAAGACCTTTGATCTTTTAATTGGTTGCCCTAGAAGCACAGATATCTAACTCTGGAGCCATTAATAACCCTGACAAGAAGCTTCTCATTGACACCGAACTAGCTATATTAACTGCCCATTCTGAAAATGGCCAAAAGTCTTTTAAAAAACTTATGCTTCTGAAGGTCTTCATAGTTTATAAATCATGTGTCCCATAAAGCTAAAATCTACTTTCTGTTGAATTAGCTTGATTAACTCTGGACCAATATGGCTGTTAACAAAAATAGAAACTGATTATTTTCATTGAAGGTGGAACTACTTATTTGTGCTGTGGATCGGAATAGTCAACAGTCCTACATGTTGTAAGGGATATTTAGTCTAAATATTAAGAGGAAAGTTGTCTATCTGTAAGGACAAGCAAGTATCAGAACACAGTGCTTAGTAAATAATAGAAGCTTCAGCATGTAAAGTTTTTAAAACACAATTAAAAAAAAAAAAAGTATGAAATGTTTTAGATACAATGAATTCTACCTGTATATAAAAGGTAGATTAGATATAATGAATTCTACCTGTAGATAAAAGGAAGGAACAGATAGACTGTTGTGGCTGCATCCATTTTATACAATTCAGTGATAATCGTGTCTCAGACAACTATGACTGCAGGTGTTCCTTACCTCCTGGTTTACATATATCAGTTACCAACTGCCCTCTCAGAATAAGTCATTATTAATTACACATATTTGCAATGTAAATCCTTATTTAGAATTAATTCCAATATCATTTCCAACTTGTTCAGCTTCTTTTCAGCTGAAACTGAAAGGAAATTTGAAGGTTTCTTGAAGAAAACAGAAAAAAATATAAATGAATGCACAGGCAGGAAAACACAAACCAAATAAAATGAGATAACAAGCAAGCCGTCTCCTAGATGTACTACTTTTGTCTTTCTGAGATGATTTCAGGCTGAGATTCTTTTTACTTGTTTACTACAATGTGTGGATATGATTTTATCATCATCCACGGAGACATCATGAAAGAGGTAAAACAAAATAGAGTGAGTTTAGCAAAATAATAAATAGCTTGGTTTAAAATCAACAGAGTTTGTCTAAGCTTTTCATTTTATAGAAGGCAGGATATTTTTCATCCCTGCAGACCAGGAAGGAGGATATCTGGTAAAGACTTGGGAACACAGCAACATTTAAAAATGTTTTTCTCTGAACCCAAAAGATATGAAAACACAAAGAAGTGAAAACTTGCAAATACATAAGAAAAAAAATACTCATGTTTGTATCATTGGGGCATCTTTCAGGGTAACTTCATTTTAGAAAACATTTTTCTTTATAAATGTTAAAATAAATAAATGTCAAAGAATTATTATTTAGGAGGAGCAAAGAACATAACTGAAATCCATACGTGTAAAAAGCTATGATTTAAGCTGAGCTAGAATTATAAGGAAGATTCTGGATTATTATTTCATCGCATCACAAGCTAATACATATAATAATATGCCCATGCGTAAATTTTAGTTTTAGCTTTGTATTTATAATTCTAATTGTACTTGCTTTTTAAAGGTGTAAGTTATATTAATAAACTAATAATTTTACAGTTACACAGTTTTCCTAATGAAAGACTGCAGTCCACCTGAATTAAAGAAACCAAAAATTATCTCACAAAATTATTTGCTTTTTCTGATGAAATTGTTAACAGAGATTTTAGGTCTAAATTGGTTATTAATCTAAGTTATTTTGATGTTGAATTCAGGATACAGAAACAATATATCAAAAGTAAATCTGTAGGTCAAAGTTGTGAGGAAATTTAAATTTTTTACAGTTAAGATTAGTATGCTTCCTTAATCTTTAAACCCCTAAATGCTTCTGTGGCAAGGCTGTGTGCAAAATGTGATAAGTACATAATCATCCTTTAAAATATACAGGTGACATTTGAAACAACAATGCAAAGCGTAAAGTTCCTTTCTTCAGCACCATCACAAAAAATGACAGTTTTCATTATTATGATAAGAAATAATGCATATCCTTTCAGACACACAGTTGTTTGAGAGGAAAGATGTATCTTTGTTAAGCCTCCAGAGTGTCTGCTTTTTCTTTTGACTTTAATGTATTGTGCTTCCTAAGTAACACCTAGGGAACGGCTTTGCTCTCCCTGAATTTAAACATGACATTCAGCCGCTATCCGCAGTATTGATATTGATATGAGAGCTTTGTGTCAGGGCTCCCATTAAAAGTAATAGAGATCTATAACTGTAAATGAACTATAGAGACCTGTTCTCCTGGATGACCACCAAGGGCCTGCTGGAGGTTCTATATATCTGGTACCATAGGAGATGTCCTATGATGTTCAAGACATCTGATTAGGCTTCACAGAAATGACGTATGGGCCACACCTACCATGGGCACCCCAATCCTCCTGGTAGGGACCAGGGAGTAAGACTCACTGCCCCAGGCTAAGGGAGACTGGCAGCATTAAACACGGGGGCCTAGGGGCACGGGCAGGGCTGCGTAACACCAGAGAAAAGGAGTTGTTGTTAGTCACTCTTCTTATGTAACAACTTTAAAGGAATCATTGATGCTCTTTTCTGCCTTATCTGACTATGAGTGTAGGTTATTAGATTATTAAATCTAGGTTATTAAACCCTTAACTAGCTAACATTAAGCCCTTAACTGCCTATATCCCTTTTCCCATACCACAGACTTAGTATTTGGTGATACAGTACTAATGATATTATAGTAACACAGGTTTTTACAGTACTGAATTTAAAAGACAAATTCAGAGATAATTGTATTTATGAACCCATTTTTGCTTTGTTTCTCTGAAAACAAAACAAAAGAAAAAACAAATCAACTAATAATTACATTGCATTTGTATAGATTCATTAAACATTTAAACTTATGGAATGATAGATTAGTCAACAGGATGCAACAAAGGAAACAGTAAGTTTGCCAAATGCTATATAATCTAAAATATCCAATTAATGATATTACAACTAATAACTCCAAAATCTGATACTCTATTTCTTGCATGTACAGGGTCCTCCACAGAACTTCAATCAAAACATGACACATAAGGGTACTTTTTGCAGCAGTCTTCTGCTTCATTCTGAGAAGCTGTTCCTGCTAGAACCTATTCCAATGATTATACTATTAAATAATTTACACACAATTTTATCAGCTCCATTCTCAACATGATGGCAGAAGCATATGTTCTGTGAATGCACTATGTACATATTTTCTGAGGAAGCTTTAGGATCTTAGGTTATTTCCTCTTTTAGAGAGTTGCCAATAGCCTTATATTTGCAAAATATTTTGAGTTTGGAAACCCACAATGTGATCAAGTATTATTTATTTTAGCATTTATTATTTATTTATTATAGTAAATACAACACAGTGTCAAGATGGTAATGAGAGACAAATGACTGGTAAGTTATGATGGCTGGATTGAGACTTGCCCTACTCTCCACAAACCCTATATGGCGTACTTACATCTCCCTCCATTTCATTTATTCTTCACTCTTCTTTAATAGAAACAGGGATGGATGAAATCTGAAAAGATTATCTAGCTCATTTTCACGATGCATCTCCAGCACAAGATCACTGTATTAGGGTGGTAAAACTCCTGAGTTCATACAACACATACTAAAATCCTCACATATTAAGTTCCACAATACACCAGTGATCAAAGACTGAAATAGAGAATGTGCTCTGCTGGACTTGTTGCTCACAAACAGGAAGACCTGATAAAGGGTGCAAAGGTAGATGTAATCCTTGTCAGCCTTGGTTGCTATATCTGTTTAATCATGGAATTTAAATTCTGAAGGAAGTGACAAAGATAAAACTAGAATCACAGCCCTGGACTTCAGGAGAGAAGATCTTGGCTTCTTCCAAGATCCACCACAGAGGGCAGAGAGGCTTAGGACAACCGGCTTATTCTTCAATGACAAACCTCCTTAAAGCACAAGAATTGTCCACAACATGGATGCAGTCAGGAAGATATGGCAGAAAGCAGCATAGATAAACAGGAAACACCTAAGTGACCTCAAATGCAAAAAGGAAGTACAGAGAAGGTGGAAGCAGGGACAGAGATTCTGTGATGAATGTAGAGGCATTACCCCAAAACCCAGGGACTGAGCTAGAACAGCCAAAACTTGGCTAATGAGGGATGTGAAGGACAACAAAATGAGCTGAGTAAATTGATAGCATAAGGAAGGCTAAGGAAAATATGGGCATGTTGCTTAGATACTCAGTGACCAAAGACATAGAAAAGGCCAAGACAGTAAATTGCCTTCTTTTTGCCTCAGTTTTCACTGCTAAGGTTTTTCTCTGGCTTTTCAAGTCTCCAAGCCTACTAGCAGAGTTTGTGGGAATGAAATAATAGGATAACAAGAAGGGCTTCTTCAAAAACATCAGTAGTAAAAGAAAGACTGGGGAAACTGTGGGTCTGCTGCTGAATGAGGTGGGTGCCCTGGTGATGCAGAATGCAGAGAAGGCAGAGTTACTGAATGCCGCCTTTGCTTCCATCTTTACTGTTAAGGCTGGCCCTTAGGAATCCCAGTCCCCAGAGGTGAGAGAGAAAATCTGGAGAAAGGAAGAATTCCCTTTGCCTGAGGAGGATTTGGTTAGAGATAATTTAAACAAGCTGGATCCTCACAGACCCATGAGCCCCGATGGGATGCACCCATGAGTGCTGAGGGAGATTGTGGATGCTGTCACTAAGCCACTCTCCATCATCTTTGAAAGGTCATGGAGGACAGAAGAGGTGCCCGAGGGATGGAGGAAAGCAAATGTCACTCCAGTCTTCAAAAAGGGCAAGAAGGAGGACCCTGGAAACTATAAGCCAGTCAGCCTCACCTCCATCCCCGGGAAGGTGATGGAGCAGTTCATCCTGGAGGTCATCTCCAGGCATGTAGAGGAAAATAAGGTATTCAGAAGTAGTCCACATGGATTCACCAAGGGAAGATTATGCTTGACCAACTTGATAGCCTTCTATGATGGCATGACTGGCTGGGTGGATGAAGGGAAAGCAGTGGATGCTGTGTATCTTGACTTCAGCAGGGAATTCAACACTCTCCTATAACATCCTCAGAGGTAAGCTTAGGAAGTGTGGGTTAGGTGAGTAGACAATAAGGTGGATTGAGAACTGGCTGAAGGGCAGAGCTCAGAGGGTTGTGATCAATGGGGCAGAGTCTGGTTGGAGGCCCATAAGTAGCAGTGTTCCCCAGGGGTCTGTGCTGGGTCCAGTCCTGTTCAACCTATTCATCAATGACCTGGATGAAGGGATAGAGTGTACCCTCAGCAAGTTCAGTGATGATACCAAGCTGAGAGGAGTGACTGGTACACCAGAAGGCTGTGCTGCCATCCAACAAGGCCTGGACAGGCTGGAGAGCTGGGCCAAGGGGGAACCTCATGAAATTCCACAAGAACAAGTGTAGGGTCCTGCACCTGGCGGGGAAGAAACCCATGCACCAGTACAGGTTGGGGGTTGACCTGCTGGAAAGCAGCTCTGTCGAGAGGGACCTGGGAGTGATGGTGGACAGCAGGTTGATCATGAGCCAGCACTGTGCCCTTGTGACCAAGAAGGCTAACGGAATCCTAGGTTGCATTAAAAGGAGCGTGGCCAGCAGGTCAAGGGAGGTTATCCTCCCCCTCTACTCTGCCCTAGTGAGGCCACATCTGGAGTACTGTGTTCAGTTCTGGGCTCCCCAGTTTAAGAAGGACAGGGAAGTGCTCAGGCAAGTCCAGCGGAGAGCTACGAAGATGATCAGGGGACTGGAGCATGTCTCTTATGAGGAAAGGCTGAGAGACCTGGCTTTGTTCAGCCTGGAGAAGAGAAGACTGAGGGGGGAATCTTCTCAATACTTATAAATATCTAAAGGGTGGGTGTCAAGAGGATGGGGCCAGACTCTTTTCAGTGGTGCCCAATGACAGGACAAGGGGCAATGGGCACAAATTGGAACACAAGAAGTTCCACCTGAATATGAGAAAAAACTTTACTTTGAGGGTGGCAGAGCACTTGAACAGGCTGCCCAGAGAGGTTGTGGATTCTCTGGAAATATTCAAAACCTGCCTGGAGGGGGTCTTGTCTTGTGCACCCTGCTCTAGGTGTACCTGCTCAAGCAGGGGTGTTGGACGAGATGATCTCCAGAGGTCCCTTCCAACCCCTCCAATTCTGTGAACATGTAATATGTTATCCACAGCAGAGAAAGATCCAGCTAGGGAGCACTTAAGCAATACACAGATCCATGGGACAAGGTGGGATGCATCCACACCATCCCATCCAGGCTGCTGAAGGAACTGGGCCATGTCATAGCATGGCTTCTCTCTACCACCTTTGACAGTTTGTGATGCTTGGAGGATATCCCTGATGACTTGGAGAAAGCAAGCATCAGACCCATTTTCAAGAAGGGCAAAGAAGAGAATCATGGGAACTAGAGACCAGTTAGCCTTACCCCAGGTTATGGAGCCAGTTGTTTTGGAAATAATTTCTAAGCACATGAAGGATTTAAAAGTAACTGTGAAGAGCCAGCAGGGATTTACCAACCTGATTACTTGACTAACCTGATCACCCTCTGTGATGAAGTGACTGGCTGTGGGGATAAGGGTGGAGCAGTGGAAGTTATATACCTTGATTTTACCAACTGCCTTTATGTGGTCTCACTCAGTATCCTTATACACAAACTGTTCAGATATAGACTGGATAAATGCATGATAAAGTGAGTGGAAAATTGCCTGGACCATCAGCCTCAAACATCTGTGACCTCTGAGACAAAATGACACTGATAGCCAGCTGCTTGTGGCACCTGTAAGTGATCTAAACAAGGCAAGCCCTAGGGCAGGATTTTCTATCTTTATCAGACCTGGAGAATAAGACAGAATATGTTCTCAACAAATCCAGAGTTGAAAACCAATTCCGGGAACAGTTAAAGTGCTGGAGGGCTGGGCTGCTCTTCAGAGGGACCTAGACAAACTGCACAAATGAGTCAACAGGAACTTCATCATGTTGTCCAATAAATGCAAATGTGAAGTCCTTCAGATAGGGCAGAATAATCCCACACAACAGCACAGGCTCGGTACCAACTGGCTAGAAAGCAACTTTGGAGAAATGGGCCTGGGAGTCCTAGCAGACATGACAAATACGTCAACAATGAGTTAGTAGTGTGCCGTGCTGCAAAGATGAACAGCCACGTCAAGGAAGTTGACTGGACACAACTATGAGCAGCCTAAATTATTTGGTCTAGCTTTGAGGTGCCTTTGCTCTTCTTAAAAATCTTTTATAATGGTGATTCTACTGTGTCTTTAAAGTACACTGTAGTATTTCACTATTCTCATAATCAGATTCCCAGCCTGAATCATTCTTCTTCAAATTTAAGTTCATTGTTTCTTCTCCTATCTACCATCATGGTTTGTAAAAGCAGATGGAAACAGCAGGCCTCCCTTCTGCCTATATTGGATTGGTAACTTCACCTTAAAATGGTAGTTTTACAGTTAAATTTGCATCACTACTACACTACTTGTCCTAGCCTAAAGGCTTTATCATATATTCAAAAGGCTTTCAGTTACAATATCTGTAAAAAACAAGAAATTTATATATATTTTCTCAAAATTTCAACACTTTACAGCTACCATATCATAAAAAAAACTTTAATTATACAACTCCTCCCCAAGATCATATTTTATAGTATTAATCTACAGTGTTTGCTGTGGATATTTTACATAATACTAATCAAAGAACTGTAAGAACTCTTTCTGTGACAGAAAGACTGCCCCTCCAGCTTTCATTTGGTTTCATGTGCTTCTGATTCCTAAACCCTAAAAACCGTGTAAGGCAATTATCCGAGGTGATGACTAACCTTAGTGAGATTAGTTCTTTTCTTCCTTTCTCTATTCTTTGATAGTAATGGGAGGCAAGAAAACTGACTTAAATCAAATGAATTTTAGGAAGTAAAAATTGACGAACCCCAGACAACCATGAAAAAAGGGAAAGAAAAAAATAAAGAAATAAAAGAAATAAATTTAAATCTCATGCTAGGCTTTTAGGTAAATTTTAAATTACTCCAACACTTAAGATACAGAAAGATGCTTTAGAGAATTTAAAAAAATATTTGTGTATATATAACATCAGTGTCATCAAAGATGGATTAGACAGTGTGAACCACATTTATGGAATATCCTGAGTTGGAAGGGACCCACAAGGATCATCGAGTCCAACTCCTGTCCCTGCACAGGACAACCCCAAAATTCACACCATATCTCTGAGGGTGTTGTCCAACTGCTTCTTGAATATATCGTCAGGCTTGGCACCATGACTACCTCTCTGGGGAGCCTGTTCCAGTGCTCCACCAGCCTCTAGGTGAAGAACCTCTTCCTAATAGCCAACCTAAACCTCCCCTGGCACATCTTCCTGCCATTCCCTTGGGTCTTATCATTGGACACCAGAGAAAAGAGATCAGCACCTGCCCCTCCTCCTCCCCTTCTGAGGAAGCTGCAGACCACGATGAGGTCTCCCCTCAGTCTCCTCTTCTCCAGGCTGAACAAACCAAGCGACTTTAGCTGCTCCTCATACGGTTTCTCCTCTAAACCCTTCACCAACTTCACGGCCCTCCTCTGGACACTCTCTAGTAGCTTTATATTCTTAATGTACTGTGGCACCCAAAACTGCACACAGTACCCGAGGTGAGGCCGCACCAGTGCTGAGTAGAGTGGGACAATCATCTCCCTCAACTGGCTGCAATGCAGTGCTTGATGCACCCCAGGACACAGTTGGCCCTCTTGGCTGCTAGGTCACACTATTGGCTCATGTTCAACTTGCCGTCGACCAGAACCCCCAGGTCCCTTTCTGCAGAGCTGCCTTCCAGCCTCCCGTACCCCAGTCTGTATGTACATCCAGGGTTGCCATGTCTCAGGTGTAAAATCCGGCACTTGCCCTTGTTAAACTTCATACGGTTGGTGATTGCCCACCTCTCTAATTTGTCTAGATCTCTCTGCCCCCGAGAATGTCAACATCTCCTCCCAATTTTGTGTCATCAGCAAACTTATTTAGTATTCCTTGCAGTCCTGCATCCAAGTCATTTATGAAGAGATTAAAGAGTACCCGCCCCAAGATGGATCCCTGTGGCACCCCACTAGTGACTGGCCACCAGCCCGATATAACACCATTTACTATAACCCTTTGAGACCAACTCGTCAGGCAATTGCTCACCCATTGCATTATGTGTTTATCCAGCTGTATGCTGCACATTTTGTCCAGGAGGATATTGTGAGACACATTATCAAAAGCTTTACTGAAATCCAAAAAGAACACATTGACTAGCTTCCCAGTATCAAGGTATGATACTCCATTTTTAAGCATGTGAATGAGTAATATGTTTTTGTGTTGGGACCTTTTATTTCCTTGTTCTAAATCTCAGACATCTATTTTTATATCTTACTCAGTTCTCACCGCTAAGATATTTCAGAGAATTTCCATTAACATTGTAAACCATGAGAGCTGGTGAACAATGTTAAAAATCTACTTGCACTTAATAGTCACTATTAAAATGGCAACAACCTGAAATATTCCTTTAACAGGTTTTTTAAATGACTCATGAATTGTCCCAGAAGACTACATACAAAATTAATCAAACGGAAATGTAGTTTATAGACTATTTAATCTCTACTAAAAAAAATACTAAACCAAGAGATTTGCAGACCTTGTTGTCAGGGATATAATGCTGTTGAACATTAAATAACATCCTCCCTCCCAAGGACAGAATTTGCTGCATTTCATATTGTTCAGTTTCTTTGGCTACTGAAGTCCCAAAGGGGAATTTTGAAAAAAATTCAGAATGTATCTCAGCTTTGCAGTCTCTGAAAAACTAGTAGAATGGCAATTCTCAGTTGGCCAAATGACACTTTTCACTTCCAGTGCAGCATAAAGCGATTCAAGGCATAGTACCAGTATCAGTGAGAATAGAAAGCTGACGAATACTTTATACTTCACATCAAATTCTTGATCGATTAGTTTAAATTGTTGTTTCTAAAAACACCAGGCAGGTTCTGTTTAAATCACAAGGGAAATACTAATTTTCCTTTCATTATTTCATAGCTGAAGAACATTGCAATAAAGGAAGGGAAAGAGTGAGGGATTTGATCAAGTTTATGTCTTAGATGAATTACCTCTTTAATGGTTAGAATCAAATTCATACCAAAATGAAATGGGAGAGAGCATCTTTAGTTCTTCAGTTTTATTCCTGTGAGTGAGTGTAATTGAGTGAATGTGGTATACCAATTACAGTTCAATAGTTCAGTATTTTTTCAATACTGCCATTGGCAAATTACTTTAAATTTTCATTCTCTTGCAGATTAGGAAAAGGGTGGGGGCAGGAAAGTTTTTAGGTAGGAAAATTTATTAAGAAATAATGTATTAAGTATATGCGACCATATTTGTATCAATGATATCTTTGCAGGTTTTTATTTTCACATAGAACTATATTAAAGCAGCAAATTAATATCTGAAAAAATAAAATTCATGCTGCAAAAAAAATCTGGATGATCTCAAAATTTCCTATGTATTTACTCTTAAAAATCTTAATGTAGTTTTTGATTTTATGGTCTTTGTGTTTTTAATCAAAAAACTCAGAAAAAAACTGTAGGATAAAACAGTATTTATATCAAACTGGCACCCATTTCTTCTTATTGTTTTAGATACAGACAGATTTATAAAGCATGTTTGCTCTTTTTTTGGTTTAACCTGGCAGGTAGCTAAACACCACATAGCTGCTTGCTCACTCCCCACAGTGCCGCAGTAGGATGTGGGACAGAATCAGGAAAAAAAAAGTGAAATTCATGGGTTGAGATAAAGACAGTTTAATTGGACAGAAAAGGAAGAGAAAATAAAAAATAATGATAATCATAAAAGAATATACAAAAGAAGTGGTGCACAATGCAATTGTTCACCAACTGCCAACCAATGCCCAGCCAGTTCCCAAGCAGCTGTTGCTACCCCCTGGCCAACTCCCACACTTTATATACTGAGCATGATGTCATATGATATGGAGTATCCCTTTAGCCAGTTTGGGTCAGCTGTCCTGGCTGTGCCCCCTCCCAGCTTCCTTCACTGGCAGGGCATGAGAAGCTGAAAAAACCTGGACTAATGTAAACACTACTTAGCAACAACTAAACATCATAATATATCCAAAACACAGCACTATACCAGCTACTGGGAAGAACTCTATCCCAGCCAAAACCAGGATATTAAAGTTATTAATGACTTGGGAAGTTAGTCATAGCTTGCCTGATGCATAAAATTAAATGTCTGCGTATTTGGATTTTTTCTCTCTGTGAAGTGAAATGTACCACAGTAATATGGAGGAATTGGAATGACAAAAAATAGAACAGATTTTGAGAGCTACGAGAAAAGATAATGGGTTGAATACGCAAACTGTCTTTTTTTTTTTTTTTGATCAATTTTTTCTCTTTTAGGCCAGGTACTCTGCTGTATCTGGCACTTCCCCCAGCTAATGATTGGTTTCTTTCAGAACTTAAGCTTTCATGTTCTCTTACCTAGTATCACCTTCCTTAGATTTCATAGCAATTAGCCTGGACTTTCCCTCTTATTAAAGCATGGGTCTTTTTCCCTTCTGGTCAGAGTCACTATTTGCTAGTAATTCTTTCTACTGATTCTGTTTGACAGCTCTGGGAATAAGTGATTTTAAAAAAAAAAAAAAAAAAAAAAAGAAGAGAAAAAAGAAAATGACAAAATTTGCAGCTTTGCATCTATTTTTCTTTGAAGATGTGAAATTAGCTGTGCTGACCATTTATCTTATCAGTATCTCCTTGATACTTTCCCAAACATATTAATATCCAATCTAAGGTCTGTCAGATCTAATATATTTTGCATTGAAGGAGTTAGTCATCATTGACCTATCCTGTTCTGGGACAAAATAGCTTCATTTGTTCAAATTACTTGGTGTCACTTTGTTGCTTCAATATTTATCAGGCCACGAAGTATGTCTCTGGATTTTCCTTTTATCTTGTTATGTTCAAATCACAACCTGGGTTTCTGGGGTTCTTTGGCAGTCTGAAATCCCAACCAAGGTAAGTCCATATTCTCACACATACTAATTGTACATTAATGTAGGGATTCATGCACATAGTAAGATCTGATTGGTTTTTACTCATCCTGCCCATTTTTCTCTGCATATGCAGCGCAGGCAACACTGTCATCCAAAAGCCAAGCTTATTTAAGCTCTTTAGCCTTAAACAAACAAACAAACAAACCAAACAACCAACCAACCAAATAACCAACAAATCACGAATCCAACCAACCATCTATCTATTCACCTACCTTTGTCATAGAAGCAGGGGAAAGATTTGGAATTTTTTCACTCATGCATTACTCATGTTAAGATGTTGTCTTCCTTTTGTAACTTTTTGTTCTTTAATATCATTATTTGTTCTATTAAAATACAGTCAGGTTTTTTTTTTTGTTGTTGTTATTCTCACTTTTGTTTTTCTAAACTTGAATCACTGCAATCACAATATATTATGATTGATAGGAAATTAGTTGTTCCTGGGTCATTTCACATTGCTTTTAACTTCCCAATCCATGAAATAAAGGAGGAAAAAAGGTATTTCCCAGAAAATTTGAGTCTGAAACAAGTCTGAAGATAATGTTTAAAGATAAGGGTGTCAGAAATGTTTTAAGAAAAAATTCTGGTCTCTTAATTTCAATGTCAGCTGCACAGGTTGCTGAATTGACAAATTAGAGTCAGCTACTAAGATTTTTTTGTTTGGTTTTTTTTTAAGTGAAAGGTAGTTCTGTAAGTAACATTCAAGTGTATTACAATAGATTTTTTTATACTTGTATTGTCTCATTCGTTCATTTTATACTGTCCACATCAGGATGGAAGGTTAAAATAGAGCGGCAAGACCAGTCAGAAGTGGTTTATTTCAAGAAGTTGCAGATAAACTTTTCTGATTGATTAGCTGACCCTATAAAACAAAAGGATAAACTCCAAAATAAGACAAACTTCTTATTTTATTATTTGGTAATAACCTGGGAATGAAACAGTAATCAAAACATTGCAAAATATTTTATTACATAATGAAAGCATATTTTATGTGTGCTGCAGGCTTCCTCTACGGACAAAGCCTGCCAATTTTCAGACTGCAAAAAAGTATTTCATTTTGTTCCAAAATGCTCTTCTTTTGCACCGATGTATGGTAAAACTGATAGAAGATAAAATTTAAATTTTAGCCAGTTGAAAATGAATGCATTCAGATGTAAAATAATTTTCATTTAAGGAAAAACTGTAGCCCTTTTAAATGTTAAGAAAGACATTTAATGTCTTTGGATACACATACTTTGTGCTGATGCTTCACAGAGTAATAGTCAATACTTACTTGTTTTCTATTTCAGAAGACAAGAGACTGGAAATATATTAAAACATGTGCTTTTCTTCCTTAAAGGACACTTGACATCATTCTTTCCTCCTGGGCAATTAAAGTGGTGGAGGGGGAAGGAAAAAAGAAAAGGAAAAAAAAAAGCTGAAATAATTATTTGTTAAAACAGCACTTTTTACAGTCTCTTGTTGACACATATGTGTACCTAACTAGAGTATAGAAGTTATAAACTTATAGTGTATTCCAATTTATTGAAATGAGGCATTAAGGACAGATAATGCTTGAGTATTAGAAGACCAGTCACTTCTAAAGGCTGAGAGAAAGCAGAAACAATTTAAGATACAATTCAGTTTCAGGAGAACTCTGGAAGTGTAGCTTTGAGGGACATTTATATTTAAAATTATGCAGGAAGGAAGGCTGCACATCCTAGAAGTTTGGAAAGAACGCAGCATGAGTTTATAAGTTCTTATAACCAAGGGTCATAGGCATCAACTCTGCTTTTGACTACAACACCAGAGGA
Source organism: Morus bassanus (assembly GCA_031468815.1). Lineage (NCBI taxonomy): Eukaryota > Metazoa > Chordata > Aves > Suliformes > Sulidae > Morus > Morus bassanus. The sequence continues at coordinate 49,983,004 of CM062568.1, read as the reverse complement.
AAAGCCAGCTTCAAGCAAAAGCGAAGTATGATAACATTAGGCAAACTTGAATCCATGTAGCACAATTTGAATCAACTTTGAGAGCAGGGTTCTGTATAATTACATTGTTCATGCTTGTTTATAGCTACACACAAGCAGGTCGGTGATACTTAGGTGGAACAGATGGGAATAAAGAGTTTACTATTTAAATATGTGCATATATGTTTATATATGCAAATGTTTAGAACTAGGCTAGAATATAGCTGCTTTCTCTCTTTCCTCAAGGTCTGGTTAATCATTCATATTCATAAAAGTAATGTTCTTAATCTTCACCTTGGCATCAAAGAAATATGTAGAAGCATTTTTTCAGTAACATTTGATTCTTGCTTTGTTTTAATCTTGGTTACATCCTTTAACCGAGGGTGTTCAAAACCACTCAGCAGATTGCTTCACATTGCATGGCTTTTAACTTGTTTGTCTTAAGCATGAAAGTTCCATAGCTGTTAGTATTCCTAGCACATTTCCTTGTGTCTCAGCATGAAGTTCATTATCCTATGTAAGAAAAATTAACATAAAGACAGCCAATTTTAACTGGGCATCAGCCTCAAAAATATGATGTACTAAACTATTAGTTTCACACACAGGTCTCTGTTGTGATATCAGTCAGATAAGCTTTAGATGAGGATCAGCAGACCCTCACTGATACTGTTCTTCTTCCCAATTCAGCAAGCAGGTTCAGTGACTTTTGAAAGGTTAGGTCATCACAAACAGCTCTTCAGCATAACATCTTATGAGAATGCTGGACCAAGCTTCATGTTTTGTTTTGTCCTAGGTTACATCTTATTTCTCTCAAATCTAAGAATTGTATGAATAAAAAATAATTCATTAATGAGGGTATTAATAATGAAAAGAAAAAAAGTTGCTTTTATTTAATTGAATTTAATTCCTTACCAACACCAAATAGATGCATTAGATGAGAAATTAGTCTGTTCAGTTAAAAGCCTAAATGTGAGAAAATATGCTGAAAAACTTCATATATGAAACTATAAAAACTGTAGTGCTATAACAGTCATCCAAAAACATTCTTTGTCTCAATGGAAATCCTTCCTATCTCTTTCTGAGAGGGCAGGAACAGCTGGCAAAATCAAAGCCAGCATTATCTCTTCAAAATCAAGAACAAATAATTGTGCACAATCAGCTTTCCTGGAAAGAAAAATGCTTGTTTGCTCAAAAGCTAATGAAGTACACATGTCTCAGAATAACAACTAGGAAATCAGAAAGTGCCCTAAGCTCTGTCAGCTCGGCAGCACCATAACACAGGACTCTCCCTTGACAGTAACTGGGAATACTAGATGGACTGAACTGTTAAAATCACAGATGATTGATGCTTATCTGGAATGCTCACAAAAGGCTGCCCTTGACATGAATAGACAGCTTAAGGCATTCAGCTAATAAACTCACAGTGCCTATGGCATCATTTTAACAAACTAAGAGCCAGAAGATGCTCCCCAAGTAGCTAAATCTTATAACTGAACTTTGGCAAGACATTTACATCAAGCGAATAACATCCTAGTGGTCCACCCACAGCGTTATCTGACAGTATCTTCTGTATTGATAGCTGTCCAGCAAGACGGAATTACTGAAATTTTGGCAAAACCACTGTTCAAGCTTTTATGGTAAATGAGCAAATTAGGGGTGCTGAGCCAATAACCCCCCCGCAGTTTGATTTCTGTTGGGTATTAGCATAATAACAACACAGACAATTTGATTTTCATAATATCCTTTGAAAGTTAGCATCATCTCTTCTCTTCTCCTTTTCATTTCTATTTAAAGAGCAAGCTGCTAGAATGATTCACAGCAAAAAATCCATAAACTGACACAGCAGCAGAAATTCTAGTAGTCTGCATACCTTATTGTTGTGTGCACAGGTTTCCACATGTGTAGAAGAGTTTATCTAGAAAGTTACTGTATTTAAAACTGAGAAGATAGTTTAGGCTTGGCCATTTTAATGATGGATTTGGACAAATCCTTAACATTAAATCCATCTTCTTGGGATTATCCTATGAGCAATGGTTCAAGTCCTCCCTTCCTGGGAAAATGGTAAGTGAAATAGGGAAAGGGGTTGGAGAAAGGGAAGAGAGTTTCAAGACATTTACTCCTTCAAATTCTCACCACAATCATGATGAAACTGAGGGATTCATGGACTCAGAGAACTACAGAATTCTGGAACCACAGAATCACTCAGGTGGGAAGGGACCTCAGGAGGTCTCTAATCCAAGCTCTCGCTCAAAGCAGGGGCAGGTCTGAGGTCAAGAATGGTTGCTCAGGTCTGCATTCAGTCAGATCTTGAAAACCTCCAAGGACAGAGATGGAACTATTTCCATGGGTAACCTGCTCCAACTGTAGTTTTCATGTAAACAATGGCAAGGGAGTGGAGGAGTAGGTGAGAGACAGAAAAGGTGAATGTTAAAGAAAGATAATTTTTTATTTATTTCAGTCATTTCCATGACAGCCCATCTTGTACTCTCTGATTAAGGGTTTTTGGTTGGTTGGTTTGGTTTTCTTTGGGTTTGGTTTTTCTTTTTGGTTTGTGCTGCATTGAATTGCTGTGGGTTGATTCTGGAACAAAGATGTCATTCTGTAATAGTGTAGGCAAATTGCTCATTGTCATAATAAATCAAATAAAATTATATTAATATAAACTTTAACTCAGAATAAGAAGCAAAAGAAGCTTTCAGAGGACAATATGTTAGCTTGCAGATCAATGCAAGAGAAAAGAATGTCTTCTAATTTAACCATTCATAAATTGCACCTATTAAACTTCTATTTTTTTATGTGATGTAATAAACACTGTATTTCCATAAACACTGTGTTTCCACAACAATAAAATCTGAGAAGCTTAAGTCTGTAAATCTTGACTGTTTCATGTTGTCAGGCATGTCTATAAACATTTTATGAACTTCAACTTTTACAGGCTGTATTTAACAGATTATTGGGGGAAAAAAAAGATTGTACTGAGGCAACTGAGAACCTAGTGTGTGATTTTGCAAGATTTTTTAGAGTTAAATGAGCAATACAAATCAATGTAACGTAAGGAAACATGCATTGTTGAAAACAGCTGAATTCATAGCAAACAAAACTAAATATAACATTACATTCCATGTTTTTATTCTGTAGATTATGAGTTGAATGTGGAACTATATCACTTATATACACTGTTCAACTTCTAAGTTAATTAGGTCAAATAATAGACCTTGAAACAGATGAAAGAGTTCTGTTTTTCATGCAGTGTATGTCATACAGATTTATCTAGCTGGAAGACTTGATTTAGGGTCACAGTTGCATGTGTCTGCAAGATTCTTTTGCTGTTTTTAACCTATGACTCTATGATTTTGTCATCCAAAACAGTGATATTGTGTTTTATGTCCTTTTTGCAGTTTGTGTAGATAATTCCATTGATTGACACACCTTGCCGAAACCATTGTTTCATTGGTGGTGAGCTTTTTGAATACTTAAATTTTACGTTCCTTCTGCCCATATGTGGAGCTATCATATAAACAATGGAGGTCTGTGAAAGGTTTACCAGTGACTTACACATCTCATAAACTGAGGTCTCACAATCACCTTCAGTATCCATAGCAATTTCTTGGTTTGTAACTCACATATTGTATCTAAAAGTTGATACAATGTTGAACTGAAACTAGAATTTACCATTCATTCAATTAAAAATTCTTGGAATATAAAGATGATGAAATAATTATTCTTGCAATATTAAAATGATGGGCAAGGATGGCTGTTTAAAAGATTTTTACGTTATCAGCTAACCTGTCTTTAAAATGGGTAGTATAGCAGCGGTGGTAATAAAAAGGAGAGCTTAAACTGGACATTTCAAAAAGATACTATAAAGTGAATGGAAGAAGATATGGAAGGAAGAAGCAGAAGAAGATAAAGGCTTACCAAAATGCAATTTTTCAAAACGATGATACATTCTAGTTTGTTCAGAAAATATCCCCAAAATAGATACCTAAATAAAGCATGCTGGTAGCTTATGCACTTTCAGAAGATAATGGCCAATCGTTTAGAAGGCAATTTTGCAAATACAGATTTTTTTTTTTTCCCAAGGAAAAAGAATATTTTGGTTCTATTCTAAATGTACAATGTATGTACATATAAATACATAATAATATACATATAAATGCAGAATAAGTATATTTCTAATATAAACATATTTACAATATATTAAAAATGATATTATTTATTAAAGTTTATTAAGTTAACAAGGACTTCTGTACATACCTCTGTGTTAAGAATTGACTCAACTGGTAAGCCTATTAGCTACTAGGTTGTGATTACACTGTCTTCAGGCTTCCCTAGAATGGAATCAAAATATTTTCCAGATCTACTCTGGTTGTTATGACCACTGTTACATTCGAGCATGATAGGAGATTTGCTCCCTTACGTGCTTTTGCTAGTCTAGTCTATAAGCAGTTGCTATATGAGAGTAAATAGATAGCTGAGTAAATTAATCAGTAGTGGAGTAAAAAATAATTGAATAAATTATCTAGTATTAAGTAAATAGGTAATTCTTAGGGAAGCAGAAAAAAAGTGGCTCCTCCTCTTCTGATCCTTGGAATATTTTTTGTGAACTAAATAACTGTGTGTGATGTTGTTCCAATGATGTCTGAAGACAGACACTTTTTGCTTTCCCATTGCATACCATGATGAAAGTCAAACCTAACATTGCCTTTAGTTTAATTATACACCACAAGTTATTAATTCAGATATCCTCTCCTCTTCACACAGGCACCTTTTTTCTGACATTATTGTCAGTAACTGAATGTGATAAGAGTAAATAAAACTGCTTTTTCTGACAGATTGATCGTCTTCAAAAATGAACAACCATTATATATGTTATGGTGAAATTTTGTCTAGGACAAAGTGCTCTCCTAATGCAATAATTTTAAAGCAATACTTCTTCCATCTGGTAAATGGAATTCGTAGTCTTTGGATTCAAACTGTTTTAATGAAAGAGCAATTGTCTAGGCAAATGTGCTCATAAAAAGTTCCATTTTCACTAAAAGTAGGCTAGTTGAGATTTGCATTTGAACAGAATCCTCTTATCTGAAATTAGTTTAGTTATTTGCATACATACAGGCCACAGATGGAAAGGAGATTCAAAAGTAAAAAACACCATCTGCATTTGTCTTTAATGACAAGTTATATGGAAGTCTGAGAATCTTATTTTCAATAACTATGTTGCAAAATGGTTCACAAGATCTTCAGAGTCCTCATTTGTTTTGACCCTGCAAAATTATTACTATAAAACCCATCTATGTCTAAGATAATCAGAAGTACTTATATATTTTTTGTAATTAGGAATATAATGAAGTTTTCTTCCATACACCATTTGGAATATGTTAGCATGTCAAGCCTGTAATGTATCTACAGTATATATTCTTATCAGTGTTGATATTCCCAAATATGAAGACATAAAATTTTCTGAAATTGCAGTCATTGGTTGTGATGATTAGAGATACATGGAACCATAACCTTGCCTGGGACAAAAATATAAGAGACAATAGTAACATTTGTGTTTTGTAACACAGTCATTGTGAACTGAAGGCATGCAGCAGTTTTCAGGTGCTTCTTAGGTTTGGGAAAGATACATATATGCTTTATTACATGAACATTTTGACCAGCTTTACCCAGTATCACATGAAAATATATCAGAACATGGAAGGGAAAAATAAGAGGATGTAAAAACTTTTATCTGGATGGTTACTGATGCTCAACATCTGATTTACAGAATTCAAATACTGAATGAGAAAGATCCTTGGGAAACCATAACTGAATCCTAAACTGACAGGGTTTTAACTTCAGACTTCCTTTTTTTGTGAACTAAAAGATTTAAATTTATTCAGAGAAATCTTTGTGCTTCGTGTTGGGAAGGTTAAGTACCATTTACCCTAGGATTTAATTTAACTGAAGGAACACAGTGAACACACCTAAAGGTACAACAGAGCATGGTACAGAAAATACCATGTTTCCCAGTCTTTCACATAATACTGTAATTATTTTGTTTCCTCCATGTTACAATATAATTTCCATAAAATGCAATTTTAACAGGTTTTAGGTCTACCCATAAAGTCCATTTTGATCATTCTTTTGTTGGGTGTCAGCAGAATTTCTCCCACCCACCCATGCCTTTTTGGCATTCTTCGTTTTTGAATTACATGACATTCTCTTTAAACTTCAGGCATCAGCTGTATATTCCTGATGCATATGCTTCACCCTCAATGTAATACTTAGGCAGCTTCTCCTTTTTTTTTTTTTTTTTCTTTTCTGTTTTCCTGAGTGCTACAGTCTAGTCTTTCCATGGTCAGTGGAAAGATGTGTAGTCAGATGTGGTCAGATGATGCACTCCTTCACAGAAGATTTCAAACCTAATAATTTGCATATATAATTGTGTCTTGACTAAAAGCAAAATTCTTTTTCTTTCTTTCTTTCTTTCTTTTTTTCTTTCTTTCTTTCTTTCTTTCTTTCTTTCTTTCTTTCTTTCTTTCTTTCTTTCTTTCTTTCTTTCTTTCTTTCTTTCTTTCTCTTTTCTTCAGCTTTGCAGGCTTTTTAATATTAAAATAATACTCTCTTTTCACATAGCCACTCGTAGACAGAGTTCTGTTTGAACTGGATTATAAAGAGCACCTTGAAGATTTAGGATTGTTGTCTGACCAGTCTGACATGGTGTGCTGATAACTTTTCTCATTAATAACACTATTTATATCAGCTGGGTGATGTAGTTTGATATGGAAGTGATATTTCTTTGTACTTGTGCTGAATAGTCACACTAAAAGGAACAGCTGAAAGAGAGAAAGTTGAAAATCAATAGCATAAAGGGTTGTTGCTGTGGTGTATACTTAAAAATGGTAGCTATTTTTGGCACTCATCTTTTTTACTCTGTTTCATGTTTTTACTGTTACGTAAGGAGAAAGAACCTTGTTTCACTGGTAATAACTAAATGTGTTGGATAATGGAGGCTGTAGAAGTGAATTCTGAGGTAATACCTAATGAGTTATCTATGATCTATTAATACTCCTGCCATATACTTTTTCTTGTTTCAGTCACCTGATCTCAGATAAAAATTTTTAGTGTCAAGTGAATTTTAAGAACCCATTAAGAAATCTGACTATCTATTGTAGGTTAAGCCCAGCTAAGCCCCACGCAGCTGCTCGCTCACTCCCCCCGTGGGATGGGGGAGAGAATTGGAAGGGTAAAACTGAGAAAACTTGTGGACTGAGATAAAGACAGTTTAATAGATAAATCAAAAGAGCACAACAAAGCAAAATAAGCAAGTAGTTCACTACTTCCCGTTGGCAGGCAGTTGTTTAGCCATTTCTAGGAAAGCAGGTCTTCATCATGTGTAAAAACGTCTTTATCATGAGGGTGACAGAGCATTGGAAGAGGCTGCCCAGACAGGTTGTGGAGTCTCCTTCCCTGGAAACATTCAAAACATGCCTGGACATGGTCCTGTGCACCCTGCTCTAGGTGTACCTGCTCAAGCAGGGGTGTTGGACAAGATGGTCTCCAGAGGTCCCTTCCAACCCCTACCAGTCTGTGATTCTGTGATTCTGTGATGGTTATTTAGGAAGACAAACATCATAATTCTGAATGCCTGACACCCCACCCCACCCGCCCCCTTCCTTTCACCAGCTTTTATTGCTGAGCATGACATCATATGGTGTGGGATATCCCTTTGGTCAGTTGGGGTCAGCTGTCCCAGCTGTGTCCCCTCCCAGTTTCTTGTGCACCCCCAGCTTACTCACTGATGGGGTGGGGTGAGAAGCAGAAAAGACCTTGATTCTGTGTAAGCACTGCTCAGCAACAGCCCTGTGTTAGCACTGTTTTTGTCACAATTCCAAAACATAGCACAATACAAGTTACTATGAAGAAAACTACCTTATCACAGCCAAAACCAGTACACCAACCCAGTATAATTTTATATTTTACTCTTTCTCTTTCTCACTCTAAATTTTTCTGCAATAGTGAACAAACTCTTTCATTGTTGAAAGGGTTATGAAGCATTATATTATGAATATCTAAAGAGTATGAAGCATTTTATTTTTCCCCTTGGCCTTTGATTTCCTTAAGTTTATGTTCAAAAGGCCTTGCTTTCTGTTGCTTGTAATTTTAATAAATTTTAACTCTTTCATGTGGATATTTTTACTCTGTATGCTTTCTGAGGTTAAAAAAAGAAAGGGAATTTTATACTATCCTAATATACATGCATGCATGCACACACAGACATAGACACAGGCACACATACACACACACGTACTCACACATTACCTGCATACCTGTTGTTTCTTTTAGAGGAATGTAGGAGTACTACATTTCTGACAGTGGAGCCATTGCTTAATTCACCTTTTTGGAGCAATGTCTGCGCCCTTAGATAATGAAAAGAAAATGCCCATAACAGAATAAAGAGCATACTTACAGATGGTAAGGAATACTTACTTTAATAAAGTAATTAAAATTATTAAGGTAAAAATAAAGTAACACTTTAATAATAAAGAGAATAGAGATGGTAAGTAAAAAGGTACAAACATTCTTTCTGCCCATTTGCTAATATGCTACTTCTATCCTGCTTTGTTTTCTTATATGTGCTATATTCTTTTATCTTTTGTGTAGAAAAAAAAAGATATCTATTACTTTTATATCAGTGTTTTTAAGAATAATAAACTTAATTTTACTAATCTTTTGCTAATTACATTATTTTTAAATGTTTTTGTTGTTGTTGTATGTCCTAGTATTAATGAAGAGAGCAATAAATTTATACTTGGTTTATATAAAGATGCATAATTTGCTGTTCTCAATACCAACCAATAATTACCAAGTGATAACTTTCATAGAGAGAATTGTGTAAAAGAAACCACATTTCAGTCCTTAAACATTATCTAACTGTGACTGTTCCCAGTGCTGCCTGCTATGATTTGAACCTGAAATTAAAATTTAATGCCCCTTTCTTCAAAATGAATTTACATTGGCAATTTTATTTGGGAAACAGAGTATTAGTAAACAAAAAATTTTATCAAAAAGTCTTAAGGAAATCAAGAATTAAGGACACGATGTTACTTTAGATACAAATGTTAAAAGCTTAGATTCAATACATTCCTAAAGAAGGTGCATAATTGCTATAAATAATTTAATAAAAATTTAATAATTACATAATTTAATAATTTTAATTCTTACTGGATTTTACATTTTGTTTCTTAAAGCAAATTTCTGGAGCAGTTGGATTACTTGATGTACGAGGTATGTGGGAATAAGAATTCATGATCTTCTTCTAAGGGTTAAATAAAATTTATTTTATACTAAGGGGTTCACACATCCACTAGCAAGTTTTCTGGATATTATACATTTAAAAGGAAGGAAAACTGCAGCTATTATACAGATATTATACTATTAATATTATGGTAGTTTTCATATTCTAATGAGTTATTTAGCATCATGTTCCTGGGATTTATTAAAAACATTTGTATTTTCCCATTAAAAAGAACTAGTTAGTCAGAGTATCCTTTTTTGTTTAATACTCTATTACACCGTTTCTAGTACTAATATCTTAATCTCTCTGTATTCTCTTTTCTTTCTTATGCTCCCACTCTTGTGCTTTTCTTAAATTTTGTGTATTTGTGACCTTACAACTATGTATGAATCTGTAATATGTTTGCATTTATTGATAGTATATGAGTACAGTGTTGCATTAATGTTCCTCAGGGTTCAATTCTAGGGCCAGTTATGTTCAATATTTTTCTCAATCATCTGCATGCAGGAGCTGACTGCACCATTAGCAAGTTTGTTGACAATACCAAACTGGGAGGTGCTGTTGACTTTCTTGAGGGAGAAGAGGCCTTGCAGAGGGATCTTGATAGACTGGAACATTGGTCAATCATCAACGGGATGAAATGTAACAAGTCCAAATGTCGGATCCTGAACCTGGGATGGAGTAACTCTGGGCACAAGTATAAATAGGGAGGGGAGTGGCTGGAGAGCAGCCCTGCAGAAAGTGATCTGGGGGTGCTGGTTGACAGCAGGCTCAATATGAGTCAGAAGTGTGCCCTGGCAGCCAAGAGGGCAAACCACACCCTGGGGTGCATCAAACACAGCATAACCAGCCATTCAAAGGAGGTGATTATCCCACCATATTCAGCATTAATACGGCCTCACCTGTGTGCAGTCTGGGCCACACAATTTAAGAAGGATATGAAGGTCCTTGAATGAGTCCAGAGGAGGGCAAGAAAGCCAGCAAAAGGCTGGAAGGCATGTCCTATGAGGAACGGCTAAGGACTTTGGGCTGTCCAGTTTGAAAGGAAGGAGGTTGAGGGGTGACCTCATTGTTCTCTGTAGCTTCCTGAGGAGGGGAAGTGGAGAGAGAGGTGCCAATCTCTTCTCCCTGGTATCCAGTGATAGGATGGGTGGGAATGGTTCAAAGCTGTGTCAGGGGAGGTTCAGACTGGACTTTAAGAAGCATTTCTTTACCGAGTGGTCAAACACTCAAACAGGCTTTCTAGAGAGGTGGTCGATGCTCCAAGTCTGTTCGTGTTTAAGAGGCATTTGGGCAATGTCATTAATAACACACTTTAACTTTTGATCAGCCCTGAAGTGCTCAGGCAGTTGGACTAGATGATCATTGTAGGTACCTTCCAACTGAGTTATTCTATTCTATTCTATTCGATTCGATTTGATTCGATTCGATTTGATTCTCTAATCAATAATAATGAAATCATAAATTTTATTGGAACCAAAATCTTACTATGGTTATATTCATGTTTCAATGCTTTACAATCAGTACATCAATCTATCTTGATCAGCAGTTAAAAAGCATTTACATCATGCCTGTTCTCTTCTTCTTTTTCTTGTAAACTCTCTTTTTTTGAATTCTTTGGCATTAAGGATTGGCCAGGCAGAACCACATGGCATCTGTTCTCAGGACATAGTTCAGTGTAAGCGCAGAAATCTGGAGACATCGTCAATAACTTCCTTTGCTGTGAAGAACTGAATCATTCTTGATTTATCACTCTACATTTCTTTGTCAGAAAGATACATGTACAAAAAAATAGTACTTCTAGAAAATAATTAAAATGTACTTAAGCACATGGAAATCACAAAGCAAGAACTTTTCAGGTATATTAAGCAATAAGTCTGTACCGATTCTATGCAAACCTCTTTTTTAATGGATGCTTTAGCTGAAGTTGCAATGCACAGGAATGAGAATAAGAGACATCTTGCATAGTATAAATCAGGGCTATATCTCTCCTAATGTGTAGATGACAAGGCACATTTTTACTGGAAATTTTGCCAGTTATGCATGTTTATTTTTCAATGCTTTGTGATTGAAATAAAGATAAAATATATTTATATGGAAGAGAGTTTTTTTTCTTTAACAATCTACACATTAAAAGTAAGGTTCTTGGATAACTGAGCATTACCAATAAAATGATTGAAAACTTTTTTTGTAAAAATAATTTTATAAATCAAGGGTTTATTCAAAACATGCAATCTACACATGTTGCTTTTTTTTTAAACATGTTCTCAAAGTTTGTGATTTTGATGTTTTGATATTTTGATGGGTTTGATGGTTTGTTGTTGATGATTATCATATTTGTACAGAGTATTTCACCAGAAAATCTACTGAAATACTTTTTATACTCTATTTATAAGATAATTTCACTTATCCATCACGCAGACCTTGTCAGTTGTTTACCAAACATGTAATGCCAATATTATGGTTATATAGTTCAATCGAGAAGAACAGGAGTGAACATAACTGGCACAATTAGAGGGTATTTTAAAAGGGAAAAGAAATTAATCCAAATGAAGTTTCACCAGATTTTGTTAGCTAATGTGGAACACATTAGAAGTGTAACAAAATTTATACTACTAGATTTTCATCACCTACTTTCATGTGGTGAATAACAAAGGGGAAATTTAGGTAAAAAAAACTCTCAAAAAATACACAAAAAAGGACACACATAAGGAAAAGTAATTGAAGAAATCCGTGAGGAAATACAATTGTTACTCTTCCAGTTAGAGAAACCCATTTTTATGGTTTTTACCTTAACTAAATTCCCAGTGAAATCACTGAAGTTTGCATAGAGATGCATGTCCAATGGACTGCTATACACACCGGCTAACGGCTACAATGATTTCAAACACTTATGAATTCATTTATTAAAGTAAACAGGTATTAGCCAAATCATGCAGCATGATTGGCAGGTAGCATATCTAAAAGCCTGAATACCATAGTATTGAACCAGATCAAAGGAAGCAGCTGCTTCTGTAAGATATGCAGTTAATCTGTCTATATGAGCAACTGAATTAACAGAGTATGTAGAGCCCTGACTACTGAAGAAAGCAACAGAAATGTTGATTTGGGCGATACAGCTCAGCCAATAAAGCACACACAAATTAAATGAACAAATTATACAGCTACACCTGGAAAATGCACACTGACAAGACTTGCAAAGCATATAACATTACCAACAAAGCAACATAAAATAGAGACATCCGAAATGTCTAGCACATTTAAAGAAAACTGTCCATGAGAGTCCATGACTCCAATAGAGTCATATTATGTAGTATCTTTCAGCCCTCATCTTTCTGTTGTTTTAATTGAGTCACTTTGTATTTTAAAAAATAATAATTTATAAAACTGATTACTTAGTTCTTGCTCAGGCAAGACTTAACCGATTTTGATGTTCATTTGAAGAAGTAATGTCTGCAAGACCATATACTACAGTAAGCTTATAAGTCATAGAGAGGCAGAATTCCTATTACATATATATTTTCCAAGTCCTTAAATCTCCATTTAAGACTGATTTTATATTCCAGGTTTTGATCCCCACTATAAAACATCAAAACTCAAATAAACAAACAAAAAGCCTGCAAAAGAATTGGAATAATCTACTGATAACTGTACACCTTTGCCTCACAAGTACACAGATACCAAATTATACACACAGAACACTTGAAACGAGGAAATCTTTCTTTCTTGCTTTGTAATTTTACTTTTTTTTTAGTTTAGTGTACTTATAGTATAAGAAGTTTTCCATCATCTGAAATGAACAGATATAAAATTGTTATGGACATGAGTAACTGTCACTAAGATAAAAAGGATATTTTGCAGTAAGACTTATCAAAATGTTTATTAAAATTTCATAATTAGAATTTGCTATTACAATGTGCTTCTCAAATGTGTATTAGAATGCACATTCAAATGCATTCACCTCAAGTTTCATAAACGAAGGCTGTTCTCAGCATTTACTCTTTGTCAGACCGAAAGTTATGACATGGAATAATCCTGTTCAAAAAGCTTTTACAGAATGAGGTCAGAGGTTACTAAAGCCTCAAAAAATGACTTTAGAGAGAAGTGTTGTCATCTTTTGTTATTTAGGCAAGGCAAAGAGGGTAATAATTTTTATGGGAATCAGCCCACTTGTGATTTGAATTGCCTTTTGATAATGTCTGTCTTTTATTTCTGCTTTATACAGAGTGATCATACTCCAGTTTAGGAATCATAGACAAATGCTTAAAAGTTAGATTAAAAGTAACTACATTTAACATGAGTTGTCAGAACTACAAACTGAGGAAGGTTTAGATTTTAGATTGGATTTTCCTTATTTTCTCACTTTTATTTCTCTCTTCACCTTGTTGGCATTTATCTTCCAAAAGGTAGGCTGAGTTACAGATTTTTATGAATGCGTTTCTCTTGAGCAGGAAAATGGGCTAGATTGTCATAAGATGTTACAGTTAGAAAAATCTGACAAGTATAGTTGGAAATTAATGTCTCAAACTCAGTTTGCATTTGAGCTCCTAATGAGATCTGAGAAACAAACCACACTTGAAGGAATGATATTCAATAGCCTGCCCTTCTATATAGCTCTGCATCCCAAGAAATGCACTTTGTACTTTTTCAAATATCTTAGATTATCGAGATTAGTTAGTACAGTTTTTAGGAGGGCCTGGAAAGAGGGCAAGGTACATAAATAACATGAAAAAAACATGAGACTAAAAGTCTTTACTACATAGCTTTGCATTAGGCATTTCAAAATCAAAAAGCATAACCAGCATGTATGTATATTTTGCTGTTTCCCATCTTATATGAAGGGTTTTGACTCTTATGATGATAATTATGATAAAATAACTAGTATAATTTTAACTATTACAAAAGCCTCATATCAAAATAGGCTAAAAGCTGTTTATCATAAACCTTATTAAAATAAAAATGCGCATATAGGGAAAATTATTTAATTCTGGATTATGTTTCTTTATTACTGATAGAAAAATCTTTGTGATCGTGTCTATGTTTGTATGTAAGTATGAATATCTCCATTTTTTGAGAAAGATTATGTCAAATTTCCTCATTCTTGATTATGGTTACCAGGTATTCCTTTAACACACTGTGTTCTATTTAGAAATGACTGACAATCATGTCTTTTAAATTTTGTCCTTATATTTTTAATTACTTTTTTGCAATTTATAGTTTAGCATATAGGTTAATTATATGTCCTACTACATCAGAAAATATTTACAGAAGTGGAAGAGAAAAAAACATAAATTCTGGTTCCTTCAGTATGTTCTTCTGACAAATAATCAGGCTACAAATGTATTTTGAGGACCCCAAAAATGAGTGAAGAGGTGATCCATTTTCCAAAGAATTTACATTGCTTTGTATAAATTGATCTAGGAGCAAAAAAGGGTAGGATGTTAAATATATATTATATGTATATATATACCCTGGAAGAAAAAAACCCCAAATCTTAGCATTTTGAATTTGCAGGATTATAAATACGATCTTTCATAAGATTTTGTCATTGGCAACTTTGGGCCTATAAGTGAAATAAAGCATATAATATAGGTTCATGTGTGCTATCTCATGTTTTTAAGTTCATAAAAATTGAACTGAAACCTCAGGAATTCGAAGTGCCTTGACTGCATTTAACTTTAGAGCAAAAGCTGCAGTGGGATGTCCCATAGTATTAGAAGTTTCAACAGCAGTTGAATAGCAGTTGAATGGCACAAGTCTGACTGGAGACTAATAATTAATAGTGTACCCCAGGGGTCAATCCTGGGTCCAATCCTGTTTAACACCTTCATTAGTGATCTGGACAACGGAGCAGGGTATACCCTTAGCAAGTTTGCTGATGAAACAAAACTGGAAGGAGTGGCTGATAACACCAGAGGGCTGGGCTGCCATCCAGAGGGACCTCGACAGGCTGGAGAGATGGGCTGACAGGAACCTCATAAAGTTCAACAAAGGGAAGTATAAGTCTTGCACCTGGGGAGGAACAACACCATGCACCACTATATGCTGAAGCCCACCCAGCTGGAAAGCAGCTTGGGAGAAAAGACCTGAAAGTCCCAGTGGATACCAAGTAGAGCATGAGCCAATGATGGCTAATTGGCTCAGCAATGTCAGCCTTGCAGCAAAGATGACTAATGGTATCCTGCTCTGCACTGGGAGGAGTGATGCCAGCAGGTCAAGGGAAGTGGTCTTGCCTCTATTCAGTACTGGTGATGCCATATCTGGAGTGCTGTGTCCAGGTCTGGGCTCCTCAGTACAAGAGAGACATGGGCATACTGGAGAGAAGGTCCACGAAAGATGGTTAAGTGATTGGAGCATCTGTCCTATGAGGAAAGGCTGAGAGAGCTGGGACTGCTCAGCCTGGAGAAGAGAAGGCTCAGAGGGGATCTCATCAATGTATATAAATACTTGAAGGGAGAGTGCAAAGAAGATGTAGCCAGGCTCTTTTCAGTTCTTCCCAGTGACAGGACCAGAAGCAATAAGCACAACCTGAAGCACAGCAGGTTCTGTCAGAACATAGGGAAATAGGTTTTTTTTTACTGTGAGGGTGACTGAGCACTGGAAAAGGCTGCCCAGAGAGGATATGGAATCTCTATCCTTGGAGGTGCTGAAAAACCATCTGGACATGGTTCTGCGCAATCTGTTCTAGTCTGGTCCTACTTGAGCAAGGATGTCAGACCAGATGACCTCAGAGGTCCCTTCCAACCTCAACCATTCTGTGATTCTGTGAAAAGCTAAATCAATAAGCATCCCTTTGACACATTATCTTGGTAAATCACGTTTTCCTGTTCTTCTTGGCCTTGCTGGCTCCAGACAAAATGTTATCTTGGCTGCAGAGTTATGTCCGTTATTTGAATATGAAAAATAAAGTTTTCCTTAGAAATTGTAGTAAAAGTTACTTTTCTGATTCTGTTGGATTGTATCCTATCATAGCAGTAATTTTAGCTAGCATAAAATTGAAGCTTATTTTGGATAACATTGTAAATTGAAATTTTAAATTGTCATTAAAACTTTCATTTTCAATTGCATTTGTACTCTAAAAAATATCCCCAGATACTGAAGCTGAGAGTCAAAGGGAGTACTATTAGAATTTTCTTAAACTTCAGCTATTTTAGAAAGTGTGCCAGAACTCCATATCAGTCATGAAAAATCCAAAAAGGAAAAATTCTGAATAGATATCTCATATTCACATGTGGCTGATAAAAATCAGAAAAACAGAGCAGCAAAGAAAGGAATATGAGGAAAAAGTGAAGTCTTTTTCTAGGTAGATGTCTTTTTTATTACTGTGCTGAACATAAGTGCAAACAACTGTTTTGTTTTGTTTTTTTAATACTTTCTAAACTGGGAAAGACCTTCTTCTGTGCTAAAAGCAAGTTATTGTTTATATGGGGGGAAAAGAGCAGTGAGTCAGAGGAAACCTTAACCAACTACATTCAAGATCCAGCACTAAACTAGGGAGTAAAATCAGGCAGGCAGGGGAACATCCTAAATGGCTAAAGAAGAAAAAGTATGGGCAGCCTCCACTCCCCACCCCCCAAAAAAAATAAAAGCCAACCCAAACCCCAAAAAATGGATATAAGGGAAAAAAACCAAGAACAAGTTATTCCAAAGAGTAAGAATTATCTGTCATGTTTCCGGTATGGAAACTGGAAATTATTTCTGAAAGACCAAATATTGGCAGAACTAAAATATATCTCCTGTGCTCCATTCAGCACAGCACACAAGACAGGCTTCAAAAATCATTTCCAACACTCATTGAAGATGGATGATTATTGCTGGAGAATCTATACCAAGAAGAATGGAAACTGTTCAGGAAGTGCCAATCTGACACCTACATTGTTTACTGTCCTTTTGTAGCAGAAAGACAAAAATGTAACTATAATTTTTGAGAGGCTTGTAAAGTCAGCTGATATCGATCCATTATTGCTGGTCCACATTGGTCCAAATATGTTAATGCCATCTGAAAATATGGCCTTAATAGGATCCAAGGGAGAAGCTAGCAACAGGGAAAAACAGCAACAAAGCAGAAAGACATAGTTTTCAGCTCAAAGAAACTTTATATTTATTTTCAACATGCTTAAAGAAAATAAGTATAAAGATTGGGTATTGGGTTTGAAAATAAATCACAAATCCTTCATATTTTTTTCTATAGTATAAATACATATACATAGGCAGATGAAAGAAAAAACTCTATATATACATGCATTTAATGCTCTGGTGTCATAAGTGAAGACATGTGGAGCATGTGGCTCCACAAATAAGAGAAATTGTGTGTGCAGAAATTTCAGAAGATAAACTGCTCTTCACATGTGCATGTATCATTCTGAATTAACAGCACATTGTTAATCAGCATGAAGATCATTGTAAACAGTACAACATGGTAATAAACAGACAAAGGGGAGCAACCATTTCAGAAGAGGTACGAACTCTCAGATCAGTCTAATTGTGGACATGTTCAACACATTGAGAAGATGTGAAAACATGCTGGTTACGGAGGAAGAATCAGTCAGCCTTCTGGCTAAAGTCTTGACAATAGAACCCAGGTTTCCGAAGGTACAAACAGAGGCTACCTGCCAATGATGTCTTTGTAAATGCCCTTAAAAAAAGCAGATAAAGCATTACAGATATGCCACAAAATAATTATGCCTTTCAAGGAGATATTGAGGATGTCATTTAAACTTATATTTCATAAATATAAATTTTAAAAGTGCGCTAAAGAATGCTGTAATTTGCTGGTATTATATTAACCTTTAGTTACTGACTTTAGAACATCTGTTCTGTGGCAAGTAACCTGTCTCCAAACCAAGATCTCCAGAGAAAATAACAGCTGAGGGTACCGGGGAGATTTTATGCTTCATTGTCCACATGATCAAAAAAGCAAAGCAAAGTATTAAAAGTCTCCAAAATGTATGCACTGATCCATTCACTTTTAATTGCAAATTCACATTTGTTCTGTAATCAGTAAGGTCTGTAACCAATAAAACTGATTAACTGACATTATATTTGGTCAGCCAGCTCTTTTGTTCATTTCTATAAGAGATCTAGAAAAGGATGTATTTTCAATGAAAATTTCCCCTACAGCATTGCCTCAGTAGCTTAACTTGGCAGAAAATGCATGAAATCAGCAAAAGCAAAAAGAACACAGTAGCATTTGGGAATGTAGAAAATGCTGCTTAACCAGCATCATTACTATGGCTGCCTGCAGGCTAGTTTAATTAGGCTACAATCCATATGCAAGAAAGTAGTTTTGTAATTACTGTCAAATGACCAAATCTATGTATAAAACCTAAGGAGGCTTATGCGTTCCCAGTAATGAACCATACTGAAATTGACTGGGATTTGTTAGCTGAGACACTTATTTGGCGAAAATTAACTGTAAAATATATAATAAAATATGTATACTCAGATACTAGACAATTTTAAAGAATACATCTCAGTTTGCTGGATGTAACTATGAATTTTTTATTAGATGTGTATTCTGATCTTTCTACCAAATCATGCAGCCATATTTCTATGGATGGGAAAGCATAGTTACCAATTTCAATTTTAAAAAGCATGTGATTTTTAGCAGAAAAATCATCAGAATATTAAGGATTGGGCATAAAGCTGCCAGAAGTATATTTTTTTTTTTTCCCCCTCTATTTTCTATTATTTAAAAACTTTAATGATGGAATTTTTGGTTATATGCTTTAGTAGCATCACTACATATTTTTAAGGCACTCAGATTTACTCCAATTTTTATTTTATTGACCATACTCTTTAAAGAAAAAGGTTTATTTAAATAGACATATTTATATATGGGGAACAGAGAAGATTTGGTTTTGTTTTCTTTACATCAGCATATTATTGAAATTAAAACTGTTGAATGAAAATATTCTTATTAAACAAAGAAAGACCAGAGTTTAGGCTTATTGCCAGTGTCTGCATTTGAAATATTTGCCCAATACTTCTGATCACCATATATTTAAGTGCTCAGAAAAAATTATCAAATTGGGAAATGGTTCCAGAATAATTACTAAGCCATTTTCATGTTTCAGAAGCAACATCTTAAATAGGAAGTACTTCAAGAGCCATAATTTAAGATAAGAAATACACTAGCAAGTAAGTAATGAAAAGAAGTCAGAGATTGTTTTTTGTTTTTTTTTTTTTTATTTACTATGTGGAACAATAGGCACTGGGACACAGTTAAGTTTGCCAGAATACTAATAGCTGATGATCATTTACACTAATACTTCAGGGCTTCAGGAGTGCAATTTTCTCAGAAAACTGTCTCAACTCAGATCCTGAAATTATTTTACCGAATGAGGATGATTACCAATTTTCCACTTGACTTTCCATAAATAATAATCAGTGCTGATATTCCATATTGTAAAGCAAAGAATGACATGTTAATTCTCAAAGTTTTTTCTAGTATGGAATAATTTGGTGTGTGTTGCCACCCCCCACCACCAGTTTGCATTATTTTCCAATGAAATATGAATCTACTCATCAGCTAAAACCCATGGAATATATATATATATATGTAAATAAAATATTAAAGAAGAAAATACGTCCTGCTTCATCTTTGAAAACTTGACATGAAGTGCTTAGCCTGAAGAAGTGGATGAAAATAAAATTTTGAGGAGGGCACTTAGATTTCTCTAAAGCAGTTACATTTCTTGACCTCTAGGCTATTCTTCACTCAGCATGTTTTTTTCTTGTGTCCCTGTTCTCAGAAATCTGACTTGTGAATAATTAGATACATAATTAGTATCTGACTTAGAATTTATTCTATTTATGACTATGTATTTGTAGAATTAGCTAGGGATTTCAACAGTATGCTATGGTAGAACAGGAATTTGGACATACATCACTTAATTTGCTTCCAGTTCAAACAAAAGATTATCTTTCACGCTGTGAGATTCAAGAGCAGAATTAGTAATGCCAAATAGTGTATATAAACAGGTATAGCAGTAATAAATCTAACACATATATATATATGCATATATAGTGTTATACTAAAAAAATTACACATTGCCAAAACAAAATTGGAGATGTAAAACTTGAAACACGGGGGATTTAATTTACTTATATTCTAACTGATGACACATATGTTTAGCTTCTGTTACTGATATGAGCCTTAGTCACAATTATTGTCTTTGTTCAACAACTCTGACAGGGTTTTTATTTGTTTGTTTTTGTTTGTTTGTTTTCTTGTTGTTGGTGGTGGTGGTGTTTTTTTCCCAATTAGTATATATGATACAATTCTAAACTCTCATTCCTTCCTCTTCTACTCAACCAAAAAAGGGAATTGATATGCACAAGAATACATATCAGATTTTGAAATCTGAGGTGTGGTAAGTGGAGAGGGGAAAAAAAAGATGGAAAGAACAGCTGATTATATAGGGTTTACATCCCTAAAGAGAAATAAAAATATTTCCTGATGAAGTAAAAATTAAACTTTCAAAACTCTTAGCCACACAGACAGCCAAATTCTAAGGTGAATCATCCACCTTTTAATCCACTAGTAATGTCTTCATATTCCTTTTACAACTAAAAATTAAATTATTTCCTAATTTTAGTCTACCTTTAATCCTCAGAAATTTCTAAACTGCTTCTCAGACTAGTTGTACACTAAAATCACCCACCTTTGAAATGTTTTTGTTCAGTGGAATTAAATAGAACACTGTACTATGAACTTCATATATGACAGAATGTTTTTAAGGCTGTAAACCATAACCATTGCACTAAGCTATGTAGAAAACATGAGGTTTTTCACTCCTAACAGAATTGGCAGCTATATGGGAAAAGACTAGAATATTTGGCCAAAGAAACTTAGTATTCTACTTAGTTACTCTTCAGCCTGAGGATAGTAGTCAAACAAAATGCTTTGGCAAGAAAATGTTCTACTTTCTAGCCAGATTTCTCACCAAAGAACTTCCCAGGACCTTTGTAATAGCAGTTTCTTCATTGTTACTGATAAATGATTGGCAGATACCTTGAGGTGTCTCTCCCCCATGGAGTAAATTTCAACAATGTAAAGTTATTCCAATTACTATGATACATTTTCCCCTGATTTGTACCAACAAATTAGGCTCTGTTATTTTAAATACTGTTATAGCAACCTTCCTAGAGCAGATGTCTGTCAGCAGGAGTAAAATCTGCCTTGGAAATTCAAAAGAAAAAAAGAATCAGAGCAGCTAGCTAAAGCCAATTAACAGTTAGCAGTCTATGACTATCCTGAAAAAAAGTAAAAAAAAAAAAAAAAGAAAGGATCAAACCTGGCATTTACTTAATCTTTTATAACTTTCTATCTCCTATTTTCCTTCAGAAAATATATCATAGTGTTTGAAATGCTGTTTTCTAGCCTGTTAATTATTTGGTGCACATTTGAAAAGAACACGGCTGTATTAAAAAGCTTGAAGAAATAAACCATATGCAAAGGAAATACTAAAATACTTTGAAAAATGCTCAGTTAATTATAAACTTTTTCCATAGTGTTTCTACCTATAATTACAGTGAAAATCAGTCTGCATAAGCAGTGTTTTCTTACATATTTTGTAATCTCATTTTTTTAATTAGGAACCATGCAGAGATGTTGAAATATACCCTTTAATTGATAGTTATTGAAGTGGATTGAGAAAAAAATTCTAACTTCTACTCTTCGCTGAAGAAACCATGCTTTGGAGATTAAGTATACCCATAAACCTTGAAACACTGAACAAAAAAACCTCCATGTCACAGAACACCCACTGATGATTTCCAAAAATTCTTAATTCCAATATAACATCCATACCAATTGCAAAAGAATATCAAAACTACATTTGAAGCTGATATCCTATGTTAGACAGCAATCTGAGAGAAATTGAGTTGCATAAATACACATTGTAAATCTGCTATTTAAAGAAAGTATATGGAATTACAAAGTAACCACAAAGACTGTGCTGTTGTATAATGATACTACTACTACTGCTACTACTACCACCACCACCACCACCACTACTACTACTACTACTACTACTACTACTACTGGCTATTTTGGTTTGAATAGTTTCTAACGATGTTTGTCTAACCAATTAAAAATCTTTAAGCAGATTAATAAAAGTTTGTAAAACCAACCATATTTGGTGTTTCACCTCACACAGCAAAAGACCACGTTCAAAAGTTGTTAGAAAGACAGCAGCTTTCCTCACAGGCAACAACTAGTGTTCTCTCTCTCTCTCTCTGTTTAAAACTGAATAAATATCCTCAGAGTGATTTCATGTCTCTTTCTGCTGAATCAGGCAGCTGAAATTAATTCAGCAAAGAAGTATTGAATTAAGATTTATTTTTTCAATACTAGATGAAGTACTCTTAAACAAAACTGATTTAATTGAAGAAACAGAAAAAAAAATCTGAAATGGGTAAGTATTTCAAGGACTTTTTATGCCACCTTCTTGTACATCTAAAGAGAAGTGATTGCTTCATTTTTGCATGTGATAGTTATTTTTTACTGAATTGGATTTTAATAACATTACTGAAGCCTGAAACAGTGCAACAAAAGAAGCCTATACCCTTACATCTGTGGCTAAATCGAATCACTTTATTAAATAATGTAAAACCTTTTTTTCCTACATCAGTGTTGGTCAGTGAAATTTCACACTGACTACAACTTGTAGACATATCTTCAGTGAATAAAAAGATCCTCAAAAATACAGTGGCATAAATGAAAAAAAAGGAAAAGGTGAAGAAGGAAAAGCTATGGCTGCTGTAGTTGGAAAAGATTTCCAGAAGTATTAAAATTGGTGAAATATTTTGCTCAGAAATGAAATATTGTGGTTAAAGAATATTAAAAGTACAAAAGCATGTTTCAATAGTTTCAAAAATGCATTTTTTAAAACAAATGAAAGCATTTCAGGAAAGGCAAATTAAATACTAATAACTTTAAAATACATTTTTTTTTTTTACTTTTTCCCAGAAGAAAGCATTTTTTTCAATCAAAAATGAAAATATTTCTTATATTGTCTTCCGAACATGAAAAATACTATTTCTGTTAAAACCTAACCATCTTGTTTTATTTCAATTCAGCAACTGAATCAAGAAAAAAAAGAAAACAGTCAATATGATTTACTGATAATTCCATAGTATTTTAATAAGAGATTTCATGTTTGAAGTAGATTCAAGCAAATAAATGAATTAATTGATAGGAATATTACATATCACTTGATATCTCAGCATGTTGATTGTGGGACAAGTATGCTACCATATGCACCATTCACTGTCTCACATTTGTTCAAAACAAGGCATCTATTGAAATATGCCATTACTCCTTTCTTGCCTATTCTATAAAACTTTTCCAAAGGAAGCCACAGTCCATATCCGTAGCCAAGAAGTGACTGTGCATCAGTAGGGATATTTAACATTAGGGAATAGCGTGCACTGTCTCCATTTGAACCTATCCAATAATCAGTCTTTACTACAACACCATTTGCTTTTTTAGACTGTCATTTATCACTTCACTGACTGTAAGTAATATTTTACTTTCTCATTTTTATTGTATTACATCATATTTTAAAATATTTTTATTGCAGAGCATTTCTGAGAGTTGGTGTTAGTTCAGTAATACATTGGTTGTAGGACAAGGAGATAAGAACCTCTCTACAAGAGATTCCTGAATCAGTTTTGAGTATAGTGTCAGCACAGCTGTGAAAATACTACATTTTCAAGAAATTGAGTTTTGTAGCAATAATATTGACATACATAGTCTGTGTAAATAAAAACTAAAACCAAAACCAAAACACCCTTGAAAATGTCTATAAGACACCCAACTAAACATTTTGCATAAAAGCAACATTATCTGAGAACAATTCATAAATGTGAATGAATAGGTAACAGAAAAATATTATAGCATGCCTGGCAAGAACTTTTACAAAATAATTTTGTCCTTCTGCATACTAAGACTCAGGAATTTCTTACATATTTGACGGAATTTCTGTCTCTGAAGTAAGCTTGTAATATTTAATTGTTTGGCATAGGAACTGTATTTTCTCCTGTAATGAAAGGTTATACTAAAACACAGTTTGAGAGAAAAAGCAAGAAAACCTTTTCTTCAATAAACCCTGAAGATAAACATTAATAGATTTGTACATCTTGAGGTGAGTAGAAACCACATAATCATTCAATTCAAGTATTATCTCTGTAAACAGACCTAAGAGTTTCCTCAGAAGATAATTTACAGGATACACTTCAGAAAGATATGAGGAGTTATTTTAGTCTTCAGGTCATGATGATCCCACAGTCTCAGCTGGAAAGCTCTTCTGTCTTTAATCCTCTCACAGTTACAGCTAGGAAGTAACATCTCATTTCTGATTTAAATTTCTGTGTTCCAGTTACAGCTTTTGGAACTTGTTATGACATTGTCAGAGATCTGTAGAACTTTTTGCAATGCAACTTTACTGAATCTATTTTAAAGTAATCAAGTCATTCCTCTAACAAGCTTCTGAAGCTCAATGTAACTTCATACTGTAATGACTTCACGTTGGTTTTTATGTCCCTTGTTTGGATACTCTGTGGCATTTTGACTTCTTGAAGTATAGAAACAACATCCTGTAATATCATTTCAACCTTTAATAAAACTTTGAATGACACTGGATCAAGAATCCAGAAGTTATTTCTAGTGAAAGTCTATTCTATGAACTACTGTTTGAGATTAGATGAAATATTTTTTTGTTTTTAAGACCGTGGCAAGAAACAAAGCCAAATGTGGTGAAGTCCAAACTATATAAAAAAAGGCTTTTTAGATCTACCTTTCCCACAATGAAGCAGATGAAAATGGTTTAATTTAGATCTAGTTTCTACAGAACAATTTAACCAATTTATTTTTAACAACAAATTTCTTGTTGTTCTCATTTAACCACCCTAATATTTCATCCAAGACAGAAAAAAATGTAGTCCCAAGTGGTGTGCTTTCTTGCTTTTAAAAATATCAGAATTATGTCTGAGGTCCTTGAATTTTTTATAAACTGTGTGACTTTTCAAGATTTGTTAAAAGTGTAAACATTAGTGACAAAAATTCCACAGATAGGTCTGTTAGGGATCTTGGACGAAGATTATTCAAGCTCATTGATTTAAAAATGGACAATTTTAGCAAATGCTATTATCGTTAACTACATTTGTGTATATGCCTGAAGATAATAAATTCTTTACAAGGACAATTAAATATACATGCTAACTTTTTGCCATCACTCTTAGAGGGAACAGAATAAATCCCAGTCCTTTAAAGCTTATATTAAAGTACAATTCTGCTGACAAATAATGGTCAGTGAGATAAGATTCTGATTTTTTCCTACAGCAGTGTTTATCTTAAGCCTGCTGTGAAAGTGCTAAGTAAGTACATAAGAACCCCCCATCTATCACTGTTTTAAAACAGAGTAAAATTCAAAATATGTTCTCTGAGCTTTTATCTGTTTTATATACTCTGTCTCCACGTGTTTCTCATCATGGTCTGTGCTCTGTGAGAGCAGTCAAGATGATGGGCCCTTCCCAGGTATTACTCAGGTTAGTCTATAAAATTACTGTTTCTAAAAGATTAACACAAATTCCATTCCATCATTGTATTACATTATGGGGATAGCTACTTGGAAGCAAAACTCCTTTTTTTACCCATTCCAAAACAAGAAAAAAAAGCATGCAGAGACTGTATTCTTTCCAAAATACAGACAAGATGATGCATTTTAAAGCCTACATTTTAACCTACTTTCAATCATAGTCTTCTATGTAATATCCTCCATAAAATGGAACCCAGAAACACAGTATGCTTAGTATAAAAGTTCAACTAAGATTATATAGCTTTCAGTTTAAATAAATAAATAAGTAGAAGTAGCAGCTTCCTGATGAGTATATGTGCAGGCCACATGACAAGTAGTTCAGTCTCATTCAGTTCTCTCCTTGTTACTCCTGTATATTTCAACCTCATCGGAAAAAGTTCAATGTCCAGCACTCTACTTCCCTCAATGGTCTGTGAACTGTGTGGATGACAGGATAAAATACTTTTCTTGGACCACTGAATAGTTCAACATCTCGAATAATTTTTATCTTTCATAACCATTTTATTACCTCACCTTTCATTCCATCTTTTCCCCTCATTTTCTCACAGGCACTAATCACAATCCCACACTTAAAATCTCCAAGCCAACCTCTTGTCCTTTCTTTCTCCAAAAAGCATGAGAGACTCATTTCCTGTTGTAAATTCTCTTTTCCCTGTGAAGGGGATCAAATCAAGGGAGACACCAATTACAACCAGTATTTATTAGAACACCTTTTATTAATTAAGCTGTTGTTACTAAGAGCAGATAACTGTACAACACATTCACATATCCCTTCCCATAGTACACAGGCACACATAGATGCATATACACAATTACTAATTGTTACTTGGTTGGAACAACTGCTGGCAGGCCAGCCCTAGCTGTTTACGCAGAAGCAGAGTCACAGTGTGGCTGCTAGGTTGATTTTCAAAAAGTCCTTCAGGAACATCTTTCTTTCATCAGGTGTGTATATAATCCTGAAGTACCTGTCTGCATATAGCAGCCACCACCTTCTTGGATGTGGTCTGAATTACACAAACCCATTGTTGATGCTGGTATTTACTGATGACCTTGGATAAAGGCAACAAACCATTGATGTTCTGAGTTCACCTGTTCTTTTGGACTCAGCAGGACTGCTAGTCTCCAGAGCTCATCAGGTATTAGAAACTTCCACATGCTACCTCTCAGCATCTATTTTTCCACTCTTCAGCCTACTATTTTCTAGTAGCTATTTTTCCATCCGCATCTAGTGGCACCTGTAGAACCCATTCACAAAAACTCATACAGAAGGGACTTTTATGATGTCTACCCGCAGCCCACCAATGTTAATGTTTTGGACAAGTTTCCAGATGTTAAACACAAAGGTTTTTCTTACACTGAGTATTGTCATGTGGGAAATATTTGTCCTGGTTGTTTTAATGAAAAAATACAAAGAAATAAGGCACTATTTGTCCCAGAAACACACTAATATTTCATGTTTCTAGTATTTCTCATAGCCACCCCTATTTTTGTACACAGTCACAGAAATACTTTGAACATAAATTCTGTTTTATGACAAAGGAATTTTGGTTACTGTTTCTAAGGTTTCTATATAAATTGAAGGAAAAATCTATTGGTCACTTTGATCCATCTACTAAGCAGACTGACATTTAATTTAAGATTAAAATTTTTTTGGGGTATGTACTGTTTTAATAGTCTGAAATTTGGTGTAAATTTGACAGAGTGCAGCTTTTAACCCATTTTGCTCTACAGTTAAGAGGGACATACTGAAAATGTCAACACAGAAAATTGCATGCTGTAAATCTTTCATTTGTATTATTGTTTAGCTATTGAAGAAACAAAGCACAATTTTTACATGACACAAGCTTCACAGATTTTAGTTATCTCCAAGACCAAGTTTTCTTCTCAATAAATTCAGTTTTCCTTCAGTTATCAGCAATATTTATCTCTGAAGTAGAGAACTTCCTTAATTCAGCACTCAGCAGTACCGTGGAAATATTGATCTGCAATCAACTGCTGACACAGTTATTTTGCTTAAGCTCTATGTTTACCGAACTGCGAACACAGCAGTATTAAAGGTATATATAAGAATTGTTTCTACTACACCAAAAAAAAAATCATAGAACACATCATTTAAATGGCCTTGTCTGTGTTTTATTCTAACGTTGATTTTAACCGAATGCAGTTATGAAGTAAATTGTTTATTTTTTCCCTTTTTTCTCCATCTTTTTTTAATAGCGAATATAATGCTATGAGAAATTTTCCTCCACTAATCTTATTTTAATTTTCCTTTAAGCAGGATAAGCTGATTAATAAAATTGAAATTTCTCTGAAGAGTTATTCCCATTGTCTCGGAGCGTTATTTCACAGGCGCTCCTTTTGTTAAGAATCCCAATTTGCAGAACTTTTTAAAAACTTCTGATAATTAAGGTTTGGGGAACCAGCCAAGTCCCTTGTCATCAATAAGTTCTGCTCAACTTTATTTGACATACAACATTGCTAAAGACGATATTTAGATTTAATAGGTACATCTCTATAGAAAGTTAGTAGGAAGTTTTACTGTTTAGTCTAGAGATTAATTAAATTTGATCACAGGTGGAGGTGCATAAAATGTGGAAAAGTTCTCTATAACTTAGAAGGGATTAAAACCAAAACGATTCTGTAGAAATGGTGCTGAAATATACAGTCTTTATAGAGAAAACAATACAATGCCATTAAAAGAAGACACAAATAAAAATGCTAATTTTTGAATAGCAAGACATTTAGTATCAGTGGCAATGAATGTCAAATGCACTTCAAAATTTGTCAGCAAACCAGATAACCCTACTTTGTAATTTAACTAGGAATAACATAATATGAATAGCCACAGATGCAGTAAAAGGGCTGACTTTCAAAGATGTGACTAATAATTGAATACTTTATTGCCCAAAGTCAAGTTTGCAAATGACTTATTGTTCTCACCAAGGATCTCTGCACAAAGAATGATTCTGTTGTTTCTACACATACAGATCATCCCAAACTGTTTTTTGCATACAAAACTAACTTGAGTTACAATCCAAATTTTTTCTCACATGCAGAGATATTTTTTTCTATGTATTAAGCTGTTTTTTTGTCAAGCTGCTTGGTCAGTAACTAGATATTAACCATAACTATGCATAAGAACACCATTTCAGCACACACAGCAGCACAAATGACATGTTACTTGATGATTTGGCTAATTCAAGTAAAGAATATTAGAATTAATATTGCAGTGAAAGAATATGTAAAGGGAGAGGACCTTCCATGTACACTTGGGCTCTGTGGGGAGGGCACTGCTGAGGGAACACACTGTACTCCCATGAGAAAGGTAACAATCAGCCTGCACTGCTGCCCAGCCTAGAAACCTCTGCTTCCCAAGGGCTGTGCATCTCTATCACTTCATTATCCAATATAAGATGAAATTAAGTCCATAATAACTACTGAATGATGTACAAAGTCACTGAAAGGTACACTGAATGTAATTACTCTTTTTTCTTCTGGGTTAAAGTTCAGTAAGTTTTTCTAAATACAGTTGTGTTGGTTGTAGGTGTCACAATGTTGGTAGCGAGGCGGGGACTGCAGGGGTGGTAGCAAGTAGGGGGGCCAGGGCTGCCCCGTGCCCGACACAGATGGTTCCAGCTGGCTCCAATGGACCCACAGCAAGGCATAGTTGAACCCCACAGCCAAGCTGGTGGCACCTCAGGGAAAACATATCTAAGAAAGAGCACAGAGGTTGAGAGAGAGTACCAAGAATAAAATTAAGAGGACCAGTCCTGCAGACACCAAGTTCAGAGAAGAAGGAGGGTTAGATGTTCCAGGCACTGGAGCAGTTATCCACACTGCAGCCCATGCTGGAGCAGGCGGATATGCCCTGAAGGAACCTGCAGCCCATAGAGAGGTCAATTAATTAAACTAATTGTCACCAAGTTGACTCTGGTTTGCCCATGATGGTAATTAGTGAGTAATATCCCTGTCTTTATCTTGACACACAACCTTTTAATCTTATTTTCTGCCCTTGTCCTGTTGAGGAGGGGGAATGAGAGAGCAGCTCCGTGGGTGTCTGGCATCCAGCCAAGGTCAACCCACCACAATTGTTCTAATTGGTGACAAGGTATTTGCAAGGTAAGACAGACACAGCACAGTTCATGGGAAAAATGTACCAGCAGGTGAAAGAAAAGCAGGATATCCTAGGGCACAAGATATCTATCTTCATATCTCAATACATTTTGCATTTAGTTACTAGAAAGGAGATTCAGTCTGAGATTAAGCTGCCTACACAAGAGCTAAATGCAGACACTGATTTTGTTGCCAATAACATCAGTAGAAACAGAATTAGTAGAAACATCCTTCTGTTCACTTCCACCCAGGAACTGATTTAGTTTCCCACACCTAGACACCTAACATGACATACTAGTGCCTTGGATGTCCCTCTTGAGCTCTCAGCTGCTGCTTCACAAACACACAGGTCTCTCATTAGTCCTGAATTATATGTGTGAGCCCTTCATGAATGCCTTCTATAATGTCTAATACCAGCAGAAGCCTATGTGTGCAAAACTGAGGTAATCTTGTCTGTGTTTTTGCACCAAATACTAGAAGCTTGCAACCTGATTTAACACAGCTATACCTTATCTTGGCATTACAAATATCAGTTTCATTCAATTATTCATAACTTCAGGAATTCACACTTTCTTCTGCTGGCGCTGAAATTTTGATTTTATTACTGAAGGTACTTAAGTCTATAGGACAGCCGACTACACTAATTAAAACTGTAATTAGCTGGGAAGGGTTTAATATATATGTGTGTTTGTGTATTTGCGATGAAGGATCAACCACTGTAATGAATGCAACTAACTTTAAAATAATGAATATTGCAAAAAACCTTATTAAGAAATATTTATATTCACTCTCTAGGCTATTAATACAAATTGAACATCATAAATACATGATTATTCAACAAGTGTGCATAAAGGTTGTAGTTTTTCTAGTCATCTTAGTTAGTGATATGACCATTAATATTGTAAAAGTGACAGTAGTCAGTAACAGCAGTCCCAATAAATGGAAATACTAGCATCATATCAAACAAAAAAAAGTGTACCCTAATGTATCCTGAAGTTAAGCAGGCTTAGTTATTTTTAAATTAAAACCAACCAACCAAACAACAAAACCTAAAACAACGACACATACTGTTGGAGTTAGTACAGGGACATTGCTACTATCATCTCAAAGAAACTAATATGCATATTTTTATTCATTTGCTTTAACAATATTCTTTAGCTTCCAACTTAGAGTCACTGAATATAAAATATAATTACATCACTTGTTATTTAATGAAATATTTTTAACACCTGTGGTTATCAGTGAATACAAATCCGGAATCTTAGACTCCTAAAAGACCTTTGAAATATGGAGGAGAAGTAATCTGATGACTCTCTTAAGCAGCGCCCCCCAAAAAACCTAAAAAAACCTTACTGTGTAAAGTGCAACTTAAATAGAATTTCAGTAGTTAAATCCAGGATTGTGATTCCAGAAAATGACTGCTTAAGAATGTACATGTCCATTGCAGATAATTTTATTAAACTTTGTACTCTAGTTTTTGTAGTTTTTCATGACTAGCAATATCACAAAGTTGACAGATCTAAGCTTTCAAGCCTTCTCACAAAACTCGGGCTGTTTGGGCATTCACAAATCAAGAACACACTGCACTGACAGGCCCAAGCTGATCGGTTTTTTCAAAAACATCTGACAAGCACTTATCATCCATATAAGAAAAACCCAGCAACCCCGTCTCATGCAAGGCCACTCTCAAGCAAAATGACAGCCAGAGAGGGAGGTGGTTCACATTAAATAACAGCCTAATGCCTAGAGTAAAATGGAAACTGAGGATCAGTTCTAACCTTAGACAGCAAAGTTCAAATTTGCCATCTTCTGAGGGAAGGTTCTATCCCCCAGGCTGGAATATAAAAGCTACAGAGCCAAGGAGGAAGCTTGAAAACAAAGAGAACAGAATATAACTGCACAATCTCTTGAAGTTTTAAACCTTTACTAGCCAGTGGGATTCACAGTTCAAGGTACCTAATTATCACCATGCATTTCATTAATGAACAATGATAACCAGTTCATATTAATGTATTCCTCTCTGGGAAACCCTTTAAAAACTAGTCTTTAGTTGAATTAATATTTTCCTCTCCATACAGAATGAAACAGCCTCATCAGGACTGATCTAATTAAAAAAAAAAAAAAAAAAAAAGAAAGGCCTAAACCAGAAAAATTAGTAGGGTCCTTTTCTGAGATATGAGATTTGTATTCATCTTCAGGTGAATATGAGCTTGGATGATCTGCTTCCCAGAAGACTACTCTAGTAGCATGCCATTGAATATAGGGCATATGGTGAAAACACAGTATCAACTTGCTGTTTATTAAGAGCATAGCAAAAAATAGCCCAAAACATCAAGGTGAAGAGATACTTCAGCTATCAGTTGAAGCACATTCCTACAAAGGAAAGCAGTCATTGTGCTTTGACACTAAGTCTGTCATTTTTACATAGGCAAATCCCTGACAGAACCACAGTCTGTGCTGTCATGAAATTACAGTGCATTCATATTTATTTGTTTTAAATTAAAAGAAAGAAAATGGCCAATCCTGGAGTGTGGCTGCTGTATATAAAGCTGCCAATATTCTTAATAATGTCCCAGGAAAAGGAGACAAAATACTTGTTCTGAAAGTGCACATAAAAATTGTATACCAGTATTATGACTAGACATGCATAAAAATGAACAGAGTATATTTTCAATGTTCTTAAATCATCCACTTGTCTTCAGATTAAATGCCTGCATTTTAATCATATTGTCAGTTAAATTAGACATAGTAAACCTCAAGATGGTGTACTGATAAATACATCATTTCCTGATAGCACATCTACACTATCATTACGTAATATGCAACAGGAAATAATGTACATCAGATCAAATGGAACAAAGGGATACCCACATAAAAAAATAAAACCAAGTTATTCAGTTAACATATTTTTTGACAAAAAGTATTCATTCCTCTTGAAAGTGAATCTTCATTAAAAAAATTGGCCTGCATGCTCATGAATTAGTAGTCATGAGTAAGCAATAAAGATGCTTTTGTTCAAATGTTGGTTCTTCCCTTCTTATGACTTATATGCTCTTGCACTTCACTCTAGATTATATAACTCCAGAAGTATAACTAGTACAATTTTTACAGGCCATTAATAATTCTTTTTAGAAAAATAGGAGCTTGATGTAAATCTTAACATAAGCCATTATTTGCTTTAAAAATGTTCATTTAACCACATACTGATAAAACAAAGATCAGTCATCCCAAAGACTCTATAACTCTTCCAAAAATGTAACTGGTAAACTGTTCCAGACTATCATTTCAGACATCTGTATTGTTGTATTGTATACCTTAAACTGGAGGTAATTTCTGTGCAAAAACTCATTTACACAGGGTATTTTATTATTTATTTATTTATTAGGTTTTTTATGTTGCTGACTTGAAAGACTAATGTTTACCTTAGAAAGGAAAAAATATATACATACACTTTCTGAACATCCCCAGTGAGATCTAACACTACTTGTCTCTGTGATAGTCTAGCTTTTTGGTCCTTCCTCCTGTTTAAAAGATTTATAAAAAAACAAACTAGGAACAAAAATAGTACCTTGTGATTTTTGTCACTATAACTAATTAATACAACTCAGAAGTCACATATCAAAAATAAAATGCTCGCTGTGAACTTTTTTTACTTTGTGATGATTACTTGAAAAGATAGCAAAATATATTTAAATAATAAAAATACTCTCAATAATTTATATTCTTTCTGTGGCCTTCTGACAAGGCCTGGTCTAGAAAAGCACTTATTCATATGCTTCATTTACGCTCCTAAACAATGCTATTAGACATGATGCACATAAATTTTGCCTGCACTTAAGCAATTCATTGTATAAAATATCCCACCATCACCAAAGCAGACATAGTACATTAAATACATTGTATGTTTTGAATTATTAGCTCAGGTGTCACTTATTACCTTTTGAAGGCTAAAATATATTAGGCATTAAACATAGTCTTCTGTTTAGCATATGTTTAGCACATTTATCATTAACTCCTCAACAGTGAGCTAATGCATTGCAAGCCAAAAAAAAACAGACCAGGCTAAAATTATTTTCACTCTAGGTAGCATTATTCTGTCAATATTGTGGCATACAATACACATTGCTGTATATTGCTTTTATATTCTTTTTTCCGAACACACAGGAACTGTCATAATCTTTTCAGGTATGCAAATGCAAATAGCAGCAGAATTTGTTAAAGCATAGTAACTCTGAGAAAAAACAAACAACAAAAAAACCTGCTTTTAAGAAAGTCCTGTTTATGCATTTATGTGAAGAACTGGTGAAGCTCAGTAAGGATTCAAACTGCAGTCATGTTCATCAATCATTAAAAAAAAAATCTCCACACAAAGATCTGTGCATAACTACTCAAGGGAGCTTTCTGCCAGATTTTAACTGCTTGGCTGTACAACAGAGAGTCTAGGCTGCCTGTGTCTTCTCAGCAAACAGCATTCTTTTTCTGTCAGTAGGATGTCTTGTAAGAAAATACCAGATTTATACTTATGTGCTAATCTTAGCAAGGGTTGTTTTCCTTCTTTTCTGTATCTTCCTGTCAATATATAATCTCTTTTGTAACATGATGTGGGTGACTATGTTATCCTAAAGAGAAGATTCACCTCCATTACATGGATAATAAAATGATGCAGATTCTCATTTTCATTTCCAGAGGGGATCTTTATTCTTCCAAGTTTGCAATTTCCTATAAAAATGGTAGCATGTTGTGTTAAAAGGACACTAAAATAATTAAATGGATATGTTGTGATATAGCTTGACTCTTAATTTATGCTACAGTGCTGGAGGGATGCATTAAAGCCTATACTGGAGGGCAATATGTCATAACGTAGTAGCAGAGGTGAAGTAAGAGAGGTATCAAATGAATGCCTGAAAGAGTAGTAAAGACAGCATGAGATGCAAGGGATGCCTGGCACACCTTCCTTAGTATAAAGGAGAAGGCTTTGTTTCCAGTGGTTGACCCGTCCTGGATGTGTAGCAAAGAGACTGTGCAAATCTGACAAGCAGTCCTGGTCACCATAGTGTCTTCATACCATTCAGTGAACACAGATATTTTCTAAAAAATAAATTAATGTGTTTTCATATTCTATTTGGATTCCACAGTTTATAGTTGCCTCTTTGAACTTACTTGAACTTAATTTGAACAAAGGTTATCTGAGTTAATAATTTTCAGTTTGTTAGGACATTTTTGCAACAAACTCACTTCATCTCAGCTCTATATAATGATAAATTCATTGTCAAGCCAAAGACAAATAAACTGTACTATTGGAGCACTTGAAAATTTTTAAGCATTCTTAGAAGTCAAAATAATGCTAGGATTTCAGATACTGGAAGGAAATAAAAGGAGATAATTACAAATAAGGACAGTTTTAGATGGCTGGGAACAACTGACTGGTATGAACAATGTAAAAGGAAAACAAAACAAATGGCAGAAAAGCCAAATTAAACGTGAAACATCAAATGTCTTCAATTAGGAGCAGAGAATGGTAATAAAGTTGAAAGCATTTAGTGAATAACGAGATGACAGACTATATAAACACACTTGAAGTGAACACTGTTACCCAGATGAAAAGTATCATTACCAAGATAAGAAGATACTGCAACGTGATCAGAATACTGAAAAATGTAGGCAGGTTAAAAGCTGTATGATATATGTAAATCTCAACAGTTTGAGGCTCACTCTGTTCAGCTCAGTCCTAGAAATATCTAACATGCTGTATATTTTTTTGAATAAGATACAAACCTTGGATCAATAGCTCAAATCCAAGAGTATCCAGATTTTTCCCAAGATCTCTGGCTTCAAAACTGTTTTTACAGTGGAAGACCTTGATTTTGTTGCATGCTTCCCTATATCAAATATAAGTCCCATATAAATCTTCCTTTAGCTCTATTTGCATCACGTCTTCATTCTTCACCACAAAACTTGAATACTGGATGACAAGAAATCAACTTTGATGGCTAGACATTCTCATACATTCCACTAGGATAATAGAAAAAGTAGACGTTAAGAGTTCTTGTCACAGAAGCCAGTCCCATATCTATTTTTTCTCTAGATTTGTGAGGATTATTAAAAAGTCTTGCTCAGTTTGCTGCTTGATCAAGAGACAAAGCTCACAACTGGCTAAGGAAAAAACTGAATTGATATCAGCAATGATGTACTTTAAGTAACTTTCTAGATCCTGACTATTGTCCTCTGTTACAAACATAGCCAGGACCTTGGGCTACAGTAAACTGTTTCATGGTACAGAGACCAGTTGGCCTAAAATGGCCTGTAACTATACTATACAACTCTCCCACCTTTCCAAAATGGTTGTAATCATCAAACAACTCATTGAAAATGGTCATTGCCTCATGCTAGCTCCTGAATTCTGTTTAAAAATTGTTTGGGAGCTGTTATTTGATCTGGGCCAAAATGTGTAGGAATCCTTCTAATGGTATAAAAATATAGATCTTTGAGTTCAAGCACCTTAGGAATGAAATTTTGGCGCAATATCCTGTCCTGCTGCAAGTAAAGTTTCTGGTCCTTGCTACAGATTGCAGATGAGTGTTAGTTCATATTCATGTGCATACTTTTGAAAATTTAGCTATAACACTGCTTATTATGCCCTTATGGTGGTGGTGCAGAAGGTATGCCTTAAGAATTCCTTCATTTCTGAAAGAAGACTACTAAAGTACTTGTCAAAGCACTTGTTTGAGGACTTGTCACTCTGAAAATTATGCTTGAAGCAAATCCATTTTAGGATAAAAATAAGGAAAAGTGTGTCTACAGAGTCCAAGTGAAAGCACAATGAAAAACAATTTAGAAAAAAGTGTACAGAAATAAAAAAAAAGATCCATCCATCCATCCACCCACCCATCCATCTACATGCACACACACATATGAAAATATATACATTCAGATTAACAGGTTTCTTATGCTACTTCATTTGCCTTGGAAGCTGTCAAAGGTCTTATGCTGAGCATTCAGGGGTTTTAACATTACTTTTACAGGACAAGAAGCTAATTTGGGTGCATTCTTCCACATATACCACATGCAAAAGTTTTCCTTTGATTCTATTCTTATCAAGTTTTCATCCTACCTCCAAAAATATCCTGGTCTACAGCTTATGTAGACATAGATTTATGTGAAGTATTTATTGCCCTTTCTACACTTCAGAATCAGTAATTTTGGTGTGTAAGCCTTAGCTAACAGGCAAACACCCACCCATCCACTCACTGCATTTCCCTCCCCCTCAGTGAGATGGGGGGAAAAAATAAGAAGAATGAATGACAAAGCCCATGGGAAACAAAAAGAAAAATATTTAAACAATATCTTTCCTCCTCCCTTTCCCACACTCCTTCACTTCAGATTCATCTACCCCTGCTCTGAATGGCACAAGGATGCTGGGAAGTGTGGGTTATGGCCCGTACATAATGATTTCTCTCTGTTGTTCTTTACTTCTCCCTTTTTTTGCCCTGCTTCAGCATGGGCACTCTACAGGCTGCAATTCCTTCAGGAAGAGCCATCTGCTGTGGCCTGGGGTCCTCCACTGGCTGCAGTGTGGATATCTGCTCCATCATGGTCCTCTATGGACTGTAGGGGATATCTTTTCTGTTATGGAGTACCCCCTCCTCTTCTAACCTTGGTGTTCCCTCTCCTGTTTCTCTCTTTTCTTTTGCAGGGGGAGGTCTTCTTCCTTTTTTCCTTCCTCCTCTGCCTGTGCATAATTTTTTCTTCCCATTATTGAATGTATTTCCACAAAGGCACCACCAGCTTTGCTGAGGGACTCAGATCTGCCCTCGCGTGGGTCCATTGGACCCAGCTGGAACCAACTGTCCCTGGCACAGGGCAGCCCTGGACTCTCTTCACAGAGGCCACCCCTGCAGCCCCCCACTGCCAGCACCTCGGCACCTGCTCCCTATAGAGTAATATCCTTTAGATGCAGGTATTTGAAATCCTGTCATGATAATAAATAGCTTAATGAACTATTATCCTAATTTTGTGTCATTAATGTTGGGGGGGGGGGTTTACATATGTCAGGGTGAGGTCAAAGTTTCAGACTTTCTATATACAAGGTTATTATTTTTATAAATTCAGCTACACAACCTAAATGTCTGTGCATTTGGGGGGGGTGGGGTGTATAGGGGGTTAATACATGCAACTTCTGCTTAACTACTGTTTGTATCCATATGATAACCCTTGTCTTTTGGGTGACTTTGGTGATTGGTCCTCAGCCCTGATTATGAATTATTAGTCACTACTTTCTATCATTCAGTCATTACGACTGTCCCTGTGAATCACTTTTCTCAAAATAATTATAATAACAGATGATACACATGCCCTTTTCTGTCTGTGGCTTGCCATGTGAAATTGTGCAAACGACTTGAATTCACTTAAAATCCCATGACTTGCCTCTTGAACAACAGGCACATCAAGTCAATGCGCCTGTCCCCAGTTCAGTTCAAGTGTTCGTTTTAATGCTCACAGTCTTCCATATGACTAAAGAAAGCTCTCTGAGGAATAGTTTGCCTTTTCTGACTACAGGTCCCAAGACTGCAATATTCCTCTATGACACTGCAGAAAAATATTTGTGTTTTTATAGCCTGATCTTACATTAGCAGGTGCTACTAAACTATGCAAATTATTTTGTATTTTAAAAAAAAAACTCTTTCTGCATTTTTTATATATATATTATTGCTTTTCACAGATTGGACTTATATTTGTGCAAGGTATATTTTTTATAAGTTTTGCAGAGAGAGAAGGAAGCTCAAGGTACCAAGACATTTTTTTAATATCTGATGAAGGACTCAAATATTTTGGTGTCTCTCTCGAACAGATGTTGATGTTTGCATTCAAATAGAATGGATGCAGGGATTTCCTTGTAAGACAGGTGGAAGTTTTAGATATTACCTTTTTGATATTTTTCCCATCTTCAAAAAACACCTTTCTGTTCTGAATACAGAATCATCTTTGCAGTGATCACAGGTGCTTGCAATGAGAAGTTACAATGAGAGTCAGCAAAAGTAGGTAATGCAGTTTGGGAATTAAAACACTGCAACTAGAGGGTGAGAAAGCAGAGGAGGTGAGTTAAAGCTAAAGAACAGTCATTTTTGAACTTGTCAGAATGAAATACAAGTCATAATTTGATGGTTTGCTGCTTATCCTTATAAAAATTTTAATTGCTTATCATGGTTTTAGCTGGCATAGATAATTTTCTTCACTGTAGCTGGTATGGTGCTGCATTTTGGACTTAGTATGAAAATAATATTGATAACACACTAATGTTTTAGTTGTTGCTAGGTAGTGCTTACACTAGTCAAGGATTTTCCAGCTTCCCATGCTCTGCCAGGTACACAAGAAGCCGGGAGGGGAGGGGATACACCCAAGAAAGCTGATCCCAATTGACCAAAGGAATATTCCACACCATGTGATGTCATGCCCAGTATATTAACTGGGGGGAGTTGGCCGGGGGAGGCAGCAATAGCGGCCCAAGGACTGGCAGCATTGGTTGGCGGGTGGTGAGCGGTTGCAGCATTTGTTTTTTTTTTTTTGTTTTTTATTTTTTTTCTTCCGAGGTTTCACCTCTCTCTCATTATTTTCCTTTTTATTATATTATTATTATTAGTTTTATTCTAATTATTAAACTGTTCTTATCTCAACCCACGAGTTTTCTTACTTTGGCCCTTCCGATTCTCTCCCCCATCCCAGAAGGGTGGGGGAGTGAGTGAGCGGCTGTGTGTTGCTTAGTTGTTGACCGGGGCTAAACAACAACAGTCCTTTTTGGCGCCCAACGTGGGGCACGAAGGGTTTGAGATAATAACAGTTGCTGGTCACAGCATTGATTCATCTCTTCTCGATATTAGTTAGTCAGACTTACACCATGCTGATTTTTAAGTACATGATAAAGAATGGTGTTGCGTTTTGTAGTTTGCTGTGCTCTGCAGTGGTTAGAGATGTTCTGCCTAGGAGATTTGTTATTAAAACACTGGCCTTGAGTTTTATCGGTTATTTGGGTCTTGCATGGAAGCCGTTACTGTACTTTGGGTACCACCTAATGGAGACAATTAGCAATTATACCTCCTCCTCTGCGAGGTTTCTTATAGAGGAAATACAGAATGGCACCTTAGCTACCATCTTCTGTAATGTCTTCTCCTTCATTACAACAACTTTTCAGTCTCTTGAACATCCTTGGGTAGTTAAGATACATCTGTTGATATTCCTATGGCAGATTGTTTCGGTTTTGTCTAAGGTTAATAAGCAATTCAAGGATATCATCCAGAGATCTGCCCCAAGGCTCGATAATTATGAGTGGCAGGGTATGTGGGATAGTATGGGCAAATGCTTAAGACGGTGGGCACCCCCAGTGTTTTGGGACTTCACCCCTGAACAAGTGCAGAATCCTGAAAAATTAGTAGAATATTTGGAGGAAGTATGTTGTCACCCTAGCAATTCCAGAGAGATACAAATCACTGCAATGTGTTGGGGCCTGGCCCATGCCTACCGAGCCCTATTCAACAGTATTCAGTACCCAAAAGGGGAAGAGGAGGCCTCTGGATCTAAAAAGACAAAGAAAAGGAAAACGACAAGCACTGCAGCCACTCAAATACCCACAAGAGGCACTGCAGCTGAACTAGAGAATCAACCCATGCCAGTATCAGTCATCCCTATACACAAGAAGAAATCTTGGAAGAGAAAGTCAACTCATTTAGAAAGAGATGATGGAAAAGTAGGGCTGTGTTGTGGTTTAGCCCCGGTCAGCAGCTAAGCACCACACAGCTCCTTGCTCACTCCCCCACCCTTGTGGGATGGGGGAGTGAAGCGAAAGGGCCAAAGTAAGAAAACTCATGGGTTGAGATAAGAACAGTTTAATAATTAAACTAAAACAGCAATAATAATAATAATTTAATGAAAAGGAAAATAATGAGAGATAGAGAGATTAAACCTTGGAAGGAGAAAAAAAAAGAACAAAGCTAAACCACAAGTGCTGCAATCTCTCACCACCCGCCGACCGATGTTGCCAGTCCCTGAGCCGTGATAGCTGCTTCCCTCGGCCAACTCCCCGTGTGATGGAGTAGTAGTGCCATCACGAGGAGAGGAGAAGGAAGAGGAAGAACTCATACAAGAGAAGGAAACTACCCAATGCCTATCCTTGGGTGGGTTGCAAGATATGTGGAAAGATTTCAGCCGTCATCAAGGTGAGCATGTTGTCACCTGGCTGCTCTGATGCTGGAATAATGGAGCCAGTAGCCTGGAATGAGAGGGTAAGGAAGCCAAACAACTGGGATCCCTTTCTAGGGTCGGGGGCATTGACAAAGCAATTGGAAAAGGGACACAAGGCCTCAGCCTCTGGAGGCGACTCCTGTCTGCTGTGAAAGAAAGGTATGCCTTCAAGAAAGATGTTCTATATCGCCCTGGAAAATGGACCACCATGGAGAAAGGTATCCAGTACCTGAGAGAATTAGCTGTGCTTGAGGTGGTTTATGGTGACCTGGATAGTGAACAGTCATCCAAAGATCCAGATGAAGCGCAGTGCACACGACCCATGTGGCGGAAGTTTGTACGGAGCGCACCATCATCCCATGGAAACTCCCTGGCAGTAATGTCCTGGAAAGATGAAGAGGCACCAACGGTAGAGGATGTGATTGATAAACTCCGGGATTATGAAGCACATGTCTCTTCCTCCCTCGTCTCAGCTGTGGAGAAACTGTCCCGGAAGGTTCAGCAGCTTGAAGAGGATATGTCCTACTCCCTACCTGTACGGACCAGCATCTCAGCCATTAGGAGTAAGCGTCCTTCTGCTCAAGAGAGAAGATACACACCACGGGGCACCCTATGGTTTTACCTGCGTGACCATGGAGAGGACATGAAGAAGTGGGATGGAAAACCTACGTCGACCCTGGAGGCACGGGTACGTGAGTTGCAAGGAAAAACAACCACTCAAGGGGGGACCTCCAGGAGAGTTGCTGCTCCAGTTTCCAGTAGGCAGTTCCCCAGACAGAGGAGTAGAAACGCTGATTCTATCCGTGATCTTAATAGAGAGTCTTCTGATTCCCATTCACAAGAAGTGGATTGGGAAATCCGCAATTGGAATTAGAGGGGCCCTGCCTCCAGCCAGGTGGAGGAAATGAACAACGAGGTTTACTGGACTGTGTGGATCCGATGGCCTGGCACATCTGACCCACAGGAGTATAAGGCTCTAGTGGACACTGGTGCACAGTGCACCCTAATGCCATCAAACTATGTAGGGGCAGAACCCATCTGTATTGCTGGAGTGACAGGGGGATCCCAAGAGCTCACTGTATTGGAGGCTGAAGTTAGCCTAACTGGGAATGAGTGGCAAAAGCACCCCATTGTGACTGGCCCAGAGGCTCCGTGCATCCTTGGCATAGACTACCTCAGGAGAGGGTATTTCAAGGACCCAAAAGGGTACAGGTGGGCTTTTGGTATAGCTGCCTTGGAGACAGAGGACATTAAACAGCTGTCTACCTTGCCCAGTCTTTTGAAGGACCCTTCTGTTGTGGGGTTGCTGAAGGTCAAAGAACAACAGGTGCCAATTGCCACCACAACAGTGCACTGGTGGCAATATCGCACCAACTGAGACTCCCTGATTCCCATCCATGAGCTCATTCGGCGACTGGAGAGCCAAGGAGTGATCAGTAAGACCCGCTCACCCTTTAACAGTCCCATATGGCCAGTGCAGAAGTCTAATGGAGAGTGGAGACTAACAGTAGACTATCGTGGCCTGAACGAAGTCACTCCGCCACTGAGTGCTGCCGTGCCGGATGTGCTAGAACTTCAGTACGAACTGGAGTCAAAGGCAGCCAAGTGGTATGCCACAGTTGAAATTGCTAATGCATTCCTCTCAATCCCTCTGGCAGCAGAGTGCAGGCCACAGTTTGCTTTCACTTGGAGGGATGTCCAGTACACCTGGAATCAACTGCCCCAGGGGTGGAAACACAGCCCTACCATTTGCCATGGACTGATCCATACTGCACTGGAACAGGGTGGAGCTCCGGAACACCTTCAGTACATTGATGACATCATCGTGTGGGGCAACACAGCAGAAGATGTTTTTGAGAAAGGGAAGAAAATAGTCCAAATCCTTCTGAAGGTCGGTTTTGTTATAAAACAAAGTAAGGTCAAGGGACCTGCACATGAGATCCAGTTTTTAGGAATGAAATGGCAAGATGGACGTCGGCAGATCCCAATGGACGTGATCAACAAAATAGCAGCCATGTCTCCACCAACTAGTAAAAAGGAAACACAAGCTTTTTTAGGCGTCGTGGGTTTTTGGAGAATGCATATTCCAAATTACAGTCTGATTGTAAGCCCTCTCTATCAAGTGACCCGGAAGAAGAATGATTTCAAATGGGGCCCTGAGCAACAACAGGCCTTTGAACAGATAAAGCAGGAGATAGTTCATGCAGTAGCCCTTGGGCCAGTCCGAGCAGGACAAGACGTAAAAAACGTGCTCTACACTGCAGCCGGGGAGAATGGCCCTACCTGGAGCCTTTGGCAGAAAGCACCAGGGGGACACCTGAGGTTGACCCCTAGGGTTCTGGAGTCAGGGATACAGAGGGTCCGAAGCGTGCTACACTCCAACTGAAAAAGAGATATTGGCAGCATATGAAGGGGTTCGACCTGCTTCAGAAGTGGTCAGTACTGAAGCACAGCTCCTCCTGGCACCCAAACTACCATTGCTGGGCTAGATGTTCAAAGGGAGGGTCCCCTCTACACATCATGCAACTGATGCTACGTGGAGTAAATGGGTCACACTGATCATCCAACATGCTTGAATAGGAAACCCCAGTCGCCCAGGAATCTTGGAAATGATCATGGACTGGCCAGAAGGCAAAGATTGCGGAATATTACCAGAAGAGGAGGTGAAGAGGCTGGGTACGTGCTGAAGAGGCCCCACTGTATAACAAACTACCAGAAAATGAGAAGCAATATGCCCTGTTCGCTGATGGGTCCTGTCGTCTGGTTGGAAAGCATCAGAGATGGAAAGCTGCTGTATGGAGTCCTATACGGCAAGTCGCAGAAACTGCTGAAGGAGAAGGTGAATCAAGTCAGTTTGCAGAAGTAAAGGCCATCCAGCTGGCTTTAGACATTGCTGAACAAAATAATGGCCAGTGCTCTATCTCTATAGTGACTCATGGATGGTGGCAAATGCCCTGTGGGGCTGGTTACAGCAATGGAAGCAGAAGAACTGGCAGCGCAGGGGCAAACCCATTTGGGCTGCTGCATTGTGGCAAGATATTGCTGCCCGGGTGGAGAACCTGGTTGTGAAAGTATGTCATGTGGATGCTCACATGCCCAAGAGTCAGGCCACTGAAGAACACCAGAACAACCAACAGGTGGATCAGGCTGCTAAGATTGAAGTGGCTCAGGTGG
This sequence comes from Morus bassanus, assembly GCA_031468815.1. Taxonomy (NCBI): domain Eukaryota; kingdom Metazoa; phylum Chordata; class Aves; order Suliformes; family Sulidae; genus Morus; species Morus bassanus. Next base: position 49,938,583 of record CM062568.1, on the reverse strand, counting down.
ATCTGGACTGGCAACATAAAGGTGAACTATTTGTAGCTCGGTGGGCCCATGACACCTCAGGTCATCAAGGAAGAGATGCAACATACATATGGGCTCACGACCGAGGGGTGGACTTGACCATGGACACTATTGCACAGGTTATCCATGAATGTGAAACATGTGCTGCAATCAAGCAAGCCAAGCTGGTAAAGCCTCTGTAGTATGGAGGATGATGGCTGAAGTATAAATATGGGGAGGCCTGGCAGATTGATTATATCACACTGCCACAAACCCGCCAAGGCAAGCGCCATGGGCTTACAATGGTGGAAGCAACCACCAGATGGCTGGAAACATATCCCGTGCCCCATGCCACCGCCTGGAACACTATCCTGGGCCTTGAAAAACAAGTCTTATGGCGACATGGCACCCCAGAAAGAATTGTGTCACACAACAAGACTCATTTCCGAAACAACCTCATAGACACCTGGGCCAAAGAGCATGGCATTGAGTGGGTGTATCACATCCCCTGTCATGCACCAGCCTCTGGGAAAATTGAACGATACAATGGACTGTTAAAGACTACACTGAGAGCAATGGGGAGTGGGACATTCAAACACTGGGATCCACATTTAGCAAAAGCCACCTGGTTAGTCAACACTAGGGGATCTGCCAATCGAACTGGCCCTGCCCAGTCAGAACTCTTATGTACTGTGGAAGGGGATAAAGTCCCTGTAGTGCATGTAAAAAATATGCTGGAGAAAACCATCTGGGTTATTCCTGTCTCGGGCAAAGGCAAACCCATTTGTGGGATTGCTTTTGCTCGAGGACCTGGGTGCACTTGGTGGGTGATGCGGGAGGATGGAGGAGTTCGATGTGTGCCTCAAGGGGATTTGATTTTGGGTGAAAATAGCCAATGAACTGAATGGTATGCTGTTAATTGCTATATGATATTGTATGTCATCACTCCTATGGTTGCTATATGCCCTATCAATGATATCATAGTAAGAATCTCCCAAATTAATGAAGAATGAACCTTGATTGAACCAAGCAAAGTGCAGCAGTGAAGGAAGAAGGACTGACTTCAGCATGCAACAATCCAACACCACGCAGACCATCTCTCCAGCCTTGAAAGACTGTTACAATAGATGGAGCCCAAAGTTATGGACTAAATGAACTCAATGGACATGTGTGGACCCTCTACAGACATTCTACAGGGATAGTCCATAGACTACGGGAATGATAAATGATATCTCTGTATGTTATCAAACGATGGGTGGTAGTTATTGAGGTCGTATTGGATAGTATGGGACCTGAGCATGACGTAAATGTTATGGAATAAGGGGTGGGCACTGTCACTGTTTTAGCAGGGATAGTTAATTTTCCTCACTGTAGCTGGTATAGTGCTGCATTTTGGACTTAGTATGAAAATAATATTGATAACACACTAATGTTCTAGTTGTTGCTGGGTAGTGTTTACACTAGTCAAGGACTTTCTAGCTTCCCATGATCTGCCAGGTGCACAAGAAGCCGGGAGGGGAGGGGAGATATCCAAGAAAGCTGATCCCAGCTGGCCAAAGGGTATTCCATATCATGTGACGTCATGCCCAGTATATTAACTGGGGGGAGTTGGCTGGGGGAGGCAGTGATCATGGCTCGGGGACTGGCAGCATTGGTCGGCGGGTGGTGAGCAGTTGCAGCACTTGTTATTTGTTTGTCTGTTTTTCCGAGGTTTCACCTCTCTCTCTCTCTCTCATTATTTTCCTTTTTATTATATTATTTTTATTAGTTTTATTTTAATTATTAAACTGTTCTTATCTCAACCCATGAGTTTTCTTACTTTGGCCCTTCCAATTCTCTCTCCCATTCCACAGGGGTGGTGGGATTGAGCGACTGGCTGTGTGGTGCTTAGTTGCTGACTGGGGCTGAACCACAGCATTGCCTCAAACCACTGTAGCAAAACTTTTATAGTCTGTGAGGTTTCAGAATATTATCTCAGGAACTCTGTATTGATTTTAGGTTGAAAATAATGTAAGTTGGCTCAAAATTCAGCATATTCTGTCTTCCTGTCTCCTTCATCTACAGGTTCTCTTATAGAGATTATTCTATAGAAATAGGTAAAAATACTTCCAGTATCATAAAGCTATCAGGCATCACAAGACTTCACAGTGGCCTTTTTTTTTTTTTTTTTTTAGAAATTATATTCTATGAATTACAACTCTCAAATGAAGTCAGAAATCATTTCAACCTGTATTTATTGACTATAAGTGTGCTAGACATCCATCCCCAGAATTTAGAAAGTGTGACTGAAAACCTGTTTTCTGCTCTGTGATGCAGATATATTATGCACTATAAAAACTGCTGTTGTTAAATCATCTCTAAATGCAAAAGAAGATGAATTATATGGCATATTTTGGATATGAACTATGTTTCTTTTTTGGGGTGGGAAACATTACTTTGGGAATAATAATTCTACAATTGAATGGTTTGTTGAAGCACATTTTCATATCTAATACACTTTAGTTTGTACTTTTGCATGAAATTGTATTTAAAGATTTGTTACTGAGTACACAATAATATTATATTGAGCTAGCTATATAGAAGTGCTACATAGAAGGTTAGGTATACAGAAGCTAGCTCTATAGAAGATTAAAGAACAATCTCTTCTTATACAGTACTTTCTACATCTTGATTCAGTTAAAAGACTGTGTGATATGTTCAAGAACAAATAGAAATGTATTAACGTTAGTTAAGAAATCTCAAATATGACTTCTATTTCAGTTTTCCACCTCTGATAATAAAGAGGGAAATATTGGGAAAATGACAAGTATTGAGAAAAAACACAATAAAGAAAAAAACCCAAAGACCTAAAATGGTTTTCTTAATAAAAAAAGAAATGAGTAATGACATTAGAGAATCAAAGGTTTATTCCAGTTTTAAGGGACCTTGGGAAGTCACCCGCTCCAAAGCCCTACTCAGAGCATGGACACTGAATTTAAATCACCATTCTCAGGGCTTTTGTCCAGTCAAGTGTTGGGAAAAATTTCCTGGGCTTAATTATATTTATGGTGATTTTTTTCCCCTTACATCCAGCCCCAGATCCCCTTGTTCTTTTAAAAAGAACTTTCTTCAAACAGTATTACAAGTTCTTCTTCAGTTTGAGTACTCTGGATGCATATAATGACTATGTAAAATCCTAGAGTCTCATGATATCACAAAGGCAAAACAGTGAAACAATATTACTCCTTTTGTTTCTTAGACAAAACATTGTTTATTTATGCAAATTAAAAAAAAAAAAAAAAAAGAAAAGATTTAGGACTTACTTGCAAACAAATCAGGAAAGGAAAATTCATCCCCAGCATTGCCTCCATATATTCCCTCTAAATATTTTCACTCTGAACAAAGCCATCACATCAGGTGCTAATATTCTTAAAGTAATACATTCAACAAGACTGAATGAGGTTTTATAAGTCATCAGGTTTTGATCTTCCACATAACTTAACTTCTAAGAATTAATTCTTGTTTCAAATACATCAAAGTATTCAGTGTCTGACTAAAGCTGTCAAAGATGGGGAGTCCCTTACAAGGTCTTGTAAAGTGTTTCAGTGCTTTAAGCTATCTGAAAATTCTGCACAGCATTTTCTGTTGAATCATACAAACATCCTTTTTAGATCATTTTTAGCCTTTTAGCTGTCCTACTTTGCACTTTCACTCCTCAGACAAATTTCTTATTGTCTGAAATTAAATCATCGCATACAACTATTGTCTTTTGATTAAAAAGATTGAACTTCTACAGTCTTTCTCACAAGCCTGTACTGTTTTTGAACTTTTAGCTGAATACATTTTCCATCCTTATTTCCTTGTGAAATATAGAAGTGGATTCAGAGATGATTACATCAGGGATAAATGAATAAGTTAAAGAGCATCCCAGTTATGTCTGATATGTTTGGTTAGGGGTTTCTCTTTTTGTGTATTCAAAAATCACATAGATTCTCCCCTCAAAATTTTTTATTGTAACTCATAATAAATTATAATCTATTACAATGTCTTAGCAAATAGGGTCTCCATTCCTCCATTCTTGATGTACAACTTTATTTTGATACATTTTAATCTACAGTAGAAAGCTTTCCAAGCATTCCAGATTGCTCTGAATATCTGTATTTCTCATAATTACCCATTCCTCTACTTTTTGTATATTTTGTCTACTTGTGCATTGCTTACTGTAGTACACTCCTATCATTCTCCAAATAAACTATATTAAAATAGGATATAGCTAGATACAGAATTTGCTTAAACATCTAGAAATCCCATTGATGTCAATAATGTGTTAGCCTCTCATTAAGATAATAATTTATTATCTAAAAGGTAAGTTTAAAACACTCCCATTAATTTAATGGATAATAAGACAGAAATGATGCACTGTACTTTAGGTGCCTTAGCTTTATAATCCCAAGGGTATTTTATATGCAACTCTGGAGGCTGTTTTCTCCTCACAATTCAGAAAGCTGCCATGGCTGTGTTTTGTTTCCCAGTATGTGGCAGTATTTTTCTCTTGATGTTCACATGTTGGTGTCTGTATGTGGCATTTTTTCATGGCCTTACACTTGCAAGTCCCAATATTGCTTGTTATGGTAGCTTCTTGAGCAAAGTGACTGGCACCAGCATAAGAATCAACCCTTCCCTCTCTCCTTTTCCTACCCTTTGGTAGCAGCTATTTGTTAATATTAGAGGACCCAATAACAACATATTAAGTAGGAACAACTATAGCAAGTATGAGCAGGTTCTGATGAAAACTACGTACTTATTATGTGAAATGTGTTACACAGGAAGAGCTGCTGCACTGGAGAGGATGTCTAGTAGGGGATACTTGTCTGGAGACAAGTATTGGTTTGGCTAAGGAAGAGTGTTTTCTTTTTATCTTTCCTCTCTCTCTCCTCTCTTCTGCTCTTATTTTTGCACAAAAGTAACTTTCACCATTAGAGTGGATGTATGCCATCAGCTACAGACTCTGTTTATAACTCTTTGTGCATGTGAACTTGTCTCAACATCCACTATGCAACAGAAAAACTTTCCAAAATAAAGAATAAGCAAATAACCCTAGCAGACTAGATAAAGAAAGTATGGCAAGTATGATGAAACTAAAGTAATCTGTATCAAATTAGTTCCCATGCAAATAAACACGAAAAGAAATGACTAAGAGGGAAAAAAAGAAAAAAAAGTAACTTCTGTTGTGGCACAAGTGAGCAACTTAGATGATAATTTTTATTGCGCTGAGTTACCAAAAACCATGGAAAAAGAACATTGATACTGTCCCTCATGTTCTGTGCAGAGGAGTATTTGTAAACAAAGGTAGTTATTTCATTAATTTAATTACAGCTTGTCCCACATTTGAGCACAATGCAAAATTAGTATTCTTCTAAGGCTCATGGGATACATCTAAGTTCAAAATCTGAATGCATTTACTAGAGGGAGGGCATCACCAACCTCAAGAGCATGAGGTCATGGACTTTCTTGTGTCCACACTACTAGCCACATGCCAGCACATAACACATTATTTGACCTTGTGTCTCCTCTAGGATTACATATTTCCCTCTTGTTACTAAGACAAAAATACTCTTTTTCAATATGTATTTAATTAGGTAAAAACATCCGAAAACATGTGAGGAGTGTTTTATAAAGCACCAAAGTGTCATTTTTTTATCATAATGCTGAGAGTATTTATCCCAGATCCTGAAGCATGTCAGCATACAGGTGGTTTTGAGGTTTCAAAGGGAATACTCAATTCAAACATAACTCAGGTTAATTCATTCCACATTCTGGTAGTAGTTTGTGAAGTAAGATATCCCTTGGACTATGCATGCAAGATCATGGGGAGACCTATTTGGACCAGTCCGTGCAGAATGAGGTAGCAAGCTAGTAATGAGAGACAGGAAAAGTCAGACTTCTAATGCCCGAGCTCCATCTGTGACAAATGTTTTTTAACAGTACAGATATTCCTGTAAATTCTAATCTAGAAAGTCACAGGGAAGTAAAATATATCACACATAACAAGCATGGGAAAGAAAGATGCTAACAGCAGAAGTGTTCTTCCAGAATATAAAAGAGAAGGTGGTGGGAACAAAACGCAGGCAAAGAATAACGTGTCAGAACTGGGAGATAGTTCTGCAAATCCACATTGCATGATATGGGAGAGAGCACTGCTATGGCCAATGTTAATGGAAAAGGAAAGAGTACTATGCCATCTTGGAATATCTCTACTGTATTGGGAATCTTGTGGAAGACATTGTATTTGAAGAGTTACTGATCTTGAGCAAGGCCTGACTGCCTTTTTGGACCCAGTGCTAGGGCCTGAGATACCCATATGTTAGCATGAGTGATCACTATATAACCCCAGGTACATAACAATAAAGGAAAACTTGCTGGAAAGCTCTGGATAAGAACTGTTCCTGGCTACATTTCCTAGGTACGTGTAGCTAGATCTGCTCTGGTGGGCATTAAGAAGGAGACAGCACTCCTACCTTTCAAAAAAAGATGAGATCTGCATAGTGTGCAGTGGATATCCACCAGGTGTCCATCCAATATTGCATGAAATTGGAGTTCCCAGCATCTGAAGGGTTGTAAGATGTACTCGCTATCTGTATTTGTCTTCTTATTTCTATTGCATTATTGTTAAAACAGTTATATTACACCTTTTGCCTCTCTGCCTTTCTTACTGAGACCTGGAAAGAACATTGCACCCCCTTCAGTGCAGAACATCTACTAAGGAACAAAATATAAGTTTTCTTTCAGAAGACCAAATTGAGTTGCCTTCTGTATTTCTTCAAACACCACTGATGAGCACCTTTTAGCAGTTCATACAATCCAGTTTGTCACAAGAATGAAATTTAAGGATCAAAATAAGATACAAGAGTTTGACCAGAGTGTTTGGAAAAGGGAATAAAATTAAGAACTGGTTTCTTTACAAGGAAGGTAAACTAGACAAGAATAATGGATCTCAAATGGCACGATCTGCCATCTGGGTTTGGGTAAATTTCAGACAGACTATGTCAGTCTTTAAATAATGTCCACTGAAGTCAAATACACTAAGATCAAAGATTAATGATTATGAATAAAGTAGGTCTTTACATACAGTTTGGCAGACCAACCTGCCATTGATAACAGAAAGATACTGAACTTAACTCACTGCTTCTTTGCAGCTGTGTTGTTGTTTACACCTGCGTAAATGATAATAAAAATCACAAGTATTTAAAGATACGGTCCAAAGTTCAAGGTGGTGGACAACTAAACTACATGAGTCCTGAATCATGAAGAAATTGCAAATTCAGTTGTGAAAAACCTGAGGTTCTAGCTCTTAGCAGACTGGAACATTTCTTGGAATGTTATAAAGAGAGAAACAGACTAATGATATAATCAGTACAATACAATCAATGTATACAGTGTGAGAAAGAGTCATTCTTTATACAATAGTTCAGATTCTATAATAGTTATTTAGGCTGCTGTAAACCTTTGAGTCCACAGAACTTTGGCAACCTCAGTTGCCATAGAAAAAAATGTGTTATTTGAAGCTGTATGTATAAACTTGATAAGATTATAGTACCTACTTGTAACACAATGTATTGGATTTGCATTGGTTTTGATAGCGGGGGGGGGGGGGGGGGGGGGGGGGGGCGCTACAGGTGTGGCTTCTATAAGAAGCTGTGAGAAGCTTCCCCCATCTCCAACAGACCAGTGCCAGCTGGTTCCAAGACAGACTCACCGCTGGCCAAGGCTGAGCCCATCAGCAATGGTGGTAGTGCCTCTGGGATAACGTATTTAAGAAGGGGGAAAAAACACCCCTGCACAACTGCAGCCAAAGAGAGGAGTGAGAATCTGTGAGAGAAACAACCCTGCAGACACCAAAGTCAGTGAAGAAGGAGAGGAAAGAGGTGCTCCAGGCACCGGAGCAGAGATTCCCCTGCAGCCCATGGTGAAGACCATGGAGAGGCAGGCTGTCCCCCTGCAGCCCATGGAGGTTAGTGGTGGAGCAGATATCCACCTGCAGCCCATGGAAGACCCCATGCCGGAGCAGGTGGATGTGCCTAAAGGAGGCTGTGACCCCGTGGGAAGCCCGTGCTGGAGCAGGCTCCTGGCAGGACCTGTGGACCCGTGGAGAGAGGAGACCACACTGGAGCAGGTTTGCTGGCAGGATGTGCGATCCCAAGGGGAATCCATGCTGGAGCAGTCTGTTCCTGAAGGACTGCACCCCGGGGATGGGACCCACACTGGAGCGGTTTGTGAAGAACTGCAGCCTGTGGGAAGGACTCACTTTGGAAAAGTTCATGGAGGACTGTCTCCTGTGGGAGGGACACCATGCTGGAGCAGGGGAAGAGTGTGAGGAGTCCTCCCCCTGAGGAGGAAGGAGTGGCAGAAACAGTGTGTGATGAACTGACTGCAACCCTCATTCCCCGTCCCCCTGTGCTGCTCAGGGGGTGGAGGTAGAGAAAATCAAGAGTAAAGTTAAGCCAGGGAAGAAGGGAGGGTTGGAGGTAAGGTGCTTTAAGATTTGGTTTTATTTCTCATTATTGTACTCTGATTTGATTGGTAATAAATTAAACTAATTTCCATAGGTCAAGTCTGTTTTGCCCATGACAGTAATTGGTGAGTGATCTCTCCCTGTCCTTATCTCAACCCACAGCCTTTCATCATATTTTCTCTCCCCTGTCCAGTTGAGAAGGGGGACTGATAGAGAGGTTTTGGTGGGCACCTGGCATCCTGCCAGGGTCAACCCACCACACATAAAAGATGTTGTACCTTCTAAGCTGAAGACTATTTTAGACTTTCATTTCAGATTCAATCATTTTTTCTAAAACCAATTATCTATACTGTTCAATTTTGAGATTAGAACATCCATTAAGAGGGCATAAGGGCCAAAATGATTGACATGAAATGTGAACACTCTTCTTGTAGGATACTAATGCATTTTCATACTTTTTTTTTTCATTTACTGTCGTGATACTGATTTTTCTAGACAATACTGCCTCTTATTGCAGAAAATAATGTTACTCATAATTATGTAAGATATGTTGTATACTGGTGTTTCTTACTATCCTTTAATATTTTTGTAATTGCAATTATATATGTAAAGGGATAAAGATGAAGAAATGGTAAGAAACTAATCTGAAAAAAAGGAGACATTCATATCTCTAGAAGCTGCAATATTCAATACAATGTAAACCTTGTGTCTGTAGTATACTTCTGCTACCCAAAAGGAGTATTTTAATAAATGAGGCATCCAATGAAACTTATTGTGGGGCATTCAAACTATGAATAAGGTGCTTTCACACTGTATGCCTGGACATGCCCTTGTCATGTGCCAAGGCAGTACCCATAATCTGAAGCAAAACATACATGGTTTCATCATGATTAAGCATATGCACTCACATTCATGGAGCCTTCAGGAAGAAGGACAGGAATGTGCCTGTTTTGCTGGTTTCACCTCTGTCCATAATTCATAATTTGTTCTCCATTAGTTTTACGTGCTTAACTGGGATATAGAAGGAGAAGTCTAGTCTGAGGTTGGCTTTTACTGTTTGTATAGCACTCAATGAACTGATAATCTATTTGTATTCTAATTAATTCATCTGTAAAATGTGTTAAATGCTCAGAGTTTTTAAAAAATAGTGAAATTTTTGGGTAATAACAGTCTTCAGGGACTGAAAAATGTTATTTCCATCATCACGGGGTTCCAACAGTAATTCTATAAAATTAAAATGTCTTCTGCTTATACAGCAGTACTGTTACCTAACAGTCTTTCAACAAGTGTGAAAATGGAATCCTGGGCAATCTTAAGGTGGAAGGAAATGTATAGAGTATCCCCTCCAAAATTATCATTAATATAAATATAAATAAAATCATGCTTTCAAAAAAGGATAAAGGAAAAGTCACTTCAACTGACATATACAATTAAAGTGTCTTTGTGTTTAAGCTGGAAGGGATATTTTACTTACCACAGGACCACAACAGACAGGTAGAAAGAATACAGTTCATTTAGTTACTAAGATTTCATTTTATTAACAAAATGAGATGGAAGGTCCCAGAGATCTTTGACTTATTTGTAAGTGTGGCAACAAATGTGGTGTAAGAGCTGAGAGTGATGGCTTTGCACAAATTTAGAAAATTGCACTACACTTTTTCTTTCAGTGAAATAAATACACAGAATGGATTGGTAAATAAAATAAAGAAGTTATTGGATTACTTTCTTGTTTTTTTTGGTTTGGTTTCTGTTTTTGCAGAAAAAAAAAGAAAGAAAAAAAGAGCAAATATCCTGGACGAAATTCTGAAAATACATAATATTTCAACATTTTTTATAATTTCTAGTTACTTTAAAAAAGATAAACTATATGGGATCTTGTTTGCTCCATGAAGATTAAAATGAACACAATGGACAAAGTTCTCTACATTTTTCATTTATTATTCATACATGTGAGAAATTAATTTCTTCTGTAAGCGATATCATATCCTGCAGGAAGTATTTCAGTGTATCACAATAACATCCTGAAGACATGATAATTTTTTCCTTGTCAATAAGGAAAAGGTCGGTGAATACTTAATGCTTTGGTATATTCATTGTTGCCATAGGTCTAGTAGGTTTTTTGTTCTCTAACATATTATAAAGTGTTCTTTTACTCTTCTTTAACTAAAAGACACTTGGAAAATTTCCTTTTGGAAAATATTTTCTTGCAGAATAGTAGTCAGTAGCAGTTACCACCACTATGAAATGCTGCCTTTGTGTGTTAAGATTGTTTTTTAAATTGTAAGTACTTGAAAAGGTTTCAAAAATATAGCTATTAAATTTAACTTAAAGCTTAGTAATGTGAAATTTGAAAATTGGTAATTTTTTTTTACATTTTGATGTTAGTTTATTATTAGTAGTATTATTGAGGTAAAGTGTTTAGGTTTTTTTTTATTTGTTTATTTTTTCCCCAAAGATTAACTATACTTTTGAAGTATATTGACTTCAAAAATACTTTGAAGAGAAAACCTGAAGCAACAATTCAGAAAATGTCTAATTCCTTGACATTCTTTCTGTAACCTCTATGACACACATCATAGAATCATAGAATCATAGAATGTCCTTAGTTGGAAGGGACCCACAAGGATCATCGAGTCCTACTCCTGTCCCTGCACAGGACAACCCCAAAATTCACACCATATCTCTGAGGGTGTTGTCCAACTGCTTCTTGAATATATCGTCAGGCTTGGCACCATGACTACCTCTCTGGGGAGCCTGTTCCAGTGCTCCACCAGCCTCTAGGTGAAGAACCTCTTCCTAATAGCCAACCTAAACCTCCCCTGGCACATCTTCCTGCCATTCCCTTGGGTCTTATCATTGGACACCAGAGAAAAGAGATCAGCACCTGCCCCTCCTCCTCTTCCCTTCTGAGGAAGCTGCAGACCACGATGAGGTCTCCCCTCAGTCTCCTCTTCTCCAGGCTGAACAAACCAAGCGACTTTAGCTGCTCCTCATACGGTTTCTCCTCTAAACCCTTCATCAACTTCATGGCCCTCCTCTGGACACTCTCTAGTAGCTTTATATTCTTAATGTACTGTGGCACCCAAAACTGCACACAGTACCCGAGGTGAGGCCGCACCAGTGCTGAGTAGAGTGGGACAATCATCTCCCTCGACTGGCTGCAATGCAGTGCTTGATGCACCCCAGGACACAGTTGGCCCTCTTGGCTGCTAGGTCACACCGTTGGCTCATGTTCAACTTGCCGTCGACCAGAACCCCCAGGTCCCTTTCTGCAGAGCTGCCTTCCAGCCTCCCGTACCAGAGTCTGTACAGGGTTGCCATGTCTCAGGTGTAAAATCCGGCACTTGCCCTTGTTAAACTTCATACGGTTGGTGATTGCCCACCTCTCTAATTTGTCTAGATCTCTCTGCAGGGCCTCTCTGCCCCCGAGAATGTCAACAGCTCCTCCCAATTTTGTGTCATCAACAAACTTATTTAGTATTCCTTGCAGTCCTGCATCCAAGTCATTTATGAAGAGATTAAAGAGTACCCGCCCCAAGATGGATCCCTGTGGCACCCCACTAGTGACTGGCCACCAGCCCGATATAACACCATTTACTATAACCCTTTGAGACCAACTCGTCAGGCAATTGCTCACCCATTGCATTATGTGTTTATCCAGCTGTATGCTGCACATTTTGTCCAGGAGGATATTGTGAGAGACATTATCAAAAGCTTTACTGAAATCCAAAAAGATCACATCGACTAGCTTCCCTTGGTCCACTAGGTGGTTAACCTTGTCATAGAAAGAATTTAAGTTTGTTAAGCAGGACTTTCCCCTTGTGAACCTGTGCTGGCTGGGACCAATTACTGCATTGTCTTTCACATGTTTTTCAGTAACTCCCAGAATAATCTTCTCCATAATTTTGCCAGGCACAGAAATGAGACGGACAGGCTTGTAGTTACCGGGGTCATCCCTGTTGCCCTTCTTGAAGACTGAGACAGTGTTTGCCAGCTTCCAGTCAACTGGGACATTTCCAGATTCCCAAAAGCACTGAAAAATCATTGAGAGAGGTCTCGCTATGACATCAGCCAGCTCTTCAAGTACCCTCGGATGAATCTCATCAGACCCCACCAATTTATAGGGATCCAGCTGGAGCAGCAAGTCCTGCACAAGTTTGGGGTTGACTGGGAGTTTATCATTCCCACAGTCATGGTTCTCTAGCCCAGGGCTCTGGGGGTCCCAGAGCCCACCATTGGTGTTGAAGACCACGGCGAAGAAAGCATTAAACGTCTCTGCTTTGTTTATGTCCCTGTTTGTGAGGTGACCATGTTCATTAAGTAATGGGCCAATGTTATTTCTGGCCTGTCTTTTGCCATTAACATTTTTAAAAAAGCCCTTCTTATCGTCCCTCACAGTACTGGACAGCTTCAACTCTAATTGAGCTTTGGCCATATGAATTTCATCCCGTATGAATTTCATCCCATATGAATTTCATCCCTACAGCATCTCTGTAGTCCTCCCATGTCACCTGACCTTGCTTCCACTGGCCATATACTTCCTTTTTTTGCCTTATATCTAGGAGATCCCTGATTAGCCAAGCTGGCCTTCTGCCTTGCCTGCTTGACTTCCTACATTTTGGAATTGCCTGCTCCTGAACTCTTAGGAGGTGGTACTTAAAAAGTGACCAGCACTGATGGACCCCAGCACCTTCAAAAGCTTTTTCCCAGGGGACTTTACTAAGTAGTTCCCTGGGCAACCTGAAGTCTGCTCTCCTCATGTCCAGAGCTGACGTCTTGCTGGCAGTTTTCCTCCTGTTACCATAGATTTTAAACTTGACTGCTTCATGGTCACTGTGGCCAAGGCAGCCACCAGTCACCAATTCTCCCACGAAACCCTCTCTGTTAGTAAGCAACAAATCAAGAAGGCACCTTTCCTGGTCGGTTCCCTTAGTACCTGTACTAAGAAGTTATTGTCCAGATGGTTTAGGAATCTTCTAGACCTGTTTGTCCCAGCTGTGTGCTATTCCCAGTTGACATCTGGCAAGTTGAAGTCCCCCATAAGGACAAGGGCAGATCACCTAGAGGCATCCCTTAGTTCCTTAAAGAATAACTCATCAGTGTCATCCTCCTGGCTGGGTGGCCTATAGTAGACTCCCATGACAACATCCACTTTATTTGTCTGTCCCTTAATCCTTACCCAGAGGCTCTCAACTGTGCCATCACTAGCTGCAAGCTCTGTGCATTCCAGCTCCCCCACTACATACAATGCCACCCTCCTGCCTCGCCTGCCCTGTCTATCCCTCCTGAAGAGCCTGTAACCATCCATCATGGCACACCAGTCACAGGACACATCCCACCAGGTTTCACTTACGCCAATAGTGTCATATCTCTGGGACTGGGCCAAGGCTTCCAGCTTCTCTTGCTTGTTCCTCATGCTGCACACATTTGTGTAGGAACACTTCAAGTGTGGTTCATTGTGCCCATCGCCACGTGTAGCAGTCTGAAGAGTCCCACTAGCACACAGCTCCTCGTACTTTGGAATTTCTTCCTGTTGCCCATCATCTTGAGACTTACAATCAAAAGACTATTGATCAAAAAATTCAATATAAGAGGGATTTTATATATATATATATATATATATCTCAGATATGCAAGCTTTCTAGTCAGGACCATTTATTATTCTGTTTATTACAGTAGAGCAGCTGTGGCAACATCTGTCATCCTATAGAGGTATTTAGTTAAGATCTCAGATCAGATTCTTTTATCACTTCCATGCTCTAGTATGTCAAAAGTAAAGCTTAAGCTATAGCAAATGTTGAAAGGTCCTAAACTAAGATAATATTTTAAGAAACACTTGAATCAGACTTTTTTTGAAATGATTGCACTGATCGAGGTTTTTCTGAATTCCTCAACATCTTCTGATGCATTATTTCCATATGTTTACAGGAGCATTTTTGTCCTTGCTTTGGTATTAAATAAAAAATACAATTATACACATACTTTCAGTTACAGCAATCTAGTATTTGCACAATAATATACATCATATCCATTTGTTGGAACATGTAGATTATGACGTAGACAGCAGCTCTATTCTAGGCCTCAAGAGAGGCTTCCGGTAGCTGCTATGGAATTCTGGTTTTAGCTATTTTTGAAGGCTTTACTAAGAACTTGCCTTTCTTATTATTTTGGGACGAAAAAGTAAATTTGAAAGAATATCAAAAGTGAGAAATTATTCTGAAAATTATATCCAACTGTTTCTAATAAATCTTCCACTCCACAAGAAATTGGAATTTCAACATTTGGTTTGTATTCTAGAAATAGGAATAATGAACAGTGAAACTTTTTGGAGTGATTATTAATATAACTGACAGAAAATAAATTTAAAACAAGAAAACAAGAACAAGGACAGTTGTTCAATGACATAGCACTGAATTTTTGAAGAACAAGAAATATTTTTTATTAATATGTAAAAACAATGAGGAAAACATGCAAAAATAAATACAACATGTCAAAAATATAAAGGTATGTCCTTCCTATATTTAAAATGATACATTCATCCCATATCCTATGGATGGAATTGTAAATTACCATTTTCTACAAAGGAGAGTGTGGGATCATATGCCAACATTAAACACTTTCAAAAGACTTACCACAGATAATTTCTGTAGGAGACCTAAAGAAGCTGGATGAAGAGCTTTGCAGTAGCGCTTGTAGATGGAGATTCCCCAAAATTTTTGAAGTTCAAAGTAAATGACATATATACTTTACAAAATCAGTAGAAGGAAAATTTATTCAGATTGCATAAAAGTCTCCCAAAATACTTGGTCAAATAAATTGGCAAATGAAGGACTGATGATAATTAGTACCAAAAAATGTCTTATTTTAGCAGATTAATTTAGTTATAACATCTACTAAACAGAGAACAATCTGAAGACCACAACAAATAGAAGAGAATATAAATTGAGGGTCAACTGCCTGTTGTAGACAAGATAAAGCTGCTGACTGGATAGAAGATGGAGTGCTGCATAGGATTTAGGAACTTCTGATGAGTGACTGGTGTGAATAACAGACAAAACCAGAAAAAAGTTCTGACCTAATACATCAAGGAACAGTACCAGGATCAAAACCCAATATCAAGCCACAAACTCCCTTTATTATGCTTAAAACTTCATTTATGGGCATAAATGAAGCATACCTTATATACAGGAAAAGCCAAAATATACATGTAAGATAAAAACAAATTGCATAGTAGAAGTACAATTGAAATACTGAGAGTCTAATTATTTTTATTCATAGAATCACAGAATAGTTAAGGTTGGAAGAGACTTCTGGAGGGTCATCTGGTCCAACAACCCTTGCTCAAGCAAGGCCACCCTAGAGATGGTTGCCCAGAACTGTGTCCAGATGGCTTTTGAGTACCTCCAAGGATGGAGATTCCCCAACTTCTCTAGGCAACCTGTACCACTGTTCAGTCACCCTCACAGTGAAAGAGTGTTGCCTGATGTTTAGAAGGAGCCTAATGTGTTCCAGGTTGTGCTTATTGCCTCTTGTCCTGTCACTGAGAACAACTGAAAAGAGCCTGGCTCCGTCCTCTTTGCACCCTTCCCTCAGGTATTTACACACATTGATGAGATCCCCTTTGAGCCTTCTCTTCTCTAGGCTGAACAGTCCCAGCTCTCTCAGCCTTTCCTCACAAGAAAACAGAAAGATCAGTAAAGTAACAAATAATGAGGACAGGTTGCTGCTAAGGAGTGATTTGAGTTGCCTAATTAGAAAGCTGTTATTCAGTGAACTGTATTTCAATACAACCAAGTAAAAGCTCTGTCCAAGAACACAATGATAACTCCCCTATATAAAATAAAAGGAACCTAAAAATTTGTTGGTAGCCATAGGTTACCTCCTCAAGAAAACCTCTGAGTTATGATTACTGTATCTAAGGTTATGTCTATAAACTCCTGAATAGGTAAAATAGATATTGAACCTTTATATACAGTATTAATGTGAACCACTGTTCATTAACTAGGAATCTTCCATTTTTAATCCATCAGTTTCTGCACGCAAGCAATGTATTTTCAATAAAGTCTATTTAAATTTGAGTGTAATTCAAAGATTGATTTGCAAATTACATGTTCTAGTTCTCCCAATAACAGCTAGATTTACAACTGCAAGATTGTAACAAAGTGGCCAATAGAAGAGGTTATCTTATTACCAAAAAGCAATCAAAATACATTTCATAGGAGCAAATCATCTTGTGGTTTATTTTGACACAATGTGTAACTGAGTTGGGTTGACAAATCAGATATCAGTTGCCTTTCTGGCCCAAATAACAGTGTTTGAACAATCTGATTGTAACTTACAGTTTTCAAATCAAATAGTGTCTAGCAGCAGATGCAGCTGATAAATTTGCCAGCCTGAAATTTGTGACAAGCATGTTCTGGCTGCTTCGAAATCAAACTGTTGTCTGAAGACAAGGATGAACCAACAGAAATTCCCCTCTATCTTCTACATTCATCATTTACCTTCATTAAGAACATAGACAAATAGAGGCATTCTCAGAACTTTGCTTTTCCTTGATCTTGGAGTGATCCTGGCTGGAAGACGGCTGTATGTCCAGAAGTTAGTGATGCACAGTGCAGCCCACCTGAGCAGGCCCAGGCCTGTGCTGTGCGGTGCTACACGTACAGCGTGGAAGTCAAGTCTGTGCTGTGCTGTACAAATCCCTTTGCTGCAGGATAACCTCAGCCAGCTCACTATAACCCACAAACCTGCAGGCAGCTCCCACTCCGCAGCGGCAATTCAGCCACCTGCACGGCCTTGCCTTTTTCTAACGGCACAGCAAGAAGTTCTTATGAGAACATCGTTTCTGTTTTGACTGTAGAGATGATAAAAGAGTTGCTTCTTTGGAAGAAAAACCTGTCATAGCTTGAATGACTGAAAGGGTAAAATCTCTGCTTTGGCCGGGGTTGGCAAGGTGTGCTGCACAGGGACTCCTGTTTGATGCTACGCCACTCGGGGCTTTCAGCATCTGAAGGGACATAAGACTATCTGTACTACTGCAGAGTGTTAGCTCTAATAAACAGCATTTTAATTATACCTTACAAAGTCTAAGTGCCTTTTTAATGGGATCATAACAAACCAACACCTCCTGGCACAAAACAGTTCCTAAGCCCTTTTCCTGAGATGTTAACATAGCTAGTGTTAATGAGGCTCAACTATCCCTGCAGTGCAAGTCTGACATTTTCCTGTGAACTTGGATATCCACACATGTAAAACCAAGTTCACATAACAGCACAGGTACTAGGTCTGAGCCCATAGGAAACACCAGATAATTAAAGGTTTGTTATACACCTTCCTTTGAGACTTTTCTTTTGTTCCTGCCTGTATGTTGCTCACTTTATTCCTTTTATCTTTTCCTCTGAAGTATCTAATTATTCTTCATTTAAGCCTACCTATGTAGGCACCAATCTTATGCCTTTTTCATAAACCTTTTCACACAGACAGAATACTTGTTTATAAAGATGTTCAGGCTGGCTTGATGCCAACTCTGATCCTATTGCTCAGAAGGTGGATTCGGACCATGCAATCCCTTCCTTTGAAAGCAGTGCGCTTGCGAGCATCATATCTCCTCTGTGAAAATGTGGTGGTATTTACATGAGATACTGATTATCAGATGGTTAGGCTGAGGTAGCCCTGGAACCAAGGGCAAGAAAGTGAACAACCTGAAAGCCTACAGTCAGGACAAAGACATCAGAATTGGAGAAGTGAGATGCCAGAAGAAAAGAAGTAGAGGGCTCCAAACTTTATATTTGGTTACTGAGGGGATATCATAGTTTGCTCCCTAGATAACGTACATCTTTGTCATGGAATAATAGAATAAATGTGGTGGACATGCACATGGCAAGTGTTAAGGACACACTGTTGAAGATGTTCTAAGGGCAGTAGGACAGATACTATCAGCTAGAACATTCCATATCACATGTCATGCAGGTGTAAAGAAGACAATACAGTGTTTGGAGTGTTTTACTGGGCAAAATGGTATAAAACACATAGTCATTAAGATTTAGGCTATCAACAAAAGAAAATATCTTGATGACAACCAGTATAAAGCAAAAGCTGATAATATATGCATCTCAGAATTTTTTTACACAGCAGACATTACCCTATCAGTGTTAATTTTTTCTGTTTTCTCCCTATGAAGGGCATTTTTAGCAAAATGGATTTTGCAGACAAGCATCAGACACTTGGAAGAACAAGGGAAAATGAGTTATTTAAATAGATGGAGCCAGATCCTGTGATTGGTTTTTTTTTTTTTTTCTTGGAATCCATGATCATCTTAATGTCAAGGGGAAAGTGTGATTTGGGACATTAATTTCAAACCCCAGCTCTTGAAATTTCTTATTCCAGCAACAGAATTCATATCCCCAGCCTGAATATAACTTAAATTTTTGCTTCTCTAACATTAAATTTATTTCCTTCATATATGTACTTACCAGTTTTTTGTTTACCAAAACCACACTGAATTTAGCTGGTTCTAAAAAAAGGGAAAATAGATACTAGTGTAACACTTTAAGAGTAATGATTTTGGGTAACAAATCAGAAGAAACACTGGAATGTGATTCAGTTGAGAAGTCCTGAGTTCCTGTAATATAGGTTTTTGTTAATTTGTACACATCATAATGGCTTGTTAAGCTCATTTTATTTTCACCCTGAGGCTGTCTTTCCCACTAGAGTTCAAACACAAGGCAAATCCTTTTCAAATGAAAACAAATTTACATCCCACAGGTGTTTTTTTCAAACAAAGATTTTAAAGAAGAACAGGCACCTTTAAATTCTATAATTTTTCTCTGTCTCCAGTTAGTTGTGAAATTTATAGCTGCTAGGTTCTCAGGAGGACACCTTTTTGTACCTAACAAAACCAAAATAAAACTAAATGAAACAAAAGAGTTCTTGTAGAATTTTTATTAATTATTTCTCTTTTGCCTCCCTCTTATCCTTACAACCCATTGGCTTAGGAATTCCATCTTTACTAAGTCCCACATAAGATGTTAAACACATAGGTCACAAAAGAGCCTGAGAGAAGTGGTGGTGAAAAAGTAAGGAATGTGTTTGCAGTTTGGGGAATAGTGACTTTGTCATATCTGCATTCCTCACCTCGGATCAGCATATTGTTTTCTTCCACTGTGTGTTTCCACAGCTAATCAGGCAATCTGTTTGTACATTTTTCCTCAAGCTTTCTTTCTTTTCAAGCAAACATAAAACCAACCACAATGCTGAGAATAGGGCATAAATGTTCGTAAGACAAATTTCAAATTTGCCAAGTTCTGAATTTTTTTTCTTTAATGTACAGTCTAGTACAGAATTTTGAATTTTTTCCCCTACACTGTACTACTTGCTCAAATAATAATTGTCTTTTATGTGTATTTACACAATAATTCTCAATGTGGATTAGAAAACAGTGAAACTAATATTTATTAGTTTTACTTGTTAGTTTCTTTTAAATTACTTTAAGTCTGTCTGTATGAGCAGTGTTACCATTTCTCAAAATCCAACCTTATGTACAAGACTGAAGGACCAGCAGCATATTTTCCTTTTTCCATTTCAGTTCACATACCCACTTATCAGTGTTGAGCCCAATAGTCCATACGTTACCTTCTACCTGAGCTCCAAGAGATGGCGGTAGCCATTATTTTGACTTTTACTCAGACTGGCAATCTTTGTGGATGTACTGTATGTAGCTGCCCAGGGGCTGGTAGTGGGGGCTGCAGGGGCGGCCTCTGTGAGGAGCAGCCGGGGTTGCCCTATGCTGGACAGAGATGGTTCCAGCCAGCTCCAACCCACCCACCCCAGGGCACGGCTGAGCCCCTCGGCCAAGCTTTGGGGAAAATGTGTTTAAGAAAGAGAAAAAAAAAATCAGACAGTCAGAGAAGGAGGGGATAAAAGAAGTGCAGAACAGCAGAGGAAGCACCAAGGTCAGAAGAGGAGGACGAAGAGGTGTTCCATGGTAGAGCAGATATCCACACTGCATCCTGTGGAGGATACCACCCCTGAGCAGATGGATATTCCTGAAGGAGCTGCAACCTGCAGAGAACCCATGGAGCAGAGGATAAGCGTGAAAAGGAAAGAGCAGAAGAGAAAAAATGCTATGTACTAACCATACCCTCCCTAACACACACACACTGCGTCACTGGTTGCCTCACCAAAGGGACTGAGTGTAACCTGAAGTGGTAACAAAGCGGGGGGAGGAAAGGAGTCTGAAGTGATGGAGAAAAGCTGGTCACAATCCCTAGTTCTCATGGGAGACTTTGATAACCATAGCATTTCTTGGAAAGGAATATAAGCAATCCTGGAGATTTCTGAAGAATGTCAAAGGCAATTGTTTGATGGTAATGATTAACAAGTTGATTAAATAAGAACTTCGCCACTCTTGAATAAGAGAAAAAATGTTGGGGATATTAAGGTTAATGACAGACTTGACTGCAGCAACAAAAAGATGGTGTGTTTTATCTACTGAGAGAAGTCAGCTAAATGAAAAACAGAATTACAAACTTGGGCTGCAGCTGGGCCAAGAGGAACCTCGTGAAATTCCACAAGAGCAAGTGTAGGGTCCTGCACCTGGGGAGGAACAACCCCACGCACCAGTACAGGTTGGGGGCTGACCTGCTGGAAAGTGGTTCTGCTAAGAAGGACATGGGAGTGCTGGTGGACAGCAGGTTGACCATGAGCCAGCACTGTGCCCTTGTGACCAAGAAGGCCAATGGTATCCTGGGGTGCCTTTAAAGGTGTGTGGCCAGCAGGTCAAAGCAGGGTATCCTCCCCCTCTACTCTGCCCTAGCGAGGCCACATCTGGAGTACTGTGTTCAGTTCTGGGCTCCCCAGTTTAAGAAAGACAGGGAATTACTGGAAAGAGTCCAGCAGAGAGGTACAAAGATGATCAGGGGACTGGAGCATCTCTCATATGAGGAAAGGCTGAGAGACCTGAGTTTGTTCAGCCTGGAGAAGAGAAGACTGAGTGGGGATCGTCTCAATGCTTATAAATATCTAAAGGGTGGATGTCAAGCGGATGGGGCCAGACTCTTTTCAGTGGTGCCCAAGGACAGGACAAGAGGCAATGGGCACAAATTGGAACACAGGAAGTTCCACCTGAATATGAGAAAAAACTTTCCTTTGAGGGTGGCAGAGCACTTGAACAGGCTGCCCAGAGAGGCTGTGGATTATCTGGAAATATTCAAAACCTGCCTGGAGGGGGTCTTGTGCACCCTGCTGTAGGTGTACCTGCTCAAGCAGGGGGGTTGGACGAGATGATCTCCAGAGGTCCCTTCCAATGCCTACCGTTCTGTGATTCTGTGATTCTGTAATTCTGTAAGCGTGAGGAATGCAGGTTTCATTTTGTCTGGTTGTGTCCTGGTTTCAGCTGGGATAGACTTAATTTTTTTTCATAGTAGCTAGTGTGGGGCTATGTTTTGGATTTATGTTGAAAACAGTGCTGATAATGTGGAGATATTTTAGTTGTTGCTAAATAATGCTTACACTAGTCACGGACTTCTTCTGCTTCCCATGCTCTTCTGGGTGCACAAGAAGCTGGGACGGGACACAGCCAGGACAGCTGACCCAAACTGACCAAAGAGATATTCCATACCATATGACATCATGCTCAGTATATAAAGCTGGGGGAAGAAGAAGGAAGGGGGGGACGTTTGCAATTACGGCGTTTGTATTCCCAAGTAACCGTTACGTGTGATGGAGCTCTGCTTTCCTGGAGATGGCTGAACACGTGCCTGCTGATGGGAAGTAGTGAATGAATTCCTTGTTTTGCTTTGTTTGTGCGCACAGCTTTTGCTTTACCTATTAAACTGTCTTTATCTCAACCCATGAGTTTTCTCACTTTTACTCTTCTAATTCTCTCCCCCATCCCACCAGGGGGGAGTGAGCGAGTGGCTGCGTGGTTCTTGATTGCTGACTGGGGTTAAACCATGACAGGTTGGCATTTCCTATGAGAAGCTGCCCTGAAGAGTAAAGAGGTCAAGGAGAGATCCTGGACAACCTCCTTTAGGCACAAGAATGGTCCATACCACTGGGCAGAAGGTCAAGCTGGGGCAACAGGACTTAAGGTTGGCTGAATAAGGAACACCTGTCTGAGCTCAAATGCAAAAAATGAAGTGTACAGAAGGTGTAAGTGAGGACAGGATATCCAGAAGGAATACTGAAACATTGCCTGAGTATACAGGGATGGAAATAGCAAAAGCAAAGATCAAGCGGAGCTGAAAGTAACAAGGGAAACATGAAGAGTTCTTTCTGCTATAACAGCAATAAAAAGAGAGCTAAGTAAAGTTGTGGCCTTCTATGATTTAATCAGATGCAGTTGAAAGAACAGTTTGGGAGTCCTTTGTGATTGTTAGCTCTGCACTTAAGCATTTGAAAAAATATACAAAAAGATAATATTTTATAAATTCAAATGTTCAGAATTTCTGAGGTGTCTAGGGATAGATTAATAGTTTATGATATGACTTACAGAATTAAGAATAGTATTCAGAGGCTGATTTATGTTTTAAATTTGGTGATATACTTCCTTGTCCGCAAGTCTGTTAATTTGTACTTCTGCTACCTGTAAATACTGATCTAATATAGAAATCCCAAAGCTATTCATCAGATTGAATGAATAAAAAAAAAAGAATCAGTTATTTTGAGAATTTCATTATGAACATAAAACAGATAAATTTTAAAATTCCATTTCCTAGAACTTCACAAAATTAGGTCTTTTACTATCAAAATTTGTTTCTTTAGTGTCTGAGGTTTAAAATATTTTCCAAAAAGTATCACTATCCTTACAAAAATAGCCTTAGAGCCAATAGTCATTATAATAACGGATATAAATTGGATCAGTCTTTCTGAAATTATTTCTCAAATAAAGCATACTCTTTCTAAAAAGGTACTGAAGTATTTCAGTCCCACACTTTATATTGTGAACTTATTTCCAGTTCATTCAAGTTCCATTCATTTGCTGTGCTCATTCACAAGGTCTATGTCCTATGCTGTATGCTTTTTTTCTGGCTTGATCTTTCTTTCTCTCATTTTGGCTGCCTGCAATGCATCTATTGTTTTAGGCTTGTTCTGACACTCAGCTTTATCCAACAGCAAGAATACTGTCTCCAGAGGTAGTTTCTCTGCTTCTTTCACAGAGTCACTTTTATGTGAAATTTAACAGTCAAGAATATCTTCCAAGAATACAATGTACTATTTCTTTTTATCCCATAATCCATCTTGGGAATCTTGATTTTGGGGATTTTCTCAGACTATTGTCCATATAGACTTGAAAGGTCTTCACAGGGAAAGTTTTTATCTTGAAACTGTTACATGTTGTTTTGCTGCCTTCAAAAGTGTGTTTCTACCTCCTGAAATAATAGCTATGACCTAAGTGTTGCGAAAGGATGTTCAAGACTCCATTCCTTATACTGTGTTTACCCCCTTCAGGGTATTTTCTGATGTGCGCTTCCTCTTTTCTTTGCCATTTTTTATCTCTTTTTACTGATGGGAGTCTGTTTCACAAGTAATCTCATAAAGGGAAAATAGGCAGCTACAGCTGGGTGTTGTGGTTTAACCCGGCAGGCAGATAAACACAGCTGTTTGCTCACTCTTCCCCAGTGGGATGGAGGAGAGAATCGGGGGGAAAAAAAGGTAAAACTCATGGGTTGAGATAAAGACAATTTAATAGGACAGAAAAGAAAGGGAAAATATAATAATGATAAAAGAATATACAAAACAAGTGATGCACAGTGCAATTGCTCACCACATGCCAACTGATCTCCAGCCAGTGGCTGAGCAGACGGCACCCAGCCAGCTTTTCACCTAGTTTATATAATGAGTATGGCATCATATGGTGTGGAATACCCTGTTGGTCAGTTGGGGTCAGCTGGCCCAGCCGTGTCCCCTCCCAACTTCTTGTGCACCCCCAGCCTACTCACTGGTGGGGCAGTATGAGAGGCAGAAAAGACCTTGACTCTAAGCACTACTTAGCTAAACATCAGTATGTTATCAACATTATTCTCACCTTAAAGCCAAAACACAGCACAATACCAGCTACTAGAAAGAAAATTAAGTCTATCCCAGCTGAAACCAGGACAGTGAGTAAGTATAAATAAGCAATTTTGTACTACTATAAAATTATTTTACTGGTGAAAAACTACAAATAGATCTCAAAGAAGACAATCTTTCTTTCTCAGAGGACAAGTGTTATAGCCAGATAAAAAAAGGCAGTCAGTAAAAGGAGGGAAAGAAGGCTGAAAGAAGTTTAAAGCATGAATTATTGTAAAGTTGCATACTTAGTCTCCAACATTATTGTCTCTTAAAAGACACAGCTGCCCTAATGAACTAATAAAGAGCTAATACATTCACTCTGCAAAATGCTTCGGAGCCTTTTTCAATGCTTTTTCTTACAATCTAGGATATTCCACCAACATTCAGAGACAACTACAGTGTTTGTGGAATTAGTGAGAATGTGGCCCAAACCATTTTATAATCCAATCGGTTGAACTGAAATGGAATGATAAAATATCTGAACACTTTGGTAGGGGCTGGGAATCTTTCTCCTAAAATAAATCTGCCAAGATTTTGAAGTCTGAACTTCACTTCTTTTTCAGTATTGTTGCAACAGAACATAGGTGTAAATATTTATATATGTGTACACACAAACACACACACATATAAGTTAGGGAATTACAGATCGTTGTGATGGGAGAGTTAGAAGACGCATAAATAGGGCCAGTTTTAACTTTTCTTACAATTCTGAATAATTGCCTTCAGTATGATCTCTCTGCTCACTTTCAGTATCTAACCACAACCTTACAAATATCTTGAGCCCATGTGCAGAATCTCTTAATTTTTGCTGTTGCCCAGATTTTTCCTCTTGCCTTCACAAAGATATTACAAGAAAAATAACAGCCTTTCTTTTTTTTTTTTTTTTTTTAATCCTTCTCCTTACAGCCCAGGTCTGCAGCTCTTTTGCTATATCTGGATACTGGGTATCCCCTGGGGAGAAAGTAGAAAGTTCTACTCATAATACAGATGGAATTGCCATGAACTATCTCTCAATTTAATCCTGGACCAGTACCATATGGGGGAGTCAGGTGCAGGAGAAAAAACTGTTGGAGGAAGAAATTCTCTCCTGCTAGTACCTTGAGGTGTCACTCCCAACCAAGTTTCAGCTCCTTGGTGACTTGTACTCTCTTTTTATCTTTCAAAGTAACATTTTGTTTTTCTGTCATGGGTGACACAGAGGAATTTACAACCCATAGTGGATTTTGGACACTTTTAATTTAACAACCAACAAAATTAATGCTTTTAACCTAACTGATTTTTTTACACACTTACTCACTCCCCCACAGTCACCTTCACTAAGCCTCAATTACCCATGTGACACTGACATTTCTAGTCTGTGAAAGTTGGGCAGAAAGTCATGTTTGTTTTGTGCTCTGCAGCTGCTCACAGTTACAAGTCTTGGGTAAATCCATCCTGGTCCTTAAGGCTCCTCGTGCATTTGTAGATATATTTCCAAGGATCTTTGTCCCAATTCAGTGGTTCCCTTTTTCCAGACCAGACCTCATTTTTCTATCTAAAGAGTCTATAAACAGATGCACAATGTGGAGTTCATTTCCCCATTGGCTGTCCAGGTCTCCTTCCAAAATAGGTTGTTCCAGTCCATACATGCTGCATGACTATCTTCCTAACAGGTTGTTCAAACAGGTCTTCAGTCCTGCTCCAGCAGTCTCCAAAGCTAATGTCTCACCACTAAGACTGGTTTTATTCTGTTTTACTGCTGGGAGTTTTCATCATTCTTAGTCTTCCTAGACAATCTTTGTAGCTTTTACTTCTTTTACACACCAGCAAACAGAAGATGTTTGTTAATGTTACAGACTTCCTATGGCATCAAATTTCTAAGTGGAACAAAACCAAATACATAATTTA
Organism: Morus bassanus; assembly: GCA_031468815.1. Classification (NCBI taxonomy): domain Eukaryota; kingdom Metazoa; phylum Chordata; class Aves; order Suliformes; family Sulidae; genus Morus; species Morus bassanus. Next base: position 49,912,155 of record CM062568.1, on the reverse strand, counting down.
AGTGATTCTGTCTAGAGGCCACAGAACATACATCCAGTGATGATTTTTTTCATCTCACCTAAAACTATACAGGGGGCAAGCATGAAAGAGTCTTTGATTTACCTACACTAGAAGTTTTAGTTTATGTTAGCAAACATATGCCATTCTCATAGTTTCATAGCTCTTCTTAAACAATTTTTAAAAGGAAGTTTATCAAGAAGTTTCCAATTTCCATGGTAAAGTGATACTCTCCTTGGTTTTCAAGTGATAATCGGTTAAACTGTATAATATTGATTCCAGAATCAAGCTGGAAGTGATAAAGGAACAAGGCACTTAAAAGTTGGATTTTTTCCCCCCCACTTCTTTTTATTTTAATTGTTCAGATTATGATACCAAAAATAGTAATAAGGAAAGATAAGGTGGGGTGAAACTGTGAAATAGAGCTATGATGCAATCTTCTACATTATAATAAAATCTATCATTTTATTTTACCTGACATTTTTATGATCTTTATGGAACTGAAAAATCTAACTGAAGACATGATATAACCATAGAAAAGGAGTTTAAATTATCTTAACCATAAATGCCGAACTATTACATCACAGTGCTGCTTCACAGAATGGTATGACTGAGGCATTCTAAAAGACTTAACCAAGAAACTGGTTAATTTAACCTAATTTGCTAATCATTACCATAGAAAGTACATATCCACAGTCCATAATAAAGCAAAAAAATAGTTTAAAAAAGAAGTAATTTATAATTTGTCATCAAATTTACAGACAAGTAGAATATGGACTATACAACTGCAGAATGCTCATTTATAAGCCAGGACATTGTTACAGCCCTACATGTGAATGAGTGAAGAAATAAACCACAGACTGGGAAGTGTAAGGACATGAAGACTTGTATCATAAATAAATGAACCTTCAGATCAGATTAATAACTCTTTCCTTAGGTCACAAATGGAAATTATAAAACTCAGATATTTCTGGCAATATGGGTTAACAAATAGCTTTGTCATATATAATGTCTTAATTTTGATCATATTTTAGAAATGGAAGTTGCATTTTTATGGATCTTAGATATGGATCTGTATTAACAGTATATATACAATAATATATACAAGATCCATTAAAACAGAACTTTAAACTGAACATACGTACCTACCCATATATTCATTAAGGATTACCTTAAGAATGCTCTTATGAATGACTCTTCACTGCTTGCACTCTCTGCTTGTGTGGTTTGTAACATCTAACTGGTATAAATATAGAACAATCTCACAGCATAGTTCTTCTGGGTTTGCCTCAATTCAAAAAGAGTGGAATGAATAAAAAGAATTAGCATGTGATTGAGTCAAAATTGTGTATTTCCAAAACTTTGTATGGAACCACACAGATTTGGCTTTACACTAGAATTTGTATTCTGAAACAGTAGAACAGTACAGATTACACAGTAATAGACCCTCATTTCTGCAAGTGACTGAACATGAACAAATGGTTAACCAATTTTTATAGGCAAAAGAAGTTCTAATAGTGACAATTCCCTCCTAATTTCATCCCATACAAAATATATCCAGCCTTTGAAAACAGCTCAGGCAAAGTAGGCAACATTCTGGATAGAGGAAATGACATACAGAAGACAGAGGAGTTATATCACTACCTGCCTCCTCAATATTTATACTGCTCACTTGAAAATATAAAATTTGTTTATTCTCAGTATTTTCAAGAAGAATGTGGTAGTGGTAGTTTATTGTGTGCCTGAGTTCACTGTTACCAGAATTTACTTTATTTTTCCTTCAGGTGTTAGCACTTTTTGGACTGATGTGAAATATAAGAAACAAGCAAACAACTTTTTTTTTTTTTTTTTTTGAAACTTCTATTGTAGTTTACATTAAAAAGTTGATAATCAGCTAAACTAATATACACACTACATTACTATGTGAACCTGGATTGTCTATGCTTTGACACTAATTTTTTGGTAGGATCCATTGAAGGAAGAGATGTGCACTGCTATGGTTTTGTCTCAGTTTCTGAACAACAGTCTGTGAAACACAGACCCAGCAAAGACCCAGAGGTCATCTTCAGGATCCTCCTGGGGATTGTAGGTGTGGTGACTTAAAATGTGTTTGTTTGAAAGACCTTCATAAATGATCAGGATGACCTTGATGATTCTATAGTCATATCACCTTGTATAGGCCACAGTAACTTTGGTCCTTCACTTGGTAATGAGTACACAGTATTTTTGGAGTTTGGAGACTAACTTCATCTACTCTTTAAGATTGCCTACAATGTGAATCTTGTTAATGGCAAAGCAACTTATTCCAGGAAGATAAAAACCTACCAGGAAAACCTGTCGGGAAAGGCTCTGAGTAGCAGTCAGTTGTCATCCACTGTTCTGCAACAGGAGAGATGTAGCGTTCTTTCTGGATTTCAATAAGAAAGGCACAGCAGCAAATGCTCTATGAAAACTGTTTTAATAACAATAGTAATAACATGATAGAAAATAGGAATAGAAATATAGATAGCAAGTAAATCTTATTTTCCTTCAGATGCTGGGAATGCCACTCTCGTGCAGTGTCAGATGGACCCCAGAAGAATAGCCACAGCATGCTGTGCAGATCCCATCTGTGGAGAGGTTCACCCACACACATAGTACTGTGGCTCTTTATATCTAGTGTAACAAACAGAACTATACATCTTCTTTGACAGGTTTTTTTCTTAATGCCCACCAGAGCAGATCTAGGTACACGTATCTAGGACCTGTATCCAGGAATGGTACATATCCAGAGCCTTCATACAAGTTCCACTTTGTTATTATGTAGCAGGGGTTATATATGGTCACTCATGCTAAGATATGGGTATCTCAAGCCTTAGCACAAGGTCCAAAATGACAGTCAGGACTTGCTCAAGATCAGTAACTCCTCAGATATTATGTCTTCCACAAGACTTCTAATACACTCATGCTCTACAAGTAATATTCTATACAAATATTTGTTTCTATGGGAGTTAGAAATTATGTTAGAGGAGGTCTCAGAAAAGTCTGTTTTCAACACAGTTGTGTTGACAAATCAGTAACACAAAGCTGATGGTGGGGATTCACCTGAATATTCATTAAACAGTATATGAATTGTGCTAGGAATCACAAGTTTTGTACAATTAGTGGAAAGAAAAAAAAAAAAAAAAAAAAAAAACAGAAAAAAAAGAAGAAATAGAAAAGACCAAAGTGGAATTTAGACAGAGGAGCTTAATACATAGTCCAGGCAGTCCAACCTCTGTCATCTAGCAGAAAATCATTAACTATTGGTACAGGTTTGAGGCCATGGATTGCAGCCCAGATATTTAACTTCCTGCAAGTAATAAAAAAGGCATTAGGCTAACAGGTTTTAACGGAGCTAACTTTGGTCCAAGGAATTTGGAATACTTTTACAATATAGGGCACTTGAATGTTAACATGTTGCCATCTCTTTTGTTATGGTAGTGTGCTTAAGGTGGGCATAAGTTGTATTAGGCTTATTTGCGTTTTCAGAATGTTTTTCTGTACAAGGCTGAACAAACATTCCCTCTAGGTCTGCACCAAAGAAAGAGTAGTGAGATTGCTATATGACTGTAGCTGAAGTTCAAGACTAAAGCTGTCTGCATTCAGTGTTTTGTAAGTGAAAAAGCTTGTAATAAAACTTTATAGAACTGCACACACAGCACCAAAAAATATGCTAGGGATTCACATCACTAGAAAAGTTGTCAGTGCTCTCCCAGAGCAAACTGGAGCGACTGGGTCTGGAAGAATGTAGACAATAAGCAAACATGCTCTGTTTGCACATCATTTCATCCATTCCATCATTTGTTTGCACAATATGGAATTGATATGTTTGTGAAGTGAACATGACAGGTATGGTTAAACAAGCTCCCACAGATAGAGCATAGAAAAATAAGTGGTAGGTTAGGATTTGTAAAGGAGCTGGTAGTCTCCCATAACAATTCAAAGGAAGGCCCATTAAAAATCACTTCAGTTTCTTAGAAATGTTTATTGGTACATGTCAAACACAGGACACAACGTAAGCTTCTTAATGCTTAATACTGTTTTAAGTGACAAATAGGTACTACATAGAGCTCAGGTTTCCAAAATCCATAGAATGAGAGAAAAAGGGCACTTGGAGTGTCAGGGGTGGCAAATATACAGAAAAGTGACCTCACAGAATATATCTTTCTTTTGCTGCTTTCTGCTCCTTTAGAGCACTGGGAGGGCAGACTGATTTGAAGACTGAGCTGAATTCTCTGTGCTGCAAAAAATAAATCTTCACTCAGCTAAGCTGGAAGTTTCTGGGTACTACTTTGTGTCATTGTAAAAGTGCACTCAATACCTTACCTTTATGAAGTTAAACTTAATCCTACTATTTTGGCAGACTTCCATATAAACACTTTCTTTGCATGTTTACAATTACTTGAGCAACTTGATCACTGTTTCAAAAAATGACAATAATAATGATTATGATGATAAAGTAGGAACTGCCATCTGAAAAACTTTGCAGCCATCTATGTGGCAACTAGTCTTGACAGTCCCCTTCTATTTGTTTGTCCCATCTGTATTTCCCATAAATATTCACTTACATCATAAAATATAAAAGCCTTCTTATAAATCATATTTCTAAGATTTTCTACATGTTCTCTGCTGCATTTTTTTTTCTTGTATTTGCATAATATAATGTCGCCCTCAGAAGACAGCCATATGGAAAATAAAATTATGAAATACATATATAACAAGTCATATTTAACGCTTTCTTAAAAATTGTCTGTCAAACAATATTTGTTTTAAATTCCAATAAATCTGGCAAAGTGAAAGCTCAGAATATTTACTAGATTTGTAATCAATTTGTAATCAATCACAGATACAGTAATAGACTGGAACTCTTAGAAAACTGGTACTTCTGTTTACCTGAAGGAAAACTTTCTTTTTTCTTTTTTTTTTTAAAGGGATTTTGAATTAATTCAAGCTTGGATTTCCTTCTTTGTTCTTACTGGTTTTGTCACTCATTTTGAAGTACTTTTGTGATTCTCTGTTTTGTCTGATCTTATAAAGCACCCCACAGGCTGGTTATGTGAAGAATGCAATAAAAATGAGATGTTGTTGCACAAAAGAACAACAGTTCTTGCCTATTTATAACAGAAATTCTTGATAAGTAGTTTGTTTCTCCCACAATAAACCTCTTAAGAAATACAGTAATGTTTTCTGAAAAGGTGCTGTTTAGTTTTATTCAAGAAATATACTGCTAGAAAAGAAATTAATTCTATAAAGTGATGTATTGATGTTTCTTTTTGTAGAATCATAATTCTAGATGCTTATTCTTAATGTATCACACAATCTTTCTAAATAGTTTAGATGTGAATACTGTGGCTCAGTGGTCAGTGCTTTAAATAATATTTCCCATTTTTAATCTTTTTACTTTAGACCTGAGTTGTAACGTTTAATCTCTAGTGTTTACAATTTATACATAATACCAACTCAGAGAGTAATACTTTGTTTTCTCTTGACTAAGCATGGGCAGGGTAGATTAGAAAAAAAAGAAAAAGAAAAAAAAAAGTGCCAGTCCTCACCTCTCAACACTTACACAACTATTATACTTCTCAAGCTACAATACACACAATAACCTAATATGATAAAATCTCTAGACTGACCCCAAAAGCCATAAGCTCTTCTACCACTGACACCCAACTATTTAACCTTCCTTCCCTACTTGTCTTCAGCCTCTTCTTCAGAATAATGGTCTTCCAGGAACATGATTGCAAATACTCTCTGCAGTTCTTGCTGCACACAAATTAGGATGTGACAATCAACGAGTCTCTCCTCAATGAGCTGCATTCTGGCCTTTTGACCTCGCACAGCTTCCAGGTAGCTACTCAGTCTACTGGCATACCTCGTTATCTTGACATACTCCACATTCACACGCTATTTTTTCAGGTGCACTTCGGTCCTGAACTCACCTTTAACTGACTTTCAGGTTGCCATTTTCTACCTATTGCTTAACTGCTTAACCCTTAGTTTTTCACACAGTTAAGTTCAGGTGCAATTTTGCTCCAGGAATCTATTCCCATATAAATAGATATTGCACAAAGAGAAGCCTAACCTTATTTAGTGTGTGCCCTTTGAAGTGTCATTTCATCCTCAGCTGTCAGACTTCCTGAAAACAGTTAACTTTCAGTGAAACATTTTATATTATCTGGAGAAAAATATTTATTATATTCAAAAACAGAAGTCTGCAACATATTGAAAATTAATTCACGGAATCAATCTTGGAATGTTTCTTTTTTTTTTTTTTTTTTTCATTTAGCGTTTTATGTGAATTTATCCAATGTAGAAGGAAATGGGAAATCCAAAGAAGCAAAGAATTTGAAATACAGTCAGGAATCAATCTGCACTGGAATTTTCCTGTGCATGAATGTGAAGCATAGAAGTAAAACTGTCCAGCCACAGATTCACTAAGTAATATATCCATTCTCAAACCACAATATAATACTATGCAAAGTACTTTCAGACAGTTCATGAAAACAAATCCTGCCAGCCAGCATGGAGACTTTATTTGAGTCAAGTAACATTTAGTCAGTTGCTTCAGGCAGCTTCTAGTCAGAGGAATTGACATCTGGGAATATAAGCTTCAGGTCCCTGAAGAAAGATGCAGTGAGACATAGCAGCAGAGATCAGAGTGCCTGGTTTCTGGTTTGGGGTGGGAAGTCAAGGTGTGCCATTAGGACTGATACAGATTTTTTTTTTCATAATTAATTATACCATCAAATAAAGTAGTTAGCTACTAATAAATTAAACTAATGCTATTAAGTGTTATAATTTAGCTGGGTATAATTGTGTGGTATAACCACAATTTTATACAGATAGTAGTTAGTAGTAACAAGCAAATTGTTATTCTGTGTGGAATGAAATATATATGACCTTGGCATAATTATATAGTGTAGAGGAAGACAGAGTTCTCAAAGGAGGGGTGCTGTGTGCACGTACAATATAATAAGAAAAGGGGCACATGGTGATACAGGAGGCCTAAGACTATTAAAAAAATCACCAAATATCAATTACTGATACTAAAAGAAATGCAGGTTTGCAGTTCATGTAAGTCACTGAATATATGATAAATTCAGATGTGGTATGAATCGTGGAAAACAAAAGCAAGGCATAGAATGTTTTAGCAAACATAGAAAGTGACCACAAGCAGATCCTAGATCTGCTTTCTGGAGAAAGAAACCATAAATGTAAATATCATACTCCTCTCTTGCAACAGAAAAAGAGACCCCATCATTAGCATTATACTCCTCCCAGCAAAGAACTTGGGACATCAACAACTCATTCTAAATCCCCTCCCCAACTGAATCCAATGACCTTTGGACATGAAAACCATAGGAAAGCATAACACCAAAGAAAGGGATAGATAGTAGAAAGCTTGTATAAGTTTAACCTGTATATAATTTGAACAATTGCTACTATCTTTGTAACTAAACTAATAGTATGCCTTTGATTAGACTGTTAAGATTTAATTCTAATTAAGATTTTAATTCGATTAACAGTAAATTCCTGGCTTTGCAAATAAGGTGTGGTCCTCATGCCCTGCAGCAAGCTTTTGAGTGTAACAGCTGACAGATATGACACAGGATCTATGGGATCTCCTCCTCTTTCAGCACCAGTTGCACCACAGGTGGAATAAGGTTGTGTGTCTTACATGCTACTAAACATCTATGCTCAAGTAATTAGAACACTTCCTTGTCAATAAATCCTTATGTTGTCCACCATTACTCTTCAGATTCACAGTTACCAGGAGCTGTTGATTTCATTTGAATTTTCAGTTTAATTTCTTCAGTGCTAAATTAATATATAACTGTCATTTGACACATTCTGGTTCTTATTTATTGTTTATCCTTGTAGCTGACTCTACATCACAGAAGTATTCTTGTCAGCAAACTTCTGTTTGCCATTTCCCACTTTGAAGATGCTATGTGCCTTTGAAGGTTTTTTGAAATGGCTCTTTTTTACAGAAAAGATAGTATGTGATTTTTGTTACCTAACTTTAGATATCTAAAATAAGATTAGCTTGGATATAGACATTAATGCTAAGCTTCCTTTATAGCCAGGAAAGTGAAATTAGGATATAACTGATTCACTGACCTATGTTAAACATCTATGTTAGGATGAGATGAAGTATTCTAGAAGTCCCTGTTTCTCTAAGTTGATTATAAAGGCAATGTAGGTGACTAGATGATGTCTACTTTTAATCAAACAAATCCCACACTTACCAGTTATCCTTAGGTTTGACTGTAATCTTAATATATTTTAACTCACTTTGTACAAGAAACAGCATGATTTCAATAATTTCAACTCCCTTCTCCCAAACTTGGAAATGTCCACATTCATATTTGAACATGTATGTACTCTATTTTACATACAAAACTTTTTTATTTTTATGACATATGGCTGCATTCTGCCATTAATTTTTGCAGATCACTACCTGTGTTGAGTCCTGGCATGACAGATAAGAAAAGTTTTGTATTAATAGACTAGAAGAATGTCTTTCACTCTGAGGAATAGAGATATACAATACCTTAATTTTCTCATTGTATTGTTTGCCACTAAGCTGTAACTAGTTTGGGAATCCAAGATCCCCATTCCTTTCAGAAAGTCTCTCTTCTAAATCATACAGTCTGTCAATCTGTTTTGCAGATACCTTCTCTTCTCTTGGCTTCCTCCCTGTGCATTTAAGAGACATTCCTGGGACAGAACTATTTATGTCTTTCGTATATATTTAATTTCTCTCTTCTTCTGGCTCCTGAGATGCTAGTTCAACACCTTATTTCTTTGTTCTGAGAAACCTGTAGTTTGCTAGGTCACAAGATCATGCAGAGAAGTTGGAGAAAACCATTTTTTTTCCATAGTCTTCAGTCATACCGCTGTACCAGCCTGGTCTTGACTGAATAGAAATCATCCAGACACACTGTTGGTCTGGAGATTTTAGTAGAAGTGTCCTAGTATGGGAGCTCAAGACCAGGTAAGTGTACCCCACAGAATCAAAAATGGTATTAGCTGTCTATGTGTAGACAATTGAATGAGTCCAAGGAGTTCACTTTAGGGAGAGCTGAACTGCTCCCTAAATTTCATTAATGTATTCTCCAGGCATTCAAATCAATTTCTCAAACATGGGTGTCTAGTATCCCTTGAGGTGCACCAGGGTATCTCTCCTGGTCTCCAGCTGTTGTTCCAGAAAGGCAAAGATCTCCCATAAGTCCTATATCACACCTCTAGAGTACCATGTGGGTGCCTTGAATAACTTTGGGTATCATAACACAAGATTAATATGTAGGCAACTTAATTTAGGGATTCAAACTAGACCCAAGTCTCATCCTTAGTGTCCAGAATGGTAGCATCAACAAAAGTAGAATAAATTTACATGTTCTCAGCTCATGCATTTTAATAATTAGCTGGGGAAAGTGCAGTCCACTAGCAAACAGCTGAGTAATTGAGAACAAGGTTTTGAATCTTTTTTTTTTGTTTTTAAATATCTCCTATGAAAATATCTTTAAAGTCCTTTATGTTACAATTCTTTTATTTGTTGTGAAATGGGAAGTTAAACTAAAACTTTCATACACGTCGAATACCACTTCTGAAGCCCTGAAATCAGTAAAAGTTTTGCTCTACTGCACATATTTTCATATAAAAGTTTGAATATTAAAATGCTACATTATCTTCATTTTGAACTTCTATTGTACAGTAAGAAGGACAGATATCAAGGGAAGCCATATAAATTAAGTATTCATTTATGAAACAAGAAGCTAAAGACCTTGCAAGATTTCCTTTCTGAGGAAAACTTTGCTATCAAAAGTGGCTAGTACTTTCAAGTAGCCAGTATAAGAGCAAAAGAAAAGCAATTCAAAATAAGGCAGGAACTGGAATTTCTGAAATGGCCACAAAGGGATTAAAAGCAGAAGGATTTAAAAAGTCTATTTGACTAATATTCTAAACAAGTTCATTTAAAAATGATAAGAAAAATAAATCTCAGTTTGAGGAAACTGAAAAAATACCCTAAGTGCTTCTCACTTTCATTTTTGTTTTTTTTTGTCGTTTTGTTTTTTTAGCAGCGATGAAGCAGGGTAAAATCAATAGTGTTACCAAGACACTAGCTGAAGAACATGGAAAGCTGATATTTAAAGAAGATAGTGGGAGTCAGCTTCTAGGTTTTCTTTCTGTTTCTAGGATGGATTGGCTATAATGTTAAGCAAATACATTAGAGCCAGACTGCAGCCTTGTTGACAAAGCTGCTGTACAGCTCTGAATAAGCATCCAAATTAACAAAGATATATGTGAAAAGGAATGGACAAGAAAATGTCTCAGAGGCTTTGAAGGAGCAATCATCAGTAATATGTGTTCTTGCTGGAATAGCAAAGCTAAAGAGTATTTACTTCCTCCTTTCTTTTAAATACATGTTCCCCATACAATCATGCTAAACATTAATTGTTTATTTGCCTTCAGGTTTAAAAAGATCTGTAAGTGCCTGAAGTACATTTTAGACAAGCCCAAGTTAAGAACCGGGATGTTGTTAGATCATTTTTGTCGGCACAAACTATGTAAACAGTCATATCTCATTTCTTTTTTTTTTATATTAAAATATATACAGTTCTCTCCCACAATACAATATAAGCAGAAGAGGCTTTTCCTTGCTTAGACTTATCCCAATATCAGTACAAGCTGGGGGATGAAGGGATTGAGAGCAGCCCTGAAGAGAAGGACGTGGGGGTACTGGTGGATGAAAAATGGGACATAAGCCAAAAAGTGCACTTGCAGCCCAGAAAGCCAACCATACCCTGGGGTGCATAAAAAGAAGCATGGCCAGCAGGTCAAGGGAGGTGGTTCTGCCCCTCTACTCCGCTCTGGTGAGACCCCACCTACAGTACTGCATCCAGCTCTGGAGCCCTCAACACAAGGACATGTAACTGTTGGAGCAGGACCAAAGGTGGGCCACAAAAATGATCCGAGGGCTGGAACACCACTCCTATGAGGACAGGCTGAGGGAGTTGGGGTTGTTCAGCCTGGAGAAGAGAAGGCTGCGGGGAGACCTTATTGCAGCCTTTCAGTACTTAAAAGGGGACTATAGAAAGGATGGGGCAATCTCTTTAGCAAGGCCTGTTGTGACAGGACAAGGGGTAATGGTTTTAAACTAAAGGAGGGTAGATTTAGGCTGGATATAAGGAAGAAATTTTTTGCAATGAGGATGGTGAAACACTGGTCCAAGTTGCCCAGAGAGGTTGTGGAGGCCCCATCCCTGGAAACGTTCAAGGTCAGGCTGGATGGGTCTCTGAGAAACCTGATCTAGTGAAAAATGTCCCTGTTCACTGCAGGCGGGTTGGACTAGGTCACCTCTAAAGGTCCCTTCCAACCCAAACCATTCTATGATTCTATCATTCTATGACTTCCCAGCATTTCTCTCAATATAGTACATGCAAAGAGTCATCTTTGTTTTTAACAGTAAACATAATTGCTTGTTCTGCTTTCGTGTTTCATTTCTTTTCCCAATTCACTCTCTCTGTCATAAACAGATATCCCTTCATTCACAAATGGTCTCTTGAAAACTGTTTTTTGGCCAAATCTTTGCTTGGTAATTACCCGAGGGCCTGATACATTGGAAGAATGTTTCCCTTTTTTTCCCATTTTGCAATTCCTGAAAATATTGCTTCCATTCATCCCAAAACTACCTGTTAACTCACCCATTACCTTGATCCACTTGTGTGACTTGTGGTAGCCATTAACACTTTCTATTAGGCATTCCATTGCAGCTGATCATAACAAAATGAAAAGGAGACTATTCAGACAAGATATTTAGATAAAATATTTGGACAAAAATGGTACATGCTAGTGATTAGATGTATAATTTATTTTTTCTTAATCACAACTGGTTTCATTTTCTACCTCACTTGAGCTGTTTTCTAAGTAGCAAACTAGAAGCGCTGAAATGAGATATACTGTCTGTGTTTTTTTTTAAAATATCTTTTCTTCATCAATGATCAAAGTGCTTCTACTGCCCATCCTGTCACTGCTTAATGCATATATAGCAGCAACTGCTTTGTTAGCTGATCTTACATAGATCTCTAGGCAAAATGATGCCTGAATTTGCTGTCTTATGGTTATTCTCTGGAGCACACTCTAACTGTTTTTATTATTTCACTCTGTATTTATAGCACCTCCAGCGATGTTCCCTTCAGAACTACCAACCTTCATAACGCCTGGATGTTTCAGCAGCTGTGCAAAAATACCCTTCTAAGTGCTCCAGGAAGTAGTTTTGCTAATTCAGTGTTTAGCAATTTGTTCTGCATCAGTACTCAAATATTTCTTAGTGTGATATTCCAGCTTTTTAGTATTGTGATTATTTTAAGTGATATGTAAAAGCAGGTTGCAGGCAAGTAACATACATTAATGTTCCGATAACATATTTTTGTTATGAGTTAGCACTTTTTTCTTAATAGATATAAATTAAATAGTTTTTATTGTTGTTTTTTTTTTTTTCTTTAATGCAACACTTCTGTACAGTTTCACATTTGTATAGCCATCATTACTACCATACTTACATGATGAACTATATATAATTGTGAAATCACAGCATCTTACCTTTTCCAACCATCTGGAAAGCTGTTCAAGAATTCTGAAGTCAAATATACATTTATGGAAAACATGATGTATAATGACAGTCCTTCCCCTATTCAGATAGGCAACTAAAGGCTCAGTTCACAAGCATCATAACCTAAGCATCTGTGCTCATGTCCCAAAATAACTTGTGACCAGACGCACAGAAGAACTTGGACCTGGTGAGGTTCAGAATATATGCCTGTCTATGGATCTGAAAGTCATGGATCTAAACTGGGAACTAAACTGAACCTAAAGCAAGTGAGGAGAGCTAGTTTACTCAGAATAGGATTCACAACATCCAGTAGCTGTTGTGAGGAAACACCTAGAACCTCAATAATTCTTCCTCATTCACTGATTATTGGGAATAATCTAGATTATTTTCCTACTTACATCCAAATAGCAACAATAAAACTTCTCTTTGTCATAATCTCTGTTTCAAGTCCAGTTGTCACAATCAATATGAGTTTAGTACAGCATAACATAGAAGTCATCTCAGTCAGTAGAAGAGAACAGGTGTTTTATATGACCTAACATAGTTATCTGCCCAAAAGCTGGTTCCACTTCTATCATTTTAAACCAGACAGAATCCTATATGAAGTAAACAGTCTTGATACCCTTTCCTACTAATATATTTTAAGGTAGCTTTTAGTGGGGTTTTTTCCCTCATGTGTTGACTTGTGAAACACAGTCTCTTCTTCCTTGATCAAAAGAAAACTGCTTCTTGATCCCTAGCCAGAAGGTTTCTCTTCAGAACTCAACTTTCTTTTCAAAATGTGTCTTTATGGTTTATATGGATTTATTCCAGTGTGCACCTCATGTTCCTAACACACAGATTAGACTACTTCATTTGAGGAAAAAAAAACAGACAAAAAAGAAAGAAATGGATTTAAAAGAGAGATTAACAGGTTTGTGGTCCTTGATTACTGTAATGTTTGTCCTTGAACATTTCTGTAATTGTAATACAGTCACATATTTGCATGCATATTGAGCAAGGCTTCACATAAGCAATGAAGAATATTTCAGGGAGGTATAGAAAATTCTCTAGAGATGAAAAGCCAAATTAAGTTAGCTTGCTATCCAGTAGACAACCTTCATATACCTTAATCTGGAGAAGATATCACATAGTGTTAAGTCTCATTTTGAGACTGGCCAAAGGTATGTCTATGTCCATCTACAAAACTAAAAGGTAAAATAGACCAGAGGATCTTTTAACAATGTGGTGTACTGTCCATGATGGGAATTACCTACCCTGGAATCATGTTTCTACTTTTACATTCCCCTCCTATCTCCCAGCACTGAGAATGTGCTTTCCATAGATGACAAACATGCACTTAAAGTTTACTATTTTCAAGGATGTTAATAAGTGGATCACTCACTAAACCAGTTCAAAAATATTTGAAGACACTATAAATCAAGGTGAAGAAATAGTGAAAAAATTCTGAGATATTGACTTAGATCTAACTGACACATTTTCCCCCCATTCTTCCATTTAATTCCTATTTATCATATCAGCTTTTGGTATATTCCTTCTGCAGTTGTAGTTCCAGCAATTTCCATTTATTTAGTCAAACATCAGGTTTTAGACTGTGATTCTTACAATGTCAAAAAATATCTATATCTTTTCTCTACAGAGTTTAAGAACAAACTGATTTTTATTATTAAGGTATTTTTTAAAAAAAAAAAAAAGCCCTACTTTTGAATAAATTTACTCCATTGCCTCATTCGTTTTCCATTTCTGTATCACATTTTTAATTTCTTGACAGTAGCTCTCTCCATCTTTCCTATGTAGTTTGAAAAACACTGAAAACCTCAAACCATATTGCAGTACTGTTGTTTACATTTGACATAGAGTAATCTGAAAGACTCCTCAGTTTTTTCAACGTCACATGGCAATAGAAAAGACCAGCAGAAGGACGATAGCCTTAGGAACCAGTTTCAAAAGTAAATCAATCTTCTCTGTATCCCTCCCTTGGTTTGTTTAAATGTTGGCAGCACAGTTGCATTCTTGGCAAATTCACATATCTCTAATTGTCCTCTATTTCCAAGAATGAGAAAACTGTAAAACTAGTTATAGATTTGTTTTTTCCCCTTTCAGCATGAGCAATAAAGCTTAAAGATCTGTGAGATTTGGCTGCCTTCACTTGTTGTTTTTCATATTTTATAAATGGTAAATTAGATAATAGGAAGAAAAAGAAAAGGAAGTATTTTCAAGTAAAAAAAAACATAAAGTACATCTAGCTGGTATAAGCTGTGTTTCTACATGGCTGAGCTAAGGCAAAGTGAGAAAATAAAAACAATACAGCCTAAATTTTTATCCACTATCAACTGGAGTACATCTGCTGAAACCAATTGAACAATAATGTCAATGTAGCTCAAAAGCCAAAACTATAACTATAATTGTTTCCAGAATAATTTCTAGACTGGAATAGATTCAAAGATTCTGAAACAGAAAATTAAGGTTCAAACAGCAATATTCTGTAATTCTGGATTTTATACTCTGGGTGCTCACTTAACATTTAATAGGACATCAGCATTCCTACATGCTGTGCAGCCCAATTTTACATCTGTCAAGTCCCTGCATGTATTCATGAACTATTTGAGATTAGTGAGTTGAGGTATGAAAATGCAAATTTTGGAAGCAATATTTTCTAGAGGGCATAGGGAACCCTGGCAAAACATGTTTTGGAAATGAGTTCAGTATTACATGCCCAAAACATTTTATCACCAGTCAGGTGAGAAAAAATATGAAACTGGAGCTAAAATAAATATGCCTGATACAAAAATTGTGTAAAAGGCTAGATCAAATTCCCTTTGAAGTCTAGATTTAAAAGACTAAATAGAACTGGGGCTTTAAAGGCAGTTTGAAAGCACCCTTCCAGCATCTCTCATGATACAATTATTAAATTTAATTAACTTATGTTGTGGTTTAGCCCCAGTCAGCAATCAAGCATCATACAGCTGCTTGCTCACTCCCCCACAGTGGAATGGGGGAGAGAATCAGAAGGGTAGAAGGGAGACAACTCATGGATTGAGATAAAGACAGTTTAATAGACAAAGCAAAAGCTGTGAACACAAGCAAAGCAAAACAAGGAATTTACTCACTACTTCCCATGGGCAGGCAGGTGTTCAGCCATCTCCAGGAAGGCAGGGCTCCATCACACGTAATGATTACTTGGGAAGACAAACGCCATCACTCCAAGTGTTGCCAACTTCCTTCTTCTTCCTCCAGCTTTATATTGCTGAGCATGACATCATACAGTATGGAATATCCCTTTAGTCAGTTTGGATCAGCTGTCCCGGCTGTGTCTGTCCCATCCCAGCTTCTTGTGCACCTGGCAGAGCATGGGAAGCTGGAAAAGTCCTTGACTAGTGTAAGCACTACTTAGCAACAACAAAAATATCTCCATGTTATCAACACTGTTTTCAGCAAAAATGCAAAACATAGCCCCATACTAGCTACTATGAAGATTAACTCTATTTCAGCTGAAACCAGGAAATTTTTTTTTCTAAAATTGCAGATAATAGCCAATAGAAGCAGTAAAACTTAGGGTGATATCGTTTTTATGCGTTGTATGTTGGCTGCTCATTCCTGCTAATTTTATTTTGTTCATCTTTATAAGTGAAATAAAAAATACCTCCCACCAAGACCCCCATGTATTTCCTGCACAGACTGAGGGACATACTCCATGATGCTCAGTTTATGCTTCAGGATGTTTTGAGCTACCTGTGAGGAGCAGCAAGCATGGGCTGCTCTGTGAGGGCAAGGGACCTGGGAGCTGAGGGTGGTGTGAGGTTTTACAGGGCAGCAACTCATCAACAGTCACGAAGCCTCGGTAACAGGGCAGGGATGGTAAAGGTGACTGTGGTCAGCTGAATGCCCAGCAATCCCTGGGTAAATCCATAGTGACCAGGCAGGTCTGAGGCCAAGCTGGAAACCCAAGTCACCATGGCAAGGTTGAGGTCAGCAAGAAACAAGGCCCGGCACAGCATACCTCTGATGTAGATCAGGCAGAGACTAAGGGCCTGAGCCAAAATGTAACGTGTAGGTCAATAGGGAGAAGTTGCACTGATAGACACCCAGGGGAGGCATCTGACAGCTCTCCTATAGTATATCACTTTCTACTTCTCACTGCTCTTCCTGGAAATTTATCTGTATTTATAGAGGTCTGAGCCAAGGTCACACAGCTGCACTATATCATAGCTGGCTTTCAACATAAGCAACCAAACCCCTGGGGAAAACATTGCAAAGAATGGAAAAAGACAGTTATAAGCTGGCCGGGTTAGCTAGAGCCTCTTGTTGCACTCAGGACTCTGACAGATAAATTTTTTATTATCCAAAAAACAGAGGGTTGGGTATTTTTCCTCAATGTTGTTTCAAGTAGATCCTTAGACTAACATAAGCGAAAACATACTGAAGTTTTGATTTAATCAGTTACTTCAGAAAATTTTAGCCACAAGAAACTAGTTCAAATTTGATTCTAGGATTTTTTTGCATACCTGATTTCCCTACAGTTGCCATTATTTAGGTAGCAGAATATTTCAGCACAGATATATTTCTCCAGGAAGAGGATTTTTTTTCATATCTTTCACCTGATTCTCAGGTTACCTCATTATTCCCATCTTTAACTGTATGTTGGATGTCTACATCATTACCAAGGCTCAGTGGTACACCCTGTGCTGATCTTGAATCTGTCATTCACTGCACAACCAATATACAATGTGCTTATCTAGAACATTTAACTCCTAGAGTACTGAGGAAATCTCGTTTGGTCTTCAGCAGAAGTCTTGTAGAGAAGTCCTATTTAGCTTTAGGATTTCCAGAGAAAAATATGTGCAAGTCTTGTCTAAAACCAGAATTAGTCACATTTTAGTTTTCTAAACTAAAATACTGTCAATGCAACCATTTGCTTAGTTTCAGTGGTCAAAACCATGTTCCATACACAGCAAATGAGCACAAGTTTATATTTTAATGTGACTGATCAGACTCTATAAACATAAAACCCTGCACAATAAACTATGTAGATAATTTGATTGCATAATGTTCAGTAACATATTTAAAGACTGCTAATGTTTGCAGGTAAGTAACTTGTGTTTGAAAAACAATTTGTTGATCTGTGAAGGACCTCCACTGCAATTATATTAAGCTGAGCTCTGCATGTATCTAAAAAGTACGAATAGACAATGAAAGTCGTAATCTGTGTAGAGTATCCATAGATCAAAGAGGACAGTAAGACTCATTTCCCTGAAGAAATCAAGCCAAACTGGCACCAGCAGTAAAGCTGCTTGCTGCATTATATAGCCCTAGAGGGTTACATAATTTTACTACATAACCGTTAGCAATAATTCACTGAAAAGTATTTTCAATAAAGCTGTTTATGTGGTCTACTCCACAACCTCTCAAAGTTCTTGACCTACAATAATGTAACTGAAAATAATGAGTTACAACCCATTTCTAGAATTCCCTCTGACAGGAATTATAAGATTCAAAATATTGTAGGATACATATACCGTTAATTTTAGAAGGACAAGAGTTAATTTAAATGGCAACTTTATATTCATGTCAAAGTATATAACCTTGTTTCTGTTAAGAGCAGATGAAAATACCCAGAGAAAATAAATTCTTCCAAATAAACAACTTTCTCAAGCCCAGATCTAATAAAATGTTTGAAGCCATGATACATGTATTGAAATGATGAAAACATAGACTGTGAAGAAGGCCAGTTGTCACTGCCTTCAGCATTGAGATTTCAGTGAAAAGCAGAGGTCCATATTTATCAATGACTACATGGCTATTCCATTTCTAAAAGGACTTTTTCAAGCACTGATCTTTCCAAAGGCTGTGCATATGACAAATATTTTCCCTACATCTATAAGACTCTCTGTCTTGTAATAGCATGACACTCACACACACTACATATTTCATGCAAGGAGAGCAAAAAAAAGAAAAAATTGTTCTGTTTATAGAACAGTCTCAGAAATGTGCATATTATATGTGACTGAATAAATTAAGTCTGAGTGATTCAAATGACTACTGACCATGGGTATTTAATATATTTACAATGTGCTAATAACACTGAGTAAATGAAACATTTGTTAAAAGAAGCTGTCTGTGTTGGTAAATATACCAATATAAGATGTTAAGTATAATTAGAAAATGTATCCTGCATCTGTAGTTACCAAAGGAATTTTGGGAAAGGAAAAGATTGTATTTGGAAATTTAAAAGTCAAATATTGGAAATACAGCTGGTAGGCTTTAATGAAGGAACGAAAAAAATTCTCCATTCCTGTCTACACCTGTTGAAAAATCAGAAGATTTGTTATGCAGGGGGGTTTAATCTGCTGGGGCTTACATCTCCCTAAATTTTACTTTGAGACTCAGATGTGAACAGAAATCTCAAAATAAAATTAATTCAAGACCAGTGAGCCTGAATGAATGATTTTTTTTCATAGAAAAACAGGTAAAACTGTTTATAACTTAAAAGTCACAAAGCACTCCTGAGTTGTTCACTAGTTCTGTGAAAGGACAGACCTTAGAGTTGTGTTGGATCTTAATGTACCCTCAATAAAAGAAAAACATTGATACACACCAGGGCAAGTTCAGCAGAGGGCTGCTGGGATGGTTGGGACTATAGCACTTGCTGTGCTAGGAAAGCCTGAGGGACCAGGACTTGCTTAGACTGGAGGAGGGACAAATCTGGGGGTACCTAACAGCAGCTCCCCAGTGCCTATGGGGAGCTCATCAAGGAGACAGGCAGGCCCTTCACAGCAGTGTGTAGCTGGAGGACAAGAACTAATGGGCATAAGTAGGCACAAGACAGACTTGGACTGAATTTAAAGAAAATATTTTTCCCCATGAGGAGAGTCAAGTGGTGGAAGGTGTTGCCTGGAGAGGTTGTGGAGTCTTTGTCTTTGGAAGTTTTCATGACCTTACTGGAGAAAGCCCTGAGCAACCTGGTCTGACCTCAGAGATGTCCCTGTTTTGAACAGAATTAGAAAAGTTCTAAGGTCCCTTCCCACCTGAATTATTCTACAGTCCTATGGTCCAAAGTACTACAGTTCCTCAGCAAATTTCTGTGAAAGCCACAGGAATATTTTAAACCTCTTTTGTCAGTGCCTGACTCATGTGGATGATGATGTTGCCTTCAGCAGTTAAACTAGTAGTCCAGATAGTAGAAGACTGCACATCTTAACACATTTCTTTTTCAGCGGAGATAATAAGTTGGTTTAGAGATGTCATGGTTTTAGCTGGGATAGTTGATTTTTTCTTCACTGTAGCTAGCATAGTGCTGTGTTTTAGACTTGGTATGTAAATAATGTTGATAACACCCTGGTGTTTTAGTTGTTGCTGGGTAGTGTTTACACTAGTCAAGGACTTTCTAGCTTCCCATGCTCTGCCAGGTGCACAAGAAGCCGGGAGGGGAGGGGATACAACCAGGAGAGCTGATTCGAATTGGCCAAAGGGTATTCCATCTCATGTGACATCATGCCCAGTATATTAACTGGGGGAAATTGGCTGGGGGAGGCAGCGATCGCGGCTCGGGGACCGGCAGCGTCGGTCGGCGGGTGGTGAGCGGTTGCAGCACTTGTTGTTCAGTTTTGGTTTTGTTTTTTTTTTCTCTTTCCCTCTCCTTCTAGTGTTTCCTCTCTCTCTCGCCCATTATTTTCCTTTTCATTATATTAGTATTATTGCTGTTTTATTCTAATTATTAAACTGTTCTTATCTCAACCCACGAGTTTTCTTACTTTGGCCCTTCCGATTCTCTCCCCCATCCCAGAAGGGTGGGGGAGTGAGCGAGCGGCTGTGTGGTGCTTAGTTGCTGACCGGGGCTAAACCACAACAGAGCACAAATCCTCTCACCTTTTTAGATGACTACATTAGGATAAGTTGAATTGCACAAAGGATTCATGCCTATTTATCTCCAACAGCTTTACGGAAACCTGGGAGAACTAACTTGGGTATACAGGTTTACATCTGAACACCATGTGTCAGTAAGGCCCCTCCCTAGTAAACATGTCACTATTCCAAGGAAAATTGATAGACATACAGAGGCCTCAAAATTAAACACATTGCTACATATTTTATGCAAGTAAATGGCCAGGTAGAGAACAGACATTATCATTAATTGATTTGTTCTGTCAAACGTGCAAGGTTTGTCATTTGCCTCAAAAATTCTCAGTCTGAGGAGATATTTTCTTCATGCTGTTAACATTACTTCTCAGTATAACCCTGCTAATTCAAACAGTTCAAGAACACTAATCCAAAAGAAATTAGGTATTGTCAGTTGTGACATTCATGGAATTACTTATCTGCCAGACCCTTTCTTTAATTCATGGAAAGAGTTTCTTCTTCCTATTCAGCAGGAAGAAACTAATGTTGATGTTTTCTTTCTCCTCAGTCTTGAGACTGCATGGTTTTATTTTAATGTTACCTGAAAACAGTACACATACATGTTCTATCTTTTCATTGGCTCCCAATTGTTCGGTTTTTCTACTCTCTCTCATCTCTAAAACTCGTTTAACCTGAACAAATCAAGGCTGCACTTCTGTAGCCTGGGACCTCTAATGTCATCCTACGTTTGCATTCTTCCAAGCCACATTTCATTCTGGAGTCATAGACAGTTCCACTGACACAGAATAACCACTTGTTTTCTTTATAAACTAAAATTAAACTAATTAATTTAATTAAAATTAAACTAAACAAATTTAGAAAATACTTACCTGATTGCTAGACAACTGTAATTATGGCTAAATGAGCTGTCCTGGTTTCAGCTGAGATAGAGTTAATTTTCTTCATAGTAGCTAGTGTGAGGCTATGTTTTGCATTTTTGCTGAAAACAGTGTTGATAACACAGAGGTGTTTTAGTTGTTGCTAAGTAGTGCTTACACTAGTCAAGGACTTTTCAGCTTCCCACACATTGCTTGGTGCACAAGAAGCTGGGATGGGACACAGCTGGGACAGCTGACCCAAACTGACCCAAGGGATATTCCATACCATATGATGTCATGCTCAGCAATATAAAGCTGGAGGAAGAAGAAGGAAGTTGGCGACACTTGGAGTGATGGCGTTTGTCTTCCCAAGTAATCATTACGTGTGATGGAGCCCTGCCTTCCTGGAGATGGCTGAACACCTGCCTGCCCATGGGAAATAGTGAATGAATTCCTTGTTTTGCTTTGCTTGTGTTCACAGCTTTTGCTTTGTCTATTAAACTGTCTTTATCTCAATCCATGAGTTGTCTCCCTTCTACCCTTCTGATTCTCTCCCCCATTCCACTGTGGGGGAGTGAGCAAGCAGCTGTATGATGCTTGATTGCTGACTGGGGCTAAACCATGACACAAGCTCATACCAGCTCAGGTCAGGGCAAGTTCAGACAATCCTGACCCTGTACCATCTAATCAGTGCAAAACCTGTGTCCTTCTGCTACAGATGATTTGTCTACACAGTTCATACCAAAGTGTTAGGACGAACCCATAAGATGAGTAGATGTCGTTTTCCCAATGAGAAAATCTGATATACAATTTTCAGTATTATTTGTAATCATAACTGAGATTAATCCAGGCTCTTCATGCAAAGAGTATTGAAACCCAGATATTCTGAAATGTTAATCATCTAAAGCTGAGCACACAGTATTAACAGCAGACACTTTGTACTGGGTCTGAATGAGATTATGTTAATTTTTTCCATAGCAGCCTGTATGAGGATGTGTTTTGGATTTGTGACTAAAACAGTGTTGATACACCAGTGCTGAGCAGTATTCACACAGCATCAAGGTCTTCTTTTTTCCACTCTGTCCCCCAGCAAATGGGCTGGAGGTGTGCAGGAGGTTGGGAGGGGACACTGCTAGGACAGCTGACCCCAACTGACCAAAGAGATATTCCATACCACATGACATCATGCTAAGCAATAAAACTGGGTATGTAGGAGGTGTTGTTGTCCAAGGTAGCTGTTGCTCAGAGACTGGCTGGGCATCAGTCTGCTTGTGGGAGGTGGTGAGTGACTATCTCTGCATCACTTGCTTTTTCTGTTTTTCCCCTTCACTTATTAAACTGTCTTTATTGCAGCCCACAAGTTATTCTCACTTTCACCCTTCCAATTCTGTCCCCCATCCCACTGGAGGGGAAGGAGTGAGCAACTGGGTGGGGGCTTATCTGCTGGCTAGGGACAACTTACCAGTTAAAGTTTCTTGGGTTTTGGGGTTTTTTATACATATTCATGTGTGTGTGAGTCAATGCATGTTTCTGTGTGCATTTACATAATTACATAACTATAAATCACCAAACATTATTGGTGACAAATTGCAGGACTTGATATTAACTCTGTTACCCAATTTAATAAATAATTAAATTTAATAGGTCTCCACAACATATTGTCTGAAGTGAAAAAATTGTAATTTAATTTCCTCATCCTTGTTCATTGATTTTGACATTTGTTTACTATAAAATTCCATTTTATTTATATGAAGCAGACTTAACTTAAACAATCAAACTGAAAACTAATCTTGTGAGTAATCCCATTGCAGTGTCTGTTAGTTGGAACTGTGTTTGCATGGTTTCATAATAATTTCTTATGTAATGTGTAATAAACATATACCAGTATAATTTAGGTCCACTAAAGCACTACAAATGTATTCATCTCATAAGACTCTCCCTTTAAGAGAAGTTTTCCATTTTGCCATTTTTAATTTTTTATCTTCTGTCATACAAAATAAAATTGTGTGAAATCTACAACTCTACTCTTCTAAAGAAAATGAAATCAGGAAAGAGCTCAAAAGATTTCACTTTCAGGAAAAAAAAAAAGACAAACTGATGTTACTCTTTCCTTATTATGGGGCACATTGATAGGTCTAAGCAACTCCATTCTGAATGGAAATTCCACTTTCATTTTATAAAATTATCAAATATCAGAGATAGCACTTGAAGAACATTTAAGAGGCCTGTGATATACTTGCATTAAGTCTTCAAAACAAGCAATATCAACTCTGTCTTCTGAGAAGCTAGTCTTGAAGTTGTTAAGGTTAGACAAAGGAATTATTTATTTATTTGTTTGTTTGAGAAAGAGACATTACAAGTTAGGATGTCAGGCTCAGTTACTCACTCTACAAGTCTCAGGAATAAAGTTGTACAATATGTTAGATAAAATGGTAAGATTGAGGTTGATGTAAGGAAGAAAAAATGAAGTTATATATAATTAATTTCAGAAATGTGGCTAGTTTATTTATGTCTAGTACCAGTTGCTATTAGAAACTTTTCTCAAATCTTCAGGTCCAATGAAAATAGGAAGTATCCCATAGATGCAAAAAGAAGGAAAATAACATCCTTAGAGATTCTCTTCTGTAATTATGACTATTTTCTTTTAGCAGCTGTCATCACTTTTCTACATTGTGACACTGAAATGTATCACTACCTGCAATTTAATGTCATTTTTTCAGTCTTGTACCATAGGCTGCTTTTGTAAAACTTGCATTAAAACTCCTGTGTGTCACTGTTGTGGTTTATTTTCTTTTTTTTTGACTTTTTTTTCTTTATGTCAGGAAAAGAGCAACCAGTAGTTGTCATTGGGTTTTTTTTTCTTCTTTATATTTTCCCCTGTTATTTTCAGATGCTTTTTTAAATCTAAAATTAAGTTTTGAGAGGACAACTAGTATTCTACCTCACTGTCTAATATTTCATTTAGTTTTCTATGTATGAGCTAATATCTTACTGATATTGTGTTACCTACTAAATAGCTTTCCGCAATCTTTTATACATTATTATTAATATTATTATTATTGACATTATTAATATTATTATCATTACTATTATTATTATTAGTCCCTCAAGGGTCTCTACTGGGACCAATACTATTCAATATCTTCATCAGTGACATAGATGGTGGGACTGAGTGCACCTGCAGCAAGTTTGCAGATGACACCAAGCTGAGTGGTGCAGTTGATTTGCCTGAGGGAAGGGATGCCATCCAGAGGGACCTTGGCAGGCTTGAAGAGTGGGCTGATGTGAACCTCATGAAGTTTAACAAAACCAAGTATAAGGTCTTGCACCTGGGTCAGGGCAATCCCCAGTAAGAGTACAGACTGGGGGATGAAGGGACTGAGAGCAGCCCTGCAGAGGAGGACTTGGGGGTACCAGTGGACAAAAATTTGGCCATGAGCCGGCAATGTGCACTCACAGCCCAGAAAGTCAACCATACCCTGGGGTTCATAAAAAGAAACGTGGGCAGCAGGTCAAGGGCAGTGATTCTCTCCCTTTACTCCTCTGTCATAAGACCCCATCTGCAGTACTGCGTCCAGCTCTGGAGCCCCTGGCACAAGAAAGACATGGACCTGTTGGAGCAGGTCCAGAGGAGGGCCACAAAAATTGTCAGAGGGATGGAACACCTCTCCTTTGAAGAAAACCTGAGGGTGTTGGCATTGCTTAGCCTGGAGAAGAGAAGGCTCTTAGGAGAACTGACTTCAGCCTTTCAGTACTTAAAGGGAGCTTATAAGAAAGATGGAGAGAAACTTCTTATCAGGGTCTGTAGTGACAGGACAAGGGGCAACAGTTTTAAACTGAAAGAGGGTAGATTTAGATTAGATATAAGGAAGAAATTATAACAAGGGTGCTGAGACATAGGAACAGGTTGCTCAGAGGAGTTGTGGATGCCCCTTCCTTGGGAGTGTCCAAGGTCAGGTTGGATGGTACTTTGAGCAACTTGATCTAGTGAAAGATGTCCCTGCCCATAGCAGGGGCGTTGATCTAGATGAACTTTAAAGGTCCCTTCCAACCCAAACCATTCTGTGATTCTGTGATTCCCGCAACAGGCCTGGTTTCCACTCTAAGGTTTAAGTAATTCATTTAGTTTTCATGTTTAAGTTGCCTTCAGTTACTGGACAATTATTTGGGTAGACAAAAATAAATAAGTACTTTGCTGAGATTTCAATATCAAAAAGTCATTAAGGTTTTTAAGAGCTTGCACTTCCAAATATACATTAATCATTAAAATATTTCTATTTTCAACAGGAGTGGTTCAAAGTTAACAACCACAAATTTTGAAGCTTTTCAAGAATATAATAGACAATTAAAAACACAGTTCAGCCTCTCACATGTAGAGATATATCTTTTTATTTTTCCCTTAAATTGACCACATATAGGTCCCTGTCTTAGCATGAGTAAGGGCTGGAAGGCTCAGAAATTTTATTTTTATCATGGAAAAAAATAATTCTAGACTGGATTACTCTGCTTGATAGATGGGATACAAATTTAGAATGTGGCAAAATCATAAAACTCAATAGGTTTTCTTTTTCTAATTAAGTATATTTAGCCTGCTAAAACTCTTATCTTTTCTCATTTGGGAAGGTTTCTTGATAAAATAATGCAAAAGCTTTTTCATTGATCAAATCACTTATTTCAAGGACTTCAGATGTCAATAAATCAATAAAATTACTGTTGGAGTGTCTCCTCAAGTATTATACTTCTGCCCTTGTTTTAAGACTGGAGTAAAAGTATTGCCTGAGAAGACAATATTTATCTGTTTATCATTATTGCATTTTTATTACTAGTTGAATGTTGAAAAGCAATAAGTATCTAAAAGTTTAAGCATGTCTAAACTAATCTAAATAATATCTAAATTAATTAAAACAGTCAGGAATACTTGGATATTATTTTCTGAGGGAACAAAAGGGAGAAGAAAGGAAAAAGCAAGAAAGAAGAAAACAGCATCCTTCTATCAAGAAGATTCAGAAGTTCATTTACAGACTTAGAACTGTTCCAAAAACACCGAGGCAAATACAGTGAGTAACATGAGCAGATCTCATAAGCTAAAATTCTTCAAGATTTAGAAATCCTTGTTCAGCTCTCTAGAACTGGGTCTAAACAGTATAGGCATTTACTTAGAATAACTTATTATTTCAATGAAGTGGTTCAAATTATATAAAAATGAAGAGATACACTTTATTGTAATAATTATAACTCAAAACCACAATAACTAACTGATCTAGAATATATAAATACCAGTCATCTTGTTTACTAGTACTACATCTTGCAGAAATTATTGTCAGATCTGTTAACAATCGTTGCTTGGTAGAGCATGAATGTATACATACACGCATATGTTCCTGAAAGTTTCAACTCTCCATTTGCTGATTGTAAGAGTTATTTTAGACTGGTAAGGATTTTCATTTTGGAACAGACCCCAAAGAGTATTAGAAGGGCAAAATGAAAGTTTTGTTATGATTACCTACACAGTAAGATATATGAGAGAGACAAATAACTGTGTGAACTTTTCACTGATAGAAAAACTCTTTGAGCATTCATATTTTTCTTCCATGTAGACCAGACTGTAGCCCATAGAGCAGCCTGATAAAAACTACTTTAGTTACAGCCACAGATGGTTGCACAGGAAGCAATCAAAATAAAACCACTGTATCTTGTCACTGCAAGGGTAAAAGGGTAGATGAGAACCACATAAAAAATCCTATCCTGAAAAATACCAGCAGAGCTGAGAACATCAGGCAGAGTGAGCATGGGCCTGGCATATGAATCTTTCTTCCCAAAATTTGCGTTGTAGAGCAACTAAGGAAACTACTTTATGCAGTAGATGTGCAGTGGAATTTAAGTAGCCCGCCTAGATTTCTATAAAAAGACTTAAAAGAAGGCAAGAAAGGGAAAAGTACAGGGGGTAGGGAAAGAAATGATCATAGCTTAGGTTGAGCTATAATCCACTGGAGACATAGATTGCAAACCTTATTCCCATTGAACTGTCACGATCATTAATGTTAGCAAAATCTGACTCAGAAAATGTTAACAGAGTGCAGCTGCATCTTATCACATTAAATTATAGATGCAGCTGGATGCTGAAGTTGTTTCGTTGTTTTAATGTAACTGCAAAGCCCATGTTTACAAAAACGGATTATCAAGGATTTTTTGATCAATTTGACTAACTTCATACTCCTCTTTCAGGAGATCATATTCCATTATAACATTCCCTAAATTAATGCTTGCCAGGGAAATTTAGAAAAAAAGCAAGGTGATGTTCACCAACAGATCAGAAGATGAGATCTATGGAGCTAGGAAGGCAGTACAGATAGCTTAAGTGTAGTAATGATGAGTGCAAGCAAATCAATGATAACTTTAGAATAACCAAGTTCTACATTCATTTAAAAAAAAAAAAATGCTCTTAGGAAAAGATGAAAATTGTCTGAATAATTAAGATTTAATGAAGACCAGGTCAATATAGCTGTTGATAAAAGTAGATAAGAGAATATTTGGAAAATTTTAGCATATATATGTTAGCAGGTCAGTATGATATGAAATCCATTGTGTTAAGGGAATTAGTTAATGAAGTTGTTGAACCACTTGCAATTATATAGCAGGTTTTATGGAGCTACAAGAAGATACCAAAGTATTTTAGTAAAAAAGAGCAATAACAGTGAAATCTCTAATTAAACTGTAGTTCAGTATCCTAGAGGAAATAGAGGTTTCTCTGCCTGTATAGGTGGTGGAAACAGCATGTTTTGATTTCAGTAAGCTTGATATCAAGCCCACCTTGCAAAAATAATGCTGTATTTTAAAAAGGATGGAGAGAGAAAGAGATTGTCATGACCAGAGTGGTTCTTGCTCAGTTGTTCTCTGACTCTGAAAACAAAAAGGAAGACAGTCCAGAAATTCAACAACTCTTTAGTTGTCCTCCTACAGGTGCAGAACAAACACGGAAAAAAAGCTCAGACGTATATCTACTAAGATTAATAGACAAATTCTCAGTCACAGGCAAGAACAGGATGAACATTTTAAAATTTATTCATAATGGGGATTAATAAGAGCTGTAGTTACCAGTTTCTTCTACATGGAACTGCTTTTAGAACTCTATTGATTGTTTTTCTCTGAGGAAATTTAACTGAAATTACTTCAAAATAGTTGGATTTCCACAGGCCTCAGGTTCATTATTACTTCCAAGATTTATATCTGTCATTCCAGAAAAACGAAGGTGGCAAAAGGTAGGAGAAATATGAATTAATGAGTTATGTGCTTATCAGCCATCTTAAGAGATATACATAAAATTCCTCATACTGATGCTGAGGTGCTTCTGACTCTCATACTTTTTCTCTGACAATAAGGGATCTTCTACCAGGGTTCATTCTGATCCTCTTCCCAGAAAAAGATTTTTTTTTTTTTTTTTTTTTTTTTATTAACAGAAAGTACTAGAACAAAAATTTTGATTAGGGCTGAGTGGTCATTACTAGTTTATATAGAGATATTAGGGCAGCAGGTGGGGAAGAGACTTTTTTATTTGGAATAGACTAAAATTACAGAGATAAAAACATTTAAAATAGCAGAGAAAATAAAATAAAAAAAAAACAAAGCAGGGGTAGATAAAATAACAGAAATGTAGAACTGGAAGACAGTTATTTAACAGGAAATCTTAGGACAACAAAATCATAGTTTGGGAATAATTGCATGAAGCAATTGTCTTAGAGCAGGAAAAAAGGGAACGTTGTGGTAAAACAATTGAAAAAAAGAATGAATCAAAAAACTATAAAATATGCTACTTACAATAAATTATTATTTCTGCTAAGGACAGTGGTGTTTTGTTTTGGGATTTTTTTCAAATTTCTTGAGAAATGCATGCATGATTTCTTAATAAGTCCTTTTTAAAATTGATATTTGAGGGTTTTCTTTGTTTTGTTTTCATTGTAGGAAAACAGAGGGAAAAATCCACAGCTTCATTTTCAGAAGTATTAGTCCATATCCTCAGAGTATTACTTCTCCTTCAGAACAGTACATAAAGAAATTTCCCTCAGTCTCTCAAATGTCAAGCTCATTTCACCCTCTAGACCTCTCAGTAGACAAACCAATTGAAAACCATGCTCCAGTTCTTCCTCTGAAAAATGGGGATAATGTTTTCCCACTCAAATGGTTCCTTTTTTTTTCTTTTGTTTACACACAACCACCCCCCATCTTCAGCTTTGAGGGGGAAAGGATTGTCTTTTATCATTACAGGTATGCGAACTAAAGAGTTTTATCTTTTCTAACAATTGTTTACAGTAGGAAAAGTATTTTACTTTGGATAGAAAAAAATACTTTCACTCAGACATCTTCAGTCTTCTAAAATAAAAAAGAAATTGAATCAAAATGAAAACTATCAAACCATTTTGTCAGAAATATAAAAATGAAACACTAAATTTAAATAATTTTTACTAGAGCAGTTTGGTAAATCATGCACTAAAACTTTCCATGGTTGTTTTAAATGAAATATTTTTAAGTAAATCCATTCAGATGTCATGATATATAATTTTTAATCATGAAAGAATTTTGTTGTTTAAGTATCTATGATGAAAGTTCTCTAGAAACTGTAAGTCCCTGTTGCTTTTACCTGAACATACAGCAGAATACTTTTAAAGAAAGTAGAAGAACCTCTAAAATAACTTACATTTTTAGTGTCTATTTTCTAAAACTTATAAATGCACGTACATCTTCACAGATCCATTAATATACACAGTCTTAATCCTCAAGGAGATTTCTAAACACAGCTTAAAACCAGTGGAAAATTCTGAAATTACAATCAGACAACACAGGAGAGGTTGGCTTTAGCAGGTGAAAGGGTCATTTTCCCACACTGAGAAAAATTTCAAAGGTAAGATTTTCATTACAGTATGCACTCTGTGAGTGCTCAGGCTCACAATACAGAGGGTGTCCATAGAGCAGAAAAGAAATTCGCAGACCCCAAGAAATACTAGAGAAAGTTCTGTTAGAAATGAATTCCAATGGATTTAAAATGCCTTAGCAGCTGTGATTTTTCTATTTTAGTAAATAATTTCTAAAAAAAAAAGTTGTCATTGCCTTTTTCTGGAAAGATAAACTGGGACAGAAATAGGAGACGTTGAATTTTTTGCTGTCTGCTTAGATACTGTTTTCTCATCTTGTAGTCGAAAGCTACAAGACAAAAATTGAAAGGTAGCAGCTAGACATAAGAAGAGAGGTGTGTTTTCAGGCAGCAGGAACAATAACAATGTTAAGAGTTAAAAGGTTCAGCTATGACAACATTTTCATTTGGTTTTAAACAAGTACATGGAAGAGGTTTAGTTTTGTGTCCTAATTTAAAGTTTGACCCGGAAGTCACAATGTGCTACTTTCTTGAGTGTTATAGAGATATAAAAAATGTTGGAGGCATATATAATAGTACTTATCTGTGTCAGTAGATACTAAGAGTTAATTTACATGTGGTGTTTGTGTTGTGTTGTTTTTTGCTAACAAAAACCAGCAATAGCAGGGTTTCTTTAAAAGAAACAGAGCAGGAGCAAAGAGTATTAGGGTATGCTCAGAATCCCCCAAAAGACTATTTTTCAAATTATGTCACTTCAAAATCATAGAAGTATTGCTTATTAAATGCATGTTGATAAACCAATTACCTTGAAATTAATAAGATATGAGTATGTTTTACAGCCCATGTTCACAAACACACATAACAACAAAAAATACAGCTCCTTTATGTGACAGTAAATCATAACCTATGATTGATTGCCATTAACTTTTCACAGGGAGATGTTGGCTTGGGAGTTGGAACCATACCTAGCATAGTTTTTACTGACTATTCAGGGTTTTGGCAGTGATTAATTACTAGTCAAAACAAGATCCCCCTGCAATCAAATAATCTAAATTGGTCTATTGCTGTAATGCTAAAAAATATGTTAAATATTACAAAAATTATATGTCTTGAGAGCTGCCAAGTAGTTGTAACTCCTACAGAAACTTATGTTTGGGGTGTTGGGTTAGTTTCAAGTAGTAGCTTGATAAAGCAAGAATATAAAAAAAAAATCAAAACATAAAATGCAGCTCTAGAAGAACCCACGCAGTAAGACTCCCTGCAGCTTGACGGCTTGTAATGCAAAGGAGTGATGAAAGTTCATTCTAATGCAAGCTATGAAAATAAAGACAAACAAGACAAACAATGCTATTTTCAAGCATATTTTCATTTAAGAACTAATTTCTAAGTTATTCAAAAATACTTGTTCCTATGAAAATATAAATTCAACATATTAAAACCAAAATATAGTTTAACTGGAAATTTTTAAAAAGAAAACCACTGTGTGAAATATTAATGAAAATACTAAATATATATTTATTTTGATGATCCCCTTTGAGTGAAATTATTGCACATTTTAAAGGTTAAGTAGGTAAAGACTGATTCTGGATTATGTACAAACTGATTTTAAAGGACTGCTTATGAGAACTCGATCAGATGACTAATGTCAGGCAATGATTTTGTCCTTGAAAGAAAATTACTTGCAGGCATCTCACCTTAATATGTCCTAAAAGTGACACAGTAGTATTTTCAGAATGACTGTAATAACTAAACAGTTTTAAAAGCTTGATTATTTAATTTAAAAATAACTACTCTTTTTTAATTAACTAAATAAAAATGCATTTAGAATATAAAAATGCTGCTGTAATTTTCATTTATTTTGTCTGGTAAAATCCAAAGATTTGTGCTCCCTCTACTGGCAGTGAAACAGCAATTCTGTATAATAAGAACTGGCTGCTAAAGAGAACTGGGGCACACAAAATAACTAAACACAGAAGAATTTGTAGTACATTGACTTTTGGACAAAGAGCAGGTGCATCAGAGCACACTCACAACACAGAAAAATCTCCTCCAGTTAGAGAAGTAACATACTAGCCTAGGGAGCAATAAGATCTCTTTCCAAATATTCTAAAACGAGAATTAAAGTCTTTCCATAAAAAGAGGGAATTAAAAACCCCTTTCAGGTCAACTGGTGACCTGAAAACACCTCCTGATATCCACAAATCCTGTACACATTCTGTGCGATACCATTTTGTTCCTAACCATTAGAGTTAAACGTACAAATACATATGAAGGACAAACAGATAATTTTTAACAAAACATGATATGCAAAAATGTATATTAAAGACTGAAGAATATCTCTGAATACTGCTTTTACTCTACCAACAAGCATAAACAAATTCTCTCATGCTTTTGGGAAAGAGTGAAAAAGGGAAAAGAAGAGAAGTAGTATAATCAGTCAAAATAGTATGATGCTACTGGCTCAGAATTCAATTATTTAAGACCTACATTCCTTACTAAGATTACAGTAAATGAAAGACCTCCCAGAAATCAAACCAAATTAATCCTGATCATTGGTAGATCATAAAGGCAAGAGGAGAACAAAGGGAGGAAAAAACTATGTACTAATTGTAGGGCATTATGACTATCCAGACAT
This sequence comes from Morus bassanus, assembly GCA_031468815.1. Lineage (NCBI taxonomy): Eukaryota > Metazoa > Chordata > Aves > Suliformes > Sulidae > Morus > Morus bassanus. Next base: position 49,879,306 of record CM062568.1, on the reverse strand, counting down.
TTATTGCACAAATGCAGAAAACAGGGACTCTTTGAAAACTACAAGTAATCTTCAATCTACTTCTTACTGACAACAATCTACTTCTTACTGACAATTTGGAATTTATTTCGTTTCATTTATGAATCTGGATGTACTGCTACAACTGACTGATTTAAGATAAATAACTTACTCCTGGATATGTGAACAGCAAAGAAACCGGGACACCTAGAAGACAGTTACAGGAATTAAAAAATTGGTTCCCATAATGCTGCAAAACACCAAAAAAGAAAAAAATACAAACAACCCAAACCAGTTATATTAGCTACAGCTATCATCTGTATCAGTGGCTATTCTTATGTTATATCCAAGTGCAACTGTCAAAAACAAGCCATTTATACATGAAATACCTTATTCTGAAATTACATTTGCAATTAAATTACAGGTTCTGGAAGTCCTAGGCTTTTGCTTTACAGAAGATCAGATAAGGCTGTAACAATGATCTCTCTAGATTTAAAACATAAATATGAATCTTTGTCTGACTCTTGCATGAAAGTGCCCTGGAGAAGAGACTCAGGGTGCTTTCTTCTGACATCACTGTATCCTCAGGCCCAGCCGTAATTTATATTTTAGGCTTTGAATTTCAAAAATTCCAGTTGACAAAGCACAGCTGTTTACATAGTCCTTGTTCCAAGGCTCAGCCTTGATTTTTCCTTAATGCTATCACTTCATATTTTTCTTCCATAACAATTTTAAATATGCTATTGAAGTCTAAGAAGGACTCACAAAATACCATGTAAGAAAAATGCACAGCCCTATAGTTTTGTCTGTGTGTAGAGAAGATACCGCTTTTACCTCTGAGTTACAGGTATCTCAGCATGCTATAAAGATACTGTAAATCTGTCAAGTGCATTTTAATTTGTTCAGTTTTCTTCATAGGCAAAAATTTGGAACAACTATGGCTTCCACTATATATAAATCAGGCTTGCTAAATAAGCGAGCAATCCATGGCACTTCATGTGGATTTTATGCTTTATGTATCAATATTGCTATAAAGCTGTTTTTGTAACAGTAGGTAATCTTGAAGCAATATTGCAAATGATTGTTTCTCTCCCCCCCTTTTTTTTTTTTGTGCATCATGACTTAACACTGTGCTGAAAAGTAGTCCACAATCTTGTTTGCTCAAAATTATCAGAAAATGGCACGAATGTATTGCACAATTTTTTAGATAAAAGCCTAGTAAATATCCACTAAAGCCTACTAAATATCTAAGGACAGAAAATTGTTCTAATTTCTCAGAAAAAAATCCAAAAAAAGATCATAATAATGTTGAAAACTTTGTAAACACTCCACATTATGATTTTTTTGAACAATATGGGTAACTATCAGACACCACGTTAGAAAATGTATCTGCTTGAACAATACGGGTAACTTTCAGACACCACATGTTCAAAAATATACCTGCATCCATGAATCACAGTGAAAAATATGTACTTTAGCACATTTCTACAGACATACACCCTTGGTACTCTATTTAGAGAGTTTTAAACAAGACAGAACTCTAAATCAAAGCAAATCAATCTCTAAATATAAGAAGCATCTCAACCAACAGCTTAAAAATTGTTTGGCAGTTGAAACTGAAATAGGCAGCTGTTCTCTTTATTTCTGCTGTGTTCTCCTTCAATAAGGAGCTCTCTCTTCTTTACAGGCACAGCTGATGTTACATAAGGTTGTAAAAAACATCAGCTCTGCCTCTCTGAAAAGCTGGTTTTAATCCTTTTTTTTTAAAGGAGCTGGGTAACAATTAACTATGAACTCTATAGTCAACACAGATGCTAGAAATGGCAATTGCCATCTAACCAGCCATCTCTCTAGGTGAATAAACACTCTTCAGTAATCTAAACCCTGCAATAAAACATAAGGTCTTAAGAGCTTTTCCTGGAATGACACCTATCAGCATCTATAGACTACAACAGATACTAATGACAGTAACAAGCATGAGCAGAGATATCTTTCACTGCTGTATTTGCAACTTTTCCCCACCATAGTTCTCTGATTAACTCAGTTTTCAGGACTAGTGAGAGAAGGGAACATGCTAATTAAAAGCATGTGAGTTACGCACACAGTTCTTGGTTGTATTTCACGGGTCTTTAATATTCTTGTTGGGGAGGGGTGGAGGGAAGTTTCCTGCTACAAGTACAGCAGCTTGAGGAAGGTTGTTTGCTCACTTCTCTTCCTTTAAATTAATATTTAAATTACTTTTCTAGTTACTTTATATTCTCCAGTAAGGCTTTATAAGTGTATTTTTTTTTTTATTTAATTTTGTCCTTCTCTCCTAAATACAAAATCTCAGTTCATCCTTCAATATATTTTTGGCCAGCCCAAGTCATTACAATTCTATGCATAGATTTCCATTTATTTTGTATGGAGATCTAATATAGACCATAGCTATTAATATGCAATGTTGAAGCTTAACAATTTAGTTATACTTAGTTAAAATTCTATTTATAATCTAATAGCATGAAAGACTTGAGGCAGGAATTAAGCTGATATTCAGCTTAAGCAGATAAACTAGTCACCTGCTGGACTATTATTTTTGCTTAATCATTAATTAACCTTAGCCTAATGTTTTACTGGCATTTTAATAAACTCCATTGAGTAAAAGTGTGGGATGTTCCATAGATTCAATGCACCATGACTACTGCTCAATACCAATAGATGTCATAAGATTTTATGCTTACACAATTGATCTACTTCATTTCTTACTCGCAACATTTCAGCATAAAAAGAGTGCAGGGGACATAGTTACCTTTAGATCATTAGGATCATTAGGTTTACCTCTGATACTGGTTTCCATACTTGCAAGTATTAAAATCCTTTCTCAGTTACCACAGGCATTTGTAAGTCTCTTTAACTTCCATCACTGTTATTTATTTATGTATAACCATTGAGTAGAATACCAGTTTTTTAAAAAAGCTAAGGTTTGGAAGATTCTTAGAAGAGTAAAACTATTGTGAAAACTTCCTGAACAGACATACTTATGCTTGATGATGATAATTATTACAGCTATACAGTATTGATATAGTTTGTGTTTCTGTTGTATAAACAGCAATAAGCATGTTTCTGTAAGTCCAACAAAGGGCCATGAAGATGATTAAGGTCCTGGAACATCTCTCTTGTAAGGAAAGGCTGGGAGAGCTGGGACTGTTCAGCCTAGAGAAGAGAAACCTCAGGAAGGATCTTATCAATGTATATAAATATCTGAAGGGAGGGTGCAAGGTAGTTGGAGCCAGGCTCTGGTATCCAGTGACAGGGCACAAACTGAAACACAGGAGGTTCCATCTGAACAAAAAGAAAAGCTTCTTTTACTGTGACAGTGATTGAGCACTGGCACAGGTTGCCCAGGGAAGTTGTAGAGTTATCACCCTTGGAGATATTAAAAATTCATCTGCATGTGGTCCTGGGCAACCTGCTGTAGGTGAGCCTATGGGGATGTTGGACCAGGTGACCTCCAAATGTCTCTTCCAATCTCAACCATTCTGTGATTCTTTGAACAAAGCATACAGTCTAGCCTCAATCTGAGTTAAAAACTGCTTACATCTATGAAAATTTTTTAATCTGAAATTATTACAGGGACAGGAGCATGGTCAGGGTCTAGAGCACATCCCACATGAGAAAAGGTTGAGAAAACTGGGCTTGTTCAACATGGACAGTTTATGGCAGGTGTGGTAGAACTCATAGCAGCCTCCAATACTTAAAACGAAATTGTTGAAAATACGGAGGCAGGCTGTTTAAGGAGTTGCATAGAGAGAAGAAGCAATGGTCAAAAGGTGAAACAACATTTCTGACCTGATATTAGGAAAAAATATATTCACAATGAAAACAGTTGAGCAGTGGAACAGGTTGCCTAGAAGGGTAATCATTCTTTGTCCAAGGAGGTTTTCAAGACCCAAAAGCATAAGGCTTTGAGCAACTTGGACTTAATTCTGCTTTGAGTAGAAGGTTGGACAAGAGATTTCCTGAGGTCCCTTTCCACCTGAAGTATTCTGCGTAATCAGTGGTCTTTTAAATAGAGACAACTCTAGATTAGAATGCATTAGACATGATGAATGAGACAAGAGCATGTACTGAAAGAAGAGGAAGACTTATTGTTAATTTACCACACAGTGATGGCAAAGTTGGATGAATGGTGCAACATGTTCTTCAATGAAAATGTCATTACTAAATCTTTTATTATTCTAGTAGTTAATTAAGAATTAATATCCGCCCTACAGAATATAATGGTTCAACCACTGTCAACTGTGAATTAGAATAACTTCAGAAAAAAATTATTCACCCCTTGGAAACTGCAGGCTGCTGTCTTTTATTTTTTTTTTTTTTCTTAAAGTGTATCTAACCATAGCTGAACTTTTAAGATCTTTCACTGATAACTTTTTTTGCTGTCACTGCATAATGTGTAATTTTAGTTTGTTGCAACAGCAATTTCCAGCTTTAGGAAGATATGACTCTAAAGGTATGAATTTTCAAAATACAGATTACAGAAATATAAACCGTCACCAAGAGTTTGTTTCAGTTCTGAGGGCAAAATAGGCCTCCTGGTCATATATCAAAGCAAAGCTTTTTCAAACTGATATGACTATGTTTTTCTGTCTACTACTATTCCATATAGAATTAGCACTACTCAGGGTAACAACAGTCACCCATTTTATGCATGTGTTTCTCTTTCATTCCTCCTATAAAGGACAGCATGGTGTCTAATGACTCCTGAATTAATACAGACTTTGAATAATAGAGTCAGGAATTTGTGTTATTCTAGAAAGAAATTACAATGGAGGCATTTCCAGTCAATACATTAGTTAAAAACTCCAGAGATCACTCTTTGGGAAGCAGGTAAGGACGGCTGAGCATCATTTGAGTAGATACTTGCTGATAAGTAAGTTTTTCAGCAGAATTTTTAGAAAAGTCTATAGATTACAACCACTTAAGATCATTCTCTAGTACAAGTTATTTTACATCTTTAACAAGTACATTATTTTTTCCCTCTAAGTATAAGAAAAAACCATCAGCTCACTTTCTTGTTTATGTCTACAGCTTATAGATTTTCAGTGCTGGAATTCACCTTTTTATACTTTTGCCTTGTACAAAAGGTGTAAAATTTTCTTAAAGAATATATAATATTTGTCAAATTAAAATAAGTTGGGGGAACATTCTCATTTGAGTGAGTTTCTCTTGAGATTTATTTCCCAGTTGCAGAATTAAACTTATGGAAGTAAAGTACAAAGAAGACAAAAAGAGATTGAAATGAAAATATTTACACTTTGAGACATCCCTTTTCTTGCCTTGGTTCTTTTGCAAATTGAAAGGAAACAGAAAAAAAAAAAGATTTTGCCTCAAGAAAGATCATAAAATTTCTAAAATTTCAAAGTCTTTCCCATAAAATTCTAACAGAGAAACATAAACATTATACTGGTAGAGTGAAAGCAAAATTATAGTAATTTGTCTTCATTATATAAATAGTGGTAAGAAAAAGCAATTCAAGAAATTTAATTCCATTGTTTTTAACATAGGTAGATTGATTTAAACCATTATTTGCAGTCAAAATATTGCAGCCTGGATCTATTAGCTGGCTAAAGGAGAGATAAGATAAGCAAGAGGATTTGAAATATTGGGTTACAAGAAAGAAAATTGGAAAATCTATCCAAAATTAGGGAAAGAGTGGGGATGTAAGCATATTAAAAAAAAAAAAAAAAACAGCCAAAGGTATTTTATGAAGAGGAGAGTTTTGTCCTCCTCAGACAGTTTACCAGATCAAACATTCCATTGACAAAATCATGATATAACCTAGACTTGTGTGATTGGTATAGTAATGAATTCCTTTGCTTCTTTCAGTTCAGAAATAGCTTCCGATTCTAAAGAACTGGAGTGTAACAAGTATGGGAAATCTAAAAGACGTCAAGATGAAAGTATCTCACTGACAGGTTACCAGGTTGAATGGGTCAAAATGGAAAAAAAAAAAAAAAAAGAACTACGAGTAATGCAAAGTCTGGTTTTATTCACTAAAACTCAGTCTAATTTCTCTAGTTCATGATAACTCTATCTAGATATAATGTTGTGGTATAGAGCATTCACATTTCAACCACTAACACTGGTCTTAAAAAATAATACTACTTTCCACTGCTGGGACCATTTTTGTGACAAGGTTATTTTCTTAGAAGAAGAACAGCCTAGGAGCTGGTTTATGGACTAAGAAATTTCTAACTGACAGTCTCAACATCTTAGCTAGGATAGTGTAGTGAAGGAAGACTAAAGAATCCTCTCTTAGACAGCATATGTTCTGCTAGTTTTCATACTTCTACACCTGCATCTACACACCTTATGTCCATAGACATCTTTCAGAAAATCACCAAAAAGCCCCCAAACCCAACCCCAAAACAAGTTTCTCCCAAGAGGCAATATGGAGAAGCAAAAGAGAATCATCATTATTTTATCTCAGAACATGCTATGGCTCTGTAATGGATATGTAGAGATTTTTTTTATTTCCTGAAAAGCTGATAACATGGTTAACCCAAGGGATCTTAATCCTACTTAAGACAGAAGTTTATGAATGTTTGCAAATATCAGTCTGGTAATTTTTTTTTTTTTTTTTTAATATAAAAACAAAAGCTGTAGAAGTACTCTCAGTAGTGAATCAATTAAAGGGCTGCAGCTCTTGATCTGTGCAGACACTGACGGATTGTGGCCCAGAGAAGAGAAGCTGATTTTACAGGGAGAATTGCATGCTGTACCTCTATTAATAAACCAAACTCTGCCGAGGTGCAAGCTTGGGCACTGTCTCACAACTGTCCCTACTCTTCACTTATTGGCATGAACCTTATGGTTTCAGCCTGTACCAGCTAGTAGTCTCCTAAACAAACCTCAAAAACTGTTCAGGAGCTAGCACAGAACATATCCTGGTACACAACATGGATTTGTCCACTCTATTTGAGAGAAGACAGGAGAGAGTTTCACTATAGAGACTTGAGCCATCCAATGTCAGCAGCCCTCAGACAAAGAAGCCCTGTTTGTGTTTCAAGTTGATTTGTATGCATGTACCCACACATCTATTTTCCTCCATGAGCTTTTTCTGCTAATATTTGCTATCTTGCTTTATTAACGAGTCTTAAATAAAGCTGTCTTATAACTGTAATGTGTCTTTAATATACTTGTTTCATAGTTTACCAGCACCTTATTTCTTATCATAACCATGTAACAGCAGCATAAGATGTTCAGGGATTCCTGCAGTAGAAAATAATGGAATAACCTGTCAAAACAAAAAAAGTTTCCTTCTGCAGATTACTTTTGATCCAACCCTCCATTAGTTTTTGCTCCAGCTGGAGCTGGAGCTCTAGCTGTAGAAGTCTTCATTATTTCTATAACGTTCTTAAATATTTTGAATATTATCGATCTCTTTGCTTGTCAGGTGGATTCCATGGTCTGACTGTGCTTTGTGTACCTCTGTGTGGCCTCATTGCCCCATCTATTAAATAATTCTGCAGTCTAGTTGTTTGTTCTTTGATCTGTTGAAAGAGTTACAGTCTCTTTCAAAACCCAGTTTATGTTGCAAGGGAAACATTAGCCTTTACATGAGCGTTTTCTTTAACCGATTTCAGGCAGGTCAAGATTTCATACTCTCTTCATAAAAACAGGACCTTCTCCCTTCACGCTGTCTCATCCATGTTGCTGGAGAGATTTTTTTCCTACAGTAGATCTTACTCACTTAAAAAATTTCCATGTGCCTTTGTACGTTATCAGATCTCTGCATATGAACAGATTGATTCTGGATATTTGGCTTCTTTAAGCAACCCTAACATCTACCACACTAGAAGACAGGCCACATCCCTAGGACCAAATGTGTTGTGGGTTTTTTTGGGGGGAGGGGAGAGGGAGTTGGATTTTGTTTGTTTGTTTGATTGGTTCTACTTATAAAGAAGCAGCTTGCCAAATTTATGAGACATCTATATTTTACCTATACATTGTATTCCTTCAACTTTTTCAGTCTTGTGCATATTGATGTATTACCTGTTTGAGGAACTCTACTTCTATATAGAGAAAGCTCAGGAAAATTACAGGGATTCAGAATATGAGAAAACCACTGTAGAAAATGAACCATTTTCAAAATAATAGCTGTAGAGTTACTCATTACTTAAGATTTCTACAAATACTTAGTTATTGTTATGAATTTTACCAGCACAAACTTCAATATACTACTGTGGCAGGTTGGCCAGTTGCCAGACCCCCACCCAGCTGCTCTCTCACTTCCCCTCCCTAACAAGACATGGGGGAGAAAATAAGATGTAAAAGCTCATGGGTCGAGATAAAGATAGGGAGACCACTTACCAATTACCAGCACAGGCAAAACAGACTGGGGAAAATTAATTTCATTTATTGCCAATTAAAATAGAGTAGGATGGTGACAAGCAAAGACAAAAACTAAAACACTGCCTCCCCACTTGCCCTTCTTCTGAGGCTCAACTTCACCTTTTTATTCCCAACTCCTCTATCTTACCCTTCTCTGAGTGGTGCAGGGGTGTGGGGAATGTGGCTTTGTGGTTACGTTCTTTGGACTTGACTGCTGAGTTAAGATCCAGCTCTGGGAGCCTTAATACTTCATAATCAAAACTTTCACCTAGGTTTTTTTATTATTGTTATTTTCCCTAGATCTTTCTTGCTTATCTATATATGTTTTCACATTTTTTAATTATAAAAATTCAAATATCACTTTGTTAGATTATTCTATAGACTTGAGAGTTAACTGTGTTTGGGAAGAAGGAATATACAGTTTATATTCTGTTCTGCTCTACAAGAATTTGTGTGCACAAAAATAGTGCCTAGTTATGATAATTTCTATCATACCTGCCATTGACAAAAACATTTTGTATAGATCACTACTAATGTCCGTGTGGGTAACTAAAGCACTTGTAGAAAAGTTGAGAGGAAAATACAAAAAATTCCTTTAGAAATGTTTTATTTGATTACAGTTATGGCATGATGGCTTGTTTCTAAAGAAATCTAAAGAGACATCTGCAAAATCTAATGGCCAAATTCACCCCTGCTGTGTCTGATAAATTGCATCTTTTTATATGAGAGATGATTATGTCAAGAGTAGATAAAAGTAGTACAGATTTACTGTCGTGCCCCAGCTTACAGTCAATGACCCATTCTAGTATACCTAAGTATGTTGGATTTAGTCTCTAGAATACCTGACAGATGGAATAAAAAAAGTTAGGTGAAATGATGTCTGCGTGTCATATGTTTTCATTTTCTTTCCCTTGAACTTCAGATCAGCTAGAGCTATAGAGAATACAAGATAATGAAAAGCTGAATAATGCAGCAAAACCGTGCAGTAGTAGATGAGAAAAACAGTGTAAGTAAACCAGACATTTAAATTCTTTCTAATAGATGATCTCTAGCATTTTATTCCTCTGAACTATGTGAAATGCAAGTAAACAAGCACCTGAGGCCGTTGATAGCTGTTAACAGAAGACAAAGCTTTCAATTTTTTTTATTTTTTTTTTTTGTTATTTTATTATTCTTCCCTACATTTTTGTGGAACTTATGACATGTTTTGCAAATGTATCATGTCAAAGGCAGAACAATGATTACAAAGGATAGAATATTAGTACAATTATTGATATAATATTAAACAAATAAAGTTCTTCAGCACCTGCTCATTAAAAAGAGCCCTTTTTTAAAAGAGTTGTGCATTGGTACTAGCTGAATGCTGTTTATTACCCCAGTACTGAAAAGTGTAATCACTGGCCCATTTCTGGAAAGCATTTTTACCTGTTCTTAATGATCGTGTCCATGCTTTCACTGAATTAAAGTACTTAATGTGAATAGACTGGTCTGGAGATGGAGTCCACTGTGCTGAAAAGTGAAACAAGGGCAAAATAAGCTGGGTGCTCTGCTGAGCCTAGAGCTCTAAAAACCTCTTGTCATCCTGGTGATTTAGTAGATACTGTGGAGGTGCTGAACAATACATGGTGCAGCTTGAGGTGGTGCTTAGGTGTCCTCTTCAAGCTACAGAGAACATCTATGAAAATCTTCTTATGCTACACTGAATAGGATTCTAACCAGTATATAACCAAAGGTAGGTGGGAAGAAAGTTCCCTTAAGAGCTGGAGAATCTGATGGATTGTTTGCATTTTTCATCCCCATTTAACAGAGTGAATGAGGATGTTGCAGCATGGGAAAAGGAAGGTAGAAGGGGCTAGCAATATAGCTGTGCATCAAGAATGAAGATTAATGTTTAGAAATAGAGCGAAAATGTGATTAAATGCTTGAATAAATATTGTGAATTTATTACTACTTATTTTTCTTGTTTATTCTCTGCTCCAGTTCCTTTAGCAAAATGCATTTTTGTTTTGTACATTAATGTTAGAATGGAAAGTAGTGTCAAGAGTGCTTAGAAATGTTCAGATTTCTGTGTATTCAAGATGTATATGGAAGATGAAGGGGCTTAAACTGGAGTTTTCTGTGTTTTCAGAACAAACTACATTCAACTCTTCCCACTGACAACTCACTTCTATCTTCTTCCCTGCTCCAATAGGCAGTGGAGTTCCATGAAAAGGAGATTCTGTCAGTAAACCATTTCTGCAGTTAAGGCCAAGTCTTGCAATACTTAAGAAATATTTTCATAATAATTGTGGATCTTTGCCATTGATTTTATAAGTGTAAAATAATGTATTAAGTTTCAAACTGAACTGAGCTTAAGAAGTGGGACATGAAGAGAGTAAAAATTATATTGTAAATGAGCAACTGCCTGAAGTGAAGAGAGCAGATGAAAATCCAGTGTTCCTGATGCAGTTTTTGTCTTATGGAGGTAAGAAACCAATTGAATCTGTGGCCTGGTCACAGAAGAGTACATCTGCAAGGTTAAATTATAAATTCTAAAAACCTTTGTTAATGAGGTATACTACAGCATGTACATATTAATGTGATGTATATGTGTACATTGTCATAAACCTTTTGAAAGTGTAGACCTTTTCAGGATGCTATTAGTATAATTTAGGAGAATCAACACAATTATTTTGGATTAGGTAATGGAAATTGGCATGATAAATAAATGTTAGAAGGCTCTTGGGGATATGAAACTGTATTATTAAATTAGAACTTCAGCTAAAACGATAAGGTCTGGTGATTACATTTTCATTAGTTGTACATTCTGCAGCATCACATAATAGCTTTGTTGATTGTGCATAATTTACAATGCCTTCAAAATGCAACACAATTACATGTCTCTAAAATAATATTGTTGTGCTGGAAAAAAATGGATGGGGCTGGTTGAAGCATTCTGAAGCTAGTAGGAAAAACTGCAACTCTCATTTAGAATAAGCATATGAGACATATTCCACATGAAACCTAATATTTTCACCAGTAAAAATAGCTATCCAAAGAACAAACACTACAGAAAATATTGAAGCAGATAATATTAATATTTCTTTAGAAAAAAATCGGTAAATTACCGCCAAACAATGTAAGATTTTGTGGAAGTGGGGGATTATAAGAGAAGAAGATAGAGAAAAACAGAGAATGGAAAAAAAGGCATGGCAGCATGATTATGAAAAACAAAATCGAGAGAGGAATTTTTCATCTAAAAAATAAAACAAGTTAAAAGGCATCTGCAGCTATGAGTTTGAGTCTCTTATTTTTTTTAACTTGGTGTGTTTAGGGGATTAGAGTTGTATTTTCTTGTAGAGTATCTACAGTTTTGCAACCAAATAATACTTTACTTCATCACAAATTTTAAAAAAATAAAATCTAGATATCAGGTGAACTAAACCAGACAGATGCTACAGAAAGCATTCCTTTTTTTTAAATTAATGTGGTTTTTTTGAAGATTAATCAAAAAATGAATATGTAATAACCAGCAAAATTGGTATCATACATAAAACACTTTCACTAGTTTCATTCTTTTAAAATTATTACTACACTGATTTTATTATTAAGTATTGATTTATTTTTAAAAGTATATTGTAAACTATACTTTATAACTGGTGAATTACTATGACTAAAGTGCTGACTTTGTTAAGTCTTTTTAAACTTATTTTATTAAATATTATTTATAAATTCCCATTATTAAATATTGATAATAATTTTTCTTTCTAAGCACCTGATTCATCCCAGAGTACATAGTGATGTCACTCTAGTCAGCTTAAGCCAAGTGTCTGTTCTAATTTTTATTTTTCCTTGAATTTTTTGCCTCACCTACCTCTATTTATGTTTTTGTAATAAACATCTATACTCATTGAAGAAAATAGGAAAAAAATTATACCAGGAATAGCAGTTGTGGTTCAGACACTGTTATTATTTTATGTCTTTATTTGATATTTGGTCCAGCCAAGTGGCATGCTGTGACTGTGTCCTCCAGAGTAGTTGTTGCTTTCAAACTATAAAGAAACCTGATCAGTATACAAGGGAAGACAATGTCTGGGCACAGTGTGAGTCAGTGGCTCCATGGGACCAGGACACTGGGAACCATGGGGTCTTGCATTGGGGTTGTCAGGGCAGGAGCAGGGCAGCCGAAGGCACCAGGGAACCCAGCCCAGGTATTGGTCACCTCCCTGAGGCATGGGCGGAGGTCAGGCCAGAATGTTGTCCTGTGGGTGAGGGTCAGGAACAGGTCCGGTGAGGGGAAGCTGGGTCAGACACAGTCCCAGGATCGCTGGGCAGGGCCAAGGGGACAGCACCAGTGGTCCCAGAGGCACTGATTGGATGAGAGTTGTAGTTTGCTGTGACCAAGGCACAACCTGCACAGTGGGGAAAGTGCTTGGACCCAGGGGAATGGCATAACACATGTCCTAGTGTTGCATCCAAAGTGCAACCAGGCCTTAAGGGCAGCCTATCAGACTAAATAAAAGGGGTAGAATATGTACTTTTCTTTAATGATAATCAAGTAATACTAAGCTTTGTATCAATACAGAAAACCAGTGATTGATTTTGCATACCTGCTTCTGAAGAAAAGTGCTTGAGCAGCTCAGCTATGTGTCAGTTTTATACACATAATTTGCAGGCAACTCACATGTACAATTATATGTGGTCTACCTTCATGCATTCTCTCCATGGTTAAGTCTTGTGTTCCTTATATAGTGGTTAATTGGTTTTCCCACTGAAGGTTATTTTTTTCTTCAATTTGTTAATACCTCCATTCAGTGGATCATCCATCAAAGTATACTTTTCTCAGTTAGCCTGGTCACCTGTGAAAGCATAGCTAATTATCTTTTAAGAAGCATTAAGATGCAGTATCTTAATGGACACTAGAGGATGTTTTTCCACTTACAGTTCAAAATAATCTTAATACATTCTTTGTCATGCTCATTCTTACTTCTCAGAGTCCCCAGAAATTTGAGTTATGGTAATATATATATGTGTGAATGCAAGTATGTACACTTGATGATCTTAAAGGTTTTTTCCAACTTAAATGATTCTATGATTCTATATGTACATATATACTTAGGTATGTGTTGTACTTTCCTTATCACTTGTTACTAGCATGTCTCTAATTATGGAATTGTTATTGCAATGCCTTTTTAATTTGATTCCTTTTCAAGTTAGGAGGAGAGTTCAGAAACAACTGTGGGATAAGAAAACAGCTTCTGATGTCAGTGTACTGAAAAACAAAAGCAATAAAAAACCCAGCTAAATATTCAGGTTTCCTATAGTGGTATTTACATCTATTAAAACATACATTTATTTGAATAAAAAAAAAAAACACTGGCCACATTTTTACTCACCAAAACCATCCAAATAAGAGGAATAGATAGAGGAAAATATAGTGCAGTAAGCTTACCCAAAATCCAGTAACCTTCTAACAAGCAAGGGAAAAAATCAGATCTGATCTTCTGTTGTAAAGCTTAATTATGTGAATACATGTTCTCTGTATTGCTGAACTTCCCACCCAGGAGTGCATGCTGGAGTACCAAACACGTTGATGTCACCCTGACTATCCCATTTTCCCTTTGGCCCAGAAGTGATACCTTAATCCTGGAAGTTCTAGGAAATTTTAGGAATTCTATTCTTTAAATGCAGTCCAATTGTTGATGATCAGACTGTATTAACACTTCATGAAGTACATATACTTTGATTTTGATGTCACTAATGTATTTATTAGACGATAGAAATGTTTATATCTGTGCTAACCCCAACAGCTTGAGCTTTTAGTCTTGAAAAAGAAAAAAAATGAAGGTCCAGTTTTTCTAAAGATTATTAGTTTGTAGGTGATCATCTCATAAGTTACTTTATGCATTTGTTTAGGCTGCTGAAGAAAGCCCAGCTGTCAGGTTATTGAACATGTCTTAATAAGCCTGTTCAAAAGCTATGCAAAGTTAAGCTTCATAAACACAAGTCACTTTTAAAAACTCAGCTGAAAGTATAGACTGAGAAAACAACTTTAACAAAGTGCTTAAACTGGTTGACTTTCCTACAAACTCGTAGTATCCAAATATCACCAAAGTGTGAAAACCTAAAAGTTCTATTATGAAGTTTAAACACATTCATGTTTTAATTTAACAAGATCATAGCATTCTCAAATAAAAAATAAATCTCTTTTTTCATATTTGGAAAAGAGATCAAAACACTTTTACACTAAAATAAAAAAATAAAAACAATAAATTAGGTAGCTCTGTCATACACTGATACAAAAGTGTAAAACAGATTTTCCCACTGTTTCTGTTCGCTGTGGTTTTGGTGAGAAAATAATTCCAGGGAATTCTGAATACAATAAACTGATCTCTTATGAATTATATAGAGTCCAATTAAATATGCTTTACATATATTCTTTCTAGCTTAATATAAAAAAGATAAATTTATAAATTTCCCAATACTTTTTTAAAAAGTTAAATACAGTTCTGATCTTTTTTTAAACCAGATCTTTGACTGTCTTAAATTACTGTAGTTTAGTGGATTTCAAGAATCCACTGCCTACTACCTAAAGATCTATTTTTCGATTGTAAAAAATTGGAAAGTGTTAGCAGTTTTGCTCAGGTTAATCTTCTTACAGTCTTATGTTATTATCTGTGTTTAAAGATAAACTTGCCTTTTTATGTTTTTAATGGATGATGAAACTCCCTGTGACATACATTATACAATGCTATGGTTTTAAAATATACAATATAATGTTACTCACTAAATTAAGAAGCATTTTAACAGTAAATTTAAGAAAGAACCATCACTTTTAGGAAAAAAAATAAAATCTTTGTTTATCCAGTAAACTCTTTGTGTAAAGAAAGTATCCTTTCAGGAATCTTGACAGAAAAAAGGTAGTAAGTACATAAAATGGGATTTAGGCATAATTTCGGGTTCCCAATACAAATTGTGATAAAATAACCTTAGCAACTCATTTATTCTAGAAAGACTTAGACTGAGTTGTTGGTTTTTTACTAAAAAGTTACGTATTCCCTTACAACGCAGTCCATTCATACCAAGAGCTTCTACCAACCAAGCAGCGACATGCCTGCCTGTTTCCTGGGATTCAGTGAGACTGAGAAACTAAGCCAAGTAAAAGCTATAGTTGTGTTTAGACTTCTCTTCTGGTATATGTCCTGGTTTATCTAGATATATCTGGTGATCTGGACTGGGCACTTCATTAGAGTCCTAGCTCAGCTAGGACATAAAAATCCAAGTCTGATTTACTTGGAAAGCAATGAGTAAAAAGGTAGGTTTAAGAGCATGTTATCTCACTCCACAAACAAAAGCAGGAATGTCCTCCTGAGAGGTGCTAAGTCTTTCTGACTTTTGAGAATATAACCAGAAACTGAGGGCAGCTTCACAATCAGGTCTTATAACAATCTAGGGAAATACACATTAAATGTTCAGTTTAACTTTTTAAGTATTGAAGTAAAATCAGTAAACAGAGCTACACATTTCTTCCATATCTGTAAATTTATAAACAAACACAGACACTCAGTGTTTGTGATCTACATCTATAGAAAAGGAGTTAACAACTTCCTCTGCTCTTTCTGCTTCCAGCTTTCTTCATTTGGGGAGAAACACACAGTACATATTGGTGTTAGAAATTGTTCATAGTAGGGCTTATTATATTGTTGGTTTGGCTCCAGTTTTACAGTTTTCAACTGGCTTACTTACCTACCTACCTAACTAAAAGCAGAGTTTGGGTAAACTGAACTATTTTCATGTTTGGTTTATCTTACTGTTAAATCTTGAGTCTTTGTTAAGCATACTGTACTTCTGATTAGCAGATAGGAATGAATTTACTTAATTGCCCATAGCTCATAATAATCCAAAGAACACAGTTCTATGTTAATCATATTACGATTGCTTCATCATTAGACAATTCTATGTTAATCATATTACAATTGCTTCATTATTCTTTTTATTTATATTAAATGTGGAATGCCTTTGCAATAAATATAGTTATTAAAATGGGAATTATCATAAAATAAGAACAGCTCAAGTTTACTAAATCCAATTTGCTATTATTGTATTCTGAAGAACTGTGATTTTAATCTACATTAAAAAATATTTTAAGTATTGTATAGAGAAAAATATTATCTAAGGTCCCAGTTCACCAATCTCTCCCCTTCATCAAAATATTTAAAAACATTTGTTACCCATTAATTCTAATAGGTTTAAAACATGCTTAAATGTAATGGACCTAAACATGTAACAAATCAGTGGATTTAAAACTATTTTATCTGCTGCACCTATTCCTGCCAGATAGACTCCTGAGCCATTCCCATAACAGCAGTAAGTGTCAAAAGCACTTAAAGGAAGATGTCAGCTTTGTGGGCTCCTATCAGATCTTCTAAACTTAAGGTAGCAGGTATATTTTTTGTTCTAGCTTCTTGCAATAAAGTGAAGCTTATTGGAGTGACCCCAATGGATGAAGATAAACCCAGTGAGTCCATATTGTTAGCCTGAATGGAATTTATGGTCTGGCTGAAGGAATTGAACTTCTCTGTAATGTACATGAGACTAAATGATCAAAATAGTTTATTTTGCCACAGAAGTCTAAAACTACTGAGGTTTCAGGTTGACATCTGACATAAAATGTCAAACTTTTGATTATTTTTTGCTTTGATATCAGTAGAAATTGAAATATTTACATGCAAAAAAGAATAAGCTTCAAAGGACAGTTATGCCTCTGGTCTGCCTTCCTGCTTATTGGAGTTAAAAAAAAAAAAGTTTTTAAAGTTTTAGGGGTGTTTTGTTTTGTTTTGCTTTGTTTTCAAACATGCTGACCATAAGCAAGGGAGAGAGGGATATTAAAAGGTCCATTTTACCAAGTATAACTTGCTGGAATGGAAAATTCAGATGACCCTCTTTGCTAGACCCATCCTGAAAATCCCATCTGTTTGTAGCACTCTGCAGTATTACACACTGAAGAGAACTCAGTAGTAATTACAGAAAAAAATAGACAATGTGAAACTTGGGACTAAGGAACTGGTGGTGCAACACAGGGGAGTAGAGTGGATAGAAGTGTGAACAGAGAGACAGACTGAAGGGAGTAAGATTCCAAGTCATATCAGTGGGTCTTATTACTTGTACAAGATTCTCGTAATAGTAGCAAGTATGTTTTGCTTTGTCACTCAAATTGTACTAAGAGAAAAGGTAATTTCCAGATTTTCATAAAATCTGGAAACAGAACTCTCTGAACAGGTTTTATAAGACATTTTCTGTCTCCTTGCAATGTTCATAGGGTATAAAGCTGAAGTTCTAGCTAACACATTTGCCCACAGACATTCATTTATCTTCCTGTCTTGAAGTTTTGTCCTCTGCTGTCTTGATTTTTTGATGATGTCCCTCCAAAGTGAAAGCTAAGACAGTGTTTTCACAGAAAAGAACAATTGATAAAGGCATCTTTCTAAAAGAATGCTTAAATTTCCAAAATTGAGGGCAAGTTTTGAGTTCATGAACTTTGTAAAATTTGTAATTTCTTTGAATTCATTCTTCCATTCCTAAGTTTTTTTGTAAAAGACTGAATTTGACATCTAATTGTTTTCCAGTTTCTTACTAATAAAAGCTCTCTCCAGAATTATTTGGTTTTCTATTTAGAACAAAGTAAGTTAAGAGATATTAATCATAGTGAATACAGTTTAATTGATTTTTTAAGAACAAAAACATCATTTATAATAACTGAAAACCATTTAATTAAAGATCTACTGTGCTAATTATGCAACACATCTTCAGGGATAGGCAAATTAACTGTTTAATCTGCTGATGAAATATTTTCTGTACAAGAAATAGGAAAAGTAAATGCTGCTTACTTAATTTGATTTGTTAAAAATGTCCTATTACAGAAACAAATAAATGCGAAATACATGGAAACAAAGCATAAAGTGAAGATCACTACATGTAACTTAAATAAAAGCATGCTGGTATTGTGGGTATTTTATGCGAGGTCTTTCAGACAATGAATGCAACACAACTAAATAAAAGAAAAATAAAAACTAGAAAAGGGAGTATTATGTGAAGTAGATTCTTTAAATAGTCCTAATCTTTGTAAATGGGGAATAAAACAAAACCAAAGATCTAACAAACTGCATTACAGACCTGTGTAGCACTGTAAATTTCTACTATGAAATGAAGCAGGAAATATGAAATGTATTGGATTTTTTTCAGTCCCAATTATTGCACAGTAATCTATATATTTTTTTATTTTTCATTATTAGTAGGAAGACAACAACAATGGTTTAAGAGATGTCTTAGCTACAAGAATGTTATCTAACTAAGGATCAAACTATCATAATGAGCAATCTAGGGTATAAGCAAATCAGGATGTTCCTGTAGTTCATTGATGATAACTTCCTCCTCCAAGTGATTGAGAAGCCAGTGAGAAGAGATACTCTGCTGGACCTCATACTCACCAACAAGGAGGAGCTCATTGGAAATGTGAAGATCAAAGGCAACCTTGGCTGCAGTGACCATGAGATGGTGGAGTTCAAGATCCTGAGGGCAGGGAAGAGGGTGAAAAGCAAGCTCACAACACTGCACTTCAGGAGAGCAGACTTTGGCCTCTTCAAAGATCTGCTCCTAAGAGTTCCCCCGGAGAGAAGAGGGGCCCAAGAAAGTTGATTAATATTGAAGGATCACATCCTCCAAGCTCAAAAGTAGTCCAACCCAATGAACCAGAAGTCAGGCAAAAATACCAGGAGTTCTTTACTAGCAACACGGGCCTTCAGAGGTCTCAGGTTCCAGAGACCAGAGAGAAAGGTGAGAGCAAGGTAAAATGTATCCTCCGTGAAAGAGGATCAGGTCAGGGAATACTTAAGCAAACTGCACATATATAAGTCCATGGGCCCTGATAGGATGCTCCTATGAGTGCTGAGGGAGCTAGCAGATGTCATTACAAGACCACTCTAGATAATCTTTGATCTATCATGGCAACTGTGAGAGGTGTCTGAAGACTGGAGAAAAGCAGATGTCACCCCCAGCTTCAAGAAGGACAAGAAGGAGAATCCAGGGAGCTCAGGCAGGTTAGCCCCTCGTCAATCCTGGGGAAGGTGATGGAGCAGCTATTCCTGGAGGACACAAGGTTGAACATCAGCCAGCAATGTGCTTTTGCCACAAAGAAGGATAATGGTATCCTGGGCTGCATTAGAAGGAGTATTGCCAGCAGGACAAGGGAGGTGATCCTTCCCCTCTACTCAGAACTGGTTAATCCATACCTGGAGTCCTGTGTCCAGTTCTAGGCTTCTCAGTTTGAGAGAGATATGGACATATGGGCTCTTCAGTGCAAGAGAGATATGGAGAGAGTCTAACAAAGGCCCACAAGATGTTCAAGGGACTGGAACACCTCACATATTAGGAAAGGCTGAGAGAGCTAGGACTGTTTAGCCTAAAGAAGAGAAGGCTTAGGGGGATCTCATCAATGTGTACAAATATGGGAAAGAGGGGTGCAAAGAGGATGGAGTCAGGCTCTTTTCAGACATTCCCAAAGACAAGATCATAGGTAATAGGCATAAGCTGAAACACAGGAGGTTCCCTCTGAACATCAGGAAACACTTTTTTACTGTGAGGGTGACTGAGCACTGGCACAGTTTGCCCAGAGAGGTTGTGGAGTTTCCACCCTTGGAGATGTTCAAGAACCTGTTCAAGACATGGTCCTGGGCAACTGCCTCTAGGTGATCCTTCTTGAGCATGGGGGTTGTACCAGATGACCTCTGGGGGTCCCTTCCAACCTCAACCATTCTGTGATCATGAGTTATATAAACAACCAATATAAACTTCTAATAAAACAAGCAGCTTTGACAGTTTGACATCTCAGTATTCAAATACAGAATAGCTGTAAGTTTCTTCTCTTTTACTTGATTTGGGAAAATTAAGAATAAACAAACAGAAATTTAAGCATTTCCATGTCAGAATAACACTTTTAAGAATATTCTCTTAACTTGGATGCTTTCCAGAACTGGCAACCTAAATCTGATATTCAAAAAACAGTGAGATCCAAATTCCAGCAGCATGTATCCAGATTCTCTACTCTGTGCACTTAAAGACTTAAATTCCTCAGAAAACCAGTCCATAAATCCCTCTATTTTTAGGAGGGAACTCCCTGAAAGTAAATTCCATATTGTAAGAGCAAATTACAGGCTGACTGGGGCAGGACATATTTGAAACTTCAGTCTCCCAGGAGACTGGTCTCTCCAGTAACCTGGAAGCAAATCAATGTAGAACACACTTCACTTCCTGATCATGTGAGATATTAGGGGGAAGGCTGCATAAAGAATAGGACTGAAGCTTATTGTTTAGGGCATGCAGTGGAAATGGAAGCATCTTGCATTTTGGTTTTCTCAAAACTATTCCATAAAAGACTATTTTATAAACAAATACAAATAGTCATAGGAACCGTTACGTTCGTTATGTTCTCTTACACATCCTGCACATTGTCCAGGTAAGGCTCTTCAGAAACGTAGCCTTTGCTTTGCCATGTATATTACTAACCCCCTCAAAGGAGGCAGTCCAGAGCTCTGTGCCAAGCCAGTCTGTATAAAGATGTTCCAAGAAGACACAGAAGCAGAATACAGATAAGCATCTCTAGTTTTTTAAACTTTAACAGGCAGTTAAAAAATTCTTTGTAGCTGGGCATCAGCTGAATGGGTTTGGCATAACTGAGAGTGGGTCAGGGTAACTGAGACTGATTTCTATGTTTCTAGTTAATCACAGTAGATTTAAGTGCCTGAAGTCTACCTAACTCTAGTTTCAATTTTTTATCAGTCACGTCTTGAGGAGATTTTGGTTTGTGTTCCTTGGGGGACATGGAGTGATCCACCCCCCTTTTGGTTTCTCAGGCTTGAGTGAGAACATTATATTTAAATATCTAAGAAACTTAATTACAGCAGCTTAAACAAAGGTTTAATGGAGGAAGTTATTTAAGTAAGTATTGTGTTGGTCTTCTTCCATGCAAGAAAGTGCAATCAAGTCATGACTATGCAAGGAAAAATTAAAGGTGTAAGTCTCAATTATTTAAATGTGTATTTTTTTTATACTAGCTAGAGATAGTTGTGTCTCTTACCAAAAGCCACTACTTATATAATTTATGTTCATAGAGAACTGAATTTTTAAACTATTTTTAATATTAGACTTAAGTGGACTTAAATGATTATTTGGATAGTTGCAATTAAACCTTTAGTTAACTTTGATCATTATTAGGTAACATAAAAAATACCTTTTCAGAAAACCTAAATAAATTTTACTAGTACAGGATTGCACATTTAAAATTTTTAGCAGAAAGAAGACTTCAGGAAGTACAAGCATATTTTACAGTTCTTTGTTAAACTTCTGGATCATGTTTCCAAGTAACTGTTTTAGAAATTTACATTTATAGTTTTACAGGAGCCTGTTCTACATAGAGAAGACTACAAGTTCCTTGATATTATTCTGAAAACTAACACAAAAATAGGAAACAACTTGATCAGTTTGATGTTTGGGCTAGCCCCTGCATGAAACTATCTTATTCAAGTATTTAAAAAATACCCTCAACATGTTTGTCAGAGGTTAGCTTTCTAGACTAATGCTTACTCATGCTCGATTTAATTAAGACTTGTTAAAAATTTCACTAGGGTTTCTTTTTGCTGGTCTTATGGTATCAGGTACTTCTTGGCCAAAAGTTGTCAGTTTACTAAACAGTAACACCATTGCAAAAATACATATGCAACATTCATTTTGTCTATGTAGCACAATTCTCATAGGTGGATTTAAACAAGCTTAAGTGATTATTAAAGAAACACAAAATGAACTGAACTAAATATACTCCATGTTAAGTAAATAATATCTAGTCATGTCTTTGTATATATGCAGTTCAAGGAAGATTTATAAATGTGTGTGTGTATATGTGTTTAGTTCAAGGCAAAGGAAGTTTTGAACAGTTTTCTTTCTGGGAATTTGGTAGGCATTTATTAGTTGGGATTTGTCACTAACCAACTAATCTTCCACTTCTTATCAGAACTTAAGTCTTGTTTGAGAAACTTAAGGTGTATGGAGTCTCTTAGTATTTGTCTTAAAATCTAATCAGACTTTGGTCATACTTATAGAGGCATTTGTGGCTGTTCAAGCAATACAGCTTACAGAAAGTATGGTATATAAATGGATATTTATTCATCTTTATCCATTTTCTACAGCAGGCTGATATCCCATCATTTAATCCTCTTCAAATAAAACACCCTTATCTGCTGAAATACATAAAAATTTACTTTCTTTAGGTATAAGAAAACTAACGGTTTATTTTATTCCACATTTAGGAAGTCACAGAGCTTTTTTTTCACGTCTTTGGTTTTATAATATCTATTTCTGTTTCTTAATTTTTCTTGTAACTCAGTGTTAATGCATCAACAGTTTGTATTAATGAGGAATGAAAAATACATTTTAGAATTCAGTTACATCTGGCATCTGGTTGTCTTGTTATTATTAGTCAAGATAACTAAAACCCTTAGAAGAAAAGCAGAAATTCTTATCAGCAGTTGGTTATACCTGAGAAACGAACAAAAAGGATTCTCCATCCAGAGTGCAAGATGATCCTTATTCCCTTTAATGCAAAAGGGATAAAAGGAAAAAAAAATGTGAACTGGATTGTATAACTCATTTTGCTTCTCTTATTTTACTGAAGTAAACTTGGTACCCAAGGATGTGAAAATCTTTAGTTCTCAGCAGAACAGTTACTGTGCATATGGAACAGCATAGCATAACAACAGATCTCATGGTCCCTTAACAGTTTATCATTTATGGATAATCATTATTGAGCTGAGTCTTTACTAGACCTTTTGCTTTAACAAGCTTTTGTTTTAGGCTACTTTACAAGATAATGATCTCTTATATGTTAGCCAGAATCTGGACATCTTAAAGAATTTTTCAGTATTGTTTTATTTTTTAGGAATTGTACAAGTTCCTGTGCTGGAAAGTTTATTCCTTCATCAGCTACGTATTTTTTACTTACACAGATTCATTTAAGTTTGTAAAATTTAGACATAACTTAGCATTTTTCATTTAAGAAAGATTAGTTTAGGTGAATGTCAATGCAGTAAAACGTAGTGGGCGGTTGGGACACATTGAAAGTAAATTACATCTTTTCTCTCAGGCTTGTTTTCTCCTCATGATGCATAACTGCAGGAGTTTTGTGAATATTTTAATTCAGGTAACAAATATTAATTGAGTTACATAGAGGGATTTCAGCTGAGTTTGTGTTTTTCAAGTATTTACTTTCTACATATACAGTAGTGTTTTTAAAGCATAACGATCTTTCAGAAAAAATTGTATTTCTAAAAAAAAAAAACCAAAAAAAAACAAACAAACAAACAAACAAAAAAAACTAAGAAAGAACCTGCAAACTCTGTACAGGACTCCTGGGAGAAATGAGGACTAATTCCATGGTGAGACACAGCAGAGTTTCACTAACTTTTGAAGGCTTAGGATAGACACTCATCCCATCCACCTCAAAATTAGGAGATGTTATTTTTCAACAAAGGTCAACATACTTACAGCCTAGTTAGAGTGACTGATCTCAAAATAGAAATACTAGTAGCAAACTGTTTCTCAATATTGTACAAAAAGCAATTACAATGTATACTTTCACTTCATGTTGACAAATTTCATAAGATTGTATGGATAATTTGTGAAGTAA
This sequence comes from Morus bassanus, assembly GCA_031468815.1. Taxonomy (NCBI): domain Eukaryota; kingdom Metazoa; phylum Chordata; class Aves; order Suliformes; family Sulidae; genus Morus; species Morus bassanus. Next base: position 49,855,221 of record CM062568.1, on the reverse strand, counting down.
ATAAGTTAATATTTCAGATAAATATTTCTAAACATCCCTATTTTTATTCAGCAGTCTTGCTGGTTTTGGTCACAGCTGTGTGTTGAAAGCAACAGAAAGCAACTTCATCCCTATGAAGTTTAGATCCCAATCCACCAATTTTAAAGGACAAGTTTCAGCACATTAATTTTTTAACTGTATTCATGAGTATACTTAGTAGTTTAGAGTGATTAACCCATGTGCTTTGATGATCTGAAGTCTTAAAAATGTTTTCATTTAAATTATTCTGTTCTCAAGAGATATACTCCCACTATTTATATTTTTTTTTTTTTAATCAGAGTTTGTGGGAGAATTTTTAGAGCAGGCAGGTCACCCTGTGAACAATCCAAACATTCCAAGCACAGAGAACTTGTTGCTAGCACAACTATGAGAAGGCCGTTTGGACAGTTGAGTAAGATAAGGAAGGGAGTAGAAAAGGGAGGAAACACAAGTTGCGGACATGGCTGAATTAAGATATCACCAAGGTTGGGAAACTTCAGTAGTACTTTTACACTGGGTCTATTGTGGGTGAAAAATTGTTACAAGCGGCGCGTGACTAGAGCAAACAAGCCAATAGTGAGTAAGCGTGCGGCGCGTGTACACATATGTGAACCAATCATATTGCTTAAGAAAAAACATATGCCCACAGCAATAGAGTATATTAACTGAGCTATCTGAGCAATAAATTGGCATTAACCTGATCATATTGGTCTGCGTGTTATTGTCCGAAACTTCCGCGACAAGAGTTTTCAATGCTTTTGAGTTAAAGTAAACTTTTTAAAAGAATCATGCACTCGGCCTCTACACAAGAATTGATGTTATCATATATCCCTGTTTGCCAGTACTAGCAATGCTCTCAGTAATTTCATTGGCTGTTGGTTCATGAAATAAACATCAACTAGTCTTCCAAATACAATGCAGCTGATGGAGAATCACACTACCTCATACTTTTGTAGTTCAGTTTTTGGTACTCTTCACTCATTTTAAAGAGACACCAGAGAAAAATTTTGTTATTTTAATACCAGCACATCTTTGCAAGAGTTGACAAAATACCAGAAATTACTATATTGGTGATACTGATCTTTTCCTATATCATTTTCCAGCTGCATTTCCTTCTGTAATTTTACTAAGCAATTTTTAAAAATGCATTCCAGGTAAATTTGTCATGCTTAGCTTGCTAATAGAAGAATGAAAGTATAATTAACTTATTCCTGTAATATTGAAAAGTTATGGCTTTATCATTATTTTTTGCAAAGGGAGGAAGTGAAAGAAGGAAAGAAATCATTACCTGCCATAATGTATCAAAGTTTTCTGCCTTTTAAAGTCATTCTTTGGCACAGAAATCTGTGTTTATAAGAAATACTCCTGAGGGACTTCTAAGGATGGACTGTTATGATAAGTTCCTGTAAATTCTGAGCAAATTTCAAAATTCTGAGAAAGTACAGAGATTAAGCAAGACAAAAAAAAAAAAAAAGGAAAAAATCTGGTAAAGGTAGGATTGTTGAAATAAAAATTCAAGGTTTCAAGAGAAAAACCACTGAAGTGAAAATGTATAGAATTCTAATGGAGGAGGGAATAATTTCAATACAAAAGCAGAGCAGCATCAGAGATCATCTCAGTTTCAAGGAGAAGCAGATACTGAATTTTTACCATCTGAACAATGACCACCTAGCTGACAAAGATTCATTGGGTGCGTTATCGGGAATAGTGAACCTACTAATGTTTAGCATAGTAGATCATTATTCTCAGCTATGTCTGTGTGTGTATCAGGTAATAAATAATTACTTTGTACTTTGAAGCTGTGTTTATCCTGCCTGCAGAATGTCTTCATGAATGGTAAAAGTTGCCCAAACAGTAACACACAGAAGGAGGGTTACACTTTGAAAACTGGAGAGGGCAGATGTAGCATTAAGAAAGGAAGAGGGCAAGAGATTTCTGGAGAAGTTTGCTGAGTTTGGTGCCTCTGGTGAGAAAAGAGATGTGGACTCACTGATTACGTTATTCTTGTTCCCAGCAGGAGTCTGTATATTTTCATATACCCAAACTCGTCTTTCAGCAGTGGCAATCAGAGCAAGCTCTATGACTAAATATCTAGCAGAAGAGATAGCAGTGAGTGTTTTGTTGAATTCAATAAACACTTTTCATAGAAAACTACATATTTTGCCTATAAGTAGAGTTATCTATACACAGAGATATATTTATAATATCCTAGGGTAAGCAATTGCAGGATCACAATCTATGTTAGCAATTAATAATCAAATTTTTTGAAAATATTTTTTAATAGCCTTTCTGTAAGGGTTAAACTTTTTTTGTTGCTGTTGTAAGAAATTTATATATAGCTCACACTAAGGACTATCACTGGCTTGATGGAGTAGTTTCATTGCTAGATTCAGAATGAAATGTGGAAAGATAAAAGGCAATGTCTTTTAATATTGCCTAGGGTTTATACCTCTCAAGTTGAGCAAGGAAAAGATTGCTATCAGAAAACAGAACAGCTTCTGTAAAGGAATAGTTATAAGGTGAAGAGTCAGGGTAACAGAAAAGGAATAGCTCTTTGAGGAATTGTACATAGTCTGGCTTATGAAAAAAAAAACAACCCACTGAAAATTGAAGTTGAAGTAAATAATTTTATTTTTCTTTTTGTATTAGCATACTGGAATCTTGCTCTGTTTGGGAGCAAAATAGTTTTTTATTGCTTCCATTATAGAATCAGGGAATTATAGCTGCCAACAATCTGAAAGAATTGTTGATGGCATATTACATGATATAAGAAGGCTTATATTATATTTTATAAAATGTATTTTTGTATATAAACCATTCTAATTATTAATTTCTTTCCTCTTTTGATATGCATACTAACAGAGCTATTTCTACTTAATGAAGTTTCAGGAAGTGTAGTAATTCATTCAATTATACTTTTGCTTCACATATTATTTCCATAATATCATTACTTTTGTATGATTATATGACTGTTGTTGACTTGGACTTATATTCTTATTTCCAGTGTAGAGAATAAGCAGTAAATGGACCAAAAAAATCCCCTTACATTACTATGAATGTCTTTCCAAACCAACCAGAGTGAGAAGAATAAGAACCAATTTACTTAATTCAGTAATGGTTACACTGAGAGTCTCAAATTTTGTGGAATTAGGGCTCTATTTTAATATTAAAAAAAAAAATCTGTAATTTATAATACAAACTAGACCACAGAAAGAATCCAACTGAGCTAAAGGACTTTTTTTTTTTTCTCCTAACTGGAACACACAACAGAAATAGATGCTCTGAGAACTGTTCTGGTGTTACTCAATCCCATGTTCTGAAAGATTTGGAAAAAAAAGACTCTTTTTTTCCCTGAACCAGTCAATAACATAAAAAGATAATACTTCATCTGCCCAAGAAAAGATTGATTAACTTTAGTGAATAAACTTCATAGTAACTTTGGTTAAATATCAACATATTTGCTGTTATTTGTGCTCAGATATTATATATTACTTTTATAGAGAGATGAGCTTACAACTCAGGAAAAATAGAAGGTACTTAGAGCAACGTATCTGGATTTTGTATATCTTACTTGAAACAGAGGACCTATGGAAATCTAGTCAGAATTTCACGTCAAATGTGTCAGTAAATTTTGTTGTCTGTACATTAGTAAATCTGAGAAGTCCTTTAAACATTTTCACTGTGAGAAGAGAATTATACAGACAATTAAAACTGCAATAGTGGAACAGTTCTTTCAACTACTTACACTTCATGCTTTTAAGTTCCTATTTCAGGGGATATATCACCTTTTGATTAACATTTAAGGAAGATATGGTACTTTTAAAAATAAGACGTAAGTGTATTCTGTAAATAACCTTAACAAATATCAAAACTATATTCATGGAAAATCTGTGAATAAACTTCACTAATCAGTAATATCACTATCTATCCAGCACCTATGTTGTAACAGATACCCTACTTACTCGTTCAAGTGAAGCATATGTAATTCTTTCTCTAACAGGTCATATTCTCAATTACATAAATCCAGAATCTTCCATTTTAATGTCTAATGGATGCACTTTTGTATGTTACAAATCATAAACCTTAGCTTCTTTACAAAGGACCTTCACAGATCATTAACCATTATTTGCCTGCCACATTCTCAGATTGTTTTTATTGTAATCTTTATACATAATTCTGAAGAATCATGTTGAAATTCATTCCAAACAACAGCAATAGAAAATATATACCAAATATTATTCTTGTGCAGATATACTGAAATGCCACTCAATATCCTAAAGAAGACCTAAAGTACATTCAACAAGCATGTAACTCCTTCAAAATAACAAAACTAATAGAAATAAAAATAATTTTAAAAAACTGATCAATGGGGTGATCAACTCTCCAGCTACAGATTTTATCCACTACCAGTCAGTTCTGCTACTATTAAGGACTCCGTCACAGGTCTGAACATTTCTCTTCTTCTGGCAGAAATCATTACTGTATGAAAAATTGTGACCAGGAGTGAGGGTCTCTCTCTTGCAGCTATAGAGTTCCACTAGTAAAAGAGTCAGTATGTGAGGTTGATTCCATTTTTCAGTATACAGTAGAATAATGCATTAAAGGCCATACCCAAAGATTTATAAGATGCAAAAAGAGTTTAAGCAGCGTATGAATATTAACCATATAGTTGCCAATATGCTAAACTGTATAAAGAAGTATTGTCCAGAGTACTTTCAATATGACCCCCCAATGTATACAGCCAAAGCTCAAAAGTTCAAAATGAGTTTAATTCTCCAGATTCTGTCCCATGCACTTGCAGTTGTTGTTAAATTCTACCCTTTGATTTGCTGAAAATAATTCCCTGTTATACCTGATACTGCAAACTACTGTCTGTGTTCCTTCTTTCAGGGGGAGGTTGTTAATAGATTAGATGGTACACTTGCAAACAAATTTTCAGCAAATATTATAAATGCTTTTTGGTGAAAATTGTGTTTCCTTTCTGTTTACAATGTACAGTCATTTTGTAGAGACACAAGACTGGAGTAAATAGCTACAGTAAACTTCTACAGTAAACTGATGCCCTCTTGTTCTGATTGTCACTATTCATGTAAAGGTGAAGGAATAAAGATCAAGTGGATCTGAAAGTAAGTGACCACAACCCAACACATGTATCTAGTTACCTCAGTATTTATGGAAAACAAACCAGATCTGATCTAAAGCAAAGTTCTCTCTTCCCCCATTCACTTAATATTGGGAAAAATCTCATCGGAGGCTCTCAGTCTTTTGGTATGGTTTAAGCTAAGAATAAATAAATCCCTAAATTGCTGTATATAGTACCACCTTTCATTTGCCTCTACAAAGCTGATAAATACTGCTTGAAGGATTAATGGGTTATAAATTTAGTTTTGTGTAGAGAAAGACATAACAGAACCTATTTTTTTTTTTTTGTAGCTGAATGTTTTGATGGTGATTTAATCTTCAGGATATTGTAACTATTCAAAAGTCACTAATACCTTCATTTCTTTAATTATGTGTATATTTTACACTAGATCGTGATCTTCATTAAGTGTTTTTATCCATACAATACTACATTGATTTCATTGTGATATGATTCACGTTACAGATGCACCAGTAGTTTGCATGCAGATTTTACTGTGAATCAGCAGTATTTTAGTAAGAACAGCTTTTGAAATGTTATTTTTAAAGTAATAATTTAATATATTATTTGGTACCAGAGTAGTCATTGTTAAAATACTAATAAAAAATTCAGTTTTGCTTGGTGAAGTGTTTCTTTTGTGGTTTCAATTAGAAATAAATAAAAATAAGAATAAATAAGAACTAAAAAGGATTGATTTTATTGATCTTACTGATGATTTATTAAAAAGTTTGTGATCTCTGACTTCTGTTTTTCCGTGGGGATCAATTTGAGTTCAAGTATCTTGATTAAAGAACAATGAACAAAAGCATCATCTGTAGATAATGTAAAATGACAGAAAAACATATTTATAGCCAGAGGTTGCCTTGAAGATATATTGATGGTGACTGTATAATTCTCTGAAAGGGTGAATATTCTCTCTATTTAATAGGACTGTTCAGTAATGGATTCTCATAAAACCAGTATCAACTGACATCTTGAAGCAATTTGAGTTATTCATCTTAAAACTAGACAAAAAAAAAAAAAAAAAGAGAAAGATTTTTAATATTTTGGTAACTTGTAAAATGCTACGGAAAAGGAGGCACAGCAAAACTTTTAGTTTTCTAATAATGAGATAACTGCATAATGAATGGAAAATAGTGCTGAAAAAAATTAGGTTTAAAAATTAGTTTATATTGTTGTTTGCAAATTGGATGTAGCTCAACATTTCACTAGATATTTGAAAAGTCTCACTGAATGAAGGAAAATATTATTTGACTTGCAGATTGCTCACAACTGTTGTGGTTTAGCCCCAGTCAGCAACTAAGCACCACACAGCCGCTCGCTCACTCCCCCCACCCCAGTGGGAAGGGGAGAATCGGAAGAGCAAAAGCAAGAAAGCTCAATGGTTGAGATAAGAACAGTTTAATAATTAAAATAAAATAGTGAGAGTAATAGTGGTAATGAAAACAATTATGATTATGATGATAATAATTATGATGATATACTAAAAAAGAAAATAATGAGAGAGAGGAATGAAACCCAGGGAAAAAAGGGAAAAGGAAAAAAAAAAAAAAACCACAAGGGAAAAGAAAAAAAAACCACAAGTAATGCAACCGCTCACCACCCGCCGACCGACGCTGCCGGTCCCCGAGCTGCTATTGCTGCCTCCCCCGGCCAACTCCCCCCAGTTAATATACTGGGCATGACGTCACATGATATGGAATACCCTTTGGCCAGTTTGGATCAGGTCCCTTGGCTGTGCCCCCTCCCCTCCCGGCTTCTTGTGCACCTGGTAGAGCATGGGAAGCTGGAAAAGTCTTTGACTAGTGTAAGCACTACTTAGCAACAACTAAAACATTAGTGTGTTATTAACATTATTTTCATACTAAGTCCAAAACACAACACTATACCCTCTACAGTGAAGAAAATTTAACTCTATCCCAGCTAAAGCCATGACAACAATCAGTCTGAAAATTTTCTGTATGGGAAATGTTGAATTTTTTTAGATATAACTTACTGATTAGGTGGAATTATGCCTGTTCTCTGAAAAAAGAAGCTGTTTCCTTGATATTAAAATTAGGAAAAGCCACCATGAAAGGTGCATACATCTTCCACCAAAGGTGGTCACAGAATGTCAGTTTGTCTTCATCATTCATGTAATTCACAATGCACATTGCTTTGAAGTCTTTTTAGAGGTTTCAATACGTTTTTGGTAAGGTGTTCCACTGGTCAGTTCTTGTTGGTAAAATGTTGCACATTTCAGTAGCCTGGGTCTGGTGAATGGAAATTTGAGTGCAAACTCGTTCATGAGTCACATGGAAAGGGGTTTCACGCTAAGTTCCTGACTTAAGTGACTATAAGAGTGTGTTGTGAAGCTGAGGCTAAAGAAGATGTCTGAATCTTACATCACAAATATAGCCTTAGTCAGGGATGTTCATGGTAGTTAATTTCAGACTAAAAATTTAAACATGACTTAAAGGGTGTCCAAAGTTTCTTGCAGGTTCTTTGCACTGATAAAAACTAATCTGCAATTAATAAGGTAAGAACCTTCATCCAGGAGAAAATCTTCAAGAAAGTGAGTAGATTTATTTATTTATATTTTAATAAATCAGGAATAGTTCTGCCCTTTAGTTATAGTAGCTATTTATATTGTCTTATGTAAGGCTTTTTAGTTTATAGATAGATGTTTTTGCTTGTTAACACTATTTTTTGCAATTAAAATGTTTTATGAGGGAACTAGTTTTTCTTATATATAACTTTCATTATTTTTAATGGAGGTTTTCTTTTCTTGGTGATACTATTTTGGGTAGCAATTAAGTTGTATGTAAGATTCAGAAAAAAATAACTTTAATTTCTAAATTTTTTTACTGATTTTTAATAATAGACTTGTCTTAATATGCATAATTAGTTATCATTCATCGATCAGTTTTGATTCTTTATATTTGCAGTGGTAATACTTCAAGGAGGCTCTAAATTTCAACATTCCTTTCCCTAAACCTTTTCTTGAAAAACACCTTGCAATGAGACTGAAAGCTCTATAGCTTTTACTAATAATTCTGTCTTGTCATAACAACCAAAATGCTAAAATTTTCATAGTATGAATACACTCAGTGTATTTTTCAGGTTTATTTCAAAGCATCATGAAAGTTGGTTCGATGCTTGTTCATAGCTGGTCATTAGCAAAACACCCAATAATCTTTATGAAAAGCAGACAACTCTGTTGGCAGTAAGTTGAAAGCTACCACTGTCACTAAAATGATAAGGCATTGAGCCAATTTAATTGTTAGGCATGGGTGGTTCCTAGAAACTCCATATAATTTCATAAAAGCAGTTTGAAAATGGTATTTTAAGAGACAGCAACAAATACTATTATATTTAAATGTAAAATGTTAAAATGTTGCTAAAGAAGGTTCTGTTAAATCAGCATCAAAGTCCCAAAGAGTCTCCGGAGATTCCAATATTTAAATCTTACTTTGACTATTACTTTTTTGTGGGTTTGGATTCAATATTCAGAATATAATTCATCTCACCTAATGCTAACTATCTAACATTTGACCTAAACTAGTTGTTTAGGATCTCCCAAGAGTCAAGGGACAATTATTTCCAGGCATGATTCATCATATTTCTCTTCAACATCTATTACAATTCAGGATGAACTATTTCCTAGAAATGCTTGTTTCATTTCACTGGCTATTAAGAAAGCTTACATAGTAAGTTGAGATTACATGCCCAACTTTGAGATGGTTAATTCCATTCATAGTAGCTGACTCTGCATTACGTAAAATAAATACTAAAATTCATTAAAATAAAGTTTTGATATGGTTTTGTTATTAAAAAATGTTTAGTTTGTTTGGATTTTTTATTTAAGATAAGCAAAACTAAGCATCTTACATTCCTTATTCCCCCCAAGTAAATATGTAACTAATGCAAAATTTCAAAGGGATATGCTATATTAAAATATTCATTAAAAAGTGGAAAAATGTTCAGCCCATTAATCTCTCTTTTTCTTGGACTTGTATGCTGCTTTCCAATTAAAGAGTTTGGTAAAGAGTCCCTTTTCGTAGTTGTGGATGCCATTACAAATGCCGAAAACTTAAAGAGAATCAGCTAGGCAGAGTCCTCTGTCTTTGACTCAAAGAAGATTTACACAAGTGTAACACTACCCTTGATGTAGTTTCCACTCAGGCCATGAGTTCAAAAGGCTTATTCATGCTTGAAAGATTTGGACTATCTGCTAGAGCCACCTGCACACAATCTTCTTATTTTTGAGAGAAATCCTTTTCATGCTGTCACCACAACCAACTTTAATTCAGGAGGGTTTTCAAAACATGTAATCACTGCTTAAACAGTGGTTGACCTCAGCAATGGTCAGTGCCTTTTAACAGTGGATGTACTTATAAAGGCAGATGCAACTGGTAGAATTACTGCAATGTTTCCAATTCTACTTCCTGCATGCCTGAAGAGATAGAATATGAAAGACCAAGCCAGTCCATTCTTAGTAGCAGTAAATACAAGCACATCTATATTTGGATGCATTTTCTGAAGCAAAGTGACTGGTTTGGATGACTGTGGAAGTTCTCTCTGAAAAGCTTCTGACTACAAAAGTCTCTTAAAAACTCCACTGTTATTTGAGTTCTCAGTAGTTTTTTCTCCTCATACAATGCTGTTTTATATACGCATAGCCATTACAAGTAACTTAAAAACTCTTAAAAAAACATGTCATAACTTTGTAATTGCACAAATAATCATGATTCATCCACGATTTCGCCCAAAAAGAAAACAATGACACACTGTTTTGCCTTTCTGAGAGTTCAGCAGTATATTGCTTATGGACTGCAACCAGTACACCAAATTAATATAGCTCTTGAAAAGAAATACAAATGTATAAATATATGTAGATGTATTGGGTTTGCATGGCAAGGTTTTGTGGGGGGAGGAACAGCTACAGGGGTGGGTTCTGTGAGAAACTGCAAGAAGCTTCCCCCATCTCCAACAGAGCCAATGCCAGTCAGTTCCAAGATGGACCCACCGCTGGCCAAGGCCGAGTCCATCAGCGACGGTGGTAGCACCTCTGGGAAAATGTATTTAAGAAGGGGAAAAAACTGCTGTGCAACAGCAGCCAGAAAAGAGGAATGAGAATCTAAGAGAGAAACAGCCCTGCAGACACTGAGGTCAGTGAAGAAGGAGGGGGAGGAGGTGCTCCAGGCACTGGAGCAGAGGTTCCCCTGCAGCCCGTGGTGAAGACCATGGAGAGGCAGGCTGTCCCCCTGCAGCCCATGGAGGTTAGCGGTGCAGCAGATATCCACCTGCAGCCCATGGAAGACCCCATGCTGGAGCAGGTGGATGTGCCCAAAGGAGGCTATGACCCCATGGGAAGCCCGTGCTGGAGCAGGCCTCTGTGGACCCGTGGGCCTGTGGACCTGTGGACCCGTGGAGAGAAGAGCCCACACTGGAGCAGGTTTGCAGGCAGGACTTGTGACTCTGTGGGGGACCCATGCTGGAGCAGTTGGTTCCTGAAGGACTGCACCCTGTGGAAGGGACACACGCTGGAGCAGTTCATGAAGAACTGCAGCCCGTGGGAAGGACTCACTTTGGAAAAGTTCATGGAGGACTGTCTCCTGTGGGAGGGACACCATGCTGGAGCAGGGGAAGAGTGTGAGGAGTCCTCCCCCTGAGGAGGAAGGAGTGACAGAAACAATGTGTGACGAATTGACCACAAACCCCATTCCCCATCCCCTGTGCCACTAAGGGGGAGAAGGTAGAGAATTCAGAAGTAAAGTTAAGCCCAGGAAGAAGGGGTTTGGGGGGAAGGTGTTTTAATATTTAGTTTTTATTTTCTCATTATTTCTCTGATAACTGCTTTTACCTCTCTACAGTTAACATATGTTGCATATCTACTCTAATAATATGACTTCAGATAGCAGTTAGTGTTAATACCTCCCAGGAACTCCAACACTAAACAAGAAAGACTGGATGAGTGTAAAAAGAATGCATAGTGATAGGCTAAGCCACCAACCTGTGAGTGGCAAACAGCTGTCATAAATTAAAGATTTTGTCCAAGAATTTGCGCTTCCTCTTGAAAATGAAAAAAGATGTTAGCTTAATGCCCACTGATAGTAGAAACACAGTATATTTCTCAGACAATTTTTCTGTTGGAGAAAACTCTCAGGATTCTGAAAGGTCTTGCAAAAGTCAAATGCATTAAAGAAGGTCACATAAAAAGTTTTTTATGGATGGCATCCTAGGAAGATTTACACAGTAGAGAAAATTTAAAATAGGAAAATGTTGACCTGCTTCATACAGTATTACTATACTAGATATAACCAGAATATTACTATCTACTCCATTTTACTCTATAATGGAAATCAAGGATTTATTCTAAAGACCTAGGTACCTTTCAGTGCTTGGTGTCGACAATTTATGTACACTTCCAAGGCAAAAGAATAACTTGATGGTGTGCAACTTCTAAAAATATATATATTCATGTCTGCTGGCCAGGTTTAGTCCCCGGTAAACCCACTTGGAAGTTTTGCCTCCCTTGTGATTGAGATGGAAGAAATCTGTACCCCTCAGTGTGGAGGGACAGGTAATATTCGTCTTCCATATTAATACTAGGATTGCATCCATGCCTGGAGTTGCAGACTAAAATAAAATAAAATAATACAAATCAAAACAAATCAAATCAAAACAAAACAAAACAAGTAAAATAAAATAAAATACAGTAAAATTAAATTAAATTAAATTAAATTCCTTTCATTTTTTTTGTTCACCAGAGACAAGAATTTAAATTATTCTATCTAATATCTGTTATACTATGTGCTTTTAAAATTTAGCTTCTAGGAAACTCTATTTCAGGTCCTCTTCTAGTGAACTTCAAAGCCAATCATTAAATGACTGGTAGACACAAATTGATTTCAATTAATATGTCTGTTAAAAAGAATGTGAACTATATATATTATTAACCTGAATAGAGTTTTTTCTGGACTAATGTTACCAAAACAGAAATGGAATGCATCATTAATAGTAGTCTAAAATACAAAGCCTTTCTATTCTGGGTTACAAGTTGAATCCAAGATAGGACTTCATGCCTGTCTAGGTGATCCCCACAGAAGTCCACTTACCCATCCTAGTTGATAAAATACTCCTAACTAACACATCAGTACTAAAGAGCTAGCATTAACTGACAATAAAAGTTATTAAAATGAAAAATCTAGGTGATGTCAAGCAGTACGTGTTGTATCACAGGGTTCAAAATCTTGCCCCTGTAATTCACTACTATAGCATGATGAGAAGAAAGGTTATTATAAATTAAACTGAAAAAGTTTTTAAGTTCTTTAAAAGAAATAAAAAATGGCATTTACTGCAATCTAAGATTTAGTTCTGTACCACAATGGTACGCTTTCGGTTCTGTACAAACGTAGTCCTTGGAATTTATACAGTGTTCATTAAAGGATGCATACTACAGTACCTCAATAGGTTACAGACCATAAAGAATGTTTTTTCTGCTGACTTCCCCTTGCCAATGAACTCTCAGTTATATTTTCTAGTGTGAGTGTCTCTAAGCACAGATGGAAATCAGTGATATAGAAATCTTGTTATGATTCAAGTGTCTGATCAATTGTTTCTACAGTTCTGCAGTTCTGTCATTTACCTTGGGTGTTTAGATTTTTTTTTATTGGTTATTTTATTGAGTTGTATGTTATCTTGTTTTCACCAGAGACAATCTAGACATTTAAGAGGAAATTTAGTTTGTCTGCGAGGGTAAATTTCATTCTTCTGCTTTTCTTCCCCATTCTCTTCCTGATTTTCTTCTCAGCCTTTCTAAAGTTCCTCTGCTGAGGGAAGACTTGTTTGCTTCCTCACTTTGCCACTCTTAGTCCACTATACTGATGAAGATGTCTTATCAAGGCATTACAGTGTGTCTAACTCACAGCTCAATATTGAAATTCAACTCTTGACCTCTCTTTACTACTTTTTTAACATTTTTGGTGCTTTCTTTCTACTTATTTCCCCGTAGGTCAGCCTTGTACATTTGGAAGTCTTCTTTTGTTCCTCTGTCTTCTACAGATAATGAATGTTCTTTGTGTCTTGAATAGGCTTTGAATTTAATTTCTCTAAAATTTAGATCATGGCTCCATTTTATACTATGAATAAATGTGCTACAAGAACCGCAAAGCAGACCTTTTCTGGCATCATAATTGCTAAGGATCAAGCATAATGATATAATCCCTTTCCTCTTGTTTCTTTCTGAGTTCACAAACAGAATTATATGGATGCTTTTAGAAAATGAATGTCTAAATTGCTTTGAACTGGTTTAGAAAAAATCATTACTGATTCTTATTTTATTCTTATTTGGTATCTTTAGAAGTTAATTAAAGGCTTACTTTTCCTTTGTGGTATTTCTTCACAAATTAGCTTTTTGTTTCTTTCTAATAAGTTATTTCTGAATTCCTAATTTCAATGTACTCCCTGGTACCCACTAACGAAAATTTCTAATCTGCTAATTTTGTTTTAAAAATCTTTTTTATGTCAAGATTCACTTCATAAACACAGCCAGTACTGTGAATGAAATTTTGAAAGATAAACATTCTGTAAGTGGCTTCCAAGAGAAGGTAGAAATAAATGGAAAGTACTTCTAGTTACATCGTTTTCTAGATTCGTAAATTGGCTATATACTACATACTGGAACTGCTATATGTTGTCATCAAGAAAATCAAAATACTTACATAAAAAGATAACAGATTTTCTTAAATACAGAAAGGATATACAAAATTCTCTGGCACTGCATCTCACAAAATGACCAATCAAAATACTACCTCTGAAAGTTTAGAGCAAAATACTAATCCTATTAAAATCTATCAGATTATGTACATATTTAAAGATAAATATGTTCTTAAATGCTGGGCTGGATTTAGGCCCATAGACAGTAATTTTTACAGTACCAGGCAATGTTTCTCTGATTCCTTTTATACACAGCTACGGATACAGTCACAATGTGCCAAATGTTAGAATAACTTAATATATTTCTTACTCTCCTCCTTTCCCAGAAAATGTGTTTTGTTTTTTTGAGGTTTTGATTGTTTCTTTGTTTACTTGTTGGCTGGGTTTTTGTTGGGTTTTGTTGGGGTTTTTTTTTGGGGGGGTCGGGTTTTTTTTTGTTTGTTTTTCTTTTTTTGTCAGAGACAGGCAATGATTAGTGCTAGACTAACAGCACAGGTTAAGCAGGGAACATGGTCCAGCTTTGAGAATGGAAACTGTGGGGCTGAAATTCAGGACTTGGAGACCATAAAATGGTATAACTGGAGTTTTACTGGCTTCCAATGCTTAGATTATATCTTGGCTATTTTGGAAGATCAAGCCGGCCCCAATATACACCTTCTATGTTTTTGCTAAAATATCCATCCCCAGAAAGGCAATGGAACAGTTCATCCTGGAGGTCATCTCCCGGCATGTAGAGGAAAAGAAGATTATCAGAAGTAGTTGACACGGATTCACCAAGGGAAGATCATGCTTGACCAACCTGATAGCCTTCTATGATGGCATGACTGGCTGGGTGGATGGAGGGAGAGAAGTGGATGTTGTTTACCTCAGCTTCAGCAAGGTTTTTGACACTGTCTCCCATAACATCCTCATAGGTAAGCTTAGGAAATGTGCGCTAGATGAGTGGACAGTGAGGTCGATTGAGAACTGGCTGAACGGCAGAACTCAGAGGGTCATGATCAACAGCACAGAGTCTGGTTGGAGGACTGAACAGTGTTCCCCAGGGGTCTGTGCTGGGTCCAGTCCTGTTCAACATATTCATCAATGACCTGGATGAAGGGATAGAGTGTAACCTCAGCAAGTATGCTGATGATACCAAACTGGGAGGAGTGGCTGATATGCCAGAAGGCTGTGCTGCCATTCAGTGAGACCTGGACAGGCTAGAGAGCTGTGCCGAGAGGGAACCTCATGAAATTCCACAAAAGCAAGTGTAAGGTCCTGCACCTGGGGAGGAAGAAACCCTATGCACCAGTACAGGTTGGGGGCTGACCTGCTGGAAAGCAGCTCTGCTGGGAAGGACCTGGAAGTGATGGTGGACAGCACGTTGACCATGAGCCAGCACTGTGCCCTTGTGACCAAGAAGACCAGTGGTATCCTGGTGTGCATTAAAAGGAGTGTGGCCAGCAGGCTGAGGGAGGTTATCCCCACCCTCTTCTCCACCCTACTGAGGCCACATCTGGAGTACTGTGTCCAGTTGTGGTCTCCCCAGGTCAAGAAAGACAGGGAATGACGGGAGAGAGTCCAGCGGAGAGCTACCAAGATGATCATGGGACTGGAGCATGTCTCTTATGAGGAAAGGCTGAGAGACCTGACTTTGTTTAGCCTGGAGAAGAGAAGACTGAGGGGGAATCTTCTCAATGCTTATAAATATCTAAAGGGTGGGTGTCAAGAGAATGGGGCCAGACTCTTTTCAGTGGTGCCCAGGGACAGGACAAGAGGCAATGGGCACAAATTGGAACACAGGAAGTTCCACCTGACTATATGAAAAAACTTCTTTACTGGGAATGTGACAGAGCCTTGGAACAGGCTGCCCAGAGAGGTTGTGGAGTCTCCTTCTCTGGAAATATTCAAAACCCACCTGGACGCAGTCCTGTGCACCCTGCTCTAGGTGTACCTGCTCAAGCAGGGGTGTTGGACGAGATGATCTCCAGAGGTCCCTTCCAACCCCTACCATTCTTCAATTCTGTGTGATTTAGTGAAATAGAATACAGAAAGGGATACGCTACTTAAAAATAGAAATCAGGCAAAAAGTGAAACCACTCCCCAAACCTTCAGTATTTTATCAACTAGCTTAATTCAGAAAAAAATTTGTGAGGGTAATTCATTAATGCTTTCACAAATAGAAACAAAAAAATTCAGCTCAATAACTGCTGTAAAAATATTTTTTCATTCTATGGCATTTCCTAGAAATGAGGTTTAGAATTCAGTCGTCTCTGGTTAATTTAATGAGTCATCACTTCCATTCAATCCCATTTTAAAAGAACAATAGTAGGAGGTAGGAGGGAATAACAAAGGGAATTTTTAAGTGCAAATTAAAATATTTTGTGTGCTTGACCTTTAAATTAAAAAGCAACAAAAAACCATAATATTGTGTCTGAAGAGTACATTTACCCAATTGTATACGTGCACACACACACCCCCCCCGCTTTTTAAACTTTTGTAAAATTTCCAAATAAAGTTTTAATTTAAGGAAAAACCCAAATACTTGGTTTTGAAAATATGCAAATATTGAAATTTAACTTATGGTATTTTAAAGGATTTTTTTTTCTCAGATTATATTAATATACCTTTTCAACACAAAATCAGAAATAAGTTTAGTTGACATGAATGCATCTTTTTTTTTATTAACAATTTTGTCATAAATATTTCTCCTGGCTCTTTTTCCAAGCCACCACTGCAGAGAGTTTTTCCTTTCAACTTATCCTGTCCTCCCACAGGCAAGAAAACTGCAGTGGAACAGCAATACTGCCAATGTCTGAAGCAGACTTCCTTTTCTAAGAAAGGAGAAAGTAGAGTGGAATATTTTGATTTAATACAAAGAATATAATCTCACAGGTGTATAACAACTATGTTCTCTCTTCAGTTCCTGAATTCTTCCAATGAGAGTTCAAAGGACAGTGTCCCTGAGAGTCTGAAGTTTTGCATAGATCGTCCTATGTTTTGGCTTAAACATACTCCAAACAGAAGTGTTTCAAAAGAGGTCGACAGTAGTTGCTATGAAACTATGAAGTAGTTACTGCTTTTTAGAACTATACATTTAAAATCTGTTGGTAGTTTGAATTGATAACTGAGAACTGTAGCTCTAATTCTTTCTGCACATAGAATAAAAACTGTCACTTTGTTGCTCTTTTTCCATGCTTCATGGGTTTGGGGTTTGGGGTTTTGTTTGTTTGGTTGTTTTGTTTTTAAGAGTATAACTAATATTTCTGAAACATTAAAAAAATCTGACGTTTCAGGGACAAATTCAATGATAATACACATAGATAGCTATTCAATGGATTTTCAGTCTGCCTTAAATAATTATGATAAAGCATGTATTAGAGATGGTGTTTAGCAGAATAGATAAGGAAGCGCCTACAAATTACTTGGGAAAATGGTAGGTTGTGAAGTTTCAGCTGACAGGAGTTTCTGCTTTGATGAAACGTGCTGTGACAGGATGGTCACAAGGCTTTTATGACTATTCATTTCTAACCTCATCTTTATGCTGACATCAAAATCTCCCCAGACATTGTGTCATTCCAGGCTATGTAGACCATGAAGATTTGGAGAATTTATATATCACAGGCATTTCTGCATTTCATGAAATTAATGGGATGTATAGATTCTGCAAGTCAGGCTTAGGTAAGGGTCAAAACCAGATGAGTGTGATTTGATTTTAGGGTATTATTATCTAATTTGTATCCATTTCACACACACACACACACACACATACACATACACAAAATCATTCTGTGGCCAAAAATGGATGTATTTAGTGTTTCATCGCTTCATAAATGTTCCTGGATTATGCAGGTGAATATTAAGTATTCTGTAATTTAGAAGCTTTTCACTGAAAAGTAGTGAAGCAGTGAAGTAACTAGACAGAACTGATTTCCACTGTTGTGTAATTAAGCATTTTATAATCAAATGCATATGAAAACTCAGCCAGGCATATAACTCTAAGTTATATTCAGTCTTTTCTATGTTTTAGACAGAGGCTTCAGTGAAATAAACAGAGAAATCTAGTTAACTTCTGCTAACAAAAAAAACCCAAAAAAAACAGTGAGTTGACAAATGTTTTCCCCATTCCTCCACGGTTCGCTGAAACCTCAGTTCCCTCTGTTACCTTATATCCTTTCATATGAATTATGTATTCTTAGGTATACATAGCTTGAAATGAAGATAATGTAATCAACAGGGCTGAAAGAATAAAATTGATTTAAAATTTAATCGCAAGAAGACAAAGGTAAACTCAGTGATTTAATACATTTCTAGATCACATGCAAGCTTATTTTAGAGATCAGTGAAAAATATTTACCTACAGATGTATAAATGAGAACAAATAATAACAACATCAAGTTTCATTTGTGTAATGTTAATTCTCTAATATTAGAGATTTATGGAAGACAAAAAAAAAGTAGTTTCCACTTTAAGCATAAATTATTTTAATTAATGAGGCTAGCATTGCTATTTTAGTTACAGGATGATCTATTTTATTTCTCCTAGAATTAAACACTTAATCTTTCCACTGGACATTCTGTGTATAGTCCTTGTATACATAACCAGTTACTGGCAGAAAACAAAGTGCAGCAATGAATAGCCATTCTCACTTCAGAGTGAGGTGACTAGTACACTCATAGGAGGCTGGGGTAGAACATGTCCCACTCAGTATATTTATAACTGATCTATGAAAAAAGGTCTTTTCTGATGAAGTGACTTAATTTAGTGTAGTAAAGGTGAAAGTTTATAACAAAGTTTTACCAAACAATCTCAATGGTTCTGAGTGATAGAAGAGCAAGGGGAAAATCTTTGGACAAGTAGCTTTCCTGTGAAAAGGACTATAGGGGCCTACAGTTTGTGATTTAGACATAAAACTTACCTAAACATGAGTTTTTCGTGCCCTAGGACAGCAGTTTAGCCTCTGATTTTCCTTGTCTCATGACCATTTAAACGTAGTATACAAGCTGGAAAAAACCCAAGAAGTAAGCTTAGAAAGAAAGAGGTTGTTTGCAAAGTTATTGTAAATGTATGTGTAATAGAATAAACATCAGATATTTTAAAATATAGGAAAATATTTATTTTTTCTTTCATAGAATTTTAGAAATACTGGTTGAAAGAGTCTACTGTTTTTGTAACACCCTTCAAGCAGTTGCTGACAGCTTTTAGAACATCTTTTTTTCTTTTCTTTTTTCTTTTGGTAATGTTCTGCTCAATTAAAGCTGTAATGCAGTAATAAACATAAACTAACCCTATTAAATTTTAACTAAAATATACTTTATGAAATGTATTTTACTGTGAAAGTTAGGTGACTGTCTCAAGAAACATGACAGCATTTGCACTGTTGCTATAGGTACAGTAAAGATCTATGTACTTCAGTCATAACGGTTACCCTAGTGAAGACAGAAATGAGTGTATTTCATTGAAAATGAAGCAGGCAGAAAAATGAAGGAACTATGAATCTGACTTTTTGGGGTGTTTTTACAAAAAGTAAAGCAGATAAACTAACCACTTCTGCCCAAAGTGAAATGCAGTGAAAAAATCCAGTGAGTTAAGTATTCAACAAATGAAAATTGAAGAAAACCAAAACAAACCAAAACAGAACCACAATGTCCTCCCAAAAAAAAACCCCAGCACAATGATCCAGTAATTTGAGTGGCTGTGTAAGATTTGAGAAGTCCTGCTTTCAAATACTTTACTGATCAGTATGTTTGTCTGGCCATTGGGACCTGGGAAGCCAGCAACTGGGGAGACTGAGATCCAGGGGCAGCTACTGGGCAGACTGACTGCCCGAGCCCAGCCCCTGGAGGTATCCACCTTGTATGTATGTATGTATTCTTACTAGTGGACCTCCATCCTGTTCAGCCAGTCAGGGGAACAGGGTAAGGACATTAGTTCTGTCTGTCTTCCTGTAGGTACTCTGAGTGTCTGTGGTATGTGTGTCTGGCCATGTATATGTGTATATATGTGGTGTATCTGTGTTCTATGTGTTTGTGCCTGCTGGGAATACATCTTCAGCCTTGCAACTGGTAGGACCTGCAGGAACCTGGAGCTGCAGCATCCTCAGCTGTCTGGGAGTGTTGGATATTTTCCTCTAACATTGTCTAATGGGAATTCATCACCTCATTGAAATAACTCTGGTAGTCTCGTGCAGCCTGGAGCAGTGGCTCCAGACCTCCTGCACACCTTCATCAGGTTTCAGCTGCTGTGACAACTGCCTTGTATCTGTTTTCACAATATGTGATCACTGGCATGCCTTAAACATCTGCTAAGTATGAAAATGGGCACAAGTCTTTTACACCTCCCATCCCAAGATCTCCTTTTGAGAGGGCAGCTTCTTCCACCGGCTTCTGTTTGTTGACCATGTGTTGTGGTTTAGCCCCGGTCAGCAACTAAGCACCACACAGCCGCTCGCTCACTCCCCCACCCTTCTGGGATGGGGGAGAGAATCAGAAGGGCCAAAGTAAGAAAACTCGTGGGTTGAGACAAGAACAGTTTAATAATTAGAATAAAACAGCAATAATACTGATATAATGAAAAGGAAAATAATGAGCGAGAGAGAGATGAAACACTGGAAGAAGAGGGAAAAAAAACCTAAAACCAAAACTAAACAACAAGTGCTGCAACCGCTCACCACCCGCCGACCGACGCTGACGGTCCCCGAGCCGCGATCGCTGCCTCCCCCAGCCAATTTCCCCCAGTTAATATACTGGGCATGACGTCACATGAGATGGAATACCCTTTGGCCAATTCGAATCAGCTCTCCTGGTTGTATCCCCTCCCCTCCCGGCTTCTTGTGCACCTGGCAGAGCATGGGAAGCTAGAAAGTCCTTGACTAGTGTAAACACTACCCAGCAACAACTAAAACACCAGGGTGTTATCAACATTATTTACATACCAAATCTAAAACACAGCACTATGCTAGCTACAGTGAAGAAAATCAACTACCCCAGCTAAAACCATGACAGTATCCACCCCTTATTCCATACCATTTACGTCATGCTCAGGTCTCATACTATCCAATATGACCTCAATAACCAGCACCCGCCTCCCCATCCTTTGATGACATACGCAGATATCATTTATCATTCCCATAGTC
This sequence comes from Morus bassanus, assembly GCA_031468815.1. Classification (NCBI taxonomy): domain Eukaryota; kingdom Metazoa; phylum Chordata; class Aves; order Suliformes; family Sulidae; genus Morus; species Morus bassanus. The sequence continues at coordinate 49,834,249 of CM062568.1, read as the reverse complement.
TATGGACCATCCCTGTAGAACATCTGTAGAGGGTCCACACATGTCCATTGAGTTCATTCAGTCCATAACTTTGGGCTCCATCTATCGTAACAGTCTTTCAAGGCTGGAGAGATGGTCTGCGTGGTGTTGGATTGTTGCATGCTGAAGTCAGTCTTTGTTCCACCACCGCTACACGTTGCTTGGTTCAATCAAAGTTCATTCTTCATTAATTTTGGAAATTCTTACTATGATACCATTGATACAGCATATAGCAACCATAGGAGTGATGACATACAATATCATATAGCAATTAACAGCATACCGTTCAGTTCATTGGCTATTTTCACCCAAAATCAAATCCCCTTGAGGCACACATCGAACTCCTCCATCCTCCCGCATCACCCACCAAGTGCACCCAGGTCCTCGAGCAAAAGCAATCCCACAAATGGGTTTGCCTTTGCCTGAGACAGGAATAACCCAGACGGTTTTCCCCAGCATATTTTTTACATGCACTACAGGGACTTTACCCCCTTCCACAGTACGTAAGAGTTCTGACTGGGCAGGCCCAGCTCGATTGGCAGATCCCCTAGTGTTGACTAACCAGGTGGCTTTTGCTAAATGTGTATCCCAGTGTTTAAATGTCCCACTCCCCATTGCTCTCAGTGTAGTCTTTAACAGTCCATTGTATCGTTCAATTTTCCCAGAGGCTGGTGCATGACAGGGGATGTGATGCACCCATTCAATGCCATGCTCTTTGGCCCAGGTGTCTATGAGGTTGTTTCGGAAATGAGTCTTGTTGTGTGACACAATTCTTTCTGGGGTGCCATGTCGCCATAAGACTTGTTTTTCAAGGCCCAGGATAGTGTTTCGGGCGGTGGCATGGGGCACGGGATATGTTTCCAGCCATCCGGTGGTTGCTTCCACCATTGTAAGCACATGGCGCTTGCCTTGGCGGGTTGGTGGCAGTGTGATATAATCAGTCTGCCAGGCCTCCCCATATTTATACTTCAGCCATCGTCCTCCATATCACAGAGGTTTTACCCGCTTGGCTTGCTTGATTGCAGCGCATGTTTCATATTCATGGATAACCTGTGCAATAGTGTCCATGGTCAAGTCCACCCCTCGGTCACGAGCCCATATGTATGTTGCATCTCTTCCTTGATGGCCTGAGGTGTCATGGGCCCACCGAGCTACAAATAGTTCACCTTTATGTTGCCAGTCTAGATCTACTTGAGCCACTTCAATCTTAGCAGCCTGATCCACCTGTTGGTTGTTCTGGTGTTCTTCAGTGGCCCGACTCTTGGGGACATGAGCATCCACATGACGTACCTTCACAACCAGGTTCTCCACCCGGGCAGCAATATCTTGCCACAATGCAGCAGCCCAAATGGGTTTGCCCCTGCGCTGCCAGTTCTTCTGCTTCCATTGCTGTAACCACCCCCACAGGGCATTTGCCACCATCCATGAGTCAGTATAGAGATAGGACGCTGGCCATTTTTCTCGTTCAGCAATGTCTAAAGCCAGCTGGATGGCCTTTACTTCTGCAAACTGACTTGATTCACCTTCTCCTTCAGCAGTTTCTGCGACTTGCCGTATAGGACTCCATACAGCAGCCTTCCATCTCCGATGCTTTCCCAGAAGATAACAGGACCTATCAGTGAACAGGGCATATTGCTTCTCATTTTCTGGTAGTTTATTATACAGTGGGGCCTCTTCAGCACGTGTCACCTCCTCCTCTGGTGACATTCCACAATCTTTGTCTTCTGGCCAGTCCATGATCACTTCCAAGATTCCTGGGCGACTGGGGTTTCCTATTCGAGCCCGTTGGGTGATCAGTGCGACCCACTTACTCCATGTAGCATCAGTTGCGTGATGTGTAGAGGGGACCCTCCCTTTGAACATCCAGCCCAGCATCGGCAGTCGAGGTGCCAGGAGGAGCTGTGCCTCAGTACCGATCACTTCTGAAGCAGCTCGAACCCCTTCATATGCTGTCAATATCTCTTTTTCAGTTGGAGTGTAGAGCACTTCGGACCCTCTGTATGCCCGACTCCAGAACCCTAGGGGCCGACCTCGGGTCTCCCCTGGCGCTTTCTGCCAAAGGCTCCAGGTAGGGCCATTCTCCCCGGCTGCAGTGTACACCACATTTTTTACATCTTGTCCTGCTCGGACTGGCCCAAGGGCTACTGCATGAACTATCTCCTGCTTTATCTGTTCAAAGGCCTGTTGTTGCTCAGGGCTCCATTTGAAATCATTCTTCTTCCGGGTCACTTGATAGAGAGGGCTTACAATCAGACTGTAATTTGGAATATGCATTCTCCAAAAACCCACGACGCCTAAAAAAGCTTGTGTTTCCTTTTTGCTAGTTGGTGGAGACATGGCGGTTATTTTGTTGATCACATCCATTGGGATCTGCCGACGTCCATCTTGCCATTTTATTCCCAAGAACTGAATCTCCTGTGCAGGTCCCTTCACTTTACTTTCTTTTATGGCAAAACCAGCCTTCAGAAGGATTTGGACTATTTTCTTCCCTTTCTCAAAAACATCTTCTGCTGTGTTGCCCCACACGATGATGTCATCAATGTACTGAAGGTGTTCCGGAGCTCCACCCTGTTCCAGTGCAGTATGGATCAGTCCATGGTAAATGGTAGGGCTGTGTTTCCACCCCTGGGGCAGTCGATTCCAGGTGTACTGGACACCCCTCCAAGTGAAAGCAAACTGTGGCCTGCACTCTGCTGCCAAAGGGATTGAGAAGAATGCATTAGCGATATCAGTTGTGGCATACCACTTGGCTGCCTTTGACTCCAGTTCGTATTGAAGTTCTAGCACGTCTGGCACAGCAGCACTCAGTGGCGGAGTGACTTCATTCAGGCCACGATAGTCTACTGTTAGTCTCCACTCCCCATTAGACTTCTGCACTGGCCATATGGGACTGTTAAAGGGTGAATGGGTCTTAGTGATCACTCCTTGGCTCTCCAGTCGCTGAATGAGCTCATGGATGGGAATCAGGGAGTCTCGGTTGGTGCAGTATTGCCGCCGGTGCACTGTTGTGGTGGCAATTGACACCTGTTGTTCTTTGACCTTCAGCAACCCCACAACAGAAGGGTCCTTCGAAAGACCGGGTAAGGTAGACAACTGTTTAATTTCCTCCGTCTCCAAGGCAGCTATACCAAAAGCCCACCTGTACCCTTTTGGGTCCTTGAAATACCCTCTCCTGAGGTAGTCTATGCCAAGGATGCACGGAGCCTCTGGGCCAGTCACAATGGGGTGCTTTTGCCACTCATTCCCGCTTAGGCTAACTTCAGCCTCCAATACAGTGAGCTCTTGGGATCCCCCTGTCACTCCAGCAATACAGATGGGTTCTGCCCCTACATAGTTTGATGGCATTAGGGTGCACTGTGCACCAGTGTTCACTAGAGCCTTATACTCCTGTGGGTCAGATGTGCCAGGCCATCGGATCCACACAGTCCAGTAAACCTCGTTGTTCATTTCCTCCACCTGGCTGGAGGCAGGGCCCCTCTAATTCCAATTGCAGATTTCCCAATCCACTTCTTGTGAATGGGAATCAGAAGTCTCTCTATTAAGATCACGGATAGAATCAGCGCTTCTACTCCTCTGTCTGGGGAACTGCCTACTGGAAACTGGAGCAGCAACTCTCCTGGAGGCCCCCCCTTGAGTGGTTGTTTTTCCTTGCAACTCACGTACCCGTGCCTCCAGGGTCGACGTAGGTTTTCCATCCCACTTCTTCATGTCCTCTCCATGGTCACGCAGGTAAAACCATAGGGTGCCCCGTGGTGTGTATCTTCTCTCTTGAGCAGAAGGACGCTTACTCCTAATGGCTGAGATGCTGGTCCGTACAGGTAAGGAGTAGGACATATCCTCTTCAAGCTGCTGAACCTTCCGGGACAGTTTCTCCACAGCTGAGACGAGGGAGGAAGAGACATGTGCTTCATAATCCCGGAGTTTATCAATCACATCCTCTACCGTTGGTGCCTCTTCATCTTTCCAGGACATTACTGCCAGGGAGTTCACATGGGATGATGGTGCGCTCCGTACAAACTTCCGCCACATGGGTCATGTGCACTGCGCTTCATCTGGATCTTTGGATGACTGTTCACTATCCAGGTCACCATAAATCACCTCAAGCACAGCTAATTCTCTCAGGTACTGGATACCTTTCTCCATGGTGGTCCATTTTCCAGGGCGATATAGAACATCTTCCTTGAAGGGATACCTTTCTTTCAGAGCAGACAGGAGTCGCCTCCAGAGGCTGAGGCCTTGTGTCCCTTTTCCAATTGCTTTGTCAATGCCCCCATCCCTAGAAAGGGATCCCAGTTGTTTGGCTTCCTTCCCCTCTAATTCCAGGCTACTGGCCCCGTTATCCCAGCATCGGAGCAGCCAGGTGGCAACATGCTCACCTACACGACGGCCGAAATCTTTTCGTATATCTCGTAGCTCACTTAAGGATAGGGATCGGGTAGTTTCCGTCTCTTGTACAAGTTCTTCCTCTTCCTTCTCCTCTCTTAGTAACGGCACTGCTTCTCCATCATCCTTTTCTAAACGAGTTGACATTCTCTTCGAAGATTTCTTCTTTCATATAGGGGCAACTGATACTGGCACGGGTTGATTCTCTGATTCAGCTTCAGTGTCCGTCATGGGTGTTTGAGCGGTCACAGTGCTTGTCATCGGGCTTGGAGCCGCCGCAGTGCCTGTTGTGGGGGTTTGAGGGGCCACAGTGCTTTTCACTGGGCTTGGAGCTGCTGCAGTGCCTGTTGTGGGGGTTTGAGGGGCCACAGTGCTTGTCGTTGGGCTTGGAGCTGCTGCAGCGCCTGTTGTTTTCCCTTGGTGGTACTGAATACTGTTGAATAGGGCTCGGTAGGCATGGGCCAGGCCCCAACACATTGCAGTGATTTGTATCTCTCTGGAATTGCTAGGGTGACAGCATACTTCCTCCAAATATTCTACTAATTTTTCAGGATTCTGCACTTGTTCAGGGGTGAAGTCCCAAAACACTGGGGGTGCCCACCATCTCAGGCATTTGCCCATACTATCCCACATACCCTGCCACCCATAATTATCGAGCCTTGGGGCAGATCTCTGGATGATATCCTTGAATTGCTTATTAACCTTAGACAAAACCGAAACAATCTGCCATAGGAATATCAACAGATGTATCTTAACTACCCAAGGACGTTCAAGAGACTGAAAAGTTGTTGTAATGAAGGAGGAGACATTACAGAAGACGGTAGCTAAGGTGCCATTCTGTATTTCCTCCATAAAGAACCTCTCAGAAGAGGAGGTATAATTGCTAATTGTCTCCATGAGGTGGTACCCGAAGTACAGTAACGGCTTCCATGCAAGACCCAAATAACCAATAAAACTCAAGGCCGGTGTTTTAATAACAAATCTCCTAGGCAAAACATCTCTAACCACTGCAGAGCACAGCAAACTACAAAACCCAATGCCAATCTTTAACATGTACTTCAAAATCAGCATGGTGTAGATCTAACTACTAATATCGAGAACAGATGAATCAATGCTGTGACCAGCAACTGTTATTATCTCAAACCCTTTGTGCCCCACGTTGGGCGCCAAAAAGGACTGTTGTGGTTTAGCCCCGGTCAGCAACTAAGCACCACACAGCCGCTCGCTCACTCCCCCACCCTTCTGGGATGGGGGAGAGAATCGGAAGGGCCAAAGTAAGAAAACTCGTGGGTTGAGACAAGAACAGTTTAATAATTAGAATAAAACAGCAATAATACTGATATAATGAAAAGGAAAATAATGAGCGAGAGAGAGATGAAACACTGGAAGAAGAGGGGAAAAAAAAAAAAACAAAAAAAAACCAAAACTAAACAACAAGTGCTGCAACCACTCACCACCCGCCAACCGACGCTGCCGATCCCCGAGCCGCGATCGCTGCCTCCCCCAGCCAATTTCCCCCAGTTAATATACTGGGCATGACGTCACATGAGATGGAATACCCTTTGGCCAATTCGAATCAGCTCTCCTGGTTGTATCCCCTCCCCTCCCGGCTTCTTGTGCACCTGGCAGAGCATGGGAAGCTAGAAAGTCCTTGACTAGTGTAAGCACTACCCAGCAACAACTAAAACACCAGGGTGTTATCAACATTATTTACATACTAAGTCTAAAACACAGCACTATGCTAGCTACAGTGAAGAAAATCAACTATCCCAGCTAAAACCATGACACCATGTTTGAATCACCTCATTAACATGAGATCCTCTGCATGTCCCGTCTGCCCATGCAGTGCTTCACATTCTTGGTGTTGTGGTTTATAATGCTAGAAGTTGTGATAGTAGGTGTGAACTGTATGGATTTTTTGGATAATACACAACTCCCATTAACTTCTTACAGACTATTTAAAAATGCCCAGTAATGTCTTAGCACTCGTAACTGGTCTGGAGAGGGGAGGGGGGAAAAAAGCTAATGACGACAGAGATGGTTTTTCCTTGCAGGGCTTATCTAGGCTCTGTCCAAAATGCAAATATGCATTGTACAGTTCTCAATTTATTATATACTTACACATTATAAATATATATATACTTATTTAACAGTACTGTGAGTTAAAGATTCTATAAGATTAAAAATTACCCTCCCCATTTTAACCTCTCCTATGTGTACATACACTCATGCTTTTGCATATGCATATATATACTTATATGTATAATTAAACAATTTGATGCAAATTGTTCATGTGAAAACTGAAATTCAGTTGTAATTATTAGAGCGTAAAAGAAGAGATTTCATCCTGAAATCAATGTAAATCAACCTGTAATAAGAGCGAATTTCAATGCAGACTTGGCTATATGGCTCTAAGAACACAGCCACTAAGTTTGCTCCATCACATTTTCATGTGGAAAATACACAGTGATAGCAAGAGTCAGTAAAAGTACACTTGCACTCCCACAAATGAATGTTTCATGGTTTATTTTTGTGTAAAACTTGCAAAGATATGCTGAAGAAACAAGTTTTTTATGTTTCTTTTGGTTGAATTAAAAGAATAGAACTAGGAGGAGTTGAACTAAAGCAACGGAAGGAGCAGGAGAAAGCTGACAGTTCTTTAAGGACGGTGCCTGTGGGGAATAAGATTTTTTTACACAGCTTTAGTTTAGCAGCAGTTTAGGATTTATTAATAGTTTTGAGATAGATCATAAAATTAGGTTGTATAATTCTTAACAACACTTAAGCATCAGCCAATTTAAGAGCATGATTCAATGGAATTTATTATAATCAAAATAGTGACTTAGTTGAAGATTTGAAAATGGCAAGGGGTACCCAAAGCTTACAGCAGGGTTGTACACACAGATGGGGTTTAAATCAAATCACACACATACACAAGCAGACCAACAAACAGCTCTAAATCAAATTGCACACATACACACAGACAGGCAGATAAACTGTTTAAATCAAATTGCATGCGCGCACACACACACACAGAGGTTAACCTGTGATTAAAATTTCCCTTTTCATGAGTTTCATAAATTACTCATTTTTATGTGTCTGCATTCATCAACAGACAGTCAGTGAACCTCACGAAGTCAGGCCTTTGAGTCCGCACGAAATCATTGACAGACAATCTTTCAATCCTCACAAAATCTACCCTGAGAGGCGTCCCAACTTAGGGGGAGATACTGGATCACACAGTCCGCTGCGGTCCCAGAGAGCTTGAAAGGTCTCTCTTTTGTATCACTATTTATTGGATTGACTTTGGTCAGTATTTTCCACTCTGGCCACAATTGCTGAGTCATTCTGGCATACAATTCAGGCAGCAGATGGCCCAGGTGTGGTCAGAGAGTGCCTGATGCCCAAGTCACTGCACTTGTGACCAAGATAACAGCAAAATAGGGCTTATCCTGAGATCTCAGAGTGGCCCAGGGAACTCCACCGTGACAGTGCCAGAGCTCTCGATTCCCATGTGTAAGAAGTCAGGCAAGGAAGGCAGGAGAATTAGAGATGCATCCTGAGGTCCTGAGGGAACAGGTTGGTGTGTCGCTAAGCCACTCTCCATCATAAATGAAAAGACATGGCAGTCAGGAGCAGTCCTCAGTGACTGGAAAAAGGGAATATCGCATGACTTCACTGAAAACAAATCATGCCTGACTAATCTAGTGGCCTTTTACAATGGAGTCACTGCATCAGCGGACAAGAAAAGAGCTATGGATGTCATCTACCTGTCATCTACCTGGACTTCTGTAAGGTCTTTGATACAGTGTCCCATAACATTCTTGCCACTAAACTGGAGAGATAGGGTTTTGACGGATGGACTGTTAGATGGATAAGGAATTAGCTGGATGGACACATCCAAAGAGTTACAGTCAACATCTCAGGGTCCAAGTGGAAACCAGTAATGAATGGAGTCCCTCAAGGGACCATAGTGGGACCAATGTTGTGTAATATCATTATTAATGACACAGACAGTGGGACTGAGTGCACCCACAGCAAGTTTGCAGATGACACCAAGCTGAGTGGTACAGCTGATGCGCTTGAGGGAAGGGATGCCATCCAGAGGGAACTTGGCAGGCTTGATCAGTGGGCCCATGTGAACTTCATGAAGTTCAGTAAGGCCAAGTACAAGGTCCTGCACCTGGATCATGGCAATCCCCGATATCAATGCAGACTCGGGGATAAATGGATTGAGAGCAGCCCTGTGGAGAAGGACTTGCGGCTAATGGTAGATGAAAATTAAATATCAGCTGGCAATGTGCACTTGCAGCCCAGAAAGCCAATGGTGTCCTGGGCTGCATCAAAAGAAGCGTGACTGGCAGGTCAAGGGAGGTGATTCTCTCTCTCTACTCCGCTCTTGTGAGACACCACCTGCAGTACTGCATCCAGCTTTGGAGCCCCCAGCACAAGAAAGACATGAACCTGTGAAGGTGAGTCCAGAAGAGGGCCAAGAAAATGATCAGAGGGATGGAATACCTCTCCTATGCTGAAAGGCTGAGACAGTTTGGGTTGTTCAGCCTAGAGGAGAGAAGGGCCCAAGGAGACCTTATTGTGGCCTTCCAATACTTAAAGGGGGCTTATAAGAAAGAAGAGTGTCCTCTATGCCAAGATACTGGCTTTTCTTTATTTCTAGTTTCACTCTTCCAAAAATTCTTAAACAGTCATATTTCAAAGACAATGCCTACTCTTTGATCATTATTCTTTTGATGCATTCCATTTCTTACATTGTCTGTCCAATGACTGTGATAACCAGAGGTCAGAGTGTGTGCTTATACCCTGCCAGCCTTTTGTTTAGTGTACAGATATAACTTACATTTTGACATTGTATTACCTAGAAGTCATGTAGTTTGGTTTTAGCTTTTTATTTGTAACAGCACAATTAAGTGTATGATCACCTTATACAGGTCAATAAAGTAGTTAATTCTCTTGAAAGACGATATGGAAGAAGGGTGGAGGGAGCTGCCTCTATCTAGTCATTAAAAAAGGCCCAGCACAGGGCTGCAATTGACCACTCATCTCAGAGGCTAGGACTCTTCCATCCATATGTGACCCCATGTCTGGATTGCTGTCTTGTGGACTGCATCCATAAATGAGTAGCTAAAAGACTGCTCGTAATGACAACAATTACGTTTTGAAAAATGGTTAACAGTTTAATGATTAGAGAATTTGGTTTGGACAGAGTAGATCAGGATTTTCTCTTGTGTTTGATTCTACCCACTAACCTGTAGAATGATGCTTCAGGCCATTGTGAAAGTAGGAATACAAAAAATAAGGTTAGAGAACAAGGAGCCATCTGTGCACCATGTGATCATGTGGTTTTTCCTGATCAGCCAGAGGTCCTCCTTCTGTTTCCCATTCCCTGGATTTTTTAATTTGTGTTGGAGTATTACTGTATTTTGATGGAAGAGAAAGTGAGATGAGGAACACAATTTCAGTGAATGTCTAAGGCAAGTTAAAAAAGATAAGGTCTTTTAAAGATATTTTTTGTTTTGGTTTGTTTACTTTGTGGATATTTATGGGCTTGGACAAGAGTGAGGTTTTTACTTCACTAATAAAATTTCCTAATTATAAAGTCCCCATTTCCCTTCAGTGCTGTTGGCACTGAGATGCACCTATTGTAAAGACATGAGCTTTTTAGATTGCTTTAGACATGCCAGAATACATATTCTTAGATGTATTGGTTTTCCAGAAAAATTCAAATATCATAATAATAGTAATAATAGTATCAGCATTTGTAACTGAATTCCAAGCTCGTTAGCTATGTTCCACTCAAGAAAGCAGAAAAAGACATAAATAATTAGTTTAAATTTTTGAAACATCCTTAATATTTTGTTATCTCTCCTTGACAATAATAGGTAACTTTGAGTTCCATTTTATTTGAAAATCAATTAATCTAAGATTTTCAACAAAAATTTCATTTTCTTAATGAACTCACCAGAGAATGCCTTTAAGACAGAATTGTCAGGTTTAAAGCTAAAGAGTCACCTGGGATCTAGAAACAGAACTACATAATTAAAATGCTAATCAAATTAATATATTTTACAATTTAAGAAATAACATTAAAACTGAACCATGGAAAGGGTAATATTTACTATTTCACTTCTTTGCAATGGTAATACCTTTTCAGCAAGCATTAGACAGAAAAGAATTCAGTATGTTAATTTGGAAATATTTTTTATAACAAAAACATTAATTTTGTGGAAGAATTTTGAAAATGGTCTGATCACAGAGGTCAGTATATTTACATATACATTCATGAACAGTGACTCAAAGTTGTAGTTTCCTCCCTGGTCATTTGAGACTGCTCAGATGATGGGGACCTCCTGTGTAAGAGATACACAGCCTTGTTCCAGAAAGTTTGTCTTTAAAAATAGTGGCACCCCAGTTACACCGCAGTTTGATATCTCTAGAAATAGATCACTAAATTAAATAAGGTACTTGGTGTACTTTACTGCAATACATATTCTTTCACCAAAACTTTTGGAACTAGTACCTATAGAGTTACAAAAAGAAACTGAAAAAACAGGATCAAAACCATACAGAAGGTTTGCTGTAAAAATGACACCTAAGAGACTCTTCAGTTATACTGTATGATTTAGTGGCATATTAGAGAACTCTAGAATGGCTAATAGCAGGCTAAAGTCAATGAGGTCTGGTTATATTCTTATGGCTCCTTACATATTAAGTCATGAATAAAATAGTTTTATTTTAATCACATTTCTAGGGTTATTACACTTACGATACATTTAGTCATTCATTTTTCAGATTAAGGAGTTAAACTTTAGAATATTTAAATTAGGATATTAATGATATCAAATCTTCACATATCAAATATGAAATTTTACAATCCAAAAATGAAAATAATATACTTAATACATTGCTATTTCTTAGGAACTTGAATTTCACTACTCTTCTCAACACTGAGAAGTAGATCTAATTTTTTTAATAGGCCACTGAAATAAATAACTCCAACATAGCGAACACTTGTTTAACAATGTAATTGAATATTATTCAAGCATTAAACTTATTTGTGTATTATAAAAATCCCTTGCCATAAAAGAGATAGAAGAAAAAAAGCAAATAATGCCCCCTTATACTAGCTTATATAAGGACATTCATTAATTTAATTTAAAATTAAAATTCCAGTTTGCTAGTAGTCTGTTTTAATGAAACAAATGAAACATAATGGAACTGAAATCCATACTCATAAATTAAGTGCTTACAGTGAACTTTACTAGGTATTGGATCTTATCTGTTTACAATATTACAGCGCTAGCACAGTTTCAGGCAGTGCTTTGGCTATACCAGCTAACATCATCCCAAGCAACTCCCGAATATGGTTCAAGAGTAGCAGACAGTTATCACAGTGCAATTATGAAAAGAACAGGTTTATTTGAGGCAAAATCTATAAAGACAAGAAAAGCAATGAAAACAAAAAGTACATTTTTCATCAAGCAAGTTTTTCATATGATCAAGATGTCAAAAACTGGAAGGAAAACCAATGCAGTCCTTTTTCCTGAGTTCCATTTGAAAGAACAGGAGAATAAAAACAAGAAGCACATAAGAATTACTCTATGACAATCTATTTATTTTACAGAGGAGGTGGCAGTTTCACCATACATTAAACTGAGGTAGACTCTGCCTACAAAAATTGTAAAACCATTGTAAGCCTAACTGCAAACCCAAGATGTTCCCTTGCTTTCCCTCAAAAGAGAAGATTTATTGGGTAGCATAACCTGTCTTGAGTAAGCTTGTGTTGCAATAATGATACCCTGTCAGACATTTGAGTACCCAAATAATAATTAATTGTATTATTATGGTTGTTGTGGTTCAACCCTGGTAGGCAGCTAAGCCCCATACAGGCAATCACTCACTCTCCCCCAGTGGGATAGGGGAGAGAACTGGAAGGGTAAAAGGGAGAAAAGTCCTGGGCTGACATAAAGACAGTTTAATAGACAACGTAAAAGCTGCATGTGCAAGCATAGCAAAACAAGGAATTCATTTACTACTCCCCATCAGCAGGCAGGTGTTCAGCCAACTCCAGGAGAGCAGGGCTCCATCACGTGTAAAGGTTACTCGGGAAGACAAATGCCATCACTCTGGATGTTCCCCCTTTCCTTCTTCTTCCCTTGCTCAGCTTTATATGCTGAGCATGATGTCATATGGTATTGGGATATTCCTTTGGTCAGCTGGGGTCAGCTGCCCCGTCTGTGTCCCCTCCCAAATTTTTGTGCACCCCCAGCCTACTCGCTGGTGGGGCACTGTGGGAAACAGAAAAGGCCTTGATGCCGTGTAAGCAATGCTCAGCAAAAACTAAAACATCAGTTTGTCATTATCACTGTTTTCATCACAAATCCAAAACATAGGACCCTACAAGCTACTATGAAGAAAGTTAACTCTATTCCATCCAAAACCAGTACAATGGTATATGGGATTAGAAATAAAGTTGTGATTCTCTTTGCTAGTGACCATTAAAAAATACAGTTGTGATGGGATTCCACATCAGACTTAGGAATGGAATTTAGCTCAATGTTAAGACATTTGCATTTAGGTGTCAATATTGGTGATTAGGTGTCCAAGTTCTTGTTATAGTCAGTGGAAATCTGGGCTCAGTTCCATCATCCATAATGCCCTTTCAGATGTCCTAGGGTACATGAGACATCCTCTTGGGGCTGATATACCTGACACAGAGACTGTGAAGTAACCTGTACGTTTTTGGAGACATACAGAGTTGAGACAGGATACTCTATGGCTGTTTGAGTCACTCATCTGTTTTGTCGTTGGACCCCAAATACTTCAAATGACCAAATGCTGGAATAGGACACAACTGTCTAAACAAGGACTTCATGACAACCAGGGGATCAGGCCCAGCCAGCATGGCTTTATGAAAGGCAGGTCCTCCCTGACCCACCTGATCTCCTTCTATGACCAGGTTACCCATCTACTGGATGAGGGAAAGGCTGTGGATATTATCTACCTGGACTTTAGTAAAGCCTTGAATACTGTCTCCCACAGCATCCTCCCAGAGAAGCTGGTGGCTTATGGCTTAGACAGGTGTACTCTTTGCTGGGTAAAAAACTGAGCCCAGAGAGTTGTGGTGAAGGGAGATAAATCCAGTTGGCAGCCAGTCATGGGCGGTGTTCCCCAGGGCTCAGTTTTGGGGCCACTCCTGTTTAATATCTTTATCAATGACCTGGATAAGGGGATCGAGTACACCCTCAGTAAGTTTGCAGACAACACCAAATTGGGTGGAAGTGAAGATCTGCTCAAGGGTAGGAAGACTCTGCAGAGGGATCTGGACAGGCAGGATCGATGGGCCGAGGTTAGTTGTATGAGGTTTAACAAGGCCAGGTGCCGGGTCTTGCACTTGAGTCATAACAACCCCATGCAACCTACAGGCTTGGGGAAGAGTGGCTGAAAAGCTGCCCGGCAGAGAAGGACCTGGGGGTGCTGGGTAACAGCCGGCTGAACATGAGCCAGCAGTGTGCCCGGGCGGCCAAGAAGGCCAATAGCATCCTGGCTTGTATCAGCAATAGTGTGGCCAGCAGGAGTAGGGAAGTGATCGTGCCCCTGTAGTTGGCACTGGTGAGGCCGCACCTTGAATACTGTGTTCAGTTTTGGGCCCCTCACTACAAGAAAGACATTGAGGTTCTGAGGCGTGTCCAGAGAAGGGCAACGAAGCTGGTGAAGGGTCTGGAGAGCAAGTCTTATGAGGAGAGGTTGAGGGAACTGGGCTTGTTTAGCCTGGAGAAGAGGAGGCTGAGAGGAGACCTTATCAATCTCTACAACTACCTGAAAGGAGGTTGTAGTGAGGTGGGTGTTGGTCTCTTCTCCCAAGTAGCAAATGATAGAAAGACAGGAAATGGCTTAAATTTGTGCCAGGGAAGGCTTAGATTGGATATTAGGAAAAATTTGTTTACTGAAGGAGTGGTCAAGCACTGGAACAGGCTGCCCAAGAGGTGGTGGAGTCACCATCCCTGGAGGAGTTCAAAAAACATGTAGATGTGGCACTTCAGGACATGGTTTAGAAGTCATGGTGGTTTTGAGTTGACAGTTGGACTTGATGATCTTAAAGGTCTTTCCCAACCTCAGTGATTCTATGGCTTTATGATTCTATGATTAATGCCATTTTAGATTTCATGGGATAATCCCACCTAGCCCCTAGCTGATTTTCTGCTAAGATTTTTGTCTCTTCTAGGTGCTGTCTTATAGCTGACAGCCTCAAACATTTGTCTGGGATAACCTGAAACACCTCAGAAAACACTAGACAACATTTTTAAGTGTCTAAATCCCATCCTAAGTGTCTGTTAGTATGACGTGAGTCCCATGAAGAATTACCAGTCTGCAAATGGGTGAGGTTGAGCACAGCCTTGTGGCAGTCTGATAAGGTTTATAAAGAAAATTGTTCAGCCAAAGAATAAATGAAGATTAGGACACTGATGTAAGACACATTTTCTATAGAAGTAGTATGATCACGGGCCAAGCAAGGTTACCTGAATTCAGGAATGTCCGTCAGATTCATAAATGTTCAGACACACACCAAAAACCTTTCTGATTTGGGCAGCTGAACTGAAACTAACATTATGCAAATATTTTGTAGATCTCTTCAAAGAGATTCAGATATTTCCTGGACCATGTTTTACCTCCCGTCTTTTGGATCAGTCTGTTCATTTTTAGCCTTGGACAAAGACATTCTGCCAGGAGAGTACACTCAGTAGAAAAATATAAAGGAATTATTTAGTGGTTTACACACACAAGAGATAGGTAGTATCTAATGAGGTACTAAAGTAAACATTGGCGTGCTTACTACCTTTGATAAGACACCTGAGTAAGTGTTGGGCTCTATAGCTCCTAAGAATGAGTATTCTTAGTGTTACTGAGTTGCCATCTTCCACAAACACCAGCATAGTGATGACTCAGTTTTCTGATAACTCAAGCTGATTTACTCCAGTAACTCCTGGCTTACCTCTGTGTTGTCTTGTTTGGTTTGTTGGGGGTTTTTTGGTTCACTGTTTTTTTGTTTGTTTGTTTGTTTGTTTTGGTTTGGCTTGGGTTTTTTTTTTGTTGTGGTGGTTTGTTTTGGGTTTGTTTTTTTTGTTTGTTTGTTTGTTTTGTGTGGTTTTCAGGATATTATACCTTTCTTTCCTTCTTAGGTCCTTGAGATATTAATAATTCCAGCTCATGTATCCTACCTCTGCCTTTAATTTTGCCTTTCTCATCTCTCTGCAGATTTCCTTGGAGCTCTTTCTCATAATTTAATGTTTTTCTCAGAATGCTGGGCCAGAAGCCTGAATTAATCTTGTATCAGATCTAGGCCTTGTATTCTTGGAGAACAGGCAGCTCCATCTCTAGGAGAGAGAAGGAAGGTTTCAGGGGGTTTAACAGAAAAGAAAGGTTACAGATGGTACCAGGGAGCCAACAGCTTTCTGAAGCTCAAAAATAGATAAAGTTGTACCCAAAAAGAAGAGTTCAGAGCTTAAATGCCCAAAGAAGTTGTATGTTTATTCTGCAAGGACTGAATAGTTCATGTCATACGAATACAGTGAAAAGGAGGGGAAATGCAGGATAGCTGAGAAAAAAAAATAAAAAAAGGAATAAAAACATGCAATGAACTGAGGTTAAGTGGCTTCCATGCTCTGCTGCAGAATGATTTGCCCTGTCCACTTAACAACGTTTTGGAAGCCAAAAGCAAGAAGTAATGTTAGGAATGCAAAAGCTGTCAGTAGAGAAAACAGCATCAAATGAAGATGAGGTCCTGGAAAAAGCAGACAAATAACATAAAATGTTAAGGATAGTGAAGTCTGTGATCCCATTTTAATAAAGGTTTACTTGAATTTTCCCCCTATTAAAGTACATTTAAAAGAAGAAATTGAGCACATTGGCATAGTATCTTATTCTTAGGAGGTTCTAAATTTATTGAAACAGAAAGGAGAAGCTGTTGGCCTTACAAACCAATCAGAGGTCAAAGAAAGCAATTCATAGAGGACCTATACCACAGATTAGAAATGGTCTGCAAGGGATATTCTGAGTTTTTAAGACTCAAAGAAACTGTATGTTTACACTGTGGTAACTGAATAAATCATATTTTATATGTTACAGAAAAGGGTAAATCCTGGATTCATAATTCAAGAACAGTTTCTGTATAGTTGATGAGTTACAAAGGAAGTAAGGTAATTTAGTGTTTCTTTTAGAGTTGTTTTCCCACTAGCTTTTTCTGTATTCATGCATTTGCTTCTGCACATAGATGAGAAACCAATGATAAAACCATGGAATTGGGGTCCAGAGAAGAAGGAGGTGAAGATTTTGGCCGGAGGAAAGATCTTGAGAACAAAGAGCTGCATGAAGATTCATGTCAAGTGATGCCCAGGGACCTTGGCTGGTGACACCCAAGACTGGTAATTGCAAGCAGTTCCACAGCAGAAAGTGACACATCCTTCTGCCTGACTTTCCCAGAGCAGCAGTGATGTCCCTGCAGGGAAAAGTCAAGATCTAGTGAATGTAGTGTTGTGGAGGACAGAGTGAGTGAGTGAGTGTGTGGTTTAACCAAGCGGGGTAAAAGCTCTAATCTTGTTGGTTCTTAATTAAACCCCAGTATTCAGATCCACTACAGGTTTTCATTTACGCTGTCTGGCCTGTGACAGTAGCACAAATTACATTCTCAGCATAGTATAATTTCTGAAACTAGCATCTCTTTCTCAGAATATTTAGAAATAAACAAAAAAATCTACAGGAAATATCAACTATTAGTGTAACTGGATGCTCAAGCCACACATTTTGGTGATTTATTTATCATGACAGTTAAGAAGTTTCACACCTGTTTCCAGTTTCTAATGTTTTATATAATTTTCCATTACAATAATTATGAGAATAAAGAAGTAAAAGAAAATAAGAAACAGATGATCTAATGGTCTTTGGCAGGGCACCAGGAGATGGGGTTTATTTTTCTGTTGTTTTTTTTTTTTTTTTCTTTAACTAATGAAATGTTGATATGAAATACTTGCTAGGAGATATTTCTGCTTTTCACCTGTCAATACCATTCTTTAACAGTGACTCAGGAGGCCTGGTAAACTTTTAACTCCTCCATGGGTTTATCTGCAAACATTAGTCAGCAAGGAGCTGTTAATTCTGGAGGAGCCATATGTATTGCCAATATCATGTAAACTCCTAAAACCAGACAAGCTTATATGAGAAAACAGACATTTATTTCATAAAAGCAAAATTACAACTATTTTTCAGCTACAGTGTTATAAGAGAGCAAAATGCAACAATGAAAAGTAATTTTAGACTGTATCTGATGGGAAAAAAAATTGTTTCCTGTCCACTTAAAGTTCACCAAGACATCTTTCAATCATGGAAATGAAGAAACAGCTGAACAGGGAGCTATTTTTTAGACATTTTACTTCTCAGAGAAGCAGTGATAAAGAGATTCCAAATCATGCCTGGAAAGAAAACCCTTTGTTCGGGTAGATATGTCTCAAAGGATTTTTTTAATTTTGCAGAACTACATACTTTGAGAGAAAAAAAGTAGCTGGAAAATGAATCAACAAAATCCTGATTTTTATGTTTTCTACAAAATTACACCCAGTGCTGTCAGTAACTGTCCTAAAAGACTGAAGAAGATGCTACAGAAGTGGCAAAAAGTTCATTTGTTCAAGTTGAAGAAAATAATTTCAGTGACTTTACTGCCTGTATATAACAAAAATTATATGCAATAAAAATATCAGGGAATACTGACCAAATAATTACAAGAAAATGTTATAAACATTGCATCACAGGAAAGGTCATACTCATGGTAAAATACAGTGATATTGTATCACAGGGAAGATCATACTTATATTAAAATATGCAAATATTATATTCCATGACATTATTTATATTCATGTGTTTAAGGGATATATAATTCTTCCTAATTTTATCAAGATATATAATTTCATGTCTTTAAAGCTATGAAACCACATCCTTTTATCCTATAACTGTTCAGTTAGATTTCAGACAAGCAGCAATAAAAGTTCAAAGAATCTGTAGTATGTGAAAAAGGAACTGTGCTTTAGAATAAATATATATTTGGCATGCCCAGGTGGCCAAGAAGGCCAACAGCATCCTGGCTTGTATTAGAAATAGCGTGGCCAGCAGGACTGCGGAAGTGATCATCCCCTTTACTCGGCACCTCAAACACTGTGTTCAGTTTTGGGCCCCTCACTACAAGAAGGAGATTGAGGTGCTGGAGTGTGTTCAGAGAAGGGCAGCGAAGCTGGTGAAGGGTCTGGAGAGCAGGTCTTATGAGGAGCGGCTGAGGGAACTGGGGTTGTTTAGTATGGAGAAGAGGAGGCTGAGGGGAGACCTTATCGCTCTCTGCAGCTACCTGAAAGGAGGTTGTAGTGAGGTGGGTGTTGGTCTCTTTTCCCAAGTAGCAAATGATAGAAAGACAGGAAATGGCTTAAATTTGTGCCAGGGAAGGCTTAGATTGGATATTAGGAAAAATTTCTTTACTGAAAAGATTGTCAAGCATTGGAACAGGCTGCCCAGGGAAGTGGTTGAGTCACCATCCCCGCAGGTATTTAAATAACATAAATTATTTGGAATAAGAAGAAAAGAAAACATCCATACCAGTATTCTGATACTTGTATGTAGCACTGACACCTCCCATACTTTCAGAGGTCTAAAGTAATGGGCAGGAAAAAATACTACACATCAAGAAAACCTATTTATTTTATGTACTAAGAACCCACAACAAAAAAAAACCTGACCCGAAATCTAAAAAAACCCCAATACATCAAAAGACTCCCTGTCAGAAAAGGATATTAAACAAGGATATTAAACAAGATAAAACTTTAGAAAGATCTGTTAGGAAAATCTGATAACCTTAAAAAATAAATAATGAAGACACAATCTCAATTTTTGATAGAAAAAGTTATAGCACTGAAGTCTTCTGTTAATAACATGGTATAAAGAGATACAGAAATTGCTGAGGTCTGCCATCTCAACTGATCTCTTAAAACAAGCCAGTTATAATTGCAAAGAGCAAGACCAAGAGCATTTTTGCTGTCTAGACTCTGAATAACATATAACTTAGAGAATTCAAAGATTTTTCATATGATCTGAAGGAAATAACTTTGTAAGCAAAGCTGTCCTACAGTTTCTGAAACTAACAACCATATCTCTATATTTACTTCCTTAATTCATGTCACTTTTACTAGATATATAGAATTTTTTAGTCTCCATGTGCTCCATTAAAAATGTATCATGCATTTTAGTTAATATAAAAAAATGTTTATGCTATTTATACACAAGTTATGGCATAGATTATTATAATGATTAATATAATCATTATATTAAAAAATAAAAAAAAAAAACAGACACCACCCCCACCCCCACGAAACATTTAAGCCATAGTGCATTACCATTGACCTATTTAGTACAGGGAGGACACAATAAATCAATGTTTGTTAACATATGCATAACTAGAAAAAGGCAATTTCATGGATCAGGCAACATAGTCATGAAACATCTGTGAAGCAGTGGTGCATTGACTGTTAAGAAGGACAAAGACAAAATGACAAAAATTCCTTGATTTCCCTGTGCATTCTGAATTCATTTCTGTTATGATTTTGGTCAAACTCTCGCTTTTGTGTCAACAGTAATTGTTAGCAACATATCCATAAAAACTCGGATAAGTGTTTAAAACATTCAAAGTAGTATTGTTTTTAAGTGATTGAGGTGGTGAAGAAAAAAAAGAAAACATCATCATAAAATACAATAAAATGCACAAAATTTTGCTATAGAAAGTTTCATTCCAGGGTTGTGTCTGAACCTTCATTGGGCCAAAGAGATAGTTTACTTTCAAAGTCAGTAGAGATCTGGATAGACAAAAGTCACCATTTTGCCAAATTTGAGATCAACTCTCATGTGGTGAAATAGATGGCGGAGAATGAAGCACTGTGTGTATACACATTAGTACCATTAGATGTGTCCACATGATGTATGCATTCCTAAAGGAAAAATCAATCATAAAATCTGAACCCTTTCCTGTGAACCAGGAATTACACAGGAAATATATCTATGTCTTTAAAATAATCTCTTCCCTACTATCTTAACTTTATGCAGGTCCAAATCCTCTTTGAAAATTTCCAGTGCTATGTTTCTAATAAAGCTCAGCTGACTACTTAATTCATAATAGGACTTTCTTCAGCTAAAAATATTAAACCTTTTATCCACCTACCTTGTCTTCCACATTAGCATGTAAGGAATATGACAGTGAAAAACAGATGCTGAATTTTTATTAGACATACTAGCACTTTCAGTTCTGTTAATTTAGAGCTGAATGAAGGTGTCAAGAAGTTACCTTTTTGTATTATTTAGAAAGGATCATTTATGCAGTATTAAAATATAGCATATCCTGGCAGAATTTAAAAAAAGGAAAAAAAGGAAAAAGAAAAAAAAAGAAAAAAAATCTTATGCATGTATGCCCTTTAATAATTTACTGTTAAAAAAAAAAAAATCAATTTCACTGACTTTCTAGTTAAACAAATTAGCTGGGTTTTCCTTCCTGAGTAGAGGGTGTTTAGTTTCATCTCAGAGTTTTCAAAAGCATTTAATGGATACTTAAAATGATAATGCCTAAGGTTTGAGCTCTTCAATCTTCATTCATATAAAGCTATTATCAAATTGAGTTGTTTGTTGAAGTAAAAAGACAAAAACTTGGCCATATTTTAGTTTTGGCTTTAAATATTAAGTAAAGTCACAATTAAACTCTCTTTGTAATAGGTTTACATTTACTGTTAAAGTTCATTTGTATTTGAATGGTATTTTTAAGTTAAGGTTCAATTATCATGCAGATATTTCTATAATATTGTTCGTGGAAAACTACATTAGTATTGTGATACTGATCTTCAATGAGCAGAGATTACTTTAGGAGCAAACATACACCAACTTGTCTATTAATATAACTTCTAATGGCTGTATTAACATTGTGTCCAAATGACTGGAAGTTATGTCATACAAAGTATAGTGAATAGGTGAGAAAAAAATGAAAGAAATTAAAATGTGTACTACTTTTTTGGCATTTCCTTCTACATGCTAGAAAAAAATAAAACAAAACAAGCCAACCAATCAACCAAACAGAGCTGGGTAGGCATACTCAAGATGTCATTCTTTTGGAAGGTGCTTTTGGGTTTGTTTCACCGTCTGACAGTGCATTCCCTGTAGAGCAGACAATCATTCTGTTATGTATTGGAGTGTAAGGTAATACAGATTCCTTCAAAGAGCAGCATTAAATAATTGAATTATGTGAACAGTATCAATCTTCTGTTTCCTGTGCTCCCTTCTTTTTTTTCCCCCTTAACTATTTTACCACTGATGTTCTAAGATGAACCACAGCAGAAATAAGTGCAAAAGCAAAAATTCCAAAGACAAGAAGAAATCAGTTTTAGGTGAGCCATTATGAAATCATCTGCACATTTCATAATTGGGGCTTTACACTTTGAGGTCCCATGAGCTATGCAATCTATGCAGGTACCGTTATGATCTAGCTTCTAAAATGGTATGGAAAGAGGGTCTTACTGGACACCTGTCTCTGCTTATAGCACAACTCATGTCACCACTTTCTCACTGTCGTCTCCTGCTTTATGAAGATGTTGCAGATGTTGAATATGTCCAGAAATCAGAGGTAGGATTTATTCACATCTCACCGGGTAGAGATAAGCTGGAAAAGGAGAAGCAGAACATTAGACTTCAAACTCAGCAGTCTGAAGGGCCTAAAGGAAAGGACAATGGCTTTCATATGGTTAAGGTAGCCCTAACAGCTAATCTGTGCACACAAGGATATTTTAAAGTATCAGCACAAGCCAATTTCTAATGCATCAAGGCATACATGCAGGAATATTTGTTGATTTTTAAGTAGGCTATAGTCTTCTAATTTTTAATAGAATCAATAGTCTCATCAGAAGCAAGGAAACTTAGACTATCTTATCCCTATTTTTTATTTTCTAGTGCATGTTCTAAAATAGGTTCAATACATGAAAATTTAATGTCTCATTTTAGATATAGATTGCAAAGAAATAGACTTAAACACTAGTCTGTAAACTCCAGATTTTTAGAAAGCAATTGCTTTGACTTCTGAAGACAAAAATGTGCATCTAGTAATTAATCAGTTAAAATGAACAGTGCCTGAATTATTCTTAGATAACACCACACCTTAAAGGCATTGCAAGGGATGAATTAAAGCAGGGGTTTTTTCCCACTATTGCAGATCTGGTATTAACAGACTCTCTGGAGTTCCTGAGATAATGGTAAATTAAAACTATTGCAAGAGATAATTAGAAGTACAAACATGTACACATGTACACATACAAACTGCAGGATATAGGAACTCAGTAGTATTAATTTAAATAGTTCAAAATCTCTCTGACAACCCTACTAAGACTTACTGTCATTAATCAGAATTGACATGATCCCCAAAAAAACCAAAATGCCCACCCCCCCAAAACACCAAACTCCTACAGTTTTAGTGTATGCATGCTTAAGGTTTTACTTTTTATATAAAATGGTTATTTGCATTCTAACACTCTACTGTAGTTACTTCACCTTATAAATGCTGTTTCAAGTACAAAACCCTTACATTTTATTTATGTATATACACTCACATGTATATATGTATGTGTGTGTGTGTGTATACAAAAGCAGAGACTGAAAACATAATTAATATATCTTTTAATGGGATATATACATATGGCTGAATTTGCCCTATTCAATTCTAGCAATACTTCCAAGATGGTTAAATTGAGTTCAGTCATCCCCGGCACTTTTTGAAGTCAAAGGACAGAAAAAGTAGTGGTTGTCTCTGTTGATTGTAGTCATATTCTGGAGAAACCAGTTCTTAATTCAGATGTGATGTAGCTATGTCTTAGTTTAGTAAAATTATTCAAAATCAGAGTCAGATTACATTATATAATAGTACAGAGAAGTCCACTAGCTATTACTAAAGAGGAAGATGAGGTACTTAGCAAAAAAATTGCTGGTGTTGCTTCTTCTTTTCTAAAAGGAGAAGAAAAAATTTAAAATGTATTTTGATGTAAATATAACAGTTCATTGAAATAATTCAGGATTACATAATCCAGATATCATAATACTTCTTTAAAAGAATTTCCTAAATAGGTAGTATATGATATTGAGTCATATATGGGTAATATATATAACTTTCAGCCAATGAGTTATAAATTCCACTGAATTCTGTAGAAATATGATTAGGTTTGTATTATAATACTTAGGATATTTCCTAGAAATCCATAAGGTAAGACCAGAAGTGCACTAAGGGAGATTTATTACACTCAGTTACAGAACACTTACTAAACTCAATATGTCAAAATCCCTAAAAGCAGAAGAAAGTATTCTATGCTCTTATTAACTGTATGTTTATTTTTAGATATGCTTTGTAACAAAAATAGTGAGAGACAATAATAATAAATGTTTTCAGATGTTGAATTTTTCCATTTGTAATGTTAATTAGTGGAAACAATAAATGTGTTTGATCAACACGTAGGTCTTCAAGAGACCTTTTTAAGAACATCATGTTGCATAAGTTTAACTTTTCGGTTTTTGAAGAATGGTATATGTTTTTTGTTCGTTTGTCCACTGTTTCTATGGCATGTTCTACTAAAAGAATTCACCAGGTCATAGAAAGGCTCTCTGCTGCTGCCTGGTCAAAGTCAGGTAGAAATCTCTAGAAAGAGAAAGACAGCAAACTGTCAGAGAGCAACTGAGTAGCCCAGCTGGAAAACAGGTATGCAGCTTTCCAGAGGCACAGAAGAAATAACGCTTTATTCTAGGAACACATGAAGGCCTATTAAAGATTGTGGCCCCCCAAAGTGATCCTAGAAGTTGTTAGTTTAAGAAAAAAACAAAAGATGTCATTCTGCAAGGCATCAGTGGAATTTTTAGCATGCCCTTCATATTACAGTCTATCTTGACTATATCTAATTTTCTTTATGTTAAAAGTTCGTTCCAGAGTCCTTAGGGTGTTTCTTTTTTCAGGAGGGAGGAGGGTTTGTTTTGTTTTATATTCTTATAAATCAGAGCATTCTTGAATACAAGCTTTTTCAGTGTTTCTGATGTGCTTACTTAAGACAGAGGAGCAGGCATATCCATATTAAATATCTAGATGACTTGCAGCCCCATCACAAAACTCATGTGTCTGTGATTAACAGCTGTGTGATATTTAGTACAATGGTTTTAGTAGATAACAACATTACTGGAACGTATGCGGTGTGTTCCAGCCAGAAGAAAAATGGCTTGAAGCAGCATCCAGAAGAAAAGTTGAACTGAATTGTTATGGAAACTTAAAACCATATAAACTATAAAATAACTGTATTTCTGTAGGTCCAAAAATTTTATATAAGCAAGATTTTGTTATGTTGCAGTTTCTGTTTTTTGCAAAATATTAATGGAAGCAGCCAAATCAGAGACTAAGAAGAAGAACATTGGGTGCTTTTCTGATTGCAAAGAATTCACGGGCAGCTGGAAGTCAGAGCAATGTGTGCTTAACTGCTCTGAATATTTTGTTTTACATGTAGTAGTCTGTGCATATTTGCTCTGATTGCTCAAGTGGAAATGATTACTGTTTATGAAAGATTGTCCATTATTCCCCAATTAGAGAGAAAATACATTCTATAACAGGGAAAATCTGGCTGCTATTCTGTAGACTTTGAGAGAAACCCTTACTGATATGGTGCTCCATAAATAGTCCCAGTTATGTTATTCCTGGAAGGTGCTACATAAGCAATGGGTCAAAATCTGAATTTTTAAATACATCTTGAATCACTATGAATTTACTGCAAAATTGTAATTGAACATGAGACAGCATATGAACTGTAAGGAATTCACGTTCAGTTGTGATTTTTTTTTTTCTTCCTCCATAATCAGGGGTTAGAAAGGACAGGAACACAAAAAGCACAGTACATGAAAGAATGCAGTCTACTTGTCAGTTTCTGATCCAGAAACAGAGTAGACAACATTTCACTTCTCCTTCCCCATTAATTCTTTGTCTGTGGGGGAGTGTGTTGAAAACAGTATCTATTTTGCACATTCCTGTAGGACTGGTGTCTGCATGGGTCTAACTGGTTGATTAAAGCAACCTTAGTGCTATTTACAGTTCAGTAAGGCAAGGAGACAATTTCTTCTATTCTTACTTTAATTGGTTAATTATACAGTTTATATTAAAACTTAATTTATATGGTACCATACATAGATTTGGAGTAGGGCTTTCAGCAATATATGAAAGCTCTTGTTCCAAGAAAGACCTAACAGAAAATATTTCTTAGTGATGACATAAAAAAACCTGATAAACAACAAACAAGGTTGTTATATCATCATCCAGAGGCAATGCTGCAAAAGCCTTGGGTCTATTCTGACTCTTAATTAAAGATGAAAGATTCCCCCCAGTTTCTATTAGGAATGTGTACTAAAAGAAGTAGTTTTTCTGGGTCTGACACTGGTATTAATTTTAATTTCCCCTAATGTTTGTCCTTCAGTAGCTTACAGATAATTATATTTTACTCCAAGGTTTTGAACTTTCCATAGGTCTGTCTGTGTTGTTCACTCTTAAGTTGTGTTTGTGATCTATACAGATGAGAATATTTGCTCCTTGACAAAACAGAAGAAACACTATTCCAAGTATGAGTTGCCAGTTGTACATTTTCAAGTGTTTTCTGTTCTTATGAAAAAAATTATCTGGATTTACTCAATCTTGTAAGGCCTTTTCCTGTTTGAATAAAGCTGTGACCTAACTCAGAGAGCTAAAGTCACTTCTCATCTCCCTACACTAACTGCATACTGGCTCCAGATTTGGAGTGAGACACAAATGGGCCAAGATTTGCACCTCTCTACAGAGAAGGAGCCTGTATATACAAGTTGGATCAGTCTCAGGGTACTGCAACCAGCCTGCTGGAAGCCTCAGTATACACTGACAAGTCAATTAAGTTATATTTTGAAAGTCTTTCACTAACTGAAAAACCCAACCCAAAAAAAACCAAAACAAAATGAAAATCCAACATTTTTTTAAGAAAGGTGTTGAGATCAGCTTAAACTATTACATGTCTCCTGTCAATTAAATAGCTATGAAGACAAGCAGATGTCTACAAGCACATATAATCAAATATATTTCCATAAAGTTTTCTCTTAAGGAAAAACAAATAAATGCAATTTTTTAAGAGTGGGAGATCTTAAACAATCAAATAAAAAAAAAACATCAAGTAGCAGGTACAGACCTGGTCATATTCTATAGTGTATTGATGTAATTCCATACAGCTTCACAAGGGAAGATATAGGTGTTAGCCTCAGGTCCCTCAAGCTTCTGAAACTGTACATCTCCCTATCTAAATTATTTTTACAAGAAATAGTATATATTTCTTTTTTACATAAAAGATTGGTAATCCAGATATGAAGCTTTCGGTTTATAACTGTGAAATACTTATTCTGCTTATCTGAAAAGAGTAAAACATGTATTATCCTTGCTGTTCCTTTGGGCTATTTTACTGTTTAGAAATAGTTATTCAGGGTATTTTTTCTGTCTTGTTCTGTTATCATTCTAGGGCTTACCAGGTTATATTTCTGTACCAGACACCAAATTTCTAAGGCTTTTTAAAGTATCTGTAGAAATCATCTGCAAATGATCCCCAAAGAGAGACAGGAATAAATGTGACATAGCATATAAACAGTATCTTCTCATAGGAACAGATAAGTGTTCCTAGGGTATTAGGCCACTGCAGCACAATTTTTCGCTCCAGTGTACCTGAATGTGCACTGTGGTCTTTACTGTGTTATCAGTACAAGAAAGATCCTACTTTTCAAATAAATGTTTTACTTTAGGCACATTAACAATACGATTCATGCTAATAGACCTATTCATGTAAGTATACATGTAAAAGTTTGCAGAATTTAAATAAATTCCTCAGATTAAATATTCTACATTTATGTTCGTGAGTTAGTAGGCCTTCATAAAAATGAAGTGAGCTTAATTTTCCTTTTGTTTTTTTGATTGCTGAGAAAAAAAAAAAGCATTATGGCAATGATAAAAAAAAATCAAGTTAACTTAAAAGGACAAAGAGAGAAGAGACATTTAGGTCTGAGTGCTAGATACATATCTGAACTCTTCAGGGTCATGAAATGTATGCCAGCAGTGATATGTTCTTTGGATGAAAGCACAGCACATTTCTTTAGTACTGTCTCTCAGTCTATTAAAAGTCCAACTGTGAAAAAAAGGTCAAATGAGAGCTGACAAAATGACTTAGATGCTTCATTTTATGTTGCAGTTGTTTCTTTAGTTCAACTATTATTTTTTATCACCTTGGTTTCATGGTTCAATTCTTTTGATAGCAGTGGTAGAAAATAATAAGTATATCATAATACTAGGCTCATTTTGTAAACTCAGTGTAGGCTGAGCGTGCTACATTATTACATGGAGTTTTTTAAATAATTAAACTAAAACCAGGACAAGATCTCTGTTCCCTGAATTTCAGGTGTCTGAAGCCTGCTGGAACAGCTAAAAGCAGGGCTCAAGCAGTACTGGACTAGCAGCATATTAGGAACTCAGACTCCATGCAATTTCCTTCCTTCTCCAATACCTGTAGTGTTCATATTGTATCCAATCCCAGTGCAGTTGCTTATTTTCAGAGTTTCTCCAAGGTCATGAAGTGTGGGTATTGGAGCCTTCCTAATTTCTAGCTCCACAGAAGACAAGTCCACAAATACCTCTTCTGTGTTCTCTCAAGACTGTAGACATGAGCCAGCTTCCTTTCCATCACTGAGGCTGAGAGTCCACCTCAGATTCTGTCAAAAAATGTGCAGGCTGCCAATTTTAGAAAAGACAAGAGATTCTAGCTGCCAGAACTTTCTGGATCCCTTGCTGCACAGAGATAAGGAGAGTTATGCTGTGTCAAGTGATTTTTTTTTTTTTTTTTTTTTTTTTTTTCCTGTTTTGCTGGTGTTGCTTTGCCTGGAAGAGAAATAGATAACCACGTGATAATCAGACTGACTTTCTGCAATGTGAATTCTTGCATTATCATTTTATAATTACATTAATTGTTCTGAGGTCTTTTTTCCTACACAGTGTTTTTATTTTGTGTGAGTTTTCTTCATTATCTCTAACTTGAAGCAACTTGACCTTGATAAACAAAATCATAAGCAAACAGAACTGGAGACAGGCGACATTATGACAGCCACATTGCTTATTCTCTTGCACTTCCCCTCAGAAGCTGTTATATGGTAAAGGAGCTAGATTTGCCTCCCAGGCTGTCCTGCAGCTGGCCCTGCAACCTTACAAGAGCATGCTGAGGCCCTGAACTTGCCCAGGTCTTCACTCTGACCTCTGGTCAGCTTGTGGCCCATGTTGCTTCAGACCTTGGAGCTGCAAGGCTCTTCTGACTCCAGGGTTCAGACGTGGACATGGACTCGAGCAGGTGACTGAGGTTTCCTTGGGTTTGAGTGTTCTTTCTTCTGACACAATTTTATTTTAGTGTTTCAGATATTCTGCTATTCCTTTTCTCAGTTCTGAAGCCATCTTCACTGATCCAAGAAGAAAACTGATATGGATTCCATGATCTCGGAAGTGATAAGACTGATCTCAAATTTAAAATATTTACCAAAAAAATCCACCAAAAAAACAAACAAACCCAAACCTAACTAGTGAAAAGACAGATGAGATTCAAGTGTTATTGTGGCATTTCTCCTGGGAAGGTATATTTTGTTCTCTGACACTAGGTCCCTTGACCAGGGCAGGAGTCTGAGGAATACTTTGAAGAGGTGTTACTTGCTGAAGCCATTTATGCCAGAATCATCAAGTATTTTAGTTGTTTGCAGCTTAAACATCCTGTCTACTGATCAGCCAGGGCAACCTCTAGAGGAAGTATTTATTGAGGTGAATCATCCTCTGGAGATGCCTCTTCTTCTTAATTAACTAGTGACTTGTGGTTCCCAATAAGTTATTAGATCCCTAGTTTCCCCCTCCCCTACTTCTCTTACCCCTGCCCTGTGGCACCAGGGCCCCAGCAGGGGCAAGGCAGGTCTCTCTCAGGGTGCCAGAATGGCCTTGACATGTTGGAGTCAGTCCCCTTTTCCCCCACTCTCCTGTGACTGTTGCTATTGTAAGTTAATGTACACATAGGTGAGAAAAAAAGGAACTAATAAAATCTGAATACTAAACACTAGTGAACAAAAGCATTGAAAAAACCCTTCCTCCTATGGATTAAGGCTGTGGAAAAACAGTAAGGAAGCAAGAGAAATTACTTGTATAGAGAGAGAACAAGCAATTCTTCATTCTGTTATAGGGACTGCTGGAATTAAACTGCAGTGGCAAATGTGTGCAGTCATTTCCTCCTGGAAATACAAGGTGGCAAGAGGTCTAGCCATTTCTGGAATTTTAGAGAGACAGCTGCTTTTTTTTTTTTTTAATCAATGTTACCTGAGCACTAGTCTATTCTGGTTCTCCCCTTCTCACTCTTTCTCCCAGTTCCTGAGGGGTAGAGGAAAAAAAAAAAAGAAAAGTAGTAGACTTGAGTAATAAAAAAGATTGGCTCCAGTGATCCAATGTACTGTTTTTTTATGGAAACTGGCTGTCTCTTAAGGTTATCACAGAGCTATTCACTGAAAACCCCAAATCTGTACTGCAGGGCATATAACCACATCATAAGAAACCATGGTCTTCTGCTAGTGATATATTGTAGAATCCTTTCCTTGACAGGCACCTTGATATGTTGTCTTACAAGAAAGATAGAGTAGGATAAAAGTCTTCAGTCTTTACGCAGCCATGGGAGACTGTGATTTCCATCTCATATGGAAAAATAATTTTATGCCTCACAGGTCTATTTCAATATAAACCATAATGCCATGCAGTAAAGAAAGTTTTTAATTTTACTACTTTAAAGCTGCCATTTTTGGCTTTGCTTTGTTTAGGTTATCATCCTTCTAGCGTATTTCTGTATCAATTTCAATATCAAAAGCAAAAGCTGCATTAATAACCAGAGGATAAAATCAGCTATACAGTTCTTCATGTGCAATATCACTAAGCAAATGTAGGCAAATCTAATTTATATAAAGTCTAAAAGACCTACATGGTAGACAGGGCAGTCTACAAGTAAGCTGAATGAGTTTGCTTCTACTTACAGACCTCCACTACAGTAGTTTTACAGAATTAATCAGAGGCTTAATACTCATGGTTTTTCTGAAACATTTTGGAGTTTCTGCTCTGCTCCCTGAAATCAAATTATGCTTTTTGTTTAAGAGTTAATTGTAGAAGATCATTTCAGTGCAAGACTGCTAGGAGACAAAATACAGGAAATATCACATTTTAAAAATACAAATATTTCAGGATGAAGATTAAGAGATTAGGCTTATTTGCTTTTAACATATACTTCTTACTATACCTTGAGTAACTTCCTCAATTTATCTGATATATTTGCCCTATTTAATCTGCAAGACAAAAGCAAGCATTTTCTTTGCTTTTTCCTCCTCAGTAGCCTTCCTGCAACATTCCAGTCTTCTTTTTAAAACTGCTTCTGAATTAGTTATATTAATATCTTTTTCTACCTATATGAAAAACATCACAGCCTTTCAGTAATTTCTCTGCTGTCCTTTTCTTTTTCGTCCCTGCACATACACAGACACAATCACACACACTATTTTTTTAGTTGGAAAATGTGAAAATATGTCACAAAATCAGAAAACTTTATACACACTTTGCAGTGCTATAACAAGTAAATCCTTGCCCAGTTAAGAAAAAGGTCCCATAGTCCTTTTCTTGTTTCTTTGAATTTTCATCATAAACCTAATCCACAGTGAAAGTCATCAGGTATAATTTGGAAGAATGTTCTCATTTGGGAACTCTTGGTGTTGTGGAGAGGGAAACTGGAATGACAGATGAACTTGGCAATGAA
The DNA here is from genome assembly GCA_031468815.1 of Morus bassanus. Lineage (NCBI taxonomy): Eukaryota > Metazoa > Chordata > Aves > Suliformes > Sulidae > Morus > Morus bassanus. The sequence goes on along the minus strand of CM062568.1, from coordinate 49,802,885 downwards.
TCCAAGGAACAGCTGTGCTGGTTTCTTGGAAATTACACATTCAAATACAGATGAAAATATTCTTATTAGATACTTCATAAATGCCATAACTTCCAAAAAGGAGATATAGCTCAGTAGCTGCAAGAATCTTTAAGTTATGACCCCCATGCAATATATTTTCCCCCAAATGATCCTACTGATGAACACTGAATAGATATGGATATTTTATTTCAAGTCTTTCATCAAATGCTTTATTTTGCACTTTGCAGCATTATTATTTTTGAATATGTATACATTTCATTCAGCTCTTTAAGGATGCTGAATAATAGGGGAAAAATTAATCATTTAGCTTACTTCACCCTTACTTCAGTATGTTGTTTGATAAATATTCTACAGTCATCTCTGAAAACCTCTGAACACCTCAAAAATGAAAGAAAAAAATCTGAAATCTTCTCCAGCTGTCTGATATTTCATCTAAACCAGTCTTTAAAAGTATTTTCCTTCTATCTGTTTTGAAACTTAAGAGCAGTAACTGTGATCAGATTAAGACATTTATATTATATTTCTTGGAAGAATTCTGTGTTTGTCGTCTGAGAAATAACACGTACTGCAAAATAACAGATATAAATAAATAAATACTGTAAAATCTCATTTTGTCACAAAACGTGGTATATTTTGAAGATTAATGTTTAACACATTCTTTACTGCACACAGAAGGAGCTTAAGGATAAAAAGAACAGTCATAGTAGGTCAGTCAAATCTACTTGACAATAAAATATATAATTTTGATCAGGTACTGTATTCTTCATGCAATTAAAAAGACCACTTTTTAGAGAGGAACTACTTAACATAGCTGATAGCATGCGAGATGTTGTTATATATTTGTTTAAGGGTTGTTTTGATGAGAGAAGCTTGTCTTAAATGAACTTATAGGTAGATTAATATAGAACATTTATGAAATACATTATAGATATATTTTCAAGTTAAGTTGAAGATAGTGAATCATTAAATCTGTTATTTCACCTGCATATAGTGATTATGAACTTTGGGATGACAGCATTATACACTTTCGATCTGACAATCTAGGTGAGCAGCTAAAAAGGATGAGGACTTTAAAAGTATTGGTTAACATGTCCAATGCTTTTAAAATTCCTCTTTGATTTCTGGTGGATAATACTAGTCAACTCTAAACCACAGAAGAATAAATATATAGAAAGATGCATGCAATTGGACAAAATTATTAAATTGGTGCAAAGATATTAAAATTAGTCTTCATACACAATTACAAGAGTACCTCTGTAATTCATATAATGAATAGATTCATGCATTCATGAAGAATGCATAGAGCATTTCTTTAAACACAACAAAACAGAACAAAACACCCACCAAAATCAAGCTAATGAAAATTCCATGGATTAAAAAAAAATGCACCTTTATCTACACTAAAATGAGGAAACATTTCTTATGCAAAAATAAGATAAATTATGTAGAACAGTTATTGCATTCTCTTCCTTAATTCATGGTTAAAAAGCACAGAACAAGATTGCTTTCTCAAGACTTTTCAGAAAACATTAGTATAAAACTCAAAGGTGTTGTATTTACATGTAGTCTGTTTGCTGGGTTAATTGTTCTGACTTGCCTTGTGATCAAAAGATAGCAATACTATGTCTTATTACATGAATATTTGCATTTCATACCAAGAAAACAAGTATTTCACATGGTAATAGAAGTATTCTTATAAACTTTTTTAAAATAAAAGCTTCTTACTAGGACACAAACCTAATTTTTAAAATATTAGCTGGCTTTACATTGAAAATTATTGCAGGGTTAATACACTCTAACACAAAATGGTAGCATAGCATTAATACTTCTATTTAAAGGTACCATTAATGCTCTTTTGCTCCAGTTTTCTTTAGAGTTATCACTTACCTTTGGACTATCAAACAACGTCACTCATAATATTAGATAGCTATCTTCTAGCAGCTATTTAAGCAGTAAAAAAGAAATATATTTTTTTTCCCTTTTCCAGGGAATTTTGAAACTGGCTTGTTTCATACTGTGATCCACTTACTGCAGTAAGTTACCTCTAGACTTCATGTACTGGATGACAACAGTATTATTTACCTATACACAAACATGTAAGTTGTAACCAAAAGCTGACAGGATGCCTCCTTCCCATTCATTTTTTTGCTCTCATTAATTTGTTGAGAAAGTCTGTTGCAGTTTCTGTACCCTGGGACACTAAATTATTCAGCATCTGAGATACTGAATGCTTTTTTCTTACATGGTACTATACTGATTTCTGAAATTCAACTTATGTCAAATGAAGAATATGCAACCACTTGTAATAATAAATAATAATAATAATAATAAGAAGAAGAAAAATAAGAATTAGAATAACTACAATTTAACCTAGTAAGCAGCCATTCCTTTGTATATCTTTGTTTTCAACATTTAGAAAGTGGAATTATAGACCAGGTGATATACTGCATCCTACTTATGTTGCTACACTCCTTTACCAGCCTGAATTTTCATGGCATGCCATATATTACATGTTAGACATAGGGGTAATGTAACCTCCTTATCTTAAAAGGACATTGCACCTCTTCCTGGATACAATATCATAGTAACAATCCTACTCTTCTCCAACCCACTGTTTATCTTTCTCTTTTGACTCAGGCAAATAAAGATTGTGCAATAGAACAGCATGTGTTGTACATAGTGCCTTCAAAGTGATTGTGATTAAATTATTTAGAATTTGTCCTTGCAGCAAAATGATCTTACTGGGAAAATGTTTAAGTACTGATGCAACAATGTTGCAAAAAAATTTATAGAGATTGCAATAACTGTTTGTCTTTCAAACTCCTTTGGTATAAGAACAACACAGTGCTTATTGCTTTAAAAAGAGTGAAGATGTAATTCAGCCATAGAGAAAATGCTAAACAACAAAAAAAGTTTTTGACAGATTTTGTTATCAATGAATACCTGGGGTTTTCTTTCATAATTGCATAGACCTTTTAATGTCTGTAGTGTTTTGCATAATAAAAGCGTAATATTTTTATTTACTTCAAATTAATGGTGTAGTAGAGACAGCTACTTAGAATTCTGGAAATATCTGCTGAGTTGGTACTCTGGCAGACAAAAGAAAATAGGAGAAAGAAGTTTTTAGACAAACAGATGTAAAGGACTTTTCCATTAAACTAAATTGTTGTGGGCTTTTTCTTTTCTTATTTTAAAACTAATTTGTAAATCTGTATCTTAGAAACAAACTCATATTGCTGCTCATGTGTACTAACAATCTAAAATTATTTTCTGAAGAGAAAGGAGTAATTTGTCTAAATGTTTGGAAGTATCCATTTACTTTATTTTCTTACAACCATGAGGTTACAGTCTATGAGTGACTCATTATGAAAGCAAGTCAGAATCTGATGCCTGGATATCAATCTGAGTGTGATCTGAGACCCACACTAAATCATTGCAGATATCTCTTAACTGCTCTGATATGGCTTTATGGTATGGGCCATGCATGCATTTCAGTCAGCACTTTAGATTTGTAGAGTCTCAGTCTAATTTGCATTTATTTAGTTGACTACAAATTGGAGAAAGTTGAGTCTAGATGTCAGTGAAGTCAATGCTAATCACATCATCCTTGTTTCCTCTACATTGCATAATCAGGGCGAGTGGGATTTAAATAGGCAAGATGGTGTCCCTTGGGTTTGGTACACACAGCCTGGCTTCATTGGCCCCTTGCAGCCTCTTAACAGAGAGAGTATGGAAGTGCGAGAGGTCATCTGCATCTGACTCCTGTGGTAGGTACCCACAACTACCCACATGAACAGTGATGTAGACAAGCACCAAAGTCTCTGGGGCTTACTAAATAAGAACTACTGAAAAATAGATTTGTCTACTGCTGTTCCTTTCACCAGCAGTTCTCACACCCTGAAAAAGAGAAATTCACTGTTAAGAAAATACTGGATACTCTCACAACCCACAAGTACAAATTACTCTACATATGATTCTTTATAAAGGAAATATGAAGAAACTCAGTAAAATGTGCATGCAAATTAAATCAAATAGGTGTATCTGCCAGGTCACATAGGCAAGTACATGAATCAGACATTGCTATGGAAGCCAGTTCAAAATTTCTTTGACTCTGAGAATTTCTACCTCTTTTTTTTTCAAGAGGGAACTTTCCTGTGGTGACATTTAATTTTTACTTCATTTTTCAAATGCATATAGAATGTCTCTCTTTGGTTTTGTATTTTTTCAGGTGAAAAATATATGTAATAGAAACCTCTTCCTGTGTAAGACATTCTCAAGCAAATTAAAATGCAAATAGCTACAATGCAGCTGTCAGCAATACCCTTAGGCTGGTGTTCAGCAAACTGCATAGGAACCCAGAAATATTTAGGTGGCATTTAGATTTTGTATTGGAGAATTGATTCAGGGTACTCCTATCTAAGCAAGCAACTGAAGTTTTAGGGGCAAATGTTGCTGGGTCCCAGCAGTGGTGCTATGGTGCAGTGATACTTCACTCGTATATGACTTTTAGTAAATATTGGAAGATAGACAAAGTCTTAAAGATTTTATAGAAAATAAAATAAAGTGGAAAACCAAAGATTAATCACACTTGTTTTTGATAATGACTTCCCCAGAGAAAGGAACTACAGCAGGCCATATATCTCTTCATTAGAAAAAATAGTGGAGATAGCACTATGTAACCATTAGTTTAACTGAAAAAAAAAATAAAAAACAGAAAGAAGGGATGATCATTATGATGTAAAGAGAAACATGACTTGTATAAAAATGAAAGTTTTTTAAATGGTTGGAATGATGTTAGCAGGATAGATTTTTTTTTTCTCCCCAAGGGATGGTCTTCAGAATGATTTAATTTTATGTTTTCAACCTGTTGTCTTCATGTAAAAAGCAGGACTCTGCTGATGAAGCTGAAATGCAAACAGAACAGACAAGAAACAGAGTATCACACAGGAAGAACAAAAATATTAATACGACAAAATACAGACACCCTTATAGAGTAATATCAACCATCTGTTCTCTAACCAGAACCTGACTATAAGTGTCTGAATAAAAGGATTATCATTTGATCACAGAACAAGTATTAAACAGCAGTGTCAGAGAGCTTTTGAAAATGCCAGCTGATGACCAGGATATATCAGTGAGGTTCTGGTAAGGACCACTAAGTTGTAAGTGGAAGTGGAAGTGGAAGCCTTTTAGGCTGCATTAAAAAGAGTGTTGCAAGCAGCTCGAGGGAGATGATCTGGTATACTCAGCCCTGATGAGACCACATCTGAAATACTGTGCCCAGTTCTGGGCTCCTCAGTGCAAGGGAGATGTGCATACTGGACCAAGTCCAGTGAAGGGCCATGAAGATGATAAAGGATTGGAGCATCTGTCATACAAGGAGAGGCTGAGAGAGCTGGGGCTGTTCAGCCTGGAGAAAAGAAGGCTCATGAGGGTATCCTAGTTTGTATAAATAGCCAATGATAGGGAAAAAGGAAGATGGAGTCAGACACTTCTTAATGCTGCCCACTGACAGGACAAGAGACAATAAGCACAAATTGAAATGCAGGAAATTCTGTTTAAACATATAATAAAAAAAAAAAAAATATTGTGATGATGGTCAAACACCGGAATAGCTTGCCCAGGGAGGAGTGGAGTTCTCACTGTTAGAGACAATCAAAACTTGACTGGACGTGGCTCTGAGGTACCTTCCATAACTGACCCTGCTCTGATGTACAGAGTTGGCCTATGAGATCTCCAAAGACTCATTCCTATCTCAATGGTTCTGGGAAACTGTCTGTGAATAGCTGGAAGTGGGAAACTATAAGAAGGTTTTGAAACTGCAGTAGAATGATTTGTGACATGAAGAGGATGGATACAATGGTTCACTAATTCCATTTCAATTGTATTTCTTACTTTCCCATAAAGGAGCTATCTATTTTTGAAAACTCTTCTTAGTTTAAGTTACACACCAATACCTTCAGCTGGTTTCTGGAGTGTGAAGAGAAGATGTTTTTAGTCTTTTATATTCTTAGTGTTCCAGCCTCGAGCCCTCAAACTGCCTATGACATCTTTAACTAAGATAAATAGCTTTTCTCTTAATCCTTACAGCCATATTCTTCCAGGATGTTTTGATCAACTTCAGAGGCTGTGTCTTTTGTAGTAAATTGGATATGTCCTCAAATGTTTCCTGGCAGTGAGACCAGCTGTTATAGAGTGGCTTATATATACAATATTAAATTCTGTCACCCTCCAAAATAGATTGGCCATTACTAAACTGCCTATTGAGAATGGTCTGTTGTCCATGTTGCTCTTTAAACCATGGTATGGGGGATAACTAAATGCTGCAGGAGATCATATTCTATCATTCAGGTTTACCTTTTGGCCAGTTTAGTTTACCAACACAGATGTAGCCACAGTATCTAAAGCCCTCTCTAGTCTTCTTCCTTAACAGAAACGCCCATTCTGAGTTTTGCTTTATTCCCAATAGCTTTTTAGGGGTAGGCAAGCTTCTGCACTTGGTAATCTTGGAACAATGTTTACATATTCCAAATTGCTTCTAATCTAAGTGGGAAATGGGGCAATGCTGCGTCATATAACTTTTATGTCGCTATACCTGCTAAAGCTTCTGTAGTGCTTCTGTTGAGAAGATGCAAGGACAGAGAGAAAAGAAGATAGTAAACAATATTGAGCTTATTAACTATACTAAGTGAGTATTCAGAAATTTTCCTTGAATATACTATGTTTGTTATACAGAATATGGGCTTTTTCACCCTATTTTGATTAAATATTTCTTTAGTGGGACAAGAGGAGGTGTGTTTTGGCAATTCTCTTTTGATTAAACTCCCTTTCGGAGGAGATTTCTTCTTTTCAGGTCTTCCTTTCAGAAAATGGATCCTGTTCCTTTTCAGCTAGGTGTTTTTTGTTTCTATTACTACTTGTTTTCTTTCATTTTTAAGTTTAGATAAATTTAATTTGATTATAGTGTTCTATAAAATTTCATAATTCATTGATGTCATCATATTGGTAAAATTTGTTGTTAAAGTTCACATGTCTTAAAAGATATATAATTTTCTGATTTTATATATTTAGGATTGATTTCTTATTTGTTTTCTTAGTCTCAGTCACACTTTTTTCTTTTTTCCTTTCTCAGCTTAATATCTGTTATTAAATTTCTATTTGACATTAAATTTTTATTTAGTTAAGGAAGTCTTAACATTCATCATTCAAAATCCTTCTGATTTTCTCATATTCTTTTTGCTCTTTTAACATTTTGACTTATGAAAAATTACTTCTAAAATTATTATATTAATGTTCATGTATTTTAATGTAAGAGAGATAAATCCACTTAGGGAATGGAAAAAAATAGCTACCTTAGTTGAAATAAATTATTGTTAACTTGTCATTTTGAAGAGCAATATAGGAAAATCGTATTAAAAAATCCATCACTTCAGCCATAATTAAATATAAAGCAGAAAAGAAATGTAATAGACCATTCAATTGTTTAAAAACATATTAGCAAGCCCAGTAATCATGTTTAAGCCAAAAAGTTGCAATTAGTTCTTCATCCAGGAAAAAACAAACACACAAAGCAAAGAAACAAAGAATGCTTAGGTGTTGTGTATAATTAATTGGTAATTTGCTTCTTGCATGTAATTCATTGGGATTTATTGATGAATCTGGTCAATAAATTCTCAGAAATTAATATCTCAAATAAATTTTGCCAGGATTTAGTCTTGGCTTTCACCAGAGAAATTTGTATTTTTTTTCCACTCTGATTTTTTTTTATTTTAATTCACTTAAAGATAACTAAGTCTTGTCTTGTTTTAACAACTCAGTTTTCCATCTCTGAAATCAAGGTGATTTACTGTTTATTTATTGGAATCCTAATCTTTGAAGTTTTCAGTCTGAAGTGTTTTATCTGAATATTTGTTGTAAATAAAAAAGTGCCTTGGAAAACAACAGTCAACTGTTCAAGAATACTAAAATTAAAAGTAAGAAAAAATACTATCATTTAATAACATGATAATGCCTAAATATTTAAAAAGGTGAGAAGTTTTCCTGTCTTTCCCTCCCAAAACCTTTTTCTTCTCCGGATACTTAACCTCCATTTTCTTCTCCAGATACTTAATCCCCATAAGCACTATTTTATGTGATCAGAAAAAACAAATTATCTTTTTGTGTCATTCTGTGAAAAGATTCCATTTTATTCTCACATTGAACATGTGAGTCTTCATGAGTCCAAGGTTTATTTTGCAATATATTTATTACTAATATTTGTTAATATCTTAATGCCATTCAGTTCTGCAGATTAGATTTTTAAAAGGTAGTCATTGACCTAATATTGCTGCCATTGATGTTAATGTCATCTGAGAGTCAATATAGACAGCTCAACGGTGAGATTAAATATTCATTAACACATTCCATCAGAGCTCTGGTTTAAGCCCGTATTCTTCCCACTGACTAGCTCTGCAAATCCAGATAGACATATAGTGAGCAAAGTAATGATTGTAAATAATGTTACAGGTAGCTGATCTTTTGTTTTCTGATGGTGGACAACATAGGACTCATCATACCTCTATTCATTGTTTGAACACTACTAAGATAGGATTTTTTATTAAGATGTGTATAACTCACTGCCATACCTTAATTCCACCTACTAAAATAATACAGCTTATTTTACTGATAGATACTACCAAGATCAGCCTCACCACCTTTATCACATTAAATCATATGTACATTTATATTTGTTAGGAAACTTAGATGTAATATACAGTTTGTGAAGTCTGCTAGTTAAATTAAGTCAGAAATGAAGTGGACAAGCTGGAAGTTAACTGTATATTATCTTTGGTGGTATTCAAATGATTTCTGCACCATTAAGCATATTTCTAATTTAAATTTGTCTTTATTATTTTGAATAAAAAGGAGCTAGAGTTTATGTCCAAATGGTTTTCTGTTTCACTTAGACCTAACATCATTTTACCTTTGGTTATCCATGATGTACTGGCATCTCAAGCATGAAATGATGAAGATAAACGTACAGGAAACTTTCCTTATGTTGACTATATTCCTACCCTGCCCCCCGCCCCCCCAGCATGAATTGCCCTTTCTGCACTTCTTTTTGTTTAGTTACTTAGTGTGAAAATCTGACACTTTTTATACATTAGAATGAATCTGTCACTAACTGTGCACCCTGACTTCTGCAAAGTATCACAGTTTCTCTCAAGATTAAATCCATTCACACTTTGAATTAATCAATCTGATTACCTCAGAAAGCTAGTACTTTTTTCCCACAGTTGTCACTTCCAAAAGGCAATTAGATATACTTAACTCGTGAGCACTTGCTATGGAAATCCTTTAAAAAATTATTAAAAAGCTGTACTTGCACATAAGTAGCTAAACTTAACTAAATAAAATGTGTTACTTATTTCAAATGTTACAACTGTCCAATACCTTCCAAAAGATCTAGAGCCTATTCAATTACATTTCACTCCACATGTTCTCTAACTTCTGAGTCAGCTTAGTTCACATTATCCTTTACTATCTCAAATGCGCACAAACATGCAAAAAGTCTGAGTAAATAGATGGGATTTTTTTTCTCTCATTGAGTACACTTTAAAGCCCTCTGTGTTTGACTAACAATACTATCATTCTATTTCACACCTTCCTTCCAAGTTTGGGGTTTAACTTTTGCTTTAATATACATAATTCTTTTAACAGTATTGTTACAACAGTGCCACTTATTCTTGGACTGTTATATAGATATCTTACACTTCTGTAAAGTGCATGGACCAGCTTGGATCTATCTGCTTTTGAAGTCAAATATTTTTCTGGGTTTGAATTCAATTAAGTTCTGTTAGAAAGGGGTTCTTTATATTTTCTACTTCAAATTGTACAGATTGAACTCTCTACAACATTCCTTTGATATTTAAAGTACAATCCACTGAATATTCTAAATTAATAAAATTTTCTACCAGATAAATTTATTTAAGTCTAATTCTGCATGTCAAATAAATATGATAGCTTTATCTGCATTTATGTGGCCTATAACTAACATTAAATAAATGCATGACATGGTTTGTATCTCTCATCAACAATTGAAGCTGAAAAGCCTAGCTCAAGATCTTGATCATTGTAGGCTTTCTAGTGGTGCAGCTCAGGAGGAGGTCAGGGTCAGCAGAAAGAGACCTTGGAGAATGTTAGCAGTTGTAGCCTTGTCATGTTCTGTGGCTCAGCTGAGAGCTGAGTTTTTCTTTGCCACCACCTTTTAGCTTGAAGGATGGGGGTGGGGGACAGGGAAAGGAGCAGAGAAAGGGGGGCAGAGATGGTGAGAGATGGAGGGGGGAGAGAGAGAGGGATGGAAGAAGAGGGAGGATTGGGTAAAAAGCAAGATTGAAGCTTAAAAGTAGGAAGAAGGTAAGGTGTGTAACTTCCTCCCACATATTCTGCTCTGTGTGATCCAAGGCTCAGCTCTGATGGGGCACAATTCAGACTTCTGAGAAAATCGTTAGATTATAAGAAAGATCTGTGAGAAATTATCTAGAGTATAACTATGCCAAGTTAGAAAGGTAACATTTCAGACAGGTAAGGCTGTTGATAACAGGGATCACTAATATTTCAAAGGGTAAAGAGGGAAAAGAAGGAAAATACAAACATGAGAGGTATAAATACCTAAAAGAAAGAACAGAGACTCAAGATGGCAAATGAACAACATTAGCCTATTCTAAGGAGCAGTAGAAACCTTTCCTCTTCTGGTTTATGACTACTGGTCAGCAAAGTTTCTTCAAGGAATTGTAAAAATGTTAATGTTTTGCCTAGTTTGTTAATATCTCTCTGATGTATTAGCCAATAAATAATTGGGTTTCAGGGGTTTTTGTTTGTTTCGTTTTGTTTTGTTTTGTTTATTTTTCAGGCATGTACATTTTGCTTGCAGTGTATCTCTGTGCATGACAAAAAATTGCCTAAACAAAGTGACTAGGATAAGGAGTGTCACAGCTTGGTGGAAAATGAGAGCAGCTCAGGTCCTTTTGGATGGGCCTCTGGGAATCTCAGGTGCTTTGGAACTGCAGCCAGAGACTATGAAAGTAGAACAGAATAGTAAGAAAAACTGAAAACAAATTTGCAATACTTCACCGTGTTGACTGTTGTCATCTGAGACTTCTTGCCAGGATTTTAGAAATGGTTGCTATCAGATTTACAAATGACCACTTTCCCCCTCTGGGGTAGGTAGGGAAATTACTTTCTCCCATCCAAAGGAAAGTTTAGGGATATGGGTCACCCAGAAGCTACTTTGTCTATGGTAGCAGGAAATGTGAAGATGAATTGAGAGAAGTAGAAAAAAGCATGCGCAGTCTGTCAGGAAAACACCAAACCTAAAGTAGATATTGAGGTTGATGTGGTATGTGGAGAGTGGTAACCCTGACTACACTATTAAGGCAATAAAAGGGGAACTGGTCACTGCAGAGTGCAAAATCATGTGTTTGAAATCAGTGACTGAATTATTGATAGAACAGAAATAGAAACTTAGCACTGAAGTGTTGGGAAGGGATGGAAATACAGTGAATGTGCAAGTGTAGAAAAACAGCACTGAGCAGTATGTCTCTACTGCAGAGGGTTTGCATTCAGCATCAACAATAGAGCAAGACCATCTGTGGTGAATGGCTTAAAAAGATGGCAAAATAGAGATTCAAAGTGGGGATTAAGGCAGTCAAGAGAAGCTGAGACATCTCTGAGGGTAATCACGAAAGAGCAACAATGCCATGGATCAAATAATTTGACTTGTGGAAACATGACTCAGTCTTTGAAAAGAGCATTTCAGGAGAAGCAGATTGAGTTGCAGCCCTCAGTGCAGGTGTCTTTGCAGCAGAAGACATTGATCTTGGGACCAAAATGGGGTAACTGGTATGACCCAGATATCTTTTTGATTGAGACCTGCTAGATTACCCATGAGGCACATAAGCCTTCTTTGTGTACCTTTCTTTGCAGGAAGATTTGTAGTTAACACTCCCCACAGCTCCAGTAGCTCTCTTTTTTACCAAAGCAGTCACGAGAACTAATGATGGCAGATATGAACTAGTCTAAGCAGTTATCTCTGCTATCAGTGGGCCTTTTGTACAAGCAAGGTGATGGAGAAAAGTCACTATACCAGGGTCAAAGCAAAGACCAAAAGTTTAGCTGCACTACTGGAGGTAGATATTCAAGAGGGAACTGAAATGAATTGCACTGAAAAGTCTTGTGTGAGACTTTTTCACAGCCAAAAGAGAAACAAGAATCCAATTTGGAATGAGCTGAGGGACTGAGAAGACATAGATTTCTGGAATTGTTAACAAAAAATATTACAACTCAGAGCAGAGTTTAGAAGAAGACTTGCATTCATTATTGAATCATTATTTAATATTAGAAAAAGAAGAGTTTAAGAGTTTGGATTATTCCACAAATTTAAGTGCTCTCTGGATTAAAGTGACACCTGAAAATGTGAAAGGTCAATACTGAGGTTTTGTAAATACATTTTTTGCTTAGGTATCATTAAGATTAGTAATAAACTTTAAAATAGACTTTAAATTAAACAGAACCATTGTATATTGCTTTTTCTTGGAGAAACATCAGCATTTCTAAAGACCAAAAGCAGGGCTGATATGTGAAAAAGTTAAGGCTCATATGATGGTATTCTACTCTGCTATCTACATATCAGAGATCTACCTGTAGTTAAGGGTGGAAATTCCTGTTTCTGTTATGGTTATACCTTCATAAAAGATGAGCTTAATAATTAATTTTAATGTTCGGGTGACCTAGAGTCCAAGCGGTGTGAAGAGGTTCCAGAAGTTCACAGACTTATTGACAACTATTACATGTTACATACAGCTGGCTGTAATTAATGTCAAGGTTTGTGCTAGAAAGGCAAAACAGAAGAAAACAGTTTATTAAGTCTGCACCAGACTTCAGGGCAGTGTTTTTAAAGGCCAGAGATTTATATTGATCTGCAGTTCTGCCAGAAGGCATTTGGGAACTGTAAAGTACCAGTGTTAGGATTAGCCCTAGGATTTATAAGGAAACAAAAATTTCTTCGGATGTGAATATAATCAAAGTAATGATGTTTAATGTATGTAGGCTTCATTTTGCTTAAATAAGAAGGATACATGCTGATTTATTTCTTTTTTCTTGTTCTTCCCATATCAATACGAAGAGCAGCAAATTTAATCAAACCAATGATAGCTATGTATATGTTACCATGCTATACCCAGAATTCTGCTCTGTGTAAAAAAGGAACACACTAGGTTTCTGGAGCCAAGAATTTATTGTTACTCTAATTTATGTTTCAATGCTCCTGTAGTCCAGATTATTGAATTAACACAGAAAGCACAGTGAATATTCCCACACAGTATTAGCCACAACAATCTCCGGTGTCTATTCATTTTCTCTGCTGCTCTGCTTACCATTCCAATGTCACAGTCTTCCTCAAGAACTATTGAGGAGGGAGCTGTATGGTGAATTCTCAGCGTCCCAAGGCTTCTGCTGGGAACAGTGGGATGCTCATGGTGGTTTGTTTTTTCTCCCATCTTAAGGACATCTGTGCTTATCTGTATGAGTTTTCTTAACACAACCTTCTTCCTTCTTCATAGCACCCACCTAAATTTTGAAAATTGCACAACAGTTTCCCCCAGCCTCAATTAAGATAAAAGACTATTGCTTGCTATGTGATGAACACTTAGGTTTTCCAGAGCTTTTACTCTATGGACAGTTACCTCTAGACAGAAGTTAAAGCAGGCTAAAATTAGGTCAGGCCAAGGCAAGCCCAGACAAATGCACTGTGCACTGTCCGTAGAGGGAAACCACTTATATTCATCAGTAAGTAATGTGGTTATATGTATTTAATATGATGTTAATAATATCTTAATTTGGAAGGAAAAAGAAGGGGAAAAAGAAAGAAAGGTTGAGTACAGCAAGGTGAGAACTGAAGGTTGAAGAACCTTTGAACAAGTTTCAGGAGTCATTGTTCTTTTTTGACTAGGAGACAGCTGGGAACAAAAGGTACAATATATAATATATAAAATATGATTTACATTGTTTCATGATTCTTTTTTCCTTAATGTAGCAAAAAAATTGATGTTTCTTACAACTATAAATGTTTAGGTTCTTGTTCATTGCTGCTTGACCACCTAAAATGATTGGAAAAATAAGTTTGGGTATGGGAGAATGGAATCTATTTTTTGAGCATAAGGTTCTCTGGGACAGAGATGAGAGCTAGTGTTGCCAGAGCTTACAATAACCTATATTGGCTGTTATGGCCGTTTATTGGTACTCTGGTCATCTGTGCTAAATGTTCAGGTTAGATTTATGGTTAGTTAGAAAAAGAGAAGTTAGTCTTCCAGCATCCTCCATTTTAGCTATGTTCTAGAACTCAGGATTTCAAGGCATTAGATGTCCATGTCAGTTTTCAGTATTCTGTAACTCACTATAGTTTAAGATAGGTTCTCTTCAGAAAATAATAGTTTAAAAATTCAGTTTATGGTTGAAGATTTCCTCTAATGTAAACCAAGGGACAAAAAAAAAAAAAAGCTCATTATTTACATTCTTCATCAGTGAACATATTAGTTTACATGCTGTGAGTTAGATGAGGGTTAGGTTTATGGTTGGGATTGCAGGTCAAAAAAAAAAAAGAGTTGAAGATTTTAATTTGTTAATCGATATTCAGGTGTTGGTTAGACTACCATGAAAAACAGGGGGTAGGGACTGTGAAAAGAAGCCTTGAATACAACAGATCATTGAGGACTTTTTCACTAGAATAGGACAGGTTGGAAGATCATCTGGTCCAACGTTTCATAGCAAAGGAAGCTTACATAAGATTATCTAACACCCTATCCAGTAGCATCTTGAAAACCTCCAGTGACTGGGACTCCACCACATTCCTGGGGATCTTGTTCTGGTGAATAGCTGTTCTCACTGTAATAAAATCTCCTTCTTATATCAAGATGAAACCTCTTCCAGTGAAACTTCTACCTGTTGTCCCTTGTCTTCTCCATGTGTCTCCTTTTGAAGAGAGAGCCTCCATCCTCTTTGCAGCTGCCCTTTAAGGAATGGAGTAATGTCATAAGGTCCCTTCTTGAGCCTTATCCAGGGAGAAAAGACCTAGCTCATTCAGTCTTTCATCACAGGATAGCTTCTCCAGCCCTTTGATCATCTTTGTGGCCTTCCTTTGGACCCTCTCCAAAGGAGAGGAGGTGTGTGTGCCCTTTTTGAATTGTGGAGACCAGAACAGGACACAGTACTACAGGTGCAGCCTGACAAACACTGACAAGAGTGGGTTGATCACATTTCTATCTCTGTTAGTAATGCCCCTGTAGACACAACCCAGGATCTGATTTGCCTTTGTTGCTGCTGCAGCACACTGTTGACTTATGTTTAACTTGTTGTCCACCAGCACCCCCAGGTCCCTTTCAGCAAGGCTGCTTCCCAGCCACACAGATCCTAGCCTGTACTGGGCTCTTTTGTTATGTCATCCCAGATGCAGGACCTTGCACTTGCCTTTGTTAAACTTCATACTGTTCTTGCTAGCCCACTCTTCCAGCCTGTCCAGATCTCTCTGTAAGATGCCTGTCTCTTCTGACACATCCACCACATCGCTCAGTTTAGTGTCATCAAAAGTGATCTCAGAGTTAGGCAGTGGGTTTTGCCGATGGCTGATATTGGCCTTGATCCAGAGTTTTTAAGATGAAGTTTTAAAACTAGGATTGGATAAAACCTGAAATAAGTTGTTTGTTTTATTGCTGTATTTGTAAGTAAGCAGGGCAGCTGAAGGCTGGAACTGTCAAGTGTCATTCTCATAAACTCACTTTCATTGTAGGTGTCTGTCATCTGTCATTCTTTAGGTAGAATCACAGTGTCATGCTTTAGAACAAGATTAGTTGAAGTGTGTGTTTTATTGTAACATTCAAGTGTTCTGGTTTCCTTTGTGCACAGTATTACAAAAATATATATTTCTAGGTTCCATTCATGTAATCATAAAGAACAATCTACATATATTTGATCAGAGGAAACACACCTTAAAAAGGTGTAGTTCTTTCTGTTGACTACAAAGGGGTTCCAACACAACTAGCTTATCTGTGGACAGATGCACTATACATACTATACATATACTCTTTATACGCAGGGTGCATGAATACATATCACATTCTTGGAATTCATGTTCCTAGGAAAACTTTCATGGAAGACTAATGAAAAACTGGATTGGCTGTGGAGGACATTGTGAAATATCAAATCTTAGAGGAATTTATAGGTATGTTAGGCAAAACATTTACGAGGAATGGTGTACAGTTGATGATTCCTTGAATACATGAAATAGACTTTAGCTTTAAACCTATGTAATAGAACTTAAGAATTACCTGATTTATTAAAATCAGCATGATTGTCCTAGAGAAAAACAATTATGTAGAATGACTTTATCTTGTATATTTTCTGAAGGAAAAATAAAAGGATTTATAACAAAAAATGCTGCCAAGTAAAAAAAACAAAACAAAAAACCACCCCTCTGACTACATGAATTTTACTCATACTAATTTAAGATGGTTAAGAGTATATACTTAATTTAAAAATCAATTTTAGAAAATTCAGGAATGGACAGTTTAAACTTTCCAAATGTGTGTTAAAGAGAACATCTTTATAACTGACACATCAGCAAAGTTATACATAGTGGATAGTAAAATGACCTTCAGTGCCTAGACACCTAAGTGTTAATATTAATTCTGCATTTAGCAAGTTACAGATATGGGACAATAGATCATACCTGGAATATCTGAATCTTAAATGAGTATCCTTCCTTTGTCATAAATTTTGTCACAGGTTTGGTACCCTTTAAAGATGCAGAATCACATAGAAACAAACGGTGATTAGTTATTTCAGTTAAAAGTAGAATCAGAAGCAATGAACAAAACCCATGGCAAAGAAAATGATAAAACACAGCCTCCTAAAAAGATGTCTAGACCTTTAACATAGGGGATTAGGAACACAAAAGATTAGGAACAAGAAATTGAAAGGACTGTGAATCAAAACTGAAATATACTTCAGTGACATGGAACTGAAGTTCTAGAGGAAAGGAGTTGCCCTGAGGCCTCTGAGAAGTTTAAGGGGATTTTACTCTACAACACTCCTTACAGTTGATGTCTGTTGCTTTGACTCTAATTGCTGTGCCACACTTTACAGTGGGTTTATTAATCAGTTTCTATACTACCAGGTCAGTCAAAAGATTACACAATTTTCTACCTCATTTGTTTATTAATGCCAATTAGTACCATAGCTTTAATAAAAGGAAAATATCTCTTTGCACCACATAGCCTTCTGACAGTACATTCAGGGAAAAAATTACCTCTGGGCATGTTTAAATACTGTGAATAGCCATTGACTATTTTAGAAATTTTGTTCCTTGTTTACTTTCTGGTTTTGTTCCCACACATATAAAAATTTAGGTGAAAGCTAGATAGCAAATTTGCAGTCTGCTTTATTAGTCAACTGTGTTTATGTGACAAGTATTCACAAGAAAAGTCTGTATTTTTACAGTAGCAGTGGTTAAAAAATCCTGAAGCCCAAATTCTAGTCAACTTCAGTTAATACGAAAAAACATACTTGATTCAATAACATAAGGTTCATTCAAGCAAAATGAAGCTTAATTGTTTTCATTATTAATGTATAGAGCAAAATTCCTATGGACCATGTCCTCTCACAGTAATAGAATCAGATTAATAAATCAATAAATAATGTATGAGAATACAACATTCAAAGTATTCTGAGACCATGGAATGAATTATTAGATTTGCATCCATACTTTACTATAAAGGTTTATGTGGTATGACGACACTTACATGATTCTGAAAGGCAATAGCCTATTCATGAGTGAATTCTATCGTTCCCAGCTAAACATGAAATGGTTGTATTTAGCAGAGATTAGTGTGAATAACAATTTTGTCCAAGACAGTAATTTTCTTTGGCACCATAATTTAAAGTAGGAAGCAAAGATTGAATATATCTGATAGTAAGTTAGTGGTATAAAGGGCTACTTAATTTATTCTTCCTGTTGTTTACTAATGTTTACCTGGAGGTAATTGTCAAAGATAGTAAATAAAATATTTTGAAGAAATAATAGTCCACATTATTCCTGTAACTATAGGGAAAACTGTATTTTTTATAGCCTTGGAGAGAATTAGATAGCATTTTCTCCTCTTCCATTTCTACTCTATGCTTTCTTTTTAATTCTTTCTATTGTTCAGAATTGTCTAAAGAGGATTCTTTGGCATATATAGTTCTTACTTTGTCTGTTATTTATTTACTGTGCATCCTGTTCTGTTAATAATCACGGATGTTATTGTCTACATCTGAACTGGGGGACAGAGGAACATTTTTTCCCTTCTTCCATACTGAGAGATTCACCCTACCTGTACTAGCACAAATGGGTCCTGTTTAATTTACAATTATTAAGTTTTCAGAGAAGTGGTCTCCCACGTCATGGAAAATCACCTTCTCAACTGGTTAGAAAGACAGGCTCCCCTTGTTTCTTCTCCATAACTGAATGACTTCTGAAATATTTTGTCTATGCAGCATCACAACTTCTTTAGGAGGAATGGAAAATGTATGCTTCCTGACTTAATGTACCTTCTAAGGATGAGGTACTATTACAGGGAGAAAGGATGGTGTCCAATGGCTCTCAAGGTGAAAACCACTCAGAGTTAGGGGTCTGGTTATGTTTTAACTACATACCTAGGCAGTGCTTTCCTGAGCCAAATCTGAATAAATACATCAGTGTTTTTCTTCTTTTCACACCTGTTTGATATGCCTCAGCACATTTCTTAAACAAGGAACATTGGTAGATAAACAGTTAATTTTGTGGTTACAAAACAGGCTAAGACAGATCTGCCATGCATAGGTCAACTGTCAATAACTTGTCTTTGGGGAGTGGTCTTTGTGAGCCAGTCTGATCAGAGGTACCTTTAGAAATTCTGAGTGAAAAAGTGTCTTTTGTAGAGATCCAGTGGGTATTTTATTAGTAAAGCTTGTCTTATACATCTTAAGGGTATTATTTCACCTAGGAATAACAATCAGATAAACAATAACTGTGGATATCAGTACATATTGGTATTTATCAAGATACCATATTAATGAAAATGTCATATTAATTAATGAATTAATGAAGATGTTATATTAATGAAAATAAAGAAAATAGAACATTTCTGTCTGTCTTCCACTTTTCCAGATACATGACTTTTTCATTCCTAAGGGACAGGTAATATATTTATTTATTTTGCTGAGTAACTTAATCTGACTCTGGTAAGAAAATCACTATGTCATCTGAGTATTTTCAGGTATAAATATTATATTATGCAATAATACAGTTTTATCTGTGTGTTGCAGGGAAGTCTGTGCTTTTATGCTCAAAAGCTGTTCTGTCACTTCCTTTCTAGCATTATAGAAACATTATTATTTCGGTCGATAACCTAGCACAGTAGACAAGGACAAAAAAGGAACATTTTTTCTTGTCACATAAAACATCATGATTTTATTAGCTGACAGCAGCTCCTCAAAAGCACATCAAACACAACTGACACAACAAAGTGGTCCTAAATTAATAACTTAAAGGACTTTTCCTCCTTCAAATACAGTATTAGTTACATATTGTAGAGGTTTTGTGTTCAGCTTTTTTAAAATAATGAGCTTTCTTCAAATAACGGTATTTTCTTCTAGTATTTATTTTCATGTCTGAAAAATATTATGCTATTTTACCCTACTTTTGTTGTTGTTGTTATTAATATGCTGTGGGAATTAATGTAGCTTTTTTTTTCTAATATTAGATTCTTTTGACTGCTTTGAGAATGTAATGAAAATAATTGTTAATAACTGATAATGTGAAACAACTATTAGCTTGATGATGTTGTAAGACCAGGTAAGGAGAGGACTGAGGTCATAATATATTTCAAACAAACACTTTACATATTATTCTGGTCAATAAGGTCAATATTGTTATAGGTTAGTTTTCAATTAGTAACTGAGAGATGAAAGGCTCCCAACAACTCCTCCATCCTTCATCTATTATTCAGAGTGGTCTTTACATCTTCAAAAGGAAGAAGCTGCAGCTGCTCAGTTTTCAGAATCTTTGAAACTGCTTGTTTTTGCTGAGTTTGTCACAGTTAAAATGTTAATAAGATATTAAAATTCCTTCATATAATGTTTTCTAGACTCTATACAGCTAAGAGTCCATAGGTTTTTGTGTTCATTATTCTGCCCATAACGAGAAGAATAAATGGCTGCTGAAATACTGTTTTGAAGAGAAATTCCAACAAAGAGGAAAGAAAGGCATAGGGTCTCATTTAAAGAACCTCTCAACTTCTGCGGTACAATTAAGACAATACGAGAGGGAACTGTGTGGAATTGGAACAACTGCTACCTGTAAAATGAGCTTCAGAGTGGAAAACTGAAGCACAACATAGCTAAAAAAATAATTCTTTGAAGTATATATGCTATATTCCACATCAAAAAAATATGAAGAAATTACTGTAGAAGGGGGTATTAAGGAAATTTTCTGTTCAAAATAGTGTATTCTAACTGTCCCCCAAGAGTTTTCCTGGCTATAAGATAATCTTCAAGGAAGATTAAGGCATTATTTTCCTAAATTATTTTGGCCCTGCTGGGCTTTAATATTATGGAAAAAAATAGATTCAGAACTTAAATCCAGCAAAGGAACTAGGCCCTCAAGCATTATGCATTAGAAAAAAATATCTCTTTGCCTTGGGAAGCAGTATCTGCATTATGATGGTAAGTGCATTATAACTCCAGAGGAATGGTAGACAACTTGCTATACTTATTTACAGAAAGCAAGAAGCTGTGAAAACTTACTTAGGAGAGGTTTCAAGGACAATTCTATTCTGAAATCTCAGAAAGTTATTCAAAGCTGAAGCACCTGGCTCATACATAAAGAGCCAGAGCTGTTATTCTCTCCAGAAGTCCTTACAGTTATTCACTGGGAAAACAGCATAAATATTTTTAATTTAAGAGGCAATGCTGATATTTTTATGTCATAGGGTTGTGCTCCTAACCTTTCTTATCCTTTTCCCTCAGAAAGATAATGCTTTAAACAGTCATTAGCTAAAATATATAAGCAAACACCTGAGTAGGAATCCTGAACCCAGGAGTCCCTCTTTTACTGCTGCATGGTGTAACTATTAAGTTAAATAGCCATGCTTTCTTTCCCTTGCTCTGCCTCTGACTCCTTGAAATTTTGTGGATTTTTTCTGTGTTACAGCTCAGCTTTGCCAGAATACTGGAGAGACTTGAGATTTCATGGTCCATGAAGATAAACTTCCTGTGAAGGTGCCTCAAGTGGAAAGGAATCCAGGGTTGCTTTTTATACAAGATAGCAACAAACCAAATATCAGAATCTAACACTCTCTCACCAGATTCTTTTAGACATTCCTAATGTGGAGGGTTTAATGTTTAATACCAAATTTACTTGCTTGAAGATATTTGATGTTACATACGGTTTTGATTTAGCGGAGCAATACAGCAATGTACTTAAATCACAATATAAGCACAAAGTATGCCTAGCAGAGTATAGCAATTACAATATACATTTGAGTTACAATATAAATGCAATTTTCATTACCATTCTTTATGATATACTCACTATCACAATGCTAGGCATCCCTAAAATCTGGAGAGGAACATAAGTGTTTGGAACAGCTGAAGCCCATTTTTCTATTCAAGTTCTTTTTGTTGATTGTTTATTTTCTATACCACCCATTGGACTAAGCCATATATATACTCTCCCCCACCATACTGGTCTGACTAACTCAGGAAGACATTTGTAATCTTCTGGTTAACTCAGGGACAAACAGTAACACAGCTGATTGATTCACTCAGCTGGTATAACTGCTTGATTTGATCAGCTAATATAGCCAGTTGATCCACTCAAATGTTATAGCCGCTTATGTAAAAAAAAGCCACCCCTGGTTCCCTTTGTGCTGACATGATTTCAGCTTTATTTGCAACAGTTGTGATCAGTCATGCCCTGTGATTTTCCCTGAGCTTTATGAGCATGTTGTCCTTGTTTATCTTTCTTCCACTGTAGGGGTTTATTGATCAGTCACACCAAGAAAGCACAATGTATTGGGAAATGGTAACTTGGCTGAAATTTATGAAAAAGGCAATTATCCATTTGAGGTCAAATATTCTAATAGATAATTCTTCAGATTTTTAAAACAAAGAAGTTATACTAAGAAATACTTTTACTTTTCACTGCCAGTCACATTGCTATCTTGGGAATTTACTTGAAATGTTCCAAAATCTAACATTTTTCTAGAAAGAAACAAGGCAAATACCTGGCCTATATAGCTCCAACATGAGTTCTATGATGGATTCCAGGT
Organism: Morus bassanus; assembly: GCA_031468815.1. Taxonomy (NCBI): domain Eukaryota; kingdom Metazoa; phylum Chordata; class Aves; order Suliformes; family Sulidae; genus Morus; species Morus bassanus. The sequence goes on along the minus strand of CM062568.1, from coordinate 49,780,485 downwards.
GAAATTACATCATTTATTTCTTTCATGGCATTCTGTTTTGGGTATTTGTGTAGAAACACAGATACTACCTCGAGTCCTGCATAACACTGCCTTTCCCACTTACTATTCCCATTTCTACAAGCATGCCAAGGGTTGTTAGAAGCTTCATAAATAAGGAATGAACTAAGTCACATTGCCTAAAGCTTGCATCAAGGAAAACAGTTTGCTGTGCAGCTTTCGATTCCATGATTCTTTCACAGTTGTTACAACATTCAAGAGCCCCAGATAAAGAAATAATTCATCTGACAGTGCCAAAGCTATTTTTAATAGAGTTCACCATATCATTACAAAATATATTTCTGAAGTCCTTGCTTTTAAGCTGTAATTGAGCTTACTGTGATAAGTTAAGATCTAATACTCTCAATGCCAATGTATGAGTAAATGATTTTGAACATCATTAGTAGCTTAACGTTGAGGTGTTTTACTATTACCATTAGTAAATACAGGTTTCTCTGCCTTAAGTAAATCAAACAGCTCAGGGGGTAAACAAGTATCAACATATAATAGTCAACCCTACAGATGAAAAGGAACATGGGAATAAAAACTTTAGATAATAAATCACTGAGAATCTGACATCCTGAAAAAAGATGTCTTTTTGTAAAATGTCACAGTATTTTACCTAGAGGCAACATTTGTTCTGTGTTATAGAAAGGATCTATTTCCATTTGTTCTGTGACAGGAGACTTAAGGGAAGCAATCAGCCAAGCATGGCATGTATCACATCGAAGGGTCTGAAGGACAGGTTGTTTCAGGTGGGTGACACAGTTTTGATCTTGTATCTTCTTACATCACAATTTTTTTTGAAAAAATCTTCTACACAAAAGACTCATCCCCACACTGGTATACATACAGGAGGGTACGCACAAGCAAAAATTTTTTTTCTAGGGTTTATTTACACCAAAAAAATTCTATATCAAGCAAAAGCAAAATTAGACAAATAAGACTAAATCTTCTCTCCACAAGATACTAACAGAATAGCTGGTTAAGAAAGCTAACACACTCAACAAAGAAGATGGCAAGATCTGAAAGGAGCACACAGTGACACCTTTTAGGAACCAATATATTCATGTGTCTTCTCATTAAAAAAAAAAAAAAAACCAAACTGTAGCTTAAGTAGGTGTTGTGGTTTTACCCTAATTGACAACTAAGCACCACCCACCCCACTAGGAGGATGGGAGGAGAGAATCAGAGGAGTAAAAGTGAGAAAACTCATGGACTGAGATAAAAACAGTTTAACAATTGAAATAATAATAATAATAATAATAATAATAATAATAATAATAATAATAATAATAATAATAATAATAATAATAATGCAAAGGAAAATAAAAAGAGAGAAATAAAACCCAAGAAAGACAAGTGATGCAAATGAAAACAATTGCTCACCACCAACTGACCAATGTCCAGCCAGTCCTCGAGCAGCATCCCCCCCTCCAACCTCCCCTCTTGTTTTATTGCTGAGCATGATGTCATATTGTGTAGATTATGCCTTTGGTCAGTTGGGGTCAGCTGTCCCAGCTGTGTCCCCTCCCAGTTTCTTCTGCACCCCCAGCCTACTGACTGGTGGGGTGGTGTGAGAAGCAGAAAAGGCCTTGACACTGTAAGCACTGCTCAGCAACAGTTAAAACATCCCTGTGTTATCAACACTGTTTTCAGCACAAATCCAAAACACAGCACCATATTTCTACTATGAAGAAAATAAATCCTATCCCAGCCCAAACCAGCACAGTAGGTCAATATTTCTTCAAAGTAACACCACCTATGATTATGGTTACATTCAACATGATATATCATAAAGCTAATTTGATTATTAATAGAATGTTTTAAAATAGGAATTGTATAAGAGCAGAGCCTAACACAAACATCACATCACTTTATATTTTGTTAAACCAAAAAGAAATTACATTTCTCTGACAGAATGTTTATTTGTAAATTCATGTTGTTGAATTTTGCCAGATGAGTAGTTTGAACAAAGATTTATCAGGTGAAAACATGTTTTAAGTCTTCAGCTAGCAGATGAACGGACTTCATCTCAAGTTGGTCCATCATCTGGAATCCATCCATTTCTTCATCAATGCAGAGACAAACTGGGGAGCTCCTGGGCCACCCAGGAATTAATGACTTTAGTGCACTTGTTATTAGTCTGAATCCAGCAGCACCACAATTTTAACTACAGGACAAAGTGTAGTTTCATCCTTAGATCTCACGTATAACTTAAATTCCTTAGCTCTTGCCACAATGCAAGAATACAGTTCTCTTTACTGAGAGTAAGACCCAGAATGATTGCCTGTGGCTGGAAGACAGTGTCCCTCTCAGGTGAGGCAGTACACCAGGATGGGCACATGTCACCAGCCCCATGGCAAATCCCTCTGGCAGGGTCTGGGTGTCATTGCATCCCTTGGGACTGCCACAAGCCCCAACCTGTAGAGCTGCCAAGGGGATCCTGACTGAGGTGGGGAAGTGCTGGCTCTTCAGGGCCATTTGTAAGGATTTTGTGACCAATGTTGCAGCGGGGAATGAGCTGGCCTTTGATCTGGCCCAGTCCGGTCTGACCTGCTGCTGCTCTCAGGAGCTGGAGAGGTGTGGGATGAGGCAGCCTGGCTGGCTGTGCTGGTGCTGGCCAGCTCTGACTGTGTGCTGGGGACTGCCAAGAGAGGCAGGAAGGTCAGCAGTACAATCCCACACCCCAGAGGCCAGAGTAGTGCCCCCAGTCTACCCGTGGGCAGAGAGGCTTTGACAACTCCACCCTAAACACCCATCACCAGGTTTTGCCTAGACACTTGCTCTAGCCGGGGGGTTCTGGGTGGACCTAGGTCTCCTCTTACTGGTGCCCTGGCCAGCACAGTGGTCACACTCCTACATGGTGGTGGTGTCCCTCAAGGCAGAGCAACACCAGTGGGTACCTTTGTCATCACAGGAAGAACAAGGAAGGAAGTGCCATGGCCTGGATAAGCAAAGGGCTGGAGGCCACAGCAGCTGAGGCTGACAATGACACTGAAGGAGGTAACCAAGGGCAAATGGACTTAAGCAAGAGAGTGTCTGGCACCTCAGGTCTCTGAGATGACCCCACTGGTCAGGGCTAGCAGGAGTCACCCTCCCCCCTCTCTGTGCAGTATCGCCATGGGAAAGGGCTATTGCTTTCCCCATCCTTTATGTCCTGGAGGTGTGCCTTTACATCTTGGTAGGACCTTCAGAGATCTGTCAAACCATGACTAGGGCATCTGCAGCCACACAGTCAGCAAGGAAATTTCTGTTTTAGTGAGACACCCTGCTTCTTCTGCCTGCTCCCTTCCTCAAGCATAATGGCACCGGCCAGCATCACACCAGCTAGTCTCTGATATAGGTCTGTGAAAAACACCATCTGCTTCTGGTGCAGCTTCTCTGCAGGTGAGCCTCTTCCGCTCCTGGGCCAAGGCAGATCCAGGATGTCCCTGCCCTTCAGGCATTGATAGTTTATCATTAAGTATTTTTTCCCACATATAGAACCTGGATCAAGATCTTTATCTGATGTTAGCTGACATGTCTATTACAACCAACTAAGTTCTGATTAACCAATGCAGTAGTCCTTGTTAAATATGATCAGGACCGTCAGTGAAAAAGTATTCAGAATATTATCTACAAGTGAAATAAATGCTTTTTTCCATTACTGCACAGGTTTATTTCTGTATGTCCTATCTATAGCAAGTGTTGCTTTCCTTTCCTCTCAAACTTTTTTGCAGTTTGTCATGTATAAAAAGTGATAATGTAAGGTGAATGATAGAAAATAGAAAGTGGGAAGGCCTACCATAAAGTTCTGCTGACTCATATAAATGGAGAGGGACACTATAAAGGTTTGTTCAAACTGGAATTTAGAGATTAAATGATTGCATAAAAGGAACTGAATTGTCATCTTTATTTGTAATCTTGGGCCAGACAGGTGGAAAGTTTACCATACTATACTGCTGAAATACTGAGGGGCAACACCAGGAGCTTGGTAATCTTTTGAGAAGAAAACTTATAAATCATAAAATACAGTTTTCAATTTTTTGCCAGCAGGTATCAAAATGCAACAATGCATTAGAAAATCAAAGCCCAGCTATCTTCTAGAGCTGTGGAAAATTGCAGTAAAACTGTTTTATATTGGTATGTCTGGAGAGTGAATGTGAACACATGGGGGCAAAATATCAGTGGGATAAGGGTTATAAAAATGTTGTGTTGCTAATACTTACAGTAGCAGGTCAACAAGATCCTAGCACACCACTACCTGCAATTGCTCAGGACAACCAGATCTGAAACAGAGACAGGGACTAAATACTGACAACTCACAGAAATGGGGCAGGATAGAGATGTTAATCACTGTCAGCTCCTAAAAGGTACAATGACACACATCCAACACACCCCCAGGAGGAACCCAGGAAGTACGGGGAGGGACTCAACACCCAATGCCCTGGCTCCTCCATGTCATTGCAAGCAACCCTGCACAGACTACCTGGATACAGACATCTTAGTGCCTGCAAGCTTGCAAACTGCTTACACATGTCTTCGGGTTTGTGGGTATGAGAGTGTGAGAGAATGAAATCAGTTGTGTTTTAAAATACATTCATCTTTCCTTCCTATGAGGTTATGCACTGTGCTATGTTGCTGCTAGAGTGTTGGAACATTATTTCTTTCAGGGCAGTCTGGAAATTTTTGGTTTTTTTCCAGAGTCTGTAAAAGATATGTATACTGCCATAAGCAATTCAACATTTGTTCATTTAATTACAACCTGTGAGTTTAAATGCTCAGTTTGTCAAAACACAAGGTCATCTTCAGTGTTAAAGTGCAAAAGAAAATCAGCATTTTTAATACTGGGTTCATTTCTTCCTGACACAGAATTCAAAAATAGTTCAGATGAATAGAAACCATCAGAGGACAAAATCGAATCCCTCATGGTATTTCTCAGTATCAGACTATATACAACTAAATTTAGATGTATAAATGTAGGAAAGCAATTAAAATACCTAAACATATACATTTAGAGCAATTTTAGACGCCCTAGAATACTTTATATATTCAAATAGACCTGGTATCACTGACACAGGATCTATGGGAGATCTGTGAAGTTACATCTTGAAATCAGGAAGGATACCCTACAACATCTAAAATGCCTCTAGACATCTAACTTTAAAGACTTAAAGTACGCTGCACAGAGAGCTTTCAGATACCTACAGAAAAATGATTAGTGTCATGTGGGAATTCATGGGGCATTTGAGACATCCAAACAGAGCAGGTACATGCTCTCCAGCTGGAGATAACATTGACCATTGCAACACAGAGTTCTGTCACCAGCCAGCCAGCAGCTGATCATTCTGTTTGAGAAAGCTGATTCCCCATGCAGTAGTCCCAATCAATTACATTTTTAACAAACACTCTGCCCTTGAGCATCTGTGCAATAGCATCCAGTCCATGGTTTGATGGTTCTGTCTGGTTGTCTGGTTTCCTGTCCTTGAAAATAGCCTGGTTGTCATCTGGAATCAACAGTTGCTTAGTTTTAGTATGTCTTTGGCAGTACCAAGAATTCAAAATCTTATTCTTATGGCAAACAGTAATTTGATCCATGGAAATGTCCTAATGTCCTCCACCCATCACATGTATTTCCCGTGTGATGGGCCAGCTGATTTCTGTCATAAACCTACTGTATTTTATTTCACAAACCTTCTGTCATATCTCAATGTTTCTTAATTAACATGGTCCTTAAAATGTCTCAGGTCTTCTGTGGGAACAAGGACCACATAGCTCTGCATTTTAAATTAATAAAATGACATACTTGCATATGAGTATATTGAGTACACATGGGGCTAGCAGTTTATTAAAATTAAATGTTTAACATTGAGGCTTAAGCATCTGTTCTTTACAAAGTCTTAGCAAAGAGTTCAGGCTATGCAAAGAGGTTATTGTGTGTGCTGGTTTTGGCTAGGATAGAGTTAATTTTCTTCAGGGTAGCTGGTATAGTGCTGATGGCACATTGATGCTTTAGCTGCTGTTAAGTAGTGGCTAAGTGTCCCTAAGTAGTGCCTATACTAGTTAGGGACTTCTCCAGCTTCCCATTGCACAAGAAGCCAGAAGGGGAGGGGCCACAGCCAAGTCAGCTGACCCAAACTGGCCAATGGGCTATTCCATATCATATGACATCATGACCAGTACATTAACTGCGGGAGTTGGCTGGGGCAGGGAGCGATCTCGGCTCAGGGACTGGTGGCATTGGTTGGGCGGGTGGTGAGCGGCTGCATCCCTTGTTGTTTGTTTTGGTTGTTTATTCCCCTCCCCTCCCCTGGGCTTTGCCTTTTCATTATATCATTATTGTTGTTGTTGTTATTATTATTGTTGGTTTATTTTAATTATTAAACTGTTCTTATCTCAACCCACAAGTTTTCTCACTTACCCTTCCAATTCTCTCCCCCATCCTGTCAGTAGGGGAGTGAGCAAGCGAGCGAGGGGCTGTGCGGTGCTTAGTTGCTGGCTGGGGCTAAACCACAACACTGTGCTTGTCAAAATATGCTGGATTCTTGTTACCACTGCCAGGAGTGCATTCTCTGGCTGTTTCTATACTTCATAAGTATTGGTGGTCTCTCTAATTGGTGTTCCATTTCTCCTCCTCCCATATGCAAAGGTTCAACCAGTGAGTACACCTGGCTGAAAGATTTTTTTGTCTTTACCCTGACAACAAAATGGTTTACCAGTGATATGGGAGATACTTGGAAATGCAGCAACCATACTGACAATGTCACAGATTTTAAAAATCCTTCTGCAAAACTGGGACTTTGGTTTAGCTTGTTACAAAGATTCTAAAATCCAATGCTAAGCTGAATCATCACTACCTTGTAAGTGTGGGAATTGAATGAATGAATAAAGCCAGAATGTTAATATTTTGATGTTAAGCTATTAACAATCACCCACTCGTACCCTCTCCTAGAAAAGAAAAGAGTGGAATCGGAATTTAATCATCAAATCAAGCATTAATTACAATTAATGAAAATGTCAGAGCAATAGATGTATAGGTACTCAAGATAAGCACAGTGACAGAAAAGACGTCTTCACATTTCTACAGCAATAAAGACCCATTTAATTTTGAAGAATTTTTTTTTTCCCCTGGTGTAAGTAAAGAAGAGGATAATAGCATATAATAAATTAACCTTAGTCAGTCTAAAATACAACAATAAGAAAGATGCATATACATAAGATTGTTCAACCTATCTTCAAATAGTTGCTTAATTTTATATGTAGGATTATTTGCCCTTTGGGGGAATCTTTGTGTCTCCACTAACTATGGAAGGAGACTGGATGACTGAGAAGAGATGAGTAACTTTTAGATGGTAGCCATTGAGATTTGTCCCTCTTTTAGTAAGAATTTCCCCTGCTTTTCTGTGAGGGAACCTTTTGACCTACTGTCAGAAATGTCCTGTGGACACAATTCATTAAATTCAGGAGAGTAAGAAGAGTTTTATGCCGTGTTTCAGTGACATTGCATACAAGTTCACTGCACCATGAGGCGTGGCTATAGAAGTCAGCATGCACCATTGTGGCCTGTTTGCAGCCAAGAGAAGATTCTTGCCTGAAGGCTGGTTGTAAATCCTCTATGTTCAAATGTGAACAACAGAAAGGATGGAGGTTGATTGAGTCTGCTGCACGTAGTGGTCTAGTGCCTTCTGAGGCTTCCTCAAGTACCTCATCTGGCCTCCAGTCCTGGTCCAGGGGTAGCATGGGTTTTCCAAAGTCCTTTCAGCCCTGCTGCAACAACATCTCAAAGTCTGCTATACATTTCAGCAGATGAATCAAGCCTGACGTTGCCGGCAAACGAAAGAGGGAGAATAAAACTGGAAGCCTAATTACCCGTAGAATAAAGCATGTAAGCATGATAAGAATGTAGGTATGCATTTTCAATGGCTTCAATGTGTGTTATTCACGCTTAACCTGAAGAAGGGATTTACATGTTCTGATAGAATGACGTCCTCTGGGCAATCTGGCCTGTTCCAAATTAGTGTAATTATTTCCTCTAGGAAACCATAATGTGTGGCTGCTGTAACATAATAAATGGCATTTAGTTTCTGTGAGCATAAACTGGGCTTCAGTTTCATATTAAATTTTCATTGTGTACATCAAGAACACAGAAAATTAATTGCATGTGATAATGTACTTCCTACATGCAAAAGGTAAAAAGAATCTTTCATGACAGCCAAAAATCCTGAGCTTCTGAAGTTTTACATTTTGATTAAAACGTTTTTACTTCTGATGCTTACATTTTATTGCAGCCTTATTTTTATATTTATATCAAATTATAGTATGGTGCTTTGTTCTCATTCTTATGCTTTTCCCTGCTCCTAAACTTCATCATCAACATAATTACTATTATTAATAATAATAATAATAATAATAATTTTCCTCTCATCCTTTCAGCTAGTTAATTTTATTGTGTTCTGCATTTTAAAGTTTCATGATTTAAGTGCTGATGAGGCTTAAGCTCATAAATATGCTAACTGAAGATTGTTGAGGGTATTACAGATAGTTTTGTAACTTCAGTCTTTTGAGCTCACATCTTCTGCCTCTATAAATTTAACAACAACATATTCTTTTTGCAAAGGAAAACAGATGTTTCATTTTGAATACCATTCAGCAAGTTATTAATTAGAAGTGGATACAGTTTTCAATTCCAAATGTGCATTAAATTCATAATGATCTGTGGTAACGTAAAATATATTTTGCCTTTTTCCTTTTCTCATTTCAAATAGGTTTTCATAATCAACATGTGTTTTCTTAGTAAACAAAAATAATTGGTCTGTTCTCTAAGCCATGTTATCTTTAAGGTTAATACATGACTTGCAGTTATTGTCTTCTTTTCAGAGCTCGACTGTGTATTTCAGGGCTATCTACTTAAAATGTACTTTTCGTAAATTTCATCCACACTTTTTAAAGTCTGTCAGGTAGCTGTTAGATGTCCAGTATTTCAACACTTAGGTACCTCACTATCTTTTGCTGTTTATTTGTTTTCAAAACGTCTCTGTGGGAACACTTCAAATATGATTAACTGACTGATTATGATGTACATACATATTTTTGCAGTGACCTATACATTGAAACTGAAAAACCATGGTTCTCAGATATTAAGTTCTTCAGGAATTATTTCCCGTTTAGTGGTGTCAATAAAAGATGCATCTTCAGTGAGGCTAATTGTGGAAGATGATGGAATTTCGTCCACCTATCTATCTCGCTACTGAATAAAAAAAAAAAAAAAAGAGGAAAAAAACAATTATTAGGTAGCTTGATCCAAAATGTTCTCAGGATATGAGCTAACAACTGTGCAGTGTGGACTATCTGTGAAATAGTGTTCAACTTCATTCTCTGGCCCATTTTTATCATAGCCTTGAAGACATGTCCTAATGGCCTTTCTCCTGTTATTTACTGCAATAGCGGCCATTTCCATGTTGAGGCCAAGAACAGCTCCAGCTGTGAACTATACCTCGTCTATGCCAGTACTGCAGGGTTTAAAAAAAGCAAAGAAACTAAAAGCCCAACTTGCTAGAGCCTTCAGCTGTAACAGTCTGGGAGAATGAAAAGTGATATTTTACATAAAGAGAGGGTTGCCTGGGGCTTTAAGAGACGTTATAGAGGCATTGTACAAAAGATGATACATGTGGTAATTCTTGGGACTTCAAGGTGTTCAGCTCCCATGCAGAATTTAAATCTCTGTGTAAGGTACCCTGTGTGAGTGAGGTTCACCTCATACCACTTGAAAGGCAGAATTAAACTCCACCCTTTGGTAACTAAAGGTATGTGTATAGATAGGAGCTAGGGGCGTGATTCATTTGCCAACACACAGGCATTTAATGATACGTGTGATGCTATTCAGCTGACCAAATGCAGAGCTGGAATTCAACTACCTAAACATATATATTCCTATGCTTCTGGGAAGCTGGTAAATTTTCAGGGTATAAATCCCTCTTTGAAGTCACGAAGAGGAGAATTGCTGGTCTGAACACAAGACTGTTGGCAACCTGGTTGACAAACCAGGAAACTTGCAGCTTAGACAAGGTGGCAAGAAAGCGCTTTAGAAGAAACAAGGTGATTGTGGCAGACATGGGTGTAAAATGGCAGGCAGACCATGCCTGAGCCTTTGGTCTAAAAGGCAAAACAGTCTCTGAAGATGCAGAGGCTTTTAAAGCCATTTTTAACAGGGGTTGAAACGGCTCAGAAATTACATGCTGTCTGAGGAAAAAAACTTAAACCAGCCTTTAAAAAAGCTGTTAATGCAGTATAAAGTTCACCATTTTGTTGCTAATAACAAAGTAAAAGCCTCTGTCATACAGTGTTTTAACATGATGCTGAAAAATGAGATGTGGTGGTATTTTATAGCATGCATCAATTTTCACTACATTGATGAGCTATTAGAGTTCATAAAGAGCTGAAACTTCAGCTTCCACAGAATGGTCAGAGCCAGGCCTGCGGACATGAACTCTGTTAACTCTGCGAGGGTTTGTAATAAAATCTGTGGGGATGAGTTTAAAATTACAGAATCTGCTCCTTCGCTGAAAAGGGAAGCTACATCAGGGTGGTTAAAATGAGAAATTTGAGAAATGCTATGAGCAGATGCTCATGGATGAAATTTTCATGGTAGTGACAGATAACTGTGCACTGAGTAATAGACTATGGTCCCAAAGCAATTGTGGGGACATTTTGCCATGACAAACTTCAGAAGGTGAATCCTGAAAAAGACAGAGTCTACAATTCAAGAATATCATCACTGCACAAGGAAAGGAAGAAAAAAACAGCTGCTGGCAAAATGGTGTGGCTGGCCCCAGAAATTTAACAGCTGAAAATTTAAGAGGAGAAGCTTCCTGAGTCCAGATCCATCTTAATGACCCCCACAGCACATCTTCAGCTGTCAATGCTCCAGCAGTATATGGGGTCTAAACTGGCAAAACAGGTTCTGAAGTAGCTGGAGATTTAAAATCATTGTTATCAGAACCTCTGCTAGGACTGCAGGGAATGGCCAGTCCCCCACCCCTACACGCACACACAGACACACAGAGTCTGGAGAAGGGCAGGGATGGAGAAAGTCCCCCACCCACTACAGTGACACCTTCCACTGATGCCTAGCCAAGGCTGGCCAGGCACCAGGGGTCCCAGGCATTCAGGATGATGTGTCCCAAATGGGGTACCTGTAAAACAAGTCTATGGGCTACACACTCATTCCAGAGGCAGATGCTCCCTGCTATTAGCTATCATAAACTTTGATGATTCTCCTCCTGGTCAAATTTTGTGAATAATTGTCAAAGCTAATTTTTTTTCCCACAGAAAGCCTCTCTTTTCTAAAATTTGATAGCACTTCAACTTGTGATTATTTAGCAAATCTATAAAATACTTATAGATAACTGGCCATCTTGTGGACCATCCAATCTCAGATAATCAGTACAAATTTGAATCAGCCAACAGAGTGGTTTTTTTCTTCAGGTCAAGTTTACTCTTTTTTTAAGACGTGGTCTTTTACTAATGTTTTGCCATGTATGGCTCAAGATAACTTTAATACATTCTGGGTCACACACATATTCTTACTCTGTTTCCTAGATTTTTCAAGATCCGTGGAAATTTGAATTATTTAACAACTGTACATAAATACACACATATATACACACACATGCAACCCACAAACATGCACACATATATGTATTTATATACACATGCATGTGTATATATTTACATACACACATTTACACACATGTATCCATGTATTTTTCTAAACTGTTTCATATTAACATTTTCACACTCATCTAATTATGACAAAGTTAATGGCAGTAATGCAACTTCTTTACTTAAATCTGTTCCTCTTTAGACTCTAACATGACTGTTATTATAACAGTTTCAACATCTTTTCTGAGAAGTCACAACTTTGGGTATCTAGGTTGCCTTGAAAAGATCCTGAGATGCTGAATCATACAGAGTTCAAATTACATGCCTAGAAGTGATAAATTCATGCAGCAGTTCAAAGAACATGAGGAAGTATGGTTCCAGAGTCTCAACATTTTGAACCTGAAAGTGAAATAACTGAACCATTTATTGTTCTGAGGTAGCTATCTAAATGGAGCATTATTAAACTTCAAAATAATTTTAATAATAAATCTGAATGTAATGAACATATGGTAGTGGAGGTTATAAAAAGGAGTACTTTGTAATATGAAGATTACAGTTGGGCATTCAGTAGTTTACAAATATTACTTCTCAAAGTAAACACTAATTCAAACTGTAATATTTATTAAAAATTGGATTTTATAATGGCTCCTTGGAGAACTAAGAGAAGATTTTTTGCCAATATTAGAAAGAGTAATTAGTCATAAAATAATATTGTGCTGATATTCTTGACTTCCGTTAAGACTCTGAATCTGTAATATAAAATTAGCACAGATTAACAAAGATACGTTTCCTGTCTTGAAGTCCTTACTGTCCAATTAAAATGAAGATTCAACTATCACACACTAAAGAGTAATGGACACAATCAAGACAAAAGAAGACTACCTAGAACAGGATTATGTGATCATGTAAGCCAGCTATATGCATCAGGCAATGATTCTGGATGGTTTCTTCTTTCTCTTCCAGCTCAGGTTTTCAAACACTTTTAGAGTTAATGTGCATTTACTCCAACCAGAATTTATGGCAATATTTGAACTGACTTATATTTGGGTGTAACTGATTGCTAAACAAAATCTGAGCTTTAAGATACAAGCTTAGTAATAAACAAAATCGTATCAGCTTTTTTCTGAGCATTAAAGTCTCTCTAGTCCCCTCGTTGGTAGTTAGAGAGATGAAATGAATTGGTATGGAGTCCTTGTTCTAAGACTCTGCAGGATAATCTCACTTCTTGAGCTTTGGAAACCTGCACTTTTATTTCATAGAATCATAGAATCGTAGAATCATAAAATCATAGAATCATTAAGGTTGGAAAAGACCTCTAGGTTCATCAAGTCCAACCATTGTCCCAACACTACCATGGCTCTTAAACCATGTCCTGAAGTGCCACGTCTACACATTTTTTGAACTCCTCCAGGGATGGTGACTCCATCACCTCTCTGGGCAGTCTGTTCTAGTGCCTGACCACTCTCAGTGAAGAAATTCTTCCGAATTTCCAATCTAAACCTCCCCTGGTGCAACTTTAAGCCATTTCCTCTTGTCCTATCACTAGTAATTTGGCAAAAGAGACCAACACCCACCTCACTACAACCTCCTTTCAGGTAGTTGTAGAGATTGATAAGGTCTCCTCTCAGCCTCCTCTTCTCCAGGCTAAACAAGCCCAGTTCCCTCAACCTCTCCTCATAAGACCTGCTCTCCAGACCCTTCACCAGCTTCGTTGCCCTTCTCTGGACACGCCTCAGAACCTCAATGTCTTTCTTGTAGTGAGGGGCCCAAAACTGAACACAGTATTCAAGGTGCGGCCTCACCAGTGCCAACTACAGGGGCACGATCACTTCCCTACTCCTGCTGGCCACACTATTGCTGATACAAGCCAGGATGCTATTGGCCTTCTTGGCCGCCCGGGCACACTGCTGGCTCATGTTCAGCCGGCTGTTACCCAGCACCCCCAGGTCCTTCTCTGCCGGGCAGCTTTTCAGCCACTCTTCCCCAAGCCTGTAGCGTTGCATGGGGTTGTTGTGACTCAAGTGCAAGACCTGGCACCTGGCCTTGTCAAACCTCATACAACTAACCTCAGTCCATCGATTCAGCCTGTCCAGATCCCTCTGCAGAGCCTTCCTACCCTTGAGCAGATCTTCACTTCCACCCAATTTGGTGTTGTCTGCAAACTTACTGAGGGTGTACTCGATCCCCTTATCCAGGTCATTGATAAAGATATTAAACAGAAGTGGCCCCAAAACTGAGCCCTGGGGAACACTGCCCATGACTGGCTGCCAACTGGATTTAGCTCTGTTCACCGCAACTCTCTGGGCTCGGCCATCCAGCCAGTTTTTTACCCAGCAAAGAGTACACCTGTCTAAACCATGAGCTGCCAGCTTCTCTGGGAGGATGCTGTAGGAGACTGTGTCAAAGGATTTACTAAAGTCCAGGTAGATAACAACCACAGCCTTTCCCTCATCCATTAGATGGGTCACATGGTCATAGAAGGAAATCAGGTTGGTCAGACAGGACCTGCCTTTCATGAAGCCATCCTGGCTGGGCTTGATCCCCTGGTTGTCCTGCACTTGCCCTGTGAGCTCACTCAAGATGAACCGCTCCATAATCTTCCCTGGCACCAAGGTCAGGTTGACAGGCCTGTAGTTCCCTGGATCCTCTTTCTGGCCCTTTTTGTAGATGGGCATCACATTGGCAAGCCTCCAGTCATCTGGGACCTCCCCTGTTAACCAGGACTGCTGATAAATGATGGAAGGTGGCTTAGCAGGTTCCTCCACCAGCTCCTTCAGTACTCTCGGGTGGATCCCATGCAGCCCCATAGACTTGTGAGTGTCCAGGTGGTTCAGCAGGTCATAAACTGCTTCCTCCTGGACTATGGGGGGTTTATTCCACTCCCCGTCCCTGCCTTCTAGCTCAGGAGGCTGAATACCCCAGGGATAACTGGTCTGATGGTTAAAGACTGAGGCAAAGAAGTCATTAAGTAACTCAGCCTTCTCATCCTCAGTGGCAATGTTCCCCTCCACATCCAATAGAGGATGGAGATTCTCCTTGGCTCTCTTTTTGTTGTTAATGTATTTGTAAAAGCATTTTTGTTATCCCTTACAACAGTGGCCAGGTTGAGTTCTAGCTGGACTTTTGCTTGTCTAATTTTCTCTCTGCAAGACCTAATGAGATCTTTGTACTCTTCTTGAGTTGCCTGCCCCTTCCTTCAAAAGTGGTAAACTCCTCTTTTTTCAGAGTGCCAGCAAAATCTCCCTGTTCAGCCAGGCCGGTTGTCTTCTCCACTGGTTCATCTTGCAGCACATGGGGACAGCCTGCTCCTGCACCTTTAAGACTTCCCTCTTGAAGAATGCCCAGCCTTCCTGAACTCCTTTGCCCTTCAGGACTTCCTCCCAAGGAACTCTCCCAACCAGTGCCCTGAACAGGCCAAAGTCTGCCTTCCGCGAGTCCATGGTAGTGGTTCTGCTGACACCTCTTCTTACTTCACCAGGAATTGAGAACTTAATCTTACCATGGTCACTAAGCCCAAAATGGCCTCCGACCACCATGTCTCCCACCAGACCTTCTCTGTTTCTGAACAGCAGGTCAAGCAAGGCACCTCCCCTAGTAGGCTCACTTGCCAGCTGTGTCAGGAATTTATCTTCCACACACTCCAGGAACCTCCTAGACTGTTTCTTCTCTGCTGTGTTGTATTTCCAGCAGACATCCGGTAAATTGACGTCCCCTATGAGAACAAGGGAAACCGATTTTGAGACTTCTGCCAGCTGGTTGTAGAATGTTTCATCTACCTCTTCATCCTGGTTGGGTGGTATATAACAGACTGCCAGCAGGATATCTGCCTTGTTGGCCTTCCCCCTCATCCTTACCAATAAGCGCTCGACCTTATCATCACAATTGCTAAGCTCTATGCAATTGAAACCCTCCTAACATATAAAGCCACCCCACCACATCTCCTTCCTTGCCTATCCCTTCTGAAGAGCCTATAGCCATCTATCGCAGCACTCCAGTCATAAGAGTCATCCCACCATGTCTCTGTGATGGCGACTAAGTCGTAGTTATCCCGCTGCACAATGGTTTCCAGCTCCTCCTGTTTGTTGGCCATACTGTGTGCATTGTAGATGCACTTGAGCTGGGCTATCGATTTCACCCCAATCTCAGCACGCCACCCCTAGACTCCCCTCGAGTGGGCCTGGCTATATCACCTTCCCCCTTCGAGTCTAGTTTAAAGCCCTCTCAATTAACCCCATCAATTCATGTGCAAGAGTCCTTTTCTCCCTTTGAGATAGCTAAACTCCATCTGCCACCAGCTGGCCCAGTGCCATGTAAACCTCCCCATGATCAAAAAAAACAGAATTCCTCTGATGGCACCAGCCTCTGAGCCATGAGATAATCAGATGAGTTTTCTTGTTCCTTTCAGTATTCTTCTTCCCTGACACTGATGGGACTGAGGAAAACACTACCTGAGCTCCCGGTCTTTCAATGAATCGCCCCAGTGCCCTGAAGTCCCTTTTGATTGCTCTTGGGCTTCTCTCTGTAACCTCATCACTGCCCACCTGCATAACCAGTAGCAGGTAGTAATCAGAGGGCTGTACCAGGCCAGGGAGTTTCCTAGTAACATCTCTGACCCGGGCCCCAGGGAGGCAGCAGGTTTCCCTGTGGGATGGGTCTGTTTGGTATATTGGGCCCTCTGTCCCCCTCAGAAGGGAACTGCCTACAACAGTTACCCTCCTTTTCTTCTTAACAGGGGCAGTCGTAATGTGTGGGGCTGACCGACTCTCCCTAGACTACCCCCTGGATGGGCCTTCACCTACATCCTCATTTGCCTGGACCTCAAGTTCCAGAGCCCCATATCTGTTGTGTAAGGGCAGCTGGGAAGGTGAGGGAGGCCGGGAGGGCACTCACCCGTCGCCCCGAGCAGGGACCTGTTTCCATTCCCCCCCCATCTCTTAGGTCCCCTCCTTCTGCTTGGTGGCAAGAGGGTAGGGGATCCTCTGCTTCTTGTGGAGCCTCCATCTGCTGCCTTGGCCCCAGGGATGTGGGGTGCAGCTCCACCAATCTATCTTCCTCTCACATTCCCGGATGCTCCTTAACCTCTCCACTTCCTCCTTCAGCTCTGCCACCAGGCAGAGTAGATCGTCCACCTGGTCACACCGCAGACAGCTGCTGTCCCTGCTGCCCCCCGGTACAAGTGCCAGACTCAGGCACTCCCTGCAGCCGGAGACCTGGACAGCTGTGTGTCTGTGTGGGGGCTCTGTCTGGGTCGCCACATTCCTTCTGGCAATGGTTCTCAGGCAAGTGGAGACCATAGCTAGTGCCTCTCCTAGGGGTACAATGGCCACTGGCTGAGTTACCCTTTAAAGCCAGGAAAGGGACTGCACCCTGCCCTCATGCCCTGCCTATGCAAGCTGCCACGCCACACCCTTCTGACATGCCACGCTCTCTTTGCCGCGCTGCTGGGGCCTGCTTTTGTACGTGAGGGGTTTTGGCCGCCTTTGCTCGTGTCCCGCCCATGCCAAGTCAGAGCTGCCTCATGTCAGGAGTGCACTCCTTCCAGCTCTGGGGTGGGGCTGGGCTACCCCCTTGCTCCCTGCGCTTTTACCTTTGTGTTTTTTGCTGCGGTTTTGCAGCGGTTTTGCTGCTTCAGGAAGGATCCTCCGGCACGACCCTCTGCTCCCGAACTCTTTGCCTCAGTGGCTTTCAATCATATTAGTCAAAAATTGCAACCATAAAAAGTGTTATTTCTGTTCTTTTCCATTCTTAACTTATGAATACTATTAGTATTCATCATGATATTTTAAAAATCAGTGGTGAAATCACATTTATATCTTTATCCTGCTATAAATTAGTAAAAAAACCCTGAAAAAAGAGTTGATAAATTCTGTTAAAGTAAGAAGGAAAAGTTCTTCACAGATTCATCTTAACAAAACTCTGTTTTATGGTTAAACAGTTAAATTTTTATTATAGTTCTGTTTTAAGCCTACCATTAAAGGTAAGTCTTAATTTTGCCAAACATTACACTTAAACAAGAAAAGAGAAAATCTCTTTTGCAAAAACCTGTGCAATCTAAATAGAGAAGATGTAAAAAAAACCATGGGTAAAGTTAAATTATTTTTGTAATAGGCCTAAGGTGAAGAAATGTTACTACTCTTTTCCCATGCCAGCTGAGAAATCTGTGTTAGAGTTAGAATGAAGCCCAGGACAATCTGAGTTCACCAGCTTTATTAGAAAGGAATAATAGCTCTGTGGTTATCTTTGACCAATAAAATTATATACATATGCATGCTTAATATTAGTCTGTAAATAGCTTTAAACAAACAGTTAACTTCTAATGGTGACCCAAAATGCCATTTACAAGCTTTCCAAAACCGATACTTAAATGTATAGTAAAATATAAGCACTTTGATAGCAAATTATTGTCTGAAAACCTTTTCGGTTTCAGTGAGAGACATGGAAATGCAAATAATGTATTACATCAGGAAAAAACTGTGTTTGCACCTCACTGTATGTCAACGTATAGCAGCAGTTAAATACTTTCTATCGCCAAAGAAAGAAAATACCTCCACCCAACCAGATATTATATCACAGTATTTGAATACGTACCCTGAGAGCACAAAAAAAGAGCTGCAATGACAAAGTTCCTTTGCCTCAGAATTACTTCTCTTTATCTGCTATGAACTTTTTTAAACTTCAGTGCATATCTTGTAATAGGCAACATTTAGTGACATATGCTATAGTTACCATCAATTTCCTTCTATTTCAGAGACACAGAATTCCATGAACAAGTGCACATTTAAAGGTCATTACCAAAGCTGAATAACTCTTTTTATCCTAATTGCAGCTTTCAGCTGAACCAACCTAGAGTATTTTAACCAACATTTTGGAGAAATAAAAAGTTGCCATATACCTGAAGCAGACTGTCTAAGAGAGTAACTTACTCTTTTTCATGAGTTTAATAAGTAGAAATACTGAAGAATATTATACACAAGTAATTTTACATCCAGCAATTCGTTCATACTTCCAACTAATGAAGGCTGAAAAAGTATTGGAGATGAAAATAAATAATGAGTTATTTTGTTGACTTTGGCATATATTAATTCAGGGGAAAAATTCAGATACCATAATAGTCTAAGAATATTTTAATTTTATTTTTAAATTAGAAGCAATTTAAACTGATGGGAGTCAAAATCTCATTCAGTTCTTTAAATGGACTTCATTATCAGATTGCGGAATATGGTAATCAGGATCTTGGAAATCAAGCATAATACATTCCATAAACGGCAGGTGGGTCTCTAGAATTTTTCCTTAAAAGTGAATATTATCTTTAAAGAAACAAATACTCTAGAGTATAACAAATACTCTAGATAACAATCTTCTAAGCTATTTGCAATATTTAAAATTTTCCAAATAAGGATTATTCTGCTGTGTCTAGGATAACACAACATTAACATACGAAAAGTGAATTGATTCCAACAGAGCATAGCTCTGCAAAATGAGGCCTGCATGAGGTAGTCGTGGTACACTCAGCTTCTGTTGTGTCCTGAAAGTGATACACTTCCATATCCTCGTCAGAAGGATGTCTGGCTGGGTCAAATAGGAAGAGATAGACAAAATTACTTCTCTCTCCTGTTCAAGGAGCTCTGTAACATAAGACTTATTAAATTATGCTTATACTACATAAATTATGCATCCTGAAATAAAATATATCATAAACTTCTTATAAAGAGACTATACCATGCCTGACCTGAAGTCAATTCTCTTGGTGTTTTTGCCTCTTTTTTTTTTAACAAAGATGCTGCCCCTAAAATATTCTGCCTTGAGGCTTTGCTGACTGTATCTTCCATTGTTTACATATACTTCCTGGTATAGATCTGTTGTTTGGATCAGTTTTAAAATTCTTGTGCTCAGTAAGTATTTTAGTTCTCATCCATTTTTTGGTCCCCACAAATCTTTAAGCAATCCCTCTCAAAGGTACACAAGTGTCTTCTCTATCTTCCTTCTATCCTTCTCACTATGTCCCACACAGCTATGTGTTCTCAGCCATAATCTAACAGGTGAATACAAGGAACCAGGGTCCATTCTATAACCCTGAAATCAAGTCATACGTTGTGGCTTAAACCTTATAATTAGATTTTTTTTTTTTCCCCCCTCAAAAAGCAAAGTGGTTTAATCAATACTTCTCTGGCCCATTTTATCCCCTGAAATGTGCCAAGGTGTTACATAGAGATACTGCAACTCTGGACTGCAGGAATGATTACTGACCCGGCACCAGTGGACACACTAGCAGGTAATGGACCCACTAGTGCTTAATCCTGTGTATCATCTATGTTCAGTTTGATAGTGTAATCATAGCCTCAAGCTGTAGAAGCATTGCTGAGTAGTGCTGAGTCTAAGTGGCATGTGTGGTTGGCATTCACACTGTTTAGGAGTGCCTTCCTCTGGGACAGATCTGTCTGGTAGAGAGTGTGTTGGACTGGTCTGGAAACAGGGAATGAGTTAATTCTTAATTCCAGTTACAGAAAATCAGTGATCCATCACTTCAGTGCACTCTGGGCTCCTTCTTCATCTTAGTAATACCATTTGGATCCTCCTATCTAGGAGTATATGATACACTAGCTAAAAAAAGTCTTTAAAAGAAGTAATTACCCCCTTAATTTCTATGGGTTAGCAGCAGAAAACAAATTGATTGCAAGGAATGGTAAGCCATATTTTCATGAGATACTCAGAAGCCTAAATAGGTAAGAATATAATCAATAAACCTCCCAAATTTTCTGAAAACACTGGCAGCTTTTAACTTATGAAATCAGAAAAGATTGAAAAAGAGTAGGACTCTGGAGGCTAGATTTTCTTCTGCAGCAATGTATATGGCAGGAAGGAAAGAGCTCATTCCACTTATAGAGAGTCATGATTGAGAAAAGGAAAAATCAGAACACTCAAAGTGTAATTTAAGCAGACGATTAACCTTGATACCTCTTATCTTATGAAAAGGAGCAGAAAATTGTTTTTAATTAAGTTTTATTAGATAAAGCTGAATGAAATATTTGTCTTAATTTTTGTCCTCATATTCTTATAGATTATGTTTCCTAAACTGATTGAGACATTGTGCTTAGTGTCCTTTGGTTTACCTCTTTAACCATTTTGATGGAGTTGCTTGCAGATAGAGAAGTATAAAATATTGGAAATTAGATGGTGTGAGATTCCCCACTTTCACTTTCTAAAAGTAACTGTTTAAAATTTGTAAAGACTTTCTGAGAGACAAAGGATTTGAAAAAGAAGACATAAATGACAAAATTTCAATTACCTTGAATTTTTAACAGCTTAAATTCAACATTCTGTTTGTTCAGTAAACTATTTGACAGAAATTGGGGGTGATGGTTAAGTAACCCCCAAAATAAACTTCCTTGCAGTATGACAACTGTATTAAACTGAAGGAATTAAAACCCATTATTTACAAAATTTCCAAGAAATGACTGCTGCTTTGAGCTTGATTTTATACACAAAACCCATATTTGTAGGCATATTGTCCTGGTTTCAACTGGGATAGAGTTCATTTTCTTCACTGTAGCTGGTATAGTTCTCTGTTTTGGATTTAGTGTAAGAATAATGTTGATAACACACTGATGTTTTAGTTGTTGCTAAGTAGTGCTTACACTAGTCAAGGACTTTTGCAGTTTCCAGTGCTCTGCCAGGTGCACAAGAAGCTGGGAGGGGACTCAGCCAGGACAGCTGACCCCAATTGGCCAAAGGAATATTCCATACCATATCACATCGTGCTCAGTATATAAACTGGGGGGAGTTGGCCAGGGGGCAGCAATCACTGCTTGGAGACTGGCTGGAATCAATCAGCAGGTGGTGAGCAACTGCATTGTGCATCACTTGCTTTGTATATTATGATAATGATTATTATTATTATGATTATTATTTTTATTATGCTTTCTTTTATTTCAATTATTAAGCTGTTCTTAACCCATGAGTTTTCTCACTTTTACTCTTCTGATTCTCTCCCCCATCCCATCAGGGGGTGGGGAGTGAGTGCGGCTGTGTGGTGTGTAGTTGCTGGCTACGGTTAAACCACGACACTTACATACATACATGTACGTGTATTTATGTTCTCATACGCAAAGGAAATGTCTACAGAAGAGTCTGCACATTTTTAGAAGTCTTTTAGAGAACAGTATTCATGACAGAGACAGATTTACTTCGATGATAAAATGAATTTGCCAGATGTGACAAGATATCTGAGATGGCGTTATTCTTTACTGGTTACAGTACCTGATGCCAAGAATGAGAAAATTCAAAGAAAATAACTTTGCAGTTTAGCCAAACTCCTATAAATTCAGTATGAATCAGGAGCTCTAAGAAGTTTAACATCTTTCATTTCTGATTTTGATGAAAATTAGCTGAACTGTAGAGACATCAAATATTCTCACAATATATATCAGTTATA
Organism: Morus bassanus; assembly: GCA_031468815.1. Lineage (NCBI taxonomy): Eukaryota > Metazoa > Chordata > Aves > Suliformes > Sulidae > Morus > Morus bassanus. Next base: position 49,758,374 of record CM062568.1, on the reverse strand, counting down.
AGTCACCATAGCCCTCTTTTTGCTCATATAATCAGAAAGCAATCACTCATGCTGCTCTTTTCTTATTAACAGTTCGGTAATAAGTTCTTCCAGATGTTAGTTCCTCCCAAGGGAATTAGAGGCAAGAGGAGATGAACACCACACATCTTGGGGCATTGCCGGCGCGGAAGAAGCAGCACACTCAATATGAGTGATAAAGCGACTTCATTTATTATCCTTCGGTTACACAATTTATAGCATTCTTAATTAGCTCATACATATTGCAAAAGCTAAGCTCCTCATTGGTTAACAGCCTAAAGGTCATGTTCCGTTAGTCTAACCAGGGGGACCAGGGGAGCCTGGAGGACCAGCAGGACCTTGGTTCCCGTGAGAGCTATGCACACAAGCAGGGCCAATAGGTCCAGGGAGACCACTGCTTTAGTGACTCCCCTGCATACCTTCTTATCGCGAGTCCCTGCTTTCACATTCTTTCTCACAAGCAATGGTAACTTATCCTTGTCTCTAATTAGCTCCTAGACTAGCTGTTTTCGGTATTTCTTAAGATCCTGATAAGTAATCATTTCTATGTTGGTATGCCTCTGTTCAGCTAACCATTCTCCCACAATTCCCCCGTTTTTATTTTGTGCTACCCAAATATTGTGCGTAGCTTGTAAAATGAGGCACTTAATACAAGACATAAGCAGACTAAGCAAAACAAGCCCTATTATGACAATGATTAATACCATTAATAAGCTTTGCACTATCCCCTTAAGCCATCCCCCCAAACCTAGCCAGTTGGTTAGGCCTTCCTCATGCAGTGCTATGGTAAAGAAACAGTCTTTCAAGTCTACGATGAGCAGATGCCAGCCTTCAGGTATCATAGCGGGATTAGGCAAGCCTGGCTGTAGTGCCCCCATATCATGCATTTGCTTTCACAACCGGCAACAAGTATTCCTTCACTTAACCTTATTCACATAAGACAGTCTATCACTGGCCTATTTATTACATGCAGCAGCTCCATCCTTTGGTCAGGCTTTTTTTTTTTTTTTTTTTTTTTTTTTTTTTTTTTTTTTTTGAGATAAAGACAGTTTAATAGGCAAAGCAAAAGCCGCGTGCACAAGCAAAGCAAAAGAAGGAATTAATTCACTGCTTCCCGTGGGCAGGCAGGTGTTCAGCCATCCCCAGGAAAGCAGGGCTCCATCACGCGTAACGGTTACTTGGGAAGACAAACGCCATCACTCCAAATGTCCCCCCCCACTTCTTCTTCTTGTGCACCCAGCAGAGCATGGGAAGCTGAAAAAGTCCTTGACTACTGTAAGCACTACTTAGCAACAATGAAAACATCTCCACGTTATCAGCACTGTTTTCAGCGTAAATCCAAAACATAGCCCCACACTAGCTACTATGAAAAAAAATTAACTCTATCCCAGCTGAAACCAGGACAGTATCCACCCCTTATTCCATACCATTTACATCATGATCAGGTCCCACACTGTCCAATACAAACTCATTAATCACTACCCCCCTTCCCATCCTTTGATATAATACACAGATATCATTTATCATTCCCTTAGTCTACGGACCACCCCTGTAAAATATCTTTAAAATGTACACAAATGTCCACAAAATGTCCACTGAGTTCATTTAGGCCATGACTTGCGGCTCCATCTGTTGTGGGGGTCACTCAGGACAGGAGAGGTGGTGTGTTTATGGCTCGACTAAGCGTTACCCACACATTTTCCCTAAGATCAAAAGACAGTGAGGGTACCGCTGGGGCATCAATTCCAATGGTGCCAAGTACAACAAGGGCTATCGGCCACATCTTGTAAATCACTAGTTGCTAGGACCGCGTTTTCACACAACTATTGCTAATCACAAACAATTACTTGCTCAATGCATTTGACTATACTCTAACAGTCCTTATGGCACACTAGGAGTGCCTACGGTTAAGACTTCTGTTCGCAGCTTTTTCACTGCGGCCAAAGAGAGGCTCTCAGCTAGTGGCTGCCGATGGTCGTCTGTTGCTATCGCTGGTGCTTCCCTCCACGGCAGGCTTGAAAACACTTCTTGCCGAAAGCCGGGATCGAACCAGGGACCTTTAGATCTTCAGTCTAACGCTCTCCCAACTGAGCTATTTCGGCCGCCCAAGAGGCCGGCGGCGGCTCAGGGCGTGCGGGAGCCCGGGGACGGCGACGAGGAAGGAGGGGAGGAGGAGGAGGAGGAGGAGGAGAGCGAGCAGCAGCGGTGGAAGAACCAGACCGTGAACGGTAACCGGCTCCTCTCCTACGGCAGCGGCAGGGACAAGTACTCTGACTCGGAGGAGGAGGAAGAAGAGGCGGCGGGGGCGAGGGCCAAGCAGCAGGCACCGAAGGAGGAGCCTGCAGTCCACCGGCCCAGACGGAGCCTCAGCAAGTCTCCTGCTCCATTCATAACAAGCAAATGCGCTGCAGCCGGCGCTGGCGTGATGGAGACGGGCCAAGAAGGGGCTGGCGGAGGCCGCGGTGCTGGTGTAGTCGTAACGAATGACAGGACGGCGGCGGCGGCAACTCGCTGTTCCGCTTTATGCATGGTCAAAAAGGAATTATTCCTATGGCTGTGCAGTGGAGCAGCAGTAGTGCCCGGCCCCGGGCCTGTATCTGCGATCGGGTCAATACTCATCGCCTCAGGTGCTGCCTGCTCCGCCAGCGGAGACTCCTGTCTCTCGCTCTCCAATGTGGAGTTTAAACGAGACAGGTCCCAAGCCTCCCTAGAACTTTGCGGGATAACAATACTCCGCACAGAAGGGGGCAGGGGGCAGTCTGGAGCCGTTGGGGCCGTTGGTTGTACAGAGGTACCCCCGGTGGGGGCTGTGCTGCTCAACCTTTCAGCGGCGGCGGCGGCAACGCGCTGCTCTGCCTTATGCATGGCCAGAGTATTCGTTACCGCTCGCCACGGCTTCATTAATTTCTTTGCTGCTTTTTCCTCATTAATAACAGCATCAAACAATTTATCTCCTAGCTTTCTCCATTCCTCTTCTTCAAACACCATGTTGGGGTCGGTAAAAACCCCCTTAAGTTCTCCATAGGCTAAGAGATCATTTAGTTCCTTCTTTAAGTCTATATCTTTAATGCCCCGCTTTTCTAAAAAGCATCTGAGCAAATTATACGCCGCTTGTTTGTTCATACCTCATTTAAGAGCTGTATTGCAGCCTTTACAAACTTCGGCGGCGCGTGGCAGGCGGGACAGCCTCTATAGGTGCTCCCGGGCGCGGGGAAAAACTCCCTTCCGCCTCCTGCGCTGCTTACAGGACCACTCCAAATCTCCGTCGACCGTGGCTCTCGGACTCCGCTATCGGGTCGCCGAGGTCTATTCCCGGACTCCGCTATCGGGTCGCCGGGGCCTTCCTCCGGACTCTGCTATCAGGTCGCCGGGGTCCCTGTTCCCGGGCGCGAATTTGTCGTGCCATTTCGTCAAGACGGAGGGAAGAAGCAGTCGCTCAATATGAGTGATCAGCAAGCTTCGTTTATTGTCCTTCAAATCATCCAGGTCCTTTAACGGACCTACCCCTCGCTTTTCTAAAAAGCGGCATAATAATTTTTGAGCTACCTCCAATTCCATGACGTCTTCTTCTTGTGGCAGTCTTTCCTGGGTAGTCTCGTCTGCTGTGGGCGAGAGTCGTGTCCCCGAGTAGATCTGCGTTTGCCGGATCCTTCCCCGTCGTACACTGCCGATACGAGCCCCCCTGTGCAGGCGCCGGTATTATGCTCCTGGACTCCGTCTCAGGTCCCTGTTCCCGAACTCTGATCCTCCGGACTCTGCTATCAGGTCGCCGGGGTCCCTGTTCGCGAACTCTGATCCTCTGGACTCTGCTATCAGGTCGCCGGAGTCCCTGTTCGGGTGCCAAATGCCGGCGCGGAAGAAGCAGCACACTCAATATGAGTGATAAAGCGACTTCATTTATTATCCTTCGGTTACACAATTTATAGCATTCTTAATTAGCTCATACATATTGCAAAAGCTAAGCTCCTCATTGGTTAACAGCCTAAAGGTCATGTTCCGTTAGTCTAACCAGGGGGACCAGGGGAGCCTGGAGGACCAGCAGGACCTTGGTTCCCGTGAGAGCTATGCACACAAGCAGGGCCAATAGGTCCAGGGAGACCACTGCTTTAGTGACTCCCCTGCATACCTTCTTATCGCGAGTCCCTGCTTTCACATTCTTTCTCACAAGCAATGGTAACTTATCCTTGTCTCTAATTAGCTCCTAGACTAGCTGTTTTCGGTATTTCTTAAGATCCTGATAAGTAATCATTTCTATGTTGGTATGCCTCTGTTCAGCTAACCATTCTCCCACAGGGCATTACTCACTTTGATAAAAAGTCTCAAGCCATAAATGCAAAGGGATGTTCAGTGAAATGATTTGTCCATTCTGAGTGCTATGATCTAACTGTATTGAAATGAAGTTCATATCCGGCACTTGGATATGTCACCTTAAGGTATTTTACCTGTACTATGTGCACCTACTCAAAATTGTGCTTGCTCTAATTGACCATTTAGACCCTGGACAGTTATTCTGAATTATTTGAGCAGACTCTTCCTTTCCTTTTCAAAAACAGGGTTTCTAGCATTTTGAATATTATTACTTCAGTTTAAGTTTGAATCAAACTTTTTTAAATAATTAATAACCTTTTAAAATTAGGAGTTTTGGAGAACTTGGCCTAAGAATTTTAATTTTACTGATTTTCAGATGAATATTCTTCTGTGGGACCACATTTAGTGCAATAGTTCCAAGATGAGAAACCATCAACTCTTGGTTGGAGGTCCCCAACCATGCTTAAGACCTGTTAATCCAGCTTCATCCAACTGTCCCTCCGGTTGTTGTAACACATCTTTTGTATTAGGATCTGTGTGGCTGGGGAGCAGCCTTGCTGAAAGGGACCCGGGGGTCCTGGTGGACAACAAGCTGAACATGAGTCAGCAGTGATCCACAGCAGCAACAAAGGCAAATCAGATCCTGGGTTGCATCCACAGGGGCATTACTGGCAGAGACAGAGATGTGATTGTCCCACTCTAAGTGCTTGTCCAGCTACACCAGGAGTACTGTGTCTAGTTCTGGTCCCCACAATTAGAGAAAGACATGGACAGACTGGAGAGGGTCCAAAGAAAGGCCACAAAGATGATCAAAGAGCTGGAGAAGGTGTCCTGTGAGGAAAGACTGAAGGAGCAAGGTCTTTTCTCCCTGGAGAAAAGAAGGCTCAGGGGGGGAATTTATGACATTATTCCAGTACTTAAAGGGTGTCTACAAAGGCGATGGAGGCTCTCTCTTCAAAAGGAGCTACATGGAGAAGACAAGGGACAATGGATACCCCTTACCAACTGCACTGGGGGAGGTTTCATCTTGATATAAAAAAGAATTTTTTTCACAGTGAGAACAATCATTCACCGGAACAACATCCCCAGGGACATGGTAGAGCCCCCATCACTGGAGGTTTTCAAGAAGCGACTGGACAGCGTGCTAGATAATCTCATCTAGGCTGCCTTTCCCATGAAAGGTTGGACCAGATAATCTTCTGAAGTCCCTGCCAACCTGGGCTATTCTGTGATGATTCTAGTATATCTACTGAGAATCCAAAATGGATTTTCTCAGAACCCATCTTAGATTAAACTTAAAATATGTCTTGAATGACACCTGCTGAGTTCAGTGAATTACTGTTTGCAACAAAAGGATTTACAGTTTTTTCCCCGGGAAAAATTCTGAAGTCTCTTGTTCACATTGCTTTTTCAGAGATCCAAGTTTAATCTGAACCAAGAGTAGCTTCTAGATAATTAGGAAGGAAGCAATCTCTATCTCACTTTGTAACAAGAATTGATGAGCTAGTGACTCCCTCTAAACTTCTACATGCATATGGGTAGCAGTGTGGGCAACAGTGGAGACTGACACTTTTCCTCAGCTGGGGTTCTCAATAGGAAGATAGGTAGATTCAGTACACTTCCTTTTCCAATATGGTGTTGTACAGGGTTTGGAGACAGTCTGCAGGAGGGAAATATGACTTGGGAAGATTTCACTGGTGTTATAACATCCTGGTGGGCATGGGCTCCCCTAGGCCCAAGGGAAGAGCTGCCTGTAACACAAACTGCCACATGCAGATCCTTGACACACCAGCAAAGATGCAACTCTAGCTGAGGTAAGGGTAAACAGTATTTGGCCTGGAAGAGTTTTGGACGAACCTGTTGAAATCTTTTCTTTAACAGAGCTTGCTGCAGCACTTTGTTTCTTGCAGAAACTGTTTTCCCTGAGCAGATATGAAGCAACAACTGGGAAAGAAGCCAGGGTATAAGGTTCCTGCAGTGTTCTTAGATTAGAATGAGCAGGAAATTTTATGAGGTAAGTGTGATTGTAGATGCACTGAGACAAAAAGTTTAAGTTCTGGCAGACTTTTTTTTTGGCAGTGATGCTTAACAATGCTCTAGCTCTGACTGTCAGTGGTATACCTTGCCTGCAAAGTGAAACATGAGTGAGAGCACAGGTGTTGGTCACGTACATAATAAGCAACATCAGCAAAACAATGTCTTCTAATTTTTATGGTGAAAAAGTGTTGAAAATAGTTGTATTGTGTTTTTTTTTTTTCACTGACATATCTGCATATGCAGTCTTTCCTCTTCAGCACAAACATATGACATTTGTCATAAAATCATAACTGAAAAGAAAGTCTTCAGTCTTGAGGGGCCATTAGCAAATTTCATTTCGTTCTGTGCATTTCTGATATATAATTAATTGGAGAAGAACACTCTGCCAAGCATTGCCTGCCCTGTGTAAAAGAACACAAGGCATAGTTCCCAAGGTGAGGCACAATAGATTGATTTTGGACTATGCGCATTGGCATGGGAGTAGAGGTAAAGACTGAATTACCTTCTAATGCAACTACTACTTTGAGACTTCACCAGGGCTACACTGTACAAGGCAGACATTTCAGCTTATTCTAGAATAGATTGAGGATCTCTAAAATACTGCCGCATTCTGCAATCAAGAAATGGCCTTATGCATCTAAGTCTATGTGGCTTTCAGATACAATAAATAGATATTTTACCAAAATTCCTCTCTAAATCATCTATGCCATTATCCAGTTCTAATTGTTGCATCAAAAATGCAGACTACACATATGTCCACTGGAATTCAGGGCTTCAAGCAGGGAGCAACTATGCACAGTAATTTATAAAGCTGAGTCCTATGACAACAATAATAAAATTTTTATATTAACAAAACTTGATGATTAAATATATATCTCAAGCACAGATTCAACAGGGGCTGAAGGGACTTTAACCCCCCTACATCCTTTTAATGCCCAGTATTTCTCCACTTCACTTTTTCCATACTTAGATATTACTGAAATATATGTATGAATAGTTGGTTTTCTGGAATTTCTACTTAAGCACATATGACATTTTAAGGCTTGCTTAGAGCCACAGGAGCTACTAAACATCTTTCTAAAATTTATCATCAGAAATAAAGCAGCTTCTCTAGCAATTTGCAAGAATCAGTCCCCAGCACTCTAGGCACATTTTTCTTCAGGGTACATGCATGTCCTTCTTTACAGAGATTTAATACCTCTTCTGGAGTAGCTATTTCTAGATTCACTGTGGATTCAATATTTTTTAGTTTCATTTTGCCCCTGTAGTATGGAACTGTCTCAATATTGTAGAAAAGATTTATTATTCAGTGCTTAAGGGCAGACATCTTGCTACAAAGTTGAAACAACAGGTCAGGCTTTTTTGCTGTGTAAGTGAAAACAACACAAACAAAGAAAATATAAGCCAGCACCCTAGTCTAGTTTCCCCACTGCTCACATTTCTAGTGTTACTTATCTTGTATCTTTCTGTATCTCAGAGGCTGCATTTCTTCATGCAGTTTACATCTGCTGAATACTTTCCTCAGCACTCACTGAGTACTACTGATTTTCAAAGTAGTCTCAGCATGAAGGGCTGATGATGCATCCTTTGGGATCTGTATGTCTTCCTCTACCTCTTCTGTCTGTGGCATGCAGGAGCTTTGAGGTCTGATGGCCTCACTTTCAAGACTATAATCCTACAAGAACATCTCTAGTCCCAGTGCAGTTTCCTCTCTCATTTCTCTCCAATTGGTTTTCCTTCTTGTTAGCTAGCAGAAATACAGATAACTTTGTCAGAGCTTGAGTTTCTTAGAGAAATTTTGGCTATCATCCATGATATTCAACCTCCTTTTTACCTACTCCCACTCCAGGCAGAACATTTAGCACAAACCACAGGCCCTGCGGATCTACCAATACCAAAGAAGAAAAATAAAACAAAATAACTGTTTTTATCTCTTAAGCATGTTCATGACACGTTTTATATTATTAACTTTCTGAAGGCATGTTATATTATCAAGGCAGGTGACAGATTTTCTGATAAAGTAGTTCATCCAACCTGCTTCTCCACAATTCAGTACTGTTTGCTAAGGGCCCTGATGTTGCAGAATAACACCTACAATGTAGGATCGCAAACCATTGGAATGCGGCTTTTTGGAGAGGAATTTATTTATATATTTGTTTATTTATTTTTCTAGCTTAGGTTTTAGGGTAAGTAATAGAGATCTCTATCTACACCTTTCTTGTTGCCTGCATTCCTAATTTCTAGCACAACAGAGCAAGGAATCCACTCTAAAGTCTACTAATAGCCTCATGGCAATAAAGGATTAAGCTTAGGAAAGTGCTTCTTACAACATCCTTTTAGATACATTTGCTCTTTCTGCTTTATGGTGGTGGTAATGATAACATCTGCTACATCTCCATATATTCTCTTCAGTAGATATATACACATAGATCCTTAGGAAACTGGAGAATGAATTGCTTAATTTTCCTTGGAATTCAGCTATCTAGTCTGTCCAGGCACCAAAAATTTGTTCTCTTGATGGTAAACTATTTTTATTAAAGCAAGTATTGAAGGTGACATTCATAGTATTTGAACGTCTCCGCAGAATTAAACGGAACCGTGACTATCACAGTTACAAGGCACTTTTTCTCATTGTTTATATCTACAGTCGCAGGTTAACAAGTATAATTCTTAACTGCAATTCATAGTAACAGCTAAGCCTAAAAACCTCTTAGAAACACACCATCAATTAAGCTGAAAAATAATTCTCTTTCATTTCAAAGTTGTTAGACTTCCAAGTGGTTATCCTTAAACTCATCCAAACTTATATAGATAATATTAATGCTCGTGTTCATAACTTTACATATCCATTAATTTTCTTTAATTTTCTATTCTAAGCAGCAGGTTTTTTTAGCTTTAAAATGTCAGGACTGTTCATTAGAATTAATTCTGTAATAACATCTACCACAAGGTCAAAGTCATAGGCTGTTTTTATGTCATTTATCCTGAACATCTAAAGAACTTTTTTTGAAAAACAAAAGGAATCATAGTATTGCTTATAAGAAGTTTATAACAAATGCTCTGCAAAGCAGTCTAAACTGATGTTCAAAAATAGCTTAAAAAAAAGTCACAGAGAATAAATAAGAGCAAAACCAAATGAAGTGCACTATTTCAGTCCAAGTTCACAATGTAACTGCAAGTTAAATATCGTATATTGTTCCCCTGTTCTCAAATAGGATTTAACAGACAGAGAAGGCAGAAAAAGTCACAGATAGGGGCAAGACAGATACAGATTATTTCCATTCAAGGACCAATTAATAGATTAGGTCTCTTCAGCCTGGAAAAGAGACAACTGAGTGGAAAGATGATCAAAGTTTTTGAATTTCAAGTGGCCTGGAGAAGCTGGTTGAGGAAGGTTTTTTTATTGTTTGCATACAAGAACATGAACGAGACAGGGTGCTAGGTTAGAACAAAGAAGAGCAGATATTTCCTTACACAGTGGTGCTCAGGTATCTGCTTTCCATAGGGAACAGGAACAGATTTCCATAAAATGTTTTGGATATAAAATTTTTGCATGGATTCAAAAGGTTATTGAATGAAATCATAAAAAAATACAACATTTGGCTTCTGCTGTTTCTGAGCCACAGAAAGCTGTCCTAAGGCTGGCAGAGTGTACAGGTACAGAAATTATTAGAAGCCTGCCTTGATCTTATACTCCTCCCCAGGTGTCACTACTAATCCATGTCAGAAATGGGATAGGGACCTAGGTCTTTTAGTCTGATTTGGTAAAAAAAAAAATTTTTAAATTCTTATGCAATGTGTAAACAGAACATATAGCAGATATTTCTAATGTTTGTTTGCTAAAACTGTGGTTAAAAGCTAAGGTCATTATGTATAACATTTGTCTTCTTCCCTCAAGTGGCTAAGAACTGTATAGAAACATTAAACTTATTTACTTCAACATATTGGATCTTGCTTTTTAAGGTCTTGGTTTTGAAAGGTGTATTTTAAGACATACTTTTTCCCCCTCTTCTTTTGCCTTTATAATTTGGATTGATTTGTCAATGACACATAAACTACATGGTAATGTTATACTAAAATGTTAAATGTTCCACTCTTTGGCATTCTTTCAATGAAATTGTATTATTTTATTCCCTGGAGATGAGTAAAAATAAATAACTGAGAATCTATTTTCCTAGGGAAATCTGATTTGTTGTATTTTCTTCACATTTATAGCTTTGCCAGTAGTAGTTCAGTACCCAGATGGTCAGAGAGAAAATCTGAAAATAATCTGTCTCTGAACACACTTAGATTACCATGGGTCAATACAGTTATGAGGCCCGTATCAGAGAAAAAAAAAAAAAAAGAGAAAAAAAAAGAAAAAATAAAACCAAAACTCCACATGCATTCATATTTAGCTTTGCCTATGTGTATAGTCTGAATTACTTACACAAGAGAGAGAAATGGGGATTTAAGTCTCTGCAGAATCAGAATTATAGTGCATCCTACTCCATAAACATTTTTTAAATGGCTAAGGAAAATAAAAATAAATTAAAAAAACAGGAAAGGAAATACAGTTCCATCCATATATGAATGTTATAAGAAATGAACGTTGCAAAAAAAAGGAAAATAAGTATAGTGCAGTTTAAAATATCATTATACAAAATCATTGATTTTCCAGTTCCTATTCCTGTCTGTCTGAATACACAAGCGCAAGTTCTAAAACGAAGCAAAATATTTGGTAAAAAGGTCAGACAGAAATCGGAATAACTAAAAATATCTCTTCAGGCTGTTGTGTAACAAATAGTGCTGTTGAAACTATGTGATCCTGCCTGAACATATTTAAATCTTTTCAGTGAATATATAATTACATGGTTGAGCTTCAAATAGTCACTGTGAATTAGTAAAACCATGAGACTGTGACTGGATGCTGGATGAGGCATTGGCATGACCCCTCAGCTCAGTATCCTAGCTAGTGCTGCACCCTCCCATAAATAATAAAATATCATCCTTGTTGCTACACAGGAATATTTCTGCAGCTTCTCTATTCCCAATGTTAACACCGTCCTCATTAGAAATCTTTTACTGGACATAGGCTCATTCGTCTTTTGTCAGGGTAACCTGACTTTTGTTTCCCACATGATCAGTTAGAATTAGCACTTCTCTTTGCTTGGTCATAGCTGCCCAAGGAGGACCCCTCATACATCCTTACAAAGAGAATGGGGGAAGAATCCTTTCCTCTGGCAAAGCTCTGTGATACAGCAGGAATGGAAGAATGGACTCACACCCTAGGTCAGACCTGCCAACTTGTTGGCAAAACATGCAAGACTAACGGTGTATCCAGAAATTAGCACCACACAAAGAATGAATAAATAAACAAATAAAGCAGCTCATCAGAAGGACTTCTTACCTGGGCCAGCAGCCTTCTGCTCTTCATCTTGGAACTGGAAAAACTCGATCCTCCTTAATCAGCAAATATATGTAACATTCATTATTTAGCACAAATGCACATATATTTGAACTGTTATCAGTACTAAATAATTCTCTAAAGAAAATAGCTAGATTTATTTACTTGTTCTAAGCATTTTGCAAAAAGCTAAACTTGTAATGACAATATTCTTCAACTCCACAGCATGATTTTTTTTTTTTTAAGAAGTCTAGTAGCTGATAAAAATATCCTTCATGTTGTCTGTAATTAATGCAGTTACATTGCCTCATGGATTTTTAATACCTTTATTAGAAGCAAACTGATCACGTGTTCAATGCAAATGAAATCATTAAATAATGAAAATTTTAGGGATGCAATATGCTTAGGTGTCTAAAATGGCAATAGGTGCCCCTGTTTAGCCAGATTACTAACTCCAAATATTTTTAATAGATTGTAGCACCTGGACTTTTCACTGCATGGTTAACTTAGCTCTGAACACATGCATGTTTAGTTGTCTACCTTTCTTCAGTGTGAATTTGCTAAGTAGAGGAAATTGAGTTATGTGTGCTCTCTAATGCAATTGCTGGTCAAAGCCACCTCTAAAACTAAAAAAGATATCTCAGTGACTATAGCTTTCTGTTACATCTTCCAAGTTTCCTCTTCAATGTTGTTCCAATTGAAATCCCCAGTTAAATTTTTATGGAAATTCTACCACCATCTTGTTAATGTGGGAATAGTATTAACAGAATGGGGAGATTAAAAAAATATGGAAAAAACCAGCTTGGAATTTGAAAATTGAATGGAGATTTAAGTTCATTCATCTTCAGCTTTGCCTCCCACTCCAACTGCAACATTATATTTTCTTTTTTCCTGAAGTATCAAGCCGTTTGTGACTACATAATATGAAAACCTAAGGAAGGTGTTCAACACTGATGCATCTAAATCTATCTGACAATATTCAGTAGGATGTTAGCTACTGAATCTTTTTGCTTTGTTTTTTCTTTTTTTTTTTTTTTTTTTATTAAAGTGTTTACTTGATTTTATTAGGAGTTATCCATGTACATACCAGAGAGAGTATATAACAAACAACATACTTCAATTCAGGTTTTTAAGACCTTTATATATGGTTAAAAAATCCACCATACATATCATATTCTCATCAGGAAATTCTAGATTTAAAAAACTCTAACATTTTGGCAGGTGTAAATATCACAGTAGAGCAGTTTTCATACTCATCAATTCCATAATGGTGTATTCCTGGCTTCTGCATAAGAGGACTCATTCCATTGCAGATTTTTCTTGTGGAAATACTTCTTCTTTTTTTTTTTTTTTTTTTTAAACCAAGAACAAAATCAATCCATCAATGAATATGCCTGTTTAAATCACAAATGTTGGCAGGGTTGAAAACAGCGTGGTGAAGGAAATGCACTGAAAACAGAAGAAATGAGGGACGCAGGGCAGGAAAGCTGTGGGCCTTTGTAAAACACCTTTATAAACTTTTCTGTTCCCTGGATGTATTCTAACTGTTCCTCGACTTATCCTCATATTTCTAATTCAGCATCCTTGTCTGCTAGACAGTTTTGTTCTATTCTACAGGTGAAAAGGTACTTTTTAACATCTACTCTGCATTGTTTTTCTTTCATTTCTACTTATGCTCATTGAGCTTGCCATCTGAAATCATTTGGAAATATCTTCTTTTGCTGTTATTAACCACTCCATTTAACAATGTGAGCACTTTAATATGGTCTTACTCTCTTTGAGTCATCTTTTCCGTTTTCTTGAGTGAACAGGAAATTATTTTTAAAATCTCTGCAATCACCATTTTCAACAGGGCAGTATTACTGTGGAATTTTTATCTTATATACACAAACACTACACTATAGCTTCTTATGCAATATGTGAAAGTATAAAAATGCTGTGATGACAAATCATTCTCTTTAATCAAAGATATAATTAACATGCTTTCAGATACTAAAGCACTCATCATTAACAAGAACTCAATGAAATAAAGAGGTTTTTTTCTGATTAGTTGGAATTGTTATCCCCATATCATTATTATTTTAATTAATGATTCAACTAATAATAGATTTCAATCATTAACATAAATAACTTTTCTTCAAAGACTGAGGAAGGTTTAAAACATTTCTTTTTTTCTGTTTATGGTTAGAAGGTACCCAATATTATTTGGATGACAAGGACAAAATGATTGCACAAATAGGCTTCTCCTTATAAATATTAAGAGAAGGAAAGGCAAAGCCACAGGAGATCTGAAGCAAAAACAAAGAGTAATTGAAGATCAGTTGCTCCAATTGCTCTTCTTTTCCTGAAGAATAACAACTATGAAATGGAGAGATGAACTGAGGAGAATCTGGAGCAGGAATGAAATGACTACTATTATTAACAAAGTGAGATTAAAAGGGTACATACTAATTAATGTGGATTGGTACACTTCAGAATTAAATAGAAAAGTTTATAACTACTAAAAGGAGAGGAGTGAAAAAAAACAAGTTCTTCTGGAAATTGTTCAATTAAATTGTATTTTAAGTTATGCTCCTCTCTGCAGTCCAGCATAGTGGAAGGATATGGCTTAACAGAAGTACTAAAAATAAAAGCAAACCATATTTATGTCAGACTGTTCCAAAACTGCTGAGAAAATTTTCAAAATAAAAAGTTAAATACTAATTTCTGGACACATTATACTCCATGCTGTTTGAAGTATCAGTTTACTCTGCACATTTTGCAAGATTACCATAATGAATGTTCAATGTGAAATAATGTTAAAAGCCACTAGAACTAGGAACACAGGTGCAATTCCTGTATTCTGTTTTTAATCATGATGACTGTCAAATTGAAATGCAAATTATGACTAATTTTCAAAAAATTATCTAATGACTTTCAAAATATGAAAGCAAGCCATCCACAAATCTATTAGTGTTGCCTCCAAACAGCTTATTGAAATGGAAAGGGAAGGGGAAGGGTAAGGGAAGGGAAGGAAAGGGAAAGGAAGGGAAGGGACATTTACTAAAACCTGCTGGCCATGTAATTTCTAATCAGTAAATTGTTTTTCAAGGGTCAGATTCTAAGGTTCTTTACAAGGAGTCTTCAAAGGATTTTCTTTGGGAGGGAGGGAAAATCCAGTTTTAATGATTCAATCTCTCTCATGCTATAGTGTATGCTAGCTTCTGGGTTTCATACTTAATGGTTATTGCCTAAATAGCATCATTTGACAAGCAGCATAGAAATGTTCAATGGGAAAATTTTGCAACAAATTACTTAAATCATTAGAAATTTTTACCTTTTCCAACAATAACAAATTGGATACATAATGTTGCTTTGCATTGTCTAATTAGGTTTATATTGAGGTCATATTAATATTGGACATAAAGCAAAATAAGATCTAATATATATTCAATAACAATTTAAGAATTCTTTTTTCAAGATCATTAACACCCTTATCTTATTCCGTATCTATTTATTGACTACTTCATTGTTGTTTATTTATTCAATCCCTAGAAAGATTTTGAGACTGCGTATCACTTCAGACAAGGAACTTTACAATTCATGTAATTATGACACCCTGTTGATAGAAAGTATTTACTGATTGTATTAAATAATCATGCTAAAAGAAAAACAATGAAGTAATAGTAGAGGGGAAAAAGATGTAGAAAATTGTGACAAAAGTAGGACGAACAAAAGTGCAAAATATTGGGGGAAGGTATTGTCACAGCAGTTCAGACCACAGAATTAGTCATAGAATTACATCTTTGGCAATGACTAATATTAGAAGGTAGAAAGAGAGTGGCATGCACAATACTATGCCATGGGTAGATTTGTAGTTCATTCAAAGAAAAACACTATTGTTTGGAGTTGGTTTACATGTCAGATGCGAAGCTTGATGTTAAATATTAGGTAAGTATATATATATATATATATTTCTTCCATGATGTGCAATACACAAGTAAAATTTCTTTTCTTTCCCCCTATTTTCAGTTCTTCCAGCAACAAACATAAAAAGGAAGACATTGAAACCTCTTTAAACTCAATAACAAAATAACTTATTGAACAAAAATGGGATTAATCTCATCTACTTTTAGCAAAAATTTGGTGGTCTAGATTATAACTTTGTTATTTTGTTTAAGTTTTGTTTTTTGTTTGTTTCTTTGTTTGTTTAGGCTTGTCATTTTAGCGGCCAGGCTTACAACATTCCCCTGAAGCAAATGTACAACTATGCTATTTATAGGCAGGTGGGTGCTGGCATATATAAGAGCAGATGAAGGAAAAAAAGAAAGATGGAGATGTCAAATCAGTTTTACCAACAGAAAAAAAATTGCTTATGGAATCATAGCCTGGCTTTGTACAAATATGTCATCACCTTGTGAGTTCACTTATACCTTGGAGTAATCCAAATGGATTGCAATTACATCTGGAGTAATTCTTACTCAGCATGAACAAGACTGAAGGCAACAAGCAACAGCTGTTCTACATTGTAGATTTCCCCTAATGTTATCATATTTTTATGACATTATAAATGAACAATTTTTACACACTTGCACCACATATATTAGTACTACTACTACCCTAAGAAAAGCTTAGTGAATTGATGCAGCTTAAAGTAAATAATATTAACTTAATTGAGCACTAATAATATTCCAGTATTCCTATTTTTAAACTTTTTGCATTATATTTCCCTGGAAAGCTCAGGTTCTTTTATGCTGAAGGCTCTTCTCTACATGTATACTGCATGCACTGAGCCACTGACTTAAACAGTTAGAGAATTTAACCTTTAATTATCGCTGAAGAGAAGAACTCTTAAACCATTTAGACATAAAGTGAGATTCTGATCTAAGTCAAAGGTAATGGAGTGAGAATTTGATACTTACTTCACATGATTAAAAGTCAGGTTTCATTTAAAGTGCTTGAAATCCTGAGAACATTCTATTTTTAATATTTATGCAAAATTTAGATTGCAAGGATTTTTTTTTATTTATTTAAATAGTTGCACAGTAATTAACAGGACATTTCAGTATCTCCTGTAACTGAAGCGTTACAGCAACAATGTGGTAAAAGAGGGATTATATTGTACTATGAAGCTGAGGAGGACTCCAGAAGTGGAAAATGTTAAAAGGCTGGGAAGAAATATTTAAGCCTGCTCAGCTGAAAAATGATGTCTTTATATCTATGAAGATCAGGTCTAACTTGGGGTCTAACCAAGTACTCTTTGCCATTTCTAGATGTTTGCTGGTTGTCTTTCAGGGGATTTATGACTGATTACCTGTTTATCACACAAGCTGAACTAATCTTCTCTAGACTGTGCCGTAAAGAGTAGCTGTAATATTTCTTATCTGACAGCATTGTACCAAGGAGAGAACATAAAATTTATAAAGACTTATTGGAATCACTTGTTCGAGTGGATCAATACAACAGCAAATTAATTGCTTTGAACAACAACAGGATGTTGAACTACTTGCAATATATTGTTTGAAAATTGCTGGTCTTTATGACATAAAATATGGCTGGTTTATATTAGCATATTTTAAGGGGGGTGGACAGCTTTTAGACATGAGCCTCTGAAGATTCCTCAGCATCTGTAAAAGAATATTAGTTTCACACTCGTCATATTCTATACCAAACAAAAAATGGATAATGAAAGTGGAGAATTGTATTTTAACAGTCTTTGGCATAAACAAATTGCAAACAGTTGTGCCCTGGAGAAGCCCAAATTGCACAGTCCCAATCAGTTTGGATTCAGGAACTGAGGGAGGTTATATCTCACTTAATCTCAGACTTCTACAGTACAGATGTCTGCATATGAGGCAGTCAAGCCTCTTTGTAGCTGATAGTGGATATGGGCATTTTTTAGATTCAATGTGTCTGACGTATTTTAGGTATTTACCTTACAAAAAGATAAGTGTTTAATTCTGTCCATTGACTACAAGAAGAACCTCAGTGTACGTAAGAGCTTATATAGAAAGATGAGTCAGATAAATGTCAACCAGAGATTTTTTTAAGCTGACTTCTGTGTCAGTGTTAGGTTGCTCCCCAAGAGCTCAGAAGCACTCCCTGCTCCTCCACTAGCCTGTACAAAACCTAGGTCTGCTGCAGTCCTCAGCTCCAATCCCTGTAAAGGAGATGATAGCAGGAATAAAATGAGTGAAATAGTTATCCTGAGTGGAAAAACAAAGTAGTGTAAAGACCATCAGAAACCTTTTTAAAAAAAACTTTGGACTGAAATAAAATCTAAATATCAGTTACATCTTAGGGTGTCAGGAGCAGCACCATAAAACTGAAGAACAGCTAGAGCCAGCTGCTAGGTACCACAGACCCATCCAGTTTACTGCAAAGAGAGCTAATCTTAGCAGTGTGGGCATGAGCAAGACCTTGATATTTCATCTATGGAGAATTAATTACCTTTGGGGCTTTTTTAATTGAATAGCAGAGACTGCCACACAGGCATTTTCTAGGATGCAGCTGACATTACTTTGATGGATTTTTCCCTGTGCATGAAAAAGAAAATGCAAAAAATCCATGAGGGAATGAACCTGAAGCAGGAAAGAACCCGGTATTCAGCATGCAAAGCCTGATTTCACATGAGGAAAAAAAAAGAGCAGGGGAGGGAATGACACTACACATAGCTTTTTTACACATATGATGAAAAAATAAAAGTATTTGGCAGGTGTAAAAAATATTTCAGGTTGCATAATAGTTCAACAGCATGGAATCTGTAACAGTGCAAAAAATCCGGACACCGGATGATAGCTAGTTACTTAGAGGGTTTCTTAAGGGACAGTGGACACAATCTCAGAATAAAATGAAATATTATATGACAAAGGTTCTGGAGGTTGCCATCCCCAGACACCTTCAGGATCCAGTCAAGTTGTCCTGCCCCAGTCTGGTGGAAGGGAGGCTGCTGCCAGCTCCCAACCCCTTCGTGCACACAGTAGAGAGTTTATTCTCATGGGCCGGTCATTGCCCTTGGATGCTCTGAGGAGCTGCCAACTTGGTGTCCTCAGTTCACTGGGCAGGTCACTGGGGTTCCTCCACCTGTTATTGTCTCTCTGACACTGGCCAGGTCTTTGTTTAATGTAATTAGCCTTTTATCAGATAATTGGACAAAGGCTATGGAACATTTATTCAACGTAAGTTAGACACAATTGTGCAAACAAAGGTGGGGATAAAATCAGCAAGGTTGATGATAAACTCTTAACAAGAGGTACACAGGGAGATGCAGAGCTGATAGCCCTGACTTTTGCTGCTGCAGGGAAGGAGAGGGGAAGGCACATGACAGGCAGGAGGAAAAGGATGAGGAGATATAAAATACATATACAAACTGAAAATACACTAAAAATTGAACATCTGTAAAAATGTGTGGTGGGGACGCCTTGAGTTGTAGCACATAATAAGCCATTTAGATTCTAAAAAATACAAAGATCAAAACAAAAGTGTAGAATTAAAAGATTTTGGGGCACATTATAAGGCTGAAATATCCTAATGACCACAAGGTTTATTCTTTTAGGAGAGTTTCCTTCTCCCCATACCAGAAGGTAAAGAGATGTTAAATAATTTAATGATTGAGTGAAAAACTTCATGAGCAGGTATATTCTCTGATTAATGAGGAGGAAGGGAGAGAGAAACATTATTTTTTCTTATGCAAATTATCAGAAGAACTAAACAAATAAATAAATATTTCATAACCGCTACATATGATAAATTTTACAGAGATTCATCTTAAAACCAAAGGACATAAATTGGGTTTTTATGTTATGTGTGTATTACATAGTGCTAAAACTTGTTTTACAGTACTGGTTTTGTTTCCTTTATTTTATCCCTTCACATGATGGACTGTATTCTCTTCCTCCCTCACAGACACTTAAGTTATTTTGGTGATGATAACAGTAAAAATAAAATGAAAAAGAAGTTTTTGGACTCTTAGAATACACTGAAATAGGAGTGGTGCCTGGGGATATAACAACTTGTATTACTGTCTTTGATGATTTTTTTTTTAATTTATTGTCTTCCTTTCTTTCTGTTCTATCATGCAAACAACATACTTTTAAGTGAAGCATAAAAAATTATGCACAGCATATTAAGAATCCATGTAACCGTGTTGGGGTTTATGTCTTTTACTGAGGGAATTCCAGCAAAATTAATTTACAGTCTTTTTAGAAGAGGAATAGAGTATTTATGAAATGTCAAAAATATCTTAACAGAGAAACAATTTGTAGTTAAAGGATTGTTAATGTTAATTCAAAAACACCATTCGTATATTTTCCAGATGTTGTAGAAATTAATATGGTATCATAACTCTCTCTTTATCTTTGCTAATGTTCATCTAATGAAAAAGTTTATGCAAAAAAAAAAGGCACTGTCTGTTTGGTGTGTAGGACATGCAAGCAAGAAAACAATAATTTGCTTAGGAAAAGGAATTCTTTTATGAACCATACAAAACTATTTAAAAAAAAGAAGAAGGATCTCTGCAGCAGCAAATTGCTTCTAATAAACATTACATGAAATAAAAGAAAAGCCAAAAGTATTTTCTTTTAGGAGTTCTACCACTTAGAATAAAATTTCTAAGATCATCTGTTTCAAAACTGTGGCACAGTAAAGAGCATAGCCAAGATTAATTATTTTTGTTTGCTTAATGTCTTGGTTGCCAATAAAAGTTAATGCTCAACAACATCTTAAAAAAAAAAAAAAGAAATTTTGCACAGGCATTATTTTCTATTATAGGTGCAGGAAATTAGTCTGTTGATTGCTAATTGAAGAGTTTTCAGAGTATTACCTTATGTATACCGTAGTAACTTTCTATAGGGAAGTCTATTAAAACTGTGAGTGTTAAATTGCAAATATTTTTGTACATGAAAGATTGAAAATAATGCAACACATCAAATACGTTATTTTAATGTAGTAAGTCAAATACTGAGTTGAGAATTCCTGTATTTTCTTATTCATAATCACACTGTGAGTGCCTGAATTTTCAGGTGTTGACAGGTAAAAATGTCGCTGTGTCAGCAAACCTGTAAAACAGCTGTATTACTCAAAGCCACAGTAATTTGACTTTAAAATCCTTGATTTTTTTTTGGCCAGCTAGAGAATTTAGAAGGCTGATGATAAACTAAATCATAAAGCAACATTGGAAAATTACATTAAAATCACACTGTAAAAAAATCCTGTTCCCTTGTTTTTACATTACCACACAGACTTTGTTGTGGTGATTTTACAGTGACATTCCTGTTCACCATATTTCAGCATCAGAGATGTTTTGAAAACTCACAAAAATCTGAATGTAACTGTTGTTCTAAAGTACTGAAAACTCTCAGTCACATGAACATGGATCACTTGGACCATTGCATCATACTTACAGACTAGTAGTACTGAGCTAGTAACTTCACAGAAGCCCATGTCAAAGTATCAGCCCAATGGCTCCCCATGAACAGTCTGTAAAGTCAGTCAGGTAAAGATACTCAGTGGCAGCCCAGACCTAGAAATGGTAAACCTATATCACAACAAGACAGAGACAGAAAGTAAGATTTTGTGCCTGTCAAACATCATGGAGTTATTCATAGCATAAAAATAAGTAGCCAACAAACAGATGCCTGTAGTTTTTGTATTATCTAATCAAAATCAGATATGATAGTAATTCGGGGGGGGGAAAGTAACAAAAAAGTCTCTTATCTTCTCATACCCAAATTCTCAACATTTATTTTATTAATGATGTTAGCCTTTGTTCCAGACACCAGGGTAAAATCATACATCTTTCTTTAAAGTCTCACTGAAGTCACACATCTGCAAATTCCCTCCCACCATCCATTCTTGAGTCAGTTTGCTGTCCTTCACTCTCTCATCTTGTTTTTGCTTTTTCCTCTATTGCTCAGGAAATCCACAGAGGAACTATTAAATCTTCATTATTTTGAGTACTTTCACATTTGCTGTCATCTTTATCCATTCAGTTGGAAAAATCTAACAATTTGTGCAAAATGAAGGATATACTATGAATTATTTTACTACTATCATGAGTCTTTTCAACTTTAGTTTCACATTCTCATTTTTACTTTTTAATTGTCCATGTTTCTTTTCTCTCTATCCATCCTGTTATTTTTTTTAATACTAACCCCATTTTCTTTCATCCTACTTTGCTTTCTCTTTCTGTTAATTTCTCTTTTGCTTTTTTTCAGTGTGAAACTACTTTAAATTATTCTCTATTTCCCCAACCAACCATTTTCTTATTCTTTTTATTTCATATTTGCAGCTGTGTCTCTGCAGATTGTCTTCATTATGTAAGGATGCCTTTTGCTTTTAAGCAAAAAGAATATATAAATATTGACTTCACGATAAAATCTTATGTCTTTTTTTCTGCATAGCATCTTTATGTTCTTGTCTGACTCTTACCATTGTTTCCTGCATCCTTTTGAATGTGTAAAGATATTTTCAATATTCCTCAAAGAATATGGTTCTGCAGGACTCACCAAAGATATTTCTCTGAGACAAAGGGTCTTCAATAACTGTACGTAACTGAAGAAACTTGTTAGCTGTGGGAATCATGAGATCTTTGCAGGAGAAAATCTTGTGTGAGCCCTCTCCCATTTTGCAAATATTTAAACTTCTGACATTTTTTGTTTTCATATTTTCACAGTGAAATAGTTAATGGCCCCATTAGAAATATGGTTTTATAAATATGAAGAAAAAAATTATGTTTCTGGACTCAGAGACAGTCAGATACTTTTAAAATGCACTAAAGAAAGGAAAAGGGAAAATTAAGGAAAAATGTAAAATAAAGAAGGAAAGGAGGGAAGGGAAGGAAAGGGGAGGGAAGGGAAGGAAAGGGAAGGCAAGGCAAGGCAAGGCAAGGCAAGGCAAGGCAAAAAGAGAAAAGTGTAAGCTGATGAGTCTCTTGGCTCTCATGTCTCACCCTCTTCAGAGTTGTCACTAATCAAGTTCTTCACCACATCATCATCTCTCCTTTTATTTTCCTCCTGGCACACTAATTATCATCTGTTACAAATGTAAATCAAGATTATAGCACTGAAGTGTACTTAACGTGTTGCATATACATGAATTACAATATTTTATCAAGAACGCTCACTCCTAAAAATAATCTGTATGTAGCATTTCAAACCTGCTCTTGGTATTTTAAAGACCGTTCTTCAATAAGTTCTGCAGAACCCAGTGGGGAAATGGAACAACTGGGGAAAAAAGTAGGCTTTTCTCACTCTTTTTTAATGAGGATATGTAAAATATTATTGTCTCCCTCACTAGCAAGGTGACATGCTGAGAGCTGGAAGAGAGAGCTGTTGTATAACAATGTTATATTTCTTCACAGGAAGTCTAAAAAAACCTATTGGCTTTCTCAGGACCTTAAGAAAAGAATAATTAACTTGAATCTTTATAGTCGCAAGCACAAAGCTTTCCAAATCATGGATTAAAGAAGATTGTCTCAGCAAAATGTCTTTCAGAGGCTGCAAAATATATTTCTTGCCATTACTGCAGAGGTTCTGCTATCTTGCCTACTGATTTCAAAGTTAGCAAGATCAGATTTGAAAAACAGTCAGGTATGTTTAGTTAGGGACCAGTTGCTTATTTCACTGTTCAGAATGTTATTTAATTGTATATTTAAAAAATTCAGTGTCCTTGAGAATGCTAATTAATGAACACCTTTGAGAAGTGTGAAACAGTGTGTTAAATTACTTTGTAATATAGTTTTTTTATATTTTTATATTAGTGGTCCATGTTTTGTTTTCTTTGCTTTTTTTTTTTTTTAGTTGAGCAGAGCCATTTGTTATGATTTACTGAGATCCTTCTTTCACAGTCCAACATCTTTGAAATGTGTGTGCTCGAATGATGACAAGATCTCACCATTTTGACATACAGAGGATAATGCACTTATGGGGATTCATTTCTGCCAAAAAAGAAAGATAGCTCTCTAAGATCTGGTTTTATTAGCATGATCTGTCCCAGATTTACTCTCTGGTCTTGAACACATCTTGGTGAAGTCCATGGTAGTGCCAGTTAAGATGATAAATCCACACAACTCAGCACAGCTCAGATTCACTGTCTCAACCACTGAAAAGAAAAGCCTTTTCTTCACTAAACCTGAGTTAATAACTGCTATTTTAAAAAAAGTGTTCATTTCTCAGGAGAGTCTTTTCATGTTTATACTGGCCAAACTTTGATTTTCATCTCACCATCTAGCCAGTCACTCACACTGGCTTAGGTGAAGTTTGCATTACGTTGTCCACACTCATAGTGGAGACATGACTATGGTGTCTCTGATCAAAATGCAGAGGAACATAAAACCTTCCATAGTGCTAAATGAATGGTTAGCTAATTCACTGGTTGGTGAATCCACTACTTGACTAGGAATTTAAGAAACAGGGTTGACCGTAAATAGTCTTCTCCTGGCCTTTTGTCTGAGCTCCCGACTACTTGAAGTTTTGGGATGCCACACACCTCTCTCCTCATTTTTGTGAACTACTGCTGTGAAGTGAAGATTCACTTACAAATCAGGGAACCTGGGAATTCGGCCTTTCTTAGCAGCATGGTTTCAAAGCCACAGGGCTGATTTTTTGACAGAACACTGTAATCAGCTGGCTGGAGGGGAATTCAGACCAGAGGGAT
Organism: Morus bassanus; assembly: GCA_031468815.1. NCBI lineage: Eukaryota > Metazoa > Chordata > Aves > Suliformes > Sulidae > Morus > Morus bassanus. The sequence goes on along the minus strand of CM062568.1, from coordinate 49,733,992 downwards.
GTCCCAATTCCTCCACTGAGGTGCCTGTGTGCAAGACTCAGGTGGCCAGGCACAGGAAGGCAGCCCATTTCTGCATAGGCTGGAAAGGGAGATGTGGTGAAGGTTTTCAGGTGCTTTCTCCCAGGACTACTTATGCATTTTACCCACATGCTTTATAAAGCAAAATGCACAAACAGCCTACAGAGCAGAATAAGATAAGTGTTGTGCTCTTTGAGGAGACATTTTATCTTTGAAAGGGGAAATAAATTAAAAAACAAAACTTCCTTGTATGATTCATCACTGGCAAACCTTAATTTCATTAAGACTCAGCTTCTTTTTTGAGGATAGGGTCATGGTTGCTGGCAGACTGTTCCTCAAGTACTCACTACATATAATGTGAGTGTGAGTCTTGAAGAGAATAGCCAGTTCTATTAATTAAAATTCAGTACTGCAGATATGTTTCATTTAAAATCCCTTAGAAAATTATGCACAGTTGGCTTATGTCCACAGATTTCTAAGGACTTCTTTGTTACACAGCTGCTACAATTTTTATTTCTATTCAGTGATTTCTTTCATAATAAACTCCAGCTTTTAAGGCAATTTGGTAAAACTGTAAAATGTAAAAGGACTGTAGCCCTCATAAAAAGGCAGCAATAATAAAGAAAATTTCTGTGAATGATGTTCTGTCACGTAGGTGATAAAAAGGAATTAAATCCAAGTGCTTCATTGGTTGCTAATATTATCCCAGAATCACCACTATGCACTCCGAAAAGTAAGCAGCTGACACCAATTAAATCAGTACCATTACACAATTAGTATTTTTACACCTTTAAATGTGAAGTAAATTAGTAAACACAACTCTAATTTAAGGCATTGGGAAGTAAAAGCCAACAAGTGCAGAAGGGTCCTAGAGCAAAACTTGAGATCCTGTCTCACAAATGAATGTTTGGCCTTGCAGAGTTTTTCCTTCTGGCACACTGACCACCCAGACCCCTTCAACATCTGTGAGTTTTGGAGCGTCTTGTGATAGGAACTTGCCATGTCTGTATTGACAGTCCAGGAAGAGCGTTAAGATCCTAAGTCCTGATGGGTGCCCAGCCTTGCCTTTTGATCAGTGAGACAGCCAGGCATGCAGCAGCTCTGCCTTCCAGGTCTGGTGTCACAGGAAGGGAGTCTTGATGGGCAGGTCACATCTACCTCATGGCATTCTACAGTCAGGGTCCAGGATTAGGTAAAGTGCCCCAACAAGTTCAGAACTGGACCTGCAGTGGACTTTCTTGCTGGTCAGCAGCTTCCTTGCCTCCTGGCTTATTTTCTCAACATAGTATAAGCTTCCAGGGAAGCTCTGAAACATCTTACTGAGAGAAATAGAAACTTTCACATGTGATTTAGAGTTGGTCTAGAAAAATTACTGGAAAACATAACATACACAATGCAAGATAGTAGTCCTTCATTTACAGAAGTTTAGTTTAGACATTATAACAGGTGTTTCCTATCTCTTACCTCTAGGATCCTGAGAAATGGGGTTAAAATTGAGAGCATTTTCCTCCCTAACCTGTAAAAATAGTTGAATTCTCCCATGTTCTTTACTAAAGATGTACCTCAGTAACGGTAAATAACATCACCTAGAGGGCATATTTTAAATCACATTAACATTTGACCTTTTCTCTTTCGTAATGGAACATACTCAATTTTCTGTGTATAGTAAGAATTTTGCAAACCTTCCTTCTGGAATATTCATGGTAATCTACTGAATATCATTACTAAGGGCACTATTGCCTAGTGAAATATTGCTTTCAGATTTAAAGAATCTGCAAATGTAATGTGATATTTAAAAAATACAGCAGAGCTTGGGTTTTCCCAATACATTTTATTTTACAAGTGATCATTGACATAACCACTCAGTTTTTACTGGCATTTGTCCCCTGTCAAATAAATTACGATCAGCAAAACAGCTTTCATTACACTAAGATGAAACCACATACACTGCATTTTTAGCTATGGAAGTATGTATCTTACTGACAAGGCATATGGAATGTAAGTCAGGATCTCTCTAGCTATGCACTCATCAAAATTACTGCTTTATATGCTGCTTTTATAAAATGAAGGTTTTTTTCTGTGATTCATTTTTCCAGTTTTTCAAATTAGATTGTATTAAGAAGAATTCTAATTCCCTCTTCTTAATTTGCCTTGCAAATGACGTAACAAAGCATAAAGACCTACATCAGGTGCAGTTAATGGTCATTAATGATATTAATTTAAGCAATAACAGAAACATTACACTGTTTCTTAAGTATGTGATGTGCCTCTGGAGTGGCCATATTAGAAGGCAGCAAGCCAAAAGGTTAACCTTTTCAAAGGAAATGATTATTAATACCTTGTCAAACATCTGGCATTTCTATCTTTGCTACTATACTACAAGCCTGAAAAGTATATTGCTCAAGAAATGTGTGAAACTTTATTCCAAGTCTTGTACACTGAATGTGACTGTTTGACAAGAAAGTGAGAATAAAATGAAGATTCATAATCTTAAAAATAACACTGTTTTGATTCTGAAAGATGAAACAAGTTTTCAAAACAGGTCAAGTAGTTTCATAGCATGTAACTTTTTAAGTGTAATGGGTTGTGCAGCAGCTGAGAATGACTTATGACATGCCACTTACTACCTTAGAATCACCCCTAACAACCCTGTGATAACTGGACAATCAGTGACAAAAAAAGAGCTAAGTTTGGAATTTACATTAAAAAGATAAAAGAATGCTTACAATAAAATCCTATCACTTTTATAGAAATGGTATTAATTCAATATGAAATTTTCCTGACTGAAATAATTTAAAATAATATCTGGAACTTTAATTGAATGTTAGCTTTATAAACCAAACCAAGCCTTAAAAGCAAAGTCTGCCATGTCCTTCCATTAAAACAAACAACTCAGTAAGAGGTAGGAAAAACAACAAACTTCCTTCTTATCTCTGATTTTCATATTTTGTTGATATGTCTTGTTTATGATATCGAAAATATTGCATCCCTCTTTGAATATATGACTGCACTCAATTTGCCTTTGATAAGAGAAAGTAAGCTCCTTTCTTTCTTCTGTACAATCTGGTTAGAAATAGATACAGTAATGACCTCAAATGTCTCAAAGTAGAAGGTTATTCTCAAAACAAGTCAGCGAGTATACTTTGATAACAGGAGGTTAAGTTGTTCTTCATGCTCACTGGAGAAGTTTTATTATGATTGCCATTTGTTTCAAACCCAATTTGGGATGTATATTGACAAAAACTTATTAATTCTTCATGACCTCTTCAGGTCTCTGTGACAGCAGCTACTAGTAAGAGTCCATTTTTAATGGCAGGATAGTCACACCCTCCTAAACACTAATTGAACACTTGTTGATAGTCTGAACAAATACAGTGGCCACGTTTCCTTCCCACTGTCAATGTCTTTATCCTAGACCAAGAGACCAGGCATGAGTAATGCTAATTGTGTAAAGCCACTAGTAAGTATAGTGCTGTCATGGTTTTAGCTGGGATAGTTGATTTTCTTCGCTGTAGCTAGTATAGTGCTGTGTTTTAGACTTGGTATGTAAATAATGTTGATAACACCCTGGTGTTTTAGTTGTTGCTGGGTAGTGCTTACACTAGTCAAGGACTTTCTAGCTTCCCATGCTCTGCCAGGTGCACAAGAAGCCGGGAGGGGAGGGGATACAACCAGGAGAGCTGATTCGAATTGGCCAAAGGGTATTCCATATCATGTGACGTCATGCCCAGTATATTAACTGGGGGGAATTGGCCGGGGGAGGCAGCGATCGCGGCTCGGGGACCGTCAGCGTCGGTTGGCGGGTGGTGAGCGGTTGCAGCACTTGTTGTTTAGTTTTGGTTTGGGTTTTTTTTTTCCCTCTTCTTCCAGTGTTTCATCTCTCTCTCGCTCATTATTTTCCTTTTCATTATATTAGTATTATTGCTGTTTAATTCTAATTATTAAACTGTTCTTATCTCAACCCACGAGTTTTCTTACTTTGGCCCTTCCGATTCTCTCCCCCATCCCAGAAGGGTGGGGGAGTGAGCGAGCGGCTGTGTGGTGCTTAGTTGCTGACCGGGGCTAAACCACAACAAGTGCCTATAGTTTTTACTGTTTTGCTGCAAGTGAATGGTATAGGGTAGTGGAAAATGTGGAAGGTATCTTTCGGAGATACTAACATTTACTTTACAAAGGCAATCATTGAAGAATGCCATTTGCTTTTCACTCTTTTCCTGGCACAACATAGTTGTTTTTGTGGGAGATTTATGACAGCTTAAGCACTCTTTATGTAATAATCTTCTTTAGTGACTCTTTGCCATACCTCAGTGAGAAAGTCAAGCTTCTACTAGGGCATTAGATACTGTCAGAAGGAGAAGTCTAGTTATCACCTCTGATTCCCAAGTCCAAACCTGAAATTCTTAAAGTGTAGCCTAGTGAATGGGGTTAACTTCTGTGTTTGTGGGGGGGGGGGGGGGGGGTTGTTTGGTCTGGGTTTATTTTGGGGGTGGTGATGGTGTTTCTTTTTGATTATTACTGTTCTCAGTAAACCAGTTCTTTCTTCTGTGTGAATAACTGAGCCCTCACAGTGTTAAACACTTATATTATGTTTGAAATCTGCAAATTTAATTAAGAGTCCTTGTCATATGTCTGCTGCAAATTCCTTACAACTAAAATATTTAGCTTTTCTTGAAAAATATGATACCATTAAGGTAAGAAAGTAAGACATGCCCCTTATCACCACTAAACTAGAATACAGGACATTGCTGATTTAGTCACTCTTTGTCACATTTATTTCTGTTTATGGAAAACTATGTTATGGAAGATTACATCATATTAAACATCTTGTGGTTCTGAGCAGGATATGTATAAGTCTACTTCCTGTCCTTTTATGCCTAGAGCATCCATTGACAGCAATAATATCAATTACAGCTGCCTAAAGGCAGATTGTAAGGAATGAATTTGCAAAGCAATCTGGTGCATAAAATGTGTAGAATTTTCTATGTTGTATCAAATCGTATTTCATCAGTTTCATTTTTAATTCTTTCACCAAACACTATAGATAATGCAACAGTCTGAGAGCATGATCTTATGCAGAATGCAAGGCACTGGATAATAATTGGAGTAGAAATTTATTAACTATTTTTGATATTTTAGCTGTCTTTTTTTTTATCTTTAACATTTCCATCCTGTAATCAAGAATATTATATAAAAAGACTATTACAGTCAGAAAAGATTTGATTCATTTTTATGAAGATGACACTAAGTTTGTCTGGGAATGGAACCAGTCAATACACTGGAGGTCATCCAGAGGGACCTAGACAGGCTGGAGAAATGGGCTGAGAGAAACCTCATGAAGTTCAACAAGGCAAAATGCAAAGTCCTGTCCCAAGTAAGGAAGACCCCCGGCAGTGATACAGACTGGGCACTGACAGACTAGGGAGCAGCTCTGGCAGAAAGGCCCTGAGAGCTCTGGGGGACAGTGAGCTGAACATGAGCCAGCAGTGTGCCCTGGCACCAAAGACAGCCAGCAGCATTAATGGAAGCACAGGCAGCAGGTCCAGGGAAGTGATTATTCATGACTTTACTCAGAGCTGATTACACCACATCTAATTACTGTGTCCTGTACAGGAAAGGCATCGATAAACCACCAGGATGGTCAGGACTAGACCACTTGCTTTATGAGATGAAGCTGAGGAACCAGGGCTTGTTCAGCCTGGAGAAGAGATGTCTGCAGAGCTCCTAACAAAAGCATATCAGTGCCTATGGGGAAGTCAACAAGAAGACAGGGCCAGGCCCTTCAACATAAGGCATAGGGGGAAGATGAGAGGCAGCAGGCCTAATTTGAAACAAGGCAGTTTTAGATCAGATGTAAGGAGAAACTTTTTCCCCATGAGGACAGTCGGTCAACAGAGCAGGTTGTCCAGAAAGATTGTACTGTCTCTGTCATTGGAGGTTTTCAGAACCCACCTGGACACAGTCCTGAGCAACCTGGTCTGGCCTCAGATCTGTCCTTTCTTTGAGCAAGAGGTTGGGCTAGAGGTCTCCTGAAGTGCCTTCCCGCCTGAAATGCCCTTTGATCCTAGAAATACAACCTAAGTTTGGAGGGAAAAAAAAGGCATAAGTACTACATTTTCCAAGGTATTTTTGCTTATACGTCTAGCTGAAGAGCATTTGTAAGACTGTATTTGACAGTCTCATTCCACTGCTGTATTGGCCTACTTCTGTGAAGCATTCATGGTAAGTTCCAGTTTTGGCTTCAATTTTAGCAATTTTGATTAATCCTGAAAGGATTATTTTACTTTTTCCAACATAATATCTCAAAACCAGAATGAATCGAAAGGGTTTATATGCTAACTTTTAGTATTAACAATTTGATAAAATTAACCCTAAATTTCAGTATTAATTGAGACAGTGATGGACACAATTAGTGTAATCAGTAACCTAGATAGGCCAGTTAAACCAGATGACATAGGTGATCTGATCAATGTGACGTAGGTAATCAAACAAGGCATTTTCTATATTGCTTTGCATTAGTAACAAAGCAGTATAGAATAAACTGCTTTCCTCTCCTTGATGTGAACACAGCTCTGCATGTTCAAGATCTTCTAGAATAGAAAACCAGAAAGCTTTGATGCAAAAAGGAACAACTGGCATATACCCCTTTCAGATTTAACCAAGGGGAAAGGTATTCAGAACACCTGTCTTGCATGCCCTGTCTCTTTTAATAATTTCACAGCTACAGTAAATGGCTTAGATAAGATGCACATACTGAATTGGTTGTCATCTACAGACTAAGAATTGCATTTCACACCACACCAAACAACTTCAATAACCTTCTTAATGGTATTGTATGCCTTTTGAACATGAAGAATGACAGAATTACATTTGTGAAATCCCGTGAGAACTTGTGCTGCACATGAGCCCAACATAATCCTTTGCAATCCCTGAGAATGAAGAAAAAGGAAAAAAAAAAGAGGAATGACTCAAGACCTTCCCCTGTCTAAGACCTGGGCAACAACAAATACATGAAGCATTTCATTGTTAAATTCATAACAACATATGACAAAAGAAAAGCAATGTATTAAATGTTTTAAAATAAAAACATAAAACTAACAAGAAAAGTAAAAATTAACTAAATAATTGTCACAGTCTTTGGTAATAATAAATGTCTCAAGTGGTCATGGTCCACGCTACTCTTTCCAGTAGAAGTCCTCAAGAAAAGAACTTAGGGAGAGAGGTAAAACAAGGCCTGTGTTCATACTGCTGAAATAATTTCTGTTAAATCTATAAAGTTGGCAATTCCCTAACCATCTTTGACTCCTGTGGGACAAATAATAACAAAAAATCAAAAGTGAAAAATCACAGTGATAACCTGATGGTGTGGTTGACATGCCTGAGGGACAGGATGCCATCCAGAGGGACCTGGACAAGCTCAAGAAGTGGGCCCATGTGAACTTCATAAGGTTCAACAAGGTCAAGTGCAAGGTGCTGCAGCTGGGTTGGGGCAACCCCTGATATCAATACAGGCTGGGGGATGAAGGGATTGAGAGTAGCCCTTAGGAGGACTTGGAGGTACTGGTGGATGAAAAGTTGTACGTGAGCTGGCAATGTGCACTTGCAGCCCAGAAAGCCAACTGTGGCCGGGGTTGCATCAAAAGAAGCGTGGCCAGAAGGTTGACAGAGGTGATTCTGCCCCTCTACTCCACTCTGGTGAGACCTAACCTGCAGTACTGCGTCCAGCTCTGGAACCCTCAACACAGGAAAGACATGGACCTGTTGGAGTGGGTCCAGAGTAAGGTCACAAAAATGATCTGAGGGCTGGAGCACCTCTCCTATAAGGACAGGCTGGGAGAGTTGGTGGTGTACAGCCAGGAAAAGAGAAGGCTCCAGAGAGACCTTATTGCAGACTTTCAGTAATTCAAGGGGGCTTATAAGAAAGATGGAGATAAACTTTTTAACAGGGCCTGTTGCGATAGGACAAGGAGTAATGGTTTTAAACTAAAAAAAGGTAGATTTAGAGAACATATAAGGAAGAAATTTTTTACAATGAGAGTAGTGAAACAGTGGAACAGGTTGCCCAGATTGATGATCGATGCCCCATCCCTGGAAAGAGTCAAAGCCAGGTTGGACAGCTCTGAGCAACCTGATCCAGTTGACGATGTCCCTGCTCATTGCAGGTGGGTTGGGCTAGATGGCCTTTAAAGGCCTGTTCCAATCCAAACCATTCCATGATTCTATAAGATAGTGCAGAAAGTACTTTATGTTGCTTCTAAATCAAGACTAGGGAGAAAAGGATCCTACTCAAAAATCCTTTCACTCCACTGCCAAAAAACCCCTTAGAATTAAAATAAATGAAACTGGTCTTGCCTTAAGCATGGGCTGGGAAGAGCAGCTAGATTTTATATCACTATTTCTTCTGGATTGACTGAGTAACTGTCCTGCATGTAGCTTGGGGCCACTTCTTAACAGTCACTTCACTCAAATTTTTGCATAAGCTTGAGCGTGGCAGAATCAACTGCCTGTTTCACTTAAATCAAAAAAAGCTTAATGTAGGAACAAGATCAAAATCTTCTAATAACTCATGAGCAATAAATGAGCTATTATTTGACACAGAGTTGTTTCAAGTGTCAAACATTTTTAAAAGAAACTTAGTAAGTAAAAAGAAATCGTGACATGATAAATTCTTCCAGTTAAAGCAAAAGAGAATAGAGAATTTCAGTTTTCCTTATAAAATACTCCTACTGGGATGACAAAGAAAGATGTGTTGTATAGAGAAGGAACTTTTAGTAGAAGAACTAAACATCTTAAGCAACTCTGAAGACCAAATATTAACTGAAATTCATGGTGCTTAAGAATATGGGTAGCAGTTCTTTAGTTTCTCATCTTTTTCTGAGGTAGTCTCACTTAGAAAGTAAGACTGAAAAACAGTCTTGTAATTCTTGTATTAGGAAGAAAAGAGAAATATGTTCATAAGTTCATATTTAATTTCTATGAAGTTTGAGCTTATCTGTTTCTACAGAAAGGTCTTTCTAGTTGGCATGATCTGGATACCATCCATCTTTCTGAATAATTATGCTGCAGTAATGGTTTTGGATGAGATAGAGTTAATTTTCTTCACAATAGCTTGTGTGGGGCTATGTTTTAGATTTGTAATTAAAACAGTGTTGATAATACAGGAATGTTTTAGCTGTTGCTGAGCAGTGCTTACACAGCATCAAGGCCTTTTCTGTTTCTCACTGTGCCCTGCCAGTGACTAGGCTTGGGGGTGCACAAGAATTTGGAAGGGGACACAGCCGGGACAGCTGACCCCAACTGACCAAAGGAATATCCCGTACCATATGACATCATGCTCAGAAGTAAAAGTTGGGTGGGGTGAAGGAGAGTTGTCTGGAGTTATGCCATTTGTCTTCCCAAGTAACTGTTATGCGGTTACTTGAAGCCCTGCTTTCCTGGAAATGGCTGAACAGCTGCCTGCTGATGGACAATAGTGAATGAATCCCATATTTTGCTTTGCTTGGGCATGCAGCTTTTGCTTTTCCTGTTAAACTGCCTGTATCTCAACTCATGAGTTTTCTCACTTTTACCCTTTTGATTCTTTTCCCCAGTGAAAAAGCAGATGTGTGGGGCTGACGTGCATACCAAGGTTAAACCACAACAGCTGCTCATAACAGTCTATTTCCCCAAAGGAAAAAAGAAATCCTGGAGAGAGTTTAAGTGATCTCTGAATTATGAAAGCCTCTGAAGATGTGGAAGATCTGAGATCTGTAAGAAAGATGTGTGAGAAAGATCTGAGATGCAGCTATTTCATTCAGAGATCATCCATTCTGCGGAAGAAGAGAGAAGTAAGATATATCAATCAATTATCTTTGGCTCCCATTAATCCTGTTTGTGCTCTATCTTTCTAAACTTAACACCTCCTAGACGAACTATTTTAGAAAATATCACTATGTATGTTAAAAATGTCTAGCAGCTAGAAACGTCTAGTTCAAGTTCTTACAGCTACCATGAAACAAAAATCCTATTGTTTCTGGCAATAATGAATATAGAACAATATTCTGTAGCTGAAACATTAATATATTAATTTATCATCAAATTATCTTTCTTCAGCCATAAGGTTTTCCTTACCTCTGGTTAAGTACCATAGACTATTTGATACATGAAAATCCACAAATGAATAGTTTTATTCTATTCTGTAAGCTGATGGGTTATAAACTGACATTAGAGATTTTTAATTAAATGCATAAAATATATATTTATTCACCAGTTTTCTTGCATTTAAAATCTTTTTATTATTTTCTTAGAGACTGCATTCTGAAGGAAAATATCTTAATAACATCATAGATATTGCCTATATATCTCAGTTTCAATTGTGAAAACCTAACATTTCTGAATTACACATTTTATTTATGAAAACATATGATATTAATTTATTGATTTTTTTTAAATGGATTTGTCTTTATTGTACCATATGGATTCAAAATACTTGAATATGTATCATCTTGACAATTTGTGTTTTATGTCTTGTTGCCTAAAAATGTATAACTTACCCTAAAACTCTGATGAGTGTTCCTAGTTCTTATCAAAATCAACATCAGCTCTGGGCAGACTTATAGACTGATAGACTATTTCAGTTGGAAGGTGCCTACAATGACCATCTAGTCCAACTGCCTGACCACTTCAGGGCTGACCAAAAGTTAAAGCATGTTATTAAGGGCATTGCCCAAATGCCTCTTAAACACTGACAGGTATTGACCACCTCTCTAGGAAGCCTGTTTCAGTGTTTGACCAGCCCTTTGGTAAAGAAACGCTTCTTAATGTCTAGTCTGAACCTCCCCTGATGCAGCTTTGAACCATGCCCACCTGTCTTATCACTGGGTACCAGGGAGAAGAGATTGGCACCTCTCTCTCCACTTCCCCTCCTCAGGAAGCTGCAGAGAGCAGTGGTCGCCCCTCAGCCTCCTTTTTTCCAAACTAGACAAGCCCAAAGTCCTTAGCCGTTCCTCATAGGACATGCCTTCCAGCCCTTCCACCAGCTTTGTTGCCCTCCTCTGGGCGCATTCAAGGACCTTCACATCCTTCTTAAATTGTGGGGCCCAGAACTGCACACTGTACTCAAGGTGAGGCCGCACCAATGCTGAATACAGCGGGATAATTGCCTCTTTTGACTGTCTGGTTATGCTGTTTGATGCACCCCAGGGTGTGGTTTGCCCTCTTGGCTGCCAGGGCATGCTGCTGACTGATATTGAGCCTGCTGTCAACCAGCACCCCCAGAGCCCCTTCTGCAGGGCTGCTCTCCAGTCATTCGTCTCCCGCAATTTGTACTTGCTCCCAGCATTACTCCATCCTAGGTGCAGAATCCTGGTGTTTGGATTCTCATGTTCCATTAAAATTATTTCAGATATTAAATTATTGAGATTATTTTACAGCTGAAATTCTGAATTTCCTGTATATTAAACAATAGAGCAAAATACATCTTTAATGTCTTTTAATTATTTGTGAAGGAGGTGCTGAGTTTTCTCTTTCATTAAAATTACACTGATTTGACCTATACATGGTAGAAAAATCAGCTTGTGATAATATCACATCTTGTGTCTTGTTGATATTTGGTTATAAGTATTGAATCAAGGTTTAGAGTATGGGGAAGTTTTTTTTGGTTTTGTTTTTTCTTTTCCTTACATCTTTGAAACTTTTCTTCTCACATCACATTTTCTGTTGTTTTCTTCTTTCAAAACATAAAGTTGTAGTTACAGCGTGCTAAAAAGTCTATTTGATGCAGTAGGGGGATACTGAACCTGGATTGCAAAACTGTAGCTACTTCCAGTTTAACTACAGGCCTTCAAAAGTGATTTAGACAAATTGTTGAAAATCTTTTTGGCTTAGCTTCCCATAAATAAAGTAGACAAAGCAAGATTTCTCCCCTTTATAAAATAAATACTCTACCTTTTGCAAGATAAGCATCAGTGTATTAAGATGTATTCTGGAACTGTACTAGAAATCCTCATAAATTTATTAACTTCATTTAATAGCATAACTTATTCATATAGAACACCATCTAGGAAAACTATGAACATATTTCAACCAAAATACCATTTTTTTGGCATTAGAAGTATTTAATAAAATATAATGATTTGCATTTTCTTTAGAAAATATGCTATGATGTAGTTTGGCTGACATTTCATCAACAACTGAAAAATGGAATATGAACTATCATATCATAAAATGTTTGTTATGGGAAAAGTGTCAAACCTAAAGAAAGGTAGTACTGGAAATTTTAAAGATTTTGTGGCTTTTTGCTTCTTTTTCTCTAATTTGCTGGGTTTTCTTTTTAAAGATGTTAGGAGTCAAACTTATCTTGTTTCCTACAATAACTTCTAACATAGAAACGTAAGAAATATAGGTACATTTTCCTTACTGAAAATATGATGGTGTTCCTTTCACTGGGAAGGCTTCCCATCTTTTTGCAGTCTACCATCATAGACCTAATCCTACATTGCTGATGACACTAAAGTTCTAATACAATTTAGTTTGGAGAAGAACCAACTTAGAGTTTAACTTTGTGAAGGTAAAACACATTTTACTCTCAGAGTGCAAGTTAGAGTTTGCACAAAGAATGATGATTCACACTATTGATCTTCAGCAACTTGCTCACCAAGAAACAGTAGACAGAAGATAAAAATGGCCCCAATGAGAACAGTTCAGTATTCCATCTAATATGATATCCCATGTCTGATCATGGTCAGTAACCTATACAGAAAAGGAATATAGAACAAAAAATCCCTTTAAGGACAATTACAGATTAAACAAATGGTTTTAATTCACTAATGTTTAATTTTCAGTCTCATCCTCAAGAGCTTCTTTTTTTTTTTTCTAACCTAATCAAAACAAGGTAAAATATGTTTGCCAAAAATTCTTGACAGCTTCACTCAGTTTTTCATATTGAAAAGGGCAAATAAAGAAAATGCAAACCTGGTATTTCTTATATACTTTATGGAAAACATATGTGTTTTTTTTTTTATTTTTGTATGATTTCAGGAGCTTTCATTATGCATTTTAAGATTATTAAAGCTGTAATTTGATAATCTCATATATGTAAAATAATTGCTCACTAATGTTTAAGAACAGGAAATGTAGAGAAATATCCTAGTGCTTTGAAAAGGATTGTGTACTGCATCTTTTAAATAAGATAGAGATGATTGGAATGATGGATAGACACTGTTATATTATTTAGTGTTTGAGTGTATGGGTTTATGTGTACTTCATAAACTGAGACCATCTCTATTTCACTTTGTGAATAATTTTGTATATAACACAAATACTTATTCAGTACACTTATGTACAGACTGTTACTCATTTAGACAGATAGCAACTGTGTAATTCTGAATAAGTAATAAAAAATATTTATTTATTTAGTTATATACATGTATATTTGTTATAGATGCAATTATTTTTCCACTGAAGAGTGCAAAGCATCTGGGACGGAATAGTACAGAATAGTTTGAAAACTGTGGGATATGTATTACATTTTTATTAAAAGTTTGAGTCTTTTCAGTGTTACTTATGTATAAGAAAATGTGATTTTAATTAATTTTTAAAATATTTTTGTTGGTTTTCCTCAAATTAGAAGGCAAATCAATGTAGTGTAAGGTAATTAGAGTTTCTTCTGTTTTTTTGAATACATTTCAAGTGCAAGTTACTTTTACAGCAATAAAGTGAATTAAACTCATTAAAGTGTATTTAATGAGTGAACAAAAAGCTGGAAAACTGATTAAATTTCATGTAAAATCTGATATAATAATGTATGTTTATCGATTCCAGTTGCTAAGATTTCTTAGGGCAAAGGGTGTTAGAGATGTAGAAAGGGGAAAGAAAATATGTTGCAGGAATGAATTTGAAAAGTTTTTGAATTCTAAGGGACATAAAAAATTAAAATGACATTAACAGTATGCTGAATTGGCATACAGAAGGGAGTTTTATTATTTGTTTATCAATACTTGTTCCTTTCTTAATGGAACAGCAAATAATTTTACTCGTATAATAAAAGGTCTAATAGGAATGAACTCCATTTTCTTCAACAATAAATCAGACGTCTTATTGGGACAAGGTATTTGGCCCTTGGCCTCACAGATTATTCACCTGGGAACCAATTATTGACTTCTAAAATGGAGCACGCTTCCAATAAATTTTAAATAATTCATATCCTAATTTAATGTATATTCATCAAACTGAATCAAGTATGATCATAAATTTTAATGAAAATTGCAAGATTCTCTCCATAATTGTTCATCTCATAAAAATTACGAGGTTTCTTTCTGCTTATATTTGTTAGACAGTAAAAAAAGTTCTTCAGTGGTGTTAATCACAGGTCATTGATTTGTAAGCCTTTAATTCTTGCCTACTATTTTTATACACAGCAGAGGATGAGAATGTTTATAAAATCTCATATAAACATATTCATAAACAGCATAAAGAAGAGAATGTGAGTCAAAATTCTGATAAGCATTAATAAATCTTCATGTACATTACAGCCCTCAGAAATGTTGACAATTATTCAGTGGTGGTGCATGAGTGTTTATGTATAATGCTGAAAGACTGCAATTATCAGTAAAATTTTGCATCCACTTCATCTCATTCCAATATGAATCATGACTGTCATAAATATTGTGTACACTAAAAATGGTTGTTTGGTTAAAAATAATTTCATTTTCTTTTACGGGAAAAAAAAAATTCATTTAATGAACTCCCATCTAGCTATTTCTTTCTTTCCCCTACACCATTTAAAAATTTTCTGAAAACAACTTTGGTGCAGTTCATTTTAACTAGACACTCACTGCTGATCATTCGGTTTCACTGAGTTTAAAATTATTTGTTGTATTCCTGTAGAAAATGGAAAGATAAAATTTTCTGGGGCTAGGAAATGGTGCAGTGTTGTCCTTCTAGACTCCTATTGTTACTCACAGGGAAGAGTGGGTTTGTGTTCACAGTAAGGAATGTGTAATGTTCGGCTTCAAAATGTAATGGATTGAAAAGACCTTTTTGTAAATCCTAACATGTTGTACAGAAACCTTGCATGAAGTTCATCTCACCTAACAGTAGATATCCCAAATGCAGAAGTCTCTCTGACCTTGTCAATATAGGCTCTTGTTTTAGTCAGTGCTGAGAAACAAGCAATTTTAGAGCGATACCCTTCTGACCTATTTTTTATAGAGTAAATCACTGATAAGAAGATAATAATCCAATAGCTAGAAAAGCTGCAGGTTTATTTTATTTTCTGTTCTCAAATCTCTATGTAGGGTGCATGATAACTGTTTTAGTCCAGAAACACCAATGTCAGATGTGTGGGTTTTTTTAAGATTATAAAATGTAGTAGACTTTCTAATGGATCTATGCAGAAGTGTGAAACTCGTTCATTACAGTCAGTAAGTAATCCCAACTCTCTTGGCATATATAAACCTAGATGTTCAAGAGATTCAGTAATGAATGCATCAGGTTCAAAGGTAGGGAAGATATGCAGTCAAGATGACAGAAGAACATTAAAGCATTCAAGTGAACAAATATATTGTAAGCAATGTAAACAAATAGATGTAAGTAGTAAGACAATATGGTGCGAAAACTTCCATAAGCTTCATCATTAACCTAAAAACTTAATAAGTACAGAACAAGACAATTTTAAAGTATCTAAAGCCAAAACATATTTGTGTCAGCTGGCAAAACATTAATTTTAAACAAGGGAAGTCCTTGGTGCTTTGTTTAAGTTCTGTTGTAACTGTTGCTGGACAGGTGGAGCTGGAGACATGGGCTCCCAAAGAGGTGATTGAGTGAAGGATTTATAGAGTTTGTAATTACTTTAAAAATTAAGATTGAAAACAGAGGTCACAGAGGGACATAAACAAACAGATGGGACCGATACAAACAAGGAAAAAGGCAAACACAACAGACAGACGGTAAGAGGTACAAATTAAGAAAAAAGTTTCATTTACTTATGTTTCAAGACCAGTGTTTGAAAGGCATATGGGAAGAATTCAGAATTATGCAACCAAAGGAAGATGGTTTGGGGAAAGCAGGCAGACTGGAGGGGTTAAAAATTGCATGGGATAACTTGCACATATCTAGAATGTGTTCCTAGAAACATGATAGGAAAGACCAGAAATAATGTGTCTTGAGGTTAGGCTAACTGAATGGCATGTGGAAGGCTACTGGATGTGACAGTTAACAATGTGAGATGCTGATGAAATCACCAACAGCACCATGCTTGTGGCTGAGCTGTAGAGGGGGTTGAGCAGAATTATGTGAAAAACAGACAAATGCCATCAACAGCTGAAGGGGATTGTTGAGAGATCTTTGCAGAGCAGAGGCCAGTAGTGCCTTGGTAACGCCATTGGTAATACCATGAAAAGCAGAGATGACCTAGGTAATAGTAGCAGAAATACTAAACGGTATCAGCGGAGAAAAAGTAGTTAGGGGTGGGCTGTTTATTTGGAAGATGGTTGTGGAAGAGAAAGAGAGGCACTAAGGCAGCAAAAAGAGAGTCAAGAAATGGGAAAAAAGGATAATAAAATATGCACACGAACTGACCGGGGCTGTTGAGGGGTTGCCTGCAGGCCAGACCTGTCTTTTATTCAACCATGAACAAATTATATGTGCAAATGCCATGAACCAATGATGGTGAGGATGAGATTCCTCTCACTTAACTCTGGCTATCGTATTCACATCTGATGACAAAGTCAATGACTCTCTGCCTATGCCTATCTCTTCCCTCTGCCAGTCTATAGGCAGACTAAGCTACTTCAGATGACATTTTTTTAGAAGCCTATTTTTTTTGTGTGATTAAGGGAATTCAAAATGACACATATGCTGTTAGGGTGAAAAAAGCTAAGATATAAATTCATCTTATTTAAACCCATGTAAGACATAAAAAATGTAGTTACAAAATAAGGACTGGCAAGGTGGCAGGGCTAATTTGATATAATGGAACTTACGAACAAAGAAAGGTTTTCAAGTACTGCTTAATAAAACCTTAAGGGACTATAGAGACAGAGTTCATTTTCCTAATCAGATTTATCTAGGGATAGAAGAAGAATTTCACTATTTAAAAGTCGATGCAACTTTTGGGTCTCATAAGGGGTTCCATATTAGTCAGTCTCAACTCTAATAAATTCTTCAAAGGCTCAGAAAATGGTGGGAGTAGAAAAGAGCAGGGAAGGATCATCAGGATCATTGGGACTTATTGGCATGTGTGCTGGGAGTTTGCATTTTGATTTTTGGTATTAATGTTGCTGTTATTTGATCTCAGTCAGTCTACAGTCATAATTATTAACAAAAAAAAAAAGAAGAAAATCACAAAGAGAGCGTATGTGGCAGGTTTTACATGTATAAAGCTGTGAAAACTTTGCCTTGTCCATACAAACTTCAATTATGTTAACCTAATAGTTCAAGTTCTTTTATACTTCTTGATTTCCATTTTCTTTTAAACCTACTGTTTCAATGACAATTTGTGAAATAAAAAAAAAAAAAGAAAAAATATTCTCCTACAAAAAGTAGAAAAGAAATATTGATAATTATCAGAGGTTATATTTTCTTTAAACTCATCAAAAAGTCATAGAAAATAAAAATAATTCATGCTTTATATTTGTTCACTTTGCATTTGTTGCTGGAAAGCGGTTTCAACAAAGTCTCATTTCATTTGTAAATGATCTAATTCATCTAATATGGGAAAATTCTAATATTTTTATTTTCATTACAGTTATCTGTTACCTAAGATGGAGGATTAATGATACATTGAGTGAAAAAGCAAGTTTTAAAAGAGGAAATAGTATTTTAAAATCAAATATATATAAGTTTGATAAGGTGGAAGGGAAAGCTATGAAAACAAGGACATTCAAGACCTTTTTGCTTTTATTTTCCAAATACTGAAGTATTTTTCCAGTCCAAAAGTCATCCTTTGAAGAACACTTAAAGAATATTTGGGCATATTTGATGATCCATTCACGAAAATTCATCAGTGTTTTTACATAAATTATCTGGAAGTGCAAATTATTACATTTGCAGCTGAAATATGTAAATTCAGGACATTGTAATGTCTCTAAGATTGCTAATGATGTTGCTAGCTAATTATACAACCCAAATCACTGTCTAAAAATTATAACTTTTTTTGACCTATTTTGGAGGCTGGGTTTATCATCTTTTAGTACTACAAAACTTCAAAATTTTTTGTATTTTTTCTTAAGGATAGTAATAAGTGGGAATAGATTATTCCCATATTTCCTTCTTGGGCACAGCTTTAATACATTACGAAGTTATTTTCTTGTGCTTCTGAACTTCTGAGCCAGAAGTAGGAACACACACTTTTGGAGGCAAAAAGGCAAGCTAGCCAGTCAAGCACAAATTCTGTAAGTATTGGAATTTAAATTCAGAAAGAGGAGAAACTCAATGCTTCTGGTGATATACCTACAAAGATAGAAGAGGCTCATGGTTTCTGATCCCCATCAATAACACCTTAAAGCAGCAGATGCTTAACAGAAAAATAAGGAGTGCTTTAGTTTCATTGCCATTGCCTCAAGGCTGCTTTCTTTTCTAATTACTCACCAGTAGCAAGGAGCTAAATTTCCATGTATCTTGCTTATTCCCAGTGATAAAGTATCTCAGGGGCTGTAACAGGCAATCCAACGCCCAGAAGATCTTTATGTTGATTAGGCTTTCTTTTCTGAAACTAATGTGATCCTTTTATTTTGATAAAAAAGAAATCACCAAGGTAATGAACCACTAACACAATCATCTCTTCATTTGATGTAATCAGTCTATTCCAGAAAGAACTGCTCCTTTCTAATAGAAGCACAGAAAACTGAACACCTCTTGGGCATAACTATATTGCATTAATGCATCTCATCAAATTTCAAAGACAATAAAGCAAGGCGAGGCTATACAAGCAGGGGATAGGACCTGGATTTTATCACCGAGACCAATAAAGTCAATGGATTAATGCCTATTTATATCTGCAGATAGCCTGTCCCAAAGCCTACATTAAGGTCATATTTTTATTACCTCTAACAAACTCTAATTTATCTATTTTTCTCAATTAATTGTGATATGTGAGATTTAAAATATATGTATTTTATTAATAAATTGTGACATGTATAGTATACATTTTAAGGGACATATTTGATGAGACAAGAATGTTCAGAACAATAAACATGGAACGGCAGGGAAATAACTGAAAATTTTTGGGGATCCAAGTACATATAAGAAAACCATATAGAAAGTTTTTCGCCATTCATTAAGACAGTGAAATAGCATAAACTACAACAGAATAATATCTTCCATTGTTTTACATATAATTTAATAAAGGCTGTAAGGATATTTAGAAGGAGAATGTCTGATCCTCTAAGAGTATCTGGTCAAAGGAGCCAGAAACCAGAACATGCAGAGACAAACCTGACCAAAAAATTATAAGGGAGGTCGCAATAAGAACAAACCTGGTCAGCTGTGCTAATTAGTAAGGATATGTGGAGTGTGAAAATGTTTGATTTTTTCAGTTGGGATGATAAGGGAGGGAGAAAAACACACAGACATAAAACCTGACCAATTAACATTAAAAAAGACAGTAACCAGAAACAAACCTGGTCAGTCACACTAATTGATGAATAACCAAGTAACTACAGGCAAACTGGGACTTTGCAATGGATGAGGATGCAAACCTGAGGGCCCAAGGAGGGGAGAGTCCAGTGGTGGGAGTGTGCCAACCGATGAGGCAGTGTGCAGGGGAAGCGGGAGCAGAGAGGAACAAAGGAGGAACAGACAGAAAAGGGTACAAAATGGAGCTGGTCTTTACGCCCATCTGGCTGAGCCCTGCACCTAATCACCACAGTGTGTTTTGCCTTCTTAAATCTTATTAGATCTTTTGTTGGCAATGTCTCTGTGTAATCTCATTTTCTATCACAAGTGTGTGTGTGAGTGCTGCAGGGACTCAGAGCCAGCTGCTGGAGGGACTGGCATGAGTGGACTGGGTACCAGCTCCTGGAGTCAGACTGGGGGTGTGGGTGACCCTGGCCTGGAGCCAGTGGAGGTCTTTAACCTCCACACAATGGTGGGGGAGAGGTATGTGTTCCCAAAACCAGCTACTGGGTGGACCAGGGTGAGGGGTGAGTGAGGTGCTCAGCACTGGCAGCTGGAATGGGATTGCAGGTCACAGACCATGTGCCTGGTGCAGGCTGATGGGGGTGAGTGTCTGTGTCTCCCTCAAACCAGGTGTGCAGGGGACGGGTTGTATTTACTGGCAAACTCCAAGGTGGACCGGCCAGCAATTAAGGTGCCTGGGTTTGGGAAGAGTGGGCAGAGGATCTGTGCTGGTATTTGGGGGAGACCCGCGAGTGTGGCATGCCTTTGGGACGTGTGTGTGAGTACTGCGTGTTTGCAGTGAGCTCCCAGCTGGACCAGCCAGCATGTTGGGGACCCGCGGGGTGGGTAGGAGGGGCTGGGATCCAGGCAAGGATGCCGGGTGGGCAGAGGGACCATGACAGTACTGGGGAGATCAGCGAACATGCGTGCAGTTGTGAACCGGGAGTGTGCGGTGTGCGTGCTGCACTAGTGACCCTCTGCCTCTGCCAGGCCAGGAGGAGGAGGGGACGTGGCTCTCTGTGCCTGTGTCTGATGTGAGTCCTGTATGTGGGTGTTATTGAAGTCAGCACCTTGTCTGTGGCCGCCTGTGTGACTGGCTGTGTCTGTGTCCTCTGTTTGTGTGTGTGTGAACAAAAAAAAAAAAGTAATCTTCCAGTAAGAGAGTAAGCATAGATGAAAGGAAGAATTCATAGTAGAAGTGTCAAAGAGTGACTGTCATGGTGAAAGGTTGTTAATACAGTGAAAAATGAAAATAGAGTAAGTCCATTTCAAGACTGATATATAAGCAACTGACATCAGATTTTTGCCAAGCTCTCCTTGCAGAGATTTTCCCCATTAGTCTGAATTTTATGTCCCACCTAAGAAAGATTCTGCCTTTGAGTTAGCCCTGAAAAAGAGAAAAGAGCTATCTGGTGACAAGTCATCAAAATAAGGATGAAGGAAGAATTTATTCCAGACAGTATATCCAAGCAATCTCTTCTAGACATCTCAGTGGAAAGCATAAAATTTCCCTCGACACTTGAAGTTAATCACCACATGTGCTTTTTCAAAACCATGAAAATCTGGAGACAAGGAAGTGATAATATATACTTAAGGAAAAAGATAACGTGGGTAGAAGCTTTTCAAAGGGAAGGAGAATCCTGCAATAGTATCCTGTAATAGGTATTTTGTGTATATTCTAGACCTTCCACAACCTGCTAGAAACTGTACACAATCATACAAACACATATAGTGCCATAGACACATTAAGTTTATCCTGTGTGTATAAAACTCATTAAAGCTTTTTGTTTCAAATGAAAGAGAAATGTGCTTCATTAACATAGAATTTGATGATTATTTGCTCTGAAGGTTTAGACTGCAAAACTGCAGTAATCTTTCAGCAGAAAAGTACCTCCCATCTGATAAGCTTTTTAATATTTAGTTTTGTTTGATTTTGAAAGCTATATAATACTTGCATAGTTTATGTGTAATATCCCTTCCTCCATTCCTTCCCACAGACATACACATACAAACGCCAGTACACAAAATGTTTAAAAAGAAAAATGCACAAAAAATGGCCAAAAATCAATTTTTTCAGTGTCTTGTAATCTAACAGGAAATTATGTTCCAGTCTTATTTTTGGATCTTGGATTCGGTTTCAGCACTCTCTAAAGGAAATTTTTCAGCATTTCATATAACCATTTGAAAAAATAATGTAATTTGTTGAAGAAGAATGGCAGAAAATAAATATGATTCTTTTGAGACACAGTTACTAACGTATGGAAAACAGTCTAAAAGTGTGAGACTAACTTTATAGACACTTCTATTATTATGTTAGAATGGTAAATAGAAGCTTTCAAAGAGATGATGTAAAGGAAGAATATCCCTGGGAAAAAATAGCAGCTCTGGAGAAAGTGATTAGTCACCCTTTTACTCTCCTAGTAAGGGATTTTGAAGGAACAGTACCCCTCTCTCAGAACACAGGAAAAAACCACACAGTACAAACTAAGCTCTTAAAGGATGGTAGTAGTTTGTTTTTCTTTGAGTGAGTGGTTGGTGTCCTATGGACAACATACAGCTGAGAATCAAGGAAAATGGTGATTATTAAATTAGAGAAAGGCATGAATATATATTAATGTAACAAAAAGACTAAAACTCAAAACAATTATAAAAGAAAAAGTAATCATATTTAGTGATATATCTCCAGCTGAAAATAATATTTGAGATGCTCTTTCTTAATAATCGATTTATCAGTAAGGAATGCTGCCTAGTAGACAGAGAATTTTCAGTGAAATAGATTTTCTGTCGGGTAAGGTAGTTTAAATGAAATGAGAATACAGGAAATACCTTTAAAAATCAATTAGGCTTTCTTCTGTCATGAAGATTCTAAATCCATGGTTTTTAATATATGAAAATTATCATATAAATTGATACAATAAACTATTTATTCTATAGCATGTTTAAAATGGAATCTATGTGTATGTTATAGGAGTATTTAATATTCTCTTATTTTATATAGTATTTTATATGTTGTAATATTTCTATATGGAAGTATAGGTATGACTAGATAGATATTTCAAGTTATTTCTTCCCATAAAAAATGAAATGTTCATATATTGTCACTTTCAGAATGAAAACAATTTGGACTTCATGTAATTTCCAGAGGAGATATGACATTCTGCTCTTATTTGAACTTATATAACACTACATAATACTTCTTTAACACAAAAGGCTACTGGGAGAAGATAAAGTAAATTCATCTTCTCATTTATACATGTGTTACCTCAGTATTTATTTTCCATTTGGTTTCATCCCTGAAATAAACATAACCCTGCTGAGAATTTAATGTGCCAAATAAGCCTGTAGTTCTCAAGAACATAGGACAGAAATGTAAATGCTACTATTCTGTGAAAGTTTTTGTCAGTTACATTTTGTTTTTTCTTCTCCATTGTTTATCGGAACTCTTCTTGTGGCAGGTGCAGAAAACCACTTCACATGAGGAAGTGAGGAGATTTTTTAGTAACTAAATAAGAGAATAACGGTTGCAGGAGGAAAACTGGGAATACAGAGCAATAACTGTGGATTAGATGAAGCTTGGTTTTGCTTTTTCCCTCCCCTGAAATTGAAACAAAATTATTTTTTACTTAGGTCCCAGTTTAAAAAAATCAGAGGCATTTGAATGATTAAACCTCAGTTAACAGTATGAAAATGTTTAGACATGTACATGAATGTTTGCAGGGTGGATTTAAATTTATATGTCACACATTGTAATACAAACAAAATAACAAGTTTATAAAATTTAGGATTAAAATGGAGACATAATTTTGCAAGCGCTCCTGCTGAATAAACTGTTCAACTTTGTTGTTAATGGTGACTACTTAAATCAAAATTATCTAACTGGAAGCATAAATTTATTACTGTGCCATTAACAAAGTCCAATTTTAATTGTGTACTTCTGTAGGCAGCAAATGAGATTGAAACATACTTTAATGATGCTATATTAGCTTTAATGATAAAATTAAGTTCTTAAAAGTTACTTATTTTTCTTTGTATTACATATGTTCTTTACAGTGTTTGCTTAACTTAGGTAAGACCTTTTATACTTTTGTCTGAAATAGTCTCAAAAATTCCATCTACATGCACCTCAGCAACTGTTTCATTGATTGTGAATTTTGTTATAAAACAACAAAAAGAAAAGAAAAGAAAAGAAAAGAAAAGAAAAGAAAAGAAAAGAAAAGAAAAGAAAAGAAAAGAAAAGAAAAGAAAGGAAAAAATATAATCTGTGTTTACTGCAATATTTTTTTCCTTTGACATCTGCAGAAGGCTTCTCTCATGAAATTGGTACCTGAAATTTCAGGGAAACTGGAGAGAAAAGTCACTTATTGCAGTAAAATGACTAGAAAGTTTAGTGAACATGGCCATTGCAAACACTGAGAAAGAATTTTTTAAGTTTTTGAAACAACAATGATTTACATCAACACTAAATATATGCTAATCTATTTAGAACATTGATACACAATATTTTATTGTTTATATACAACAGTCTTGGCTTACATGACTACAAATCTTATTAAAGGTGGTAAAGTGATTAGTCAGTTTTAAAATCTGGCATTTTATTTGTCCAGGACTTTACAGAAAAAAAAAAATTAAAAAAAAACTTATTAGGCTATCAACTCACTGTTTTAAAAAAATAAGGTGCATTGCCTTTCATTCTATTGTCTTTTGTTACATGTTGCTAAAAGGGATGAAAGAGAAGAAAGCCTTTGCTTTTTTACAATGGCTGAACTCCGCAGCTTTGCATGATTGTAGATTTTAATATTTTTTTCCCCTGAAAAGAAAATCAGGAGCATATGTTTTCTGTCAAATATTTAATGCAAATTGTTTCAATATGATGGAATATATGCTGTCATCTACGTGAATAATTCAAGAAGTGGCTGAAGAGATGAATGTTATATGCTATATTATCAAAAAATGTGTCATAATATGCCTTTTAAAAATCCACTAGTTAATGTGGCAGATAGAAAGAGTCAACTATGATAAAGCACAGGTCCTGAAACAAAATGTAAACAGACATGTAAATTATCTACCTTATGTTATGCACCTCTTCATTGCTGAGAATATCCTCAAAACAACAGTAAAGCCAATAGAATTTTTAAGAACACTTAGTCATTTAAGGATCTTCAGAAGCTGCTTTAATGACTTTAAAAGCCTTTTTTCCTGCCACATGACAGACATTATAATTATGTTACTCACTGACCTGTCATCTTAACAACTGCAAGTCCCAGGTACTGCATGGAGCAAGAAATCACTGATTTTGACTTTTTGACAGTGTCTATGTTCCTATCCCTGAGTATTTGCAAGTTACTATGAACGTTGGTAATGTTTCTATGTTATTTTGCCTACAATTTCATCTCTTTACTGACAGGTGTGGGGCGACACCACCTAGGCTCAAATGCTCATGAGCCTTGTAATTTAAGAGTGGCTCTTGTTACTCTCAGGATCTCCCCTGGCAGTTTTATTGGTGCCTGCATGGATGAGCAGTATGGGAAAATAGCTTGAGGGCTGGACAAGTCGCAGCAGTCTCTTTCATACCATCCCTGGTCAGAGATCCCAGAAAGGAATACATCTCTCTAGAAAGCAGGTCAGGCAGGCAGATGCGGGTCTCCACCACTGCAGTTGGGAGTCTCCCATGAACATCACCCACGACTTCCCCTTGGTGCAGATACACAGTTCAGGCGTGTCCTACTGTGGTACCTCCCCAGGCAGAGTTTTCTCCCCTGTGTGTGGTACAAGGGCACTGAACTATTCTACTGTTGCAGGTCTCTGGGTGCAGAAGGAGCCATTCTCTTGCTGCCAGAATTCACATGCTCCCAGCCTTCTCCAAAGTGGCAAATGGACATTCCCCTTGGTGTTAGCAACACAATGCTGGTTTGCATGACCTGCCCTAACATGCTTAACTTTCAGCTCAGAAGGTTTTTCTTCATAATCCTTGAGCTCCCATTAGAAACCCTGGCAAGTTAGTAACACCCTTTTTCTTCTGATTGCAATTCTACATGGAGTTCCAGCATAAGAGACACTGTAAAAAGACTTCATATTCCCCTAAATGCCACAAACAGGAACAAAACTTCAGCGTGATGCACTGAAGCACACATATATGCTTTTTGAATCCCCTGTTCACCAACCACTAGTATTCTTTCTGTTTCTTCATACGATGTTGTTGTGGTTAACACAAAAGAAAACATTTCTGCAGCTCTGGTTATGTCGAACACTGTCTCTGTACCTTTCTACCTCTGTGACCTTCCAATTCATTTCAGATGTTGGTGGACTGCATTTTTCTATTAAAGTGCCTCCAAAAATTTCTCTGTCTCTGCTACTGTTTATCTTCATAATTGTCTTGTTTATCTGTGGAACACAATGAAACTCAGTGTGAAATACATGATGATATTTAATAAGAAGTGCTGCATTAACACGGACTGCCTAGGGAAAGGACTGTAAAGAGGAAAAAAAAAGCTTTCTTTCAGAATTGACATTTTCAGAAGTATATTTTCAGCTCCCAGTGCTCTACCCCTGAAGTCAGAAAGTGAAACAATAAAAAAAAAAATCAAATTCACAAAAATTCACATTATTCAAAATTATGTTCGTAAGAATTCCAAAAGCAATATTAGTTGTGTAAACTCATCAGGTCAATATGGTCATATTTCTTTTGATTTCACTGGTGTTCCACTGATTTGCAAATTACTATTGTACCTGTGAGATTTTCAAAGTCACTTCTCAAAGTAGTATCCAACATCTTGTCTTACATACTTTGTACTTAGAGGATTGCAGTTACATGGGCTGTACTGCTATATGTTCCAGTGTACAAAACTGTGTTCTGGACTGGCGAGATGTTTTCACTATAAATCATACATTCAATATTCATATCACCCAAAACCCCAATGTTTTCTTTAAAACACAAGTTAAAAATAATTCATTGGGTAGATCTCAAAAAGTAATTGTACAGAAAAAAATACACTGAGTGTTTATTTTTCAGCAGAGTTCTTCAGGGTCTGATCTATTTTATTTAATATTTTAATTTACATTGTGCGCACTGTATTGATTTAATGTTCTTCCTTTTTTTTTTAAGTCAAATTGTTGTATGAAAATATTGCCAGTGCTTTACAGAAGTTTATTGTAACAAGATCATTATTTTTGTTAATGGAATTGTTAAGCCAATGAAAAATGATGTTAGGTTAGTGTAACAAGATCTATTTATTATAAATGTTATTGATTGTCACCTATTGATATGCTTCTAGAGCTTAATTTTATTTTTTTATTAACAAGTTCAGCATCAGAACTCTAGGGGGTTTTTTCCAGGAATCAATACAAATTTGACAAAAATAATTACTTGAACCATCTTATTATTGCTTTAAAATATCAAGTTTTCTAATCTCTGCCCAACATGCTTTGTTTGTTCACATTTTTCTTCCCCTCCTTCCTTAACTCAGGAACTGCCAGAAGTTTTTATGAACAATTAAACAATCAGCATTCAGAATCTAAAGAAGACAATGGCTGGTGCATTAAGAATTCCTAAATTCCTTCTCGAGCTGATAATTTCAAAAGAAAATCTAACTTTATCGTCTGTTGTTTAACACACTGCTCACCTATTAATATAACAGGTGAACTTCTGATACCTAATCTGGCATTTTTCAGAGATACAGAATGCAAGTATTACGGGGACTTTTCCCTTACATGCTTCTTCAGTATTACATATACCCTTTATAACTACTGGATGAATTTAGGTAAACTATAAAAATATGTCTCTATAGGACTAAGAACCAACACATCATTTTTAGTCATCTTTGTTCTTCATTATTCAGTGAGCAATCTTGGCTTACTTAATGTAGCAAGATAAAGTTATTTTGGGATATTAGTTGAATGGTTCTGCATCAGTGTCTTCTAATTATAAAACTACTTTTACCATAAGTTAAAAATGAAATTACTACTACAGAGTTTTGTCTCATCGATGTGTAAAATCATTATGTTATTTATCAGTTCTAATCCTCAACTTTGATATTAGATCACAGACTAAAAATTTTGGAACACTATTTTTTTCAGTTTTAAAGACAGAATCTGAACATGATCTTAAATATCAGGGAACGGTGAGGTCAAGCAGGAAGCTGGGAGCCAAGGGTGAGGGAGGCCAGCAGAGCAGAAGCACATGGAGGGTCACAGTCCCATGGTATCTGACCAGGAGAGAAGGGCTGGGGCAGGGATAACGACAAGGCTACCTGTTGGCCAGGCAAGTCCTCAGTGACCAGACAGCCCTGAGGCCATGTGGGAAGTCTGTGCCTGTGGGCCAGGACCAGGACCAGGGCCAGGATGGCACAGCTGCAACCATGACCCAGAGTGAGTGCCTGCATGGAAATGCTACTCCCATGTGAAGCAGAGAAAGTGCCAGACAGGTTTGCTGCAGCTCCTTCTCATCCAGCCCTTCTCAATCCCCTGGTCATGGTTGCACAGCTGCACTGTATCAAGCAGCCTTGAGCACAGACTAACAAGCACTTGGGGGACATGGAGTGCTCAAGGCAAAACACTGTGATTTGGCTTTTAGCATTCCTTAGTTTCAGAAGGAAGGTAAGATTTCATGTGAGCATGTTTTTCTATAATATTACATTGTACGGTATAATATGGTGTGACACAGCTACATGACAATATACTAGCTCCCTCCCAAAATATATTCAACAAAAAGCTGTCTGCAACTCAGGAAAGCTTCTATCAAGCCATACTTTCAAACTGAAGGTATCATGGGAGCCTTATTGGTATACAAGTGTCTTGCACCTGTTCTTTTAACAGGTACAGATGAGAACAGTGGGATTCTGGCTTTTTAATGCAGTGCAGAAGGTATTTACCTTACCCTGTGCAAATAACAAACTACAGGATTTGTCTTAAGATTTAATGTACAATTTAAGATAAAAAACAAACAAGCAAAATCTTTACTGTACCATAAAATGTTTTCTTTAAGTAAGACATTTGCTTTCAGCCAGTGAGTGTTCTTTGATTTCTCCATGTTCCTAAAAGCACAGTAAACCACTTGTCACATTATGATATTAAGGAGTGATATACTGAAACATATCTCTCACTAGAGGGAACACAGAGAATAACAATGTATACAAATGAGAAAAAAGAAACTACATATACAAGATCAGCAAACTATGTAACAGTAGTAAAGACAGGCACAGAATAGTTGTTTTCCTGGTTGTACTACTCTGTATAATTTATATTTATATTTAAGTATTTATGTTATCCTTCCTTCATTTTTTGCTATCTCAGATAGAGGTCGTTCCTCATAGCATCTTCTTTTCAGAAATTAGGTCAATCTTCATGACCTTTCCACTTCCCTTTCTAGAGTTTTACAGAAATCACTGACATGTCTTTAACTTCTGCTTGGACAAATAGACATATTTTTATTTGAAATGAAACATATTTGAGACACTATTCAACTACAACACTTAGGAAAATAATATATTAAGGAAAACAGATAAATATTTCGAGAAATTTCTTCAGCTTTTGAAGCTCTATTTTTCCTAGGCCTTTGGTTGTTCATTGAAGTAGAAGTGTTGCACAAAGCCATGAGTGACTAGTTTGAATTCATTGTCAACTGTGCTTTGAGGAGGAGGTTCAACTCTAGAGAGCTCCTGGGTTCCCTTCAAACTTGATTGATTATAAGATTTATGAATTCCAAAAATATTTTTCATCACTATTGCTAATTATTTGGATCTGGACTCCAATTAATTAACATATTCTGTGACAGTTTTAAGGTTACCAAAATAATGAAGCTTTTTTTAAAATGGGTGGGTTATTTTCTAAAGGAAGAAAATGATAAAGAGGGAAGCACATGTTTGATTTTTCTATTACTGTGTTTTTCATGCTGTCATGAAACTTCTGAAATCTTAGATGCAGATATAAGTTTACATGTGTGACTTTTTTCATCCACTAAAATTATTTTAAAATGGACGCAAAAATATAATAGGAATTAAGATAGATTTTCCATACAAAGCAAAGTGGCATCCTAAATATTTATTTATTTAGAACGATAACTTGGATCTCTGTTTACTATTCTTGAATTCAGTATCATTACGAATTAGGTACAGCTGGAAAAAAACTTCTCACAAACCATTTGATTATTTAATTTGTTCCTGCTTCTGTTGACAGAAATTGTTATGAAGCTTTTGTTTTCAAATATGTTCGCCTTTATGCTACAAGTGTTTTGCATGAAAGATCAAAACAAAACACAAAACAAACACCCTATGGCTTGCTGGTTAACTATCCCTCTTAGGTGTTCAGTATTCAAGAGCTGATGTTCCAGCTGTGTAATTTAATACATTTTTCCACCTGAAATGCATGTATGTAATTAAATTAATCCCAGCTACACGTTTAGCATTTGTCTGAACACTCAGATGAATAAACATTCTCTTTCACAAATATTTGCAAATGAAAATCAGAATAGGTTGCAAAACCAGTCAAAATTCAAATTAAAGAAATCTAACTGTACTGAGGACTGGACAAATCACAGTATCGTGGAAGATATGTCTCTGTGTGGAGTTCTCCAAACCTAAAGATGGGAGGCTTTTTAGAACAGGAAAAGACTTAGGCTTTAGGTGATGTATACACAATTTTTTCCTTTGTCTGGTAGAGGCCAATAGGTTACAATGGAGGAGCATTGGGAAATTTAGAAAGATGTGTGAGGCAGAACAGGAAAGAGTGTGGTACTTAGGTACCATGGGATGATGCATATCTGAAAACACCACTGAGGCAAGTGAGGCCTGAACTACAACTGCCCAGCTTGAACTGACTAGACTAATGCAGCATCTGCTTGCAAACAGAGAAGCAGAAGTGAACTTTGTTATGTAACTGTTGTCAGCTTCACAGCCTTGTTGCACATTTGGAGATGGAGACCAGAGAGTGATAGGAGTCCCAGTAACAACCATTAATTGGCCTTAGATAAAGAAGTTGTCCTTCCAGGACTTGTGCCAACAGTCTAATTCAGAAACAAACAAATAGTGAAGACAATCACCCTTTGTGGTGGGAACTCCATAGCTGGACTTTCAACTCCACTCTAAAGATGAAGCCCAAGATGGAAAAGCTGTGTGTTAAGACCAGGACTCAGTCACGTTTAGTGGTCAGAGTGAGTGTCTGGTTCCCCTGGATCCATGGTGCAGGTCTAACCTGGACTGGACGGGCTGGAGAGACAATTAGAGTGTGTGTGGGGATGGGGTGCGTGAAAGAGAGAGACTGTGTGTCTCTGTTAGAATGGAAATCTTAAACTAGAAATCATTCCCCTCTCTCTATTCACACTGCTTAGTAAATAAATGTTAGATTAAACATCACAGTTCTTGCAGCCACTCCACCCATAATTCTCCTGTGACATTAGGAAGGCATTTGGGAGACTATTAAGATCTGGAGCTTTCAGGTGACATACAGTACATAATAGAATTGGATGCTGTGTCCCAGAAGTGGAGAAGCATGAGAGGAGGAAAATATCCTATTAAGCTCTTTCCCTTTATCCTTTACCATAAATATTACAGAGACAGGACCTCTTTACCAGGCGGTTTATTTCAACCATCTACAGAATTAAAAAAAATAAACATTCTGGGGGGGAAAAAAACAAACCAAAACAAAAACCTGGGTGTTTAAAGGAACAGGCCCAAACAGAAGGAAAAAATAAATAACAAGATAAAAAAATAGTCTGAGGAAGTCAAAATATCATGTACAGCATTGGGAGATGCAATATCAATCATATCTAACCAGTTTTGAAGGAAGGAAGGTAACAACAAAATTATTTCTAATTTAGGAAGAGAAATTAAGTTCTGTCAAAAAAATAAATAAATCACAAAATTTAATTAAAGCTTCCTGATGCCTAATAAAGGATGTCTGAATGCTCATTACCTCTATGAGAGGAAGTGTAAGTTTTTACATAATTTTCTCAATACAGTGAAAGAAAGTAATAGGATTGTGTTACAACTTTCATTTTGTATAGTACAGAAACTGATGATAAATTAATTACATTAATCTAACCACAGACATGGGACACCTGGAAACAGGAATGACTTGTAGCAAACAAATTTTTAAATAGGAAATGGTAATTTGGAAGGTACACATCTTTAAGGAGTTACAAACTGGAGGTTTTTTTTTTTTTTCAAAAAATAACATTCAATTTATGTCTTTACTGGCTATTATGTGATTTTTTCTCTCTTGTTATTTTAATAATACTTTTCTATTGACATAAACAGATTTTACGTGTACCAAATGCACAGTCTGTCCCCTTCAATATCTGGCATGAAGTTTCTCTTTAAGGTAGGTATGTAACATATGCAAGAGAGAGGCATTATAAGAAACACAGAATTTTGTTTTGAAGCTCCCTAAGCAAATGAATTAGAATCCAATTTGATTTTAAATGATTATGCATATCATTCTTCATTAAAATGGAAGCAGCTAAATAACTAATTCTTATTACAAACCTATTACAGAATAAAATGTCAATTCATAATGGTGATGGACAAGCCACATTGAGAAGTTTGACAGGGGCCTGTTCTGGCAGAAGGCTTCTCAGCAGGGAAATATGGGCATATTGGAAGAGGAAAGTCTGGTCCAGCTGGTCAGGATCCAGATTTGTGTCATTCCAGTCTAACAAGAATCGCCCCTGGCTCCCCTGAGGTAGGGACCAATTACAGCTGGTCATTTCTTCAGCTGCACGCATGCTTTCTTGGTAAACATAGATAATTAATAAGCTGATTCAGTAAATATCTACTCCTTGACATTATAGACAAATAAAATATTTTCCCTTTGCTTAATAAAAGTTAAATCACATCTTTCTACTTTAAACATTTTGTTCTGATTACCATTTTTCCAGTAGCCCTTGGCAGAGGAACCATTTAATTGCTACTCCAAAGATGTTCT
Organism: Morus bassanus; assembly: GCA_031468815.1. Classification (NCBI taxonomy): domain Eukaryota; kingdom Metazoa; phylum Chordata; class Aves; order Suliformes; family Sulidae; genus Morus; species Morus bassanus. The sequence goes on along the minus strand of CM062568.1, from coordinate 49,701,466 downwards.
AACCTTTTTAAACAGATAGCTTTAAGTTAACTAGATACTGCAAATCCAGCTTTTTTTGGACCAAATATGTAAAAATATGTTTTCAGCTATCAGATGAGACTGCAGAAATTCGCTTTAGATAGTTTTTGTACGGGTTTGGGGTTCTTCTTTTTTGTTTTGGTTTGGGTTTTTTGTTGCAGCTCCAAATCAGCCACTTCAAGGTCGTCGTGTTACTTAACTCACATTTTGTGTCAATTCACTTCTATAATCAATTAAACAAAATATGTTTATGATGTGACTAATTTTAAGGAAGTTTATGGGATTACTGGTGTAGTAGTTTCAGACCAGTGCTATCAGTGTTCAAGGGACACCCAAACTCTTCACATAGGAAAATGAGAAGTTATATACTTTATATACACACATACATATATACAAAAAACCATAGTTATATATATACATTTACACACACATACCCCTATATAACTACATGCATAGTTAGATACTGTGTCAAATATCCTCATATTAGGTTATTTGAAGTAGATACTGGAAGGCTAATTTTTTGTCTGAACTCACTCACCAGTGGGAGAAAATTACCAGCACAATTAAATACATGCGGGATTGGGTACCAACAGTGAGACACACCTGTAACAAGCACTAGAACATACCACCTGTGCCATTACTTATGTAAAGATTAAAAAAACAAAACAAAAAACCCCAACAATTATACCTTTTTCCCACTTGCCAGGGGATTTTGAATTTCTTGAAGTTGTCATAAAGACAATGTTATTGCTTTGTCTTGCTATCTCCTAAGTCACATGTGAATGTACATTATCAAGAAGATTCTTTGCCTCTTGCTGTCCACTGTGTTTGAGGTTTAGTTATTTATGTACATTGGCTCTCACTGCCTTGTCTTCTCAATGTCCCCAAGGTGAGTTCTAGGATTTAGAATTATTAATTATCATATGACAAAAGACATTTAACTTTGTAATTATTTAATTAAGTATTTATTGGAAGGTGGGTGCAAGCCTAACACTTCTTTGGACTTATGAGTTAATGCATTTGAATCTTTCTGTTTAACTCTGTCTTTTGCCTACTTTTCATTTACTTTTTTGGTCTTAGTCTATATTTGATGCAATTTTATATCAAAGTATTTTAACAAGCATAATGCTATAATTTAAACAAAAATGCAAACACAGTATTGAAATATCAGTGATGAATTAAGAAAATGCATGACCAGAGAACTGTATTTAAAAGCACAGATTTATTCCAAGTTATTAAAAAACAATACTTATGAAATCTACATAAATTTAAAGAGTAAATATTTTGACATTATTGCTGACAAATTGTGAAAACACTGTGTAAGTCCCAGTGTATGTAAATTTAAATCTGCAGCTGGGAACACCCTTTCAAAGGCTGTGCTTAGAAGAGGTGTGATGGTCTTCAGAAAATACTTTAAGTTGAATAACTTTTTAATTAAAAAATTGTGTGCTAACTTACTCTAGCTGCTGCCTACTAAATGGCAATATTTCAAAACTTCCATGATTAAAAAGATCAGTTTTACTCATCTGGCTCATGACATGATAACTGAATAGCAGAATCATAGAAAGATCCTGGTTTATCTCACATATGGTTTACAGCGTACCCAAGTGCAACAATTTGATTTTCTAAAATTCCACTTAGCTTTGACTGATGTGTAGCACTATATAAATTCTATACCTAAATTTCTATCAACAGCATTCCCCAAAAGACTGAATTTTTTCTGAATGTACTTAACTAAACATCATAAAAACTGAGCAGTTATAAGTTTAGTTGACACTTAAATAAAATTGGGATCCAAAAAACTTTATTTTCTTTCACTTGTGACAATTAATTCTTTTTCCAAACCCTTCCATCCCCTCAAAACAACAACTGTGGTGATCTTTGGTATAAAAAATTATACCTCTGTTGAGGATAAGAAGGCAGGCAGGCAGAATAAGAGAGAAATGGGTTAGTATTTTGGGGGAAGAGAGTTAAGGTGTGGGACTATACTGTCCCTTTCTGAGAGTTCCTTGAAATGTTTAAAATATTTTTATGAACACAAAACAACATGGAATAAATGGCAAAACATAAAAAGGACTTTTTTACTTCTAAGTACCTACTAAACAGTCTAGGTAACTGTGGTACAGGTGGTACAGGTATACTCTCAGTCTAGTGAGAAAGTACGTGTTATTACAGTAAAAAATATTGAAGTGTCTGTAAAGATTCAGTACTAACTTGCATATCACCTGAAGAATTATATTTATGCCATTGGAATTTCCTGCATTATTCCAAGGAAGGCATTATTTTCTTTTTGGTGAAGAGGTCAGTTTATTTGGCTAACAAGCACTGATAAAATTTCCTGTTGTACTCTATATTTTGCACACAGTGCTTGCACCAATTCCCAGACAAGACTTAATCTTGCTTAATGTATGTGACAAATGGAGATCAGCTTAAAGCAGTATCATAGCATACAGAAGAGCAGGAGATTTACTGCTACAAAGGAGAACGTTGAAAAGAACAATTACCTCTTTAATTAAAGCAATTAGTACTTGTTACTAAATTTCAATAATTCCACCCATAAATCCCTGCACAGTAGCATATAAAGACTGTTATGAAAACATGCCCTGAAAATATTTTATTTTTGTGAACTTCTAATTTAATAAAACAACTTGAAATTGTGGCAGTATACATAACTGAATTAAGAACACAATTACTTAAACTTCAACTCTTTTCCAAGGTTATGCCTGTCTGGTTTGAAAGCAGTACCATTGAAATATCTGTTTAATTTGGTTTAGTATGATTAACCTCATTATATAAGAAAAAATATGGAAAGATACAAAGCAAGTTCCCTTGACCAGTGTTACTGGTGATCCAAAACTCACTTATTTTACTTTCAAGGGCCATTATAACATCCTAACCTGGTTATATGAAAAGGAATGTATACATTAGAATAACAATTATAGGTAATTGTAATTTTACAAAGAAAAAAAAAAGGAAAAGGTAATAAATCTTCTCTACCTCTGCGAAAAATAAAAATTGTGCAGGCATTGGATTTGAGAAAAGACTGAAATTGTCTGACTGACCAAAGCAAAAGCTAAAGCAGGCTCCAGTGTGTGGATCTCACTTTCACTGAGATCAAGTTTGGGTTTAAATACTCCAGAGGATGTTCTTCCTGAGGTGGGTTCCATATGTATCTTAAAAATTGCCATGGAAGACTTGAAGTACTGTTTACTTTGCTCAGGCTGAGCGTGGCTATGTGCTCTTTCACCTGCTCAACATCACAGGAATCTCTCCACCAGAGTCAAAAGTGGGGGTCATGGTTTAGCCCCAGTCAACAACTAAGCAACACACAGCTGCTCACTCACTCCCACCACCCCTGTGGGATGGGGGAGAGAATCGGAAGGGCCAAAATAAGAAAACTCATGGGTTGAGATAAGAACAGTTTAAAAATTAAAATAAAACAATAATAATAATAATAATAATATAATGAAAAGGAAAATAATGAGGGAGAGAGGTGAAACCTTGGAAGAAAGAAAGAAAAAAACCCCAAACAACAAGTGCTGCAACTGCTCACCACCTGCTGACTGACACTGCCGGTCCCTGAGCCGCGATCGCTGCTTCCCTTGGCCAACTCCCCCCAGTTCATATACTGGGCATGACGTCACATGATATGGAATACCCTTTGGCCAATTCAGATCAGCTCTCTTGGATGCTCCCCTTCCCCTCCCGGCTTCTTGTGCACCTGGCAGAGCATGGGAAGCTGGAAAAGTCCTTGACTAATGTCAGCACTACCTAGCAACAACTAAAACATCAGTGTGCTATCAACATTATTTTCATACTAAGTCCAAAACACAGCACTATGCTAGCTACAGTGAAGAAAATTAACTATCCCAGCTAAAACCATGACAGTGGGGAAGAGATTTAAAGGCCAGGAAGTTGCCTTTTCCCTACCCTTCCATCCCACCACACTCACATTCTCGACACTTAAGTCCAAGCCTTATCAAATACCCATATCTTTTTTTTTACAAGACACCAAAGAAGCAAACCCAAAAAGGACTTTTCTTTTTGGTAACACTAGGTAGTTTTTCTAATTTTCTTTACAATTGTACTCACATTTGTCATAATACAAATTTTTCTCTTTGACCTTCAGACTTACCCTGAAACTTTCTTAATTTATTTCTAATTCATTACTAAAGTATCCTTTTCTCTGCCTTCCAATGAGTTTGGTAATGCCCATCCACTTCCCTCATACTACTCACTGTTTGTCTATCTTTTATCCATTCCCTGCTCCAGTCCTGTTTTCTTCTACTTGTCTACTCCCTGGACTCTGCCCCAGACTTACCAGTCTTGCTTCTGATCTTGCTTCCCTGTCCCCTTTGTCTGCTTAGTCTACAAATACTTGCTAATATTTGATGTTGTAATCCAAACCACAAAGTTAGAGGGACTGTCTGGGTATGCACTAAAAAGAAATAAATTGTTATTACCATGATTCCTGACTTTGGCTACTAAAACACCTTTCCAAAAATAGAATGGATGTTTAATGTAAGGCAAATAAAAATATTGGTCATGTCAAAGGGGTAGAACTGTTTTTATGTTTCCATGCTATCTTAAAGTATATATATGTCCCTGACAGAAGAGATCTAAAGCTGCTCAAAATCCCAGTTCAGTCAGTCTTATCATGGTCTATTACTGGTCTATATAAAGCAGTTTTTACTCTTAGTTCTGGAAAATTTTTAGCACTTTATTTTTTCCCCCAGAAGGAAAAAATATGAGTTTGACTGCTAGGGTAGCTCAAGAAACAAACTCTGTGCAGCATTAAGTAAAGCACCTAATGACTGATGTCAACCATTAAATTGAAAATCTAGCTGCAAGACTGGTTTTATCATTATTCAAATTTCTTTCTGAGAGTATTGCCCTAGGAAATTCTGTACTAGATTAAAAAAAAGGTGTTTTTATTATATTGTTATTACTTTCTGGTCTCCTACTTTTCAAGACTATCTTATCTTGTATATGTTACAAATATTTATATCTCTTACTCTTTCAGAAGAATAATGGACCAGATAATTAACACACATAGGTTTAATCTTCTCACCTAAGAATAAGACTTCAGTAAAGCCCAGCTTAAATTTTAAAAGTTTTCCTTTCAAATATTTTTGTGTACTCATGAATAATTCCAAAATCATGCATACCAAAGGAGATTGCTTGACATATGAAGAATCTGCAACCAGTTCTTCCCTTATTCACAATGGCTAATGTCAAAAGGAATAAATCTGAAGTTAGCAGAACAGTGGTTGTGTAACATTAGACTAAAATGACATCTCTATTACCAAAAAATATATAAACATACAAAGTAACATTCAGGCACATTTTTCATTGGTATTTATATTCTTTATTTCTTTATTAGAAAAAGTTAAAATATACTTTTTTAATAAAAATATTTTATGTTTACTTGATGCTTTTGTAACAGTATTTCTGAACCATTTTGTTCTGATTTTAGGAGTCTTTTTTATTTCACTGAAAAAAAACCAACATATCTCAGTTTTAATACTTTATTCATTGCCACTTCAAACTACCTTTTCAGTAATTAGAATGAAAGAGTTGATGAGTGTAGAGAACAGAAGTGTGAGATGAAGGAATTGCACCATGTAACTGCTTTGTAATGTATCAAACTCAAAAAGTTTTTGTCTACTTGCTAATGAAATACTCCAGATTATCTAAACATGTTTCTCATCAAAGCTTATTGGATAAAATTTACTTTGTATTTTTATAATTATTATGGATTATCTTTTTTTTAAATTTATAATGAATTGTATATACATACAGATACTTTCTATAAAACTGCAGAAGTCATTATCTAGAAGTTTCAGTGACAATCATAACAATGCCATTTCTTTGCCAAACTGAAGGACTTTTCCCTCTTTTGAGGAACATTTTTCAACAAGCCATTTTGATTATGCTTGCTAAATTGGGAAATGCTCCAGATGTTGCTGCCTGAGTTGTCTGTTAATGAAAAATATATTGTTAATGTATCAAGGCACACCATTCAAAGCCACTCTCTCTTAAAATTTACACTTGCTATGGGCTTTGCCTTTTGTGAGAAAAAGTGTCTGACTCAGACTCCCAGTTTACAAATAATAATACTATAAAGGTTGGAATATCAGGCACTGTGAATTTGCAGTACTGAATTTCCATTAATTTATCACTAGTTTAAATGATGGAATTTATTCAGTTCAACACACATAAGTAGACCATTCCAGCTTTTTTGGTTTCCCTGTTTATTAACTTCCTGAGGTCTTCTGGGTTATTTTCTTTCCTTTTAGTATCATTCATTTAACAGGAGCTTCAAGTTTAAGGGACAGTCTAATCTGTCTGCTCCAAACCCCTGAAAATGTTGACAAGCTTAACAAAGTAATATTCCTAAACTATGCATGCACAGTCCCTCCAGAGGCACTGAGGCACTGAAAAGTAACAAATGTCATTCAACACACCTTGCACCTAAATTTATTTTAGCATATACTCTAAATGGAAATTTAAAATTGACCTTAATAGATGATGAAGGAAAAAAAAAAAAAAAAAATCCTGTATGTAAGGATTTTCTTTTTGTTCTTTTTTTTCCTCAAAACCTTCCTTATGACTATGGAATCATACCCAGTGAGGAGACAAACTCAAAGGAACTGAAAAAGCATGACTGAAATGCAAACTTTATTGCTAACTTGTTAAAATTAATAAAAATTAATAAAATTAAATACACTGAATTTATCAGAAATACACAAATCTATCAAAAGAATACATTTTGTAATTTTTTATGTGGTTTTATTGGGAACTATCAATGAACTCCTTCTGAAGATAAATTAAGGTCTTATACTCACTTTAATGCATACATGTTTAATTTTCTTTTGCCCTGCTCTTCAAGGTATTTAAGATAGGAAAATATTAAATTCATAGCAGTTAATTATACAGTTTCATTTTCTCACATGCTGCAATCCCTAGCTCCATGACTTTTGAATATCTTCAGATGTTCTGACATTGAAACATCCATGTTGTATGACATAACTTGTAAATAGAAATGGCTTTTTTAAATATTATTTGTAATTTACAGAAATTAAGAAATCTGGAGTCATAATTCACGACACTTTTGTCACTCTGAAAAAAGTACACTGTTATGAGATAACCACACAAAGTAACATCCCAAAATATTGAGAAATTTTGGCATGCATTGGAATACTGTATACAGTAACTATTAAACTTGTTTGATGCATTTTTTTTTCGCCTAGTTTAAAATATGTCTTCTGTGACATTAAGGTAAGTGTGTGCTAATTACTTAGTTTTTAATAAGTAAAGGATGAAAAATCAGGGGTTGCTCTGTAACATCACTGATGACTGTGCTAAATCCTATCTTTGCTGGGAGAAAAATCCTCCAGTAACTGCTGTTTGGTGTAAAAATGTCCAGATTCTGATATAAAGCCACATTTTCCTTTGGGACATCTTCTGCTGTATAGACATATAATCCAACTGCTAGAACAGCATAGATGCCATGGAGAAATTTCTCAATTCATAAAGGATGGGGCAAACCTGCCAGGAGGGTCCCACCCATGGGCAATGGACGGGGTTCTTGAAATTAGTTCAATGACTTAGTCAAACAGAAAGATAATTTTCCTTAGATCTTTCAGTCTATGTTTCTTTATTATGCTTGCTATGAAATTGTGATTAACTAAACATGGCAAGAGCTCTTATTCTGTGACTATGATTAGGTTAAGGGCTCTTTGTAATTTCAATTACACACAAAAAAAGGAAGCATCCTTGTTGAGTAGAAGGAAATCAGGAAGTGACTGAGAATACAACCTTATCTGAATATGAGTAATTATACTATTTTTCTTTGGAAATTGTTATGAATGGAATTTATTATAGAGCTCTCTTGATTATGGAGGGCTTACATGTCAAAATGTTGGAACACTAATAACTTCTTCTTTTAGACTATAGTTGGAATGTATAAAGCAACTTAAAACTTGGTTTTATCTTCTTTCTTTTATTTACATGTAATTTCTGGATATAGTTCTTCCCTCCCCTTCTAGATATAAATACCCCACTAGTTAAAAATAATGTAAAAAATTATGCTATGTCTGTTAATTTTTGTTGTATGGAAATTTTCTGTGATTGATGTATAATAGTCTGTGGATTTTTTTTAATTAATTAATACAGTACATAATTAGTTATATCATTTTAAATTGTAATAAAATTTTTAAAATAGAAAATTAATTTGAACATTTAATCTTGCTTAGGAAGAATTCATCATGTTTTTCGATGGATAAATCCTTATTTAAAAATAATTGAATTACAGAAAATCCTTAGCCCTGTCAAGACTTTAAGAAAAAACTTTCCAGTCAATGATGTATTCTACTAGGATACATGAGGCATGAATACAGACAAACAGAAGATCTGAAAATTCAATCTATTTGTTTCATTTCTTCTATAAACTCATTGTGATTTCTAGTTGATATTTATTCTAAGTTCCGTTAAGTGGATTGTGGATTCCATTAAGTCTTGTGAATTAAAAAAAAAAAAAAAAAAAAAAAAAAAAGAATAAGCTTCTTAAGTCTTCTGGCTTACTTAAGCATACTAAACTAATAAAATAATAAATGTGAAACTTTAATAGACTTAAAACTTGTCTTTTATATCTACATGTAATTGTGTTTTGCCAGATGTCCACCTCCCAGTTTTGTAGAGCTTATTTTATCCAGCTTGGTATGTGAGTTTTACCAATCATCTTTACTGCTGTGCACAAGTAGCCAATTATGAAAAACAGAAGAACTTTTTGAAGTGCTCTACTTCTTTCATGTTTGTTCACAATGACTTATCAGTGTTTCATCCCTTATTACAAATCAATAGTTCCGTATAGGAAGTCACTTTAGCACAATATTTTTCTATGTCATGTGTTACATTCCACATCTGTGGCACATAATGAAGATTATCTATGCATGAGTGAGAGAGAGAATGTGTTTTGGAGGAGTATGTATAGAAATGAACTGCTTTTGGTAAGGATCTTTGTGGCAAAAAAGTCAGAAACAAAAGAGATAAGAGAATAACATACTTAGTCCTTTTTAGAATAATTTCTCCAGACATTGTAGATGTATAACAGGAATTATTTTTATTTCGTTTTTTTATATTTTTAAAATCTGTCAGAATGTGACTACTGATGAATAAAATCATAGCAATTTGACCTTGACATCAAACTTAATAGGGTATATTAAAGGCATTCTTGAACATTTCAAGGACTGGTAGACCTGTGCAACATAGAGAATTTTTATTTGATACATGCAAGAAGTAATTCATCCTTCTAACATCAAGAGGATGCTAGATAAAAGAGCCTTACAGTATAAACAAAAAGGTCAGAAAAGATATTAATGCAGTTTAGTATAATGGTTCTCATGCTCTGCTTCATGATCACTAGAGATATTGCCAGTCAGATTTGTTAACTTGCCTTCTTGCTTTTCCTAGATTGCTTTAATTGATAAAAATATATTTCACCAGTAAGTAGTGCCTGTAATTAATCCAGTGATGTCATATTGTAATGAATGATATCAATGTCATTTTAGCACATATGAATGGCAGAGGGCCATCTGGTGCAAAGTTTGATAGCTCCAGGAACAAAAGCTTTCAGGTTTTTTTGTATTCTCATGAAATCTAGTAGAATACTGATTAGGTAGATATGTTCATAATATGAGAAATTACTTCTTTTTTTTACAAGCCACTAAGATAAAAAACCCACTGAGTATTTTCTTTCTGGTAACAAGGTATATTTTCTAATTTTCCATATAATTCTATTCACATTTTGTCATTATATGGGTTATTTCTTTGAATATCTTTCTTAACTACATTAAAGAATTTCCTTCTGAAGTTTATTTATCACCCAATATTAAAGTAATATATATATTGCTCTATTTTAAGCCATAATATGTAACATAGATGATATGATAGTTCAGGAGACTGGCCATACATTATGGACCTACTTGACTGCTCATTTTCCTGCTCAAGTGCGTTTCTTGTTGGACTTAAAAGACTCCTCTGATATATAAACTTATAGTATTTTTCTTCCTTTGGGAAATTGCCCTTATATTCATTCTGTTTCAAGAAAAGCTGTGTCTACTTCACATCTAGTAATAAATGAAATATTTTACTGACATCTTTGAAAAGAGGCCAGTGTGTCTGGTCCTGATCCTGCCACTAGCACAAGAAGAGCTATAATGTAAATAGATCCTGCAGAAGTACATGGTATCTTGAACTGCCTGGGAAATCAGCTGGCTGTTATAGTAAGCCCTCTCCATCCCTGCCGTGCTCATGCACTTACAAATAAGAAAACATCTCCATCTGGCATGTTGCAACTGAAAGTACTTAGGAATACAGGGCAGATATTCTTCCAACCCTAATTTCCCCTGTTTCTATTAGCAAAAATCAGAGAAACCATGCAGACATTCAGATATGCTATGAGTATCCTGACAGGTTCAGGATCAACCCTCAATGTCTATATAAAATCATAAAAATGTAAAATAATTTAGATTGGAAGGTACCTCTGGAGGTCCCATGCTCCAGTTCCTTGCTCAAAGCAAGGACAAACTTCAGTAGATCAGATGGCCTAGAATCCTGACCAGTTAAGCTTTGAATATCTTCTTGTATGTTGTGTGTGTCACCTCCTAATTATTTTGGTGACACTCCTCTGGACTTGTGCCAGTATGTCAACATCTTTCTGCTACTATGGGACCAAAAGCTGAACCCAATAATCCACACGGGATCTCACAGGTGCCAAACAGAGGAGAATAATCATTCATTTGACCTGCTGGGGTCCTTATTGCTGGTACAGTCTTTTCTAGGACTAGCCTTCATTGCTGCTGTACTAAATTACTTTTTTTCTTTGAACAGTTTCTTCTGATTATTTATTCAGTAAGTGGACTGATAGATAAGGGTGACAAATGTTCTTTGAAAGAGTTTTTTCTGTAATTTAAATGTTGATAAATGAAGACTGCTGTTTTAAATCTCACCATTTCTTTATGTTGACATTTCATTCCTATTTCAGATAACCAAATTCAGGTGTACAATTCAGTAACAAAGGCGTCTGATGTTATTTGATATGCCCTAGACCTGAGGCCTGTCTCCCTCTGCCAGAAGAACATGGGTCTCTCATAGGTCTTATGATGTACTACAGCCTTGTGTAGATGGCCCGGATAACCTAAGAATGAGTTCCTGTCTAATCAATGACAAAAAAGGCATTGTATTCAGCCAGATTTACCAGCATAAAACTGAAGTATTTATAGCTAGCTGACTAATGAATGAAAAGAATTAAGTTCACAAAAAAGGTGTTTCATATCTTGGAGACCTGGATCAGGTTGGGTAAATCATTCCTTCATCAAATAGTACCAACCTCATTACACTGTCAATAGGGAGGGCTTCAACAACTACATACCTAACTCCTAGATGGCTGGGGCAGGTGAAATAAATGCCATCTTGAGTGACCTACATATGTCAGTAACATTAGCTTAAGTCCTTTCCATGGCTTTGAAAAATCTTCCTGAGGAATGACACTAGAATATCAGAAACAATTTGTGTTATGGATGTATTTATGCTGATAATTTTTGCCTGGATCTAAATAGGTGACCAAGAGTTATTTATATATTTATTGATTGATTGATTGTAGATAAATAAAATACAGGCACTCTCTGATAAGCTTTGGGTTTTTAATTATTATTATGCACGAACAATAACCTTTTTCAGTAATGGTTTACAGAAGCTTTTAATTAAATAACGTGAATACTTTCTCTCAGATTGTATGCATGTATGAAATTTTTATTTAATAGGAGATACAAGCTATCTCTGCTTTAGTTTTTGGTTTCAGGTTTTGCTATTCTTGCCCCTTTTTCTTTCATGTTTATATGTATTTAAAAGGCACCACTGACATCTTGAATACACTGTTTTGACTAGGTGGGCTACTTTAAAATATTTTAAGGGTTTGAGAATTTAATTTTAATAATGCAAGGAATAAGGGTGTACTCTTTAGAATCTGACTATTAGAAACATTGCCATAGTTCAAGAGCTCCCTCTCCTGATCACTAAAACCCATCAGAATATACGTTTTCTTAAAGAAAATCTGCTCCTATCAAGAAAGGTAATTCAATTGTCCTGTGCTTCTAAATGTTTACATTGTTTTGCCACTATTTTTTCATGTCTAAATCAAACCTAAGATTCTATACAGGTTTGTTGCTTATGAAAAAACAGGCACCCCCCCAACCTTTTAGTTGTCATGCATTTCCTAATGGGAGAAAACTTTCCAGAGTAGTAGCAGTTCACCATTCCATTATATATAGTTAAACCAGACAATATTATATTATATATAATATATATATAGTGAGGAAGCACCAGTGCAGTGTAGAGTGGAACAATCACAAGCTTCAAGCATCACAAGCTTGCATCACAGACTTTACTTTGTTGAATGTAAATATTAGGTGAGATTTTCAACTCTACCTACAAATTTGGTTCCCACTGATGTTAGAGGGAATTAAGCACCTAGCAGGATGTAAATAATGACAAATTTTGCAGTATTGTTTTCCCCAGGCTAGAATCCAGAAACCACTATTAGAGCTTAGACTCCTGTTATAAAGGATATGGGGACACATCCATCATACTTCAGAATGACATCCAGGACCAGCAGGACAGTTGTTGGGAGCTACCAACAGCCAGCATTCTTGTTGAGATGCCACGCAAAGCTAGCAACTGGGGAAGGATGGGTGACAGAAATTCTCCTTCAAAGCTCCACACATACGTAATTCACTCAGAGGTGCTCTGCTTGAGATCCAGTGCCCAGATAAACAGCTATTAGCTCTAACTCAAAGAAAAGTAGAAGTTTCTTCTCCTCCTAGCACCCAACAAGACTGGAAATTGTCTTATTCTCTTGTTCCCACCTTTTAGTTTTCTTTTCAATAGTTAAAATTCTTCTCTAGTAGGTAGAAGAGTAAGACTCCATTCTTTCCTTCAGTAAGTCCTGAAGCAGGGGAAGTTAAGAGCAGTTATGTATACCCTGTATGACTTAAGCACTAAATCCAGGAAGAAGTTCCAGCCCCTGAAATCTGACCAGAAATTAAGCATCTGACTCCTGGAGAGATTTCAAATGTCACTTTGTCTCTCTTCAGCTGTTTTAACATTCTTTCCGTGAAGGATCCAATTCTGGAGGCTTGATTGGACATTTTCTTATTCTCTGTGTACAGAATTAAGTTTTACACACAAACCCACTTGGAAACAGGCAGCTATTAAGTGAGTGGATTGATACTTAATGATGAGAAGTAGGAGTAGACAGGCTCTGAGAATACATTATGTCATGGTAGTGTTCTGCATGATTGAAAAGAAATAGGTAACCACCTTTCCACTTTCTGTGGAGCATGTTCTTTAGGAACATGTAGGCTATTGAGAGAGGAAGTCTACCACACTGAATCCATTCAGTCAAAATAATTACAGGAATTTTGAATTTTTTGAATATGTAAGCATGATGTGTGTGTCACATTCTTCAGCCACACCAGGACCAAAGGATTTTCACATATGTCCAAAAGGAGCTCTCTCATGACACTCACTGATGATTTAAACAAAGGAAACTAGAAACCTATGAGATAAAGGAAGCTCCAGTGGAACTACAGTTTTTTAAAGTATAGGTTTAGATTTTAAATTTTGCTTAAAGCACTACTTTAATCACATAGGTCTTTTGGAACATTGCTGAGTGACTCTTTAGTTATTCTATTAGTCTCACAAAGTGCTTACCTCTCTCTAGGCATCTTACTCCTTACCCTCTGTTAATTGTAACACCAACTACCTTTAATGTAAGATGTATTTATAATTCTTTCTTTCTTTTTTAAAACTATAGCACTCGTTCTTTCTTAAAATCATAAACCACTGAAAACATATGGGTTTTCTAATAAATACTGGATCAGACAGTTTTCTCAGATACATGCAACAATATATGCAATGAATGCACACTATTTACATATGCATATGTAAGTTTCTTAGGCCAGAGCCTGACATTATCACCAATGTGTTTCCTCTAACCTTAATATTAGTTATATTTGTACTCAAAAGAATAAGGAAAGGGTGCAAAACAGTCAAAAATATTTATGTACAGAAGGATGCAAACAAATGCAAACTTGCTTTGTTCATTTGACAGGTGTGAGCAAGGCTAGGTCAAGAATTTGTATTAACACAGTGTTACACCTCAGGAAACAACCTTAGCTTATTAAATCACTTGATTTTAGAAGGATTTACAAGTTCTTCTGTAGTCAGAATCACAGTCTTATAGAGTTCATAGATGCTTTAAAATTAACCAAATGTGTTTTTTTGTGGAGTACTGATTTTTATTAAGTATTTCCTTACTCTTGAATATTCTTTAATATTTTCTTATCTGATCCTCATTCTAGAGCCCATATTCTTTCTCTCCTCTCTCTCCAAATATTCACCTGACATATTTGTGTTTCATATATATAATATACATCTGTTTTTCAGGGAATCCTGGTTACTCCTTGATTCTCCTGAAAGTCTTTATCTTTCATTAATTTCCTCAAGTCTAAAGATTACTCTTCTTATATCTTAAATCCTAGTGGGTTTAAATGGGCCTACCCATCAGAAGGGCTCAGTTATTAGTTCTGATCTTAACACAGAGTTTTGAGACATAGTTTCATGATCATGTTGCTAACAGTCTCTTGCTCATCTCTTGGATTATTCAAGTTTTTTTAAGTCATGTAAACTCGATAGACTTTCTAAACATTAGTGAAAAACATCTGTGAGAATGTCAAAGGGGCAACAGCCCACTTCAGTGAGCATGAACTCCTTTGAAATGCAGTGTACATCAAGAACCTCACAGAAACTCCAACAACTAGCAGATAAAAGGCAACAAAGGTCAGCTTTTTAATCCACCTTTTGGTGTAATTTTCTGTCTGAGATGTCTTCCATCCTAGTGCGAAACCTAAGTTATTTAATGTGTTGCCACCTTTCTAAGAATTAATCCTAGATAACTAGTGGGAAACAGAATAACATTCAGAGTGAAAGAAAATATAAAAATAGGTGGTCAAAAGCTTGTTATCTGGGGACACTGTCAAGCTATAAATAAGCACACAATCATGCATGAAATGTTTATATTTGTATTTAAAGAATAATTGAGAAACAAAAAATAGAAGTAGATGTATTACTTCAAATAAAGTCTGTTACAGATTTAAAATAATATAATGTTATCCACTGAATGACCAACATGATAAGCTCGAGCATGCTAGTTTAGTGACCTCCCACCTAAACCTCTCTATCTAGGTGTGAAAGTTAATGAGTTCAGAACCTGAAATAATAAAGCTTCAAAAGAATGATTTTATAGTAGTGTTTTTATTAAGAGTATATGGTCATTGACAACACATATTTTATGAGGAGAACTGTTCTGGACTAACAAAAGAAATTTACTTCATCATATTACAGAAAGTGTTCTGCTTTACAGTGTTTTTAACATTAGGAACCACTTCTATAAATTGATGCCTCAAGGAACTCATTTTATAAGGCATCTTATGAAGGTTTGGTGAGAGGTACTAGTTTGCTTGAACTGCCAATGACTCCTTTGGGCACTGCATAAATTTATTATAAAGCACTGTAATGAATAATAAAACTATATTATTAGACTAAAATATTAGGAAACATTCATCACTTTCTTCTACTCCAAAATCATATAGAAAATTACAACATCAGCATAAAGTCTCATGAATGCCAGATGGTTTGGATTAGAATGTATCATTCAGGCATTTAGAAGCTGGATTGTTCAATGATTTTAAGTTTTTCCCAGTGATTAGTACTGCAACTTTAGTCTGCATACATTATATTCCAGTATATGTTGTTTAAGCCTATTTCTTAAAGCTGTAACTGGACTTGTTCTGTACATCATTGATAGCAAGAAGGACAAAACAGTGCTAACTGTTGTATAGTAGATTGCAGTTATGTTCAAATCCCCAGTCAAGTGTTAGAGTTTAGTCTCCAACTCTGACAACAGTTAGATACCAAGTATCTCTAGGGTCTGGACAAAGATAGTAATGGCCATGGAGATGATTTATACATATCTGTCATGCATCTATAATGGAAAACATAAGGTAGATAGTGGTCTTTGTGAATTCCCTCTCCCAGAAAATCCTGAAGTATATAGCAATTTTATCCTTAAGCAATGCCTTTTTTCAGTCATTTACAGCCTTCAAGTCTTACATAAAATGCTTATGCAAGTGAAGACACTTTAAACCTATTCTGGAAAAAAAAATGTTGTTCTTGCAGCAGACAAATACTTCTGCTTATTGACACATTATTAGGGAAGGTTCCTGCCTACAACTGACTACTACCAAAAGCAGAAGTTGAGAATAATACAAAGATCTCTTATTGAACTTCTTCCATTTTGCTCTGATAACTGTGATGTTGAAGTTTCACTACAATCAGTTAGTAAACTGGTGCTACAAGGAAAAACTCACTTGAGCTCTCCTTCTCCTCCTAGTTCAAATTTAGCAATTTGCTAGTATTCTGAGTTAAAGCAGTGTGGCATGTTGTCTTTCCTAAACCTCATTGTTTCCTGTGCAGGGAAATGCCAGACTGTAGTTGACAGAATTTGTCTCCTCAATTTCAAATATAGTAATTAACGTAATTTTGTAATACAAACAAGCCATCCCTCAGTTCAGGGCCAAACTTTCCCTTGTCTCATTCTCACTGAACTACCTAATAAACCACAACCAACTACTAAAAGGCAACCCTTCCTGATCATAAACCAACCTCTCATGCCATTGAAATATTTCTCAAGCCTATGTCAAGCCTATTCATATATGTGTTATTATATTCATATGACTGGAATAAGGAATTCTTTAAGAGCTTGGCAACAAAGTGGTCCCAGAGCTATGTCTAAAGCATTATATTTGGGAACACTCCTAGTCTCCCCAGTACAGGTAGAGGAACTACAGATTATAACCAGAATCAGCCAAAACCCAGGAGGATGCATGTCCCACACACCTGCTCTGCATGTTGGCCCTGCCAGAGAAACCCAAGTACTGGAGCTGAACAGGAATTTCAGGGCTCTCTGGCCAGACATTTTTATGTGTACAAAGAGCTACAATACATGCTAAGTAGCAAATCCACCTACCGGTATTGGAGATCATCATTTATACCAGACAAGCCAAATAATTATCTTTATGCCAAAAGCATATTCTTGCTGTTGAAAAGAAACCTATATCAATAAAAACAAGTGTGGAAAAGCAAGCCATTCAAATTTTAAATAAGAAAAATGTAAAAACTTTAGTTTTATCAGCAATTGATCAGGTGAATACACACAAGACAGTATGTTTGAGCTATTAGGCAAACTCTGAATATAAAATTTAGCAGATTTTTCTGACACACTAATCTCTCCTAATCATGACATCAGCCATTCAAATATTTTAGCACCAGACTTGACCAGAGCAGAAATGCTCTCTTTGTGAATCTATCAGTAAAGGACTATTTTGGAGCTGGAGTCAGGAAAAAAAATATCTCTAAATATAAGTACAATAGAAGCCCTCTGTGCTCTAAATGTTGGGATAATTGTTGGTAGATGATTTGTAGTATCTAAATGCTACAAAGAAGCAAACAGAGCCCAGAATCTTCCTATTAAGGTACTAATAGAAAAAGGGCAAAAAGCTTACTACTATGCCTAATTCTTCACTAACTGTAGTGTGAGGATTTGGCTTACAAATATATTCATATACATGTGTGTGTCTATTAGCATTTTATTTTCACAGGCCATAAACAATTAATAAAAATGTACACATGTCAATTTGGTAAAATAAGAGACCATATTTTAGTAAGATATCTATTCATAAAAGTGCTGTAATTCAGCTTGTATTAAAATTCCACCAGAATTCTCTATTGCATATTTTCAGAAGTCCATGTTTATAGTATTATTTGACAGTAAAATGGAGATCTATAAATAAGCCTCTTCTTGTAGTTCTATTCAGAACTACTAACTCAGAGAAAGAAAAAAAGTTGAAACAGCACAAAAATAGAAAAGCTAGTGTATGATCAACTTACCTTTATGACATAAAACACAAAAATGACATTGTATTCAGGTTTTTCGTTCTAGCCATCTTAAGAAGCTAACTTCCTGTAGTTTTATCACAGAGTGCTATAAAAATGTTAACAAGAACGTTGCATTTTCTTTCTGTTAGAATCTTTGCTGTTGACCTTCTTCACATATGCTTGGCATTTTCATCCATCTGCCTTTGGCAGTAGTATTAACACATTGGTGAGTCATAAAAGTGTTCTAAAGCGACCCACCTGCCAATCTGGTAGGTAAGAATACGTGGGTTATCTCTGTTCACCATTTTTTCTACTTTATCTCATTTTGCATAACAAACTCTTTTCCTTGGGACCATTTGCTTCTTCTTTTTCCCCTATTAACATTTAACTGCATTTTGGCAGTATTCTATTCATCAAAAACATATTTCTTTGATGTTATTACCATATATAGTACATATGTTTTAAAGCATCCTAGCCCAATTCATTCGGGACAAAAAGCAGACCTAATATTTGGAAATGTCACTTAAGACAGAGCTTATGAAATTTATATTTTTACACTGTGTGACAAAGTTAAAATGTTAGTGTATTAGTTTTGGTTTTTTTTTTTTTTTTTTTGTAAATTTCATTTGCTCTTTGTCTTTAGAAGAAAAGAATAGGAAATAATTTTGCACTGATTAAGCAAAGAACACAAAACCTCAAGACATAAGTTTATCTTTTAAAATTACAAAAAAAGGTTACAAGATTCTATCAGGATCATGGTTTATTCAGAAAAGTTATTTTCAGCTGGATACTGTTTTATATTGTGCATCATAGTCCAGTGCTAAGTTTTGTCAGAGTAAAGGGACTCCACCATTATAATATAGCTAATTTTCATAAAATTTATATTTATTTCTTGCATATATGTGAATATATATATTTAAATATATTTGAAAATTAAATCATGACAGATAATCCACTAGTTAATGGAAGCCAGTGATGAGCCTGGCTTTACCACTTAGTCTTGTTCAGATGTAAGAACTGTTAAAATTTTTTATTGTGCAGGGCTTCATTTGTAATTGCTTCAATACAATTATGGACTCATTAGAAACTACTGAACAAATTTAAAACTGGAATCTAAGGATTTATTTGAGATATTGTAATAGTAAGATATCCTATGACAATATATCACCTTTATTTTCAGCCTGTATAGCCTAGCTTCTGTATTCAAATCATCCTTCAAGCTATATTCTTAAAACATAGTTGAATGATACTAATAAAGATAGGCTCAGCACAGGTTAGCTGAGGAAAGAAACGTGGATTCTTTCAAGAAACTAAAATTCTTATCATCTGCAATTTAAAATCTTGTTAAAGATTTTTTTTAAATTTTCAATTTAAAACTTCCTTTTTAAAAAAATCATTTAAAAAGAGGAAAGATATATACTTGTCAAAAGAAGCTATAAGCAGTATCTTTGTTCTGTAAAAACTTACAGCACCTCAATGTGATAAGGAAATAGTTTTAAAATGGATTCTTAAAGAAATTTTTTTATTTGCCAACAATAAATAACACAACTTTATCTTTTTTGTATATTCTCTGCATATACTGTGCACCATTAATTTCAGTCTTCAGTACTACCTGAATTTCTCCCTTTCAGAGAAGTAAATGCGGGATTCTTGTGACAAAGAACAGACTGGCAGTTTTTTGAATGACTGTTTCTTAAGCTTTCAAATAAAAGGCAAGAGAAGTTAAATAATCTTGAAAAATAATCTTGAAAAACTGTCAGAAAGTACCATACAATGTGGACATTAGTTGTCAGTTTTATTTTATAGCTGATTTGCCAATTGCAAAGAAAAAGTTTCTGTTGATACTAACAAAATGTGTTTTGCATTACAAATTGTCTTCAACCACTCGGTTTCCTGAATGAGCCATGGCCCAGCAGAGTTTAAAGGTTTATGTGACCTTAGAATGTTGTCAGCTTCTAATTTTAAGGGCTTTTTTTCTGATGTGATTGGCAGGTTGTAGCTACCCTGTGTTTCATTACTGCCCTGAACTCAAACAACTGCATCATTATAAATTATAAACTAAGCCTGTTAACTAGTATTAAGTCAAAATACTCCTAATGGCCTTCTTCATTTTATTACAAGTACTGACATTCATTTCAACTCTGGATACACAAAAACACTGTAAAATATCATTTCCGATCTGTTTACTTGTCTGTAGTAGCTAGGATGCAGTATGACATACCAACAGGGATACTGAACCTCGAGTTTATTAGTTTGTGTTCTATCTACTGTCTGACTTAAGTCAATGTTTTTTTGTACATCAGCTTAAGATGTTATCTCCTTTGCCTTTTACACTGTTTTACAAAGATATGGTATCTGACTATCAAAAAACTCAAATGTTTTATTTTTTCTTAAAAGGGACCAAGAGTATTCAAGTAGTGACTTACTGCAACCCGTTCGGGGACAGACACTAGTTAATGAAGAATACTAAATCCTTACTATGCTCAAACTATACCATAGACATTTATGTACCTATTTCCTGAGCCTCAGTAGTCCAGTCCCTCTGCTTTGTAAGTTAGACACCTCAGTTAAGAACCTCAGGTTGCCTGCTATCATGCTTAAATAGGTACACATATATGACACATTCACATGTCCAAACACGTATACTTCTAACCATTGCAAGGAAATAGAAAATAATGCTTTTTTCCTACTGAAGAGCACACAGATTTTTCTAAGAGCCGTAGGTATACAACAAACCAGCAAATATGTCCTTTCAACTATACAGCAAGGGAGATGCCTCCTAATACTTATTGCATAATTTCATAATTAACCAACACGAGTAATTATAGAGAAATGCATGATCTATTAGAGCCAGCACCTAAGCCCATTGAGGTGACATTTGAGATAGTTCCTTGCACCAATACAACACTATTCTGCTAACAGTTTAGCACCTATGAAAAGAGTGGAGCAGGATATATGTGTCTGAAAGAGATTCTGAAAGCTTAATCCATGGTCCAAGTAATGTTGCCTGTAAGTTCCTTGAACCTTACATAACTTTGGTCTAGCTAATTGCCAGCTAAGATCCATTGTAAACCAGACACAAGATGGAATTAAAATGCTTCTTTTCCTAAACTGGAGATTTACAGAAAATTCAGAACAAGCTTTGCAGTCTGTGTGAAGAATACCTATGTTACTGGATTTGGGAGTGCTTCTAAATTTCCAGATCAAGGAATAAAATGTGACTGCATCTTGACTTTGTGTGAGAATACAACTACAGCACAGGAACATACCAGATCACAACCTCCTCCAACACACTTTTAGAAAGAGGAAACCTAGACAGTCTAGAAAAATGTAGTGACCTCATCAATTAGGTGCCAAGGTCAGAGGATCACAACTACTCTGTGCAATGTGGCATGATAAGCAGACATAAATAGTGAGACTAAAGATCTATTACACTGTGTGGAAATACCCATGTTAGTACTACCTAATTTAATATAAAATGTTTCACAGACATGGTTTTAATTATGAGTAGTCTTACGAAGAACTGTCCATCGACTCAAATGTTTATTAGTGCAGTATGCATGTGTTGGATATTTCTCCTCATCTCCAATACTGTTTTCTGAAAGCAGAAAAGGCTAAAAACAAAGATTCACACCTAGAGGAAAGAAAGACTAATTGTGGATATTTGGACCTGACTTGTTACCATAGAATTCCTTCATAACATCAGCTTCTACCTGTAAAGTGACCAAAAAATATGTAGATATCTAAATTGTAGAAATCTAAAATAGGTTAGATGAGGTGCACCATGGATGTCCTTGCCACAAATATTTTTCAAAGTACGAAAAAAAAATCAACATATGTTTACAAATATTATTTATATTATTAGTATAGGAAGAGAGTAAGTAGAAAAAATAAAAGGAGACAATAAAAGAAAGGTAAATGACAAAACGCTTTCATGAATATAGAGACAGTGTGTATACTTTTTATTTGGGGAAAAAATGAAAATTGCAGGCAGCAGTTCAAAGTGGTGGAATATTCCTTTAGCAAGGGAAAACAGAAGATGAAAGTGGAAGTATAAAAGGTAGGAAAGAAATGATGAAACAAAGACCTGAGGTGACAGGTGAAGATTAATAAGATAGATGAGCAGCAGTCAAACCATATTGCATAAAGATAGAAGAAAAGATAAGAGGACAGCAGTGAATAAACTATAACTAAATAATATAAAAGCAGGATTAAAATGATAACAGAAAGGAATAGTTTACATGCAGCAAAAAAAAAAAAAAGAAAAAAAAGGAGTAAAAGAGAGCACACTGCTTAGTATAGGAAAAGAAAATCTATTCAGGAGCATCTTGTTTAGAAGCTGATCAGCTAGGAGCTAAAAACAGTTTAAATGTGCTATTTTAAAAAGATAAAAAATATGACACCTTTTAACTATAAATATGTTTTATAAAAACATTCTGTGCTCACTAATTATGATGAGTTTTTGTGATAATGCATAGAGGAAATCAGTAGTCATACTGTCATACAGACATGAAAGTGTTGTTTAAGTGTTGTTCATATATTACACAGAAGTATAAGTGTCAAACAAAGCAGAAAGAGAAAGAAGAAAGAAAAAACACTATACACTTTCAAGATTATACAAAAAAAATTCTGAAGGCCAAAAAGTCATATAAAGCAAGTATCTGTTAATTTTGACTGTGGAATAAAATAATCCAACATTTTTTTTTTTTCTGCTTTTCCTCCTACTATGATCTTTGCCACGCTACTAAAAAAGCACAAGCAAACAATATATATCCTTACCTCTGAAAATCTTTTATGGTGCCTTTCCTTTCTTACAGTAGTAGCAAAGTCTTACCTGACATCTCAAATATAATCAAAATATCAGAAATGTCATGCTGTATAGACACCATCAGCAGCTGGCATGGAATTATAAACATATCTGGTGTCATACAAAGTTAAGCCTTCTATATTAGAAAGATGAGATCAAAGGGGATGAAGTTTAAATAAAAACGTGATCTGTGCTGTTCATTTACTGTTCCTCTTTATGTTTGATTATTTAATAAAATCACTAACTTTTTTTCCATTTCTGCTTTGCTTTTTCTCATAGTCTTCTATTGGTTGATGTTTACAAAATATGACTGCACTACTTTAATGCCACAGCAAAGCACTACTGTACAATCCTGTTTGGTTTTGTACCTGTGACCTGGTGCTGGATTTATTGTTGAAACATAAATAAAATGTTTGGGCTATGCAGACTGACCTCATGGGTTTACCTTAATGACTTAGATCAATTTAAAATTAAACATTGAATGCTATAGATGTCACGTTTCACATGCTCTCCTTTTTTACTCCACAGAGTTTTATTTTCAGAAGAAAAAATACATGTATAAAGAATGGGATAAATACTGTTTTGTTGTTCATGTAATATGATGTCAAAGTGCTTTACCAATTGTACTGACTGTAGCATTAAGATGAAGGAACTTCCAATTATGTTATATGCTTGATACAAAAACACTGAACAAAGTAATAGTGAATAAAGTGTCTTTAAAGATAATCCAATAAAGAAGCAAAGACACAGATTCATTTCTCATATGCTGGGGCTATTTCTTTGGCAAATCTAAGCTTGATGTCCACATAGGGGGCAGAGAGGGAACAATCAAACAAAAGGTACAGGGCTTGATATATTTTCTGAGAAGCAACAAGATGAATGCATGGAATTAGTTTGTCTGCTGTTAGAGGAAGGAGGAGTGAGTCAAGTCTAGAAGTCTGTCATCCCTCTGGCTCTTGTCTAGGCAATACCACGTCCCAGAGTGCATTTATGTATTCAAACCTAAATATTTTTGGCAGGGGGGGATCCAAGTTTACTTTAGCCTCGCTCACACTCCAAGCTGTATGCATGAGAGAAACATTAGATTGCATCAGAGCAGTAGATGATACAGAAAACAGGTAGGTGTTCCAAAACAATGGTAAAATGTAACAAAATGACAGTGGAAATGAAGCCAGTGTCTAAGATCCTACACTATGTTCATACAGAAAAAATCTTACCTTCACTACATCAATACACTAGCTGCTCTAATGACAAATTCTTATTCTTTTCCCTTAAGCCTAAAGGAGATCAGAAGGACTTTGTGCTTTGCAAGAGTTTTGTTAACATTTTTTGTATTATATGTTTGCTACACTGAACAGTCTGTTTTCAACAATGTTGCAAAAAACCTCTGTCTTGCCCAAAGCCAAAAGAATAGTCAGAATCTCAAGTGGCACACAATTTCGATTAGATTTCCAAAGCAAGAGGTTCAGATAAGCTGTGACCAAGCATCCAAAGTTTAGATAACTACCTGAATTTGTTAGATGAGCAGGATAAACTCAACATAATTCAGACAAAGGGCAGAATGAGCACTCAGGAGCACAAAATAAGTCGCTACATGTCTCATCCCTTCAAAGAGAGCTGGTTGCTTTATGGTTAAGAAAACGCACCTCAGCATTTATCAGAATTGTACTGAAACTTGGTTTTCTCCTCAGTGGTTGAGATATACAGTCTCGTTTTTTTATCTCAGTGCTACAATGTACAGTTGGCCAGCACTGGGTATAAAAACTTAAAGCATTTTGAAATGGACTATTTTTCATGGATCACTGTATTAAAAATTAAAATAATGATAACAGCAAATAATGTTTAACAATTATATAGCTGTGGTAAGACCTATTCATTGGAAAAAAAAAAAAAAAACCAAAAAAAAAAAAACCCAAAACCTGTAGACTTTTATGGAGAAGAAATCATTACTTTTTCAACTCTCAGTATGAAACTAGGAAAGCTCCAGAGGAACTGGAAAATTATATTATAGTCAAATTTACAAAGCAAGGTAATCTAGGTGTTACAACAGATTGAGATTTCAGTCCTTCTGGGAGGCAACATTTTTATAGTAGCATATTAAGCAGAGTGCACAAAGTAGTTGAGGAGAATTTAATGCAAGAAAAGGCTAAATTTTAATAAGAAGAATCTTATGCAGAGATGATATTGTAAATAAAAGTATTTTTTGAAAAGAGACAAACAGAAAAAGAAAATTGATAAATAAAACAAACAAATTAATTAATAAATTCCAAATTTTAAGAAAGCATTTTGCAGTCTTTCATCTGAATTGTAACCATAATACCATAACAAAACCCCTGTAACAATCAGCAAGGCAAAGCTTTTATTTTTCTGTAAATTTAACTTTGAGCAAAAGATTCACTATGGTGAACACTATGTTGTTAATCTAGTGTTCACTCACACTGAATTTCGTACTTAGCATTAACATAAATTGCAATAAGAGGAAACATTCAGACACTTAAGAAAGCAGTATACTGTGTACAATATAACAGCAGTATATTAGAAGATTGAGGCTTTTCCATGTAATATAGAGGGGTTTTGCGTTAGCTAACTCAAAGGCAAATGCAAACAATTAAAAGTATGAGAGACTACAAATAAGAAATGGGAAGTCAATGGGAATAGATATCTATATGGAAAAAAATAACACCAATGTAAATGTTAGCAGGTACATTTGTTAAGCCTGAGATTTCATCACTGAATAACTAAAACCATAAGTTTAGACCATGATATATTCAATTTAAATTACCCAAGAAAAAGAGATAATTTCTCATTTTTCTGAAAAGAAAAAATATTTTCTAATAATCTCTCAGAACATATGTCTAGAGTGTCCCTGTGTAGAAGACCTGACCAGAGTAAATTCAGATCTCTTGTTTTCAAGGGTGACAAAATCCCTCATTATAATTTGGAACTTTAAAACAATCTGTCAAAGCAAACAAGCAAATCATTAGTTCCAAAACTACCACTCTCCCACCCAGAGGCTGTACCATCATGATTCACCTCCCATCCCCATTTTCCTAAAACTAAATTTTCTCAACTGGTCTTCCAGTAGTAAATGTAATAATATATATACCCCTTCTTGTCTAGCTTGTCATAGCCAGCTGTTGCTCCTTGACAAAAAGAAAAAGACTTTACCAAGGAAAAGACTACAGCAACAGACCGGCAGAGATAAAGGGAAATCAGAAGACAGGAAGATCATCTTTATTTTTACATTCACATCAAATTAAGTCACACTCTCATACTATGTACAGCATTACCACAAAGGAAGCAACGTCACACAAGCATTCAGCATAGTGGCTATGGGAACACTGCCCCCAAACTTGGGAAGAAGAGATGTTGATAACTCTTGCTGTAAGGAGAGAGATTTACTCAGTATGTCACTATTTAGGTTCTAATTTCCAGCTCTCAGAATGCTGTCTTTTGTATTTCTTGGGAAACATATGTGAATAGCGTGTCTGGAAAGCCAACACTGAACAGCAAAATGCACTGAAAACTAAAAGGTTCCCTGGCAGAATTTACCCAATATTAAATAAAAACTATCATGTTCAGATGCCGAGGCAACCACAGAATTCTGGGTGTGAAAAAAAGTAAAACATAATTAATTTCTTAATACCATCATCACATGGATATACTGGATTAAATATGTTACAGAGAGACAGGCTTTTACAATATGAAACACACTCTGAATCTTTCAATTTATTTCACACTTACAAGAGGCATTCTGTTCTGATTTTTGTTTCCTTCTAGTCAAATTTAGTATCCTGCTCTACAGTCCCAGGAACAAGTGATGCTGTGGGATAGAAACTGGAATCCTGAATTCTGCATTAGGTTGTATCACAATCAAGGCCTTCCCTACCTTAAAACAGAGGACTGCAGTACACAGTGTTCCTCTTACCCATATCTATCACAAGCAGTCATTTCAATTGAAAACTCTGGGGTTTTCCACAATAATATAAACAGGAAAAGGTTTAGGAAATATGTATCATTTTAAGTTACTGACTGACATAGTTCTTCATAAGGGTGAAAATTATTTTTTCTAGCAGAAAAGCAACACTGGGTGCCAAACTGCAGGGCTGTGTTAGATTTGTCCAGGGTGAAGCTACTACTCTGCGCAGTGTTCTAGCAGGTATTTATGGTAAGTGATTTGTCCTCATTTTGGTGCTGTGACTATCTCTAAAAATTGATAACAGAAGCAGCCAATTCTAGTTCAACTTTGCTAAAAAACACCTCATGATCTAAATACATAGAATATTTTGTAAAGATTTTTTTTCATTTTCAGACCTTCTCCCTGTGATTACACATTTAATTCAACCCCAAAATATTTTGCTGATAGTACCTTTCCCCTGATTTTTAAAATTACATTAATTTGTAACAATTACCAGGTAAATGCAGCCTCTCAACTGATCTGTCAGTTGTTACACAGCATATGATTAGCCCTTTAAATAACATCGTGCAGGTTTCAAAGGTAACGTAGTGAAAGGGAATCAAAGAACAAAGGTTTATCAAGCTATCTACAGTCTAATACCCTGAAATGATACAGGAAAGAAATAATCCCATATAGTTAATTTGGTTGGTTTGCAGTAAATTAGTTGAGGTCTGACCTAATCTCTGTACTACTATGAGAAACATTCTGTGTTTTATATATACTGTTTACTTTTACAAAGTCAATATTTCTTTGCTCTGCTGTAAGCTGGGTTCTGTGTTCTCTTGCTACGTTCTTTAGTGAGCCAAGGCTATTATTACTTTTTATACTGTAACAGCTGACTGCTGCCCAGCAGCCCCTAACAACCTCAATTCCCTTTGCTTCTCAAGGCATAAGATTGGAAACTGACATTGCTCCAACTTTCACAAGCTCATTGAACTCAAAAGGCTAAGAAAATCTTGTTAAATACCTAAAAAGCAGACAAAGAAATATATAAAAAAAAGATCAGAAATGTAGCATAAAATCCAGGATCAACCAATGTGTTAAGACAGCAATCAAACCAGAACTATGAAAGAAAAATGACAGTAACACACTGCAAGAAGTACTACACTGGTTTTATTCATGGAAATCTAAGGGTGACAAGACGCCAAAAACTGTGAAGGGGAAAAAAAAAATGGCTGATTTAAAAATGCCATATAATATATTACCCTCAGATTGTTACATAATTTCTACATTTGGAGAAGATCGTAAAAATAATTATAGATGTGATTTATTGGTCCAATTACAGAAAAATAAAACCATCATAAACTGTTGATATATTGTTTGATTTTCTTCTTGTAGCTACATTTTTAGCAAAATAGCAACAGACACTTTTCTAATGATTTTCTATCAGTTGTTGGAAGTGAAGTACAAATCTGGGACATACAGAGTTTTGTGCATGTTTGTCTAGTGCCTGTCCTGAAAGACCTACTGGTAGTGGTTCTGGCTTTATCTAGGGATCCAGCTTAAAACATCCAAATTCAGGACTCTGTATGCCAGTCTTTATAGTGCACTACAGATTGAAATTCCCTTTATATACAATAAAGGACAAATGACTGTCAAGATGAATAGTTTTCTAGACTCCATTAACTTTATTGACTTGGTCATGATATGTGAATATAGTATTCCTAAAGTTGTTGGGACAAATATCTGAATATAAAGTTGCCACAAGTTCTTATGAAATGATTTAATAATTTAACATTTTTTCAGTATTTTATGTCTATGTCTCTGCCTTTGTATACAAAATAAAGCTCAGACATTACTTGAAAATGCTGTTTACTTTCTGTCTTATTAACGTCTTTCAGAGTATTTTTGTTTCATTACTGAATGGAAACTACTCTAATCATTTGTTAACTCTGAATTATTAAAAAGAACATAAAATATTTTATCCCTTAAAAAAAAAAAAAGAAAAAAGAAAGAAAGAAAAAAAAAGATTAACGAAGTTTCATTAAAAGTTCACAAATCTTTGGACTTGTTTCATGGAGCCAAAGTTATTGTGTCCAAATTTCCAAGGACAACTGTCATATTAGTCTTTATATAATATGTCACAGCTTAGAATAAAGTGCATAACAATTTAAATATTTTTGCCAAATATCAAGCTTCCTGTTTCCATCAGACTGATTAGAACAAAAAGTTATATCAGTTCTGTAATGTTCTACAATTGGTTTTGACATAAGGAATCACAGGCAAGTTTTCTCATAGGAACTGGAAAAGTGTCTTATTATGAATCTTCAAGTGCACCTGTGTCATAAACAATCTTTGTACTAATGCTAACCACTGACATTAATACTACCAATTGTTCATGCTGTATGCATAGCTTCTAACACATCTGCTTGTTTAAGAAATTCCTCAACTTTTGGTAGTCAAAGAAAAAACTCAAGGCTGTTATGCAAAGACTATAGAAGGTGGTGGGGACTTCCTTACTGTATCATTCTTCAAAATAGGTCAGACTCCAATACCAGACAGAGTTCTTTCACAAGTGTTCCGAGAATATAAAACTCCATTCTATGACAACTTATTTTCTTCAATATTAACAAGAAAAAATGTTATTTTGACCACTTGAGATGTTGTTCAGTTTATTTAACATGTAAACAATTCTTTGAAAATATCAGAGGCAAACACTTTTTTTTTTTTTTAAAGAAACAGGAATTTGCATATAATCTCTTCCGATATATGTTACATATCCAGAGTACTGGGAATATGAGCTACTATTTTACTTTTATTCCAAGATACATTTTTAAACTGTAAGTTCTGAAGCTTTCTATTTTAAAACAATATTACAATTTTTTTGGCTGAATTATTTTTTAAAGAAAATAACTTAAAGAAAACACATTAGTAAGACTTCTGACATCTTCAGCTTTTGATAGACATTACATAATAGTGCCTAAAGTCTCATTTATTGGAAAACACAAAAAGCAACCAAAATTACTAGGTTTCTGGAAGCATAAGGGCAACAAAAGCTATTTGCAAATATTGTCATTTCGGTGGCTTTTGCACAAGTGTAATGTTTTACTCCATTGTATCTATATGAAATCTCTAAGAACATTCATCTTCCGAACATTTTGTCTCTTAGGCACCTCAGAGTTTGTACTGTAGAAATATTCAATCATCTAGCAGTGTCTCCTCTACTCTTGTCATAATCTGTGAAAAACATGTATTTCTGGAAATGAAGGCATGTGTATTGTATACAAACAAATAAATTCCTCCTTTAATAGGAGGCAACAAAGACAGCTGTAACAAAAACACTGGTAATATTACTTGAATGTAATATTTTTTTCTTCAATAAATTAAATTTCAGTATGTATATTTCTGATATTGAGACATAATTTACAGAGTTTCCCCATATATTGAGAAACAATGAATTAAGGGTCTACTAGAGCAATGACTTTATCCAGAATTCTGCCAATTAAATGGTTATCTAAATGACTTGAAATATATGATATTAAGTGGTTGAGTTTTTAAGAGTTTTTATTGTTTAGCTGTAGTATTAAAAAAATAATTATCCTTTTTTTACTTCTCTAGCATTTCATACAGTACCACTGGCAATATTTTTAGCATTTTGGACACTGCACATAATGTATGATAGACAATTCAAAATTTCAGGCCAAAGCAAAATCCAGCAGAATCAGTGAATTTAAACTACTACAAAACATCTTACAAATATTTTTTGATCTCACATCCTTTATTACTTATGTTAAGCTTTGTAAAAACTTATGTGCCAGAGTATTTTAATTTTTGCTATAATTTGGATCTATAGTGAGAGTTTAAAATTTTCCTGTCTCTTTGAAGTGTGAGACAAATCTTTCTGTTTTCACATATACACAGAAATTTATCATGCACAGTCAAATGACATACATGATGAATGAAGAAATGTCAGTCTTATAGAACAGAGATATATGAAGTGCATATTTGAGGGAATATTTAAGTGTTTCCTGTAAAAGTAATCTTTTATTCTTTATTCTTTTATTACCATTATCTTGTTCTGCAACATTCCTCATCATCTTACATAGAAAGAATCATAGAACCATAGAATCACAGAACAGCCCAGATTGGAAAGGACCTTGAAAGATTATTTGGTCCAACCTTTAGTGGGAACAAGAGCCTAAATGAGATTATGTAGCATCGTCTCCAATCTCACCTTGAAAACCTCCAGTGATAGTGACTCTACCATGTCCCTAGGAAGGCTATTCCACTGACAGATCTCACTGTAATAAAAATCTTTCCTATGTTCAGTTGAAACGTCTTCCCCTACAACTTGTACTGTTGTTGTATTTACAGTATGGTCTTTAATATAAATACATTTCTGTGTTAATATTTTATTCTGTGTCAACATTTTCAGATAGTTGAACATTCTTGCATATCATGGGTATATAGAGTATAATCTTAGTGCCTTCTTAGCTTTCACACATATTGTACTGTATGATATTGGCTTTGCCATCTGTATGGATGCTTAAATTAAATTCATGAAACACAGAACAAGCAGTTTTCTCCCTAGGAAAGAAATGCTACTGGAAAGAAATGCTGACACTGGACATGGATTTACTTTTTGCTACAAATTAGCATGAGATATCTGTGGAAATTTTTTAAGGAATTTAGTCTTACCTCAGTTCATAATGGTTACATCCAAGTGTCCTATATTGATCTTGTTTAACTAAAAAAAAAAATTTATTGAGCTGAACTTGAAAAATAATGGTGTGCTTTGTTTTATTTTTCACAGCTATAATTTCCTTACTGAAAAAGCAGGTACATTTTCTTAGACTATTTACATTTTAGTATAGTTTTTACACACACTTGATTACTTATTTAATTATATTTATAACTGTTACCTTTTTTCTTTTCATTACCCTTACTAATGATGTCAACAAAATATGTTCCACTATCATCATGTTTCTAGTTCATACATTTGGCCATATCAATCTCCCCCCTTCTTTCTGCAAAAAATATATATAGCTTTTCTGAGAATTTAAAATTATGTCCTAATCTCTCTCCATACCACTTTAAAGCTTCTGTTCTTTTCAGCATATCTGTAACATTTTCTGTTAGTTTAGCCATTACAGCTTATGTCATAATATATGGCTCAAGTTAACAGACTTTTCCATCACATAAAATCATAAAGAAAGGTATATTCTTGCTTCTAACTATTGCTGTATTTTTCAGGATTTCCTCACACCATAAACTCTTCTGAAAAACACTTATAGAAGGATTTGAGTCAAGATTTATATTCATGTGCCTACATATGAACACCAATTCCACTATAGTCAGGAAAGACCTAGAGTGTGATAGCTTTCTAGTGAAATTTGATATGCTTCATGATATACCCTGACCTCCATGTGCAAGTCGACCAACGCGCGGGTCCACAGTACCTCCCACATTGCATCTGCTGGCCATATGCATGTGTCTTGGATACCTCAAATCTATTCAAATGGTTACGTTTAAACAACTAAGCTGAACTTACAATTGATACAAGTAACAATCTAAAAATAAAATAAAGGTCCGTTAAAGGTGATTTTCTACTGCACAGTGAGCTGAATACTCTACTGAGAATTTTGACTGGATTTCAGTCAGCTGTTTGCTTACAGCAATTTCTGTGGGCCAGTGCATGGACTGGTCCTTATTTCCCTGTTTAATTAGTGTCTCATAGCTTGTGTCCATACTGCTCATGTTCAAGGTCTGACAACGCTAGCTAGTGTCTTGCAGTAACTAATCTTTTCTGTCTCTGGAAAAAACTGGGGGCAATTATGAGCATTATTTGGTCAGTTTTTTAACAATTGCTATGGTCCTTTAAGAATTAATATTTCCTTTTAACATTCTGAAGAGAATGAGATAGGTGCCTTGAAAGCCCACCATATTTATGCTTTTATAGCATGACTCTAAATTTATGTTTCGCACAAAACTGCATTGAAAAACTGCTGGATGACTAAGTTAGGCATAGGAAATGAGATATGATATCTTTTACAGTTCTGTCCTCATTTCTGATTAAGGTATTCCTTAAATCTACCTGTTTACAAAAACCACTCCTCTGTTTTGTTTAGGCAGGGATGTTGTCCTGCCTTAGAAGGAAATCCAAGGGCAACCTGACACAAGTGGGTGACTGATAGAACAGGACCATGGAGAAAAGCATGGTGTGATCCAGACTGACCCCATGTAGGTATCCACTAAGGCAAGAAATGAACAGGGAAAGAGGCAATTCAGGTGATCTGCCTAAAAGTAACCGCTAAAGCTGAGTGAACAACAAATAGTTTATTTGTCTTTGAAACTGAGGTGAACAAAAAGGTGTAATCTTTATCATTTTTCTGTTACTTATAATAGCCAATTTGGAAAATGAGAAATCTCACAGTATTTTAGTTACTTTATTTTATTTTTCCCCTCAAAGAAATTTTGGCATATTGCAAGAACTGAGATGTTTCAGAAACCTTCTATGAACTTATTACTTGAATGTGTTGATTCAGTTATAAATACTTACCAGTTCAAAATGGATATTTTTCCTTGCTTTTAGTTGTCAAAATCAGAGAGCTACTCTTAATAAGGCCCAGTTATCAGCACACAAATTGGGATGTTGATGAACAGCAGCACAAGGATTTAAACACCTATGGTAAGCCAGTTAAGTGTCTCAGTTACCAGGCTAGTCTCTTGCTAACCGAAAAGTTTTAAACAGGCTCAGTTTCATCAAGACTATGCTGAATTAGATTTTTTTTATATTTTAGCACATTTTATTGTACAGAAGAAAAAGTCTTATCTATCTTTGTTTAAGAGGTAGTCCGTTAACATCATGCATTTCAATTTTTTCTTAATCTTCTATTTCTCAGCACTTCCATTTCTGCATGACTTAAATGTAAATGTCTGTATTAATTAATCCTCTGCCTCTCATGAACTCTTCGACTTTAAAAAAAAATATTGTTTCTTAATGTACAATGTCAGAGCAGGAAAATTAAGCATGCATCGTCTTAGTGAAGCACATCAGGGTTGGTTGAAATCTTGATAAACCTTAAGCTATAGCAGGTTTGTGTATGTCTTTTTCAGAATTTAATTTTGTTCCTCAAGCAATTCTCTTTCAAAATCAGTTTCTTTCTTACCTAATTCCAGTTAACATCCCTGATTTGAGGCATCAATAAAAATCACAGAGGACAATAAAATAATGAAGGCAGTGACACAATGAAAAAAAAGAAAATTTATTCTGTTTCTAATATGACATTAACAGTATATAGCTGAAAATGAAAATTTCCTTTCAAAAGTAGTAAGAATTCAAACATTGTTTTTGACAAATGTATGTAGTCTAATATATTTGCATGAAGAAGGTCTTGTTGAACATAACAAAGAACTGATTTTTCCCTCCCAATAGGCAGAATATATCTATTCATTATGCAGTCTTCCTTCTTTTTGCCTCATAGCCAGACCTGCTATAAAGAAAAAAAAAAAAAAAAAAAAGAAAGAATAAAAAAAAAGAAAAGAAAAAAAAAACACAAAAAACATGCATTCACATTCTGAAAATAGCCTGCAAAACTTTATAATTTTTAGAACAAAATCCTGCCACATTATTTTGAAGTTGTATGTCTTGGAGTTGTTAGCCTTACCCAAACAATATTCATAGCTAATGGATTGAATATCTTCATTGTAAATTAAATGAACTTTTGAATTATTGTATGATACATTCTCTTAGCTATAAAGATACTTGGTTGTTTTTTTCTGAAAAACAAAGGCTATAGTGTACTCATTGAACTAACAATCAAAGCACAAAATGAATTTTTAGCCTTGTTACATTTTAGGAGAAGAACTTAATATAATTTTAAGTGTGTTTACTCAAATAGCAATGCAAACATTGCAAATATATTTAAGATATATTTAGAGATATATTTAAGTATATTCCCTTACTTTTTTTAATCCTTTCTAATTTAGATAAAATTGTGTGAATATCAACATAGCTTGTGAAATTATCTACTGACTATCTACTGATAATATCTTTTTTTTTCTTTTTTTGGGGGTCCTTATTGTACAGCCATCAAAGTGTCAACTGCATGAGCACTAACTCTTGTATTTTCTTCTCAGGCATCTTCTGAAAGCTAGATGATTGCGCATCTTATAACTATTACCTAGCTTTCTAGACAGCAAATAAAATCTGAAACCTGAAGGAAAGACAAAGTGTAATCCGCATGAAGTTATATATTTGTGACAGAAATGTTTCTTCTTTCCATTTCTAATAAAAAATGTTCTTTTGCTACTGGTTTTTATATTAAATTTTTACAATAGTCAGTTGACGCACAACCTATGGTACAAGTTTATACATAGTAAACACTTCAGATTACGCAGAATTTACCAGTCTGAGGTACATAGTCTAGCAGTTGCTAATTAAGGTGCAGTCTCCTTAGGAGTGTAAGTGAATTGCAAATGTGGATTTAAAAGCCAGAAGCAGTTCTATTGGCTGAATGAATTCTTGCTCTAAAAGTTTTGTTCATTAACACATATTGAATGAGCACTTATGTTATAACCGTGGAGACATATTTCAGTATGTATTTATTATCTACACTGACCCAAGCAGCTACGAGTCAAAATAAATTTTTCAAATTATAGAAATTAGCTGCAAAAATTTGAAAAATATGCAGAAAAGAAGTAGCAGTCTAGTTTAAGATGGTATGTAGCATGATGAGGCAGCTATTTGCTGCCCACACACATAATGTCCCCCTCCTTATCCCATATACATTTTTACCTTATTTGGTTATCAATTCTACATGTGTCCAAAAGACAGAAAGGGTGTTCTGTAAAAATTCACATAGTACAGTTGAGGTTATTAGAGTTCAGCTAAGTATTGAGCTAAACAAAGGTGAGGTCTTTTTAGATGCAGAACTTCATAT
The DNA here is from genome assembly GCA_031468815.1 of Morus bassanus. Taxonomy (NCBI): domain Eukaryota; kingdom Metazoa; phylum Chordata; class Aves; order Suliformes; family Sulidae; genus Morus; species Morus bassanus. The sequence continues at coordinate 49,665,744 of CM062568.1, read as the reverse complement.
TCTTATGGTACTGTTATAGATATTTGTCTAACTCTAGACAGCCCTGGCTGCTCAGAAGTGGTAAGGTTTATGCTCCACACCTCCCAAACCACTTGCATCCCAGCTTTATCCTGGGGAACTGCCATATTCTGTTCCAAAATCATGCCGTCCCTGCTTACCATAAGAAGAAAATTTCTAGGCCATGGTGTTGAATGGCATATATAGTAACATTATACAGTTGCTCAAGAGATGAGGCATGCAGGACATTTTTTTGGCAGAAGACCTAATGTCTGTGTTTTAAGTATGCATTGTGTCTACGTACCAGACCTAGCTACAGACAGCCCAAGAGACTTGCCTGTTATGTTCCTGAACCTGATTACAGTTCATATGCCAAGTGTAATTTTCATTGCCTGCCATGTGTCTTTTCTCAACTTATCTGCCTTAGGCCACTTCCTTCCTTTCCATTCAAGGCCCTTGTAGTTTTTCAGCAGATTGGGTATCTACTGATCAACTGCTAAAATAAAATAGCTAAGAGAAAACAGTCATGGAAGCATGCTGCAATCAGGGGTGATGTGCTGCAAGAAAGCACATTTTTCAGCAATAGTCCATAAACTGGTTCTCTACTAATATGTGATCCCATGCATTTGTCCTTTCAACCTCAACACACATGACAAGAGGGCAGATGATGGCCCGAACTATGAGCTTTATGAATTCGGGCAAACCTAAAGACAGATTTATAAGTTTGTAATTCAGGGAGAGAAGGAGACAGAAAAAGGAAGTGACTAGGCCAGAAGGATCCAGGCAGGTAATACAGGCTTTATAGACAGATCTGTTCTGCAGCTCACAGCATGTGCTAGTTTGTGACAGACAATTATCTGTGTATATGAGAGGTAACAGTCTTCAGAATATGAGGAACTTCCCCAAATTCCTGTCATGGCACCAAGCAGAAATACAAGTCTACCATACAATTTTTGCCCTCAGAATCACACTCACAGTCCTTTCCTACAAGTTATTCTGAGGCATGCTTTGTTGCAAAGGAACTTAGAGGTCACAAGAAGATGGCAAGACAGTGGTGTTCCATCAGACTTGCATGGATCAAAAGGGAAGATGCAGAACATTTGTGATATATCACCTGAAACATAAGATCACTGACCTTTTAAAAATCTGAAATATATTGAAATATATTTTAAAGGAATAGGTAAGGATAGGTGAGATAAATATATGACAGGAAGATGGTGGAAGGGGAAACAGGAAGAAATTACTGGATATTCAGTCACAGTAGAACACAAAAGCTACTGTCCCAGACAGGCAGGGTGCCACCTGTCATCTGCTCTAGATAACATGGTAACTCCCAGCTCCTGATGGTTTTCTACAAGCAAAATGGAAGGAGATGCTCACATTGCAGCAAGTTACCACTGATCATGTTATTGGCAGATGGTTAGTGCAGCTGGTGTCAGAAGATATCTGACAACAGAATATCAAACAAGTTCAAGAAAAAACAATATTGGTCAGAACACTATTTTAAATTAAAAATACTACACTATGCTCCTGTTCAAAATAATAATAAAGTGAGTCAGCAGACAGATCTTCATTGTAACAAGTGTTATTTTTATTGAAATATCAATTTAGATTTGTGATCACAGAGTATCTCCACATTATTTCTTGTATGGTTTATTTACTATGTGTAAAACCTGTTATACTGCTCTGATAATTAATTTAAATTGATTACACCCAAGTAAAATAAACAAAGTGAATGTATGTATGTGTGTTATTTATTTTACTATTTCTTTAGGTAGACATATATTACTTCTGGTAATAGGTAGACAAGAGTGAAAAGCACTTGTGAAAAACACTGAGGAAGGACCTAGGTTGAAAAGTAATTATTCAAATATGACCAAACTTTTGATGAAAAGGCTGGTTAATTCAGTAACAATATTCCCCAAGAGCTCTATACTTATTAAATTGGACTAAACTCAGCACAAAGATATATCTGCAGTATAATAAATAGATTTTTCAATCCAAACTGTCCTATAGATAACACAATTCACACCATTAATCTATTCAGCCCACTAATTTTTTCAGTAATATTATTATAAGAATAACATGAGTATTATGCCAGAAGATTCTGTTAGCTATAATCCTTAAAAAAACTGTAGGGTTAAGAAGTGTGCATTTGAAAATTATCTCTATGGACATTTTTTTATAAATCCATCATTTTATAGGGATGTTATACATTTACAGTGGTGACATGTTTTCAGTCAATTGCAACTTGCCAAATTTAACTGCTCAAAATAAAAACTAGCTCAGAACATGTCTGTTTTTTGATTCGGCTTTTGAAGGTTATCTGTTTGTTCGTTTTTCAGCCAAAAGTACCTAAAGAATTTTAACAGGAAACATTTCTATTGAGGAAACATGAAATCATTATATAGCCTGCACTTACCTGATCATATACTCTTTTTTTGCAAAGGTTTTCTGACACCTGAACCATCAGAATAACCAAAAGCAAGAGTGGGTTGTTTTCCTCTATGTGAGGGAAAAAGGGAGATAAGATATAAAATAAGTCAGTGACTGGTATTTTTTAATCAACGAATTTGAGTGCTTGACCTTTTCAAAATCAACACAACAGCAAAAGAGAACCAAGAAATCCTTTTCTGAAACCATTTTTGCACCCAGATTCTAGTTAAATTTTAAATATTACATGGGGTAATTGTGCAATTTTGAAGAAATGTATTCAAAGTAGCATTACAGTAAGACCAAAGTGTCTGTTTCCCTGAGGATATGAATAAATGAAATCTGAGCCTCAATGTGCTAGATTTGGATAGTGAAGTCTCCCTTCCCAAGAAACTGTGGTCTTCACAAACATGATTCACAACCTCCCTCCTTCCCTCTCTGTGAGACAAGCACACCCTACACAGGCCTGAGGGGAAGGAATGGGCAGAGAGTTCTGTTAATGCCTTGTACTGAATGTATTACCAGGTCCTCAGAAGAATGCATATGTTTTTTCCCCCTGCTTGAGGGTGCGACTTCATAGCGTAGGGTGCCACTTCATAATCTCATGCCATAATCTGCCAGCGCAGGAGGGCCAGGAGCTACTCAGAGAGTCAGGCTGATAATAATTTTGGGAGGAAGCCTTCCTAGGCTTCCAGACTAGCCTGAGTAAAATGAAGAGTTTAGGGATTTCTTTTCTGGAATCTCTCTCAAAGAACTGAAGTGACTGAGGTGTAGGCTAGTGTGTGACTTTTCCATCTTAATTCTGAATTAGTAGATGACCCGTTTATGTGTTTATTGAGAGTCCATTTTCTCAGACCAAAGGGAATTGCTCTTCCATTGTTGCTATGGGCCCTAAGGTCAGTGGTTTAGAAGGTCTACTGGCAGTGGTGGGTGTGTTACTGCAAGTCATCTGTGTGTGGGGTCCTTTGCCTGGATAACTATGAAGTTCATGCTGACGACTTCTTTTCCCTCACTCTGGGACCCAGCTGGGGTCATTTTTATATGTTTGTTGTCATATTTTTACCACTTTGTCCTTTTTTCATTGGTCTGCAGCTCCATGCTACTTCTGATTTTATTGTGCTTTTTATGCATCTAAAATAATATTTCTTTGTTCCTTTTGTTACCTCTCAAAACCAGTTTTGTCTAGTTCTAGGTCTGCATTTCTTTAGCCAAGTTGTTTACAGCTATGGTGTCTGCATGGGGTTTATACCTTGTGCCCCACCTCTTATCATCCAACGCCTCTGCTCCTCCAAACATCTTGTGTTGCTTCTCAAGGCTTCTGTTCTCATCTGGGACCTGTATTTCTCTATATGTTATGTTACCATTCTGTTAATGATGTTTTATCATCATTATGTTAAGTTCTTAAATATCACATTCTACACAGAATTGCTACTTATTATGTGTATCATTATAAAAATTATATCTGTAACATACAAAGGTAAGAAAAAGCTTAAGAAATTAGCTGTGGTTACCTGGTCAAAATTAGAATTGCTGTTCCTGCTAAACCAAATAAAGCTCCAAGCAGGTCAAGACAAGTTCAGATGGAGCAAAGCTTTAGTCCTGAGGCCTTGCAAACTCATTGGAAATCCTATGGCCTGTTACCAGCAATGACAAAATCATGTTACAGCGATAAAGGGTTACACAACATTATTACCTCTTGTTGTGCTTAGGACAAAAAAAAAAAAAAATTAAAAAAGCTTTTTTAAAAGATGTGGACCAAAATGAAATCTTTTCTTACCAACAAATCCACTGACAGAAACAGAAGTCTAAATATAAATTCCTTGTAACCACATCTAACTCCTTAAACATAAATCCACATTCCTCAGTCTGTTTGAATAATAAAATAAAGGAAGGAAAGTGACGTAGTAGTTTAATCCTGGCTCTGTTTACGAGAAATTTAGTCTAATTTTAGTCTTCAATGTACTCAGCAGAAAAGTATCTGTAGTTTTAATACAGAAAGAATTGGCCCTGGTCTTAATAAGGACTACAAAAAAATTTCTGTTAATCTATAAGCTATACATTAATTTATAAGCTTTGACTTTAATTTTTGCTACTCATTCTCATGGTTAATTTTAACTCATAGTTATTTTGACTTATAGCATCACTGTATATAATAAGTGCCTATAACTGAATGGTAAAATATTAATAAATTTAAATGAATGTGGCAGGGGTATAGTCAAGAGTTATATTGATTATCCTTTTTTTAATTTAAAATTATGAATTTTTAGCACTTGCCTTGGCTTATAATTAATGGTCTTATTAAAATAAAACTGCAAATAGCCAGCAGCTGGTACATTCAGTTTACAGGATATCAGATTTTTCCAAAACAAATGATTCAATACTAATGCAAATCTCATTTTGCTGATACTGAAATTATAACATGCCTGGAACCAAAAATTTAACTTGAAAAATTACATTTGAAATTACTTAAAATTGTAAGTCTCTCGTTAAAAACCTCTTTTTAAGCTGCAGTTTAATTTAACAAGTAACACTGCTTCCATCAGCCTAATAGTTTGGGCATTGTTAAGAGGTATTCTTTGCCCAAGGTAATTGTTATTTGGCTAATGATCTATTTGGAAGCTATTGTAAGTTGAGCAGAAAGTAATTGGCACATTGAAGAAAATCATTTTCTTGCAAATCAGACGTCACAAATGGTAGCCTAGGGCCCTAGACCTGAAAACTCTCCTTTATGTATATGTTTAATTTACACATGACTAATCCAGCTCCAGTCAAAGGCAAGGCTATGTGCTTGCTTTTGTTTATTTTGCTTTTTCTACTACTCATTACTTGTGTCTTGTATGTAATAAATACTGGTGATTTCCATGTCCTTAGTGGATTTTAAAGCTACATCCAAAAGAGACAATATAAGAGTGTACTCCATTTTTGGAAAATGTATGTGTGCTCCAGTCATGGTCAGGCTCCATACTGTGGGGAGGACTTGAGTCCCCCAGTCTCCAGCCCTCGGGGGCTATGGGTTGGACTGTAGCCACAGAAGATTCCTTCACACAAAGGAAAGTGTAACAATTTTTTTTTTTTTTTTTTTTTTTTTTTTTTTTTTTTTTTTTTTTTTTTTAAAGCTTATAAAGATATCAGCCTGCAGTTTTGAAGATTTGGGGAAAATCTGCAGTCTGTAGGCTGTGACTGTCACTCTGGTTAGAGCGAAACAACTTTTTTCAAAGTAGGAAGGTTTTATTGTTTCCCAGAGGTAGTCAAAGCCTACTTTTCTTTAATCTCCTCTAGAAATTATTTCTGCAGTTTGACCTTCAGGATGATTTTTTTTTAATTTTTTTTAACTTTTCTTATTGTTATTTTTACACTATATAATCTTAATATGTATACTTTATACACACAAGCATGTACTCACAGGTACATGACACAGATATCCAATAATTAAAGGTTTGTGTGAATAAAAACATACTGATTGTAGAATTAATGGATGTCAGGTATAAAATACTGTTGCCAAGATTAACAGAGATAAAGTGTAATGAATTTAATTTTGAAGATGAACACTGATTACACAGAAAGAAAAAAAAATGATTGAAGTGTTTCCCAAAAATCAGTAAGATTGATTAAATTCTATATGTCTTTCTGTTTTAAGTGCCCATGAGTAGATACTTATAACAACCCACAAGATATATATTTTAGGAATAAAAAATTTTAAAAGATGTTATTCCTGACTATGATCAGAATTTTTTTTTATGTGTCTTTGGATGATTTCATTTTCGTTAAATCAGTTAATTTTGCTAGATGTTATTTAAATAGAACTGCTTTTAGGACTTGGCAAAATTCTCTGTAACATACACTTTTGTGGAGAAAAAAAGACTTTTGTGGAGAAAAAAAGACTTTTCTTAAAGACATTAAACATAGAGAAAGAAAATACTTTTTAAAAAATTGGAAAGCATAATCACTTGGATTTCAAAAAATGAGTTATACTAAGAGTAATGGAAGAAATAAAGAGATGAGAAATGCCAAATAATTTCACAGAGTTTTAAAGAATATAATGAGAAAATTAGATGAACAACTTATACCTTTAAGTGTGTAGCTTTGAAGAACTATCTAGGTAGCTCTCTGATAGAACTGATCCTAGAATAAATAGTGTAAAGACTGTCTCTTTTGGTTTAAGAAAGACTTAAAGGAACTAAATTATGAATGCAAATTCTTTCTTATCCTGGACAAAGTGCTCTGCATATATGGGAAGCAGTGAAGCAGTGCAAGTGCAGCAGTGACCCAACCTGAGCTGGCTTTGGTGCCCAATAACTCCACACAGCACACCACCTCTCCTGTCCTGAGTAACCACCATAAGAGATGGAGCTCAAAGTCATGGACTAAATGAGCTCAATGGACATTTTGTGGACATTAAAGGCCATTTTACAGGGTTGGTCTGTAGACTAAGGGAATGATATCTCTGTATATGTCAAAGGAAGGGAGGCCAGTGATGGTTAATGAGGTTGCATTGGCTAGTGTGGGACCTGACCATGATGTATCTGGTACAGAATAAAGGGTGAAGATTGTATTAGTTTTGGCTGGGATAGAGTTAAATTTCTTCATAGTAGCTTATATAGTGCTACGGTTTGGATTTGTGACCAAAACTGTGTTGATAACACAGGGATGTTTTAACTGTTTCTAAGCAGTGCTTACACAGTGTCAAGGCCTTTTCTGCTTCCCAAACCACCCTGCCAGTGAATAGGCTGGGGGTGCTTAAGAAGGTGGGAGGGGGGCACAGCTGCGACAGCTGACCCCAAGTGACCAAAAGAATATTCCATACCATATGATGCCATGCTGAGCAATAAAAAGCTGGGGGAAGAGGAAAGAAGGGGGGCAAAAAAAAGTGTTTTTACAAGCATGCTTACCAGGCCCATCTTGTAAAAGCATCCAAAATAGAATAGAAAAAACTGTTGTAGGTCAGAAACAAGGCTATAATGTGCCCTCTCTGACTACACAGATAGTTTGGAATTTAAGGGTAATATTTTCTTTCCAAAAAAAAACCATAGGAAATTAAAAAAACCTGGTATTCTAAAATGTTTGTAGATACTATAGTTATAAATCTGTGAAATAAAACCTCTTCGTACTTAATCTTGCACAAATGAATTTGTGGAGCTGGCCACATAGTGCATAACCCTAACTTTTGAAAGTGGCTTATGTATTGATAGTATCTTAATACTTTCCTAAAAATGCTGGCTATTAATGTAATTGATATTTATAAAGCATCCTGAATGTGGAGAATGTTCAACAAGCAAAACTATTTGATGCTACTGCTTAACATAGCATCATTGAAATCACAGAATATTGACTATATATAAATATATATATATACCCATATTGACTTTTTTCTGTATACTATCTGTTTGTTGCCTGGTAAGAGGCAAAATGTTCATTAAAAAGGTGAAAACCATAGCAAATATAGCATTAGGAGATGGTATTTGAACATTGAAGTGCAAGTCCATTGCTAAGTCCAAAACAGAGGAGGGAAGGAGTGGTACATTTTTAAATATAGCTTTTTAATATAACCACAATGCTTGACAGTCACTCAAATGAAGTTTCATCTCCCCCTAGTGGAAGGAGGTCTGTGGGATCAAACACCCGATTTCCTCCATATTCCCCTATTTCTGCATAAAATTTTGTGACTGGATTAGGTTTCTATACAACAGAAGTTAAGGCTCACTGGATCAGATATAATTTTTCACAGTAGTGTATACCATTATACTTTTCTCAGTAAAGCTTTACCAAATAATAATAAGATTAAACAGGCATTTTTTTCAGATAAATAGCAGTTTAACTGACTGCATGAAAAGAGGAAATTCTCTTATACACAGGCAATTTATTTGTATGATTTCAAACTAGTTTTTTAACATTATTTTTAATTAGTTCTCTTTCGGAATAGTGGGGCAGCATATAATTATTTTCTGTCAGGTTATAAAAAAGAGCTTAATCCCTATTTCCATATTACACAGGATCCCTATGGAATCACTCTTTCCCTTTTTTCCCCTCTTCTGCAAAAGAAAAAATATTTGAGAGGTCATTTGAAATCCTTCTATAAATTATTACACAGTCTATGCAAGGGATTAAGATGCAAGGTTTAACTTCCAAAATCAAGGGAGTTGGGTTAGGTTGAGAAACCTTTAAAACTTTTCTCTGTAAATTTTAGAATCCTTTTGCATGATTCTTACACTGGCAAAGTGAAGAACAGCAGAATATTAGTCTGAGCAAACTAGATACACTAGAGTGACGATACACTAAAAATAGAATCCAATAATAAACTGCTTTACAAAGCTTTCTGAAAAGTTGTTTCATAACATAGTTGGACAAGAAACAATTTCTATCAGACTATTTTGTAAATATTGAGTTGTATACTGAAACTAACAAGCACTTAAAGTTTGACATTAAACTTATTTTAGGCTATTTTCTTCTCTTGATAAAAGTAAAATACTCATCCTAAGAAAAGATTGATTTTCATTACATATTAGCTTTAAACATATGCTTTAAACTTAAATTAAAATATTTTCTGGAGTTAGGTCTATTGTTTAAAAAGTTATTGAATAAGGAGATTGTCATAGCTAATCAACCACATAGGAATTTTCAGGCAATATTGTAACAAGAGACAGTTATGACAGTTTTTGGATATATATTTTGAAAAGTTGTAGAAATGTGATCTTTCTACACAGTATGATGAACAGCTTTTTAAGACTACTGTCCTGGATTCATCCTTCATAATACAGGTACCTAAATTACTTAGCATAGTCACCTGGGTTATTTATGGAGTCCATAGAAGAAGGTTGGCATGTTTCAGCTCAGGCATAGCCAGATCATCTTAATTGAGATTTTAGTCATTATCTGGAAATGTTTGCTTTCTCTTCTTGTACAGGAATCCTGAATTTGGGATGCTCAGTAAGGTACCTTAAGATAAGCAAGGTTAATATAAGAAATGACTAGCTAGATAAGGATTCAAGAAGGCTTTCTCCATGTTAGTCCAGAAGGAACCTTGAGGGTTTTCGTCTTTATCTCTATGTGGAACAAGGTTTAACATCAATAATTATGTAGTCATACCTCATTTAACTAAATAATTTTCATGGCTAGGGTTTTAACTTTAACATCTCATCCTTTTCTCCTGTTCTTAAAGCCACTACCATACTGAGAACTGAAATGATGCAGTTTAACTGAAATGGTAGTGCTACACATAGGAATAGCCAGATAACAGTTCATAGTCCATGATATATTGAAGACTAGATTTTACTTAAAAAAAAAAAGTAAAGAAAAATAAAGAAATAATTGGATCTAACTTTGAATTTGGCCCTGCTTTGAGTGGCCTGAACCAGATGCCCCCAGTGCTCCGTTCTGATGACTGTGAAATCTCTGATTCAATTTTTGATTTATTTGTTTCTGTATATGTGTAGGTTCAGCTAGCAGCTGAACTGAATAAATATAGAACAGAAAACATTATGTAGAGGCTGAGGTTTGTTTATCCTGGAGGAGAGGAACCAAGGGGTGGGAAATCTAAGGAGAGAGTTAATTTCATTCTTCAGGGCTCTAATGTCTGGTTATACAGAAAAAGGAGTTAGGTTTTTTGCTGTGGTACACAGCAAAGAACAACAGGCAGCAGTCACAAGTTGAAGCAAGGGGAATTCTGGCAGCTCATAACAGAACTCTTCACAGTGAGGGTAATAAAGCATTGGGAGTTGCTCAAAAAGGTTGAGGAATTTCCATCCCTGGAGCTATTCTGGACTTAAGTTGATAGGCCCTGGGCAATCTGACCCAACATTGAAGTTGGTCTTGCTTCCAGTGGGAGATTCTACTAGATGATCTTCCAACAACTACAGTAGGTATTCTAGAGGTTGAGACAATGTTTTCTTAATTTATTTTTTCTTCCTTTAATACTTTGATTTTGGTGCCACATGTGAAATGAATATAAAAAGTATTATGTTTTTTCTCCTATCAGAAATATCTCTTGTAGGTCACTCACTCTGTAATGATGCAATTGTCATGGTCCAAGACCAAATGAACATGTGGAGAAAAAATGGATTTGGAGACTAAAACATTTTAATCACAGATGTATGCAATTTTAGATATTAGGTAACTTCCCTGATCAATGGGAGAGATGGCACAGTCTGGGAGGAAATTTATATGGGTCAGCGTAGCAGTTCCTTACACAGCTTTCCTGTGCCATGGGAGAAATCAGACAGTCCAGGAGGACAGTTGGGGGAGTCCAGATATGCCTGGTGCAGGGTCATCAGCCCCCCAGTGTCTCTTTGATTCCCAGGTTCCCCCAGAATTCTTTACTTTCCCTAATTACAGGATTAGATAGAGACTACCACCTTGGTGTCAGGTGTTCAAGCTGCACGGTTGCTTTCTGAATTGGTGTGTTTTTTTATGGCAGTCAACAGAAGATGCTTCTGGACATGCTGACACTCCTAATGATAGGTTGTTTGTATAGTTTGGCTATGCATTTCCTTGAGCTCACAAAAGCTATTCAAGGTTCATTCTGTCATTTGGAACAAGAGGTTGGTCATATATTGCCTACCTAAACAAAAGGTTGATTAAAGTTCACAGGCTTATGCTAGCAGCTATGCTAACCAGGCCCAACTCATCCTAACTGCCACAATAATTGATAAGCATTACTAAAAATGGCAGCTGTCTATGAGTCTTCTCTGAGTGTGTTCTAAATTCTCTGTCTCTGTATAAAGTGAAAATATTTATAATTTCTTCAGCGATTAATTATTTCAAGAGTTAATTACCAAAGGGCTATGATGTCTCAGCTGAATGTACTGCAATCTATTTGAATTATATTTATATATGGACGATCCTCTTTGTACCTTTGTGAACTACTAGATACATTATTTTAATTTGGTAAACAAAATTTCTCTATTCACTTAAACCTCCAGGAAGAAAATGAGGAGATAACCAAGGAACATTCTATTTATTTTTCTGTGTTTTAAAAAATTGTGAAGTTAAACTGCCATCTATGGACTATGAATGACTCAGAAAAAGATACTGGACAGGAGGGGAGTCCTCCTGACATGTGATTGCTCACTTGTGCTCCACCTCCTTTCTGTGTCTTTTTCACCTGACTGTGGTGGACAGCTTCTGAGCAGCCTGTCTTGGTGGGCCTGGGTTTTAGGTTAATGATTTGTCTGACAAACTGAAGTGTGAAGAATTTTGTTAATTTATGTAGGTTATTTTCAATCTGTTGCTGAGCTCACTGTTTCAGATTTGTTTTCTTGGTTCTTAAAAAAGGTCTTGAGCATGCTATAGGGCAGCTTAAGGGGAAAGTTTAGACAAACCTTAAATGTATACCAGAATTCTCCTTAAAAATAATAATAATAAAAATATGTGGTAGTTATGTTTCTATTAGAAAATTATACAGAAACAGGGAAAGTTCTCAGGCACTGGAACTCAGTTAACTATCCTGTTAAATTGCTGGAATGATCTGTGGCACAGTTTGGCCTGTGCTAGCTGGTTTTCTCTCAGAAAATTCCAAATCATCATTTGAGTATTAGCATTGACCAGCAGCAATTCATGCTAGATATTTCTATGCTTAGGAAAGTGAGAGAATTCAACGATAAGAACATTTTTTTTCCCTACTCTTCTGGGGGTTTTGTAAGTTTTGCTGCTTTGTGTCTGTTTACCTCATGACCCAAACACAATTAATTTATTACTAATTTTATAATCCATGAGGACCTGGCACATGGAAAAAAAGTAGTAGGATGGTGCCATGTAACTGTCCAATATATGTTATAGAGTGAAAGGCTGTACCTATGAGGTGAGCATTCCCTGCAATGCGTCCTTCAATTCTGGCACTAAGCGTATTTTGCCTTGGTCAAAGCTCCATGTTGTGGGAAACTGTGTTAGCTTGCCACTCCACTGCACATGCAGATTTTCTTCCAGAGGGAGGAAACAAAAAATATGTTCTAGCAGGTCTCTTCATGGAGATAATTGGAGCATATTTTCTTTGCAAATGAAATGAGGTCAGTGAGTCCAATCTGCCTAGAGCAGAATGTATTGAAATGTAGATCCAGCCACAGGGTGTGCTGAAGATTTTTGGATGTTACACTGTGAAAAATAATTGAAGAATTTTCATGAGGTGTATAAAAACCTTAAAGTACCCATATTTCATCACTAAGATTCATATAATGAAAAATGAAAGAAATATATTCAAATTAGTTAGCAGAAAGGAATATGTGAGAAATACAGGAATGCATTTGTATAAATCATCCAGACCCAAGGAAAAGATAATGAATGTTATTCCACTAGCTCTGTTTGTTTGCTGATAAAGGAGGGGGGAGAAACCCCAAGAACACTATGTTGTTACCTCAGAATTCCTGGGTCAAGACTTTCTCTAATTGAAAATAGGTTACATGATATTTGCTTAATACCTGAAATAGTTATTTGAATCTACTCACAAACATGACACAGTTACCACTCATTAATTGGCTGAGATACAAGTGCTGAATAGCAGGGGTCTTGTAGATCAGAAATGAAGTGCAGTGGCAAAGCCATATGTGAAAAATGTACCAATATATTCCACATAATGGTTAACTCATGCCAATGTTATTAATCTGATATTTCCAGAAACATTTACATTTGTTCTCAGCTATTATGTTTTTAATTACGTTCCAGTTTAATGGCTTTTTGGAAAGAAACCACAAAATTTTGTATAATTAATAAAGTACATAGTATATACACTGAGAACTTCATTATCCTTACTAGGTGTTAAAAGCTTGTTCAGGTTAGCTATTTTAAGAGTGGATTTTATTTTTCTTTGAGATCACAGGCTGTTTCAAATTTCTTTCAAGGCCTCCTTATAATTACCATATTAAACATTCCCTGTACTTGAAAGTTAGTCATAATTTAATTAAAGCTGAACTACATTAACTACTTTAACACTGAAATATTGTGACTAATATATATAAATGTGTTTGGATTCTTCCTTATATTAGGAAAATTCTTATGTGAGTGTATCAACATTTTTATGCATAATATGGCATTAAATGTTGAAAACTGATGATATTTTAATGTAATATTTATATGTCCTCTTCAATAGACTTTAGTATAGTTTATTAGCTAGTCACCCATGTGTGCATCTGCATTTCCCTGGGCTTGGAGACTAAGCAGAACAGAACTAATCCAGTTTTATTATGCAAAAGAACAGAATTTCAGTGGCTTGTTTATGAGAAGCACTCTTTGTCTTCTTGTGTAGCACATGTTGTAGGAAATCTCTTCTACTGACAAGAGAATAAAACAAAAATATTCATAGGTTCATTCATCTATCAGTTAATCTCTGCATTTGTACAGAGGTTCACTCAAAACAGTAAGTGGGGTTATAGAATTTAACTGCTCAATGTTTTTAAAAGAAAAGGCTTTGTCTTTCTGTCCTTTAGTATTTTTCTCACAGCATTATTTTTAACATGAATCAGTAGGAAATAAGGGAATGTAAATATTATGTTGGTGCATTTTTACTCTAGTGTTGCTTAAACTTAACACTGCCCAGAGCAGTAAAAACCTGACAGTAAAACCTCTTCACTGTCAACTGTGGTTATTGATTCAAAAATCACCCATGCTCCAGAGTTCTTTCACAGTTTTAGCACATAAATGAAATCCAACACAACAGTGGTAGAACAATGTTGAACATTATTGTGATACTAAGTCATTTAATGGGTCAGCAACTAAAATTGTGGTCACCTCAAATTCCAGTTAAAAACAATATATGCATCCTCTATTTGAATGAAAAGTAAAATATTCAAAATTTACAAAGAAATAAAAGAAGGGAACTAATTTCAGAAGTTTGCTGAAAACAAAAATTCTGGAAATATCAAATAATTCTATTTTTAAATTGCATAAAATAAAATGCATAATTTATAATTCTTGCATAATTTATAACATAAGCATAATGAAGATTATAAGAGGGAGTTATGTTACTGAAATATAATGTAAATTAGTATACAGTTTATATGGGATGATGATCATAATTTGATATCTGATCATGGTAAGATGGGTTAACATTAGAAGATCACAGATAAAATTAGTACTGTTAATGAGACATTGGCTTTTTTTGTACAACACTTTCTGAAGAGAAAAAAATGTTCTGTTGGGAAATTTTGTTTACCTGTGTTTTGTCATTTTCATATTATAGTTCTGAATGTTTTAAATGCTTTTTCAAAATTTTACTGTCCAAAATAAAACCTGGAAATTCTGAAAGGTTATTAAGGACATCTGAAATATAGTTACACTAACTTTCTGTATGTTTTTCCCATTACTGATATTATCATATTGTGTTGAAGTCAGCTTTTTAGCCAGTAACTCCTGTGACACAACACTAATTTAAAAAAGCAGAAAAGTCATTATGCTAAGCAAGTAATCACAAAGTAAGAGAGAAAACTATCAAGGGTAGTTAATGCTGCAGGGCAAATCTGTTGCAAAAATTATGCTGGGAAAGAAAAGCATAGACAGAAGCCAAATACATGATGTGCATTAATCTAAATACTAAAATGGGAGAAATGAGAAGTGGATACATTCTCCCTGAAGAAAATTTTCTGTTAGCCTTTAGGTTGATAGAAATTTCTCTTCCTGTCTCTTGAATGCACTGAAATGACTCTTTCTGACTCGAATCCAACAAAATGGCTCTGCAAACTCTGCTCATAAAATTTAGTATGCCAGTTATATATCTGCACATCTGTGTGGTTTTATTGTGATTTCACAATCTGCCTGCTATTCACTTCTTTTTATAATTCTGCTTTTAGAAGACTAGGTTTTAGGAAGGATATTTTTTTTCTATTTAATTGGAGATGGGTCTGGTTTGGGTTTTGGTGTTTTGTTTTTTTTTTTCTTTCACTAAGGATCTTATACATGACATAGAAGGATTATTTAAGGTACATTCAGGGTAAGATTGTATACAAATTCCACATAAAAATGTGAAGTTTCATAGGAAAAACATAGCTCCTTTAAATAAAATAAAATAATAGTAGTAATAAAAAATTATTACAGCCATTCTGACAATTTTGCCATGCTACATTTTCTGTACTATACATAAGAAAACACAGAACTGAAATAGGCATTGTTCCATGTGAAATGTGTTTGTTTCTTTGTTCATTTTTCCTAAAAATGTTTGCTATCTGTATTCTATGCCTTAAAATCTTTTGGGAATATATCCTTTTGTAATGAAAGTTCTTCTGTTGTATTTCCATTTTTCTTGACCAGTAGAACAATCAATATTACAGAATGTGATAGCAATTTCAGCTCTAGTTAGCTAAAAAATGGTAATTTCTGTCTGTTACTGTTGTGGGTTGTAATACTGTTTCCAAGTTTCCGACTACATGTCTATGCAACTCAGTGGTGAAAGAAGTGAGAACGTGCATAAACTATGTAGTGTGCTGTGCCTTATCAGGAGAATAAGAAGTTATAAAAAAGTAAGTTACATTACTTATAGAACTTTGTACTTAGAATCTTTCACTTAAGAAACTCAAAGCACTTTCTTACCATTAACTAACAGTCAAAACATAGAATCACAGAATGGTTTGGGTTGGAAGGGATCTTTAAAGATCACCTAGTCCAACACCCTTGCCATGAGCAGAGACATCCTGTCACTACAGACCCTGATAAAATGTCTCTCTCCAACTTGCTTATAAGTCCCCTTTAAGTATTGAAAGGCCATGGCTTTTGAAATATGAGGGAGAGTAGATTGGTAACTGCATCAGCCAATTCCCTCAGGATGCTGGGATGCATCATGTTGGGTCCCATGGACTTGCTTATGTTCAGGTTCTTCAGGTGGTGTCGAACCTGATCTTCTCCTATGATGGGAGGGACTTCACTCCCCAAGTCTCTGCCTTGAGGCTCATGCACTTGAGAGATGCAGGAAGTGATTACCAGTGAAAGCTGAGGCAAAAAAATTGTGGAGTACCTCAGCCTTCTTCATGTAGGTTGTCAGTAGTTCTCCTGTCTTATTTGTCAGAGGGGATACATTTTTTTTTTGTCTTCCTGTCATGGTTTCAGCAGGGATAGAGCTAATTCTCCTCATAGTAGCTAGTATGGGGCTATATTTTGGATTTGTGTTAAAAACAGTATTAATAACAAAGGGATGTTTTTATTGTTGCTAAGTAGTACTTCCATTTTTTCCAAACACCCTTTATTTCTCATATTCCTTAAGGTAAGGAACTCCAGGCTTTACTGCCAAGCTTATCAGATAACCTGCAGAAAGCTCCCTTTCTAGTCTTTCATCGTTAATGACAGACTTGAACTACAGAGCCAGTGTACTCGGCAACAATTCCTTAAACAAACTGCTACTGCAAAGAACTACAGCTCCCTTCCTACACTGGATGTATTCTCAAAAGAAATGAAAGTGCCTAGGATAATGTCATTCATATCTTGTCAGGTTATGCAGTTTTGGTCCAAGCGGGATGTGCACAGGGAACCAAGGCTTGGGGACTGCACAATAGAAAGTACGTGCCCCATAGCAAACACAGTCCCTTTAGATCCTATTCTCCAGCTTTACACAGAATGACTGTGACGTGATTAGCCTAGTATGCAACACAGCATGCATACCTTAATTTAACCTGAAACCCCAATACTAAATGAAAATTGCAAGATCTTGATAATATAAAATGCTGTTTACAAAACTAGCTGGTGATAATTTATTGCAAAAAGTATGCATATTTTTAACTTTAACTTTTTTCATTAGAAGGACTTCAGCTTAAAACTCTGAAAATATTTTAGAAAAAGACCTACTATTGGTAGTGTTTGAATACATTTATTTATAAGCAGCATGCTGTTGTAGCTATTCCTGCTAGTTCTTTCCTAATTCTCTTGAATTTATGCTAGAAAATAAATCTTCAGTAGGTGTGCATGAGACAAGCGTGTGTTCTCTTATGAACGTATGAATTTCCATGATTGTATTTGACAGGTTACACTCACCTGGTTTATTGGAATGGAAGTCAGCTGAATTCTTTACTAATAAGTTAGAACAAGAATGTTCCTTAATAAAACATTATCTCAAAAAATGCAGAATCAGCTTATTAATACTATACTTAAAAAAGAGTGAGTACTGGTTACCAGCTGGGGTAACATAATTTTTCATTAAAAATTTTAGAAGAGATCGATGTACAATAATGGTAATGAGTCTATAAGATGTAGTATCCCCATTTTAAACAGCATCCCCAGTAATTTTTTTTTTTAGATTTTTAGAAATCTAATGCATTAAGTCCATAAGGTAATGATTATTTGTATATTTGAATAAAATATATTATGTATACCTCAGCTATATTATACACACATAAAATAAACCATAAAACCCAAAATATAAATGAGTTGGAAATTACACTTCAAAATAGTTTTATGATTTGTTAGAATTTCATTACCTAAATGTCAGGATATATGAAGATATTTAAAATACAAATATATTTATTTTATATTTCCTTATAAGATTTAAAATAGTGTGATGAACAAGAGAAAAATTACTTTTGGCATTAAAATATTGCTTCTTAGTATTAAAATATAATCATATTTTCATAAATTTCAGAGCAAGTAAGAATATGTGCTACCAGAAAGTATACCACAGCATATAGGAAAGGAATGTTTTAGGAGCATTTTGTGGAAGTTATGTCTATGGAACTGAATGAGAATTGCCTTTCTTCTATAAGATTTCAACTCTTCTGCAGAATTTTATAGCAGTTTTATCCTCTATTAAATTTTACAGGAAGCTAAAAAAAGCCCTCTAGAACAGGTACTAAGTTGTAAAAGACTTTTCCCATAAAGGTTAGTGATCCCTAAGGCCTTCTTATAGGCAGTGAAGCAAAATGCATGATGCTGGTGTGACAAAAATCACAAATTTTTATGTTAAGAACTTCTGACTCAAGAATCAGTATGTGCCTGATTCCTGAGACTCTGTGCATTGTATCAGTGTTTATCTCCAAGAAGGAATTTGTCCAATGGTGGTACATTATCTGTTGTTTGTGTTTGATGACTGAATACTGTTCTTGACCAGCTAAAGTCAAGATTTCTGGGGATTTGGCTGTAAAATGAAGGTCTAAATTGAATCACTGTATGCCTATATGTCAACAGAAGATTTCTGTCCTTAAATCTAGGGTCTTAGTTTTTTTTGGATCTCATATATGTTGCATATTTGCATGGAGTATAAATTGCAAATAGTATAAACATAAACAATACTGTTCAGAATCAAACCCACTACAGTATATTTCAACTACTGTCTATTTATAGAATCATAGAATGGTTTGGGTTGGAAGGGACCTTAAATATCATCTAGTTCAACCTGCCTGCCATGGGCAGGAACACCTTCCACTAGACCAGGTTGCTCAAAGCCCTGTCCAAAATGGCCTTGAACATTTCCAGGGAGGGGCATCCATCACTTCTCTGGAGAACATTTCCAGTGTCTCACCACCCTCACAGTAAAGAATTTCTTCCTAATATCTAATCTAAATCTACCCTCTTTCAATTTAAAACTGTTGCCCCTCATCCTATCACTTAATTCCCTGATAAAGAGTCCCCCCCACCTTTCCTGTAAGCCCCCTTTAAGTACTAGAAGGTCACTATAAGGTCTCCACAGAGCCTTCTCTCCTCTAGGCTAAACAACCCCAACTCTCAGCCAGTCCTCATAGGGGAGGTACTCCAGGCCCCTGATCATCTTTGTGGCCCTCATCTGGACCAGCTTGAGCAGGTCCATGTCTTTCTTATGCTGAGGACCCCAGAGATCAACACAGTACTCCAGGTGAGGTCTCACAAGAGTGGAGTAGAGGAGGAGAGTCACTTCCTTCAACCTGCCAGCCACACTTCTTTTGACACAGCCCAGGATATGATTGTCCTTCTGGGCTGTGAATGCACATTGCCAACATTGCTAGCTCATATTCAGTTTTTCATCCGCCAATACCCGCAAGTCCTTCTTTGCAGAGCTGCTCTCAATCCATTCATCCCCCAGCCTGTATCCATGTTTGGGATTGCCCCAAACCGGGTGCAGGACCTTGCACTTGGATTTATTGAACTTCATAAGGTTCACACAGGCTCACTTCTCAAGCCAGTCAAGGTCCCTCTGGATGGCATCCCTTCCCTCTAGAGACCATACCACTCAGCTTCCTGTCATCTGCAAACCTGCTGAGGGTGCACTCAATCCCAATAACATTTACTATTATTTGTATAAATATTAGTACATAGCATTTAGAAATTCTGCTCTTGCCTATGAAGAATGTCTTTATAATCAGTTAGAAAGAGCCCAGATGATAGCAGATTTGACTTTGGAAAATAAATTTTATGGTAACCTAATAAAAATAACCATGGGAGTCCATTCAGTATGTCTATTCTACTAAATACATGAAAGCCAAAGACCATCAGTGGCCCTGAGGTGAACAGATCAAGTTGCTCATGTCTCCAAGGCTTCCAGATAGTTCCTTCTAAAGCAGATTTGTCTAGGAGAGAACTAATTGGATTGGACATAGCTAATGTGCTTGCTTCTGACCATGCCAGAAGCAAATATTTGCTTCCTGTTAGGATTTGAAAGTGTGTCACTTGAGAGAAGACAGATCAAAAGTTCCCACTTCTGATGTAATACTCTCCAGCGAATTTAAATCTTTACAGTCTTTCATAATCTTTATTAATTTTTCTGAAGCATTATTTCTTTGGATGCCGATGAAAGTTTATCTTAAAAAAAAGACTTTTTTATATCAGTTCTGCTTAAGACCATAGAAACGCTGGTTATAGGCTGATCAAGACTCCTGACCAGTCTTTTTAAGTAAGTTATTCTGAGTGTGACAGTCATTCTCTTTAAAATATTCCCTTCAGGGAAGTACAGTATAGTAACTGTCACTTACTTGTGGTTGAAATCAAGCTTTTAAATAGGTTCTTTTGTCCTTGTCCCAAAAAGGAAAGAATGGGGTAGAAAGACCACAGGAAAATACTTCAAACACAGGGTTAGATAAACCTTCACATAGAGGGTCTGTTACGGATATTACTGCACCCATTAGAATCAATTCATTAGCTGTGGTTTTTAACTCTGATGCACTGACAGAGTCAGGACACCCTGCCACCACTCTCAGATTCACTACAAAAAAATATGTATAGCAAGTTACACAGACCAGAAAATATATAAATATATGTGTATTTATATACCTATACCTGCATACACATGAAGGATAATTCTGTGTAAAGAAAGATTTAATTTGACAGGCACAAATGCAGCTAAAATTACACTAATCTATTTGATGTGTAATATTGAAACTGGATACTTGTGATTCCAGTGATTGTGAAATGGTCTTAAAAATACTTCATTTCTTTTAGTATGTCTCATTGGTTTGTCATGGCTTCTTACAGTAATACTATTCAGGACAGTCTGTGACATGACACAATGTGACATATTCTGACCAAAAACCAACATGACTTCATACAGAATGTCAGAAATTTACATTAAGTACATGATTTGTTTTGAACTATCAATATGAATTTCAAGTAGTAAGTATGATTTCAGTTTGCATAAAAGCTAGAAATTCCAACTCTGTGCTGTTATATTGGGAACTTCAGAATATCTTAATTAATGAAAAGATTGCAGAGAAGTTTAGCAATGAGTTACAGATGAAGCTTCATTTAAACCATATCTACAAATCCATCTACAACTTTACTGTAAAAATAATTACAAGGTTAAAATAAAAATTCAAGCATCATTTCACTCAATGGTAAATCAATACTTTCAGCTTTCTTCATTACCTCCTAAAATATGAAAAAATTTATTGGTTGTGTGTCCTTTTAATTACTGTTCCTGGATTTTTACCTGCCAGCGCTGTCAGCAGAGGACATCAACTTAAATTACTTTCACTTCTTATTTCACTGACGACTTTAGGGAGTGGTTTATTAATCACCAAACAATTTTGCTATAATTTCTGTTATAATTCAAACAGAAAAAAAGCATTGTGAACAATGGTTTTGCTGGCTGATACATTTTACCCACTCTTATAATGTGTATTTTTACAGCATCGCTGTTCTATAGCTACTTTATTAAAATTACATTTATAAGAACAAAGTTTAAGCATGAAAGTATAGTTTCGGAGAAATTTACTTAAAATTGATGTGGAGAAGTAAAGAAACTTATTGTACAAAAGGATATTCTACTTCAGATAAAAGCTATTTCATAGATGCTTACAAGAAGGAACACAGCTTAAGAGGAAGACATTTGTCTTCCTCAGATCATATTTAGATAATTAAGTGCAACTAAATCATTAAATAGAGATTGGACAGTTTCATATAAAGCAAGAACTAGAAGTAAATATATGAAGGATGTTTAAGGTAACTGTTCAAAGGTCATTTTAGCTAAACTTGAAATATATCTCCAGAACAGTAGGTTTGGACTATACATGATATAAACTTTCCTGACATAGAAAGGAATGGTAAAAATATTTGTTCAGAGTTGCTCTTCAGACTCATCTGGGACACACAGTGAGATTCAGACCATGAAGCTCAGGAACCTATCTTAATCTTATATTTCTATTTTACACACATGGTGAATACCTTTTAAAGTAAAAGTTTTAACTGCTGTGGAATCAACGGAAACATTTTATGCCTAGTTTTGATAATGTATTCTAAAAGGAAATACAGCAACTTCTTTCAAAAAGCAAGTTCATCCATTAGCAATGTAAAATCAGGTGTAAGCTAGATGCTTGAATTGGTATATTTGACTGTAAATCATAATCCATAGCTCTATTCAATCATAATACAAAACATTGTTATTTTTTATTGCACATGAAGGAGAAAAATCTCTTAAGAGATAGCTAGCAGAATAATACAGCTTCTCTGTGTGCAATGCTACTGATACAGCATTGAGAAAGAAAAACACTTATGAAACCTCTATTCTCTGCCTTCAGTAGGGCCTCAGCTTACAATGTTTACTCCAGCACCTCAGAAGATTTCATATTATGTATAAAAATATTTGAGGACTAATGGTTGAACATTGAAAATCTGTAACTTCTTTATTAGTGCAGTGTTTTCTGAGGAATAAAGTGGCCTCATATAGTCAGGGTATCTATAATATATTTGAAGCTAAAAAGGACAGTGAAAGCAATAATTTATAATGCAGAAATGTCTATAAATACTACAATATAGATATTTTAAAGACATTAAGTATGCTTTGTTATATCAACCCTTTTAAATTTGAGTTTTGAATGTTTTAAACATGCTTCCGCTGATGTCATAAAAACTATCTGTCCATTTTCTTTGCATTTCTTGGTGCATATTGGTGACATGCCTTTCTACTCTTTCAAACATGAGTCTTCTCTATGAAGTTTCTGTGGTTCTAAAAAGAACAGGAAGTCCTGAAATGAATATTGGCAAAGAAGTTTGATACAAGTGCAGGTCTCTAGAAATCTGCTTTGCAAACAGAAAGGTTTCCAGCTTTCTATTCATAATCTATGTCTATCATCTAAAGACGTGTGGCTCTTCAGATATCACAGACATTCAGATATCAGCATATATTCAAAGTGTTAAATTTTATACTGTTGTTTTCAAGTGTGTTCTGCATAAGGTTTATTTGTTTATGTTCACCATCACAAGATCCACCAGCTCCTTTTCCGTCTCCTCTCCTCTCCTCTCCTCTCCTCTCCTCTCCTCTCCTCTCCTCCACAGGTCAGTGGGCATCTTCTGTTATGTATTCATTAGCACCTGTATTTTTGCAAACATATCTGAATCTCACTTAATTGTGTTGCTTTATTTTTTCAAATTATTTGGCTTTTGAATTTTACCTTTGTGATTCTTCAGTTCTATTAATCTGCTACCAATGTTGATATAGCTGCCAGAGAAATATTTTCTGTCTTTGTCTTTGAGGATTACTTTTCCTAGATTTTTTTTTTTTTTAAACAAATACATTTCTTTTATGTCCTTTCTGACTTGAACCTGAGATATTACATTTTAGTTATAACTCAGAGCAAACTTTGAAGAAAAGTTTCAGTTTGAACTAATATATAAGAATTAAATTGTTTCCTATCTTTTGAGATAGAAAAATAATTTAAGGAAGATTTTAAATACTTTTCATGCACAGGTGAGTTAGGTTCATAACTTCAGGTCTATCAAAGTTTTCTCAAACAAGAAATGTGCTATGAATTCTCTGCATTTTGTTCTGCTTTACCTCTCAAGGTCGCAATGGGAATATTCATTTTTGATTGTTCTGCACATGAAACAATACCTTGTTCAACCCAGCTACAATTCTCTCAAAAAGTAGCCAGGAGAGCAACTCCCATCAGCAACTCATGTTACTTGCCTTATTAAAGTGGTGTAAAAGAAAGAGCAGGATGAAATTTTGTGGAGAAAAGTATTAGTCATTTAACTTCATCTTCATAGTCTTTATACTGCACCCCCAATCCCAAAATATTAGTATGCAAAACCCAACACTTGACTGGTACTTCCAGAATATGGAAGACGTTTTGAGACTTTGGTCAGATGAAACTTTAACAATTTTAAAACCATTCTAAAAAGCTGAATGACTACTATCCAGGACATTATTACATCTTTTTGGCTTACTTTTCATCAGAAAGTATTGTAGTAGCAAGAAGAACAGCAGAAATGTCATCAAGTCTTACCTTGTTCTACGATATTGTTATTATTTCTTTTTCATGTCACCTTTTTGAATATATTATGAAGTGGCATGAGTTGTATTTTGTGATTTTTTTTTTTTCTTTTGGTTTTAAATCTTAATAGATCTTATGTGTCACTTCACTCTTTCTGTTTAGAAGAATGCAGATATGGGACTCAGCCAATGCTTTCTGTCACCTTTTTTTTATAGTAGTGGTCCAAACAGCAATAAAGAGTTGACAACAATATTATAACAATGTGTGGAACTTTTACCTCAGAATCCAGTAGGGATTTTAGGATATTTAGGCCCAGGAAGAGGACTTGAACACTAGTCTTTCTAAAAAACTTGCTTCAATGGTCCCAATAGTCCAGTCTTCCTTTTGGTACAGAGAAATATAATAAAATCCCCAAAAGGCCCTGAAAAGCAATTGAACAGGTAAAACTAGTAAGAACCTGTATAGAGATTGTGTTAGCATTGAGGTAGGATTGGGATGTGAGAATATTCTTTTTTTTTTTTGCCACACATGCACATTATTTCAGGCTGCGCTGATGATGGTCATATCAAAACCATGATGTAATGATATATAACACTGCAAACATAACTCAATATGCCTTCACATAGTGCAAAAATTTTGGATTTGGTTTTGTATAAACTTCCATAAAACTGTAATCTGAACTTTTTTAGTAGAGTTATAGATAGGCCAACAACACAGTGTTACAATTTCTTTCCTAATCACACACTTTCTTACAGAGTAACATGCACTGAGGATTCTAAAAAAATAAATGCAGAAAATAACTTTTGAGCAGGTAAATTTCAAAGGCCTTATTCACACAGATTATTGGGAAAGAGCTCACTCCAGCAATATTTTATACTCCGCCAGAAGGCAATAAATTGCTATAGCAGAAAAATTATGTGAAATAAGAATTTTCTTTAGATATATATGTATGATTATCTAACTAGGCCACTGGCTACTATCAAAAGTATATTAGGTATGCCAGTCTGCAATTATATTCAGTAGTATGCCAGAACTTGATCTTTTTCACTTCATTGGTATCTGCAGTTTATAAGTGTTGCAGACTTTGAGCATTAAAGAATTCATATGTTGTCCCATTCAGAAAAATGTGACTGTGTAAAAATATAAATCTTTGCTCAGTATTTCTGCTGTCTAAGATGTTTCAAAAGTACACTAGCTTTTAAATATATATATATAGCTACTGAATCTTGTTAGACCTGTGGAAAAAAAAGAGTTGAGAAGGAAAAGAAGTTAGTTCTTACTTATAATTAAGTACATTATACAGCAAGTTCCAATCAGTTAAAACATAATAAAACCCTTTTGAAGACAATGGTATTTCAGTGGCTAGAAGTAAGTTCACAGGTTAAGATATCTTTACTTGGTTGTTTGTATCTTAGTTTGCTGTCTAAGCCAAATGTCTAAGCATTACGGTCTGTAAAGTTTAAGAAGCTCTTCAGGTGACCATATGTAGGTATTTACTCTTAGAGAGGCTGAATGACCCTCCCGTCTCAGATGGGCAAAATTCAGCTGCCTGACTATAGAAGTTTAGTGTCACTTAAGATACCCTAGCATATCCTTCCTCAGCACATCTGCTGGTCCAGAAGGGCACAATTTTCCTGTAGGTCCTATGTAATCTTTGCTAGCCCATTGAAGGTGTCTTGAATACTGTAAGACATTTATACTGACACTAGACACCTATCTGTAGGCAACTGAATTGAGCTCTACATTTCCCTTGACAATGATGGGAACTTAGAAACCTAGGGCTCTTCACCTTGGACAGTGATCAAAAAGATTTATGCTATCCAATGATTTATTAAAATCTGTAATATGAAATAAAAACCTAAAAGTCTAAATTTGGAACCCAGAAATTAATTCCTGGCTTCTGATAAATGAATGGACCAGCTGATGATGTCAAAACAGTTAACATGGGTAAAAACAATCTTTTCATCACCAAACAGTTCACCTTCTTTCTGTAGGAGTGATTCAGCCTTCATCTTTTCCCTTTTTACACCAAGCAAGGTATTTGCAATGCAGAAGGCAGAGTGTTCATTTCCATCAGTTTTTGAAATAGTATGCATTCTCCCCCTCTGATGAATTTGTTGTATCCCAGTTATAGAGTAGGTTACCAAAATTCTCCACCATTTTGTTACAGTGCAACTTCTGAGTTTATGTGTGATTAATTTCTTATTAGTCAAATTTATCTCTACTAGTATGAAAAAAATTACTCTTAGTGCAATTACAATGATATTAAAAATTATAGTTCAAACTATAGACAATGAAACACACTTTTTAATATTTACACCTTCCCGTGGTGTTACACACCTCTTTTCAGTGCCCCTCAGGCTCCTGGGGTTGATGAGTCAGAATTCATTAAAAAAAAAGAAAAAGGAAAATATTATGGTGAATCATTAGTATTCTTCTCCAAGAGACAAAGGATTGCCATATCAATATTTTCTTCCTGCTTTAAATCTTAAGTCACCTTGAGGTCATTTCTATAAGCTTGCTAATCTACTCTACACCTTGTTCTTTCTTCACTGCTCTGTAATTCCATCTTGCATCCTAATTTACGGAGTACCAGATGTTTTACATGCATTGGAAACTTGTTTTTTATTCCCAGTATATCCCTAATACTGGCTTTACACAGCCACCTAGGTTATACTGCTTTAATAACCAGCAATTGACTCCTTATAAGTTTTTATAGCCTTGAGGCTTATTGTCCCCTGTTTGAGCTTTCAAGGCCCTTGCTGTCATCTCAGGTCTCTATGCCCCTACACTGCATTCTTACTCTAGAATCATAGATGGCTCGTTTAATACAGAAGAAGTACTTGTTATTAACATTAATTAGTTTTGTGTGTGTGTATGCGCGTGTATATCTGTGTGTACTGATTTTGGCTGGTTTGGTTAATTTTCTTCATAGCAGCTCATTTTGCTTTACATATTAAACTGTCTTCATCTCAACCCACAAGTTTTCTCACTTTTACCCTTCTGATTCTCTCCCCCATCCTGCTGTGTGGGAGGGATTGAGCAGCTGAGTGGGGCTGAGCTACCTACCAGGATCAACTCACCGCAGTATGTGACAAGAAGTACTACCTTGCACAATTGTGCAAAGCTAGGTAGAAACTAAATCAGATTGGGTAGTTTGACACTTTCTATGATGGTTATATGAACTAAAACAAAGCTTAAGGCAGGCCAAGAAAAGTCTAGGAAAACCCTGAAAAATCTCAGGGTGTGTTTTGTTATCTAAACACAAAGGTTCTGGTCTGGTACAAACAATGGTGACTCCATATTCACTAGGAGACAGTCCTGTGCCCCCTAACACATTCCTTCAAAATTTGTTGCAACATGAGGATCTTGCACCATATGCTAAACTGTAAGTTATACAGGCAGTAATAATAAAAGGTATCTCAGCCCATTCCAGTGATAAGGACAGCTTGATTTATTGTCAACTTAAATGAGAGCATTGTAAGGAAATATATCTTATATATGAGATGAAAACCTTTGTATTCACAATCTTAAATAGCAAGTTTTCCGCTTGCAGGACCAGGGGGACTCCTGCACCTTGCATGGTGCTTATTCAGCCTTCCTTTTCTGCCTTTCTTGTGCTCAACCTGTGCACTCAGTGCTGATGGCTACAATCCATGATGCTTGTTAGTTGCAGAGGTTGAAGTAGCAAGATCTGAGAGCAATTTGAGGGGGGAAGCTGGAATCAATTGGGCCTCTTCTTTCAGCCCCTAATTGTCCTCAGCCATCAAGAGTGTTTTATGTTCGTTACCTTTCCCCAAAATACAAGGTGGTGATCTCATACACTCCTGACGTATTTGCTGTTTTTACAGAAAGCAGGACTTGTTCTAGTTTCACCAGGCACCTTGCCAGTTCTAGTTCCAACAGCCACCTCTCCTGGCTCCTCTACACCCTTCGCTCTGATCTGACAGATCCTACTACTTGCACATTTTCCTGTACTCTTATTTGTACAACTATATCACAAGTCTCCATTTGCCCCTTTGTGAATACATATTCTATTTCTTTCTCGATACTTAACTTTCTCACAAAATATTAATACATTATTGCATAATAATGATGTTATAGCAGTGTTACAATGTTACAAAATGCTTATGCACTGTTTGCATTACAATATTTCAGTATGACTATGCATGGGTTCAAGACAAGTATTTTAATATCTGACTTAATGGTTGCCACTTGTTCTATGGTTAGAATAGGCCTCTGCTTTGGCTACTTCTCTGAAGTTTCATACAGGAATAAATAATAACTGTTGCAGAGGAGAACTACATCCAGAAAAATAAGTGAAAATGTCATCCAAAACATGGCCTAACAGGAAAGAGATAGGATTTCAGTGATTAAATAATTATCAAGTGTAAGTGGTAAATATAGCAAAAAAGTAAATCCGTATAGTACAGAAAGGAATGAAATTTCACTAAGAAGCAAAAAGTTCATCATCAACAAGATACAAAGACACTTCTGTGTTTTTAGAAGACCTTTTCAAAGATCTGTATTTTCATATCAACAGAGTCAAATTAACCTTTGAAATTATTGTGGGCTGCACAGAAAATAATAGTTGTGACACTTTATATGTTCTGATTTCTTTACTTTTCAGCATTATTAATCTTTTTTTTTTTTTTTTTTCTGTTTTCACTCTTCCTGTGTATATTTTTATGTATATAACAACATTGGTACAGCCATAATTTTATATATGTGTGTTCACTCTGACTTTACTCAGTGTTAACTCTGAAATTAAGTCACAGTTACTGAAATAGTTTTCAAAATCAAAACTATAATAATGTATTATAGTTTTTTAAGTTTGCAATTAAAGAAATTAATATGTTCATGCTTCAAATAGGGATTATACTGACTGCCTACACATTGTATCTCCTTAATCCAGTGAACAATATTGATCACTGAAAGATTAGTTTTACTGTACCTAGATCATTTAATCTTGCATGAAAGTTTTGTTTACCCTTTTATATGTTTTCCTTTTATTACACATAGATGTCAGTACCATAAGATCTAGCATAGTAGATTAAACTTCTTTTTTTTCTTTTTGCTTTACACATTGAAAACAATCCTCTGCCTAAATTGTGAAATTATGTTCAGTAATAAATCCCCTGTATAATGATTTAAGTGGATGATCATAAAATGCCTTTTATATTTTGCAGTCTGTTAACATTCTGTTAGGAAAAGACACTGAGAAAAGCTCCTCTCTAATAGAAGAGGTGATCTTATGAAGTCGTATGGTAGAGTAAAACAAGTTTTATTGTGATGTATTGGGGTATTATTTTAAAAGTCAGTCTGGTCATTTTTCTAAACAAGTCTCTTAATACACATTGTTATTTAATTAGGCTATTATTGTTGTTCAAGGCCTACCCCCGTGTTCTGTGTTATTTCTCACTTTCTGAGCAGATATGACCCTGCAAGTTTGATGTTTTAGTTACTACAAAACAATTTTGGTGTGGTTAGGTTTGGTTTTGGTTTAATTTTGTTTGGTTTTGTTTGATTTGGTTTGCGTTTGGTTTGTTTTTACAACTTCAGTGCACCAGCTGAGCCAGAAAATATTTTTTCAATGTATTTACATATGAATTGCAATATACTTGAAAGGACAGAGAAATGTCACCACTTCTCTAACCAGCAGCAGAACCAAAGACACTGCTAGTGTAATAAATATCTAAAACAAGCATTTATTAGCAAAGGGACCAATCTAATTACAGATCTATATTTCTATATTATCTCTCATGTCTGCTCCAATAAATATTTAATTACTTACAGGAAGTGAATAAGCTCCGAAAAGAAACACAGTTACACACCTGTGACTAGTGATCAGCCACTTTTCTGGAAAGTAAAGATCATTTTTGAAACCTTTTTTCATTATAAATACTTATCTCATACTATTAAGTATTGTTCTACAGGAAAAAAAAAATAAAAGAGAAAAGATTTTTCTTTTCCTATTATAGATTGAGACACTAAGGTGATCCATAGGCAGTCTAGGGAGACTGTAGATAAATTGTGAATTCTGCTAAGCTTTTCATGTTGTCAGAAATGGGCAGACTTAATAGAAAAATGTAGGTATCTGAGAATTTCCACAGACAGATACCTTGGCACCACCAGACAAGGTGCTGGGGATTTACAATACCTGTGAGGCAACTAACCAAGGATATCTAGCAACATGTCTCACTCACAGTGCAGTCTGGAACCGTCACAAAATACTTCAATTATTATCTCACACAAAAATCTCTCACCATATTTTAAGTATTTCAAAACTGCTGCAATTTCATGATTGCAACTACACACAGTTAGTACACTGTGGCTATAATTTCTGAAGCACTGACATTCAGATTCTCTGCTATTATGATCTGCCATAACTTTTTAAGTCAAAGAAGCTAAGCACATTTAATTAAAGTTAGCAGACCTACACTGAAGTATATCAACCAAAATATATCTATATTTAAACCATCATCAAAATACCCACTGAAAGAAATAGGAAACAGGTTTTTAGCTCCAAATAGCACACTGAATCCATGTAACATGTAAGCCATAAGTATGCAGACACTTTTCATTGAGGAGTGAAAAAATGTGAGAGAAACAACTCTGCAGACACCAAGGTGAGTGAAGGAGAGGGAGGAGGTGCTCCAGGCACCGGAGCAGAGGTTCTCCTGCAACCTATGGTGAAGATGGTGGTAAAGAAGGTTGTCCCCTTGCAGCCCAAGGAGGTCCGTGGTGGAACAGATGTCCACTCTGCAGCCTGTGGAGGACTTCACGCCAGAGAGAGTGGATGTGCCCTGAGGGAAGCTGCAGCCTATGGAGAGCTTACATTGGAGCAGGCTCCTGGCTGGGGTTGTGACCCATGGAGAGGAGCCCACACAGGAGCAGATTTTCTTGCAAGACCTGTGACCCTGTGAAGGACCCACACTGGCACAGTCTGTTCCTGAAGGACTGTACCCCATGGAAAGGACCCACAATGGAGAAGTTCATGAAGAATAGTCTCCCATGGGAGGGACCCTATGCTGGAGCAGGGGAAAAGCATGAGGAAGAAGGAGCAGCAGAGACAAAGCATTATGAACTGACCACAACCTCTGTTCCACATCCCCTTGCACCTCTCAGGGGGAGGAGGTAAAAGAGTTGGGAGTGAAGTTGAACCTGGGAAGAAGGGAGGGGTGTGGGAAAGGTGGTTTTTAGATTTCTTTGTATTTCTCATTATCTTAGTCTAATTGGCAATAAATTAATTTCCCCAAATTAAGTCTGTTTTGCCTGTGATGTTAGTTGGTAAGTGATCTCCCCGCCCAAATCTTCACCCCATGAGTTTTTGTGTTATATTTTTCTCCCCCTGTCATGTTTTGAAAGGGGAGTGATTAAGTAGCTTGGTGGGTATCTGGTGGCCAGCCAAGTTCAACCCACTACAACACTGCAAATATTTTTTGAAGTCGTTTGAGGTTATAGATCACCTGTTTTGTTCTGTTGAAAAGATGATGCACTTACTTTTCATTGAAACATCACCATTTCATTTGAAGTCTTCAATTCTGGAAAGGAAAATCACTATTTGGCATTATTATACAACACCTTAGGATGTCATAATTGTTTCTATCTCTCTACTTCAAATTTTACTAATATATTCATTGATTAATGGCATTGTTAAATCAGTTATCTCATTCTAATATAACAGAGTTTCTGCAGAAAAGCAAATATAGTCATTAGTCTATATCATGCAGAAATCATCATACATTACTCAAAGTTCTGTTTTTTCTGTGGGCAAAATTGATCAATTACTGATGAGTTTTAAATACCTTTTTTAGCTGTACCTTTCATTGCTTGTATATAATGATACAAAAAAATGTGTGAGGAATCATTTTTTTTCATATCAAGAGGTTTTATGCTGATAAACATTAAACAATATTGTGAGCAGAAAAGACAGAACAATGTTTAAATTATTGTATAGCTTACACTTGTCAGCAACCAAGGTAAAATTAATGAGGGCATCCTTTGGCTTACTGCTGAGAATAGTACAAGTGAAATATTTCAAAAGCAGCAGAGGCCTTAAGTGGTTATGGACCACATCTGATTTATTTCTCTCTGGATGTTTCCTGTCTCTTTGCAGAGACTGTGCAAAGTACAGTTTTTTACTTTAAGGTGCTGTTGAAGACGAACTTACACCAAGAGCTTGTGGAAGGTTCAGCTCATGTGGATTTAGAGGTGGGCTTTCATTGTCTAAACATAGGCATCTATTTTCATTTGAGATGGCAGGCATTAACTGAGACAAATCTTGCAGATACCAAATAGAGCCTACCAGATATACCATGATCATTTACAGCAGGGCTTGAAGCCCACATAGGTTACTCCAGGGTGTCTAAACCCACAGTAGATATCTCTGTATGGGCAACTGAAATGAGTGCTGAATACCCTCTACAAGATTAAAAATAATTTATGAGAGTCCTAGTCCAACCCCTCACTCTTGATTTCTTATTTATTATTTTTAATAGTAGAAATAGTAATAATAATATTTTTAAAAAGCAATTAAAATTAATATGGGAATAGAATAAAATACATAAAAGATCCAAGCAAAGATGAATATGAAAAACAGCTCTTTAGGTCTTTGTTTGAGCAGAAAATAAGACAGGACATGGTCAAAATTGTTGCTGAAGCAAATCATGTTATAGGCAGTTTCCCTATAACAATCTTGTACAATGTTTGGTCAGATACAAACACACACTGTTCTTCTTGATATGGTTCTTTTGAAAAATTCAATAGAATTTTGATATTTTTAGCTGTTGTAAAAGGTATAATTATGATAAGGGAGTTAAGAAGATCCATTTTCATGTTTAAAATTAGGGACACGTATAAAAAATGAGAATAAAAACACCCTGATAGGTCTGAGTAGAGCTTCACCAATCAGCTATTTCCATTTGTTTTCCCCAATTTTTTTCCAAGTCAGTCTATTTCCAATTGTTCGATGTGATTGTGTTACTGAAAACAGTGGAATAATTTAAGGATAAATTGTTCCTTTAAAGGTTTTTGGTTCTGTTTACAGAACCTTCCATTAGCTAGAACCAAAAAGTACAAATATGGGTGGGAAAATCAAAGAAGAATTTAGTCACATATAAATGATCACTGAGAAAAGGTTTTTGAACACTCATTTTTATATATAATTCTTTATATTCTGTTTTATGAAAACAAATGAAAGAGCACAGAATTAGAGAGTTATATTCCCTGCTGAATTACCTTCCTTATTCTTTGTGCAAACTTCAGCATGACAGTTTAATATATTTTTTCTAATTGTGATTTGTCAAGGTTGCAAAACCTCTAAAGCCAGAACTATAGATGCTTTATTTTCATGTTTTTCCCTCTCTCTTTTTCTTTTTTTTTTTTTTTTTTTATTTTTCAGTGGGAACCAAAGTAAAAAAGCAATGAAAATCAACATCAGAATAAATGAAAATATATTAAGCAGTCATGGCAATATTGTATAAAAGATAGCTTTTCCTAATAGCAAAAAAAAAAAAGCAGAAAATAGTCAAGTAAAAATGTGTATTCTTTATGTGGAAGCCCATGACTTGATTATGATTTGCTATTTATCTTTGTGAGTGAGAGGCGCTTCAATTTACAAATGGAAGCACTATGAAGAAATTATTAGATACTTTATTATGAAGGACAATAGGCTAGACCTGTCAGTGATTCACCATGGGTAAAATTTAGTGTACTATAGAGAGCCAAAACATTTTCATGCATATTATTCAAGCTCTACTTCAGTCATATTCAAAGGGTTTTACTGGAGGTTAAATAGAGCATGGGTTTTGTTTTGCGTTTCTGAACAGGATTGCACTCCACCTGAGAATATCCTAAATCCACCCTGTGCAATGTTTTATAGGGTGCTCACCATTGCTACATCCGAGCAGCAGTGCATTAGAGGCAGGAGCAACATATGTGCCATGCAAGTTCTGTCATCTTCTTTTCAGATATGTTTGCAATGCAGTTGTTTGGA
The DNA here is from genome assembly GCA_031468815.1 of Morus bassanus. Taxonomy (NCBI): domain Eukaryota; kingdom Metazoa; phylum Chordata; class Aves; order Suliformes; family Sulidae; genus Morus; species Morus bassanus. The sequence goes on along the minus strand of CM062568.1, from coordinate 49,631,742 downwards.
GCTATTATTTTCAGAAGTTTATAGGCAGATATTAACTTGGTCATCTGTTTATTGCTGTACATAATGGAGATGCAATACAAATTGCAGAGAAAAAGTCAAAGAAAAGCACCTTGGACACTTTGCAGAAAGTAGTGTTATTTGGGATGTTTCACAATTTCTCTGGAAAAAATTCTTTCCAAACAAACTTCACACCTAATAAAAACTGGCTACTGGAAAGCTAGAACAAAGCACTTTGAGGTCTTAGCTTTTCACTTCCAAAGTGCTGTTTTCTCAGGACCCTGGACAAACATTGTGTCCAGCATTTTGCTGGGCTCAATGAAATTGGTAACTACTCTCAGTAGCATCAGTAACACTTTCTCTGTTTATTCAGAATAACCACTCTACCTGTCCTTGCACCAATTGATAATGGTCACTGACACCTTCTCCACAGTCTCTCATATGTCCTGCCACCTTGTCTTGACACCTTTCAGCTTCTGATATTTTTTACCGCTGCACTGACCTACATCCAATTCTGGATCTAAAACTCAGCCTGACCCTGCTGAAATATAGACAACATTCAGAACTGGGCTGTTGGTGATAAATATTCACAGAACAATGACAGAGCTGAATGAACTCTGGAGATACATGTACTGATGAGCTTTTATTCAACACCAGCAAGATGAAATCACTATAACCAAGTAAGGCACATGGAGGTCAGGCCTAAACTTGACAGGCACAGAGGAGACTGTGAATCATCTGGTGATCCAGAAGGAATGGTTACAGAGAAAAAGCACACAGTGAAATGAAGCAGCAGTTCAAGAATGCACCGAGAAAAACACCTCCTGCAGATCAGAAAGGGGTATCTATGTATATCAGCATTGTGCTAGTCATAGATACTAAATGAAACTCAAATTCAGCAGAAAGGAAAGCCATGAGAGGTTCAGGAAAAGGAAGCTTCCCTCTCAGGATGCTTTATCAGCTAGGGAGAATAATTAACACAAGTGCAATCATATCCTTGGTTGAATTTTCCCATTCAGTTCTCTCTTCTTCATTCTATTCCCATCAAAACATTCATTCTTCTCAATATGGACAGTGCTTGCAAGCAAGGGCTCTTAAGGGTATCTGCGGAAGGAATTTAATTCTTCTAGCTCTTTGAAAGTGGTTTAGGACTACTCAAGTTTGTTAATTTTAAAAAAGAAATATTAGAATAGAGATCCTATAGCTGCAAAGGTGAGGACAGGAAGAGAACCAGCTTTCATTTTGTAGCTAGGTGAAAGAAAACTGACCAAAATAATAATGCTACTATTTGAACCCAGAGCAGTGTTTTACTCTGCACTAGCATTTTCTCTTCAGATCCTAAGAAAGAAGCTACAACAGTTCAGATCTCTATCATTTTAAAAAACTCAACACAGGAAACTCCACATAAACAATATTAATGGGATTATCTTTATCTGAATTTAAGAGTATGCTTACAGGATTATTAACAGTATGCTGTACAGGATTTAGTACAATGGACCTGATTCTGGCTTAGATGTTAGGAAGTATCCTACTTTTAACAAACTGAGAAAACACAAAATATTTCTTCTTTTTATATCCCCTTTTTCAACAAATAGCAACATATGTTGTGAATGGTTTGGAGATATGTCTGTACTAACCTAAGAGCAAGAAGCAGGTGCTGCCTGGCCACCTGGCTGCTGCCTGTGTGGTAAGAAGCTGAGATAAAATTACTTTCTTACTGGATACATTGAAAACACCGGCTTTCAGCTAGCAGGGTCACAAAACTTGTAGGAATTCCATATCTTTTAGACTTGTAACCCTCTTGTGAAATGTAGCTGTAAGTGGCTGATGGACTCACAAGTAATAGTGACAAATGGACAGGCTGATGGATAATGTAATTTTATAAATCTTTTTTCCTTGCAAACACACATCACATCAAAACAAACAAAAAAAACAGAACTTAGGCACACAAAGAGGGAAAACAATTAACAATAACCAACAGAAGAACAACTACTCAAATTAAAGAAAAAAACAAATGCAAGTGAAAATGGGGGGGGGGGGGAGAGAGAGAGCAAGCACTAAATCATCTAATCATCTCCTCGATGTAACTATTCAAATTAAAAAAGAAAACAAATGTAAGCGAAAATGAAGGGAGGGGGAGAAAGAGAGAGTGCTAAATCATCTAATCATCTCCTAGATGTCTGGTGAATTACCATAAAAGTTAAAGCATACATGACATTTTCTTTTCACGTTTGGTTAAATTTTACACAGCATTTAAACCCCATGTGAATATATTTGTTTAAACAGATTATCATGGTTTTAGCTGGGATAGAGTTGATTTCTTTCACTGTAGCTGGTATAGTGCTGTGTTTTGGACTTAGTATGAAAATAATGTTGATAGCACACTAATGTTTTAGTTGTTGCTAGGTAGTGCTTACACTACTCAAGGACCTTTCCAGCCTCCCATGCTCTGCCAGGTGCACAAGAAGCTGGGAGGGGAGGGTGCACATCCAGGAGAGCTGATCAAAATTGGCCAAAGGGATATTCCATATCATATGGCTTCATGCCCAGTATATTAACTGGGGGGAGTTGGCCGAGTGAAGCAGCTATCACGGCTCAGGGACCGGCACCGTCGGTCAGCGGGTGGTGAGCGGTTGCAGCACTTGTTGTTTGTCTTTTTGTTTATTTCTCCTGAGGTTTCACCTCTCTCTCTTGTTATTTTCCTTTTCATATTATAATTATAATTATAATTATTATTGTTATTATATTTATTTTAAATACTAAACTGTTTTTATCTCAACCTACAAGTTTTCTTACTTTGGCCCTTCCGATTCCCTCCCCCATCCCACAAGGGTGGTGGAGTGAGCGAGCGGCTGTGTGGTGCTTAGTTGCTGACCGGGGCTAAACCACAACAGTCTTTTTTGGCGCCCAACGTGGGGCACGAAGGGTTTGAGATAATAACAGTTGCTGGTCACAACATTGATTCATCTGTTCTCAATATTACTTAGTCAGACCTACACCATGCTGATTTTGAAGTACATGTTAAAGATTGGCGTTGGGTTTTGTAGTTTGCTGTGCTCTGCAGTGGTTAGAGATGTTTTGCCTAGGAGATTTGTTATTAAAACACTGGCCTTGAGTTTTATTGGTTATTTGGGTCTTGCATGGAAGCCGTTACTGTACTTCGGGTACCACCTCATGGAGACAATTAGCAATTATACCTCCTCTTCTGAAAGGTTCTTTATGGAGGAAATACAGAATGGCACCTTAGCTACCATCTTCTGTAATGTCTCCTCCTTCATTACAACAACTTTTCAGTCTCTTGAACGTCCTTGGGTAGTTAAGATACATCTGTTGATATTCCTATGGCAGATTGTTTCGGTTTTGTCTAAGGTTAATAAGCAATTCAAGAATATCATCCAGAGATCTGCCCCAAGGCTCGATAATTATGAGTGGCAGGGCATGTGGGATAGTGGGATAGTATGGGCAAATGCCTGAGACGGTGGGCACCCCCAGTGTTTTGGGACTTCACCCCTGAACAAGTGCAGAATCCTGAAAAATTAGTAGAATATTTGGAGGAAGTATGTTGTCACCCTAGCAATTCCAGAGAGATACAAATCACTGCAATGTGTTGGGGCCTGGCCTATGCCTACTGAGACCTATTTAACACTATTTAGTACCCACAAGGGGAAGAAGAGGGCTCTGGATCTAAACAGACAAAGAAAAAGAAAACAACAAGCACTGCGGCCACTCAAACACCCATGACAGACACTGAAGCTGAATCAGAGAATCAACAGCTATACACAAGAAGAAATCTTTGAAGAGAAAGTCAACTCGTTTAGAAAAGGATGATGGAGAAGCAGGGCCATCATGAGGAGACGAGGAGGAAGAGGAAGAACTCATAAATGAGATGGAAATCACCCAATCCTTATCCCTGAGTGAGTTGCGAGATGTACGAAAAGATTTCAGCCTGGTGTAGGTGAGCATATTGTCACCTGGCTGCTCCAATGTCGGGATAACGGGGCCAGTAGCCTGGAATTAGAGGGGAAGGAAGCCAAACAACTGGGATCCCTTTCTAGGGATGGGGGCATTGACAAGGCAATTGGAAAAGGGACACAAGGCCTCAGCCTCTGGAGGCGACTCCTGTCCAGTGTGAAAGAAAGGTATCCCTTCAAGGAAGATGTTATATATCGCCCTGGAAAATGGACCACCATGGAGAAAGGTATCCAGTACCAGAGGGAATTAGCTGTGCTTGAGGTGATTTATGCTGACCTGAAGAGTGAACAGTCATCCGAAGATCCAGATGAAGCCCAGTGCACACGACCCATGTGGCGGAAGTTTGTACAGAGCGCACCATCATCCCATGTAAACTCCTTGGCAGTAATGTCCTGGAAAGATGAAGAGGCACCAATGGTAGAGGATGTGATTGATAAACTCCGGGATTACGAAGCACATGTCTCTTCCTCCCTCGTCTCGGCTGTGGAGAAACTGTCCCGGGAGTTCCAGCAACTCAAAGAAGATATGTCCTACTCCCTACCTGTACGGACCAGTATCTCGGCCATTAGGAGTAAGTGTCCCTCTGCTCAAGAGAGAGGATACACACCACGGGGCACCCTATGGTTTTACCTGTGTGACCATGGAGAGGACATGAGGAAGTGGGATGGAAAACCTACATCGACCCTAGAGGCACGGGTATGTGAGTTGCAAGGAAAAACAACCACTCAAGGGGGGACCTCCAGGAGAGTTGCTGCTCCAGTTTCCAGTAGGCAGTTCCCTAGACAGAGGAGTAGATGCGCTCATTCTATCTGTGATCTTAATAGAGGGACTTCTGATTCCCATTCACAAGAAGTGGATTGGGAAATCCGCAATTGGAATTAGAGGGGCCCTGCCTCCAGCCAGGTGGAGGAAAGGGAGAACCGGGTTTACTGGACTGTGTGGATCCGATGGCCTGGCACATCTGACCCACAGGAGTATAAGGCTCTAGTGGACACCGGTGCACAGTGCACCCTAATGCCATCAAGCTGTATAGGGGCAGAACCCATCTGTATTGCTGGAGTGACAGGGGGATCCCAAGAGCTAACTGTATTGGAGGCTGAAGTGAGCCTAACTGGGAATGAGTGGCAAAAGCACCCCATTGTGACTGGCCCAGAGGCTCCGTGCATCCTTGGCATAGACTACCTCAGGAGAGGATATTTCAAGGACCCAAAAGGGTACAGGTGGGCTTTTGGTATAGCTGCCTTGGAGACGGAGGAAATTAAACAGTTGTCTACCTTACCCGGTCTCTCAAACGACCCTTCTGTTGTGGGGTTGCTGAGGGTCAAAGAACAACAGGTGCCAATTGCCACCACAACAGTGCACCGGCGGCAATACCGCACCAACCGAGACTCCCTGATTCCCATCCACGAGCTCATTCAGCGACTGGAGAGCCAAGGAGTGATCACTAAGACCCATTCACCCTTTAACAGTCCCATATGGCCAGTGCGGAAGTCTAATGGAGAGTGGAGACTAACAGTAGACTGTCGTGGCCTGAACGAAGTCACTCCACCACTGAGTGCTGCCGTGCCGGACATGCTAGAACTGCAATGCCAACTGGAGTCAAAGGCAGCCAAGTGGTATGCCACAATTGATATCGCTAATGCATTTTTCTCAGTCCCTCTGGCAGCAGAGTGCAGGCCACAGTTTGCTTTCACTTGGAGGGGTGTCCAGTACACCTGGAATCGACAGCCCCAGGGGTGGAAACACAGCCCTACCATTTGCCATGGACTGATCCATACTGCACTGGAACAGGGTGGAGCTCCGGAACACCTTCAGTACATTGATGACATCATCATGTAGGGCAACACAGCAGAAGACGTTTTCAAGAAAGGGAAGAAAATAGTCCAAATCCTTCTGAAGGCTGGTTTTGCCATAAAACAAAGTAAAGTGAAGGGACCTGCACAGGAGATTCAGTTCTTGGGAATAAAATGGCAAGATGGACGTTGGCAGATCCCAATGGATGTGATCAGCAAAATAACAGCCATGTCTCCACCAACTACCAAAAAGGAAACACAAGCTTTTTTAGGTGTTGTGGGTTTTTGGAGAATGCATATTCCAAATTACAGTCTGATCGTGAGCCCTCTCCATCAAGTGACCCGGAAGAAGAATGATTTCAAATGGAGCCCTGAGCAACGACAGGCCTTTGAACAGATAAAGCAGGAGATAGTTCATGCAGTAGCCCTTGGGCCAGTCCGAGCAGGACAAGATGTAAAAAATGTGCTGTACACTGCAGCCGGGGAGAATGGCCCTACCTGGAGCCTCTGGCAGAAAGCACCAGGGGGACACCTGAGGCTGACCCTTAGGGTTTTTGAGTCAGGGATACAGAGGGTCTGAAGCACGTTACACTCCAACTGAAAAAGAGATACCGGCAGCATATGAAGGGGTTCAATCTGCTTCAGAAGTGATCGGTACTGAAGCACAGCTCCTCCTGGCACCTCGACTGCCGGTGCTGGGCTGGATGTTCAAAGGGAGGGTCCCCTCTACACATCATGCAACTGATGCTACATGGAGTAAGTGGGTCGCACTGATCATCCAACGGGCTCGAATAGGAAACCCCAGTCGCCCAGGAATCTTGGAAGTGATCATGGACTGGCCAGAAGGCAAAGATTGCGGAATATTGCCAGAAGAGGAGGTGACACGTGCTGAAGAGGCCCCACTGTATAACAAATTAGCAGAAATGAGAAGCAAAATGCTCTGTTCACTGATAGGTCCTGTTATCTTCTGGGAAAGCATCGGAGATGGAAGGCTGCTGTATGGAGTCCTATACGGCAAGTCGCAGAAACTGCTGAAGGAGAAGGTGAATCAAGTCAGTTTGCAGAAGTAAAGGCCATCCAGCTGGCTTTAGACATTGCTGAACGAGAAAAATGGCCAGTGCTCTATCTCTATACTGACTCATGGATGGTGGCAAATGCCCTGTGGGGGTGGTTACAGCAATGGAAGCAGAAGAACTGGCAGCGCAGGGGCAAACCCATCTGGGCTGCTGCATTGTGGCAAGATATTGATGCCCGGGTGGAGAACCTGGTTGTGAAGGTACGTCATGTGGATGCTCATGTCCCCAAGAGTCGGGCCACTGGAGAACATCAGAACAACTAACAGGTGGATCAGGCTGCTGAGATTGAAGTGGCTCAAGTAGATCTAGACTGGCAACATAAAGGTGAACTATTTGTAGCTCGGTGGGCCCATGACACCTCAGGCCATCAAGGAAGAGATGCAACATACAGGTGGGTTCACGACCGAGGGGTGGGCTTGACCATGGACACTATTGCACAGGTCATCCATGAATGTGAAACATGCACTGCAATCAGGCAAGCCAAGCGGATAAAACCTCTGTGGTATGGAGGACGATGGCTGAAGTATAAATATGGGGAGGCCTGGCAGATTGTTTATATCACACTGCCACAAACCCGCCAAGGCAAGCGCCATGTGCTTACAATGGTGGAAGCAACCACCGGATGGCTGGAAACATATCCCGTGACCCATGCCACTGCCCGAAACACTATCCTGGGCCTTGAAAAACAAGTCTTATGGCGACATGGCACCCCAGAAAGAACTCAGTCAGATAACGGGACACATTTCCGAAATAACCTCATAGACACCTGGGCCAAAGAGCATGGCATTGAGTGGGTGTATCACATCCCCTATCATGCACCAGCCTCTGGGAAAATTGAACGATACAATGGACTGTTAAAGACTACACTGAGAGCAATGGGGGGTGGGACATTCAAACACTGGGATCCACATTTAGCAAAAGCCACCTGGTTAGTCAACACTAGGGGATCTGCCAATCGAGCTGGGCCTGCCCAGTCAGAACTCTTACGTACTGTGGAAGGGGATAAAGTCCCTGTAGTGCACGTTAAAAATATGCTGGGGAAAACCGTCTGGGTTACTCTTGTCTCGGGCAAAGGCAAACCCATTCGTGGGATTGTTTTTGCTCGAGGACCTGGGTGCACTTGGTGGGTGATGCGGGAGGATGGAGGAGTCCAATGTGTGCCTTAAGGGGATTTGATTTTGGGTGAAAACAGCCAATGAACTGAAAGGTATGATGTTAATTGTTATATAATGTTGTATGTCATCACTCCTATGGTTGCTATATGCCCTATCAATGGTATCATAGTAAGAATTTCCAAAATTAATGAAGAATGAACTTTGATTGAACCAAGCAATGTGCAGTGGTGATAGAACAAGGACTGACTGTGCAACGGTGAGGGAACAAGGACTGACTTCGGCATGCAGTACCCGAACACCACACACACCATCTCTCTAGCCCTGAAAGGCCGTTACAATAGATGGAGCCCAAAGTTATGGACTAAATGGACATTTTGTGGACATTTGTGGACCCTCTACAGATATTTTACAGAGATGGTCCATAGACTAAGGGGATGATAAATGATATCTGTGTATTTTATCAAAGGATGGGAAAGGTGGGAGGGTGGTTATTGAGGTTGTATTGAATAGTATGGGACCTGAGCATGATGAAAACGGTATGGAATAAGGGGTGGATACTGTCATGGTTTTAGCTGGGATAGAGTTAATTTTCTTCACTGTAGCTGGTATAGTGCTGTGTTTTGGACTTTAGTATGAAAATAATGTTGATAGCACACTATTGTTTTAGTTGTTGCTAGGTAGTGCTTACACTACTCAAGGACCTTTCCAGCCTTCCATGCTCTGCCAGGTGCACAAGAAGCCGGGAGGGGAGGGGTACATCCAAGAGGGCTGATCAAAATTGGCCAAAGGGTATTCCATATCATGTGACGTCATGCCCAGTATATTGACTGGGGGGAGTTGGCCAAGGGAAGCAGCGATCGTGGCTCAAGGACCAGCAGCGTCGGTCGGCGGGTGGTGAGCGGTTGCAGCACTTGATGTTTGGGGTTTTTTTCTTCCCTTTCTCCCAAGATTTCACCTCTCTCTCTCTCTCCTTATTTTCCTTTTCATTTTATTATTATTATTATTATTATCATTATCATAATTATTAAACTGTTCTTATCTCAACCCATGAGTTTTCTTACTTTGGCCCTTCCGATTCTCTCCCCCATCCCACAGGGGTGGTGGGAGTGAGTGAGCAGCTGTGTGGTGCTTAGCTGCTGACTGGGGCTAAACCACAACACAGATCTAGTACCAAAAGAAAATAAATATCTAAAAGAAGTCTTCTCAGCAGGGAAATACTACTTGATCCAAGGTCCACTCATTTCAATGGAAATTTTTACGGTTACTTCACTGGATTTTTTATAAAGCCGTATGTCCACATTCCACATAAGTAACACAGAAAAAAAACTAATAGTCCTTAAAAAACCCCAACAAACAGCAAGCATTTATTAGAATATTAATAATTCCTTCATACAAAGTCTTTTCTTTATGTTTGAATCTTTCAAGTGAAATACAATTTACTGATACAGAACACTGAAACAGTCCTTTTTAGCTAATAGAGTTATAAATTTCTGATTGTCTGAAAATGTACATTTTGTAGTGAGTATGTCGTAATAAAGTGACTTTAAGATATTTATGTTTACTAAATATTTACTCTATACTAAATATAAAATAACCTGCATATTACCTATTAACTGTTAACAAAATTGTCTATCCAAACCCATGGAATCTAAATAAAATATCAATAGATCAAGGTGTCATATACCAGAAAGACAGTAAAGGAGATTGGTTAATTTTATTGTTAAGGGTATAGTTTTGGGGTGAGATTTGGTTACTGGAAAGGATGTATTTCTTGGGTTTTTTTTATGGTGTTCTTGTGTAACTTTTCTAACCACTGGTGCTGCTTCAGAAGAGGTCAGGTTTTCTCTAGGAGACTTATTGCTAGGTACTGGTAGGCATCTCTTTGTAGGCAACTAAGTACCAAACCAGTAAGTAGGAGCTAGCTGAATTCTACCTAAAATGCTTAAAAATTAGGTCAGATTCAACCCCAAAGTTCAGTTTCAAGCCCCAACACATCTATAGCCCGACCATAAAGTTTGTCTGAGCTCCCAAAATGTTAATTTTTTTATCCTTATCTTTCCCGTATTCTTCCACATACACTAAATTGTCTGGTTTATGGCCAGGATCATTATATATACAGTAGGGATTAAAAAAAAAAAAAAAAAAAAAAGAAGATTATTTCTAATCATATTGCTGAAAGATTTTTCTCTGGTTTACTGTTTCTTGGTAAATAAAACATTAGTAAAGGTAAGAGTCTTTCAGATATGCAGATGAATTAGGGCAGTCAGGAATAAACACCTTGTATACACGTGGTATATTGGATACATATGGATGATTGGGTTGGATATTGGGTTGACCTAAAAGTCATTGAATATTTTCTGTATGGAAACTCAAATGTTTTGAATTAATATTTGTTCTTACTTAAATTAGGGTCTTTCCCTTAAAACTTCACTCTTTTTCTTCCTGAGAATTTACTAGTTTGTTGGATTTAGTTCTACTAAATTACCTATTAATAATGACAGATGGTCAGAAGTCTTTTTTTTCCCTAACTACGTATAAGGTTTCTTAAAGCTTTCCATATATTTTTGAAACCAGAGGCAGGCACTAAATTCTTATCCTGAACTCCACAGAGGGGATCATTTAATAAAACACTTAGTTTTTTTCTGCCTGAGAAAAAAATTTTCCCCAGTTATCAAAAGTAATGCTTATTATCTGGTCTTTGCAGACCTGTATATATGTACCTGAAAATAAATCACTTATTTGAAAACACCAGTCCACACCAGTAAATCCGTTAGAAGTGCAAGAAAGAGTGTGTCTCTGTGTGTGTGTGTGTGTGTGTGTGTGTGCATGCACGTGCGCGCACGTGTACACATGTATGAGTATAGACACCTGTCATGATTTAACCCCAGTGAGCATCTGAGCCCTACATAGCCATTTGCTCATTCCCCCACAGTGGGATAGGGGAGAGAATCAGAAAAGTAAAAGTGAGAAAACTCATGGGTTGAGATAAAGACAGTTTAATAGGTAAAGCAAAAGCTGCACACGCAAGCAAATCAAAATGAGGAATTCATTCACTACTTCCCATCAGCAGGCAGGTGTTCAGCCGTCTCCGGGAAAGCAAGGCTCCATCACACGTAACAGTTACTTGGGAAGACAAATGACATAACTGTCCTCCCTTCCTTCTTCTTCTCCTTTCTTTAGGATTCTTGCTTAACACACACATCTTTATATTATTGCTAAGTATGGTCATTGCTAGACACTGCATTCTGCCTGTTACCTTTATTGCTGTACTACTAAGAGAATCCTAGACCCAAATGATAGCAAGGACAAGTAGATATGAAATTTGTATGTGACTCTAAGCTTCACTACCACAGACTAGGACTTTTGCCTTGGTTAGTGTAAACTGTGCCCTGAGAAGTCTGTAGAATAGGTTCACTTATTCTGAATGTGCCCAACAACTCCATGTGTGCTAAAATGAGAAGTCTTCCTACTGCACTTGAAGCACTGTTTCACTTGGGCTATGAACACCATCAAAAAGTTTTCTACCTCTGGGCATTGAGTCCAAAGATCAGAGAAGGAAAAAAAAAGTTGTGATAAGATTCTTATTTTAACCTTGGGTAATTGAAATATAAAGATTGATAGATCATTGAGTTCTGGCCAGCATTGCGTTCCTCTGCCTAGTACAGCAACAGAGCCCATTTTGAATACTGCTATTAAATCATCCCAAAATTACATTATCATATTGTGTATTTATTTATATATTGAATGTGCTGTTCATAATGGCCTTGATGGGAGTACCACTGTTGTGAGTAATCTGACTAAAAGTCCAGCTGCATACTATGAAGCAATACTTGATTTATCTGGACACAACAGGCACTGACTTCATTATATTACACAGCAGCCAGCAGAACTTAGCCATTATAATTATTCTGATGCTTTTCTGTGTTGGTGTTATTCATCAGAGAAAGTTTCACCCACCATTTTCCTTGCAGTGGAAACTTTCCAGTAGAGATCAATTTTAATGATTTGGACAGCTTTATTTTTACTTATTAAAGTACTAATTTCCAAAGGGGGCTCAGGATGTTAAAAGCCGCCCAATCACACACAACAAAATGGCATGGTCCCTGCCCTGAAGAGCTTACAGTCTAAAAGGTACTTATCTTAAGAATTGAGAGAAAGGTTTCCTTAAAGGAATTTTAAATGCATTGAAATGCCTTATTTGGCAAGTGGGAGTAGAATAAGCAAAGCAATCAAAGTAATGACAGGCAAATGTTCTTTAGTTCCATTTTTGGGGCAATACTGTTCACCTCAAGAAACTTTTACCTACTACCTGCAAACTTTTGATTATAAAATGGCCTAGGTCTTCTTTCCACATTGTTCAGCTGCTGCAGTGACAATGATCGCTTCTGATCATCCCTTATGTCTACCATACAACCATAAATGTTGCCTGGTGGAGTCTGCTTTGGTGCAGTTGTGAGAGTGTAGCTCCTTATAGCAACTAGGAGGCACAATCCCCTGTCAGACCACACAGTCACTATGGGGTTGCAGTACAGACTCACAGCTGGGCAGAGGCCTGTGTTTCCCCATAGCAGCACGAAACCCATCTTGCCTCCAGATCCCATGTGCCAGACCCAGGTGATCATTGGGCTAACCAGCTGTGTCTGATGGACAGCTCCCAGGCTGGAGAGGAGGAACAGTGCTGCTTCTTGGTGAAAGACTGAGTTGCTTCCTTCATGGCAGGACGATGAAAGAAAAGTATTGGTGGACACTTACACAGCTCCTCTGATTTCACAGAAATTTAGAATCAAGCTCAGTTTTCATAACTGAAGAACATAACATAAAATTATTTTTGTGAAGTAAGCAAAAGCTTACAAGGAAAGCTGAAAATCATAAACACATAAAAAACCAAAGCAGCCTGAAAAGTAAATGTGCCTGTAGAAAAACACCCTCAAAAACAATGTTTAATAGCATCCTAATTTCTTACTTGAAACTTTCTTTTGTTATGAAGGATGGATCTTAGAGCATCCAAGGCACTTTGCTTAACATAGCTGATATGGAAAAAAAAAAAAAAAAGTAAAACTATTTGGGTAGCTGTTTATTGTGGTGGTCCTAAAACTATACAACACATTGTTCAGTGACCAATTTGAGTCCTATCTCTCACAAGAATAGTGAAATAAAAAGAAGAAAGGTGGAGTACAATGTGTCCGATCTTTTCTACCATGAAACTGCCAGACTCTTTCATTGGCATCTTTAAAATGTAGTCTGTCATATATTTATATAGTTAAAAGCATATTCTACTTTCTACAGTTTCATACAGTTTTGTCACATTTTAAGCAGTATTATCATAAACAGCAATGCTTAAAGGTCAATACATTGGCCAAGCCTTAACTAAGTGTCATGGTTTTAGCTGGGATAGTTGATTTTCTTCACTGTAGCTAGTATAGTGCTCTGTTTTAGACTTGGTATGCAAATAATGTTGATAACACCCTGGTGTTTTAGTTGTTGCCAGGTAGTGTTTACACTAGTCAAGGACTTTCTAGCTTCCCATGCTCTGCCAGGTGCACAAGAAGCCGGGAGGGGAGGGGATACAACCAGGAGAGCTGATTCGAATTGGCCAAAGGGTATTCCATATCATGTGACGACATGCCCAGTATATTAACTGGAGGGAATTGGCCGGGGGAGGCAGCGATCGTGGCTCGGGGACCGGCAGGGTCGGTCGGCGGGTGGTGAGCGGTTGCAGCACTTGTTGTTTAGTTTTGGTTTGGGTTTTTTTTTCCCTCTTCTTCCAGTGTTTCATCTCTCTCTCGCTCATTATTCTCCTTTTCATTATATTAGTATTATTGCTGTTTTAGTTTAATTATTAAACTGTTCTTATCTCAACCCATGAGTTTACTTACTTCGGCCCTTCCGATTCTCTCCCCCATCCCACAAGGGTGGGGGAGTGAGCGAGCGGCTGTGTGGTACTTAATTACTGACCGGGGCTAAACCACAACACTAAGCAACACAGAAGAGTATCACAATACCCATGAAAATGTACAGTCACATGTAATCATGTTAGCAAAAAAACCAAGTAATATAAATTAAAGTAGGGATGCTGGGTTTTTTTAGGAGGAAGAGGCCTCAAAAGCTCTCATACTAAATGACAGAATGATTCATCTGCATTAGTCCTGTTCTGCATTTGAGACTGGTTAAACCTGCATCAGGAAATCAGAGCCTGGGTTCAGCTGAGCAGCTTGATCCAGATTAGACTAGGGTTTCCTAGTTGTCCAAGAAATACTTCAGATGTAGCTAAACTTGCTATATTTTTCTGCTTCTCTCTGTAGCCTAGAGAGAAATGTTGTTTATTCTTTTGAAAACTCAATCTCATACTGAACCTTGATCTTCTCAAGTGGGCATTCCATCTTCACTTGCTATATCAAAAAATAAATCAAACATGCTTGCGCAGAAAATTTTCTCTTGTTTTTCTCTTTCCTTACATCTGTCAAAGCTTCCCAGTTGATCAGAAAAATAAAATAAAGTATATGCAGAGAAGCTGGATATGGGTACTGTCTGGAACAAATACATTCACAGTGTCAGAAGATGACTGAATGCAATGTGCTTGTTAGGATAGCATCAAAGAAAAAAATTAACAGAGGTTGATTTGGAGACATTCTGCTTTGTGTCTTATAGCAGACATCAATCAAGCATGTTTGCTATATTTCAAAGGGCAATAATAACAAACACCCATTTGGAACTGAAATGTTTCTTGCAGTTAAGATTTTTAGTTAAAATATTGCATGGTAAAACGTTAAGTTTGGAGTTTGAAAATTGCAAAAAAAAAAGGCAATATGCTCAAGATAGTTAAGAACTGTAATAGAAAATTTTAAAAACAATATCAGGCATTTTTTATGTTCAATGTGTTCTCACTCAACAGGAAGTTAGATGTGTTTTATTAGAAATTAGTAGGTAAAAGTCTAATGCTTCCATTATCAGAAAATCAAAATTTTTGCAGACAAAGCTGACTGTAAAAATCTATGGCTATGCTTGACCCAGTTTGTTTTGTTTCTGAAAATATGCATAAAGCAAGTTACTTGGTTCACATTTTAAAATGTTAGCTGTAGTTTATGCAAAAATACTGTCATTTTTCATTTATATAACGTGTTATGTAGATATCAAAACTACATAAATACAACTATCCTGGATTTATCAATGACATTTAAGGTAGGTTTTATACCACCTAATGTGGATTTCTACAGTATAAGGACCTCATTCAGTTGCCTAAATACAGGTATTTAGTGCTATCAGAGATGTTCTATCTGGTATTCAGCTTTGTCTTCAGAAAGATTCAAGGTTTTATCGGTCTTATCTGTCAGCCCTAGGCTGATATCTTGGATAATGTAGAAGTAATGATGTTCTCCAGATATCTGCTTTTAATCCACTTGATAGTTAGCTATTCTTCACTTAGCACAAATGAGAGTTTAGGTAACTAAGACTCAATTCAGCTGAGTAGACTCGCATGAAGTGTCATCTAAAACTTCTCAGCCTACCTCTGATATCTTCTTGGGGCTGACAGTTATGGCATGGAACCAATGGGATACCTACACACTCCTACAAGAGGAGCTGGAGGCCAGGTACCATACATGAGAGGATCTCATGTGACAATAGATGTCTATACTTAGGCAACCTAATTAAGCTGCTGGGCCCTACCTTCTAGATCATTGTGTGCTGCATTTTAATGTGTTACAGTTAACTTGAAAACAAAGTAGGATGTATCTAGTCAGATATCAAGCATATTTAAAGTACTATCTATGGGAAAAATATCTAGTTTAATATAACAGTACAGGATTTTATGATGTGAATAAAATCCTTAGCAATATCTTTAAAAACTCTGTTCTCTGTAGTAAAGTTTTCTTTCTTTGAAATATAAAAGTAATGTACATACATAGTGAAATATTTTCCATATAGTGTAACAATTTTCAAAAAATTTTTAAATTTCTGTGATGTTTGTAAAGAGTTTTTCTTGAGTACATTAATTCTAAAGACTGTTACTCAATACTAGCGGATTAAAGTCAGAAAGTGAAAATTGCTACAGTTCCCAGCTGCCTAATTCATGACAGTTTGCCATTCTGAAGCACCTTCTGGATTACCACAGTTTTCAGATGAAAATATTAAGGAAAAAAGAAACTCTGGAAACTTCATATGCAATTTGCTTGCAGTCGTCACTCTACACAGGAGCCTTAAGTCATACAGCATATGCTGGTGTCAGTCACTCCATGTCATTCCTTATATTATGGTTTTAATTAATTTTTTCCCCCTTAATTCTGTTACATTTACATATGCATTATTTGTGAAATAGCTATTATGAATTATCAATATTTATCCTCTAGATGATGAATAATCAAGTATAAAGAATTTTATATCAGTACTCTTCTACATCTTTTGACTTGTGTTTGACTCTAGTCCCACTTTTGAAGCCTGTTGGCTTTAAACAGCAGTGTGATTTTAAATGAATTATGATACAAGGCAATAATTCAGGAAAGTGAGTGTAACAGAATAAGTACTGAAATACAGTGGGACCTAAACTGACAAACTAAGACAAATTTTAATTAAGTGTTAAAAATTGAGAAATAATTACTTTAATTCAGTCTTTTAAAAGTTTTGCTTTGTTTAGATAGAACACATCACTAATTATTTAGAATACCATTTATTGAGAAGAAAGATAATACCTACAGTCAGGTAAGTTTGTGCAAGGACAACTGGCCCTTTTAGAAATGCAACGTTGTGTTCGGGGTTGAGCCCATTATTGTATACTAGGAAAAGGTGGTATCAGTAGCCTGACACATAAAACCATTATGTTCCCACATATTAGCTTTTGTTTTACGTTACTGAAACATTTGCTCTTGTACTAAAGGTATATCATAGCTCCATGTTCTGATTTCTTGTTGATTGCCACCTCTGAACACTGAACATTGAAAGTGAAGATGGAAATGTTAGAATAAAATGTTCTTAACATCTAGGCATTGTTTTTGAAGGCCTCTCTTACAGAAAGTTTCAGGAGATTGTGTAGGAAATAACTTTTGAAGGAAAGAAATACTGAATGAAATGAATGGAGGAGAATACAGAATTATACTTACTGCAGAAGGCTTAAAAAATTATAGCAACAGCCTGTAGAATTAGTATCTACTTAATTTGTAAGTTACGTATATTTGCATGTATTTATTTATTAACTTCTTAATTAATTTCTTTCTTGCAATTTCCTAGTTCTTTCCTACTGCAGGATCAGAAGGACACAAGCAAGAGCTACATTAAAATTTTCATTGATTTCTTAGCTGGAGAGGGATTCATCTCACCTAGCTTTAGACAGATGTAATGTAGATGCCTATATCTGACTAATCAGATATTATAGTCATTGAAGAGAAAATAAATATTTCTGAAGCATAATTATCTAACTTGTTATGTAAGACTATCTTAAAAGCAGATACAATATAGTATAAAAATTATATAAAAACTATTGTATTGGGTTTGCATGGCAAGGTTTTGGTAGCAGGGGGGCTCCAGGGGTGACTTCTGTGAGAAGCTGCGAGAAACTTCCCCCATGTCCGACAGAGCCAATGCCAGCTGGCTCCAAGACGGACCCCCCACTGGCCAAGGCTGAGCCCATCAGCGACATTGGTAGCACCTCTGGGATAACATATTTAAGAAGGGGAAAAAAAAAAAAAACATGCAACTGCAGCCAAAGAGAGGAGTGAGAATCTGTGAGAGAAACAACCCCGCAGACACCAAGGTCAGTGAAGAAGGAGAGGGAGGAGGTGCTCCAGGCACCAGAACAAAGATTCCCCTGCAGCCCGTGGTGAAGACCATGGTGAAGCAGGCTGTCCCCCTGCAGCCCATGGAGGTTAATGGTGGAGCAGATATCCACCTGCAGCCCATAGAGGACCCCTCATCGGAGCAGGTGGATGTGTCCTGAAGGAGGCTGTGACCCTCTGGGAAGCCCATGCTGGGGCAGGCTCCTGGCAGGACCTGTGGACCTATACAGAGAGAGGAGCCCACGCTGGAGCAGGTTTTCTGGCAGGACTTGTGACCCCATGGGGGACCCATGCTGGAGCAGTCTGTTCCTGAAGGACTGCACCCTGTGGAAGGGACCCACGCTGGAGCAGTTCGTGAAGAACTGCAGCCTGTGGGAAGGACTTACTTTGGAAAAGTTCATGGAGAACTGTCTCCTGTGGGAGAGACCTCATGCTAGAGCAGGGGAAGAGTGTGAGGAGTCCTCCCCCTGAGGAGGAAGGAGCAGCAGAAAAAACGTGCGATGAACTGACCACAACCCCCATTCACCATGCCCCTGCACCGCTGGAGGTGGGAGGAGGTAGGGAACTCGGGAGTAAAGTTGAGCCTGGGAAGAAGGGAGGGGTGGGGGAAGGTGTTTTTAAGATTTGTTTTTATTTCTTATTATCGTACATTGATTTGATTGGTAATAAATTAAACTAATCTCCCCAGGTCAAGCCTGTTTTGTCCGTGACAGTACTTGGTGAGTGATCCCTCCCTGATGTTATCTCGACCCATGAGCCTTTCATTATACTTCCTCTCCCCTGTCCAGCTGACGAGGGAGAGTGATAGAAGAGCTTTGGTGGGCACCTGGCATCCTGCCACGGTCAACCCACCACAATTATATATATTCTTATTGGTTTCAAAGGGAGCCTACAGTGACCAACATACAAAGAGAAGTATGTAGCTGGTCATGCAAATTCAACCTCAAATATCTGGTATAAAGATAGTGAAATGACTAAAGAATCACAATACATAGAATATGACTTTATGTCTGTAGTTCAGATGAATACAGCTATTAATATAGCTCATCCAAACTACATGATTTACACCCTGTATTTCAACCCAGATATCCAGGAAAATGATTATTAACTTACTTGGTTAAATTCCCATGAAGTAGTGCAGAACAATAAGAGGTACTCTAAAGCAATGCACTTGGTGGTGAAACCTGACAACCACATCACATGGTATCCGTGATCTGTATTTGACACCACCAGAAGTCTGCATCTCTAGACTTTGCTCCTCTACAAAAATTCTATCTCACATGGTATGAATTAGCTCATGTAAAGCTGTCTACATTATCTTTCTTTCATAAGAGATGACCTTTCAACATGCTGCTCTTAGAAGGGGCAAGCATCCTCTTCAGTGAGCTGACCAAGCCTCATGAAAAGGAAGCACAATTTTTGAAGCTCATACAAAAGCTCATTTACGAGAATGTGGCATTGCCCTGTGGAACTTTATATCCTCTGACTTTCTTTGGCCTGTGGTTATCTCTCTAGGATGAGTAAACTGACACTGGGCAAGATGATCATCAAGTTCCAGAGACTAGAGTCAAGAGTTGTGTTTACCTTGAAATTTCTACCAATGAGCCAATATGTACTAGGAAGTGTGTCAGCCCTTGGCTCACTTTACAGTGGAAGATTTGTTCTAACACAGATTTTGTGCTGAATACACAACTCTTGTGTAACTTTTTTAAAATGATCATGGTGATGAGGAGAAGTGCCTGAGGACTGGGAGAAGTCAAATGTCACTCCTATCTTCAAGATGGTCAAAAAAGAGGACCCAGAAAACCACAGGTCAGTCAGCTTCCTCTTGATCCCTGGGAAGGTGATTGAGTAGCTAATTCTGGGAACTGTTTCCAGGCATATGAAGGACAAGAAAGTCATCAGGAATAGTCAGCATGGATTCGCCAAGGGGAAGTAATGCTTGACCAACTTGATATACTTCTATGATGAAATGACTGTCTTGGCGGATGAGGATATTGTCTACCTAGACTTCAGTAATACTTTCAACACTGTCTCCCATAAGATCCTCATGGTGAAACTGTTGAAGTATGGGCTGGATGAGCAGCAGTGAGGTGGATTGAAAACTGGCTGAATGGCTGGGCCCAGAGAGTGGTGATCAGTGGTGCAAAGCCTACTTGGAGGCTGGTAACTAGTGATGTACCCAAGGGATCAATAGTGGGTCCAGTCCTGTTTAACATCTTCAGTAAAGATCTGAATGATGAGGTACAGTATACCCTCAGCTAGTTTGCAGATGACACAAATTTGGGAAGAGGGGCTGCTATGACAGAGGGTCATGCTGTCATCCCAAGGGACTTCAACAGGCTGAAGAAATGGGCAGACAGGAACCTCATGAAGTTCAACAAGAGGAAGTACAAAGTCCTGCACCTGGGGAGGAAAGCATCTTAGCACAAAAGGACCTGGAGACACCAGGTTGAACATGAGCCAGCAATGTGCCTTTGCGGCAAAGAAGGCTAATAGTATCCTATGCTGCATTAGGAGGAGTGTCATCAGGAGGTTGAGAGAGGTGATCCTTCTCCTTCACTCAGCACTGGTAAAGCCGCACCTGGAGTAATGTGTCCAGTTCTGGGCTTCTTAGTACGAGAGAGACATGGACATATTGGAGAAAGTCCAGAGAAGAGACATGAAGATTACTAAGGGACTGGAGAATCTCTCATACGAGGAAAGTATTTCCTTTAAGAGTTCAAGAATATGTTGGATGGGGCTTTGAGCAACCTGAAGTTGCATCTAGTGAGCAACATCCCTGCCCATGACAGGGGGGACTGGAGTAGAGGATCTTTAAAGGTCCCTTCCAACCCAAACAATTCTGTGATTCGATGATCCTATGAAAGGCTGAGCAAGCTGGGATTATTCAGCCTGGAGAAGAGAAAACTCAAGGGGGATCTCATTAATGTGTATAAATATCTGAAGGTAGGGTGCAAAAAAGATGGAGCCAGGCTCTTTTCAGTGGTGTCCAGTGACAGGACAAGAGGCAATGGGCACAAACACTGGAGGTTTCGTCTCAATATCAGGAAACACTTTTTTCACTGTGAGGGCAACTGAGCACTGGCACAGGTTGCCCATGGAGGTTGTTGAAGGAGTCTCCCTCTTTGGAGATATTCAGAAACCATCTGGACACAGTTCTGGGCAACCAGCTGTAGGTGGCCCTATTGTAGCAGGGGGGGTTGGAGAAGATGACCTCCAGAGGTCCCTTCCAACCTCAGTCATCATGTAATTCTGTAATTCTAAACAAATGTTTGAGCCCTGAAGTCATTGATCTCTCTGTGTGTCAGCATATAAAATACTAGTTCAAGAAGGTAAATTGTTTCAACAAGCTGAAATAAAGCTTTCTTTTTACCTGGGAATTACTTGGAAGAGGAGTCCCTCAGGTAGATTATTATTTTTGTTGTTGTTGTTGTTGTTGTTGTAGTTGTAGTATATTATTATTTTTGTTAATATGTAATACATAAAAAAGTGAAAATATATTAGAAAAACTCTTGCATACTCAGGTATACAATCTCACTGAACTGTTCTATAACATTTGTTAACTTAAGGCAACACTTATTTTCTATTTTAGAATAAGGAAATATTTCACACTTTCTGATTTACAGAGGATTTTTTTTCTTTAATTCTACATTTGAAATCCAAAAAACCTTAAATGATTCAGGAGCTTTGTGTTGAATTGAAATCTATTAGATATTTTTCACCTCTCTGAGATAAACTACTTAGGGAAAGCAGAGTATAGTAAGAATATGTTGATTGGCATTGACTACATCAACAAAAATGTATTCAGATATTCAAAGAGTAATTTACAGATGCTGAAGTGTTAGATATAAAGAAAGAAAGAGAAATTACCAATTAAAGCAAAATTTCTATCTGGAAAGAAATCTTCCTCAAATTCATTATGATTTAATGGTCTTTTACTAACGCCAGTCTATGTGGTGAGAGCTGATGAAGTGATTACATACCTGAGGAGCTCAGGCTGTCAGAGTCAGAATGAGTCTAGAAGGCAGCAAGTAGAAGGAATACCAGTCAATTCTTGGAATAAACTGTAGCAATATTTTATTCATGTTTTGTTTCCTTCCCTCTTTTCTCTGGTCTTCTTAAAACAATCTTCATTTTACCAGCACTTACTGCCCACAAAGCTGGGAAATTACAACAGCTGTACAATATGTAAAGAATCTTTACAAATGATCCAAAATGCTTTTTCAGTTATTTATTTCAAAGACTTTAGATTTAATGTTAACTTGTCTGAATGGTGCATCATTATATTCTGAACATCTCTTAGGAATGCTTAGCATGTTTTTCATAATTTTCTTAGTTTGAATTAAGCTACTTATGTTTTCATGCTTCAAATCAAAATGTTATGATTCATTAAATTATATTAGGAATTTTCCATTAAAATATATATGCATATTTATAAATTTTAGACATCACTTTACACAAAAGTAGACTACTTTACACAAAGTAGTTCCATCTATTTACAAAATATTTTAGAAAACTCACACTTAATTCCAGCAGTGTTTCTGAAGACATCAATGTATCTTGTTTAAAATCTTTGTCGAGCATCTGGTGGAGAAGACACAGTTCACTTTCATCAAGTTTGCTGATGAAAACAAAGTGGAGTAACCAGTCAATATGAGTGCAGGACCCCTGCCTCTCACAGAGACAGTGACAGACTGGAGGAATAGGCCAACAGGAACCTCAGGAAATTCAACAGTAATACAGACAAACTGGGGAACAGCTCTGGGGAAAAGCCTCTGGGAACAGTGAACTGAACTTGAGACAGTAGCGTGCACTGGCAGCAGAAATGGCCAACAGCATCTGGGGTTGTGTTAACAGCAGCACAGGCAGCAGGTCCAGGGAAGTGATAATCCTCCCATTTACTCAATACTTGTTAGATCACACCAATACTACTGCATCCAGTTTGGTGTCCCCCAGTACAGGATAGACATCAGTAAACTGGGGTTAGTTCAGCAGAGGGCCATTAAGATGGTCAGGGCTGGAGCACTTGCTCTGAGAGGAGTGGCTGAGGGACCAGGGCTTTAGCTCCTGAAGACCATTGTGCAGTGTAGAAGGTTTCCCAGAGAGATTGCATCATCTCCATCCTCAGGAGTTTTCAAGACCCAACTGGACAGCAACCTCTTCTGACCTCAGAGCTGCCCTGTTTTGAGCAGGAGATTGGACTGGAGACTTCCTTTATTCTTTTCCCACCTGAGTTAACCTATGTTCACTAGATTCAGTGGTTAAGACACTCTCCTGAGTTGGAGGATCTTTTGAGTTTAAGCTAAATGAGGGATTAATGATAGGTGACTTTCTGAGACATATTTAGCCTCTAATTTGTTATAAAAAAGACAGTGATATTACTAGCTCTGTTTTATGTCCCTGCTCTGAGAAGGTAGTGGATTATCCACCAGTGTTTGCATGTATATGGTTGTCCAGTTTATGGACGACGAATTTAAGTGGTTGTATATTCAGCTCGGTCCAAATGGTAGTATGTCTGAGCATGCACATTACATGAAGAGACCATGAAAAGTGGACTTGGTTGCCAAAATAGTTTAGCAGAAAATGTTGACTGCCACACTGAATTTAGCCAACTAAGTTCTGACATAAGTACAGTATAGTACTATAAAATATATAAAGTCATAATGTACAGAAAGGAGGTTTTTCTTTCCTTTTTTGATTTTTTTTGTCAAATAACAAATATCTTCATGTCTGAGTAATAACAATTTTAATATAGTCTATACAGTAATATATTTTTTATGAATTTAAATAGAACTTTACCATAATCCAAAGAAAATTGTGCAAGTTGTTAATGTATGACTGTTCTTTGTATCTTGTAGTTTTATGTTGATACTTCAGAAAATTTTCCAAATACAATAAACACCTTTAGATCTGTTTTCACACACATTGTTGTAGAACAGTAATACCACCAGACAGTAATTTATCTCTACATAAAAAACTTCATTGAGAATCTGCATAACCGTATGAACATTTGACAGCCACATATTGCCCTCCTAGATGAAAGATAATTGTCTCATGCCTAGAGAACTGCTCTTAGACTTTTTGTTTTTCAGCAAGATCATAGGCTCTTCCTGAAACTCCCCCTCCATCATCATTCTGCCATTGATCACAAGCACCCTTAGAGCTCTATGCTAAATTTGCTTCCACCCTTGGTTTGTAATAGAATGAATATGACAGATATTTACCAGTTGTTGAGTTCAGATACCTTGAAGCTAGCTGACTGGATTTAAAATAAATTGAAAGGAAAGTAAAATAAATAGACAGACTGATAGATACAAATACTGTTTTTTGGCCAACCATGTGACAAAAGAAATATTTGCTCCCACCTCTCAGAGGAGAGGTAGCAACCACAATGCTCAAATAAAGTCAGAAAATATTTTTTTCTGGTACCTTCAATGACAATGTATCTCTCTTTTCCATGCTTTTTCTAATCTACTTCTCAGGAATGTCCTTTTTACCACTTCTCTTAACTCAAATGGTGAGAGAGGGCTTTTCAGAACTGATTACCACCTTTTGGTTTCGCTGGCGAGACAAAGGTTTCCTCTGTGGGGAGACTATTTCCAATCCATGTGCGTGTAAATTTATCTATTAAAAAACAGTGAAATGAACAAACCAAAAAAAATAATAATGTAGTGTATTATAAAAAGAGAAAGAGATAGAGAATTTCAAAATTTTGAAAATCTGTGTGGCAGTTTTTAACATATGTCTTAAAAACAGCTGGGTTTGTCTGTTGAATTGAAAAGAATGTTTTTTTGGTCCTTTTATGGTAAATCTCACTCTCAGACACACAAACACACAAGAAAAGTTTTCAAAGAGAAATGTGAGTGAAGTATTTTTAAAACAGTTTAGGACATAGCAAAAAGTGAAAGTGTTACTAGATTTCTGAAGCGATTATTTCTATGACCTTAACAGAAAATCAGAAAAGGTAGTGAGTTATTAAAACAACAAAAAGAGGTAAGGTGTTGCAAACAAGCTCTGAAGTAAAAAAAAACCCAAACTTAAAAGAACAAGTTTAAATGATATTTGGGTATGCAGTGGTGAATTCAGACTCAGGGTATATCATGAAGTTCAGTTTAATGAGCAGCTCATTTACCTTCCTGTTATCCATAAATATATGCAAAGTATAATTAAAATGACATCTTTTGTTCCAAGTTAAAAAAAAAAAAGAATAAGCGGGAAAGCTGCTGCTTAAAAAAAGCATTATTAGTTTGTATTTAAAGTTTAATTATTTAAATGTCACAGAAAAGGAGAAAATGCAGACTAAAAAACCCAGAACCATATCTTCTGTTGATTAGCAAAAGGTACATGTTTATAAAATATTACTAATGCCAAAACCGACTTCCTTTCACCAGACATCAGTGTACTGCACCTCTGATCCAGTGAAAAAAGTTCATTTTTGTCCCTTCAATCTGGTGCCGAAAAATGATCTGTTATAGCAACGCTACATTGTTACATATTGCTCTAAACCACTTTTATTTAACTTGTACATTTTGGTTTTAGTATTCTAAATGCATTCAATCCTTCAATTCCTATACTAACTGAGTTGTAGTGAAGTATATGTCAAAACCATGAATATAATCAGCTAATCAGCATTAGTAAAAATTTGTCTAAAAGCTTCATTAAATTGCTGTCTCCACTAGTGCTTCATGGCAACAGCATAGGGCCTAGTGTGGGGTTTTTGGGTTGTGGTGTGTTGACCTTGGCCAACTGCCAGATGCCCACTTAGCCGCTGTCTCACTTCAATTCCTGTATGAGGCCTGGCTAAGATAGGGTTAATTTTCTTCATAGGAGCTCATATGGTGCTGTGTTTTAGATTTTTGACCAAAACAGTTCTGATAACAAACTAACATTATAGCTTTTGCTGAATAGTGCTTGCACAGCAATAAGGCCTTCTCTATTTCTTACTCTGCTCTCCCGGTGAATAGATTGGGGGGCTGGGGTTTGCAATAGTTTGGGAGGGGACACAAATGGACAAATTACTCGAATTAACCAAACAGGTATTTCATACCATATAACATCATGCTCAGCAATAAAAGGGAAAAGAGAGGGGGGTTAGGAGGATTAGCCATCTTTTGCTCTGGAACTGGCTGGACACTGGTCTACCCATGGGAGGTGGTGAGTGATTGCCTTTACATCACTTATTTTGTGTTGTCTTCTTCTCTCTTCTTCCACTTATTAAACTATTTATTTATTTATTTATTTTATCTTGACCCACAGATTTTCTTGCTTTATTCTTCCTTACCTCTCCCCCTATCCTAGTGGCAGTGCAAGGTGAGAGGGAGCAAGTATATGGTTCTTAGCTGCCTACTGAGGTTAAACCATCACACCTCCTCAGCAGAACAAGGGGGAGAAAATAAGATGAAAAACCTTGTGGTCTGAGATAGGACAGGGAGGTCATTCACCAATTACAGCTTAGGGCAGAACATTGACCTGGGAAAAATTAGTTTAATTTATTGCCAATTAAAATAGATTTGGATGATGAGGAAATACAGACACCACCCCAGGCTCAACCTCACTTCTTTCACAACACTCACACATCCCCTGCATCCAACCATTCTGAGTGGTGCAGGGGAGATGAGGAACAGGGGTTTGTGGTCAGTGCATAACAGTTCCTCTCTGCCACTCCTTCTTCCCCACATTTTTCCCCTGTGTGTTCCTCTCCATAGTCTACAGTCCTTCAGGGTAAACTTGCTCCAGTGCGGGACTTCTGTGGGCCACAGCTTCCTTAGGGCATATTCACCTGCTCCAGCACAGGGTCGTTTACAGGCTGTGGTATGGATATCAGCTCTGGTGTGGTGCTCTCCATGGGCTGCAGGGGAATCTCTGCA
The DNA here is from genome assembly GCA_031468815.1 of Morus bassanus. Lineage (NCBI taxonomy): Eukaryota > Metazoa > Chordata > Aves > Suliformes > Sulidae > Morus > Morus bassanus. The sequence continues at coordinate 49,605,155 of CM062568.1, read as the reverse complement.
GTGCATTTGCAACACCTCTTCCTCCTCCTTCTTCTCTCATGTGGGTGTTCACAGGGTTGTTTTTGACAATCTTTTTTCCTTACTCTTCACTGCTGTGCAGTGTTTTACCCTTTCTTAAATATTTTTTTCTCTGAGGCACCACCATCTGGGCTGAGGGTCTCAGCTGTGTCCTTCAGTGAGTCCACTGAAATCAGCTGGACCTGGCTGTGTCCAGCAAGGAACAGCCCCCGGCCTCTCCTCACTGAGGCCACCTCTGCAGCCCCATAGCTACCAAAACCTTGCCACTGACACCCAACGTATGTTTTTTTCTTGTTTTTTTAGCAGTAGGCATTTCCAATAGTCAGCCAAGCTTTCTTTCATGGAAGTTGCTACACAGCCTACAACTGTTCCCAAATCACAATCTTTGCCATGCTGGAGTATTATCAAGGCATCTACTGCAATTCTTGATCTGATGTACCTGAGTAAAGGAACTTCAAATAAAATCTTATCCTATTTTTTAGTAAAATTATGTATAACTAGGCATTTAATTTAAACAAAAAGGAAAAATGTCAAATCTCTCCAAAATTCATGTCAAGTGTCTTTCTCAGATCTTTTCCTAAAGAACAGAAAAATAGGAATAAATTGATGAGGTGAAAAATGGGTTTAATGTACATGTAGTGCATGCCGTAGTACGCAGTCAAAAGTTCTAGAAGCTTTTGAAAGCCATTTTGAGAACGTGTGGCTTACTAACATTTCTTCACTTTTATATAGAAGTAACCCCACATGTTCTAATTGAATGACATCCACTGTAAAACTGCACCTATGCAGTGGTAAATTGGGCTTTCTCTCTCTGAAAGGTGATTAAAGTATATGTAGTCTATTGGTTATGGCTACTGTAGGTGTGTTTGCTTAAATGTGAACTTCAAAAGTTTTCACAGACAGTTTAATTTAATTTACATCCTGATAGGCAGTGCTACATAGTGTCTTTCTGTAGGACCCAAGGGTAATGGCACCTTTCTAACTACCATGATCTTAGGCTGCATTAAAAGTTTCACAGAAAGTGAACAAAACACTGTTGAGACATGTTTAGGGACCTACAAACATCTGGATCAACCGTCTACAAAATTCTCACCAAGATCAGACATGAGTAGAGTCACATTTCTCTCAAGTTGTAAAAACATCTAACATTAATGTTAATATTTGAGAAAAGGGAGTTCTGGCAGAATAAGTTCTTGCTAGTTCAACATTCAGGGCAGGTTTCACCTCAAGACTGTAGATGCCTACTTTTAGATATCTACATAAGGTGCCCACTTGTGACCTACAGGCTTGAGACAAGGTACAGTCACACGTATAACACCATTTGTGATGCCCAGTGTTACCAAGTCTGGCTTCTATTTGTTTATCCGGGAGGGTTAGGATGTCCTACAGATCCTGTGTCTTCTATCAGCTTTGCTATAGGGCAAGAGTCTTGTGCCTTAATTCAACTTTCTTAATTCAACTAAGCAGCTGAATTAAGCTTTGGGTGTCTAGATAGCAGTTACAGTCAATGAGTATCCAGGATGAAATTAAGTTACTGAAACTTTAGGTGTGCTTTGGTCTCTCACCTATCCTCCAAATGTGTGTTGATAAGTTTTTAATTAATCATCAAAATATTTTGGCAGGAAAAGATGCTGATATGAATGTAGCAAATTTAAACATTAAGCAAATTCCACAGGATTTCTGTGTGGAAAGTTGTGCTGCAAAGCACAGCGCCCTTTTCTATTTTTTTCTTGATGAAAGTCAATGTGGATCTGAAGTGTTGCGAAAGGATACCAGATGATTGCACACCTGCTTTCCAGCTGCTAATGGTTAAGACATGAGGCATGCTATTTATTTTATATAGTTCCCAGACCACTCCTTGTCAGCATAGTTAGCCAGGAAGAAGCACTCACGTATTTATCTTCATGAAAGGGAGTGAACAGCAGTGAAGGATGTCAACTTCAGCGGAATTTGAAATTTAGCTGCATGGAGCTGTTTACCAATTATATACATAGATATAATCTGCTAATCTCTGAAGCTTTTTTCAGCTGGATGCTATTTGAGCCCTGAATATTACAGGCATTATTTCTGGCAAAACATTAGGCAATTAGGTGAATCCTAAATTCTCTTTCACTTGTATTTTAACATAATAAGAACTGACATTTTTTATTACATGAAACCACACTAACCTATGCTTGGTTTGTGTGCATCATCCTTCATTTACAAATACTTACTTTACTGAATACTCACTTTTCCATTCAATTCTTTGTAAGAGTTACAAGAACAAGCATGCAAGAAGTCATCTTTTCCTCTTTTCCCTTCTACACAGTGATACATATTAATAAAGATTGACACCTCTGGTGATATCCCAAGCTGCAAGACAATAGCAGAAAGGAAAAACAGCAGAGACATCAAGGCTTTCTGTAAACCCCACCAGAATTAAAACATAAGTAAATAAATAAACAAACAAACAAATAAAGCTCTATTTGCAGAGGAATAACTCTGTAACTACTCTTTCTCTCTCCACAGCTCCAGAGAAGGCTAAAATATATTCTGCTGGACTTGAAACAGTTCATGCAGACTATAACAGAATTTTGAAAGAGAAATAAAAAAAAAATAACAGCAATGAAATTCATTTTTGACTTGATCAATACTGTTCTGTGATATTACCAATAAATATTTTTTCTTTCAGATTTTTTGACTGTTTAATTTTTTTCTTTCTTGTCATCTGTAGCAATCTTAAAATAAAAATGCTTCGTAATGAAAAAGGAAACAATTTCCAACATTCATTTCCCTTGTGTTTGCCTAAGACTTTTCATCACATTACAGTGAAATTTATGGAAATCTTGGTGCCTCAGAGATATAGGTTTTTGGCATATTAGTATTCATACAAACTTTTTTTTAATTCTGTAACTCCTTTATATGCCAAGGAATTACGGGAAAGCAAAATAACTATTTAAATGCATGCATATTTATACATCATATGTTTCATAAAGATACAGAAATATTTCCTCCTGAATTCTCATTAGATTAAATATTTTTTTTCTCAAAGGAAGGTAATGGTTGCTCAGGTTGACCTATGTATCTTAAAAATTAAAAATTGCTGAAGAATTACTAGGTAACTTCTTTAGTAACCCCAAACCTACACACCTGATACAAAGTCTCCAGTCTGTGTATTAAAAATCTTGCCCTTCATAGAATGGACAGCTCTGAATATATAGAATTAGAAACTGCAGGTTATGGGCACTTCTCCACTTAGCAGGTATAATGAGCTATCCATTCCAATTACAAACACATGTCGTAATCAAATGCCTGGCAGAAGAAAAAAAAACTTGTAAATGAAGGAGCTTAATGAGCAATACAACAAGATGTGCAGAAAACTGTCAAAAACATTCAGACAATGTGTGACTAAAACATTCTATAAGAGAGAAGACAACTTTCTAAAGGTACAAATAATCAAATTGGCAGGAGAAACAAATGGATGAGTAGATTTCACTATACTGTATTCCAGTTTTTGCCCATTGCTCTGAGCACCACTGAGCCCAGACTAGCTCTATCTTCTTTACTACCCCTCCCATTGGGTATTTACACACATTGATAACATTCCCCCTATAACCCTCCCTTCCTCAGGCTGAACAGTCCCAGCTCTCTCAGCAACTTCTTATATGACAGATGCTCCAGTCCCCTGCTCATCTCCAATCCCTTAATCAAAGAAAACACGTCTTTACTGCAAAGGTGGTCAAACACTGGAACAGGTTGCCCAGGGAGATTGTGGAGTCTCTGTCTACAGAGATATTCAAAACCTAACTGGACACTCTCCTGGGCAACCTGCTTAAGCTGACGGTGCTTGAGCAGGGAGGTTGGACTAGACGATCTCCAGAGGTCCCTTCTGACCTCAACCACTCTGTGATTCTGTAATCATCTTTGTGCCCCTTTGCCAGACTTGCTGTAGAATCATAGAATTGTAGAATCATAGAATAGCCCAGGTTGGAAGGGACCTCAAAATTTCACCAGCCTTTCAGAGCAAAGGGAACCTAGATGAGATTATCTATCTCCCTGTCCAATCACAATTCAAAAAGTCCAGCAACGGGGATTCTACCATGTCCCTCTGGAGGTTCTTCCAGTGATTGGTTGTTTTCACTGTAAAAAATTTCTTTCCTATGTTCAGATGAAACCTCTCCTGGTGCAACTTGTACCTGTTGCCCTTTGTCTTCTTCATGTGGCTCTTTGTGGAGTAGTAGACAAAGGAATGAGTGAGAGAGACTGAAGTTGTGTGCTTATCCTAAATATTTCTCTAACGCCTGGCTTTGGGGAGCTTCATGTGGCTCCTTGTGAGCAGAGAGCCTCCATCCTCTTTGTAGCTCCCTCTAAATAGAGAAATACTGTGATGAGGTCCCCCCTGAGCCTTCTCTTCTCCAAGGAGACAGGACCTAACTCCTTCAGTCTCTCCTCATAGGGCAAATTCTCTAGCTCTTTGATCATCTTCATGGCCCTCCTTTGGACCAAATGTACATCCATGTCTCTGTTGTACTGGTGAGCCCAGAGCTGGACCCAGCACTCCAGCTGTGGCCTCTTCAGTGTTGAGGGGAAGGATCATCTCCCTTGAGCTAGCGATGCTGTTCATAATGGACCCCAGGAAACTATTGGCTTTCTTTGGTGCAGGGGTGCATTACTGCCTCACAGTCAGCTCTCACTGCCTTTTCTGCCAAGCTGCTTTCCACCAGGTCAGCACCCAGCCTGTGCTGGTACCTGGCATTATTTCTCCCCACATGCAGGGCTTGGCATTTCTCTTTTATAAACTTCACAAGATTTCTGTCAGCACATTGCTCCAGACTGTTGAGGTCTCTCTGAATTGCACCACAACCATCTGGTGTATCAACCACTTCTCCCAGCTTTGTATCATCTGCAAATATATCTCTTAGATTAGATGTCTCTCTTTCTTTTTCTCTCCTCGTCTTATTTTCTTCACCAGAATGAAAACAAATTGAGAGCTGGTAGGGGTTTTCATGTATTGAAAATGCTGGTTAGGTGAAGTTTTATTCTTTTCCCTTTATGCCTAAATTTTGGAGAGCCTAATCCTCAAATTAAGTCACCTGACATCTGTGGCTGGACAGGTCACAAGTCCATTTGTCTATTTAGGGTCTGTGTTCATGATTCTTGTGACTAAAATATCCATATATTTTTACATGAGCATTTGGACAAGAGAAAGCTGTGTAAGCTCCTGTTACAAGGGTTTGCAATATTAATTTCAATGAAGTCATCAGTTCCATGCCATTGCATAGTTACAGCTAATGTAGGGAGGGTATGAGGGTTAAGGACAAAGAGTTTTGTACATGTAGTATTAAGTAGTCATAATGAGTAAGAAATAGCCATTAGCACAAAGTGTGCTGCTGTCAGATGTCAATCTAATCTTTTTTTAAATTTTAAAATTGGCTTGACTTGTTAGTCTGTTAAACTCTCCCATCAGAGTGATCTCTAATTCCCTAACTGGTGTGTGTATATATGGGTGTATATATGTGTAGTTATAGATTTACATATATTCTGCTGAAACAAGACAAAAGTGGTGCTAACTAGGAGGAGACAACTGTGCTTATGTTAAAGGAAAGAGCTGATACTAAAACCCAATGACATTTGTAAGTTTATACATAACTGTGATCCCATGCTAGAGTCAGAAATAAAATGAAATCAGCAACTAGAAACTAAAGATATATTTTATTGAATCAGGGTAAGAAAATAGCTGTCTGATGAAGAGAATACTTCTGTTCAGTGCTGAAAAAAAAATGGAACAGGAGGGAAAAAAGGAAGGGTGACAGGATGCAAAGAAATATTTAAGAACCCCCTTGTACAGCAGGTGTGTGGTAGGATAGGTTTGTCATACTAATGAATAGGGTATCACATAAAGGAACTGTAAGAGTATTTGAACAGAGAGATTTGGCAAATGCATATGATTAATGAAAAAGAATGAACAATACAATAGTACAATTATGATTCAAATTCTAAATAAGAATGATGTTTCACAGGTCATTATCTTTCTTCTGAGTATCAGGCTTTTAGTGCCTCATGCTAAGACTTACAAGGAAATAGCTACATGACTAAATGACTAACAACTAAAAGGAGAGGCTACTTAATGCCTGTTTTATAGGGATAATGCTGAATGTAATGGCTGAAATAAGGCTGAGATTTATCCCTTTCTTAAGCTGGATAATGAAACGATAGACCTAGAAATAATGACAAGCATAGTAACTGTGTAAGTATTTTCCAAAACAAAAAGGCTTGGGATGGAAACATGAGGAAAAGCAAAAGATTGAAAAAAAAAATCACTGGAGAGATTAATAAATCTCTTAAAAACAATGTTCACTGAACGAATATAATCAGTATCTAAGCTCCTTTTTTTTTTTTTTTTTTTACAGGATTCTGCTGTAGTAATAAACTGAATAAAGATTAGTCATGGGAAGCTGAACAGGAGATCTGGACAGAAGGAAGTGACAGACAGGATTAAAGAAAAGGACTCAGAGAAGTTGAGGATACTGTGGACCATGAACAGATGGTGATAGCAAACTGTGCAAAAAGAACACAAAATTAATGGATTAGAATATTTTTTTTGGGAAAATTCACTAAACAGTGGTAACCTGAATGTATTTTGTCAAAGAATGGCTGTGAAAAAAAAAATCTTATTTATGGAATCAGGATCATCTCATTTACATAAGATGTATCGAAAAGAGGATAATAACATAGATAGAAGGACAAAATATAGGACATGGGACTCTGTCCAGATGCTATGAGTTGAATTATAAATGATTATAACAGGTTGGCTAGAGATTAATATGAAATATTATACAGTAAATTTGGCTGTATTTTGCACTGGCTAATCTTTTAGAATTATGGACTACAAGAAAGAGATAAATAAGACTTGTATGACCCAGATAAAGTAATAGAAAGGAAGACTGTAAAGTATTATAGGATTTTACTATCGTTACTTTTCCATTAATTATATATTGGGTGAGCAGAAATAGTAGCTATAAAATAAAGAACTAATTGAGGGAGAGTGCTTCATCATGGACTTTCTTCTTCTGTTTTGCAGAATGGGCAATGGAAATGACATAAAAATTGAAAAATATCATAATCATGCCTTAAATTGAACAGCATGAATGGAATAATAATAATATCAATAATTTGCATTTGGAGCCTCTATAGCAACATCATGTAACCTGGAAATTTGGTCCATCCAAGGACAAAAGGTCCTTAGAAAGTAACTGTATAGAGCACTGAGCTTATGTTCTAATATCAGTGATGCTTTGGGATGAGACAGTAAGAAATAAATCCTTTTATGCCTAGCAACTCATATGCGTAACAGGTAAACCAACCAACATAATGAAAATGTATTTTAGCAAGAAACAAATAGACAGATTTTCTTCTGGTTTGTAGTTTGTTGGCTTTGGTTTGGTTTTGTTTGTTTGTTTTTATCCAAGTCTTCTTGCCTTTAATAGACAATTTTTACAAATATAGAAAAACTATATATGTATCAAACTGTGCTTTTGTTTTTGGTGTGGATCATTACTTCCTCATATCTAACCAGTAGCTTAGGGTCATGTGAATCTGTTGATGCATAAGATTTCATGCCTATACTAATGCAGCTAACCTTTATCATAACTGTTCTGTGAAACCAAGGTACCACTGATTTCCCCAAGATTTATAATGTTCTGTTTCATGAGCTTTTTATATTCTGCTCAAATGGGTTAATTTCACTTAGCATGAAAAATCTGTAAGATTGGCTTTTTTCTGTTTAAACCAATAGAAACTTTTTCCACTGATGTTAAGGGAAGCTGAATCTGATCATGTATGCATACTTCAGTTAATGGAAGTAAATAAGAATATCAAGAAGACAACCCATAGCACCTTAAATGAACATCCACACCAAAAATGGGTTTCCTTTTTTTTTTATTCAGAGGATCTTCTCTGAGTGATTTAAGGAAACCTTATTATTTTTGAAAAGTCATGCTGTGTTTTCCAACTATCCTTTGCATAAAATGCAACATTGCAACACAAAAAATCATACACTAGCAGGTAAGATACAGTGACCTTTACCCAGAATAAACTGTTTCTTAGCAAAAACTAAAATAATAAGATGGTCACTTTTGCATCAAACAAAGCTTTATGCATATGTTCATAAGCAGTTATGTACAAATACTGTACAGATGTCAGAGAGATGGGCTAGCTAGGCAACCTGTGTAAAGAGCTAGTACTAGACAAATACCTTAAGAAAGATATTAATTTAGGGAGAAGCCCTGTCATGCCAGACTGAATATTAATTTTAACTAGAAATTTTAAATTTGAATTATAATAATAACTTTCAATTCAACCAAAATATTTTAAAATCCTTCTAATATTCTTCCTTCATGCCTATATGAAGGTCTATTGTCTTTTAACTAGTATCCTAAAGGTGGAGAAGAATAGCAAATATGTAAGAGTCAAGGAGGTGGAAGAATACAAGCTTAGTTAAAAGTAACAGAAGTAGAATCTTTTAAAGATAGGAGATAAGACAAAATTTTTATAATGAAAACAGTAAATCAGTAGCCATTTAATAGCCCTAATTTCAGACAAGAACATGAATAAGATTTTAATTGTTACAATACTAGCAAATCTGTAGGTATATTTCTATCCCTATCTCTCTCTGCCTCTCTAATCCTCTACCTGTGTACCAACCTTTCTTCCTACCTACATATCTGCATAGCTTCATATGGTTTTGAGATTGTGAATTCCTGAATGCTCCTCATACCCACACAAACAACACTATGCAAGTAAACCAGCATAGCTGAAAAAGAAAACCCTAACTTCAGTCACATAACTGCAAGCACATCTAAATACTCTATAAATGTGGAAAAAAATCCACATCTGTGAAGGCTTCTAGTCCTGAGATTTGGAGACTAGAACTATTTACATAGTCAGAAAGAGCTGAAGGCTGTTTTCAGAGTTTGCTCATCATCACCTCTTCGTCATCAGCTCTGTGGTATGTCAAACAGAACCAATATGCTTTTGACAAGATTACTGTGCCTGAATTCTGTAAATTTTGAGAAAATTTGACTTATTAACTAACATGTTGAAAATTAATTTAGGATCAAAACTCATCTGTCTTGCCATGAAAGAACGTCCTTATCCTGGCTAGATTCTTTTCATTCTATGTAATAGTCTGACTCAGGAGCATGCTCTTCTGATAATCAGCAACTTTAACTTCTGGTATATACAGCTTTTACTTATTTGTTTATGTCAGTCTCAGACCATACTCCAACTGCCTTGTATGTACCTTAATTTCAATTCATTTTTTCATTTGTTGGACTTGGCAGTGTTAGGTTTACAGTTGGACTCAATGATCTTAAGGGTCTTTTCCAACCTAAACAATTCTATGATTCTATCATTTGAAATTGGTAATATCAGCGATAGGCATGGCATTAATGTAACTATGGAGGACTGGATTCTGCAAGCAAACTCTGCTATTTTTACATCAGAGGACAGCAGGCATTTGCTTGGTTAGGGTGGGGTACTTATAAGTTTGTAAAGAGGGCCTGTATTTAGTCATTTAAGAAACTGTTAACTCCATATATATACAGTGACTAAACAGCCAGCATTCCCCGGAGTAACATCCCTGTCTGAATACAGACCATTACATTAAGTAATCACCCTAGAAATATGCATTTCAGTTTAACTCTATCAATGATATTTGAAACTGGTACTTCATCATCCCTAGAAATACCCTTTTGCAGATAGGACGAGGGTGTACATGTTGAGTGTTTGGCTATTCTTTCTGTGGTTTCTCTAGCAGCAGTAGAACAGCTCTCCTCATGGAGCTGAATCAAAATGGCATAGTCTTCCCTGCATATCTGTGATTTTCAAATTTTGCCATCTGTGCTTCACTGTAAATTTTGTATGTAGACTCATGTGTTCCTTTCAGTTACAATCCCTGTTTCTTCAATCCATTATTTCTGCAATTTACTTTCTCTGCCTTATGATCAGACTTATAAGCAACAGGAATCCCTTCTCACTGGGGAGCCATTATCACAAACTATGTTTTTACTGGATGTGCCCACCTGCAGCTAACTGTGCTCACACAATACCCGTCTTGGTTCACATCACTAAGTGCTAATGAGGTAAAGATGAGAATAATGAATCTGTTAATTTAGGACCAACTTCAGGAGATTTGCATATTCAGTATTACTGTTTTGTTTGGGGTTCTTTGTTGGGTTTTTTTGTGGGTTTTTTTTCCAGCACTCCACTGAGTTCAGCATTACTACACTTGTTTGTACTTGCAGAGGCTCTGGGCAATAATGTTTCCTGTAGATGAAGAAAACAAGCAAATCTGCTAGGAAAAACACTATATAGCTCCCATCCTAAGAAGTGGGGTGGGCAGAAAGTAATTTGTAAAAGCTTTTTACTACTACTCTGTAGGGAAATGTACATTAGCAAATATGCATATTTGAATCAATTCTGACTGCTGAGTGATAAATGCTGGTATATGCATGTTACTGTTCTGAATTTGCATTTGCAACCTCATTTTCCTTAGAAAAAAAAGAGCAGAATATTGTCCTAGAAGTATATTTGAAAAATGTTATTTGTCAGTTAGCAAAATCAGCACAAGTCTTCCAAAAGCTGCAGTATATGCTCAATGCTTAAATAACTTTTGCCTGCTTAACATAAAGAAGCATGAGAGGTTTATTGACTTGTAGGCTTAATCACTACTGATTGACCTTCATTATCTTGTTCTTTTTTTTTAGCTGCAAACTTTGTGCTTATATTTTTTATGATAAACCTGGAGGTTTTAGCCCCCACTTGAGCAACATGTTTCATTGTCTACTGACTGTAAACCATTATGATAATTGAAGCCTAGACTTAATTTCTGGAAAATTGTATCAGACAGGATTTTTCTGAAGTAATCTAGACCATAGTTGTTATTAAAAAACTTGTTCTACAGTATGGTTCAGCTGTCTTGAAACATTTAATTTCTTTTTACTTTTAACTTCCAACCAGACAGTAGTTCAGTATTTAAAAAAAAAAAAATTGCTTTTTTTGTTACATTGTAAAATTTGAAAGTGTTTTTATGATTTTTGGCTTTTTCTCAGAAACTTTCAAGACTGAGAACTGAAAAATCAACCCACTTTTTTTTCTTTTCTCCTTACCACTTCTGTATCCTGGTAACATGCAACACATAATAACGACATGTATATCCCCTGGTATATTTACTGAGTTATTTTTTCCTAGCACTGTACTGTACATATACTTTTACTCTGACCTTCTGTAATATTCTAATCTACTACATTTTACTGATGATTAAGCAGTAGTGTCACACAGCCATGTATAATTAAATTATTGCTAATACAGACATACATTGTTAGTGTTATTCACAATTTATCACAAAGCTGAAATTTAAATTTTTGTTTCTCATAACTAATTTCTGTATTTTTATAGTGTTTAAAACAATGTAAAAAATAGATTCACTTTGTCACAGACATAAAATTGTAAACAAAGCCAGATGCAACAAAAAGATTAAATATAACTTTAAGAGGGTGGTCCTAACATAAAAGGGCCTGTGTTTTTCTATTTTAATTTTGGCTTATTCACTTGTTCAATATTCATGGAGGATGTGGAAAAGTGAAGGAAAGAAAGCCTTGGGATGAATTAGAATCATAGAATTACTTAGGTTGGAAAAGACCTTTAAGATCATCCAGTCCAACTGTAAACATATCACTGCCTTGTCTACCACTAAACCATGTCCCTAAGCAACAAATTTACACATCTTAAATACCTCAGGGATGGTAACTCAACCACTTCCCTGGGCAGCCTGTTCCAATGCTTGTTAACCCTTTCAGTGAAGAATTTTTCCCTAATAACCAAACTAAACCTCCCCTGGTGCAACTTGAGGGCATTTCATCTTGTCCTATCACTAGTAACCTGGGAAAAGAGACCCACACCCACCTCCCTACAACCTCCTTTCAGGTAGTGGTAGAAAGTGATAAGGTTTCCCCTGAGCCTCCTTTTCTCCATACTGAACAACCCCAATTCCCTCAGCTGCTCCTCAGAAGATTTGTTCTCATGAATTACTGTAACTGCTGTCACACAATAAATAATTTAAGTGTTGATAAAATATAGCAGCATAAGGACATGGAAATATTAGACAAATAGTTGTGAAACATGATCAAACTGTTTTAAGATCTAGTCCTGTACTCTTGAGGTGGGTGAATGTCATGGTGTATCGTGCAGTCATCTGGACTGGGATATCAGAATGCTCTGCAGCTCTTTCTGGCCCATATATAGAGATTTTCTTCCAAATGGAACACATTAGACTAGGTTATCAATTCAATTTAGACATCCCCTACTAAGATGTTGTGACACAGTTAGTGGGTTCACTGAGATTTGGGAGGTAGATAACATTCCTCTGTACCATACTTGGTACAGATATACCACAGTTTCAACTTAGTATCCCAATGGACCACTGGACAGTTTTCTATTGTGGTGGTGCTGGTATTGGGGTATTTTTTTGTGTTGTGGGATTTTTGTTTGTTTATTTTTTTCCCAAACCTGTTGTTTCATAGATTCATTCACCAATCTTCAGATCAGAAGAAAGAACTGTTGCTGCCTGACATCTAAGGCATTCTGTCTATCCATAAAACACTGAGGGCAAAGCAATTTTTGCATGAAGCTATAAATTCTGCATGAGTGAATGTACATTTTTACTATAGTGTATGGCACAATGTGGAATAATAAACTGTTCCCTTTAGATTCTTTTGGATAGCCTAAGTCTTTGCTTTGAAGAAGTTATACTAGATTAACATAATGGACTCTTCTAGCCAGAAAACATACGGAATTGTGAAATGGCTGTCTCAAATATCCAGGGGAAGCAAGCTGATGATTTGGAGTACCACAGGAAACTAAAATAATAGCATATTATCTTTCGTTAATCACCATTTCTTATTGTTCTGTTTTTTCCCATACCCTTCTTATCACTACATCTTAGAAAATGTCTGGTGAGAGGAGGAGACATTAAACTTTTTGTCTTAGAGAAGACTGTGGTTAGGAGATGTACATTTCTTTCTCTACTGAGCCAGTACAGCACCATAGCTGTAAAGAATGTAAGGTATTGACCTTTTTGTTGGATGATGTGTATGTATACAATGGAGGCGTAACTTCTTTGCAGCTTCTGATTCTGAAAAGAAAGGTAGGTTTACCTTACAATCCATTTCTCCTTTTTGCACAGACTCAAGAAACTAAAATTCTGCCTTTTCTTTAAAATCAATGATCTAATGCTTATCTATCCCATGGGTAAAAAATTAAATGAAATGATGACATGATGTGAAAGTAGAAGAAAAAAAAATATGCAGAAGCCACACAGCTTCAATGACTTTTTGAACTAAAAATTTCCATAGAACATGCTAAGTATTTTGGCTGGACAATTAGCTCTGTTATGATGAAACGTTTGTTGCTTGAAGTGCATTGTCAGTGGGCAGCTGAGGTTATTTTAATACAGAGTAAGCTCTCACCATCTGTCCTGCCCTCTAATTAGGCTGCAAACCCCACATAATTCACAATTACATAGTAAAAATACAATAATAAATAGTTAAAATGCATGTGTATGTTCAGCATTTATTGCTGCATTCATTTGTTATATTTTGGACAAAAAACAGCAGGAAGGGTTTTGTTGTTTTTTTCCACTCTAACATCAGATCAGCTCTTCCATTCATTCAACATAACATTTTTGGTGAAGTCAATGGACTTATGACAGCTAGTATCAACTGGCCACCTAATCTGTAGCATGGATTCTGGTCTATTTATTGTTTAAATAAAGTAGTATATATTTTTGCAAAAGGTGTTGCAATACCTAGCTTAATGGCGTCTCATTATTTTGAAGTTTCTTTTGAAGAATCTTGCATTTGACCCTCATCATAAGTGTTATTTTTCTAGTCTTCCATTTTAAAAATATAGCATCACGGAATGTTTTCTTTCACTTTTAATAAAATGATTATTCATTTTATTCAGTCCTGTTGCTATGAAGACAGCCTGATAATATTTTGAAGAACAGTCCCCTTTGTGTATAATGTTTACACTACAGTGTAGGAATCTCTTCTCCAGTTACCTTTCAGTTTAAACAACTGTATTACCACAGTTGTGCATTGCTCTCTAGTATTATTTACTTAGCATTCCAAACTAAAATAACTGTCTACTTTGCTGTCATATTTGTCTTTGTTTTTATCAGCTACGTGCTGCTGAATACTTTGAGTTTCAATGCTAAGAGAATAGATAAAAAAATAAAATAATTTCCCTAGAAGCCATGTGAATGAATGCCATATCTTGATTTCCAACGTATTTTTATTTAGTTAGAAAAATATCTAGTCTTCCCTTTTATTGCTATTTTCTTTCTCTGCCTTATTGTGTAAATACTTGTTTCCTAATATTTCACTATAATTAGTCATTTCTTGCTAAAGACAGGTAATTTTATTATAATACTCTATCTGTGTATAGAGTGAAAATGAGGGAAATGTTGTCTATTTCAAGTCTATGGAAGGGATCAAGACTGATGTGGTTATGTCATGTTAGCTCAGTGCATTTAGATTTGAGGAAAAGGACAACTTTATTGCCTTATATTCTACTCTCAGAAAGAAAAGATGGAGAGTTTTTCTACTAAGCTCCAAAATCTAAAGAAAATTGAACATAATACTTATTGTACTCTTTTAATTAATTATTTCATTAATTGTTCTAATATAGAATATTGTATATAAAAATATATAAGTAACTTGATTATTTTAACTATCACTCATTAGTACTGTTAAAAATAACTTTTCTGATATTCTCGGCATGAAATTCCACCACAAGCTATGTCTAAGGACTAGATGTTAAAATAAAAATTTGTTGTTATTATTATTCCAGGTTAAACAAATAGACTTTCAAGAGACAGGAATGCTATTTGTATTATGATTTTAATGTGACCTGGATGGTCATGGAAAGTTCTTCTTTACTGACTGTCTGCACAGCTATGTCAGAACAAAGATTTGGCCCATAGCTAAAAAGATAGGAAAAGGAGTAGTTCTCTTGTCCCTTTATCCTAAGCTGTGGGGATTCTTCTACCCAGACCTACCTGAAAACATCAATTAAAAAAAAAAAATTAAGTTCATATGCAGGATCTTCAAGGCTAAGAAGAACGGAAATCTGTCTTTTGTGTACAGAACAAAAGCCCATTTTCTGTCCTAACGGACCTGTAAGTGTCCCAGCACCTAAACTCCTGTAGAATCCAGTGTCAGTGAGGCAACTAAGAGGTAACACATAGAATCAATCTGCCAGTCTACCGAGAGATGTACACAGTAGATTGTCTGAGAGACAATGCTGGATCTCAACAGTCAAGCTATCATCTCTGAACATGGCTTCAGCCAGATTACATTCTTACCTTTTTTATTCATCCTTAAAGAGTGGTAAAACTGCTTTGCCTGCAGATATTTTTAATTTGTTCACTTGCATTTATCCTTTAACGAGCAAATTAGAAGCTGGAAGTGCCTGAAATGCTATTTCTAAAAATTTCTGCAGTAGGCCTTACAGAAACCCTAATTCTGCCAATTCAAATGACCTTGATTGTCCAATTTGTATCTAGCATTAGTAACAAAAGCAGGTACTTTGCTCTTCACAGCATGGATTCCCAAATTGCAGTTCAGTTTTCATGTTCTCAATAGCATTGGTCCAAAACTAAAAAAAAAAAAAAAAAGACGACCCTATTATATGATTTATATTTGAGCTATAGGTCATCCCTTTTCTTAGTGGTGTACAACCCAGAAAAAATGGCAGGCATTTCATTAGTTCTGACTTGTTTATTCTTCTCTTGCATGTTGGCCTACAATACAAAATATGGAAATCTCTGTCCTAACAAGTTTGTATACTGCTCATTCTCAAAATAAAGGGCTTTCCCAAGAATTTAGAACTTTGACATAAAACTAGAACATACACCAGGGAAACATCTTAGTATGGTAGATATGGCATAAAAACCCCAGCAATGGGTGCAAGCAGCAGATCCCAAAAAAATCATGTTCATCTGAAGCAGACATAAAAGATAAGTAGATGTAAATCTAAAAATTGACTGAAATTCAGAAGAATTAATCAAATGACAGAACTGATTAAACACTTCGAATATTTCTGTTGGTTTACAAAAAGAACTCCTAGAATGTCAAAACAATGAAGATTTTAACTGTTAGCATGATCTTATAGAGCTTGAAGATTGCATCATGGAAACAACTGGAGAAATGACAAAGGCTTAATATTTTCTGGCAAACTGTCATCTGAAGGAAATTTTAGAGGGATGTCTTGAGGTGAAAAGCTTTCAGAGCATGATGGAGAATTGTGTAGGACAGAGGAAACTGGTGCGGTCATGCCCAGATTGCATTTTGAGAGCAATTCTTGGAGACCTCTATACCCAAACCTGCATGGAGATATTATCTCAAGGGAAATATGTTAATTGAATTCAAAATCCAGGTTACAAAAGAATGAAATTCTTTTTTTTCTTTTGAAATGCAAATGACAGATACCCACAACTCAGAAGCAAACTGGGCAGCTACATTATTTGATGATGCAGAAATACCCTCAGACATGTATACACATACACAGATATATGTGTAAGTATATCTGTACACAGAATATTTTAAAAAAAGATTGTCCAAATGTTCTAAGGATAATAAGTAACAATACATTGAAAGATGATCTTCATTTAAAGAATAGCCATTAGAAAAAGCAGAAATCAGATTAATTCATTTTGCTTCAATATAATAAGAAGATTAAATTATGAACACATTTTGGTGGTATCCTTACAGTAAAATATCTGACCAACATTTAAAATTACCATGGTAAAGTTCATCTCGTGGAAGAACAACAAATCTTTTATACGTAACTATACCTCTGTCAAAGCTATAATCATAAACTTGATCTTTATTTTTGTGTTACCATGAAAAATGACCAAGGTACATAAAATTGCTGATACATTGTATTTACAACAAAAGACACTTGTTCCTGGTGGCATATTTGCCTAGTTAATATACAAAGAAAAATGAAAACTGAAATGAAAGTTGATAAGGGACTAAATACCACATTTTGACTAATGCTATAGCATATAACTGATATTCTATAATTTTATCATCTACACATATTATGAGTTAAAATACTGAATTTTCTGTCTTTTCAGTGGAGTGACAAAATGTTAAACTACTTCAGTAATGGAAGCTCTAATTATCATGCTTAAGATATTTTTTTCCTCTCTAAGGAACTCTGCATCAGCAAGCATTTAGACTTGGCTATATTTCTGAAAATGTTTGGTATCTGATTTCGGTACACTATCTTTGCATCATAAAACTATGTCAGCATATTCTATACACTTTCTTCTAGATTACCTTAGTCTTGCAAATAACAATTGCAGCAAGCAAGGGCAAATAAGCTTGGACTTTTGAAGATGATAACCAGTGCAAAGACTACTGTTTTGGACTCTTCTGTTCAAGAATGTTCTTTGTGCACACCTAATTCTGTTATTTATATATCTTTGGTGTTTTATGCCCTTCTGATGTCCAGTCAGGCTGATCAGTAAAAACTTTTCATTAAGAAGATTGCCCATAAACTGCAAATGAACCACTAAGTGAATTTTAAAGTTCAGCTTTGCCAACTGTAATTCTTCCCAGGCCTTCCATGGAGACATTTAACAGATACACTGGACTCTGTTCAAATGCCGCAACAGAGTTGTCCAGGAAGATGAGCGATGCCCTAACAAGTCCTGGCTGTCCTCCAGCTGCCATTCCACAGTGATGTGGGTCTCCTGAGTGTCATATCTGCCATCCCTGTGTGGATGTCTCACATATCCTGGTGCCTCTCAAAAGGTATTATCAGTTATATCCGGACAACTGATTTGACCCTTACATGCCATTTGTTCTGTGGGCTCCACTGATCTCTGCTGACGACAATGGAAGCAGGCACCTAAATTTAAATGTCATAATCTTGAAATTAATCTTAGTCCTGTCATCCAAAGAACTCCTGAATATACTAATGACTCCTGGGTCTATGGTTTAAATGAATGGGATTTAGATCTTTCAAAGACATTTTGCATTGTGACTGCAATGTATGCAGTACTATTTCATCCACCTCTTTCATAATATTAAGAGATGTGCCAGTGAACATCATGACAAATCTGGAATCTGTTAAGCATCTTCATTCAACTTGGATATTCCTAGCATCATAGAGTAGTTTGGGTTTAAAAGGACCTTTAAAGATCATCTAGTCCAACCGCCTTCTCATGGGCAGGGACATCTATCGCTAGATTAAGTTGCTTAAAGCCCCATCCAACCTGGCCTTGAACAACAACAACTCTGGGAAACCTGTTCCACTGTCTCATCACTCTCATCATAAAAATTTCTTCCTTACATCCACTCTAAACTTACCATCTTTCAGTTTAAAACTATTGCCCCTTGTTCTGTCACTACAGGCCCTGTTAAAAAGTTTATCGTTTATCTCCATCTTTTGTACAAGCCCCCTTTAAGTATTGAAAAGCCACAATAAAATCTCCCAAGAGCCTTCTCTTCTCCAGGCTGAACAGACACAACTCTCAGTCTTTCTTTTTAGGAGAGGTATTCCAGCCCTCTGATCATCTTTGTGGCCCTCCTCTGGACCAGATGGGGCAGGTCCACATTTTCCTGAACGGGGGGCCCCAGAGCTGGATGCAGTACTCCAGGTGGGGTCTCACCAGAACAGACTAGAGGGAGAGAATCATCTCTCTCAACCTTCTGGCAACAATTCCTGTTATGCAGCCCAGGATACAATTGGCTTTCTGGGCTGCAAGTGCACATTGCTGGCTCATGTTCAGTTTTTCGTCCACCAGAATCCCCAAGTCCTTCTCTGAAGGGCTGTTTTCAATCCATTCATTCCCCAGCCTATACTGACACTGGGGGTTGCTCCAGCCCAGGGGCAGGAACTTGTACTTGGTCTTGTTGAACCTCATGAAGTTCACATCAGCCCATTTCTCAAGCCTGTCAAGGTCTCTCTGGATGGCATCCCTTCCCTCTAGTGAATCAACTGCACTGCTCAGCTAAATTTCATCTGCAAACTTGCTGAGAGTGCACTCAATCCCACTGTTTATGTCATTGATGAAGATATTAAATAGTATTGTTCCCAGTATGGACTGTTGAGGGACACCACTCATTACTGTTTACCCTCTAACTGTTATTAAAAAAAAATTAAAATTAAGGAAACTGTTTGCTCTCTTTAATATTAAAATAATATTAAAATATTTCTCTGTGTGCTTCAGTAGTATAACACTAATGTCCTTCTTCCTTAAATGTAGATTAAGAGCCAGCTAAAGCCAGCAAAAATTGTCATTATTTTAATTATTATTGAAGCTCAAATTGAAACTTAGTACAGAAAGCACGACAGTTTTGACAAAGCTTTTGTAGGAAACAGACCAAATATAAATTTTGATTAGAAACTTCTGGTCTATATCACTAGATTATAGTAATTTTGACACTGCATTTAGTAAGTGCTTTAAGTGTTGTTTTGCCTGGTTGATAAATCGGACTTGAACACAGTTCTCCTTGTATTCCAGGCCTTTGTCTTAGTTCCAGGGTGCTGGCAGCTCTGTGAAAGGGTTATGTTTTACTAAACAAGCAAGTGGACAATAAACCAAAATAAAATCCTGTAAAGTAAATATTATGGATGTATGGGTATTATTTAGTCTTAATTTAATAATTATATTTAATAATTACTTAATTTATAAATTAAGGGGGTTTATTTCTTACAACTGTAATTGGTTTGGATAATTTCAAAGGAAAAAAGGAGGAATTATTATCCACATGGCTTTGCCAATCCCTCTGATGAAAATCAATGCTGCCACAAAAAAAAGTTGCCAGGAATGTGGAGCCAGAGGAAGAAGCAACAGTGTTTAAGAAAAAAAAAAATAAAAAATTACTGTTCAGCTTGGTTACCCATCAGAAAAATAACTCTTCCGATAACACCAGTAGGACTGCAGTCCAGACATTCCTGAGTTCATATTCTTTCTACTTCTCTTGTCTTATTGCTGAAGACTTATTCTTACCTTTCTTGGACATGAAACTGACTAACTTGCTATAGTAATTCAACAAGGTTTGTATGATACTCTAGTACCTTCCTTTACAAACACAACCTCTGTGAATGGAATACAATATTTTAAAATGAAAACGTTATTTTGAAAGTGAAAATAAAAACCTTTCCTCATTATTCTAGCATTTTGAATGTCTAAGTGTTACTGCTGTTACTTTAAGAAGAGCTAGAATAACCCTAGTCTGTAGTTTCACTGTTAACTTGGAATCTGGCAATTCACTTTATTTTTTAAATAAAAGCAATGTAAGTGTAACATGGTTAGTCACATACTTATCCAGTTAAAAATTATTAAATCTTGAAGACTAAGCAAGTGCAACATAATGGATTCTTGAATTCCCAGGAAGATTACTTTCAAGTCTAAAAAATAATGTTATGAAATAGACACTAATAGTAATTTTAAAGGATATTGCTGACAACTGACTGTATCTAAAGCTAGACTTTGGAGCCTTTGAATAACCAAAACATCAAATCTTTAACAAAGACTGTGCTTATCAGGCACAGATAAAGGTAACTCTTAACACAACATTAAGAGAGGTCAAGCTTCTGTGCAACTATGAAAATTAGAGAAATTTCCTGTTGGCATGTTCATACTGACAATGTGGCTTTGCCTCCTGTTTCATTCCCGTTCATAACCCTTTGAATTGGCAGTTTATTGTTAATTTGCACTCAGAGTTTGTAGAAAAACAAATAGCTGTTTTCTTTGTAGTGAAACATGACTTCACAACAGAGGATAGTCTGCACTAAAGATGCGCATTGAAAGATGAACCTATCCATACCATCTGGCTCTGGGACTGTGAGGCACTCCCAGATGCTGATAGTGAAAATAGTGTAGAGGTAATTACGTTTCTGTGAAGTAAAGTAGGGGAAGAATCCTGACCTGTAGCACCCCAGTGTGATCTGCAAGTCACTGTACAGTTGCTGGTGTAAGATACTAAACTGTTTATCTTTGGGAACGAGAGGTACAGAGGGTTTTCTCTGAGCTCCTGTTCAGTAGGTTCAGCAATCTTCACTTGGAAAGGGATCTAGCATTTTATAAGGACTTTTCCGTAGAGTTGTTCCCAGACCATCAGTCTATCACAACTGACATGAATCTATTTCTCCCTACCAGATAAGATTTCTGTACTTTGTCTGCGTCTATTTATCATTGTTGAAAGTTAACATGATTTCATTAGTATAAATGAAGATGATAATGAAAACTCTTTTGCAAACTTGTTTTTTTGTGTAGAGGCAGGTAAAACAGCTGAAAAATACATTTCTTCACAGAGCATTACTGATTTCAAACTTTGTGTTTAGAAAATGGAAGAAGAAGTTTCATCAAGTGATTAGATAAAAAATTGTAAATACATTTCCTTAAGATATATTTTTATTATTATTTGCTTGATATTACTTTATTGTTCTTTTAGGGTAATATTTCCTTCAAGGCTTCTTGTATTTTCTTCATTTTTTTCCCTGCATTTTCCTTAATTTACCACATTTTCCACTGTCTTCAAAGCTTCAAATCAAATTACATTCTGACTCTAGTCTGATAAAATGAAGTTGGTACAGATGCTGCATCTCTGAAGAGCTGGGAATGATGTACCAGCACATTCCAGGCTACTCACCTGTAAGAAATAGCACACAAGGGGCTAGGCTAGCAATTATTTAACATTTGGCAAGTTACTACATTTTCCCACACACAAATGTTTATTGCTTTCTCTTTCAGCTAATGCCTCTCTGATGTTGTCATCATCAGTTTGGGACAGTGTCCAAGAAAAGATAAGACAACTTCTTTCTTTTGAAGAAAGGAAGAATTTCAGAGCTTAAATGATAAATAATTCAATTTTATAGAATACGTATATTTGTTAGGATATTATTATAAGGATAATCTAAATTGATTTGAAGAACTACATTTTCATTTGTATTATATTTTTCTCTTTTCTGTTTGAAAAAAAAATGAATTGTTTTCTAAGGTTATTTTAATGCCAATGACATTTCCTATGATCTTGATAAAGGTAAGGGCTCTCCAGACACATTTATAAAAAAAAATTGGATGGTTAATGACCTTAAACATTCAACATTTATTATGATTTTCAAATAATCAATACTTTTTTTTTGTTTGTTTCCTTATTTAGGTACATTCATGACATAGAGATATGTTACACTGAGTGGCTTCAACTAAGCATACCACAACACACTGGAAGACTAATACTGAAAAATATTTCCTCAAAATTTTAAATCTTTTTTGTAATAAGAGTTTATTTATATAATACAGAAAAAGATAGAATCAATATTGAAAAGAGATAAAATATAATGGAGAAAGAAAAGCTTTTCATATCTGAATGGAAGAAATTTAACAGTTTATGGAGTGATAAATCAAACAATACAGTATCTGAAGAATGAAATTAATTACTTACTGAAGGCATTTGTTTTATTTGCTTATCATAAAATTTTAAAGATTCAAACATAAGGAAGATAAAGTGAATACTGACACCACATGTCCTACAAAATATTTTTCAAAACTGAGATTGAATTCTCAAACCAAACTCTGTCAACCAATTTTTCTGTGCCAGATTCAAGCATGGTGAAAATCAGAATTATTTTGGAAATGCCAGACTCCATCTCTGGAGTTTTTCTGAAGTCAGGAGATCTTGATTCCCTCCTTGCCTCAGCCATTGATTATTTGTGTAAACCTGAACAAGTTGGTGGTTTTTTGTTTGTTTTTTGTTTTTTTTTTTATTTGTTTGTTTTCAGCCTCTCATTTATCATCTGTTTTACCCATTCATACTAAAAACTTTCTTTGACCACAAACACCTTTCACTTTGCTTATGTATATTACCTACCATAGTGGGACCCAATTATTATAATAATGTCCTATGCAAATTACAGGAGGTTCGCATGGTCAAAGTTTTTCAAAAAAGTGTATAGAATATTTCTATCTGTTGAAGAACTTTCTTTAAATAAACTTGTGAACCAGTACTGAACCAAACCCAGGGCAAAGAAACATAGCATTTAAATTTGAAAACCAACCATAGTAATCTGAACTATTGTTTTCCTATGCCAAATGAATTTAGCTCAAGCTGTAATGATAAAAGCCCAGAAGCAGAAGTGATACATTTACAGACAGGCAATTTCCTTAGCAAAATGTGAAAGGTCCTTTCTGCCTCTGTTATAAAAAACACAAAGGCTGGGTCAAGATGTTGACACAGTAGTGTCAGGAAAACCTATTTCAGCCCTCCATACCTCCTGGAATGCAAACTCCAGGAAGGGTGTAGGAGGCAGATTGTGTTGCTAGTGAAAAATAGTATCAGCAAGCATGAACTGTTATGAAGCTGAGGTTTTCTCTTGCCAAATTAATATACAGATCAATAAAAGTCATTAAGTTTTTTAACACTGAAATGTCACTAGTTGTGGTGGCATACATAAAAGAGTTTGAGTTTTCATTCTTGTTTGCTCCTTTTCTTATTCCTGTTGCTCTTACCAATGTTGCTCAGTAATAAATATTAGTGGTCATTGTGTCAAATCAAGACTATGACTTAGATGTAAGATCAGTTACTCTCTTGTTTCTGACTTGCTGGCAAATTTATTTTCTTATTGTATATCTGTAATTCTGGTACCGTTCAGCTTCCATCTTTCAGTTTACTGGGGAGGACATTCCAATGAGTAAGGGAAGCATAATTGGACATGTATCCCTGCAAATATGATTGTGTTAACACTAGTAAAAAGCCACAGGCTTTGTATTGATTTGACAGTACAGAATCTTAGGACTCATCTGGACTACTCTTGGCCTGACCTGTTTTTATCTTTTTTCAGCTGTGATAGCGATTGCCTAGTGGTCAGCTAACTGCTTAAATTTGTTTTGGATTTTGTTTAACTTTGTGCAGTTGTGTGATATGAAGCCTACTGTTAACAGATAGCAAAACCAAACAGTTATTCTCTGTGGAATGAACTGTCTGTGACCGTAGAATAAAATGTGGTATGAATGAACGTTGACAAAAGACAATATCTGAAGTCCCAGACAGCAAATAAAACCCACAATGATCAGTCACTGGTCACACTACAGGTCTATAACCCTGTAAATCATACAATACCTTCTTTACAGTGATCAAAGAACAGAAAAGCTGGAAAATTAGGAACCAATTAAAAGAGAAGCACATTGTTTTAAGAAAACTTGTAAAAACAACCCTAAGTGGATTCCAAGGTGAAGGATGAAATACAGCAGTCAAACAGCATCACACTCCTCCAGGCAAAGACCTTTTGACAATGATGACTTGTCACGACACACTCTCTTCACAGATTTATTGGGGAAGCCTGGCATTGTCAACCTCAGTCCACCTCCAGCAGGATGGAGAGTCCTGCTTTATGGAAGAGTCATAAACCCCAAGAAAAAAGGTAGACACTAGGATGTGTTTGTGTAATAATTTTAGTGTATTGTTGATGAATTTTTTTCTGTATTAAGTACACTGTGAGTATTAGTATCATTTTAACTGAACCAATAATAACTGCTTGTTGTATTTTGATTAGAATGCTAAGATTTTGGTTAGACTAACAATAAGTTCTTCTCTCTGTATATATATGGTGTGTTTTCCCTTTGACTATAAGAGAATTTTGAGTGTAACATACAATACGACAAGAAAGTCAGCAATTAATTGATGTGAAATGTTGAAACAAGAAAGTAGAAATTGTATAAATGGTGCATACATCTGTGTTGACTTCCATGGACCTATTCTTGTGAGCGAGGACTCTACAGCTGTCTAGAAGAAGACAAAAGGAAAAGACAAATAAGAAAGGGCTGTATGATAATGAAGGTAAGAATGGTACAGAAACAACAAAGGAAGTGAAATGTTGTCTTCACCTGATGATGTTGTCAACTGTAGCTATAAAATTTATTTTTTCATTCTTGTTAATCTAATATAATTAGAAAGAGGGTTTTCTGTTATTATTTCTAGAAATGGCATATTTTGTGCCTTTCTCCTTGTAATACATATCTCTGTTCCAAATAAGTATTCTTTGATCTACTTGTTGTTTCATTATCCTTATTTAAAAAACTGCATTAGTCAACCGTCTTGAAAAGAAAGATGTAGTGAAAATGACTGAAGCAGTTATCTTGACATACAACATCACATGGTGTGTATATATACATGAATGTATGCATTTCCACTGAAAGACAGCATTGTTGCTACTTTCTTCTTCTTGTGCCTTATTTCATTATTTTTAAGTCCAAATCTGTGTAATATTTACTCTTCCTGGGAATATCGTGGTTTACTTCCATTATTCTAAATATTTATAATATATCATTCTAATCAGATTAATGGGATGCAAGGGCAATGGGAAAACATTTCAGTGATGGCATGAGAGCTTTTTCTCATGATTTAACATGTTTACAGAGACTGAAACAGCAACAACAAAATAAGATGAAAAAAATGTTAAAATGAAGAAAAAATTAAAAATTATTTCATTTTTAATAAATAACATTCCCAAGGGCACTTTCCCTTTTCAGTTTGCTTCCATCCATTTTTTCCATTCCCTCCATGGTCTGCTGCCATTCTCATTATGTTTTCCATGTAATTTAGACTATAAGCTTCTCTGAGTAGGTACATTATTTCCAGTTTTATTCCTAAAGCACCCCATATTGCTATTGTGTTATATAAAGAGAAAGCCATATTTTTTGTAACACCGATACAACACATTTGAAAAAGGATGTAGTATAAACCCAATAATTAGCGTAAGTTATCTGAAGCACAGAAGTCTTCTGATTTAAACAGCAACTATGAACAGGAATCATCTATGAAATAAATAGGGGAGATTTTGATAAACATTTATAGGGTGTAGTGATGTAAAATTTAATTTAAGTCAAAGAGGGTGATTTTTCAAAATCCTTCTTCACTATATGAATATAAATAAAATTGAAGTCACCATTGATTATATTACATTGTCAACCTAAAATCCAGCCACAAATAGGCAGTTCCGAATATTTGGGTAATTTTGTGCTCCTTCATTTCTAATCCCCACCAAATCTGTGATAATTAGGTTACTAAATCTTACCTACCTCTACTGTTTTGGTTGTTCTAGATATTAATGGATTTTTCTGCTTAGGCAGAAGAACATCTCTTGCTTACATTACTGCCACATCAATCTGTTTTTAAGCATGACCTTGATTATGTTCTACCATATTAGTGAAACTAATTGTCCAGAGCATCAAACCATTAGTGACCATTCATTATGTGAGGATGATCATTTTCTAGTTTTCATCAGAGATCCAAATACCTACATTTGTGCCAGTGACAGTAGCACAAAACTATAACCATAAACTAAGCAGTATATATCATAAGGTATGATAACATGCCCTCATGATTCTACATTTCAGTGTTTGAAGCAAGATTTCCAGTACAGGACCTAGAGTGTTAATGGATATCCAGGTTTTGCAGTTGTGAGTTTATTATTGGCATTTTAAATAGTTATTCAGTACAAATTATTTCAACAATTTAGAGGTAATTAGTTTAAATAATTAGTAAATGCTACAATTATTTTAAGAGGGGAAAAATTACTAAAATCAGAGCTATATATTATAACTCAAAATGCTGTTTTGCCCATTGCCAGCTCTCAAGTGGAAATAAATTCAATTATGTGTAAGAAAACAAGGAATGAGATATAGTGCATATGATTAAGGTTACAAATTTTGCAAATCTGGTTTACCTATTACGTACACTCAGTAATTTTCAGTAATAATTGGAAAACTTCAAGAACTCTACACCAACACTGCAAGATTATAAACTATAAGCAGATTACAGACTGTGTAAGAGTGACCTATATAGGGCAGATAGCTTTAAGTGAGAAACTTCACTCAAAGGCAAAACAAAACAAAAACCCAGACAAAACCTGGAGTTAACTTACATAATATAAACTGAATTTAAACTAAAATAATCTGTTGTATCTTTCTTAGATTTACTGCAATACAAAGTGAAAAAAAAAAAGTTTGCTGTTCATTACAGAAGTTACATTTTCTTGATCCCTGTGTACATTGACATAACCAGACATCAAGATTAACAATAAGACAAGACTGTGAGAGAAAATACTAAATTATTTATTTGGTATGAAACACCTGGACCGGAATGAATTAAAATTTCAAAATTAGTTTGTTTTAGTTGTTGCTGGGTAGTGTTTACACTAGTCAAGGACTTTCTAGCTTCCCATGCTCTGCCAGGTGCACAAGAAGCCGGGAGGGGAGGGGATACAACCAGGAGAGCTGATTCGAATTGGCCAAAGGGTATTCCATATCATGTGACGTCATGCCCAGTATATTAACTGGGGGGAGTTGGCCGGGGGAGGCAGCGATCGTGGCTCGGGGACCGGCAGCGTCGGTCGGCGGGTGGTGAGCGGTTGCAGCAACTGTTGTTTTCTTTCCTTTTTTTTTCCCCTCTTCTTCCAGTGTTTCATCTCTCTCTCGCTCATTATTCTCCTTTTCATTATATTAGTATTATTGCTGTTTTATTCTAATTATTAAACTGTTCTTATCTCAACCCACAAGTTTTCTTACTTTGGCCCTTCCGATTCTCTCCCCCATCCCACAAGGGTGGGGGAGTGAGCGAGCGGCTGTGTGGTGCTTAGTTGCTGACCGGGGCTAAACCACAACAGTATGAAACACCTGGACCGGAATGAATTAAAATTTCAAAATTAGTTTGACTGTACAGTAGACTTTATGCTGATAAAACACTATGTATGCTTTAAATATCTCACTTAAATATTCATAAAACCAAAAATTATATTTTAAAAATATTTGAATTAAACCCTATAATATTTGACTGCAGAGGAAAATACAGAAGTATTAGCTCTGTGTAGTAGAATAACAGAGCTTTCTTCTGCATGTTGACGGAAAAGGGAATGGAGACAAAAGTGATAAATTTCACCTGAGATATTAACCTGTTTGGGTAGAGATATTATCAAGAACTTAAATAAATAGATTTATAAATAAATGTAAAGTAAACATATTGAAAATGTCGATCTCAATCTTACTTATACAGTGTTGGGCCCTGAGCGCATTGGAAATGAACTCATTGTAGGGCTGTAATAGATAATTTTGTGAATTGTTGACCCAATATTAAGGTATATTCAAAAAAGAACCAGTGAAAATGTATAATTGTTAGTAAAAGAATGGAAGGTAAACCATTGTGTACCTGTATGATGCACCTATGAGTCTATCTCAGAAGTGGGTAGAGACAGAAGAGCTACAAAGAAGGTCATGAAGGATAGTCTAGGAGGTAGAATGGTTTCACATGTGGAACAGCAACAGACTAGGACAATTCAGCATGGAAAGCAGATAACTGAAGAGGGATATAAAAGAAATTATGAAATCATGAGTCCTTGTCAAAGTTTTGGACTAAACTGACAATGTGAAGACTACAACTGCTCAGTTATCAAAACACTTAGTCACAGGTATGTTTAATGTTCAGGAGGAACATGAGTCCTCTGTCCTGCAGGGGGGACAATATGGTCAGGTAGGTCAGCACAGGGGTGCCCAGTGTGGTCCTGGGGTCAGGGTATAAGGTCCCCTCTGTTCTTTCTATAGGGTCTCTTTCAGGATCTCTTCCAGATCTCTCCCTGAATGACTACAGACCCCATCAGTTATAGGGCAGAGTAGAGAATACCTGTTTCTGATCAGCTCATTTAGATATTTGCAGCACCTAAAACAGGTTGTCACAATCACTGGTGCTCACAGTCTGTCCCTCTTAAAGTTTCTCTGACACTCTCTCAGTACTGAAACGTTATTTACCCTTAAACTACTCCCCTGTTTTTGAAACCAGGTCCAATCCATGCCAGCTGCTACAGTGCCATGGGGAAAGATGAACAGAGAAACATGGTTCACTTCTCTAGCGTGAAAAGTACTGTGCACCAAGTTATACAGGCTGATTATTGATTCAAAACAGACAAGAGATGGGAGTTCTTGATACAGTCTGGAGTTAGGCTCCTGTGGGAGCTGTGAACATTGAAAGATAGCACCAACTTAAAAAAGGCTTGAACAAACTTACAGAAGAAAACTATAAGTTGCTATCAAATACAAAGAGACCACTAAAGCTGAGAAAGCCACAGAGCCACTAATCACCAGATGAATTACTGTGATAGTACTTATGTTCTTTTTCTCTTTCCCAGGGCATCCACTCCTGGACATAGTGAGCTGTAAGTGCCATCAGCACTATAGCAGCTACAGCGAAGAAAATAACTCTATCCCAGCCAAAACCAGCACAGTATATTAGTAAAGTAAGCCACAACCCGGCATGATCCAAGCAAGGACAAGTCATCCTTACTATTTAATTGTTAACTTGCTCCACAGTGTTTTTTTGACCTCCATGTTACTTTCTCAGGTGATATCAAAATGTGGTTCAGACAATAACATGGGCTGGGACCTGCTACAAGTAGGGAATACTGACAAGACCACTCTGTTTTGACAATAAGGGTGTAAATCACGCTACTGCACTAGTACATTTACTGCTGTATGTGTTTGTCGTGGTGTAGCACCAGCCAGCAACCAAGAACCACGCAGACGCTCGCTCACTCCCCTGCAGTGGATTGAGGGAGAGAATCAGAAGAGTGAAAGTGAAGAAACTCCCGGGTTGAGATAAAGACAGTTTAACAAGTAAAGCAAAAGCCGCATATGCAAGCAAAGCAAAACAAGGAATTAATTCACTACTTCCCATCAGCAGGCAGGGGTTCAACCATCTCTGAGAAAGCAGGGCTCCATCATTTGTAACAGTTACTTGGCAAGACAAATGCCATCACTCTGAATGACACCCCCCACCCCGCCTTTCCTTCTTCTTCCCTCAGCTTTATATACTGATGTTGTGGTTTAGCCCCGGTCAGCAACTAAGCACCACACAGCCGCTCGCTCACTCCCCCACCCTTGTGGGATGGGGGAGAGAATCGGAAGGGCCAAAGTAAGAAAACTTGTGGGTTGAGATAAGAACAGTTTAATAATTAAACTAAAACAGCAATAATACTAATATAATGAAAAGGAAAATAATGGGCGAGAAAGAGATGAAACACTAGAAGGAGAGGGAAAGAGAAAAAAAAAAAACAAAACCAAAACTGAACAACAAGTGCTGCAACCGCTCACCACCTGCCGACCGACGCTGCCGGTCCCCGAGCCGCGATTGCTGCCTCCCACAGCCAATTTCCCCCAGTTAATATACTGGGCATGACGTCACATGATATGGAATACCCTTTGGCCAATTCGAATCAGCTTTCCTGGTTGTATCCCCTCCCCTCCCGGCTTCTTGTGCACCTGGCAGAGCATGGGAAGCTAGAAAGTCCTTGACTAGTGTAAACACTACCCAGCAACAACTAAAACACCAGGGTGTTATCAACATTATTTACATACCAAGTCTAAAACACAGCACTATGCTAGCTACAGTGAAGAAAAATCAACTATCCCAGCTAAAACCATGACAGTATCCACCCCTTATTCCATACCATTTACGTCATGCTCAGGTCTCATACTATCCAATATGACCTCAATAACCACCACCCGCCTCCCCATCCTTTGATGACATACGTAGATATCATTTATCATTCCCGTAGTCTATGGACCATCCCTGTAGAACATCTGTAGAGGGTCCACACATGTCCATTGAGTTCATTCAGTCCATAACTTTGGGCTCCATCTATCGTAACAGTCTTTCAAGGCTGGAGAGATGGTCTGCGTGGTGTTGGATTGTTGCATGCTGAAGCCAGTCTTTGTTCCACCACCGCTACACGTTGCTTGGTTCAATCAAAGTTCATTCTTCATTAATTTTGGAAATTCTTACTATGATACCATTGATACAGCATATAGCAACCATAGGAGTGATGACATACAATATCATATAGCAATTAACAGCATACCATTCAGTTCATTGGCTATTTTCACCCAAAATCAAATCCCCTTGAGGCACACATCGAACTCCTCCATCCTCCCGCATTACCCACCAAGTGCACCCAGGTCCTCGAGCAAAAGCAATCCCACGAATGGGTTTGCCTTTGCCTGAGACAGGAATAACCCAGACGGTTTTCCCCAGCATATTTTTTACATGCACTACAGGGACTTTACCCCCTTCCACAGTACGTAAGAGTCCTGACTGGGCAGGCCCAGCTCGATTGGCAGATCCCCTAGTGTTGACTAACCAGGTGGCTTTTGCTAAATGTGTATCCCAGTGTTTGAATGTCCCACCCCCCATTGCTCTCAGTGTAGTCTTTAACAGTCCATTGTATCGTTCAATTTTCCCAGAGGCTGGTGCATGATAGGGGATGTGATACACCCACTCAATGCCATGCTCTTTGGCCCAGGTGTCTATGAGGTTATTTCGGAAATGAGTCCCGTTGTCTGACTCAATTCTTTCTGGGGTGCCATGTCGCCATAAAACTTGTTTTTCAAGGCCCAGGATAGTGTTCCGGGCGGTGGCATGGGTCACGGGATATGTTTCCAGCCATCCGGTGGTTGCTTCCACCATTGTAAGCACATGGCGCTTGCCTTGGCGGGTTTGTGGCAGTGTGATATAATCAATCTGCCAGGCCTCCCCATATTTATACTTCAGCCATCGTCCTCCATACCACAGAGGTTTTACCCGCTTGGCTTGCTTGATTGCAGCGCATGTTTCACATTCATGGATGACCTGTGCAATAGTGTCCATGGTCAAGTCCACCCCTCGGTCACGAGCCCATCTGTATGTTGCATCTCTTCCTTGATGGCCTGAGGTGTCATGGGCCCACCGAGCTATAAATAGTTCACCTTTATGTTGCCAGTCTAGATCTACTTGAGCCACTTCAATCTCAGCAGCCTGATCCACCTGTTGGTTATTCTGATGTTCTTCAGTGGCCCGACTCTTGGGGACATGAGCATCCACATGACGTACCTTCACAACCAGGTTCTCCACCCGGGCATCAATATCTTGCCACAATGCAGCAGCCCAGATGGGTTTGCCCCTGCGCTGCCAGTTCTTCTGCTTCCATTGCTGTAACCACCCCCACAGGGCATTTGCCACCATCCATGAGTCAGTATAGAGATAGAGCACTGGCCATTTTTCTCGTTCAGCAATGTCTAAAGCCAGCTGGATGGCCTTTACTTCTGCAAACTGACTTGATTCACCTTCTCCTTCAGCAGTTTCTGCGACTTGCCGTATAGGACTCCATACAGCAGCCTTCCATCTCCGATGCTTTCCCAGAAGATAACAGGACCTATCAGTGAACAGAGCATTTTGCTTCTCATTTCTGCTAATTTGTTATACAGTGGGGCCTCTTCAGCACGTGTCACCTCCTCCTCTGGTGACATTCCAAAATCTTTGCCTTCTGGCCAGTCCATGATCACTTCCAAGATTCCTGGGTGGCTGGGATTTCCTATTCGAGCCCGTTGGGTGATCAGTGCGACCCACTTACTCCATGTAGCATCAGTTGCATGATGTGTAGATGGGACCCTCCCTTTGAACATCCAGCCCAGCACCGGCAGTCGAGGTGCCAGAAGGAGCTGTGCTTCAGTACCGATCACTTCTGAAGCAGCTCGAACCCCTTCATATGCTGCCAATATCTCTTTTTCAGTTGGAGTGTAGCGTGCTTCGGACCCTCTGTATCCCCGACTCCAGAACCCTAGGGGCCGACCTCGGGTCTCCCCTGGTGCTTTCTGCCAAAGGCTCCAGGTAGGGCCATTCTCCCCGGCTGCAGTGTAGAGCACGTTTTTTACATCTTGTCCTGCCCGGACTGGCCCAAGGGCTACTGCATGAACTATCTCCTGCTTTATCTGTTCAAAGGCCTGTCGTTGCTCAGGGCCCCATTTGAAATCATTCTTCTTCCGGGTCACTTGATAGAGAGGGCTTAAAATCAGACTGTAATTTGGAATATGCATTCTCCAAAAACCCACAACGCCTAAAAAAGCTTGTGTTTCCTTTTTGGTAGTTGGTGGAGACATGGCGGTTATTTTGTTGATCACATCCATTGGGATCTGCCGACGTCCATCTTGCCATTTTATTCCCAAGAACTGAATCTCCTGTGCAGGTCCCTTCACTTTACTTTGTTTTATGGCAAAACCAGCCTTCAGAAGGATTTGGACTATTTTCTTCCCTTTCTCGAAAACATCTTCTGCTGTGTTGCCCCACACGATGATGTCATCAATGTACTGAAGGTGTTCCGGAGCTCCACCCTGTTCCAGTGCAGTATGGATCAGTCCATGGCAAATGGTAGGGCTGTGTTTCCACCCCTGGGGCAGTCGATTCCAGGTGTACTGGACACCCCTCCAAGTGAAAGCAAACTGTGGCCTGCACTCTGCTGCCAGAGGGACTGAGAAGAATGCATTAGCGATATCAATTGTGGCATACCACTTGGCTGCCTTTGACTCCAGTTCGTATTGAAGTTCTAGCATGTCCGGCACGGCAGCACTCAGTGGCGGAGTGACTTCATTCAGGCCACGATAGTCTACTGTTAGTCTCCACTCTCCATTAGACTTCCGCACTGGCCATATGGGACTGTTAAAGGGTGAACGGGTCTTACTGATCACTCCTTGGCTCTCCAGTCGCCGAATGAGCTCATGGATGGGAATCAGGGAGTCTCGGTTGGTTCGGTATTGCCGCCGGTGCACTGTTGTGGTGGCAATTGGCACCTGTTGTTCTTTGACCTTCAGCAACCCCACAACAGAAGGGTCCTTCGAAAGACCGGGCAAAGTAGACAGCTGTTTAATTTCCTCCGTCTCCAAGGCAGCTATACCAAAAGCCCACCTGTACCCTTTTCGGTCCTTGAAATACCCTCTCCTGAGGTAGTCTATGCCAAGGATGCACGGAGCCTCTGGGCCAGTCACAATGGGGTGCTTTTGCTACTCATTCCCAGTTAGGCTCACTTCAGCCTCCAATACAGTTAGCTCTTGGGATCCCCCTGTCACTCCAGCAATACAAATGGGTTCTGCCCCTACATAGTTTGATGGCATTAGGGTGCACTGTGCACCGGTGTCCACTAGAGCCTTATACTCCTGTGGGTCAGATGTGCCAGGCCATCGGATCCACACAGTCCAGTAAACCCGGTTCTCCCTTTCCTCCACCTGGCTGGAGGCAGGGCCCCTCTAATTCCAATTGCGGGTTTCCCAATCCAGATCTTGTGAACGGGAATCAAAAGTCTCTCTATTAAGATCACAGATAGAATCAGCGCTTCTACTCCTCTGTCTGGGGAACTGCCTGCTGGAAACTGGAGCAGCAACTCTCCTGGAGGTCCCCCCTTGAGTGGTTGTTTTTCCTTGCAACTCACGTACCCGTGCCTCCAGGGTCGACGTAGGTTTTCCATCCCACTTCCTCATGTCCTCTCCATGGTCACACAGGTAAAACCATAGGGTGCCCCGTGGTGTGTATCTTCTCTCTTGAGCAGAAGGACGCTTACTCCTAATGGCCGAGATACTGGTCCGTACAGGTAGGGAGTAGGACATATCTTCTTTGATTTGCTGAACCTCCCGGGACAATTTCTCCACAGCCGAGAAGAGGGAGGAAGAGACATGTGCTTCATAATCCCGGAGTTTATCAATCACATCCTCTACCGTTGGTGCCTCTTCATCTTTCCAGGACATTACTGCCAGGGAGTTTACATGGGATGATGGTGCGCTCCGTACAAACTTCCGCCACATGGGTCATGTGCACTGTGCTTCATCTGGATCTTTGGATGACTGTACACTACCCAGGTCACCATAAATCACCTCAAGCACAGCTAATTCTCTCAGGTACTGGATACCTTTCTCCATGGTGGTCCATTTTCCAGGGCGATATATAACATCTTCCTTGAAGGCATACCTTTCTTTCACACTGGACAGGAGTCGCCTCCAGAGGCTGAGGCCTTGTGTCCCTTTTCCAATTGCTTTGTCAATGCCCCCATCCCTAGAAAGGGATCCCAGTTGTTTGGCTTCCTTCCCCTCTAATTCCAGGCTACTGGCCCCGTTATCCCAGCATCGGAGCAGCCAGGTGACAACATGCTCACCTACACGACGGCTGAAATCTTTTCGTATATCTCGTAGCTCACTTAAGGATAGGGATCGGGTAGTTTCCGTCTCTTGTACAAGTTCTTCCTCTTCCTTCTCCTCTCTTAGTAACGGCGCTGCTTCTCCATCATCCTTTTCTATACGAGTTGACTTTCTCTTTAAAGATTTCTTCTTTTGTATAGGGGCAACTGATACTGGCACGGGTTGATTCTCTGATTCAGCTTCAGTGTCCGTCATGGGTGTTTGAGTGGTCACAGTGCCTGTCATCGGGCTTGAAGCAGCCGCAGTGCCTGTTGTGGGGGTTTGAGTGGCCACAGTGCCTGTCGTCGGGCTTGGAGCTGCTGCAGCGCCTGTTGTGGGTGTTTGAGTGGCCACAGTGCCTGTCGTTGGGCTTGGAGTATCCGCAGGGCCTGTCGTTTTCCCTTGGTGGTACTGAATACTGTTAAACAGGGCTCGGTAGGCATGGGCCAGGCCCCAACACATTGCAATGATTTGTATCTCTCTGGAATTGCTAGGGTGACAACATACTTCCTCCAAATATTCTACTAATTTTTCAGGATTCTGCACTTGTTCAGGGGTGAAGTCCCAAAACACTGGGGGTGCCCACCGTCTCAGGCATTTGCCCATACTATCCCACATACCCTGCCACCCATAATTATCGAGCCTTGGAGCAGATCTCTGGATGATATTCTTGAATTGCTTCTTAACCTTAGACAAAACCGAAACAATCTGCCATAGGAATATCAACAGATATATCTTAACCACCCAAGGATGTTCAAGATACTGAAAAGTTGTTGTAATGAAGGAGGAGACATTACAGAAGACGGTAGCTAAGGTGCCATTCTGTATTTCCTCCATAAAGAACCTTTCAGAAGAGGAGGTATAATTGCTAATTGTCTCCATGAGGTGGTACCCGAAGTACAGTAACGGCTTCCATGCAAGACCCAAATAACCGATAAAACTCAAGGCCAGTGTTTTAATAACAAATCTCCTAGGCAGAACATCTCTAACCACTGCAGAGCACAGCAAACTACAAAACCCAATGCCAATCTTTAACATGTACTTCAAAATCAGCATGGTGTAGATCTAACTACTAATATCGAGAACAGATGAATCAATGCTGTGACCAGCAACTGTTATTATCTCAAACCCTTCGTGCCCCACGTTGGGCGCCAAAAGGACTGTTGTGGTTTAGCCCCGGTCAGCAACTAAGCACCACACAGCCGCTCGCTCACTCCCCCACCCTTGTGGGATGGGGGAGAGAATCGGAAGGGCCAAAGTAAGAAAACTCGTGGGTTGAGATAAGAACAGTTTAATAATTAGAATAAAACAGCAATAATACTAATATAATGAAAAGGAAAATAATGGGCGAGAAAGAGATGAAACACTAGAAGGAGAGGGAAAGAGAAAAAAAAAAACAAAACCAAAACTGAACAACAAGTGCTGCAACCGCTCACCACCCGCCGACCAACGCTGCCGGTCCCCGAGCCACGATTGCTGCCTCCCCCAGCCAATTTCCCCCAGTTAATATACTGGGCATGACGTCACATGATATGGAATACCCTTTGGCCAATTCGAATCAGCTTTCCTGGTTGTATCCCCTCCCCTCCCGGCTTCTTGTGCACCTGGCAGAGCATGGGAAGCTAGAAAGTCCTTGACTAGTGTAAGCACTACCCAGCAACAACTAAAACACCAGGGTGTTATCAACATTATTTACATACCAAGTCTAAAACACAGCACTATGCTAGCTACAGTGAAGAAAAATCAACTATCCCAGCTAAAACCATGACAACTGAGCATGATGTCCTAGGGTGTGGAATATCCCTTTGGTCAGTTGGGGTCAGCTGTCCCAGCTGTGTCCCCTCCCAACTTCTTTTGCATCTGGCAGGGCATGGGAAGCTGAAATGTCCTTGACTAGTGTAAGCACTACTTAGCAACAACTAAAACATCTCCACATTATCAACACTGTTTTTAGCACAAAACAAAAACGTAGCCCCATACCAGCTACAGTGAAGAAAATTAACTCTATTCCAGCTGAAACCAGGAGAGTGTTTAGTCCTATTGTCATCCAATCCAGTTACTTTCATATTCTTATCATGTAATCTCATCTCCTGAAGGAGTTATTTTTGTAGTCTAGTTGCAATGTTCAATCAGTCCTTTTGGGAGTGAAGAGATATATGAAGAAGTTTGTAACAAACAACTCCGGGAGTAACAAGAGTCCTCAAGTGATCTAGGGTACTAGCCAATCTATTTTCAGGCTATGTGTTATTATTTAACGGTAGCTCTGATTGATTTCTTCTTGTTAATGGTGAATTAAGTATACACTATAAGCCTTCTCAACTGTCTTCAATGTTATGGACTACTAACATCAGTCAGTGAGCTGCGAGGCACTTGAGACATGCTGACCTTTTTTCATTTTTGTTATTTTATTTTGTTTTTAGAAAAGATTTCAGTGTGTAATAGAGTCCATGTTTCTTTTTCTCCATGAGGTCTCTTCTAAAGTTTTGTGTCAGATTCTGTTCCATCATTTCTTCTGCTCAGTATCCTGGAAACTTCTAAGAGAGTTAGAGGAAAGTTATGGATTGGTATTGAATAAAAATCTGAATAATGTTCAGATTTATAGATGAGACTTTTTAAAGCATGCAGTAGTATTCTACATGAACTTCCACTGAGATAAAATTTTGCTACCCATTAGTTCTTATTTTGCCACTCTCGGAAAGCTTTGACAAATGACTCAGTCTCTTGAGTCTGAAGTTTTGGTGAAGACCAGGCATATTCATACAGTGAAATAAACTAACTTCAAAGAAGAAGGAGTACAGAAGCTCAACGGTGAAATCATAAGAGCAGTCTGTCAGTGGAAGTCTTGACAGATAACTGGTGTTATGGATTGTTGCTGGAGATCAATTATCTGCTCTGTTTTAAAGTACTGTTGTACCATTGCCTAATAAAAATGATAGTGTTATTTAAAACTCATCAGATTTTTTCAAGTACATTTTTCCCATTTTTTTCATAGTAATAGCCTCTTACTGTTAATAAGATCCATAAAACAGGAAATTAATGTTGCGGTTAAATCTTCTTTGAAGTACATATGCATCTGCACTCTACAAAATACAGTGATTGAACTCAGGATTTGATATGCCTCACTATAATAATGATCTTAATGATTTTTTCAAATAATTTAATAGCAAGATATTGCATGTTACAAGTAGATTATGACAATGCAGAATGTAAATTTTGGAATATGACCTTTTTTTAATTTTTTTTTTTTTTTTAATTTATAATCCAGACACCTACAACTAGCTTTCACTAATAATTTGGTTTTATGCTCTTTTAGTTTGGGTCTTAATGCTGTAAGAAAATGACTAATATAAGTAGCTTAAATCGCAGAGAATATCCCAGAACACTTTAAAGTACAGAGCAGCATAGTTTCTATTTTGCAGAAAAGAATTACTATGGGTTATTTAATCAAAGGATACAGAATCAATTCTTCTTTGGGTCTTATTTCTATTTATATAGACTGAATTACACCAAATTTAATTTGACCTGGACAAGACTGTGCTTTTTTCTAAGCAAATTAAGACAAACTTACCATGCCCTGATATATTATCCATCCAATACACTGTCCACTGGAAAGGCATACTCCTACATTTTCCTCAAAACTTTTGAATTTCACCGTCATTTTTCTGAGGTTTTTGCATCATAAATTTGTGAAAAGAAATACACAGAGGTGGCAAAAATCCTGAAAACCCCTAGAAGTCCAGTCTGCTCACAAAGATCTTGAGTTCATTTTAACATGTTCCAAGTTCTATATGTACAATATGTTCAATATGTTCAATGAGCAACTGCACAGAAATATGTTGACAAGTTTCAAGATTACTATCATCTACATAAAAATTACATTTAAGCTGCACGATTAACTTTAGTAGCCTTAATATAATATTCTCTGTGGTTTATTGAGGTTCCTAAAATGTATACCAAACAGATTAATATGCTTAAATGATAACCTGAAATGCACTTGAACTTATACAGTGTTTAGAAGCTAATACAGTCCAAACTGAGCACCAGTCTTTAGAAAAGTAAAAGCAGAACATTAGGTGAAGGAGTGAAATTACGTAAAGAGGGGACTGCAGAATTACTGTCAGAGTTGTGGGCAATTACCTAACTGTGATAGCCTTGTAAACTGGAATATATTGAAAATCAGTCATTTGCACTGCAGTTCTATTAATAATTATTCATTTCATTAAGGTATTAAATCCTCTCAAAAGCAGATACTCTCTGTGCCCAAGAAAAACTGATCTTCAACCATTGTTCACATCTGAAAAACATGCTGTTAAAGAATGTCATGTCTTACTATATAGATGATATATGGGTCTTTTTTTTTTCTGTTTTAAAGAAAAGTTAACAAAATCTGCTGTTACACTCAAGATGTTTTGTAATAGTATGAAGATGTATATCTCCTTTCCTTTATTATTTCTTTCCACTACCTTTTTTTCTTATCAAACTGTAGTTTTAAAAGAGTTTTTCTTCTCTCTCACTTCATAATTTTATTATTATGAACTGCTAAGTAACTTTACAGGATGAAGGAGAACTTAAAACAACTACATATATTCACATATTTTAGAAAAGTAATAAGGTTTAAATTGTCACATTAAAGAACCTATGCACAGGAAAAATATGTTAGTTAAAGATTCTCAGTTCTTTCAGCATTAAAATGAAACTCATAACCTTTGAAGTATGCATGATCAATAAAATTAGTGCTAATAATTTCATAAATGGTTCTCTTTCTGGATTTTTTTTTTTACAGCTCTAAGGAATGCATTCTAATATTAAAGATAATATATATTTTACAGATTACTACATGAAATATGTAGTTCAAGTGTGTTAATCATACTAAACTCAGTTCACAAGCAAATATCTCTAAACAGATTATAAAGTGTTAGACCTTTGATA
Source organism: Morus bassanus (assembly GCA_031468815.1). Classification (NCBI taxonomy): domain Eukaryota; kingdom Metazoa; phylum Chordata; class Aves; order Suliformes; family Sulidae; genus Morus; species Morus bassanus. The sequence continues at coordinate 49,565,134 of CM062568.1, read as the reverse complement.
AGGAAGAGTGATTTTTCTTACAAAATCTCAAGTCCAGAGGATCAGGGAATCAATGGATCATAACAGATCAGCCCCTCCTGGTGCAAAACACCAAGGGAGTTTGGATATTACATAGCTGGAATTTCAAAGGTAAAACCACAACATCCCCCATTGTTGTAGAACCACTCCATTCAGGGAATCTCCAATGCACTCTTACCTCAGTGTGTGGAGACAAAACAGTTCCACAGTACAACAAATTTAATTTTAAGTTTGGGTGGTTTTTTTTCTCCTAATATTCATCCCAAATTTAGCTTTTTTTTTGCATAGTTTTCTCCTCCAGGATGGAAAATCACAAATAATTCCTTATTAGTTTCACTCTTTCATCACATCTCATTTATGCCAGATCCTCTATATAGGCAAAGGAGAGCTGGTTCTTTGTAATCTTATGATTTATAATCTTATAATCTTATGCTAACTTCTGAATGTGAAGCACAATACAGTACCTTTTTGCAGTTCTTTCAGGCTCTTTTATGTGAAGCTTGTTTAGCAGACATCACACTAGAATAAGTCAGTTGCCATCCTGCAGGTGTGATCAGTAAAAGTCAATACCTAGTTTGAGAAACAATATTTGAATTATGTCAGGGATGATTTGGACATTGGCCATTAAATTTTGTACAACGTAGCCCTAGTGGAATATTCCTAGTGGAAATACAGACACTTAAAGCATCCTGGCAGAAACATAGGAACCTCCAAGGTTAGGCAAAAGCCTGAATTTCATAGAGTCACCATTGACTAAATGGTGGGTTTAGGTACTGTAAAGCAGCAGTTCTGGACCTAAATCCTTTCTTAGATTTTAGCCTTAAATTAAGGGTTATTGTCAACTTTCCCCTCTTCTGTTTTTTCTCTCCTTATCTCCTCAGATCACGCTTTCCTCTGACTAATTATCCTTCCACTTTCCATCAAGTAACAATCTATCAAAGTAAAGGCTTAGTCTGAAACTGCTGCAGAGACTCAAAGTACCAGTAGCTTTTGAGAGGAGCACAGAAGAGAAATTTAGTTAGTTAAGATACATATGGAGATATTATCAAAATCTACCAGATTATATATCTTTGTTAATTTATTCTGTACCTGAAAGATGCAGCTATTGCAGGCATAAAATTTTAGTTTATAAAAACTCTGGTCCTTACATAACTGCCATCTTACTGAATAAAAAATACACAGTCCTTCAAGTAAGTTGACAGGCACCAATTATGACGTACAGGCATTTGCTGGAATTGTAACACCTCATCCAAATACCTACAATACCGCACATTTTTGCCCCTACCTGCTCCACACTTCTGCTGTCTGTCCTTGCATCACTCATGTTGGACAGCCTTTTCAGATCAGCAGCTGCAAAATAACTATGGATATATTTTTAAAATGCCTGCCCTTTCTTGCCATAACTGTTTTGGTAACCTGAGTATCTCACAGAAACCAGAAGCCATGTCAAGAGACAGAATATAGAACTATGGGCAATCAGATGAAGGTAGTACAAACCAGGTTCAGAACAAATAAAAAGAGATGGTTACCCACTTTTACTGACCTACTGAGTAGGTAGTATATCTGTAGAAATCACCTGAGATGAAACTAGATGAAGTCTGGAATGTTCTTAGGAGACATATTCCTAGGAGAGGTATTTGCCCTGCTTTTCCTCTTTCCTGGCATCCATTTATAGTCACTGTTGGAAACAGGATACTAATTCAGGCAGTTCATGCATGTGAATGGGTATGTCCATTCTCATGTTCTTACTTATTGTACTGTGGCTCTCTATCTCAGTGCTTTTATATAATAATAATAATAATAAACTTATAATTGTTGTTGTTATGGTTGCATAGTTATAAAAAACTATTAAAAAGCACAATGTTAATTTTTTGTATTGTTTGCTTTCTTGAACATATAATTTTTTTCTCTAATGCTGTATTTATAACTTTTTGTTTTTATATTCCAAATGTTTTTAAGCATGAGTTAATATATTTTCTCTTCACCTTTTAAGAAGAATAATTTTTAATACTCTGACTACAACTAGATTCTTTGTTTACTGCAATTCAGTTTTCCCAATCTTTCCTTCTTTACAAAAAAAGTGAAGGGTATTTTTATGCTTTTTTTTTCCTCCTCAAGAATGTGTTAGTTTAAAATTTTCTAAATTAAACCCATTTTATAATAAAACATGTTCTTATAAAATGTTGGGCTCTAACACTAACCTTCGAAAAAGGCACACAGACAGATGCAGAAAGTGGAAAATCCTATCATTTGCTGGCACAGCCTAGCAAGATGCTATTTGTCTGTTCAGTGCAGAAATTGTAGAGAAGTTTTGGGAAGAGATTAGCAGTCAAGAGTAACAGAATTCATCTTGAATAACTTCAGCCATCTATAATGTAAGTTTCCATTTCTCAGTGGTCACTTTAGATATCCTTTGTAGTTTAAAGAGGAAGGAAATGTGTCTTCTGGGCTAAGATTCAATTAGCCTATTTTAAACATATACTTTAGGATAAGAAAAAGCCTTAAAGTACCTGTTTCTTTCCATTGCCTCTGAAGAGCACCTAGAATGACTAATTCAGCTGTAGATGTCCCCACTATAAAAATGTATCCAAGAGGTTTTTCCTAGTGATTCTTTTATGTGCTGTTCTGTGACACCTCACCAATCTGTACACTGGATATTTGAGCTTATAGAGTGACTAAACTTGCTCAAAAAGGAGCTCCTTTGAGAATCCAAATACCAAGTTAGGATATGTATACACCAGTAAATTTAGTGCTCAAAGACTATCTAGTGCACATATTCAGGCTAAATTAAAAAAAAAAAAAAAAAAAAGAAAAAGAAAAAAAGCTTCTCTCTACACTTACAAACTGTCAAGTCTTCAAAATAAGACACTATATGCAAACTGCCATTGGCTGTCTGCCAGAACACAATGTTTCTGACCATTATTCCTTGCACATGTCCACAGCACACATATACTGGTTAAGAGTAATCTCTCATAAATGTAAATGTCTGCAATATAGAAATGTATTTATTTTGATACAATTTCTGCTAATAAACAGTAGGCATTTTTCAGGTACAATTCAATTGACTTATTTAAGATGTGAGATGGATCACAGTTTAGATGTGCCTGTTTCTTCCTATTGACTAAAAAGAGTTCAGATGAAAATCTTAGATATAAATATCTACACTGAAGATACAGCAGGGGGAAAATGCTTAAGAGTTTATGAAATTCTTCCTAGATATTCTGAGGGCATAGGGTAGAACCCAAAGCTAAAGATGACCAGGAGATTTTCTAATGCAAATATTTTTGTTTGCTGTTTATAGAGAGCTTTGGAAGGCTATTCATTTCTCTAAAAGTTGGTTCAGCAAAAAAGGACTGTTCTGTGAAAATGGAAAAGGTGGATTTGTCATGGATGGAATACCTGATCAGTATAGGAAAAAATGTATGTAGCCACTTTTCTGCTTTTATGCTCACCCTTCCAGGGCCCCTCCAGTTTCAGTGCATCTAAGACTGATGGTGGTACTCTTTCTCAAAAAGAAGGGAAGGAAGCTGTCATGGTTTTGGCTGGGATACAGTTAATTTTCTTCATAGTAGGTAGTTTGGGACTATGTTTTGGATTTGTGCTAAAAACAGTGTTGATAATGTGGAGATGTCTTGGTTGTTGCCAAGTAGTACTTACACTAGTCAAGGACTTTTCCAGCTTCCCATGCTCTGCCAGGTGCACAAGAAGCCGGGAGGGGAGGGGGCACAGCCAAAAGAGCTGATCCAAACTGGCCAGAGGGATATTCCACATCTTAGGATGTCATGCCCAATATATTAACTGGGGGGAGTTTGCTGGGGGAAGCAGCAATCACAGCTTGGGGACTGGCGGCATCAGTCAGCGGGTTGCAAGCGGTTGCATCACTTGTTTTTTTTCCCTGGATTTCACCTCTCTCTCTCTCTCTCATTATTTTCCTTTTCATTACATTATTTTTTATTATTATTATTATCATCATCATCACCATCATCATTATTATTATCATTATTACTATTTTATTTTAATTATTAAAATATTCTTATGTCAATCCATGAGTTTTCTTGCTTTTGCTCTTCCAATTCTCTCAGCCTTCCCACTGGGGTGGGGGGAGTGAGCGAGTGGCTGCGTGGGGGTTTGTTGCTGACTGGGGCTAAAACACAACAGAAGGTTATGGTAGGTCATCAGCTTTTGGAGATCTTCACCAGGAGAGGTATGATGGTGATAGTGATGGTGATGGTTTCTTCCTCATCATCCTATGGTCCTTTTAGGATAATCTTTCATATTTTACAGCATGCAACTTGGTTTTTATTCACTGGTCTGCAGTTCTCTTTCATATCTGAATTTACATGATGTGTTTTACATGTGTTGTCTGTTTATTTTCTCTTTGTCCTTCATAAAACCAATTTTACCCAGCTCCCAAGGTTGCATTCCTTTAAAAAATAACAGTTGAGCATTGGTGATTAGTTTATAGCTCTGAAGCCTCTGTTTTCACCCTGAGCCCATGCTTTTGAAGCCTCTGCAGTCATTCTGTGATTGTACTCTACACTGCATCATTATCCTGGGGTCACTGTTTCCACTGTACAGAAGAGTACTGTTTCACTATCAGTTAATTACAGAAAGATATCAAAAGTAATATAGCAACATGTTACACGACACAGTCATTCAAAGCTAAGCAAAACTAAAATTAATTAGGCAGAAATCATCAGTCTCCTTGTTAGACAATTGCTGTTACTCCTAAAAAAAAGGTAAAAAGAACTGCACAGTCTTTCACAGATTAGACAAATCACATCTGATAAGTCCTTCTGGGCAGCTGAATACAGACCTGTGGCCTGCTCCTAGTAATGGTGATCCAGATTTCCCAGTCTGCAGAGATATAACAACTTTCTATTGTTTTGTTTTATGTTGTTTTTCTTAGGAGACTGGAATATAACACAAACCTCTCTTTCTGTTTCTTTCTCCACCTTTCTCCCCCCTGGCCACAACATCAGTGCTGAACTAATGTGACATATATTTTTCTGCTGTAGACAGGACAGATAGGACCTAAAATTTTTTTTATGTTTTATGCCTTTATTTCTGGTTTGCTTTTTTCACCTTTTTATATTATTTCCCTTTGGAAGCTTCAGCAAGTAGGACTGCTGAGGATCTCTTCTCTGTTTTACTGCTGCAAACCCACTCTTCACCTATCCCTACAATATTATTGTACACTCTCCAAATATACAAAGATGGCTTGCAAAGGGGTTTTTGGAAGTCAGATACCTTGCTTCCTTCATCCTTATATCAATGATCCTTAGATCAATAATTTCAGAATACTTTCTTGCTGTGCTAGGTTGAATACTGAAACCAGAAGTGGTTATAAAAGCTCTAAGTTTTTTATGCATTTCCTAGCTCAGAAAAAAAAAAAAAAAGCCTTGAAATAATTTTGTATATATACATTTGGGAAATAAACACAAAAAAAAAAAAAAAAAAAAAAAAGAAGAAGAAAAATTCTGGCACTTTGAAATTGTTTCCTGGGATTTAGGAATTGTTTTTGCAGTTAATAGAAACTTACAAAGTAAGCTGTTTTCCTTTGATTTTCTTAAAGATTTAATTCTCTGAAATAGCTGCTGTGGTTATTTAAAAATGTCTCCTCTAGTTTAGTATTCCAAACCAGGCCAACATGTAGCACTGGATTAAACAAAACACCATTCTTTGACTTTCAGGACCCAGAAACCAGCTAATACATACATAATACCAGGCATAGTCCAAGTTGTATTAGAAGTTTCAGCACCCTGATGGAAGTCAGTGGAGCGCAATTGCCAAAATTCAAGGCACCACTGTGCAAATAGCTTCTGTTTCAAAACATACGCTTTCCTGGGTAAGAGGGGGTTGCTGAAGAGGCTGCTCATTTTTGGCTTTCTTCATTTTAGATCACCCCTAGGCAATCTGGAGAGTAACAGGAAAAACGTAGTTTGCAAAAGGGTCACATAATCAGACTTCTGTTGTGGACTCTCATTATGCATCCTTGCAGGTGACTGAACAGTTGAAAGGCAGTGATAAAAACAGCACATGGATTTCTTTTGCATTTCTGATGTTGCTCTGGTATACTCAGGACTAAAGTTTCCATGTCTATCTGAACTGGATTTACAGCTTTTCTGCACTTAGTGATATTGTAGCTCGATAAAACATAAAGCAGGTAAAATAAAAGTTTAAACTTGATCTACTTTTCATCCCGATAGTTCCATGGAAATCAATGGTGGTGTTTGTGTGAACAAAGCAAGGAAACAGCTCCTCATACACTGCAATTTTCTCTATGAACATCACAATTTAAGAATATTTTATCCATACTGAAGTTTTGAGAAATACAAGATATTTGTAATGATTAGGGGTTTATATATAAATTTCTGTCACAAAAAAAAAAAAAGTTACATGAAGAAAAAGTTCATGATCTCTATTTCAAAGAAAAAAATAGTCCATTAAATTTAATCAAAAATATTCTTTTATATGTGTCTTTGGGCAGACAGCCTAATTTTGTTGCCAGGAGTTGCTGACATGTTATACAACAAAACACAGATATTTTACAGTTTGACTTCTGTACTGCTCAAAGGTTATTCAAAGCAATCTTGTGCATTTGAATGTGCCAAACAATTGCTATACATATGACATAGACAAGTGTGTGCTTCTGTTAAGAGTGACAAAAAAAATTCCACAGTTACTGAAAGCACAGCTGAAAAATAATCATTTTACCCAAGGATTAGTGGATCTAATTCTTATGAGTACAGATTACTTCAGTCAAGGACTGCATTACTTGACTTGGTTTTATTTCTTAAATCAAGACAAGCATAAAACATTCCTTTCTGAATGGACATTTCTATGACTTGTACCAGTTGCTAAAATATTTAAGAACAGAACTAAAATTATAATTTTGTAGTTATGCATTTTTACATTTTTGATTTCCATGCAACTTAAAACACATCTACTTTTTCCACTACACTTTTTCAAAGATGGCTGTTTAGCACAGATAAGTGGAATATAGACTTTTAACTAGTTAGTGCGTGACATATATGTATTTAGACTTGAGCAAATATCCAGGAGAAAAGATAAGATTTGAGTGTTTGGAGAACACACTTTATTGATCTTAAAAGTACACCAAAATCCTAAAGAAAATAAAAATCTCAATTATTTTGAGGTTTCTGTGTTCAAAAGCCTGAACAACCAGTCTTTAGGAGCACACAGAAAGAAACCAAGTTATAACTAGCTTTTCATTTATTTTCTTTTCCTTTCTGCAGAGTTCTTTTGGTATTTCCTTGTTCACTTGTGATATCCCAGAATGCACCATTCAGTTAATGCTGCAGATAGCACAGGTTGCAGTGAGATTTCTATTCCCTGCTGTCATGGAATATGATTTTTTACACAGTTTTGGTCTAGCAGCAATTTAGGATTTATTAATAGTTTTGGGATAGATCACAAAATTAGGTTGTAAAATTCTTAAGCATCAGCCAATTTAACAGAGCGACTCAATTAAATTTGTTACAGTCAAAATAGTGACTTAGTTAAAGATTCAAGAATGGCAAGAGTCACACGAAACTTACAGCAGGGTTGTACACACAGATGGGGTTTAAATCAAATCACACATGTATACAGACAGACTGACAAACAGCTCTAAATCAAATTGCACACATACACACAGACAGGCAGATAAACAGTTTAAATCAAATTACTCACAAACACACACACACACACAGAGGTTAACCTGTGAATAAAATTTCCCTTTTTGTGAGTTTCATGAATTACTCACTATTATGTGCGGGCAATCATCAGTGAACCTCGCAAAGTCAGGCCTTTAAGTCCTCACAAAATCATCGATGGATGATCCTTCAATCCTTGCGAAATCTACCCTGAGAGGCGTCCCAGCCCAGGGTGAGATAATGGGTCACACAGCCCACTGCGGTCCCAGAGAGCTGGGAAGGTCTCTCCTTTGGGTCACTGTCTATAGGATCTCGAGATGATTGGCTTTGGTCAGTATTTCCCAGTCTGGCCACAATTTGTGCTCAGTCATTCTGGTATATATTTCAGACAGCAGATGGCCCAGGTGTGGCCAGAGAGTGCCTAACACTTGAGTAACTGCACTCGTGACTAAGATAACAGCATAACGGGGCTTACCCTGAGAGCTCAGAGTGGCCCGGGGTGGGGGGCTGCACCACCACACCTGCAAAGGAAAATTATGGGATATTTTAGAGTGAACAAAAAATACATGTATGTCACACATGCTGCTAAAAACTTCCTGCCATACTGAATACTATTATCTAATTAGCATTTAGTTGCATTGGATCAATGCATTAATCTCAGTTTAATGAAGTTTTATTTCTCATTGTTTTGTCTTCTTTTGTGCTTCTTTAGCAATATTTTACAATGCATTGGCAAATTTTGATGCTTGTGAATTTCACTATATCTGAATGCTACATTTTCTCACCTTTTTATGTCCTAAAATAAGTGACCATTCACAGTCCCTTTTTGCCAATAACAGACATAAATGCCTACTTCTATGTCAGCTTTCATTCAGAATGGACTATAGGGATTTTTGTTTGGGTTTTTCGTCTTTTTTTCATATTACATTTTTTGAGGGAGAGTTTATTGTTTGTTTCTTGAGAATTGTGGATGGTTTTCATCAGGATTTTTTTTGTCAGTCTCTAGTTCTTAATAACTCCCTAAAACACATTGCAAAACAAAGACAGAAATAGCAATTCTTCTTTTTAGCAGAAAAAGTAAATTGAAGAATTTTCAAATCAATCCTGAAAACAAACTACAGCAGTAACTCTTTTCTCAGTTAAAATATACCAAAAAGGACAATCACTAGCAAAAACTTTTCAAAGTTAATAAAAAACTCTGAGAAATCAGAAAAGTAGGATTTAAATTACCTTACCTATGCTCATCACAGACACACATACACACACACACAAAATTTACAGATGTAAACCAGGAGACAATTAGAAGAGTTTTCTATTACTTCACAATCTAATTCTAAAATCAATAGAAAAATAAAATAAGCTATATTATATCTCTTGTTCTTTTTACTCTGTCTTGTCACAAACATATTTGATCATGTCTTTTCCTAGCTTGCTAGTGTTTGCATTTTCCCTGAATTCTAATGTTACTGTAACACTTCCATTTAGTGCCATCTTAATGTTTCTGTCTTCATTTTTTGATTTTTATCATTCTTGCATCTCTCTGTGATCTAACTTATTCAGTCTCTAGTTTTAGTTGTAATATAGTCTCTTTTTTATCTTGCAGGTTAATTTCCATTTTATTCTTTTGCTCATGTATTCTCTATTTTGCATTCCATTACTGATGGAAACAACAAGCAACAAGACATGCATGCAGCCTGTCAACTCCTTTTGCTCTTTACATCACAAGCAGATATGATTTCTCTTTCTAGAAAAAGCTGTTTACCAGTTCAAGCGATTTCAGGACAGCATTCCTAAGCAGCATGTAGAAGGGATCTAGATGGAAGAATTTCACATAACCTAAAAAATTCCTGAATCTCATGGTAGCTTCAGTCTTGCCTAGAAAGATATGTTGAGCACTATGTGCTATTTGAATAGCTGGTGAAGAAAGAATCAGGTTCCAGATGAAGCTGGAAGATTTTAAAGCCTACTCTGTGATGGTCACCTAGGTTTTTTAAATATCAGCATATGCTATGCAAATATAATTTCATTCTTTAATGAGATTACAACTATGTTTGATTGAAAAAAACTGTGCAGGTGCAGAATATATAAAGTTTTTTAAGATCTGCAATATTATACTGCATGACATGCAGATTAAAATGTGAAATACTGTACAGCATTGATAAATTTTACATTAACTATGCACATTTAATGGCAGATCTCACTGGAAAAAAGTCAAGATATTATGCAGCTACAGAGAGTATCATAATGAATATGCACAGCAAGACTCAATTTCAACATTTCCAATCTTTTGAGGTTTTGATTTTGCAAACTATGTAACACTCTTCTAACTAGGTGGAAGTGAATAGCATAGTGAAGGGGAGACAAGGGCAAGACCAAGTTTATACTCTGAATCCCTTCTTCAGTGGTACTATTTTTATGCTTCTTTCAAAGCTGCAGCATTCAAAATTTGAGTAGATAATATTCTTAGGAAGAGCTGGTTAGAATTCACCCAGTATAACAAAAAGTGCAAATATTCTGTAGTTGTGTCTTGCCAAAAGACTAAGTTGAGTAGATATACCAACTAGTATGAGAGCAACTGCTAAACCTGCTCATATAAAATTCACGTACATACAGAGACTAGCTAGTTAACTTAAAACTATCTGAATAGAAAGATTCAACTCTCAGGAAGTCAAATATGGAGGTTGATGAGGTGTCCCGAGCTTCAGGACCTATGATCATCAAGAACTTGAAGGCCAAGGGTCTGGGAAACCTGTCTCTGCCTGGGGCTTGATTAAGGTGAGTTATGGAAGATTTCATGTTCTCTGCTATAAACTATAGCCCGGAAAGTCTGAAACAGACTTACAAGATCTGGGTGATCATGACAGGCAGTATAGTTGATCTACCTTGGAAACCCCTTGTAACTGTCTGGGAAAAAATGGCTTTTTAATGAATTTTAGCACAGGATGTAGAATTTTAGCATCATCCTAGTTCATTGTGACATAAAAAAAAAAAAAAAAAAATTGTTTTGATTCAACTGAGAGTGAAGCCATGTATTGAAAGAATTCAATTTCCATGAAGATGAAATCCTTCTTTTGGCAAATTCTCTGGTTAACTTTCCTTTAAAACACTGCTTTCAGTTATTATCCTTTTTAATATTAATACTTGAAATTTTTGTGCAACTGGCTACAGAATAAAATAAGTCCTCCTTCCTGATTAATTAAACCTATTTGAAAGTTTTGGTTTAGCAGAAGTGCTAGGTGTTCGTTTCACTTAGGCACTAGTAGTAATGTATTTTTAATTTGCATGACACTGTTTTGACATTTACTGTCTAAACACATAGCTAATCCCATTAATAACACAAAAGAAACATAGTTTGAAATATTTTATGAAGTTCTACTCTACAAAACTGATCACATTTAAAGTAAAAAATAAAAAATTTGTTTTAAATGAAACTGCAAAAACTTAGTCTTTTTTCCCTTCTCCTATATAATAGTTTTATAACACTAATTTGAGAGGAGCTAGTCTCATATTACACCAGTATGTCACAAGAACCAGGAGATGTCTGCAGGATAAGACAGGAACCCTATATCCTGTAGGGGAAGCAGAGCAAGGCTTTTTGATCTGGTAACAAGGAAATGAACACCTTTCCACAGGCTTCTCAGTCCAGAAGGTAGAGGTAGAGAAAATAAAGTAAGGAATGACAGATGCCTAAAAGAAGATTGGTTCAGTCCAGAAAAGACAATTCCAATGTCTAACTAACTCTGCAAAATGACTTTTCATCTTTGGATACCCAGTGATACACAGGGAGAAATCCATTGTGTGAAAAGCTTTTTGTCTTATGGCTTATCATTCTAGTAGCATAAATAGTAGCAAGGGAAAAACAAAAACAAAACACAGCCTCTCTCTGTGTCACTGCCCCCTCTCACCCTGTTTTTAATCCCTTCCCCTTCACTAGAAAGAAGGTTATGTGGGGAATTTACTCACACTCATGTTGAATCTTACAAAGCCTTTACATTGCTTTCTGTTGTTAAGTCTTGGAAGAAAATATCATTGCTTACTCTCTGAGTCTTTCCTCCATAACTGAGGAACCAAATGAGAAGTAGATGAAGTGGAAGTATTCTTTGATGGTATCTAAAAAAAGATCCCATTTACCTAAGACCTGTTCTGAAGACATCATTATTCAATTTCAGGTGTTAAAAATGTGTTTGAAAAGAGTTCCTCTGGGCTTTGAATATTCTCAAAATATCTATAAATAGATCAACTAGTCCGTATTTTTTCAGTGAACATATATAGTTATTGCACGGTATATAAAAATATAATACACCAACTAGCACATAATTTTGTATTTGTCATTTAGAGGCAGAAAGATTTTATTTAGGATGAAGATGTCTTTATGCAGAATAAATAATCCACTGATCATAGTTCTCCTCTGTAATAAGCTCAGAATGTCAGTGTCAGAAACCTTTCTGCTGACAACAAACTCTCTTCCTTTTCTAAGGAGAAAGCTGAATTTGGTTTGCATTCAGATTTCTTGCTTAAGCTTTCAAAGGGTTAGTAGGTAAGAAAAGAAAAAAAACATGGACTGCTGGACATTTTAATCTTCAAAGTGTCCTTATGTCTTCCTATAATTCTGTCATAATTTCTACTATAAGTGCTATCTTTCAAGGTTTACTACATCATCTCTTTTCAAAACAGAGACTTGGCCTGAAGATTGTCGATTCTGAAAGAACTAATAGAATGCTAATTAAAAACAAAAAGCAAACAGTTTGTATAATGCATTACTATACTATCAAAACATTTGAAACAGGAAACAAAGTGCAGTGATAATCACTGTTTCATCAAGAAATGTTATGGGGGAATTGATCTCCTGGACGTTTAAACTGACTGATTATTTTTTTCTTTTTTTCTTTTCCCGTTTTTCAGTGGTCCAGTTCTTATGCATGTGTATTTTTAATGGAAATGTCTCTTCTCAATCATAAATCATATTTTCATGCCTCAAAATTTAAATATATAGAAGTGTGGACAATGGCAAAAAATAAATTTGGACCCAGCTCCACAGCAAGCTGTACCAATATTACCTTCCCTCTGGGTCTTTTGTAGTTTTATAGAGCTTACTTAAAGGAAGGGTATTTGCACAATCAAGCGGGCAATTGCAGATACTGTATTTAGAGGAGTATTTGGGTTGCACTCTCACTCATTGGATCCCTCATTGGATCATCATCCAAAGCAAATATTGTCCTGAGGAGATAAGGGGAGAGATAGAGACGTTATTGTCTTATTCTGGTCTGCAAAGTGAGACAAAAACACAAGGTGCAGCTGTCTATGCTCCATCTCAGGATGTCTGCTGCTGCTGGACAGCTGCTTCCTGCACAGCTCTTGGTCACAAATGAAGTATATGAATATATGATTTCAGCAAAGCAGATAAGATGTATTCTCAAATGCAAATAATTAATAACTGAATTGACATAATAAGTGATTCATAGACATCCAGAAGCAGATCAATAACGATATATTTCATGGTCTATGTCTGCAAGCACTTAATTTAGAAGGACCTGATGGTAACTTTTTAAAGTTACATGTCCTCCATGCATATTGAGTATGCAAATCGTTGCTCAGTACTGGTAAATACAACCAAGACTTCCTAAAGGCATCATTCAATCAAAAGAAATTCCTGCAACTTGTCTACTACCTACTTGCTATTAGGCTGGCAACTAACAAAAATATTTTTTTCCTATCAGTTGTTTATACTTCAACAAACTGCTTTTTAAACTCCAGAAATTAATTTTCTATTTGTGCAAAGACATGTAAATCCAGCTATATGATCACGAATGGAAACAGAGCATATATGTGTACATTCTGAAAGTGGAGAAAATAAGTGAGTTTTATATTTCCATTTACACATTGTTTTCATAGGAAATGGGAGCCAATTTAAGGTATACTGAAGGCACGTTACTTGTCTACATATTTTAATGTAAGGAAATGATAATTCCAATAAATTTTTAAAACAATCATTAAGACATTTAAAGATATTGAAAAAAAAAATAAAAGACATTTGAAAAAGTTTTAGGCACATATCCAAAAAGGCTAACTAAGGAATAAAGTCACTCTAAACTTATTTTTTACAGAAAGTGATTTAAATTTAAAATCTGAATTATTCTCTGGAGATAACTAACTCTCTTTTGTGAGCACAGGGGAGTGTAAATGAGCTAGGTTCTTAAATTAAGTACATCAACTGGTGTTCAATTAAGGTAGGATGAATGTAGACTAAGCTGCCTGGTTTATTTCTTTTTGCTTTCTTTTCATGGAACAGCCTTTCTGGGTTTCACAAAGGACATTTTCTCTTTGATTCACTGAGGAACGTCATGATCTTGATTCACTGTGTACTCCCCAGCTCAAACAGTTCTCATGTTACATTAGTTTTAGGGTTTGAGAAAAAAGACAGGAGAAAGTGAAACTGTAAATTACTTTCAACTGATGGCTCTTCACTTCTTAAGGACTGATCCCAAATTGCAATATTACATATTGTTCTCTACCACATTATTTTATAAATTTCAGTTGATTTTGCAAATTATTTTCTTTTTCTGTTCCTAGTGATATTGCTAAGTATGCTCTTGTGACAAGAGTCTTTCAAAATATTTCTTGTTAGAACTAAATGGGAATTAAGTCATTTTGATTCAATAATAACTTCTGAAATAGTCCACACCCCTGAAACTCCTTGACCAGAGGGAACAGCCAGTATTTAATTTTATATTTGAAACTGCTTATTATTTACCTAAACTCATCTACAGGGTTTACTATATAAATAATTCTGCTTATAACAAGAATTCACTGTGACCATAGGATTTTCATTTTATATAACATCCAGACTGGTAAGCAGCAATGCAAATAAATAAATAAATAAATAAATAAAGTCAGAATTTCCTATTTCTTAGACAATAATTTGTCTGGGGATATATTTAACAGACTGAGTACTTTTTTATAATAAAAGTCTGTGATGGATTTACCTTGGCCAGCTGCCAGACACCCACCCAGATGCTCACTCTCTCCCCCTCCTCAGCAGGAAAAAGGTAAGAAATGGCAACAAAAACATTCATGGGTCAGGATAGACAGGGAGATCACTTACCAGTTACCATCAAGGGAAATTCAGGCTCCACTTGGGGAAAATTAATTTAATTAATTGTCAATTAAAATAGAGTAGGATGGTGACAAACAAAGACAACCTCCCTCACCCCAAAAGCATCTTCTCCCCTACCCCATCCTTTCTTTTCCCAGGCTGAACTTCGTACTTTCATTCCTGACTCCTCTACCTCCCCTACCTGATGGGTGATGGGGAATGGGGGTTGTGGTCATTGCATAACATCTCCTTTCTGCTGCTCCTTCCTCCTCATGCTTTTCCCCTGCTCCAGCATGGGTCCTCTCCATGGGCTGCAGTCCTTTGGAATAAACCTGCTCCAGTATGGGCTTTCCACAGGCTGGAATTCCTTGCTTTGTGTATTTATTATTATTATTATTATTATTATTATTATTATTATTATTATTATTATTATTATTACGACTACTACTACTACCACTACTACTAGTAGTACTTTACTTTCTTTTATTTAAATTATTAAACTGTTCTGATCTCAACCCGTGAGTTTTCTCACTTTTACTTTTCTAATTCTGTCCACCATCCCACTGCAGGGGAGTGAGCAAGCACCTGTGTGGTGCTTAGCTGCTGGCTGGGGTTAAACCATAACAGAGGTGTGCACTACACTTTTAGAAGAACAGATTAAATAAGGGTACCTCACTGGTTTTGGTACATTTGTGCTCATTTTTCTTAAAAGAAACCACAGTACACCCCAGATTTGACTAATCATCCAGACTGCAGTTCCAGCCATACACTTAATTTTCTGCCATGGTCAGGGCTTACCTTGATAAGGCACTGGGACATTGACACTAGTCCAGGGCAAGCAACAGGGTAGACATCAGCAGCATGGTTATGCAGTGAAAACACCATAGTTGCTGTGAAGTTAAGGCATATCAGGACAGTATGCATGTGTTTGTGTATGTATGTATATATATACTTTTATATATATAGACAACTTTTGAATAAAATCCTCTACATTTAAAAAATCTTTTAAAATTAGTGTCAGAACTCTCAGGTATTATAACCACATTGATTTAAAATTATTAATAAAGTAAAACAGATAAATAAATATCTGTGAGACTGAAATCTAGGTCACGATAATAGAAAAGTGCAGAATTCTATATGAATTTTCACCATGTTCTACTGTCAGTAGTGAAACTCCACTTCTTCAAAATTGTCTTTTAAACTGATGTAAACTTTGAGATAGTTTCATAGCTCATTATACATTGTGCTAATTTATGGAATGTAAAATGCAAACTAGGTTTCATAGGTTTTACTTTTCATATTCTTAACAAGGATCATAATTATTATTGTGGACAGGCTGAATAGATTTCATATGTGTATCCCTACTAATTATTTCTTAAAAAAAGAGGATTAATTTCAAGTATGGTTTGTTATTTATTTAGTTTTATTCAAAAGAAATTACATGGGACATTTTAATGAGAACGAAATGTGCAGGGAGCCACATACACAAGCTGATGCAAAAATAGTTTAAAATTAAATGCAATTACTGTTAGGCACTTTTACTTCACTTAGTTTTTGTTTTTACATCATCCAAAAGTGAAGTCAGAAAACACACTGTTTATTTATAAATTCTTATCTATAGAAAACCTTCATCAGACGACCTTAAATAACTACTAGTTAAATAATTAAAAAAAAAGTCTTGAGGAAAACATCTTTGCAAAGCAATAAAAAAATAAAAAATTAAAGGTTTCTGATCAATATAAACTTTGCTTCCATTGTGTTTTTATTTTCATCAGACAAATGAGGTTTAACTGAACTATATTCTCAGTAAGCCAAGACCATTTTCTAGCAATTGCACTGTTGTCCCTAACCAGAGTTTAATGGCTCAAGCTAGATCAGTATGAAGTTTCATGTTGTTGATATCCATAAGTGATTTAACGGTAGAAAAATGGACAACAAAGTAGATTGAAAACTGTCAGAACTGCTAGGCTCGGATGGTTGTGATCAGCAGCATCAAGTCCAGCTGGACGCCAGTCACTAGTGATGTGTCCCAGGGACCAGTACTATGTCCAGCACAGTTTACCATCTTCATTAATTACCTGGGTGTCAAGATACCAAAGTACACCCTAAGCAAGTTTGCAGGCACTACAAAATTCAGTGTAGTTATGCCAGATGGGTGTGCTGGCATTTAAAGGGACCCAAACAGGTTGGAGAACTGGGCCAACAGGAAACTTATGAAGTTCAACAACAGGAAATGCCAGGTCCTGCCCTTGAAAAAGAATAACATATATGCACACATATTAGTCACTCAAAGCCAGTCACAGAATTTCTTATATAGAAAAACAGCTGGTTTATTTAACTCATGAACAAATCTGTTGAAATCATCTAATGAAACTACATATCTGAAGAATGTAAAAGAGTGAGACTGCAATCAGAATCACAGAATCATAGGATGGTTTGAGTTGGAAGGGACCTTTAAAGATCACCTAGTCCAACTCCCCTGCAGCAACATGTTCCACTAGATCAGGTTGCTCAGAGCCCTGTTCAACCTGACCTTGAACACTTCCAATGATGGGGCATCCACAACTTCTCTGAGCAACCTGTTCCAGTGCCTCACCACCCTCATCATAAAAAATTTGTTCCTTACGTCCAATCTAAACTCACCGTCTTTCAGTTTAGAACTGCTGCCCTTGTCCTGTCACTACAGATCCTGATAAAAAGTCTCTCTCCATCTTTCTTATAAGCCCCCTTTAAGTACTGAAAGGCCTCAACAAGGCCTCCCTGGAGCTTTCTCTTCTCCAGGCTGAACAAATGAAATGCACTGTATGTACTGTGTATATATATATTGTTTCTAGTAATCACAGCAGCTTTTTAGGAGGAAATAATCTACTTGAATTGAGTAAACAAACATGAATTTTAAGAAAAAGTAATTAAACATAATTTCTAAAGCATCAAAATGCTAGCTACTGTTCATTGGGAAAAGCACTAAGCAAAGCATAAATAAAAGATTTAGTTGAATGATCTTTTCAGTGTGATTTTTATAATATGTTGAAAATAAAAAGCATTGTAACAGAATGTGATACACATAGCTTAAAATTTCTGTGCTTTTAATTAACACATAGGCAAACTTCATATTTATTTCAGCATTCTTTTACAATAATAGTTCAAAAAGAACTAGATCTCGCCTGAGGACAATATAAATGAAATAACAGAAATATATTAGGCATTTTAAGATCTGTGGGCACTGGAAAAAAACAATTATGAAAATATGATTATGAAAATGACAAAGGCAGTAGAAGCTTGCTCTATAATATCAGAAAAAAATTGGATGCAGTGCAACATGTATAGGTGAATAACACACCCATGGGTAGATAGCCAAGCGATATTAATAATTTAGGTCAGTGAAGCTGTATTCAGTTATGTCAATTGAACCTCACAATTTCTGTTTACAGACTACAATCAGTCTTTGGGCATGTTAATTTTGAATTTTAATCACACTCTTTCTTTAAAAACATATCCAGTATTTCCAGTTTCAGTTTACCTGTTTCCATGTGAAGCCATTAGATCTTTCTTCACCACATGTTAAAAAAAACATGTAGTTTTATGTTAGTGTATGTTCTCAAGGGTACTTCGTAGATATGGTAAAATCGTTCCATTTAAATGTGTTTCTTTTTTCAGTTTCTAGAATAGAAAACAAAAGAGAAAAAGAAAACTTCAGAGAAAGTTAGTTTACTTTAAGAAGCTATGTTGAGTAGAAAGTTTCATAATTTAAATCAAGATTTTAAAACCTGAATTATTGTAAAGATTATAGATTGGGTTTTGTTGTGTTTTGTTCTGCTGTTACTATCACCTTGACTGATTCTGGAACAGCTTAATTCAAGACATACCTACTGATATACTTGTGAATTTGAAAGTCGCCCGTTCTAAAGACAGGACAAATTTCAAACAATTCAGTAGAGAATAATGGACCATTACTTCCTCATAAACTTGCTAATTATGAAATGACTGAGATCTATAGCTACCATACATGATGTACTGTCAAAACAATGGATTTGACTTTGATATCACCTCATAGAAGAGAGAAACTTTGTGTCCATATATTTAAATTATTACCCAGGTGGCATATTTCTTTTAGTAAAAATTTAGCAGTTTCTAGCCTTGGGGAAGACAATGAGCTATCCAGAGCTTAGTTTTTATATTTTACCTCTATCAGCACAAACACACAGTATGATCAGGCATATCTGAAGCAACATGAGCTCATTATCTGTTATTCATATCAAGCATTTTTTGCACCTATACTTCTCAGTCTGTTACTGTATTTGCTTATCATCTGAAATCTGTATACATGACATCTATAAAGATATGGAAAGTATCAATTTCAGTGTTTGGTTTGAATATGAAAATGCCTTTGATCCCTCCCCATATTCTATTACCCAGGAAAGCCCTGTGCTGCTTAATATGAAACAGCAAGTTCCTTATACATGTTTCAAAATAGATGTAGTTGAAGAATCAGCATCAGCTTCTTGATAAAAGCCACATGCTTCCATAAAATTATTATAAACTCCTACTTCAGTTCTATGAAATCCAGTTATTTTCTCAACTGTATCAAGAATGCACAATGCAATTATTTAAAAATAAGTCACTATACGAGCTAAGGAAAATGGATATAAGGAAATAGGAATATGGAATATGTCACTGCAGAGGCTTTATAACTCATGTTTGTTATTATGCATTGCAGTATCTTTTATGTTCTGGTATCAGAAAGCTGGTCTGCACTCTCTTCTCACTATAGAAAGGGTGAGTGGTATCTCCTGTTGCTCTGGTAAGTCTGCCCCCAAGAAAGACCCTGGGCACCCTCCTGGCTGTACTCTTTGGCAGTCAGTTTTACCAGTAGCATACTTCATTGACCTGTGGAAACATTTTACTAGGAAATAGGAGGGTCATACTTCCCAATGAATCTTAAATTTTCTATCTATTTTCAAGTATCATGAACTCCTGAGTGGCAATATGTTAAGGATGATCTTAGCCAATCTCTATACTTTACATCTAGTCTTCTTAAAACAGCTATAATACGGAATGAAAGAAACAATTTGAGAGAAAAGAGATCTCCACACATTATCATCCTGCTGGAAGAAAGAATACACAAATTGTATACAGACTCTATATACAGAGAGATTGTGAAGCTAAGGAAAATACCTCCTTCCACATAATCATTGAATAGAAATGCATGTTTATCTACTGTTCCCTCTCCCTTACTGCAGCATACACATTAACAACCAGCCTCTGGTCTTGTTTACAAATGGGTAATGCAGATACTAGCAATTCATATACAATTACTGTAAAAGAAAAAATAACCTGTGATATTTTCTTTACCAATCAATGCAACTTTAAGTTCTAAAACACATTTGAATTGAAATGTCATTGAACTGAATGCCAAAATTTTGTGGGTTGATTAAAATAACTGTTTATATTTCCAAATGGGTATATTTTGCTGTTTAACACACTAGAGGACTGTGGTAATTACATCAATACTACAGTACTTAATAGTTACATGATGCTGCATAATAATATCTGCAGTGTGTGTCTTGACATTGAAGATATATCTAATTAATTTGATTTATTTTACAATCCATTTCTCAACAATAAAATATTTTCAACTGTTTCATCATACTTGAATATTTATACTATATGATACTTATCATTCGCACAGTATTTGAGATGTATGTATAACTATTTACATACAGATATATAATGAAGTGAAATTTAAAATATTTTGGATTATGCATTTAATTAAATTTCATTAACATGATTCAATAATCAAATGGATATTTTAAGTTTTCTTTAATTTGTTTCTTGATACATAAGTTTCAGATTGTGAAGCTTCTTGGTTGTAAGCTCTTGATTTGGGGCATTCTGTAACATTAAAACTTCCACATTTTATCTCTGGTTATTCAGAGAGAGTGCACCTCTACAAGAAAATGTGTATCACGCTGAACTAACTTGTAGTGTCAGCTTAAATATCCAGCAGAAACTCAAATTTCAATTACAGAAGATCAGCACCATAAACTGTTTAAACGAGGTGTAATTAATTGAAGTAGTGTTAATTCAGTATTCTGTTTCACTTTATTCATAGAATGGAAAATCTATTTTCTGCTTAATTCTAGTTAGGATATAGCAGTTAAGATATTATCAGAAATCCCCCCAAAATACCCTCACAAATTGGAAACTACCAAAATTATTAAAAGCCTATCACATTTCTTTACCAAAAAACATGTGGAACACATCCACTTGATCTGTCAGTTCTTCAGAAGAAAGAATAGGAAGCAGTCCTGTGGTGTATTACTGTTATACTTCATTTCAGTCTGAAGTGGAAGGAAACAGACACTGTGAGAAGTCAGCAACCCATAGATGAATCAGCTGAACTAGAAAGATTTAGTTCTTCACCATTTACGCATACACAAAATGTAACCAGTAAAAATTACTACTCATACACATACACAAGCAGAGCATAAAATCCATCTGAACAGGTGATTATTTTCCTGGTATAGAGGTGCTGCATAGCAGGAGGAATTGAACAGGTGATTCTGAAAGATTTACTTTGCTTCTGGATTCTAAAGCCTTAAAATATCTAGCTTCTAATTTCAAAAGACTGACCATCATCAGGTTACTAATTTTGCTGAGCATATTGCAGTTTTTTCCTGCCTCTGAAATGTAGCCATATGAAGGCTTACTCCAGACATAAGTTCATGTTCTACAATGGTCCTTCTGAAACCATAGATCAAGATGCCCAGTAAACAAGGCCATCAAGACAACAGCCACCTCTAAGCCACTGCCCCACAACAGCAAACACATTTTCTATCACCCTTACAAAGATGAGGGTCTGGGTCATATGGTAAGGGTATGGATTTTTGGAGTGGATAAACAATAATATAGATGGAGCCAATATTGTCTAATATAGTCATGTAATGTTGCACTTTTAATGGTTGCATTTGCAGTTTGTTGGCAAGCCTATGTTATTAGAATAGACTACAAACTCCCTTGATGCTGATATTCATTAACTTCAACAGTCTTTGCATCAGACCCTTTGGTACTGATCAAAACCAAAATCTTTATCATTCTCAACATTCACATCAACCACAAATGGATAAGAAGCTTTGCTTTCCACTTATATTCCACTATTTATTTTCTACCTATGCAAAATCCAAGCTGAAATGCAAAAACACATTATGATAATCTCTAGTAATTTACATATAAGGTATGTATGGCAGAATTTTTTGATTGCTAATGCAGACTGTTAAAAAACTTGGCTAGATATATCATCACCTGCAGGAATACAGATCACATTTTATATGTGCTCAATCTCTGAAAGGAAGCAGACAGATCAAAGAACTTCTGAAAAATGCCAAGCAATCAAAGTGAATTCTCCATCCTTCAGATATATGGTTTCTTAGAACCTTGATAAAGGGATGTGAAATATGAACGTTTGGGAAACAAATGTTTGTGAATTGCAGAGGTGGACAGGTTCAATCAGGAAAGCTCAGAAGCACAAAACATGAGCAATGTGTGAAATAAAGAACTTAATATGCTTTTTCTTAATTAAAGACTAGACTCATGTTTTTGGATACTACATTTTGTGAAAACATGTTCCTTTTTTGTTATTTGTAAATCCTAAAAAAAAATTAGTTTGTCAAAGTTCACAAAAAAGTAATAAACAACAAATTAACAAATAATTACATAGTAAATAAATAAAAAATAATTATTCAACAGACCTCCAACAAAATGATCAGTCAATATTGCTAACCAGAGGAAAATGAAACCTGAAATTTTCAAACAGAATAAATAATAGGGTAAAATAGGCATATTTACATAATCTTTTATTTTTCCCCTCTTTTTTGTCACCAATGATCCTACTATTTCTTGCACAGATTCTCTTGAACTTTTCTCAAGGAACAGAAACAGGGAGTGGGGAAGGGATGGAGTTGCCCAGGACAGTTGAAGGGGTGTTGTGAGTTAGTCCCACTAGACAGCGCAGCCCCACACATCTGCAGGAGATGGTAGGGTGAAAGTGAGAAAACTTGTGGCATGAGATAAAGACAACTTAATAGGTAAAGCAAAAGCTGCCTGAGTAAACAAAGCAAAACAAGGAATTTATTAATGACTTCCCATCAGCAAGCAGGTGCTCAGCCATCTTCAGGAAAGTAGGACTCCACCACATGTAATGGGTACTTGGGAAGACAAACTGCAAACATCCTTCCTCCCTCTTTCTTTCCCCAGCATTTACTGCTGAGCACAACATCACATGGTGTGGAATATCCCTTTGGTCAGTTGGGGTCAGCTGTCCTGGCTGTGTCCCCTCTTGTGCACCCCCAGCCTACTTTCGGGTGGGGCAGTGTGAGAAGCAGAAAAGGCTTTAGTGCTGTGCAAGAACTGCTCAGCACCAGTTAAAACATCCCTGTGTTATCAACACTCTTTTCAGCACAAATCCAAAACAGGGCTATGCACAATCTACTATGAAGGAAATTAACTCTGTCCCAGACAGAACCAATACAAATGAAAGATACTTCACAGAAAGAGATCATTTAGAATATGATTTAGTGATGAACTATATGCAGTTATGGGAGTAGAATCAATGATCAGACTTCTTTTTCAGCATCTGCAACTAAATAAAAATAGTGTTACAGGAAAAACAAGAAAAAATTCAACCTTTCTTTTTTATTTTTTCTTTTCATTTCAGAAAGCATCATTGACATCATTAGGAGGGCTTTAAACTAGGAATGACTGGGGAGGCAGATGGCAACCAGCAGTGCTGTGAGGGAGCGATGGACACGTTTGCTGAGCAAAGAGCATGGGGTGGCGTGAAGGGAAGAGATCACAAAGTTAACAAAATGTGACTTGGGTGGGGTCACTTACCTGTGGGCAAGGAGGTGCCTACAAGGCCCCATTGTGAAAGTAGGGGGTCACTGGGGACATGAAAGTCAAAGGCATCCTTGGCTGAAGTGCCCATGAGATGGTAGAGTTCAGGATCTTGAGGTCAGGGAAGAGGGTGAAAAGCAAGCCCACAACCCTGAACTTCAGGATAGCAGACTTTGGCCTCTTCAAAGATCTGATCAGAAGAGTTCCACAGGATAAGGCCCTGAAGGGAAGAGGAACCCAAGGAAGCTGGTTAATGTTAAAGGATCACCTCCTTTAAGCACAAGAGCAGTCCAATCCAATGAACAGGAAGTCATGCAAAAATGCCAGGAGGCTTGTGTGGATGAACAAAGAGCTCCTGGCCAAACTCAAACACAAATAAGGAGCATAGAGAAGGTCCAAGCAAGGACAGGCAGCCTGGGAGGAGTACAGAAACATTGCACAAGCATCCAGGAATGAGGTTAGGAAAGGTAAAGCCCAACTGGAATTTAATCTGGCCAAGGATGTCAAAGAAAACAAGAAGGGCTTATGAAAGTGCATATACAACAAAAGGAAGGCTAGGGAAAATGTGTAGTTATTGCTCAATGAGACAGGGGACATGGTTGAACAGGACATGGAAAAGACGAAAGTATAGAATGCCTTCTTTTCCACAGTCTTTACTAGCAACATCAGCCTTCAGGAATCCCAGGTCCCAGAGACCAGGGAAAAGTTTAGAACAAGGAAGAGGTACCCTTGGTGAAAGAGTGTCAGGTCAGGGAATACATAAGCAAACTGGACACACATAAGTTCATGGGCCCAGATAGGATTCACCCATGAGTGCTGAGAAGTCCTTGTGAAACCACCCTTGACAATTTTTGATTTATCATGACAACTGTGAGAAGTGCCTGAAGACTGGAGGAAAGCAAATACCACTCTTATCTGTAAAAAGGGCAAGAAGGAGAACCCAGGGAACTGCAGGCCGGTTAGGCTCACATCAAATCCTGGGAAGGTGATGGACCAGATAACCCTGCAAACCATTTGCAGGTACATAAAAGACAATAAAATCATAGGTGTAGTCAGTGCAACTTCACCAAGGTGAAGTCATGATTGACCAACTTGATAAACATCTATGATGAAATGACTGGCCTTGTAGATGAAGGGAAAGCAGCAGATATTGTCTATCCAGACTTCAGGAAGGCCTTTGACATAGTTTCCCATAAAATCCTCATAGACAAGATGTTGATGTACAGGCCGTGTGAGCAGATGGTGAAGTGGAGTGAAAACTGACTGAATGGCTGGGTCAGAGGATGGTGATCAGCAGTGCAAACTCTAGGTGGGGGCCAGTGACTAGTGCTGTACCCTAGAGGTCTGTGCTGGTTTTGGCTGGGATGGAGTTAACTTTCTTCATTGTAGCTAGTATGGGGCTATGTTTTGGATTTGTGATGAAAACAATGTTGATAAGACAGGGATGCTTTAGTTACTGCTGAGCAGTGCTTACACTGAGCCAAGGCCTTTTCTGCTTCTCACATCACCCCACCAGCGAGTAGGCTGGGGAGAAGTTGGGAGGGGACACAGCCAGGACAGCTGACCCCAGCTGACCAAAAGGATGTTCCACACCATATGATGTCATGCCCAGTATATAAAGCTGGGGGAAGAAGAAGAAAGGGCGGGATGTTAGGAGTGATGGCTTTTGTCTTCCCAAGTAACCCTTACACATGATGGAGCCCTGCTTTCCTGGAGATGGCTGAACATCTGCCTGCCAATGGGAAGTAGTGAATAAATTCCTTGTTTTGCTTTGCTTGTGCGCACGGCTTTTGCTTTACCTGTTAAACTGTATTTATCTGAACCCACGAGTTTTCTCACTTTTACTCTTCTGATTCTGTCTCCCATCCCACCGGGGGGGAGTGAGCAAGTAAGCAGCTGTGTGGAGCTTAGTTGCTGGCTGGGGTTAAACTATGACAGGGTCAATTATGGATCCAGTCCTGTTTCACAGCTACAT
Source organism: Morus bassanus (assembly GCA_031468815.1). NCBI lineage: Eukaryota > Metazoa > Chordata > Aves > Suliformes > Sulidae > Morus > Morus bassanus. The sequence continues at coordinate 49,539,498 of CM062568.1, read as the reverse complement.
TAATGATCTGGATGATGGGTCAGAGTGTACCTTTGCAAGTTTGTAAATAACACCAAACTGGGAGTAATGGCTGATATGTCAGATGTCTCTGCTGCTATCCAGAGGGACCTTGACAGGCTGGAGAAATGGTCTCATGAATTTCAACAAGGGGATATGCAAAGTGCTGTACCCGGGGAAGAGAAACCCTATGCACCAATATATGCTGGGGCCCACCTAGTTGGAAAGCAGGTTGGCAGAAAAGGACCAAGGGGTCCTGGTGGACTCCAAGTTGAACATGACATAGCAAAGTGCTGCTGCAGCAAAAGCAGCTAATGGTATCCTCAGCTGCATTAGGCAAAGTATTGCCAGCAGGATGAGGGAGGCGATCCTTCCCCTTTATTAAACACTGATGAGGTCACATCTGGAATTCTGTACCCAATTCTGGGCTCCTCAGTACAAGAGAGACATGGACATACTAGAGGGAGTTCAACAAAAAGGATGATTAAGGGACTGGAATAGCTCATGTATGAGGAAAGGCTGTGAGAGCTGGGACTGTTCAGCCTGGAGAAGAGAAAGCTCAGCAGGATTTTATTAAGGTATATAAATACCTGAAGGAAGAGTGCAAAGATGGAGTCCGGTTCTTTTCAGTGGTGCTTGGTGACAGCACCAGAGGCAATGGGCACAAACAAAAACACAGGAGTTTCCTTCTGAAGATCAGGAAACAATTTTTTACTATGAGGGTGACCAAGCAGTGGAACAGGTTGCCCAGGAAAATTGTGGAGTTTTCATCCTTGGAGATCTTCAAAAAACATCTAGACACGGTCCTGGGCAACTGGCTTTAGGTGGCCCTGCTTGAGCAGGGGGGTTGGACCAGATGACCTCCAGAGGTCCCTTCCAGTCTCAACTATTCTGTAGTTCTGTGAGATGACTATTTGCTCAAAAAATCTGAAAAGAACCTACAAGGATTCTAATACTTGCCCAAATTTTTCAAGACATCTAAATTACAACCAAGACTTATCTGGTTCAAGGGTACATGTAGTATTCTAGCAAAGGAATTCTAAAACATTTACAAGATATTTATCATTCCACATTAGAAAACAAAATAACCACCAACTCCCAGTGAAATTTTCAGCTTTCTGTATTCATTTTTATACTATGAACACAACTTCAGGCCAAAAAAGATCAACCTTTGGTATTTTATGTGTATGTACATGAAACAGAATCTACAGATCTGATAAGATGATAATATTTGTCAATGTTGGGGTCCTCACAAAAGAGGCAGAATAACAATGAACAAAATGTAACATAACAAATGTCACTGAAAGTTTACTAACTTTGTCAGAATACTGATAGACAACTTGAAGCGACCAATTTAACAGGACTATATTTGATTTTATTTAAAACTTTTAAGAATATATATAGATTACAAATAGAAGTTAAAACAATTTTTAAATAACTCCCCTTTTCCATCTGTCTGAAATATTTTCATTTTATTTTCTATGATATTGCTGACAGGTATAGATAAATTTATATATGAATAATTAACTCACACAGTGAAGGAGTCTGGCTACCCTGGCACTGAATTTAATTATGAAAATTCTCTGTTGTAAAAGTGTTGTTTAATTTTTACTAAATTCTATCCATTAGAAACAATTTATTTTTAAAATTCTTAAGGAAACTACACCAGAACAGAGAGTAAATAAGATAAATGTACAAGTGTCATTCATAAGGGAAGATAAAATTCTCTAAGGTTCCAGTAAAGGCACTGAGGTGTAGCACCTTTTCATAGTTATGCTGGAAAAATGACGTATGAATCATTTATGTTATAAATGCATCCTGCAGAAAGACTCTGCTACATCCATTCCAAAAATCAATGAGGTCATGTTGGGTTTTTACAGTCCTGCATGTGCAGTCGTGAATGAAACATTCAATTTTATGCTAATAAGATCGGTAAAAATGTTCATCCAATAATTTATGCCTTGCTTGTAGTTCCTACACAAAACTCAAGAGTAACATTCAGCTTCTAGTTTTTTAATTTTGTAAATATATCTTAAAAATGATTTTTTTATGATAGGAGGTTTGTAAGTACTGGAAAGATAATCATATTAAGTTTTATTATTCGAAACAAGCTATGCTGAAATATTTTTAAATTATACTACATAAATAGGATATATTATACACAACACAGATTATATTATAGTCACATTCATTGCAAGGTTTTCTTTCTGCTGAAGTGAGTCACTGATCTGTTTGATTAGTTTGTACACTTCTAAATATCCCCTCTAATTTTTTTAGATGTACAAATAACTCAACTTCAAGGGATGGGTTAGCTCTTCCATTCCTTTCATAACTAGCGGTGTTTGTAGAATAGAAAAGGACCTTCTTTTAGAGAAGAGTTGACTGAGAAACAACTTTTCATAAAAGATTCAGTAAAAATATTGTCACCTATGTTCTCTTTTTTTTCCAGCTGGTTATACATAGAAGCCATTTAGAAGAATTTTGCTTGGACTCCAGTTTTCTCTCTAGAAAGCTACAACTCTCCTTTAGGAGGTATCATATTTAAACACAGTCGGGTTACAGTTCATCTTCATACTGGGAGATGTTCTCTCAGGTGCCTTTACAGTAGGCATCCACATACAAGATCAAGGTCTAAGAACCTGCAATAATAAAGTAATTTCTAGGACTCAATTAATTTGCTACATTTAAGTGCCTAGTACCATTTGAGATGACCTAGGTACCTAAGACAGCCACGTGAGCCTGGCAAACAAGAACCCACAGGAGGTGCTTGATCCTGTAGATGGCCAACTGGAGGCCAGGCAGGATATGCTAAGGCATCAAGATGACATTATACACCTTTATCTTGGATTACAAAATTGAGCATTAATCACCACAGTCAGGAACCCCAAGCAGTCATACGCCTGACCAAAGATCAGTTGTCAACACATAGGCTTCTGGAGGCTTTTGGGACACTGTGCAGAGCTGACAGATATGACAGATGGGCTTTAGGGAAGACCCATATCCTGATGCAGTGACAGTGGCAGGCCAGGCTGGAATATGCAGAAGGGTCTCAAAGAGCCCTAGTATGAGCATGGTGGCAGTTGTAACCCTGTACCTCTGTGCAGACTTTAGCTGGCTAGTCAGGCTTTCCTGTAAGTCCTTTTCTCTGTAGTCAAGAGATTATTAGCGTCACAGTTCTGTTATTTTTTCTTAGTTTGGGAGTTTCTTTTGTTTGTTTGTTTATAAATCTTCTATTCCTTTTTGCAGGAAAAATACATTTCAAGTGAAGTTTGGTCACTCTGACTTCCTTTTCAGATACTGCAGGGAGGGAGACAGCCTATAGAAATTATACTGTGAACTGTATTTATGGATTTGAATTTTAGCCAGCTACCTAAAGGCACAAAGGATTATTCTTTGCCTCAACTTGAGTATTTTGAAGAATCTTCTAAATATTTGCACTTACTTTCCCTCTTTGTCTTCTGCAAAGGTTTTATTGAATTTATAGAGTCTTACAATTAGGGAGGAATCAAGATAAAATCTCCAAAATCAGAGCTAATTGTTTAGGAAGGAAATGGTGACCTAACAGGTTAAGATTAATGATTAAATGAAGTCCAAATGAAGAAAAATATCCTTCTGCTACAAAATTTTTGAAGGGTAGGCTTAACTTTGGTTAGTATATATAATCTGAAAACAGAATAGACTCAGAGTTGGTTTTTTTGTTGTTCTGATTTGGTTTGGTTTTGTCATGGTTTTAGCTGGGATAGACACAATTTTCTTTATAGTAGCTAGTATGGGGCTATGTTTTGGATTTGTGCTATAAAACAGTATTGATAATGTGGAGATGTTTTAGTAGTTGCCAAGTAGTGCTTACACTAGTCAAGGACATTTCCAGCTTCCTGTGATCTGCCAGGTGCACAAGAAGCCGAGAGGGGAGGGGATACAACCAGGAGAGCTGATTCGAATTGGCCAAAGGGATATTCCATAACATATGATATCATGCTCAGTATATTAACTGTTGGAGTAGGCCGGGGGAAACAGCAGTCGCTGCTCAGGGACTGGTGGTGTTGGTCGGCGGGTGGTAAGAGGTTGCATCAATTGTTTTTTCCTTTCCTTGGGTTTAATTTCTCTCTCTCTCATTACTTTCATTTTCAAATTATTATTATTATTATCACCATCATCATCATCATCATCATCATCATCATCATCATTATTATTACCATTATTACTATTAAAATTTTATTTTAATTATTAAACTGTTCTTATCTCAACCCATGAATTTTCTTACTTTGGCCCTTCCGATTCTCTCCCCCTTCCCACTGGGGTGGTGGGAGTGAGTGAGCGGCTGTGTGGTACTTAGTTGCTGACTGGGGCTAAACCACAACAGTCCTTTTTGGCACCCAACGTGGGGCACAAAGGGTTTGAGATAATAACAGTTGCTGGTCACAGCATTGACTCATCGGTTCTCAATATTAGTTTATCCAATCTGTACCATGCTCTTTTTCTGCAGTACATGTTAAAAGATTGGTGTTGGTTTTTGTAGTTTGCTGTGCTCTGCAGTGATTAGAGATGTTTTGCCTGGGAGAGTTGTTATTCAAACACTGGCCTTGAGCTTTGTCTGGTATTTGGGTTTTGTATTGAAGCCGTTAGTGTACTTCGGGTATCACCTCATGGAGACAATTAACAATTATACCTCCTCCTTTTTTATGGAGGAAATACAGAATGGCACCTTCTCTACTTTCTTGTATGATGTCTGCTCCTTCATTACAACAACTTTTCAGCATCTTGAACATACTTGAGAAGTTAAGATACATCTGTTGGTATCATTTGGGAATATTGGTTTGGTTTTATCTAAGGTTAGTAAGCAATTTAAGAATATCATCCAGAGATCTGCCCTAAGGCTTGATCATTAGGAGTGGCAAGGTATGTGATATGGTATGGGCAAATGCCTAGGATGGTGGGCACCTCCAGTGTTTTGGAACTTCACCCCTGAACAAGTGCAGAATCCTGAAAAACTTGTATGGTATTTGGAGAATGTTTTCACGCCAGCAACTCCAGAGAGACACAAACCACTGCAATGTGTTGGGGCCTGGTCTATACCTACTGAGCCCTGTTCAACAGTATTCATAGAATCATAGAATTATTAAGGTTAGAAAAGACCTCTAGGTGCATCAAGTCCAACCGTCAACCCAACACCACCATGACCCCTAAACCATGCCCTGAAGTGCCACGTCTACATGTTTTTTAAACTCCTCCAGGGATGGTGACTCCACCACCCCTCTGGGCAGCCTGTTCCAATGCCTGACCACTCTTTCAGTGAAGAAGTTTTTTCCTAATATCCAATCTAAACCTGTCCTGGTGCAGCTTGAGGCCATTTCCTCTCTTCCTGTCGCTAGTAACTTGGGAGAAGAGACCAACACCCACCTCGCTACATCCTCCTTTCAGGTACTTGTAGAGAGCAATAAGGTCTCCCCTTGGCCTCCTCTTCTCCAGACTAAACAACCCCAGCTCCCTCAGCCGCTCCTCATAAGACTTGCTCTCCAAACCCTTCACTAGCTTCGTTGCCCTTCTCTGGACACGCTCCAGCACATTAATGTCCTTCTTGTAGTGAAGGCCCCAAAACCAAACACAGTGTTCAGTACCCACAAGGGGAAGAGAAGGCCTCTGGATCTAAAAAGACAAAGAAAATGAAAGGAATGAGCACTGAGGCCACTCCAACCCTGGCAACAGGCACTGTGGCCACTCAAACACCCACGACAGGCACTGCAGCTGAACCAGAGAATCAACCCATGCTACTATCAGTCACCCCTATACACAAGAAGAAATCTTGGACGTGAAAGTCAACTCATTTAGAAAGAGATGATGGAAAAGCAGGGCCATCACAAGGAAAGGAGGAGGAAGAGGAAGAACTCATAAATGAAGCTGTAACTACCTGATCCCTTTTCTTGAGTGAGCTGTGAAAAGAATATGAAAAGATTTTGGCTGTCATGTAGGTGAGCATATTGTCACCTGGCTGCTCCAATGCTGGGATAATGGGGCCAGTAGCCTGGAATTAGAGGGGAAGGAAGCCAAACAACTGGGATCCCTTTCTAGGGAAGGGGGAATCAACAAAGTGATTGGAAAAGGGACACAAGGCCTCAGCCTCTGGAGGCGACTCCTGTCCAGTGTGAAAGAAAGGTATGCCTTCAAGGAAGATGTTATATATCGCCCTGGAAAATGGACCACCACGGAGAAAGGTATCCAGTACCTGAGGGAACTAGCCACGCTTGAGGTGATTTATGGTGACCTGGATAGTGAACAGTCATCCAAAGATCCAGATGAAGCCCAGTGCACACGGCCCATGTGGCGGAAGTTTATAAGGAGGGCACCATCGTCCCATGTAAACTCATTGGCAGTAATGTCCTGGAAAGATGAAGAGGCACCAACGGTGGGGGATGTGATTGACAGACTCTGAGATTACAAAGCACATGTCTCTTCCTCCCTCGTCTCGGCTGTGGATAGACCGTCCCGGGAGGTCCAGAACTCAAAGAAGATATGTCCTACTCCCCCATCATCCCATGTAAACTCCTTGGCAGTAATGTCCTGGAAAGATGAAGAGGCACCAATGGTAGAGGATGTGATTGATAAACTCCGGGATTACGAAGCACATGTCTCTTCCTCCCTCATCTCGGCTGTGGATAGACCGTCCCGGGAGGTCCAGAACTCAAAGAAGATATGTCCTACTCCCCATGTCTATGGACCAGTATCTCAGCCATTAGGAGTAAGCGTCCCTCTGCTCAAGGGAGAGGATACACACCATGGGCCACTCTATGGTTTTACCTGAGAGACCACAGAGAGGACATGAGGAAGTGGGATGGGAAATCTACCTTGACCCTAGAGGCACGAGTATGTGAGTTGCAAGGAAAAACAATCACTCAGGGGGGTTCTTCCAGGAAAGTTCCTGTTCCACTTTCCAGTAAGCAGGTCCCCAGAGAGAGGAGTAGAAGCACTGCTTTTATTTCTGACCTTAATAGAGAGACTGTTAACTTGCATTTACAAGAAATGAGTAGCTGTCCTGGTTTTAGCTGGTATAGAGTTAATTTTCTTCACTGTAGCTGGTATAGTGCTGTGTTTTGGACTTAGTATGAAAATAATGTTGATAACACACTGATGTTTAGTTGTTGCTAGGTAGTGTTTACACTAGTCAAGGACTTTTCCAGCTTCCCATGCTCTGCCAGGTGCACAAGAAGCCGGGAGGGGAGGAGGCACATCCAAGACAGCTGGTCCAAACTGGCCAAAGGGATATTCTGTACCATATGATATCATGCTCAGTATATTAACTGTTGGAGTAGGCTAGGGGAAGCAGCGACTGTGGCTCGGGGACTGGTGACGTCGGTTGGTGGGTGGTGAGCGGCTGCATCATTTGTGCTTTTTTTTTTCTCTTCCCCAGGTTTCATTTCTCTGTCTTGATATTTTCCTTTTTATTATATTATCATTACTATTATTATTATTATTGTCATAATCTTTATTATTATCATTACCATTATTACTATTACTATTTTAAGTATTAAACTGTTCTTATTTCAGCCCACGAGTTTTCTTGCTTTTGCTTTTCTGATTCTCTCCCCCATCCCACTGGGGTGGGGGTAGTGAGCGAGTGGCTGTGTGGTGCTTAGTTGCTGACTGGGGCTAAACCACGACAGTTTTTTATTAGGATCTTTTTAGGCACATTACTGAATGCAAAACAACTTCTACACTTAGTGAGGATTATCTGTATTAAGGGATGAAAATCAAGAGACCTAAACAAATACAGACTCTCATTCCCTGTTCCCAAATGCAAAAAGAAAGCTTTATTTTCCTTAAATGACATCTAGCTGTTCTAACAAGTAAAACATATTTTGGAAGAATAAAAGGTTCCCTATGTTCTTCACCATTTTCACTGTTTCCTTATTTGTACTTTAGTGAACACTACTTCCAGTAGCACTATTGTGTCTTATTCACATCTTACAGGTTTACTTCACTGTAATTGATTGACTTCATTACATTTATTGCTAATTTATTTTGAGAGGAATATCAAGGCTATTAATTATCACTTTGAACATGATACTATCAAAGTTACAAAGCAAAACAAAAATTCTCTCAAAAAGTTGTTGCAAAGAGAACAGAAGCGTACTTTTTTAAATCTTGCATGTTTAACAAATGAGTGAAGCTTTTCTTAAAGAGTACTGGACAATTACTAACTCACTTGAAACAACTTCCACTTTTTGGTGAGCTAACTCTGACTGTTGTCAGAAGAGGTCCAACAGTTGTGCTTTCTTTGTAATAACAAAGTCTCTAATATGAAAATACAGGCAATTTGAAGGGTCTCTGGGGCATATTTTACTTTTAATTGTCTTATTTTATAATAATAAATAAATAATAAAAAAATTGTCTTATTTTGAGCAATTGGATCATTTAAAATGAAATTAAAATTTGCATAGATAATGTCATGAACTATAAATAAAATCTAATAAAATGGCTACTTACAAACTATTCAAGGTGCCTTTCCACACAGTAGAAATGACCTCATGATGTACCGGACCTTTGGACACAACTTTCTCCTTCTGATGGGAGATTACCGGGGGAAAGAGGAGCAAGATGTTGCATGACTTAGTTTTCTGGCTTTTGTTTCAAGTCTTTTTTATTGGGCAGTACACTATTGCAGCATTGCATACTTGGTACAATATATCACAACTGTACCTTCAAAGTTTTCGTGAAAGTAGTAATAGCACATAAATGCAATGAAGGGAATATATCTTTTTCTTTGGTTTGATAAGACAATTACGTTTCAAATTCCTTACAAAAAAGGGACAAGTCCATTGATATCAGGAGAGCTAAAAGAATGAGAGAAGAGACCCTGACACCAGATAAAAGTATATTCCAGCAAGGAAACTATAAATTGAAAACAAAACAAATTATGAATTAAATCACTTATTGTTCTCAGCTGAATTGTCCTCTCCATACTAAGGCCAACATTCAAAGAGCTCAAAGCAATTTCAGCAAAGGAAATTCTAGAAAGGGAAATGCTATCTTTCTTATGAGTTTCATCAAATGATTTTTTTTTTCACACTGTATTAAAGTTCTGTGGCTCACTTAGTTGAAAAAATTGAGATATTTTTAATATATTTAAGTCACATTCAAATATAAATTGTATGTATTTCATGATGGATTTAATTACTTCACAAACATTGTCCGTCTTTTATATGTCTTTATCAAGGGAAATATTTCCTCTGATAACAGTATTATTACAGATATTTTAAGATATATACCCATGACAAGGAACTTATCTGGAATCAGTCATTTGCTTCTCATACGCATTCATAATCGGTTTTTTATGTGTCAGGATTTCTGCTTATATATAACAGTGAAAAAGCAGACTAAAATAACCTCAAAAACAACAATAAGGAGTATCAGTGTTTCAAATATCTGTGTGCTTCTTTATGTTGTCTCACAATTTCTCTGTCTCTTGCATGTTCTACTTGTAGTCTGAAGTGTGGAGGATTTACTGTACTCTTTACAGGTTGTTCACCCCTAATTTGCAACTTAAATCTCAGCTCAGTGTAACAACATACAGTCAAAAAAGTTAACTTTACACTTATCATTGTTATTTTTATCATTTCGATTGCTTTTGTATGTTTTCTTCAGATAAGCTGGCACTTCAGAAACCATCAGCTACATTCTCATACTTGTAACCCTAATCAGTTGGCTGTTATGCTGATATTATGAAAGTTTCTACTTCATTCCTATATCTTTTTTCTTATTCAGAGAAGTACTCTTACTCTGAAATCTACTTTTATTCAGAACAAGTCACCCTAATACCTAAACATATTTATTTTCTAAATTCACTCAGCTGCATAACAAAATTGATGAGACATTTTTTACAGATTTTGAAAAACTATGATTGTAGCTCAAAAGGAAGACACCAACTTCTTTTACTAATTCCAGCACACAGAATTTCAGCATACTGTTTTATCATCTTCTGACAGATTTTTGAGTTCTATGTAAAACATTTCCAAAGATTTACAAACTATTTTAAAAGCTTGATACAATTTGATCCTAAAATTACATGCAATTATCCATGTTACCCTATGATATTCTCTGGAATATAGTTTTCTGAGCATGGAGGGAAATGTTGACAGTACTATATGTTCAGAGAACAACAACAAGCCAAACTGGAAGGATTTGCTAATTTGAGTTGTAGACACTTTTTATAATGAAATTCTCACTCATTTTTTTTTAGGACATGTAAGTGGTGGTGGTGGGGGAAGATGCACTCTTGAAGATTTATTGTCTCTAAGGTAATTTAATACTAAAATTATTGCATTGAAAACCATCATTTGCAGAATGTTTTTGAGAGGGCTGCCACATTCAACCTGATTGTGACTCAGTGGCTATCCTTATGCTACTAAATTAAAAATCCCTGAAAACTGTTCAGGGGACCAAAGTCACCTGGCATGGGATGTCTCAGACTTCTGTTAGTATGCACGCTGCAGACCATTATTCATAAATGGTCCCTGAAATACTCTAATTCCCCAAGGAATTGCCCAGGAATTGTCTGGGACAGTAATTGGTGCAGACCACCATTTTGTCTGGGGAAGCTCTTAGCTTTCACTGGTATTTACTTTCAAGCATGGAAAGTGCTTTAACTTTCAACATCCACAGGTACATTTTAATTCACATAAGGAAGCAACAGAGCCCCTCAGATAAAGGTTAGATAAAGCACCTTTTAAAGCAGATTTGTTTTGAGATTACATACTTGGAAGAGTTCAAAACAGAGAAAGGGAGTAGGCTAAGCAGTTAAGCAGTGTGGACAATCAGTGATCCAGTGCTCATCTTCATCTCCTCTGTTTGTAATTCAGCATTATAGAACAGTCTGGGTCTACATGACGAAGGTTCACTCATGTAGGTCTGACACAAGCACATTGACCCATACAAAGTATACACTATTCAAAGCTAACAAACAGCAGCAAAATTCAAAAACAGTTACTTAGAAATACTTAACTGTACATTCTGAGAGAACATTCAATATTATTACTGGAAGCAGCAGTTATTTACTGATCATAGAGAACTCTGAAATTGTTTTATTTTTTTGTTTGCTTCTGAAAAAATATGTATTTCTCAGTATTTGTTCCCATTAAATAAAAACTAGTTTTATTGTTGTTTTCTCAGCCTTTTTTTTTTATAACAACACAATGTAGGAGTTAATTTCTGTTGTGATTCTCTCTGATCCAAAAAGTGATACTTTTAAAAATTTAATAAAAATGAGAAAAATTGCTCCTAAGTTCATAATCCTTAAAGGTTTAAAGTAGTACTTATAATATCTCTGTATCTTTAAGATACATCTCTGGTAGTCTTTGTCTAGAATTGTCAGTATTAATGATATCATAAATAAGGAGACTGACAACAAACTACATATATTGGTAGAAATCATTAGCTCATTTAAAAAAAAACAACTTATTGGATTCTCAATTATCTTGTAGGTATGCAATGTAGATGAGATTGGAAGTTAATTATTGCAACAGTAGTTATTTTCAAAGTAGAGAAACCACCAAATAGTAAACATATTTTCATACAGAGAATTCTGTTATATACCATGAACCATAACACTAATTCACAACATCAATGCCTGGGTATATATTTCTACCTTCACTAATAGCCACAAACCTTTATAAAACACATAATATACTACCCCCGAAAAAAAAAAAATCCCAAGTCTGGAAAGTTCACAGGGCTAGAGGTTTGAATTTTAATAGAGTCACTGTAACAAAGGCATTTCCTCTTGACAGAGATTAAAAAAATAGCAAGGTGCCAAGGTGAGTACAGTGTCCATAATAAAAATGAGTTTCTAATCATCAGTCTTCTTTTAATTTTCCATTTTTGTAGATGATATGACCATTTTGCATCCCCATTATGTCTGAACTCTTTTTTAAACTCAAAGTAAATAAAAATTATTCTGAAATAAAAATAAAATAAGAAAAGTAAGATAAAAGATTTTTTAATTGTTGGAGTTGGTAATACTTAGGTTTTCAAAGACGTCTTTCAAATTGTACCATGTAAGAACTAAACAATACAATAATTCTTCCACATTGAGGGACTCCAGGAAGTCACTTCGGAAAAGTAAAATGAAAATTTGGGAAATGGGTAAGAGTCCTTTCTGCATTATACTTATTAGGCAAGAACAATGTAGCTGGCAAAATAAGCAGCACTGTGTAACAAAAGGATGTGCCATTTTTATATTAAAAGATTTTCAGTTCTGTCCTGTCCCACAGCAAAAAAACACTTCCAGATGTTCCCTTCAGGATGGTTTCGTACATCCCCTTACTCTCAGTTATATATTTTCAAAGCTTAACCTATGTAACAGTACTGAAAGTATGGGGGCTTTTGTTCATTTTCTTACAATGATTTCTCTACTTCAGTAAAGGATAGCTATAGCCCATGTTAACTTATCTAAGAAAGAAGAAGGAAATCAAAGGAGACAGAAGCAATAAGAACTAGAGACTTTGTCCAGGTCCTTCTTGATAAGGTTAAAACATACTGAAGACAGTGAGAAATCCAGATGACTCCAAATTGGGCAGGAGTGTCAATCTGCTTGAGGGTAGGAAGGTTCTGCAGAGGGATCTGGACAGGCTACATTGACGGGCCAAGGTCAACTGTATGAAGTTTAACAAGGCCAAGTGCCAGGTCCTGCACTTGGGTCACAACAACCCCATGCAACACTACAGGCTTGGGGAAGAGTGGTCAGAAAGATGCCCAGTAGAGAGGGACCTGGGGGTGCTGGTGGGCAGCCAGCTGAACATGAGCCAGCAGTGTGCACAGGTGGCCAAGAAGGCCAACAGCATCCTGACTTGTATCAGGAACAGTATGGCCAGTAGGAGTAGGGAATTGATTGTGCCCCTGTACTTGGAACTGGTGAGGCCTCACCTCGAATAGTGTGTTCAGTTTTGGGCCCCTCACTACAAGAAAGGCGTTGAGGTTCTGGAGCGTGTCCAAAGAAGTGCAACGAAGCTGGTGAAGGATCTGGAGAGCAAGTCTTATGAGGAGCGGCTGAGGGAGCTGGGGTTGTTTAGTCTGGAGAAGAGGAGGCCAAGGGGAGACCTTATTGCTCTCTACAGCTACTTGAAAGGAGGTTGTAGCGAGGTGGGTGTTGGTCTCTTCTCCCAAGTTACTAGTGATAGGAGGAGAGGAAATGGCCTCAAGCTGCACCAGGACAGGTTTAGATTGGATATTAGGAAAAAACTTCTTCACTGAAAGAGTGGTCAGGCATTGGAACAGGCTGCCCAGAGGGGTGGTGGAGTCACCATCCCTGGAGGAGTTTAAAAAACATGTAGACGTGGCACTTCAGGGCATGGTTTAGGGGTCATGGTGGTGTTGGGTTGACGGTTGGACTCGATGCTCCTAGAGGTCTTTTCTAACCTTAATAATTCTACGATTCTATGGTCCAGTTTATGCTAGTATCATAGTTTATTCCTGAGAAAGTAGATACAATCACCGAAACCAAGAAAGACTACCAGAAAGTATATGAAAATAATACTTCTTTTTGCTTAGATGTTAACACCAAGGAGCAGAAATTCTACCAGTTTTATACAGAACCCAATACAAATGCCTTGGTTTTTGCTTTGTTGACTTTAAACACACTCAGAATAAATGGTGGTTGATACCAAATGCTTCTGAAAGCTGCACAAGGGTGTGAGTGTTCCCTGGCCCAGTTCCTTCAATAATCTAGACTCTTTCACTGAGGTCTCATCTACAGTATTGAGAGAAGTCGCTGAAAGCTTTTGATGTTACTGAGGGACCCTGAGAGGAAAATGCAGCCTGCTTTGATTTCACTGACACTTATGTATCAACATCCTAATTCCTTCTCCCCTGCTGTCTACAGTACAAATTAATGAGAATGAAATGTGCAGGGAGCCACATACACAAGCTGATGCAAAAATAGTTTAAAATTAAATGCAATTACTGTTAGGCACTTTTACTTCACTTAGTTTTTGTTTTTACATCATCCAAAAGTGAAGTCAGAAAACACACTGTTTATTTATAAATTCTTATCTATAGAAAACCTTCATCAGACGACCTTAAATAACTACTAGTTAAATAATTAAAAAAAAAGTCTTGAGGAAAACATCTTTGCAAAGCAATAAAAAAATAAAAAATTAAAGGTTTCTGATCAATATAAACTTTGCTTCCATTGTGTTTTTATTTTCATCAGACAAATGAGGTTTAACTGAACTATATTCTCAGTAAGCCAAGACCATTTTCTAGCAATTGCACTGTTGTCCCTAACCAGAGTTTAATGGCTCAAGCTAGATCAGTATGAAGTTTCATGTTGTTGATATCCATAAGTGATTTAACGGTAGAAAAATGGACAACAAAGTAGATTGAAAACTGTCAGAACTGCTAGGCTCGGATGGTTGTGATCAGCAGCATCAAGTCCAGCTGGACGCCAGTCACTAGTGATGTGTCCCAGGGACCAATACTGTGTCCAGCACAGTTTAAATCTTCAAATCCTGTTTCATCTCACTTCTGGTGACAAGGTTGTTTACATTGCCCAATTTTGTCATGTGCCATGTGTCTGCTTTGGGTCAATTCTGACAATTTTGCACACAAAACCTAATCCAGCTTCAGCTGTACAGTCAGACCTAGCCATTTTCTAGAGAATCATGTTTTCCTTGAAAACTATTAGTTTTTCCTCTGACACTCCCTCTACAGTTAGGCCTATTGACTCCCATTTCCACATCTTGTAAATCTCATTGATCTTTGATACTTCCTCAATAATTGAAATATGTCCATTGTAGCTCTCAGTTATTGAAGTAATATGCCTCACACACATTAAAACCCGCTCTAAACACACATTTTGTTCTTCAGAAAATTTTGGTCAAACTCATTACAGGTATTTTATACCTTGATCACTGGAAACAGGTGGAGCAAAACAGTTAAATAATCCCCTCATGTATGTATTCAACTGGTATGGGCTAATTGGTGTGTCTGTATGATAGAGCTAGATAGAGCTTAATACAAGGGAATTTATTCTGAACATTACAGCACGACTCTCAGTCTTTGTCCCAGAAGGGTTAAAATACATGTGTTACAAATACAAAGTTCAGCTTTGACGGCCTTTGTTCTATTCAATAAAAATTCAAGTTAGGGTAAGCACTTCTTTATATTTTTTTCCCCTGCAGATGCATGGGAGAAATAAGTCTCCCTATTGACTTCTTTGGGCAATTTTTTAATCTTTCTCTTTTAAATGGGGGGTTTTATACAGAGTTTACTTTGTGAGGCTGTGTGACTTCAATATCACAATCACTTTTATACTGTATAGTAACTTTATTTCTGCTTTCCAGATACAGAATTGCAGAGTGGTAACAATTTTATATTGAATTATGTGAGATGAAAAAAATATTATGTTCAATTATGTACTAAAAGAGATATTTTAACAGCTCTTCAGGTTGTTACTATTGGAGTTGAGTTTGTTCACTGTTCAACAATTTTCTCTGTTTTGCTGTCTGACACACATGTTTACTTTTGAGGATGCATAGCCAAGCGGAAGTGTAGGACTAGAAAAAAAAATTTCCTCAAGCCAATTAAGATCATCTTCACACTGACATATTTTTAGCTTGGTTTCCTAAGGAAATAGAACATTCCAGTACACTATGTTTAACTCTGTGCTTGTCAGTCACTTATCTGATACCTTCAAGTCCACTGACAAATTGTAACTAATACTGAAGGTTTGAAAGATACAAAATTCCACAAGGTTTCAAGAAAAATTGTCTTGAAAGTGGACAGTGGTCCTTTAAGCTCCCACAGTGACAGAAAAGCTGACATATGATCATGACAGTTATTTTTCTTTTAGACTGCCTATTAGCTGATCAGCACAGACTGGAAGTCAGTCAGCACATGTACAATTTGGATACAGCTGCAGCACTGCTCTGTACAATCCAGTAATTAGGGGACAAGGAAGGGAAATGAGGATTTTGGTGAGTAATGTGGTATTGTAAGGAAACAGGGAATATTATCCAATTTTGCTTTCTGTGTTTCTGTAAAGTTATGCACCAGAGAGACTTCTAGGGAAATAACATAGAACTCCATAGGAAGACAGGACTTGTAGTTTGCCTCTTGGAAGAAGTTATTGGTCCTTTTGAGACATTGTTCCAAAACTTCACCCCATTGTGTGAAGAAACTTTCCATCTGCAAATTTATTTGTGGCCGCTCTACAGCCATCTTGACTTAGATCAACATTTTCTTTTCATGTAAGCAGTTCTTTAAAGCTGGTTACTTAACACAGTCTTTCGATTCTTATCTACATAACTTGTTGTTTCAAATGTTCATGTACATCTGTTCATTTCTGCCATATAGAGTTTACCATCCCAACAACATTTCTTGCTTAACTACCTAGAAGACAGTTGTGTAACTTTTAAGCATATAAGATGTAAAACTGTGCAGCTATTAAGAAACTTCCCACAAAACCTGACTGAAACCTGTTGTCATGTAACGTCCATCCCTTTACACATTTAATCACTTAAAGAAACCTTTCAGATTTCTTGACTCTGAGAGACTATTGAGCATTATATTTTAGCAGAGTTGAATGAAGAAAACATTGATGAGTGGAAGAACAGAGCACTTAAACCCCCACCAAAAATGGAAATACACAAGAGATGCAAAATTAAAAAAAAAAAATAATTCTTCTCAGTCTACAAATTACAATTTTCAAGAAAAAGAACACCCCCAAAAAAAAAAAA
The DNA here is from genome assembly GCA_031468815.1 of Morus bassanus. Classification (NCBI taxonomy): domain Eukaryota; kingdom Metazoa; phylum Chordata; class Aves; order Suliformes; family Sulidae; genus Morus; species Morus bassanus. The sequence continues at coordinate 49,522,774 of CM062568.1, read as the reverse complement.
TCCCAGCCATCCAAACAAAAACCAGTAAGACTGAATCACAGTTTCCTATAATACTTATTTCTTAAATGTTTGATGCTCCTAAGAAGTTTAGGTTAGGTGGTGCCAGGTACAGGCAATAGATCAGAAAGTTATTACCCCCCAAAAAAGTAAAGATAAGGATACCTGAAGGTTATTTAGGAAACAAAACAATGCAAGAGAGAGACCAGTGATCTTTGCCATGTCTACAAACAAATACTCTTTGTATTAAACACACAGAGTGGGCTGAAGCACCCCTGCTCACTGCATACTGTGTGCCAAGCATGCTTTAGCTGGGGAGGACACTCTTGCAAGGTGTACAATGGGACTGAGTCCTGTAGGGAGGCATGTGACCTATGATAGGAGTTTCTCAGAGACCGGAAAGAGCTGGAAGATGTAGACTAGGACAGGCCATGACGAAGAAATGAAGCTATGTGTGAGAAGGGTCTGGCCAGACAAGACGGACACCTGCATCAGGGGCTGATTGGAACTGTATCACTTTCTTCTAGCCATTGATAACTGTCACTATGGCTATTAATAAAGGGTGACCAAAAGGATTCAGTTTGTCTTCTGTCAGGCACGGGAGCTTTTAATCCCACTGCATTGCTTGGCCAGTGTTTTCTCTCTTTCAGGCTTATCACCAGGCCCTGTCACCTTTCTTTTGCTGTACTCTCTGCTTCTGGTGGCTACCTGGAAACACACCTTCTCCTTCCTCTCTCCCCATCTCTTCACAAGACATTTCCCCAGGGAAATTTCCAAGAGAGTTTGAGAAGAGTAGGAGTAGCCATGTCCAATACTATTAGAGAAGTGCCTTCCATAGACACACAGGATATAATGCAGCAACCAGTCAGATTCAAGGTATTCAAATAAGTTGCTAAAAAGGTAGCCTAAGAAGCTCTAAGATATCCAAGGACAAAACAGGGTAATCTAACATGAGATATCTTTACAGAAGACCCATGCCTTTCTGGACTGGCAGCTGAAGGCAAGGTGGGATACCATAGTAAAACTTATATAGCCTTAGATGCCTATCTGTGGGCAGCCAAACTGATCCAATAATTCTTCACTGAGGCCAAGATTAAGAGCTTAGTTACTCTAAGACTCTATGTTTATTTCATACACTCCTTAAGAAACAAGCTAAAACCAGAAGCAAATAGTCAATGTGATATAAGCAACTACAGAAGGAAAAACTCAATCAATACATTGATTGAAAAAGTCAGGAGTGAAGTAAAGGAATCCATGCAATTTTAATTTAGTCCCCTTGTAAATAATCATTATAGTTCATTCTTTAATTGTATGATATTGTATGATTTTTCTATAAATTTAAGTCATTGTACAATAAAGATAATTTCTTCTACTAACCAATAGTTTTCTCTCTTATTTTCTCATTATTACTAAGTGTCTAGTGAAAAGCCTGCTTTAGTGCATCTGGTTCAAACAATGCATGTGAAAACACAATTAGTGTTTATCCTAGTGGATTTTTATTGGTTGAATACTTTACTCTCCTGGAAGTTTCATCACATTCATTTGCATTGTCATCTGTGACTCATTCATAGCTGGAACTGTTAGATCTCCACAGACATCTAACATTTGAGCTGAGAGAGGCAGGACTAACAGGGAGTAGTTCTCTTGCACTAGCAGGAAGAAGTATACACATAGATTTGCTCCGACAACAGAAGATTTGCAAGAATTGCAGATCTTTTGTTCCATTCCCAAAAATGCAAGGAATATAACCTATATTAGTAGGGACAGTTCTTTCTGTTTCCTCAAATTTTAAGTAATTCTGCTTTATCCTTTCTGATTTTTTTATTGTCTTTTTTCCTACTCAATCTTCTTCTATGTAAATAGGTTTTTAATTAGTCCCAATAGTCTGTTATAAATACTTACATTTTGATGGTGTATATCACCCTCTGAAAGCCTTCTTTATTGACTTTCAACAGTCATTCAAGATATTTATGGCAGGATTAGTTGCTAATACACTGACACATGGATCCTTTGTGATGTTTTAGATGCTCTATGATACCACAACTGATCTCCAGCTACTGCTTCAGAAAAGCATAGGTCTCCCAGAGCAGTGCTCTGTAGGAGGACAGGGGTGTACAGGAGTTATGTATCTGCCTGCCTTGTGTGGATGGATGCCTTGGATACTCTACGTGCATATACCTATGTGCTGGCAGCTAAGTCCTGCATTCACTTCAGAAAAACTTAAGTGCAACAGATGTCTAAGGTAGGTGGACTGGCTCCCACAGTGAAAGAAAAGGCACTGGAATACAGAAATTTGGTCAAGGTTAGTATTATACTTGTTATTTTTTGCAGTCATCTATGCAGATTGTCAACGACAGCATGAAAGGTTAGGAAAATAGCTGTTCCATTCCAAATGGGCAGAAGGCCACTTTGAAATTTTATTCCAAACAATGATTACTCAGGGGTAGATAATCTTACTTTGATCAGATGTGAAGGGGCAGATATCTGGCCCATAATTGGAAACATTTAATTATGCAAAGCCACATGGGAAAAATCAAAAAACTTATTAGAGAACTGAACACTAGAAGAGAAAATTGCATAATGACATATTAAATAGTAAGAGGTGTAATTGGCTGTATGGCTGCTTTTGTTCCGTATAAGATGAAGTGGGTAGATTTTAGATTATTTTATTTTATATTTAACAGTACCAAATCTATTGATGGAGAAAGTCTATAAAGGCCTAGGATAGCTAAAGATAATTTTAGAAGTGTTCTTTAATTTTTATTGCAGCTGTTCACAAAATTCTAAGCATACACACCCTGTCACACACACATATATACACATGTGCACATATCCTTTACATACCTGCTTTCTATACCATGCAGCTGGTGAGTGCTAACTTTTTGGTTGTTTGGTTTTTTTTTTTTTTTTTATGTTCTATTTATAGCTTAGCAAACAATAGAATTTTTTTATGAACCTAAAGTTCCTCTTCAGTGTACTCAGAAGAATGAAGGTAAGGTTGAGAGTTTTGGGTAAGTGTATGTTACAAGTTGAAGGGCTTTCTCCATTAATGGCTAGGTCACTAATGCAATATACTGCATTACATAGAGAAACAGGCCTTGGAGGTATAGATCAAAATTCAGAAATCAACCTTCCTGGACAGGTGCTGTGATCACTAGAGCCAAGAAACTGTAGGTTTCTTTCTTCCAGCTGAGATAACTTCCACAACAGGAGGGGAATGCCCTCCCATAAAAAGCACCCTGCAGTCAGAGGTTAGTGTCTGCTTAAGCACAGCAGGAGCTGTGGTTGAGACTTGCAGTCAGAGAAGAAATCAAAACTTTACCCTAAGTTCTAGCCTATTCTTTGTGAGGAAAAAAACAAAACCCAACATCATTACCTGCTTTCAGGTAAAGGGTCTCTCACATAAATCACAAATGGCTAGCAATTCTTCACATAAGCTCATGACATAGCTAGGGAAAGGATTTAAGACTTCAGCTGGCACTCAGAATTTCATATTTCTATATGTCCAGTGCACTGTTTGACTTGGACACTACTCAAAGATGTTATTTTTTTGCCCTCACTAGTAGTAAGACCCTGTAAGCCTGACTGTGGTCTCCAGGTTCCATGCTGCACTATCCAAAGTTCAGTTACACCTATCTGTATCCCATAAAGGAACAGGTATCCAATAAGTTAGGTATACCAAATTCTCACTTTAAAGCAAGTTGTCCCTGTAGGGGAATCCAGAACCACATGTGGTTTCCGAATCTTTTCTACAGTGTATGTAGGATTGGTTCATTAGAGCAATGATTCAAAAAACTGAGTTCCTGGGAAAGAAACCATCTTAGAGTCATCAGAAAACACTAAACACAAAGCTGTGTAAAAGAATATACTCAAGGCTGTAAGCAATAATTTCCATCCACCTGTGATGCAGAGAGGAAATCTTCTTTTAAGGATAATCCACAGGTAGTCACATCTCAAATGTGTGATTAAGGACCACTAAACTGTTGTAAATAAATGCTAGGAGCATAATCAGAGGTGATTCCCGCCTGATTTGGATGTCCTAGAAGCTAAAACACTGGTAAAGTAGAGATATGGTTTCAAAGGCTGTCTTCCTTAGATCTAATTGAATTCACATTAATCCGTCTCCCAGTATTTTGTCATGTACTCAAGGACACCCACTGTGCAGGAAAAATGCAAGCCCATAAGCAATGTCTGCATTGTGCAAGTAGCTGACCTTGTATTGTGTGTGTTCTGGAGATATTAGATTTCTGGCTGTATACTGACTTTTATGCTGACCGTGAAGCTTCTCTGGGCACAGGCAGTGACAGAACTGCATGGCTCAGTGAATGTTCAAGTTAAGCAAAAATGTTATGTGTTATGGAGCTGCTGAGCAAAACCTCTCTTTTTTTCTTTAAGACAGAAATTTGGGACTTCAAAATACGAGCTCCACTTAATATTTGCTCAGAGTGCACTACTCTCTATCAGATCCATCTCCACTTTGGTTTTTTTTTTTTTCCCCTTTCCTGATAATGAGAATTACAACCTATTTAATATTTTGGAAGCAAAGGTCATTTCTAAAGTTATGCATCCAAGCTTTTCTCGGAAGGTCAAATGAAAGTATCCAGATATACTCTGTCAAAATGTCAGGAAAGTCTAATGTATGTCTAAATGTGTCTCAATTTAGACATCCAAGAATGAGTACAATATCAGTCACTTTTGAAAGTTTTGATGTAGGAATATAGTTTCCAGCATTATTTTTCAGAAACTTAGTACTTCATATTTTATTGTTAGATAGCAGCCGCATTGTTTTGAAAGTACAACAATCATTTACAGTTAGTCCAGTCAAAGATTTGACTATTAATAATATTAAATAATTACAGCTTCCACAGGCTTATAAGAAATAACCAAATTCCTTTGCAAGTGTGAAAAAACCACTCCATTTTATGGTTTATTATTTAGATAACATCTGGTCTGGATCATCAGCAAACCTTTACAGTTTTATATGTGCAACCAAAGCTACTCCTGATTTACATCATTTATCAGTGAGAATAGAATTGGTTCAAATGAGTTCAATTACTAGAAGCTGTATCAGTTTCATCACTCTTTCTGTAACCTGAAACAACCATTCATGTCACAACATAACTATTAACTACACAGAGAGGCCCTTCTTCCTCCATCTTCCCTTTTAGCTCTCCTAGATCTAGATAAATTGCCATAATAAAAGCCACTAGTGAGTGAGGAAATACAGCACAGGAAGGGAGAGAAAGAGGAAGAAAGGATAGCTCATCTGCTCCCCTATTAGATTAATCAGATCCTCTAAACAGATTTTAAATGCCTGTGACATGTTTTTTATTCTCAGAGTAATAAAATTCTATCATGCAACTAGCAGAAAACATCACTCGCAAGTCTGACAAAAAGGCAGCTAGCATAAAAATCAAACATGAGATACTTACAGTTAACTCACATGCTGTTTCCATAACCTAGTCCAATAAATAAGCAATATGAACTTTAATAGCCGAAGCACAAATTCCCATATGAAACTTATGTAGAAAAAATCAATAAAATGACCATAACTTAGCATATAAAGTGGTTTTCTATAAACGAAAACCATCCTCCCTTCAAATACAGAAGAAAAGAGAGGGAAGAAGAGGAAAAAAATAAACAAAGGAAACTAACTACACTGAAGTTACATGTCTGATGGCTCTTTTTACATCCTTGTTGTGAGCAAATTCAGCTTAATGAACACATTTGTTGTGAACTCATTCTAATTGCAGTGTGCCCAGGGAGCACACATCCCATTAGTTAAAATGTTGCTACAGTTGTGATGATGAACTGCCTACATATTACTCTAGTAAATTTGCTTGATGCTGGTTTACTGCAGTTGAATTTGTTTGTTCTGTTATTGTTATGGGGATTTTGTAGGCTTTCCATTAGAAAACCTGTTTTCAGTCATTTGTATGGGGGATTCTGAAGGGTAAAACATAGAAAATACAATTGACTGACACTTCAGTTCCTTCACTGTTAAATGAGATTCTTGAAATTATTTGATAAAAGCCAGTATCTGCTGACAAATTTATGGTGAGAAATACTCCACATTTGCAGATCAGTTTAATTCTGTGGATCATTTACCTCCTTAAATTTTTCCTTTCTGTTTTATTATGAGTTTGAACTATGAAATTTGGAGCCAGAGTCTCAGCTGCTGTAAATTGATTTAGTTCTATTGAAGTCAATGGGAGTGTATTGATTGACATCAGATGGGTTTTTTTGTAGTTCTTTAAATTGTATGTATAAAAGATATTTGGACAATATTTTTAGTCAAGGAGCTAGTTATTTATCACAACTTTCCTACTATTCCTGCTACTGAGGCCTACTGTTTTATTCCAGACAAACCACTATACCCCCACTCTAACTAGATCTGCTATAGGCTCTGCTGAAGATTTGTTTATTTCTGTGGAATATGCATCAGTAGCAGTCTTTTAAAACATGAAAGGCAAAATCAGCAGGATTAACATAACTGTATTTTATCATGCCTTGTTCATTATTGGGATAAGTTGTTTCATTAGAATTCTTCCAGCCCTATCTTTCTACGATTCTTTTTGCCATGGTAATATAACAACATAACATTGTCTCTTAAATCTGATTGCACCAATTGCAGCCTTCACTCTCACTTGCATTTAAACACCCCCAAAATGACACTACAGTGCCTGATTCTCCATATCCCAGTCTCACCACTTCTCACTTCTAGCTGTTCCCTCAGCATCTAGTCAAATGTAGTCTGAAACCTACTGTGATGGTATGAAAACACATTCCATATTTCTGCGGAGTTCTCTGCTACAGCCAGCAAGGAGTCTTCAGCTGATCAGTAAATTTTAAACAAACAAAAGTTCTGTCTCTTTCATTTTGGGGTTTGGGAGGTGGGGTGTGTGTGCGTGTTTTTCTCCTCATCCTTTTAATCCAAACACTTTCCTTATAGCAAGAAGGATCAAGAAATATTCCAAACCTAAGATGTTCAAGAGGACTAAGGAAAGAATAAGTTTAGATCAGTTTGTTACTGGGATCAAACTTGAGTTATTTCATTCATTATTCTTTCTTTAATATTTGTAAGAAATCAGCAGTTGCATCTGGAGATGTAAAGCTAAAGACAATACAGGGAATTACAGATTGATCAGCCCCACCTGAATCCCTGTGAAGATGATGGAGCAAATAATCCTGAAAAAAGCTTCCAAACACGTTAAGAACAAGACAAGAATTGGGAGTACTCGGCATGGATTGACAAAGGGGAAACGATACCTGACCAGACTGATGGCTTTCTACAACAGAATGACTTGCTCAGTGGATGAAGGCATGTGGTGGGTTAACCCCTGTAGGCAGCTAAACATCACACAACCCCTCTCTCACACACAAACCCCTGTCCTATAGTGGGACAGGGGAGAGAACTGGAAGGATAAAACAGGAAAAACTCATGGGTCAAAGAAAAACAAAACAACTTTCAGCAAGTGATACAAAAGCCGTTCCTCACCACCAGCAGACCAACACCCAGCCAGTCCCTGAGCAATGGCAATTTTGGAAACCCCACCCCACCCCAGTGTTATTGCTGAACACAACATCTTTTGGTATGAAATATCTTTTTGGTCAGTTTGGGTCAGCTGTCCTGGCTATGTCTCCTCCTAACTTCTTGTGCACCCCAGACTACTTGCTGGGGGGACAGAATGAAAAATGGAGAAGGCCTTGATAACTTTGCAAGAACTGTTCAGCAATAGCTAAAGCATCATCATGTTTTGGTTACAAGTCCAAAACATACCACCATGGGGGCTGTTGTGAAAAAAATTGACTTGATCCCAGCCAAAGCCAGTACAGGCAGGGCACTGTTTGTTTTTCCTCAACTTGAGCAAGGCTTTTGACACTGTCTCACATAAAATCCTCATGGACAAATTGATAAAACATGGGCTACATAAATGGACAGTGAGGTGGTCTGAAAACTGTCTGAACTTCTGGGCTCAGACAGTTCTGATGAGCAGTATGAACTCCAGCTGGAGGCCAGTCATTAGTGACATGTCCCAGGGACCAATACTGTGTTCAGCACTATTTAACATCTTCATTAATGACCTAGATGACAGGATGCCAAAGTGCATTGTCAGCAAGTTTGCAGGCACTACAAAACTTGGAGTAGTGAGTGATACATGAAACAGGCAGGTTGCATTCAGAGGGACCTGGACAGACTGGAGAAATGGACTATTGGGAATCTCATGAAGTTCAACAACAGGAAATACCCTTGGAGAAGAATAACCCCATGTACCAGTTTAGGCTGGGGACAAACTGGATGGGAAGCAGCTTTGCAGAGAATGTCATGGGCTCCAGGTGGACACCAAGATGCTCGTGAGGCACCAATGTGCCCCTGCAGAAAAGAGTTCCAACAGCCTTCTGGGCTGCATTATGAAAAGCATTGCCAGCAGGCTGAGGGAGGAGAGCCTTCCCCTCCACCCAGCACTGGTGGGACACAACTGGAATATGGTGTCCAATTCTGGCCTCACCAGTAGGAGGGAGACATGGACATACTGTCCCTGTGGGTCCAGGGAAAGCCCATAAAGATGATTAAGAGCTTGGTATGTCTTTTACATGAGGTGACGCTGAGAGAGCTGGGACTGTTCAACCTGGAGGAGGCTCTGGAGCGGGAGAGGGGGTGATGGATACCATGTTTAGATATCTGATGGGGGAGGGCACTGCAAAGATGATGGAGCCAAACTCTTCTCAGTGGTATCCAGTCACAGCACAAGAGGCAATGGGCACGAACTGAAACACAGAAAATTCCACCTAAATATAAGAAACACTGTTTTTACTGTGTGGCTGACTGAGCACTGGCACAGGTTGCCCAGACAGGTTATGGAGGCTCAATCCTTGGAGATATTCAAGACCCAACTGCACACAGGATGACCCTGCTCTGAGCAGTGAGGTTATGTTAGATAATCTGCAGAGATTGCTTCTGACCACAGTGACTCTATGAAAAAAAGAAGGTGTAATTTTGCCATTGATATGTAAAAGCTTTTTTTCCTTATGGTTTTAACTATACAAACTCTTAAAAAATAATGTTTCCTTTTCCTTATAATTCTGGGAATTAATTGGATCTTTTTTTTTTCTTTCTTTCTTTTTTTTTTTTTTTCCCAAAATAAGCAAGAGGTATTTCAATAAGCATACTTTATAAAGATCTGCTGCCTGTATTAACCTGATAGAATATATGAGATTCTACCTGATAAATTTAAGTTCACTAAAAATTAGAAAAAATAGTCACCAATGTTGCCCTTCTCTCAAAAGAAACCCTCCAAACCTAAAACCACTAGACACTGTATTTTTCATATAAAAGATGTAATGAAAGCTAAGAACTCCTCTTCATTTACCTGTAACAACTGGGTCATATTATGGTGCAAAATAATTTTTTTTTTTTTTTTTTTTTTAAGATAAAATGAATGGGCTAGAGGTTCAAAGATATTACAAGAATGCACAAGCTAGTTAATCAATTTCATTGATATTTATTTTATTCACCAAAATTATTAAAAAGCTGACAAAAAATAGACAAATTTCAGTGATATCACAAAAAATATATTACATCCAACAGCTACAGTACCAAGAAAATGAAGGCAATGTAAGAAAGCCTGGAGATAGGTATATTAACCTGCCCTTTGATGCAGTTTGGTCTTATTCAACAGGCAAAATATTTGCTTTTTAAAGGTAATTGTATTAAAGCTCTAGAAATAAATCATCTCTGGAAGAGATGGTTTCACATTCTGCATGAACTTGCAATTTGCAGAGGATGGAAAATCACTCCAAGCTTCCACTTAATTTTGTGATGGAATTTTAACAAGAGCTTCCCAGGTTTCCCCTTGGGCACATCATTGCTGCAGTTCTTTATATGTTGAAGGACATTGGGAAGATGCCTGCTGCTGGAGTATGGTGCAGTATACTACAAGAGGACATTTCATTTGTAGCACAGCAAGATGGAATGTCCCAGGGGCCCTTCAGGGGATGTTTCAATATAGAAGAAATACATGCATACATACAGGTACTGCAGCAAACTGCTTGCATTATACCTAGATGAATAAAACCATCAACTTAATGTTCAATTTCTACATTTCATTTATTATGCCTAATAGGTATTTATTTAAAGCAAAAATAAGTGAGTTTTGCAATGTCTTCCAGGCTTGAAATACTACAGGTGCATGGGAGCCCTCTTGATATGCATGTTGAAAAATGCTGGCTAGATATAAAAGGGAAAAAATAAAGAAAAAGTTTTTCTATTAAGTGGAGATCATTAATATTTATTTTAAATACTAACGTTGAAACAAGCATTTTCCAAAATACACTTAAAGCATGTACGTATTATAAAGATTGGTGCTGTAATTACCCTGTTTAGTGAACAATATAAAGCTAAATACTGTGTAAAGAAACAGATAGCAAATTAGTTTACTCTCCTTCCTGAGCAAGTTCAAGCTTGCACCAACAGTTTTGAAAATGACTCTAAAATTATATCCATGAATAGGCAACATTTGCTGTCTTTTTTTTCTCTTGAAATCCTGTTATGTTTGCTCTGCAGAGGTCACATTTTCCTAAGGAATAGGTTAATTGAAAAAAAAAAAAATCAATTTCTGCTTGAGCTTCCTTTAGTAGAAGACTTGACTCTAATTTTGCTTATTGCAGTGTCAAGCACAGACAATCCCAATTAAACAAACAAACAAAAATATTGCACTGTCACAAAAAATGAGGTCAGTATGACGTTTGAAAGAGCTGGTTTAATTTTTTTTTCTCACAGCTCCCGTGAAAATAGTTTTTAATTTTTGTATTATGGCTTCTCAAGAGGTGTTTTTAAACTTCTAAACATGCACAAGGCTGATCGTTCATGTTCATGAAAAAAAAGAGTCAGTCTTGAAGTGGTGCAGATAATTTCTAGTGGAGTAACTGGGAGAAACCAAAGCCTGTTGAATAGAAGGAGATGGATAGGTGCACACACACATGAAATCTGTGTATGTACCGAGATAGTCAAGGCAGAGCTACTGATCAGTCAGGAAGATACAACATGTGTTAGCTGGACTAATGTATTTCCCATCTACAAACAGCTCAGACAGCTTAGAATGAAGTTGTGGGCAGGTGATCTCAATTCTGCGTGCATCTATTCATGTAGACATGCTCTAAGACAGAGTTGTTTAGGTCCAAGAAGTTAAGGCAAAGCTGGGAGAGGATGCTCAGGTCCTATTGCCCTTGTCTATTTTCCCATGCTTTCTCTTCAAAGTTAAAAAAAAATCTTCTCAGTTGTATGGGTTAAAAAGAAGAAAAAAAACATAAAAAAATACAAGGTGCGTTTTTTTAGGGTACAGAGAAGAAAAGTGAAGGAGTGTCCAGTTTTCCTTGTTTAAATTTCATTGAGTTTCAGGATTCCCAGGCATTACTTGTCTCTGCAGGAAGTGCAAAAATGACTTTGAAAATCCCCGGAAAAATCTGAGAGGTGAAAACAAGAGCAAGGGTAAACAGATGACAACATTTTGGGGAATAAGAAGGAAAGGAAGAAGATTTTTTTGAAAATCAGACATCTCAGCTGAGAGCACCCTAATTTCAACTGATCCCATAAGGAAAGACTAAAGCCCTGCTACTTTTGTGAGATACTCAATTTTGTTCACAAAAGGCTGTACTATAAGAACAAAATTCTTGTAGCTAGCAACTAACTGTGTAAAGAAAAGTTGACAATACCTGATGTTTGCAGGCAGGACTTCTTTCAGTAAGACATACAGTCTAAGTTCTCATTTTATTGCCTTATTTTTTAGAGTCGAATTGTGATCGTTAATTACATTGGACTTAATCTGTTGTAAAGCAACTGGCTTCACAGACTCACTCAAGATTAATATTGGTCTACCTGTCTCTACATAATTATATTGCTTTTATGATGCTTACATGGGATCATCACAGAAGCTGTTACCATTCTTAATTTTTTGATGGCTAAAGAAGGATGGTTTGCATTTTGGGGTTTTTTTATAGAATCATAGAATCATAAAGGTTGGAAAAGACCTCTAGGAGCATCAAGTCCAACCGTCAACCCAACACCACCATGACCCCTAAACCATGCCCTGAAGTGCCACGTCTACATGTTTTTTAAACTCCTCCAGGGATGGTGACTCCACCACCCCTCTGGGCAGCCTGTTCCAATGCCTGACCACTCTTTCAGTGAAGAAGTTTTTCCTAATATCCAATCTAAACCTGTCCTGGTGCAGCTTGAGGCCATTTCCTCTCATCCTGTCGCTAGTAACTTGGGAGAAGAGACCAACACCCACCTCGCTACATCCTCCTTTCAGGTACTTGTAGAGAGCAATAAGGTCTCCCCTTGGTCTCCTCTTCTCCAGGCTAAACAACCCCAGTTCCCTCAACCTCTCCTCATAAGACCTGCTCTCCAGATGCTTCACCAGCTTCTTTGCCCTTCTCTGGACATGCCCCAGCACATTAATGTCCTTCTTGTAGTGAGGGGCCCAAAACTGAACACAGTATTCAAGGTGTGGCCTCACCAGTGCTTAGTACAGCACATCTTTTATATCTTTGAGACTAGAGACTTGATCTGCAGTACATTTCCTGTAAGGTGGGGTCTTAATTATAATATGCTGGCTGAAACAGAAACTGCAGAAAGGCAATTCCTCCTGTACTACTTTAGCAAATATTAGTGTGTGTTATCTTTATAGCATGATGTGAGTTTCTGGCATTTTTGTAAAAGTGAAAAGTTATTCTTTTATCTGAAACTCTTAGAGAGCCAGAAGAGAAACATCAATGGATCAAAAGCTTCATACTATTTATCTGGTTGTTCAACTGGCAAAAACAAACATTTGAGACAGCAACTTAGCCATTTGCAAATACTACTATAAGCATCAGTATGGTAATAAACTGTACAGTGTTGCAGGAGCTAAAAGAGGGAATGAGATACACGTGTCATGTTTAAGATTCTAGATACCATCTCAATTTCAGCCATTTATTTCCATTTATACATACAAGACATAGAATAACAGGCAAAAATATGAAAGAGAAGATCAAATTTGGCCACCTTGAGTCTAGTGGCCTCAGGTATGTGCCCTCATCTGTGTAAACATTTGTTATTTTTTAATGTAATCTATCCTACAGACTGGCTAGGCATTATAAAAGCTGAGGATTCAAATAATTTGGCTCTATGCCTTGCTATCCTTCTTCTTACTTGGGAATCTAAGAGAGTCCAGAAGTATTTGCAGGGCTGTCACCCTTTCCCTCAAAAAAAGGAGGAAAAAAACAAAACAAAACCAAAACAAAACCCAAAAAAAAATCCAAAAACCCCAACATCCTAATAAAAAAAAAAAGTTGTTTACATCACATTCACCCAGTAATATGCCATAGACCAACACCACCATTGTTAATGAGATAAAGTGTTTTCAATGGAGACTGAGCGCAATCCAAATCACAGTCTAGACTCACTAATTATTCAAAGATTTTGCATTGATTAGCAAATACACTCCCTCTCCTTCCTCCTTTGTTTGTAAGTTCTCTATTCTTTAAGAATATCTATTTCCACTTTTCAGTTCCTTTATTGGCAGGATTTTTATTTGCTGCAGTAACTCTATTGCCACTTTTAGTCATAGAACTAAGAAATAGTTTTTGATGGGCTAGATGCAGAAATTCAAATCCCATATAAGAATAAAGATAAGATCTCTTTTACATCCAATATTTGCAATTTCTAGAACTGGGACAGGTTTAGTCTAAAAGAAAGGAGTTAAAGACCTTTCCTTATTTGGAAATTATTTCGTACAATTACTGCTTCTCTCTTTTAGGCCATCAGATTACATTCATAAGACTTCACAAATAAATTGGAGGAACTGTATCTCACTATAGTTACTCTGAAGTTTAGAGATACATCTAACTATGGACACTTCTGAAAAGTTCTGAAGGTTATAGAAGGCAAATGAAACTCAGGTGTTCATATTCTCAAACACGGTTTTTGAAATATTTTTCAATATTTTAAGTAAGTTAGAGAAATATATATTGAATAGTTGTCAGTTTGATCATTTGATCACCACATCTAGGATCAAAGTACTCAACCCAATCAGGTTTTCTACCCCCAGCGGCAAAGTCACTTCAGATATGTATTAGACACTTCAAAAGAAAGTTGACATGAAAAATGTGAATATAGAAATGTATAAATCTGTCTGCAGTAGGTTAAATCCAGTCAGCTGGGTTTCTATTAACTCATTCAGAAGAATACCCCGCAGCCCACAACACCTAACTGAATAGTCAGTTTTCAAAGTCAATGCCATTCATGCAGAAAATATAGTATGGATTAAACTGGAAACCCTTCATACAGACAGTGTAACTAATGACTTGGCTTTATTAACACAGGCAGTCTACAAACTGTGAACCAAACTACTTAAACCCCAACAGTGATGGGTGAACTTCAAAGACTTTGGTGGTTGAATTACCATATGGTTCCAAAAATTCAGTGCTAATCTAAACATTTTATGAATTATCGGGGTTCCCTGGTTGTGCAAGAAAACAGTCATAATGTAATGAAAGGAGGCTCTACGATAGTTATGACACATTCTTTTCTGTTCAGGCTGCTAACATCAGGAGAATATTTCGGCTCTATCACTATTGTAAGTAACCAGGGTTAGGGAATGTAGAAGCAGTTAAAACTGAAAGTCAGGACTTTGTGCCTTGAATTGCTATTATTTATTCATTCTATTACAGTGACTCAGAAGCAGAAATTGGAATCCTGGCTATAGTGCATTAAGTAATGTAAAAGCATTTAGAGAGATATACGCTAAGTCAAAATGTTAATCTTTTATGATTTGTATGACGTAATAGCAACCATTAACAGAGGTCCCAAATGAGATTATAGATTTGTTGGTGTTAGATGCTGTGGCAAAAGCCTCAAACAAAACCCAGAAAAAGCAAGAGATAGGTTAATGCCCACATCCTGAAAACACTTATTCTAACTGTTCAAATTAGTTTTATGGTAGTCATCAATCACAATGGAGCAGGAATTCTGGGGTGCATTTTCCTTAGTCACACTTAATGTTACAACAGCCAGATTTAAAGTTTGCTCTTACGTTGCTACAGTAGAAATGTATGCAATTGAGTCTACAAAGAATAAGCTTATTCTGGAAATAGCCCCAGCTTTACACACTTGCGAAGAGATGAAGTCAGAACATTCAAATAAATTTGATTTATTTCTCTCTTCCCCACAAGGTGCTGTTTAGCCTGTAAGTAGTCTGTGCAATTATCCCAATATGGGAGTGACATTAACTAGTCTTTGGCAGGGCTACATCTATTTTGGGGACATATATTCATACAGTCTGCATTAGACCAGATTTAAACATTTAAGTTTAATTTAAACATTAAGAAAAATGCTTACAGTAAAATGCCACACAGTTAATGGAAAGAGGAAAGCATCTGCAAGGGCCTCAGTTTCAGCCATATGAATAACCTTTTCCCTTTCAGTGACAAGGCAAATAAAAAAGCCAAGGAAACCAGACTTATTTAGTCCAATTACTGGAAAATCATCAATTAAACAAGACTCAGTGTTTATCAAATGTGATAGCCGTATTTATGCAGTACAATAATGAAACAGGTTTGAAATATTAATGATCAGTCTATTAAAAATACATAAACTTTGCACATATAGCATTTTACTCAGTCTCAGATTCAGATGCAGCCCTAATTGAATAGCATCACTCTAAGACATCTTTTTTCCAGAAGATGTTATTTACAAATATTGAAGGCAGACATCCTACTTCCTCTAAATATTGATTGTTTCTTTAATGCCTTTGTTTTGGGAGGGGAGAAGTTGTGTGAGTGTAAGCCTCTAAAAATATTGAAGGTGACTTAAACACAGCATTGATTTAGCAACATTAAAGGTTTATTTTTTGATGGCCTTTTACAACATTTTTTCAAGTTCTAAGTAGACACTTAGCATTTGAAAATCTAAAACTCTTCTCCTTTGCTACACATAAATTGTTATTTAAACCAAAAATTTAAAAGAAAAACTAGAAAATTGTATCGCTGGTATGAAAAATGGAACAAGGTCTCACCCTTGTACTATTTACCTCCATAGCAGATAACTGGAACCTTGTTTGGTTTATGAGCAAAGTTTAGGGGCATTAATACCATGAAGTCAGTACCATGGGGTCTAAAAGATCTAATAACTATTATATACTCTCCACATTTCATGACATTACAGGTAGGCAAACTTTTATCTATCTAGTCACAGAAAAGTTAGTCTTCTAAAAACTTGTTAGGCTTGCATCTCATTTCTATTTCTTATCTTGCCCTTTTTTAATTCAGCCTTCTGAATTGGGAAGGTTCCAAAATAGAAGGATGGTGACTCCATGTAGGAATAGCAGGATGTGAAGTAACCATATAGGATCCTGCACATCTAAATGGAAGGTTCCATGAGGCTGTATTAGCTCATGATGTGATTGTGATGTTGAAAGTTGAAGTATTTTCATTGCAGAAACAGTTGATATGCCTCCCTGATTAAGTTAAAACTGAAAATAGGAAGAAGGGAGAACATTCTCTGCAGTGCTAAGACTACAATTTGTCTGTTGCCATAAAAGTTCAGTTCCGTGTTCTCATGTGCTTTAACCCGTTCCATCTCTCTTAAAGTAATGAAAAATATGCAGTAAGACTTCTAAGGTTCTTTTGTTATTAGGTTAAGAGTTGTTTTTTTCCTCCCCATCTAAATCACATTTTCAATGGGTAAAAAACATTAAAAAAAAGAGGTGTTTGTTTTTGGTTTGTTTTTGTTTTTTTTTTTTTTCCCTTATGGAATAATAAGATTAAGTAATTCTAAATTCTATTTTCAAGAAAACTTTAGAAGAACTGAGAAATCATCTTCCGTAATTTGGTGAAAAAACTGCCTATGTTACCTCTACATAGTATGGAACTTCTGCACACATGCAGATAAACACAGTATGTCTGTGAAGACTTTAGAAGAGAAGAAAACCTGACAATACCAAGTTTGCACTATAATCTGAGAGGAAGCCAGTTCCCAGATATAGTACCTATTTTTCAGAATAGGATCATGTTGTGGTTTAGCCCCAGCTAGCAACTAAGCACCACACGGCTGCTCGCTCACTCCCCCACCAGCGGGATGGGGGAGAGAATCAGAAGGGTAAAAGTGAGAAAACTCATGGGTTGAGATAAGAAGAGTTTAATAATTAAAATAAACCAATAATAATAATAATAACAACGACAACAATAATAATATAATGAAAAGGAAAATAAAGGGAGAGAGAAGCGAAACTGGGGTGGGGAGAGGGGGAATAAACAACCAAAACAAACACCAAGTGATGCAACCGCTCACCACCCACCAACCGATGCCACCAGTCCCTGAGTCGCAACTGCTGCTTCCCCTGGTCAACTTCCCCAGTTAATATACTGGGCATGACATCATATGATATGGAATATCCTATTGGCCAGTTTGGGTCAGCTGACTTGGCTGCGGCCCCTCCCCTCCCGGCTTCCTGTGCAGGTGGCAGAGCATGGGAAGCTGGAAAAGTCCCTAACTAGTATAGGCACTACTTAGAGACACATAGTTGCTACTTAACAACAACTAAAATATCAAGGTGCCATCAGCACTATACCAGCTACCGTGAAGAAAATTAACTCTATCCAAACCAAAACCAGCACAGGTCACAAGGAAACTAACCTTTACAGAAATATGTGTGAGAGATGGTGGTTAAAAAAAACAATAGATGCTGTTCTTGTATCAACTTCCTGCCTGATACCTAAAGAGACATCAAGGAAAGTTGATATATGCCACTGGGGACATTTTTGCGCTGCTTTTTCTTCAAAATAAAACATTGGGAAAGCATATGTATAGTATGGTACTCTATATGTCTCTAAGATGAAGACTGTTTCTTTGGTTTTAGTCATATTTGATCTAATTAGTTGGTTTATGTCTCATCTCCTTCACAGGTGGACAAGATCTGCTAGTAAGGCAAGCCAAAGATTTTGACTGGATGAAAGATAGGGGTGCATTTTACCATGAATTGTGTCTGATTCTAAAAATCAGCTGACAATTACAATTTTGCCAACTTCAGTAGCAACTTAAAGAAGAAAAACATTAAGACTGTGTTCAGATAATTGTGAAAACTTAGGTAAATATGTACAATATTTTGCAATATTTGTGTTTCATAAATCACTGTTCACTCTGGTGATGTCAGCAAAATAATATTCTGACCTAAATTAAATTAAATTGGGGCAAAATGGGGAACCTTCTTTGCATTAAGAATCAGAAATAAAGTTCATTCTACTTTTTTTAAACTAAGTGGGCTTTTTCTTCCTTTATGCAGATTTTTCCAACTAAAATACAAGAAAACAACTTGTATTTTGATAACTGGAATTACTGAATTCTTCATTGCTAGATGTAAATATTTGTTTCCTTTCAATACCAAAATTAGTAATTTTACTGTTCTTCCAACAATGAAGAGCAATACTGTCACTATTTAGATCTGTCATAATTTAAGGAACTCTAAAGACTAATAGACAATAACTACACAGTTGAGAGAGATCTAATCTTTGTGCTTTAAAATAGGAAATCTCCAATTGCTAAAGAGCTGCTTTATGAATAGTATTCTTGTTGAATTGGGTGCAGTGAAGCTGAAGCAAGGAGTTTGAATGCCTGTATATCAAAGACTGGTTTGGCTATCTGTATTATCAATGTTACCTACAAACTTCATTCCTAACAAGTGGTTACATCAGTTAAGATGAATATTACTTGCAATAAATTCAAAAAGGCTGTTACTGCTGAAATGAAATTCATGGGTTGTATTTCCAGCTCCTCTATCTGTTAATGTACTACTCATTTTGTTGCACAGGAGATTACATTTTAAAAAGGATTTTAGGCTGATTTTGAGAAACAAGAATCATTCACTGTCATGTTTAGGAAATACTTAAAAGGTAAGTAGAGTGTTCCCAATAGCACAGACTTTTAGAATATTTCCCTGTGAGAGGGTGCCTGAGTGTCATTTAGATTGAGTCTAAGGTGTAGTTTCTATTGTTATGGTATGACTTCATATCTTCTTTAGGTCAAGGTGCTTGCCAAATGAATATTACTCAGATTTTATTCTGTTACATCACATTTTATATGTGAATAAATATGAGAAAGCCTGAATCTTTACTCAGATATTTCTGTCCTCCTCAAAAAAGGCAATTGATCTGCAAAATCTGTTTTGCTTTATTTTTTCCTTTTTTTCTCCCTGAATGGCTTGTTTTCTCTGAATTCTTACACTAAAATGGATAGATCTTCTCATCTTCCCTATCCTGTCTTAGTCAACATTCAGGGAACAGTGAGTTGTCTGTGCTTTAGTTAAATGAATAGACACACTAGGCTACTCAAAATAGTATTTTGAACCTTAAACAGAAGATTTAATAGATGGTCAATTGGCCATAGACTAGTAGGGCTTTTTTTTGGATTACTGTGAGATTCCACTTTATGCTTTGGAATGGTAGATGATGTCATTAGGTTACCCCATGGGTAAGCAAAGAAATAGGAATTAGGGGAATATTCACCTTGGAGAGGGCTACAAGAAAGAATCTCTCACTAACCTTGAGAAAGCAGGGTGACAGGGGCCTGTCTCAAGCACCTGGACACACATGTACACAGTCTGGAAAGAAAACAGAAGATCTCACTACAGATGTCCAGAAAAAAAGATACTGAGCCAGATTCTTCTCAGAAGTACACAGTAAAAGGACAGGAAACAATGGTCATAGTTGTGACAAGGGAAAGTGTGATATGAATGTAAGTAAAACAAAAGAAAAAAAAAATCACTAAGTGCAGATTACCCAGAGATTTTCAGAACTGAATAAGGCATGGTTTTGAGCAACTTTGAGTAACTTCAATATAGCCATGCTCCAAGCAGGATTTTGATCTAGATGGCTTACAGATGTCCCTTCCAATATTATTTTTTCTGTGAGTCTTGGTAGATGATAAATAAATTTTCTCTTGGTGATGTTTCTGCGCTTATTTTGTTTAATTTATGGCTGGTGTTAAAGCACTGATTCTAGGAGGAGTATAATTTTATAACTTCCTTAAAACAATCTGAAATGTCTAATCTATAAATATTTTATGTATCGTCTATCTAATATTTGTAGCTATAAGGGTATCTAAAAAGGGGACATTTAGGCTACATGAATGATATACTCACAGACATAATGTAAAACTTGTACTAATAGGACAATTTCCTTTGATAGCAACTGCCAAAGTCAGTAAAATTATGCACAACTAATGCTGGGCTTTAGCAGTATTGAACTCTTTGACAGTTCAGTGCTTCAGTGGGTTTAAAAAATAATTGCTGTGGGATTCCTTTAGTCTTTATCTTTAGATAACCATAACTTCTTTTTTCTAGGTTGCTCAGTAACTTTTTGTCCTCAGCTAGCTTTTGTATTTGTGTAGAAGAGGGTCAAATCTTTTTAGCCATAACTTCTCTCACATTTTATTCCCTCTAACCCAGCCTTAATTGCTTTTTATAAATGTTCAGTAAGGGTTCAGAGAACAGTTAATAGACATTATGCATTTAGCATAATTTCCCTGTATTTATTTGTGAAGTTCCGCAAAGACAGATTTTACCCCTTACAATTTTTTAATTAGCGTTCATATTTAGGAAAAATACATGAACATTATGGAAAAGAAAAAGTTCCTTGTTGATAATTGACTGATTTTCCTGTCATAGTTTCTTTTTCATGAAATAAGTTAAAACCATAACATCACTTATTAATCCCACAGTGTGCAACAGGGTACTCCAATATAGGGATTCATTTTGTGTCTTTTTTTTCTAAAGTGACTTTATGAACTCACCCAAGAATTATTTTCACAAGTTGGTTCACAAATGTGTATTAAAATGATGTCTAAAGGACAACGGCTGTGAACCCTCTTTCAACAGGTCTTATCTTTTTCTTTTGTAGGAAAAACAATACAGATTAATTTTAAAAGAAAATAGAACATATAGATGCTAATTTCACTAAAATCCAATACTGTGTCAATTGTAAAGTGAAGGGAGCAATTAAAAATACAAATACAATAGAAGATGAAGGGCTAGAAAGCAAATTAAATGTCAATTAAGAATTATGACAATGGATTGTGTATGGAAAAAAATAAGTTCATGAACTGGAAACCACAGTTGGCAGAACTAAATATAAGAAGATTTAAAAAAAATATTTTAGGATTAAAAATATCTTAATGCCCCCAAGAAGAACAAGACCATTACTAGACGGACACTAAAATGTTACTGAGAAGAAGGAAAGAAAGAAGGAAGTAAAGTCGAAGAGGAAGTGGGAGAGGAACAGGAAAGGGGGAAAGCAAAGCAAGGCAATGCAAGGCAAAGCAAAAGCAGGAAGAAACAGTTCTGTAAGTATTTTTCTTCAGTACTTGGAAATAGGATGGATGTATTTTGTCGTATCAAGCCGTACTGAAATAGATAATAATTGAGAAAAATGTTAGGGAAAATCCAGCAAAAATAATAAAACCGTACAGAATAAGAGTGTTACTAATGCAGCCTACAGGAATCAATAGAAAACTTCATTTTTAGAAGTTTCACTGGTGATTTTGAAGTGTTGTTATCCTTGCTGATAAAATATGCTCACCCAAATATTTCCAGGCAGGCAAAAAAACATGACAGCATTATCAGTCATATGCTACAAACAATGGAAAATAATTACTAAGAGAAATACTGGTATCTGCTTTTCCTACAACTTTCAAAAGAGAAATTAGTATTTCCAGAAATAAAGCTTTGGCTAAATACAACACAGCACTGCAGCCCTTGTATCAAAATTTACCTTGCTGTAGTTGAAGTTAGGCAATAAAATATTCCTTCCGGAGATAAATTTATGTTAGAAAAAGTTCTGTGAAAATAAAAAATGTTTAATCTACTACCCACATGACACCAGACAGAGTTAATGTTGACAGATTTATAAATCACCAAAGGAGGTATCAACAGCAGTATAATACTGCAGAATAATAAATACGGTAGGTTTTTACTGATGCAATATTTTGTGGCTTGCTCTCTCAGCTACTTCAATTTTACTTTTGCATTGTGTAAACATCTGTTACAGATTCCCTCTGTTTAAGATGTCTTGGTTTTAGCTGGGATAGAGTTAATTTTCTTCCTAGTAGCTGGTATAGTGCTCAGTTTTGGATTTAGCATAAGAATAATGTGATAACACACTGATGTTTTAGTTGTTGCTAAGCAGTGTTTATACTAAGTCAGGGACTTTTCAGCCTCCCATGCTCTGCCAAGTGCACAAGAAGCTAGGAGGGAGCATAGCCAGGACAGCTGACCCAAACAGGCCAAAGGGATATTCCATACCATATCACGTCATGTTCAGTATATAAATTGGGGGGAGTTGGCTAGGGGACAGTGATTGCTGCTCAGGGCGTGGCTGGGTGTTGGTTGGCAGGTCATGAGCAGTTGCATCACTTGTTTATCCTGGGTTTTGTTCCTCTCTCTCTTTTTTGTTGTTTGCCTTTTCATTACTATTATTATTATTATTATTATTATGTTTAGTTTAATTATTAAGCTGTTCTTATCTCAACCCATGAATTTTCTCACTTTTGCTCTTCAGATTCTCTCCCCCATCCCACTGTGGGGGAGTGAGCAAGTGGCTGTGTGGTGCTTGGTTGGGTTTAAATCATGACGAAGGTTTTCACGGGTATTTTATGCTTTTGTACTTTTAGATTAGATTATTGTAATGGAAGGTGAAAGCACCAGGCAGATGTTAGGTTGATAGGTCAGCAAGGAACACTAAGATACAAATTGATTAAGCCAGGAAGAAAAAACATCACACTTTGATAAGCACGCAGGCTGTTCCTGCTAATTCATTAGGAACTCAGAGCATGTCACAAGTGCAATTTATGCCTCACGTACCCACTGAACTTTACAATGTGTCACAGCAGCCCATACAGGATCACTTTCCAGAATTTAGGTTGAAAGCATATGCTCTGATTGGAAAGGAGTGAAGAAATGCTTCTCTTACTGTCTGATGAAAATTGTGCAGAGCACTGCATAGATGAAAGACACATGATCTGTGACCACTGTGAAGTTCTTATGAATTTTAATAACTGCCATGTGTGCTCTGAAGTATATGACATTTTAACTGCTAATTTGTCAGCTATTTTTCAGAAAAAAATGTTATAGCTGATACTTGCAGAAAGTGTACACTTTAAATTTAAGTTGTTCATAAAAAAAGCATTGTGGAGAAAACGTTCACATCCAGAACTACCCATCTTTTTATCAGCTCCAGTTTTAGGAGTTATTAGGCTGTCATTTTGGGGTGAATATCTTGTTTTGCAAGTTAAGTTGTGTCACCTGGCAAAAAGTAGATAGTAGCATAAAAGGAAGTCTAAATCTGAACACTGGGATGGCACAGGGGAGGACAAAGTAAGTAGGAATCTGTTTCATAGAGAATCAGTTCCTTAAGCATCTAGAAAGAATGCATAATGATGTCTGTATGTATCTGTACAGAAAAGCCCCTAGGAAGTGTCTCAGTATACTCCAAATATCAAAAGAGGCAATGACAGACTGAGTTACATTAGCCTTTAGATGGATACTTATTACATTGAAACAAACATTTCAGATGCTTCACAAAGAGCATCTAAGGCAAAGCAAAAAAAAATATTCATACTTTTCCGTGATATTTAGAGAAGACTAAGCAGAATTACATAGACTATAGAAGATCTAGAGACTTACAGTCTTCTCACATTGGGGTAAATCAAACTAAGTTGTGACTTCAGAATTGCATTGTTGTAAAACTATTGCTGTTGAAAGCAGCATCAGGCCTTTGGTTCAGAAGATAAAACACTTGCATATGTGATACATTTGGTTTTTTCAGAAGGATTAAGCTGATTACTTCATACATTTGAAGCAGTGCAAACTGAAAAACTTATTTCCCAAGCCACTGTACATCTGTCAGTTAGGATTTCTGAAATGTCCATCGCTTAATTATCTGTACACTAGGGAACCCAAAGACTGAGATCCAAGAAGCAGACATAGTTTTCAGTGATGAATTTAGGATTCTGCTGGTATTTGAAATTTCTTTACCTTCATCTGGTCCCCAAACTGAGGTAGCAATTGTAAAAGCATAGACATTTATGAACTAAACCTCAAATCCACAAGACACACTTAGCACCTGCCCTTAAAAGCAAAATCCACGTCCTATATGACTAAATTTTTAGGTACCTGATGAGCCACTGCTGCCTTATGTGTTACTTCTAAGGTTTCTTGAAGACCTGCAGCTGTATGTGCCCAAGAACTGAAGAGGCTGGCAGTTATCTGCAAGTACATCTGTACTGGGTGCAGGTGTCCAGGTGTTCCCAGTGGGGGAGGCTGCAGGGGCACCCTCTGTGAGGAGAAGCCAGGGACTGCTCCGAGCTGGACACAGCCATTTCCAGATGGCTGCAACGGATGCCACACAGCACAGCTGAGCCCCTCAGCCAAGGTAGTGGCATTTCTGGTGAAAATGTAGTTAAGAAAAGGCAAAATGCTGCACTGCACTGAGAAGTGAGGAAGAAAGTGCGAGAAACAGCAAGCCCAGAGAAAGAGGAGGAGGAGGTGCTCCAAGCACTACACCAGAGATTCACCTGCAGCCTATGGAAGTGACCATAAGGGAGCAAGTATTTCCTTGCAGCCCTTGGAGAGGACCAGACCAGAGCAGATATCCACACTGCATCACATGCAGGACCCCACATCGGAACAGGTGGAGATTTCCTGAAGGATGTGCGGCCCATGGAAAGGTCATTCTGGAACAGGTTTTTTCTGAAGGACTGCAGCCCATGGAAAGACCCACACTGGAACAGGGAAAAAAGTGTGAGGAAGAACAAGCAGGAGATGAACCATTATGAACTGACCACAACCCCCAATTCCCCATTCCCTTTGTGCTACTTCGTGGGGAGGGGGGAAAAGGTAAAGGAGTGAGGAATGAAGGAGTTTAACTGAGCCTGAAAGAAGTGTGTTGGAATGAAATGTGGTGGTTTAATTTTTGTCTTTGTTTCTCACTTTCCAAATCTATTTTAATTGGCAATAAATTAAATTAATTTTCCCCAAGTCAAGTCTGTTTTGTCCCTGATGGTAATGAGTAAGTGATCTCCCAGTCTTTATCTCAACCCTAAAACTTTTTCATCTTTTTTTCTCCCTCTTTCCCTGTTGAAGAAGGGGATTGAGAAAGCAGCTGGATGGATGTCTGGCAGCCAGCTAAGGTCAACCACAACAACATCCATTCAAGATTTTGTGCTCCTGATCACTTTCCCTAAGGAACTGGATATAACAGACATGCAAAGAGTATGCCAACACACGCTAACACTGAGTTTAGTATAATACACAGCAGTCATAAACATACTTACTCATAGACTGTTAACAAATTTTTGCACAAAGCTTATAGTTAGCTGACATTTTTTGCCCAGAAAGTGGGAATTTCAGGTTGAAAATATTTCTCAAACTGAGAGGATAAACCCAGAACACTACTAACAAGGATAATATCCTATAGCAAGGGACTTAAATGAAGAAGACAGAAGAAGGGAAGGAGGGGAAAGACAAGTGGTGTAGCTCTATGATAGGGAATGCTAGGTTTCTTCTCCTGGCATTTTTTCTGTGTTTTATACATAGGTTAGTGAAAGAAAATGCATAAGGTACACATAGAATCCCCAAGTGTTTAGTGAAATAGGCAATTAACTTGCATTTACATTTGTCTTCTCCTCAATACTTTTTCCTCTGCCACAAGTGATGAACATTATCCTGCCCTTGAGAGCCTTGCAGCCTGAGAGTCAAATTAAGATCCATGTGATTGCAAGGGTGTATCTCTCAGCCTTGTACATGGTTTATTTGGAGTGCAGTTCTTTTTCTGTTGTAACAAATGATAGGATTTATTTCCTTATGGTATCAGCACATATTGCGTCAAAAGGAGAACCTTCTCCCTGCAATGTAAGCTGCTGCTCCAAATTTATCTTATAGTTTGTATTCACACTCCAAATTATCTTGATTTCATCTTTCAGTTAAACACCAAATCTAAAATCTCATCTCCCACCATTGTGTTACAAACATTTGCTCTGGCAGCAACAACGGGCTATAAGGTGTTTTATAGAAAGACATTATGGTGCCTTAGAGATTTTTCAAACTAATATGGACAAAAGCAGGTTTGATCTGATCAGGAAGCTGTGCAACTGTATCCCTTAGCTCAGGTATTCACACCGTTCTGACTAATGGTAATAGTTTAAAGACCTAGCCAAAACACCTCAGAAACTTACATCTAAAATAAGATACAAGGCATAGAAGAAGGAAGATGGGAGTCAGCTGCCTGAGCTTAGTTATCTGGAGCAGCTTTAGACACTAGGTGGTAGTCTTCTAGAGTTCTAGTTTCTGGTCAGAAAGATACAAGTCTCCTGTAAGTCTTCTCTCATACCTGTGAGACCCATGTGAATATTTTATTCATCTTATTATCTATTATCTTATTAGCTATTTTCTTATTATCTAAGGGGTCTTAGATGCCATTAAGTGCCTATTTTGGGAAAATGAGCAGTGCTCAAAAACACAATCAATGGCAGCAAAATGGTAAAAGAACAAGAAAGTTGAGTATGTACCTTTCCAAAGTTCTGCAATTCTAACTTGAAATTTTTCAGTATCTCTTATGTATAATCAGTATGACTCAAAAGACAGTTAAAAATAAATAATCAAAAGTTGTCCTTTCTAATGAAGTAACAGGTTTTACTTAAGTGTTTCTTTTTTTAAAAAATAGAAAAGAATTTTCCATTCATCCCCCAGTCTGTATCGATACTGGTGATTGCCCTGACCCAGGTGTAGGTCCTTGCACTTGGCCTTGTTGAACTTCATGAAGTTTTCAAGGGCCCAGCCCTTAAGCCAATCACTTGGTATCATCTGAAAACTTGCTGAGGGTGTACTCAGTCCCGCTGTCTATGTCGCTGATGAAGAGAGTAAATAGTACTGGTCCCAGTAGAGACCCTTGAGGGACACCATTCATTACTGGTTTCTGCTTTGACACTGAGCTTTTGACTACAACTCCATGGACGCAGCCATCCAGCCAATTGCTTATTCATGTAACAGTCCACCTGTCAAATCCATATCTCTCCTATTTAGATGTAAGAATGTTGTGGGGAACTGTATCAAAGGCCTTACAGAATGGAATGGCAAGCAATTAAATCATCACAGTTAAACTTAGAAACCATAAAATGGAGATGAGCAGGTAAATGGAGACGAGCAAGTACATGCTTTCTCTATGATACTAAAGGATGGTTTAAAACTTTCTTTTCAAACACACCAGAAATCCAAAAACCAAACAACACCAATAAATTGGTGATGTCTTCCAAACTCAACCTGGCTTTACCTTTCTTGCCAGTTCTAATATAGGGATTAAAACTGGCTCCAACTGATCTCAGTTGAATACCTACACCATCCAAGACTCCGTGTCACTGAAGGCATGATCCAATTTTGGTGATGCGAAGGCAGTTATGACAGTTTTATGTTGGAATTATCTTTAATTAAAACAGTTCATGTTTAAAAAACAACCTACTAAAAATAATGTAAAAACTTGTCCTACTTAGGAAAATAATTTATAAAATGAAGATCAAAGTAGCAAGAGAAAAGTAAAAAGTTTGTCTATAGGAAGGTGATTTGTATTTGCTTTATTATACTTTGCCATTGATTTCACTGGTAATGTGGCAATCCATTGCCATAGAAACAAGGACACTTAAAAATGCATCCTGTGTGTTTTAATTCCAAATGATCTATACTATGAAACATTTTCCCTGTAAGCTAGTGTCAAATGAAGATATAAATATGATTAAAATTGCAATGTCTGAATTTTATAATGGGTAAGCTAAAACCGTTTTTTAAGCTCCATCAAGAAAGAACTTCAAGGGGAAAATTAATATGTTCCAGGAAATAAAAATATTAATGTACAATTAAAGACACATGCTGAACATGCATGAAGGAATGTCCTCCATCACAGTATATTCTAAATATAAATTTTGAAACCATAAATTTTTTTTTCCACTTTTTTTAATGTAAACCCTTTTTTTTTTTTCCTTTTTAAATAAATAAAATAAAAAGTAGATAGTCAATTGCACTGGGTGAATCTTCATTGTTCCAAACCCTTAATAAATGAATGAAAAATTCTTCAAAATAAAACTTACTGAATTCTATATGGATTGGACTTTCAAAAACAATGTGTAAAACATTTCACTCTTAAATTTTACATCTGTTCAATTCACGTTCTAGGTAGGAGTATTTTATCAATAGTTATAAGCTTTTCTGACTCTCCTCACCTTTGTTTCCAAAAGGAAACTGACTGAAGTCTTCACTGTTGTGTGAAATGTCACCCAAATTTAGACCATTTATACATTTTTTAAGGATTATGATATCGGGGGGGGTGGTGGTGTAAAAAAGAAGAAAAAAAGGGAAAGATTTTATAAGTATGTTTCCTAAAGTTTCAGTTCAGATAGCACATGCTCCATACCTTCAGACATTAACTAGACTAAGTTGTCTAGTTGTACTCCTTAGAATATATCTCACTGTATAATGAAGTGTTGTACAACTGTCTTGAAACAGGCTTGCAAATATGGAATTATGTTTGGACTAGTTGTTATTGAAACTAGCCCATCAAGCAGTAGGTCAGTTTTGTAGGCATGGTACTGCTTTATGTAATACAGACATGACCTCAGACTATTTACAGTAATTATAGATGCTGAGAGCATCCCACTGAAATAGTTGTAAGAATGCAGTTCAGTCATATGTAGAAAAAACGTAAATTTCACAGACAACTCTTTAAATGAAACCTAAAACAAAACCAAAATATCCTATCCCCACTGGGTCACTTCCAGCTCATAAATATATTGTTTTAACACAGCAGAAACTGGTTCCTGTTCAGAGCAACAGTTAGCAGTTTTTTTGGTAAAATGTACTTCATTGTCCCGCCTTTTCTAAAACCCCAGCTTGGAAAACAACCTCTCACCATCTTCACAATGATCTCTCATGTTCTGAGGAAAAAAAATATCTCTCTTTTCCCACCATCCCAGATTTTCATATGCAGAACCAGAAAATGCAAAACTTCACTCTCTAAAACTCAGATCTTTGGAAGACATCTAGTTTAAACTCCTGCCCAAAGTACATACAGTTAAAGCACGTTGTTTAGAAACTTTTCTAGTCAAATTCTGAGTATCTCCAAGGATGGATATTCCAGTCTCTCTAGGCAACCCAGGCCAGTGTTTGATCACTGCTATAGTAAAAAAAAAACCTTTTTTTTTTTTAATACTGAGAATTTTCCATGTTCCCACCTGTTTCCTCTCATCCTTCTGCTGTGAGACTCTGAGAAAAGTTTAAGGCTCTTCTTCACACACTTTCATTAGGTGTTTGAAGACAATAAGATTCCCCTCTTAGCTTTCTCTCCTTAAGGCTGAACAAACCAAGCTTCTTCATCATCTTGTACAGTGTGTGCTCCAGCTCCTGATCTTGGCTTCCTACTGTACTCCCACCAGTATGCCAATGTCTTTCTAGAGATGGGGAACCCAAAGGCAGACTCATCACTCCAGATGCAATCTCACAAGTGCTAGAAGGGAATAATGACATCCCTTGACCTGCTGGATGCATTCTTGCTAATGCTGCCCATGGTGTGGTTGGCCTTTACTGCAAGGGCACATTCCTGATTCATTCAATTTGTTGTTGAGCCCAGGTTTTTCACAGACAAGCAACTTTCTAACCAGTCAGTCCCCAGCCTCCACTGTCACATGGGGTTCTTCCTAACCTGGTGCAGGACTTTGCATTTATGTTTGGTGATTTTCAGAACCTTTCTATTGGTTTATTTCTCCAGCTTGTTCAGGTCACCATGGGTAGCAGCCCTCTACTCCAGTGTATGAGCAGCTCCTCCCAGCTTGGTATCTTCTGCAAGCTTGTTGAGGGTGCACTGTCTCTTCATTAAAACTGTTAACAAAGCTGCTGAATGGTACTGATCCTGTTACTGAACCCTGAGATCTACCAGTAGAGGCTGACCATCAGTTTTACTTTGCACTGCTGATCCTCTGAATTCAGTTTTCTGCCTGTTTTATAATCCACTTATGTCCCATACCCAGCCCATAACGTCTTGGATGACAGAGCATACCATTTAAAAGCGAACTGTTTTGCAAGCAGGCAGCCTGTTGATGCACAGGATACTATGATATCAACAAGCAAAAATAATTAGCCTCAAAATGTGGTATCTTGTACCTCTAAGTCTTGTTACAATCTAAGGAGTCACAGCAGTTTCAATATACTTTCACATTGAATTATGCTGCTTAAAGTAAAGACACTACTTTGCTAACAATGGGTGATTACACTGGCAGACACGTGGAGGAAGGTATTTTCAGCCACCTGCCTTTTGAATGGCATTTAATACAAAGAACTGTACATATAAAAAAACTGTCAGTTAGATCACATGGCAGTATTGCAGGTCAGTAAGTATAAGAGCACTGTCTTGTATGAATCTGTTTAATAAAAGGGGTTTATATTTCTCTCTGAAGGACTAATAAAGCTTCAAATCATCTCTGTTTAATAAAATAACTGTGTAATTTAATACTGCTGATATTGGTACCTTAGTAAATAAATCCTGTTTTCTTCATAGTGGAGTGATTGTT
Organism: Morus bassanus; assembly: GCA_031468815.1. NCBI lineage: Eukaryota > Metazoa > Chordata > Aves > Suliformes > Sulidae > Morus > Morus bassanus. Next base: position 49,492,143 of record CM062568.1, on the reverse strand, counting down.
TTAAATATTAATATTTCAAAATAAAGAGTAGCATTGAGGTTAATTCAGAGTGCTGCATGAAAATCTCCTCCATGTAGTCAGTGCTGTGTTTCCTCCCACTCCACTCCTTTTATTTTCAGTTCTCTCTTTTCCTCTGTATTTTCCTTCATTGCCAAATATTCAAGGTGGCTTGTTAGATTCCAATTACCTGTCTCCTACTTTTCTAATTTTTAGATCTATTGATATTGCCTGAACTGCAGATCATTATTTATATTTTTCATTTTCAGACACCTTTATCCTATTACATCATTTTGCCCATTAGCTCCAAAATTATGATACTAATGAGAAGTGAATTAACATTATAAACACCTGCTTTGCAAGACAGATATTAGTGTATTATAATATTCCCATATGAAACCTGCAGTGGAGAGGAAGATGCTTCTAAATATCTCCATACTAACAAGGTACTAGCAGAACTCACATCAGCCTTCTGAATTTGGGCTTAAACAGAGAAGCTGTTAAGCCCACATTTATCTGATTACATTCTGAATTAATAAGGTGGAATATACTTTGATCCCAGTGGTTATTTTTATTCATATGAACTTAAAGAAGTGACCTATGGCCTGCAGACCTTCACAATGTCAACCAGTTTCAAGCTGTGAACATGAATTGAAGAGAATTACTAGAGGAATTTGGACCTTTTTTTTAAGAGACCTGGGCTCCAGACATTGTGTCAGTGTAAAACAAAATAAAATAAATTAAAGTACAAGAATGACAATGTCCTCTCACAAAATGTTAATATCATGATGGTATCTCATGCCTCCTTTTCAGCTCTGTATCGACAGTTTTGTCAGAAAATACTATACTTATTTAGCATTCTTGTCTTCTCTTTGAGATATTATCTATGTCATGAGTGCCACTATGTTTTTGTAACCTTCATGCTGATAGGGAACCAAAGGTAATATTGTACTGTATTAATCAAGAAAATGGATAGAGCTTTCTACAGCCTACCAATCACTTGATAAAGGAAAACAAAAAAAAAAAAAAAAAGAAGAGAGAAGATTAAATTACAGGCTGCTCAAATATTTTATACTTGCAATGAATAAATCTCAGCTTTTACTAATGTGTATTGTGCATTCTTTGGCACTTGATTAGCAAGAGTTTTTTTTTTTTTAAGGAGTGCTCTGTTTAGCTTTAATGAAAAGGGGATACATAGAAGAATAAAGAAAAAGAAGCAATGCAAAAATGTTAAAATGGAGAAGTTCTCAGTAAAATGTTTATTTCTCAATGAGTTAAAACAGATGACTCTCCTACAGCCAAGGCAGACATAGAACGCTGTGACTTATGTGAATGTCCTTAGTAAAAGGATTAAATTATCTGCCTGTAAAGGAGATGTAGTTTAGGCTGGTGATGTCAGAAGTTAACTGGACACCAGTGAAGCATGACCACAAAGAACAATCCATGCATATTTGTATTTACCCCAGAGTAAAAAGCAATTGCAGTTTGATCAACTGATTGCAGTCTTCACCTGGGAAATCTGAGATCACCACCAGTTGGTTTGTTTTTTTTTTTTTTTTGATGCTAGTGTGACACGCTTCAACTGATTTCAGCAGAATATACAACATCCGTGTACCCTGGGGGGGAGGCTTTCTGAGTTGCACTCATTTCTGTTAAGCAACCTACTTGAAATGTGTTATCTGCATTTGAACTGTGGTAGCTGAATTTCTTAAAGCAAGCATCCAACAGCAAATGCAGGTACTCAGAAACTCTGTGGTGCTTCCTAATATTGAAGAAGTATTAGAAAATAATTATCCTGTCAAAATCTCTAATTACATTCAGAGATATGGGGGGGAGGGAGGGTGTGTGTGCCTCTGACCCAACTCACTTCCTACAAAAAACATGCTTTGCCATGACACATCTTCTTTCTGAGTTGATTATTTTCTATCTTGCCCTCCATATCAACCTCTGTATTTATAACTAAAGGCCACAAGTAATTTCTCTTTCATTTGGCATTTTTAGTCCTTTTTAATTTTTTTTACCTTATATAATGTTAAGTGTTATGCTGGGAAAAATACTTTTATTTGGCAAGAAATTTTAGGTTTATTACAAATTTTTTACACATTTTCACTGCTGAATGAGAAGCAAAAAATAGCAGTTTTCTTCCATGGAGAAAGGGCTGTTAAGTTAAGATAAAACATCATGGGACTGACTGATATACGAATACATAGATTGCACAAATAGAGCCAAATCAAGAAATATAGGATAGAGTTCATATTTTATATAAACTAAGCACTTAAAAAAACCTGCAAAATTACACAAACCTAAATATGCATTTCCAAATAAGTTATTTCAATATATAGTGAAATAGAAAATAAATCCACATCATTATTCCATTTTTTCTTTTTATTTTGAGTATACTTATACAGTCCCTGTTGCTGAGTACATGTAAAGAAAATATTTGCATTACTAACTTTCCCAAGTGAAGAAAAGGAACATCCTTTGTACATTGTGACTTTTTGAAAAAGAAAAGGGGGCTAGAGAATAGACTTGTCCAGAATGGATTCTGCAGTACAGTGCAGCTTTTACTCCACCATTCTGGTGCCATTTCAGTTTAAAATACAGACACACAGCAGTAAAAATCTTAGATTAAATAGAAGTGAGCTGAAACAGTCCTCTTTCAGCTGCACTCTATTAGCTGTACTTCCCTTTGTAAATAATAGAATGATGCTTTAAACATTTACAGAGCCAAACATTAAAATTACAGCTTCACAGTCAAGGTGAGAGATGGACTGGGTGGTCATATAGCAGAGCTAAGAATTGCACCCTAATCTCAGTTTAAAACAGAAATAAAATATAAAATACAATGGCAAAAATTTAAGCTGATTACATATATAGATATTTATAAGCTTTATCCTGGACCTGAGGCAATCAAGAATATCTAACCACTGTAATCTAGTGGTGAATAAAGATTGATTGTGGCAAAGCAAGGTCTTTGTCAGCTTGTACTTTGTGAAATTTGCTGAATGTATGATTAATGTGCAAAAGGTCTGACTATAGCCTTCAGGCTTCTTGCTAGCTCTTACTGCCATCTACAGATTAAATCTACCTTTTTCCTTTTCTTTTTTTTTTTCTTTTTGGTTGTTGTTTTTTGGTTGGTTGGTTGGTTGGTTTTGTTGTTGTTGGTTTTTTTGTTGTTGTTGCCATTTTTTTGTTTTTCTATGGGCGGAAAACACCTGCCAGACAACTTCATTCTATCAGTTTTATAGCTACAGCCCTGTCTCATGAGAATGTTCTTCTAACCTTCTCTAGAGTTTTAAGGCTCAACAGTAATGATCAAGGTCAGGTTAGAAGCAAAGAGCACTGTTACAAATTAGCTGCCATGCTTCTAAAGTCAGGAATAGATGGGAACATTCTTCCTGAGATGGGGAAATCTGTGTCCCATGAGCTTGCACAGAATAAGTAAAGTTTCTTCTGAAATACCTCAGGTTAAATGGAATAATATTAAAATCCACATTTTGTGTTTGAAAGCATTCTGCACACTGCAGATTAACAACATTCTAGTAATGTAATCTCCCTATACAGGGAATAGATACTCAAATCACAGCTCTATGTACTATGATTAGAAGTGACACACATTTCAATCAAAGGAATGTTTTTAATGTACCAGAGCAAAGTGTTGAATTAAAACCCTGACCTGCATGATTAGTTCACAAACAAGAAATATGGTTAGAGATTTTCAAAACCCATGGAGGTCATAATTTCAGAGGCTGAACACTACAGTGGGACAGAATACAATAACAAAAAGTAAAGCAGCTTCAGCAGCTATTTCTGAAGGCTTGATAGGGTGTTATGGGAGACCATCACAATATACCATACTGGCAGCCCTGCAGAACCTCATCAGGCAGTCGCCAAAAAATGCTGAAAGCTGCTCCATGAGCCACAGTTTCAAAAGTCCTTTTCTATTAGTTGCAGTGGAGTTAAAGAAAATATTAAAGGCTTCCTCTTCCTCAAGGCATATCAGCCTCTTTAGCTCCTCAGGGGATTCACCTGCCCCATGTGCAAGAGAACTTGGCACTTTAAACCTGAGAGGGTCTTTTCAAATAGGTTCAAATACAGGATTCATATTATTGAACTTCGGATGACCACAGCAGAGTTTTCTATATATAAGAAAGTTTCCACAGTAGTTAAAGAGAAAGAACTTCTTGTTCTTAACTCATCTGCTTGCCAGATGACCACTTCACTCATTCTCCACTTTCTTTGATTTTGATTTCCAGTTTAGTTCCAGTCTTTAAGAAAGATGGAAGTGAATGCTGAAAAACATGGACATCATGGTAGTGACATGACTGAGTTAATAGACATCATTACCTGGCTTCAACCTCATTACCGCTCTTTTGCTTCCTAAGTATGCCTCCATCTCAACAACAATCCAGCAATTTTTTAAATGTCTGCTTCACTCTAGCCATGTGAGTAGTTCATGTAAAATCAGCAAGACTGTTCACTAGTATACAAATAAATGAATGTTCAAGTGTTTTGATTTTTTTTTTTTTTTTTTTTTTAAAGGGGCCTGGTATTAAATCATATATTTTCCCCTTCCTAATGCACACCCAGGATTCCTGGATAATCTGGTAACAAAAAATATCTTCACCTTCCTGTGACCTCTGACTTGTCCTCTGCAGTAAGTAATATCCTTCTTATCATTTATTATTTGACAAACAGTGATAGTCACTGCTGTGTCTGTTCTTGGAATACATCCCAAAATCATCCTATCCTGGCATGCAACTACCTCACATTTAGACAAACTTTACATTCAAAGTAGCACTGAGGAAACTTTTTAAATTGTCTGGTTAAAGCTGAATGTTTAGCTTCTTTACTAAAGCCCCTAGAGGAAAATATTAAGTTTTATCTTATGGTCCCTTGAGCCTTGAGGTTGCATTGAGAAAATAACTAATTGAAAATGTGGCAGGACTACTGCTTTTCTCTTACTGAGTTACAAACCCTTAAATTATTTATAATGGAATGCTGACACCATCTCAAATCCAGTGGCATGTACATGCTGCTATAAAAATTATGATCCTTTTAACTTGTTAAACTCAATACATTTGCCTAGGTTGTAAATTATTTTAGTTTTCTACCACACAGGTAACAATATTAATCAGGTATTATTATTCTTACAGGTTATAGGCAAGTTATTTGTATTTTGTATGCGCTAGTAGTAAGACAGAATATTCGAAATCAGATGTATGTCTCTGACATACCAAAGTGAAATACATTTTGCATGTATCACTTCAACTGCATCAAAACTGGAAATTCTTAGAAAAATGTTCCTTTTGGTACTATGGTGGTGGATTTATTCACCATCTTATTTATAAATGTTGAAATGCAAAAGTGAGACACAAAGAGAAGATGAAAAAACGGGTAGAAGTGTCTCTAAAGTTTCTAAATGTAGACAAAACCTTCTGAGGGACAATTATCCAGGCCTTCTACACTATATAAAGTTTCTTTGAGTTTAAAGTTTTCAGAACTGCCTAGAACATATTTAAATTTGTTTAAAATACTGGTTGTGCTTTGCAGGACAATTTATATGTCCAAGGAAAAACTGGAGATTTTATGATATATTATTATATAGCTGTATACTTCCAAAAGGGTGTATTGTTTCTTGGTTTGGTTAGCCTTTTTCTTTCTTTTTTTTTTTTTTTTTTTTTTTTTTTTTAATGCTAATAGATATATCACAGCTAAATTATTGGGAAGCAAGAATGTATCAGGAATCCCTAGAATACTGTGATGGCTTAGCCTTAGCTAACAGCCAAATGCCCACCCAGCTGCTTGCTCACACCCTCCCTTAGCAGGACAGGAGGAGAAAATAAGACAAACAAGAAGGAAAAGCTCATGGGTTGAGATAAAGACAGGAACAATGCTTACCAATTACCGTTGCAGGAAAAATAGACTTGATTTGGGGAAAATTAATTTAATTTATCGCCAGTTAAAATAAAAATGTAATTACTAATTTGGGTAGTGGAAAACAAAAAAGGCAAAATTAAAACAACACCTTTCCTCCTCCCTTTCCTAACCTCAACTTCATTCCTTCACTCCTGATTCCTCTATCCTCACCTTGAGCATTCCAGGGGAGATGGGGAATGGGGTTGCAGTCAGTCAATAACAGCTCCTCTCTGTCGCTCCTTCATCCTCACACTTTTTCCCTGCTGCAATGTGGGTTGTCTACAAGCTGCAGTCCTTCAGGAAAAAATCTTCTTCATCATGGGTTCTCATACAGGCTGCAAATCCTGCAGGAAAAAACTAGTCTAGTGTGGACTCTCTATAGGGCAGTGAGTATCCCCTGTGCTATGGAGCATCTCCTTCGTCTTCCCCTCTCACCTTGGTGGTCCCTCTGCCACCCCTGCAGACCACAGCCTTTCCATGTACACTCAGGACAAAGAGTAAATAACTATTTAGTTGTTTAGCTTAGTAAAAATGTGAATGACACTATTCGTTACTCAAAACCACTTTCTGCTTATGCCGAAACCTTCCATTCCAACATGTAAAACAATGTGTCAACTCTCAGCAACCTAAAAAAAAAAAAATAAAAAAATAAAAAGATTTAAAGTTACAGATCATGTCTTTGTTTTCTAATGTTTAGGCTCCTAACTTGTTTAGATAACTTTCTTTTCTGATGATCCAGCAGACAAGTTCTGCTGAATGTTATGAGGGTGATTAAATAAGTTATTGTCCCTGGCTGTCAGCCCTACACAGTTTCCTCAAGTTACTATTTCTGATGGAAGGATAATAAAAAAGTTATGTGAGCCTGCATCTTAGGCCCATCGGGTCATGCTCCAGATTTGTTGCTGTAGCTGATGGAGTTAATTCTACACAACAACCTTTGAACTGAAATGTATGACGGAGAGATTATACCTCCCATTGTGTTATTCTTGCTGTGTGGGTAATAGCACTAAGACCTGTTCGTATTTGTTTAGGTCATTTTACAGTGACGATCTTGCAACAATGATTTAAAAGCTAATGGACATCTAAATATTCCTGTTGTGGTTTAACCCCTGTCAGCAATTAAGTACCCCACAGCCGCTCGCTCACTCCCCCCACCCCTGTGGGATGGGGGAGAGAATCGGAAGGGCCAAAGTAAGAAAACTCGTGGGTTGAGATAAGAACAGTTTAATAATTAGAATAAAACAGCAATAATAGTTATAATATAATGAAAAGGAAAATAATGAGCGAGAGAGAGATGAAACCTTGGAAGAAAGCAAAAAAAAACCAAAACCAAACAACAAGTGCTGCAACCGCTCACCACCTGCCGACCGACGCTGCCAGTCCCCGAGCCATGATCATTTTTTCCCCCGGCCAACTCCCCCCAGTTAATATACTGGGCATGACGTCACATGAGACGGAATACCCTTTGGCCAATTCGGATCAGCTCTCCTGGTTGTATCCCCTCCCCTCCCGGCTTCTTGTGCACCTGGCAGAGCATGGGAAGCTGGAAAAGTCCTTGACTAGTGTAAGCGCTACCTAGCAACAACTAAAACATTAGTGTGTTATCAACATTATTTTCATACTAGGTCTAAAACACAGCACTATGCTAGCTACAGTGAAGAAAATTAACTATTCCAGCTAAAACCATGACAATTCCATACAAAGAAAATACTGTCTCAAAAATTCTCTGCAGTTTTCCAGAAATCTCACTATGAAAATTTACCATAACACTCTTAAGTAGTTGTTTTATTAGTACCTTGTCAACACCTAAATAGTCGTATAATTTATGTCATATAGCTAGTAGATACAGAGTGTGCATTTATTGCTTAGACAAACACCATATACAGTCTAATAGCATATCTTGCAGGTCAAAATAAGGTTTGAGTACAAGCTGGGAAATTCTGTAGCCCAGACAAACCGGCAGAAACTTCCTAAACTAGATTGATCCTCCCTCTTTGGAGAACTGGTCTCTTTTTGTGGACCATGAAGGGAGACTGTGATCAAAATAATAAGGATAATGAGTGTGTAAAGGTGGGTGGATGAATCTGTGACTACATGGCTTTTCTTAAATCTCTCAGAAAGCCTGTGGCTGAACTTGGATTTGGTTTAGATAATGCAACTATAATTAAGTCATATTCTTAGAGTATGGAAGTATTGTTGACAGCTGAGCATCACTGGAAACTGAACTTGGTTTTTGTGTTAGTAGCTAAGGATTGCCTCCTCCCTCTATCCAGAAGGAAACCTAGAGCTATAAGTATAAGGAGTTAAAACAAAGCTCTATGAAGTGTCCACACAGAGAAATTTCTGTTTTGTGCTAGTTTTGCATCATGCAATTAGTGAAGAAAAAGAAAGCAAAAAAAAAAAAAAAAGAGGGAAAAGCTGAAAAGTTAGGCCTTTTTCTTTTTTGAAATATTTGAGTTTCAAGCTGAAAATGTTAGACAAAACTATAGTGAGACCATATGCTCAGTGGATTGGGAGAAGGTTGGAGTAAGGAGGTGGACTATTCAGTTAACTTTCTCACAAACATCAAGCAACTAGGATAAGTGACAACAAAAAGTGGGGCATAATAGTATAGAGGTGTGTATTTTTGCTGGGGGGGGGGAATAAAGTAATGAAAAGAGACTGATATCCAATATCAAAGCAAGGAATAGACAACTCTAGAAAGGATGGTGCACTAAACCTATACAATGGTATTAACTGAAAACCCTGTTGGCATCTGTCATTTTCTCACAACAGGTTTCCTTTGTCAATCATGATATTTAAAGATCTTTAATGACAAGACTTAATCAGACTAACAACAGCAACATTGTGAAGAGCTTCCTACTTACAGATTATATAACTCTATAACAGGATGACTGTTTCATCATCCTCACAAATAAATGACACTAATAGGTATTTCACAGGACTGCTTTAAACAAGGAATACGTGACATGGTGCTTCAAAAATTTAGCAGTGGTAGAGATCCCTTTTATAAAAAGGAATTAGCATTGAATTAAAATGAAATAGCATTATCAATTATACTTTTATTTCAATGCATGTTAGAGAAAAAAGTAATATCTAGACAGTACAGTCACTGTATTGGTAAATATAGAAATCATTACACACTCAAAAATAGTTCACAAATGGTATTAAACATTAGAAAAAGAACTGATTTTAAAAGTCTGAGTGGAAAGGTTTGTCCTTGGAAAATGTTGATTTGCTTAAAACACTGTTCTGTAAGAACATATCTATTTCATCAAATATGTTTATAATTAATTACTCAACTACTTTGCTAAAACAAACTTTCTTTTGAATGTCTTCTTTTTGTAATATCAAACAGTCAAAATGAAGTATTTGAACAACTTTATACCAAAAAATTCTGATGGGTTCAGAACAAAATTTTCAGAATATAGCTTGCTGAGCAAAATCCTGATTATTCTTTATTTACTTATTTTCTTCTTTACTGAAATTAACAGAACATGAATAGAAAACAAATCTCCAGGAGCACATAAATGAGCTTTTAACTGCCTGTACTACTCTCCATTGTAAAAGTTTATCCAAAAAGAGAGCAGATGCTTTATAAAAAAATAGCTAAATACTGATAGCTGTTGTTTGAAATAGTAATAGCCTGAAATATTTGTCTACTAAACATGCAAATAACAAATATGTGAGCAGAAATATCAGGTTTAGTTCATCAATTATTCCAAGAATTTTGTTTATTTTTAAGCAATATTATTCCTAATAAAGATTTATTTTCTCTGCTGTTCGATGCAAAAAAAAAAAAAATGCACTCCTTTTGTGAGTCTGCAACACCATGAATGGATGACAGGTTCAAAATATATATACATCTGCAAAATATCTTATTTCTCAGAAAGTTAAACTTTAAGCAGCTGTACATCACATAAGTATATTATGGGGGCTGTTTGCTGGGCTTTTTTTCAAAAATGGAATACTAAAAAAAAAGAACTGAAACAATTTTCACCAAGCATAGGAATTTTTGGACATATGTGATGTCAGACAATTTAAAAAAAAATTTTGGGAAATCATGTCTTTTCCTCAGAAGCCCTTCCCTTAATATTGCTGACTACAGTTTTCCAAAAAGGCCTATTCTCAGAAGAATTTCAATAAACGGACTAATTTGTGGTTTAGTTTGAATTTCTTCTCATTTACAAAATATGAATCATAGAATCATAAAGGTTAGAAAAGACCTCTAGGAGCATTAAGTCCAACCGTCAACCCAACACCATCACGACCCCTAAACCATGCCCTGAAGTACCACATCTACATGTTTTTTTAATGCCTCCAGGGATGGTGACTCCACCACCCCTCTGGGCAGCCTGTTCCAATGCCTGACCACTCTTTCAGTGAAGAAATTTTTCCTAATATCCAATCTAAACCTGTCCTAGTGCAGCTTGAGGCCATTTCCTCTCTTCCTATCACTAGTAACTTGGGAGAAGAGACAAAAACCCACCTCGCTACAACCTCCTTTCAGGTAGCTGTAGAAAGTGATAAGGTCTTCTCTCAGCCTCCTCTTCTCCAGACTAAACAACCCCAGTTCCCTCAGCTCCTCCTCATAAGACTTGTGCTCCAAACCCTTCACCAGCTTCATTGCCCTTCTCTGGACACACTCCAGCACCTCAATGTCCTTCTTTTAGTGAGGGGCCCAAAACTGAACACGGTATTTGAGGTGCAGCCTTATCAGTGCCGAGTACAGGGGCATGATCACTTCCCTACCCTTGCTGGTCAAACTACTGCTGATACAAACCAAGTGCAAGACCTGGCATTTAGCATTGTTAAACCTCATACAGTTGACCTTGGCCCATCAATCCAGCCTGTCCAGATCCCCCTGCAGAGCCTTCCTACCCTTGAGCAGATCAACACTCCCACCCAACTTAGTGTCGTCTGCAAACGTACTGAAGGCGCACTCAATCCCTTCATCCATATCATTGATAAAGATATTAAACAAGACTGGCCCCAAAACTGAGCCCTTGGGGACACCGCTCATGACTGCCACCAACAGGTCACTACACTCTCTAGGCTAGGCCATCCAGCCAGATTTTACTGAGCAAAGAGTACACCTGTTTAAACCATGAGCCACCAGCTTCTCTAGGAGGATGCTGTGGGAGGCAGTGTGAAAGGCTTTACTAAAGTCCAGGTAGATAACATCCACAGCCTTTTCCTCATCCATTAGATGGGTCACATGGTCATAGAATAAGATCAGGTTGGTCAGGCAGGACCTTCCTTTCATGAAGCCATCCTGGCTGGGCCTGGTCCCCTGGTTGTCCTGCACATGCCTGGTGAGTTTACTCAGGATGAATCGCTCCATAATCTTCCTCGGTACCAAGGTCAGGCTGACAGGCCTGTAGTTCCCTGGATCCTCCTTCTTGCAGATGGACATCACATTGGCAAGCCTCCAGTCATCTGGGACCTCCCCTGTTAACCAGGACTGCTGATAAATGATGGAGAGTGGCTTGGCAAGCTCCTCCGCCAGCTCCCTCACTACTCTCGGGTGGATCCCATCCAGCCCCATAGACTTGTGAGTGTCCAGGTGGCTCAGCAGGTTGTAAACTGCTTCCTCCTGGATTATGGGGGTGTTATGCTGCTCCCTGTCCCTGTCTTCCAGCTCAGGGGGCTGAATACCCTGGGAATAACTGGTCTGACTGTTAAAGACTGAGGCAAAGAAGGCACTAAGTACCTCAACCTTCTCCTCATCCTCAGAGGCAATGTTCCCCTCTGCATCCAATAGAGGATGGAGATCCTCCTTGGCTCTCTTTTTGTTGTTAATGTATTTGTAAAAGCATTTTTTGTTGTCTCTTACAACAGTGGCCAGATTGAGTTCTAGCTGGGCTTTTGCCTTTCTAATTTTCTCTCTGCAAGACTTAATGAGATCTTTGTACTCTTCTTGAGTTGCCTGCCCCTTCTGCCAAAAGTGGTAAACTCTACTTTTTTTCCTGAGTGCCAGCAAAATCTCCCTGTTCAGCCAGGCCAGTCATCTTCCCCACTGTTTTGTCTTGCGGTACATGGGGACAGCCTGCTCCTGCGCCTTTAAGACTTCCCTCTTGAAGAATGCCCAGCCTTCCTGAACTCCTTTGCCCTTCAGAACTGCCTCCCAAGGGACTCTCCCAGCCAGTGCCCTGAACAGGCCAAAGTCCACCCTCCAGAAGTCCATGGTAGTGGTTTTTCTGCCCCGCGCTCTTACTTAGCCAAGAATCGAGAACTCAATCATATTGTGGTCACTAAGCTCAAGATGGCATCTGACCACCACATCTCCAACCAGACCTTCTCTGTTTGTGAACAGCAGGTCAAGCAAGGCACCTCCCCAGTAGGCTCGCTTACCAGCTGTGTCAGGAAGTTATCTTCCACACACTCCAGAAACCTCCTAGACTGTCTCCTCTCTGCTGTGTTGTATTTCCAGCACACATCCAGTAAATTGAAGTCCCCCATGAGAACAAGGGCAACCGATTTTGAGACTTCTGCCAGCTGGTTGTAGAATGCTTCATCTACCTCTTCATCCTGGTTGGGTGGTATATAACAGACTGCCAGCAGGATATCTGCCTTGTTGGCTTTCCCCCTCATCCTTACCTGTAAGCACTCAACCTTATAATCACAATTGTTGAGCTCTATACAATCGAAACACTCCCTAACATACAGAGCCACCCCACCATCTCTCCTTCCTTGCCTATCCCTTCTGAAGAGCTTATAGCCATCTATCGCAGCACTCCAGTCATAAGAGTCATCCCACCATGTCTCTGTGATGGCGACTAAGTCATAGCTATCCCGCTGCACAATGGCTTCCAGCTCCTCCTGTTTGTTGCCCTTGCTGAGTGAATTGGTGTAGATGCACTTGAGCTGGGCTATTGATTTCATCCCCACCTTGGCACAGCACCCCTAGTCTCCTCTCTACTGGGCCAGGCTATAACCCCTTCCCACTTCAAACCTAGTTTAAAGCCCTCTCGATGAGCCCCGCCAACTCATGTGCAAGAATCCTTTTCCCCCTTTGAGATAGGTGAACTCCTTCTGTCACCAGCAGGCCTGGTGCCGTGTAAACTTCCCCAGGATAAAAAAAAAAAATTCCACCGACAGACTGCAGATTCATCATGAAGACTGATTTCCTGGAAAAAATATTTGTTTTGAATATGTAAAGAATCTACCTCTAACATATTTTTTTCTTAAAAAAAAAAAAAAAGGAACTTCAGAAATTGTAGTTCAAGCTAATGTTACATTCTGTTCTGCAAAGGGGAACATTCATCTTTATAGGAATAATTTACCATAAAGAATGGAATAATATGACAATAACACATCTCATCTTAATTATAAACTTTTTTTGCATATTCTCTCCATCTATCCTGCAGTGTCATTATAAAGTTCATTCACAGTATCTGCTCTATTGCTTATTTGTTAAAAAGTTCAAAAGAACAAGTTAACTTTAAACATTTTTTTGGCCACTAGATGATGAAAGTACAGACTGTAGGGGAAATGGAATGAAATAATTCAAGAAAAGGCTGCAAAGTGAAAACCTTTATGAGTATATGTCAAAAAATTTTGCTCCAGGAGCAACTAGATTCCCATCTGCCATTCTTTTGTTACTGTATTGGTTAACCGCAATAAATATAAGCAATGTCATCAAACAGAAGACACTAACAGCACAAGCTGTACCTAACTCTGCTTGAAGAACTACATCAGTTCACACAAGGTTAGTTATCCTTGTTAACTAAGTTAACTTTACACACAAAGTTAACACAGTTCACAATATCTTAAATAATTTCTTATTAAAAATATTTTGAGATGAAGTTTAGCAAGGATGAATGTCACCCAATAAGTTATAAAGATAGCAACCCAAGTGAACTAATGATTAAACATCAAAAGGTATTCATTAAATAGCAACATATCAGCTTTATCGTGAAAAGTTTAATCTATACTGTACTGTTAGAAAAATATCAGTCCAGGTAATGTCTCTGTTTCTGTATAGTCTATGATTCAGTGTTGGCTTCTTCCTCCCCCTAAGGTTATAAACAGCTCCCCACTCCTCTGCTACTTTCCAATTTTCTTGTGGTTTTCTTACTCAGAAGGTTCAGTATTTCAAAACAATTACCAAATACAGTAGAATAGTGATTACATCTCCCTGTTTTGGTTTGTACTAAAAAGTTCTTAATGTGAAGATAACAAAATTAGAACTTTCAAAATAAAGCACCAGAATGAAGTACCCCATCTCTAAAATTAAATTTTTTTTAGTAGTACACAAAAACACTATTTCTGTTGACACGCTACTTCATTGGCAAAAGCTTCTCAGTCTCAAAACAAACTATGTTTTATTTGCCTTCTATTGTGATAAAATAGAGGTAATTCACTTAGAAAGGGAGGTGGAGATTAACTTGCCACAGTGGAATTTCCAAGTGGCTGAGTTCCAGACCCCTTATGATGAAACAACTCCAGAAGCAAAACTATTCACAGCGATAAGTCATTAGAATATAGTCTGAACTAAAAACAATTATATGTTGGTACAATGAACAAATACAGCAGAGGGACAAAGTCAAAATTGGCTAAATCAAATTATTACAAAAACAAATGATAAGAAAATGTGCAGGCTTTGGAAGATAGGGCAGGGGAGAGAGAGTGAGCAGTATTAGTTGTATCAGAAGAAGTCTCTCATGTCCATCTGCATTCCCAAAACAACTGCAACATATTTTAAATTTTAATGTTCATGGTTAGAGAGGAGATACTTGAAATAGTGGCTCATACAGAAAATACCAAGGGAAATTTTTCAGTAGGAGTGTTAGCTGATACCACTATAATAAATCAACAGAACAGTTTACTTAACACTTCATTTGTTGAGAAGGAGAATCAAGCACACAATTTTCCTCTTCCTGTCAGGGAGAATAAATATCCCATTTATTTCCTGAGCATTTCAAGAAGTGCCAGACACCAGTACTGTTTAGATCCAACATTAATCATTTCACCACCTGTGTATCTTTTCATTTACAGCATCTTCCTCCTTTCAGTTCCAATCGCTACTACCATTTCCTACAATAATAGGGAGCAAGCAGCTGGCTTGACAGTATTCTGTTTCTTATGTAATTAGCAAAATATTTGGATTTTTAAGTTATTTATCATTTATACCTTGGTCCACTCTTCTCACCTCTCTGGCAATCTGTTGCTTACACCAGAAATATTTCTTTTTCCTATAGATTAATTATAAAAGGATCTTTAGGAATGTTGCTAAAGGAATTTTTATGAATATAGATTATCAACAGTGTGTTCCTTTTTTCCTCTAAGGCCACTCTCTGCTTCATCTTTACAAAAAGATGTCTAATAAATAGAATGGAAAAAAAAATGAGCTTCATCCTTTTGCATATTAAGTAATTGTAACCTTTCTGCCAAGACTTGATTGGCAACAAGGAGGACAATGTTCATGTAATTTGGATAGCTGATAAAGCTTGGTTCAAGACTCTACCCAGAGACATCAGAGGATTAAGCTATATCTTGTGATGCTCAGTTTTCTCCTATTGCAAACAGAAGTCAGTTATATAAGCAAACAATGTTTAACAGAGGAGAGAAAGAAAAAGATTAAAAGGTAGACAGGCAGGCAAGGTAACAGAACATATTTTTTTCCTAAAACAGAACTATCGTTAACAGTCTTCTCCTTCGGTGAGGCAATTGTGAGGCCAGATGGTTACTTGCTTTCTCCTGCACTGACACTTGACTTACACATTGTGGTTGTCAAGTTTTGTTACAGTAGCCATGGATTTTGTGTTGTGTGCTGCTCTCCCTTTGCTCCCCGTTCCCATGCTACAGCTCGGCGAGCAGCTTCTGTTACCTCCAGCTCTCAGGCAGAGTACACGTAGCGCAGGGCTCTGGCAGTCCCTCATAACAGAAATTCTTCAATACCTTATCACACTTCACAGTATATTCATGACTTTTTGGCAAAGTCTCCCAAGTTTCTTCAGATTAAAGCTTTTACATTCTAGCTTTAGAAGCTATTGCCTAGGATTGGAGAGACTGTTCACCCAAGGCACAGATAGGAATAGTTAGTTGGAACAGACTTCTATACACTCTGATATTCATAAAATATACATATTTTTATGAGATAAATGCTTCTCAAACATAATAAAACAAAATGTGAACCTATCAATTGCCACATTTCAATTATCTTGCCTTTCTCTACCAGATGTCAAAAATGGGATCATCTTTTTTCAGGCTTACTACTTTTCTTGGGAAGAAAATACCATGTGATTTACTATTCCTTTAGGGCTCCACTTCTAGACTTACATAAGGCTGCAACTGAACCCCAATATCATATCTAAACAGAACTCTGAGATTGTAATCTTGAACAGTATACTCCATTGAAAGTTGTAGCAATGCGTAAGTTTTGCCAAGAGCACAGGTCAATAGGAGGCATTTATTATATTTTGTACAAAATGAGATGACAGCTAAAAGTAACACAGTATTTGAAATGGTGATAGGAACAGCTGGAGTGCCTTTGTTCATCTGAACATTACTGACGCATCTGTGGTATCATTTGGGCTTACTTTAACTCCAGGCTTTCTCAAAGAACATGCATAACTTTGGTACTTACACAGTAGCAGTTTAGCTTGTTAATTCCTGTAACCTATTGTTTTACCACATACTGAATGAATTTAGGAAGAGGTTAAAGTTAGAAATCACTCAAAACTAGCTGGGCAATTAACTAGATTTTCTTTTATATGTGGGGGAACAGACTATGAGATTTTGCCTTGCTTTCACAGAGGGATGAAGGATGTAATTCACTGTCTTGTATTAATGAAGACCTAGTGTATGTCAGAGGACTGTGCAAAAATAAAGGAAAGTTTTTAAAATGTCACAATTACATACAATTATATAGGCTGATGAGGAAACTGTAAAAGAAAGGTAACAGGGATAGCAGAACTGACAGCGCTTCTGAATGTCTCAAGAAGAACTAGAAGCAACCAAGAATATTGATTCAAAATCAGAATATCTATTGATTCTATCTGCAGTTTCTATATTTAAATTGCTCTTAATAAATACAAAGAGTGTAACTCTGAAAGTCAATGCACCAAAAATTAGGTCTTTGGAAAAAAATAATGAGAGAAAGACATATTCTCTTTCTCATGCATTTGGGGATTCTCAGGAAAGGAAAAACGGAAGATGGAGGATTAAAAATTCCAGTAGGAGTGAAAAGAGGATAGTTTAGCTTCCTTGGGACTCTTTTCTTCATTTGTGCACCATTAGGCTTCTGTGTTGTCTTGACCCTAATTGATGAAGGGGAACAACAGGAAACTGCTCAACTAACCATAAGAATCAGACTAAGAAATGTTGAGTTCTACTGTAATCTTCTCATATAGGTATGTGTTCCTCCCCATCCCTTCTAGCTCCTTTTCACCAGTTTGTGAGACTCTACTGAAAAATGAGATGAAATGACCCAACCAGTTTTTACTCAGACCCAGGAAGATGAGCCATATCATATCACATCACAAACTGGGGAAATGAGCCAGAGGCCAGCTAATGTACTACCTGCCACACCAAGGACTGTCAGCAGCAGTTGTCTTATATCAGTGATGTTTTCCTCACTCATATCATCCTAGTCTTCTTTTAAGTTTTGTCTGTGTCTTTGTCTGTTGCATTAAAAACAGGGAAAAAAGTGACTATAGAGCTAATTATTTTCTCTTTACTATGCAGAGAATACATGCTTTTAATTTTTAGTAGGTTTTTTTTATTTAGTATTTTTTACTTGGTGTGATATAGTGGATAATTGTCCAAATGTTAATAATTTACAGGTACGTTTGTCATATTTTTCTGTGAGATGTATTCAAAAGCACAAAACTAGAATATTTGTCTAATGTTGAGCCACTGTACGGTGATGCTTTTGACCCTTTGTCTTTTTGAACACATTTTGTCTCCTTAAATAAACAACCCCATTTAATCTCATAAGTATGTTGATCACTGAGTGAATATCTGACCCAGGCTTCACCTAATTCATCACTTTCAAGGAAAAAGACATCGCTGTTAACATCTAGTCTGACTGCCTCCACTTAATCACTTTGTTTCACATTCTAGCAGCAGCTTATTCCCCTGCTTTTGCTTCCTCCTCATCCCTCTTGAGAATCACCTGATTTTTTTTCTTCCTCAAATGAGCTTTGAAGGATTTCAGTAACCTCAGGCCTCCACAAATTACTTAGAAGACCTGTTCATCTTGCTATAACACAAACCAAGCCTCAGTGCTACTCTTGGTTCATTCCACCTGCAGGTTATGAAACCTTTAACATTTGTGCACAATTCTGCATTTGTATCTACAGATATTTCTTTTTTGTTTGCTTATTTTTGAAGCAAAACAGATCACTCATTCGTAACATCCTTTGCCATTATTGTTAATATCACCCAGTCTTTGCTGCATGTCCAGTCTGTGTTGGGAAAGTTGTGGTTGGCAACCCATTTGTAACCTTAACCTGTAAAATGTTAGTTAAGCTTTAGAAATTCAGCTAAATTCCCTTTGAGATACCAGAAAGAAGTTACCCCTGATCAATACTGCTTCCCTTAGATTACTAGAGTGAATCACCTTCTGTATGTGCTTACATTTTCCTCTATTAACCACACCTGTAACCTCAATGACTGGCATAGACTGAAATAGTCACTCCCTGACCGACAAAACTGCATGGGACAGATCACAGATTTTCATTTTGTAAATTTTTTCTGTCATATGAAACAATTTCCTCTGAATTAGCATATCTTCACCAGAGCCAAAATCTGCAGTCTTACTGAGTTTCTACTGTCTAAGATGTTGTTGTTGTTTTTGTTAGAATCTTAAGGGAAGTCTATTCAGAACAAATTTATTTCTTACATTTTTCTAGGAAACAAATCTGACAGCAAATAAAAGAATAATAACCATATTGTCTTACTACGTAGTTTTAATGAAAATGATATTGCAATTGAATTAATTGCATGTTAAAACACTCTGTCTCTCAACTTTATTGTTTCCTCATCAGATTTAAAAAAAAAGTGCTGTTGGTTAAAAATATTTTTATTGCAATAAAAATAAACTTTTTCAGGAACAATTTAGCAAGCTATCTTTATTATGTTTGGTTTTGGGTTTGTTTGGGTTTTTTTTCATACAAATGGCAAAGAAATATAATTTTCCTTTACTAAAACTGATTTTAAAAGATTGTATATTCTTATTTCAGATTTAAAAACCACTTCAATCTTATTTTATGTTCTAATTCTTTATTTTTTATATATTGGGGTTTAGGTATTTATTGACACTAAATAATTCAGTAAGTTGTCTTAAAAGTGTAAGAAAATTTTCAATGAGTTATTGCAAAAATGGTACCGTATAAAGAATACTGACAACCTTTGCATTTAAAGAGGAAACGAAGGATACTGTACAATGCTGATGAAAACTGGTTATGATAAAGCACACACAGAAAAACTACCACTCCACAGATTAAATAAATACCATTTCCATTAAAGCAACCTGTTCTCTCAAAGGCTCAGATTTTGATGATTTTCTGATTTTTCTTTACAGTTTATCATTATAAAGTTTGATTGGATTTTTTAAATCTATCATTCCTTGATTCAATATGATAATTTGATTTTTTAAATTCAGTAGAATTAAAAAAAAAAAAAGGAAACTCCAAAAACCCAGCATTCAAAGTGTCCATTCTGTTATGCAGAAAGAAATGTCAAACTTCCCCCAAAATGTAGCATTATTTTAGGTTTAGTTTTTGCTCTGCTAACAGTGTTTCTGTT
Organism: Morus bassanus; assembly: GCA_031468815.1. Taxonomy (NCBI): domain Eukaryota; kingdom Metazoa; phylum Chordata; class Aves; order Suliformes; family Sulidae; genus Morus; species Morus bassanus. The sequence goes on along the minus strand of CM062568.1, from coordinate 49,472,472 downwards.
GATTGTCATGAAGTTTTATATAATAACCACTATAAGCACCTGCAGGAATCTACAGCTGTTTTCAACAGTAGCAAAGGTCTCAGGTCTTCCTGTGTACCATTAAGCTGTCACTCATGATCAGTTTTTAGAGGAGCTTTATTTACCTAACGGCCATTCCTGATAGAACTAAGGCTTTAACAAGTCACATTTCTGTGGTTGCAACCAAACCAAGGTAGAAGGTGGCTTTTCCTGCCCCTTTTCACCCCTTTTCTGCAAAAGGTTATCCTTACATAGACTATTTAAAATCTTCTACTGTGTACCTATTTTATACCTGCTTCTGTCAAAAACTCTGCTATTCTGTCAAAAATTCTGTTTAACACAGATCATCTTGGAAATGCAAAATTTGAGGTATACAGCTAACATAGCAGATCTCAGAAGACAGTGATTAATAACTGGGTGCAAGCAGAGGTCATTTTATTCTGGCACTGCAGAAGCCAGAGCAATATAACTGATTGCTGTCCAAATTTAAGCCAAGAAAGAGATCCAGATTGCTTGTTTGCCTGTTGTTTTGGGTTTTTTTTTGCACAACTAAGGAACACAAAAGGGAGGCTAAGCAACAGGAGTCTGAACACTTCAGAGCTTGCTTTGTAAAACAGCTACATTATCCATATAAAACCACCAAAACAACACCACTGAAGTTATGGGAGGGTCTTGTACAGCACAAAGCTCAAATTTGAACCCAAATATAAGAAATCATGACAGATATGCCACTGAAAAAAAAAATGTGAACATACAGAAAGTAGAAATTCAGTAAAAATCTTATTCTAAGCAAGTTAAAGGAGGAAAAATTACTGAAACTTTTTTTATCACTTTATTCCACTTACAATCTTGTTCATATGGAAAATTGCCTGGGAAAAGCTCTGCCTCTCTCTTGTTGAGCTGGTTGCTGTATGAACAAGAAACGAGCCAGAATGGCACTGCAGTGAAATCCTCCAAACTCTTTAACCCAATTTGCTGTTGACCCAGACTGATCACTTACATCACTCCCTGAATGATTAATTCCTGTTTAATCAGACAATCAAACTGGAAGTTCACCATCTTTTGTTAATATCGAACCAATATGCTTTTCAGTCCTGATTACAGGATTTTTTGTACTGCAGAAATCATTAAGGACTGATAAGTTTTGAAGAGGAGAGGAAGAAAGATTTAGAGATCCTATAATAGAAATACATACAGACACAATTACAATCTAGTGGCATTATAACGGAAATGCCCAAAGAGAGATTTTTCTGTTATTTCTGCACTCTTTACCAGGTAAATCTTGTAAGAAGCAGGTCAAGGGTTTTTTTTGATCGGATTATAACATCACCTTCATCTGCGTTAAGGTTCACTTGAATCTTTACCCATGAATAATAATTAGCACATTCCATACCCAAGACAAATGAATAATTTAACGAAATCTTACATAGTTCCAGAGCAAGACACTTCAGAATCACTTTTAAAAAAACAAACCCAAACCAGAAAAAAAAAAAAAACAACCCTGTCATTTCATAGGTTTAAGGTGATGAAAGATTCTTAGGAAGCCATTGGATGGTTGCTAGCTTACTTCTCTGAAAACCTTAGGAACCTGAAGGTTGATAATCCTTTCTAGAAATATTGTGGTCTCAGGACACCATGTATGAATGTAGACACTGTAAGTGGTGTAAAATTCCCTCTTCTGAAATTAAACAGGAAAAAAAAAAAAAAGAAAGAAAGAAATAAGAAGTATATGTATATATTAGTAAAGAACTCTTCCCAAAAATATTTGCAATTCATTTTAGTCACCTATCAGCTAATTACCTAGGCTGCATCTCAAACTGTGTTAATTGAAAACCTCTTCAGAGAGATCTCATCAACTTACCAACTTTTCAGTACAGTATTAATATGTTGACTATAGAAGGAAGCTATATGGCAACACAGATCTACCATGGACTAGATGTTTAATTCTTCAGAGTTTAAGTTAGGTGCATTGTACTTAACACTTTTGATCCTTCCAGAGTCAGGTATTGAAGCTGATCAAGTAGACTAAAATACAGGTAGCATTGATGGATGCAGATAGCATTTTCCCTTTTATAGGTGGGAGACAACGAACATTCTCATAGATGTCTTCAATATCAAATGGCCCCTGAATTCCAGGGAAAACTGTTTTCTTTCAAAAGCACATGTGAGGCTGTGAGAAAGAGAAAATCTTGCAGAATCTTTATAAAAAGGAGGCAAGTATAAATTCTCCTTTACATAAAAATAAATTATTCATACATTTTTTCATCCTTTTCCTTCCATCTCTAGCAGCACAGTTTCTTTGGGAGACCTGACAAAAGCAACATCATTTCTACAGAATTAGGGATAAAAATCAGATTCAGAACACTGCCTATTTAAGACAAAAAAAAATGCATTGAAAAATCAACTTTTTAAAAAAATTCAAAAATCAAAACTCTTTTTCTGAGTTGGTGCCAGAAAAAATGCATTAATTCACTGTGTCTTTTTAGCAGCCATTATATTCCATTTGTTGAAAAATAAATATTTCAGATGCAATGTTTGTGTGCTATATTGGGGTTTCAAATTTTATTATCAATTATTTTCATCCAGAAGTTAAAATAACGATGGAAAACTTTCTGGCCTATTTCTCCTTGAGGCTGGTAAGTACATTCTCTCTTTCTCTTCTTTTAAATTTGGCAGTAAGCAATTGCACTTGCCCATAGTTCAGAAATAATGGCAAAAATCCAAGGAATTTGGCTTCTTTATCTTTCTTATATTTATTCTTGGCTTAGTGTAATAAACAAATTGAGAGTTCCCTATGACAAGCCACTTATTTCCTATTAAAATAAAGCTTACAGCCATGGAAGCCTGATGATAAATCCTAACTGTAAAGATCCAAGTGTCCATCCCTTTGGGCTCCTAGTAAGAAGAAGATAATTCTAATTGGACAGAGCTTAGTAAAAAAAAAAAAAAAAAAAGAAATTTAAAAAAACCAAGTTAAACAAGTGGAATTATAAGGGGAAAAAAAATCTTACTCTAGACAAAATAAGACTTTATTTTAGGGCACAGCATACAGGCATGAATTTATACACGTCTCTTCTTGCTTCCAAAACAGAAAACCAAACAAATCAACAAACAGCCCCATAAACTGGACATATGAAAAACAGCCTTGGTTCAAAGCTTACTTGGTTTCCAAACTTTATATAAAGTAGGGACCAGTTTTCCAGCTATCCCAGGAGAAAGAGTTTGGCATTTAACTTGATGAAAGTATGACAGACAAATGATTAAGTCACCAGACTGGCTTTAGATACAGAATTTACCTTGAGTCCACCATACCCCTCCTTCACATTGTAGTCAAAATTTGGAAAAGCATTGGTAGAGTTCATACTACATCTACACGCATACATGTATTTATGGGGAGACATTGAACAGGCTTGATCAGAACATGTCCCTTCCTAATAACTCGGGGCGGGGGGGTGGTGTTGGTGGGGTTTGGGGGGGGGGATTGGGATTTTCTTAATTATATGGTTTAATCTCTTCTTTGAAGAAAAAATATTCATGATTCTTTTGTTTTTCATTTAAAATGATGAAAATGACTAAAACTGATGGTTTAGGTGCCATAGATATGGAAATTGGTCATGAGATAAGGAAGTGATAGAGTTTTTTCAATGAAATAGTTTTTAATTTTAAATGAAATGTTTTTGGGTAGCTAATATTTGAAACATTTTCATGTAAAATATGAACAATATTTCTGTTCAAAAAGACAGGAAAAAGCATTTGAAATAGATTTTATGGGATTAAAAAAGTCAACTTCAAATACACACCTGCTTGGCTGAGACCAAGGGGCATGAAACAAACCTTTCCTTTTTCCCAGGTGGGTGCCTTGACCTGCCTGATGGCTCTGTTTTTTCAAATAAAATCTTCAAAGTTGTGACATCCATCTTGATGCACAACAAGGAATTGTTGCAGGATGAAAAAAACTTTTTCTTACTCAATCCTACTTGTGCCTTTTTGAGACAACAGGTTTATTTCAGGGTATATGAACACAGAGCTTTTTAAAGTCATATTCCTTTACAATATCTTGGTCTGACCATCCCAAAGCAGTAGTCAAGACCAGAAAAAACAGATTTGAAAACACGAAAATGTTATGGCATTTCAAAATGTCAACAGGAGTTTAATTCAAGGAATAGACAAAGGCTAGGTTAGCTCTTGATTTATCCAAGTTGATTCACTCATTTTTAGTTGAAATAGCCATAATACCTGAAAACGTTATGTTGTCTCATACCAACTTAAAAAAAAAAATGTTTGAACTTTTAGTATGATTTGAATTTCTTGGAAAGTTATTTCTGAATTTGTTATAAAATCAATACAGCAAAATCTTTAACAAACACACATTCCGTTTGTCCTATACGATAAAAGAATGAATATATCTTTGTTTATGTATAAGGTTGGTAGTATCACCATATAGCATACAGTAAATAATTCCCATAACAGCCCTCTACTTCATTATAATCTCCTCCTCAAAGTTTTATAGTTCCCTGGTGAAAACCTTGTGATGTTAACATTGGATCTAGCTATCAATCTTTAATAGTACACTTCTTGGTATCCATAACCCTTAAAAAGTAGTCTAAGCTATAAACATATACAGATAAAATATAGCATAGCTGTATCTCTATTAAGGAAATTTGAATTACTTTGCACTCCTTAAGGTACTACTTACTACTGAGTAAGGAACCTTTAAATCAATGTTGTTATTATTGTTAGGTTTAGTGTTTTCATTATAGTACCTTACAACGGCTCACATCATTGATGCTTCATTGTGCTAGGTACTGTGCCTGAGTCAACGGAGAGAGTGAAATGCAGTAATAACAAAATATGAGTTTCTTTAATGTCAGTTTTTCCTTACTGGTATACATACTCATTTATTTTTAATATGTACAAGAAGAAGCCTTTTCTTTCTTTATTATCTGTAGATGAAATTGAGACTTTCCAGGAAAGCTGTTATATTGGGGCAATATAATGAAACGTACAAAAAAAAAAAGTACATTTTTTGAGACATATAATCTACACTGGGGAACCTTGAAACATCGGGTCAAAATGCATTTCCTAGCTGAAGCTTGGACTCATTTCAAGTAGAAAGCTAAAGGGAAACCTTCCCAGCTTCTCTTTTCCCCTCATTATGCACAGAATGTTTTTCAGTGTAAGAAAATGCTGTTATAGAGACTGTAAGGGGATCACTGTGGCATCCAGCCATCTTCCCACATGGGGAAATCCAGACCAGGATACTGTTTAATTCCATGTAAAACATTCATCATGATCCAACCAAGACGGGGTTAGCTACTTTAAAAAGTCTGATAATCAAGAAATAGAAATATAGGTATACTTCAATGGTAGAGAAAAATTTATCATGCTGGATCCAACAACCCAAGAGAGACAAGGCTGCCACAGCTCCATGTCCCCAAATCCAACCAGTAGTGAGGCTGAAGATGTATTCCCAGCAGGCACAAATGCACAGAGCATACATGTACATCACACATATGCACATATACACATATACACATCACCAGCCACACAGACTGACAGTCAGAGCACTCACATGAACACAGAGATCACCAACAGCCTCATCTTGCTCCCCCTCTATTGCTGAGCAGGATGGAGGTCAAATAGTGAGAATATATATATATACACATATGTAGAAGTGAGTCCCTCCAGCAGCTGGGCTCAAAAACTGTTTGCCCAGTAGCTGCCCCCTGGATCCTAGTCTCCCCAGTTGTTGGCACCTGGACACGTGAGCCCTAGAGGCCTCAGCCCCACTCCACTTGCTGGTACAGACCTTCGCTCATGCACACAGACACACACACACAGAGCTGGCCAGGATCCCCTTGGTATGTACCATAGCTGCCCTCCTATGCTCTCACCTGTAGGAACACACAGGCGGTCTCACACCCTTGGAGACCCACTGCCCTCCTTGCTCCCAGGCCCCTTGGTCCATTCACTAGCTAGTCCAGCTTGATCTTCACTAGTGATCACACACTCACACACCAGTCTCACTCCAGTCGTTGGTACAACAAACACATGGGCTCCTGTGACTCAGACTGATGTTATATCATGAAATCTATTCAAATTTATCTATAGAAATCCAAAATCAATGGGAAAAAAATCCTTATTAATGCAGTCAGCAAATGTTATGGAATGAATACAATAAAACAAGCTGCATGCTTTGATATTAAAGAGTATCCTCTTTATTATCCTTTTATTCAAATGAGATGCAGCCTAAGTTCTTTAAAGTGTCAGATATTTTTATAAGATTCCTTCCAGTATTTATTTGTTTGTTTGTTTTGATTTTCTTTTTTGTGTGTTTGGAAATGGACTGAACGTAGAAAAAATTGAATGAGCACTTCCTCTAAACTGGGAATTTTCTCTGTAAATATAATTATATTATCCTCTGTCACAGATTGCTGAAAAGCAAAATCTGAAAACCAAGACTATGAAGATAAGCTATCTTTTACACTGAAGAATGAGTTACCTTTGTAAGGATCAATAGATCCAGACCTAGTCTTATTTTGGAATAAGGAACATTAAGAGGACAACTAGACTGGCAGTGCTAGTCAGGCTAGATTTTGCTTAGTAGTCATCTCTACATAATAATTTTGGACATGGGAGTATAATAATAAAATTACTCACACCTATTTCATTAATTTGTGCAAAAACTGAACTACTAACTTTACCTCATTAGTTAAGTATACAGTATAATTTAGCTTTTGTTAACAGTGATTTAAAAAATCAAGTCAATAAATATTACTCATTTAAAAAAACACACAAAAAGAGCTTGATGTAAGAAAGAACAAACTTGCTTTAAAGTCAGTGACAAAAATACATGAAATGCAAATCTTAACTCAGTATTTTAATTGTCTTTTAATTCAGAAGACCAATAAAGTAAAGAAAAAATACCAAAAAACCCAGCTGATGTTTTCTAAACAAGCATGCTTATTCTCTTATTTTATAGCAAAACTAAAACTACATGGTGATTGTAAAATAATTTAGTATAACACTGCATCCTATTGAGCAAAATATTTTAAAATTTAAAAAGTAAATATTATGGTCAAATACAAAAAAAAAATCCAAGTACTTACTTTTTCCTCAAAGAAGATCTGAAAAAATGTTGAAAACTTCTACAGTAAAGATTAAATTTTTAATACAGTTTATTTTGAAATTTCATTATTTAGATATTTAATAACTCATTATTTCTCTAGAATTAAATATTCACACCCAAGTAAACGTCTAAATAACACTTTTAAATTTAAATTTCCCTCTATCCTTTATGCACATGATTGAGTATAAATAATTTTTTCTATTCTTGTGACAAATCGTCATTAAAAGTATCAATGGTGAAAACAAAAGTCAATTAAAATCTTTCAGGTATTACAGAAAAGATTCAAAACCCATTTATTTTAAGTGCTTAATTCATATCTCATTTTTATCTGGAATACAATTATGATTCTGGTGGTATTCATATTTGATTCCTGAAACTAGAGATGGACAGATAGAATTTTCACCTTCAGTAAGAGTGGAAAACATTTGTAATTTTAGGAGTAGATTTTAAATATTTCATATTGCAAGAGTTAACCTACATTTTATTCTAGGGACCTGTAACTGTTTATACCAGCTGCCTCCCAGAATTTCTGTCTTTCACACTTCCCATCACTAGGGTTTTTTCCCCATTAAATAGTTTTTTTTAGTTGCTGCATTAAACAAGCAGGATTGAGTTCTCACAAATAATCCCTAACTCGGCCCTTATCCACTATTAGCAATTCTTCTTGAACTGTCCTGTTAACTGCAAAGGCCTGGGAGGCCTTGTTGCTGAAGAATAAGGCAAAGAAGGCACTGAGTACCTGTGGTGGGTTGACCTTGGCTGGCTGCCAGGTGCCCACCAAGCCACTCTATCACTCCCCCTCCTCAGCAGAACGGGGAGGAGAAAATAAGATTAAAAACTCATGGGTCAAGATAAAGGCAGTTTAATAAAGAAAAGTAAAGGCTGTTGCGCAGAAGCAAAGAAAACAGACAAACAAACAAAAATTCTCTGTTTCCCATCAGCAGGCAATGTCCATCAACTTCCTGGAAAGTTGGGCCTCAGTACATGTAGGGGTTGCTTCAGAAGACAAATGCCTTAATAATGAATGCCCGCCCATCCTCTTCCTTTCTCTTAGCTTTTATTGCTGAGCACATCACATCGTCAGCTTGGTTCAGCTGTTCTGGCTATGTCCCCTCCCAACCCCTTGCCCACCCCCAGCCTATTGGCCTTTGCAGGGCATGAGGGGGATGGGGTGCAGACACAGCTTTGATGCTGTGCCAGCACTGCTTAACAGTTACCAAAACATTGGTGTGTTATCAACACCTTTCTAGCTATGAATACAAAGCACAGCACTATGAGGGCTCCTGTGGGGAAAATTAACCCCATCCCAGCCAGACACAAAACACTACCTCAGCCTTATCTTTGTCCACTGTCACTGAATCACCAGCCCCATTCAGTAATATTCCCACATTTTCATTTTTCAGACCTTTACTACTGTTGTATTGCTCATGAAGTCTCTTGCCAAGCTTTGGCTTTCCTAACACCATCTCCAGCTGCCAGTTTCTACCCTCTGGATTCTGTTGCTGCTGTCTTTTTGCATTGGAGCTGTGCTTTGAGCTCCCTGTTCAGTCAGGGCAGTCTCCTGATACATCTACTTGCTTTCCTGCTGTTGTGGTTTAGCCCCGGTCAGCAACTAAGCACCACACAGCCGCTCGCTCACTCCCCCAGCCTTGTGGGATGGGGGAGAGAATCAGAAGGGCCAAAGTAAGAAAACTCGTGGGTTGAGATAAGAACAGTTTAATAATTAGAATAAAACAGCAATAATACTAATATAATGAAAAGGAAAATAATGAGCGAGAGAGAGATGAAACACTGGAAAAAGAGAGAGGGGGGGAAAAAAAAAAAAACAAAACTAAACAACAAGTGCTGCAACCGCTCACCACCCGCCGACCGACGCTGCCGGTCCCCGAGCCGCGATTGCTGCCCCTCCCAGCCAACTCCCCCCAGTTAATATACTGGGCATGACGTCACATGAGATGGAATACCCTTTGGCCAATTCGGATCAGCTCTCCTGGTTGTATCCCCTCCCCTCCCGGCTTCTTGTGCACCTGGCAGAGCATGGGAAGCTAGAAAGTCCTTGACTAGTGTAAACACTACCCAGCAACAACTAAAACACCAGGGTGTTATCAACATTATTTACATACCAAGTCTAAAACACAGCACTATGCTAGCTACAGTGAAGAAAATCAACTATCCCAGCTAAAACCATGACACCTGGGTACTGGAATGGATTGGTTTTACATTTGGAGGATACTGCCCTTAAGGATCTGATAGCTTTTCTGGACTCCTTTGCTCTACAGAGCTGCCTGCCCTGGGATCCCACTTACCACTTCCCTGAGGAAGCTGAAGTCTGCTCTTCCAATATCCGACTCTGTACTTGCCTTCCTCAGTCTCTTCTGATCTTGAACTCCAGTATTTCATGGTTGTTACTGACACAGCAGTCACTGACCAGTTCTTCCTTGTTACTGGATAGCAGATCCAGGTATGTGTCACCTTTGGTTTGACAATGCAGTACCTGTGTCAAAAAGTTATCCCTGATAACTTTTTATCAGAATGAAAAGGAATCTCTGTCCTTGGAGAAATTCTGAAGCCATCTGGACATAGTCCTGGGCAACCTGTTCTGGGTGACTCTGCTTAAGCAAGGTGGAGTGAACCAGATGATCTCCAGAGGTCCCTTCCAACTTCAGCCATTCTGTGATTCTGATATCCTCCAGAAATCTTTGTGACTGCTTGCACTCACCATTTTTGCCCTTCTAGCAGATATCAGAGAGGGAAAATTTCCCCATGAGAGCCAAGGTCAATGATACAGAAACTTCTTGAAATTGTTTAAAGAAAGCTTCATCCACTTCTTCACCCTGATCAAGTAGTTTGCAAGAAACTCCCACAACAATTTCATTCCTAGTAGTCTCTTTTCTGATCCTGACTTCTGTAGGAGCAGTTAAGAACTATCTTCTCCTTTTCTTGCTGTTATGTATGTACAATATTTCTAGACCTAATGCTTCTAAAAAGATACGTCACTGTCACAGTTTCACCCGCTGTTGTACATAGGAGATACACATAGTACTTATGGCATGATGCTCTGTGATAGTAAAAGTGTTCGGAGGAAGATCATGAACGGGCATTTACACACCGATGAGACTCATACAATTTATACACCAGCTGCCTGCACTTCTTGAACAACACCCACCTCCAGTCTTACTCCCATATAACTTGTTTAGAAACAGCCCACCTAACAGCTCCAAAAAATGTTAGAAATGAGTGGAACAGCAGGACAGAGAAGTGAATTTGTATTATGAAATGGGGCCATTGACAAAATATGTAGATGGGAAAAATAAGCCTTTCTTCAAATGTCAGACTAATGTCTGGGGTAGGTCACATTTGTTCTGGTTTTTTCCTAAAATACATTAGTGTGCCAATCATTAGTTAGCGTAAATATGTGATACTGCTTTTTATTCCAAGATACATTAAGGTTTTATGTGTGCCATTTGTAAATTTTCATTCTTTCAAATATTTGAGGTGCTATTCCAGAAATTCATCAGCATCTCATTATTCACTAAGAAATGTGGTTATTCAATAAGTGTTTAAGGGAAACAAACAAATAAACAAACCCACCAATCAGTGAGTGCATTAAGTCCAGTTTCTTTTAATATTCCCAATTAGGTTTTCAAAAGCTTTAACAATAGTTACCAGCTGCTACCTTCATGAACTGTACAAATTTTTGTAGAATAAACAGCAGTTTCATGACAAAATTTGCATAGCAGTTAACATTATTTATATTGTCAAAAGCAGGAAGCTGAGTGCCATTTCTGCCAGCAATCTTGCAGTTTTCATCTGCTAAGTTGGCTCCATTTCAGTTAATCCTTTTGTTTTAGTCAGATTCTACTGGGGTGCATTTTGGAAAACAAGGAAATAAACAGAGATGAACAAGCTTTTCTGGCTAAAGAAGTCTTTCAGCTGATCCAGTTTAGGAAACCGAGTGTGAAATTATAGACAACTTCAAAAAGCAGTAGAACACATAATGGAGACCACAACTGAGCTGCTTGTATCAATGAAAGTATTACTATGAGCCAAAGCAATGTTGCACCTTACATCCCAAATCAAATATGTCGTACACAGTATTTTTCTCAGCTGATTTTGAGTAGCTTATATATTTTCTTTTTAATAATTAAGATATTCTTCTTCTGAATCAGCAAGGAAAGTTTAGACAATGTAGTAATGTATATATTTATTTAGGTTCCTTATATGACCTTCATTTTTGTCATGTCTTTTTGAGCTCTAACTTAAAAAGTCTGCTTATCTGACACTTACCTGTATGAGTGTCACTTTTTGATAAGACAATTTAGTAATATAACTTTCTTTATTGCTCTACATCTTCAAGCTATTTTTGATCTCTGGGACAGTTTCAATCACATTTGGGAAAGAGCTAGAAGTCTTAAATGTAATTAAGTTCCTAAAAGTTCTGTGACAAGTGGCACCATGGTATATAGAGAAATCCCAGTCTGTGCCTTCACAGAAGGAAAAGGAAGCAGAAATTAATTTTTATACAAACCTTTTAGCAACAACGAACTGTCCTGTTTGCATGCACATAGCACTTACTGATGCATTATGGCTAGTCTGAATATCTCTCTTGCCCAGGAGTGTCAAGGGAAATATGGTTAAAGCCAGAGTTATATCTGTAGGAGGTTTGGGGACCAAAAGATACGTGTTCACAGATTGCCAGACTTCATTACTATGCTGTTTGTGTAGCAATATGTTTTACATTCAAATTCTCTGATCATTCATTGTCTTGTAATTAGGTTCACACTTAAGGCTTACTGGAATCTGAAAACAAGCTATGCTTTGGCTTAAGTTATTTAAATTTATTAGAGTCCTGAGGGAATTGGCTGATGTAGTCACTAAGCCACTCTCCATCACATTTGAATAGTCATGACAGTCAGAAAAAGTCCCCAGTGACTGGAGAAAGGGGAATATCACGCCCGTTTTTAAAAAGGAGGACCCTGGGAACTACTGACCAGTCAGCATCACCTCTGTGTCTGCTAAGATCATGGAACAGATTCTCCTGGAAGACATGTTGAAACATATGGAAGACAGGTGAGTAGAGACAGCCAACAAGGCTTCACCAACGGCAAATCATAACTGATTAATCCAGTGGCCTACAATTGAGTCACTGCATCAGTGGACAGGGAAAGAGCTACTGATTACATCTACTTGGACTTCTGTAAGGCCTTTGTTACTGTCCCCCACAATATTCTTGCTGCTAAACTGGAGAAATATGGGTTTGATGGATGGACTGTTAGATGGATAAGGAATTGACTGAATGGCTGTGTCAAAGAGTTACAGTTAACCATGTGCAAGTGGAAACTAGTAACAAGTGGTGTCCCTCAAGGGTCCATAATGGTACCAATACTTCATAAATGACATAGACAGTGGGATCAAGTGCACCCTCAGCAAGTACATTTCTAATGTGAGAGGAACTGCATTCCCCAATCTGAATTTGTTGACTTTTAATTTAAAAAAGTAAAAATAAATTAGACTAGAGAGAGAGCAGATTTACCAGAAGAAACAAATTTTAGTTTTGCTTATTTTTACCTTGTTTTATTTCTATTTTTAAGTGATGATTATGTAATAGAGAATGAAAAATGTTCAGGGATCAGAGACTAAATTCAGACCTGTCTTTACCACCTCCTTCTGCCTTTAGGACTTTCACAATCTTAGGTACACAGTAACCTAGGAACAGTAGAATTGGTGAAGGAACATCTTTCAGCGTATTACACACATTTGGTCTGGAGTTTAGGACATTTCCATGAGATATGTGGATTCAAATCTACTGATACAGACAAGCAAATCCAAATAACTCACTTTCTGGATCTATATTTTAATCATCAAGTCATTTGCCAAATTCTTGAAGAACTGTAGAATATAATTACAGATGGGATTCACTTCAAGATTGGGTTTCTCTTCACAGTTTAGAAACTAACAGTGAATACCTTTTTTTCTTGCAATTAAAATTTAAGCATCTAATCTCCTACAATTTGCCAGATAAAGATCTGCCAAGCAACCATTTGCTAGCTTCTTAGAACTTTCATTGTTTTTCTCAGAGTGCTCCAAAGCCAAGGGAAAAAGTTATTGTTGACTGATATGTCACCCCACATATCTTTTAATCTGACTTTCTCGTAATACAAGTGATAAATAGCCAATCTTAATGAAATGCAACAAACTACATATTTTCATACCAATTTAATTTGAAAAAAATGGCAACATAAAAACATGACAATATATCTGAAACATTGTATGTGAGCACGGACATCCATATTTTAAAAGATGGCACTAGAATAAATTTAAAGGAAGACATTCAGGATGGTGTCCTCAACAATATCTCCACTCTTGTCAAGTTGCCAAACTCTTAAGTTTTTAAATTAATATTCAAACTAGTTTCAAAAGTATGTTTTGTTATTTAAATCATAGCTCAGATAAGGTATTGGAGATTTGATTTTTGTATTTGGGTTCTTAGATGACATTCTAAGATCTGTATGTGCTTTCATACACGGAAAAAGTCAGTGTAAGATTTATAGTATGATATTAGGATGGGAGGAAAAGGCCTCAAGTTGTGCCAGGGGAGGTTTAGATTGGATATTAAGGAAAATTTCTTCACCAGAAGGGTTATAAAGCATTGGAACAGGCTGCCCAAGGAAGTGGGTGAGCCACCATCCCTAGAGGTATTTAAAAGAAGTGTAGATGTGGCACTTAGGGACATGATTTAGTGGTGGACTTGGCAGTGTTAGGTTAACGACTTGATGATCTTAAAGGTCCTTTCCAACCTAATGATTTTATGATTCTATGATTTCTGTGTTTAGGGTTACAGGTATCTAAAAAAAAGAGAAATCTCTAATTACTATGATGTAGTACTATTCACAGAATATAACCAGGAGTTTATTAACTCAGAAAAGCATCAAGGAAGTTTTTTATATGCTCCAAAACTTTCTGTGAACCTCTGATTTTGTTTAAATAAGAAAGATCCTGGGACTTTAATAGATATTTTAAGGCTGATTTCTCCAAGGGATGACAAAATTAGGATGAAGAGCTAGCACAGATAGATAAATTAGATGCATTTTCCTCCAAAGGGAGCGAAAGACAGACTATGCTATTGTTACAAGATACTTAGAGGAAAGATTGTTCATTTTTAGTATTCAGACAAACACCATTTGGAAGAGGTTGCATGTTTTGGACAGATATTTTTTCAAATAACATTGGCTCCTTAATTTCTTTAGGGATTACAACAACTAACATTCCACTCAACACATCCAGAGAGCAACTTGATTAACTGCAGTTGTGTGAAACAGATTTGTTTAAGTATCAATTTGCTGTCAACCTGTCTTCCATCTCCATAAATTATGTAAGCAATTGTACAAGAGCAAATAGCATTTATGTTGATTTTCCAGGATGTGTTTTATCATTTTATTTGATTATGATAAAAAAGCATTTTCCATGAATAACAACTTGCATAAAATTGGCAAAGCTGGCCATTTCAGAACATTTAGTTATGTAATTATGCTTTTTATATATTTATGTCTGCTCAGCTACACAATCAGTAACTGAGGGGCACACACCTTCTGCACTTTAAGCACTTTAGTATTCCACAATAAAAAACATTACCTGAAAAAGACATTGACAAGAAAATTAGGAAGCATAACTGTATGGTTTTATTTATAAGATAATGTTACAATATAAGAAGCTTCAGATGGTATACACTTATGTGTTGCACTTGCATATCCTCCATAAGGAAAAAACATGATGTGAAGAATTTCACAGTAAGGTATTGATTTTTGATTATTTTTTTGTTGCGAGTGTAGGTGGTTCTGAATAAAAGGTGCCTCCTCCAACCACTATTAGTATTTGGATTCCATCTGAGAATTCCACCAACATCTGAAGGACATAAACTGAACTCTTTCATCTAAGTTAAGTTCATCTACATTGTAATCGTAACACTAGTGTGATCCAAATACATGCCCTGACAATGACATTTCAGTATTTATTGCATTAAGGGCGTAGTCTTGAAAATGCTGACAACTCTAAAGAAAGGGCATAGAACAAGTAGCATTCCTAGAATTCAGGAAACTATTTAAATTTTGGGATTTTATCAGAGTTTTCCTTGTGTTAACTTTGTTTCTTTCATTCAGATTACCACTTCTCACACATCACTTCTCACTTTTCTACCAGAAATGTGAAGGATATTAAGACCGGGATCATTGTACTCTGCAGTGTTCTAACACCTCTTTTCAATTTAGGTCTTTAGTGAAGTACTTTTGTTCTATATTTTGGGGCATAGTCTCGCATAAGTCAGTAGTTGCAAGCTTCTATCCACATCTTTCTGCTCTGCCTGATAATTTTTGTCTTCCACTGAAGTTTAATGCTAATTGGTTTTGTCCAACAGGTTAAGGTAAAGACAGTTACACATCTGTCACATTCAGTCCTCTGACCAGTTATATGAAAGCCCTTTCTGAGAAAGTCATATCTGCCAGGTAGAAATTAAATAAGATGCAAGTAATTTTTTTCTCTTGCTAAAATAAAAAGAAGCACTCTAAACAAAAATGTATCTACACCAAGGAGTTTGTGAGCTGGAAAAAGTGAGATGATTCACAAATGTTGAAAATACCTTTGAAAAAGCAGCTTTACAAAACTTCTCTTTAAACACTGTACTTTATATCCTAACTCATTAGCCTTATATGTCTATTTTCAGATAGGATATCTTTTTCCTACAACTGTCAAATGCCATCTACACTGATACTGCTTTATTTTATTATTGAACTATCATTACATCAACATTGATATTTTGCCTCTTCAAACCAAATGTTGCACATTTCTTATCACTAAATCTTGTATCAAATCTAACCTGTACATTAGTCTATGTACATTCCATTGAAATAATGATATCTGAATAGATTGTTCTTTACTTAATACAATGTCACCCTCTGTTTCTAGTTATCACAAATCTACATCAGTTTTTCTGTATCAAAGCAAACTACTATATTTATCATCTTACCTATACTGTACTTCTTTACAGCAAATGTTAAACCTGCTAATTTATTAGACCTCTCTGGGATCTCTTTCTCTTCTATTTACATTGCTGTTTACTGAGACATTCAAATACTCAGCAGATTAAGTCAAGACAGTATATACTAAATACATAAGATCTTGCCTGTTAACATTTCTCTTACTTTTTAAAGGGCAGCAACACCATGTTTTTAAGCACAAAAGGATTTTAAGGAAAATAAGAGAGAAAAAAAAATAAATACCTTCTTGATTACTCTACTAATGTTGTTAATGTAATTAAAAGGGAAAAAAGAACAAATATGCAGAATAGAATTACTCTCACCTGGCTGTAGACGTTTACAGATCTATAACTGTCCTCCTTTGACAAAGCCCTCATAAGTTCATCACACAAAATCAGAAAATACATTACTTCGTGTTTCCCAGATTAAGAATGCTTCTTTATGTCTTGAGCATATTATTTTGGGTGACTGAAAACAAGATATAAAATGGCTCAGGACCAGAATTCTAAGAAATAATAATAAAAAAACAAAAATCTATGAAAAATCTCAGTATCAGACCAGTTTCCTGAGATTTTACAAATCTTTCATTGAATTGGGATAAGCTCATTTTCTAAGCAAAACTAAAAGCAAAACTTTGGATGAAAATTCAAAGTAGGACACCCATGTCAATAGTTTATTCTGTCTTCTTGCACAAAAAGCATTACACATGAAACTTTTAATAAATCCATCACACCCAATACTGCATCAGATAGGATGAATACATGAAAGAATGAAATATAAAACTTCTACCTCCTTCTCATCACTCCTCACACACTAACTTCTAAAAGAAAAGTCAATGCTCCCCAAGAAATTAAAAAATCTGTTAGCATTTTCATAGTTGTATTAGAGTAATGCAGATGTAAACAGAGTAAGACAATTTTATTATTATATGCTCTATTGATATTTGTACAATTGAAAAAATAATTTTGAAAACAGAATTTTGAAACATGTCATACAGCTGTCTTAAAAATACATTTTTATATAAAAAGATAAAAATGGTAAAAAGCCCTAAGCATGAGCAAAAAGGAATTTTCAGTCTTTCAATGACACTGAGAACTACCTCCCCTTAAAAAGAAATCCCAAAAACCTGAAACAAAGATTTTAATTATGAAGTTTTGACATGAATACTGATTGAATATCTGTCTTTTCTGATGAATTATACAAACCTGAAATTACAACTGCTTGTTATTGTTGAAAGTGCGCTATTACCTGTTCCTTGTCAGCAGGAAATTAGCATCCTACACTTCATTACTTGGTCTGTTTCAAGCAAATTGTTAATCCATGTCCTCTTCAATCTGTGAAATCAAAATATTTTAAACTAGGATTTTTTGTGTTTTTCAAACCATGTATTAACTATTTTAGTTCCACAGTCTACATTTCAAAAGTTATGAAGCCTCTGAATACCTCTGCTGTCTATCTTACTGCATCCATGAATGATATCATACATCTAACTATGGAGTCTTTGAATATTTGAGCTATAAAAACTCCATGGTCTGATAAGAATCATAGGCAGACTCCAGCACCTAAACAAAAAGCCCATCAGTTAAGACCAAAAGGAGAAGTTTAGACTAACAGTCAGAGAAATCTCAAATAGAAGTGTAAAGGAAACTATTTCTCAGCTCTGTGTTCACAGTGTTCATGCCACTTTTATGAATATTTTGCTGGGATCCAAGAAACTGAGGTTATTAATAAAGGTAATTTCTTACTGAGTGCTCTACATAGAGAAATGACAAATGTGTATATCCAGAGATATTGTTCCCACGGAAACCATAATTCAGCCACTTTGTGCACATATATTAAAGAATATGTTTATGCAAGGCAGATGAGATATGGTTTCTTTGGGAACCATAACTTTGACTTTACCGACTTTCGTGTGTGCTAAATGTTAACCATTATTTTGTATTAATATGTCTTGTATTTTCTTTATTGCATTGTGTTTGCTGAATAGCACACTGCATACTTGTATAATGAAAGCATGTTTTGTAATATTTTCTTGCAGAAGATAAGACATAAGGTGGCAACGAGAGCCTAAATTTCAAGTTTCCACTCATATGAGGTTATTCTTTCAGTTGACAAGCTTGGAGTTGAAAGATCATTTCTACTTACAGATCTGCACAACTGCAGATCCATGATCACTTTGCTTTAGGGAATTTCACTAGTTAAAACATTACACAACAGAATCCTCTTTGGATCATTACACTGTTAGTTTTCGTCTTCAATATAAATAGAAGTTAGAGATGCAGAAGGTTAGAAAGGAACTTGTCCAATATCCTTAAACTAGTAGTTTAGGTTTTTTTGTCAGAAAATGAATAATAACTTCAAATATACATAAAGCTCATGTTATATCACAACAGCTAAACAAGATCTACAAGGCCTGTATATTTAGCAAGTAGTCTTTCTCTTCACTATAAAGGCAGTCTAAAAATACATCAGAAATTTACCTTGTAGGTTCAGTTGTATTATAAAGCAAAGCAGTAGATGTCAAAACAATAAAAAGTAAATAAAATGCTTTTTAAATTGTTTCAGATGACTGTAACATACTTCACTACAAATTTCAGGATAAGGACCTACCATTTTTTTTTAATTAATTTTGGAGTAGGGCAGAAGTGCAAACAAAAATCTATCTTTTTTTTTTTCCCCATACATGTTTATATCATGACACACACAAGTCTATAGGGCTGGATGGGATGCACCCAAGAGTACTGATGGAGCTGGCAGAAGTGCTCACCAAGCCACTTTCCATCCTTTATCAGCAGTCCTGGCTAACTGGGTAGGTCCCAGTTGACTGGAGGTTAGCAAATGTGATGCCCATCTACAAGAAATTATGGATGGAGGATCCAGGGAACTACAGGCCGGTCAGCCTGACCTCGGTACTGGGGAAGGTGATGGAGCATCCTGAGTGCCATCACACAGCATGTACAGGACAACCAGGTGATCAGGCCCAGCCAGCATGGGTTTATGAAAGGCAGGTCCTGCTTGACTAACTTGATCTCCTTTTATGACAAGGTGACCTACTGATGAGCAAAAGGCTGTGGATATTGTCTACCTAGATTTTAGTAAAGCATTTGACACTGTTTCCCACAGCATTTTCCTAGAGAAAATGGCTGCTCATGGCTTGGATGGTGTACACTTCATTCGGTAAAAACTGGCTGGATGGCTAGGCCCAAAGAGTTGTGGTGAATGGAGTTAAATTGAGTTGGCAGTCAGTCACAAGTGGTGCCCCCCAGGGCTCAGTATTGGGGCCAGTTCTGTTTAATATCTTTATCAATGATCTGGATGAAGGGATCGAGTGCCCCTCAGTAAGTTTGCAGATGACACCAAGCTGGGCAGGAGTGTTGATCTGCTTGAGGGTAGGAAGGCTCTGCAGAGGGATCTGGACAGGCTGGATCAATGGGCTGAGGTCAACTGTATAAGGTTCAACAAGGCTAAGTGCTGGGTCACAACAACCCCATGCAACACTACAGGACTGGGGACGAATCTGCCTGTTGATGGGACATAGTGAATGAATTCCTATTTTTGCTTTGCTTGCAAATACAATCTTGCTTTATCTATTAAGCTGTCTTTATCTCAACCCACAAGTTTTCTTACTCTTACCCATCTGATTCTCTTCCCTGTCCTACTGAGGGTAAGTGAGCAAGCGGCTGCATGGAGCTTAGCTGCCTACCAGGATTAACCCACAACAGGAGACAACTATTTAAACACTCCTGGAAAAATAAATTTCCTGCAGCTTTCCAAGGCTCAACCTCACTCCCAACCTCACTTCTCTTCAAACATCTTTCCTTCCCGCTTCCTAGTCTCTACTTCACTCCATTCCAGGCACCTCTTCTCCCCTCCTCACTGCAGGTTACACTCAGTCCCTTCAGTGAAGAAACAAGTGGCACTGAATATTGGGGTTAGTGCATAGCTGTTTCTTTCTGCCACTCTTTATTTCTCATTCTTTTTTTTCTGCTGCTCCTTCCATCTTACTTGCTTCCTGTGCTCTGGAGTGGTTCTTTCAATTGACATAGTCCCTTTTTGGAGGTGTGCCTGCTCTGATGTGGGCTTATCCATGGACCACAGTTTCTAGGGGGTATACTTGCTCTGGCATGCATCCTCTACAGGCTGCAGCCCCTTTGGGGATGTGCTTGCTCTGCCATGGAGCACCTCCTACTCCTCTGACCTTGTTTACTCCTCCTCCCTCTCTCCAGCATTTTATCCCCTTTCTTAAATATCTTTTCACAGAGGTGCCACAAAGTCCTCTAACTGGCTCAGCTTTGGCTTGTGGTGGGTCTATTGCTGAGCTGACTGGAACTGGCTGTAACTGGCTGTGGCATCTCCCACAGATACCAACACTGCAGCTCCCCGTCCCCTCCCCCAAAAAGACCTTCCCTTGTCATTTACAGCTAATACACTAGTCAAAATCTACATGGGTTGTATAACCCAACATCCAAGGCCAAACAAATATATGCTTCCACAATGAGAGATTTTTAGCTGGAGTTCAGTGCTGTGTTAATGTATTCCGCACATTTTCATATCTTCCTATACTATATCAAGCAGGCATTACCTTAGACTATGCTTTAGTAGACTGTCTTATTTTGGAAATGGGTTTACAAAAAACAGCTTAAAGAAAAGCTGAAGGGCATATGAGTACAAAATATGAACAGTTATTTGACTTTAAATTTGCAGTAGATGCCTACGAGATAGCTCGCTCTTCTACCAAACGTTATCACAAACAGCCCTGCTAAAGTCAGTGAGATTCTTCATGGAGCAAGATGCTACCCATTTTGGGCTGTTATCAGAATCTATCCCATAATGATCACAGTGAACCATTAAAGCCTTGACATTTATCACACTGTGGTATTTACCATTAGTGAGGCATTTGCAGTTCCCCTATGCTTGGAATGGGGAGCACTGCAAATACGATATGAAGTTTAACTACCATCAGCAATAAATGTCAAGATTTAATGGTACTTTCTCTACATGTAATATGAATTCAGAACTGAAAGTGTTCAACAAGTCTGAATTCTGAACTAAATTTGTTTTGTTGTATCCTGTATTGTATCCTGTAATTTTACAGATTTAAGTTACACTTGAGATTTATTTCAGGTTTATAGAAACTCTTGAAGACTTCACTGTCAATAATTTAATCAGTTTCACTTTCTTAGAAGCTCATGCCATCCATAACAGTCTACACAAGCATAGTCAATAAGTGCAAGCACTACTATATTTGATAGGTAATAGTTAGCAGTCTGTTTTGTAATAGTATACTGTAATTAGTTTTGTAAATTTTTCTTTATGAGCAAGAAGGAACTCTGTAAAATTCCAAACAATTAACTAATGTTATTGCAAGATGTTATCTAGAATAGATGTGAAGAATAATAGAACCTCGGGTATTATTCTTAAATAGTGAAGAGAATATATGCAAGTATAACTATACACATGCACAAACATATGTTTCACATCAGACCTTTCTCATACCACCATTTTGTAAGCGTGCAAGCTCTATTTTGTATACAGGCCTTTTTTGCCCTTTTTATTCCTTGTACACCACAGCTGAAACAGTAAAATAGCTAAAATTCAGTAACTGAAAACATTTGATTAATCATGGGGAATTCCTAAACCTCAGTAAGCCTCTCAGGTTTCAAATATCATTTCAGAGGGAAAAGGGGAAGAAAGAGTTAATAAAAGTCAAAGCAAACTAATAGAATTAAAGAAGTAATGCAACTCATTCCCACATTTAGCTGTTAGCCTAAGATGCATCAGGATCCTGCTCACTGTACTATTCACAACAGGTATCCACGGAAAGTGCTGCAATTTCCAGTGAAACCAGCCACTTTGTCTGAGTTTCTGGGAAGCAGGAAGTGCTGAGAAGAGAAGGGTCAGACTTTCATTTAATCTGGGATCTGAGGAAGATCTGGAACTGGAAAGGTTAATGGGATCCTGCTATAATTTAGCCTAAGTGACTTGGAGATGACACTGATCATCTGATGTGTCTAGAGAAATGGGTACATTGGGGTCAACAGGTCTGAAAAAAAAAAAGGTGAGAAGTATAGAAAGATAGTAATTTCACCAGCCATTTTAGACAAGGAAAAAGAAATCAGAAAGACTCTGACTTTACCTTTGTAGAAGAAAACATAGACAAGTAAAGGGCTTTGATAGAGAGCATCTAAATGACATCTTAATTGCAGTTCTTAACAGAAAAATAATATTAATGCATAGCTAGAAATCTGTCCTTGCCACTCATACTGACATTCTTAAAAGAGAATGTGACTCTGAAACAGAGTCCGAAAGTTTTAAATGGATAGCAGACTGTGAATTTAGGAGACCTGTTAGCTCTGGTATACAGTTTGACTTTTACATGGAAATCACTTACAGTAACTTTCAACAGAAAGCAAAGATGTAAGTAAGATAACATGCAATAAAAAAGACTTATTTGATGGTACAGATTAATAGATAATGTTTTGAAAAAGTAGTTATGCATTTTCATATTGATGACAGGTTTTCTAATGGAAGAAAGAACAAGCTAAAATTAATTTGAAGCTACTGAAGATACTTGACTGGTGAATAGTCCTACTATATTATGATACCATTTCAAAAAGAAGGATATCATTAGCTTCATTTTTGGTCAGGGCCTGTTACTAGGAATTATGGCAATGTACAGAGCCAAAAATAGAACATTTTATGTTCTACCTAAAGAAAAACATGTTGGCATGGAGGCAATGAACAATGCCAATAATTAGTGATAACTGACACACTACTTTTTTTCCATTTCAGACAAAATGTTAAGTTTATTCTTAGCAAATTCTTTAACATACAGATGTAATTTTAGAACTACTGTTTTTTACAGACCACATTGGTATGTAGAAATCCTGAGGGGTGACTTTATCTCAGCACTTTCCTTAAAACAGAATTCATGTATTGCATTGATTATTTACCATGACACACTGCAAAAGAAGTTGGTCCTTAAAATGTCATTTACATTGATAAAAGGGTAAGAGAGAGAAGGTTCTTGTTTCTTTTTTTTAACTTATTTCTAGTTTATCTATAGCTTCATGTGAGGCACAAACACATTCCTATTAGTTATCTAGTTTTCTAGTAATGCCTTTAATACATCTCCTTTTATGTCAAGATATCAAATGATCTTTACAACACTTATAGATTACTATTGTGGAGGCAAACTGTATAGCAGATAAACTATATACCTGTCCTGGTTTCAGCTGGGATAGAATTAATTTTCTTCATAGTAGCTAGCATGGGCCTATATTTTGGATTTATGCTAAAAAGAGCGTTAATAATATGGAGATGTTTTAGTTGTTGCTGAGCAGTACTTAGACTAGTCAAGGACTTTTGCAGTTTCCAGTGCTTTGCCAGGTGCACAATAAGCTGGGAGGGGACACCGCCAAGACAGCTGACCCAAACTGACCAAAGGGATATACCATACCATATGACATCATGCTCAGTATATAAAGCTGGGGGAAGAAGAAGGAAGTGGGGGGGACATTCGGAGTGATGGCGTTTGTCTTCCCAAGTAACTGTTACGCATGATGGAGCCCTGCTTTCCTGAAGATGGTTGAACCCCTGCCTGCCGATGGGAAGTAGTGAATAAATTCCTTGTTCTTCTTTGCCTGTGTGTGGCTTTTGTTTTACCTGTTAAACTGCCTTTATCTCAACCCATGAGTTTCCTCACTTTTACTCTTCTGCTTCTCTCCCCCATCCCACTGCAGGGGAGTGAGTGAGCAGCTGCATGGTGCTTGGTTGCTGGCTGGGACTAAACCATGACAATACCATACCTGATATTTTACTTAAAGGAAACAGAATAACAACATAGTTAAGCCTGTTGAGTACATACACCCATTTACTGTCAATGGTTTTTTTCAAATAGAATCAGAGAGTTTGCCTGGATTTTGTTCACATCATGCAAAAAATCTTGAAGAATAAAAGTAAGGGGTTTTTTTCACAATTCATACAGCACACATTCCTGTCAATGGCCATACACAGGAAAAATTACAAAGATATTTAAGGTATAAAGGCAAAGAATATTAAAGTATAATTTCTACTTAATAATGTTTACAGCCTGCTATCCAATGCTTCACAAAGCTGGGTTTTTAACGAATAAAAACCTTTTGATGTGCACAGCCTTTGTAATAGTTCTACTTACTAGCCTGGGACTAATAACAATCAGGCCAGATATGTATACACATACCTATGGACAAACTATTTGCCCTCAGAATTTACAGAAAAAGAAAAAAAAAAAAAAAAAAAAACAAACAAAAAGCCCTGAGAAATAAAGATTTCTTACTTTTTTAGTTTTTCTAAATGGCAAACTTGACCTGTATCAGTCTCCCCCAGTCCTTGAATCTTCATCAATTTTTGTGTGCTTAGTACAGACAAGAAAGAATATCTCTTGGAAAGCTTTCTCCTTGCTGAACTTCATTGTATTAGCTTGCATAGGTGATAGTAGACATGTATTTTCCATCAAGCCCATCACTGCAAGGAAGACAAAATTTTAAAAAGGACCATTTATTTACCCCATGGTGCTCTTGCAAGGAAATGCTAAAGAGCAGTTACTGATTATCATTCATACAGTTTTCTGACTTTATTACGAAATATTTTAAAAAACATGGAAACAACTTTAATTACTTCTGTAGAAACTTGCTCCCATTCCTACTTAAAAAGCTTGCTGTCATTCAGTCAAAAGAGCTATACTTTTAAATAACCGTGAATATATGCCTGAGAACAAAAGGTTCTTTAATACACTAGAGAATTAGCTTTCTATTGTTAAATATCAATCTTCTCATAATAGCTACTTAGAAAAGCAGGCTTAAGGCCATGTGTAAGGTTTAATGAATAAAGAAATAATAATTGGGAATTGTTACTGTACATTAACTTACATAGGCAAAGTCTTCACTTTTTTCTTAATTGCTCTAAATAATTTTTGAGAGGTTTTCTCTAGTTCCTTCGTTTTTGCCCTGTTCTCAGAATTGATATAAAGCAAAAGAAGCCCCTGGGCCTGAAATATGGTAAGCCCCCTAGGAGCACATTCAGCCTAATAGTTATGGATAGAATTTTCTTAAGAAATCTCCAGCATCATTACACAGGTTTAAAAAATGTTTTGTACTTCATTATTTTAGTATTGAAAAAGCACCTTTTATTTTAATTGAATGTCATCTTACATGGTGACATTTTACAATGTGAACTTATAATAAACTCCAAACTTGAGAACCAGTGATATATAATCAGATGAGGTAGAATTGTAAAATAAGAAAACAAAATAATCAATCATAATATACATTTATTAAATAGAAGTTAATGCTTATTAACACTTCTGAAATAATAGCTATATCACATTTTGCCATTTCTGTGTCAATAACTGCAGATATTTTGTACGTCAAGGCCCAGATACTAAGCTTACCAACTACGTCTAGCAACACTATGTGAGTTTTAGAACCTGGAGTTTATGAATTCAATGAGCTTTAAACAAATAATAAAAGTATACAAAAAAAATTATTCCAGAATACAAAATCTACAACTAATATTTAAAAAAAATTAATCATGAATTATTAAGATCCAAGTCTTTTATTTCTTCAAATGCATCATAAACCATAGCCACATACAAGGACATTTTTTTAATAGATTCAGTTCTACAATTTGGTTAAATCAAGCACAATAATTCTTTGGGTTTTTTTTTAAATTAAACCTTAAATGAAAATGAATATTTACAATGATTTTCAAGGAAAACCTTCAATAATTTCAAGGAACACCTTTAATTTCCTCTATGGAAATTAAGTCACATTTTCATAGAATCGTAGTCATAGAATAGTCCAGGTTGGAAGGGACCTTGGAAGATCATCTGGTTCAAACCTTTCATGGCAAAGGGAGCCTACATTAAATTATCTAGCACCCTGTCCAATCACATCTTGAAAACCTCCAGTGATTGGGATGTCACCACATGCCTGGGGAGGTTGTTCAGTGATCCAGGATCTGATTTGCCTTTGTTGCTGCTGCAGCACACTGCTGACTCACGTTCAACTTGTTCTCCACCAGGACCCCCAGGTCCCTTTCAGCAAGGCTGCTCCCCAGCCACACAGATCCTAGCCTATACTGGTGTTTTTGGTTATGTCGTCCCAGGTGCAGGACCTTGCACTTGCCTTTCTTCAGCTTCGTACCATTCTTGCTAGCCCACTCTTCCAGCCTGTCCTGGTCTTTCTGTAAGATGGTTCTCCCTTCTGACCTGTCCATCTCACCACCCAGTTTGGTGTCAGCAAACTTGGTGAGGGTGCTTTCAGTCCCATCATCCAAGTAAACAAAACCCAGACAGAAAATGTTATTTTGTTGTCGAAGATGATCAGGTTAGTCTGTCATTTCTTGCCTTTGGTAAATCTGTGCTGGCTTTTCCCATTCACCCGCTTCATTTGGTTTGTAATAGTTTCTAGAACTCATTCCATTACTTTCCCAGGGATTGAAGACTAATGGACCTGTAGTTTTCTGGATCCTCTTTTGGGCCCTTCTTGTAGGTGAGTATGACATTTGCCCTCTTCCAGTCAGCTGGGATATCCCCTGTTCTCTGTGGCTTTTCAAGTATATATTTTCAAATCTGCTCATCTATTCATATTTTACACAAGAATCCTAGGACCCCATCTGATTAAAAACCAAAAGCAAAATGAAGCAAACTCTAATTTTAAGAGCTGCAGACAGTTGTTTTGACTACTATAAAAAGGTACCTTTCAGTTAAGGACTGTTTAAGTCCGAGTTCTAAAAAAAGAAAGGGTACTACCTACAATAGTTCCAAATCATGACTGAATTGAAGAGAGGAAAATGAAAGAATATAAATTTTATATTTAAAGTAAAGACTTACTTATCAGCAAGTACAAAGTCTGAGCTTTTATTAGTTTATTTCAGACCCTGCATTGAGACTTATCCAACTGGGTGAAAATAGTTCCTTTCCATGTGATATCCAGTTTCAGAATTTAGATGTAAATCACAACATACTTTCTCAACAGATAGAACAGATTAAGCTAGATCATCTCAAATTTCAGGATTCACAAAGATTCCTGTATCAGCAAAGATAAAAGAATGGATATGTACTCCACATGGTAAAGATATGAATTTTTACACTGAATAACACTGACTGTATCCACACTGATACTCCAGCAAGATAAGTACTCCTGAAGGATGATGAAACATCAAACATACAGTACAGCTCTCTTCAAAGAAAATTAAACCATTCAATTTCTGTCAAAATGCTCTGTTTATTCTTTCTTCATACTGCTGGGATAGGATTCAGGTCCAGATTCATATTCATAAATTGAGGTGTATAAATGTAGGTGTCCAAGAGTCTGCAAATGTAAATATATTTGCCTAGCTTTGATTTATTCTTGTATTTGGACAGCTGTACAGCTCTCCATGGTACAATTCAGTTGCCTAAGCAGAGGCACATACAGTCAATTTGCAAAACTTAAATAATTATATTTTCAGCCTTCAGCTGTTCATCTAAAAGAGTTGAGTACCCCAGTCTTGTGTGAATAAGTATCTGTTAGGCCCATGGTATTCTCAAATCCTCACATCTAAGAGTAAAGGGATGAGTTACTCATCCTGGAGACAAATGTTCAGCTATGGGTGATCTCTCAAAAAGGCCTACACATTGTGCAGACATTTAGTTTTTTGACTTTTGAACATCTTTGGTCTTGCAAGTACATAGGAAAACAGAATAAAACTCAAGTGCACTTGGAAAATAAAGGAAATTAAATAAAATAAGTAGGATTTAAATTTAAGGAGAGTATAGAGTATTGTAACTAGGAAGAAATAATCAGCTATACAAATACAAAAATAAAGTTAATAGGGGAAAGAAGGAGGAATAAAAACTATCTTCATAGTCTTGGGAAACTCATGTTTTCTGGGCTTAAAGAAAGTGTTTTGTTAGATAGATGAAGGGGTTTTATTTTTTTTTGTTTGTTTGTTTGGGTTTTTTTTAGCTAATGTCTCAATCAAGTACAGCCTTGGAAATTTCAAATCCTCTCCCCACTACCCTCTAAAAAATATTACAGGAGGGAAGTCCAGAAGAAAAAGATAGGCAGGTTGAGGAAACACAACTGTTCCAGGCTGCATATTCTGTGGAAGAGAAATCTGAAATACAAGTCCTCAAATACTTAAAAGATAGCTGCAAAGTGGAAGAGGAGGCTACTGAAAATATTTGGATAAGACAAAAAATAATGAGCTTAAGATAGACTGAGCATTTCTGTACAGCGCTTTCAGAAGTTTAAACATGTCCTAGTCAAACACTAGAATAGATTGTACAAATTATTCTGTGTAGAAAGCAGATCTAGATGCTGCATTCCCTTTTGGCAACATTTGTCTAGGATTGCTTGTGAATAGTATATTTTGCTGTAGAGCTGGGAGTGGACTTGCTGACCTCTTCAAGTCTTTTACAGACTTGTTTTTTGTGAAATCTCAGAGGTAATCCCTGAAACAACTCAGCTACTTCTCCTTTTTTCTCCTTTCTTAATAATGCATAGTTTAAAACCATATTTTTGTGCTTGATCTAATCAGCTTCTCTATATTTCTCACTGAGACAAATTCATGTGTTTAGTTTTTCCATAAACTGCTACACATAAAATATTAATCTCGGAGCAAGATAGTTGTTACTCTGAAGGTTACATACTGTTTCAGCAGGATGATTGGGTACTGTAATTAAAAAGGTTAGTTGTTCAACTTTTAAAATGTTACTGTTCTAATATTCTTTTATAATTTCAATATAGAAAACTATTCTGGTGAACATAGAACATTATATTTATTGTTTTGTTCATTTGCAGTCTTTCAGTTTGCTTAATGGATGTTTCTTCTGCAGGTGGTAGATGTGTGCGCTGTAGTAATTTCTTAAATCAACAGAGCTCTGTTGAATTGTATGGCATAATATTGTTTTACATTATCTGAAGATCTGAATTACTACTTTCATTCTTTTTTTTTTCACCCACAAGTGTTTAGTGACCAGGATATCTAAATTCTATGAAATTAAAACTCATAAACTGTTACTGAGGGAAAAGAAATCTAGTGTTGTGATTTAGCCCCAGTCAGCAACTAAGCACCACACAGCCGCTCACTCACTCCCCCCACCACAGTGGGAAGGGGGAGAATTGGAAGAGCAAAAGCAAGAAAACTTGTAGGTTGAGATAAGAACAGTTTAATAATTAAAATAAAATAGTGATAGTAATAATGATAATGATAACAATAATGATTATGATAATAACAATAATGATAATATAATAAAAAAGAAAATAATGAGAGAGAGGAATGAAACCTGGGGAAAAAAGGAAAAAGAAAAAAAAAACCACAAGTGCTGCAACTGCTCACCACCCACTGACCAACACCACCGGTCCCCAAGTCACGATCGCTGCTTCCCCCGGCCAACTCCCCCCAGTTAATATACTGGGCATGATGTCACATGATATGGAATATCCCTTTGGCCATTTCGGATCAGCTCTCTTGGATGTGCCCCCTCCCCTCCTGGCTGCTTGTGCACCTGGCAGAGCATGGGAAGCTGGAAAAGTCCTTGACTAGTGGAAGCACTACCCAGCAACAACTAAAACATTAGTGTGTTATCAACATTATTTTCATACTAACTCCAAAATGCAGCACTATACCAGCTATAGTGAAGGAAATTAACTCTAACCCAGCTAAAACCATGACAATCTAGGAAGGAAAATCCCTAGCAAAAATGTAAAGATGGATCAAGGGTTTCTGTTGCTGTTAATGATTTACAAAATCCTTTTGTCTCTAATGGCTCTTTGTTGTTAGTTTGTACTTCAAGTGGAAACCCCACCCCAAATCTTCCTCAGGGAAAATGGAATTAAGTCAGGATTTACGTGCAGGCAAGGAGTGAAAAGGAAAATTTATTCAGGGAAGCCAAATGGAAACACTTTTGGAAACATTCTTTAAAAAGAAAAAAAATTCCACTAAGAAAAAAAAATACACTGGTAAATAGGACATTAATTACCATTTCTCCTTTACGAAAGTAGAAGCTGAATTTTAATTGGCTTCATATGGATGCTTTTTAAAACAAAACAAAAATGGAAAAAACTAGAACATTTTTTCCTACATTTGGGTACACCATTATGGGCATAAATACCTTTTAAGAGCAAGCCTTCTCAGCATCAGAATCAGCATATTTATATTAAATAATAAAGAAAGAACACAAGGGAATTTGCACTAGAGTAGAAATGGAATTAAAACAAATTAATCTCTAGATAATAAAGAAAAGAGAAAAATACAAGTGCATTTCAAGATTATAGATTTCCTGGCATTTATATCTATTAAGGAAATATTATGTGATTAAATTAATATGAAAGCCCGTTTGCTTCTCATTACAGAAAATATGCCAAAACAAAGCTACATGTGAATTCTTTAAACTTGAAAAAGAAGTCAACAGTGGACAGTACAGAGATTCTGCAGTTAACACTTACAGATTCACTTCTAACTGCTATTTTAAAGGATACGCTGTTTTCAATGCTTTTGTGGATATTTCCTTTATGTTGTAGAATAGCTGTGTTAATGAAGGCAGCAAATACATTTAAAAAGCTGATATCACTAAGGAGTTGAGACACATAGCAAAATCTTAAAGTCTGAAAATATCAGAAGTTTAGTTTTACCTAAAATGTAAATAAATTCTATACCAATATTTTTATTTACTTTAATTAATTGAACACTAACACATAGCACTAGCTAACACTAAGGAAACACAGAAGTCCTCCTCTACCTTGACTTGTAAAATACATTTAGCAGAAAGATTAAAAAGTTGACTCTCAGGGATTCCTATGCAGTAGAAGCACCTTTGTATTTCAGGATAGATTGGATGACCAATGCAAATCTCCAGAGCAAAATTCTGGCCTTTTGAATTTAGAAGTAAAACCAAAGCTAAGCAACTTCCCTTTCCTGAAGAATAACAATACTTGGTTTACATCATAAGGTAATTTCAATATATTTTTGGAGGGGTCTGACCCAAGATAATGTGTCACTCATTCTGCGCCACATACCAGCTTAATGTCTCCTGATTGTTATGCCTTTTCTGGAACAGTTCCGGAAGTAAATGGGACATTCCTGACACAAGTTAATATAGCTGTGTTACAGAATCAAATGATAATTCAGTCTGGAAGGGACCTTGGAAAGTCCTGCTCAAAGCAGGATCAACTCTGAGATCAGAGAGGGTTGCTCAGGGCTTTGTCCAGTTGGGTCTTCAAAACATCCAAGGATGGAGGCGGCACAATCTCTCTGGGCAACCTGCTCAGCTACCTGACTGCTTTCATGGAGATAAAGGTTGTGTGCTATCTGAATCACTTTTGTTTCAAATTTCCTCCTTTTTCTCTCGTTCTTCTGCCACATATTACTGGGAAGAACCTAGGTCCATCTCCTTTCTGACTTCACGCTAGGCACTGGGGGCTGCTGTTAAGTCCTCCACAGCCATCTCTTCTCCATGATGAACAAGCCCTGGTCCCTCAGTCTCTTCTCACAAGGTAAGTGGTCCAGGTTCAATCATCCTGGTGGCCTTCCATAGAACTTCCTCCAACTTACCTACATCTTTCTTTTATTGGCTGTGTGTGTGTAAATGTAACCAGGTGCATTATCTAGATGTAGTCTCATAATAGCTGAGTAGTGGGGGGCAATTACTCCCCTTGACCTTCTGACTGTGCTCCTGCTCATAGAGCCCAATATGCTGCTTATTGCCTTTTTTGTCAGGGTGTCTTGCTGGCTCACATTCAACTCATTCTCCTTCAGGCTCCCCAGAGCCTTCTCCCCAGAGCTGCTACTGTCCAGCTCATCATTCATCAGTCTGTATTGCTGCCAGGGGATTTTTCTTTCCAGAGGATGGACTTTACATTTGTCTTTGTCAAATTCAGAAGATCCTGTCAACACATTCCTTCACACAGAGGGTGTCAGCACTGACCTTCAGTGTATCTACTAGTCCCTCCCAACTTGGTGTTATACACAAATTTAATGAGAATGCACTGCACCACCTCCTCCTCCATGTCATTGATAAAGATGTTAAATAGGACATGTTCCCATACAGACTCCTGTGGTACTTGTTACCAACATCCAAACTGTTAACTACCATCCACTGAGCACAGTCATATGACAGGTTTTTTTATCTATTGATTTTTCCATCCATCCAGGCCAAAACTTCCCAACTTCTACACCGGAACATTATCTGAGACAGTGTCAAAGCCTTGCTAAAGTAAATATAAATTGCATCCACAGCTCTCCTTTCATGCACAGATCCAGTTATTTTATCACAGAAGGCAATCAGGTGGGTCAGGAATGTTTTGTTCTTGGTAAAAATCCATGCTGACTGTTCCCAGAGGACTCACTTTAAGATTTTTCCAGTGACTCCAGTAAGGCTGACCACGCTATAGTTTCCCAGGTTGACCTTTTGGAATATCTTTAAGATGAGTGCAACATTTGCCTTTCTCCAGTCACTGGGGAAATTCTTTGATTTCCATGACCTTTTGAAGATGACAGACAGAAGTCTTGGAAGGACACTGACAAGTGTCATGGACTAGTATGGGTTGAGTCCTGAACCGGTCCTTATCCACAGCTGGTACTGCATCTCCTCCTTAAACCCTGTGTCTAAGCACAGAGGACCCAGAGACCTTGTTGATAAAGACTGATACAAAGGAGGAGTTGAGACCACAGCCTCACCTGTGTCTTCTGACACTAAACTGCTCATTGCTGAGTTTGTTTTTCTTGAGATAATCTGGCAAAGACTTGGTTTGTGAATTGTGACTTTGTGAAACTGGTGTCCAAGGTATTTGCATGTATTCAGAAGATTTTCCCTAACTGGGTAAATAATCATAAATCAGTCACAATTCTTTTCTCTATATTCACAAAATCCTTTGGAAATCTTTGCTGCAGCTTTAAGTCGTACGTTAGAATCACCAAAGTTACTACTCTCTTAACTTTAACCAAACCAAACTTAAGAAAGTTATTTGGCAGTTCCCTATCAATTTGTTTTCAATATCTTCAAATTTGCATTTAAAATATGCCAGTATATTTGCTCATCAGCAGAACTATGCTGTCAGTAGGGCCTAATTGATAGGAAATACCTACATTACAATAGTAAATTGACAATTTCTCCTCATAGACTGGTTCAAAATTCATAAGCAAGATCCCACAGAGTCTCTAAACAGACGATTGGGACTTGACAAATACAAAAGCATAATATTGTGTGCTACCTGTGAGTATTTAGGACTGTCTCTGAAAGGAAAAAAAAAAAGTTTTCCCTTTGTTCTTAAATTTAAACATATTAGGTAGCTTAGAAATGTTCAACATATGCTTACTCATCCAACCAAACAAATGGATACATCTGTAATCAAAAGTGAATGAGATCATTAACCTATCCAGGCAAGTTAACTTGCTTTCCTGTATGCCTGATTTCAGCTCACTTCAGTTCTTAATCCCACAGAAGGAATTGCAGGCATATGCATTTTCTTGACTTTCATCAGTCAAAATATCTGTTCTAGGAACTATAAAAGATCAATTGCGTGATCAGATCTTTCCTCTTTAGTTAGTATTTTTTATGTCAGATGATATGCAGAATATGCTATCAGCTTTTTAAGTCTTTTACAAATTTTCTGTCTTTTCTAAGACATATCAGTCCTGAGTGAATTAAAAAAGAAAAAACCAAGTACTTTACTATAACAAAGACTGAAAACAGCAAAGCAGAACACCACAGTGTGACAAGAAAATTTGTGATTACACTCAGTCTCAATGCAGACTGTCTTTCCAAATGAAATCAGTCCTTTGAAACTTCAGATAAATTAGCTGATTCACCACCATACAAGTATACTTATGACGAATCCCATTCAAAATGTCCAAATTTCTATCAGTTTTTTATTTAGTTATTTTCCTTGACCATGACCATTTGCTTTGACCGCAAACTTTCAACATTTTTGAAAACAGATCTTGTCTGTCTTAAATATGAGTTTTCTCTGTCTTTGAATTTTCATTTAGACTGACAGGTTAAGCAAATTCAGGAATTTTTACACTCTACAAAAGACCACAGAATAGAAATCCCTCAAATGAGCGATCAACATACAGAACAAGGACTACCTTTTGCTAATCAAACACAGGCATACTGCCGAATACTGCATGGATGTTATCGCTCAATAAACTCCTTAACAGACTATTGTCTTGATCACTATAGACATAATCTTTGCCACTCTCAAGAATACACTTCCAGGCCTTAGTTATTGATGAGTGCTATTAATATACCATACAAGCACTGCTCAACCATTTTAATGTGTTATCATCACAATGTACTGAGAAATAGGAAAGCCGAATAGCCATTTTGTACTAATTTCTCCAATCCCATAATTAAAAAAAAATATAAGAAATCAAATCTCAAAGCAACTGAAGGACACATTGTTAAGGAGAGGCTGTATGCAGATGAATTCTATATTTTTAAAACTTCCTAGATAATTAACTGCCATTCCTTTCAATAAATTTGAAATATTTCATTATAAGCAACTTTCAAGAGAAATCCATATAGTCTGAAACATAGTGTGGCATGAAATAAAGAATCAACTTTTTTACGCTTTTTGATGACTAATGGCATCTGCATAAGGGGAAAAAAGCAAAAAGTAGCATTTGTAGCTCACACAGTCCATGCCAGATGGTCTGCTGAACACACTAATTCTTTGCCTGCTGGGAAATCCTAATTACTGCTTTAAAAGAAGTAATTTCAGTAATTTAGTAATGGTTTATAACACTAAAAAATAAGTAAAAATAAAAAGAATGAAAATATTTATGTGAGAGATACAATTTCATCATTTAGATTTCATCATTTACTTTTCATCTGCAAATCTGTGGTACAACGTTCATTATTCTGGATTTTGACATAAACAAAATCCCTTTATTATACGGTAGTGAAAATAGTTGTATTGTCCTAAATCCTGTAATTTCATTCCTAAGTTTTCAAGAGTCTCATAAATTCTTTGTCTCTGTGCTAGCTATTCTTTTTACATTGAGTTCCATATAGACATCACAGAATAAAATTACAAATTTAGCCACCTTATTAAAAAGAAAAAAAAAGGCAGAATTTTCCACAAGAAAACATAAAAACTGGATAGATTTTGTGGAAGGGTACTGTAAAGTTATGTGGCAATTTCAGAGGAAATAAAATTAATTTAGAAGGATAATCAAACTTTTTTCAGCACTGTTTGTACACTTCACAATTTGTTATATCCTGCCACCTAAAAAGAATGTTCATGCTAATTACATTTCCTATGTCCATAACTGAGTAATAACTCTGCTAGTTCTCATTTATTTTTGTCTGTACATCACTAATAGGTAATGCAAACCCTTAATGTTTGCAATCATACAAATATACTGAACCCTAAACCTCAGAGGATGAGAATAACTGTGGCATCTTACAATTACTATGTTTGTTGGAGTTTCTTTAACTATGTGTCCACATCTATAATATTAGAAAAATGCTAACAGGTTACACAGACTTGTTAATTGTTTGCTTGCTGCAAATAAGAGGTAGAATTAGAACACTCAGATACATGAAAATGAATTGTTAGAATTAGTTTAGGGTTTTTGTTAGCATCTGTGGAGAATGGAGTCATAAAAACTTTAAGACAAATCGTATACTTTGAGCCAAAGAATATCCTTTACCAGTTTGTAGTTTGATAAATAGAACAAAGTGTAAAATACTATGACTTGAAGCAGATGTATTTATCTCTCAGAAATTACACTGCAAATGAAATGAAATCAAGATTAATTCTTTATACTGTACTATACTTCAAACAGCCAAAATAAAGTATGAAAAGGATAATAAGGGGCGGGGGGGAGTACAGGGGAAGGGGACAGGGACAGGGATGACAGATGGACTGACAGGGGATGACACAGAAACTTCTGTCTAAGAAGAGGGGAATCAGACAGATGGGAATCAGAAGATGGTAATCATACAGACATTAAAAGGATTAGACCTGGGGACATTTCATATTTCAGATGAAACTTATACTTACAAGGACAGTCATCTGCTAATCTGTTTCTTTCAGGAGGGAATAACTGTGCTTATACAGGAGTAAAACATGGAGCACAAAAGGACCAATAATTGCAACAGTTCTTCAAGTAACAGCCTACTCCCCTCTGTGTACATAGTATGTCAATGATTGGCTTTATTGCCTAAAAGATGAGAACTTCAACTAATTCTTTTCCTTTGTCCTGTGAAGTATATGAAATGAGATTACTCTGCAGCTTTTCCCACTCTAGCAGGTATGTAGCTTTTAAATCCAAAGCTAAAATGCTGTTAGGGTTGTAAACACAAATGCTCTGAACTCCAAAAATTCAAATTGCAGCAGTCTCCTGTGACTTCTACACCAACATATCTTTCTGCAACTCATTCATTCTTCAGGAGGAGTCTGAAGGGCATCACGCTTTGTTCAGTCTTTCTGTTGGCTTCATTCTTCATACATGGCTACTTCTAGGCATAAAAATATTAGTCAACTAGTTATATTTCCAGGATCAAGAAAATGGTTCTGCCTTTTACTTTGTACTCAAGACTGAGGAGGCCAAGTCAGCAGCTATTATTACTAGTACTAGAGAAGGGAATATGGTAGTTACTGTTGGGTGATGGCTCCTCTGAACAGCAACAGCCCATGACCCTATCATTCCTGCATGCATCGCATCTTGTTTCATCTAGAAGCAGCAGGAAAGGATACTCCAAGTTCCCAGCTCTTCACTTCCATTATCTCTGCATCGTCCACTATTTTGGAATGCATGTGTCATGGTTTAGCCCCAGCCAGCAACCAAACACCATGCAGCTGCTCACTTACTCCGCTGCAGTGGGATGGGGGAGAGAAGCAGAAGAGTAAAAGTGAGGAAACTCATGGGTTGAGATAAAGGCAGTTTAACAGGTAAAACAAAAGCCACACACAGGCAAAGCAAAACAAGGAATTTATTCACTACTTCCCATCGGCAGGCAGGGGTTCAACCATCTTCAGGAAAGCAGGGCTCCATCATGCGTAAAGGTTGCTTGGGAAGACAAACGCCATCACTCTGAACATCCCCCCCACTTCCTTCTTCTTCCCCCAGCTTTATATACTGAGCATGATGTCATATGGTATGGTATATTGCTTTGGTCTGTTTGAGTCAGCTGTCTTGGCGGTATCCCCTCCCAGCTTATTGTGCACCTGGCAGAGCACTGGAAACCGCAAAAGTCCTTGACTAGTCTAAGTACTGCTCAGCAACAACTAAAACATCTCCACATTACCAACACTGTTTTTAGCACAAATGCAAAACATAGGCCCACACTAGCTACTATGAATAAAATTAACTCTATCCCAGATGAAACCAGGACAGTATGGCAAAGATTGCCTGCTTTTCTGAGAAACCTTGAGCCAAGTTGTATAGCTTTACATTTGGCTCTATACCTTAAAAACTCTAGGGGCAGTGTCCATTGCTTCTGGTCGCTGGGCACCACTCTAGCTAAACAGTCCCAGCTACCACAGCCTTTCCTCACAGAAGAGATACTCCGTTCATCATCTTTGTGGCACTACTTTGGACCCTTTACAGTAGGTCCATGCCTCTCCTGTATGAGCAGAGCTGAACTGTTCAAGTGTGGTCTCACCAGTGCTGAGTAAATGAGAAGGATCATCTCCCTTGACCTGCTGGCAGTACTTTGTCTAAGGCAGCCTAGCATAACGTGATGGGATGGGCCCAGGAGGGCCAAGGCGCAACTGGAGCTGAATTTGACAAGGGATGTAAATAATATCAAGAAGGGCTTCTACAGGTACATCAACCAGAAAAGGAAAGTTAAAGAAATCATACCCCCCGCTAATGAACAAGAATGGTGGCCTAGTATCAATAGACGAAGAGAAGGCTGAGGTACTCAACAACATTTTTGCCTCAGACTTCACTGCTAACCTCTCTACTCACCCCTCGCAAGTCGATGGGACACCAGGGGGATAAAGCCACTCCCACTGTATGGGAAGATCAGGTTCGTGACTACCTGAGGAATCTGGATATACACAAGTCTATGGGACTTGATGAGATGCACCCCAGAGTCCTGACAGAATTGGCTGATGTAGTTGCCAAACCACTCTCCATGATATTTGAAAAGTCATGGCAGTCAGGTGAAGTCCCTGGGCATGGGAAGAAGGGAAACATTGTGCCCATCTTTAAAAAGAGTAGAAAGAAGGATCCAGGGAACTACCATCCTGTCAGCCTCACCTCTGTGCCTGGGAAGGTCATGGAACAGACCCTCCTAGAAGCTATGCTAAAGCACATGGAGGACAGGGAGGTGATTCAAGGCAGCCAGCATGGCTTCACCAAGGGCAAGTCCTGCCTGACTGACCTAGTGGCCTTCTATGACAGAGTGACTACATTAGTGGACAAGGGAAGAGCTACGGATGTCATCTATCTGGACTTCTGTAAGGCCTTTGACATGGTCTCCCACAGCATCCTTCCCTCTAAACTGGGGAGATATGGATTTGATGGGTGGACTGTTCCACTGATAAAGAATTAGTTGGATGGTCACATCCAGAGGGTAGTAGTCAATGACTTGATGTCCAGATGGAGACCGGTGACGAGTGGTGTCCTTCAGGGGTCCGTACTGGGAGAAGTACTCCTTAATACCTTCATCAATGACATAGTGGGATCAAGTGAACCCTCATCAAGTTTGCAGATGTCACCAAGCTGAGCAGTGCAGCTGACACGCCAGAAGGACAGGATGCCATCCAAAGAGACTTGGACAATCTGGAGAGGTGGGCATATAAGAGCCTTATGAGGTTCAACAAGGCCAAGTGCAAGGTCCTGCACATGGGTCAGGGCAACCCCCGATATCAATACAGGCTGGGGGATGAAGGGATTGAGAGCAGCCTGTGGACTTGGCGGGTACTGGTGGACAAAAAGCCAACAGTGTGAGCCTGTAGCCCAGAAAGCCAATCAATCGTATCCTGGGCTGCATCAAAAGAAGCATGGCCAGCAGGTTGAGGGAGGTGATTCTGCCCCTCTACTCTGCTCTGGTGAGACCCAACCTGCAGTACTGCCTCCAACCCTGGAGCCATCAACACAAGGACGGGAAACTGTTCGAGCAGGTCCAGAGGAGGGCCACAAAAATGATATGAGGGTTGGAGCACCTCTACTACAAGGACAGGCTGAGAGAGTTGGGGTTGTTCAGCCTGGAGAAGAGAAGGCTACAGGGACATCTTATTGTGGCCTTTCAGTACTTAAAGAGGGACTATAGGAAGGATGGGGGCAATCTCTTTAGCAAGGCCTGTTGTGACAGGACAAGGGGTAATGGTTTTAAACTAAAGGAGGGTAGATTTAGACTGGATATAAGGAAGAAATTTTTTACAATGAGGGTGGTGAAACACTGGAACAGGTTTCCCAGAGAGGTAGTGGAGGCCCCATCTCTGGAAACATTCAAGGTCAGGTTGGATGGGGCTCTGAGCAACCTGATCTAGTTGGGGATGTCCCTGCTCACTGCAGCAGGGTTGGACAAGATGACCTCTAAAGGCCCCTTCCAACCCAAACCATTCTATGATTCTATGATTAACCTTCTTTGTTGCAAGGACACACTACAGATTCATGTTCAACTCAGTGGCCACTAGGACTCCCTGGACCTTTTCTGCATATATGCTTTCTAGCTGTGTGGTCTCCAGCATATATTGGTGCATGAGGTTGTTCTTCACCAGGTGCGGGACTTTGTACTTCTCCTTGTTGAACTTAATGTCAGCCCATTTCTCCAGCCTGTTAAGGTCTCTCTGGATGGCAATATGACCCTCTTGTGTACCAGCCACTCCTCCCAGTTTAGTGTCACCTGCAAACTTGCTGAGGGTATACTCTGCCAGATCTACACATCATCAAGATCATTAATGAAGATGTTGAGCAGGACTGGACCCAGTATTGATCCCTGGAGTACAACTAGTTATTGGCCTCCAACAAGACTTTACACCACTGATAAATATGGACTAAGACAGTACAATTCTACAATGTTGAGGTTTTTTAAAGATATTGAAAAAATAAAATTATATGTTTCAGTGGATCTCTCTGATTTTCATGTGTAGGTACTGCCTGCAAAAACAAATATGAAAAATGCCCTGATCACTCCAGATTTTCATATTTACCAGAAACATTCAGAGCTGCAAAAACTACAGTCAGTGCCACTATCACTTATGGATTCTAGGGTAAACTCAAATTGTTTAAGATACTCACATGAAAGGTAGAGATTATACTAATTTTTCTTGTCTCAAAGAACTGAACAATGGTTAACTTAACTCGAACTAACAGAAAGTGTTCAGAATGGAAGGGGAATAATACTGCAGTTGGGACTTAAAATCAAATGGATTTTTTTTTTCTTCTGTATGAAAACATAAATATTTAAATGGCCTTTGAAAGAAAAATCGGCCACATTTGCTCACCTCTGCTTTGAAAGGGCACATCATAGGGAACTCATGTTTATATATAGTGGGAGAACTCAGAGCTGAAAGTAACATTATTACTGCTTTACTGTAATCTTATGTTATCAATTGCAAAATAAATACAACCCCAACTGTAGCTTTCTTAAAGAGAAAAGAAGATAAGGCTGTGCAAGGAGTATTGAACTGGAAGTCTATTTTGGCAGCTGTAGCTCCACTTATAGGAACTATTTACTGCATTCCATAAATATTTGCTTGTCAGTAAACATATTCATCTTGGTGCAAATATGCCTGGAGAATAAGAATTTGCTTTCTTTACTGAAGTCTCCTGACTTTTATTCCTTGTAACATCATATTTGGATGAGAATGCAATTCTGTAGTAATAAAATACTTCTTAAGTAGTGGAAAAAGATACAAGGTAGAATCAATGTGAAATGGTATTCCAGATGTTGTGGTAAGAACTTTTTAATATCCAGCATCATCATTTGAATTGTCATATGAATCACTCGAGTTAACCATCATTTAGTTCTTCTCTTGAGACAAGAAAAATGAATTTTTTTACCTCTCCTGTGAATATTGTAAAACAAATTGAGTTTATCCTAAAACATAATAAGTGATAGTGGCATTGACTGCGGTTTTTGCAGCTCTGAATGACTCTGGTAAATATAAAAATCTGGAGTGATCAGAGCATTTTTCACATTTATTTTCTTAGACAGTACCTACGCTTAAAAATCAGAGAGGTCCACAGAAATTTACATAATTATTTTTTTAGTATCTTTAAAATAATCTCAGCATTGTAGAACTGTACCACTTTCATTAGTTTTGCCTTTTATAAAATACTTTCTTTCAACATTTTATCCAGCCACATTTAAAGAAAGAGAAAAATAAGATTCACATATAGTCTTAAATATTTTCAACTATCCAAAAAAGCCACATCTTTAATGTTGGACAAATCACAGAAATTTCCAAGTCCATGTAAGAGTGAGATATTTTTTTTACATTTTTCCTGGAGCTGTTTTTGTAAACAATTATAGAAAAAGAACATATCAGTAGTATCACTGGTTATACTTTCAACTGTTTTTCTTTATTTCAGTAAGCATATTGATCTACGTGTAATTTCCCTTTAGAGTAAAAAACAAGTAAAGTGAGAGCAATCAAAGAAATCACAAAACCGCAGGGTCCATTGCAGATGCAATGTAAAGTGAATCATCTCCTCTGGCTCCTGCTCATCCTTGCTTCCTTGTCCCTCTTTACAGAACTGAAATGGTGCCAGGGACATCAGCGTCCTGCTCTAGCAGGGCAGAGGAGGGTGGCAGGAGCTAGAATCAAAGTCACTTTCCCTGTGTCGTCCAGTGGTGATCTTCGCTCTCCTGATGCAGTGCTCTATTTATAGTGCCAGGCATTGCCA
The DNA here is from genome assembly GCA_031468815.1 of Morus bassanus. Classification (NCBI taxonomy): domain Eukaryota; kingdom Metazoa; phylum Chordata; class Aves; order Suliformes; family Sulidae; genus Morus; species Morus bassanus. The sequence continues at coordinate 49,430,457 of CM062568.1, read as the reverse complement.
TAGATTTTCTTGAAGAGAGGACGTCCTGTAAGACAAATGGGTCCAACTCCCTGATGCTGTAGTCCCCACCAAGAGGTAAAATCCCTGAAGGGATAGGTCCTGAACATCCTGAGATTACAGTTGAACTGGGGAGCAGTAGAGAGAAACAAGAGTTCTGTCCTAATGGCTGTTCCTCAAAACATCACCGTGGTAACGTCCACAAAGTTTAAGAGGATTATGAAACCTGAGCTGAATGTAATGCAAAATACCAGAAACAGTGGTAACAAAATTCACATGTTGTCATCCATCACAGATTGGTATTAATGAAATACCACAGTGGATATAATACAGCTTGCAAATCAATCTAATATATTTCTGCACAGTGCACTGAGCTCTTTTTTACATGCATATTGTGAAGGCATTTAGGCCTGCTGATACTAATCAGGACAACATTTTCCTACCCTTTTACACTGATGTCACTAAACCAAAGAAAGAAATCTGACTCAGGCTGCACATTTAAGAACCTCAAGATTAAAAGCAGTCTAATTCTACTCGTGCATAGACACACCAGTTTCCAAGAGTATTTCTAACCCAGACCGGAAGTTGAAATCTAAGCAACAGACTACTGAAGGTGAAAAGGAGATTGGAACTTCCTTATATTTATCATGCAATTTTATGCAGCAGAAAAATCTAAAGGTATTAGATGACCAATATTGTTCTGAAGCTAAAAAATATTTCCTCTGAAAATTATTTAACTTAACCCACACAGGTTTGTTTTGGTTTGTTTGGATTTTTTGTTTGTTTGGGTTTTTTTTAAAGCTTATGCATCCACAGGACAGTAAATGCTTTAGGACACCTTTTGGGACAGGAAAAAGAGATTGATCTGAAAAAATCTGTCTAGTATGATGTAGCTATGTAGGACATGTCTACACTACTTTTAAGGAACTTCCTTCTACCCTCTCCCAAATAAAATTTAAAAAACCATAAATGGTTTAGTCATCTGGTGCATGCCTGACTTAAAAAAACCCATAATGAATGAGACTGAGCAACTTTGGTCACTCACAATGCTTAATAACTTCACTCTTGGGTTTTAATTTTTACAGGGTTTTGTTTGTTTGTTTGTTTTAAGTCACCCTAACTAGCTCTTTGTTAGACAAACCTGCTAATGGTTCTAGGGATAGTTAAATTCCAGGATTGTTCCAAAAAAGTAGCATGAATAAGTTTGCTCCTCAGTGATGAATGATCCCTCATCTTCATCGAAAACGATAGCTAGTAAGGCAGACAGTTGAACACAGAGTACCTCCACAACCTTCTATATCTTATCTTGCTGAACATGACCCATGTTCATCAAGAAAAAATGCTGCTATTTGGAGTTCTCTCTGTTTCTACTAGTAAAAATACTACCAGTCCCCAGACCAGGTTGCAGATGATGCTGTGGTGTGCAAGCAGTGTTGCAGTAGAACTACAAGACATTTCAAAGACCTTTCTCTGGAGCCTTTGCTGACCATGAAAATCAAAACCTGTTATGGTGCAAAAGGACTGTCATCTCATATTGCACAATGTGAATGAGTGAAAAGTAGTACATAGTATCACTAAGATAATGAATAACATACCACATTTATGTTTGTAATTGCCACTTATGCATGTGTAAGTGTATTGATGGAAGTGTACTAATAACCATTTCCAATTTCCACTCCAGTCTTTTGTTTCACAAAAATCTAATAACAGTGATGATAAAGCAATGGTCCAAAGTGCAGCCACTCTAAAAAAAAAAAAAACAACTTGGTCACTTCTAAGGGTGGGAGATCTGAGCCTCTTCTAGTTAGAGAGGCTAGACCTACACTAAAAAATTCTGGCCAATATGTTCAGGTTCTGGGATACCACTCTCCATACTGTTGAATAGTGGCACTCTTTGGCATGGTTTGGGCCCATTTCAACTATCATTTTCCCAAACAACACACAGACATTATTTAGAGAACTGCAGTAAGCAAAATCATGTCCTTAATAGGCAGAAAAAAAATGAAGATATGCTACTCTGGCATGCTTTCTTTGGCACAGTCCTCCAATATTGTCCCAGTAAGCAAACCCATCCTATGTCCTCTCATCGTGTCAAAAGCCAAGAAATGTGCTGTGGGAGAAAAAAGTGAATCTGTCATATTTTCCATGGACAGTCTCCCAGGACAATGATAGATGACAAAGCAGCAGCACCAGTGAGTATATCTGCATAGTAACGAGGTAACTCACTGACCAGCATGCCACTATTAGAACACATACGGGACAGCAGTACTAAGCACAGGGGAGCAATTAATTTCTGCACAAAATTGATCCTGTACGTGGTTGTGCATGCATATGACCTGAACAGCTTCATCCCCTTCAATCAAGGATCCTTTTAAAAGTGGCACAGTAAACTGCAACTTTTTTTAAAGTGGCACAGTTCAGGAAGGAATGGCAAAGACATCTCTATGCTTACAGGAGGAGCATAGAGATTCCCTTTTTTCTAAGTTTGGCTATTCCTAGGGAAAGGTAAAAGATACCAGTTGCTAAAATTTCATGATAAGAGCAGTGAAACTTGCTCTAGATAGATTATGATCTTATGCACTTGTACTCTGAGTGTGCAAGGGCTGGAGGGCTGAAACCTTCTGGATCATGACAATTGGCGTGACTTACCAGGAGACTCTATTCAAGGGGCAACATGCAACAAAAATCCACCTGATACTGGTGACAGAATAACCCAGTCTTGTACCTGCAAGTTTGCCACCTCACAGTACATTGCCTAGATGCACAGTCACAGGAGGCAGCTTCTAGGCAGATGAGTGGTGAGTGTATCTTAGGTGTTGTGTTAAAGAGGTTTACCAGTAAGTAGGTAGAAAAGGTTATGGGAAACACTCCTTGCTAAGGCCTGTGGAAAGTAAGTGACCATTCTGTTTTACAAATTTATGTATATGGACATGGTGTATGCCATGCCACTTTGTTCCAGGGCTGTAGAATGGTCCACCCACTTGATTGTTGACAGACTTCTTGTTCACACATAGTGTCATAGTTTAAACCTAGCTGGCAACTAAGCACCACACAGCTGCTTGCTCACCCTCCCTGTTCCCAGTGGGATGGGGGATTGAATCAGAAAGGCAAAAGTAAGAAAACTCATGGGTTGAGATAAGAACAGTTTAAGAATTGAAAATACCACTACTACTACAATGACGACGACGACGACAACTACTACTACTACTACTACTAATAATAATAATAATAATAATAAAAATAAAAATAATAAAATGTAGTGAAAAGCAAAACAACAAAAAAGAGAGAGAGGAACAAAACCCAGGAAAAACAAGTGATGCAACCCCTCACCACCTGCCAAATGACGCCCAGCTAGTCCCCAAGTAGAGATGGCTGCCCTTCGGCCAACTCTCTCCCGTTTATGTACTGAACGTGATGTGATATGTTATGGAATATCCCTTTGGCCTGTTTGAATCAACTGTCCTGGCTGTGCCCCCTCCCAGCTTCTTGTTCACCTGGCAGAGCATGGGAAGCTGAAAAGTCCTTGATTTAGTATACCCACTACTTAGCAACAACTAAAGCACCCATGTGTTATCAACATTCTTCTTATCCTAAATCCAAAATTGAGCACTATACCAGCTACTAGGAAGAAATTTAACTCTATCAAAGCCAAAACCAGGACAGTATCCACCCCTTGTTCTATACTATCTACATCATGCCTAGATCTCACAATTTCTAATATATTCCAATTAATCACCACCACTTTTCCTGTCTTTTAATGTATACACACAGATATCATTCCTTTAGTATATGGGCCATCTCTCTAAAATGTCCACTGAGTTCATTTACTCTATGACTTTGGGCTCCATCTGTCATAACAGTCCTTCACAGCAGGACAGATGGTGTGTGGTGTTGGATTTTTGCATGTTGAAGCCAGTTCTGGTTCCAACACTGCTAGACTTTGCTTGGTTTCATCAAAGTTCATTCTTCATTAATCTGGGAGATTCCTACCATGGTACCATTGACATGGCATATAGCAACCATAAAAGTGATGACATACAACATTATATAACAATTAACATCATACCATTCAGTTCATTGGCTGTTTTCACCCAAAATCAAATCCCCTTGAGGTATACATCAGACTTCCCCATCCTTCCGCATCACCCACCAAGTGCACCCAGGTCCTCGAGCAAAAGCAACTCCACAAATGGGTTTGCCTATGCCCGAGACAGGAGTAATCCAGACTGTTTTCCCCAGCATAATTTTAATGTGCATTACAGGGACTTTATCCCCTTCCACAGTACGTAAGATTTCTGACTGGGCAGGGCCAGCTCGATTGGCAGATCCCCTAGTGTTGACTAACCAGGTGGCTTTTGCTAAATGTGTATTCCAGTGTTTGAATGTCCCACCCCCCATTGCTCTCAGTGTAGTCTTTAACAGTCCATTGTATCGTTCAATTTTCCCAGAGGCTGGTGCATGATAGGGGATGTGATACACCCACTCAATGCCATGCTCTTTGGCCCAGGTGTCTATGACGTTGTTTTGGAAATGGGTCCCGTTGTCTGACTGAGTTCTTTCTGGGGTGCCATGTCGCCACAAGACTTGTTTTTCAAGGCCCAGGACAGTGTTCCGGGCAGTGGCATGGGGCACAGGATATGTTTCCAGCCATCTGGTGGTTGCTTCCACCATTGTAAGCACATGGCGTTTGCCTTGGCGGGTTGGTGGCAGTGTGATATAATCAGTCTGCCAGGCCTCCCCATATTTATACTTCAGCCATCGTCCTCCATACCACAGAGTTTTTATCCACTTGGCTTGCTTGATTGCAGCACATGTTTCACATTCATGGATGACCTGTGCAATAGTGTCCATGGTCAAGCCCACCCCTCGGTCGTGAACCCATCTGTATGTTGCATCTCTTCCTTGACGGCCTGAGGTGTCATGGGCCCACCGAGCTATAAATAGTTCACCTTTATGTTGCCAGTCCAGATCCACCTGAGCCACTTCAACCTTAGCAGCCTGATTCACCTGTTGGTTGTTCTGATGTTCTTCAGTGGCCCGACTCTTGGGTACGTGAGCATTCACATGACGTACCTTCACAACCAGGTTCTCTGCCCGGGCAGCAATATCTTGCCACAATGCAGCAGCCCAGATGGGTTTGCCCCTGCGCTGCCAGTTCTTCTGCTTCCATTGCTGTAACCACCCCCACAGGGCATTTGCCACCATCCATGAGTCAGTATAGAGATAGGACGCTGACCATTTTTCTCGTTCAGCAATGTCTAAAGCCAGCTGGATGGCCTTTACTTCTGCAAACTGACTTGATTCACCTTCTCCTTCAGCAGTTTCTGCGACTTGCCGTATAGGACTCCATACAGCAGCCTTCCATCTCCGATGCTTTCCCAGAAGATAACAGGACCTATCAGTGAACAGAGCATTTTGCTTCTCATTTCTGCTAATTTGTTATACAGTGGGGCCTCTTCAGCACGTGTCACCTCCTCTTCTGGCAATATTCCGCAATCTTTGCCTTCTGGCCAGTCCATGATCACTTCCAAGATTCCTGGGCGACTGGGGTTTCCTATTCAAGCCCGTTGGGTGATCAGTGCGACCCACTTACTCCATGTAGCATCAGTTACGTGATGTGTAGAGGGGACCCTCCCTTTGAACATCCAGCCCAGCACCGGCAGTCAGAGTGCCAGGAGCTGTGCTTCAGTACCAATCACTTCTGAAGCAGCTCGGATCCCTTCACATGCTGACAGTATCTCTTTCTTAGTTGGAGTACAGTGGGCCTCAGATCCTCTGTATCCTCGACTCCAAAACCCTAGGGGTCAACCTCAGGTCTCCCCTCATGCTTTCTGCCAGAGGCTCCAGGTAGGGCCATTCTCCCCGGCTGCAGTGTAGAGCACGTTTTTTACATCTTGTCCTGCCCGGACTGGCCCAAGGGCTACTGCATGAACTATCTCCTGTTTAATTTGTTCAAAGGCTTGTCATTGCTCAGGGCCCCATTTGAAATTGTTCTTCTGGGTCATTTGATAGAGAGGACTTACAGTCAGACTGTAATTTGGAATAGGCATTCTCCAAAAACTCACAATGCCTAAAAAAGGTTGTGTTTCCTTTCTGCTGGTTGGTGGAGACGTGGCTGTTATTTTGTTGATCACATCCATTGGGATCTGATGACGTCCATCTTACTACTATCCATTTTACTACTAAAAACTGGATCTCCTGTGCAGGTCCCTTGACCTTACTTTGTTTTATGGCAAAACCAGCCTTCAGAAGGATTTAGACTATTTTCTTCCCTTTCTCAAAAACATCTTCTGCTGTGTTGCCCCACATGATGATGTCATCAATGTATTGCAGGTGTTCCAGAGCCTTGCCCTGTTTCAGTGCAGTATGGATCAGTCCATGGCAAATGGTAGGGCTGTGTTTCCACCCCTGGGGCTGTCGATTCCAGGTGTACTGGACACCCCTCCAAGGGAAAGCAAACTGTGGCCTGCATTCTGCTACCAAAGGGATTGAGAAAAATGCATTAGTGTTATCAGTTGTGGCATACTTGCCACACTTGGCTGCATTTGGCTTCAGTTCATATTGAAGTTCTAGCACTCAGTGGCGGAGTGACTTTGTTCAGGCCACGATAGTCTACTGTTAGTCTCCACTCTCCATTAGACTTCCGCACTGGCCATATGGGACTGTTCAAGGGTGAACGGGTCTTACTGATCACTCCTTGGCTCTCCAGTTGATGAATGAGCTCATGGATGGGAATCAGGGAGTCTCGGTTGGTGCGATATTGCCGCCAATGCACTGTTGTGGTGGCGATCAGCACCTGTTGTTCTTTTACCCTCAGCAACCCCACAACAGAAGAGTCCTTCGAAAGACCGGGCAAAGTAGACAGCTGTTTAATTTCCTCCGTCTCCAAGGCAGCTATACCAAAAGCCCACCTGTACCCTTTTGGGTCCTTGAAATACCCTCTCCGGAGGTAGTCTATGCCAAGGATGCACGGATCCTCTGGGCCAGTCACAATGGGGTGCTTTGGCCACTCATTCCCAGTTAGGCTCACTTCAGCCTCCAATACAGTTAGCTCTTGGGATCCCTTTGTCACTCCAGAAATACAGATGGGTTCTGCCCCTGTATATCTTGATGATTTTAGTGTACACTGTGCACCGGTGTCCACTAGAGCCTTATACTCCTGTTGGTCTGATGTGCCAGGCCATCGGATCCACACAGTCCAGTAAAGCCAGTTGTCCCTTTTCCTCCACATGGCTGGAGGCAGGGCCCCTCTAGTCCTGGTCATAGTATTCACTACTCATTTCATCTAAACACAAATCAGAAGTCTCTTCATTAAGATCAGGAATGAAATCAGCGCTTCTACTCTTGGTCTGGGGAACTGCCCACTGGAGACTGGAGCAGCAACTTTCCTGAAAGAATCCCCTTTTGTGATTGTTTTTCCCTGCAACTCATGTACCCGTGCCTCTAAGGTCGAGGTAGGTTTCCCATCCCACTTCCTCACGTCCTCTCCATGGCTTCGCAGGTAAAACCACAGGGTGGCCCATAGTATGTATCCACTATATCCTCTCTCTTGAGCAGAGGAACACTTACTCCTAATGGCTGAGATACTGGTCCATACAAGCGGGGAGTAAGACCTAACCTCTTCAAGTTGCTGGACCTTCTAGGACAGTTTCTTCACAGTCAAAATGAAGGAGGAAGAGAGACTTTATTCATATTGCTGGAGCTGGCCAGCCAATTCATCCACTGCATGTTCCTCTCTGTCTTTCCAGGTCATTACTGCCATTTAGTTGGCATACAACAACAGTGTACTCTGTACAAACTTCCACCACACGGGCCGTGTGCACTTGACTTCATCTGGTTCTTTGGATAACTGTTTGTTGTCCAGGTCATCATAAATCACTTCCAGCATGGCTAATTCCCTCAGGTACTGGATACCTCTCTCCATGGTGGTCCACTTTGCCTGGGTGACATATAACATCTTCCTTAAAGGGACACCTTTCTTTCATGCCTAACAGTAGTCACCTCCAGAGGCTGAGAGCTTGTGCCCCTTTTCCAATCGCTTTGTCAATGCCCCCATCCCTAGAAAGGGATCCAGTTGTTTCACTTCCTTATCCTCTAATTTCAGGCTACTGGCCCCATTATCCCAGCATCAGAGCAGCCAGGTGACAATGTGCTCATCTGGATGATGGCTGAAATCTTTTCACATGTCTCACAGCTCACTCAGGGGTAGAGATCAGGTGGTTACCATCTCATTTATGAGTTCTTCCTCTCCCTCCAAGGAAGAGGAGGAACCCTCCCGCTGAGTTCTTCCTTGAAGAACTGAGTGGGGAATTCTTCCTTTTCCTCCTCCTGCTCTCACGATGGCCCTGCTTTAGAGTAGTCTGCCCTCTTGCTGTTGGGACAGTATGCTTCTTCCTCCTGTTCCCTCTTAGGAGGAGCTTCCTCATGACTTTCTAAATGAGCTGACTTCAACTTCCATTGTTTCTTCTTGTGTACAGGGGTAACTGATACTAGCATGGGTTCGTTCCCTGTTTTAGCTGCTGTGCCTGTCATGGGGGTTAGAGTAGCCACAATACCTGTTGGTTTGTTTTCTCTCTGTTCTCCCTCAGGGTGCTGCATAATACCAAGCAGTGTTTGGTAGATACTAGCCAGGGCCCAGCACAGTGCAATAAGTTGTGCTTCTTTGGAATAACCATAGCATATTTTTTTTTTCAAGATTTCTATCACTTCATCAGGATCCTGTAGTTGTTCAGGAGTGAAGTTCCAGATCATTGGAGGAGAGAAGATCTCCAAATACCTGCCCGTATTCTCTCACATGTCGTGCCACCCATGACTGTTCAGCCTCAGGCAGATCTCCGGGTAATTTTTTTAAACAGTTGTTTAACCCTAAACAAGACCTGAAACACATTCAGAAGACATAACAATAGGAGCATGCTGGTTTGAACATCCCAAGGATATCCAAAATTCTCGAGAGCTGGTGTAACTAACCTGAAGAAGAAAGGGAAGGTGAAAGAACAGGGGAAAGCATCCCCCCATCTTCCCCATAGTTTGATTCTGTGAGGAAAGAAGGTGAAGAGTGTGGTTATTCATAATTTCCAAGAGATGGCGCCCGAGGTACGGAGATGACAGCAATACCGACTACCAAATGAGTTTTCCGACTAGTAATATTATCGTATCATAAATTGATGTTACACAGTATATATGGATAATCCTGATCCATCTCCCCGAGGTGATAAACAGCACTGCAGGGAATGCATACTGCAAGTGAGGGATTACGTAATGAAACCATGCAAACAAATAAAACAGCATTGTGACCAGCCACTATTAAACTAATATAATAAATGCTTGTAACAAATTTATTTTAACATGCTCTGGTCAGATCTCAACACTTTATGTCCCATGCTGTGCACCAAAATGGACTCTTGTTGTTTAACCCCAGCTGGAAACTAAGCACCACACAGCCGTTCACTCACCCTCCCCATCCCAGTGGGATGGGGGAGATAATAGGAAGGGCGAAAGTGAGAAAACTCATGGGCTGAGATAAGAACAGTTTAAGAATTGAAAATAATAAAAATAGTAATAATAATAGTAATAATAATAATAATGATGATGATGATGATGATGATGATGATGATGATGATGATGATGATGATGATGATGATGTAGTGAAAAGAAAAACAACAAAAAAGACAGAGAGGAACAAAACCTAGGAAAAACAAGTGATGCAACCGCTCACCATACACCAACAGATGACCAGCCAGGCCCTGAGTAGAGATGGCTGCCCCCCAGCCAACTCCCCCCAGTTTATATACTGAGCATATTATGATATGGTATAGAATATCTCTTTGGCTAGTTTGGGTCAGCTGTCTTGGCTGTGCTCCCTCCCAGCTTCTTGTACACCTGGCAAAGCACAGGAAGCTGAAAAGTCCTTGACTTAGTATAAACACTGCTTAGCAACAATTAAAACATCAGTGTGCTACCATATTATTCTCATGCTAAATCCAAAATACAACACAATACCAGCTACTAGGAAGAAAATTAACTCTATCCCAGCCAAAACCAGAACACAAACCCAAAAAGGTTTCTAACAGAGTCAGGATAATGAGCTTTCTGATGTGGTGTTATGGATAAAAAAAGGGATCCCAAACATACTGACTGATGTTTGTCCAACATTCTTATTTCTCGCTGGCTTCTGACCAACACCTTCAGTTTTTTACTGTTACTATTCCCATTGATTTTCAGTCAGAATCTGAAATTTTAATCTTAAACATATTAAACAAGCCTTATTAAAACTTTATCCTGTCTGGTAATAGCACACAAAAAAGAAGTTTCAGATTTGAATGAAAATTATAAACAAGTTTCCAGGTGAACCTCAGCTGATTTAGAGTCATGGAAGTAGTTGCCAAAACGGAACAGATTGTCTTTCTGAATGGATTAATCTATAATAAATTTCAACCTGGTTAGAAGACGAATAAGTCAAGTGAGAGCACCTCTTAAGTTTTATTAACTTGTTTGAGAATGAACTCTTGCTGTAGTAATAAAGGGTGGGAGATACTGGCAGACAACTATGTATCCTGTTTGGTAAGTTATTTTTTCACAACTGGAAGTTTGGGCTCAATAAAGCAATGAGGAGGGGAAAGAGGCAGGACTGCAGTTCATCACAGAGAGGTGGTAATAGGAAGTATGTTACCAGTGAAGACTACACAAAAAAGAGTCTGGTTTGATCCCAAGCCAGCATTTGCTAGGATTTTTGTTTATTTATTCATCCATTCATTGGCTGTGGGAAAACACTGAAAAGTAGTCTTCATGAATTTGTGTTCTCTTTTAGGCTGACAGACATTTTTTCCTCTCTTTCTCTTTCTTAACAATCAAATGAAAAGCATAGACTGCTGGGGTGTAATCCAAAGATAGCAATAAAAGATGTTTAAAATCACATTCCATTAAAACTAGTTGTATGAGATATTTGGGCTTTAAAGAGAATTTAGGGGGAAAAAAAGTAACCAGAAGTCAGAATGCTGTTTTACAATCAGTTATTGTAAGACATGTATGAAGAATGCAACTATAGCCACAAAAAAAGCCCCTCTCACCTACTTTAGTCACCAAATGAGGAATGAAGATCTCAATCTTCAGTCCTGAGGATAAAGAGGGCAGGCAGAGACAAAGCAGCAGAAATGCGTCGATGGATGCCTTGGGACAGATGGTGAGCTAGTTCAGAGCTTATGGGTCAGGATTAGAGAGCAGACCAATGCTGGCAATGTTGCAGTTGGTGTCTGTTATAGATTGCTTGATCAGGAAGAAGTGAATGAGATCTTCTTCAGAAAACTGGAAGAAGCTTCATATTTGTACTTTCTCATAGGGAACTTGAACAACCTGATATTGGCCTTCAGGAATGCCAGGCCCCTGAGACCCATAGGAAAGTTTGGAGTAAGGATGACTGACCCTCAGTGGCAAAGGTTCAAGCTAGCAAACACTTAAACAAGCTGGACATACACAAGTCCATGGGACCTGATGGGATGTACCCACAAGTGCTCAGAGAGCTGTCTGATGCCATTGGAAGGCCACTGATTATGTTTGAAAGACCATAGTGACTGGGGCAGATTTCTGAGGACTGGAAGAAAGCAAATGTCCCTCCAATATTCAAAAAGGAAGACCCACAGAACTACCCACCAGTCAGCTTCAGCTCAGTCCCTGAGAAAGTGATGGAGGAAATCTTTCTGGAAGCCATTTCCATATACATGGAGGACAAAAAGGTGATCAGCAGAAGTCAATGAAGGGGAAACCATGCCTGACTAACCTGATAGCCTTCTATGAAAAAATGTCTGGCTCAGTGGATGAGGGGAGAACAGTGAATGTTATCTTGACTTTAGTACATCCACACTAACAAACTGAAGAAATACAGACTAGATAAGTGGACAAGTGAAGTGAAACAAGTTCAGCAATGGAACACAAGATGATTAAGGGATTGAAGCAACTGTCATATGGGGAGATGTTGAGGAAACTGGGACTGTTCACCTGGAGAAGAGAAGGTTTGGGGGGAACTTATCATTATATATAAATACCTGATGAGGGAGACTGAAGAAGATGGAAGAGAGAAGATGGACTAAAGAAGTGGTATCCAGTGACAGCACAAGAGGTAATGGGCACAAATTCTACTTAAATATAAGAAAAAAACTCTTTTTACTCTGGTGATGGTGAAGTGTTGGAAACAGTTGCTCAGAGAGGTTGAAGTCCTCATCCTTGGAGATTTTCAGAAGCTGAGTGGACATGATGCTGAACAATCTGCTCTAGTTGATCTTGGTCTAAGCAGGTGTGTTAGACTAGATGATCTCCAGTGATTCTGTGATTCTGAGAAATCTACCATGTCCTTAACAAGTAGAAGGCTAAGCAAAAATTCTGTGAAAAAAAAAATAAAAATTGCATTATCCTTCGGATGAGATTACTTTCAAGGATTGAAATCACTCTATGCAGAAGAAAGGAAACCAATATTAACGTGAAAATATTTCAACTGGAGAAAGTTGATGACTTAAAAATTAATTTACTGGTCCATGCCATGTTTATTCAAATTGTTCTCCTTCAATTTAAAGAAAAGTACTACTTTACACAGGAGAAAAAGAAACTACCATTTTCCTTGAGGCTTTTAGAAGGTATATTTAGAATGCTAGAGAAAGCATAAGGTTTGAAGGCTATGAAATACCAATGCCAGCTGTGATCCAGTCTGCTTAACTTAGAAATCTCAGGTATGCCAAAATTTTGCTGTGAGTGAACTAGCTTGATAAAATTCCCGGTGGAATCAATGGAGAGAGACGATGCCTTTGAAGGTCTGTAAAGTAAGCTTCAGTTGTATAGAGGAAGTTATTTCTGTATTTGGAAGAGACACGAGACAGTTTTTGCCTGAGTGGAAGAAAAAATGTCAGCCATGAAATACACTGTTCTGAATGTTCAGTTTTAAGTCAAAACCCAACTTTAACTATGGGTAGATAATCTCAGTTTGCTAGAGCTCTCTTCATACAGTCTGCCTCTGACCTATTCCTTCATGTAAAGACATGAAGTTGCATCTGGCTTCTTTCTTTTTTTTTCCCTTGCAAGGAAAGCTAGTGTTCCAGATTTATCCCTAATTCACTTCCAAATTTTGGGAAACTCAAGAACACATTTGAAATGTGTTTATTTACTTTTATAAATAACACCTTTGTTTCCAAAATTTTACAATAACAAATACTGGTTTTTGACTACATGATTATTTGTCCAAAGAACGAGACAAAATAAGATTTCCAGTGTCCTGGAAATGAGTTAATGAGTTCATCATTTCTCTATCACTGAAAAATAGGAATAGGACCTTGTAGAACAGATTTTTGTTTTCATTTGTGAAATATTTTTTTGTGTGTGTTACCAAAAGAATATTAAAATCAAGAACTAGGAAGCATTTAACATCTCAGTTACCTTAAAATGAGATTAAAGAATTCAATATAGCTAGGCAATCTGAATAAAGGGTTAGTTTCTACATAGAGTATGTATATATTATGTCACTGTCTTATAGCACACACATGTGGGAAGAGAAACAGAGTTTGAGAAACAAAAGAAGAAAATCCTATATGGAAAAACAGTAATCATGAAATGTAGAAGCACATACAAGATGTTCGGAGGAAAGATATACAAAGTGCCTGATCAAGGTGAAAAGCAATTCCAGAGGAGTAGAAAAGACCTTGGTTTAAGACAAAGGCCTGTTGACCAGTGGGATTTCAATTTCCTTGACAATTCAACCAAGGATATCCATTTTACAGGCACTTCAAGGTAGAACAAGACTATTTCTTGACTGTTCAATGAACAACGGGATCAGTGGCAAATGGAGAAATAATCTTACAGAAAGGAACCAGTGTAATAAAATGCTAGGAGATGGTGAACATCTAAGGTCTGCTGATCTCATGAAGTCTAAAATACCCTGGAGAATATGGTGCATATAAAAAGCCAGAGTGTGCTTAGTATACTGGACTCCATAAAGCATTCTAAAGAAAATGCAGCTTTATTCTTAAATGGTTAAATTAGAACCCACTACTATCAAAATCAAATTTAGGAGATTTTATTACCTAAGAAATAATTGAAGGAGGTTGTAGTCAGTGTTTGCAATAAAAATCTATCCTGGCTGGAATGCTGAATTAATACAGATTTCAAAAGACTGCAACAGAAGAGCAGACAGAGATGTTAAAATATATAAATTGTTGTGGTTTGATGTTTTCTTTCCCCATGCACACATTCAGTGCATACTCTTCCAGATGTGCTGAAAACAGGATATTTGGTTCTAAACAGACTACTATATTTTTATTTCTTCCTTAAAGAAAGAACCAGTTTCAACAACTGTAAGGTTATGTATTTAAATGTTCAAGAAGGATCCAGAAACAAGAAGGATCGCAGAAGAAAAAGAGCAATAATATAATCAAGGAGAAAAGTCACTGCCCGCTCCCCTCTTGCAGCTGTCTCAGGAGGCCCTCAGCCTCATGGGTTGGGCTGGACACCTATCACCATGAGTCAGCAGGAGCAGCTCTCCAGATCACCTTGCAGACTGAGAGGTATTACTCTATAGTGTTACGGGGCTAATGATGGGATGCAAGGAAGCACCATTTTTGGATTTCACAAGGCTCAGTATGGAATGTTAGGGGTGGAATCAAAGGCAGGAAAGGGAGGGATCAAGGTGGTTTGGAGAGAAATAAACATAGGAAAATAGAGGAATAAGGGGATAAAAGGGGTCAGTCATGTAAACAGATGCTGGCCAGTGCACTCGTGTGGCCATGCCCTGCACCTGATAGTCGCACTGTGTCCTGTCTCCTCATTAAACTCCATTTCTATTTTCTAACTGCTCTACAGAGCCGGTGAGATCTGGTGGAGTCAGCTGAGAAACCTGTGTGCATACGTGTGTGTGTGCGCACATGCGTGTGTGTGTCTGTGCATGAGGTAACTGAAAACCAAGGGATCCAGGGGCCAGCTGCTGGGTAGGCTGAGTGTCTAAGGCCAATAACTGGCCTTCATCTTGATCAGCCAAAGAGGGGAAGATGATGAGGCCATTGGTGTCATTCATGTTCATGTGAGTGCCATGTTTTCTGTCTGTGTTGATCCTTGTGGCCAGGTGTGTGTATATGTATATATGTATTCTATGTGTGTGTTTGCATCTGTGCCTATTGGGAAGGTGTGCTCAGCTTCACTTCTAGCTGGACCTGGGAAGAGGGAGCTGCAGCAGCCTTAGAGGGAGCTGCAGCAGCCTTGCCTCCATCAGGCTGCTGAACTCAGCAACTCCTAACAGAAACAAAACCAAAAGATAACTATCACAAACATCAAGATGTTGTGGTGATATTTATGGTGAAATTAAAACTCATGCTCAGGAATACGTATATCTGAATTAGTAGATGGTTGTGCAGAAAGAATTGTTTCTGTATTTCCCTCCAAGATATTTCCACTAAATAATTAAAAGATATGATCAGAAGAAAAACAGTTCTACATGTCTCTAAAAAATATATGCAGTATCAAGTAATTCATACTTTCAGAGAGTTTGCTTGAGTCTCATTCAGAACTTAGATTTTTTCTACACAAGCTTAAGAATGACCTCTATAGATTTTTCCCATTATTTTCAATACTAGTGACTATTTTTCTAGAGCTGGTAAAGAACCAGAATAATTTAATTCCCATTCACTTTCAGAATCAAATTCTGATGAATGTTGATTTCAATACAATCTATGTAAAGTTACTGAAGCCAGTGGAATTATAAAATGACACTAAGGTTCAGTCCAACTTTCAAGTACCCATTACTAACTGTGGCAGAACAGAGGAAGGAAAAAACAAGCCAAAGATGCCTAAGTTTTGATTACATTTGCAAGGCTGGATTTTGTTGTCGTTCTTCCAGAAGACTGACTACACTTCATATGTGTTGAGTTGTGTGGTTTTTTTTGGAGGCGTGCATGTATAGTTTTTTTAAGAAGAAGAAACTCTTTAAAACAAAATCTCATTTAAAGAACAATGTCTTCTGAACAGAGAAGACCTAGTATATTAGATATTTTGTATTTCCCTTGAATTTACCTTTTGCATGAGTGAAATTGAAATAAAATATGTTGACATTAAATGTAGCACCATAATAACAAAGAAAAGGAAGAGGAAGAGGAAGGGGAAAAGGAAAAGGAAATTAAATTTTAATTTTTCAGTCCTTAGGCTTCCTCCTTTCAAGGTCCCCATAAATATTCTTTTCCATCTTTTTTATCCTTTAAACATTCTTCCCTTCCTTTCTCTTTCTTCTTGGATTGTTATATGTTCCTTTCCTCTATCACACATATTCAGTCTTTCATGACCCTGGTCCTCCTACCTCAAGAGTTTGGTTTAGCTTTGCCCTCTTCATTCTGTACTATAGTTTATCCAGTCACTTCCCCACTGTGTTGAAGAATCCTCCCAGCATGAGTGGATTATGCCTCAGATGAGTGCTTCCAATACCACTGGCTGTTATCTGTAACACGTACTGAACCTGACTGCATAGTAACGACTTAGGAATGATCTTATCCATTTTACAGCAAGGATATAACTATGTAATTAGAATGGTAAAATGTTAGAAAGTAGTAATTTGGGCTTCAAGGCTTACAAGAAAACAAAAGCTTACCTTTATATGTACTAGGAAAGCAAATTATTATCCTGATTTAATTGACAGCTTAAAAATTAAAATCAATTTAGTAGCTCTTTGTTCTGTAGCATAGAATTACAAAATAATGGGACATAATTTAAGGAGTTCAGGAATACAGTGGAATGCATGTTCAACATAGCTTAATTAGAAGGTTTTCATGTTTGTTTTTTATATCTCATTTTTACATAACAGTAAACTAATGAAGTCTAAGCAGGCAAATGCTAAAAATTTGACTAAGAAATCTTTGGAATTACTGCAGTAGCAGAATGGTATAATTCGTACCTCACTGAGTTCAGTGACACTGTCTCAGTACTAAAGTGGTACAGAGTTGCAATGATTCTGCATCCCTGTATCTGTGTAAATTTAAGGAATAGTGACAGCTCTATGGTTTCTACATCTGATTCATTAATGGTTGGTTATATTTTGCATGCCTATCTTCCTTCTGCTACTCGAAGTCTTTAAAATGCAGGGTATTTATTACAAAAGTTATCATTCAAGCCTAGTTATAGAAACAGTGCGAAAAATGTCTATTTTGAAGTACAGCGTGCCATCTAGTGGAAATACGTTGCAAGCAGCACAGCCGTTAGCAGAACTAGAAAAAAAGTGGTGAAAAACACTAATCATCACCTCTCCTGAGCTGAGCAGCATTGACCCACTATCTATTTGTGCTTTGATTACTGAACACCTGACATATTTGTGAATCTTCATTTCCAACTAACTCTAGCCAAATATTTGGGATGGTATTTGAGGACTTGTTATAAATTATTCAAATGAATGAGAATTGAGCAGAACTATTTTGAAAGCTGTGCATGAAACATTACGGTCCCTTTAATGAAAGCTAACTTTCAACAGCAGAAGCCCAAGAGCTTAATTAACTGCTCTCTGAGACACTGCAGAGTAACTCACCCACCAAAAATGATTACTCTAGCTTCAGGGTTTTTCTGTTCTTCATACTGGGACATACAAGAAAATACTGGCAGTACTCCCTGTTCTTGCACTAATGTAAAACAGCAAATCTGGAAAGAGAAATTTCATAGAATCACAGCATCACACAATCACAGGATGGCTGAGGTTGGAAGGGACTTCTGGAGGTCATCTGGTCCACTTTCTCTACTCAAGCAGGGCCTTCTAGACTCAGTTGCCCAGGATCATGCCCAGATGACTTTTGAAGATCTCCATGGATGGAGACTCCACAACCTGTCTGGGCAACCTGTGCCAGTGATTGAACGTCCTCCCAGTAAAAAAGTGTTTCCTGATGTTGAGATGGAACCTCCTGCATTTCAGTTTGTGCCCATTGCCTCTTGTCCTGTCACTGGGAACCATTGAGAATAGCCTGGCTCTGTCTTCTTTAGACCATCTCTTCAGGTATTTATATATATTGAGAAGATTCCCCCCTGAGCCTTCTCCTCTGAAGGCTAAATAGTCCCAGGACTTTCAACCTTTCCTCACAAGATAGATACTCCACTCCTTTCATCATCTTTGTGGCCCTTCATTGGACTCTTTCCACCAGGTCCATACCTCTCTTGTACTGGGGAGGCCAGAACTGGACACAGTACTCCAGATGTGACCTTATTAGTGCTGAGTAGAGGGGAAGGATCACCTTCCACGACCTGCTGACAGTCCTTTACCTAATGCAGCCCTGGATACCGCTAGTTTTCTTTGTGGCAAGGGTACACTGCTGGTTCATTTTTGACTTGGTGTCCAACAGGACTCCCTTGTCCCTTTCTGCAAATCTGCTTTCCAGCTGAGTGGCCCCAGTATACACTGATGCATTCATTTCAAAGAGGAAAAATATATCGGTTTTGGTACTACATCTTCTGATGTTATCATGTATTCTGCTACATCTTTAAAGGAATTATTAATTTATGTTTGCTTTTTCTTCCCACAAATCCATACCAGACATGGGTTTCATCACCCTTCAAATGCACACATCATTGTGAACATCACTTCATAGATTAAACACATAATAAATTCAGTTTGGAGAACATATCTGTTAACTAAATGGGCATTCTCTGATTTTGGTGGGACAACTAAGTCATTACCTTCTCCTCTAATAGCTATTGTTATTTCATCTTCAGAAAGCTTTCTGCTGACATAACTACACCAGTCATCCTCACACTGTTGAGTTAATAACTAAGCATTAAAGCGTATCCAGGTGTGATAGCATGCAGCTGCCTGTCTTACCAGCACCTAAGAAGAGAGAAGGAGAGACGGCTGTATTCAACATTTCTAGAGAAACTAAGCAATAATTATTTCACCTGTCATTACAGTGGAAAATACTGGTTTGAGGACCTCACTTTCTTATAGTTCGGTTTAGTCAGTTCACATCAATCTAAGACCATACTGTTTCTAAAAGACAAGTCCTGCTCTTGCTCCCAGAAGACACACAGGGGCAGGGCTGAATTATCTCTCTTCAAATCAGTGTGGTTTAAATGGACTGAAGCTAATTGTGAAACTGCACCCCAAAGGCAAGCTGGCTGATGAGCAGTACCATTCATCTCAGATGCTCCCAGTGCTGGCTCATAGCTCCCACTGCATTGTGAATTCAGTGACCTCAAGTTTCCCATGCCTCTTGTGTGCTCACTGAAGAAGGAAAGTTCTTCTGAGGTTGCAAAATCTCACTTTGGTTCCCAGCCCCTGTTAAGATTCAAGATTATCCAAGACCTATGCAAAATATTCAAATGAGGTGTGAAGGCATTCCCCACCCCCCCCCATCCCCCCCATTTTTAACACTCCTGTCCATACACTAATGACTGGGTCACTTCAAACTACTAAATCTAATGAAATTCACCCAGAGGAAGAAAGAATTTATCAAAGGAATCTCAGAGCCATTTGGTGTTACCTTTGAGAACTCTTGGAGAACAGCTGGGGAGCAGAAGAGCAGAAGAAGACAAACATAGTATGCAGCTTTAAAAAATGGGGGAGGGGAAGGAAAGAGAGTGGGAACAAGCTTCCTGATCTTGTAGTCTCATCTCAGTTCCCAAAAGTGTACTGGAAAAAAAATCATCAACCAATCTATTTATAGCCTTTGGAAAATGAAAGGCAGTGTTAAGAACAAATCACTTCAGACGAATGCAATCAAAAAAAAAAACCCAACCCAGGTCCTATGGGTAGAGAGAAGTATAAGTCATTGTCTCTTTCTAACTTTTAGTATTGACTCAGATGAACTTACAATAACATTTAGGGCACATGGTACAAAGCAAAGAAGAAATGATAGAGTGGGAGTAATACTTGCTGGAAAACTGCAGAGGATGACTAAATCAGAGGTTAACCATCAAAATGACAGGCAGTTTTGAGCAGGATTCTTCAGTCTGTCTTTGACAGTTTCTAATCTTAACATAATCAGTAAATGCCAAGTTGCAGCAAAAAGGCAGACAAGTGCTGAGATGTATAAACATGACTGTTGCTTCTAAGACTGAAAGAAAAAAAAATAATAAAAAAAAAAAAACTCTGCTTTGCTCATAGTCCAGAGAGCATGTAACAAGAACGTGCAAAAGTACGGGAAACATGACCTACAAAGAATGACTGTAGGTATGAAGACTGTTTAGTCTGTAGAAGACTAAGGGCATAGTCTTTGCATGAATAAGTGTTGTTGTTGCAAAGAAGAAGGGAATAATTTATTCTTAGTGTCCACAGGGAATAAGAAAAACATTTCCATTACAGGAGGTTCTTAAAGACAGATTTGACAAATATTTGGTACAAATGGTTTGGACATAGTTAATTTGAAAGTAAAAGAATCACTTTCATGACTCTCAAGGTTAATTCCAGTTATAATTTCTATGACTGTAGATGACAGACATATTGGCCAAATTATTAAGCACATTTCCTGTGTCCAGAACTAAAATTCTCAGAAGTTTCTGGAAGGAATCAAGGCTTTCTGTACTATCTTTATTTCTTTTTTCAGAGGAAATATTGGAGCACCAGGGCACCCCAGCCCTGGGGCACCCGGCATCTCCCTGAGGACAGGGATAGGGACCAGGCAGGAATGTGGGCCTGTGAATGGGCCCACCTCAGCAAAGCCCGTGGCCAAGCAGGACTGTGGGGAGCTGGAGACTGGTCCTGCTGTGGCATGGCTGGGGCAAGGACTGACAGCCCCAGGGGGCTGAAATAGGGTAGGCTGTGGGCAGGGTGGGGGAAGCCCCAGGGGAAGCTGGACAAGAACAGTGAGGGCTGTTGGTGCCTGCAGGGCATAAATATGACCTTGAAAATGTTAGATATTTCATTCCTAATGATGTGCTGACCTAGGAATCATGACTGTCAGGTATTCTCAAGGGACTATTATAAATATTCTCTCATTATTAAAGATTAAAAAAAAAATTTTTATCAAGCAGTAGCAAAAATATAAAAAAAAACCACCCAACCCCCAAAAACCCTAAATTATGTCCTTCCTACAAAAAAGAAAAGGTTGGTTTAATTAAGCAACATTCTTCCAGCTTTAACCCTCTCTAACTCAAGACCATCCAAAAGCTTCATGTGCAGTCCAGGTGAGAGTTACAGTAGGCCTACCATGTGCTGCAGCATTCAAGGACACATGCTTTATTAGCAAAAATTGACTTTCTATTGCTTCACTTCATCTATAATGTTGAAAGATATTCCTAGATCAGTCCTTTCACTCTCACAAAAAGTACTGGGTTTCACTTTTTACCAACAATGTCAACTGAGTAGAAGGACCTTCCACATACTTTTACAGTGAAGAACAATTATCCCTTATGCTTTCCCCTGTGAAAACATTACGTAGTTCTGCTTTCTGTGCACAAGGAATTTCTGTGCTTATGCCTTATAGTGAACTTTCATATTAAATGCCTATTAAATTAGATCTGTGAAGAAATTTCACACAGCTTGTTTTATTGGTTTGTTTCCAATTTAACACTGGATTCTAGCTGAGGTTCACTGATTGTCGTACTTGCTGTATTTACAAAATCACCACCTCAAGGGTGTGCATGGCTGTAGTAGGTCCTCGTGCACCCCTCCAGGGAAACCTGCATGCTCAAGTACCTCTCTGAAATGCCTGTACACCAACACATGCAGCATGGGGAATAAATAGGAGGAACTAGACATCTGTATGCAGTTGCAGGGCCACAATCTCTTTGCAATTAAAGGGACATGCTGGGATAGCTCGCATGATTGAAATGCTGTCATGGATGGCTACAGGCTCTTTAGGAAAGACAGTCCAGCAAGGCGAGGTGAGGGAGTTGCTCTTTATATGAGGGAGCAGCTGGAATGCATCGAGCTCTGCCTAGGGGTGGAGGAAGAACAAGTCGAGAGCTTATGGGTAAAAATTAAGGGGCAGGCAAATATGGGTGACACAGTTGTAGGCGTTTATTACAGGCCACCTGATCAGGAAGAGGAAGTTGATGAATTCTTCTACAGGCAGCTGGAAGTAGCCTCGCAATTGCAGGCCCTGGTTCTCGTGGGGGACTTCAACCACCCTGATATTTGCTGGAAAAGTAACACGGCAAGGCATGCATGATCCAGGAGGTTTCTGCAGAGCATCGAGGATAACTTTTTTATGCAGGTGGTGGAGGAGCCAATGAGGCAAAATGTGCTGCTCGACCTTATACTAACGAACAAGGAAGGGCTGGTTGAGGGTGTGAGAGTTGGGGCTAACCTTGGCTGCAGTGGCCACGAGATGTGGACTTCAGGGTCCTGCATGGTAAAAGCAGGGTGACAAGTAGGATTACAACACTGGACTTCAAGAGAGCTGACTTTGGCCTCTTGAAAGACCTGCTTGGAGGAATCCCATGGGTTAGGGATCTAGGAGGCAGGGGGGTCCAAAAGAGCTGGTCAGTATTCAGGGACCACTTCCTCTGAGCTCAAGATTGGTGCATCCCTGTGAGGAAGAAGTCAAGCAAAGGAGCCAGGAGACCTGCATGGATGACCAAAGAACTTCTAGAGAAGCTCAAATGGAAGAGGGAGGTTCACAGTATGTGGAAAAAGGGACTGGCCACTTGGGAGGAATAGAGGAATGTTGTCAGCGTATGCAGAGATGCGACAAGGAAGGCCAAGGCCCGCTTGGAACTCAAACTGGCAAGGTTTGTCAAGGATAACAAGAAGGGCTTCTTCAAATACATCAGCAGTAAAAGGTAGACTGGGGAAACTGTAGACCTGCTGCTGAATGAGGTAGGGGCCCTGGTGACCCAGGATGCAGAGAAGGTGGAGTTACTGAATGCCTTCTTTGCTTCAGTCTTTACTGCTAAGGCTGGCCTTCAGGAATCTCAGCCCCCAGAGGTGAGAGAGAAAAAATCTGGAGAAAGGAGGACTTCCCCTTGGTTGAGGAGGATTGGGTTAGAGATCACCCAGGCAAACTGGATCCTTCCAAATCCGTGGGCCCCAATGGGATGCACCCATGTGTGCTGAGGGAGCTGTTGGATATTCTTGCCAACCCACTCTCCATCATCTTTGAAAGGTCATAGAGGACAGGAGAGGTGCCCGGAGACTGGAGGAAAGTGAATGTCACTTCATTCTTCAAAAAGGGCAAGAAGGAGGACCTGGGTAACTATAGGCCAGTCAGTCTCACCTCCATCCCTGGAAAGGTGATGGAGCAGTTCATCCTGGAAGTCATCTCCAGGCATGTAGAGGAAAAGAAGGTTATCAATAGTCAATGTGGTTTCACCAAGGGAAGATCATGCTTGACCAATGTGATAGCCTTCTGTGATGGCGTGACTGGCTGGGCTGATGAAGGGAGAGCAGTGGATGTTGTTTATCTTGACTTCAGCAAGGCATTCAACATTGTCTCCCATAACATCCTCATGGACAAGCTAAGGAAGTGTGGGTTAGATGAGAGGACAATGAGGTGGACTGAGAACTGGCTGAATAACAGAGCTCAGAGGGTTGTAGTCAACAGGGCAGAGTCTGGTTGGAGGCCTGTAACTAGTGGTGTTCCCCAGGGGTCTGCGCTGGGTCCAGTCCTGTTCAACATATTCATCAATTACCTGGATGAAAGGACAGAGTGTACCCTCAGCAAGTTTGCTGATGATACAAAGCTGGGAGGAGTGGCTGATATGCCGGAAGGCTGTGCTACCATCCAACAAGACCTGGACAGGCTGGAGAGCTGGGCCGAAGGCAACCTCATGAAATTCAACAAAAGCAAGTGTAAGGTCCTGCACCTGGGGAGGAACAACCACATGCACTGGTACAGGTTGGGGGTTGACCTGCTGGAAAGCAGCTCCAATGAGAAGGACCTGGGAGTGCTGGTAGACAGCAGGCTGATCATGAGCCAGCACTGTGCCCTTGTGGACAAGAAGGCCAACAGTATCCTGGGGTGCACAAAAAGGAGTGTGGCCAGCAGGTTGAGGGAAGTTATCCTCCCCCTCTACTCCACCTTACTGAGGCCACATCTGGAGTACTATGTTCAGTTCTGGGCTCCCCAGTTTAAGAAGGACAGGGAACTGCTTGAGCAAGTCCAGCATAGAGCAATGAAGATGATCAGGGGACTGGAGCATCTCCCTTATGAGGAAAGGCTGAGAGACCTGGGTTTGTTCAGCCTGAAGAAGAGAAGACTGAGGGGGGATCTCATCAATATTTATAAATAGCTAAAGGGTGGGTGTCAAGAGGATGGGACTGACCTCTTTTCAGTGGTGCCCAAGGAAAGGACAAGGGGCAATGGGCACAAGTTGGAACACAGGAAGTTCCACCTGAATATGAGGAAAATATTCTTTACTGTGAGGGTGACAGACCAGTGGAACAGGCTGCCCACAGAGGTTGTGGAGTCTCCTTCCGTGGAGACATTCAAAACCCATCTGAACACAGTCCTGTGCACCCTGTTCTAGGTGTACCTGCTCAAGCGGGGGGGGGTTGGACAAGATGATCTCCAGAAGTCCCTTCCAACCCCTACCATTCTGTGATTCTGTGATCACACCTGTGTAGAAACAGCACAGCATGGGGGTATAGCTTTGCATTCAGAAGCAGGTGACAGAGGTGCTCTGGCTGTTTTCTGATGCCATGGGTGTAACCACAGAATACCTGTGAAGTGGTACCTACCCATACAAAGGACTGCCACACACAAAAGTTTGCTACTATAAATATGGATGTAAGAAGACTCTTGCCTGCTGTGCTTTTATTTGGAAGATAAACAGATACTCAGAATAGAAAATTTGGGTCAAATCATGCGGCCTGTACTCTAGTTCTGCTCAGCCAATGATCTAGAATTAGACCCAAACAAATCACATGCCACACTGATCCAAGTCATATGCAAAAGGGTATAAAAACTTTCATAACATAAAATATTAAGTAAACTATGACTATTTGCACCAAACAAATGAAAGAATCACAAGACTTCTTTCTGGTTTATTGTTCTGCTGTCCTGTCATCCCATTATTCTACAGGGCTAGCTACACTGTACTTAGGAGAAAAGTTCCTAGCTTCGTTCAAACACACAGGACTTACAAGTCTATGCAAACCTTGCCAAATGCTGTATCACCTCAGGATAACTCTTTCTCTCCTTTTTTCTAATTTCTCACAAAGGCCAGACTCATCAAACAGAAGAGTATTCCAGCATCTCTGAAGGTCAGTAGGTTGATATTGATTTGCCCGGGAGTGAGGAACAAATTCCAGAAAGAAACATCATTATGAGCTCCAACAATTTCCTTTTTGCTTTCATCTCCCTGATGGCCCATCGGTTCTCTTTTTCATACATTGGCTGTTAACTCACATTTTTGTCTTCTAGCCCTCTGTCTTTCCCAGGAAACCTTTGTAATTGGAAAAAAACTTTCATGTGTAGATAGTGTTTGAGCTGGTAGAGCTAACAAAAAATTAGCAAACAAAACAAATTGCCACAAGCCATCACAGCTGAGCGTGCAAATAACTGATACTTGATGTATCTTACAGGCATACCATCGTTAAATCTGGCAATAGTTTACAGTATTTGAATGGTGGTCAAATGGATGAAGAGTTAAAAAAGAAATCACTCTAATAAATTTAAATTCTTTAAATATACCCTTCATTTAAAGACAGCTTTAGAAGCTTCCCAGTAATTAAATAATATGAAAAGGTGATAGGAGATGAAGGAAAGGGAAATAAGAGAATTATAGAACTGGCAGTATCATTATGTTATAGCTGAATTTTATATACTCACATTAACCTGATGGGCCCCAAATTGATGGGATGAGCACAGTTGTGAGTTTCTGAATGCAGTGACTGTAACCAGGGAAAAAAGTCAACGTCCAAAGGTTATGTTGCTACAAGCAACCTGACATATCTTATCATTTATCATGATTGCATTTGTCAGGGCACATATTCACATACACTTTTTATCAAGCATGTAAATATTTTTATTCACTGGCTGTCTAAGGGTAGAAAGAGGAAAGAGAGGAGACTGATCGAAGTACATAATGTTATAGCTTTTGTAAAGAATTACAAATTTAGGTAAATTTTTCATTTTTATCTTTGTTTTCCATTAAATCTTCCCTTTTTTCCATCACATATACACATTTCTTACCCTTTTATAAATTTGGACTAGTCGTTCACCAGTGGATGTATTTACTTAATGAACTAGAGATTCATTTCCCTATAAGCCATCTTTTTCTGACACCAAATCTCCTTCATATGAATTGCCTACAGGCTGCACACTTGTACTGCATTTATTATGGAATTTATGATGACATGATGACTTTTCCAGGTTCCAGCTGTAATGCATCTGGTGTTTATGGAGGTCAAAAGAGCCAGAAAACTGTGCTTTTGCTTTTTTCCTGCCAGTTCATGGGTTTTTTTCAGCACAAAAGTTTCAACAGGTGTTATCCATTGTAAAAAAAATAAAAAAAAGGAAAAAAAAAAAAGAAAACTTTACATATGTGACCTCTTAGGGAAAGAAACTTGCTGCAAAAAACTATACCTATTACAGTATTCTGCATTCTGCTCCTGTAAACCTTTTCTGGTGAAACAAACATTGTCACAGTGCTTCATATAGCTGGGTAGACAGTGTCTGATGTATCCGAAAAGATAGCTGAAAATTAAGAAAGAACATATGCTTCAGAGTACAGATATATTTTCAGGTGAAGGTGAACAGGAGCATGCACATCTGTCTTTTTAACATAGAGGGAATATGATACTTAAACTTGAAATTACAGAGCTAGAAAAGGAGAAAATTCATTTCCAGGATGGAGGTCTGTTCACTTCCACTCAACTAGTTTTTTTGTAGCGGAAGAAAGATAGCTTCTTAACAGCTTCTCCTGTTTCTTTTGTCTTGTAGTCCAATTCTTCTGAGCCAAGATGTCCAATAGCCTTTGCCTGAATAAATAAGTAAGCAGAACCATGTTCATTAACTGAGGAATGTGCACAGACAGAACTGCATGTTTTTCTCTGAAGAGTTCTCTGTGATGGGTTATTCGTTAAACAATCACATCACCATTTCTCACAGATTGTCCTGAAAGGCAAGTTTACAAATTGCCTTGTGATTTGCTTGTCAAAAAAAAGTTATGTAAAAAGAAGAATTTGAAGAGTCTGGTCATTCCAAAAAATTAATATACAGTGTCAAATACACTATATATATCCACTGATAGAAGAAAGATGAGCTACTTCTGCTTCTCCACTAATGTTTTCTGCTTACATATCTTGTTTAACATACAGTATCTAGCACCATTTTTAATGTATTAGGTAAAAAATAGGACCTTTATAAATTCACTGCAGCTGGAGTAGAAACAACTACTTTAGGATATAGTTCTGCCAACCTGACAAAATTAAAGATAATTTCTATGTGTGAACTGGACCAAAAGAATTATTTTCAAGCTCTTTGATAAAGTCTCACCAAATCCAAACCAAGTTTCTGAAGAAAGCATTCACTGGGTTGCTGGTTGGTCTATCCCAGGGCTGGGAACACTGAAACGTGCTCCTTCTTACCGTGGTTCATGCCTGCCACCTAGATCTAGTAATTCCAGAGTCTGTGATTTAGGAGCAATAAAAATGTCAGTTTTCATATTCCCTACTATGGAAAAATGAAACTGTAAGACTCTGGGGTTTAAATGAAGTTCAGCTCTTGAGTACTCAGTAATTACCCTGAACATCATGGCTCTGTGTAACCTTCTTAAGGTTTTGGATTTTGAGAGTTAGGTCACCTAGAGGCTAGGTTTCTTGAAAAAAATCTTTCATGACTTATAGTGCCAAGGCAGTGTGAAAGGCACTCCAGCTGCTACAGAGCCTGGCAGTCCTCCTGCAGATGTTCAGTGAAATGGGAATTAGACAATCTCTTGCAGCTGCAGAGGCCTAGAAGCTTCCAGCCAAATTTCACCTGAAATAAAATTCTAAGGAAGCAACATTCTCCACAAACTGAAAGGTCCCCCAATTCTGCAGCTGATCAACAGAGTAATGAGAGAGCTGTTAAAACATAGCATCATACTATCTTGCAAATAAAAAAATAAACCCCAGAAAAAGGTGTATACACTCATTTTAACTGCCATAACATCTTACCATCAGTACAACCTGTAAAATAGCTCTACCTTTTCTTATCTGCTACAGTTAACCAGGGATGTGAACTACAGATTTAAACAGAGAGACTAGATACTCACCTTTTCCCCCTCATGTTGTCTCATATAACTTGTTATATAGGGCAATTTTCCTGGAGATGGTAATTTTCTACCTTTCTCTTCTCTTGCCGTGCAGTATCTTAGAGCTACCTTAGCAGCAGTTATAAACTGCTTTTTCTACATATTTTCAGTATTCTTCTGGTTGCAATATTATTACCATTTTCTTTCCAGACATAGATCTTCCCCTGACAACACAATTATCTGCCACATATTGTAATTAAGTGATTTCACGTGGGAGTTCACATTTATCTTCTTTCCTTTCATACCTCTGCAGTCCCTTAGATCAGCTCCAGCAATACTATTTAATCTTACTGGAGTTCCTGTTGCAATGAAATTCTGTGTGGTGGGATGTCATGTGGTACTACTCTCAGAAAAAGTCTCAGGGAGAGCTTAGAAATCTGTTGTATTTACTGAAATGAACTGATGATTCAATGATCATTCAGGATAAGTGTTTTCTGATGGTTGAGTTACCATTCTGCCATCACTGTCACTACAACTGGGGGTATCAGCAATAGCTAAAGATTAGAGATAAACTGACAAAGTTTAGAAAAGACAACAACTTTCACTTTCTCTTTTTTGTCTTGAATAGATTTCATGCAGAACTGGATCATTTGCACTGCAGAGTAATTTCTTTTTCATTTAA
Organism: Morus bassanus; assembly: GCA_031468815.1. NCBI lineage: Eukaryota > Metazoa > Chordata > Aves > Suliformes > Sulidae > Morus > Morus bassanus. The sequence goes on along the minus strand of CM062568.1, from coordinate 49,401,674 downwards.
GACATTTCCTTTTAATTGAGACCCAAATAGACTGAGATGCACAGGCAAAGATGACACAGGCAAATGACACACCATGCCTAGAAGACTACAACTTTGCATTTATTTAAAAAAAAAAATCATAAATGGACAACATGGGGAGGTATACAATGTGATTACAGACACTGAAATTAAGATATCTGGCTGTATATGTTCATGTGTGAACTACGTGTCAAAACTTCAAATAAGGCAAAGTCAAAGGAGATCTGTGAAGAAATTCAGTTGCCAAAAACACACCTATAAAACTTGTCTATTGGAAATACTCTAGATATCCCTTGTGGACTCCATCTGTCCTTCGTGAAGGGCACATGTCTCCCTTACTCCTGTGTCATATCTGCCAGCGTTGGGACTTTTTGACTTTTTTGACCGTCATTAAGGATAAATAAAGCTATCATGAATCAGCCTAACTTAAACATTTCATTTCTGATTATGATCATCTCAGAGCTCTTCTTTTCACGTGTGAAACCAGGAAACAAGGATGATTTTCTTTTTTTATGCCACTTTATATTTATCTGTTTGAATTTTATCTGAGTTATTGATTCACCTGTCTCTTAAGATTCTGGCACAATTCTTCATGGTCTGCCATCATCCTCCATAGGATGAATAATTTTGTATAAGCAAACTTTGTCATTTCAGTGATCACTTTTTTTTTTTCCAGTACATATACGAGTATGTTCAACAGCCTACATCCCAGAGCCCAGCTCTGGGCAGAACTCCAGTTTTAAGCTCCATCCATGGAAAGACAAGATTATTTACCTATACTCTCCATTTCCTACTTCTAATAACTATTCAGCTTAGCTTTTATCTCATAACTGCAAAGTTTCCTTAAAGTCATTTAGTGAGGGATTTTTCCGAAAACATTCTGAAGTCCAATTATATCAGTGGGATCATTCGGATCTGTATCCTTCTAAAGAACTCCAAGGGGTTTGTAAGATGACATTTCCCATTACAAAACCCCTGTTGACTCACACCTAAGTGTATCGTATTTACCCTAGTGTCCACCAATTCTTTTATTGGAGCAATAGAATTCTTCTACTAACTGGTTTTGACTATTTTGCCCTGTACAAGCGCTGAGTTCAGTGCCATTCCCACACACGTCCTGTCACTGGATACCAGAAGAACAGCACCTTCCTCTCCACTTCCCATCCTCAGGAAGCTGCAGAGAGCAATGAGGTTGTCCCTCAGTCTACTTCTCTCCAAACTAGACAAACATGGTGTCCTCAACCACTCCTTACAGGACATTCCTCCCAGTCCTTTCACCAGTCTTGTTGCCCTCCTCTGCATGCATTCAAGGACCTTCACCTCCTTCTTAAATTTTGGAGCCCAGAACTGCACACAGTACTCAACGTGAGGCTGCACCAATGTTAAATACAGTGGCATAAAGACCTCTTTTGACTGGCTGGTTGTGCTGTGTTTAATGCACCCCAGGATCTGGTTTGCCCTCATGGCTGCCAGTCCATTCAAAAGGGTGGCTAGATGAGAAATAACTGTATTTTCCTAGATTTTAAGTGATTAATTTTCGGTGTTCCCTACCGAACATGAAGGCTTTGTGAACTATCTTTAGAGGATACCCAAGTACGCATGGAGTCCTGGCACATAGCACTGAACTTGAGACCACACATGCCACATCCATAGTGACTGGGGTTTGTGGTTTTTAAGTCAGTGTATGTTCAAATGTTCTGTCAGTATGGTCATCTGGGTTTATATTAAGTACAAAGTTGAAATTCTGACTGCATCTAAGAAAAATATAGCCCTTTACTGTCCAGAAGTAGGAAAAGATCTTTAGCTTTTGAAAATTCTCTACGCTTTGAAATAGAATGTTATACATATATAATTTTCATTTATTCTTTAAAAAAATCTCACTAATCCCACAGCATCAGCAACACGGGCCAAGTGACACCAGACTTGTGACAACTACAGACATATCTAGCTAAGGCAGCTGGACATTGCGTAGAGAACTGTATCCTCACACAAGACTGATTTTAAGTTTCTTCTCTTTAGTAGTGACCTGTTTCAGTGATTTCTCATGTATCCTTCAGGTGCTTCTTTACTTTTGACTTAAAAACTCTTCCCTTTCTGTGAAAAGAGAAGCTTAGTTAAAGTGGAAAAGGTCATTCTAGTCTTTTTTATGCTCTGAATCATCAATTAGTTCTGCTCAGTAGCACCTCCCCAGGCTCAGTATTTTCTCCTGAGAGACTGTGACCTGAGGTGAATGTTCAATATTTTGTATTTCTGTGTAGAATTCAGAATGTTCTTCATACTCAGATGCCAAAGGTTTTCCCCAAAACATCTCACTCCGTAAACCCTCTCTGGAAATTCATGGGTTTTTTATTGCAGGCTGTGTACTCTCAGTTTTCTGAATTGCACTGTTTCCCAGGGCATTCTTCCTAGTAATTTTCTCCCCAGACTCACCTAAACCCCTGTCAAACAGCAGGGAAGCAAATCAACAAGGAACTTAACTCTTGTAGAAATTTTCTAACTGTGTCACAGTCAGCTGTCAGCTTTTCTTGTCCACTATTTGGTCTCTTTTTCCTTTCAAAGTAGTAGCTTTTGTTTTTTTTTTCTTCCACCAAGCATCTCCACCCTGTTTACCCTCAGAGATTACATCTTCCAGATTCCTTAGCATTAAATAAGCCAAGGGAGTTGGAGTGGAACTATTTTTAAGGAAACAGACTCTGGTATTATGCCCTGGAACACAGAAGTGGAAGTCCAATAATTCTTTGAATTCAGTTTATGAGTGTCTGAGGTACAAATACTGACAACTCCAAGCTCATTGAATAAACAAATATTAGATATGTAATAGGAGAATGAAGTGTGAGTAAAATATGGCACAACATAAAGCAGAAAAGAGAAATGAAATACAGCTTGCTAAAGATTGCCTAGCACAACAGGATAAGGTGGTAACAGAAAAGAGGATATTTTTCATGTAAAGCAGCAATCAATACACACATAACATGAGAAAGTTTCTCGAAAAGCTGCTGAGCTGCTAATGGAAAAATTAGTAAGAAAGTAAAGGTCCCCAAAGAATATAATAAATCAGGGCTCCAGGGTCCTAAAGTACTTTTCATGCACAGAACATAATGACATTTCATTTCCTACTTTTTTGCCAGGAATGCCAGGCCAGCAGGATGATATAGAGTCTTATAAGATTTTCTGCTTCATTTCTGTACTAGATATTTAGTAATGTGTATTAAAATAGACTACAGACACAGAGGAAAATAATGTGTTCTCATTCAGTATCCCTATTTTCTGTTCATAAATACTTCAAGACTCCTCATCGTGATATGCCATTTTCTACAAATAATTAGCTAAAGGTCACGCATGTTTTTCTCTTTATTTAAAAACTGAGCTGTGTATTTAGTTCTGATTTGACACATAGAGTGAATTTACATGGCATAATGCAGTTAAATATCTACATGCCAGGATATTGCTGATGGCACAATACAAAAATATAAAAGAATCATTTTTATAAAAGGAAGTTGCCTAACAGTCTGTAAAATATTTAATTTAATGCTGCTGCCTGAAGCCTGTGGCCCAAATTTTTCTAGCATGTTGATTGTTTTGGAACTGTTGCTGAGATATCTAATTCTCCCTCTACATTGTAAAAGCAGCTTATGCACCTAATTTAAAATACGGATGTGGCTATGGGACAGGAACCAGAAAGTTAGATTTTGCAATATTCAGTATTCCAGTAATCATATCCCTTCTTTGTTTAGACATTTGTCTAATGTATAAGGGAAATCTGTCTGAGAAAAACTTGAAATCAGTTTTCTTAGAAATCAATCTATTTTGAACCATGATTGCAGAAAAGTGATTCCACCTATTCCAGCCTTTAGCCTTCTGTGCATGCCCTGCTGCATTTTTTGCTAAAAATTGAGGGTTTTTTCAACAAACAGAGCATCATGAGGCCCATCTCAAATGTAAAACCTGTGAAACTTAAAAGCTGACTGCAAACTGTCCTTACCTCCAAACAATGTTTTAACCTGTGCCTTCTTCAGTATAATGGCACATAGCTTTGACTGATCTTACATATTTTTTTCCCTGTGTTTGATCATTCTTAAAATATGTGTGTTTCATAAGAAATAACATTTTATATGGATCAACATAAACAATGGTTGGTAAATTCATGTGGAACTTTCACCCCAGACTGGCAAGGTCATATCATTTAAGTATTTGATGATCAGTAGTCATTTTCTTGACTAGTAAATCATAGAATCATACAATGGTTTGGGTTGGAAGGGACTTTAAAGATCATCTAGTTCCAACCCTCCTGACATGGGCAGGGATATCTTCCACTACATCAGGTTGCTCAAAGCCCCATCCAGCCTGGCCTTAAACACTTGCAGGAAGGGAGCATCCACTGCTTCTCTGAGCAACCTGTTCCATTGTCTCACCACCCTCATGGTAAAAAATTTCTTCCTAATATCTAATCTAAATCTACTCTCTTTCAGTTTAAAACCATTACCCCTTGTCCTATCACTACACTCCCTGATAAAGGGTCCTTCTCCATTTTTTCTGTAGGTCCCCTTTAAGTACTGGAAAGCTGCTATAAGGTGTCCGCAGAGCCTTCTCTCCTCTAGGCTAAACAATTCCTACTCTCTCAGCTTGTCCTCATCGGGGAGGTGCTCCAACCCCCTGATCATCTTTGTGGCCCTCCTCTGGGCCTGCTTGAGCAGGTCCATGTCTTTCTTGCACTGGGTACCCCAGGGCTGGATGCAGCACTCCAGGTGGGGTCTCACAAGAGCAGAGTAGAGAGGGAGAATCACCTCCCTTGACCTGCCAGCCACACTTCTTTTGATGCAGCCCAGGATGCAATTGTCTTTCTGGGCTGTGAGTGCACATTGCTGGCTCATATTCAGTTTTTCATTCACCCATACCCCCAAGTCCTTCTCTGCAGGGCTGCTCTCAATCCATTCATCCCCCAGCCTGTATCCATGTTTGTGATTGCCCTGACCCAGGTGCAGGACCTTGCACGTGGCCCTGTTGAACTTCATGAGGTTTGCACAGGCCCACCCCTCTAGCCTCTCAAGGTCCCTCTGGATGGCACCCCTTCCCTCTAGAGTATCAACCACACCACTCAGCTTCCTGTCATCTGCAAACTTGCTGAGGGTGCACTCAATCCCAATGTCCTCATCCCTGACAAAGATGTTAAATAATATTGGTCCTACTATGGACCCCTGAGGGACACCACTCATCACTGGTCTCCACCTGGACATTGAGCCATTGACTGCAACTCTTTGAGTGCAATCATCCAGCCAATTCCTTATCCACCAAGCTGTCCACTCATCAAATCCATATCTCTCCATTTTAGAGACAGAGATGTGTGGGACAGTATCAAATGCTTTACACAAGTCCAGGTAGATGACATCAGTCATTATTCCCTTACCCACCAATAAGGTACACAGTACAGCTACCGCTGTTACCCCATCGTAGAAGACGACCAAATTTGTCAGGCACGATTTACCCTTAGTGAAGCCATGTTGGCTGTCACCAATCACCTCCTTATTTTCCATGTGCATAGCTTCCAGGAGGATCTGCTCCATGGTCTTGCCAGGCACAGAGGTGAAACTGACTGACCTGTAGTTCCCTGGGTCTTCCTTTTTTCCCTTTTTAAAATGGGAGTTATGTTTCCCCTTTTCCAGTCACTGGGAACTTCATCAGTCTGCCACGACTTTTCAAATATGATGGATAACAGCTTAGCAACTTCATCTGCTAGTTCCCCCAGGACACCCAGATGCATCTCATCTGGTTCCATAAACTTGCATACATTCAGGTTCCTTAGATGGTCTTGAACCTGACCTCCTATAGTGGGCAGTACTTCATTCCCAGTACTCCAGGTGGAGTAAAAATACATCAGTATTTTTCCTCAAATTACTCTTGCAATAACATATGTGCATCTTTGATGGTGTAAATACATTCACATGTACCCAAGAATAGCCAAACAAACTTGACGTATTAAAAATTAATGACAATAACAACAACAACAACCCATAAATAAACAATGGCCTAAATGTTAGGTTACACAATACAGAGTCAATAGTTCTGGTACCTGAACTTTTGCTTCATTCATGATATTTTTTGTGCATGAGCCAATACTAACCACAGAAGAAATGTTATTTAATGACTGCTATAAAATGAATTTACAATGACAGTTGCATTTTACTATTTGACCCAGAGGTATATTGGTTTTACTGAAATTAAAATTAAGTATAAAAGGGCATTGAAATCAAAGGAGTTGTTTCATCTAAAACTTCCAGTGGAAATATTTATGTAGTTTTATTTTGTGTAACAAGAAGGGATAGGTATAATATGCAAGAACCTATTCAAAATATAAAGAAGAAAACTATTCTTTAAAGACTTTATTTCAATGAAATCTTGAAAAAAAGTCAGAGGTCAAAGGAAACATGCTATTATTTGAATCAATACTGTTACTTATGGCTAATTTGTAACATTGTCTGAAGCATTAATATACTCACTAATAACTTATTAACAATTCTATTATATTATTTGTACATGTATTTCTATTTAAATAAGCAGAACACATGCACATATTATAAAAATAAACAATGTGATAGTTGGTTTTATTATATCTGTCAAGGTTTTGCTTTTCCATTAAGGAGTGTTTTAGGAAGAACTCCGAAAGTATTTTAACTTGCCTAATATTAAAAATCATTATATATAGTCCTTTGGATACTTAATTTTCACTTCATGATTGCCGACTCCATTAGTGTGACTGTGGAACATACTATATACTCTTTTGTTTGAAATGAGGAGGTTGCTTTATAAGTTCTATTGGGAAAAAAAGATGTAGACGTCTTGAGACCAATTACTAAATAGTTCATTAAACAATGTGGGTAACAACAATTCTTTGAAATTCCCTCCAAGTTGTCCCTGATTTGTATGCACAGTTGAATCCATATTTCTCCTGTATTCTACCCCCTGGCTCCTGCCTGCAGTAAGATGCTTCTATTACTGAATCATCTCTAAGGATTCCTGCTTCCCGGTTTCCTGTACAGGGTGGTAGCATAGCTGGGTTAGACACTTGTTTGAAGAATAATATCAAATTCTTGATTTGGTTAACCATTCTTGTTCATGACTTGGCAGATGAATACCTCTAGTTCTGGTTCACTTCTGTTTTTGATAGCATCCTTGCAAAATAAGTTCCTGTATGCTTTGTAGTCCCTATCCTGCACTTAGCCATCTGAATAGTTAAGATACTGCTACTGCATCACTACAGTGCTATGAAAAAGCAGGTCCTCTATAGTGTATTGACTTGGACTGAATTAATAACAAGGGATTACATTAAGGCATTTTGATCCATTTATTTTCTTGAGCTTCTCTGTAACTAATCGCCAAAGAGATCATCCAGAAAATTTTTCTCTCGGTTCACCTATTATAGCTTATATAAACTATTTTACATAAAGTGAGCAAAGATTAGATTGTGATCACTCCACTTATCAAATCAAATGCAATTTCATTCAGTAACTAGCTTCAAAGAAAGGCAAGGCAAATGAAAAAAAGTGTGAAATGTGTGAAATTCCATGTGTGGAATATTCAAATTGGCTGGGATAATTCAGCATAGGAAAGACATAGCTTGGGAAAAGGGGGATATAAGAATGGTAGGCATACTCATGAGTATGAGGAAGAGAAGGAGCTGACAGTTCCTCATCTCTTCCAGTCAAAGAAGGGACCATCAACAGAAACAAGTAGGGTGCAAGTTCAGAGCAAAGAAAGGGAAGTGTTTTTTCATGCAGTGGGCAGCAGAGCTGTGGAACTCCTTGCCAAAGCACATTGCAACTAGTTGCAAAGAGTTGACAAGATTCATGAGAAGTTTGGATGGCCACCTGGAAGAGTCGTGCACTGGGGGTGATTAAGGGGAGAGCCACATCATACTCCAGAAATCCCATGAGCTGAAATCAGCTGGAATCTGAGATCATATTAGGAAGCTATGTGTCTGTCGTGTCCATCCTCTTCCCTGAGTACCTGCTTATGAACAGGGATGGAGACGGGCTTTGAGTCTAGGTGGACAAATGGACTGAAGCAATATTTCTGTTCTTATGTTTCAACCCCATATATTTCAGGCAAGTGTTTGTTGTTCCATAAAAAGAGAGAGATGTTTGCACACATCTCCACTCTCATTTTCTCACCCATCATTGCCTCACCAAACTTGATCCTTTCCAGTAGCCACCTGGGAATGGATTTCCTGCTGGTTAATTACTCTAAAAGCTGACAAACCTGTCGACTGCTCTCACCACAGCAGCTGTTCAGACATTCCATTATATATAACCCGTGTAATTCTCCCCTGTTAACTTGCCAAACAGCATGCAGTTGGCTGAGAAAACAAGTCATGGCAATTGTTCCTTTATGACTGGCATGCATCACCTCCTCGGTAACTTAGATCACAAAAATAGCATGTGTTTCTTAACTATATTGCCTGTGCATTCCTGCCCACATCAATACGGATAATAATGGTGCAGTCTTCTGGTAATGGAACAGGTAATTACACAGCTCCCACCATCATTCTTATATTACTCATGAATTCATATAGCAAAATATGCTAAGCATTGTTATTCTGACCCAATTTTGATATTTTGCATGTGTTAGTGATTCTCTCTGCAAGTACATTTTGCACATTGTCAAGACAATCACTATACAATGGCTGCAGACAAAAGCTAAACTAAGTTGGAGTCAAGTTTAGGATTAAAAAACTACAATGACACTGTACCTCTTAGAAAACAAGTTAAAAGAAATTCAAATATGCATAGGCATCAAAATAATCATTTAGGGCATCCATATAATTGTACCTCTGCCATAAAATGAGGCCATAAACAAATTATGTTGTTACAAGATTATATTTGTGTCTATTTTCAAAGACTGAATTACATTAAAAAAAAATAATAATTTCCCTTTGGGATTCTTCCTACTAAAATGTTAAACAGAAGTGCACTCTCATTTCCATCCATCCATACTTCCACTGCATGTCTTTTCATATTACATAGGTCTTGATATTTTACATTCATCACTAGAAACAATCGACACCTGGAATTGCTAAAATCCCAGTGGGACTGATATCAACACTGATGCTTCAACATTTTCATGCAGCTTTCAAAGAATCTCACTCTTCCACCCAGTTTAACCAAATCAGGTGTGAATAATGCCTTTCATCTTAAACACTTATTCCAACCAAGAAAAACATCTTAAGCAGCAAAAAGAAAACATTTACTTACAGTGTCTTAGAGAGTGTTAGCATTTGCATGTCTTCCTGCAGTCACATGCATCAAGGAAAAGGGTATTCTAACTAGTACCTCTATAACATTAAATAAACATTGTCCATAGAAGGATGTATCATTAGTATTACAAAAAGTCCTAGAATATGTCTAATAAGCACAACCTGCAAAGCACGAGAATTAATTATCTTAGTTTTGTATATCCATTGCTATCACGTAAAAGTTCTTTTTCTGCTGATATTGTATCATTGGGGTGTTTTATTACAGCAAGACTTCTTGTATTACCACAGGCTGTGAAAACGTTATTTTAACTTCTTTCAGAATAATGTCACAACCCGTCCATTAAAATTAACCATTAGCATGTGAACTGCAGGCTGCTTAGCAGCACAAACTCTTCAGCTAATAAAGACCATTACTCCCTCCCCAACTCCCCAAATGGTGAAGTGGGCCATTGTAAGGCTGAACTCCTTATTAGAACTGTTTGCTCCATTTACAACTGTCACTGAGGGTCATTCAGAAGGCAACCTGACTGAACTTTACCTTCACCCAGTAACCCTCAAAATTATCCATTATAACACTCATCAACCTTAGGAGGAATGAAGCAGAAGAGAAAGCTATTGGGCAAGAACAAACGTTTCACTGAAAGAAGAGTTTGCAACAGCGTTCTTGGTAGGATGATATTTTTTCCCTTCTTTGAAAAAGTAAAAGCAAATAAGGCCCAAAAAAAAGAATAACCAGTCTGAAAACCGTCATAGTTGAAACAGTGCTAAATACAGATAAGAGGTAAAATATAAAAGGGCCTTGGGCACAAACAGAAAGGAGGTAATTATTTTATGACTCCCTTTCCTCCTTTTTAGTTACTGAGATTATAACTATATATATATATTGCACTGGCCAAGCAGTCACAGAATTCAAGATATCTGTTTGTGCTTATGCAAGTAGAGCCAGAAGAAATTTGTCCTGGCAAACGAGTCTATCAACTTTGAATAATGGCATCCAGCAGGTCTTATTTCCTAAGAGAAGGATTAATTTCTCATTAATGACAATTGTAAAGATGATATCACAACTCATTACCCAGTTTACTGGCCAGGAAAAAGACTTAAGGAGGTCAATATTCTGCCTCAGCATTGAAATATATATATATACATTACTTTTTTCCTCAATTTAGATGTGTAAAATCAGAATTCTTTTTCTGTTGACTGGATGAAAGTAGCTGTATCAAAATCCACTCTCACAACACAACATATGCAAATGCCACCTCTTGGACTCACCAAAAGAACTCCAAATCCCTTACCTCGTCCCAAAGAGAAATTTATCAAGTCCAATGAGAACCAAAATAGAAGTCCTGTTGCCAGATGCTCATTTAAATGCATTGAATATGTTCCTTTCCCTGCCCTCCACACACCCATTGCAGCAGGAACTCTGGGAAGGCTTTACCTTTACAACTTTTGCCATGTAAAACTTCCTTTTGACAACTCCAAGAAATTTATTTGACCCAGATTCTTAGATATACCATTTTTCACACCAAAGACTCACAAACTACTTAAGAATAAGCAGCTGTTTGACAACATAAAGCAAGGCTACTTGGCAGTTTAGGACAGGAAGTAGAGAGAGTTACCATATGCAGCTTTAAAAAATTGGGGCAATATCCAAACTGGAATGTGGCCAAGACACTAGATCTAACAACTCTATTCCCACAGGCTCTGAGACATTTATTTCTTAATCCCCTAAATCTACTTTAATTGTGTGTAAGGAAATGTCTGTGTTAAAAGAAAAAAACCAAGGGTTACTGTAGTTTTTTTACAGCTCTTTGTCTGCACATACCACTCAAATCAAGTTTCCTCCCCACTATTACACTTTCCAATTACTGATCTCTTCTAATCTGTTCCTGTTTCCTATCATTTTCTCAGTTACTCTGCTTCTCTTGACTCTACTTCATTAATTTACTGCTAGCTCTTCCTGCCTGCTGCTCCCCATTCTAACCCTTTAATTAGTACCTTCTGAAGTTGATTAAGGTACCAGAGAAACTCTGATTCTTGCTGCCAATTGACTGATAAAAATGTGAAATAGACAGATATGATTGAACAGCTGTCTTGTCCTACCATTTCATTCATTATTTTTTTCTGCATTTATCCTTACAATTTTTGCAGTTTCACATAGTTCCATAACTTGTGCATTAAATCAGTTGTTCTGCTTTGAGATTACTTGGCAAACAACATGTTTTTAGAGGTTGCTGGATCATAGATCTTGAATAACAAAGGAGTCCTTTCTTGGGGATGTTATATTTTTCACCACACTCAGCAACAATACAAATAATTATTCAATTTTCTAAGAGTCATGGGAGATCATATATATTAAATACTTGCTCATGTCAGTCTTTCATGTTCATGTCTATATAATTTTATTCAGAGAGAGCATTGTGGTGTGTATGAAGAGATGATACTTATTTTGCTGGGTACTTCAAACACCATAAATTAATTCCACTGATCAAAAAGTTTATATATAGAATCTGTACAATAGTAAAATTAAAAACCTAAAGCAGTTTAGTTTTTGAAAGTGAAACTTAAGAAATGGACAGTCACTGAGGGATCAGGGATGTTGATTTTTTGAGAAGATTCATTATTTAGAATCTCATTTACATTATAGAGAGATTTTTAAAAGTCTTAAGGATTTAGAATAGCATATCCAAGAAACGTGTTGTAATCTTCACTGCAATGACCATGTATCAACATTTTAGAGAGTTTTATGTGTATGACATCAACACAAACTACCCTTCTGCAGTATCCATATAAATCACACTTGCAAGACACTGAAGTATACACTCTGTTGGGTGGAGTTCTGACTTAATTTCTGGCAATGGTCATGCTTCAAAGGCTGTACAGTATAATGTCAATTCAACATTACATGGCTGCTTCTGAAGAGGAAGTAACTCCTTAGAATAGGGTGTAGTCTCCACAGATGTTTAGCCTGGAGGCTGTGAGAGTCCCTGGAAAATAAATGAGCTATGGCTGGACAAGTCCTAATTCTGCATTTACAACCGTATTGTTTGGAATAAAAAAAAACAGCTTAGAATAGTTTACAAGTTAGCCCTAAACCAAAACTCTTGAATTATTTGATAGACTAAAATAAATGGCACCAAAAGACAGATTTTCCTAAAAAAGAAAAATTAAATAATAAAACACAAACAAGTAGGTAAGAAGGAATATCATGCAAATTGTACCAAATAAACTAAACAAACCCACTATTTCCATTATTATCCAATGTGGAACTTTAATCTAAATAAAATCCCTCATTTCATTATATAAAAAGGGTACGTAAAAGTTTCTTAAACTGAATTTTTAAATGGAAAATTGTTGTGAATCATCTCTCATACTCTCACTTCCTTCAGGCTTCTTCATGTGACTGAAGCCTTTGTTTAGAGAAAGTGAACACAGACTGATTAGATGAGATTAAGTTTTACTAGATTCACCTGCCCCTGTTTTTCATCTATTCGCTTTTCTTGTTGTAGGGAACTCGTCACTTACTTATAGCAGGATAAAAAGGGAAGAAAAGGGGGGGAGCCAGAAAGTACCTTTAACATTTTATTCCATTTTACCTGATAACTTAATTGCTCATTCAGAACAGTTGGTTCCCATGTAACAGGAACAATAATTCCTGCATCAAAACTAAGCAAATGTAGAAAACTTGGGGCATTTCACAAAGGCAAGCAATCTGCAGGTAACAATTTTCTATGTCAAACAATTTCAGTTGCTAACTGTTTTTTAATAGCTGTAAGACACTGAGAAATTAATTTAAGACTAAGAGAGAGATTTCCAGAGGACAGTCTGTCACAGAGATGCCTAGCTTCTGTATACCAAATCTCCTAACAAGACTTAGGTGCCAACTTGCCTTTAGTATCTTTGACAGCCTGAGCCTAGAGGTTTGTTCCCAATGCAATGACCTCATCATTATAAGAATACATTGATGAGTAAAGAATTAATTCTTGGTGGAAGCAGGTGGGTGCTCATAATTTGAAGTAATTCATCCTGCTTGCCAAGAAATCTAACTTTATGCTTTATCATTTTTTATCATACTTTTTAAAACACTTAACTAGGATTATAATAAATGTTGCTGGTTTGTTATTTTTTTACATAATTCAGAAATGTACAGAGAGAAATAATTTCAGACTTAAGAATTGCAATTTCATGATAATATTATTACTTTTCATTCTTCACTAAGAGGAAGGAACAAGAATTACTTGCATACAAACTTTGCTTTACAAGGTCGGTATTTTGAGATATATATATATATATATGTGTCATAAATCCAGCAGTTTTCAACCAGGCACGTACCTAAGGTGGGATACATTTCACTTAGTGTCAAGTGTCTAAAAATTAGAGGTCTAGGTTATATTACTCATCTTGATTCCCTAATTATCAGTGGAAATAGGCATCTCCCGAGAGAAATTCATATCTTCTTTAGATAAATGTTCAAGACACATGAGATTTATCTTTCTGTGTAAGTTCCTGTTTCCTTCCAGTTACTGTAGTGACAGTACAGACAAGTAGTTCAGACTTCAGGCATACATTTCTGACAGTAAAGGTAGATATCTGGGGTCTTGTTCAAAGATCCAGTCATTCAGGTAATATTTGTTTATAGGGAGTCTAAGATTAAGCTCTTGAGTAACTCAAGATTTTCAAAAGCTGTACTCATTGTAGTATTAGAAAATCAGATTACAAGTGTGTGGTGACAAAAACTGAATGAGTTTAACTGGAGGGACCCACTTTTGAAATTCTTCATGTAGTACTTTGACTTTGCACATTTCATGAAACTGATCTCTATTTCATTAAAAAATTCTGTATAAATAACTAAATAATTACAGTCATGGACTGCTGTGAATACAGTGGTATCTCTGCCAGTTTTATGGTGCCATTATATATTTTTGTTATAGGTCATTGTTTGCTATAAACTATAATATCAGACCCATTCTCCTTCCCCCCACCCCAAAGGAAATATCAGTGTATGGCAATTGAAATAAATATTTATTTAGCTTAAATTTCAGAATTTATTAGATAATTTCATGATTTTGAGGATCCCTAGTTTGTGAACTCTGAATGGTGTCATTACTTTAATAAAATATACATGAAATCTGGGCTATTTCTTATTCCAAAGCCACCTGAGTTGTCATTTTTTTTAACAAGACTTGATAAGGTGTGGGTGGGTCTTTAATTCACATAAATACACAAGGAAAACTTATTTGTAAAATGCTAGTAAGACTAAGAATTAAAAAAAAGAAATTGACAATATCAAATTTTCTATTGTACCACGAACCAAAATCTCTCCTTCCCTTTCTCTTTCATCCCTAAATGATTATATGCTATTGACTTTAATATTGTTCTCAGGTATGGTATTCCAGAACATCCCTACCTCATTTAAACATTAGAATGGAAGCTGTTCATTTAGAAAAATCCTACTCAACATTATGTTCAGCTCTCATTGTTTAGGTTCTGACCTTAGACACCATTTAAGTTTTGAATATTATTCATACATAAAACTGAGGCCTTTAAAAATTTCCCAGAGAACAATTCTTCCCTCCAGCCGCAAATATTGTTTCTGGTCTTAACTAGTGCTTTATTTTTCTCTTTTATTCTATTCTTTCAAATGTGGCTGTGTTGCTTTCCTTTTTCCTTTGAAAATTCTTTTCTATGCTAGGGAAAGTTTCAGGTTTAGCAAAACATTTGAAACAGAAAAAGAAAGTTTCATGGAAAAAGTTTTGTTTCTCCCTGTTTCTTTAACACTGATGAAACCTTCATTTGTTAATTTTTGCATGATTAAGATCTGACTGTGTTACCACAACTGGTAGATTTCTTTTGTAATAGCTATGGAAACTGAAGATCATGCAGTTATTTCAATCTTGCAAATGAGGTTAGACCTGAGGATCTGATTCAACAGTAGGTTTAGGAGACTAAATTTCTATTAGATTAAATGTGTGTGGTTACATCCAGGAGAGCTTTCAGGAAATTTGTTGCTTAACTTGCCTACCTGCCAGACTTTGTCTAAATATATAATATTGTAGACAAACACTACCCAGAGCACCTGAAGCTTGTTGTTCTGCATACTCAGTAAAGCCTCTGCCTTTTCTTAGTTAAACACCTACGCTTACTCTGAAGTGGCTAAGGTTGTTCAGATCCAGCAGACAGAGCTGTGACATCTGTGTCACCAAGAGACCAGAGGCTGTTTGGCAAGGCAAGGACTGACTAAACCTAATTCAAAATCCACTGAGTGCAAATAAAAATATAGATGACTCAAATGAAAATATCAGGGCTGTGCACTTTGTTTAATAGTTTAGGAGGTAAAGTACTTAGCGTAAGGAGCATTTTAGGCCCTACTAAGCCTGAGGGCATTTGTACCTACATCTGTCCTAGCCCAAGGAAGTGCCTTTATCCCTAGTCTATGTAGTTGTGTGAGTGACAGCCTTCCCTAACTTAAACCTGAGCTTCTGTGCAGCCAGGAAAACAAATTCATACACAGAATTCCAGGTTTACACTTAATGTTTCCAATGTGAAGCAGCAGCATTTTTACTGATTTATGGTTTTGCTGGTTTGGTTTTTTTTTCCATCTGTAATAAATTACTAAAAGGTACATCCTTTTAGAAGTCCATCCCCTTCAGCATTTTAAGTCTTTGCTACAAAACCTGGAGGCTTGGGTGAAGGTAGAGGCGTAAGAATTACTGTTCTACCATGAAAAAATTAAAAGCTAGTTCCTTGTAGGAAGAAAAGGGCTGAGGGTGTTCTTCTATTACTTTAGAAATAGCAAATTTTCCTGGAATTTGCTACAGTGAGGAAGAGCACATTGGTAGTGTTTTTTAATTAAGGATTTTGAAATAAAGTCTTATTATTGAAATAACTTGACACTCTAATTCATAGGAAGTGCTACTGTCACAGTTGGCTGGCAGATATTGTTATCCATTATTATCTGTACTGTTTTCCATATTCATATTTCATTTTTAGATCCTGTGAATTAGTTATTACAGATTATATTGGCCAAAGCTCTAAAATCCCTAAATGTTATTGTGATGACTGTCATTTTGGTGTCTGACTCAAGGTGAGGAGTCTTCATGTACTGCTACATAACAAATTAGAGTTTTCTGAAACAGAACAATGCAAGTACGTGGCTGTCCAGAGGAGGTCATTAAAAGTAAGTTTTACATGACATTTATACCTATGATCAGGCTTCACATCTCAGGGTGGACAGCCTGGAACATCCTCTGGAGGGGCAGGTTGGCTAGACTCAAATGTGCACAGTGAATCATTGTGGTTTTAGTTGCATACTCTAAAGCACATCTGAGGCATGACTTCTTTAATACAATAGATTCCTTGACTTGAGGGTTTTCCAACCTACAGTGCCCACAGAGTGCCCTTCCCACTAGGCTTAATGCCTCTGTAAGAAACTGAGTCACTCATTGGCTCTCAGACTGGTTAGGATTTTATTTCCATTTCTATATATGTAACTTATATTTTATCAGCAGCAAAATGGGTTGAAAAGAAATATTTCAAATAATTTTAACACTTAATTTCACTAAGAAAATATTATATATATAATATATAGAAAATATAATTTATAGCCAAATAATACTTGCTCTTTATAGGTGTTGTGGTTTAACCCTGTTAGGCAGCTAAGCCCCACACAGCTACTCACTTACTCTCTCACAACATGATGGGAAAGAGTTGGAAGGGTAAAAGTAAAGAAACTTGTGGGTTGAAATAAAGACAATTTAACAGGTAAAGCAAAAGCCATGTGCACAAGCGAAGCAAAAGAAAGAATTTATTCACTCCTTATCAGTGGGTAGATGTTTAGCCATTTGCAGGAAGGCAGGGCTTCATCACTTACAACAGTTACCTTGGAAGACAAATGCCATAACTCAGAACGTCCCCCTTTCTTCCTTCTTCCCCCAGTTTTATTGCTGAGCATGATGTCATATAGTAAGGAATATCCCTTTGTTCCGTTAGGGTCAGCTGTCGCAGCTCTGTGTGTCCCCTCTCAACTCCTTGTGCACCCCCAGCCTTCTCACTGGTGGGATGGTGTGAGAGGCAGAAAAGGTCTTAATGCTGTGTGAGCACTGCTCAGCAATAACTAAAACATCCCTGTATTATCAACACTGTTTTGGTCACAAATCCAAAACCTAGCACCACACGCAAGCTGCTGTGAAGAAAATTAACTCTATCCCAGCCAAAACCAGTATAATAGGGAAGAGAATGCTCCTTCAGGACTTCAGGACTTTGAATAATTTGATAGGTGTGGTACATTAGTACACAGGTAGTATACCGTGGTGCTAAGAATAAAACCTAGATGTCTTAACTCTCTTTACAGTCTCAGTATTTGGAGTCTTTCAATGTTTTATAATTTGTCTGCAAGTACTTTTTATCAGAAAAAAAGAAATTGAAATTACAACATATTTTATTAAATATACTAAGCAAAAAATGGAAAATTAGAAAATCATTATCTGTTTTAATTCGTGAAAATAGTCTTATTGATATGCCTCCACCTGCACATAAGCAAAAATGTAGAAGACAACTTTTTACTGTGTAATTCATATACTGCATGAATGTGTGAAGATTCTTTTTGTTGTGATCTTTTACCTTGTTTGTTTTATATGTAATTGAATCAAACTTATGTTTAAAAGCACAGGTGGAAAAAGTTTCTGGCTTTACTATTATGAAAGGATATCCATCTGTTTGTATACATACACCCTTACTCAGCTTTCCAACAACTAGCTATTTTCCACTGAATTCAATGGTGTACATTTATGTGTGTGTACATGCATACATGTGCACACATACATAGATATTTATGCATTCCCATTACATTAAGTATCAGGATTCTGTCACAGTTCTAATTTTTTTGTGTACAGACAAGTTACTGGAAAGTCTAATCTCTTTCAACTTCATCCTTTCTTTATTTTTTTCTTGAGGAAATGAAGCTGATGCTTCCAAGGTTTAAAATATTGGGGGATTGTTTGTTTATTTTCTCTGTGTTAAAAGGTTGGAAGACACAATCAGACAATAGTCTCAAAAGGTTTGCAGATGTTCATTTAAAGGCATTATTAAGAAAAGCAGCAGATGTATTCTCTGGCAAATGGCTCAAGTTGCTGTGACCCGTTGTTTGTCCCTCAGAAAGTTAATTTACTAAACAATGAGGTGAATAAGACCTGTTACAAAGAAATGGTTACATTTGTCTGCAAAAGAAGGTTATTGCAATCAGTAGACTGTCCAGCTGCAATGAGAAACAAAGCAAAATACTTTTCCTGTAAGGCCATATCCTATATGGAACTAAACTACTGCAATCCCCTAGGCTTTCTTAGCACCATGCAAGCAAAGATAATAGGTATCTCACAGGGTCATTCATTCCACAGATGAAGGAAAAATGGCACTTTATTTTAGGCCAGGTGGGCCTGTGGTAGCTAGTATTGGTACCAGTGGTTTTATGGGGGGCATAATCTTTACTGTGACAAGCAAGACAGCAGGGAAGGGGGAAGACACAGGTTCTTCTAGGAGCAACATTATGGTGCTAGATGACAATATCCAAATTATATAATATCATTTATATAATATAGATACAGATATCATATAGATATAATTTATATAGATATATAATCTAGAGATGTTTACTTTTGGCTCCTTTTGTCAGTGGAGAATGAAGTTGCATTTCTTGGATGCAGATCTCTTGAAGAGGACATTTACATTTGACCATTGGTGTTGGGAAGTAAAGGTGCCAGTTTTTCTTTACTGACTATGAAGAAGGTGGAAGACCACTAGCTCAACTGTAGGCATTGACAGTCTAGGCATCTGGGGACTGATTTGTTTAGCTGAACATAGGTATCTACTGCAGTCTGAGAGGCTGCAGTTAGTCTGAGATATTTGTGTGAGGATGGCAAATATAACATAGGATCCATAGGAGATCTAGGCCTTTCTGAAGTGGCCGCTTGAAGCCAGGCTGATTCACAAAGGAGTCCTAAGTGACTTTAAACACTTACGACTAGACAAATGAATCAAGTCCCTGAAGTTATGTGATATTAATATCACCCTCTCTGGTTGTTAAACATTGATTTAGATTGAAAATACATGCTAATAGAATCTAAAACTTTTCAACGTTGCAAGTGTTTCACCACTGTCAGGGCCAGAGAGTCCATTGCTATGAAATAGCCATTAATTTGCACCCTTAGTAATCATCTTTAATAATCTGTACTGCACATTACTCAAGCACTCTGTAAGTGATTGTTCACGCATGTTAAAAATGCAACGTTTCCTCATTATGTGGTTACATTAGTGAGTTCTTACAACATTCTTTTTTCTATTGCTACCCCATGAGCACTCAGCTTAAAGGTAATAAAACAAATTAATTTTGTATTTTGAGAGCTAGAAGTTCAGCTGGCTTATATAAATATAATTTCACTGGAGTTAATGGAGTTTTCAAAGTTTACACCAATTGAGACTTGACACAGAATGAGGTTATGCAATACATTTGACCAGTACAGCTTGATACTTTTGGTATGAGTACTTAATTTGGTCAAGTGAGCACAGCAAAAGTCAAACTTTCCAATACCAATGAGGTTTTTATTTTCTTTGGACTGTGGTTATAGAATGACTTATGAGGTTCAGTGTTCTACACCTGTCTGTCTTTCCTTCTTGTTGGGCTCCTGATGAGTGCTGAGATCCCACAGTCAAGCTTTCCCACAAGAATTGCTTAACTCATGGCTTCTGGCAGGGTGCTCAGGCTTTCCTCTAAGTTCTCCAGCTCCCTGGCTGGCCTCCTGCACTACTGGGTTGTCTTGGCCATCTGCCCTCAGTATTTTTTCTCTCTGTTTCACCTCTGCTCTGTGCTGTACGATGTTCTTTTCTCTAACTGCTGAATGGACAGGAGACCTATTTCTAAAACTTCCTCCTAGTTCTATTTCCCAAACTAATGACTGAGTATAATAATTTATTTCAGCTCCTTCTCAGCACATCCCTTGACAGGGAGCAGCCAAAGAGCAGAATGAACATATTGAGAGAGGGATGCATTATTCTCAGCTGGCCCAACAATAAAATGTGGCAGCAGCAATATCTGCTCTCAGTTTTCCCGGGCTTTAAAAAGTTTGAGGAGAGAGTAGGATAACTGGCAGAAGTCTGAGAGAGGTAGAGGTGAAATAAAAACAAAGATCTCTGAAGAAAGAGACTCATACATAGAAAAACAGTATAGTATCTGTCAACATATAGAAGAAGAGCTGCAAGCTGAAGATGATATATATTAAAATAAAAAAATCTCTGAAGAAATGCATTTCCTTTGATATTTACCCTTGTTAGGATATATACTAATTTATGCCATAGCTTCCAGTTTAGTTAAGCTCATGTTTACAAATGACAAAACTGAGCCTGAATTTGAGATCGGTGAAAATAAAAAGATTATCTAAAAGCCAACACAATGAGTTAGGTTGTGAACTAGACTATATCTCTAAAGCCTTTAAAATATCCTATTAGTAATCTGGGAAGCAAACAGAATGTGGCTGCACCCTTAGAAAGCAGAATGGATTGGGTTGTATTTGGTTTTGCCATGTATCTAAAACAAATAGAAACACAGAAGCTAATTTAGATCTCACAAACTTTGTTAGAACTGGGGATAACTTCATTAAAGTCAATAAAGAAGTCCCAGTATAAAAATGGAGTGAAAATGTAATACAAAGTAGTCTAAAAGCTTTAATAAAGATGCATGATTCTTCAGTGCTGGAGTCTGGTGTCATCTTTGAGAACTGTCCGTGATGAATGCAAAGTGAGTATACATCAGCTACCAAATTAGATTACCTTATTTGTGAGGACATGTTTGTGTTTGATAATGATTCCAGTGAGTGATTAGCTAGAAGTTTTTGGTACATCTGTACTTCTCCTGTAGCTGAATGTTTATCAGAAAGAAGAAAGACCGGAGAAAAGCAGAAAGGTATTACTAAAGGGATCAAAGAACATGAGGAATGAAGGAAACATTTGAAATAGGAACATGCTAGGGTGAACATGCAAAGGTAAGAGTTCACAACTGGGCTTACAGTCATTCGAGACTCATATAATCAACAAATATGAGAAACATGCGGAGATGTTCATTAGCAGAAACTTACAACTAAATCTTTCATACTGCATTTTCTCAATGTTTGAAATTCCCCATAGGGAAAATTTTGATGCCTTTTTCACTGGAATAGAGTACTCACACAGGGCAAAATATGACAACAGTGACTTTCTAGATAAAATTAATTTAAAATATTTTTGTGACAACAAGAGATATCATGCTCCATTTAAGTTTTATGACTTCGAAGTTCATGCTGGATCCAATAACTAATGTTTTTAAGCTTGATGACAATTTCTAATATATAATCAAACTCAAATACATATATATATATATATATATATAGTTGGTTCAGGACAGATCGAATTAATCACCATTAATGTTTCAAATCTTGATGTTTTGAGCTTGTGCCAAAACTATAATATGTTTTAAGTAAGAATTATATATACGTGATTTAATTTCTCTAATTTATAAAATCTAGCTTGAATACCATTTTGTACACCTTTGCTAGATATAGCTTCACGTAACGTTCATGTTTAATTCTTATTTCATGCGCTAGGGGGTGCCCTTTCCCTCCTAGTATGTAGACGTTCCTAAACAGTTTAACATATATATTTAGGCTAGCAGGAAAAAACTTCAAGTATGTTTTTGATTTGCTGCTATTTTAGGTAGAGGAATTTATTCAGCACATTAAGTTTTCACTATACAAAGGATTTAAACTATAATCCTGTCTCTAATAGAAAGATATGTAATAATATCCTGTATTTTGAATCTGTTCATTTACAGATAGAAATATGTTTCAAAATTCATGAGCTGTATGTGAATGAAATCTACTAAAATAAATCATATTTTTATACACTTATTTGTGGATATAATCTTTTTTTTGCACAAAATCTCAAACCAAAACACAAAGACACTCTTATGGAGTTACAATAAAGTTATAATAAAGTAAAGGGATAAACAAATATGACAAAGCAAATAAGATTTTTTCCTGGGTTTTTTTAATATATTTCTATGGATTAAAATCAAGTGAATGTAAATTTTAAAACAGTGTGTATTGTGTTTTCTTTTTCAAATATGAAGAACCTAATCCATCAAACTATATGTGCTACATTATTATATTTATTTACATTTATTATACAATACAGCAGAGATTTTGGTTGGTTCGTTGGGTAATAGTGTCATCAGGGTTCTGAGGTGCTTGTTAAGGTTGAGACTAACTTCTGTTCAATGATTGACTTTACCCTCTCAGAAGTTTCTCTTACATTCAGAACAAATCTGGCAGTAAAGGGAATGTTTTTGACAAGGACTGGGGGAAATGGTAAAAATCTAAAAACCTACTACATTTGTCCAGTATCTTATACTCTTCTAATAATAACAATAGCAGGTTCCTTTTAAAACTGCTGAATCAAAACTTCTGAAATATTCATGCATTATTTATAGTAGGAAAACAAATTGCGGTGTAATGATCCTTTAAATTAAACCCACACCACTTTCTAGTTGTTTCTGTCTGCATCTTTTTCCACGCACCCAAGTCTGGGGTAATCTGAGTAGGACTCAATGACAGACTGAAGGTATATATTAAATATAGGTATAAATATCAACTCAATAGAGATCTAGCTAATACAGTAGATGATGCAGACAGCTTTTCAGTTCAAAAAATCTAGGTGTCTTTGTTAAGGTGAGCTGAATATTTCTCCAGACTCTACTGGCTTCTTTAATTAGATTTCCATTTTGACCATAGTGGGAGCTAGACATCCCAGACTACACAGGCACATGTAGTCATGTATCTGCAGTCAGGACCTGAACCATCTTCCTAAAGTGTTTAAAGAGAAAATATTGTCTTTTCCTGTCTAATTTCAGATAGGAAATATTATTATGGGCTTAATTCAGTTACTCATAATACATTCAGTGCCACTCACAAAGGTCTAGGTATTCCAAACTCCTGCACAGACCTTGCAGATATGATACAAGACCTACAAAGAGACCCATGCTCCTCTAAAGTGGAAGCTGGACCCCATGTGCTATAGGCATCTCAGAAAGCACTAGTTCTCTAAGTGGAAACAATTGAGTAAAGACCTAAGTTTCTTGTAAGGGCTAAAAGAAAATTATTTATTTCAATGAAACAAGGAGCAACCGCATCTAGACTTACCTATTGGGGTGTGATACTGGGTGCTCTGCAGTAAGAACATCTTTCATCCATCCTCTGCTGGAATACATAAACCCTGACATTCAGAGAACACAAAAAAGTCACTTTGCATACAAACCATGACACACTGGAAAAAGTTTGCTGCCCTCAAAGTCTTCATCCTAGTAAAGCCTGTAGAAACATTATCTCCAGACCTGGGAACCGATAAGCATGCCTGAGTACTGTAATGTTCTCATAGCCAAAATAATTCTGATGACATCATAACCATGAAATATAACTTCTCTTTATTGTTTGTATAAGTATATGGCAAATGAAATCACAAAGAATTCAAGTAAAAACAAGTTTTCTTAAACAAACATGGCATGTAGCTACAGCTGAGCATAGCTATTGTTCATATCTGCATTTATAGACTAAAAACTGGCACTGCAACCCAATGTAGCTTTCCATCGTTGATAAGTTTGATTAACTCGCCCTTGCATTTACAATTGCTCCAGCTAAACTGACATAGTAATTTGCTAAGTTAATGCCAGATGCCTGTGCTTGTCAGTTCTACTTTACCATTTAAGAATTGTCTTTGCTAGTTCAGTTTCTGCCTAACTTCTTAAACTTAACTCCTATCTTATTACTTTAAATGTATGTTCACCTGATTGCAATCACTACATTTATTGCAATTTAACAAGTTACTATTTGTCAATTGATCAGCTTAATCGTGATTTGTAACCTTCAAAATGGTTAATGTGCTTAGCTCCACTTAAAAATGTATCTTATTTCACTTGCAAAGAGGCATGATAGGCTAGAGAAAGGAAGGTACACATATGTTGATTACCTTGGCTCAATTCACAACAGATAATTTGATAAGCAGCAGTAACTTGATCAACTGAAGTCTTCTGAACATATTTTGAAACCCTGTAGACATAGACACAAATATTTCTGGGAATGTGGTTTGTGGAATAAATGTCCCCAGCTGTGTTTGGTCCCTCTCCTGAGGGTTACTACAACCAGAGCAGAGCCAGTTATACGTATGTTGTCCATACTCCTCTTTTGCCTCAGTACAAAGTCAAAGGACTTTATTTAAAAAAGTATCTACATCATCAGATTTTCTGGTGGGTTTTACTTGGTGCTTTATTTAGAAAAAGTGAGAAAACTAGCTTCAGAAAACCTATGTAGCACTGGTGATGAGTAAGTCATATGGAGCAGCATGTTTTCTAAAAAAAAGAGATCCATATGCAAGTAATTTGTTAAAACAAAAATAAAGAAAAGATAAGGTATGAACTGATCATTACATCATCTGGAAAGTGTGATTCCCTGCATATGTAGTGTTGCACTCCTGACAAAGTAGCTTGTGAGAGATTTTAATTTTTGTCTGAAAATTCTGTCAAAGCCTGAGGAATCATATTTGATGTGACAGACAACAGGATGGCACAGTAAGAAGTATCTTGTTTTCTCATTTGTTAATATAAACAGGATGGTGTCAAATTTCAGGCATTACCTCACAAGTCAGAATTTAGGTCATCAATTCACTGATGGCTGGATAGCCTTGCATCCACATGCATGCCAGATTCACACTGCAAGCATACATTATTATTTTGTTTATTTGTGTGTGTATGTGTGTGCATATTAACATTAATGAATCCACAGATATCCATGTATATATTCACCCATTCATAGGTATAGAATTCACTATATTAATGGATTTATTCCATCATTATCCTTTTCCCATTCAACTAACATCCACCTGACATTTACCAAACAGAATACCATCAAGGACATAACACTTGAAGGAGTGTGGTTACATTAAAATTGCATATTTATCAGCAGGCATAATTTCATTAAGTTTTTTTTAGAAGAAACACATAAAATAAATGTTTTGTTCAGTGTATGTGGAGATAAATTCCTCTGAACAGAATGGAAGAATTAGAAGAAAAGAAAAAAAACATATTATTGCATTCCATTATCATCTCTATTATAAAACATATTTAGCAGCAGTTAATATTTTTTCAGTGTTTTAAATATTAACCTCTGTGAAAGTGAAGAAAGTTTAGAACTACATAATATTTTGTTATGCAAAAATTTATAAAGGTATACTTAAAGAACATGTCCTAGTTTTCTAATTGTAAAAGACTGTATACTTTCAATACTACTGATATGCAGACTGAAGTGCCCTGAATTAATCCATTTGGAAGTCATCAAGTTTCTAAGCATGACTAGTTTAACAGTAAGAGTGCCTGAAAATCATTAAAGTGCTTCACATATTTTAAAAGTCCTTCAGCTCAGAAGAAATAAAGCTTGCCAACCTGCCCCCTACAACATATTTTTAAGAGTCAATTTTTAAAAGGCAGATAAACTTAGCCTGTGATGCCTGTTATATGATCATGTGTTTGACTGTTTGTGTGTGCCCATGCTTTATGTGACAATCATCCGTAACATTTTTAGCATGCATTACAATTGGTTTCTATTATAAACACAACAATCCAGGTTCTCAGCTGGTTTAAATTGGTATTGTTCTACTGGAGCCAGTGAACAAATATTGACTTCAACAGAGCTATGTTGATTTATATTTCCAGAAGACTTATCCACTGTGTGGAAATACATTTTATTACAATAAATTGTGTTCAGCACTTCATTTGGCTGCAAGAACCCTTCACTGATTATGGTAAATACTTTTCCTTATTGATGTCTCTTCCTAAATTTTAATCAAACACCCTACACTTTAGTGTACATCAGAAGGCTATGGTAATTGAAAAGGTGTCCATGAGTTTAAGTTACTTTTAATTATCTTGTTTAATATTTCCTCAGTTCCTTAGGCTTAAGAAGCACTTTATGTATAACTGCAAGGTTATACACTATAGTACACCACTGTAAATATCTCATCTTAGATAAAAAGGATTCCGTCTAACAGATTATTTTCCAAAATTTTGTGAATCACATGAAGTTTTACTTACCAAATATGCAGTCACACAGTATCATTTGACTTGAGCACTGTACCAGATCTTAAATATTTCAGAAAACTTTGCAAGTCACTATTCAGAAAGTTTTGGCCTAGGGAAATGATGTCCAACAAGCCCTCTGAGTCCTACATCAAAGTATCTATACGATAAAGAGTTATTTCAGAAAACTAAGGGAAAAGGCAGGTCTGGGAATGATTCACAGGAAAGAAAGTATATCTCCCTCTGCTCCACTGTTAGGCCCATTGGTGAGTTCAGTGTATTAGCCCAGCAGTCCTCTTCTCACCATCTTCTCTCAAAGCCTCATTTTTAACTTCTACAGCAGTGCTCATGTATACACATGCTCACAAAGTCAATAGTATACCGTTTTAGCATATGGCCACACTGGAAGTGCCCATGGTACAAATGTAACTCAGTGGAAATCACCCACCACAATCCACTTATCAAATTAGTCAGACACAAAGGAGGAGGTCTTAGGCAAGAAACCATTAGAAGTTGCAAATATTTATACCAAATAGTTCTGGTTTAACAACAGAGTAGCAGATCAGGGTACCTGGCTCAGTTTGTTTTCAAGGAAGAAAAATCAATATATATCCATTTTCCATTTTTTCATTCATGTTGTTTCATATTACTTATAAGGTAAAGAGGAGGACTTTGACCTAAAACTGCATTCTTCTGAAAATAAACTCTTGTCTGTGCTGAAATTCCTAATTACAGGTGTAATCAGATATTGTGTTGTAGAAACATATCCTCAGAAGCTTGAGGAATGTTTGTTTCAAACAGGTCAGATAGCAGTTACTACTGTACTAGAATTCAGAACTTAGAAATTTTACTGTTACGTAATTTTTCCAAAATTTCTAAAGCAGGCAATAGTAAAGGCACAGCTAAAAACTATCATGATATTGAGAACAGGTACAAAGCAAAGCAGAAAGCAAATATAGCTGCACCAGTAAACCTTTTAATTTTCTGAAAATTAAAGAGCATGATAAATAGATGTATCTAAGGGTAAGCACAAAGGAAAAGCATGAGAACTGAAGGATGAAACTAAAAAAAGACTAAGGCCAAAAGTTACAAACAAATGACTTATTAAGGAAATAACGGCTCATAGAATATTTCGACAGCTCGGTTCATTGTCAGTAAGTAATAACTGATGAAATTCATCCTCTGGCACTAAAGAACCGACTAAACACAACTTCCAGAATATTAGTGTTCTTCTTTGAATACTAAGGAAGAAATAATGATATTTAAAAGAATATAAGGAAAGCAATATAACTGAAAAGAATAATCAAAAGTAAACAAAGTCAGCCCAATTTTGGATCCCCAGAAACAATGGAATAACTTAATGAGCAGTCACTTTGCTAACACCTCAGTAACAATAAGATGACCAGAAATAGATGCCATGGACACTAATCAACAGCCATGTCTCCTGTGTGTCTTTCCCTTTCTGCATCCTGTAACAGGTCTATTGTATACGGGTGATTCAGTAGACCTGGTATATCTAACAAAACTTTGTTTAGGATTCCATATCAGATGAAATAATGATGGATTTGCACCTAGTTGAAAAAATACATGAATAATAGTTATTAACAGTCAAATTGTGAAGATATATCAAGGAAGCTCCCAGGGGTACCCTTCAGAGTATTGTGTTATGCAAAGTTTTTATTAAAACTTTGTCTAACAGATCAAAGAGCACAACTTTAAAAATATCTTTGATGAAAACTCAGGAGTAATTGTAATCATGTTTAAAACAAGATTAATTCAGAGTGATCTTGATCAACAAATAAAAGCACCCGCTTTCAGAATATAATTTTTTTTATTATTTTCATGCAATATCTCTGCTAAGAAGTTGTGCTATGTTATTAAATGTCCATGACACAATGGCTGCCTTTTTTGATGCTTTCTTGTATCTGATTGGAAGACTAGGGAAAAAGGAACAGAGATCTGAAATGAATTTAAGTTGTGTCTTTGTTTGGCTAGATGTTACCTTCAGTTTTCCAATAAACTTAAGAGATTTCTGACTGGAAATAAAGAAAATATTATTTTTCTATTACTACTTTCCCAGCTGTAGAACAGTCTACTTGTCAGTAAAAGACTTGCTGAGATGCAGTTCTCAGATCAACATTATACAGATTACATCTGTATCTGGCCCTGAAATCCTACTATTTTCATGGATGTTACAGCAGAGGGAAGCAGCTTCAAGATGGCAAGAGCACCTTTGTCTGAGTCAAAAACTACAAGTTGGAGAGATAATTAGATTTCGTGTTCATTTCATAGATTTTGCATTATGGAAGATATAGACTCATAAGAAAATCAAATCATACTTTGCTAACGTTTTGTAGGTGCTGTAAGTTTTCCCTGGTCATGAGTTTCAGTGTCGAGCTGCAAGGTATGAACTTCCCCATGTGAAAATACCTCATATGTGAAGTCTAGTGGGGTAAGTTCATAACTGTTGTTCCCCAGACTAGTGAGCAGTTACAAGTGTGGAAGCAAAAACATATACTTTAAGAATTATCAGCTGTTAATTCCTGTGGGCTGTAGTTTTGTATTGGATTTACCACATCAGGAGCTGTTTGATAGTGAAGATGCTAATTGGAAGACATTTAATTATACAATATTCAGTCTTCTCGTAGGTTCTATGAGGTAAATTATTTCATTAATGACATTTCATGATTCGTCAGATAAATTTTGTAGCTGATATGAAGACAAAGGCTACTGAAAATGGAGTCTCCAGACAAGATAATGTCACATAAGAAGAACTAGAAATTGTTTATACATAAGATTAACCATCAGTAACTTTTAAGATAAATAATGGAAAGAACTGCATCAGTATCTGTACTTGCACTCAGGATGTGGAATTCTAACCCTTTTGACATATCAGATAACACTGAAAAAAGATTAAACTACATGCTGCAGGGCTTTCTGATTAGCTAATTTTCATTGCCTTGAAAATACCCAGTTGTAATTATAAAAAAGCCCAACAGTCTTAAGTACTGACCTAAGAAAACAGAATGCATAGACAAGGCAGGATGGTTACTGACTTCCTTCCATGCCAGACTCCATGTCAAGAGCAAAATATTTTACTAGTTTTGACTGAGAATCTGGATATTATCAAATTAGGAAAGAAAAAATAAAGAGTAGGTGAAGATTAAGAGGAAAAAACACATTTGTGACACCCTGTCAATTATTTCAGTCCTCTAAAACACCCTTCAAACTGCGAGTGCATGAGGGACTTTTCAGAAGGCACTAAATGATCTAAGCCACATTTTGAGAATTTAAGACATCCTCATGTATTTAGATGACTTCATTTGTTGACATAAAACATCGGAAGAACATCTGGCAGGAGCGGAAAGGCTTCTAAAGCTTTTTAAGGAGTAATGGTTTAAACTTGAGAAAAACAAATGTCAATTTGTGAGGGATTGCATTACCTTCCAAGGATATGCATGTCCTGAAGATGGGCGGAAGCCTCAGTCACAGAAACTGGATATTAAGCAATACTGGATAGTTCCTGGAAACATGGATACAAAATCTTGTGCAAATTCTTGAAGGCGCATACAGAATTTTCCAAAACAGCCAACTAAAAGCAGTTTTGTCACGGTATAAAAGCATGAAAAAACTTTTGATTTCCTGAAAAGTTTTAAATCCATACTTTGTTTAAATTCCTGAAAATGTACTAGCAGCTTATAGAAACTTGTTGATTTCTCAGAAGTTAATGTCAGTGTTAGGTGAACAAATCAATAAGATGCTGAATAGCAGCTTTTTAAGATATTAAAAACTGTAGCAAAATTAAATACTCAAATTTATAATCTGAACTTTGAGGAGGCCTCAAAGAGATATTCACTAAGAATTAAATGCATTGGGTACATGAACTATAATTCCTTGTAGTCTCTACTTAAAAAAAAAAAAAAAAAAAAAAGAAAGAGTCTTGTGGAACTGGACACACAAACTGCCTAAAAAGTGTGGCAACTATGCTTCAGCTTGGAAAACAAAGTGCCAATATATATGTTTCAAGTTAACCAAAGGCAATGAGGTTAGAGACACTGAGGTTCAGTGGATGGTTTTGGAGGTTAAACTGAAAGATTATTCCAGTACTAATTTGAATAGTTACACATGTAACAGAATTGCTACATTGTTGCTGTTGTCAGCAGTATACACAGAAGAGACCTATGGTGGCTGGCCAGCTGGAGGCAAAAAGATACAAGGTCCTATTTATAAAACAGAATAATAGCAAGATGGGAGGATATGTAGACCTGTAACAACACCTACTCTTCACATAGTACAGAACTGCCACAAAATAACCAGAATTTAGCAAGATGAAAATAAGGATCAGAGATGCTTATGAATCAAGGGTAATCAAGAAATAGCAAAATTAATCCTTTAAATACACAATGGGGAGCGTATAAATGGATGTTATACTTCAGAGCCTAACCTGATCTCTAACTTTTTTGAGAGAAAGAAGACTTTTTTTCCCCTTCTTCCAATGTGTTCAGAACTGGTCACAGACAATGAAAAGGTAGTAGATTTTCTGGAAAGGATTATTTTAAACCAATTTGTTAATTACTTTGATGCAAGAAAAGTAAGATATGAATTAAATACTCCACAGACCGTTGTAGGAGGTACTCTGCCAGAGTAGAGACTGGAGATAGTAGAATTATGCCTACTAGCCAGAAATGAAATCACAAGACTCTGGGGACTCTCTACCCAACATTTCTGTCCACCACAAGATGTGCTCCACACACTCCTCAAGTCCATTCTGTGAGCTTGCAAACTCTCTTCTTTTTCCAGAGTTCTCGCTTCAGTGCTGTTTTTTCTGTGACACTGTCCAAGATAACTTTTCTTCTTTAAGCACTGCTGTATACAACACAAGCAGAAAAAATACTGTTAGAAAGCATACATTTTTGCCATATATAAGTAGCTAAAGGCTTTCAGATCACTCCAAGGCTTCAAGAGCAACAAACTGTGATTCTGCAAAAACATCCAGCTGTTCCAGAAAACAACAGTCAAAAAAAAAAACCAGGAGAAGCTCCACAGGAAGACTCATGTACAAATAATATATTTCCCAGTAGGGTTGTCAGCCATTATAGCTCAATTTAGATTGCTATCATGCTCTACTAGACTTCTCTAGCCAAGACTATAGGCTGCTTCCATGCATTCACAACACTCGATGAAATTTTTGATCAAACCTAAACCCAAACTGTATTTGCTTCAACTTGAATCACTTGTTCATGAACCTGCTCCTGAGTTATCACTTTATAACTTTGATTGTGTGATGATGGAATTTACATCCCCACCCAGGTTACATTGATTGCCATAAAAAATAAAGTAGACTGACATTGTATGAATCTGTGCCACTGTTAAAATAATGTACAATGTGTGCCTTGCAGATGAGCTGTTGTTACTTTGCAAAATGGCTCACCTTGAAGAACAGATAAAAACAGAAAAGAGGACAATTTGGCTTAGAGATGACATTGTTATTCTCCTTGGATATATCAATGGTAAAGGGAAAATGGTAGAAAAAGAATAAGTGAGTAGGAAGTGGCCATGACTAAGCTTTGGCTGGAAATTAAAGCAAAGACTCTAACTATCTTCAGAGGAACAAGATTCTGGAGCAGCCTTTCACCAAGATAAGTGGAGACAAGGAACATAACTGCTTCCGGATGGAGCTGGATATATTTATTAATAGGATTATATAATGGGCTTGACTGTAATAGCCAAGAATTGGACACAATCCTTTGTTTTACTCATGTGTCCCAAAGGTCTTTATTAGTGTAATAAAAAGTAGGCCAGAACCCAGAGATAGTTAGAAAAACACAAGGGGAGTTGGTGGATGACATTTTGAATACATGTATATCCTAGCTTTTATAAAACTTTCAGAACAGTAATAAAAAAGTCAACATAATAAATTTGAAAGAAAAAAAAAGCTGTATTTCCTCATTCTGTATTTTTTTTTTTAATTTTTATTTATTTTACTTATTTTTTTGTCAGATTATATGAGGGTTATTTATTTTATACAACATGGGTATTTATTTTATTTATGGTGAGAAAAAACATCTTTAGAGAAAGATAAAAAATTTTAAACTCCATAGTTACTGGCCCAAATCCAGCAGAAAATAGTTTTATGACTTAAATATGATAATTGACATACCTGGCATAAGTATTTAGACTACAATTTGAGAGTAAAAGTGAAGTTATCTTATTTGTAGGTACAGTCTTCTAGATTTTGTGACAGTAAGTACTCTTCTAATTCTTTCTGGTATGATTAAAATCAAGCCAGACACTTTATATTTTATCTTCTAATGCAAATGAATTTAAAGGTTTGACTCTGAGTATGAGGGTAGTCACACAAAGTAACCTATAAATTATTTGTGGCACTGGTAATGGTCTTCTACTTTGTCCTTTCTATGACTGTTTTGTACTTCATCATATATTAATCACCATCTATCTGATCTATCTGAATGAGTGTTGGTTCCTGTCACACACACTTGACTTAAGTTACAAACTAGAGTTCAGTCCTACAGCTATGCTATTGAATTTTTAATTTTCGATTATTTACGTTCATATCAAATGCCAGAGAAGATTAATAACTGCAGTACTATTCACAAACATTAATTCTGTTCCCTTAGCCTCAAAGAAACTTACATGCAATTTGCAAAATATCAGTGGACTACAAAGAGTAAATCTCACGTAAATCTTATGAAGCTTCTACATTCCCCAAGTACATTATGAAACACTATTAACCAGCATGCAACAACTCTGTTGCAGTTGAAAGTAAGTAAAACCATATTCACAGTATGTGAAATATGAATCCTTGCCTTCTTTGCAATGCAGAGTATTCAGGGCCTCGGTCCTCCAGCTCGTACCTACAATTATTAAAGGGAAATGAATTCTTGAAGACTGAGGGAATACTGAATCTATGGTTGCTACTGTTGAGCTGCCCATATGACTTTCCATAACTATTGTCAGCATCAATTAAGTTAATAGAGAGCCCTGATGCCCATGGAGAGGAACCTCACATGTCTTTTGAGATGTGGTTCAAAAAGTTAATGAAACCTATTGTAGAGTAGCAGACTGACTGCATCTGATGAATGCACAGTGTAACTTAAAGTATGGTGTTTGGGGTAAAACTACCAAATGAGTCCTTAGTCTCCTTAGCCTTTGCAATGCCTGAGTGCTTACTGAAAATGCAAGGAAAATGCAGTCATATTCCCTTTTTTACAGTAATACACCCTGTGCTCACAACCAATAAATTGGACACCATGTTGCATCAGTTTTATAAAATATCAGGATCCTCCTGGCATGGGAACTCTCTGTTGCTGGCTACACCACCTTTAGAACAATTTTTCAATGTGTGTGAAGGATCTGCAACACAATAGAGGACTGAAGACTCGTGTCTGAAATCTATTCAATACAATAGGATGCAATTGTTTTTAACAGTGTCAAACTCTAAATGTCTGTCATATCTGTGGATGCCATCTGAAAAAAAATTAAACACATACACTTATGCTTAGACTGAGAAACCCTGGACACACAAATTAATCACAAATTTAAACTGGTTTTGTATCTCACACTACATGTTTGTAGAATACATTAATTTTCATTGCAGTTGTCTACAGAGAAAACCAGCCACTAACAAGTGCTGAGGAAAAATACGGCTTAAGAGTATCCTGCAAATACTTAAACTCTAAATGTGCCTTAAGCAGCAACAACCCAATATCCTGCATTTAAAATGAAAATATATTTCTCCTTTGTGAATAGTTAGCTGGAGCCAAGAACACATCTGTTATGAGGATTCTACCTCATTTTTGTGCTCAGCATTCCTGAGAACAAAAGTTTTTTTTTAAAAAAAGATCATTTACAAACGTATATCTGCAAAGAACTTTGTATTATTTATTTGCTCTTTTATTAAAATATTCGATACATCCATTGTTTATCATTATGTTCAATAAGAAAAAACCGAATCTGTCCTGAAGTCATAACCTAAAAAAAAGGAAATTAGTGAAAGAAAATGTTATGGGAGTGACAGAAAAATGCAGCTATATATTTTGATGAACAGTGAATGTTCAATGACCCAAGACAGAGGAAGCAATAAATGATTCATAACTTTGAGAAATTCTGCAGTTTGGGTAATTTAAGACATAGAGTTCTATCTAATTAAAAGTAAGTACAGTATCTACTCTGGTCTTAGCTCTTTTATTGGGTCCTGGCTTCAATAAAATTATTTTCATATGATCCACATTGCTATTTTAAGGGCCTCTGTATGGTGTATTTGTTGATTTATTATTATCTGATTTGCACATTGAAAATGATTACTCTCAGGAGAATTACAATGGGATTTGATTCAGATGTAAATAAATAACAGAAGAGCCCTGAGATCTCAGCACAGTTTGCTTCTTTTCGTGGAGCTTTCCAGATTTCCTAACTTGCCAGAAAATCTTTTCAAAACCTAAAGGCATAACTTAACAATTTGTGTCCCACTTTTTTTTTCTTTTCTTTTTTTTTTTTTTTTTAACAGATACTTTATTTATATAATGAACAGCTGCCTCTGACTTCAGGAGCATGGTTGTCCTTGTGGTCATTCCTGTTGTAAAGGCAGGCTAGATAAATGCTTCCAACACTCTCATTTGATACCTGAAAACAACTTTTTTTTTTTTTACTATATGTATAAAAATACCCTGGTTCTGCAAATATGTGCACACAGACATAAATTTATCTGAAAGCTTTCAAGACTAAGTTTAAAAGCTGAATGCACAGAAAAACCTCAGATGCCTTAAAGTTACAACCTGTAACTTCTAATTTCTAGACACTTGGCACTTCAGGGAAATCCAAAATCTAGGTTCAGGCACATTAGACAGGAAATCAAGAAAACTTGCAAGTGCTGGCCAGGGAACTGCAGAGCTAGGCAGAAGGAAACCTGAAATTCTGAACTGCTCTAGATATCAAGAATCTGAATGGGACTGCCAGGGGGTTCTTCTGACTATCAGGAGTTAACAACTATTTCCTGAAGAAGGTTACCTACAAATATATCCTTGAAAAAAAAAAAAAAAAAAAAAAACCAAAATCAAAAAGTACATAGTATTTGTGGCTCTTGTTTACACAAAAGCTTATCAGTCATAAAGTAAATTATTATAACAGTTCAAAGAACTGTAACTCCAGCTGAGGGGCAATAACTTTTTAAATACCTTGAGACTGATAACAAGAGCATATTTGACTGTATCATTCATGATCTTGTGTTTATTTATATCCCAGTGTATATTTTTTTTACTTCTCCTTAGCTGTAAACTTCTTTACACACCTTTGCAGTTTCAACTTGAGTGATGACATAGAAAATCCATCCCACATTCAGTGAAAATAACCAGAATGGTTTAAAAGAATTCTGATTGACTAAAACATGCCCTAATTCACTGCTCTTTACCATCAGTTATTTGGAGATGTCCTTTATGCTAATGAACATGGAGGGACTGTGTTTTAACACTGAGGATGGCCAGGCATATCTGTTCTTTTTTTTCAATTTCATATTTTCTGTTTGGAGTTCTGGGGGAGGTCTTCAAAATTATGATGAAACCCTTTATTTCTTTTACACATCCACCCTATGACTGTGTAAGAACTGGAAAGTGGGAAATGTTATATATTCTAGAGGAAATTTCTGCCTTTTCAGGATGGGTTTATAAATGAGATTTACAGAGTTTTACTGCATTAACCAAGAAGGTACTAGTAGATCTGGGCAGTTACCATCCTGTTTGCCCCTCTATGTGATGTACTCCTGCCTCTTACTAATGCCATCATGCTTTCTTTGAGTAATTTTTTTTGTTTTGGTTTTTTTTGTTGATGATGTTTGTTTGTTTGTTTGTTTTTGTATTGTTTTCTTGTTTTGGCTTGGATTTGGGGGGGAAGAATGGGGGAGACCAGATCTCTGAAATGATGCAAGTTGCTAAAAATTTTCATCAGTGATAATTTCCTCTTATTGGCAGCTCCTCCAATCGCATATATCCTCTGATCTTCTCCAAGCAAGTCCTGAGCTAGTTCTCTCCTTTTGTCCTTCCCACATTTCTCAAAACTAGTACCAAGGTAGCCTGATTAAAGTAAAGAGATGTTGGAGAGCATAACTATGAAGAGAGTGATAAAGAGTATTGCTAAAAATATGATTTTTTGAAGATGTTTTTCTGCAGTTGAAAATT
Organism: Morus bassanus; assembly: GCA_031468815.1. NCBI lineage: Eukaryota > Metazoa > Chordata > Aves > Suliformes > Sulidae > Morus > Morus bassanus. The sequence goes on along the minus strand of CM062568.1, from coordinate 49,365,079 downwards.
TTTGGTGTAAGCACCAGCATGCAGTGTAGCCACAATCTCTCTGATAGGCACCATCCCACAGGGGCTGAGTGGGGTGGGCCGAGATGGCGGCCAGTGACAGGAACCACTGAGAGCCCCCAGGACTTCTGGGGAGCAGTGAGCCAGGGCTGGGGCCCAGCTGGGCTGTTCCATCACAGGCAGCTGGAGATGGGGCCGGAGACATGATGGGGTTGAGGGGCCTGTCCAGGAGATGAGCTCCCCACAGAGTCAGAGCCAGAGATGGGGCTGAGCACAGGCACCCCTACAGCATTGGTGGGGTCAGGATGGGGCATGATCGAGCCAAATTGGGGCATAGGGTCACTGGGTGGGGGATCCCAGGTCAGGTCCATCAGGGCCAATAGGGCCCTGACAATGACTGGGTCTTTATGAGAAGCTGGATGACAAAAAGGCAAAAGTTTTATATTCTTGGTGAAACAGAGATTTGGGAGCAGCATTTAAACATGAGTGGGTTGTAAAAAGGGTATTTTTTTTCTCCTAAGCAATGCCAATGATTCTGTAAAACAATACAGGATGAAAGCCTGTAACTTACAGACTCAGGTGAGGAAGTCGGAGAGGCCAGAGCCCCAAGAAACTGTCATTAGCTTTTTTAAAATTTCTGGTTTAATTCTTGTGGTAATTCCATCACATAAGCTAGATATCATCATAGTGTAAGTTACATAAGTCTAAGTTTTATTGTTTTATTTTCAAATCTCAGCCTTACCTCAAGTGACTGTTCATCCCACTGGGAGTTTCAAGATCATGTCACTGCTAAAATCTGTATTAAGCTCAGACTTTGAAGTCAAATACAGAGAAAAGAGATCTTTGATTTGTCACTCAAGATATGTGACTCATATAGTCCAGTTAATGTCCAAGATAATATTTTTTCTTCTTCCCTTGATTATACCATTATTATAAATATCTCATACAGTTCACAGTGTTATAAAACTTTTCTGCAAAGAGAATCAGAATACGTAAAGAGTCTTATTAAGAAAGGAAATAAGAAACACAGTCATTTCAGGAGCAAATTTGCATGGTAGAAAAATACCGGAGCAGTAAAACAGTATGAGAACAATTAGAAGGACACAGAAGAAGAAAGTCAAGGAAAAAGAAAGTAAGTATGAATGATAAAGAAAAAAATGCAAAAGGAGGAAAAATAACGAAGAGGAAACAGTAGAGAAAATAATTAAAATGGAAAAAAATTACTGAAGGTAATAAATTTGTTGCAAGAAAGCATTGGAGATAATTATAGCAGTTGCTATCCAAAAAGCTGATATAAAATGCACATGACATACTTGCATGTGAATTAAAAAGACAGTCCATCACAAAACATCATAGGATAGCAAGTAATTGCATTTATTCATGCAACAACTTGTGCTTGTTTTTGATCTCTAGGTAGTGAAAGGACAAGGAAACTTCACCTCAGGATCAACTCAACAACTCAAGAACTCAAACTTCCTTTTTTTTCATGGAAAAACAAAAATTATGTTTAAAATTATTGTAAATATGCAACTAGGACATAGCCCCACATCACACAGTTATAATACACCATATAAAAATACTTACCATTTTGACATAATCTTAGTTGCCATTACATATAGACTGAAGATGAGGTGAGGAATTTATAACAATATGGCAACACGAGCCATTTACTAAAGGGCTAATTTTTTACTATCATGATAAGAACATTTTAGGTAAGAAACACAAAAACTGAATATACAGATGTGGCTGTCATGACAAACAACTGTTGTTTTGCAAACTGATAAACATATATATGAAATAAAGCAAATAGGACAAGAAAGCCTGAAAAGCAAAAGAAAGATGAGAAAAGAAATAATGAGTAGGGAAAGGTAGAATATGATAAGTCAGAAAGATGGACTTAGAATTTAAGGCAGTTTAAATTTAAGGCTTTGTGTATCACCAAAATACTGATATGCATTCAGAAGATATATATTTTGCAATACTTAGGGTATGCTTTATCAAAGAAGGGTCATCTTGGTGTACTGAAAACTTTTTGTAAATGGAATGGCTTCAATCTTAGAGACTTCACAACTTAACTGCAAAACATTTGTTCTAGGAGGTGGACAACATGCATTCCAACTAGCAGTCTAATTTAGAAAGAGGAGTTAGTTGAACCATCATTTACCACTGCCTGGTGGGTGGTCTAGGTCTAGGCTTTCAGACATGAGGGAACAGATAATTTCATCTCCCTGCTTTTTTCTAGCCCTGTTTTTGAAAATACTATTGGCTCTGTTCCTAGAATTAGATAAACAATGTAAGAATCCTGCTGCAAACTCAGGTATGGGTCAGAGGGTTTGAGAACTATTCCAAGAGCTGAGTAGCTGTGTACCCTGCCACTAGGAGAAATGTAGTTTCCTATGGACTTTGAATGCTTCCCTGGTTAGCCAGAGGGTGCAAAAGAGTTCTGAAAAAGTTCAGAGGTCCATGACTGTCAAATATTGTCTTAACATGATTAATAGTTGTCTAAATCCTTTCACATATTTAATTCCTTATTCCTTCAGCTCTCTTTTGGCAATCTCTTAAGCTAAAATAATGACGACTTTGGGCGATTTTTTTTAGACTGTAAACTCTCTGCTACTCTCTGAGTATACAAAATAGATCCCAGGTATCACCCGACACTTACAAGCAATATTACAGCAAGTAAACTCTTACAGTAAACCAAGGTTTGAATACTATGGCTAAGTTGGTAGGAGAGAAATTATTTAAACTGAAAGCTTTATTACAGATGAAGCAGAAGGAAGATAAGGGAGCAATTAAAATATTTTAGATTCTTTGAAGTTTCAGATTCTCCAAATCCTTCAAGGTCAGTAAAGAGATGACCTAGATTAACTCCAACAGATGTCTTCCAATTCAGTAATTGTGAAAGGGTTACAAACACATTTTTAAGCACAATTCTCTTAAAGAACAAAAGAGGGAGTTCTGGTTCTAATGGACAATGAGAACTAAATATAAAAAGATAAATACTGCAATCATATTAACAGCTGTATAGTAGTAGAATAGGCACCAGGCTGGTGTTAGGTAGCTTTTAGGATGCAACTAGCCTGCACATTACAGTTCCATGCAGAAGTACTTAGGCTATTATAAGCATGGTGTCATTTTAAGTGTTGAACATGATTGTACTGTGTCAATTTTTGTACTGATCTTTCCTATAGAGATAATTGCTATAAAGTACCAAATTTTCTATATCTTGTAAAATCATCAGTTCTGTTTAAAAAATAAATCTATCCTGACTCACTGACATTCCGAGCGCAATAAAGCTAAAGACCGAATGCTTCAGCCTTTCCATAGAAATAAAGATACTAAGAAGTTTGGATAGGACTCTGTGAATACATAGCAGTCAGCACTGCTAGGAGGTAGGTAGAAAACAAAATAATATATAATATGTGTACTCATGAGCTTTGTTCGTTTTGGATTAATGTTTATAAACATCCTCTTAAAGACTCCTAAATTTTTTGAGAAACAATGTGGCAGTAGCTAATACAGTTTCTTCATGCCTGAAGTATTTCTCCCTCAACAGTTCTCAAATTACTTCTGCAAAATAATTACTGTAAACTTCGCTTATGGATATTGCATTGTGTTCTTATGAATGAGATGTCATCATTCATTTGAAGAGGGTAGTAAGCCTGGAAGACAATGGTAGTGATAGGGAGAAATTATTAATTACTTTTACTATAAAAGCCATCTGTTACAAGAGTTTGAATTAACTCCCATCAGCCCTCTTGCATGTCTTGACTAAAATAAGTTTACTCAAATATAAAATAGCTCACCTATACTTAAAGAAACACATACACAAGATAAAGCATCTGACTGACTATCACCTCCCAAGTTTACATCACTGCTTTAAATTGTCCAGTAAAAATTACTCAGAAGCCTAAGTTAATGACATTATGCATACCTAGAGGTAATATTACAACAAGCCAACCCTATGATTAGGAGACTCAATAAGGGAAAAGTTAAATCAAATGGAAGATACTGTCTAAATTCATAACTCCAGAAAGATGAAATAGTTTAAAACATGATATTTAGATCACTCTTCTGTGTCTTCCCCTAAGAGGTGAAAAGATTTGCCTTCATGTTAATTAACTTTAAAAGATGAAGTTTTTCTTCTTTTTTTCCTCCAGAAAATGTTAGCCCTTGATAATACTGTGAGTATTAAGAAAGCAGTAAAAAAATTTTTGTCTAATCTGTTTTGGACGGCAACCTCAGGGTTAAATTGTGGGATCATATCATTGGGTAAAAGTCAAAAGTCTGGTGTTTATGTTCATGTCATTTAGCCCAGACATATTCAAACATCCAACAGCGTTCTAATCAAAATTATTTACATAACTGTCATTAAATGATCATAGTTTCAGTACTACCTATTCATTTTTTTCTCTAAAAATAAACATATTTTCCTTTATTGTTTCAGTCTACAGACAAAGTGAATCCACATCTCTAGATAACAACAGTAAAATACAGAAATTCTGATTTGAACTTTTCTGGAAATTTTGATCAATATAGCAAAACTGTGTTGAGGTCAAAAATTGCTTTCCTCATGCATTCAAATCATTCTTATAGTTAGGAACACTGCCATAGTCTTAAATGTCCCCTCAGAACCAATATTGCAAGAGCAAGTGTGGAGACGCATTGTGGAATATAGGCTAAGATGTTAAGAATTAGCCCTGTCACTATTTGAGTTTCTAATCCTCCAGCTCTGCATGTATGTATTAACTCCAGCAGAGCTCTGGGTGGGTGCAGAGATGTGCCTACATAGCCCACTGAATATTCAGACTACATTTTACTACCCCTCAACACAGCTTTCACTTAAACTAAACTGTTACATTTCAGAATTTCTTTTTGCACTGAGAAAAGAAAAAAAAAGTTTTATAAAAATTAGAAACTTCCATAAAATTTATGCCATTTAAACTCTGAATTTCTAAAAGTTCATTAGAAAATTAGTCACATTTATTTTAAATGCATGCTTGTTTAAGACAGTGCAGTAAAATGCAAGACCAGATTATGATCTACAGTGGACATGTACTGTATGCATTTTTTTCATCATTTAAAGTACTTTGAGTTTGTTTTCAACTGACAAATTAAATAAATGTCCAGAAATCTTATATCACACTGCTCTAGAAGTTGGGACATTTCAGTAATCTATAAAATGAAGAACATTTTATTTTTCATTATAGCAGTATCCTTTCTATTCTTCTCTTTCAAAAACACCTAGCCTGTAGAACATTAAATGTGTTGCTTTTTTTTTTACACTATATGAATCATTAAATTGGAAAATGGTGTATTTAGCAGATAGTGTCACTGTATCAGGATATTGTCAGAGAATAATTCTCTCCTGCTATTACAGAAACACCAGATCTGTTGCAGTGATCCCGGATGCATAAGACAAGATCCTGTTTATTTTCAGAAGAGAGGTATTAAACCTGTAGTGATGTTACAGTACAAAACTTTGCTGAATCGTACTTACACTATTTATGACCTGTTGTAGTTGGGAAATTGTGGAGTAAGATAATATTCTCTATATGCAAGGGAAAACAAATCTGATCATGACTGGATTAAATAACAAGTCTATTTGAACTGTTCCCCTCTCTCAGTAGGCTGGTGATGGAAATTGGCATTGTCTGAGTGTAAAGCATTAGAGATGTGAGGAAAATTAAAGCAACAGTGTCCTCTAGGTTGTTCATAAAGACAATAGCTAAGTAAGAATATTAATAAAGCCAAATCCCAGTACATTCTTATCTTTACAATGAATGAACAGTCATGATCAATTCAATGGATCTTCTTCCATTCCCAAAGAACACAAGCACAATGATGTGCAAACTCTTAGGAACAAATACCCATGTATTTTTCTCTGTTTTCACTGTTCAAGCAATCTTATCCTTGATATCACATTCATATTTTACATAAACCACACAGCACTAACAATTGCCTTTCCATATCGTCTCAATAGGTTTATTACTGAAGGAAGAGTGGCTGCATCAATATGAAAAACTGTCAATAAGCCCACGCTCTGCTGGACAGCTCCAAATTAATCATATAGTTCATTACTAAAACAGCATTTCCCTTCTTTTCCAGATGACAGTGATTAGAGTCAGCCATGGAAAGTTTCTCCAGATGAGGTGCCTGAAGGAGAGCACTAATCTGACTCTTCTGAAAGAGCAATGCTTTCCTTTCCCAGAGGCTACAAAACACCATAAAAGAATGTTCTCCTTGGCTTCCCCCCATTTTTCCCCCTCAGCATACACTTCTCGATTTATTGAACAGCTTCAGAGCCTGAACTGCAGAATTTAACTCCTGTATATCTGACGTGAAGGGGATTCAACCTGATTAGCTTGACTTTCCTTCAAATCTCTTTGTTCTTTTCCATCTTACATTGAAAAGGCAAAGAAAGGAACAGAAGGGGGGGAAAAAAGCACACAAGCAGCCGTGAATGGATAATCTACTCTTCAGAATTGCCCATTTGCTAAGGCACTTAACCCATGAAGTGACACAGAATAAGACAAGAAGGAAAGACTTTGCTGGAGAGATAACCTACAATGTGGTTAATGAAGGCCAAGAGGTTGCACTAAACTTACTGGTGGTCCTTTAGTTATGAATGACAAAAAAATGGGATAAAAGTTTAAGACAAATCTACAAAAAATCATGTGTTTACTTTTCAAGAGCCACTATACTCTTTCTTGTCCGTAACAGGGGGAGAAAAAAAAACAACAAAAAAAACAAAACCAAAAAAAAAAAAAAAAAAAAAAAAAAAAAAAAAAAAAACAAACAGTAAACCCATCTGGTATCTGGGTACTCCCAACACATAAATCTCAATTTCCTCTAGGGAAGGGAGAGAAGGGTTAGACACCTGTGCAGCATATAGTACCCTGACCTTTTCAGAGCAGTCTCTGGCTTTAGATTCATAAGTAACAAAAGAAACAAAGTCGAAAGTGTATGGTACCTGTGTCACTAGGTTCAGTGATGTTTGCTGTTCTCACAAAGGACATGGAAAGGTTCTTCAAAAATAGTAAAAGCTTAGGCTGCACAAGGTGTTTTAACAGGAATTTCAGCAAAAAAGAGACTTGAACCAATGTAGTCTGACATAGAGGCAGTCTATGCATATGCTCAGGCCTCTTGCTCACCTGATAACTGATCATGAATCTCTTTAGGGATACACAGTTGTCTGCTCAATAAGGAGGCAAATCTCCATCCCTGATGATACAGCTGAAAAGGTCATGAAGACTTTCTCATTTTCTAGGCTTTACTATCTAAAGGGTTTTTTACAAAGTGGGGACTACTCTCAGAAAACAAAAATTGAAGAAGATCATTTTCTTTATTCTGAGGTTTGTAATGGATCCTCTTATTTCTTCCTTCTGGTATCTAAACCCCTGTTTTGTTTCTCATTACAAAATACAGGAACAATTTTATTCTATATCAGTATTTGATAAACAAATCAATGCAACAGACATATGTTATTCTTCAAAAACAGCAAAAATGTAAACATCTGCTCTAAATCCCCAAATGAAACGTGTTTTCCTTAGGGACATTTAAGTTTTCATTTCCTGATATATCATCTTTCGTGTTTCAGGCTTCTTATGGGAAATTCTGAAGCCATTATTCTGGATAAGAATAAATAATGTAAGAACTCCAAAGCAATTAGAAAAAAAAAAAAAAACGCAACTCTAATTAAATCATTTAGAATATACACAGGCCATGTGATCACATCTAGATAAAACATGGTTTGAAAGATTTGACTACAGTTTTCCTTTTTTTTTCTCCAAATATGTGTTAAGAAGTTTTTGTACTTGCACTTTTGTCTTTTTATTTGAAGGATTAGTGAAGATGAGTAAGGACTGGATAAAACAGGTTTCTGCTGCTTTGAACATAGGCTTGAATGCCTTGATGTAAATTTATATAATTAAACTATTATACAGGGTTAGGTCATCATACATCTTGAATTTAAAATCAATTTATTATTAAGGATCAGAAGGCACTAAGGATGGCACTTCCAGTTGGCAAGTATTAGTGTGGAAGTACTGAACAACTGACTTTGGAACACAGGGCAAAAGTGGTTTGAGAAACTATTTTGTAGCTTTCCGCAAGTAACTGTTGTTGACAATCTGATCTTTAATTATATGGTTGAAACCATCTTTCCTTGGAAACCTACTTAAGGACTGAAAAGAAACAAGACTGAAGACACTGGCCAGAGATCTCACTGTGAAGTCAGTAAAAGCAGATCTGAATATGCAGATTTCTCGGAAAGGTTTGACCTGGAAGGTTATGTACTAATCAAAGTTAGCTTTATGATTCATCATGAGGATAGTTTACCCTTTTGCAACTCAGGGTTTTTGTAAGATGCAAACAGATTCAACTGTGCAATCAATCCTGTTCAAAATGTGCGTAAGGCTATCAGACAAAAGTAACACGAGATGAAGTCTTGACGTTAAAGACAGTGGGCAATTTTGTTGTTGATTTCAGTGTAGCTAAAATGTACTGAGCATCTTTATTGCTTTCTGACATATAAGAATAACTGACATGCTAAGTAAATTTCTATAAACACCATGCTGTTTAACAGTACTTCCTTCCTAAAACACTAAAGTACATAGAGTATTTATAATCAAAATGTGAATTAAATTGAGCACTGGAGAGGGAGGGTTGAATATCAACTGCTTGATTTAGGTAAGTCAGAAATGAAATAAGTTAGAAGAGCTTGACAAGATTTGTCCTATCCATGACCATAAGATTACATCAGTCATTTATCACATTCTGTTTGAGTACTGGATCCTGACCTGTTTTTCTACTCTAAAAAAGGGAGTTCTTCTTTGTATGTTACTGAAAGTAATACCATGATTATTTGTTTTGCTGGTACATTCAGTCACATTTTTTTAGCTTAATATTTAATATAAAATTCATTACAAGACTCTCTAGAAACAGAATCTAGATGTTTATACTTTATCTTTTGCAAATCAGCATGTTTACAGATGTTAAATCTGTGTGTGGATTTCAAGGTGTTGGCATTAAAAAGATAATTATATTTCAAAGAAATAGACAAATCTTACTCTTACTATAAAAAATGGAAGTAGAGATTCTACTTATGTTTGTATTTTAAGGATACTGACAGCTGTACATTTCTGTGGCCCATGTAACAAACTGAAGGATTTGAAATTTTTTGTTTGTTTTTCATTCAAGTTGTTTGCTTAGAATACTGTTAGAATACTACTTAGAATATGTTTTTTTTTGATCCAGCTGAGAACAATGTAATTAAAACTGTAGATTTGTAAACAGCCATCTGCCTGTATTAGAATCTGCATGCTACACTGAGTTTTAAACATCAATTCTGTAAAGGCTTTGTTCCAGCTTCCTTGAACAGGGTCAAACTCTGCTTAAGATGTACATCTGGGCCCTGTTGCTGAAACAGGACATACTGTATTTTACAAAGCGTACCAAAGATCAGCCAAGTGATCTTCTATGTATTTTACAAATGCATTTACGCAGCGTGCAGCTGCTGTGGTATTTTTCCAAGGTGTTCCCCTTACTTGTGCCTCTGCTTCTCCCAGTGTTGCAAGCTGAAATTATTCCATTGCTAATTCCAGATTATATAATTATTAAGTACCATTTCTTAAGTAGGAGAGCAGGAATGTCTGGGAGTAACATCAGCAGTTCTGTATCTGGGAAACAAAGGCAACAATATCTTAAAAGTCATAGATTTCTACTTATTTTTAGTCTTCCTGAATAAGTTCTAATATTTCGTCAAAAGAAAGCAAAACCAAACTCAAATATATGCTGTTTGACGCAATTTATCTTCCTGGTATATTACAAATGTACAGAGTAATGCACTTCAGAATTTGAAGCAACATAACTTTTCTGAAGTTCAAAAGAGAACAGCAGTCTTTTCAAACATGCACTCCAAGGATTACTCCCATCTAGCTTCATGTGCTTCTTTCCTTCTTTTGGTCTGTGAAATCCTTAGTACTTGCATGAAGCTATATCAGTACTAAAGACTGGTATACAAACAACAAATTTAAGAAATGTCCTTTTTTTAGTAAAAAGTAAGCTGTAATTCAGGCTAAAGTCTTACTAGCAACAAGAAGAAAAATAATGCTATAAATAATAAATTAAATTGACTTTGAAAAACTGTTGCCCAAGTATTTTTGCTTCAGCTTGTAAAAAAAAAAAATTAATATATTGTTTTAATTAATTAATATGCAATTAATATAAAATTACTATATAATTAGTTAATATATATTAAGAAGTGTAAATATATTTATGATACTAAATAAAATATTCAATATTATAACTGTAAACAATGGTGATATTCAATGGATATTTTTCTTCTCTTGAAAAGTCACACCATTCACCGTAACAGTACTTCATTGACTTCCACCAGCTTAAATCCTGGCTTCTAGACTGAAGCTTGGTTTGTGTACAGCAGAATCTATTGAATTCCATAAAATATATAGAATAAATACCTGTATATTTTTATTTAACACACAGACCTATATACTACATATATTAACATGTACACACATGCACACATATATGTCTGACTGAAAAAATATGAAGGAGAAATAATAGCAATGCTTTGTTAGAATGCCAAGATTAAAAACAAAGAAGAAAAGAAACAAATCACCACCATGAAAGAAAGAGGTCAACAGGATTTAGAGCTATATGGCTAAACAGATCCTGTGGTAAAAAACTCCGCTGCTGTACGAAGACATGTTATCTTGATAAATGCAGTACAAAGAACTGGCAATTATGTAAACTCAACACTACAGGACAGATTCATTAATGTTTTTACATCGTATTAAAATCAGGTGAATCATGAAGTCATCTCAGTTGTTTGGGGTTTTTGCTGTCCAAAGTGACTTAGAAATGCTTCGGGCAGGAGGATGTTATTATTATTATTATTTTTTTAACAATAAAAATTCTGAACCAACTATATCAATGCTTTCATGCATTTTAATGCAGCTTGATTTGCTTGAGGGTTTTTTCTGTCTCACCAGCAGTTCTGAATTTTCACGTGCCTGTTCAGCAAGAGTTTTCTGCTCTAATGAAGCAGATACAAATATTGGTATAAAAAGGGAGCAGCTCTTCCCTTTGTCAGATGTTATTTCGTATACTTGTTGTGACTACAGCAGAACCCTTAGATTTCCAGTCAAGTGAACAAAATGTCTATGCACATTTGTTAAACTAGATAATAACAGCCTGGAACACAGGACTGGTGCAAAACCATGTTCCATTCTCTGTGGCACAGTGCTCATCTCCTCTCCAAGATAACTATGTCAGTATTTGGCTGGAAAGAAGGAGCTGGGGTTTAACGAAAGGGCAAAACTTCCCTGTTTTCCTCTTGTCCCATCTTCCTCTCTGAATCCAGGCCTTGCAGTGACAGAGTTTCAGAGAAAGGCCAATTGTCTGACACATGATGAGGAATTTAAGGAACAAAATAGCTCAGTTAACTGATGCCATTGAGGAGACGTTTATTTCCACCTGTCTAAGGTTAGCAGATCTTTGTGCTTGCAAGTGATACTGAATCTTTAGGCTATTACAGTCTATCAGGACTTTTATCTGCTAAAAGAACAGGGCCAGATACCTGTTGACAGTGAGTTTCACTGCACTCCCTGAAACTGCACTTTGTCAGAATTTGTGATGTGCAAGTTCCAGGAGAGTTATATGAGAGACTGAAATGGAGTTATAATTTAACAAACAATAATCAATATTTCCTGTGTTAATCATGGACAGTATATACACATGAAAACCCACAGAAGCCATAAAAACCTTATTTTTCAAACAGTTAAATTCTTTGAACTTTGAGCTGTTTACTACTTATTGTTGTAGCAAAAGTACTTGTCATACCAGTTTCAGAAGGTATCAGGGAGGTGAACAAGAGCTGCCTCCCAAAGAAGAGGGTTTTTAGTATATAGGGATAAAGTGGAGCTCAAAAATAGGCATAAACACAATGAAAAATAAGTAATGTTCACGCATCTTTTTTTCTTGCTTGTTTCAAACCGTTCTGAGAGATTTAATTTCAGAACAGGAAAAGATTCACTTCAAACTAAATGAATCCCTTTTGGCATTTGAATTCAGCAGCTTAAGCACTTCCTATAATTAAGTCCAAAGAAATACTTATTTTAGGCTTAAATAAATCCCCTTGGAGCTGTCAATGAATGCTAACTTCTCTGGGCTCCAGAGAGATGTAGGGGTCCAGGGATTTCTCTTAAGTGCCTCATTACCCATTAGCTTGCAAAACACATTTATTTTCAATACCTGTAATATGATATTGAGTTTTAAGAGAGTGAAAAAATCAGTTGAGAATCCAGCAGGAATGTCCCCTTATGAAATTTAATATGAAACTAACTTCAGTCCCAGTTTTTTTCCTGACGGAGTGCAAGTTAACATGAGACACCATACAGGAAGCTTTTTTCTTTCTGCTTTTTAGGTGCCCCATCCCCACCCCCACCTTTGAAAACAATGTACAAAAAGGGACTCTTCTGCTGCCTGCAAGAGGTGTCTAATTACTAGCTGGAAACTCCATTCATCACCCAGGTGTCAGAAAACACAGCCTTCTAATAGCAGGCCATTGCACTTCAGTGAACTTGCCCTGCAGGGGATTGGACTGTTCAAGGCCAAGCCTAGGGAAACCTGTTCACAACCATATGGAGGAGGTCTATAGTTTTGTTTATAACAGTCCTCCCTTAATTCCTGTTCTTCCTCCACTATCCCCACAGAGATTTCAGAAAAAAAATATTTGAAGGAAGAAGCAGACGCCTTCAGCCACCTGTCCAGCAATTCTTTTTGGCACAGAAGGTCATTGTTGGATCTCCTGTGCAAAAGTAAAATAAAGTATGCGTGCATAAGCAGCTATCAAGCATTAATGTAGAAAAGGGATAGAAGGAAAAAAAATCCAAATAGCAATTACATAATGGGAAGTTCAAAAGAAAGTTTAAAAGTGACTTGAATAAATGAAAAAGAATAGCTGTTTCAGGAAGCACTACAAGTCATCTACTATTTATATTCTCACTCCTAAAGATCAAATCTAATTTCCTTTCTTTTTCTTTTCTTTTTTTTTTTTTTTTCTTATTTATTTGGGATTGAAGAGTGATGGGATAAACAGACACACCATCTTGCACACTTAAATAGTTGAAGCATCTGTGCATAATAGTCATATAAACCCTCATGTTTGTCCTCCTGATATTTTAATTGAATTTTATAGCAGTTCTTAAAGCACTGACAAATACAGTTCTTTCACTCAATTGGCCAGAGTGTTGACCTTGCTAGAGTTTAATTTTAGACAGTTTTGAACAGTATAGTACTCAAATTCCACAATGTGTATGCCAAGAGGCCTATCCATGTTGGTGCAAAATACACTGGGTGTAACTACTGCTGAGTTTTAAGTCAGGTCAGGAAAGCACCTTTGAAACTAAATCTCCTAATTATTGTGGAGTCACTCTCCTCACAATATTGTCTCGAAGAGTGCTAAATGGATTTGTTTTAGCTGAAATTAAAATGGAAGATGCGCTCAAGGAACAAACTTAATTTCTTCCAACTGTTAAGGGATGTTTAGCCCATGGGACCAACATAGAGTTTGTGAAATGTTCTGAAATGCATATAGTGTTGACATACCAGGTCCTCAGCACCATCTGGTTCCTTCTGCAGATCCACTGTGCCACACTACTTACCAATGCTGACAAAGTGTGTGAGCATCTGCTGAGCAACAGATACTCCTTAGACCAACTCTCTCTAGCTAGTCTTTCTATCCCATGTCTATTTCTGAAGTGACAGATAATCTTTCTGTATCAATTGCTTATAAGCAGTTCAGTTAGTATGAAAAAGGAAATTGAGTACCACAAAACAACTCCCTATTCCACAAATTAATAGGAAAATGTTTGCAATTTCAAAAAGAACTGGTAGAAAAATGGTGGAGTTCTGTATGTTGAAGTAAGCTCAAAACTCATGCTTATGGTGTAAGATACATATACTTCATGTTATGTGGGCACCCTACAGAAGAATATTTTGTGGGAATCACAGAAAGTGATTCATGTGACTGCTTTTAAATGCTTACCTTAGAATGAGATATATCTGCTGATATATCCCTGAATATATATATACACACACATATATTTTCACACATATAAAAATATATTATACATTATACACATATAAAGATATATGAATAGTATATTAATACATATTAGCTGAGGTGAATAATAAACATAATGCTCCTCACCTGTATAGCTGGAGAACAGCCTGATGTCTACACAAAGTAGTATGTGCATAGAAAGAGATGACATCTTTTGCTTGTTCTGCAGCCTGGACTAAAGATGGGCAATTCCAGTCAACAAACTAGGTAGCTATTTTTCCCGGTGCTGTTTCTAAGTGAGCATGACTCTTAGCAAAGATCAGATAAGTCTGGATGGCAGTAACATGAGATGTATTTGTTGTGGCATTGTGCCACACTAAGGTACCTCAGTGGTATCCAGAACAAATTTTCACTGTCCTGCCATTTCAAACACAGCCTCAAGGAGCAGGAGCACATCTTCATCCACCCATATAGAAATTCCCTGAGTTTTCATTTCCTCACAGGGCGCTAAGTACTCTGGGAAGCATTGTCTCCTAGAAGTCTCCAAATACAACCCTGGCTTAAAAGCCCAGAAATTAATGTGCACAAAAATAGTAACAGAGCAAAGGTGTGTTCTTCTCTTATAATTATTTGCATTAGTTGGAAGTGCTTCTAATCTAAACAATAGCTTTTAGTTATATTCAGACTGAGTCACTGAAGGAAACAAAAAACTGGTCCTGCTTTTCAGAGTATTTGCTAAATTGAACTGTTTTTGGTTGCTGTATTTGGAAGCACAAATTTGGGTCTCAAATTTATGAAAACTGTGAAATTCTTATCTTTAAATTTTTCCAGCCACCCTATCTTTAAAGTACCTGAACCACCTCAGAAACATCTGCTTTTTAATTTCCATCTCTGTCTAACAATGTTTGCACCCTGTTCCAGGTTTTACTTTTGTTGATTAATCTTTTAAAAAGTACAGATCTCCTTTTTTACGAGAATTTGATATTTACTTTAAAGTTTTCCTATATTCAATCAGATTTTTCTAATCCTTTTACAAAAATTATTTATTAATTCTGAATACAGAAGTCTAATAAAAAACACTCTTGTATTCTTCTTGCAAGCAAAATTGGTTAATAAACTCATATGTTTTTCTTCTTATTTTCCCAGTAACTGCACCCTACATTTCAATTTGCTGATATTATGTGTGTTTTCTTTTAACCAACTTTCCCAGGCCTCTGCTTCCTCTGCGGTGAGAAGCCTTTCCAACTGCATTATCTCCAAACTCCCATGTTGACAGAGAATCAATCTTTCAGTTCCCTTGGAGGGAGAATGTCCCTTTGAATCATCTGCTGAGGAGATATGCTATTATATCTTTTATTCCTTTTTCTTCCTCTTTCCTCCCTAAAGGAATAAAATGTGTGTACCTCCATCAAAACCCAAATGAGTAGCTATTTCTCTCAGATTTTCATCTATGTTCTTTACATTCTGCCCATTCTAGAAGAGCTGGCTGAACTGGACCTGCTGCATCAATTAACGTAAATTATTTATGCCTAAAATATCAAGTGATCTTCTGCAGAACACTGATTATAGTCTCTCTTTTATCTTACATTTTACCAAGAAAAAGAGACCCCAAGTACACTATAAATATTACTAAAAATCTATGAAATCTGATGGTTATGTGCAAGAGCAAAAAGAGTGATGGATTACATTTATTTAAAGGACTTAACAGAATCCATATTATTGTATTACACATACAGAAAACTCACTTTTTTTTGTTTTGTTTTGGGTTTTTTTGGTTTGTTTTTTTGTTTGTTTGTTTGTTTTTTTAATAAGCAAATAGGGTGAGTAAATGATAAAAAGGAAAGTGAAAAACACCAGGATGAACGCTAAGGAATCTAAGATATTTTTCTGGAAGGTATCTTCAGGTTGGAAGATTTTAAAAGCATATGTAGAAATCTCTAAGCATAACAGCTTGCCTCAGAATAATCTTGCCAGTGTATTAAAGTGATGCTGCAATCCTATATAAACATTACAGCATTAGACCACTGCTTGTTCTAGTTACTATCATAGGCAAATCTGCTCGGTCACTTCTTCAAGATATTTTTACCTTTAGATTCCATGTTAACCTGTAGATCTGAGCTCCATTATTTTATTTTTTTTTTAAATTAACACATTACTGGATGCACTTTACTGAACATCACTAGATTCTTGTGAGAAAGGATCATAAGAAGATAACATTGCCATGACTTCAGAAATTATCATCTCTGTCTTATTTTGCCCTGGCATGATCATGTATATCTATTTCTGACAGTGTTCTAGTGATGTAGATCACACAATATATGTTTAATATATTCTGTTCTTTGCTTCTCTTACCTTTACAAAATTTTCCTGATATCTAACATGATCAATTTGCTAAAAAGAGCCCCAACCAAACCATAGTAACTTATTACTGCTCTTACCTGCCATAGTTATGGAAAACAGATTATTCTTCTCTTCTTTGGAAAATTCTTTTACATATTTGAAGGGTGTTATCATGACCTCTATAAATCTTCCATTCTTTAAGGTAAGCAACACCATTTCTTTCATTCATTTATCACACATCACATTTTCCATATTTGTGGATGGTTCTGTTGCTCTCATTAAGACTCTCTTCATTTAGGCCACATATTATGACTCTTGGTACCCAGACTTGAATTCCAGCTGATACTTTAACATTGCTCAGTAGAGCAGACGGACCATTTACATGTCTTGTAGCCTTAATTCCTATTTAAAAGTCTCAATTTGGTTGTCTTCTTCACAACAATATGGCACAGTGAAATTCTGATTTCCTGTAATCTCAGAGCCTTTTCTTAAGAACTGCTGTTAAATAGTTTTTCTCATCTTGTATTTCTTCAATTAGTTATTCTTACTTTATGATTGCCCTTCTTAAATATTTCTCTCATTTCCTTCCCAGCCAATTTCACTAATAAGTCAAGATCATTTCAAACTCTGGTCCTACTCTTCAGTTTGACAATTACAGAGGATCACGTGTCAGTCCCTTTACGATTTTAAAGACCTCTGTTGCATATAACTCATAGCTGTATCTTGCTGAAGACTCCTCATCTGTGTACAGTGTCTTCACATGGAAGTCATTCCATACCACTGATTAGCCAGTTGATCCTCAGTGTATTTTTTCTACTTCTGCTGTTCGGTGGAATGATAAGACATAACAAAGTTAACATACAAGGTGTTTTTAAACACTATTGAATCAAATATGTAGTTCCATTACTTTCCAGAGAAAAGTCTGTAAAATAAGTGCAAACATCAGAATCAAGCCGAAGAAGAATTAACATATTGATACAGGACAAATATTTCAAACCCAAAATCTTTCAGTACTGCACACAGTTTCATCATGGTCAATTTTATGCAGTGCCTTCAGTTTGGAAAGCAGACAGCTGCATTCTATTACTGAAACACCTTTTGCATACCTGTCCTCATCTGGGTTCCCGGTTTATTGTGCACGTCATAAAACACCTTTTGTTCTGAAGAATGTTTACACACATTTTATAGATATGATAGTGGAAAGTTATTTAAATTGCTTATGCAATCATCAGTTTGGATGTCACAGTATAAAAATAAGTCTACCTGCTAATTCATACATTTCTATTTGTTCACCTTATTTTGAGTTTTGTCCAGCACTCAATGAAATCAACCTCTTCTTTTAACAAAATTGTCACTGTTTCAGTGCTTTGTGGTGAGGCTTTGGCTCTGCTGATTGCTTGTTCTGGTCAGTTTGTTCAACCCCAGAGGGACCCCACAGGCTCTCCAAAATCTTCAGGCTTCTTCCTACGTGGAACTCTTCTAAGAGCAAGGACTTCACCATTAAAAGCTACACTACACTGTGGCAATTTAGTCATTATTCTACCCATCAAGTGTTATTTTTGGTATGTTGGCACATATGAACAGTGATGAAATTCCAAATGACAGGAAGTCATTTCAGCTGAGCTCAGGATATTTGCTGTTTTAATTTGAAAGTAGTAGTGGCAATAAAACACTAAATTAAATCAAAACATGAATTATTGTATTTTTTTATTACTTAATTAAACAACAACTTCAAAGTTAAGTGCTACTTTAACTTAAGTTAACGTTAACTTAAATGTTAACTATGTAACATTTTAGCATACAAAAATAATATAGGACAAAAATGTTCATGAACTGAATTGAGGATTGAGTATATGCATGCCATTTTTATATATATGTGTGTGTATGTGTATATATATGCCAACTGGACACAAATGAAGGCATGATTTTTAACTATGAAAAAAAAGACATCAGGAAGCAGTAGAATCAAACTTTTTTTTTGCATAAGGTGAACATACTAGGTTTTCTAAAATTCCTTAGTACAGATTGTTGAATTACTTGCATTCTTTGTTGCAGTGTGAACCTATAACTGTAAAAATAGACAGATAGAGAGAGATCCTTTTTTTCACCAGTAGGTGAAAATACTAAAACTTGGGCCTCCAGGGGAAGGACTCACCTCACATAGCTTTAAACATCTAGAACTGGTCATCAACATCTATGACAATTGCCTTGGGCTCACTGTACCATCAGTAGAGGAAAATGAAATCTTCAGGAGCACAGTTTGTCTCATCTTCAGATCTAATATATCAAACAGTTCAGGTCAACTGCCTGTTTTTCTCCACTGACTATAGGGAAAACTATTATGATCAGCTCAGGTTGAAACTTTTAACTCTTACAAGCTTAAACTAAGGGAGAAGCATTTCAAATTTTGAGGAGAACTAGAAGCTTTGAGGATACTGATGTTTTCTTTAAGTCAGTGTCAAATTAATAGTCATGACAGAGTATTGGATTAATCTTGATCTTTTAAGGTTTTTGAGCAAATACTTGACCATAAACATGCAAACAGACCCAGTAACCTCACTTGAAACTTAAATGTAATGGAATGATTTAGCTAATCAAGGTTGGTCTTAAGCACTAGTTACATGGGAAACAGATGATTTTATCATCTCATCTGTCTGTCAAGTGTCATAAATGATATGGACTCTACACACTAAAACCTGACAGGCAATGTCCGCTAAACCTATCTAAATTAGTTTAGTAGAATTCTGTCATTTCAGTTCTAAAAGATACTGAAAAGAGAAGTACTGATGTGTTTGTAAGGTATTTATGGCTTCAAAGGAGGTAGAACCTGGTAAATTTTCACAGCTAACCACTTGTCACAAGGTTTGCCAATCTGTCAGTGTTTAATTAAGCCAAGCATTCTTAATAGCTGTGGTAACTGACTGAACATCAAACTATCCTCACCCAAATTCTGCAGTTCTTAAAGTCTATTCATTGCTACTTTAAAACTTAATTGAATGGACTTTGCTGGAGTTACTACTTTATACAATTTTTCAAAAATATTTTTAAGTGTGATATAAAATACAATTTATCTCTAAATAAGGAGCACTATTATTTTGTGAATTGTGACCTTAAAATCTATAGTAGAAACAAATTTAATAGAGAAATATAATCAGTTTATCTCAAAGAAAATCCATGCCATATTATTAATGCTAAGCATTGTTAACAAGACTCTCCTAATGCTAGAAAGTGCTAATGGGAATTTACAACATGTATTAAAAAACATATAAGATGTCCAGTGATGTATTATTCTGTACCACTGTTATACAACTTCACCACTTTCAAAACACTCTCATTCACACACAGTGGCCGCTATAAATTCATATCAACTTGATCTTCCTTCGATGACACGGAACTGTAAAGAAATGTCATTATACATTTTGCAGTCATAAAAATCACATGTAGTACTGTAAAGGTCTCTTGTGGAGCACAAGAAATAAAAAAACCTGAGTTTGTGGTGTGATGTGGCTGAGGAGAGAGAATCTATTGTTTCCAGTGGTGGTAAATCAGCTGGCATTCCCTAAGGATTTTATTCTACGCCCACAAATGTCCCCCTGCAAAAACAAGCTGATTTCCTTTCCATGCCCCATGCTGCTCACCCTGATGTCAGAGCAGTGAGGATATTATTGACCAGGAAAATAGTAAAAGTAAATGCTATTAAGAGCTTCTTTTCTTACAGTTAAATTGATTTTATAGTTAAAATAAACCTGAGCTTCCTTTGGAAAACACACACAACTACTTCATGATTAACAATTCAGCTGCTTAGAACTAGCCATCCTGTTCTCAGTTCAGTACCCCAGCAAGTGAAAGTATTGTCCTTTTACAAAGATATGTTCCTCAAAATGTATTTTCTCCATCATTTTTTTCTTTCTTAAGAAAAAAGTTTTTAAAATTAATAACACTTCATTTCACTTTTATCACAACAGTGTGGCTCAGCTTACTTTCCTTCATGAATTGCTGTTTTGGGAATATATTCCTGAAAACTTTAATTAGGATGGGTTAGTGTTGTGGTTTAGCCCCGGTCAGCAACTAAGCACCACACAGCCGCTCGCTCACTCCCCCACCCTTGTGGGATGGGGGAGAGAATCGGAAGGGCCAAAGTAAGAAAACTCGTGGGTTGAGATAAGAACAGTTTAATAATTAGAATAAAACAGCAATAATACTAATATAATGAAAAGGAAAATAATGAGCGAGAGAGAGAGGAAACACTAGAAGGAGAGGGAAAGAAAAAAAAAACAAAACCAAAACTGAACAACAAGTGCTGCAACCGCTCACCACCCGCCGACCGACGCTGCCGGTCCCCGAGCCGCGATCGCTCCCTCCCCCAGCCAGTTCCCCCAGTTAATATACTGGGCATGACGTCACATGATATGGAATACCCTTTGGCCAATTCGAATCAGCTCTCCTGGTTGCATCCCCTCCCCTCCCGGCTTCTTGTGCATCTGGCAGAGCATGGGAAGCTAGAAAGTCCTTGACTAGTGTAAACACTACCCAGCAACAACTAAAACACCAGGGTGTTATCAACATTATTTACATACCAAGTCTAAAACACAGCACTATGCTAGCTACAGTGAAGAAAATCAACTATCCCAGCTAAAACCATGACAGTATCCACCCCTTATTCCATACCATTTACGTCATGCTCAGGTCTCATACTATCCAATATGACCTCAATAACCACCACCCACCTCCCCATCCTTTGATGACATACGTAGATATCATTTATCATTCCCGTAGTCTATGGACCATCCCTGTAGAACATCTGTAGAGGGTCCACACATGTCCATTGAGTTCATTCAGTCCATAACTTTGGGCTCCATCTACCGTAATAGTCCTTCAAGGCTGGAGAGATGGTCTGCGTGGTGTTGGATTGTTGCATGCTGAAGCCAGTCTTTGTCCCACCACCGCTACACGTTGCTTGGTTCAATCAAAGTTCATTCTTCATTAATTTTGGAAATTCTTACTATGATACCATTGATACAGCATATAGCAACCATAGGAGTGATGACATACAATATCATATAGCAATTAACAGCATACCATTCAGTTCATTGGCTATTTTCACCCAAAATCAAATCCCCTTGAGGCACACATCGAACTCCTCCATCCTCCCGCATTACCCACCAAGTGCACCCAGGTCCTCGAGCAAAAGCAATCCCACGAATGGGTTTGCCTTTGCCCGAGACAGGAATAACCCAGACGGTTTTCCCCAGCATATTTTTTACGTGCACTACAGGGACTTTACCCCCTTCCACAGTACGTAAGAGTTCTGACTGGGCAGGCCCAGCTCGATTGGCAGATCCCCTAGTGTTGACTAACCAGGTGGCTTTTGCTAAATGTGTATCCCAGTGTTTGAATGTCCCACCCCCCATTGCTCTCAGTGTAGTCTTTAACAGTCCATTGTATCGCTCAATTTTCCCAGAGGCTGGTGCATGATAGGGGATGTGATACACCCACTCAATGCCATGCTCTTTGGCCCAGGTGTCTATGAGGTTATTTCGGAAATGAGTCCCGTTGTCTGACTCAATTCTTTCTGGGGTGCCATGTCGCCATAAAACTTGTTTTTCAAGGCCCAGGATAGTGTTCCGGGCGGTGGCATGGGGCACGGGATATGTTTCCAGCCATCCGGTGGTTGCTTCCACCATTGTAAGCACATGGCGTTTGCCTTGGCGGGTTTGTGGCAGTGTGATATAATCAATCTGCCAGGCCTCCCCATATTTATATTTCAGCCATCGTCCTCCATACCACAGAGGCTTTACCCGCTTGGCTTGCTTGATTGCAGCGCATGTTTCACATTCATGGATGACCTGTGCAATAGTGTCCATGGTCAAGTCCACCCCTCGGTCGCGAGCCCATCTGTATGTTGCATCTCTTCCTTGATGGCCTGAGGTGTCGTGGGCCCACCGAGCTATAAATAGTTCACCTTTATGTTGCCAGTCTAGATCTACTTCAGCCACTTCAATTTTAGCAGCCTGATCTACCTGTTGGTTGTTCTGATGTTCTTCAGTGGCCCGACTCTTGGGGACATGAGCATCCACATGACGTACCTTCACAACCAAGTTCTCCACCCGGGCAGCAATATCTTGCCACAATGCAGCAGCCCAGATGGGTTTGCCTCTGCGCTGCCAGTTATTCTGCTTCCACTGCTGTAACCACCCCCACAGGGCATTTGCCACCATCCATGAGTCAGTATAAAGATAGAGCACTGGCCATTTTTCTCGTTCAGCAATGTCTAAAGCCAGCTGGATGGCCTTTACTTCTGCAAACTGACTTGATTCACCTTCTCCTTCAGCAGTTTCTGCGACTTGACGTATAGGACTCCATACAGCAGCCTTCCATCTCCGATGCTTTCCCACCAGACGACAAGACCCATCAGTGAACAGGGCATATTGCTTCTCATTTTCTGGCAGTTTATTATACAGTGGGGCCTCTTCAGCACGTGTCACCTCCTCCTCTGGTGACATTCCAAAATCTTTGCCTTCTGGCCAGTCCATGATTACTTCCAAGATTCCTGGGCGACTGGGGTTTCCTATTCGAGCCCGTTGGCTGATCAGTGCGACCCACTTACTCCATGTAGCATCAGTTGCGTGATGTGTAGAGGGGACCCTCCCTTTGAACATCCAGCCCAGCACCGGCAGTCGAGGTGCCAGGAGGAGCTGTGCTTCAGTACCGATCACTTCTGAAGCAGATCGAACCCCTTCATATGCTGCCAATATCTCTTTTTCAGTTGGAGTGTAGCGCGCTTCGGACCCTCTGTATCCCCGACTCCAGAACCCTAGGGGCCGACCTCGGGTCTCCCCTGGTGCTTTCTGCCAGAGGCTCCAGGTAGGGCCATTCTCCCCGGCTGCAGTGTAGAGCACGTTTTTTACGTCTTGTCCTGCCCGGACTGGCCCAAGGGCTACTGCATGAACTATCTCCTGCTTTATCTGTTCAAAGGCCTGTCGTTGCTCAGGGCCCCATTTGAAATCATTCTTCTTCCGGGTCACTTGATAGAGAGGGCTTACAATCAGACTGTAATTTGGAATATGCATTCTCCAAAAACCCACAACGCCTAAAAAAGCTTGTGTTTCCTTTTTGCTAGTTGGTGGAGACATGGCTGCTATTTTGTTGATCACATCCATTGGGATCTGCCGACGTCCATCTTGCCATTTTATTCCCAAAAACTGAATCTCCTGTGCAGGTCCCTTCACTTTACTTTGTTTTATGGCAAAACCAGCCTTCAGAAGGATTTGGACTATTTTCTTCCCTTTCTCGAAAACATCTTCTGCTGTGTTGCCCCACACGATGATGTCATCAATGTACTGAAGGTGTTCCGGAGCTCCACCCTGTTCCAGTGCAGTATGGATCAGTCCATGGCAAATGGTAGGGCTGTGTTTCCACCCCTGGGGCAGTCGATTCCAGGTGTACTGGACACCCCTCCAAGTGAAAGCAAACTGTGGCCTGCACTCTGCTGCCAAAGGGATTGAGAAGAATGCATTAGCGATATCAATTGTGGCATACCACTTGGCTGCCTTTGACTCCAGTTCATATTGAAGTTCTAACATGTCCGGCACAGCAGCACTCAGTGGCGGAGTGACTTCGTTCAGGCCACGATAGTCTACCGTTAGTCTCCACTCTCCATTAGACTTCCGCACTGGCCATATGGGACTGTTAAAGGGTGAACGGGTCTTACTGATCACTCCTTGGCTCTCCAGTCGCCGAATGAGCTCATGGATGGGAATCAGGGAGTCTCGGTTGGTGCGGTATTGCCGCCGGTGCACTGTTGTGGTGGCAATTGGCACCTGTTGTTCTTTGACCTTCAGCAACCCCACAACAGAAGGGTCCTTCGAAAGACCGGGCAAAGTAGACAGCTGTTTAATTTCCTCCGTCTCCAAGGCAGCTATACCAAAAGCCCACCTGTACCCTTTTGGGTCCTTGAAATACCCTCTCCTGAGGTAGTCTATGCCAAGGATGCACGGAGCCTCTGGACCAGTCACAATGGGGTGCTTTTGCCACTCATTCCCAGTTAGGCTCACTTCAGCCTCCACAACAGTTAGCTCTTGGGATCCCCCTGTCACTCCAGCAATACAAATGGTTTCCGCCCCTACATAGTTTGATGGCATTAGGGTGCACTGTGCACCAGTGTCCACTAGAGCCTTATACTCCTGTGGATCAGATGTGCCAGGCCATCGGATCCACACAGTCCAGTAAACCCGGTTGTCCCTTTCCTCCACCTGGCTGGAGGCAGGGCCCCTCTAATTCCAATTGCAGAATTCGCAACCCACTTCTTGTGAACGGGAATCAGAAGTCTCCCTATTAAGATCACGGATAGAATCAGCGCTTCTACTCCTCTGTCTGGGGAACTGCCTACTGGAAACTGGAGCAGCAACTCTCCTGGAGGTCCCCCCTTGAGTGGTTGTTTTTCCTTGCAACTCACGTACCCGTGCCTCCAGGGTCGAGGTAGGTTTTCCATCCCACTTCTTCATGTCCTCTCCATGGTCACGCAGGTAAAACCATAGGGTGCCCCGTGGTGTGTATCTTCTCTCTTGAGCAGAAGGACGCTTACTCCTAATGGCCGAGATACTGGTCCGTACAGGTAGGGAGTAGGACATATCTTCTTTGAATTGCTGGAACTCCCGGGACAATTTCTCCACAGCTGAGACGAGGGAGGAAGAGACATGTGCTTCATAATCCCGGAGTTTATCAATCACATCCTCTACCGTTGGTGCCTCTTCATCTTTCCAGGACATTACTGCCAGGGAGTTTACATGGGATGATGGTGCGCTCCGTACAAACTTCCGCCACATGGGTCGTGTGCACTGCGCTTCATCTGGATCTTTGGATGACTGTTCACTACCCAGGTCACCATAAATCACCTCAAGCACAGCTAATTCTCTCAGGTACTGGATACCTTTCTCCATGGTGGTCCATTTTCCAGGGCGATATATAACATCTTCCTTGAAGGGGTACCTTTCTTTCACAGCAGACAGGAGTCGCCTCCAGAGGCTGAGGCCTTGTGTCCCTTTTCCAATTGCTTTGTCAATGCCCCCATCCCTAGAAAGGGATCCCAGTTGTTTGGCTTCCTTACCCTCTAATTCCAGGCTACTGGCCCCGTTATCCCAGCATCGGAGCAGCCAGGTGACAACATGCTCACCTACACGACGGCCGAAATCTTTTCGTATATCTCGTAGCTCACTTAAGGATAGGGATCGGGTAGTTTCCGTCTCTTGTACAAGTTCTTCCTCTTCCTTCTCCTCTCTTAGTAACGGCGCTGCTTCTCCATCATCCTTTTCTAAACGAGTTGACTTTCTCTTTGAAGATTTCTTCTTTTGTATAGGGGCAACTGATACTGGCACGGGTTGATTCTCTGATTCAGCTTCAGTGTCCGTCATGGGTGTTTGAGCGGTCACAGTGCCTGTCGTCGGGCTTGGAGCTGCTGCAGTGCCTGTTGTGGGGGTTTGAGTGGCCACAGTGCCTGTCGTCGGGCTTGGAGCTGCTGCAGCGCCTGCTGTGGGGGTTTGAGGGGCCACAGTGCTTATCGTTGGGCTTGGAGCTACTGCAGCGCCTGTTGGGGGGGTTTGAGGGGCCACAGTGCTTGTCGCTGGGCTTGGAGTAGCCGCAGGGCCTGTCATTTTCCCTTGTTGGTACTGAATACTGTTGAATAGGGCTCGGTAGGCATGGGCCAGGCCCCAACACATTGCAGTGATTTGTATCTCTCTGGAATTGCTAGGGTGACAGCATACTTCCTCCAAATATTCTACTAATTTTTCAGGATTCTGCACTTGTTCAGGGGTAAAGTCCCAAAACACTGGGGGTGCCCACCGTCTCAGGCATTTGCCCATACTCTCCCACATACCCTGCCACCCATAATTATCAAGCCTTGGGGCAGATCTCTGGATGATATTCTTGAATTGCTTATTAACCTTAGACAAAACCGAAACAATCTGCCATAGGAATATCAACAGATGTATCTTAACTACCCAAGGATGTTCAAGAGACTGAAAAGTTGTTGTAATGAAGGAGGAGACATTACAGAAGATGGTAGCTAAGGTGCCATTCTGTATTTCCTCCATAAAGAACCTCTCAGAGGAGGAGGTATAATTGCTAATTGTCTCCATGAGGTGGTAGCTGAAGTACAGTAACGGCTTCCATGCAAAACCCAAATAACCGATAAAACTCAAGGCCAGTGTCTTAATAACAAATCTCCTAGGCAAAACATCTCTAACCACTGCAGAGCACAGCAAACTACAAAACCCAATGCCAATCTTTAACATGTACTTCAAAATCAGCATGGTGTAGGTCTGACTACTAATATCGAGAACAGATGAATCAATGCTGTAACCAGCAACTGTTATTATCTCAAACCCTTCGTGCCCCACGTTGGGCGCCAAAAAGGACTGTTGTGGTTTAGCCCCGGTCAGCAACTAAGCACCACACAGCCGCTCGCTCACTCCCCCACCCTTGTGGGATGGGGGAGAGAATCGGAAGGGCCAAAGTAAGAAAACTCGTGGGTTGAGATAAGAACAGTTTAATAATTAGAATAAAACAGCAATAATACTAATATAATGAAAAGGAAAATAATGAGCGAGAGAGAGAGGAAACACTAGAAGGAGAGGGAAAGAAAAAAAAAACAAAACCAAAACTGAACAACAAGTGCTGCAACCGCTCACCACCCGCCGACCGACGCTGCCGGTCCCCGAGCCGCGATCGCTCCCTCCCCCAGCCAGTTCCCCCAGTTAATATACTGGGCATGACGTCACATGATATGGAATACCCTTTGGCCAATTCGAATCAGCTCTCCTGGTTGCATCCCCTCCCCTCCCGGCTTCTTGTGCATCTGGCAGAGCATGGGAAGCTAGAAAGTCCTTGACTAGTGTAAACACTACCCAGCAACAACTAAAACACCAGGGTGTTATCAACATTATTTACATACCAAGTCTAAAACACAGCACTATGCTAGCTACAGTGAAGAAAATCAACTATCCCAGCTAAAACCATGACAGTTAGAAATGAAAATTTTCTTGTAAGTTTCAAATAAGCTTAAAAACTGGGATGGAAAAGACTAGTGGCAGCAAAAACTTCAAATATACCTCAGCATTCTAAAACCCACCCACATTTTTCTGTTACCCACTGTTGTTAGAAATCTCGAGGACACTCTAGAATGAATTAATTAAATTCAGCAGTTAGAAAGTCACAGAACCAGTCAGAAGAGACACTGAAGTTCAAAATGCAGACTTTTTTTTATCATTGTAATTGTTTCACAGTTGATTTTAACTTCAGAACTATCACTGCCATGTTTTTAGTGCCTTTCATCTATTCTTTCATCTATTTCATCTAAACATATGAACCTGTGTATCTCTCAGGGATATCCACATAGATGGTATAACCACGGCTTTTCAACACTGACAGGAAGAAATTATTTTACATATTTTTAACAAAGAAAAATGTTACTTTTGTGTACATCTCTGAGGCTGAGGCAATTCTGATAAAAAAAACCCCACATTTTTAGCATTATATAGCAAACAGGCTACAACAGCCATTTTATGGTAATGTTTTCTGCTTTGTTGAGTCCATTTGGGCCCCTTCTAGTTAGTTGTATAAAAACTCACAGGTTTACTTTTTTCAAATATAAAATATAAATTAAAGTCCTTTGACTACACTACATGCACATGCACAAAATATGGACTGTAATATTTAATATTTTCTAGTATATGTTCATGCAGTTTTAATAAGACTATTGTTTCATATATTATATGGGAAATCTATGATGAAAAGTACTACATAAAAGCAAGTACGTTCCTATCTTACTATTTAGAGAGTCAGTGAGAATTTTGCATCTGCATAAAATGGAAAACAGACTGGGTCCCATATGAAAGAGTCCTGTAGAGGAATGTAACCCTTTTTTTCTCTTTGAAAAGGAAAATCCTAGCACTACTGTAATATTAAGCCTACTATCAGTGCTTTTATATGTAACTGCATTCACATTATTATCTAATTTACTCTTTGAACTGTCGCAACTTTTAAAAACATTTAATAGTTAATGTTCTCTCCCTGATATATTCTGCTGTTTGGCAGTAATTAAACTGCAAATTGTAGCTCCTGAGCATGCTGGTTTATTTCACATTACAGTTTCCAGATGGCATGGAACAGGTGATACAGCACCACAGAAAGTCTCGTTTACAACAGGGAAACACTTAAGTACGCATAGCACCATGTCTCATCACACTGCAGCTAGATCCCTGCAAAAAAAGGGAACACTGCAACTATATGAAGATTACAACAACAAAAAGCACCACTGCTAACAGATAAAGAGTATCCATTTCCTTTAAAAAAACGTAGAGGCAAAGAGAAAGTTCCTGCCTCTCTGCCTACCCTGTAAGTTAATTACAGTGAGTTAAAAGAAGTATTGCAAGATCATGGCCAAAAATTCCAAATCCTATTGTCACCTCTACTTTCTTTACTGGAAAGATACAGATATGCATCTCTTTTCTTATATATGTCTATTAAAGACAATTAGTTATTTATTTTTCTTAGTGTTAGATTGTTCAGCACAGTCATTTTTCTTTTTATGATTCAACCAAGGAAGTCCAGGCCTTATTTATTATGAAAACAATGGCAGTACTGTCATCAGGCATGTTAGTACTGTGTAATGGAATGTGGTGACCCTCAAACCAGCTAAGATCCAATCTAATCAGTCTCTAAAATTGACTTAAACTAGCTTCTACCCATCCATCTATCTATCTATACATACATCATATGTACAAAAGCACATTATTTTATCTCTTATTTTTCTTTCTTCCATAATTAGGAGACTTGATGTGTTTTCTGCTCAAGGCTGAAGAATCCAGCCCTTCCCAAAAGCTCTCATTTTACCACTAGAGGGCCAGTAGGTACTAGATTTCTCTAACTTGCCCATTATATAGCTGATGCTGGAAGAATCTGGAGCGAGCAAAGAGCAAATATTATTTCTGGCAGTTTGTCATTGCTTTGTTTTGCTTGTTTGCCACTGGACACTGTTCAGATAATTTAATTGTCTGAGTTCTTATGAAGCAAAGATTTGAAGTGCACAACCCGTGAGGGGATCAGAACTGCATAAGTAAATATATTAAGTATCTGGTTTATGCAGTGTATTATACACAAACCTTCTCCACACACATCAATATGCTACACTTGATGCTTGCATGAATGACTGCACATGCACACATGCATTTGAACTCAGCTGCAAGTTGCCTGAAGACTTAAGGGAGCTTGCATCAGGTTTTCAGAGATGATTACTAGCTAGGGTATATCAACAACCTTCCTTATCAAAAAATGGTAACGACATTCTTGTGGTATAAAATTAGTGGAAAATATTATTACTTTAGGTTATTTATATATTTTTCTTCTTAGACTAAGGCTGCTTTGCTACAATTAGGATAGAATAAATTAAAACTCTTGCTTGAGGCCATTAAATATTGATTCAATGCAGAAGGATGTCTGATGGAGCTTCATGAATCTACCTTAGTAATATCTGCTGGAATGATTTTCAAGTACTGGGTAAAGTGCATTCCTGTGTATTTCCACTTAAGCCATCTGCCAATCTTAATACTTATTCCTGAGGGAGGAAATCTTCCAGTGCTGTTCTTCATTTAATTTGCAAGGACATCCTGTTTGGGTACTTATCAAAAAAACAGAAGAATGGATGCCAGATACCACAAGCCTTGGTTTAGAAAACTTAATGGGTCAGACTAAAATAACAAGCTATATTTAAAAGAAGCTGCAGCATTGTTCCTTTATATTTGTAAAATTTATGTTGCTCCTTTCAGGCCAGATATATTTATGCATGTTTCAACAGTAACTGCATTCTGTTTCCTAAACATTAAAGGATTTTGCTAAAAGTTGCTAAACTCCACTAGTTTGATGGCTAAGGATGAAATAAAAAAAAACAAGTGAGCTATGCAGAGAAATTATGACTGACTTAGAGCACGAGTTATCTTAGTTGCCTAAACAGTCATTGACCACAGGGGTCAATGCAGGAGTGTTTACTTAGATGCCTAAAGTTCTGCTACTGTACTTGTTTAGAGATGCTGCCACTGTGTTTGAGCCAAGGATCTTGGTGCCTATCTCATGCTTCAGGCTGTTTGGATCAAGCAAAAGAGGCTTCCCTGTGCCTAACTCTCCTGAAATACATTTGTTGGAGGGAGAGGGGGAGGAAGGAGAGAGGAAGAGACCACACCTAGAGCACACTCAAAGCACCAAATAAAGCACAACCACAGAGCTATCACATGGACTGCCACTTCAAAAAACTGACAGAGAGAGGCTGTAGATTTGCCCTGGACTGTTGGTGTTCATTTCTTCTTTCAAAAAGAGCGCCTAACTACCAGTCTGTGTGCAAAGCTGGAACTGCAGTGGGAAGACTCTCCTGTTAAATATTGGGCTACTGTGCAAAACTAGATCAGTGAGAAACACAAAAGAGAGCTTATGCATTCCCCAGTAGTTAATACAGTTGCATTCCCCTGGCAGGAGAAGGGTGTCTTAAGTTCCATTTCCTGATTCAGAGACCTTATATTTTCTGCATTAAAGAGTCATTGGATAGAATGCCCTAACCTTAATGGCAAGAACTAGAATGCAGGGAGAAAAGGGAGAAACAAGCAAGCAGGAACCTGCCTCAACATACTAATAAAAATTGCTGTATTCTTTGCACCAAGTCTCTGAGGAGGTTGAATTCCTACAGTTCCCACCAGCTTCACAAAATAAAATTCCCATCCTGGGGAAAAAGTACAACCAACTTCTGTCCAAGTTTTGTGATCAGTATGATAAAGTGACTCTACCAGCTACCGGGTTCTCTTCCAGGACCTCTTTTCTGGGCAAAGCTCTTATTGACACTGGGGGTACCTCCCTACAATGTAAACCGATCCATCTTAGCTACTTACCTAGGGGTCTTTTATAGGTAAAGAATAGGGTTTTGAGCAGCAATTCATCTTATCCAAGGTTAGCTACCTAAGCAAAGTTCAATAACTTAAACCATGAAGGTGTCTATATTCTTGTGTTGAATAAAAAGAAGTCAAAGTATCTGCTCAGATGCAAAGGTATGGATACCCAAAATCAAGTGAGCAATAATGCCTCCTATTTCAGTGGGAGGATTGCTTGCATAAAAGTAGCATGCTCAGTCTCAGACCTTCGTTTTAGCTGAACAACAAAACAGTCAATGAAGCTCTGACCGAAATATTATTTTCTACTGATAATGTAAAAAGAACCCTAACAACACATCCTGAATTTTGTCTTCATAGCAAATAAAACTTGACTGAAGGCACAGATACAATTTTGGACTCTTTTCCTGCTAACAGGAAGAAAAAAATTAGACTAAAGATGGCCTGACTTACTATAATTAGTAAGCTGCAGATACTCACTGCTTTGAAAAACAGCCAACATAAGTGTTAATGTGAATCCATGGCTAAGATCTATCGAACTCACTGTTGGAAAAGGAGAGGATAAAGTCTGTTCCCAGGAATCCACCAAAGACTGGCATCTGAAGTTATCTTTGTATGATTCTGTGATCCCTCTGACCAGGGAGGTAGAGTGGAAATGTTTTTTCAGTATTAGATTATCTAGACCCACATCAGTCTTGGCCTACGTGCACTTTTGCGATACCTTTCTGCTCCTATATATGCAGCTTGCATAAGACTGGGTTTTGCTCCCTGCTGGAAGTATTAACCCTGTGTACTTCTTCTTGTCTCCAGATCCAAAGCAAGAAAACATTAGGTTGCCAGCCAAGAGCCCATATGTGGCTAAAGAGGCATTGGTTGGGCTTGCCTATTAATGAAAACCAGACTACGTTTCAAACCTGAAAAAAAATGCATTTTTTAAATACCTGTGAAACGTGTTTCTACAAGTTTATATAACACAGAGAAACTGCTACTAAAACAACCACCAAAAAAAGAAAAAAAAAAAAAAAACACAGTGAGGGGATTCAAATCCAGGGCGGGAAGGAACCAAAAAACTAAACACTGTGAAAGTTGTGACTCAGATGAATGACTGCCAGGAAATTCAGACTTAAGGATGACGTTCCATTACAAGCTCATGCTGTTGTTCCTGCTTCCGAGTTCTCACAGCCATTGGAGAAAACCGTATAGTCTGAATTGTCTTGGTTTTGTCCGATGGAGTTCCTAATGCAACTATTTAAATGTGGCTTTCCACTGTTTGAACATACTTCGTTCATGAACTCCAGGCTTGTAATGACCCATTCTGAAATGCTGCATTAGCTGTAGGAAGAGGCAGTTTGTCACAATAACTGATTGTGAGCCACAGAACAGTTATTTAGTCATATCTAGCAACATG
This sequence comes from Morus bassanus, assembly GCA_031468815.1. Lineage (NCBI taxonomy): Eukaryota > Metazoa > Chordata > Aves > Suliformes > Sulidae > Morus > Morus bassanus. The sequence goes on along the minus strand of CM062568.1, from coordinate 49,332,318 downwards.
AAACTAACACATTTTATTTATTTTTTTCATGTTCATTTTTAAAAAAGGAGATTGACTCTGGAAATATTTTACTAAGAAATTCTATCTGATCTGGCACTGTTAATTCAGTCAGGAGAGACCTCTCCTGACAAAGCAGCGATCATTTGCTCAAACACCTAAGCTATCATGAAGATATTTTAAAAATTACTAATTGCAGTTCAACAAGAGAGTCAGTTTGGCAGGGGTATCAGTTCACAGTCATGAAAGACCGACATATCCATCACTTGATGCTTTGGAGGCAGAATAACTGGTTTAGCTATCCTTTGACAAGGAAACAAATCAGTCCACTGTTAGAGCCAAACGATGTTTGGCTAAGCAGCTTATCGGAGTATTGCAGAAACTTGCTTGCAAGGGTAGATGCATAGGAAATGAAGGTCAGAAAGGATTAAATCCAAGACAACTCTAGTAAAAATCACTGCAATCATCTTGGGGCAACCAGGAATGTAATATCAGCATACCATACTCTCGCTTAGCTTGACATCAGCTTCCTTTTTTCCTTTCCTTCTTTCTCATTCCTTTAAGACTATTAAAATTCAAAGAATTTAATTTATAATTGTACAGGCATTCCTATGCATCCTGATGTTTGTTCCTATCAATCGGTTCTTTATGCCTCTCAGTTGAGGCCGGATGTTTGCAGTTGCTGGCAGCTGTTGTTCAAGGCCCAGCGAACAGCTGATAGACTGGCAGTGTACATTGAAAGAGTGCAGCCCAGAGCCTGGGAAAGGTCCTAGTGCTGAATACTCTCAGCTCTGATGGGTAATTAGCTTAGTACATGCAAGATTAGGGAACTAGCACTGGAGATAGCGCATCTGACCTGCTTTTCAAAAGTCATTAGAAATTAGAAACGGTAATTCTTTCACAAGAAATGCAAAGAATTTTGTGAATGGGACTTGTTGGCTTTCTTTACTGAAGAAACTCTGCTAGAAGTTGAGCTCCTCTGAGCATTTATTCAAACAAATGGTTATTATTTTATGTTTTCTTTCTAAAATGAATTAATATGTTTAAAAAATGTTTAAAAATAAAGTTATATGTACTTGTCTCTGGAATTTGTGGGTGCTGCAAGTTTTCAAGCATAACTGTCTGTCCCACTAAATTATCTTTTTTTTTTTTGGGGGGGGGAGGGAATAACCTTTCAAATAGCAAAACCCTCATTTCTTCAGGATCTGATCTGAAAAAATAAAAAGTGAGGAAACAAAATGCTATTTGTAAAAATAGAATTTAGGATGTTTTTCTCTCTTCTTTATTTTCTGTGGAAAACTCCATATTCATCATATAGACAGGATCAGACCCACAGATGAGATCAAATGAAATCTTCTGTGTCCTAAGAGGATCTGTTGTAATATTCAAGAAGTATCTGTATGCATGGGGGCGGGTGTGTGTGTTAGAACGTACCACATCCTTTTCCATATCCTGCATTTAAACTGAGCTTCTTTCAGGATCATGAAGTTCTTGGAAATTCTGATCTAAGCATGGCAATAAAACATTGTCTTATCTAGCCCTTACACTAGCTCCCTCTATGCTCTGGCAATATTTTAATGAGTTTCTGCAAAAATGAAGAATGATATTATCTACTTCACAGATGTTTTTTGGGGAAAAAAAAAAGTTGATGGTTGCAACATACTTAAAGGAAAAAAGTAAAACATTATAATAACTACAAGTCCAATGTCACAGTTCTTATTAAAAATTCAAAGTTTTTAATTCAGTGTGGATTTTATAAGTCCTTCACAATATTAAAGTGTCGGCAGATTCAACTCTTAGGGTCAGTGTTCTACCTGTATTTGGACTTGAGAATTGCTACCTGTCGTGCATGCTACCCATGACGTCTGGCCATGCAGAAACCACAAGTAATGTATCAGTAGCATTTGGGCTTTGAGAGAAAAGATGCAAAGAAGTTTAGCACATATAGGAATCTACAGAGAGCCTGGAGGAGCATTCTCCTCTTCTCTTTTACTTACTGTAATTTCAATTTGCAGTGACATTTGCTGCTGGAGGAACATCTTTAGAGAATAAGATAAAAATCTTGAGAGGAAACCCAAGTTTAAAAAAAAGGCATTAAAAGCAGAAGGCAGGAAAGAGAAAGGATATATGTAGCAAATAATTTTCACTATTTACTTCACCTGGGAATCTGCAACTTGCAAGAGAGAAAATACTGGCTTCATCTATCTGTGTTTGGAAGTCAGCTACACACCTGGGGTAGAAGAATACATAGGAAACTCTAAATTTTAAAGATAGAGGTCTAAAATATTACTTTCATAAACAGGTTTTGGGGATGGGAAGCACTCATATTTCCATTCATCTCTGTTCATTTCCAGCCAAAACAAGCTGAGAAGGAGCAAGTTAAACACAGGACAACTGAATAAACAAACAAGTTAGTCTGTATCAGGTCTCTCCAAGATTAATTCTTGTGGCTGAGATTACTGCTTCCAGTAGAGAAAGAGAGCAGGGGGGGAAAGGAAAGAGAAAAACAGAGCATGATGTATTTTGCTAATGACTATTATTCATTTTTATTAATTATTGAACATTATCAGAATACTGAACTCTGTTTAAAGCAAAAACACACCTCCAAAGAGATTTATTATCTCAAACAAAGTACCAAAAGCTGATGTGGCTTCATGTTATTACTTTAAAGTCAGTCTAAAAAATACAAGGATTCACGGTTATAAGCAACCAGGGGGAAAAAAAAAGTGAGAAGTGAAATTAGCTTGTTTTCTTCTGTTCTTTGCCTCAATACAGAAAAGGCAAAAGACACAATGCCTGTGGTTTAACTTGCCCACAGTTTTACTAGCCTACTTGGGAATCTGGCAGTAAAGACTGCGCCGTTCTTGTGAGTACTCTGCTTTTCACAACTGTCTCCTTGGTCATCCCAGAAGTGTTGCAGTGACCTTGTGTCCTTTTCTGAAGAGAAAAGAAGGAAGGAAAGAAGAGTTTGAGTGTTTTCTAAACCAGAAATCAGTCACACAGTTCATTTAATGTAACTTTAAGTATCTGAAGCAGTATGATTATATGTGAGTTAATCATGTTATCCCCAGTGGAGGCTTGCATGGACCAATTTATCTCATCCTAAACCAAGAATATTATATATGATTACTTCTTATTTTACCTATTTCTCTCAACTGGATCCTAGTACAGGTGTAGACATATACATTATAGATGGCTAAAGTTAAGTGAATTAAGTCATTCCCTGAACCCCACCCAAAAAAATCCCCTGTCACTCTTCCAGAAAATTATTCCATGAACTTCATTACAAGTTTAGATCAGCAGTGACCAAGACACTCCATTACATGGGCCATGCTAAATTACAACAACTTTACAATTTACTCCACCCATCCTGTTTACATGCCTTAGTGTGGAAAGCAAAGAAAAATATTATGATGAAGCTAACATAGTAGGAAGAGCAAGAAATACTCGCTCTTCCTTATCAATCCTGAAAGGTATGTGCCCACATCAGTGCTTGGGTTGGCGAGGCACTGTTTCTAAATTTTCATTCAATTCCTTGCAGTAACAATTCCCCAGGCAGGAGAATCAGTTTGTAAAACAACAAGTTTCTGCTATACCGTTCCAAGTTCCGGCAATTATTCCAAGAATCCCCCTCCTTATCAAGAGACAGAGCAGGCTGGGTGCTCATATGAATGGTACAGAGGAAATGCTAAATATGGTTTTGATAGCTCCAAGGTTGATTTTTTCCACTGGTCAACTCATACAACCCTCCTGCATCTAAGGCAAAATGATAAATGAGTTCCAGGAAAGCACACATACTATCTGACTCAGAAAAAATATGAAGTAATAATGTTTTTTACTTTTTAGTTTCAAATTTCAACACTTGCAGATATTATGTTTTTATGTTCTTATATTCACAAAACAGACTGCTTTCCCTACTAATTGATTAATAATTGTCACTTAATAACATAGGTTTAAAATCAAAAATGCTTCTACCTTACCTTTTAAGATTTCCTTTTAAACTGAAGTAAGAAACAAAAAGGCCTCAAGCAAATACCACAAAAGTACTGACCAGTATTAATATAAATCACAGAACATCAAAGACAATGCTGGTTGATATGAAGAAGAGCACTGATTCATCTCTGTGTACATGTGTGTGTTCATGAAAGAAGCGAAAGTATACTGAAGCATTTTAATATGCTGTGTGGAGGATGAATAGGCATTTCTATTGGCATTTCAGTCAAATTCCTAAAGAATTTTACTGTGAACTGTGTTAATGGGAGTAAGATCTATGGACTGCTTTAGAAACACTTACAGAACAGGTACATCTCCTAAAGAGAAACCAAATATTAAAAGGCATTTGGAAGGGAATCCTCTATCATAAGTGGTACTCTTTCTTCAGTGCACCACAAAAGAACAAGGGAGCATGTTAAGTAAAACATACTTAGTATTGGCTATTTGTATTTATTTAAATATATTTTAATACTAAATTTCAAGCCTTTGACAAATTTGGAGTAAATTCTGTATGGATTATTTAATTTTTTCAGGTCCCTAGAACCTGTATAAGTTGTTTGAAATAATCATGAATGAGGAGACTTAGATCCACCCAGAATGAAATAATCAAAATTTAAGTAGCAGGCTTCTGTTGAAGATAGAATTCTAATGGATTCTGAAACATGCAGAAAACCCACTTACTGCCCTGAAGAAAATGAAACACAATTTTTATTACACTTGAAAAATTCTTAAAGTAAAACCTCTCCAAAAAATAAAAACTGAATCTAACTGGTCCTTCTCTTAACTAATTTGACTTCTAAATAGTGGAAGGATAAGTGATGCAAAAAATGGAACTATATCAATTTTCATTTAAACTGAAAAAGGAGTTTAATGTGGCCTAACTTTAATTTCCATAAAAATAACAGGCCAATATTTTTTGGTTTATATAATCCTATTTAAATTGGAAATATTCTTTAGACTTTCTTCAAAATATTTTTTAAAAATTTTAAGCTGTAGGTCACCAAGAAAAAAGATGGTTGCTTTTAGGAATTATAACTTACAATGAGGCTGTCTACAGTCTATAGTAATTTAATTTTATATAGGCATATATTTTTCATGCAATACATATGTCATTATCTCAGGCTCAAACTATCAGTCAACAGACAATCCCAGTATTAGAATAAAAAGGAAGAAGAGACTAAGAAAAAAAAAAGAAAGAAGCAAAAAGCAACAGGAGTTGGTTTAAAGATAGGGTCTTTGGATATCATAATGGAATTTAAATTTACATTTATGGTTCTAGACCCTTACCATTTTCATTCCAGGTCATACGTACCTTTTGAAGAAGTATATTCCATGATTTCTATTGAAATGTAACCAAAAACTCAAGAAGATAGTTTACAAAATTTCAGCAAGATTGACTGAAACCAAACTTTAACTGTGACTCAACAGTAAACTCCAGTTTACCTACCAGTTTAAGCTTTTCCCAGATATGAAAACTACCGCAGTGGGCCACTAAGTTAGAATCATAGAATCATAAAACCATTAAGGTTGGAAAAGACCTCTAAGACCATCAAGTCCAACTGTCATCCCAACATCACCATGCCTCCTAAACCATGTCCCAAAGTGCCACGTAATGTATGTGATATATGTACTCTAAAGTATAAGAGTAAGTTATACCAAATAACTACCGTCTACGGTGACAAAGCAGGACTTCAACATTACTGCTAAAATTTCATTAGAATCAGCCTCAGGGAACTCTAAAAAGAATCAGGCCTCTGTCATAGGTGAAACAAGTATGCCAGCTTACAGTTAATTTTGGCCTGCACTAACCATTATAAGCCTCCTGCCTCAGTTATTTCATTCATTACAAGACTTTTACCATTTGAGCTGAAATTTTGTAAGATGGTTTTTCCCGGGGGATGATTATACTAAGGAAATTTCAAGAATAATGGTTCTCTTCAACTTTTTACCACTTGTGTTTATGACTTCAGTATCTTTTTAAATGTATTTTTGTACAAAATATTCTATACATATAAAACTACCAACTTAATGATGCTCAGACACTAGCACTATGAACTAGGCTTTTTAATCACTTGAGCTGGAACAAAAAGTCATGTTTTCACTGTCAGTTCTTAAACCAATGAGTTAATATAAACATTCAAATAGGGATAAAACTGGGGATTAACCTAATCTTTATATCATGCTCATCATTATAAAATGTGGTTTGCATTACTCTGTAGTGCTTCTAGATATTGTAAATATTTTTTTCTTAAAAACTACATTTGTAGGAAAGCGATATAATCAGTAATCTCATTCAACCATTCTAAATGATAGCAGATTTCCTGCTTCTATTAATTCTTCCCATAAGAATATGTATGTTACAATGATGTAAACACTGGAAGAAGTTCTCTGTCTACGACATGGGTGCACTAGGTCTCTCTAATTAATACAAAGTCACCAGTTTAAAGTAATTTGATTAGCAAGGCTGAAAAGTGTCTCTGGGCAGAAATCTAAATGTGAGGACTGGATCAAATAGGGCTCATTGGCAAAACTAGATCTATTGGAATTTTGGGGTTTGATATTATGTAAACTTTGGGGAAAAACAGCAAACAAACATAGAGCATTTAGACTTTCTGATTTTATCTTACTAGTATAAAAATATTTTCCTTTGGGATAGTTATAATATTTACATTCAATATTGTAACTGTATTTAATTCTGACTTTTATGTAATAATATGGTAATTTTAAATTTTTTGTATTGTATTTAACATTTTATGCAAATCTTTTCAATGTTATCCAAATAGTTTTTAATTTGAGATATTATAATGTGAAATATTGAAATTCAGTTCTTCCAAAAACTGATTATACATAAAATCTGATTGTACATGAAATTTTACAGGTGGACATTTTGAGCTTTTTGAAAAATCAAAACATAAGTGATTTCAGAATATTGTTATTTCCAATAGCTAGAAATTCTGGTCTCCAGATAACACTGTGAAACAGCCTGTTCAGTTAAACTGTGTGTTACTGAGTGTTTGAACACACACAGCAGGATTTCTGTTAAGGAATAACGTAGTCCTGCATCTTTTCCTTCTGCTTACTTGCAAAGACCCTGAATGACTTGGGACAAACAAGTTACATGGAAGACACTCATCCAGGCATTACTTGCTTGTCCTGTTTAAGCTGTAGGTGTATGTGTGCTTGAGTGTGCACTAAGAGTTACAACAGCCTTCCCCCGATATTTCCCAAAGGTTGAAGCCAGTATACATACCCTTGTGTGTGGCACAGTCTGTGGTACTCTCAACCTATTGGCATGATATAAGTAGAAAGAAATCTTGTTCTCAACTGCTGGAGGGTGTGGGCTTCAACTGGGACTTGAAATGGACATATTCTTAATGAGAAGGTTTTTTCTGGTGACATTCAAGAGAGAAAAAAGCCCAAAAAACGAAGGCCAGAACAGAGAGACTATGTCTACATTAGTAAATTAAATAGCTCTTAAGCATTTCAGTCTTCACTAACATCAATTGTTAGACGTGTTACTTTCATGACTTTAGTTCAGGCAAGCCTGAAGCTGGGGCCGTTCCAACAGGCAGTTTGTATGTAGGCCCTGTGTTTTGGAGAATTAGAGAATTTAGTAAGAGAGGCTGTTCTACACTAGTTAGAAAATATTTCTAAGCACATTTAATTTAATAGTACAGGGGGTTTCTCAAAAGAAAACATTCAAATCAAAATAGAACACCCATGGAGGGTAACCCAGAAGATGAAGAAGGAGAAAGACCTGAAAAAGAGTAGAAGAAGGACATTGGAAACAGAGATGGGAAAGTTAAAGCAGGGCTACTAGAAAAGGGAACCAAGTACTCCGTGTAGGGAGAAGAGAGCTAATCATTTGTTTGAAACTCCTTGAGGAGACCGAGGCAAGTATGGCCTTAGCTGGAATTTATGAGGCCAGGCAAAATGAGGGGAGAAGGAAGAGGTAGAAACTAGGAAAGCGGGAAGGGGGATAATAAAGTTTACAGTGATATCTAAAGAAAATGATATCTAAGTAAAATAGCACACAGGCTATACAGAGAAGAGAAATTAAGAGAAATCAGCTGTGGTTGTGACAACATGCACCAAAAATGTGGAGAATGCTTTAAGATTTTGTCTTGTATGTATCTGTTAGAATTCTTTTCCAAACATCCCTAATATGAAAAAGGATGACTTTTTTGTTTAGAAATCTAATTATACAAATATGTTCACACACTTTTCACTATGGTCAATACCATGAGTAAACTTTGTTCTTTTACAAAAACAACTGCACTAATAAATAGAGTTAATACTGTAAAACTTGACACAATAATGAAGCTGTATCATTTCCTACTGAAGAACTTTATTCAAAGCCATGGACCTCACTGAATCAGTATAGTTAAATGAAAATTTAATTTTTTTTCTTTGCCTTCACAGTATATTATTGACATGAGGTTCATCATCCACTACTTCCCCTCTGCCATTTTAATTTGGGTTAGGCAAAACTTGCACAAAGCTAGTGAAAATGTTTATTTTTTAAGTGAGATATGATTAAATGTTTAGATATATTTTCTGCAAAACAGAAAAAGCAAAAAAGAGCATATCACAACTCGGAGACTATCCTCAAAAATACTACTAAACCAGAAAATATATAGGAAAATCGTAGACTTTCTGGTGTTAGGTAATTTACATAAACAGAGGCATCTAGTGCCCTTTTGGGTGTCCTACAATGCTCTGCCTTATCTCCAGCTGCATGTGGGAAAGATGTAGGTCTCTTGTTTGTCCCCTGCCAGACCTGTGCAGATACCTTGAATGTTCTAGTGAATCTCAAATGGGATGACTTGTCTGTTTAGACAACTGAATACAGCCATTTCTCAGATGGAGTAGGCTGAGCTCAGCTGCCAAAGTGCAGATTTTTAGATGTGAGCTAGTCACCTACATATGTAAAAAGTGGGGATGTCAGCAACAGAATCAGTAGATTTAGAGAGTTACTGAGCTCACTCAAAACTACCCACATACTGCATAGCTCACCTGAATACATCTCTAAGCTCCATGAGGCTTGGTTCTGCTCTCCACACCAGAGTGCGTAGTGTTGATGTACTCTGTTTTCCCGCTTTGCTTTCTGCTGCCAATCTGGAAGTGTGTGGCTCTCCCATGGGTCTTGTGCTGCAGCTGCCAGCCTTATGCAGCTGTCTTCTATACCTAGGGACATCTGTAATGCTACCAGGTATCTGTGCACAAGCTACTGAATCAAGCCCTGGATTTTCATAGACAATAATAACAGATTAGAGCTTTAATTAAGTGTTGACAACTAGTTTTTAGATGCCTAGACTTAAGTAACTGTATAGCAATGATGTCTTCAAGCACTGTATTCAGAAGCTTAAATTGATCTGAAAATGGAAATTCTTTGGGTTGGGAGAATCCCAAAAACACTGATACATTTAGTTCCTATAATTTCATTATGACCATTTCAAAAGTGTATTACTTGTAATTTTAAGCCACATATATATGTGAGATTTATAAGTATACACAGATATGACTAGGTTTTCTAACTTCCTCCTCTTTAAAACAAAAGTGATTCTTAAGTATATCCATTTGGAATATAAGATTTTTTCTTTTCTCAAGTGAAACCAAAATAAGATGGAGGCTAGGAATATTTCTTTCTAACTAGATCATAAAATAGAGCAATTGGGGCTGGGACATAGCTAACTAAAGTCTCTGGTATAAAAGGGGGGAGGAAATCCATTGCTTCATTGCCCACTACTTTGAAAACTGTCAGCTGGTTGATAGTCAGTTCTGTTCAACAAATAACTGACATGAAACAGCATTATGGCCTCTGAAAATGTTTTTACACTGTTCACAACTGTAAGCACAATCTCTCTCTCAACATGTAAGCCTTCATGCAGAACAAAGCTGCTGTGGCTGCTGCCTTTATACAATTCAAATTCTGATGTGCCAGACTTGGCATAAGCCTATCTCTTATTAACATCAAAGGCTCTCAAATAAAACACCATTGATGTTGTTTGGGATTTTCATGAGCAGTGCATATAAATACACATCTCTTACACTGTCATAGTTGTATTATGCTTCAGCATTAATGATGGCTCTGGGACACAGAACCCTGATTCAGAGCTGGATTTTGAATCTCCCACATTCAACCCACAGATTTGGGAAAGTGGGTTGGTGCCCAGTGTTTGATTTAGTACTGTGTAAAAATGAAAAGAAACATCAGATTTGCAACTGAATTTTGCAGACTTTTCTAACATCTTCCATATGTGACTCCCTCTCTCTCTCACCCTCTGCTTCTACACCCTCTGCAGTCTTCCAGGCTGTATGTCTGACTGACACATCTCCTTTCTCAGATACAGACATGTATCCATTCAGACATTCTGAGTGAGATCATTACTTAGATGGAAATCATTCGGAATGGGCTTTTAAACTTTTAGATGTAGACTGTTAAGGTGTTTTAAGTAAAAAAATCAGATGTATTTACTTTCTTTGAACCCTATCAAAAACTCATATGTTTCTAATATTAAGATTATTTCTGCTGTTTGAATAAATGAAGCAACTGATTGTAGTTCAGAATTTCCTGGAAATCACTGGTGATATTTTTATATACTTAGAAAAGTAAATGTTTTATCTTTTTAAATTATGATTATTATTTGATATAGTAGTATTAAAGCTTGCTATGTAGAGTACATGCTCTAAAGCTTGCGAATCAGCATATGAAAATGGTGGCATTTAGACATCTGGTTTTGAAAAAAATGAACCAATAGATTAAGTGGGTTCTTTGGTTTTAAATTCTTTGGTTTTAATTTCTATCTTTTGTTCCCAGTTTGCTTCTCTTCAGGAGCAGGTAGGATAGATGAGAGGCCATAAACTCAGCAGGTTATCAGCTCACTATAATTCTTAGGAGTTTCCCATTCTGGCAATGATTTTATGCCAGTAAGTCTTTCCAGGTCTACCCACTTTTGTAGCTCTTGTCCTAATGAAAGCAAATTGTGTAGAGCACATAGTTGTTACCAACAGAAATCACAGCTAATACCAGTGAAAATAAAATAAATGAGCATCCAGAGTAAAACAGAATCCAGAATAGCTATCAGGGAACTATCAGACACAATGACCTGAAGAGTCCTTTCTCACCTTTAGCAAGGTGAGGCAGGTGGTTTGTTTGCAATGATTAGGTTTTTTTCTACTGCATGGTGAGCTGCTTTTGGCTAAATTTTACCATGTTATACAGTATATGTGCCAGTAAGACTTCCAGGCACATTGCATTGTGGCAAATACATTGAAAAACCTTGGATATTTCTGTGAGCTTTTATAATTCTAGGCAAATGTTTTGCTGTGGCACTTTCATTAGATTTCAGTCAACTGTACATCTTTATCATGAAACTGAATTAGTTTTAAAAAAAATTATTTATCCAATATTTTAAGTACTTTGATTTTTAGTGGTTGCTTATTTTCATTTAAAGTTAATATAAAGAATATTTTAAACAAACAACAACCCTGCGGATATAAATAGATACCTACATGAATAGTTTTTATATACAAAATCTGGTATACTGTTTGTCCTTTTTACCTTGAATCCATTCTTGATTCTCTTCTGTCGTGGTTTAACCCCAGCCAGCAACTAAGCACCACACAACCACTCGCTCACTCCCCTGCAGTGGGATGGGGGAGAGAATCAGAAGAGTAAAAGCGAGAAAAATCATGAGCTGAGATAAAGACAGTTCAATAGGTAAAGCAAAAGCCACACAAGCAAGCAAAGCAAAACAAGGAATTCATTCACTACTTCTCATTGGCAGACAGGTGTTCACCATTTCCAGGAAAGCAGGGCTCCATCATGCACAAGGGTTACTTGGGAAGACAAACACCATCACTCCAAACATCCCCCCCTTCCTTCTTCTTCCCCCAGCTTTATATGCTGAGCACAACATCATATGGTATGGAATATCCCTTTGGTCAGCTGGGGTCAGCTGTCCCAGATGTGTCCCCTGCCAACTCCTTCTGCACCCTCAGCTTATTCACTGGTGGGGTGGGGTGAGAAGCAGAAAAGTCTTTGACTCTGTGTAAGCATTGTTCAGCAGTAACAAAAACATCCCTTTATTATCAACACTGTTTTCAGCACAAATCCAAACGTAACCCCATACTAGCTTCTATTAAGAAAATTAACTCTATCCCAGCTGAAACCCGCACATCCTCAATTCCACTAGAATTTAGAATCGTGTACCATAGAAATATCCTTACTACATTTCTTATGAGTGACAGATGAAAAAAGTTGCATGTGAATGGCTGATTCTTAAATATGTATTGTACTTTAATTGCCATGCATATATACAAATGCAAGTATGCTGACAATATTTCAATTTTTTTGGTAAACCAAAAATTGCTGAATTTGAATAAAAAGTTTGTAAATACTGTTGTTGACCTAAAATCACTTCTCTGAAATATTTCTAAATATGCATATTGCTTTTGGCATAATTCTATTTCATTTTTTATCTGCTGAGAGCAATATGTAGTAAAGTGGAAAAGCACTGTATGTGATTATAATTTTATAACACCTTAAAATTATTAACAAGTTAATGATCCAGTTGAACAAACCAATAGAAGTATCCTAACAAACAAATACATTCAATTAAAACACTGAGTATCCTCATAATATCTTTGAAAACTTTCTGAACTTTTGGCTCAGACATTAAATAAACTTTTCTACAAAGTTTCCTCATTGGTATTACAAGGTTTAATTATACCCTGTCTCTTTGTAATACTCAGGCGTACCACAGGTTTCAAGTTCTTCAGCAATTTTTACCTGTAGAGCAATCAGCACTGACACAGAATGCTAAAGTGGTATAGGATGGCATAGATACTACCAAGATTCAGACACTGGCATTGTAACTGTTATTTTTTTGTGACTCAAACTGAGGCTTGTAATGATAGAATTACCATAATCATATCTGATGGTGATTATTTGTCATAGACTAATGAGATACTGAATGTTATTTCCTGAATATTTCTGAACGCAGTAAGAGCTTTGACTTGCATTATTAAAAATGGCATATACTAATAATTGTAAACTAAGAATATTGCTGGTACAGCTCGATTCTAAAACCAAATACAAAACATTGAATCAGCAGAGAAAATTCTGAGAAGCAAATGTGGTAATACAGTGGCTTTGTAAAACATCAGAACTGGACGATGATAGTCCCATCTATGACTGTTATTAAACTGTATGTCTGTTCCAAGTAGAGCTTGGATAAAAAAACCAGAAAACTGGCAAACAAAATATCTGCTTATTATACTGCTAAACAGAAAACACTAGTTATAAGTCGTAAAAGGTGATGAGAAGGGGGAAATTTTGTAGTGATTAGGAAGATTTCAGAAAGTTCTATAAAGTTTAAACAAAAATATTTCTCTATGCCACTCTGCAATGAAGATGGTCAAGTCCTTTTGGCTGATAAAAAGGAAATACCAGATATTTGAAGTTTTTGACATTTTGTTAAAATAGTCTTTGCTGCGCAACCTGAGATGAAGCTTTTATCCATCTAAAGCACCTAGCAACAACGGGTAAAATATGCTCCTAAAGCTCTTAACAGTTGTTACAAGGCAAGGCAGGAGCTCCTAAGGTCTCTCCTGCAGAAATATCAATATATAATTAAACAGACATCACCTCCTAATCAGAATATCATTGCAGATTTTTGTCATCGTGTGGGATAAGGAGAGCATGACATGAACATCATATACCTTTACAAAGAGAAGGCTGCTCAGTGCCAGGATATACCACTTGTCTTAGCTGTGGGATAAATCCGTGTTTGGATAATGCAGTTAGGTTGCTTTAAAAAAATCCTTTGGGAAATACAAAGCTGCTTGTGGTTTCTGCAACCAAATTGAAACATAGTACACATAGCTCTATGCTTACTGTTTGCCTTTCTAGCCAAACTAACACAAGTAACTGCAGTTATCTCTAGACGGTCCTGCAAAAATTCTGCTGTCTGGACAAATTTGTAAATATGCTTCTTATATTTTGAATTATAGCAGGATGGTAAGGTCTTCAATACAAGTGGAATGACAGAATCTTTTAAGAACTTTTTCTGAAAATTTGTACATTGATTGAACACACACAGTGTAATGTCCAGCACATTACTGACCATTTTGATTGTGGTACCAGGAACTTCAGATTGAACATCACCCAAAAGAAAGCAGAAATCCTGCTCTAGCCCTATTACAATGAAAAGTATGTTGAGGCAATCGTATGCAGTGACAAAGTAGCTCTGAAATTTATGAATAAATTTTGCATATCAGTGTTTCAGTTTATCACGATTATTGATATATACCTCAGAGATATAAAACCACAGTCAGCTTCTGAGAGATCAAAACATCATTTCTAGAAAGAGACATTTAACTCCATAAAAAAATATGCATACAGTATATCTACAGAAGTTTTGCAATTTATAGGAGTTTGCATCTCACTCATGGTGCCTAGTTTTCCTTCATGTATTCAGCATCAAAGCAAAAGTCCCAGAGATGCAACTATATTCGTTCTGAGCACTTCATGCTAAGTCACATAACATATGCCTAAAGTTCTTCTGTACCATCAGATAAAAAATAATACACAGGTAGAAGGCAGGGCAGCTGAAATGTTAAAAGGGCACATCTGACGCAACAAGCAAGTCTTTAGTTTTTGTTCCATGATGTGGGAGCTGATGCAGCTGAAGATCTTCTGGTATAGCGAAGAGAATGTACTAGTACTATACAAATGCCAACATATCTGAAAAAAACACATTGCATTTCAGGTACTGGAAAAAAATGGTGTTACAAATACAAGGGGCTACACTCAAGACGCTGGAATAATTTCTCACCATTAAATGGAATCTGGTATGATCAATCAATAGGGCATGCCATTACTATTGTTTAATAATAACAGAAATTCCATCTTTACCAAATATGCTTTATTACTAGTTGGAAAAAAAATAAAACGATGACAACCAACCAACTAAACAGGACAAAAAGGTTTTCTGTTTTTTAATTCAGGGAGATTTCCAAAAGTATTATGGTGTATGTACCTGGAAAGATCAATTAAAAAGTCTCTTTTTAAAGTATCTGACAATATTTTCATAGTGTTCCTTTCAGCAGGTTTTTACCTGAAAATTTCCCTGTATATTTCCCTGGATTTGTTATGAATTTTGCTATATTTCTACTAGGTAATACCTTCTTCAAATACTCAATGTGTACAAAAATTGACATTCCATTCACTGTAGGAATCTAGTACTATAGAAAACTATTTGCTTGGAAAGACCTATTATAAGAACACATAAAATTGTTGGTGAATTGGTGGAAAAATAGAGTATTGAGAAAAATAAAGAAGTACTATTTATTTTAAACAGATAAAAATATGAAGTATGAATCTTTTAGAAAGAATCTGGAGTAGACAAGCATTTTTTTTTAGTTTTGGCATTTTTTTTAATCTTATGTTCATATATCTCATAAGCATTAAATGCAAAACACAACTTTAGCACTAGTTTAAGTACGCTTTGAAAGTATAGAAACGCTACAAAAACAATTAAAAAAACATTCAAACCCAAAAGAAAATATTTGCCTTTGGTAAGTCAGTACAAAAGCATTGCTTGTGCAAAAGAAACATTGAAACTTAGGTGGTGGAATATGGATATTTTAAGAGAACAAAGTGCTGTCTTATTGAATTCATGCTGGAGTCAGGCAAAGGATGACAAAGAAATATTTAGACAGATTATGCTATGAGCTGTTCATTTCCTGTTACCAAGGAAGAGGCAGTAGCCAAAATATTCCAGCCTTCCGGCCGTTATTGTACATCTGCTGTTACATTGTTGTTTAGCACTCTAAGTTCTCATTGACCAGAGGCTGAGTTAGCATAGCTGTTCCCCCAAAAGACATAGTCAATAACAGATGTTTTAAAATGCACATTATGTTATTTTGAGATTATTTTTTTAAATAACTTGGGAGCAATCAAGTGTAGGCTATAGATACATAGCCATAAGGTAATGTACAGTTCTTCTGAGAATAGGCAAGGTTGACTCCAATGAGAAAAATAATTTGCTTAACCTGTACATTTTATATTAGAAATATAATCCTCTAATTTGTTATACACTTCAGCTTTTGCAAAAAAATATATCTGTGCCAGGACTAAACTAAATTGTCTGTATCTATTGTGAGATCTTGCCTAACACACTACAGAATTCAGACAATGCTAAATAGGTTTTGCAGTCATTGCATAAAAAACAGATATGACACAACATAGAGATACTAAACAGAAGGTGCATAGTTATCAGATTACTGTTTGAAAGTATGTTTTTTACATTGCCTTTTTAAACATAGAAAAAGTCAGGATGTATAAGAAATACACACAAAACTACAGCCCGCTTCATCCTAAAATCTTTTCAATATCTGTACCTTTGTACTTCATTTTATTTCTCTTTATTTCTCTTGTAATAATATTATTTATTACATTTGTTGAAGACATTAGTGGGATGTGTTGTAGCTGAAGAGATGTATTGTTTTCAATAGGAAAAAATTACAGATGTTTTCATAATGAAAGAATGGACTGTGCTCTCTTTGGTGACACAAAGTAATCCTTGAAATGAGTAAATATCACTTTAAAGGTTCCTTCTCCCCTGTTGCCTTCAAATTTCCTGAAAATAAGTATTTAAACTAATCCTGCAAAGGGGAAAAAAAAAAAAAAATAAAAAAAATAATCCCAAACACTCCTCTAATTAAATAGAGCTATCTGTTTCAAAGGTGAAATAAGAATAAGATTGTTTGAATATTTGGCTTACATTTCAATGAAGTCTGAAGTTTTTTCCCAAACAAAGCTTTGCAGATGTTGTAAAGCATAGGAAGCAACTTAGACAAAGGTATGCACAAGAGATATTTTTTTTACTGCAAAGAAAGGACAGAATGGTAAAGCAAACAAAGGCTATAAATCAGATGATAAAAAATGAACATTATAAAAGAACTGTTTCCTGTTTGGGAAAGAGGAATAACTAAAATAACATGCACTCAGCTTTCACTACCTGTAACAGGAATGACTTCAAAGAAATAGCTAAGCAGCCAAAGGTTAAAAGGAAGCACCCGATCACATCTGTCAGAATCTGTTTTAACTTTTTGGATGGAGATATGCCACATTTACACTTCTTTTTTAGTTCCAGAGGAAAGGCAACAGTTAGAAGGTTCTTCATTATCTGTTTGTGGACACTGGGATAAACTAATAACCTTTCCTTCATCTCTGTGATGCTAATAACTTTTGTCCAAGCTTTGCAGACAGAAGCAGAGGCTATGTGAATTGTGAGGGCTTAAATTGAAAAGAACGCTTTAAAAACAAAACAAACAAACAAACAATAAAAACCCTCAGCCCCTTATCTTTGCCATTAACATTTTCTCTTCTAAGGCAAATAACAGACTTACTTGGACTGATATTTAAAATTGGTGTACAAATATATACAAGAATGCCAAAGCCCCCGTTACATAGCAAGCAAAGGAAATTTTTCTTAGGTTTTTTTTTATATTTCTCTCAGATACCTGGAATAGCCAACCATTTCTTGCATGTCTATTTTCATGCCTATTAACATTTTTCATTTCATTACTGTTGTCTATACTGCAATCACTTGTTTTACATCCTGCCCAGCTGCACAGATCTTTCAAATTAACAACCTGTTCTGAGGAAATTCGGACATCACTATTCCCGGGCAATCAAAGCACATACGCTTTATGTATTTATGTAATCTTCTCAAGTTCATTGCCTTAAAAACTGAAGTTTTTCCTTTAAAGTTAGAAACGTGTTTGCTGTTGCTTTGTGCATGTGTTTATCTGTGCTCATGTGTGTATTTTTAATTCTAAACAGAGAGATCATCTATTGAAAAAAAAGTTTTCTTTTAGTTTTTCAACTGGACTTTTACTGTTAATAAACAGTTTGAAATATATAACCAGTCACTGTTAAAACTGTATACTAAAAGCCATAGCTTGTCTTCACAGCTCTGATCCAAGACAAGTGAAACTATTTTTATTTTACTCATCTGTAATTCCTTTCCTCAGAAAGGACCAGGCACTGCTCTCCAGAAATTATGAACTCTCAAAGACTAAGAGGAGACAGGGAATATATATATTTTGAATTTTCCTGAAAGCCCAATCCTAGATCTGATTCAATTTAGTTTAAAAGGCAGTTTTTAAATGTATTAAGATATCTGCAACTTCTGTTGGTTCTATAATTTTTAATGGACTGTATCTGACTTTACTAGACGGAGGTAAATCTAGCTCTGCCTGTAATACAGACTGTACAATGAAAAGTCCCTGGAATCTCCCAACTCTTTCAGTGTTCTTTATTGCAACATCCATGCATCAAAATGCACCTCTTCCAAAGGCAACTTGCAGGAACAGGAAAATTTACTAGAAACTTAATCAGTAGAAACAAAATGTTGAGGAGGAAAAATGTGGAAATACCTCTTTAGGTATGTAAGGAGTGCATTCTTTTAACGCATCTTCAGAATATGTTGAATGTGTGTCAGACATGCCCTGATCAAATGAGCAGGAAGACCACTGCTTGCTTGCCAGGGAGTCCCTGGTTTTCTGAGCATGCACAGAGCAGTTCTTCTGTGCACGTGTGTAAAACATCTGAAGCAAGCCAGAGGTTACATGAACCTCTTTTATTGGCCAGCTATGCCTTATATGTCACTTGATGAGGCTACATGTCCTGAAGTATAGTGTATTCTGGTGATGTCTGCTAAATATCCTAATAACTTAAAAAATAAACCAAACCTTCTCTTTTTTTGTCTCATACATTTTAAAGAATAAGATTACAGAGAGGGAATGTGTCTTTTACAATAGTATGAGCTCCAAAACTAGCAAATGTTAACTTTTTAGTTTGTGCAAACTATAATTTTTTCCACCTCAAATGCCTCTTTTAAGAATAATGTCATCCAAGGCTTCCTTCACAGTCAATGAATAATGAGAGGAAGCCTCCAGAGGGATTCTGACTCTATGAAGACTTCTTCCTTCTTCCTTCTCAGTAGCTGAAGAGTTAGGACAATTACAAAATAGTCTTCAAAAGTAAGAGAAAGGTCTCAAAACCAGGAAAATTCTGTCCTCTTGTTCCAAACTTTATGAAGCAATCTGCTGCAGAGGAAAGCTAAATCATACTAAAAGGACTTTGAAAATTCTGTTACTTCAGCAGTGATCGCCACAGACAAATGGAAACATAACTGAATCAACAAAATACCCTGAGACTAAAGTATTTTTAAAAGCTCTTATTTTGCTGAATAGTAATACCACTTAGTTAATTATTAATTAACAGTTATGTACTGTTTATAAAAAATAATACTACTTTGAATTCAAGCCTTTAACATCTAAATAAAATACGAGAAGTGAATCATAATTTTCTGCACTGGGTTCTTTACTACTATATTTCTAACTGTGTTACTTTTTTCAGCAACACAGTACCCTCTAGCAGCAGTCTGCAAATAGGTAAGATGTAGTCATATAGATGTGTCCCAAATGTACTCATACACCATCTTTTCAGTGTTATCAGTTTCAGATTCATGCAATAGTCAGGGCACAGAGTAGCCTTTTGGAGCACTTAGATTATTTTTTATTAGATTTGTATTAGATTTTGGAGCATTTATATTATTTTTGGTCTTCTGTGCTGAGTCAAGTAGGCACAATTACAAAAAGTGCTAATTACAAAAAGGCATATTTCCATTAAAAATATTTACAATGGAAACTAATATTCATATGACTATTTAAGAGCCATCATATCTCATAGAGATAGTATTTATGGTTTGTTTGAATGGTTAAGAAAGCAGCAATAAACTGCAAGAAGAGTATTTAAAGCCACAAAACCAACACATCAACCCACCACACAGCATTCGTGTGCAAAGCAAATTGGTCTTTTCTAATTTTTGTTTACAACCAGCTCTTCATAGACTAAACTCCAGTAAGTTGTGGAGTTTCTGATGTCCTCCCTCTATATACAAACAGTGCATTCACTATAAACACAATGAGGGAGGTAGGAAATAGAACCCCACAATAAGACCCTGAAAAACTAACCCTTACATGAAGAGCTGGTTGATAAACAAAACCGGTGGGGGTGACAAAAGGTAAGAGAAGCTTAAAGCACTAATGATTTAAGCAAGAAAATATCAGCTTACTTTCTCTGATTTCTGCAATACTGAAGCTTACAAAGATTTAGTTTTCAACCAGAAACAGAAGCTCATTTAGAAGAGAGTTCTGTAAGAAACATTTTCTGTTTGCATATGTAATTGATAAGTGACCTACAGTACTAAACAGAATCACTTTGGTTTTTACTAAGGTTTCAGTGTTTACAAAGCTTCCAGACTGTTTCCTATGAACTACAAAAGCCGGTTTATATTCCATAACTTTCTACTACACAAGTTTTATAAGAGTTGAGTACACAGTAACATGATTTTAAATCTTTCCAAAATGTATTAATATGCAAAGACATTGGTAATGTGATTTAAACTTAATTTTCCAATATGCAGGCAAATAAGAAACTCTCGAATACAGATCTCCAAATATCTACTGCCTCTTAGGAGGATATATCTGTCAGATATGCATATACTTTGGCATGTTGTACTTTCAGGATTAGGAGTTAGGTGGCCATTTGAGGCCATGTTCCAGTTATAAGAGTTAAATAAATATGGTGTTACCAATACCTTGTTGAGTAATCAAAATTTCACCAGTGTTATGCTACTCACAAATAAGTAATAGTCACTCTGACAGGAGTCTTTAATTCAAAATGACATCTGCTATCTTAGATCAAAAATGAGGCAGAAATAATAAAGAAACTTTACAGAGAAAGCAAGATTTCTATCATACTGCAATTTGTGGATTATTTATTTGTGACAGTAAAAAACCATCTTTTTTAGGAAATATACTAGATAAATAAAGCAGTCATTGCTAATCTAACCCTTCCCCTAAAAGCTTTGTCCGTTTTGCATATTGCTGAAAGAAACCCCATTAGAAGTCACTGTATGATCTATAGTGCTGTTAAGGAAGCTTCGTTTTTACAGAACCACCCCCTGGACCCTTCTGGAGATAGTAAGAAAGTCCATCAAGAAAAGGAGGCAGATACTGGAATGTACTTTTCTTAAACATGGTAGAAATTAATGCATGGCAAGTCTAGTTGTCATTCTATATTATGATAAAGCAGTAGTTCAGTGGAATGAGTAGGATTTTATACACTGGGAAAGAATCTAAGTGAGAAACATGGTCCTTTATTCACAGAAAACTTCTGGGATTGTTGGAAAACAGAAGAAAATACCTAGGCAAATTCAGGAAAACCTTCTAGAGATTTTCTGAAGTATAAAATACTTATTGTTGTGGGTAGAAAACCTAATTCTGCCATCATAACTTACAGCCAGTACTAGCTAGTTCCTTTGCAATCCACAGATATACCTATGACCCTAAATGAAAGTGCCCAATATCTGCCCTCTAACCCTCATGCCAGATGGGTCAGCATGGCATGCATCCACATAGTTTCTCTCACATCCCAGGACAGAGTGGCTGTGCTCAGCTGTCAAACAGGACCAATGTCAAGCCTATACCATCCCCTTTCTGTGCTCATAAATTTCCTGGGATGCTACAACATATTAACACTGATCGCTATCAATGTTCAACATTTGTTGAACATATCAACAATTGAGCTGTCATAGCTCAAGCACGTATCCTTTTTTAAAATTTATTTATTGAGATATATACCCCAAAAAGTTTAAGAAACATTGCTTGTTGTTTCAGAAAAAAAAAATTATAAAATGTATAACATAAATGTTCTGTTTCTTCAAATTAAATTGTATTTCTTTAATGAAGTCATATTTCATCTGAAAATTCCCCACTAGGCCTACCAAAAAGAGCAAAGTAGTCCTCAGATAAAATGTATTATCCTCATGGACTTCCTAGTTTCCTTTTTTTTTTAGCTATTAGATGGAAAGATAAAAACATAAGGAGGCATTCTGTATTATTTAAAAAAAAAAAAAAAAAGAAAAGAAATCAAATCTGAAAGACTCACACAAGGCTTTCACACTCTCAGAGTACAAAAGCACTTACTACAGGGAACTTTTTGTGCTGTAAGTACACTGAACATTTTCCATTTTGCACACAATTATGCAGATGTGTCATCATGGCTGCTCTGTTTTTTCACACAACACTCACTACCACACATCAGAGATGATTTCTGAGTTGTGATAAAGCCAATAGCAGTAAGTTAGACAACCAGCTGCAACCTTCAGTAATGTTCCTGAGGATTTATTTGCAGGACTAAAACTTGATTTGGAATTTCAGGTTACAGCAGTACGGTACAGGACAGTACCTATAAGTTGAAATTTTTAACTGAAGTCCCTCCAGCTCCCAATAATATGATTTCCGTATTTCAAGTTGTTAATACACAGATATCCTGAACAGAGTATTGGATCATTCTTATTTGTGCCTATGTTGGTAATACACCAAGTTGCAAGCTGAGAAAATTAAATCAGTGGGCAGTACTCTCCTATGCTCATATGCAGGTCAAAGGTTCATGGCAAAAACAAAAAAATGGTTTTTTACTGTCTCCTCATGGAAGCAAGACCTATGGGGCCACACTGCCTGTATCATCATCTGTCTTCCCTTAAAGAGAGTGGTGAGTTTTGAGCCAGATTGGGCTGAGGAACAGTGATCTTAAAGATGTGAAGTTCTTACAGATTTCCTGAAGATAGACTTGTCCTGAAGAAAAGAGTGACCTCAGGGAGAGAAAAGCCGAAGAATGATCTACTATTAGATGGAAGAGAATCCAGAAACAATATAAATAATCTAATTACATAAATTGCTGTAATGTTACTTTGCACCTTCTTTAAGGGAACACAGATATAAGAAAACCTAGAAAAAAATTGGGCTTCATTTCATTGATTGTTTTTCATTTATTCACCAAAAGTGATTTCCTAGATATGATTGAGAAGTGCAGATAATAGTTCTGACTGATTAAAAGGGACATTTTACAAAAAGAAAAAAAAAATAATCAAAAGCTTTTAATCTGCATAAGTAGTCTAGTTCAATTTGATGTTGATAGTTTTCTTATTTGCCTGGCCAGAAGCAATTACATCCAAATTTTTTTATGCATAGGAAGAAAACAGATATTTTGTATTTTTCAGGGAGACTCTTAGACCTTGATTGGCAAGGGAAGTAAACTATCTGATCATGATCTCTATGTTATTTACATTACAAGATGTTAATCTAATCTTTTCTCCTCCTTGGAAGAAGGAATATTTTTTCCTAGCTTTGTCTGGAACACACAAAAGTTCATCTATATTTATACACTCACAAAGCAAATTAGGCAACTGATCATCAGATCATTGCCTGGGACTGGCTTCACCAAAAGGTACACTCATTTCCTTGAACTTCAGCATTGATTTTCATTTTTTCACAAATAATCAGTCAACTTCCAGTTAAGTACATTGAAGCAACTAGTTTTATTTTAAGAAGGCAAAATTAGTAATTGTAAATTTTTCTTGTTTGTTTTCTTGTAATCCACTTTGAATTAATAGGAAAATAAAGCTGAGTAACCATGTTTAGGAAGGGAAGCCATTGTAAATCATTAGCTTTCATCTTTTAAACTAAGGATAGGTCAACCTGTGGCATGCAAGGTAATCCATCTATGTGTTGGATTCATCACAACAATAATTCCACTAGTTATAATAGAGAAAACTAGATTATTCTGGAAACCATGGCTACTGTTCCTTTCAAAGCATTATGAAAAATTATGTTTGCTTCTTACCAGCCATTCCTTCAGTTCTTCTAGAGTCCCCTTTCCAGCCTCCTCCATGGTTATATCCGCTTCACAAAATCTGGCTTGAAAGTTTTATCCATATAGTCTATTCATTAAATTTCTCCTGCAGTTTCCCTTGATACTGGATATCTTTTTACCCCTTTGCTCCATTATCATTATGGTCATCTTGTCCTACCTTTGTTCTCTTATTACACATGTAAGAAACAGGTGAGAGAAGGTTGCAACTACAGGTTAAATCACATACAGAAATGTCAGGAAATTATATACAATGCTTTACTACTAAAAATATTTACCTGTGTACCATAAAAACATCCAGTTAATTTCTGCATCAATATCTGAAGAAAGTTAGTGAAACATTTGCGGAGAAATGCACAATCTCCCTTGCAGTAAAGTTCTCTGATATCTTAACCAAATGCAAGTAAAGGAAAAATAAATAATAAAAAATATGGAATAGAAATTAGGAGGCAGAAGATAATGGTCCATTTTCAACATAGAAAAACATTAATAGACAAACTCCAAAGTTTCTCCACAAAATTACTGGAGAAAAATATTTTTATTCAGTACTGACTACTGAGAGTTTCCTTACAAAGCATTTCAGTTAGAATCAGGAATACATTTTTGAAACAAATTTCCTGACCATCAGAACAATGCCAGGATATTACCTGTTTTCATTCATATCACAGAGCATACTTGGGGCACATACATTATGTTCCTTTTGGATGAAATTACTGGAAGAGGTAACTCAGAGGTTCACCTAATGTACTCTATCTACTAGCAGGATTCAGTCACAGAATCACAGAATGGTAGGGTTTGGAAGGGACCCCTGGAGATCATCTTGTCCAACCCCCCCCCGCTTGAGCAGGTACACCTAGAGCAGGGTGCACAGGACTTCATCCAGGCGGGTTTTGAATGTGTCCAGGGAAGGAGACTCCACAGCCTCTCTGGGCAACCTGTTCCACTGCTCTGTCACCCTCACAGTAAAGAATATTTTCCTCATATTCAGGTGGAACTTCCTGTGTTCCAACTTGTGCCCATTGCCCCTTGTCCTGTCATTGGGCACCACTGAAAAGAGTCTGGCCCCATCCTCTTGACACCCACTCTTCAAATATTTATAAGTATTGATAAGATCCCATGTCAGTCTTCTCTTCTCCAGGTTAAACAAACCCAGGATTAAACTAGAACTAGTCTGAAGCAGGCAGCCTACCCTCCAAATTGCTGTGCTATGGTCAATGAGGTCTTGATGCCAACCATTTTACCCTACTAATATTGGTCCTCATTACTTAATGATTTAGACATAGCTTGATTAGACAATAATATAAAAAAAATAGCAGATGGCAGAGTTGTTTAGAATGAAAAACTTAGGTACCTAAGCAATCTAAAATATGAAATATAAAGTTTATGTTGTTAAAAAAAAAGGTTAGATTTTTGGAACATTTTTGGATGCTTTGAGGAATAAGCCGGCAAATAACTGATATATCAGTAACTGATATATCCTATGAAATTCATAACCAATGCATTATTTTTCCAGATTAGTATTTTTCCATCTTTCCTAAACCTGTTACTCTTAAGAAAGGATTACTTAAGTGCACTTAAGTGATTCTTAGTCTGCCTACCACATAGGATGAAATTTGCTAGCTATGACTTCTTACCTCATAAAATTATTTCAGTTCTACTTTATATAAATGTTATCATCAAAGTTGTTAGATAAATTCTAGCAAAAGTCAGAACATCCAAAGGATGGCTATGGAATTTAATTTTGAAGTAAGATAATAAAAAATGGTTCCACTGGATTTTTGTAATCCATCATGACATTATGGAGAGATTTCTAGCTCTTATGTGCCATTTGTTACACTGATTGTTACAAGGTGGCCTCCAGGATGACTGATCACTGAATTATTCTAATTCCTATTTCTTTGCTACTTTGGCTTTTTTCTGCTATTATTATTATATGATACCACAAATTCAACAGCTAAAGACTTAAATGACTCAAAACTGATAAAAAACACATCAACAAATTTCAAGCAAACATCAACAAATAAATAATCATTTATTCAGTTTATGTACTTCATTCAATCTCTAAGTCTTTTAAATTTAAGTAACCAACTGGGATTTCAAAAAGCAAGAAATTCTGTTTTCTCTTTCATGGTACATGAAAAAATCAAGATGAAAGAGGTTGTGTCTTATAGTTCTAAACCTTGAGGAGGTTGGTTACCAGAGATAATCTGTTCAGTTTGCTAATTCCATTTATGTCAATGTATGTATCTATATGTAATTTTTGTAATGTTTTAATAAGCTTTAAATGTGATTTGTATTTTAACAAATTTACTTCCTTATGTGTTCAGCATGTTTAAGGCTGTTTCTGACAGCAAGTGCTGTTTAACTAAGAAGCTACAATAAAAGGTGTGGCTTAGGGATTTTTATCTCAATCATCAAAATGTCAAAATACAAAGTATAAAAATCTTCATACATGACAGGTTAACAAGACATTCATTAGCTATTATCTTTTAATAAAACAAGATTATCAATCAGGTCTGGATGAAATCATATTGAATTACATTATGGAATAAATAATGACTAACAAAAGTCTTGGATATTAAAAATAGTAGAGTTAAAACAATGTATTTATAAGCAATTATCATTTGCTGAGAATGAGATCTAAAACAACTGTTTACATCCAATTTGCTACATAGTTGAGCTGATTCATTCTGCAACTAATTTACTCTATGTACTCTATTTGACTAAGAAATGTCCATCTTCAAGACTTTATAATCATCCTTTTGTGCAATCTCAGAGCACAGAAGAAGGACTCAACTGAAACCAATGAAGTCAAAATTTGTGAAAACACACAGAGTAGGAACAGAATCAGGGCCCAAGTTAAGGGAAACATTGAAATATATGTTTGGAAAAGATTAGGTGATTCTTTTTGGATAAAATAAGCATCCACAAAAATCTCAATGTATTTTCTTTGTATGATTTCACTAATGTTTCTGTACATTTCTCCTTTTAACAGGATGTAAATATTATCTTAACATGTTTAAATGATAGATTCTTACCTTAAATAGAGCTTAACCACTTATCCCTAATCTTACATACTCTTGAAGTGTGTATACACAGGTGAGAATAAGTGATCTTTTTAAAATAAAAAGAATATCACCTAATACTATCTGCAGTTGTGAAAATCATGACTTTTAATTAGATTTTCTATTCTAGACATAACAGAGACTATTTCAGTTTGTTAAACCCTGAGCATTTCCATTGATCAATCTTAATTTTAATTATAACTGATGTTGCAGGAAAGTAGTGTGCTTTTTTTTACTGTTTCTTATGTCCTGTAATAATTAGAGAGAAAAGTAATACGGGATATAAAGCATGTGTGCTATTCCTACAAATAAAACTGTAATGTTTAAATTTAGACATGAGGTTACATTGCCTTTCATACAGTGCATAATCACTGAAAAATCTGTGAAATGAGGCTGCCTTTCTCATGAAGAGCAAAATTTCTGTTCTTTAAGTCATCTCTGTCAATAATTTGATAACATCAGCCTCTTTTTATCCATACTTTTAAGTATTTTGAAATAATTTTCTTATTCTTTTTCCAAGACCTTTTGCTCCCTTTTGCTAAGTATTACCATTGAGGAAAACTAGCTATCTGCTTAGGGTCAAATCCAAGCAATGTAACTATGCTTTGTTGAGCAATGGAAGCCCAAAAAGATTGCAGATTCTGGCTGTGAGCCATGTTACATTGATAGCTAATGAAGTCAACCACGAAATTTCCCAGAATTCATGAAAAGTGAGCTTTAGAGCTGATCAAGTCCTGGAGACAACTTACTCATCTCCTACTTTGCACAAGATTTGATTTAACACACAGTTAAGTGGTGGAACTCATTGCCACAAGTTGCTGCAGAAGCCAGCAGCAAAAGCAGCTCCATAAACTAATTACAGAAATTCCTTGAGTTGGTTCACTGGGGGCTATCAAGAACATCCCTAGGCTCCAGTTCAGCAAATTCCTGGCCTGCAGATTTCTGTAGGCTGAGAAGATACACTGCAAAGTTTGTGTTATTTTATCTTTTCTCTTTCTAATGCCTGCCACTGGGTACAGAATGTGTCAGAATAAGAAATGTGACCTGACTCACTACAGCTTTTCTTACATTCTTAAAATAACTTATTCTTGAAAATTAGTACATTATGTTATGAGAATTCTCTACACATATAAGTGTAATTTAATTGAATTAAAAAAAAAAAATAACAGGAGTGTAACCTATGACATTCCAACTACCAGGGAAGAAACAGTTCCTTTTCTGGTTGCTAGAAAACTCATTCTGTACAATCATACCTGATTTCATCATTACCAGAGGTGGAATAATGTACTTCTGAATAGGAAGTAGTTTCCTTTGCTGCATGAAACTCCATGTTCTACAAATGATAAATTGTGACAGAAATAAAGCCCTTAGGAGAATGCTTGCCAAGTGGTACTATTTGTAAACCCTCACAGGTCAAGCTCAAAAGATTAATTTCATATTTTTTCCTAGAATTCCTTGTTTCACTTACGATGTACATGCCAATATATACTGTCAACTGAAAAGGAAATATTATAAAAAATTAGGTCGTTTTCCTACTGTAAAATATATTGAAGCATGATGTGACTAGCTTCTTGTGTCATTCAAGTACTGGGTTGTCACTGTAGTTGTAGGCAGAAAAAATACTGGCAGCTATGAACAACATATTTGATTTCTGTAATTTATATTTTTAAATTATAACCAGAAACTTGGAATTGACATTCTTCCAGCCACAGACTTTGTTAGTGGCTTCTTTACATAATTTTAAAGTTTTTATCTAGAATTACCACAAAAATACCAAAACAAAACAACAATAAATAATATTGCTGTTCCAAGGGAGATGCCATATATTCGTATCTTGTTAAATTTAAATACCTGCATGTAAGTGTAGCCTTCAACCTCTGTGCAATCTCTAGCCTCTAAATTAGGATAACAGTCCTCCATTTTTCAGCAATTTAACAGTTACGAAATATAATATAACACAACAGTAATTCTGTGGAGTACAATTAAAAAAAAATAATAACTTAGGTCTCAAGGCCTTTCAAAAGTTTTGTAACAAGATTTGGAATATTCCCAGTTATGGTTCTGACCTATGGCGGTGGTGACTAAAATGTGTTACTATCTTCTAACTGTTTCTGTGCCTACATTAAACAAAGCCCTGGTCTCAATCAATATCTAGTTTACCAAAACCACAGTCACATTTGGTATTCATTGATATCCTTGTTTACAGTCTCAGAAAGGAGACTAAGCAACAAGTTAACTTGGGGTTGGAACTGAACCCTAACTCTTGTAGATGAGCTGTCAGACTGGGCTCCACAAAACTGGCAGAAAGAGTGTGGGGCCTCAGCAATAGTTATATAATGAAAACTGAGAAACAGAGTCTGTCAAAAATTGAACATATGTTTCTGTTTCTTTCTTCCAAGTATTAACAATGAAAATAAGGATTTCTGGTTTTGCAATCTGCATACAACATAGATACATGCCATCCTTTTACAGTATACTTCCCAGAATCACCAGACTCACCAACAAGTGGCATGCCAGGGAGTGGTTTCAGCTATCTTAATCTAATCTCCAGGTAGTGGAAAATTTTCCAGTCTCTTCAGGCAATGTATTCCAGTATTTCCTTGGCCTTCCTGTTTGAATTCTTTCCTGTTATATCTAACCCAGATCTTCCTTGCTGTAACTTAAACCCATTATTTTTTCTTCTTACCTGCTATGGATATGTAAACATATTATCTTTTCCTCTCTGTAAGACCCTTTTACATGACTTTCTCTTGATGTTCAAATTGAGTTCCACTCCATCCTGCAGATCTTTTCAAAGCCACTTGTCTTGTGTCTGTTCATTTCTAAATATAGAAAATTTCTCTCTTCTTGACCAACTACATCCTTCAAGAAAACATTTTCTCAACTTTTAATTCCCTTTTGGAATGTTAATTAGGCTTTCTGGTATGCTTGTAACCTCTATGTTCTTCTGATATTTTTTAAAGTATCCTCTATTGCATTATCAATGAGAAACAGCTAAAACAGAATTTTAAAGACTCAAATATATACATCCTCCAGTTTAACAATGATCCATTAATAACTACTTTGGCTTTCAGCCAGTTTTGCATCACCTTATGGTTATATGTTTCTCTAACCTACTTACAAGAACATCGTGTGACACTATGCCATCAATTTTGTTCAAGTCAGGACATAGGACACTCTCTTCTTCTCTTATATTTACAGTGCCTGTTAATCTCTTATACAAAAAGTTAATCTGGCCTGTAATCATTTGTTTTGGCAATTCATTCTATTTTTATGCCATATTCTATAGCATTCTTTACAAATTTTGATTACTTGTTTTCACATTGCCTGAGGACTGAAGTTATACTGATTAGTATTTAATTTCTAACCTAAAGGTTTGAAACCAGATCAGATTTGTGTTAAATGCCAGTTAGAAAAAGAAAACATCACCTCTTCTGCAAATGTTCAAATCTAAAGAAGAACTACTGTGAAATTGATTAGGAGAAACAGGGTGAACTCCCTCCCTACGCCCAAGCAATTCAAATTTGAACAAGCAGAAGCAAGAAAGCAAAGGCAACTTGGTCTTTCTTCTATACCTAAGCCACCAAGGCAGGCAAATGGAGAAGCAAAGTAAAAGTTCTGAAGATATTTCCTGTAGAGAACAGAATAAGAGTAAATTAACATTCTTAATTCAAAGCATTTGCAAGATTGCATAAGCCACTATTAAGATATGTTGTGCTGACACTTTACAAGAAAAAAAGTAAAGGTTAGCATGAACAATGCCAAATATGTACTGCAGTAGAATATAAATATTTACCTAAGGTGTGGGGAAGCAAAGTGCATGCTGCAGAAAGATAGGCTTATAGACAGTCTCTGCTGAAAAAAAATGCAGAAAATAACCTTTTTCTGAATTTCTTCATCAACAACATTAGAGTTCCATAAACAATTTATTTTAAAGAAGAAGCTATTTGATCTTGGTGTATATTCTTTAGTATCCAACCAAGTGAGTACACTTTTTCAAAGCATTAAAGACTATCGAAAAGACAGCATGTAAATACTTCAGAAGTCCTCTGAATATTGTTTGCAATAGATCATGTGATGTTTAGCAAATTTCTGCCACTTACTTAAACACTTAGCTAAAATGAGTGAAGAAATAAAGGGGTGGTAAGGAGGGGGATTGGCAGAGAGGAAGGGAGGGTAAAAAGACATAAAAAAAAAAAGAAATAAAAACCAGCTTTACATTGATTTGAAGTTAGAATGACATGTTGGTGCCAGTTCAAGACTCTACAAACAGCTGGAGGATATTTACATTGTAAAAGCATGTTCGTTCTAAATGAACAATATGAAAACATCAGCAGAAAGAGCTTGCAGAGTCTGCTATAGTGTTAGTATAACCATGTGCCTCTGAAGAATTTCTACACAATTAGAAAGACTCTAAAAATCGCAAACATTTGTAACCAGTCTGCTGGTTAAAGATGTTTTTTGCAGATGGATTGGAGAGGGTGAGTCATTTTAGGAATTATTTTCAGAGCACATTCTTAAAAAAATATGTACCAATTGCATAAAATCACTGGATATGTTGAACTATGAAATGAGTTGTTACAGAAATCCCTTACCAACTTTCCAGTCATTAACATTTTAATAATATAAAATGTTACATCAGTCTCTGTGGCTGCAAAGTAAAATTACACAAACATTGGATTGGTATACAGAACCATATTTTAAAATGTAGAAGAAAAAAAAAAAAAAGATGTGTTGCATTTCTGGACACAGCTTATTTGAGGAGATTATTAAAAGTCTGTTTTCAAAATTTGCTTGGACCTGAGATACCAGAGCCACCTCAGTCACCACTAAATACTAATCCCAGTAATCTTTCATCCATTTCCTCTCCACAGCAGAGTAGAAAGTTCCTTTTGGGGATACCTGATCTTAGTATGGCTACCTTAACCATGCACATGCCTCTTTTCCACCATACTCTCCTACCCAGATTGTCACTCAGGTACTGAGCTCTTTATTTTCTTTTTTTTTTCTTTTTTTCCTCCCAGAAGTTGTTTTTATGTTACCAAACTATGAAGGCTTCTAACCAACAATGATCACATGCAAGAAAATGTTCTTCATATTGTTTCTCCCACCTGAGTAGGGAATCCTCTAAGGAATACCAAGTCCTAAAAACATGTTCCTTGTTGTATTCATCTGGAAACCTGTAAGCCAACACTAATCTTCCCAGAACTCAATGTATTACAAAATTCAAGGAGGAAATTCAGGGCTAGGTTTAAATACATAACTATAAAGTGTGGGGTTTGGTCCTGATCCGTAAATTTGTGGCTAGCCAATCCTCTTTCTTTTTGTCTATGTCTTTCACAGCTTCTCTAGTTTTTCTGTTTCTATCTGCCCTGCTATTTCTCAGTCTTTTGCTACCTCTTGCACTTGACACCAATGAGACCATATATGAGGAAATATATGTCTCTATATAAATTCATTTAGAAAGATTATGAAAAAATGCAAAGACAAAATTTAATCATTTTTTTATCTTCTACTAGCTTTGAAATAGTTTGCTTATGTATATCATGTTTAAACTGAGGCAGTGGGCTGCCTTTAAACATCACCTGAATGTTCTTGGAGGCAATCGGAACATTTTGAATGCGTGGGAAATAGTGACATTACGCTAGAACCAGTGTAACAGTCTGACATTCATAAGTTCATTATGATTGCTCCTGCACTTCATACCCAGTGAAGGAAAGAAATTGTCTTTAGATAAACACTAATGTCAGTAAATGAAGGTTGGGCACATCTCAAGACCTCCCAAGAGCACTTTAGTTAAACTTCTACCTCTCTTTTTTATCTCTATAAGGAACCAATAGGAAACACTTAGCACCTTCACCACTCATGATCCAGGTTTCCTCTTCTGAAGAGTGTTTGTTTCCTTTCTCTCTCTTTCTCTTTCTCTCTCTCAAACAGGGATAGATATATTAACCCTGTCTTTTGTAGTGCTTCCTAATGGTTAGAGTACTTGCCCAGAAACTGCAGAATTTCAGTTAATGTTCTCTGTAACCTAAGAGGTTGGAAAAGTTGCCCATTCTCTTTACAATTCTTAATGTTGTTGTCCTGTGACAATATACAAAGCATAATTACAGTATATATTTCAAACTACTTGATGGCCAAAATCATTTAAGCAGCCTAGAGACCTTCAGTCACTGCCAGGAAGCCAGCTCCTACTTCCATTTACTTCATCATCTATTTATTCTATCTTTATTAAAGCAGCAACTTCTTGCTTTGATGTTGCCCTTCATAGGCGGCAGATTCTGCCTTTAACATCTTTACAGCTCATTGTTCTTCTCCATGCACTTAAACCTGTCTTCAGCTACAATGTCTACAAAAGACATTAATATAATTAAAATTCTGACTCACTGAAACCACTGTTTAGCATGCAGACAAGTACTATGAGCAGTTCTCATGTATTTCCTTAGCTGTTTCTTGGTTTGTGTTTTTACTCTGTACAGTACTTAGCATCCTGATATCATAATCAGTGGCTTCAAAGAGCTTTCTTATGAAAACAACAAAAAATATTGAAGTGTAATTGCAAAATATATCAAGCTTTTAGTCAATAAATTCAAAACAATGAAAAACGTGAATACAGTTTCATTTTGGACATAAATTGTGCAAAAAGTAATGGATATATGTTGAAAAACTTTATAATAGTACTGGGTTTAGTCTCACATTGATAGCAACATTTGCATTCATTGCTCTAGACCTGTTTTCTTTAATTCAGGTATTTGCTTTCTGGTTTTTTTTTCCTTTTTAATTTTGTTCTTTTTTTTAAATTATTTTCCTCTCTCTCTTGACATATTCTTTTCCTTTTTCCCCATTTCCCCATTATACATATCCTAAGGCTAATAAAGACAGACTGTTTAAACAGAGAAAAAAAAGATTCCTGTCTGTTTCATACAGGGGACAGGACATTCATGTTCAGAACACTACAATTTATGGTTCTTATATATGCACTCATTTAAGATAAGAGGTACTTGAAAGATCTGAAAATATTCTGTAATCAAAACATAAGTAAAAATGAGATTCAATTGAGATTTGTGGTATTTATATGATGTGGTCTACTGTCTAATGTGATCTAGGGATATAGACAATTCTTACATCCTTATTTCTCCTTTGGGATTACAGGGCTAAACCACCAAGACTTTCACAAATAAGTTTACTGAATGGAATATATACAGTTCTTATTCTTATGTAAACAAACAGGCTATGACTTGAAGCCACACAATGGCCTTAATTGTACAAACCATGTATTGCTAAAATTAATCTGAGTCATAACTGCGGTAAGCAACCATCTCAGTCTTGAGCAATCTGTCAGTAAACTAATAAATTACACCAATGTGGAGAGAGGAAGAAGTCCTCTTTTTATGGGCATCTGTTCAGCACACAGGAATAGCTGGGTTCTGACTTTGCAAGCTCTAATCAAATAAGTAAATCCTTTTTTGCTTAAAAGTTTCTCTAAACCTTTTAGGAAGTAAGACACAAGAGGTTTTTCATTTGATTTTCTCTTCGTGATGGTTTGAAAGCATGCAAACATGCAAGGAATGAGAATTCAGTTCACCTCTTAATCCTGCTGGCCCTCTTAAAAAGAGCCAGACCATGTTTTGTTCAGTCCTGACTACACACACACTATGACAATAAATCCACTGATTTGGAAAGCTCCAGGATTTTGCTCTTTCACATCCATGGCACATCCTGGGTAAGTGAGGTCACAGGACCGAGATCTTAATGTGCCTCACTTTCAACATGTGAGTTGCCTGTTCAGTAACAACTACTCTTATTCTTTATTCTTTTACAGCAAATATTTAATGACCTGTTGCACAGAGAAACAGGCAGCCCAATAAAGAAAAGGGACTTGGGGGCTGTTGTATACTTGCTGGCCATATTCTGAATAATTTCTCAGGATTAAAAACTGATTCTCATACACATTTGGGATGTGTTCTGATTGACCATTTCAACAGAGGCCTGAAAGTTAAGAAAGTCTGAGTTACTCATCCCACTGAATTCAGCATAACGTTAAAATTAATTGTACTGAATCACGTAAATAATGGAAAAGCAAACACTAAAAAATAAACATTTTTTTTTTTGCTTAAATTTACGATAACATTATTCTTCACTTATGAAGTAGACCTACACATTAGGTTTTGAAAAAAAATACACTATCTTTAGTAAAATTATAGCTGGAAAGAAGGATTACCTAACTATTGAATTCAGGGGGAAATTTGCCCTTGTTGAAGTACATATTCAGTTTGATAGCCTTTTCTTTTTGGTTAGACCTGTATTTATTCCTCATACTATAGTCTGCTCAGTACATGAAATGTTTCTCAGGATTTGTTCTGACATCATCATAAATTGCCATAGTGTTGAGCAAGGTTTAAGGACTGTGAGAGATTTGTGAACTTTGAAAGGATAAATTGCACTTAAGTTTTTTGTGCATGCAAAGTAGTGAAATGATTCCATGAGTGGGGACATAGAGTCCATTTATCTATAGGTATAAAAGAATGAAAAAAAAATGGATA
Organism: Morus bassanus; assembly: GCA_031468815.1. Taxonomy (NCBI): domain Eukaryota; kingdom Metazoa; phylum Chordata; class Aves; order Suliformes; family Sulidae; genus Morus; species Morus bassanus. Next base: position 49,296,925 of record CM062568.1, on the reverse strand, counting down.
TGGTGTTCAGAAATCTTGTAGTTTAGAATTAATTGGATAACTATCACATAGTAATTTAAAACCTACTGTTTTTTCAGATAGTATTTATTGAGTTGCTCTGCGCATCTAAGATATTTGTTTGTTTGGGAAAAAAAAATGTTTACTTGAGAGATATATCCCTTATATCTTTAAAAATCTACTGAGACATTCATAGACATGTTAGTCCAGAGAAGTGGAAATCTGACTGTTCTATTTTTAAAGTAATCTTCAAGCTTACTGTTCAAAAAAGATGTGTGGCAGAGTTGGATATATATGAGACAGAGATGAAGACCAGAATGAAGCCCCCATAATCCAAGGTGAAATGGTTATCAACCTGCTACACCACTTAGACACACACAAGTCTATGGAGCCAGATGGGATCCACTCAAGAGTACTGAGGGAGCTGGTGGAAGTGCTCACCAAGCCACTTTCCATCATTTATCAACAGTCCTGGCTAAGCGGGGAGGTCCCAGTTGACTGGAAGTTAGCAAATATGATGCCCATCTACAAGAAGGGATGGAAGGAGGATCCAGCGAACCACAGGCCTGTTAGTCTGACCTCGGTACTGGGGAAGGTAATGGAGCAGATCATCTTGAGTGCCATCACATGGCACGTACAGGATAACCAGGTGATCAGGCCCAGTCAGCATGGGTTTATGAAAGGCAGGTCCTGCTTGACTAACCTGATCTCCTTCTATGACAAGGTGACCTGCTTAGTGGGTGAGGGAAAGACTGTGGAGTTTGTCTGCCTAGAATTTAGTAAAGCCTTTGGCACCATTTCCCACAGCATTTTCGTAGAGAAACTGGCTGCTCATGGCTTGGAGGGGTGTACTCTCTGCTGGGTAAAAAAACTGGGGGAATGCCAGGCCCAAAGAGTTGCAGCGAATGGAGTCAAATCGTGTTGGCAGTCGGTCACAAGTGGTGTCCCCCAGGGCTCAGTTTTGGGGCCAGTTCTGTTTAATATCTTTATCAATGATCTGGATGAGGGGATTGAGTGAACCCTCAGTAAGTTTGCAGACAACACCAAATTGGGCAGGAGTGTTGATCTGCTTGAGGGTAGGAAGGCTCTGCAGAGGGATCTGGACAGGCTGGATCAATGGGCCGAGGTCAACTGTATGAGGTTCAACAAGGCCAAGTGCCAGGTCTTGCATTTGGGTCACAACAACCCCATGCAACACTACAGGCTTGGGGAAAAGTGGCTGGAAAGCTGCTCAGAGGAGAAGGACCTGGGGGTGTTGGTCAACAGCTGGCTGAACATGAGCCAGCAGTGTGCCCAGGTGGCCAAGAAGGCCAACAACATCCTGCCTTGTCTCAAGAATAGTGTGGCCAGCAGGAGTAGGGAAGTGATTGAGCCCCTGTACTCAGCACTGGTAAGGCTGCACCTCAAATATTGTGTTCAGTTTTGGGCCCCTCACTACAAGAAGGACATTGAGGTGCTGGAGTGTGTCCAAAGAAGGGCAACGAAGCTGGTGAAGGGTCTGAAGCACAAGTCTTATGAGGAGCCGCTGAGGGAACTGGGGTTGTTTAGCCTGGAGAAAAGGAGGATGAGGGGAGACTTTGTTGCTCTCTACAACTACCTGAAAGGAGGCTGTAGCGAGGTGGGTGTCGGTCTCTTTTCCCAACTAACAGGAGATAGAACAAAAGGAAAAAGCTTTAAGTTGCACCAGGACAGGTTTAGACTGAATTTTAGGAAAAATTTCTTCACTGAAGGGGTTGTCAAGCATTGGAACAGGCTGCCCAGAGAGGTGGTGGAGTCACTGTACCTGAAGGTATTAAAAAGACATATAGGTGTGGTGATTAGGGATGTGATTTAGTGGTGGACCTGGCAGCATTAGGTTAATGGTTGGACTCGATCTTAAGGGTCTTTTCCAACATAAATGATTCTATGATTCCATGATTATATATATATAAATATATGTACATTTGTGTGTATGTATATGAGTATATATATATGTATCAGCAGCGCAAACTATAGAAGCTTATGATGGGGGGAGAAAAGCAAAAGATTTTGTATCATATTCAGTCAATTTTGGTCCATGACATGGTCTGGATGAGTAACCCTGGTCACATTCCTTCTTCAGTGAGATATCTACAGGAAGATATGCCTTCAAATGCATGGATTTCTAGAGGTCAGACAGGAGAGGACAGGGTGAATGCGTTTCTATGGGGAGGGCACACCTGCATACTGTCTAGCTGGGGCTGCCAGTCCACACAACTGTATTACAGTGCCAAAACCTCCTGCCAAATGAGGAAGTCCTGATCTGAATGGCAGCCTGCAGGACATCTAGCCTTTCCCTTCTTCCACCTCCTCCTAGTAAGCCCACACCTAGCTAGCTAGCCCATCTCTACAGAAATTAAGTGTCAGGGCCAAATGTGCCAGTAGTAAAACAACAAATATTGCCATCTAGCACCATAAAATAGCTATGAATTTCTAAGTCACTGTTGTGGTTTAGCCCCGGTCAGCAGCTAAGCACCACACAGCCGCTTGCTCACTCCCCCCACCCCTGTGGGATGGGGGAGAGAATCGGAAGGGTCAAAATAAGAAAACTCATGGGTTGAGATAAGAACAGTTTAATAATTAAAATAAAACAGCAATAATAATAATAATATAATGAAAAGGAAAATAATCAGTGAGAGAGAGATGAAACCTTGGGAGAAAGGAAAAAAAAAAACCAAAACCAAACAACAAGTGCTGCAACTGCTCACCACCCACCGACCAACACTGCCAGTCCCCGAGCCATGATCATTGCTTCCCCCGGCCAACTCCCCCCAGTTAATATACTGGGCATGACGTCACATGATATGGAATACCCTTTGGCCAATTCGGATCAGCTCTCCTGGTTGTATCCCCTCCCCTCCCGGCTTCTTGTGCACCTGGCAGAGCATGGGAAGCTAGAAAGTCCTTGACTAGTGTAAGCACTACCCAGCAACAACTAAAACATTAGTGTTTTATCAACATTATTTTCATACTAAGTCTAAAACGCAGCACTATACTAGCTACAGTGAAGAAAATTAACTCTATCCCAGCTAAAACCATGACAGTCATTTACCTGTTCCCTTTAGAGTTTAAATCCTTGTAAACTTCCTGGAATGACTTCCATTTTTAATCCCAAACACTCCAGATACACAGACTACTCCAGACCTTTATATTCACATTTAGGCTTGCACTAGATGACTTAGAGTGAGAATGGAAATAGGAATTGGCATCTCCATTTGCAGAGATTCTTACTTACCTTTCTATACACTCTGAGAGTGTCAGCAACATCTTCAGCAGACTAGGATAATATCAAAGTGACACCTTGAATGCCATAGTAATGACTATTTATGAGGTGTGAACTGAATGCAGGAAATGTGATGAAACAACCCTTCATTAAAACTGAGCACTTAACCACCTCTGTATTAAGGTCTTACTGCACCTGTTACAAAGCCTGCTGAAGTAGGCAGTCAACTCCAGTAAGAAAAAGTAAAGAACAAAACATAGCTATAGCAGTGAGTTCAGGGATCATTTAGTAGCTATTTCTCTGTTACACAAAGCAAGATCTTTAGCCAATTAAAATACAACTTTATTTTTCATGCCAGTCAAAACATCAATACTGCCACAGCCTGTGTTACAGAAAAGCTTGGGCATTGCACTCCAAAGAGGGGCTATGGCACCAACTTTGCCAGCAAAGAATGAAGTATAGTCTTCACCCTAAACAGTTTATAAATAGATAAGACAAACAAAGAACAAATTTCTCTTGCTAAGAGGCAAGAGAAATAACATGAAAGACAGAAAGTTCATTAACGTTTTGCAGCTGTCATATTAGTTCCTTTCCTTTTTCTTTGTTTTTTTTTCTCTGTAGACTAGTGATGTTGGAAGATGAGGAGAGGGACAAAGAGGGTGGTGGAAGCAGTGAAAGAGGGGTAAGATAAGAGGAAGGGATATACGGGTGGCAGCTAAAGTGAGGTTGAACTGGGGCAACTGTGAGAGAAGGGGCAGAGGGGCTTGAAGCAAATTTCCAAGATAAACTATAAATAAGAATACACGCATATACAGCACTTTGTATCTTCAAAGCACAGGAAAATTATGTCTGATGCAAAGTTAGGCTTTCCTTCCATTTCAAAGTATTCAGTCTTCAGGAAAGTGTTTAGAATAGGAAAATATAAGTAAACCCTTGAGGGCAAAGGGGGTGAGATGAGAGTCTCCAACCATCAGGTCTTTGTACTGAGACAGTTTCAGTTTTGACCACCATGCAATACTTCGAAAATGTAGAGCACCATGAAGATCAACTCCACTTCAGTGAAAAAAAGTCAAACTCCTACCAACCAGGTATCACTTACTCAGGCAAAAAAAAGTCAGTATTGTTTCTGTGTTTCAAAGTATGCAGCTGTGACGAATTCAGTTTAGTATGATTTAAAGATTCTTATTAAAATTATGAGATTATGGAATAAAGTTGTATTATACACTGTTTCTGATTAGGTGGAATCCACTCTATGGGAATACATGGTTATGCCCACATCTCATGTGCTTATGCAGGTCCATTTATATCCCCTCAAAAAAGTTATAACAGAATTAGGAAGGGTACAACAAAGACAACAAGGATAATCTGAAGCACTCATCTATGAAGTAGCTTTCATATGAGGAAAATGTGACTAAGCCACTTCAGCCCTAGGGAAGAGGTGATTGAGAAGGAATAAGGTAAAGTCCTATAGAGTCATGAGTGACATGGAGAGGGTGAATAGGAAACAGTTATTTCACTGTCACTTCCATATAAACAGTAAAGAGTACCGAATGAAACTGAAAGGTGACTTTCAAGACAAAGAGAAGGATGTATTTCTTCACAGAGTTCACAGTGAGGTTGAGGAACCACTCTGGTCTAGGACATGGTAGATGATGAAGATTCACTTAGCTCGAAAATGTCTTAGCAAATTCAGGGGATTAAAAGCTGACATGGCCTATTTAAATACAAAGGCTCAACTTTCAGCATTGGATATCCATGAGAGACAAATTGCTGCAGTCTCGATAAGTATGCTGTGGCAGTCATGTATTAAGCCTGCATTAAATATTATTGACCAGTATTAGAGACAGAACTAAAGGCACCCAGTGTGACTTGGTCTATTTGTTATGGCTTATTAACAAAAAACATATCATTTCCCCATCAGACTATATACAAAAATCAGCCTTATGTTAATGATCATTTATTCAGGTGGAAGCATTCTGCAGCAGTGATTTAACTAAAACCTATAAAAAGCAGTTGGTTCCACATTTTTTCTTCAAAAATCTTAACTTCAGGGTGTGAGGAATTCCCAAATATAGAAAATAGAAGAAATGTTCACAAAAGAAACACGTAAACTGACTTCTGAGGAAATGGTCAGAATGCTTTGATAGATGGAGAGGTAAAATTAAAGGTCCGACCTGTGATTCTGAAATTTTCACCTTGAGAATAATTTTGAATATTCTCCAGGACAATAAATCAAAAAAAGTGGTCAACAGCTATAAGGAAATTGGGACAAGTTTACAAATTTTATCAAAAAAGTTACTAATTCCTTCATTACTGGCATAACTTGTCTTTAGAAACATACCTGTTAAATAGTTGTGTCTGTTTTCTGCTGTGACTTTTATTCCCCCAACAATCTCAAAGCACCTATAAAGTTGAGACTGTGTAACAGCGTGTGCTGAACGCAACAAAAGTCTGAATTGTCAATATTCCTGCAGGGAGCTCTACAGAAGGTCACTGTTCTCAAGAAGTTGTAACAGGGAATGTGTGAAAAACAAATGTGCTAGAGATAGACAGGCAGGAAAGAAGCCTGAGGAAACTGGAGTTTATGCAGGCATTTAGAAACCTTAATACAGTGAAGATCTATTTGTTTTTAATCAACACAGCAGACAAGAAAACACACATAACCAAGTACTAGAAGCACAGTTTGAGCTCTGTAGACTGATATAAGATTGTTGGTGGCTGGGGTCAAATGCAGTAGCCTGCTTAAGGTGAGTGCTGCATCTTCATGTCCCCAGCTCCAACCCATAGCAAGGTTGGCAATGCATTCCTTATAGGCACACGCACAAAAAGTAAACATATACACCACGTACATACATAAATATGTGGCCAGCCACACAGATCACAGATGTACTCAGCACTTACATGAACACGGACAGCACCAGCAGCCTCATCCTGCTCCCCTCTCTGACTGACCAGGATGAAGGTCCAGTAGTGAGAATATATATATTTATATACACAAATATACAAGGTGTATCCCTGCAGCAGCTGTGCTCATTCATTGTTCCCAAGAGCTGCCTCTCTCTCCACTCTCCCCATTTCCTGGTACTCCAGTCCACAGACTCACACCAGTTGCTGGTACAGACCATCGTGTACTGACATACACACATATACACTGAGCTGGCTGGGACTCCCATGTTCCCCAACAGCCAGCTCTTCTGATGGTCTTGACCTTTGAGACACACACACCCCAGCTCCGAGGCCACTTCAACTACTCATTGGCTAGTCCAGCTTGATCTTCATTAGTGATCATGCACTCAGACACCTAGACTTATTCCACTTGCTGGCAGCACAGAGACATGGGACCCTGTGACCCATAGTCCCACCCCCCTTACTGGCATTTAGTTTCACTAAGACTTTCCAGTCCCTGTACCCATGCACACAGACCCTCCAAGCCATGGTCTGACTCTAGTTGCTGCACCCAGACCCCCATTTACACATGTGCACACACTGAATATAGAGCCCTCACTGAGGAAAAGAGCTAGAAAGGGATTTAATAAGAGGATAGGACAGACTGCACTGATCAGGCACAGGGAATGACCAGAAAAGTATACCCACCAGCAACTGTTTACACAAGACTGGCCCCTTTTGGCTCCTTACTCTTTGATTTTCCCACACTCATTCCTCCCCAAATCATCTAAAACCATCCCTTTCCCCATCTTTGGTTCATCCCCTAAACATCCCATAGAAAGTCCTATATAACCCGGACTGTTCTTCCACTGCATGCTATAACATGTCCCATACCCCAGGCAGTGACCCCCTCAGTCCAAAAGGTATTCCGCCATTGACTCATCTTGAGAGGTTTCACACCAGGACACTGGGGCTGAGGCTCTCTTGGGACAGCTCTGGGCGCTACCCAGACAGTGTGTCACTTCCGTTGAGTCTTTAATTTGGGTTCCCATGTGACTTTGGGCCTTTGTGCTCCTCTAGATTTGTGAATATGGACCTCTGATGGGCTCCTGGCTCCTGGGATTGGCCTGGGGTCCCCCACCTGCCATAGTTTCTCTGTGCTCCTTTCTGGGCCTGCAGATGAGCTTTTATCACATAATCTAACATATATTGTTTACAATATGTCCTACATCATACCTAATAAAAAGAATGCAAAATAAATAATAATAAAATCATAAACAAGGGAGCTGGAGAGGGTCACAAGGAGTTATGCAATCCATTTCCTGAATCAAAGATATGATATATCTGTATCATTCCACTAAAAGGTTTTACTATTTGCTTCCACATAAGAGGGCTTTGCTTAAGACTCTCCTTTCACAGCCTATTACTCAGCTCAACTAGCTTTGCTGCTAGAAAATTTTTACTAATGTTTAGATTTACCTCCACTTAATTCTGGTTTACTTTGCTGTTAGTCATGCTGGGCATGTAAAACTGCTTATTCCCATGTCCTGTTTTTACCTCTCTGTAGCCTACTGTCATAGCTCCCTTCAGTCTCCTCAGCTCTAGACTAAACAAGCCTAATTCCTTCAATTTTTCTTCAGAGGTTATGTTTTCTAGACCTGTAACCATTCTTGTTATTTTTTTTTTGGACCCAATCCAACTGGTTTGTATCCTTCTTGAAGCATGAAGCCCAAAACTGGTCATAATGTTGCATCTGAGGCCTAACCAAAGCCAAACAGACTTTAACTACTTCATATGTCACTTAAATAATGCATACAATGTTTATGTGTTTCATTACATATGGTTGCCTTGATGTATATAATCTCTGCAGTAAATTAATTTTGTTGATCATTTTCAGCTTGTGATCTGCTATAACCCATAGATCCTTTTCAGCAGCATGTCTGTACTTCCTGTTATTCTCTAACCTCTATGCAGTTAAACTTCCAAATATTTGATAAAGCATTTCCACATTTCTAAAAGTAATCATAATCTACAGTGATCACTTGATGTTTCACTTCCTTCTTGTTATTACCTTTAAAATCTTACCAAAAAAATGTACTTATAAATACTAATTACAAAACTACTTTCAAAGTAAGTTTGCTAAAATGGTAGAGGTTTTTTTCAGTAGATTGGCTTAGAAAAAGGAGGACAAAAATCTATTTAAAGACTGTACACATGACCTGCCTTACATCATTAATCTCTTTCAAGTTTTTAAATTTGTGTCATCTTTGAGGGAATATTTACAGACTCTAATTTTGTTCACCCAACTCAGGTAGAGACATATTCATTCTCTACTACTGTAAAGGAAATGAGAAAGCATATCCGAAAAAGATTATTTCCACACAGTGGATTAATTTTCCAAGACTTTCATTATAGTGGCTGGAGAGGGAGAGACTTCTGCCACAACTTAAAACATCTAAACTTATGTTCCTAATCCAATTCTGAGGTTTGCATTTCTTTTAACTAACCAAATAGAAAACAACCGTATAAAATTAGCCCTTTTGAATAACTGTCAGAGCTACTTCTCGACAGATGATGGTAATCAGTGTTTCTTTGCGTAATGACTTGAAACAAGTTAGAGGTCCAGGATCTATATCTCATGATTGGATTGTCACATAGACTTCTCCAATGCTCAGAAATTCAACATTCAGGGTTTATTTCCAAATGAATTTATTATACTGAGGACTGTCCCCAAAAAATGTTACTCTTCTCTGTGTAGGTCAACTGGAGACATTTCTCACCGAATATTTTCCATTTCCTAAGGGTCTTTATTACCCAAAGGGTAGTAAAACCTTGGTTCCTGGGACACGGGAAAAAAATAGGGCTATCTGTAATTGTCTTTAAAAGATTTCTTCATCTAGTTTTAGGATCAAATTTTAGAGCATACTTCTATGTAGAAATATGTACCTCTGGATTTTCAGAAGTAAAGAGTGTCTAGTTTCAGTTTGAATAGCTGGTAGCTTTGTGACAAAGGACTTCTGAAAAGCCCATTATGTAGCTATACACATCACTGAAAAATCTTAACCTTAGTTCTCAATACTGTAAATGCTTACGGATATGATAAATTATTTGAATCAAGCAATTTCACTGAAGTCAGTAGGACTACTCACAGGAGTAAACACAGATGTAACATCAGCACAGGATTTTAATAAAATCTGAAACATGCTGAATTTCTGAAAATTTCAAATATTGATAATATTGATAATCTCCTATTTACCAAAATATTGATAATTTTATAAAAATTATACATATCATGTTGAGAACCAAATATATCATATTAGCTCTATATGTATCCTATTTTATATATATAATATGCAAACATATATAAAAGGATATGTGCATATTATATATAATTTTATATTTATATCATTTTATACACATATCCTGTTTATCAAAATGTTGATAATCTCACTTGTAAATAGTCCTCTAACTGGTTCACAAAGCAGTAGTGCATGGGGACAAGTTATTTAATATTCCATTATTGTAGGCATTGGAAAATATATATCAGAAACCGTCTGAATGATGTTGGAATCTTTCCAAAAAAGTTGGAACTCAGTATACAGTTATCAATGAGAAACAGCATTTTTTCCATCAGTGTCAAAAAATAACATAAAAATAATCCTGACAAGTGAGAATACTGCCTCCACAAAGTGTTTTGGGTTTTGTTTAGGTTTTTTCCTAAAACACTCCTGTTTAATTAATCATTGTAGCAGATCTTCGTACCAGCAAAAGCAGTGTGTTATGGATTGTTTGGTTTTTTTATTATTATAGCAATGGAAAACATATAACGAGGACAGGAAAAATGCTGCCTGTTCTGAATGTATGAAAGGAATAGACTAATGGTATGTAGTCTGTAACAGTGCTTATCACTGTGGTGCTTTAGCTGTATGACATAGCCTCAATAGGCTATATTGCATAGTCTCAAAGGTCTCAATAAGCAAAATCTTCTACAACTCTTAACAAAAACAACAGGCAGACACTCAGGGGCGTTGTCAAACTCCTCAGCAAGTTGGGAGGAGTTCCTCCATTTGGGAATGAGGTCTGGTTTTCTAATTCCTGCTCTAAATAGACTGTGAGTATATCCTCTAAAGCCCTCTGAAATTGTCACAGCAAGCCTTCACCTGTTGTATGACCCCTCTGCTTCTCTGGCTCTGTGATGATTAAAGCGTCAAGTTTCTTCACACACAATTTCACCCCTACCACAGATTCTCAAGCATTGCTATTCTTCCTAAAATGTCTCTCAAGAGGGTTCTTAACAATTAAATAAATTCCTAACATGTTTTATAAAGACAAACAACTTCAACAGAATAGATTGATAACCTTTCTTCAGAATAGCTTGGAAAAAAGACCCATCTGGATTTCTGGATAGTTTAGTTTGCTTCCCTGTTTCTTAGCAAACTGAGCCAACAACTGTCAAATGAGTCCACCAGCCACTTTTGCACCTGCTATGATAGGACAGAAAGCTTTTTAGAGAATGCAAGAACAATCTGATGTGACTGAAGATGGCAGAAATTTTAAATTCATAGCTTGAATCTGACATGAAGCAGGGCCAGAAGTGGCTGATAGGAACCCTGTTCCTACCTGGATTTCAGGCAGTCATTTTGAGTGGCCACATTTGGACCATACTTAGACCGTATCCTACAAACTAATAAGTTTATGTGATTTCCTGATGACATATAGGGACTCTGAGATTCCTGTTCTTATTCACTTCACGATAGACTCAGACCTCTCAACTTATAGACTTAACAGCTGGGTGTCCAGTTTACATACCTCCATCAATAGCATGAGGAAGCAGGGTCTGGTCTTCCCTAAACAATATGCAATGAATTTTACTGAATTTAGAGACTAAAGAGGTTATGATATCTGAAATAAACACTGTAGTAGATATATTTCCCTCAATCTATCTGTGCCCCCACACTCAGGTTAGTGATGCAAGAAGACTATGCCTTAAGGCATAACACAACAGATTCCTGAGTTTCTCTGGGAATTTCTCTCCCTGTAGTCAAGATGGTGGTTCTAGCTGCATTGGAGACCCTATACACAGATGCAGTAACTTTGCCAAGCTAAATAAGTTTGTCTGGTATTTCTCACAAGTAGACTGCCTGTACCACAGCATAATTTTAAAACCAAGTTCATTTTAGGCAATGTGTTTTATGCGGTAAAAACTATTCTAAAGAACAGTTTATGCTAAAGGATCTAGCCTTATGGCCAGCAGTTCGAGGGAGGTGATTCTCCTCCTCTACTCCACTCTTGTGATACCCCACCTGGAGTACTGTGTTCAGCTCTGGGGTCTCAGCACAAGAAGGACATGGACCTGCTCAAGCTGGTCCAGAGGAGGGCCACAAAAATGATCAGGGGGTTGGAGCACCTCCCCAATGAGGACAGGCTGAGAGAGTTGGAGTTGTTTAACCTAGAGGAGAGAAGGCTCTGCGGACACCTTCTAGCAGCCTTCCAGTACTTAAAGGGGACCTACAGAAAAAATGGTGAGGGGTTCCTTATCAGTGATATCGCATAGTGATAGGATTTGGGCTAATGGTCTTAAACTGAAAGAGAGTAGTTTTAGATTAGATATTAGGAAGAAACTCTTTACCATGAGGGTGGTGAGGCACTGGAACAGGTTGCCCAGAGAAGCCATGGATGCCCCCTTCCTGCAAGTGTTCAAGGAGAGGTTGGATGGGGCTTTGAGGAACTTGATGTAGTGGAAGGTATCCCTGCCCATATCAGGAGGATTGGAACTAGATGATCTTTAAGGTCCATTCCAACCCAAACCATTGTATGATTCTATGATTCTATGATCTATTTTGTCATCCTCAAGTAAAACTACTACTTGAGATGGTTTTAGTACACTAAAAGGTTAATCTTAAAATATTTGTTTAGTAAACATGACCTTATATGTCTGACTTGTCCTTTCAATGTCTGAAAGCTCCCTAGAAGAATTTTGCAAGTTTCATCCAGTAAAATATCACCTTGGAGAGCAATCTTTTCCCTCCTTATTACCTTAACTCAGAAAAATATCTAACTTTATTTAAAAGGCTGTTTGGATATTATGGCAGCCTGTTTCAAATCTAAATGCTAACCATTGAAGCAACAAGATACTTGAAGAGCACAGATGAAGGGCTGAACATCACATAAACCACCTTTAGTAAGACATTGTGCAAAAATGCACACATGTATACTATGTCTACCACATATATATACTATGTCCACAGTATTTGGGCTGTACCTGTCATAAATTGTGAATCAGTTTATAAAAATCTTATGATTAAGTATAGATATAGAATTTAAAAAATTAGTTTTTATTTATATTTTGAAGAGATAAAATTTTAAATAGAATGGATAGTAGGGTCATTAATTTTTCCAAAGGATCTTTAAAGATTTTGTAATTATTTAAAAAGAAATAATTTAGAAGTTTGATTGTTAACACAGAATTTAAACCTGTAAAATATAAGCATTTGAAAATTCAAAGGGTTCTCCAAGTTCCTGCAGTAAATACTCAGTCTACCACTTACCATAATCCAGTCTGCCTTTACAGAAATAATCCTTTAAGCTTCTAAATTACTACACCAATTGCTGCATCATTTTCAGAATTCACATCACATACTGTAATACAGATCTTCATACAGCATTTCTTCTTATAACTGTGCTTAGTAAAAACATTCCTTCATTTTTAATAACTTCAGTTACAAATTAAATAATATAAAAAATATGTGCATCTCCTTCCTCCTTGTTTATGTGCTTTTCAGAAAATTGCTTCCAACCTTCATTCTGCTGAAACCCACAGAAGCTAGTAATTAACACACCACATGTTCTGGCTGAGTGCTATATAATACTTTCATTTTCATACAGTTCAGTTCCTGTAGCAAAGACCTGCAACACACCTGCATGCCTTCCAGGAACCATACCCCCAAAAAACACTGCACAATAATAATTCTGATCACTTATAATTGTTTATGAAACAGTAAAAAATTACCTACAGCTTTTGCAAGGCAATATCTGAGATACCACAGCTATTTGTCATCCTAAGTACGCAGAAAACCTGTAGTATCACTAAGACACCATAATATATAATTATTTCCCGGAATGACTTTCTTTTGAGAATGTCTATATGCCTGGTAAATAAACCCTGTTAGTTTATGTACGGAATCTGAAACAGACAACAAGCTTTTGAAGAGGCATTTCTACACCTTTATTATATTTTTCTTCAGTTTTAACCTAGAATTCTCTTATATCTTGGTATTTTATACAGCTACATATAAAGATGTTATTCTCATGGAATACTAGAAATGTTGGTTGGAAGGGATCCCTAAAGGTCATCTAGTAAAACCTTCTGTTTCAAGAAGGGCTGATGTCAAAAAGGGATGAAGGTAGCCATGCTTTTTTTTTCTTAAGTAATTGAAATGAATTGTCAATTCAGATTTTTTGAAGTTCCTATTTCAATGGAAACGTAGCTTGACATTTAATGTTTGCAAAAATCACCATGCATATTTTTCATCATTTTCCTCAAGTTTTCAGACAATTTTTTCTCCAGTGGTTCAGTGAATTTATTTTAACAAAGCAAGGATATCACATGCTATTTTCAATTAATACAAATTTAAAATTATTACACTTTGTCATTTGTCATTTTTCTTCCAAGCATTTTTTTTTTTTTTTTTTTTTTTTTACATCTTCTCCTAAGCTTTTACTTATATCTTCTCCTAAGTCAACATATAAAGTGTCTGGCACATTTATGACATTGATTGTTTCTTACATAAAATCCAGCAGGTGAAGTCTGGTGGGAAAAAATTTTTGAATCTAAGAAAGGACAACTAGACTTCTCCAAAAATGGACATTAACACTCCACAGCTGAAGACAGTGTAACAAAAATATCTCTTCTACTGGCCAGAGGTTACACCCTGTTATTCATTAGAATAACTTTGTATTCCTTTTTCAGGTAATAGTAGACTTAATATGAAACACCTGTAGCCAAGGGGATCCTTGAGAACAGTAAATCCATAGAGGGCAATTGGTTCATCCCTGTGCTGTAGTAATCCAGAGTAGAGCAATTCTGCTAATGTGGTTTTTTAAGACCACATATTGCATTAAAGTGTAGAGAACTGAAGTGAATTAGAATGCTTGCTAAAGTTACTACAATATTTATGAAATATTTAATATAATAGATCTTAATTCCCTATTGAATCTCATTTCATTGTATCTACAAAGTCAGTAGAGCACTCTAATGTCTCTAGGCACCTCCCTCCCAAATACTTCTTACAGTTGGATTGATTTTAAGCATGATACAGATAGCAGTAGAACTATTCATGTTCTTAAAGCTGAGAATATACTTATGCAAGGAGTGAGGAATCTTTCATAATGCTAAATTTATGAAAGGTCAGAAAAGTGAGTTTCTTTAAAGAAGAATTCAAATGACAAAGGAAAGCAGACCTTTAATTAAAGTATGACAGTGCCAATATCTCTAATTTTTTTTATCTTGTGTTTGAATACAAGCAGCAGTGTAATATGAAATAGCTCACAGCATTGGAGACCCCCAACAATCCCCAAAAATTGAAAGGGAAGAATAAACTAGAATGGTTGCATAAATATCAGAAATTCATTATCTTTGTCTGCTTGTTAGATTAACATTAGTTTAACCTCAATTTTTCTCCTATGTAGGGTGATACAAATGATTGCTTTTCATTATTACAGCACATTTTCTTCTCATCAGTTGCTGCCCTTAACAAAAGAACACTCCCCTCTAGCACACAAATTAAATCATTTTAAGTTGCAGCATAAATAAATGCCTAGAAGGTGTCAGCTGAAAATCTTAGTTATTTCCTAAAGCTGCAGGTGCTAGAATCGGTGTAATGAAGTAGAGACAGCTGCAGCCACAGGCTCTGGCCGACTGGAATATGTCTTCAGAGTGACATTGAGCGTAACAAAACCTCACTATGTTTACTTCCAAGAACATTATCGCTGTAGTTTTAAAAACAGCATAAATCAAGAGACATGCTCACAAAGTACAGCTGAAGTCACATTATCTTTATTATATCCCTATATATTTCCCTCATTACAACCTGAAATATGTTGACATAGCCATTCATACTCGTCTATAATGTAACTAATAATTACACTGCCACAAAGAAAAATGAGAACAAAATGTATTGGAAGGCTGGAATTAATCAAACAACTGACCCATCGAGTTATGACCAACTAGAGTAGTTGAAACTTTAAAACCTCGGGTACAGGTAAATCATAATAAGTCTTTATGAAACTATCGGAGAATAACAGATGAGACATTGTCACCTACAAAAATTTTCTTCAAAAAAATTACATATTGAAGTCTATTTTGTTTTATGCCAGTGACACCATCCTTTGTTAAGACTGTTACAAAGGAGAAGGAAGATAAATTGAAAAGCTTAGCATTACAGATATTGAGTACCCAAGGTTCTGTTCTCTTTGCCAGGGACTTCATGAGAGATATGGTTTCATTTTTATTAGAACAAACAAAAACAGATTGTGATACATATGCTTACTTTGGCAAACAACAACTGGTTGCAAGACAGCAATTATTTGAAAAATAAAAAACCTTCACAAATATTTGTCTTTTTAGTATTTTTTTCAGTTTTATCATAATCACTATCCATTATGAAATAATTCTGCAGTCACAATTTTGGTCTCAGCCCTCTTGTGTAAAGATAGAGGACCTGATCCTGTGAGGTGTTGAGTGTTCACCTTAACACTGCTGGCCAATCTGAATGGTCATGACCACAAATGGTTGATGCAGGACTTTTAAAAGCACTTAACATTCACTTAGAATTTACCTAATTCTATTTGTCAGGAAGCAAATTGAATTTTAGTTATTAGCTTTCTACTTTTTTCTGCCAGATAACAGATTCAGAAATTGGTAAGACCCACTCAGGGGCTTATTGTTGCTAGAGAGATCCAGTCAATGTTCCTAAACTCATCTTCACACCATTTCAACCCATGGAGGTAGACACTTTTATTCTACACGTTTCCAGCTGAATGCTTAGGTCAGTGTGATGGAACAGGTAAGAGAGTGGGCGGCCCTTTCCTTCACAGCTGCCACAGACAATTTTGTAAATTTTATTCCTGTAGGATATTCCATAGAAAGAACTTATATTCCACAATCCTGGCACTGCTGGTACATTCAGAATTTTGACCTCAGTGTGAGATAGAGGGGAAGGGAAAGAAAGGGCTCCCAAATTAATGTGTGTGTTTCTAAAATAGAAGTGGAAATAGTGCAGAATCAAATTAAAACTCTTGAAACTTCAGTTCCAGCGTAGAATGTAGCACTGTGCAAACACCCTTGTATCCAAATGGAAATCTGTTGTGATTTTGCTCCAGAACAAATTCTTTTGAAATACTGCTTTTCAGCAAGGTTTGGGGACATTTATGCATATTCAAAACTGAACTTCGTTCATGACCAGAAAAAAAGAATTAAAAGAAATGCACAAAGCCACATGAAGATTTTCTGCCTCTTACTAATACTTAGAGTTTAGGCACTGCCAGCGGTGACACTATATAAATCCTGAAAGTAACTGATGAGTCTTGGCCAAACAACAGTGACTAAGAATAATAAACAGTTATATAAAGAGTTATAACTGTCATTTTGGCCAGATGGGAGTTAGAAAGATAAGATACAAAAGGAAAAGTTTACACTGATGGCCACCTAAGGCTTCAGAGATGTCCCTTTTCAGCCATTCAGAACTTCAGAAAGCACCACCCTGAATTTCACAGAACAGGAATAAAGAGTCACTTACTTCCAATATACACCTTTGTGAGATAAAGGATAACATTAAGTAATCCTACCATAGGTTTTTCATTGCACAGCTAATCAGTTCCAGTCCCATATATTAAGTAATAGAAGTGCATGGCTTGTCCCCTTCCCATATTTTACAGAAACTCTCAAAATATGGGGCCAGTGTCATAATGCAACAGGAATCATTAAAAAAAAAAAAAAAAAAAAAAAAAAAAAATCCAAAACCACAAACCTGACTGACTTCAATAGTGCAGAGCTACTAGATATTATTAGGGTACAATCTCTTTCATATATCAGAAGGTGAAAAAAAAAAAAAAAAAAGAGTCTGTATCTTCTTTAACTGCTCCAGTAAAGACAGCCTTTCTGCTACTTTTTAAGGGCAAATCCCACATCTCTATAGAATAATATCAACTGATGTCCTTAAAAATCATCCTAGTCAGTAGTCTTGTTCTAAGCTTCTTTTCCTACTGTCTCTTTTTCTCTCTGGACTCAGAAGCCCCTATGTCCTGATGGTGCAAATTCAAGGAAGGAGCAGAAGAATTTCCCATCTCCTTCTCAAAGTATTTTCACGTTGACTTCTAAGTAAGCACAATAACTAACTGTCCTCAGTGTTTCTCTAGGTTATCCTGTCCAGAGTAATACTCTTACATCAAAGGGAAAAATGGCAATTTATATCAGTCACTGATCCAGCCCTGTATATTTGAAACCTTCATGGGTTAATCAGATACTTAATCATAACAAAGCTATAAATGCTGTTTTAACAACAATAAATGATTAAGCAATAAGGACCACATTATAGGAATTTCCCTGGGGACTATTAGATGGCTGGAAGTAGTTGATGGCTTGATTTAGTTTAAAATGTACTCTTTTTTGAGTTATTTTTCTTTCCCATTCTATATGTATAATTTTACTAAGCTAAGCATCATGCAGTACATCTGGCATTTTGAGGGAATTAATTCCCAGTGCATTAGCTAAGAGGGAATCAATCATATATTTGCTAAAATCACAGGCCTCAACACTATGAGTACCAAAAGCCCTACACACTGTAAGAATTTCCATTGTGTGTACTGAAACACATACACATACACACACACATACATAAACATGCAGTTAACACCTAAATCAGGAAGAAAATCTTTCTATGTATATGCTTATCTAAGGATCAGAATGATATCATTAGATTTGGTTATTGCATCCTTGGAGGAACAGGAAATGTATACTCCTTTGAACATAGTGTGCTCCAAAATACTTATCACTCCAAATGCAGAGAGCTGACAGCTGGCCCTTGCAGCAGTGCACTAGCAGAATTTTGCAGATGTTAATGCTGAAATTTTTGTTATAACCCTGCATATTCAGATATTATATTCAGAGACATTTACTAGGCAGCACTTGGTAAAGAGATTTGGTTGATTGGTGTCAATTGCTTTGAATTTGTAGTTGTTTTGGTTTTTACCAACTATGAGAAAGCAATCCTGCCAATTACAGAAATGGAAATGTAAAGTACTCACAAGCACACTGTTTAAGCATAAATCTGCCTTATAAAGCCTATTGTGACAGGCTACCAAGCCTACAGATGTCAGGGTCTCTAGGTCAAAAGACAGCAGTGACTGCCCCATGCAGTGGGTCAGAAGGCTCCTAAAGCCAGGGAGACCTCTAAGGCCTGTCCCTGCCATTCCAAAGCCCCCTGCCAAGCCATCAGGCTGTTGATCCTATAGCTTGAAAAATAACTTGAGACATTTCTTGCAGCGGACACATCCCAGGAAATCGGGGTTCCCTGCAGCTAAACACTCATCAACCTGTCTCAGCTGGGCCATGTACCTCATTTTAATGGATGAGGGGATAGAAGTAATTTTTGTATCAGGTTATCTGGGAAAGTAACATCTTATCCTATTTCCAGAATCCTGTAGAATTTTATTGTACATATTAAGCAAACACAAGTAAAATAGCATAAAGTCAACTGAGAATATATCATTCTAGTAATGAGTACACACATAAGCAGTACCAACCTTTCCTCAGAATGATTAGTTCTTCTATGAAGATGCTTGGACTTAGCAGATAATTTTGATCCAGTGATATTTGCAAACACAGATGTAAAATACATTACACTTAATTTATCTTTTTAATCTGAGAAACACAAGTCTTCACATATATGACCTCCATTTAAAAGAGTATATATTTTTTTATTCATTTAAACCATGTCATTTCACAAACTTCTTGGCTAGTTTTGCTTTGCCTTTCACTGAATTTCCATACGGAAACCCCCTTTTAGGAAACCAAAACTCAAAACAGTCCTGAAGGAAGCAATGTGGGTGAGCAATCTGCCCTTAAGCTACACTGCGTTGTAACAATTCTCCTGCTTGGAAAAAACTCATTTCCTCTTCTGATTGCTACTTTATCCAGCTATTTTGTGTCATGTTCTTAGGGCTGTTGTATGGTGGGTTCTGTTGTATGCATTTGAATTACTGTTAAATATTTAAAGGGTTAAAAAAAGTGTGTTGTTACCACACAGTATAAAATCTGGTCAAATTGCTTTTTGTGTGTATATAGATATTTGTATCAGAGTTCTTTCTTTGAAGAGCACTGAAGTGTGTATGCATGACCACATGCGTGTAACAACTGGAAGGATTTTCATCATTAATTACACCTCTAAACAATTCAGAGATGCCTGGAGGACAACAGGAATTAGATGAAATAGATGAAAAGAATAAAGGAAAACAGCAGGGAGAAAGAACCCTTTGTAATACTCTCTCACTCATTTTCTATGTATTATAGCTCTAATTACTTCCCTGATCATAAAAAGACATGCAGGAGAAAAAAATATGCATATAGTAGGAGAGGAAGGTCTTGAGGTACATATAAACTTAGTCATAATCAGCATCTTTATGGAGCAGGCTGATCAGTCTCTGCGGGAGCAGTGCTGGGTACCCACCCTTTCCAAGGGTGACATGCTAGGCCACTGGCTTTAGATGGGCTGCTAAGGACTGACTCATGTCTATATTGCTTTAGGATTAAGCCCCTCTGGAGTAGCTGGAGAGGTCCAGAACAGTGCCGGAATATAAGCTACCAAAGAAATAACAGGATCCAGTACTCGAACTTGTCTCCCTTATTTCTTAGCAGTGTAGGTACACCAGTGTGGCTCAGCCCCAAGAGACAGATCCCTTAGCTAAGTATGAAAAGAATGAGGGGTAACATAAAAACACTCCTTAGATGAATAGTAAGAGTTGCATCTGTATTGCGAACATACTAAGGAGTCGCACATATGACCTAGCTGTTCAGAGAGCGCTTGAGTAGTGGAGGGCATCATAGAATCGAAATAAATATATCAACACCTGAAGCCAAATTCAAAAGGAGGCACAGAGTGAGTGACAAGTGCTGTGGTGAAAACTCCCAGAGAAAGTAAGTGTTTCTGAATTTAAAAAGGAGAGTAGGCCTCAGTATTGTAATAATGAGATACAGCATCCTCAAAAAAAAAAATCACATCCAATAACAATTTTGCAAGCAAAAACAACCATAAGCTATTTTAACACCTTTCAAAGTACTCTTTCAGAGAAAGCTTGACCATAACATCATTTCTGGTCAGTGTGCTTTTATTTTTGGGAGGGGTTGGGGCAGGGATATGGCTAAAAGGGTAACTGCAGCCTGTAGAATGATAAATAAGCAAAATTTGTTTATGAGAGAATGCTACATAACTTTCCACCATCCTGACATTTCATACAATATTCACAGTAATTGTGGAAACTTAGCAGAACTTCATGAAACCTCAAGCTTTATTTTTTTTTCTTTGTAGTTCTTCAAAAACACAGTAGACATGAGGGCAAAAGGTGATCACTTGATTTGGAATTTGGCCTAGGAAAAGGCAGAGAGGTTTTATTAGAACATAATACATATTTTGCAAAATAATAGTTTCAAAACCATTTTGTGCAAATTCAGCTTTCTACAGCTGTAATGCAAGTATGGTTACTAACATTCCTCTAATCTGTCAGCTAATTGTATGCACTTTAAAATGAAAAAAGAGAATACCCACCTTCTGGCTTCCCTGTAGCTGTCCCCAGTTTCCACCAGCTGTACTAGATTCTTCTTTCTAGTCCATCCTTAACAATGTGTACATATACGTTGCCCATAAATCACTTTTTTAGAACAGTTTTGTGTTTAGGTGATTAACTTTTCTTTCAGATAGTGGGACATTACTGAATAAATGCTTCTCATTAGATGGTATTGTCATTATTCTTTTTATTCTACCACCATGAGGAAAAAAAGCCTGACTAGCACAGTTTCTTTCTGGGTTATGGAAAGCATTCCTAGTGAAGAATAACACTAGTATGTTTATCAGTCCAGTATCTCAGCAAAACTGAAAGACATTTATTTGTCTCACACACACACACCCAACTTTCAGGAGAGTTAAATAAAATGTTACTGGTCATTTCTGTCACAAAGTTGGATTTTTCTCAACCTTTGCTTTAGTTATTCACTTCTTTTGGATTGAACCTTTACTTTGCTGGAAGAGTTTGCTGGTTGCTTTCATGTTTGCACTAACTTCTACTGGGGAGGAGCAGCCCTTTCTCTTCTTGTGAGTAGTTTCATCCTGCTGTTTCACATTGCAGCTGCTGTTTGCTGGTGGTCTCTACTGCTGCTTCTCCCACATTTGCTTCTGGTTTCTGGAGCTCTCCCAGGAAAGTGGGGAAAAAATTAAATATTTACCCTTTAATTTTTTTTTTTTTGGGGGGGGGTGATGCTTGGGGCTTTTTTTGTTTTTACTCATTTAGTCGTTGTTCGGGTACCTTACAGATGAGTGAGAATGACCTTTAACATAGGTGCGTCACATACAGCGTTCCAACATATGGGGTTTTTTTGCAAGTATTTGCAATTAGATATAATCTAGTGCATTCCAAAAACAAAAATAAATTATTATTCAGAAACACACTTTTATGAGCCATGGATTCAGGTAGAATAAGGAAGTCAGACTCAAACTTTTATTAATTTGGGGTACGGTTTAGAGTTTGGCTTTGAGGCAAAATTAAGGTTAGGTTTCAGGCCTGTCTTCATACATAACAGTGGCAAACTCACATACAATTTCTTCCTTCTTGGAGCACAATCTGATGAAAACAGAATTTGGCTGTGTCCAAATTGGAGCTATAAAAGAGGCCCCTTCTAATTTTGGATTTGACCCAGGATCAAAGCCACAGTGGTGGGTTTAGAACAGGGTTCACATTTGATCCTTTCTCCCTGATACTGGAAAGATTTGGATATGAGGTCCTGGGTTTGGCCCATCTGTACCCAGGAATGATAGTGAACCTTGCCAGTGGCAAGACAAGTCTCCCCTCAGCCCACTTCAATTTAAACAGAACGTACCCAGTAAATTAAAACCACTAAGCAACATGAAAGAGTTTTAAGTGAAGAAATAATAGTCATACAAACATCCTATGCCGCATCTTCAGCTGACACAGATTTTGCCATCTGCATCATCGTTTACAGAAAATGACAGCAATTTTACCACCACCTGAGTCTATGGTAAAACTTTAATCAAATCACATTCTCAGACTCAAAGACCATTGAAAATTGTGGCCTCTGACTGAGATGTGGATGAAGAAACTTGCTTCCCAAAAATGAGGTGGCCAAAGAATCTCTAGGGAGTCTCTTTTTAGATGGATACCAAACAAATACAAATATTTATGTTGAAATTGTTTAGTGAAGAGTTTTTGTCTCATGCTTTCTGAACTGCTCACCTATATAAAGTGCTCTCAACTGAAAAGAAGAGAATTTTTTTACTCATCTATATCCATCATTTGTTTCAAGCAATTAAGGGAAATCCAGTGGTGCAGGAAAACCCTCTATTGCTGAAGTGTTAAGTCCAGTTTCTGGTTCTGCCAGAGATTTACCTTACAGCCTACAGCAAAATGCTGTTTCTCTGTACCTGAAATTTTATGTTTCATTCAGCTTTACTTTTTTTACCCCCTTTATAATTCCACTTAAAGATACATGTTTTCTAGGATAAGCAAATATTTTCAGTGAGCACTTTTCTGAGGTAGCTGGAGTCTGGAATGGAATTTCTTCTTAAAGCCAGGAGTTGCCTACAGTTCAGCCATCTTCTTTGACTGAGGCTTGGAATAAGGTTGAAGTTTCTACATATGAAAGGATTTCATTCTTGGTCTACTAGATACCAAGGAAATACTGTATTCAATGGGATACTGAGGATCCTCCCCAGACTTTTAGAAAGTTGAATGGTCTCCATCATGTTTTCCCCTCTGCACTGCTTCATTGAAACCAGCTCAGCCCTTCCACTCTGGTCCCTCTTCACCACTACTGAACTTCCCAGTGGCAGCTAATCCCCATTATCTTTCATGGGAACTACACCCACCCTCCACATGGGAACTGTCCACCCAGTTCCCATATGCTTCTCAATTCAGATGCCTCACCCAAACTGCCTTTCCATCGCCGTCGTCCAGCTTGTCCTGGCCTCACTGATTCTTGGACCAATATGCTTGGAGAGGTGCAGTCTCTCTTCAGGTCCTCATTTCATTTCATTTTATGGCTTATGGTTGTGCAGTTTTTATCCCTCGGTCCCACTTCTTGAAAAGACAGTCTAACCTTTCCTCCATTCACCATTTCAGTCCTTCATGTCAGGTTCTTTCTGTCTTATATTGGCCTCAAGCCCCCATTATAGTATTGAATGGCTCTTGTCCCAGCTGCATATGAAGAAAACAGATTTTTCCTCCACACAGCACTGGTACAGGAGAGCAAGCTTTTTCCTATAATTCCAGACATATGCTGCTGCACATGAAAATTCAGGAAACTCTTGCTCATCCCCAGGATGTATGATAGTCATATTCAAAAGTATTAAAGTCACAGAGTTAAATTTAATTTAGCTCTGATTTAGGCATTTAAAAGCTAGTAAGCTGGTTCTCTGACATATTCACTATAAACTTCCATCTCAGTCTAAAACAGATGATCACTTTGCCCAATAGGAAATCCTTCTTACTAATCACAAGGATACAGGAATGTTACATAGCAAAGATCATAACTTTTTAAACAAATGTGTTTAAAATTGGGGCTGGGAGTGGGGGAAGGGTAGAGGATTTAATCAGACTTGTAAAAACAAATAGTTTACTCCAATGTGATTCTTAGAAATAAATAAAGGTGGGGATTTCCCCCCCGCCAAAAAAAAAAAAAAAATACCTTAGATTTTTAGTTCAAGTGTTGAAACTGGAAAAGTAAAAACCTTCTAAAAGCAGGGCTTTCTGATGGAAAGTCACAAGTAATGCTATCAGATCTGTCTAGAAAACATTTGTTGTGTATGGTATGAAGCTGTATCTCAGTGAAATATACTTGGAAAGGTGGGGAGATTAACATGTGATCTTAGTGGCTACCTCCAGCTAACAGATTCCCAGCATTTAATGGCAACAGGATAGCCTTTGTGATGGTCTCTCACAAAAGTTCTGAGCAAGAAATTAAATTTGGGTAACCCTTTATATTCAGAAATTATATACTGTATCACTGGAGCAATTGTTATTTCCATGTGGAAGAAAATACATGTGTGAAAGCACACAAAGTGCATAAATTTTTAAAAAATAACTTATAATGTTATTTTAAAGTATCTTTAGAGAATTCTAATGTAGAATAGGTCTTTGTGTATTTAAGGGTTAAATTTCAACAGAATTCATTGCATTTGGCATTACTATAATCATTTTAGCTTCCAAAGAGGCTCAAATGTTCATACTGAAGTGTTTGTAACCCTGACTGAAGTTTTATCCAAAACATAAAGTGTAGTTTAGATAAAATATTTTGCAATCTGCTTGAGTTTTCAGGGGCTTGATCCTAAAGGCTCTATCACAAGTTGTGCTGGGATTATCTACCTGGATTGAGATAATTTTGTGTACATAGGTCTGAGAAATCACATTCCATATTGTTATACCTATGGGCTAGTTTAAAAATAAGGAAATATTTTAAAACACAAAGATAAATATATTACTATCTGCTCCTGTTCTTTAGCTTGTTGAAAATGTGTTTGTTAACTAATCACTGTTTTTCATCTTATGTAATATCTAGACAGACAAAACTGTTGAGATGAGATCATCATCCCAGTCCTTCACAATTAGTCATTCATATAAAAGCACCTGTATTGCAAATAAGAGGCTTGGAGGAAGAAAAGGAGAAGAAAAACACAACAACTTTTGACTAATCTTGGGTGGTCTCTTTACCCATGTCAGATTAAATATGTTTTTTTCACAACAGGTGACTTTTTAATTGTTTTCTTATGGCAACTCATTTATTCTAGAGGTTTTTGTTTGGCTCATGTTAGTTTTCTAAGTTAATGACTGCGTGACAACATGCTGAGTACAGGTGGCAAAAGGCGATGTTAAGAATGTGGATATTACAGCGTGTGCACAAGACTACTGGTGTAGGGCAAATCCTGTTTGCCTTGATCCTATGGGTCCTCCCTGGGGTCCATGGTTTGGAAAATGGGGACCCTTTACCTCTCCAGAGCCTGTAAGTGTCTTCAGAGAAGACAAGAGCTGAACAGGCAAATCCAGAACACTCTGAAGTTGAAGCTCAATGTGGTTTTCACAAACATCACTTT
Source organism: Morus bassanus (assembly GCA_031468815.1). NCBI lineage: Eukaryota > Metazoa > Chordata > Aves > Suliformes > Sulidae > Morus > Morus bassanus. Next base: position 49,271,431 of record CM062568.1, on the reverse strand, counting down.
TGTTTTCTTGAATGCCAGATTTCCTTGATGTGTTCATGAACTACACCAAAATGATCATCTGGTTCACTAGATTTCCTTCATCTAGTGGGTCAAGAGGAATTCTGGTGATGAACTGTGCAATCCTTCCTCATCACCCAAATTGGATGCATACATATTGTCTTTCTTATCATCGTCCTGGATTCTCAGCTGTTCACATGCCAAATCGTCCATCCTAACAAAGGCAACAGCAGGAAAAAGCCAAGAATTGCCCAGCAAAATTCAGTAGACAGAAAACTATCCTAGCTACCAGACATAAATAGCTGAATCCCCATATCATGGCTTACAAATCACTGCTGGCAATAAACATAATGGGGCAGAAGCAACAACAGAATAATTAAAACCAGGCAGCACTGACTATAGTAAACTGCAGGACAAAAACTGTGCAGAGAGTATCAGCTGTGGAAGGAGCAATTAACCTGGCTAATGGGTCTGATACTTACATACCTCCCCTTCTGTCACAGAAAACATATGGTTGTAATTAGCTGACGTAAAGGAAATACCATCTGAAGCCCCTGTTTTCCGATTGGGATGACCTCTGGCCCGGTAAGAAGACAGTTGGAAGTATTTGTTCAGTGCTGGTTAGCTATGTATGTAGTGCTTAGGGGGCAATTTGAACAAGTACGAGCGGATCTGCCAAGTATGTTTAAGCTACAAAACTATGCTGTACCACATAACAAACTGATAGAACAATTTAAAGCAAGTTGGAACTAAAATAAACCCCATGCTACTGCCAATTCCACAGTTGTTGAGACAGAGAGGGAGAGGGAGAGGGAGAGGGAGAGGGAGAGGGAGAGGGAGAGGGAGAGGGAGAGGGAGAGGGAGAGGGAGAGGGAGGTTTCTACTGTATTCTTATCTGGAAGTACTAGTGGCACAACAGGTTCTCAGTGGTGTGAGTGTAACACGTGTTGGGGAGGCCAAAGTTTTCAATGTGTTTCACACACTCAGACCCTCACCACAAAATATACCTTAAAATGCAGAAACATTGCAGCTTTCATTCAGGTCAAATAAGTGTCATCTGCTCTGTCTTGTTTCCTGCTTCTTTCTCTGCTCTTTCTCGGATGGCTCCCTAAGATGCATGTAGAACCTCTGTTCTAGGCTTTTCAATTGGTTGTAGTCTATTCAGTATGTCTTTTTCCTGAATCATCTTGAGAAAAAAAAAGTTTCCCATATAGAAGAATATATTTGCTACAAAGAATTGCAACATTTTGTAGCAGCTTTAAAAATATGACATGCAAGAAAAGTGATATATTTATCTTTCAAATTCTAGATGTCAGTTTAAAAGTTTTATGAAAAACTCTAAGTTCTAAACTTCTGAGAGAAAAAAAAATTAAGCTACTCCTATTTCATTTTCTGAAAACAAGATGCTTTAATTCTATTAAGTTCAGTAAGACTTTTCTATGATATTAGTTATTTGCAAATATTGTACGTATAGAATGACTATTTCCAAATTAATTCAAAATGTATGTTTAACAGATATGAAAATCAAAATCTGTGGGAGTTTTGCAGTCAGGTCAGCTACTGATTTTATACAGCTTAATACAAAACAGAACATCTACTATGTATGTATGTATGTATGTATTTACTATATTTTAGTTAAAACATGAAAGAATTCAGGGAATCCATACTTCTAAGGGAATAAAGTAATAGAATTTCTTAATCTAAAAGCACTCAGATCTTATGTTGTATTACACACCTTTAGGACCAGGCTGTGTGATTGTTGATTTTTTTTTTTCTCAACAGACTCCAGAATGAATTTTTTAGTCTTCTCATGTAAAAAAATTAAGAATTCATATGTAGCTCAATCTTTTTTATATTATAGCAAAAGTCTGTGGTTCTCTACCTAAAAAAACTCCACAGCTTCAGTATTCCCATTCATACAGATACACTGGAGATATCCAAAAAGAATGACTTGTGGAACACATTTTAGTTTTTTTTTCCAATGAGGAGGAGGCCATTAATCCTGGAAGGATGCCAGATAGTGATAACCATCAATCCTTCTGGGGCTGTTTTATAACTTTGCAGATGTATTGTTGGCTACAATTTGCAGTCCCAGAGATATCGCTTTGTTTTATTATTTTCTGTTGGATTGGATAGGAGGCACTTTTCCTTTAAAAATAAAAAAAAAAATTAAAAAAAAGAAGAAGCAAAAAAGGCAACTTTTTAAGGGGAAGGAGAGCTGTTGCATCTTTCAGTCACTGTAATGTCAACACCACTTAGGACAAATTTCAAGTGTTCACCATTCTTAGACTCTTCCAGCTGCCTGCACTGTGAGTTGTTAAAAGACCAGAGCATGAGCCATAAAATGTGTCTGTGGGTGTTAGCTAACAATTTGCAGGTGCATATCATCCCAGTAAAGCTTTCAAATTATGTGCAATTTATAATCTATGTTTGAAGCTCGTAATGGTTATGTCTGAACAAATTAGTATCTGGTTTTGGCTTCAGTTTTTGAGAGTCCCACCAAACTGATGGGGGAAGGGACAAGAAAGAAAGCTTGTTGTTTCAAACATGCAAAAGTCAGACAAAAACTTTCTTGCATTCAATTTTTGTTAAATGAATTGGGGCAGGAAGAAACATTGTTCCAAAGACTTTAATTTTACATGTTCAATAGCGCACCTGGAAGGAGAGAGGCAAGCAGTACTTCCCTCACTGAAAGCTGAAATTAGGGATGAGTAATGATTTGGGTAAAACAAGGAATAATCCACAAATATTCACCAGTTATGAACCCATCCTTTAGTGAGATTTGCATCCTCATAATTTTTCTTGTGTTTCTCTAGAATTCAATCCTTAAAATCTTGGTTCAAGTACAGAAATGAGGACCAGCAGTTGTAACTTTTAACACATTAAATGTTTGCAGTTATGCTTTCAACAAACTGTTTAACCTGCTCCTTTCTCTCTATGAGATTCCTACATCACGGAGGTGTTCTTGGCTTTTACCAGGTGGCTGCTAAGTTGCACAGTTGATGGAGTCCTGTAGTAGAGGAAGTTTGGCATAATGGAGCTCCAGAATCTTGCCTTTTAATCCCAAAGTGCCACAAAACTGCAAAGTCCATAGGTGTAATGTTGGGAATAAGCTTCATACTATAGAAAAAGAGTTATATAAACTGGTACATTCTCTTCTAGGCATATTGGGTGGGATTCATTTAACTGCATAGGGACAGATAGTGCAGGTGTCTGCATCTAGACTAGTCACTCCCTGAATGCATGATGTACTTAAGGGTGACGCATACACCATTTGATAAAGTATTGACCAGAGGAAAAAACAACTTTTATTTCACAGTTAAAGAAATAGACTGGCAATTTTCTAGGCTTTAGAGTGGAATTAAATGGTAATCATGTCTGTTCAGCAAGTATGGAATATATCTAAAGACAAGAGGGATTTTGGGTGCTTATAGAGCAAACATGACAGATTAGGCATGCTGGCAATTTGTACTGGAAAAATTGGGTTTCCTAAACTAGTGAAACCTTTTTGTTTAGACTTTTATATATATATATACATGCACATACATACATACACATGTGTGTGTATATATATGTATAAAATATATTTATATATATAAATCTAAACATATATATCTATACATATATATAGATATACTGACTGCATTTGACCACTGTCAGCATTAAAATTACATAATTGTATCTAGTTTAATGCCATAGTATCTTAACATAATTAGAATTATTCATTGCTTTATAGCTATGCAATTGCAATAGGTTGCCACTCTTCTCTTCAGTCTAGCATTTGAATAACATAGAAAGGGTTGCATAGCAAAGAAAGGTAGGTATGCATATGTTGATATAGAATCAGAGTCTCCAGAAGTGTGATGCTGAACTCTGAGAACAGGTCCATAACAGAAGAATGCCATGCCGTGTTTAAAGATGATTCAAGCATATTTAGTGATGACAATTAAAGTCCAATTATCTCCAAAAAGATTACTCCTGAGATAAATGCCATCAAAGATAGCAGCATGTAGAAAATGTATCACCTCTGTCTTAGGAAAAATATATACTTATCCAATGAAGCCATAAAGAAATGGAGCTGTGAGAAAAACTAATATAAGCCGGGGGGAAGCACAATTCAGGCATTATTTCTTTTCAGAATGATTAGAGGAAAAATATATTTTCACAGAAAAATTGAAAAAAACTACTTTTTTGTTGTAGGAAAAAATGAAAAACTAACATAAAACACAAGATCAAAATAGTTTTTCAAAACTGAATCACTGTTCTTATCTCTGAAAATATCCCTTCAGACAGTTGGGCTTGATTAATAATCAAGCTCTCTACAGCAAAAAAAACCATTGCTAATTCATTTCAAATTAAATTAATTCCATCCTCATGAAGGAAAAAAGCAAATTAGTCATGAAAATCTGCTTATATGGGGTTATGTTAATTCATACTTTTTTTTAATTCTAGAATTTTGAGTTCCTCCGAAAATGTTAAGGTTTTACTTCATCACGTCTTTAAAAATTCATTAAATGCATCAAACTGAGTAGTAGTTTAGTAAAAGGGATGATACTTATCAAGTGATGCTAAAAGTACATTTTGATTTCCATTTCAGAGTCCTATAGGAAAAAAAAAAAAGAGCATCACTGTAAAATCTAAACTACTTGAGATTTTCTTTTAAAGGTTCTCTGACATCTGAAAATTTGCCATATGAAGATTTTAATGTTACACCCTTTGTGAAGCAACTTATATATTCCAGGTTGCACTGTAATATTTTCAGACATCTACATGCTAGCACTGACTAACAACATCATTACTGTAAAAAAGAAGTCAACAAATTGTAATAATAACTAAAACAGACAGATTTTCCTTTCTGGTCCATGTATAGAGTTCGCCTTGAGACATAAATAATGGAATTTTCTGGAAGATGAAGATGGCCTTAAGAAAGGAAATGAAAAAGAACAGCAAAATATCAACTTTTTTTCTCAAACACCATACTTTTTCCTGGTGGCTGGCTATTTTAATTTTATTTTATTTCTGCTGTATTAAAATAGTTAACCCCAGAACTCCACTGAGAAATAGCCTTTCCATTTCTGATGGGGCCTGGGGACATGGAATGGAACAGCAACAGGCAATCTTTCCTACAAACAATCAACACAACAGACTGAAAACACAAATAACACATGTGGGAAACAGTTTTGCACAGATTTTCAGCTCATTCCATAAGACTGAAATGTAGCATAGTTAACTTCAGTGCACTTCTTGTAGAGTGGAGACACTCAGGATTCTTCGTCTTTGTGAAGCACTTGAGATCTGTGTGTGAAAAGAGAAAGGCAAGTGCAAAACATTATTATATTACTGTAGAAAGCCAGAAGAAAGTTTCAGGACTGTGTGTCTTACTAGAAAGAAACCAAAGAATGAAAGAAAAGAGTTGGGATTTTTTATTTTATTTTGGTTTTTTTTTTTCTTTTTTCTTTTTTTTTTTAATGGTGTCTAACTTTATGTGCTCCACTGGCTGAGCTACATACTGAAAGTTTAGTGTCTAGGACTGTACTTCAGGTCTCAAGAAGGTTTTTACTACAATCTTGTTTCTCTGAGACTTGTTGGAATTTTAGCATCTCTATGACCTAAATCACTGATCACTCTTCAACCCTTCTTCAGCTGCAATGAATATGCAATCACTTCAGGTTTTATACAGCTGATATTCCCAAAAGCCTTTGCAGATAAACTTTCCCCTCAAGAAAAAAGAAAAAAAAAAAAGAAAACACAAAAAACCCAATCAAACAACCAAAAAACCAAACCCAAAATGAAAACCTGTAAATACTATTTCAAGCTATTGTTACATTTACTTAGAATTAGTTCCTTTGGTAAAATTTTCCACAGTATTGGCCTCTGTTAGGTGTTCTTGCTTTTCTCTCCATCTTCATGGTAGCTATGACATTTTCAGTACAATATTATCGTTTCATTTCTTTCTACAGAGAAGCTGCTTTTTCTCAATTATAGTAAACTTCTACAGTAATATTCCTGTCCTACTATACAGGTAACTTCTCACTGGGATTTAATGGATTCTCAGCCTCTCAGATTCTCAGTTACTGCTTATACATAGGAAGAAGAGATATTTGTGATTCCCAAGGTATAAAATAACATCAATTTTTTTCAGTATATTATGTTCAGTGAGAAATTATAATATATTTCTATTACTTTTGATAACCAAGATTACATTTTTTCAATGAAGGAAAACTGAAATGTCCCTAGCTTTGTTTTGTTCATTATAAAGCTGCTTTCTTGTTTTTGGGGTTTTTTTGGGGGGGTTTGGGGGGGGATTTTGAGAAAACATAGTTTTATTTTTAAATTCAGCTTTCACTAGAGGAAAAAAAAGAATCTCCAGAAAGGTCTGAAAAACAAATTCTTCAGTTTTCAGACAATTGGCACAATGTTTTTTCATAACTGAAAGCAGGCTTTCTGTGATTCAAAGTAGTGCCATAGGGCACTAAAGGTGTTTGGTTCCCGTTCCAACCTCTAGGCTCAATGCCTTGTCGAGATTCTGCCATTGAGAACTGAGCCACATGAACTGGCTAGGAGACAGTGAAAGAGGTTTATGACAGGAAATGTAATCCAGTGAGATGAAGCAACTTATTGTGTAATGGAAGGATGTAGAATCCTAACTTTCCTCTTGCAAATTACATGAAGAAGCATAGCACCATTTTAAATGCAAGTATTTGTCTTCTATATGATGTCTCTAGTATTTTCCAAAGTCAAATATGTCTTCAGAAAGCTTCAGATAATCCCACCAAAGCAAGTCATACAAATTCTTGTTCAAAGATCTTATGGGAAAAGAGCAATGCTACAATCTTCCTTTCCATTAAGTGGAAATTACTCATCCTTTCACAGGTCGGTTTTCTCCTTAAACCTGATCACTCTTATTAAAAACTTAAAATTTGCAAAAAGGGATGTAAGCATTTTATTAAAAAGAAAAAGTTAAGTGTAGGCTTGACAGATAAAAATAATATAGATTTCCTATTGGCTGGCAGGAAAGGGTAGGAGTGTCAGAATATTTAAGTGTGTGGCAAATCATATTAAGGATGAAATGATTGGAAACATTTTGTGAACCCTCTAAAACTTATTTTCAAAGGTTTTGATGTCAGGAAACTTGCTGTATTTTAGTAAACATTATTTCCCATCATTTAAACCATTATTTGTCAAGTAAGACGTAATTACTAAAATCTGGGTTTTTTTAACTTAGTGGAAGATTTAGTCAAGCCACAAATAAAGATTCTTGTGTAGAAATAAGCCTTGCCCTATTCCTAAAACTACTGAAGGATGCGCTCTATACTTTTGAATAGAAAGCCAGAAACCTTTAGTTTTGCCAGAGATAAATTTAACTACAACCTCAGAAGGTTCTGAATTATGTTGTAATTTACAACACACATTCTTAATTTTCTCACATTCCTCTACCATATGCATGTGAAGGGAAGATGAGGAAATAAATATTATCTGACTAGGAAATAGGGAGTTGGTCCCCTTTGGATCACAGGGTTCAGATGGGCAGAAAGATCCAATCCTATCTCAATTGGTTAGGACTTTTTGTTGATTGGCACTCCATTAGAGACTGAAAGTTATGAAACTGATGGTAGTTATATGCTTTTATACATATATCTCCTGAATTTATGAAGAATATACAAGTGTTTTATTAGGTATACATTCAGACAAATGGTTTATATATTTTTTAGAGAAATGGGGTTTTCTAAAGTTCATTTGTTGATTCCTGAATATTAGTGGGATTTATGTCAGGGACACATGACTATATCAGCTGCTATCTAAGTTTCTTAACCTAATCGAACAGGTTCTTACTGATGCAAAATCAGTGCAAAGTTAAGGGTACATATTATCTACTTTGTTTTGGAGGTTGGAAAACAGACTCCTATTTCATTAGAGACCTATAAATTCAAAATGAGGGCTTTTCACAATATTTCCCACAGAGATTTTTACAAGTAAGCTTGCATGTAACCATACCTTGTGACCTCCTCTCCCATGTTTCCTTTGTTCACACTGATAAGTGCAACAGTGATTTAGGACTACTTCTGGGCAATATAAGATGTAATTTACAAATAATCAAACACATTTCATTAATGATTCACTTTCTTTTTCAGTCTGGCTTTTTTTCTCTACGTTGGCCTCTACATTGTTGTTCAGTTGCTAAAGCACTTTGTAAAAAAATGCACAAATATAAATGACAGAACAAATTACTAGAAGCAATGGAATCTTGCTCCTAGTATGTAAAAGCCATAATGGACTGAAACTAGCAACCTGATATTGACAGCATTTGTCATCAGCTGCATATGGAAGAGAGCAAAATCAAATTCATGGAAGGAGGAGAAATGTATTTTTAGTCAAAGAATATTAGAATAAATAGGATTACCCCTGACTAATAGCCACCTTCAGAGAAACGAATAGAAGAAAACATTGCTTTATTCAGACCTACATTGCATTGACAAGAAAGAAGCAGCAGTGAGAAAAGGGAGCTGTAACAAGGAAAGAAAATAAATAACACAGCTTATAAAAAAAAAAAAAAGAGGAATATATCCCAAACAGTTGTCATCTAACTATTCAAAGTACAATTTCCACTGTAAAAAAAAAAGGCATTTGAAATTCCTGGATGCAATCTGGCTGATCCTCAACACACTGAAGTCAATGCAGGACCCTTCACTAGCTTTAATGATAAAAGGAGAAGCCTGCATAGAAGAGACAGTAGAAATTATTCCTATTTATAAGATGGGAAAGTTAACCTGTTGTACAGTATCAAGGAACTTCTAACTGAACGTAAATGCAGGTTTTGCCCTTTTGAAGGCCTTGTGTCCTTCCTCGTATGTTCTTCCAACACTTCAGTGTAAATGAAAGTCGAACTTAAAATATTTTCCTGAAATTCTCCAGTGGAATAGAATAGACTATTTCACTTGGAAGGGAATTACAACAATCATCTAGTCCAACTGCCTGAGCACTTCAGGGCTGACCAGTTAAAGCATGTTATTAAGGTCATTGTCCAAATGCCTCTCAACCACTGACAGGCATGGGGCATCAACCACCTCTCTAGAAAGCCTGTTCCAGTGTTTGACCACCCACTCAGTACAGAAATGCTTTCTAATGTCTAGTCTGAACCTCCCCTGATGCAGCTTTGAACCATTCCCACACACGTCCTGGCACCGGATACCAGGCAGAAGAGATCAGCACCTCCCTCTCCACTTCCCCTCCTCAGGAAGCTGCAGAGAGCAGTGGTCGCCCCTCAGCCTCCTTTTCTCCAAACTAGAGAAACCCAAAGTCCTTAGCCATTCCCATAGAACATGCCTTCCAGCCCTTTCACCAGCTTTGTTGCCCTCCTCTGGGCGCATTCAAGGACCTTCACATCCTTCTTAAATTGTGGGGCCCAGAACTGCACACGGTACTCTAGGTGAGGCTGCACCAATGCTGAATACAGAGGGATAATCATATTTTTACTTGAATCAGCTAACATGAAATAGGTCAGTTTTAATTCTGAGGTAGAAAATTATTGTTGTTTACAAGGTTTTTTTGTTGGTGGGTTTGTGCTATTTTGAAACTGATTGCCTTTGTTTTCACTTTTGTTTACAGCATTGAATTTAACAAGATAGGAGTAAAGACTTGAGTGTTCAAAAAACAGGGATACTCATTTAAATATCCCTTTCCCCTATTCTAGAAAAATACAAAAAGGGAGAGTAGACTTTGTTATAAAAACTTGGGCATTTTTATTTCTTTTACTCACATTAATATGAGAGGAGCTGATGGCTCCTGGGATACACCTGGGAGTAGACTGGCAGAGTATTATTTGGGCTTCCCCTCCTGCCATTGTCTCTCTGAGAATCTTTGTGGGTGTGCAAACAAGTTTTACCCCATAATCTAACCTAAGCTTTACAAGTTAAGCACAGGCTAAGTCTCTGAAGGGTCATGTAGATAGGTCCAAACGCCACTTGCCCATACTCTGAGCTGGTCAGCTGCACACACTGACTGGGCAGCATACCATACATGACTGCAACTACTACTTTACTAGGGTAAAGAAATGGCCCCTAGGGTAAAGAAATGGCCCCTATCCATCCAGAAAATAGCCTGCACACAGGAGCATGGTTCCAGTGCACTCACAATATAGACATGTGACTTTATTTAATTACCTACTACCATCCAAATATTTAGCCTTTCATTTATCTGCACATATGCAAAATAGATATTACAAAACCTGCCTAGTTCATTCACCAAGGTATTGTGAGACTGACAATCACTGAATTATCAAATTAACATTATTTATACAAATGACCAATACTTCTCCAGCAAAGTCTGATGGCAAATACTTTCAAGTTTACGCTCCTGTTGTATTTTCATTCCAGTTTTCTATGATCCTACTCTTCTAGAAACAAAATCAGCAGGATGGGGATTATTTTGTGGCCAGTAGCTGAGAAATCAAGGGATCTCAACCTTAAAGAGAGTCAAGTCCCAGCTCTGTCTTGAAAAGAATCAGCTATTTGTTTGTATAATCCTTTAGATTTTGTCTCTTTTTTATCCTGTTATTCATTTTCTGTTGTCATCATACTGGCACTAAGAGAGCATAAAGGCCTATATTCATTCAGCTTAGCTTAAAAATGTAATTACCACATTAAATTGATGCAAGCTTCAGCACCTAAGAAATAAACAGCTTGCTGGAGTTGGCAGTCTTACGGTATTGACTTCCTTAGGAGGCCTGAATGCCGATGTGGCACTGCCATCCTGCAACCCAGGAGAAAGTGCATTGCCATTGCTGGTAGTAGGCCGCTGGCTTTGTGCTGAGCTTGAGAGGCCTCAGGACTGAAACTTGTCAGCTTTGCTTTTTCTGAACTTTTCTTGTCTTACCTGGAACTCTGTTTTCACTTGGTTTAGCTGTAACTGCAATTTTTCTAATGATGAGTTGGCTACTCCTAATTTGGAGTTTTTGCTTTTCTTGTGGTATAACCAAAGCTTTATATAGATAATAGTAGCCAGTAGTTTTTCTGTGTAGGAGAAATTTTTTATTACTCTAACAAAAATTTTTTATGACTCTAACCAGGTCTGTATGAAGAAATATAGGCCTGGTATGAAAGCAGATACCTTGAGAAGTGGAGACACAAGATGCAATGGAGAGGAGTACAGGCAGGGGATGATTAGAGTCAGGGTACAAACTGATGCTGGAGACCCCATAGTTCTAAACAACTCACCAGTGGTCACTTAAAAAAAAATCTGATCTGGAGCTCGACAACACTAGCTTTAGTAGTAACGCAGAACAAAGAACAAGTGCCTGATTATGTAAAATGCACCATATCAGTAAATTTACATTCACCATGAAAATGCAGACAATTGAAGAAAGAGCAAGCTGTAAAGCAATGTTAGCAAAAATATAAAAAGTGGATCCTAGAGTAAGGAAGCAAGTAGAGTATGAAATGTCAACATCATAGTCCTCCTGGTGGAGGAATCAGGATGTTTCTAACTCACTGTACCCCACCCATACTAGAGGAAAGCTTTCAGTGTTAAAACCCCAAGGAGCAGGAAAAGTGAACATCACACCAAGAAAAGGGTTAGAAGCTAGGAAGTGTGTGTATAATAATTTTAACTGTGTTCTTCTTAATAGTAGTAATGATAATAGCAGTAATAATAATAAATTTCTGTATAAAAATATCTGGGTTTTATTTTCTTTCTTTTTTGTTTTCTGTAATAATTAGATCTGGACTAATAATAATTCTGTTATTAGACTGTTAGGTTTTCAACTATACTAATGATAACTTCTTGGCTTTTTATATAAGATGTGTTTTCTCTTTTGCTCATAAAAATTTTTGAGCAACAGACTGCTCTCCAGGGCTCTGGCACAGGCAAATAAACAGGAAGGTCATGGAACTCCTTTCTGGGCTACTTTGGTGAGCAATGAGAAGTGGTAATACCCATGGAGAAGGGACATCACCTAATAGGTGATGAGAACTGCCTGCTTTGCTAGGACAAAAAAGTGCCCTGTGCCTTCATAAGAACTGAAGAGTTGGCTACTGTCTCTTAGATAGTTAACAATGCAGCCACATACAGGTGTGAAAAATAAAGCAGTTGTTAAATGCTATCAAATCTATAAAAGACTGCCTCAGTTATAATGCAACAGAGAATCAGTCTGATTGTCCAAATGGCAAATTCAGTAGATGATCTTTAGAAAGGCAAATTCCTCAAAGCTGTTTATACATGAACCTGAAAGAAAAAGAATCTGAACCCATGTTCTTAAAGCTATTTGACGACATTAAAATCACCTTTTCTTGATACAGCCTGTTACCTCTTTGTTATGCAGTTAGTGTATGCATTTTAATAGCTCAATGTGAAGTTCATAAGAGGCTCACATGCCTAAATATTACTTTGAGTATTATTTTTTAATGCTTTCCAGCTCATTTCCTTTTTTTCTGCTGATACCACTAAAAGGTCTGCCAAGAACACACTGGCAAATGGTAAAGACTCAAATAATGAACATCTCATCCAATGTTTTGTGGATAATTAGGGGATTACACGTCTTCAAGAATAAGGCCACATTTTATTAATCATAAATTGTTCATTTCTATGGATTTTTATTACCTCATGTTACAATTATTTTTAAAGCTTTTAAAAGCACATAAATATTTCCAGTTTTGAACATTCAGAGCTCCAACATGAGTATAAAACAACCTTCCATCAGAGCCCCCAAAAGTTATTTCTTTTCTTTCTTTAGCAACAGCTTAGTTCAGTCAATACAGGCATGTCTGAGAGTTGGCTGGCTGCTACTAGCTGTTGATTTGCAACCTATTCCAGTAGAAATAAGAGCAAAGTTAGCAGGAGATACATTAAATGGCTTATTTATTAGAAAGGTTCCGCAGCTTCTTGGGGGGGACAGACCTGTTCAAGTTTCCATCTGCATGATGATGGCAGCATCTTCTGCCATATTACTCACCGAATCTTTCATGAACTGCAGAATAATTTATTGTGTTTGGGTGTCTGGCTATTGAGCTATTTATACAGTTGCTTTCTTAGAATATTCTGCGTCATCTATTAGGCTAAGAAAATCAAAATAATAATCCTTTTCCCCCTAAGATATAACATTTAAAATGTGATGATCACTTTGGACAAAAAATTTAGCCTTGTTTTTTTGAGATTATAATTTGATTTTCTTGGTAGAAGAAAAATAAACCAAGTGAACATGGAATAATTACAACATCAAGGATCCACTTTTTCCTCTAGCACTGGTGAATGTTTAAAAAGTCAACAGTTAGTGTGATTGAAAAATTCATCAAACATAAGGACATCTGGCAAACCAGGATCAGTTGATAATGTCAGTCTGTATACTATCCCTCAAAGAAAACTGTCTTATGGACCATGGAAATTTTGCAATTTTAAGTTTTATTTTTCATTCAAGTGAAATGTAACAGACTTTCACATGCAATTTTTTTTTTTTAGTCAACATTTCGGTTTTACTTGGCTGGATCCTCAGTGGTCAGTCTGCATAACTCTAGGAATATCCAGGGACCCATGCTGATTATATGCCAGCTGTGGAAATGGTCTGTTTTGGGGAATACAGTTTGATCGAACCATCATAGGCAAATGTAAAGAAGTGCCTGTTTAATCTATGTACCAAACAATATCATACACACATTTATCAAAGGTATTTGACATAATCAAAATAAGTGGTACATCTTATTGGACTTGTGCATTTTTGGTGCCTCAGGAAGGATGGACTCGTATTTTTTCTCAGCTTCCAATTCAGAAGTTATCATGGGACCATTTAGGGTAAGAATTTGCATTTAAGAAGTGCTTCACAAACTGGAATCTGTGTTTTCAGGGTAACAAGCGGGGAAGAAAAAGAGAGTAAATAGTTATAAGAAGGAAGAATGCAGTGAAAATATCAAGTAGGCGAAGTCCAACATCAGTAGCATAAGCATAGAAATTAACACTGAGGAATAACAAATGCCTCTTTTTACTTGGAGCTACTTTTTGACCTGTAACCTTTAGGACTGAAACTTTATTTACTTCCCTGAGGTGGAGACTGAGGAACAGCTGTTCCTACAAAGGCAAATAACTTACCCTTCCACTTTACTGTGGTTCAGATCCTAATCCCTAAATCATCCCCATTATGCAGACAATTTAACTCCTGGGCTCTCTCGGAACAAACCAATTAGTTTTCTCCAGGATGAAACATAGGTTTTTTCTTGTTGTGGGAAAAGACTTTTCCATGGACGACATCCAGGACGTGGAAGGGAATTTTGCACCTCTGCTCCATCAGTCACCCAACATCATCCTCAGCAGGTCTTTCACACTCCAGCACCCCCAGGTGCCCTCATATCATTCTCTAAAACATGCAACACGTGCTCTGCTTCATTAGAGAGCATTATTCCGGTGAGCCCTTGCATTATTTCAGCCACTTTAAACAAACAAAAAGAAACCCCCCAAAAACCACAAAATAACCCAACAAAAAAAAAAAAAATCTCAAATAAAACTAATTATTATGCCTCTGGGTCCTGCTAGGTGGGCCCAAGAAAAGGCTAATCCAGGAAAAGACAGTCAGTCTGTTCTACAGGGGACTATCACTGAGCAGTGTGGATGCAAACTGATCTGCCATTTCTGGCATGGGAACCAAAGAGATTATTCTCTGAGTGGATACCTTTCATAGTGTAGCTCTACCAAAGTGCTCTCAAAGCAAAGTCTATGTGATAGTTTTCATCGTGAGACTGACAGAAGGATTTATTCAGTTTTAAAATTTTATTTTTTTTTTTAAATTAACCAGTTGGAGGAAAAAAATATATGTATATTTATATAAAAAAAAGCTATTAAGAACTGAGTCCAATGAAGCATCTGCATTCAGGCAACAAAGGATATGCTCTGTGTATATAGTTTATTTCTCATTAGCAAGATCTTTTCTACAGAAAACTAAAGAAAACAAGGAGGCTTTCTAAAATGAGCACATGTTGTTTTCTTCACTAACTTTACTTCATGTAATGGAAAAAAACCCCAAACGTAAATGCTAATTTGGCTAGTTTAATCTTTTGCCTACATGCAAATAGCTCAACAAATCTATGATATAAGATAGAATATACATCTGGTTTGTATGGAAGTAAGTTGGTCTAGAAGTTAATGGAAATTTTATTAATATGGTCTTTCCTAACCTCAAAAGGAAAACAGGATCTTTAATAAAAGTCAACTTTCTCCTATTAAATTGGATTTAAAAGAAAATGTAATTTGTATAAATAAGCCTTATTTATTAATGATTACTAAGCTCCGTATGTATAAGGAGAATTTAGGTAATTCTGTTATATCTTGTTGTTAATATCACTTTTAAAAAGATATGAGAGCTATTTTTTATCCTATTACCACAGAAAACAGTACTTTTAGAGTAGACAAATATGAGTCATCATGTAAGGAAAAATGTGATGAAAGAGGAAAAGGATAATATCTAATTAAAAAATATATCAAACCTTTAAAGAAGTATATCCATCTAAGAAGAACGACATATGTACCACTTACTGATTCTAAGCTATGATTTCTAGCCTGTTAGGAATTGAACTGTTGGTCTTGTTCTCAGTAGGACTGATACAAATTGAGATGAACGGACTAGGAATTCCTCTGCCCCTTCCATGGATGAAATGTGCTCAGTAAGGAACAAAGAGAAGCAAAAAGAAAAATCTTGTGGTGTAAAACATTTACTCTTGCAAGAGGACGTTCTAGTTGATCAGACTTAATGCTGGCCATTTAATGGCTTTTCTGTTCAGTAAGGGTGCAAGTCACAAGAAACTAAGGATAAGAATCTAAAATTTATATATCTAAAAATTAGAAATTTAAGTCTGAATAAATTTATGTAGGCTTTCTGTAACAGGCAACTCAAAAAGGCAGTTCAGCTCATGCTAAAACAGACAGAGATATAAGAACAACCCCTACTTATTTCTCTCCACTCACTACACAGGGAACCTAGGGGATGTGCTTAGAGTTCAATGCTTAGATATCCAAATTTGGAAGAGAGAAATCCCACTCTAAATTATAACCCGCTATGGCCACATATGGACTTTCATATATGGGCTAATTCAAGAATGAATATTTAACACCTGGTGTAGGCATATGCAAGATTTCTCTAATAGAGTTGCACACACACACTTCCATTATTTTCTTAAATCACAAGATGTGAGAGGCAAAGGCTAGAAGGCACAGATCAGACTCATAGCTACATGACAGCTGCTGCTTGTAATTCTACCAATACAAAGCAGTCATAAACTTTGCTTTACAGGTTAGTTAAGCCAGGTTTATGGCTACTTTGCATTGCCAAAGTGGAACAAAGCATCTAGAAGGTACCACTGTGTCTGGTTGTTGGATGGTAGATGTATAAACTTCCCTCTCTAGTGTTGGCATGTGACTAAAAAGTTATTGCAGTTCTTAATTCTAATTAATTTCATCTATTTTTTTGACATAATTCAATTATTTTTAGCAAAGTTGCACTTCATTGGATAGTTAGTAATATGATCTTTCTGAGAAAGAGAGGTGCCAAGCCTCTTCTGGTACTGGAAGGGGTACTGATGTTACCTACATTGTGCCAGATCAATTGCATATGAAAGTCAATTCCTTAGTTTGCAATACTGTAATAAAATCTACATACAAACAACCATATAACCATGCAGACTACCGTTAGTATCAAAGCTCAAATCTTTATCAGTTCTGTGTCTATATTGATACTGTATGGACAAGTAAATATCATGAATGAGTTAGAATGTTTTGAACAATGAATCTGTGAAACTTTTTGCAGCCTCTTACTTGGCAAAGGTAATAACTTGCTTTAGTGATGAAGAAACATGACTAAGATAATGCTGGAGACCTATGTAGTATGTGTATGTATTTTCCCCTTCTCAAAGCAATATAAAAAAACATATTAGCTTTCAGCCCATGAAAATCAAGCAGTTCAATAAGAAAAAGTGGCCTATTGACAAATCTATTTCATAAAAGAAAGTCTTTGAATTAGCAGCCTTCTGGGAAATATCACTACGAATTATTCAGCCATCTAACTGAACTTGTGTTGAACCATTTTCCTTTTCCTTCCCTTTGAAGGATTTTGCAGAAGCTCAAGTAAAAGTCAAAACTTCCTTGCTCCTGAATAATGAATGCAGACTGTTCCTCACTCCAGTAAACACTGCATTTTTGTAAAGAAAGAGAACAGCTGGTGCATGAAATCAAGCTTACTCACACATTTCAAGAAAACTTCTCTCAAGATACATCTTTAGATAAACATCAGTCTACAATCCTTTTCTGCATGAATATGAAACCTATTAAACAGTAAAGGCAGGAATATTTGTTTTGTGTGTGTGAGGTGGTGTGTTCGGCCTAGCAGAAAGACTTCTTATCCCTCTAGGCTCCCACAGGCCTGTGGAATAAAAGTGGGTTGTGCATCAGTGGTTTTCTGTGGGCTCCCAGACCATGTCAAACAGCCTATGACATGCTCTTCATTCAGTATATGGGAAATATTGCTTTGCAGCCCAGTGCCAGGAAGGGAGTGTAGCTGGGAGAAGAGAATATGGGGGCTTAAAGATGCTGACAGTTAATGTACATTCCAGAGAGTGGTTAATGGTCAAGAAAATCAGGGGTTCACTGAGGCAAGACAGAGAGGAATGTCCAACTTGTTCTTTTGATTGATGGTCAGCAGAATGCCAAGGATCAAGAGAAAATAAGCACAAAAAGACATTTCAGTAGGGAAAACAAGGCATTAATAGTGAATATCTTGCCTAACACTGATGATGATTTATAGTCTGGCTTGCAGACAAAACCACCACTCTGGTACTGCTAATAACACGAGAGACATGGAAAACTCCAAGGCCTTTTTTAAAAATGATAGAGTACACAACAACCGCAAAGTTTCTTTTGGAGGTTTGTTTCCCTTTCAGAATCTCCTGTAATCATTCAATTTGCAAGGCTATCAATCCAGAAAAAGTTCTAAGGTGCCAGTTTAAGACTGAAACTGAAAATATTTCTAGTCAAGAAATACAGTTCTAGCTTCTTGCGTGAGGCAGAGTAAATCTAACTTCATGATGTGAAGTAATTGGGTATGAGGCACTTACACCTATAGAAAAACATTTATATGACAGGTTTATGTTCTGACAGTAAATATATGACAAAAACTGTTTTTTTCAGGGAGCACATGGTTTACACATGATAATTTATTTTTCTAAGAAGGAATTGATTCCAAACAAACTTTAATATCTCTATTTTTTTCTTAACTGATAAAATGTGCATTATAAAATATCCTGCTCAGCGGCTCAGTTCTTATTTTGCCCAAGGAGATTTGAATAGGAGTCTCTCAGCTTACAAAATATCCCAACTGCCAGGTAACAGAGTAATTCTATTATAAGTTATCTCAACTAGTGTTTAAGTAATTTATAAGAAGTTACTCCAGGCAGAGGGATGAAGGGAGACATTTGAAAATACTCCTGATGATTAGGCAATTTACCTGAAAGGTTATTTATGCTGTTTCAATCCCCATTCTGAATTGGACAAAGATGTGAACAGTTAGGCTACAAGTTATTCTTCGGAAGCTTATTTCAACCTTTCCTGTTGACACTGTTCCACTTCAGATAAAATGCTCAAAACATCATTGAGATGGAGAACAAGAATAGCTCTCCAGCCTTCTAGCTAGGACACTCTCCCAGGAGATGGGAACACATGGACCACCTCTCCAGTAAATATTTAATTGAGTATATGCCGTGGAACAGAATCAACATGAGACATTCAGATAGCTCTTTTTTGTTAGTTGAAAGTTAAGGGCAAGCATTTAGAAGTGTGAGATGTGGGTTCAAAACCATTCATGCAGAGGGGTGAACTGAATCTAGGTTTTTCACATCCTGCATACTGTTGCTTGAGTCCCTGAGCATATGAGAACTTCCTCTTCTTCTAGCTACTTGAGCTTTGGATTGGATTATTTTTTTTTTTAGTAGCATAAATAGCCACAATTTCTTCATGGATTTATATATCAGTAACACTATTGCTTCTTCCACTGTTACCACAAACTGACCCCCACAATCAAAAAGTGATGCTGAGTTCCTAGTTGCAGCCCCTGAACATCTAGAAAAAAGCAGCAATATATAGTCATTAAAAAGACAACGGATCGGTTTTGCTAAACTAAACCAAATTAATTTCACTGATTTTTTAAGAAAGTATTCACAGATGATACCAGATTGCAGGGGAAGCACCTGATACACTGGAGTACAGGGCTTCTATTCAGAGAGTACTCAACAGGTTGCAGAAATGGGCTAACAAGAACCTCAGCAAATGCAGGATCGGCAAAAGCAAATGCAGGATCCTGAATGTGGGAAGGCAGAACCCTGTGCATCTGTACAGCTAGAAAGCAGCTTTGAATAAAACCACTTGGGAGTCCTGGTGAACAACCAGCTGAACAAGAGCTATTGGAGTACTCTGCTGTGGAAAGAGTCAATACAGGGCTGTACTAGCAAGAATGCAGTCAACAGGTTGAAGGAAGTGATTGCTTCACTGTATTCAGCATATGTGAGTCTGCATCTTCAGTACTGTGTCCAGTTTTGGGGTCCCCAGTACAAGAAAAACATAGACATACTGGAGTAGGGGAGCCACCTAGCTAATCAGGCTGGAGCTCAGGTCATAGAAGAACAGAGAGGCTGGGCCTGTTCAGCCTGGAGAAGATCAAGCTCTCTTCAACTACTTTACAAGTGTATGGAGAGAAGATGGAACCAGACTATTCTCAGAGGTGCACAGCAACAGAAGAAGAAGAAATGGACAAAGCTGGAACAAGAGAAATTCTGATTATATGTAAGGAATTTTTTAATTCACAGAGAGGATTTTCAAACAGGTTGTCTGAAGAAATTGTGGAATATCTGTTACTGGAGATACTTAGAACTCAACTGTACATGGTCCAGAGCAACCTGATCTAAGTAGGTCCTGCTCTGAGCAGGAGGTTGGACCCAATGACTTCCAGAGGTCTCTTCTGACCTCAGTCAGTTTATGACCTGACATTTTATTTTCCAATATAAAGAATTGTAGACAACGATTTAGTAAGAGCACTGTTTACATTTCCTTGCTATTCTTTAAGAATGTAATTGCTAGGCTGTAAAATTATTGGTCAATGTAAAACATTCTTTTTCTACTTTATAACAGATGTCTTGGTTCCTCTCCCTACTCACCTTCTACATTTTCCAGCAAATACACTAAGAGTATTCTGTGTTTTCTCATGTACATCTAGTATCTTCACATTACTTAGGGTAATAAGCAATATGGCCTATATTACACACTATTCCTTGCTTCCTTCTTCCATCCATTTTCCACCAAACTGCTGCAAAATTCGTAGTGTTCCTAAAAATTAGATATATCCTTACTCTGTTCTAAATACAAAATCCTGGTCCCCTTTTGCATCATTTTGTTTTCAAGATATTTTACTTAAATCATTTTGAAGTATATTTTTTTAAACTGAGAAATATGCATATGTGTGTATAAGAGAAAAAGAGATAAATTTGTGATTTATCACCAGTTGAATGCAATGCATTCTCAAATCATGGTGAGATAACTTTGTTTCACTACCATTTGAACTTTAATATAAAAATATGTCATACCTACTTTCATATATGCACAAATAGCTATGTATATTCATATATGTTCAAGCACACAAGTATATGTACACATAAAAATTTCAGAAGAAAAATGAGCCTCTCAACCTCAGTAGTAAATGTGAACACTGATGATTTATTTGGGGTTTATGTGGATAATTTTCTTTTTGGCTTTTATATTGGAGAAAAAAGATGTGTTTATACTGGCAACATTTCTTTGCAAGTACTGAGCTACATACACTGCTTCTGAAATTGAGAGGCCCTTTTAAAAAGGACACTCTTGAAAAGCTTTTTGCTCTTACATGTATAGTTTCAAAGGGGAAAAGCATTGTGTTCTATCATAACCTTTCACACAGATATTTTAGGATATATCACTTGTTCTATATTTGGAAAATATCACAGAAATGTCATTCCACTGTTTTTCATTCTTTTTTGTAACTTTGTATCTGGGAACGGCAACAGCCTTTAAAGTACATGAGCTTTGTTGTCGCCTCAGATTTCTCTTCTTCAGCCTAGCATGAAACCTTCAGTCTTGCATTACAGACCAGTGGTCATTCTTGCTGCTTGAAGAATCACCTAGCATGTTAGTATGGTATGTTATATTGACTTCCAGGCCTACTTCTGAATTTAAATTGCTTTGAATCTTCGTGTATTATAATTCATCATACTGTTTCAACTCACTAAGAGATAAAAGTGAGCAACCTGAGAGAGGAATTTTGGAGCTGGAGCTGAATCCAGAATTAAACTGAAAAAGTGTGGGAGGGCTTTCATTTGTAGTATAACTTTTGGAAGCTACTTTTGGTTGAGGACGAAAACAGCCATCTAGTAGATTATACTTGCTTTGCCTCAATAAATATGTATCTTTTAAGTCTTTCACACAAGCTTGCCTTAAAATTCTATTACACAGACTACTTAGACTAATTTATCCTGCTACAGCAGTTTCCACAAGTTTTTAGCACAAGGACTTAAAAATATCTGATAGGTTTAGATCCATGGTCCCTCCAGGCCACTATTCTGCCTCCAGGATTGGCAGTAGGAGTTGCTACTTGGGGAAAGCATGCAAACCTGACCACAAACCTCCTACTTGGGGAAAGCAAACTCGAAAGGAGGGAGGGATGGAGAGGCTGGGCCAAACATGAACCAGAACACTTTCTAACTTCTGAGTTCAAATTGTCACTGTAACTGCATACAATGCATCCCAACATTATACTGGAAAGAGTTCAGGGTATATATCACACCTTCTCTTATCTCTCTCATTTCAATAAAAAGAAGACCCAAGGAAGCATGCTGAGAGGCAGGTGTAGCGTGTTCTGACCACATCTGCAGCATGAACAAACAGGAGAACAGGACTTTGCAGCAGTCAAAACCGTGTAACTGCTGATCAACCTAGATGTAGCATGTGATTACCCAGAATTTCCAGCTTGTTAGGAGGTGTTATTCTGCTGTCAAATGTAAAGGTGATTTTGCAGTTCACTTAGGCAGGAGATTTCTTAGCTAAGCCAAACAGAAGGGACATAGGAGCAGCTCTGAGAGTAGGTCTGGTGTGTGGCCACTGCCTTCTGAGGGGCTGAATTTGTCCTATGCATAGCATAAAGACAATGTGGGAACAGGGAGAGGCACCTGTGAAATCTTACTTTCTTCACATCTGGACTTGAGGTCCAGAGTCTCAGTGAGTCAGTCATTTCAGCCAACGAAATGAAGCAGCAAATATATCTGACAACACAAGAAAACATTGCAGCTCTGCTCTCTGTTTCCCAAATGTATCGAAAGACTTTCATTCAGATGTAATACAACCTATTCATCTGCTCAGTATAGAAAACTTATCTTTTGTGTACATACACACACAAAATCACATGAAGGAACAGAAAACATTCTTTTCTTCCAAATAGAAGCAAAAATGTATTCCCTAAAAAGGAGACTTCAGTTAGGTGGATACCCTTCAGTTTCTTCATAGTCAGTTTAATTATTTTGTAATTTCATGCAGTTCATGCACATAAAAGGTATACATATACACATACACAAACACAAAAAGAGTCATTCACGAAGATGCTCCCAACCCACCGTTCTGAGCCTTGTGAATATACATTTTCTCTTTTGTAAAACCTGTAGTAAAAAAAAAATACTTGTGTGTATTACAACCAACAGGTAGGATACAGAGCAAAACTAATAACAATAATCAAATATTCTTACTATAGTAATTCTTATCCTTCTTTCCCCAGTAGCTAGTTCCCTAATGTTACCAGCCTTTGATTCTTGCTGTTTTCCAGGCCTTTGCTCTTTCTGAATATCTTTCCTGAAAAAGCTGTCAGTGGCAGCTGCAAAAAGTGACATCACCTTGAAATAATATCTGGAGTATTTGTTTGTAATTAAACTTATTTAACTTACATTGTTGCATGTAGCATAGGCATAAGCATGGATGTATCTGACATGGAGAAACCTATTAAAAACTTATTGAGGATACATTCAGTTTCTTCCTTTGTTGCAGCTTCTACTTAGGAAGTTTTCAGAATTTCAGTACTCAGAACATGAAACCAATGAAACTTGTTACTCAGGAGCAAAATGCTGCAGAAATGCAATAAGTCATTTAAAAAAAGTTGCAAAACAGGTTGAGGTATCTTTCACTGCAGTCAGTTTAATTCAGTCAAATTCATTAAGCCCCGATACAAACACTTCTATTGCAAAGCTTAACAAAGAAAAAATTCTCATTCCTTTTAAGTAAAACAAGAAGTTCTTTGAGCACCAGAACTCATGAAGCTTTATTTCCTATGGATTTGCTTCTCATGGTTGACTGCAAGCTTTGACTGAAGCTTTCCCAATAAAGTTGCTTTTCTATGTGGCTTCTTTGGTGTTTGGTAACAGGGAGACTTAGCTGCAGTCAGCAACAGCCCACAGTCATTAGCACTTCTAATATCCTTTTTCATCACTTTAACTGCATATTTCTTAAAGAAACAACTTTATCTGTGAAAGCTCTCCCTTATGTCCAATTCGACTGAAACCTTTTACAGTTTTTCAATTTGTAGGATATTCTTTGCTTGATTTTAGGAGAGGAGGAAAGAAAAGAATGAGACAGATAAAGAGAAAAAGATAAAAGAGAGACTAA
Organism: Morus bassanus; assembly: GCA_031468815.1. Classification (NCBI taxonomy): domain Eukaryota; kingdom Metazoa; phylum Chordata; class Aves; order Suliformes; family Sulidae; genus Morus; species Morus bassanus. Next base: position 49,247,743 of record CM062568.1, on the reverse strand, counting down.
GTATGACTGCATAAACCTTGTTTCCTTAGGAAATTGTACTAAAATCTTCAATAATAGAGAGTCTTCCATAGCCATAATCAAATCTGGTCTCAAATGACACTTTTCCTGTACTAGCATATAAAGCTGACCAGTCCTGATCCCATCCCATCCCCAGTGAACTAAGGAAATCTTAAGGGGCTAGAGAACAAGAGAAAAGCTTACTTTTAGGCTTGAGAAGCATTTTTAAAGTAAGGCCCAGAGTTTTAGAAGATGTAAACCAGTGTGGATTCTTGGACAAGATAATTCCAATAGCTTTTTTTGCACTATGAAACAAAATCAGCAAGTAAGATATGTACTTTCTACCTTGAGTATTTGCCAAAGGATAGAAAGAAAGGACTGACATAGATAAATCCAAAGTCTCAGAGTCGCTGTAATAGCACCTATGGCATTATTTGAAGGAATAAGACAATCTCTTCAGGAATGATTCATTGCCACAGTACTGAAATACGTAAGGATCAACACTTGTACAAACAGTTTTGTATACAGTTCATTGATTCTCAAGTGAATTTACAGTACTCTCATGGTCCTGCCAAGAACTTCATATGCTGCCACTGTGTGAAAATATGTTCTTTCAAATAAAAACAGTATTTCACCTTACCTGTCAAAATTATGACCACTGGGAACAAGGCTGAATACAATGTGGATCTAGCAAGAACTGATTTGAAAACTACCACTATAGGTCTGCAGACTATGGTGTATTAAAACTTCATGGGCTTTCAGTCTCCCATACTTTTGTTACCAATTTCCATTGCAATGCAAAGCAGAAATGGCACTAAATACACTTTTATTCAAGAAGGATATCAAAGAGCCAAATACATATATAGGAAATGATACAATTATCCCCTTCTTTGATAACAGTATCTAAATATTCTACCTGCCTACTTCTAATCCTTTTTGCCTTCACCAGGGTGTTATTTGTCCATTACAAACATATTTTAATATGTGTTTTCCAAAATCCAGGATAATCCAAGAGTGTGTGTGTACTGAGAGCATACATGTGCTACTTATGTTAATTGACCCTGATCCCTCACAATAAGGACATTGAAAGAAGTTTTATTTCTTATGAATACTCTTACTTGCATGGCTTATTTGCTAACCATGGGAGGTGGGCATTTAATCTGTCAAACATTTGTAAAACACCAAAAGCAATGCAACCTTTGACCTGGGTCACTGAAACTGCACCCACTTCTTGTGATTTTTCTGTTCACCCAGCCTGTTTCATATATTTGTCCCATGACTTATGAAGCATGCAGACAGAGTATGATCTTTGACATTCAGCCACCTGTGTTGCATACTTTTTGTGTTAAAGAAATAAATGACAGGCCTGGAGATTAAGACCAGGTCTCTCTCTCTTTCTCTTTCTGGCTCTCTTTTTATTGGTGTCTTTTTCTTTCCTTCTTTTTTTTTTTTTCTTAATTCAGGTGTTTTGCCAGATGATCTGCAAGACCTATCTGTGCTTTAAGTTATAAAAGTTTCTTTCTATTTCCACTGAAATTTTGCTAGGTTTGTATTATGTAGCTTTAAATGATCAACTATTTTTACATTTTGTGCAGAAAAATTGAGATTAGATCATTCTCCCAATAAAATTGACAGTAAAGTTGTCATTGGCTTCAACATGAATGATGAAAGAGATGTGACATTGCTTTTTCACATACATTAGAGAAAAGAAAAAAGGTTTTTTCATCTGAACCATATTTCTATTTCTCTCCTAGACTTAATGATACAGCATGCTGACTCTTTCCTACATTAGTATAGGGATATTATTAATTTCAGTTGTACTTTGGCTCAAAACATATTTCTAAGTGAAAAAAAAAGTACAAAATGTATCATTTTATCTTTGCAGCATTTACTTATGCTTTTTACCATTAAGTGATGTTAAGTTGATTAAAGTAAGAATGATCTTACTTAACCTCAGTTGTTTCAGAGTTGGACATCTCTGAGCCAAGGAACTCCTGGTTCCCCCATAGTCAGTATAGAAATACAGGATCATCTTTGTCTTGGATGAATCATTCAGTGAAGATGAGACTGCCTTCATAGGGAGAGGGAAATTAATTTGGGCAACTTAAGGCATAGGTATTTAGTGTTGTTGTAGACAGTCTCAGGTATCCTGTTGAGCTACCATCTGCTCTTCTGAAAGGACACAAATCTCTCTCTCATAGGTCATATTTGTTGGCCAAATGTGGATGCCTAAATAACATAAGTGCTGTGTCTCAAATGATACAATATACTCTACATTTAGGAAACTGAACCATGCCTCTGTTCTGGACAGCTTACTTTTTTCTAGTGGTAATTCATTGAAATGAATCTTACCCACACTCCTCAAATACCACAACTGATTCTAGTAGGAACACTTGTAGGTTAGGCAGAATGTTTCATTGGCTGACCCTCGGTGAACACAGTAGATTCCAGGAGCTGATATTAGTTTAGACTAACAGTAAGTCAGTGGAGATCTGTTGACTCTAATATTTTACAGGTTTAATTAAAAGCAAAAGCTGAGCCTTATTTCTTCAACATAGTAACTGAATATCACACTACTTATTCGACTTTTACTGTTTGTTAAAGTCATATTCAGTAGATGAACACAGTCAAGTTAATGCAGAACTAAACTTCAGTAATGAAATTTATTTGTTCCTGGTACACTGAATTAAGAAAAAATTTACTTATGCATTTTAAAGATCATCCTCTTTAAATAATTAGTACCACATTCAGCTTATTCAAGTTTATTGTATCGATTTTAATAGATGTCCAAAATTAAGATGAAAACCATATCCAATGAAATGTTAGAGGCACACACAAGAATATACTGTAATTTCCTGCATACAAATCAATGTAATCAGACATGAAATAAGGTTATAAATATAAAAAAAATAATAGCATGATTTCATAATTAATAATTTCATACTTCCTTTACCATGGTGTAAGGAGATAAGGAGAAGCCAAAGATCTAGCCACATCTGCAGGAGTAACTTAAATGAAGGCAATAGCAGAATCAGTGGTTTGCAAAGCTGGGAGGGAGCCATTAAAAAATAAAACAGCAGTATCTCCTCACACTGCTACTGCCAGATGGCTTCAATCCTTCCATTCTTCAACTTCTGGTCAGATGGCTGAGCCAAAATTAAAAAATATACCAGATGCACTTTTTTGGACTATGTCCCATTTTATGTTCTCCTAATCAAGAATGGGGGAAGGGTGAGGGAGAATGAGCCAGATATACAGTGCCAAGTTTAAAGAGAAAAGAACCAAAAATATACAAAAACCATGAAGTATCCAAGCAGGGCACAGGAATTAGAAAAGACTAGTCACAGGAACCATATAGAAAAAAATACATCTTTCAGCAGAGACATAGCTAAGGAGGTAGGAAATAAGTAATATCCAGGCATGAAGTGGCAGTAGAAAGAGAATAACAGTAGCTATTTCACTCCACAGAAGTAGAAATTTATAGGACAACATACCTATGCTGATGTTAGTTTCTGTAGTGGAACCAAAAGATGTGGACCTGTTAGAGCAAGTCCAGAAGAGGGCCATGAAAATGATCAGAGGGCTGGAACACCTCTCCTATGAAGAAAACCTGGGAGAGCTGGGATTGTTCAGCTTGGAGAAGAGAAGGCAGGGAGATCTTATTGCGACCTTTCAATATATAAAGGGGGCTTATATGAAAGATGGAGAAAAACTTTACCTGTAGTGACAGTACAAGGGTCAATGGTTTTAAACTGAAAGATGGTACGTTTAGATTGGACATAAGGAAGAAATCTTTTACAATGAGGGTGGTGAGACACTGGAAGAGGTCGCCCAGAGAAGTTGTGGATGCACTATCATTGGAAGTGTTCAAGATCAGGTTGGATGGGGCTTTAAGCAACCTGATCTAGTGAAAGATGTCCCTGCCCATGGCAGTGGCAGTTGTCTAGACGGTCTTTAAAGATCTCTTCCAACCCAAACCATTCTACGATTCTACAAAGCAAGGGTAAGCCACACTTGCTAAAATATATCTCAACAAACGTAAAGTTAGTTTTCCATTATCTAAAATACTGATGGGCTTGAATAATGTAAATTCCCAACAATGCAGGTGCTAGAAAATTTCCTGGGCAATATGGATCAGAAAGAACTCAGCTTGAATCCAGCCAGTCTTGATGACTCCAGTTCAGTGCTTCCTATGCCAAATCCAAAGAGGCTTCTGAAAAGTAAGGGAAGTATCTGTGGACTGTGAGGAACAGTACTCCAAGATACAAGACAGACTAAAATCACCATGAATTCAGTGTTACTGCAGTGAAACCAGCCTGGAGCCAAAACTGTGCTAAACCAATAACCTTTCTAGCACTCTGGACAGTATAGTGCCCTGTGTCCACAGGCCAGTCCATACTACGTCTGTATCAAAAAGAGCTTGTTAATTTTGGCACAAAGCCAGACTGATCAGTTAAACTGTTGGCCAGTTGGAAATACAAGAAGTCGTGAAGGGCTGCCCTAATGATAGCTAGGAATCTCTAGAGTCTTCTGCAGGAAGAGTGAAGAACAGAGATGAGTCTAAGTTTTGAAAGAGAAGGTTGCCCAGAGAGGTCATGATGTCCCCATCCCTGGAGATGCTTGACACCTGACTGAACACGGTACTGGGCAATCTGGTCTAGCTCATCCTGTGTGGGCAGGAATGTTGAATTAGGTGATCTCTACAGGTCCCTTCTGACCTCAACTGTTCTGGGACTCTGGGAAGCAGAAGCAATGCTGCCCATCTCTGCCTCCACAAAGGTACTTTTCTCAACTGTAAACCATGTCTTTCATAGTTGTCATGAACAGAGCATGCTAACTTTCTGTCACCCTTTGTTATTCCCTCTGAAAAACTCTGTCTTCCCTTTCTTACTCACCAAATTCCCACATTCCACCTCTCATTTCTGCTTTTATCTAATCACAACTTCTACACAAAGAAAATCTGACCATCTTCTTATGATGAATATTTTGCTCTCCGTACTCTTGACTTCATATTCTTGTGATGTACTATAGTGAACATGGAGATTTTTTTCTTCAGGCTAGAAATATTGGAGTTCAAAGGTTTCAGTTCAGAGAAAAAAGCCCCACTCCATGCACTGCTCAATCATATTATGCAATCTTTTAAAATTTATAATAAATAAAAGATATTCACAAAGTTTTTTCTTCTCTTTCCATTCCCATGAAAAATGCTCACACCAAAATCATACTTATTTTCTGGTGCAAGACCTCATAGATATGTTGGTTTCCCTACGGTTTGGTGCTAAAGCTTCTATGAGAATTTTTCAACTCTGAAGGCATTCAGTAATTTCGTAATTCAGTGTAAATCATCATAGACTTTTAAGCATCTCTTAGTTCCTTTATATCTAGTATAGTATTTGAATCTCCAGCATGAAATGGAAATTGGCAGTTGCATTTTTTGTCTGAGGTCATAGGCTGTTTGACTGTTTACGCTAATTAAATGCATGTAAAAAAATTCAATGAACTCTCTCTTATTTTTTTATTTAAGAGGAGTTTTGCTGGTTTTCAGGTGTGATTGTTTTACATCACTTTTGGGAGACTGAAAGTTTGATAAAAGAAACAAAAATAGTCAATGGCAGGATCTTTGCATGACTCACTATATTTTCATGTAGGTCATAGCATATACTTTCAAGGTATTCATTCAAGGTATTCCATTCAATATTGAAATATTTAATTGGATACTTGCAATTGCTTTCTTCACCTATCTAATTTTAAAAAATAATAATATGAACATTGAATGCCAAATTCCCTTTAAAATGCACTTTAAAGAACATAGTAGAAATGACAATGTTGTAATGATTCTTAATTTTTACTACATTTTTCCTTAATGATTTAATATTTCTGAAAGACCATGTCTAATTTTGACTCCTTATTACTGGAAGTGTGGCTCAGAACGTTCTGCAAACTTGAACACACTGTTTCATTCCATTTATTTAATTCCAATCAGCTTGCAACTTGAAATATCTAATTATTGTCTTTTCAAAAGAAAAAAAAAGTCTCATACCAAAGTATGTAGAATGCTGAGAATAACAAAACTGTTGGTTTTGGCTTCTTCAAAACTGCTAAAAACTACAAGTCTACAGGCATATTTTTGAAACATGAATCTGTTGTTAAGCTGCAAAGTCAACCAAAAAAAGTGAAATGTTTAATTTATTATGTTATACAAACAAAAAGTAGTTGCTGACCTCTGTTAAAAATATTCTAGTTGATGTCAATGAAGTTACAAGCTAAGAGGGCATTCAATCAGCGTTCATGGCTGTGGAGTTAGATCAATCTTAAATAATTTCGAAATCTCAAGACAAATCTTTCCCAAATAAGCCTGATTTTCTTATCCTGCTCTAATTCTATGTGCGGTCTGAAAGTCACTTATCTTTGCAGGAGTCATTAAAGTATTTTATAAGGGTTCTTAAACTTCCTGCATCACCAAAGTATTAAAATTTCTTTTTTTCTATCTCATTTTGTAGTATACCGTGAAGAATATGTGTTTACATTAGAAAAGGCAGTTTGTAGACTGTAGTGAACAGCACAGTAGCCTTTTGTTCCTGTGGGAACTCATCCCAAAGTTTGGGATAGCCACTGAGAAAATACTTTTTACTCCATAGCTTATCTCTTCTGTAGACAGTTTCTTTGTGTCAAAGCCCTCTTCCTAAAACCATAACCCCAAGCCATCAAATCCTTTGAAGTGAAAAGAAACCTTGTATTCTGTCATAGTTTTAGCTGGGATAGAGTTAATTTCCTTCACTGTAGCTGGTATAGTGCTCTGTTTTGGACTTAGTATGAAAATAATGTTGATAGCACACCGATGGTTTAGTTGTTGCTAGGTAGTGCTTACACTAGTCAAGGACTTTTCCAGCTTCCCATGCTCTGCCAGGTGCACAAGAAGCCAAGAGGGGAGGGGGCACAGAGAGGACAGCTGATCCAAACTGGCCAAAGAGATATTCCATATCATGTGACGTCATGCCCAGTATATTAACTGAGGGGAGTTGGCCAGGGCAGGCAGCGATCGCGGCTCAGGGACTGGCATTGTCAGTCAGAGGGTGGTGAGCAGTTGCATCATTTGTGGGGTTTTTTTTCCCCTCTTTCCCCGGGTTTCATTTCTCTGTCTCAGTATTTTCCTTTTTATTATATTATTATTATTGTTGTTGTTGTTGTTGTTATTGTTATTATCATCATAATCATTATTATTATCATTACCATTACTACTATTGCTATTTTATTTTAATTATTAAACTGTTCTTATCTCAACCCATGAGTTTTCTTGCTTTTGCTCTTCCAGTGTGCTCCCCCATCCCACTGGGGTGGGGGTAGTGAGTGAGTGGCTCTGTGGTGCTTAGTTGCTGACTGGGGCTAAACCATGACATATTCAAATCACCATGCTGAAGAAAGTTGAGCCACACCACAGAAGGCAGATTTGATGTGGTCATGAGAACCCAATGTGGCAACACAACGTCCTATTACAATCTGGAGATGTAGCAAATGTTTCAGTATGTTCATCAGTTTTGCAATAGCGTAATATATTTCTGTTTTGTTGAATAAATGGACATTTATTTTAACGACAAATACTTCAGAAATAAGTCACCAGGATTTCAAGCTGAATTAGTGTAGTTATGAAAGATGTGATTTGCAACTGGTTGGCAGCTGCTTTTGGTTAGAATGTTTTTAATCTCTGCAGCATAGAAATGTGCTTCCCATAGTTAACGGATGTATTATTGGCAAAGGACAATGAAATAAATTCCAGATTTAATTCATCCTCCACAGTGATGTTCTTTATCATAAAAAACAATTACTTCACTTGTTTCATTGCTGTCTTGATAAAAATCAAGGCCTCATTTGACCCCATGCTACAGGCGAGTAGAGCGTTCTCCTCTAATGGAAATGATTTCTCATTTCCTACCTTTGATCCTTGTGAGTCAACCAACCATATGAGGCCACAAACTCAGAGGTTACTTTAAATCAAGTCTTTTTCATGTCATGTGATTTTTGCTTTATAATAATTTCCACAGGACAGAAAAGCTTTTGTTTTTCTATGCAATTTTCTTTATTACCAGCTTTTATGAGTCTGGATGAAAGTTGTACAGCACTTTTGTGATATAGCCCTGCTAAAGAGAGCCAGATCCTTATCAGGGAAAAGCTTGGCATGCTTCATCAAGGCTAACTGAGCTGTGCTGATTAACATGGGTAAAAAACAGGGGTAATTCCTGGTTTAGGAAATAACTCTAAATTTATCAACAATTATAAGATCTTTGGTATCACTAGGTCAGGCACATCTTTTAAATGAGAGAAATCAGAAACTTTTATAAGTGACCAAATTAAGAGAGAGTTCCTGTTCTGCCAAGGGGAGACATAATTATACTTTGCACTGGACTTTTAAGTACTTATATTGAACCACTATCAAATATTTTGTGCTGTTAATCTGAGCACTTCTCCTGACTTTGTATTAATTTGAAATTATTGTTAGCACCATGACTGGTTTAAATCTGAAAAAAAAGACTTAAATTATAAAAGCAAGTTTTTAAAAGGCAGAAATGCACCTTAGTCAGTTATCAATTTAATATCATAGATTTAACTCTGATATATCAAAAACTTCTCAAATAAAACCTCGCTACTCGGCTTGAGAAGAGAAGATTTTAGAAATGACTGTGAACAATTGTGTATTGACTTTGGTGCTTATAAACTTTTTATTGTTTGCTATTTGTTATTTGCTTTCTTTTTCTTTTTTTATTTCTTATCACAAAGACTTCTAAAAATTCTGATTTTGTCTTTCACTGTGAGTACTGACTGGGTGCCTCTTATTTCTTCTTATTTCTGTAGGAAAAGAAATAAAAAACATCATTTCCTTGTCTCTTTGCTGTGTATTTTTTTATTCATGTCACTAAAAAATGCTTACAGAAGATGGGATTTTAAACAAAGAAACTAAAAGTTTTGGAAAAATTAAGTTTTGTAGAGTAAGTAAGGAACAAAATTTTGTAATAACCATTCCAATTATTTTGTCTCTGAATGTCAGAAATTTCTAAACTTAATTGTGGAAGTATGTGAAAGTTTTCCTTTCCTGAAAGGGAAAAAAAATCAATTTTAACTGTATTCCCAATACATTAATACCTAACATTCCTCTCTGAATGCCCATTACAATAATTATAATAGCTAACCATAGTGTTCAACTATTGCACAGGCATCATGAACAAGCAGAGGACTTAGCTTGTGAATCTTGGTTTCTGCAGTTTGGAAATAAGGATCTGAATCTAGGTGAAAATCAGATTCAAACACACTTTTCCTTAGTGCTTCCTTCCATTTAGCTTAGACCTCATCCCTCAACAGGCTGGCTCTCCCAAATCCCACTCTCATGTGCCTGACCCTTTCTTTTCCTTTTATAGGTCATTTAGGTCAGTAACTCAGCACTGTAAATCCTTAGAAACAGCCCAACTTTTAAATCCTATAGGTTCCTCTGTATGTAAACTTCCATTTGAGGTCCTTGGTGGAACTAAGCAAGAGAAAATTACATGAAAACTAAAAAGTCACGTAGGCCACACCTTTGGTTGGGTCAATTCTAACCCACAGCATGGTTCAGACATAATTTCTAGGCAACATGATTCATTATGAGATGGAAGCACATCCATCTGCATCAGCCTCTTTCTGCTCTGGTTTACTTCATACAAACATTGTCCATTGATCTTTGAGGATTGCAAGAGTTCTTTGTTCTTTCGTGGGGTTCTGCTGAGAACATTCAAAATAGCATTTAGTAAATTATAGAAGGAAATTTACTCTAAAAGTCTGCTGCCAACCAATTACAAAAGCTCAACACTCTGCCTACCAAAGACGGTAGGAGTCTGGGGCAACAAGAGAATATACCTAGTAGGTACAATAGATTTTTTTTTTTCCCTTGCTGCAAATAAAAACTAGCTCATTTTTACTCTCCTCTGTGAGCTGAAGCAGTTTACTTCACATTATTCATACATGTTATTCTTTGTATTTCCTTTTCCAATGCTGTCATGACCTCTTAAGTAACAGTGCTTAAAAAACTTCACAATTCCTGTACTATAATCGTTACTATCACAGAGTCTCATAAACACAGTTTCATGCAGCTGCAACCAGTTTCACATAGTCAAATTGATATTACAAAAAGAGGAGGGGTTTCTCCTGTTTTCTTCTTCATTCAATGTATTTTAGGTAATTCAAGGTTTCTCAGCATGAATAGCCAGTAGATATGCTATGGACTTCAACCAACTTATCCTTCCTGCAGTGCTGACTTATATGGAAGGATTCCAGAGAATCAAGCATGGAAAATATATTTTTAACATAGGAGAGATATTAAGCCTTAACTGAACAACTCTGTAACATGTGTTTTTTTCCTTTATTTACATAAATACTGAAGAATAGGAAATACAACATTCCACAATTACATGTATTTGTTTAGATTCCATGTGGTTTTCATATGAACCTCAAAATAATCTAAAATATAATGTCACAAGTAAGCATGGGAGACAGGAAGATTTTTTTTAATTTTCAGTCAGTCCATTTTCTACAAGTTTTTTTAAAAATTAAGAATAAAAAAAGCACATGACAGCATAATTCCACCACAAAAAATATTGTGATCATATTTTACTAGAGATGGGGATGTCCCTCTAAAAACAATAAATCTTAGCCAGTAGATCAGTTTTGTGCTACCTGCTGAAGTATCTTTTATGACATTATTGAAGGCAGTATGAAATTTACAGGAACAGCACCACAATGCCAACCAACATTTCACCTAGCTTGGGGACAAATGTGGCAATGGTTTAACTCAACATGTTTACACCAGAAAAATGCTTTTGCTGTGTAATGTTGTTCCTGGAAGTCCAGCCCCTAGGGGTACTCTGAGGAATGGCAACTCAGATGATGACTCATGTTAAAAGGGGGTTTGGGTTGTGCAAGAGTTAATAGGATCATTCTTCCACACAAAAAAAATAACTGTCATTATCAAAGGTCCTGATGGAAAGAGTCCAGATTATTTTGAGGCATTCAAAGGGTAAATGACACACTATAAAAATTGAGTTGTTTTTCTTTTCTTTCAAACACAAAAGAAAGTGACTATTCAATTGATTTTTGGAAGAGTTCATTGTCCCATACAAACATACTGTTATAATTATTTTTTTCAAACTATGACCTCCCCTAGCTAGGTCTAGCCTAGACATTGGCAAGAATCACAGACCAAGTCTCCAGTCCAATACAATCCCCAACACACTCACAATCATTTATTCATATTTTTACAGTTAGTTATATTTTTATTCTTCTTTCCCTTCTCTTTCTTTTTTTTTTTTTTTTTTTCTCCTGGCAAAATCCTCGTCTTTTAAGCCATGTGCTTCACATCTGTTCTTAGCGGACTGAGTGGAAATGATTAGAGAAAATTATAGTTTACCTTCCAAATGTTTTTTTTCTTTCTACCTGCCATTCTTCCAGGAATATTTGACTTCCTCTCATCATTATTCCTCAGGTCTGCTATCATATTCTGTCAACAATATAAAGCATTCTGGGAACCCTGCCCCATGCAGCAATTGCATAGAGGTCTAGATCTATGCACTGCATGATAGGTGAAATCTTGTACTGTACCAAATTGAATTTAAACAAAAAAAAGGTCTCTTTATTTTCAGTACAGCAGGACTTCATCCTGTTTTTCAGAGGTATTTCAATTTGCATTACTATGTGTTTAATAAAGTTGTAGACTGGTAGTACCCAAATAACAGGAAGGCAGACAGATTGAGAAAATAAAAATCCTCAGTTGAAATCCCAAATTCGGAAACACAATCTGCGTATACAGTTAACTGCATCAACTTCTTGAGTATTTGTCAAAGTCAGGTTTCACATAAAGTGAGAAGTGGCTAGTACCTTAAAGAGTTTTTAATATTTTTGGTTAAATTAAATCTTCTTCCCCTGTTTTATGAACACTTATTCTTTTCCTTCCTTTTTTTTTTTCTCAGATCTGTGGAAAAAAATGGGTCACATTAATTGAAATTCTTCAGCTGACATAAAACTGAGAAATCAAACAGTATATTTTTGCTTCATGGGAGAAACTTAAGTAGAGGTAAGACACAGGAAAATTTTACTTTCTGCAGTTTGCAAATAAAATTATGGATATCCCTGCTGGCCACTAGCTTTCATACAGTCCAGAATCATTGAATAACTGAGGGTAGAAATGACCTCTGGAGACTATCTGATCCAACCTTATCATCCTCACTAAGCAGAGCTGACTTAAACTGTTTTTCTTGGGTGGTAAACTGCTCAGCACATTTTGGGTAGGATTCAACTCACTTTACTGAAGCAACTTGTTTCTATTTGGCCCCACATCAGCATTTAGTGCCAGGGGAGATGCCTTAGGTATCTAAGAAATCCACATGGGGCTATGAGATCGGACACAGTACTGATGGGAAACCACCACTTCCTGGGGTGGCAGCTGGGGGCCAGGCAGAATACCTAGGCACAAGGGGCATTTGACAGCAATGAAAGAGCACGTGAGCCATTACCTGTCTGTCTAAAAGTTGCACACCTAAGACTTGATGGTTTCCTAGAGATCAGCATAGATCCTATGTAAGGTTAGATCCCTGACTGAAAGGTAAACATATACACTGTATATGCCTAAATTTAGATATCTCAGTGTGTCTGAAATGGAAACTGAATCCCACCCCTAACTTTGAGATGGCTAAAATAAACAGTATTGTATAGACATTCATTTTCTCATGCCAAACTACATAAAATAGTATGCACTAAGAAATAGAGCCATGTATTTATTGCATCTCTGAAACAGAAATATGTCAAGAGCAAAAGGTTGCATCTCAGAAAAAATCCCAGTTTTGATACAAATCTGAACTTTTGATTCTACCTCTTCATTAATGTCTTACTGCCTTCTGAGTGCCTGCCTGCTCCCACTTCTTCACTACCTATTCAGCCTACAGGGAAACCACAGAAAGAAAGCTGTACATGTGATTAATATGAAAATTACCGGTGCAGTTTTCCTCATCTCATGATGCCACTGCAATGCGATATCATGAATATTTTAAGTTCCTGCTTTTAAAATGAACTCTTACTACTGTTTTAGTACTTAGGACACAACTTCTACTCACAACTGTTTCATTTTTTCTTTTGGTTCCTTTATTCTTTAAAAGGTATAAGATTTGAGAAGTCCTAGACTAACAATATACCATAAAACACAAAAGCAAGTCTGTGCATATATTTTTTAATGTCTTATTTTTAGATTCTCCTATTACTCATAAAGTTCCTGACTGTTCTTAGAAGCACAATCTACCTTTACAATGAGCAGTGCTTTGATCAGGTCACAGCTGGAGGTTAGCACATTAGGCATTCACCTCCAGATTCTGTACAAATACTGGTTTGGGGGGCCCATGTCAGCAATTTTGGGCTAGTTTTAGTTTTGTCTCTGTTACTGGCAACACAGCAAAAGCAACACAGGACTTGGCATTATTCAGGAAGTTTGTCATTCTTTCATTGTCAGTAGAAAAGAAGACAGGCTCAGCATAACAAAGTTAAGGAAATGGGTGCATTGTCAGATGCAAACAAGAAAGCTTTACCGAAGTCCTTTAACTTTTTTTAGCTCCTGAGTCAGACACTTGGGAAAATGTCTCTTCCTGCACCCAGATAAAATTGAAAGCTTTGTTAACTCAATTTATTCAGTCTTCATAAAGTATGAAGCTGCTTTCCCAATTTTCCTATTTGTATGCAACAAGGTATGAAACTCTAGGCTTGTTCCTCATCCTGACCACCTTGAATGTAAGAAATGACGTTCAGCTTTAAGACTTGGTCACTGACCATCTGGGGAAATTGCCTGAGAGAAGATAGCTTCATAGTGGTGTGCTGACATACATTTAAGTAATTACAAGCATGATCTTGAATGAGTATCAATGAGAAAGACTTTCAGATTGCAAATACAATAAGGATCCAAATGACCTACAGAAGAATACAGTCTGTTACCTCTCCTCATTCCTGTAAATGTCAAAATTGTCATTGCAGAGTCTTGTGAATGACATCAAATTTTAAAATAGGTCATACCTTAGGAGAGAAACACTTAGAGACCAGGAAAGAGCTAAAGCTGGGTGATCTGATCCTTTAAGTGGATATTTTATGACAGGCTATATTTCCTCTGGCTACAGGAAGTTTTGTATATGAAGAAGTAGAAAGCAATAAGTCAGTCTTGAAGAGAATAAACTGTTGCAGGAATATAATAAACTCTACATACCCAGCTGGTCTCAGAGAGCCTGCTAGCACCTTTCCCTTCCTGTTAGAGCAAGTAACATCTGTTTCTTAAGTGAAAGAGTGTGAAGAGAATGAGCACACGTAGCTATGCACAGAGACATGCAGGTGAAGGAAGTGATTTATTATATTTCAAACAGATTGTTTCTGCTGCAAAAACAAAAGCAGGGCCTAAACGTGCTTCTGTAAAATGATTTGTGTTTGACAATTTTTTCTTTTTCTTCTTTTTTACTTCTTTATTTGTAAGTGAGATGGAGGAAAACCTGTAGCAATCTTATTAAAGTATGATACAAAAATACAGAGTAGAGAAAAATCTAATCAGCACAGTGAATGAAAACAGACTTCATAAAAAATCATTAAGAAAGGAGCTCCTGTTCTCAATACAAGACCTTTTTGACTTCAAGGATTATTTTCGCCAAAAACATTTCTACCTGTTCTAAAGGACTTGCTGTTGGATTATATAGGTATATAGAGGTTGAGGAATTGGGGTGTTTTCAGTGGGAAAAAATGATCAATGAGAAATCTAGCAGGAACAAGCAAGCTGTAGTGAAATTTTCTATGAACTCCTCTGTCCAAGACACTACTTCTCAGACTCTGTATTCAGATGCCTATCTCATCTCATGAAAAGCAATTGCTGGTCAACAGCACTAACTGAAGTTTGAGAAATTATCATTAATAAAATGAGTTTAAGTCAGCAAGGCTGCACCATGATAAAGGTACAACTTAATATAAATAAAACCAGCTAAATCCAGCTCTTGCATTTTCCCTGAGCCAAAAGAAGTATATTGTTGACTAAACACAGTATCAACCTCTTAAACTTCAAGACAAAGAGTAACAAAGTAAAACATTAAAATTCTATGAAAATTATTTGAAATTCAATGATCAAGTAAAAGAATTAAACAGAAAAATCAAGTCAAGTACAAGAATCAGGCAGAATGGAATTTGAATAACTAGAGATAAGTAATAGCATAGATTTTAAAAAGTCACACAACAAATCTGATTAACTTTTTCTAGGAAGTAAAAATAAAAGCTGCTAAAGGTAATGTAGCAGGTGTAGTCAGCATTTGAACTTGAAGAAGGCTTCTAATACAGTACTGACTGGTGTAAGTGGTTTAGATAATGTGATACTGATGGACAAATCCTCAGCTGCTTGAAAAAATTGCTTAAAAATTGAAGCTATATGATAAATGGTCATAGATTAAGTATCAAGAAGCTGACAGATGAAGTGTTAAAAGATTGCTAGCATTAAATCTACCCTTGCTTATAAAATAAATCACTGACCTGATGGGGAATGTGTAACAAGGTGTTCAAATGCGCATATGACATGCCAATCAAAAAAGAATGAACAGGTAAACAAAGTTGTACTAATTCTTCAATGGGACAGACTCCAAGCCAATTTATGTATTTCACAAAGAAAAGCATGGAGACCCAACCAGGGGTAGCTGGTGCTCTAGTTCTGAGGTAACTCTTTCAACCTGCAAAAAAATCAGATTTAATGTATCTACTCTAAATCAGCCATTGGAGGGACCAGCTGAGGAGCATTTGTGTGCTCCAGGCCCTGCTCTAGGACACCAATCTGGCATGATAGTGGTTGTCTCAGCTCCACCTTCAGTCTGGAGCATTTCAATGAAATGTTACCACAAAAAAGTTTCTGATGAATCAACATTTTCTGAGGACAAAGGTTTTGCTAAAAAATTCAAAGCTGTTCTAATTACCAGTTCCTACTAGTCTACCTAATGAGGGCAGTAGGACTATGTACATGCTTAAAGCTGAACATAAATCTAATTATCAATAGCATCTTCACTATCAAATGAAGACCATTTGGTTCACACATTACAAGCACATTTTAGAGCAATGTCATTTCCACCAAATCCAGCAGTAGAAACTCAAGAAAAAAAATCAGAAACCATAGATCATCAGTTTATCATGATCTTCTTTAGCCAAAGAGCAAAATCAGTGCTTCATAGTCATCTCTTTGCTCCATTAGCTTGAAAACAGAACAGTCAGCTATATTTTTTCTTGATATTTTGTGCATCCTTTAATTCATTAATCTATTCTTCATTCTTCTTTTACTATTCTAGTTATATTTTCAGCATGTCCTTTCAATTTTTTTCACACTGGTTTCAAAGATTTCATCACTATCTTTAGACTAACTCACCCACAGACACAAATTAAAACAGTTGACTTTACCAGAACAACTCATTAACCTACCTCTTTTCTCCAGTTTTGTTTAGACTGAAATGGTGATACCACTTTCTAATGCAATTTTCTCTATCAGTTAAAAAAGAACTCTTAATTTATTTCCTTCCAAACCTTCTCTATTACCTTCTTCCTCAATAACAACAGGCCGCATCATTATGTCAACTGTTCAAGCCCATAATCTCACCAGCATATTCATCATAGGCCTTTCTGCAGGTTCTACACCCAGCATATGTCTGTCCTCAGAAATGCTGCTGTCATGAAATTCTCACCACTTCTGCAACAGACATTTATTTGTCTCTATAAAATATACTTATATTCCACCTACTCTAACCCAGTAAAAAAAAAAAATAATGCCATGACTGGTAAAACACAAGTTTTTTATTGACCTAATAGATCAGGGTCTCAAAACCTGCCTGGGTTTGCCCTGTAATAAATGGGTTTTAGTTTGTTTTAGCTGTAATAACTATTGCCCAGTGGTTAAGTGACTACTGTCCAGCCTGTTTTAGTGTAGTTCTGAAAATATAATGCCTGGTAAAGGTCTAACAAAGCTAGGTAATCACTTAAAGAATAGCAGCAATTTGTGTTAATTTAAGAGAGTTGGCTGTTGTGCAACTTTTAAATTTTAGTTGGGATCAATAGAAAGAAGTAGTCTATGTTAAGAAGACTTATAAAAATAGTGTCAAACTGACTGAATATTGCAGTGTTGATAGTAATGTAACTGTACTACTAATAATGTCTATTGCATTTTTTGTTGCAATGATAAAATTTTAATTGGACTTTATGCATGGTGAGTTCCCTTTTACCGGTAACAAGACTTTCAGTGTAACATAATACCCATCTGGAATGCTTCTGCTAAAATCAGCGTCCCTGGCTCCCTTAAATTATAGCTTGAACAACATCACCACTCTATATGTTCCTTGACTCATTCTTCACTCTGTCATCAAGAATGATGATCTTTTCTTGTCTTTGCTTCTCAAACCCTTTCTGTCTTAAACTTACATCATGTGATTCAGTAACAGGAAGTAAAGGTTAATTCTGTATATAATTACAGGGTTTTTCACCATTTCCATAGCTGTAGGAAAAATTATTATTGTACTCATCCCTCTCCATATTTTTTTCTTCAAACATAGCAAGTATACTGTCTAACAATAGATAAATCGTCTTAATCCCTCTTTAAAACACTTTTTTTTTCTCTGAAGCACACTAAAACTTTCAGTGTTACGTGGCAGGTTTATAAACACCAATGTCTGTCTGAACATTATGTCCTGTTCCTTAGTCTGCATCAACAGGTTAACTTCTATCTAAATTTTAAGTTGCCTTAATGAGGACCATCTATTTTCATTTTTCTTCAAGACCTCCAGAGTTCTAGTCAGTACTTTTATTTCCATCCACTTTACCTATGTCTCTCCCACTAAGCAAAAGAGGGAACAGGAGCTGACTCCTGGTCCTCAGGCCAAATGACACCAACTGGGTTGCATGCACACAGCTTAAAGCAAGTCTTTACTAGATCAGAGCAGGGGTAGAGTTCTACCAGTTCAAAATAGAGCAGGGAGTGAATACTTTAAGTAAGGTCAGGAACCAGATAGGTACTTAAGATTATTTCCTGACTCTTTTTCTTAAAAATACAAATGCACCTTTTAATATGTTAGAATTAATAATTATATTAACATGAAAGGTGGATTTATGGGAACCATTCACTTCCCTTTTCAAGAAATGCTGTGCTGTTTCTACTTTGACATTTGCAGAATGGAAGTTTGGAAATAGCCAGTGAAATAGCTCCTACTACCTCCCAGATTCACTTCAACATTTTCCATACTTTTTCCTTGCTATGATCTTATTTTAAAAATATAGGTAAGAAATTTAGTGATATCATTTCAGCTTGTTTGCTGCAAGCTTATATCTAATAGCACATGAGTATATATATTACCAATTTTTAAAACAATGTTCAACAGGATGGTTTCTTCATAGTGAAAGAAATAATTTTTACATATTTTCAGTGAAGATGAACATAATTCAAAATATTCTGGTGAAACACATGATGAACAGATGATGTGATGACCTCACAGATGAACAGAGGTTAACCACATGGTTAAAGGCTTAAACAGTTAAGTGTTCATTCAGAGAAACCCATCTTTGCATTTAGAAGATTTTGGCTCTGCATGTCATTTACCCTTCTAGAGGCCATTATGGGTTTAGTTTGTTTTTAAATGTCTTCCCAGAAAGCAGTTAAGAATGAGCAAGAGGTAAGACTGGAACACCAAACAAAGAAATTGTTCAGATATTAGTCTGTCAATTACAATTTAAGAAGTACAGCAATTTAAGGGATATAAAGAAAATAACCACAGAACCCAACAGTGATACCTTCCTGCAAACATTCCAATAAAGCCTCTGAACCATTAACATAAAAAGGCCATTCAAGTGAAACATGTTAAATATGTACTATACAAAAAATGGATCAAGGCAAAAATGCTGTTCTGAGTCCATCCTTAATCCCACTTATTTTGCAAAATACAGTGCAATAAAGCAAGAAGGGCATGTTCTGAATTATTTCTTCAGCAGGCTACAGACCTCTATAAAACAATACTACTTCTGGAAAACTCCACTCTTCCAAGGTATTTTAATCTTATTGGAACTGTTTGTTTCATTTGAATTTGAAAATAACTTCTGAAAAACTCTACATGTGGTACTGCATAGCATTCCTGAACTCCTTCCAGGGGGTAATGGAAACTTTTCAACAAGAGGAATTAGACAGGAGTCATAAAGAACCACACATGGTCTTCTTGCTATTAGACTGACCCACAATACAGATGATTGAAAATAATCAGCAGGCTGGGAATCAAGTCCAAAATATCAACAGGAAGACATTAACCCAAATGCAGGATACCTACACCCTCTGAAAGGAATAACCACCTCATTATTTTGATATCTTACATTTCCTCTTGGAAAGTTCCATGTAAGTACAAGTTTGGGGGAAAAATTGTATTTGGTTCTTGTTTAGCTGTGTACATGGTCCTATTAATCGATAGCGCAGGGGTGGGTGAGATATCTGAATTTGTCCTCATAGCTTTTCCTCTTAGACTGTGTGTGACCTTACACATAATAAGGAGCAAATTTTACCGTCAAAAAGTATGCAGAATTATTCAAAATCATCACATACCTGATGTAAACATGCCTAGCTGAAATATATCAATACAGACCTTGACTCACTGACATCATCTGGACATTTCCGTGATTATCCAAGCATAGATTTTTGATCTAATAGAGTATATAAAGGTTTATGACCACAAAAGACTGCACTGCTGTTTCCAGACTAGCTGAAAGATGATTTAAGGAATAAAGCTTTATTTTGACATAGTTAGGCTGACTTGAGCAAAACAAAAGTAGGGATTTAAAGGAGCAGATCAGAGTTTCCCAGTCAGCACACTCTGACAGCAAGATCTTCAGTTTAATGGTCAGCTTCACCACTAGCAACTCCCTCCATTGCACAGATGCCAGAAGTGAGCCAAAACTCTGGCTTTGCCTGAGAAGAAGCATCATCTTACCATCAAATATTTGTTCAGCCTGGAGAGAAGAGAAGGCTGCGGGGAGACCTTATTGCAGCTTTTCAGTACTTAAAGGGGGACTATAGAAAAGATGGGGACAATCTTTTAAGCAAGGCCTGTTGTGACAGGACAAGGGGTAATGGTTTTAAAGTAAAGGAGGGTAGATTTAGACTGGATATAAGGAAGAAATTTTTTACAATTAGGGTGGTGAAACACTGGAACAGGTTGCCCAGAGAGGTATTGGAGGGCCAATCCCTGGAAACATTCAAGGTCAGGTTGGACTGGGCTCTAAGCAACCTGATCTACTTGAAGATGTCCCTCTTCACTGCAGGGGGGTTGGACTAGATGACCGCTAAAGGTCCCTTCCAACCCAAATCATTCTATGATTCTATGATTCTATTAAATATTTAAAATGAGGAACACTGCAAACAAATGGAAATGTATATGTGAGACAGCTCATATACCTAAAGTGATGCTAAATGTCTTGCTGAATGAGAACATTAGTTCTCCCTTGTTTTTATACTCAGGGAGAGCAAGAGCAACAACTGAGGGCAATGAGTGATATGCAAGGAAAATTTATCTCCTTTCTCTTACTTTACATGTTAGTCCCCAGGGCCAACTATGAGCAAACATGAGCTTCTCAGCCCCTCAGCTTTACAAATGATTCTGACTTTTGCTCTATGATTATGTATGTCCTATGCACCATAAAAGGTCAGAAGAAGCACTTAAAGCTCTGAAAGTGCAACAGGGCACTCTTCCACTCTAAATGTACTTAAAGCAGCTTTTAATATTGTGTTTCCTTTGACCATCACAGGTCCAAAATGTTTTCTTCCTACAGCAATAGGGAATAAGCTATAATCCCTCTTTGGTAATATGCACTCTAGATCTTAATCATCTATTTATACAGACATTTCCTCTTTACAAATAAATGTAGAGTGAAACAGAATAAATATTCATTTAAAAACCAAATGTTTGCATTTTGGAAAATGCCTGTTTACCAGAATTTCTTCAAACAGAATGATGTCCTCCAGCTGCAGGGAAGGTTTCCATTAAAATACTTTTATATTCATTGCATTCACTGCTATAGCAGAGTGATCCTCTGTTAGGTAATGAGTGAGTTAGGGATTCAGGTTACATCAAGTCCTTCCTTCTATCTGTAACAGGAAGGCTGTGGTGGTGTAAATTAGCCAGTTAGCTGATGAAAGGGCATGATAACAACACAAGGAATGCAAAACCTGTTGATCTCTATATACAATGTAATGACGGATGTTCCCTTTAGAAAAGTTTTCTTTAAAAAAAAAAAAACAAAACTTTTATGTGATGGATAAGAGTATAGCAGCATGCAAGATAAGAAGTGCAATTCTTAACTCCTTTGCACCAAGTTATCTGACAGCAGCCTAGAAACATGTCCAGAGCACAGCCTGGCTGACAGCAATACCCTAGGCTGATCATTCATACTGTATGATTTTCACATGGTTGCTTTCTAAAGAGGCTGCCTTGCCAGACAGTTGAATCACTTCCTACTACCATCACCCTGAAGAAGGCTAATATGCAAAAAGCAGTCTGTTGCCTCACTGTTGCTCAGCAAATTTGGAGGAGACTAAGATCAAGCCACAGATCCTCTGGAATACGCTTGCTGTCTCTCCTGCATGGGCCCACCTGAGGCTCCAACTCTACCTCCTCCAATTCCTTGATCTTTCTCTTAAACCTACCTCAGAGAGGTAATGTCTTCCTTTAGAACCCATCATTTAATGCTCTAATCTCTTCTGGCACCCCAGACATGCATGGTTTCTTCTTGGCTAAGTGGTCTCCATGGCTCTCTCATACTTCACCTTCTTATCTGAGGACCAACACAGTCTGTTGTGAAGTATGCCAGACTCACACATGTGACCCATTATGACACCAAAAGCTGGAATTCATTTGATGATATAAATTATTTCTTGCTGATAAAATATTTAACAGGAGGTTTCTCATAGATAATATTTGGCATATTTCCTGGAAACGCTATGGGTCCATTCTTAAAGCATGTAAATTATTAATGTCATTTTATAAAGCATTGATTACTGACCCCTTCATACCACTCTTAATACATTCACAGGAAGTCAGCTTTTCCAGTTCAAACCAAAATTAGTAACACGCAGAAAACAATAGATAATAAATACAGGTCTTCTTCCTCTGGCACAGCAACTGCAGCAAAGTGAAGACAAGCACAATTACAAGTCAAAGGATGAGGAATTTAGCTATTTTGCTTCTCAGCAGAACCAAACTAGGTATACTTTGGGTAGTGATAAACTGTTTTTTTGAGCTACAGTATGAGTGGAGGGGAAAATCACACAATAGTCGAAGAAGTAGAAATGAAAATAACTTTGTGAAATGCTCTTGATTACTTGTTTACTATGAAGATGTAAAATATCAAACTACAAAATGTATGAGCTATATGTGATCAGAAACTCACTTTTGCCTCTTACTGTTGGTTAAGCAGTACCTTAACCCTAGTGAAATCAGTAAGGACACTACTCAAGGAAACAATTCAAAATGGGTACTTCTGGCTGTAAAATGTTATGATTTTTATTTAACATAAAGATTATAAAATAAATTCCTCAAGGAATAAACTAAGGCCTAACTTTTCCTATTTACTCTTTAGCTATTTTATCTCAAGGTCATTTAGATTCGTCCATCTCCTTCGCATTACAAGAATTAATTTTTTTGTCTAAAGCTTAGCATTCTTCAGACTAACTTTGGGCCTGTTCTAATCCAAACTGTGAACCATTCCTTTTTATATAACCCTTCTACTCTTTTATCCATAATGTAATTTTAGTAGTCTGTTTTGTGAGTCAGGGCAGAACAATGTAATTGCTATTGCTGTTATCAGAATTTCTCTACTCTCCTTTTACAAGATGTCTAATTAAACACATTTTGATAAAAACTACATTGAGGATTATGATTCTATTAAAAATGTTTGGGTTGCCCTAGAAAATATGAAGGTCATCACACATTCAGTTCATCCCAGAACTGACAATCTAGACCTAATTCAAATGTCAGAATCTGAGCTAAAATTGAACCCCCCTTTTCTTTCCCCAACCCCCAGGAAAACGCAATCAATTAGGCCTCCTGAAGGATGAGGGCAAATATTGTGAGAGGTGAGGACTCACCAAATGTTGTTCTTACATAGGCATGGGACAGGGGAGGAATCAGAAATGTCCATTGCCTCACCACAGCTTTGGTCACTCCTTCCCCTCTCCTGCTTTTCCATGAACAGAGGCATCATCTCCTTTGCAAAGCCAGAGCTGTCAAAAAAGTCAGTCAGAAACATCAAAAATCTAGCAATTAGGGTGAACGAGCTAAAGGCACTGGTTCTCTCTAGCCCTATGCACTGGTTTTGGCTGGGATAGAGTTATTTTTCTTCATAGTAGCTACTATGGGGCTATGTTTTGGATTTATGCTGAAAACAGTGTTGATAATAAAGGGATGGTCTCATTACTGCTGAGCAGTGCTTACAGAGTCAGGGCCTTTTCTGCTTCTTACACTACTCCCCCAGTGAATAGGCTGAGGGTGCACAAGAATTTGGGAGGGGACACAGCCAGGACAGCTGACACCAACAGACCAAAGGGATATTCCATGCCATATGACATCCTGTTCAACATATAAATCTGGGGGAAGAAGAATGAAGTACAGACGGACACTCGTAGTGACGGCATTTGTCTTCCCAAATAACTGTTAGATGTGATAGAGCCCTCCTTTCCTGGAGATGGCTGAACACCTGCCTGTTGATGGGTAGTATTGAGTTAATTCCTTGTTTTGCTTTGCTTGTGTGCATGGCTTTTGCTTTACCTATTAAACTGTCTTTATCTCAACCCACGAATTTTCTCACTTTTACCCTTCTGATTCTCTCTCCTATCTCACCAGGGTGGGGAGTGAGCGAGCAGCTGTGTGGTGCTTAGTTGCCAGCTGGGGTTAAACCACAATATCCTACTTCTCATATGGAGCTCTCTCTACTACTGGCTGGGCTTTCCTTCTGTAGATGGACCCTTTTCTGCCAAAAGAGGACTAGGTCTAAATTCCCCTCCTAAACTAACAACTGTGAGTAGAACCATAGCACAGGGTCAGGCTCTGGGCAAGGTGGGCATGACAGCAGGGGATAGGTTTCAAGCTTCATCTTTTCTAAACAGACAGTTTAGAGAGTTCCTGAAAGGGGAAGAAACTGTCACATGGATTAGTACTGGATAGTTGCTGCTCAGGGAGCTGCAGCTGAACAAAAAGCTGCTAAGGTGTAAGCAGCTGTAGCACAAGTGGGTTTGTTTTCTTTGCTTGATTTGTTTATTTTTCTACAGTCCCCTCTGTCTTGACCCCCTCACTACATAGCTACATGGTCTGCCTTTATGGCAGTTCTGGTCTTATGCAGAGACCTTTTTTAAGTGACCACCCAAGAGACCAGCAAATCTAATTCACATTTAAGAGCTGTGCTTTATATAAAGACAAAAATAAGATGTCCTTGGAAACCATGACATGCCTCTTTAAAATAATTACCTAATAACAAGCAAATTCAAGATATCAATTAACATTTAATTGAACTATGTGACTGTATAAAAAAGAAGCTGGAAAAGATTTTTGAAAAGGGACTACTAGAATGATTTTTGCAGAAAATGTTGTTTCCTAATAACTAAACTTTTCCATATGGTGTAGCAAGACAGATACCCTCAAAACAGTGGCACTCGAAGTTGTGAGTTATTTTAGAAGTTTTCAATCAACACAAATCATGACTATACCTGATAGGAAATCTTTTCAGCGAAGTATGGCAACTGCTTGACACTGAAGTCTGACAAAGGTAAGAATTCTTCTGATGTTTCCACTCTCTATTTAAAATATTCTTAAATCCATGCCATGAGTTCACCAGTGATAGTAGTGTATGCATGGTTCCTCTTAAGCAAATGTGGCTATATTGTGTGTCCTGTCTGAAAGAATATAAAACCTCCCTATATTTAATCCTTGGATCTGAAAGGTTAATAATTTAACAATATAAAACATAAAGAACACGCAGAATATTGTGTTGCTATTTTATGTTAAGGGGTAGGTACTGAGCATAAATGTTACATGCTGGGAATTAATACTAACAAGTTTATTACTTCCTTTTGAGGAAATATTAATTCTTTCAAAAAACATTTGTGATGTAGAAAAAACATCATACTCCTGAAATATAAATGCTTTTAGTAACTTACTCAAAGAAAAGAAAACATTCTCTGAATAGACAATGTTCATTAAGCGTAAACTTTTACTACTCATCAGAGTGCTTCCTACATGAATTGCCATTTTTTACTGTGCACCTGAAGACCTGCATTTTTAGTTATTTACGGTGATTGATGGTGTTTTTTTCTCTTCTAATTCACAGAGCCAGTACTTGCTGGATAATGTCCCTCAAATCCTCTTTACTATGTCCCTGTCATTTCCCTTTTACATATTACAAACTGACATTCCAAGTGAGCTTCTTCCTGATCTCTATTTCATGGGAGGAGCAGAGATTGCAATCAAATAAGTGCAAATCACTTCAGCTGCCTGGCTAGACTATGAGACTATCAGCTCTAAAAGATCACTTGTGTGTGGCTTGTGCTCCCAGCAATGGGTAAAATGCATCTTTAAGGTCTTGTACTAACAATTCTTGTAATGAGCATGGTGGTGATTGGAGCTGTGCCTAACAACATCAAGCAAATTCTTTGTGATTACATCTCCAACCTTAAATGTAAAGACCCAGAAAAATCAGTAAATCTCTGATGCCCCCTGTTCCTGGATAATCTGTCTTTAAAAAAAAAAAAAAAAAAGAGAGAGAGAAATAAAAGAGAAAAGACCAGACGCCTCTTTTTTTCACTGCAAATTTTTTAATGTACTGTCTTCTACAGTTCTTTTCTCTGAACTCATATTCTTCTTGCTGTTAGACTAAAGCATGAATTAGAGGTCTGGTTGCTTTTGGACAGGTTTTCTAAGACTTAGATCAATTACTCCCTTTGCATACTACACATTTACTGTAAGTGCTTCACAGCCTAGACCCCAGAGAAGGCCAGCTCAGTTACTGTGGAGACCTAAATACATGCAGGAAAGGGATTAAGTGCTGATTGATACAGACAGTCAATTAGTACTTCAAAGGGAAGCTGACTTCTTGTTTTATACACACAGAACATGGGATAAAAGATTGTAGTTTGATGTCTTGTAATCTCTGTTGCTTCAGTGTTGACCAGGACAGCATGATATTGAAAGGTTTCTGGGAAGTTAGAAGTGTCCCACATTGGTTCCTAATGGAATGGAAGCACTAAGAGAAACAATGACATTGTGTGATCTGTGCACACTAGCTTTCCTAAAGTATTTCAAGCTGCAGTGACTCTCTCGGACTCTGTCTGTTCAAGTCAAAAGTATTCTTAATCTCTGTGATGTGCTGATCAAACCTTGAACTGTCAGGTCAAATTATTTCCACAAAACCAGTTCTATTTATGATTAATTAAAATTTCTTCTTGATTGCATACAGTCCTTTTTAATGTATAATCCCTTCATTGTGTAGTGATTGGGTGTATGGGCCCAATCCCTAAAATAAAAAACAAATTATTGCAGAGCATGTTATGCCTATGCTGAGATGTATGAAGTTAATGCACTTGATAAAGAAAACAAAAAGCAGAAATCTAAGCTGATAATAAGTAAACTAATATACTGTAAATGACAAGTTTTATTCATGGTGACTATATAAAAACAATTCCATTATGTGCATTGGATTAAAACTTTTGCCCTTAAAAGGATTGACTGTATGTCAGCTTTGCAATACACTGATGTTGGTGGATATGTTTTCAAGTTCTGGTCTCCATTCTTTCCAACATAGCAAAACATCAGATTAGTATGTAACTGCAAACAACAACATTCAAGAAAACATTTTGTCTTTTATACACAGTACACCTGTTCAAATAAAGAACATAAACAATTAATGGAATTATTTCAGGATATGATAGCTAAAATATTATTCATAAATTATTTTTATTATTCCTAAATTTTTCAAAATTTTCTTCTGTGTCTCTTTCTTTCTTCTTCTTCTTCTCCTCCTCCTCCTCCTTCTTCTCCTTTTGATAAAAATCTTGAACTCCTCTCTTTACCTATGTTAATCATCTGTTAGACCTCTTTGTTCTGTCTCTCCTCTGAGATAAATATAAGGGAATTCCTGTTCAAATGAGACTAAGAATGAAAAAGAGAGAACACAATCTAGGATGGATCTTTAGAGCCATCCAAATTTAAAAGTTCAATTGAAGCATCTAAGCAAGGAGGTGGGGAGTGCTAGATTCATCTCACCTGACTTTAGACAGTTAAAATTTAGATGTCTACATGTGAGCCAGTCATCCTGTACGGAAAACTTTACATGTAGTGGAAGAAATAAGCACTTTTAGAGGACGATTATGTTGATCTATTTTAGATATCTGCATTAGAATGAAAGGAATTGGTCTCTGAAGTGCTAAGACATCTTCATTTTATTAGATACGTTCTATCAGAATCTGATTATAATCAAGTTCATATGCAGTAAATGAAGTAAATTACACTCTGAAGTGTAATTTAACCTATCTAATTCTTGAACTGCTTTCAGCACAGAGTAGTATCTCTGAGTTGCTTGTCAGAGAAACCTACAACAATAAGCTTTTTCATTTACATTAGTTTCCTATTTTGTGTACTGAACACGAGATTTTTTAGTAACTGTAGATATAGCAATAATTATGTATAAGAACTGATTGCAGATTGCTCAAAGGATTTTTTAAAGTGTGATTAAACAAATAACTGTATGAAAATAATATAGTCAGATTATTTATTCATTGGGTATCCATTAGTCTAGAACAATGGGAGAAAATTATGTTTCTCATCAAATTTACAAGCTAGAGCTTAAATTTTCATAGCCTTGACATTGTTTGGCTCTGAGCATACTAAGTATTGTTGATACTGATCTGCTGTGATGTGTGTGTGTTCCTATCAACTCTTCCAGCTCACTTATACAGGTTTTATTCTTTGAAACTATGTAAAAAGTTTCTTCCTTTTTAGTTCATAGTTCACCGACAAGACATCTTAGCAGTTTCCATGTCTTCATATGCATATTTTCTAGCCTAGCCCAGGGGAAACTATTCCTCAGTGTAACAGCCAGAGAGATACTTCAGCGCAGATAATGTTGTAAGAACTATACCCTAGAACACCAAGAAATGGAATAGAACTTTTGATGCTTTCTGGTTTTCAGTTGCAATGTTACACTGTGGGTGCATTATGTTACTGGGTTTTGTTTCTGTCACTATGTAACAGTGTAACTTGGAATTTGAATTGCTCCCAATTCCTACCATTACCTATATCCAGTGCCAGTGCTGTGATAGCACTGTGATAAGATGTACTAAAGGGCAGAAACAAATAAGCACCTTTTCACTGATGAAAAGCTAAAACGTACATCAACACTCCTCTTGTGATGCTGAGATCAACTGACAGAGAATTTTATCTAGAAGATAAGACTCACTATACAACAGTAGGAACAATTCTTGAGGTACATAGTGCAACCAGTTCTTAGAATGACTATAGAAGATAAAGAACTATCTAGCTTTCAGTATATTCATCTCCAACTGTGACAAATGTGATTTTGTTTCTCTTTCATCCTCATTTTTTTAGCACAGATTCAGGTCTGCTGAAAGAAGAGATCAATAAGGTGTGCCTAACTGTTTTAAACTACCAATTTTGTCTGTGGCTTTAAAAGGGAAGAACATCTTGAAATCATTCAAAAAGCAATTCCTGAGATATTAACTGAAACAAATATCTTAGGGAAAAAAGTTAGAAAGCCATACTTCAGTTAAATTGAGTCCTGGTTCAAGGACATAATAGGAAAATAAAGTGAGGCAACCATATCTGACACATGAATGAGAAGGAAAATTTTTTGTAGTAACTCTTAGATTAAGAAATAGTCCTATAAAGCTCAAAAAAGTGAAATACTAAAAAGCTGCATAGGATTGTGAGGCTGCTGACAATTTCTCACTTAATCCAGTAACAATATTTTTGGTTATACACTAAGTCAGCTAATATTTGTGCCTAAATTTCCCATATTGTTCTGATAAACCCATCTTTTTCCCACAGCTCTTATAGTAGCTGCACCACAGATAAGCAATATACCAATATCACAGCAGTACCACTAGGCCTACACTATAATGGAGAATACTATACAAACACTCATGCTACAGTTCCATTGCACTACCAGCCTCACCTTTCACCCTGCGTTGATGTACACAGGCAAAACAGTCCCTCATCTCTGCTTCCAACCCGTGCAAACAATGTCTACGCTGTTAAAATACCACAGCCCAAGGAATAATATGCCTAACTCTTCACACTGTCACACCATCAGCCCTCTATCCCATCCCCGCCTTGTGCTGTTCACTTCCAAAAGGCACTATGGACATGCAAATGATTAGGCCCACGTAGCAAACTGGTCTCCTTAAATGTGCCTACACTTACCCACTTAAGTCTATTTTGTTTCATTTCTGGTTCTGGCTTCTTTTCAGGGCACACTAAAACACAGCTTCCATCAAATCCTCTTGCACTTCTTTTCCATGACACAGAGAGATGAAGGTGCCCAAATCTCACCTCAAAAAGGAATTGGGGCCTGGCTAGTGTGCACAACAAGTCCTACTATGCAGGAAATCTTACCTGATCTTGTAATTAAGCCTACTTAAGAGGATTGTACTGCTAGTAATTTTTTTCTGAATCTGAAACAGTTTCAAGCAGGAGTTTTCAGCTGAGAAATAAATGATGCTGAGATGTTCAGCAGTATGATTTTAGTACAATGTCTAAGATGACTATTTCTACCTATAGGCCTAGTTGAGTGCTGCTCTCCTGAGAGAATGTCACTCTTGTATAAAGTTTTGAGAAAGGACTCACTTGAAAGTCCATTCTGCCTGTATAATACAGTTCTCAGTTCAGTCAGTTGTCCTGAACCAACTGTTTCCTCCATAGCTTGATGCATTTTCTGAACAGGATCAGAGTTTAGTTTCATACTGTTGCTAACACATAAAACACAAGTTTTGAAGGATCATTGGCCCTTTTGCCACAGACCTCTATGCCCAGCAACATTTACCTCATCCATCAATCTCACGGCAGCTTGACTAAGGGTCCAGTTGGACAGTTTAAGAATTGTTTTTCTCTTCTCATACAAAGGAGGCCCTACACTAAAAGGCAGCTGCTTCAGAGGCAGAGAAGCATTTATCTTAGAGTTTCATTCTTCCCTTTTCCAAAGCTCTATAAAAAGTTACACACCATCCTGGGCTTGTAGCATCACTGAGGATCCCACCCTCTTACAAATTATGCTCCCACAGTAGTTCTCAGGAATTCTTCACTGTCCGGTAACTTTTACCTACACACCTCACACCAACTGATGTTTCTAGGGAGACTAATAGCAGGAAATTAATTAGATATATGATTAGATAAAATTCTATTTTTTTCTTCCTTCCCCCCCCCAAAACAAAGTTGTGATGCAAGCAAATTTCCATCTATTAGAAAAATTATTCTTATTCATTGGTAGTATTTGTTGTTTACAACTTTAAAGTAGTTAACTTTAGTCAAAAATGTTCTCACTTTAAACCAGCACAGTTTTATGGAAAAGATACAAAGGTCATAATGCAAAACATGTTTAATGTTTTAATCCAGTTAGCATGAAAAATAGGTTTGTGTTGAAAGCACAAGTAGGCAAGCTGGGAGTTCTGGTTTACTTCCTAAATTATTCACAGTATTTCTTTGTGTCCCATGGGGTTTTTTTGCAGAGATACCAGCCCTGGCTCCACACAGGCTAACAGTGGATATTAGGGAAATGCACACTGCAATGACAACTCCTCTGGCTCTGCATGAGTCAATTTAGGCGTAAAAGCACATTGACTGCATTTATGCGCTGTTAACTGCCTGAGTCTGCATTAATTTGGGGGTCTCAAAACTGTGCTACATTCTGTGGTGGATACAACCTTAGACACATAAATACATTTCTATTTTTTTAAGCCTAACATCCAGTTGTCCTGTTATTTATAATATCCCCAGCTAGACCACTGAGCACTGGAATCTCCATTTTTTTCCTGATTGCCAGATCTATACCAGTCTGAACTGCTGAACTGCTCAGCATCAAGTCCCAGCAGGATTAACAAAACAGACATTTCTGTGAATTGCTCAATTTTAGAAATGAATCAGTGAACACTTTCATGTCCAATACAAGAAAACCACTGGAGCAGACTGCTCAAGAAATAGGCTATCAAATTTAAGTCCCCAGGCCACATGAAGAATGAGTTTCTTCCACTTGGAGCTGGGACTAGAAATGTTAGCATCTATATGGAGTACTTGCCTGTTTAAATTTGCTGACCTGTCATAAGCAAAGATCTTTTCTGTAAGATGGTTCACTGTGGGTGGGACGCCATAACACACAGGCAAGGGTCCAACATGCACTGTAGCTGAACTCCTTTGTTTACATGTCCAGTTGTTCCCACTTCCTTGGCATCTACATTTGCAGTCTTAAACCCTTGCATGCGTTGCATCAGAGTTAGAGATCCCAGTATGTTGACATTTTAGGGCAGCTAGCATATTCCCTTAGTCTGTTCTCAGGGCATCAGGATCTCCATGTTGCATAGCACCTAATGAAGCTGGAACCAGTGATGTGTGTGAGCAACAGAATCATGTAACTATCTAAAAATAGAATCTCACAATCAACGTACTCCAATTTATTATACAAATGACCACCTCTGTTTAGCCTAGGCTGTTCCTCTTTACAGATACAGAGTGGTGGAGTCTCCTCTCCATGTAGATTAGATGATCCCTGGCTCCAAAAGGGAAGAAAACTGAGTTTTGCCAGAGTCATTTTTTTTCCTCTCTGGTTGGTCTTGGCTATTCTGTCAATTGTAGTATGTATGCGGCCACTGTGAGGATTCCTGCCTCGCTTGAGTTTAATTCTCTTTAATCCAAACACAGCCCAGGTTGCTCCATCTTTTCCAGCTAGTGCTCTAACCCCTGTATCATATGCGAAAAGGCAGGCACCAAGTGCCCTTTTCCACATAGCATGGAGCTGTGGATGAAGTTCACTCAGCAAACTGCCCCCAAGTGGACATATTCTCCTGACATTTCCTTTTGTTTTCCAGCACTAAAAAAAGAGATAGGCACCTAAATTAGATAGCATGCATTCTGCAGTACAGCTTTGAATCATTATCAGACCCAGAAAAGCCACTCACATTGTGTTGTGTTGTAATTCAAGAAAGATCTCCCTCTCTAATAGCTTCACAGTGTCTCTTGTAGATTAATTTTAGTATGAAGAACTGAAAACAATTCAACACCTCAACATAGTGGGTTTTCTTTTCTGCAAGTACCTTTTACCATAGCATCATTACTGACAATGGACTTTGTGCAAAAAGACAGTAACACATTATAAGCTGTTACAGTTTGCTTTTTCTTTTTTCTTTTTTTTTTTTTTTTTTTTGCTGAGTCATATCTTCGTTACCAGAAAACAGGGTTTTTTCTCTTCTGTACGTGAAACATTGCTGCACTCATGATGCACAATGAATGTTTCCAAAGGACTGAACTTAAATTTAACTACTCAGATTCCATTTGATTCAATGGGAAGTGTGCAGCTTAATGCTATGCAACTCTTTTAACACTAAGAACATGTTTTTCGCCCGGTTAGCATTTCAGTGAAGCAGATTTGGGAACAACTTAGTGACAATCTCTGTAAATCCTAGCAACCAGTTCTTAGTTAAGCAGATGCTTTCTAAATAGGTTCTTTAAAACTTTTATGCACTTCTTCTATGAGTTTTCATATTTTTAAAATTAAGAAATACTGGTGTGCATTTCTCACCTGCTTAGCATTAATTTCTGATTCATAATCCCTCTACAAACAACAGGTTTATTGATTATAAAACCTCCCACAAGGCATTCTTGCCAGTGTGTGTCTTTTCTATGAAAACGTGAAAAAAAGCCCCAAACCCCCGAAAAATGGTGACTTGGAAATAAGCCATCTTTATTTTAAGGTTTTTTTGCAGTCAACATGTTGCCTCAGCAACCTAAGTTCTTACTGTCTGGCAGAAGACAGATTTCTTTGGTTCCATCATGATGCAAAGCTGAAAGAAGGAAGAGAGAGACAAGCAATGAAAATTCACCATTTCATTATTCAAATATGTGAATTACCCTGAGCTGTAGCCAAACCATGGGTCTCATCTACAGTGTCCTTCAACACTTATTCAAACCCTTCAGTGCTGCAATACTTCATTTCCATTAATTAAATAATTACACAAAACTCTGTGTAAAGATAACATTCAACTGAATTCAGGCATTCCAAAATAGTTATTCAGTAAAGCTGAAGCTCATATTATTATGCCATGAATTGACAAAGATTTTGTTTATTTCCCTTACCAGGGTTTTTTAAAAGCCTCTTTAAAAAAAAAAAAAAGAAAAAAACCCACAAAAAAACAAACACCAAAACTGAAATTGATGACATTTCACATAGATGAAAAAAACAGTAGTATCTCACAATCTTAGTTCTTTATTTAATATCATGAGCATGTCATTATAATCTAGTACAGTTAATACATCTTAAAGATGAAGTTCTATGAAGATTAAAAAAGGATTGCCCTTGCTACATAACATGAAGTCCATTGTTATTAGTGGAAAAAAGCCATGCTTGAACAGGTTTATGTAATAAGACTACTTTTCAGCCTTTTTTATGGTCTGTCTTTGGTGCACGTGGTCACAAAACTCTACCTTCAATCAGTCACACGGCTCAGGAGAAAAAAACAACAGCTGAGAGAAATAACAGTGTAAAGCAGCTCATTAGATGACCAATTGCAAAGAATTGGCAGGAAAGGGGAGAAAAACATCTGAAAATGCATACAGAAGAATGCAACAGAAGCCTAATGTGCCTTCCAATAGAGTAACTGATGACAGTCAAGGGAGTGGTCTGTATGGTGTGCAGGATGCAGTATTGTTGCTTTTGAGATCTGTTTTTTAGTCTCTGACACTCTTCACCATCTCTATATACAGTACAGATATTGGGCAGCCAAAACATTATTGTGTAGCAGGAAAATGAGAGATAGAGGGTGTCAGACAGTAGAGATCACAGTGGCATAGCTTACAAAAATATAAACAGGACAGCTTGTATGTTAACCCACAGCTATCAGCCACCACACTGTGAAGACGTGGGAGGAACTGATGTCCAGCTAGAGAAGAAAGTTCATTTCACTCATTACAGCATTTCATTTTATCCACCACATTTTGCTACTAGATGTGTCTATGAGCAAATGGAGATTTTGACAGAAGTGGAAGATGGTAAAACCTAAAATAAGATCATGCATTATATTTATAGTCAGTTTGGTAAATTTAGGAATGCCGAGGGAACTCAGAAGTGAAATACACTGTGACACCAGCTGTGATACCAGATGTGAACACCACTCTCTGATGTTCAGTCTTACACTTCTGACCATAATCTGAATTCCAAGCACTTCTCTACTGTTTTATGCAAAATATGCCACGTTTTTTGACAGAAATATATTATTCTGCCAGAGAAGCTTTAACTTTCATCTTTGTCAGATCATAATAGGCAACATTTGGAGGAGCACAGAGCAAAAAGCTTAGGCAAGACCAATAAAAGGGAGATATTAATGATCTTAGGAGAGACATAAGAAGGACAGATTTCCCCCTATCATGCAGATCATGAGACATTTGAAAATTATTTCTACTAAGAGAAAGCTGGAGGTTTGGGCATACATCTCATGTATTATTGTGAAAAAATAGAGGAGTGGCAGAATAGTGATGACACAAGGTTGGTGAAACTTATCAGTACTGAAGAAGTTGCTGAATGAAACAAAAGGTTGAGTCATGTCAGGAGCAAATCAACAGCTATGAGGAAATCAGTCATTTCAAAGAGAATTGTGAAATGAAGTACCCTGAAGTATGTTGTAAGCACATATCCTTTTGCAGAGGCTTTTTTTTTCTTTCTTTTTTAGCATACAAACAGTATGTACATATGTAGAAGATGGAGTTACAACTGGTCTAAGGTCTGATATGGTCTATGTAATTTCCTTTCCAGGACAGTTTTATTCAACCACTCCATTTTCTTTGACCTCTATTTTTTTTCCAGAATCCCATATATTTAAGAAATGTTTATAATGAAATTTTTTAAATTCTTTCTGATTGCACAAGTTGCTGATTCCAGCAAAAGACTAAAATCTCATATCTTTTTTATATAAATACAATACAGCCAAATAAAACTAAACAGACTACAAATATAGTGGGGGATAAGTTTCAAAATTGATGGATGATTTTCATCCTTTCCATCTTTGACAGCCCCGCTGTGCCACTGTATGATCTGATAACTTAAAGTAAGGAAATGACAATGGAAACACAACAATGAAAATGGAATAGAAAGGTGAACAAATTATGTCTCATATCCCCATTTTAATTTTCTCCTCTGTATGTTTCTTGTTTTCAACTGGTTTTGTATTCCAGATAGCACTTGAGATCCTTTAGAAATATATCTTTTGAATGCAGAATATTTCTATTTTCCACTTGCTACTGCAGTTACTACAAAATCTAAATCCTTTCAAACTAGAGCTGTCTGGTTTGGTTTTGGTCTGTCTCCAATTTTAGTTATGTATACAAACATAGAGATAATACTTCACTATTCTCTTCCAATTAACTTATATGTTATGGGTAAGAGATTCTAACTTCTCAAGTAATCTAGTCGTGCCACACTACCACTAGTAACTGCTTTCTGTCTCCTCAGTTTTCAGATGTCCTTTCATCTGTCAGTTATCAATCCTTGTAGGAAGCCTCTTAAGCCAAGGCCTTTAACTTCTTATCGGTATTGAAATATCTTCAGAATACCTAATTTGGCCACTATGGAATATGGGATGAACAACTAAAAAAACCACGTGTCTGATATTCCCATCATCTCATAGTAGTCTTATATTTCACAGTGGCAGAATTAGAATGCCTCCAAACCAAGTGTTCCCAAAGGTAAAGCAAACTTTGAGGCTATTGGAAAAAAGTAGGTGTGCCTGTGTACTCAGCTCATTTTATCATATTATATATTGGTTTCCTATTCATAAAGCACATACATACATATAAAAATAAAGATATATATTTATAGAGGTAAATAAAATATATTTATATATATAAATAAAACCACATCTTTAACAAGAATTGTAGCTGAGATCAGAGATTTAAATACTTTGCGAGAGGCATCTAGAGACATATCTAAAGCTCTGTTCTGCTATTCTAACCAATTAGCTGTTAGAACTTTCCAACCTTAACTTAATAAGACTTTAAAGCATGGATTTTGGAATTTAATTTTAAATTCAGTGAAAATACACTGAAAGTATAGAGCTCAGGTAGCTTTAAGGGGGTTTTCATATTAGGAGCTACTTTAGAAATTTTGTGTGAGTTTAAAATGTTTAAAATGTATTTTGTCAGGTTTTTAAAACTTGCTTAGGTTTTAATTTTTGCTTAGCAACTTTTGTGAGATCTGTAGTTTAAGTTCATACTTTAAATTAATCTATAAATACAAAATACATACTTCAGCTAGGACTGTAAACTTGCTTCATAGAATTGGACTGAAAGAGACTATGCTGAGACCCACAGCTTCTCTGGTTAGGTATCTGTCATGCCTCAAAGGTGTTTTATTACAGCTAATGTACTTGAATGTTCAAAAAGCTTCTCCCAAAGTTCCATTCTTAATCGAAGTTCTCAAAAAAAGAAACTCTTATAAACAGTTTTATGTGATTCTTAAGCAAATTGTTCAAAAATAAGAAAGGATATGTAGAAACTGTCAGTTTTCACAAAGGAAACAAATTGCCAATATATCCTCCAAGTATTTTGACTGACTATTTACATTTCAGCATATCCATAGATGTTCTAGCAGAGAGCATGAAGACGCAACAAGTTTTGCAGATACTTACTTTGGATATCTAGAACAGTTAAGCCCAGAGCTGTCTGAAAGAGCTACAAATGATCTCATGTTAGAGAGCAGTAGAATGGCAGATTAAATTCAACACTGAATTCACCTGGAGAAAGTGAGTATAAAGAGAAATTAGTTTACTCTAACCTAATAATTACTGCCTGAGAAAATGTTGGGGTCATTGCAGAGACTTTTCCACATACATCCGCTCATCACCCAGAACTAGGCAAATACAACAGAGAAGTACCAGGGCAGAAACTGAGAGCAAACAGAAGTCATCATTAGTCCCCCATATGGTGCATTCAGCTCCCACATGGCACCTGAGGTTGCTTCACCTTGGAACAGATGCTTAGAACAGCAAGAGGATGATCAGAGGCACTGAACAGCGCACAGCTTAGATGCTTAGTAGAATATGACTCCTCAGGATGAAGAAGAGATGACTGGAAAATAAATGCTTGGTCTATGTAGTGATTTACATCATTAACAAATTAGAGGAGAGAAATAGAGAACAGATATTCACTATTTCTCTCATTTAAAAAAAAAAAAGAGGAGGAGGGGACAGGGGTTAAGTTATCTATCAGCACTGAACAAAATATGGAACAATTTTGCGTAACGAATAGTTAGTCTGTGGGACTCCTTACCACAAGATATTGCGGAGTCTAAAAGTGGGAGTTTAAAAAAGAGTTTTATAATTCATGCAGGATAGATCCATCAAAGACTAGTACACAATAGTCTGGCTGTAAATCAGTGTCAGGAAGTTCCTAAAAAATTTATTTCCAGAAGCTAAGATGAAATTGACATTATAGATATGTTGTTTCTTATATTCTTTCCCTTTTGCCCCAGAAATGATAGGAAAAACACTCTGGGACAAAACAAAGGTGGGTCTTCAGTCCCATCCAGTACATTCCTCTTGTTTCAGCTTGTGATTTAGGTCTTTTCTTTTCTTTTCTTTTCTTTTCTTTTCTTTTCTTTTCTTTTCTTTTCTTTTCTTTTCTTTTCTTTTCTTTTCTTTTCTCTCGTCTCATCTCGTCTCATCTCGTCTCATCTCGTCTCATCTCGTCTCATCTCTTGAGGTCACATTTTAAAATACAGGTGATATGGTTAAAATAAGAATGATAACTTTCAGTTGTGAGTGTAAGTCATTAAATTCTGCTAGTTTCTCTTTAAATTTTGCACCTTCAGCTGAGGTGTAGGCATGACGTTACTATTCAGATTCTTCATATAATTTTATATCCAGTTGTATTTCCCAGAGTATCTTAGGTATTCTCCATCTTCAATTTTATTTACATTAAAACTGAGGGTCTGCCTTACATATCTGGAGAAATGTAATGCAATTGTTATGTGACATTTCTCTTTTTTTCCTTTAGGCAGTGCATTATAGAATTTCAGTTTTGTGGCTAAGTTTTGATTTAAGTTATTGCAATGAAACTACCAAAACTTTGTTCACTACTGTTGCCCTGTGCTTTCTGCTAAACACATAAATTTTCACTGGATAATGTAGTTTCTTATCTAAAAGACTTGTATAGACCTATTGTTCTCTTTAAAACAGTCTTCCTCCCAGGGACAGATGCATTTCAAGAATGAGTGATCCATTGAGAAAATTATTGCTGATATGCAAACTCAGCAGAAATCAGAGATCTCTGATCAGCATGTAACTGAACTTGCATATATGTATTACTGTTGTGCATTTGCTGTTGAAGAAGTAGAAGTGATTGTGGGCTGTATTAATAAAGGATTTCCTGTAAAGAGAGAGTTAATGTCAAGGACCTGGAAGGACATCACTGTGTAAAGTTTCATTCACTTATCCAAAGGAAGATGATTTCAAACCAGAACAGGTTCAAAGAATTGCAGGTGGCATGATTAGGGAAGCCTATCTTCCATGAGGAGATAACAATAATTCAGCTTGTTTGGTCTAGCAGAACAGAAGATGGGAAGAGATATGATTACTGTGTATAAATGCATTGGCAAATAAAAATCTGTGAGAGAGAAAGGTTATTTAAATTAAAGGGTAATAGTGGCAGTAGAAAAAAATGGGTATGAGTCATCCAGGATTAAATACATTCTCAGAACTAAAAGAAGGTTTCCATCAGAATGTAGCTTTGCACAATAGTATAATAAAAATGGCATCAAAACATAAATTTAAAATGATGCAAAAGTGGAAAATAACTAAGTAAAAGTGTTAAAAAAACCCTGTGATTTAACCCCAGGCAGTACCTAAGCACCACACAGCCGCTCAATCACTCCCTACCCTGGTGGGATGCGGAGGAGAATCAGAATGTTAAAAATGAGAAAATTCGAGGGTTGAGATAAAGACAGTTTAACAGCTAAAGCAAAAGCCATGTTCACAACCAAAGCAAAACAAGGAATTCATTCACTATTTCCCATTGACAGACAGGTATTCAGCCATCTCCAGGAAAGCAGGGCTCCATCACGCATAATGGTTACTTGGAAGACAAACACCATCACTACGAACATTCCCCCCTTCCTTCTTCTTCCCCCATCTTTATATGCGAAGCATGACATCATATGGTATGGAATATCCCTTTGGTCAGTTTGGGTCAGTTCTCCTGGCTGTTTCCCCTCCCAGCTTCTTGTGCACCCTTAGCCTGTTCACTGGTGGAGTGGGGTGAGAAGCAGAAAAGTCCTTGACTCCGTGTAAGCACTGCTCAGCAGTAACGAAAACATCCCTTTATTATCAACACTGTTTTCAGCATAAATCCAAAACATAGCCTCACACTAGCTTCTATGAAGAAAATTAATTCTATTCCAGACAAAACCAGCACAAAAGGGAACTGAAAATACAGGACAATAGTACCAACAAAATTTTATTGTATGAAATGGTTTGCACAGGACAAGTTCAGAAAAACTGGAATCAATGACCAAGATCCAGCTTATCTCAAGCTGAAGTTAATAAATATTCCACAAAATCAGATAAATTTTTACATCACTAAAATAAAAGCTAGTATGTGCAGAAGCCTACTTTGAAATGAGATTCAAAGAAAGAGAATGATCTCTTAATTTCTACTTCTCCAGCCTGACTTTTTTTCTGAAAACGTCCATCAGGCAACACCAGCTGAGAATGACTGAGTTGACTATGTTTACTATCCTCTTCCTAATAAATAAATCACATTTCCTTCAATTACATAGGATTTCCACAGAGAATTGGTGTGGTGTCCACAATGTTTATTCTCTGCCTGCAATCTTCTATCAGGAAGCTTACAGGTGTGGCCCTCAATTTACAGACAACTAGATCATTGCTTTTTTATGATGAATTGAAGAAATCAGAATGTTTTCTTTAACAGCTTGATGTGAAGTGTTAGAGACTCTACAAAAGGTTGAACTGAACCTTTTTTCAGTGAGTCAAATGCAAAAGTGAACACTCCACTTAGTACAGTATATCTATGTTTGATATTTTGACACTAAATTCAATTAATTTTATTCCATCCCATCCAAAAGAGGGTAATTCCCAGCAAGTTGCTGCAAGTCTATCACACTAGGTTTTTTGAAGTTTTTTAGAACTACTGCCATTTATTCCATGAAGTTTTTCTGTTTTCAACAGTCTGCACTTCCTCTTACTTTCAATATAACTTAATGTGCAATCTAATATCAATCAAAAAGTCTACCACTTCCATGAGGCAGCATTAGAGAAATTGAATGTAATTTATAATTATAAAATTGGAAAGAAAGGATGGAGGAAAAGATGGAGCAGTGGGAATAAATAAGTGCATGGGAAGATGTCGAAATTCCTATCATCTCTACCACAGATGGGGAGGAGAGCAGGAACACAGACAAGCAGGCATTTTGACCCCGCTGTAAGGGAGACAATGGAGTCTTTCTGATGCCAAGGTTCGTCATTCTTCCCTTTCCCTTTTTTTGACAAGGGCTATCTCATGCTTATCACTAAACACACGTATCGTGTCTTACATGGTACTAATAAATTATTTTGCAGTTATATTCTAAAATAAAGATAAAGTATGCTAAATTCACATTCTGCTACACAAATCAGTATTGAAAAATGTGAAAATAGCTACTTTACAACTCTCAACAGTCGGATAATAACAATCATGAAGAACCTCTCTAGTACCTGGATCCCATCCTCTTGACTCAGATACTTAAAAAAAAATGCCTCTTCACCCTGAGTTTCCTTTGTAACACAGGGAAAGAGATAGGCACTTTGTGATTGGGTCAACCTAAAATGAAAGCAGGTCACTGTGTGCCCAGTATTCAGCTCATCTGAAGGCTTAAGAAAACAGTGTAAGAATGACCAGCCTTCCAAATATTAATAAAATGTTGTCTTCCTAAAAACAATATGAGAAATATAAGGATTTATAAACATGGGTCACAAATTCATCTTCATATACAGATATAAACAAACATAAATTGCCTTATTTCCATTAGTAGAAGCTGTTGATTAAATAAAATATGTATGGACTGGTTTAAGTCTCCCTGTTTAAGAATACTGATGTTTTATGAGAAAAAAAGGTTGAACTGGAAGCATATTCAGGTACAACCTTCACTTTAAAAGGCCAGTTGTGCAACCACATGTTATAGATCTGATCATCACCACTGATGTACTTTGCTCTTGAGCTGCAAGTCTGTAGGCAGCAAAAATCCCACAGGCATGATTAGAAAGATTATATAAAAGATCTTAACATTTTGAGATTTTGTGACTTTATAAGTGTTCTTTACAATTCAAGCAAGGCAAAAAGCATGGCAAAGTCATTTCTACATGGAAAGCAG
Organism: Morus bassanus; assembly: GCA_031468815.1. Lineage (NCBI taxonomy): Eukaryota > Metazoa > Chordata > Aves > Suliformes > Sulidae > Morus > Morus bassanus. The sequence continues at coordinate 49,206,040 of CM062568.1, read as the reverse complement.
TGAGAATTTGCGTAAATCTTTCTGTCCCTTAAGAGTACTTTTTTTAAATTTTAAAAATCACTTAGGCCTTCTGGCCTATGAAAAGCTAGTATTTGTAGAGGCTGATGGATTTTGTATTTTTTGACATTTTAATAAAATATTATGCAGTATAAATGCCTTATTATATATATTATTTATTGATTTAGGTACATTTTCTTCCTTTGAATCCTTACTAAACAGAGCTGTTGTTTTCTGAATTGATTTTGCTGTCTCAGCCACATTGAGGCATAGACGCTTTTTTGGCTTCCAACTGAATGAACAATTTCCTAGTTAGACACACTGGATTTGGAGTTGGGTCAATAAAAGCTTTACTGTGTCCTTTCTCTTTCCTCACACAGTTCACAAAAGAGAACTAAATTCCATTCATCCTTTCACTGGCCACTGTGCAATCTTTAGCAATGCAGTTCTGGCTGGGATGAAGAAACATGGCAAGAAATTGGAAGAAACACAAATAAGAATTCTTTATTTCCCATGCTCATTGCCCTGAAGATCTGTTGCCACTGGGGATGCATGTGAATTTCCTGCACTTTAACTATTTGTCTCTGCCATTGAATTGCTTTGGAAGTATAACACGTTAGATATCAAAAGACGATTTAGCTTAATCCTGCCGAAACTGATGTGGTTAACTAAGTTATTTGCAAAAAGACCATTTTGAGCGGTTCTTGGCAGTATGAGCATAAAGGATCATTGAAGAGTTTTCATGTGAAGAGTACTTTTTAGCTTTTGAATAACATAAACTTAACTATGGTTTAATGCAGTGTTTTCACTGTAATCTTTGTGGACAGATGGAAATTTCAAAGATTCTGGAGTACTAGAGAGTTGTTTGCAAGGATGTAGTCAATGCATTAGAATTGTTTTGGTGTTGTTCTCTGCTTGCTTTTTAATGCTACATACTGCTCTTATAGGTAGCCCATTCACAGTAAAAACTACTAAGATAAGAAGATAACATCAATTTAAATTTTAGGCATTTCCAAAATAATTTATGATGTCTTCAATTTCAAGCTTCTCCACCAGCTTGTGTGTGTGTATACATATATATCTATATCTATATATCTCTCTATATATATATATCTTGGCTGTGTCCTCCCAGTGTTTAAGACTTTTTCCTTCCTTCATTTCTATGGTGATGTCCGATGTAGATAAACAGGAGTCATTAAAAATCAGTTCCTAGCATAGAAGTAGTTTTCCTATATGTTTACACATAGTAATATGTAATATCCCCTCAGTCAGTGGGGAACGCAGCAGTGGCAACGGTAAGTCCCATGGCTGGGCACTGGGTTGGGGCAGACAAGGGAGTTCCTGGGGCCGGAGAATTCCAAGGAAGAGGAGAGAGGCCCGCCAGGTCCTGGCAGCTCTCACGAGCCAGGCTGACACGGCTTGAGTGGTGCCAGGAGCAACCACGGGAGATTTAAACTGCCCAAGGGAGCGCAAATGACCAAGAGCATGGCCAAAAGGACATGGCACGGCAGTTCGCGTGGAAGGGCACTGCACGCTGCTCACAGGCCCACAGTCCAGGGAACTGTTCTAGGTCTCTGCCAAAATGGTGGGCACTCACTTCAGAGCTAAAACCAGTGTTCCCATGGAGAAAGCCCCAGAGATGTCTGATGCATCCACCCAGACAGAGCTGGTAAGGAAGGAGGTTTCAGTACAGGAGGTAGGTTGCAGCGAGTGCCAGACCCATCTCCTGCTGAAAAGGTAAGTGCCTGCACAAGGTGCACACAGGTTGATGATCTGTTGCATCAGGTGGCTGAGTTGCAAAAAACGGTTAAAAGGCTGCGCTATATTAGGCGGAGATGGATAGGTAGTTTCAGAACCAATTTCCTATAGAAGACACCACTGAGAACGAGGTACCTTGGACCCTGGTGACCCACAAAAGCAGGGCTCCGCTTCAGTCTCCACCCTCCAGCATCACTACCAATAACATATATGAAGCTTTAACAGCTGTAGACTCTCACAAGCAAGGTCAGCAAGGTGCAACTTAGCAGCAGCATGGAGTAGATACTGTAAAAAGAAAAGACGAGTGCTCGTAGTGGGTGACTCTGTTAAAAGGCACTGAGGTGCCCATCTGCCGACCTAACAGGGAGTCACGAGAGGTTTGCTCCCTTCCGGGAGCTATGATCTGAGGTGCTGCTAAGAGGGTGCCACAACTTGTCAAGAGTACAGATTACTATCCTCTGTTACTCCTCCATGTGGGCACAAATGATGCTATAAGGCAGAACCTGGGCAGAACCAAGGAAGACTAAAAAGCCCTGGGGCAGCAAGTTAAAAATACCGGTGCCCAAGTCATCTTCTCCATTTTACCAGTTGGAGAAAAATGGGCAGACAGTAAGAGATTAATAATACAAATCAACTCTTGACTACATGTCTGGTGCCATCGCGAGGATTTTTGTTTCTATGACAATGGGACTTTCCCCAGCAACCATAGCCTGTTAGGGAGGGATGGAATCCACCTGTCTAGAAAGGGCAAGGGAATCTTTGGCAGCAGGCTGGCCAACTTGGTGAGGCAGGCTTTAAACTGAAGGACTCGGTGGCAATGCCATCACATCCAATGGGGGAATAAGCCAGACCAACCAGAGCAGCGACAAAGGTGCTTTAGCTGCCTCATGAGATGACAAGCAGAAGACCAACTACCTCAAGGGTGTGTATGGCTATAGTGGGTCCTCGTGCACCCCTCCAGGGAAACCTGTGTGCTCAATTACCTCTGAAATGCCTGTACACCAACACCCGCAGAATGGGGAATAAACAAGAGGAACTAGAAATCTGTGTGCGGTCACAGGGCCACAATCTCATTGTAATTACAGAGACATGGTGGGACAGCTTGCATGATTGGAATGCTGTCATGGATGACTACATACTTTGTAGGAAAGACAGGCCAGCAAGGCGAGGTGGGGGAGTTGCTCTTTATATGAGGGAGCAGCTGGAATGCATCGACCTCTACCTAAGAGTGGAGGAAGAACAAGTCAAGAGCTTATGGGTAAAAATTAAGGGGCAGGCAAATATGGGTGACACTGCTGTGGGCATTTTCTACAGGCCACCTAATCAGGAAGAGGAAGTCGACAAGGCCTTCTACAGACAGCTGGAAGTAGCCTCGCAGTCACGTTAAAAGGAGTTAAAAGGCCAGCAGGTCGAGGGAGGTTATCCTCCCCCTCTACTCCACCTTACTGAGGCCACATCTGGAGTACTGCATCCAGTTGTGGGCTCCCCAGTTCAAGAAAGACAGGGAATGACTGGAGAGAGTCCAGCAGAGAGCTACCAAGATGATCAGGGGACTGGAGCATCTCTCTTATGAGGAAAGGCTGAGAGACCTGGGTTTGTTTATCCTGGAGAAGAAGAGACTGAGGGGAGATCTTCTCAACGCTTATAAATATCTGAAGGGTGGGTGTCAAAGGATGGGGCCAGACTCTTTTCAGTGGTGCCCAATGACAGGACAAGGGGCAATGGGCACAAATTGGAACACAGGAAGTTACACCTGAATATGAGGAAAAAGTTCTTTACTGTGAGGGTGACAGAGCAGTGGAACAGGCTGCCCAGAGAGGTTGTGGAGTCTCCTTCCCTGGAAGTATTCAAAACCCACCTGGTCGCGGTCCTGTGCACCCTGCTCTAGGTGTACCTGCTCAAGCAGTGGGTTTGGACGAGATGATCTCCAGAGGTCCCTTCCAACCCCTACCATTCTGTGATGCTGTGAATAATTTCGCCTTAAGGCTTCACATGTGCATGTGTGAGACATGCAGATGCTTAAAAGCATTCATATAAAATCCTTTCAGGCATAAATCCAGGACTCATTTAAGGCCAGACTGTTGTGTTCATATGTGACACAGTAAATTAGTCCAGTGATACTACTGGTAGGAGAAGCATGACCAAAACCCAGCAACCTTTCCTGAGTCCTGACAGTAAATGAGGAAAGCAAGGTTTTCTGTACACAGTTTCTATATGAAGTTATACTAGAGAACAGTGTGGTTCATAGTGCACTTTAACTGTCTGACCTACCTGTCATTAATGACCAACTAACTACTTAGAGCAGGGTTGAGTAGAGACAGTCTACTCATGCTCTGTGTCCACAAGAAGACCTGGAACTTATTTAATTCCACAGAGAGAAGTAGTGCAAATATGAAATGCTGCAAAATAGTCAAAGAATTTCAGCTTTAAGATGAGCATATACAAATCCACCTTAGGTGTCATTTGTAGAACTAAAAAATAACAAAAAAACTGAATGAAAAAATAATTTTTAAATTATGTTCTTTTAAATATAAATCACATGCTTTGAAATTAGCTAAAGGATTCCATAAGTGAATTTGCAGACAGTTCATTCACTGAAAAAAATTTATCCATTTGCAACATCCTAACTTACATCTTTAATCCCCTGATTAGGAAAGACACAAACAACAGGGGTCATTTTAAAGCTGACATTTTGAATGTATGCTTTCATCGCCTTTGATATGAACTCTCTTTCAGTGGGATTTTCAACCCATTAGATAGATCACCAAATGATGTCTGCCTCACAGCAGTTCTGCTGAGTGAAGGATATTTAATATGTAACTTGTTAAACTAGATATAGAGTCTCAGTTTTTATTTCCTCTTCTTTTTCACCTTTTTATGACAAAATAAACACTTTGAATAAGAATAGGGTTTTGAGATGTTACTGCAAGGATATGTTCTGCTCCAGAGCTTAAATTCTTAGTTTACTAAGAATTTTTGCAGCACTATCACTTGATTGTAATTAGGAGAGAGAGGTTGATTCTGAATTTGAAAGGAGGAGGCAGAAGGAGGGAGGAATACAAAATACTGTTGCTTTGGGGTTTACGGTAAATTTTTTATTTTGTTTTCATGTCATCCTGCTCAGTAACTTTGTCTCCCTTTCACACATCCTCAATTTTTTGTGTGCAACTAAAAAAAATATTAACCTTTTTTTTTTCTTTTTTTTTGTGGGGCAGAAGGAAAACAAATATTTTAGTTCTTACTTAAAATTGCTGGAAAGTGGAGATTTAAGAACCCTTAAAATGTGAGAACACATATGGGGTATGATTTGGATTCTACTTCAATTGTTTTTAAATTTTATCCCTATCACAGAAGAAACCAGTACATGCGGGTTACTGGAAGAACAAGGGTTCCAAGAGTTTCCTCATCATAAGAAAGGGGTGAGTAGGAAGGGCTGCAGGACAAGTGAATTTTGAATATATATTATTGGTTTTCTATGGTTTCGGAGGTAGCATTTTCAAAGGCAGAGAGGATAAAAATCATGCTGATGGGACAAAGCAAAGGAACATGTGTAAAGAAGTTCTCAGAAAGGTTCTCCAGCCAAACAACTTATGAAGGATTTATTAGAGATGTGAATGACCTGGAAGCTTTTATTTTTCTATTAATAATACAAAGGTTGGGGGGAAGCAGAAGTCTTGACAAAATAGAACAGAAACACTTTAGAAAAATACTCAGCAGTTCTAGAAAGAAATTTGTTAAATATTTTTCCAAACAGCCAGCATCAGATCTGAATACAGGTAAAGTTCTTGCTAATATTATCAGAGCTATATATAGTATCAAGATCAATATATTGTTGCTATCCCATATAATGACTGAAGACTCTATTCCAGCACAAATGGTGTGATGCAAATATTTTTTTACACAACAGAACCATGAAAAACAATGATATCTTAGAATGCATGACCAGAATCTAATGAGGACCTACTACAACTGGAAAAAGAAAAATTATCATTAATTAAGTGGTGATGAGAAGATTATGTTAAAGTTATGGTGAAAAGAGAAATGAAAGCAAATCTATTATTAAGAATGTCTATTTTAATAAAAAAAATCTTGAAAAATGAAGGGAAACAGTGAAAGTTGGGTGGATTGGTAAAGTTTAAAAGCCTGTCTGAAAAAGCAGCTTGGAACTACTTTAAGTCACAGATGCAAAAACAATACATGTACTACAAGTAAAAGAAAAATGATTGAGTACTCAATCAAGGAGTGAATAAACTCTTCTGTGTGATGTTTCACTGCAGTTGTTGAGATGTGGGTAAATGCTATATTGCTCAGATTAGAAATTCATTTACCCATTTCTGACCTTTATCACATCAGTGCAAAAAAGGATTTTCAGTGGTAAGCTGGGAGTCTATGAGGAGCAACAAGAACAGACTGACTGAACAGAAAGCTATGTCTTGAAGGTCAGAATATGTAGGAGAAAAGTGAGACTTGCCAACTCTTAAGCTGAGCTGGACCTTGCAAAGGAAATTAAAACAAACAGTAAATGATTTTTCGCCACAAAAATAAAAAGAGAACAAAGAAAAAGGAAGTGGTGTAGTAATTCAGCAAGTATAGGGGCAAAGATTAAAGTTAATTTAGGTACCACCAAAAAATCCCTTTGACGCAGATTTCAGTAACTGCAGTGATGTAGTACCTGGAGGTGAAATCAAGGGGCTAACGGGAATAAGAGTATGAAAATGGAAACTGCCATAACTGAGGAGGAAACAACATTGAAAGAGCTTAATGCACTGCGGTCAGTGAGCAAATAATCTCCAGCACTGAATTCTGGCTCATGTAATTACAAATCCAGAAGCAAGGCTCTTTTATGCATTTACCAAGTCAGACCTATATGCTAAAGAACAGTAGTACACTTAGCAGACTTTGAAGATAGACATTTCAGTGCCTGAAGTGTAAAGATACGAGCTCAAGAACTTCAGGAACTGAAAAATATTCAGCACAAGATACTGTAAAGAGGAAGCCAGTGGAAATCAGAGAGAGTACATGATATGGCATCTTTCCTGGAGGTCTGAAAAAAAGGAAGACCACAAATACTATTGGAAACTGTCGAAAACCAAGCAAACTCTACTCATGCAGGAACCTTCACTCAGAAGACTCTAGTTCAGTCAGAGATGGTTTGGTAGGATATGGAATACACAGAAAACAAAATAGTCTAGAGGACCTACAGTTGTCCAGTCTGTATAAGTGTGAAGATCTTAAGCAAAGGCTATTACTCCTGTGAATCTCTAGTCATGCTTGGAACAATCACCGGATTACATGTCATGAGAAGACACATCTTCTTCATTTAGTGCAATGTGATGAACCAGCTAACTAATGATGGTTAAGCAGAGATAAGGTGGATTAGTAGTGATTTTCTGATGTTAGTATTGCTCTTTTATTGGCAGAGAAAAAGACAGATGATGATACTAAAACTCACTGTTGAACTACAGTAATTACAGGATATCTGTAGAGATGTAACTATCAGTACACATCCATATTCCTGCATGCCTATCTCAAATGCAAAATAATGCAATTTTGCATAAGCAGCAGGTATTTAACTTCAAGAGTAAATTAAGTTACATTGCAATTGAAGTGGGGCAACTGTGTATATATATATTTCTATGCATATCTATAAATTGTTGGACTATTGTTATTGGCTCATATGACTAAAACATCAGTGAAATTTGGGCAAAGTCATTTAATCTACCTTGTGCATTCTTTTCTGAACTGGAAGATGAGGTTTAATCTTAATCAGCCCAAAATCCACTCTTTTCTTTCAAGGCTGTCCAAGAAGTTTCACATGTAAGTTCAGAAGACAATCTCATTAGTGGCTTGAAGAATTTCCAGTATTACAGTGACAAGGGCCAAAGTCATCTATGTGTAGTTACACTTCAGAAGAAAAAGAAACAACTGAAACAACCTGTAGGACTTTCCGTTTAACATTTGCATGCTTTTATTTTAAGATGATGGGAGAAAATACAGAACTTCACTTCTCCAAAGATGATCTTGACCTTTTTAGAGGAAACATTGAAAAAATAAAAAATGAAAAATAAAAACCATCTGTTTGGCTGAGAGGAAGAAAAAGGTTTCCCCAGTGACAAATTTAAAATGAAGAGGAAATTGCCTCCAAAGCATTAAGATGGAGAAAGCCAACTTGGTTGTATCTGAACCTATATAAAATAGTTTAAGCATCAAAGGAGAGGGAAAAAAAATGTCTCTAAGGACCAGGAGGCCACAGAAACCATCCAAAAGGATCAAGAGAAAAAAAGAAATATAATGTAATCTTTACATAAATAACAAGTTTCTATGTTTTCTTTTAAAATGCTATATTATTCATATATCTGTTCTGCAGAATATATGCAATTTGTTTTTAAGATACAACACAGCAAATAAATAAATAGATAAGGGTCACATGTCTGGCAGTGCCATCTTTAGGGATCTAAAATATCTAAGCCTGAGCAAGGTATTTTTATAATCAGTGTAAGTAAAAATGTACCTCTAGACCAAATTCTTCATGTGAGTATCTAACTAGGTCAGATGATCTGCCTTTTGAACACATTCATTTCTGTCTATAATGTGAGCTTAGTCTAACTTGCTTAAACATATGCATCAGACTTTTAGTGGCCTAAAATTGGAACAGATGAAATCCATCTGAACAAAATAAACCATTGAATTAAAGGAAGAAATTTCTTATCAAAACCTCAATGTTCTGACAAAATAAATGGAAGAAGCAGCTAAAGACCAGTTTACTAAAGACCTGGAACAAATGGAAGTCAGAAACTTTCAAGAAAGCAGTAATGGAAATCAAATAAAGCAATCATCTAGCCCCCTCCTCCTTGTCCTAACACAGGGTCTGGGCCACCTGAAATCATAAATGGTAATCAATTAATTGATTGATTTCTACGTCTATTAAATTTCAGGTGTGTGACTGCAAAAGTGAAGCTCTTTTTATATGTTCTTATAACAACTCACTTCAGGAGTTTATATATAAAAGGCAATATGAACAAGATTAAACCAGGTTTGTTTATTCACGTTGCTCTGTCCTGAAAGGCTCTTCTGTGTGTGTTTCATTTTCAGACTCCTCCAGACATTTAAATGAAATATCCCTGAGCATGCAACATCTACTCTCATTTTTTCCTATAATATACCTCTCTCAAGTTCCAGCAAAACTAAAATCAGCACCCCCTCTTCTCTTCCTGCCCCCACCAAAAGATCATGTTGTAGCGCACTGGGGCAGCCCAAAGGAGCTGCTGCACCAAGTGCTATGTTGTGTGGCCATGGCATATGTGCTCTGTAGAGATCTATCTAGCCTTAAACAGGGTAGGTATACACAGTCTGCACCGCTTTGGAGCCAGGGATCATTCCCTAGGGTGGATACATTTAGCAGTGTAGAAATAGCTTATGTCTTTCTTATGCAGCTGCAAAGGGAGATAATTAGAACATTAAACAAAAAGATCTAAGCAAAATCAATAAGAGTGTCCATTTGGACAGCAGACAAGGGCAAAGATCTTTATAATTCCTGACTTTGCTGCACGTTTATTTCTTTCACAGATCATTAGAGAACAAGGAGGCTGGCCCATTTAATCCACATTTCATATTCTGCTTGTCGGCAACTTTATGGTCTTTTTGGAAAAGTTTCCACTTCTTATGTTTCACGTTCCTTCATGCTATGCCCTCCCCACCCCATATCATTGTTTATTCACTTTTTCTAATTTAAGCTGAATGAAGAGCAGGACTTAGACAAGATCTGATGCAGTCTGCTACACTGGGGAAATGCAGTAGCAAATGCGAAGAAATAAAAATAACTTTGGTAATGCTTCAGTCCTTATGAAGAGTCACCAATGATTAAACCAGTCATTAAGTGTCTGTTAGTAAAGAAAATTCTTTCTATATTTATACATGTAATGAATATTTATATTATAGAGATCTGATTATATGCTTTAAAAGCCTGATGTAATATTAGCTGATGTACAGACACTGAAAAATATAAACCAAAAAGCTACAATCAGAGTATCAGTATGCATTTAGGACCAATTCCGTGGAGGCAGCACAATTACAGTGATCCAAAACCAGTAAGGAACAACCTTCAGGTTCAAGTCCCTTAAGATTTAAAGAGTATAACTGTGCTATAAGAGGTTTGTAAGTAGCTGTGCAAACACTAAGTAAGCATTGTGTCTTACTACTTTGAACCAACCACATATTAAATTACTACAGACCTCTGTCTACTTTTCAGTCAGTGCAGGAGCCCTGTTCTTTCAAAACCATTTGAAAGTCTTTATCAATAAGGCTGCGTATTCTACATTTCCATTTTGAGCTTTTACTTTCTTACAAATGTGGACTCTCATGCCAATACTGCACACTTTTTCCATGCCTTACATTGAAGTCAAGATGTTCAGGACGAATGGTAACCCAGTCAAGCTGAAGAAAATAAAAGGATTGTCATCATTATGCAGCATCTTCTTTTTCTTCAGGAATTCAAAAAGGGAGTCTAAATGAGAGCTCAACACTTTTGGAGCTAGCCTTTGTCATTAAGCCAATTTCTGTGCATCTTGAGTGGAAGACAAACATTTCAGAAAAAAAAGAAGTAACGTCATGAATAAAAGACTCGGCCATTTTTAATGGCCATTGTCCTAAAGGGACATGATTATTTTCTCAAGACCAAGTAATATCCACAGTCTTTTCCTTCAAACATAACAATTTTGTTACTTCTGTACTGTATCTTCCTCTTTCAAACATGCAACACGTACAGTAGAAAATGCTTAATATTTAAAGAGAAAATAAGTCATAAGAGCAGTGGCATTAGTTTCATTTTGTCTTAACAGTGACAGCTTTACTGTAACCATCAAAGCACATGAACACATATATGGTTTACACCTTCATTGCAATATATATACAAAATCATAAAAGAATATAGAAAGTATATGGCAAAAAAAACAAGTCACTCTTTGTTAAACTCACTCATAATTATTCATGTGCCTCAAACTACTTGCCACTTAGGTTACTGTCTGCATATCCATGTACTGTTGCACTGCAAAAATCAAGTTCTACTTAATTTGTATATATATGTGCTTAATATGTTCCTTTATAATTCAATGTATCATTTCAGATACTGATACTGTAGCTGCCAATCCCTATTGGGATTTTTGCCATCATTAATGTTCTTCCATAAACATATGACCTTCACTTAATACTCAGATACAAAGTCAAACTGTCACTGATATCAGTAACTATTTTTTTTCTTGGTGGATTTAAAGAGAAGAAAAAAAATAACTAGAGTTATTGAGGGTTTATTTTTAACATTAACTGGAAACATATGAAAAAATACAGGGGGGAAAAAAAGCAGATTTTTCTTTTTAAAATGTCTTTTTAATTGCATTCATTAAGAATATGTCTAATGATTACCAAAATACACTCAGAATGATATCTTAATGGCATATGAAGATAAATTTCCCACTCCAGCTCCTTAACAAAAAATTTTAAAAAATCTCTAGATTCATGGAGCACTCTTTCATGGACAAGGTAAAAAAATATAATTTGGCATAGCATGTTGATTCTGTAATTTCAGATTATGGTTTTTGTTCAGTTGGAACTAGAAATTGCATATCTTTGACCATTTGGGTATCAATAATACCTTAGGATGGGATTCAGCTCACAGACTAAGTAAGCTAAATTTAGAAGCTTGATTCAGATATCATGATATGGTTGTTTAATGACAGTTGAGATGATCCACGTTATCCAAGGTATTTAAATGAGGCAGACTGGTTTGGCACAGATGTCAAACTTCTTAACCAGGATAATCATATCCAGCAGACCTAGTGAGTAAATTCAGTGAAGTCTAGAGAGCTATTTAGCATGCTGATCTTAAGTTACCATTTTATGAAGATGTACTGTTGTCTAAACTCCATTGTTTATTTTATTTAATGCTGTGTTGACCAGATCTCCATTGAATATGATGAGAGCTTAGACATAGTGAAATATACATGTCTCAATTTGCAAGCTGAATCCCAACTGTAGAGCAGGATCCAGCTTCCAGAGTGAAATTCATTTCCCTGAATTCAGTTGTCAGGAAGCGTAAAAGTCCATTGTTAATTTTTATCCCAAGACATCTTAAACGGCACTGGACATGCATGTTTAGCCAACGGGATCCTGTCCTTAGCTAATTTTAATTTGTCTTAATTTTTGTTATTTGATTTTTAATGTTCTAAATAATTATAATATAGTTTATATGAAAACATCAATACCAGAACAATGTACTTTAACTGTGTTATAATCTATTTTACAGCTTTTATTTAACCTTTACTTATAATGTAATTTTATAAACTAAGGCACGAGATATGAAGGCTAGGACTCTTGCTTAGCTTAAATCTCTTCACTCTAAAAATATATATCTGAGCTTTTCACTTTATGTTCTGTTTACAACAGCGGAGAAAAATATGAACTTTATTGCATGATTCATCTGACCAATAGCTGTGGATTTTAGGATGAGATCAATCACTTCCTAAAATATTTTTCTCCATTGACTAAAGAATTCTACATTTTTCCACAGATCAGATGTAGATGTTTACATTTGGCTTCATCAATCCTTCCTGGGCTTGCTAGTTATTAAAAAAACTGCTACTGACTTCTGCAATTATCCAGCCTTTAGGAAGAGGAAAAGGGACTTTAAGATGTGGTCAAGAATAAGCAGAAGGAAATGTTGATTTGACACACTGAAAATCAGAAAGAACACAAATACATTTTTAAAAAAATAACAACACTACAAAAACAAAAACAAAAACAAAAACAAAAACAAAAACAAAAACAAAAAACAAAAAACAAAAAAAAAAAAAAAAAAAAAAAAAAAAAAAAAAACCCACTCTAAAAAACCCCAAACCCTCTGGTAAGTCTTTCTCAATGCCCTAGAGCAATGGCTGACAAAATCCTACTCCTTGTCAACTGCTCATATAAGTTTGGTCCTTGTCCAGTATCCAACGAAGAAAGAGTGCAGTGCTCATTCTCTAAAAACCTTTCTTGTCCCTAGAAAAATGAGTTTGTTAAAAATACCAGGCCTTCTTTTTATCAGCATGCTTGTTACAAGACAGCCATGTTTGAGTCATATTGTCTGACTAAATGATATCTTGTTTTAAACTGTTATAGAAAACATTTTCCCAAATATCAAATTTTGCCAGTAAACAAACAGCCTCTTTTAGACATAAGGATGAAACAAGTATGTTCTTGTACAACTCTAAATCTCATCTTTGTGAATAACAAACCAAGAATTTCAGCCTGACATTTTCAAAAAGTACCACATTCACATATGCAGTCAAAAGAAATTTTGGAGGCCTTTGCAAACTACAAGAACATTGTTTGCAATGTCCTCAGACCTCACACCAGTGTCTTTCCAGTTCCCTGAGTAAAAGATATGTTTACTTACACATTTCTGCTCCAATGTCTACAATTAATTTCAAGACAAGGTCAATGCTCCTTTGCTATACCTTGAAACCTTATAGGAGAGAACCCTTGCTGAGTAACTCCAACACTGAACCCATTAGTTCCAGTCATCAGTCAAAGAATCTGTCAAATGAGTTATTGTAGCCTCATTTCTTATTTTCCAGTGTGTGCAGTTTTGTGTACAGTCCATCCCTGCCACTACTGCTAAATAGGCTGATGGCTTATTTCGATGGGGGTTTTGTTTGTTTGTTTTGTTCCTGAAAGCAACATTAGATGTAAATGAAAATGCATAGTAAAAATAGATTCAGATTTTAAATGTCTTAACCAACAGTTTCCAAGGTACTTACAAGAGATATTCTGATTTATCTCATTAGAGAGACTTCAAGACAAAAATTATTATACACATCTGAATACACAGAGAAATGTGGGAGACTGCATCACTGAATTTCTGGGCCAGCATTCTACAGGAAGAATATAAAAAGGACTTTTTTTAGTTAAAGACAAAGGATGGATATGAACAGGATGACAAAAAATTTCAGCAGAGAATAATGGAGGCTTTTAGATGAAACTTGTTTACAGCAATGCCCTTTTTCAATCTTTGATTGGCAGAGTAAATCTCTCCCTGTGGCAGATGGAGCTTTACTCCTTGCTGATTGCCTCTGGTCTGTCTTCAAGAAAACTATCATCTACAGTAACATCTGTTTATGTCAGCAGAGAAGCTTTTTCTATCATAATTGTATCAAGGTAGGATGCAAGTGAGTTAAATCATTAAGTTACTGACGTCTTGCTGAATGCACTGAGAGTTTCAGCCTTCACTTAGAGATAATTTGTGGGACAGATGCCTCACCTTTTCTAAAGCATTAATCCATCAAATATCCTCAAGAGCAAATATTTTTGAAATCCTCAGAAGAGTAGATTAGTTTTCAATAAACCAATAAACATTGTAATAGACTGATATATTCTGTTTCATTCCAAGGAACTGAGTTTAAAAACATTGCTTTGCATTACATAAATCATTAAAGAAATTGTAACCTGTGTCTTCTGCATTTGATTCAGGCATCTCTAGAAAAACACAATTTCAGCAAATCAATCACAGTTAATAACTTTATTAACAAATATTGCAATTTTTATTCTTTCTGGACTTTTCAGTTATCTTATAATTTTCTCCAAGGGCTTTACTGTTTGAAATAATTCAGCATATGCTTTCTACAAACAAATTTTGGGTCCATAAATTATGAAAGCAGATACTAATGGTCATTCAAGCTTTGAACTGACTTGGATTAGGCATTCATGCTTCATTACTTGATTCTGTTATGTGTCTGCATAAAGCTAACTCTTGCAGTAAGGTTTCTAACATGATCTATTTGCCCGCCTATAACTAAGTAAGTAAATAAATAAATATTCTTCTGCATATCACACTTTACAGCATATATGAATTCTGAAGTCCATATGGAAAATTTCACTCCTACTAATTTTCAGCATCAAATTTCTGATGGCACCCACAGTGCAATGATATGATACAAGGCACCGTTCCATAGACCAGAACAAACAAAGAACCTGGTTGGAAACCAGATTTGTAGGAAAGAATTATGGTACTTGTATATCTCTAGTGGGCTAAACCAAATTTTGGATTTGATCACTCCTGAAATACGCAGGTTGAATTCGGAAAATACATTCTAAAACTGTTGCAACACAGACAGTCAGCACATGTTAGTCAAATCAGACTCCAGGGAGAAATCTACCCACACTTACAAAAGGAAACAGTCATTAATATTTCCCCTTATAATCTGTTTTTATTCCTTTATTAATGTTATTTAATTTAGAATGAGACTCTGAGGATGCTAAATGTCCCTATGTGAGCCAAAAGTGGCAACTTGGATTGTAGGTTCAGCCACAGGCACAGTTTTTTTGCTTTTGAAGTCACTCACAGCAGGGACAAGCTGAGCTTGCAGCCAAGGGAAACTGTGTATCTGAAAACTAATAATCCTAAACTAAAACTAAACTAATTGCTGTTTGACTGTAAGTATATTAACATCAGGTTTTGCACTGCAACATGTACTTTGGCTAAATTATCTTAGTCCCCAAATGTCAGAGGTTGGAAACCAGGCATCAGTGGGTCAGGACTGACTAAAATAAAATGTGGGTTTTGTTGCCATCAGGGATTTTATGCTTTTAAAAGTGATTTAAATTTGTTTTAATCAAATAAAGAAAAGATATTTTATGAAGTTGTACTGTGTTGTCCTCAAACAGAAAATATTTGTCTTAAAAGGAATGAATTGTCTTTCCTGTATCAAAAATGCCTGTTTGTTATTCTCTCTTCTCATGAGTAGGTACATGTTCTTCTAAAGCTGTGTTAACAAGCAGTTTCTTCCCTGCTCAGCTCCTTCTCTCTGACTTGGACAGAGGTCTATATGCAGAAGCCATTGCCACGGACTTGATCAGGGCAACCAGATGGAAGTACGTTTATAAAGAGGTGCACTCTACCCCTTGACCTCGTAGTCATGCCCTATTATGCTCCTGTGTGTCTCCTGTTGTGGAGACCCTGTAGAAGAGATTTTCTATTTGTCTCCTGTTATGTGCTCTTGCAAATAATGAATTTTTTTCCCCCTGATATTCATATACACACAAAGGAAATCAGATCTGGATTGTCTGTAAATGAAAGCCACCCTGAGGTAGTATGTACTAGGAGATAGAATATACTAGGAGATAGGTACTGGGACACTGGTACAGCTTGAGTGCCAGAGCTAGTGTTCTGTCCATATGCTGCATTGCTTTGATAAATACATATAAAACTGATTTTAAGATGAAGAATTATAAACACTGCTGACATTTTGATAAACTGGCATGTGAAAAGACCTGTATTTTTTTTGTTTTAATGTTAACTATTTATTTGCTGTTTAAGCACCTCCAATTAAAGATCTCTTCTAAATGGTTGCAAAAAAGATGATACGTTGTAATCTCTTAATCATAAATGTTGTTTAGAATCTCTTTGCAATTTAGATAACCCCCAGATCTCTGCATAGACTGTAATGGAAATATCCCAGTAAAACTTTTCATACAGAAAACTGAAGACTTTTTGAAGCCATAGCATTCTGCAGGAAATCATAAGCTTTGTTCAAACTTTCAATACAAGTCTGAGAGGCAATGTCCACAAGGTCTTCCCAAGCACTTTGGCTACCCCAGTCCATTGACATCCAACATAAAGAAATTAAATTTCTGTTCTCCAGAATGATTTGTCCTTTTCCTTCTCACCAGTAGTATTTTTTTTAATCCTAATATAAGATTATTTTATTTTCCAAATATTAAACCAATTTCACAGGACAAAATATTTGGTTTTTCTGCTTTCTAATGTAATGATGTTCCATAGGCATGGTGGGGACTTCTTTTGAGGAAGATATTGAGGAAATCTTAATAAATGTTCATTGTAACTTCTGAAAATTAACTTATCTCTGTGAAATATCTTAACAAACTGTAAGTCTCTTCAGTAAAGCATATCCATGTTTTAATTGCTCAGAACATATTGACCGAGAAAATGAACTGTTTCATACCTTTCTGAACACCTTATGCTGCAGAAAGCTTGCTAGTGTTCTCTCCACACACACACTTACTTTAAAAAGTACATTTGAAAGAGAGGAATTAGCATCTCTTCTCTCTGTTCCTTTCCTATCCCCAGTTCCACTACTGCCCTTCTTCTGCATGGGCACTCAAGATTTAAAGGTTGTATATTCAGAACAAAAAAGGTGGCTTGATTTTAAGAAGCATGGAGGCAATAGTGTGAAGTGGGAGCTTGAGTTAGAAACAATGTAGATGAACAATCAGGGTGAGCAGAGACATAGGTCTGACTAAAGTAAGTTTAGAAGAGTTTCAGGCTTTCTCCAACTCCTGTATTTCTATAGGGCTGTAATAGAAAGTGTAATGTAACTTGGAAAATTCCCAGGCATTAGATTACCATGACATGCAGAAAAGAGGTAGGGAGACTGTGCAGGAACAGTGATAGAAGTTATGTCTATTTAGTATAGTTAAGACAATAATGGCTACATTACAGAGGAACAGAGAACAGGGCTGTCAATACTGCAAAGTCGGCATGCAAACCCGAGAAATATAAAAGCCAAGAATCTTGTTTACACAGAGATAAAGTTACACAAACTTCTTTCTCTGTAAACTAGAATAAACAAAACTAAGGTAGTTGTCACCCAACACGGGCTAGCATTCACCCTTATGGAAACAGAGTGCAGGGGTGGATGAATCAAGTTTAGCATCTGCTCTTTGCTAAAAGAAAACTTCAGTATATGCCAGACACCAAAGAGGAATTAAACAGATGTAGCCTCCTCTCAAACACTAGCTTGCTCCCTGCAAACTGCTCCAAATTTGTAAGGGGTTATGAGTTATGCCATTTGATTATTATCTTATTAACAGCAGATAACCTGCAGCAATGGGATGGAATGGGATGACCAGCAGGTATCACCTTTGATACAGCTCAATGTCTTCAGAGCTAAGCAAGGCATACTTGACCTTTTGAAGGATATACATACCTCTAATATTATGGTGACTGTAATCGTATGTGGAAGGTGACAGCATCTGATTAATGAAGGTTATCCAATCAATAATCTTTCAAATGCAAGCAGAGTAATAAGTAAAGGGGTATCTGATAAACAAGAGACACAAAACGTGGTAAAAAGGGGACAAGGGCGACAATGGCAAAGACCAAAATTCTCCAGAGAGGAACTGATGAGCCCTTAGGAAACTTCAGGCACAGCTTTGGAGATGGCCAGTCTGGACTTTGTGATTGGTAAGAAGGGGAAACAAGGGGAACATAAGGGTTTAGGATATTTGAAGGGGGGGGCCGGTGGGATGGTGCAAAGTTTATGAAGGGATGTTTAGGAGAAGGGGGAGCAGGGAGGAGCAAAAGAGGAATAGATGGAAAAGGGGCCAGTTGTGTAAAATGGGGCTGGTCAGTACACTTGTCTGAGTGAGTGCTGCACCTGATCACTGCAGTTTGTCCTGTCTTCCTATTAAATCTTTTCTTAACTATCTCTGCTTAATGTCACTCTCTATCCCATGTGTGTGTGAGTGCTGCGGAGACTCAGTGCCAGCTACTGGGGGGACCAGTGTGAGTGGACTGGGTGCCAGCTCCTGGAGTCAGACTGGAGGTGTGGGTGCCTCTGGCCTGTGGTATCAGCTACTGGAGCCAGTGGGGTCTCAGCACCAGCTACTAGAGCCAGTGGGGTTCTTTAACCTCCAGCCACTGGGGCAGGAGTGGTATGTGTTCCCAAAACAAGCTACTGGAGGAACTGAGGTGAGGCGAGTGAGGGGCTCAGTGCTGGCAGCTGGAGTGGGACCGCAGGTCACAGCCTGTGTGCCTTGTGCCAGCTGTGAGTGTCTGTATCTTTCCCAAACTGGGTGTGTGGGGGATGTGCATGTGTATTCACTGGCAAACTCCAAGCTGGACCAGACAGCAAGCGCCAGGAAGGTAGAGGGGCCGTGACAATGCTGGGGGGATCTGCAAATGTGCGTGTGCTTTTGAACCGGGAGTGTGCGGTGTGCGTGCTGCACTAGTGACCCTCTGCCTCTGCCAGGCCAGGAGGAGGAGGGGACGTGGCTCTCTGTGCCTGTGTCTGATGTGAGTCCTGTACGTGGCCATCTGTGTGAGTGGCCGTGTCTCTGCGTGTCTCTGGGATACTGCTCGGTTTCTCTGCTGATTGAACCTGCAAATAGGAAAGCACCAGCTGCATCCCTCAGCCTGGGCAGACGCCCCACATCTCCAAAGTGGGCTCTAGCAGCTAGGGAGAAAGGAGTCCCAGGCCAGAGCTGCTGGAGGCAGTGGACACTTAGCCCTTAACAGTGACAATCTGTTATTTTACTCCATTTCCTCCACCAACATTTAAGATAACTGTAATTAGAGCAGTGAATGGAACCCAAACATATGAATTATTATTCATATCTTCTAATTATGGTACATTTTAACAAGGGGAAGTGCAAAGTACTGCACCTGAGGAGGGGTTGTTGGCCACAAAGATGACGATGGGCCCGGAGCGTTTGTCGTATGAAAGAGGCTGACACAGCTGGGACAGTTCAGCCTGGAAAAGAGAAGGTTCAAAGGGGGGAAAACTCATCAATGTGTATAAACACCTGGTGGGTATGAGTAAAGAAGACAGAGCCACACTCATCTCAGTGATATCCAGTGAACTGACAAAGCAGTGGGCACAAACTGAAATACACGAGATTCCATGTAAATATAAGATAAAAATTTTTACTCTGATGGGGTTGAACACTGGCAGAGGTTGCCCAGTGAGGTTGTGGAGTCACCATCCTTGGAGATATTTAAAACCCAACTGGACACAGCCCTGAGCAACCTGCTCTAGCTGACCCTGCTATAAGCAAGGGCGTTGAGCTAGATGTTCTCCAGAGGTCCCTTCCAACCTCAATAATTCCATAACTTTGTGATTTTGTGATTTCCTGTACCATGCACAATGGCTATTGGTAACTCCCCAAAACAGGGCAAATATTGAATTACAGTGGTAGCCAGTAGGTTAATTTCTTCATTTTCAGAAGGGTAAGTTGAACTTTTCACTTTTTCATCTGTTCAAGTTTGAATGCAGCATGAGCCAGCGATCGTCCAGGGCCTGAGACACCACCCAGCAGCCTTCATTTCCTTTCATTTTAGGAATACCCTTTTTTGGGGGGACCTTTGTATGTAGTGTATTGTAAGCATTACTGAAATTGTATCAAGCCATTTTTCTTCTAAATAGCATTCTTTAACATCTTTAATGGTAAAGGTGTGGAGGAAAGTGTGGAGGAAGGAGTAATTCTTGTTTACAATGCCCTTTAAAATATACAGAAAAGTAAACTGGACTCTTAATGGTTTAGTGTTTTTTTGGCTGGCTCATTAGCTTCATGTAATGTGCAATAGATATTTTGCAAAAAACATTTTATGGGTTTTACAAACAGTTTCTTCCTTCCAAATGCAGAATTTAACAGTGCTACAATGTTTTATAACTTCCACTCTATTCATATAGCTTGTCTTTAGCCTAGAAACAGAAGTCTTAATGATTTTGATTGCTTCTAGCACCTTCTGTGAATTCAGAAGTGATGTTTCAGTGGTTTTGGACTAAAAGCCAGCATTTCCTGATGAACAACAGGTCCATATAGTTTGAAATAATGATGAGTGAATTCCATGCACACCCTTACTATCAACAGATCATTAAGAAAGTAGTTAATTTTGCATGAAAACAGTCTTGTTCCGGCTATGTCCAAATGGCTCGCAAATCAAGTGGATTAAATAACCAGGATAATCCTCTTAATTTAACTTTAAAAACATATTTATGTTTACTTTAGATCATTTTTGCCATTCACAGAATAAGATGCATACTCTCCTTCAATAGCATTTGAGACTTAATAATAACAACTGCTGACCAGAAATGAAATGAAATTATTCAATAAACACAGCACAGAGAACAACTGTGCCAAAACCATTTTAATAGATTATGAAAGGAAGTCATTTAAATGTGTAGTTGATTTATAGGCAGAAAGATGCCTTCACATTGACAGAATTTCTGGCAATTCTACTTTTTTTGGCAGACCTTCAACTTTTCATTACACAGAGGAAGGAAGAGCTATCTTTTTCAGTTACGTGCGGTTACTACATTTATATACCCTAGGCTAAGGCCCTGTTTGCACTACTCTAGAAACACAATATTCATCAGAATTGCCTTAAATAGGCAGCTAAGTCTTTCCTTCTGAAAGGGAAGATCTTCATAGACTAGCTTAACTTTAAACATTTTGGCCAAAAGATATGTTTTGCAAACAGCTTCTCCTTTCCTTATACAGAACTTAACAGATATTTTGTAATAACACACTGCATTGCTATACACATCCCTGGTCACAGGAGGCAACAGAGAGGTGACTGCCACACACTCTGCTCAGGAAGTTATTAGCAGGCAAAATAGGCTCCAAGGAACCCTAACCAGCCAGCGTAAATTCGAACAGTCTTCAATCTGCTCTGAATTATAGAGGAATCCTTAATTATTTCTATAAATGAGGCAGGAGAAAGCAACTTGGAATTAATTTGGTTGTTCCTTTTCCTCAGTTGTGCTTTGCAAATTGTTGTCAGATCTTTTCTAAAAAGATATGTTGTCTGCAGCTCTCTACAGCAACTCCCTACATTTGCTTTTCAGATCAGTTTGGAAAAAAAACCCACACCATATCTTCAGTTCTTATTCCAGGCTTTCGGGTTTTTTTTAGCTTTATTTTCAGCTGTTTCTTGGCAAAGCCTCATAAAATGTAGCTTAAGAAAACAGTTAATTACAAAACTATCCACCTTTGTCTACCTAATTCTTCAGTGGCCCATGACTAGTTCAGGGTTTTACTGCAGGGTTCCAGGTTGCAGGCTGACTTGCCCAAAATCTTAGAGCTAGTCAACTCTAAAAATGTGAATAGATTTGTTTAGTAACAGGTCTGCCTTTCTGTTGTAAGATAATTACATATTGCAACTTAGTAGAATTTAACTAAGAGCAATGGAATGTGGTTTGAAAATCTACAAATTAGCACCCATTCATCTAATTTGGGTACCGGAAGACAGTATAGCTGCATCAGCATGATATTGAGCCTGCATTAATTAGTGCTGTTGAGAGATATGATTATTAGTTCAACTACAAAACTGCATTAACACTGATATATACCTTTCAGGATGTAAGCTTACATCTCCATGTGATATTGTGCAAAACAGAGGACGTATGCCAGTCCATCATCTGTTCCCTGGAAACTTCACTATGTCCTGCAGACATGGCCAGAATAAATGCCAGGGACAACCTATGACTTATATTTCTGAAAAACTACTCAAAGATTTGAAGGTAAAGCACAAATGCAACTAATACTGAGGTCAGAAAAAATTCAAACATAAAGAGACCTCTGCGTGTTTATAGACAGATTATACAGACAGAATTTATACAGAAGTTATACTAAAGAGTTGAAAGGAATTAAATGAACAAT
Organism: Morus bassanus; assembly: GCA_031468815.1. Classification (NCBI taxonomy): domain Eukaryota; kingdom Metazoa; phylum Chordata; class Aves; order Suliformes; family Sulidae; genus Morus; species Morus bassanus. The sequence goes on along the minus strand of CM062568.1, from coordinate 49,183,852 downwards.
ATATAACTATCAATGTACACACTTCTAAAATTGAGAAAAAATCCTGTCTGTACAAAACCACTCTTGCCTCAGGGAAAAAGACCAATATATTTCCAGCTGAAATGAGAAGTTTCCTCTTTTTCTATTTCACAACTAATGATTGATTTAGAAAATTAAGTTTGTCTTCTTAAACTTACCTTAGGCATTGAATCTACCCAGAACAATTAACCTTTTGTCTAATAAACTATAAGCTCTCAAACTTTTGGTATATGCCCTTCTTACCCACATTTTGAAAGCAGAAAATGTGCGTGGTTGATATGCAGTTTTATTCTAAAGTCTACTATTTGCAAATGTACTGGGAGAGGCTAAACTCTGGAAAATAATTTCTGTGTTACAAGAAGAAAAAAGGAAATGGAATGTGGGGTTTTTTTCTAAAATTCTTGACATCGCTGGTGTGGCTCTGGTCCCTCAAAGGACAAGCACGTGATGCAACTAATGTTTTGAACATGCATTCATGAACAAAAGAGAGGCATTTAGAGCCTTTCTAAAGTGGTACATGGACAAATCCTGAGAAAGGACCATATGTTCATATGCATTTTCATAGCCTACCACAAAAAAAACAAGTTTGTTTTGGTAAAATGTTAAACTTTTTTGTCTGCATAAAAATGTTACCTTAGGCAAAACAGCACAGCATGTAATACTTTCTCCACAAACCAGGAAAATATTTTGTTTTGCTTTGGTTTTGTTGTGTTTTGTTTCCAGCAAGATTTACAAAGAAAGAAAACATTCAATTTTGGGGCAATGTAAAGAATTTTTGTTTTATTAAATTAGAGAAAGACTGAATACCACCTGTGTGATTCTGTAATTATACCTGAAACAGCAGGAAAATCTGCTACTCCTCATTGAACCTTGCTACTGAAGGAAGTTGAATAGATCTTTCATTCCATGGTTCAGGAGAGTCATTTCAAATCTGTGTACCACATGTAAAATTAGTTCTGACCTTTTCAGCCTCAAGCATGTCCTTCAGATATGGATCATTAAATTCAATCCTTAACGCCTCAGGGAAAAGAGCTAAAAAAATTGGGTTTCCTTATATTGCATTCTATGATCTCTAACTAAAACTATATATTGGCTTTGATTTTCCAAATGGAATCATCATTTATGTCCTTGACACAAGAAATCTGTGACTGGTGTCTTTCTGAAGAAGATAACTTTCTCAAAATGAATGCTAACCAATTACAGCATCACAGAATGGTAGGGGTTGGAAGGGACCTCTGGAGATCATCTCGTCCAAACCCACTGCTTGAGCAGGTACACCTAGAGCAGGGTGCACAGGACCGCGACCAGGTGGGTTTTGAATACTTCCAGGGAAGGAGACTCCACAACCTCTCTGGGCAGCCTGTTCCACTGCTCTGTCACCCTCACAGTAAAGAACTTTTTCCTCATATTCAGGTGTAACTTCCTGTGTTCCAATTTGTGCCCATTGCCCCTTGTCCTGTCATTGGGCACCACTGAAAAGAGTCTGGCCCCATCCTTTGACACCCACCCTTCAGATATTTATAAGCGTTGAGAAGATCTCCCCTCAGTCTCTTCTTCTCCAGGATAAACAAACCCAGGTCTCTCAGCCTTTCCTCATAAGAGAGATGCTCCAGTCCCCTGATCATCTTGGTAGCTCTCTGCTGAACTCTCTCCAGTCATTCCCTGTCTTTCTTGAACTGGGGAGCCCACAACTGGATGCAGTACTCCAGATGTGGCCTCAGTAAGGTGGAGTAGAGGGGGAGGATAACCTCCCCCGACCTGCTGGCCACACTCCTTTTTTATGCACCCCAGGATACCATTGGCCTTCCTGGTCACAAGGGCACAGTGCTGGCTCATGGTCAACTTGCTGTCCACCAGCACTCCCAGGTCCTTCTCAGCAGAGCTGCTTTTCAGCAGGTCAACCCTCAATCTGTACTGGTGCATGGGGTTGAACCTCCCCAGGTGCAGGACCTTATACTTGCTTTTGTTGAATTTCATGAGGTTCCCCTCGGCCCAGCTCTCCAGCCTGTCCAGGTCTCGCTGAATGGCAGCACAGCCTTCTGGCATATCAGCCACTCTTCCCAGTTTTGTAACATCAGCAAATCTGCTGAGGGGACACTCTGTCCTTTCATCCAGGTCATTGATGAATATGTTGAACAGGTCTGGACCCAGCACAGACCCCTGGGGAACACCACTAGTTACAGACCTCTAACCAGACTCTAGTCTAGTCCATGCCTAATCTTTATCTTCATGGCAGCTCATGTACAAGACAAGCTTATAAGAGACTGGTACAGTGGTATAAGTCAGTCCCTGTTGCATTCCCTCCTGTGCACCTAGAGTTATTTCATCTCCTGCTCCTGATGTGTAAAGAAGCTGAAGTGAGTTTCAACTCCACTATGTCTTCCTCTTCTGTAACATATTAGTACCACTTATTCACATAGAGATGAGTGGACCTCTCCAGGCTGCTGAATAAAAACAACCAACAAGCAAATTTGAGCACTAGAAACCTAATTGTTCACAGTGTTTTTAGTTAGCTCACTACCTTTCTTTGGGATCATTTCAAACACCACTCTCCAAGACTGTAAAAGAGCTTTCCAACCCTCAGCAGTACGGGTACAGGTCAATCCATGATGTTCGGGCTTTAGTAAAAGGACTGGTCTCTGTTTATACCTAGGGGAATGTAGGGAAAGTTTCCCTCTCCCCAGCTTTGGTCATGAGAAGTTAGCTTCTGGTTGAAGGTAGTTGTCTGGGCTCTGATCACTGCTGAGAAACAGATACTGCCAACAGATGAGTCTCCCAAGAGAAAGGCTTTTACCACACTGAGATAGGTACCTACAATGCTCAGAATAAACAACTACCTGAAGGGTCCAGTCTCTCCTTATTAACTGTAAATAGAAGTTAGATTTGAGCAAGGTATCAATTTTCAGAAACCTAAATTTATGTGGATCTTACTAAAGAGGCTTTAAGGAGATACACTGACCCAAGAAGATGTAAACATCAAATACTTTAGTGTAACTTAAAAAAATAAAGTATTGTCCAAACTGGTAAAAAGCTGCTCTTATGGCCTCAGTGTCTAATGAGAGAAAAAAAGTCCAGAAGAAAATAGAATAAAACCTGTGTAGAAAAGAAACAAATTTGTCTGCTTCTAGCTTGCTCTCTGCTGCACAGTCCTGGTAGAGTTTCTCCAGCTGGACATTCACCAGGCCAATGTGTTTGGGTTCCACCATGTGAGCCAAGACATTTTTACATTTTTTCTGAGAACATACTGCAACACTGGCAGTTGACCTCTTTGGCATATCTTCCTGTACAAACACACTTTGCAGTCTGCTATAGGCACCTAAATCCAGTTGCTCCATTAGTTCAAGCCCACATGTTCCAGAGCTCTAATAACATTTCTCAACCTCCCCCATTCACATACACACACACACAAAGAGGGTGGGAAAAGAATTTAAAACTTCAACCCTACAATGTGGCATTTTCAGCAATAACTAGATAACTCCTACTACACACAAGTTCAGTGGAGCAACTGTAATATGCTTGGGGTTCGATTATGGACAGCCCCTAATGACAAAGAACCACTGCATTACAAAGTCACAGGTCCCTCTGTCTTGAGATTGGCAGACTTTGTGACATCGGTAATATTTTGTGATAGTCTAAGTTAAGAATCTCAGTAGTAAATTGCACATTCAGTTGGTTCACCAAGCCTCTGATCTTTACATCAGCACAAACTCTGACCTTCAGTGGACTTGGAGCAGAGGGTGAATGCAGTCAGACTCTTTTCTGGAGGAGGGAGAAGATTCATGCTTGCTTCTTCATGTTGATTTGTCTGTGTTAACCTAACTGGATGTTAATCTACAATGTCGAACTTTTTCCTTTTTTTGCAATGCATATCTGGGACTTTTCATTTTTTCACTAGTAAGGAAACAGAATTTCTATGCATTTTAGTGTAAAAAGTAGATTCTACAGCATTAAAAAAATCTAACAATTCTGGAAGAAATTTTTCTAAGGCTGAGATTATTAAATAGTTTTGGTAGATCATTATTACCACAGACAACTGAAAAAACAGTTAGGTAACATCTGAAAAATGAGAGGGTCAATTTTAACAAGTACTACATGCAATTTAAAATTTGAAAAATACAGTATTTGGCACAGCGTCAGTGGGGCTGGAAGAATCATTTTATCATAAGTTTCTGCCCTCCTGATGAGAGCACATTGATTTATTCTATCATAAATCAAGACTCCTACTGGGCTATGAAAGAAGGATTTGTAAGGTTTTGGCCTTTAAAAGTGGTTGGGAGCGTAAAGGAGAGAACATGAGAGTTTGCAGTAAGGGAGGTAGAGAATCATGCTGGCCAATAAACACATAGAGCAAAACTAACAACTAGCGTAAGAGGGCACAACCAAGTAAAATCGCATTCATTTATGCCAGCATTTCATCTTACCCTTCAACATGGAACTGAAGGGAAAAGGCTGGCTTGTCTACCTCAGTCACATAGTATCACAGACAATAGTAACATATGGTCTCTCATATGTATTTATCAAGACCTCTCAAACACATGTGTGTGCAGAAGTGTTGACCTTGAAATTGTAAAACCTTTGATCCACAAACTGCTGTTCATGGGAATGTAGTATACTTGAGAGCAGACCCAACAACATTTAAACATGAGATAATATTGTATTACAAGGTATGAGTAAGATAATATGACAAAGATATGAAGAACGCCTTTAAAACTAGTACTTCTTTGCCAATATTTTAAAAGGGAATCATTAATCTTTTCAAAAGCATATTGGTTGACCTTTACTCTCATCTATGAATCCATAGCCCTTAATTATTATTGTCTATTTCATATTTATATCTCATTGCTTAGTCCTTAGATCCTAGTCAGGTCCTAATACAGAACATAAGATTGAAATCCTCTATTACACAAAGAGATCATCAGACATCGATCAGGTAATTTTCATCACAGAGAATTTGTAATTTAACTCAGAATGACTAAGGTTGATTTTCCCCTTGTGTCTTCCAGGTTTGCCATTGCTTCAATGGGGGCACAACACTCATATTCCCCCTATCCATTTTGATTTTCAAAACATTTTCAGGAAAACATATTTTTTCCATGTTATAAGTACAACAAGATGTTTATTTTTCCTCTCAGCACTAATACTTATGGTCCTTAATGAATTATAATAGAAAGTATGAGGGGTTTTTTGGTTGGTTGGTTGGGTTTTCTCCAGCAAAGTCTTGTTCAATTAATACAGAAAGGCCCAGAATTTAGAGCTGGCTGGCAACTTTCAGATTAAATTGTTGGCTTGCACAAACAACAGCAAAAAATCTACATGTGTTCTTAGGTTTTCATGATGGAATTTTCACTTTGTGCAATGAGATATAGAGGCCACTGCTGGAGAACCCAGTGCAAACAGTTATGAAAAATTGTGTACTGTAAAGAGGAATTTAAACAAAAACAGATACAGAGAAGGATGGAGATCCAGGAAAGAAAGATCAGGGAAGGTAGAGCTTATCGTATGAAAGGACACTAAAATGAGCAAGGTTTGTTTAGCCTGTCAAAACAAAAACTGAAAGGGGGTATGATTGTTTTCTACATATAAGTAAAGGTTAAAACAGAGACTGAAAAGAAACAAAAGAGAACTCTGGCACAGCGAGGAAGTAAAGATGGACACAGAATTATTTTGGAATTACAATTAGATCTCTAATCAACTCTAAGCAGAAGAATCTCTGAACTTTAACCGGAAAAGAGGTCATCCTTGGCTCATTTTGGTCCTGAAGAAATTTTGAGAGTGAGCTTGATTAAATGTAATCACATTAGTTATTAACTAGATCTAACTTTCAAGACAGCAATACTGTTAGATCTTGAAATTGATGATGTCCAGAGCTCCCTTCTAGCATAAATTATTTTAGCTTTTTGCTTAGCATGTGTTACCTACTGAGATCAGCCTCTGTGATCCAGAATGTTCCTTCCTGACAATGGTCTTATGAAAACACATCAACTTCCACTTAATTTTCATTGAGACAGGCTTCCCAGCTCCAAATGGAGCTGACAACCAGAGAAGACCTTCAGAACATTTTCTTAAAATTCATGGGAATGCTGACTCAAGCTGCTATTTTGTCATTGTCTTACATTTCAGGTGAGTGCCTTAACTACCTCACTCTCGTCTCGATATTCACTTATTGTCAAGTGATGAGGTCTCCACCAAGGCACAAGCTTGCTGTGTTGTGTCTATGAAGCTAATCTCCTAATTTTCCAGACTTAAAGACCCAGCAAAACATTCCTTGACTCCCTCTCTGCTAACATTTTGGTCATGACCCGGGCACTATTTCAACCTACTGTGGCTGTTCAGCATTAAATATTAAATATTTCCAAGAACAAGAGCTGGAATCCCTCTTCAAAATCAAAGGTTTGCATAGGATTGAAACATGACACTGAGAGATCTTAATTTTGCAAACAGACACTATTCCATGAGGTGATATCATTTGCTATCATATTATTATAACTATGCTTTGACAAATGACAATTATCTTCATTCAGACTGCGATAAGGAGATACGGATTCAACCTTATAATGCAATCTGTGGTAAAAGTTAATTGAACCACTTTCAGGCTCAGCTACCATCAATAAAATGTTTCAACTTGTATAGTTTAATATTCTCATCTTCAATTATAATTTAATGGGCTTCCAAAGACAGCTCATTTATAATTGTCTCTTTAATATTTATTTTGTTATAGATATGTCCTTCCCCAAAAGCTTAAAAACAATTATCTCAATTACTAGGTTCCAGTAGAATTTTTTTTCTCTCAGTATTTTTTCTCCCATTTTCACTAATTTTCAGTTATTGGGATTCTGCTTGTGATGCATGACAAGGACAATTATGAAGGGTCCATAGACAAATACATCCTCTAAATGTACTTTTCAGGTTAGGTTCTGCATTTGCCATTCTGGTGGGCAATTCTGGAATAAAATTCAGAACCAAAATAAAATATTAAAGCCCATTAAACTTTACTTTGAGAGATTCAAGCATTACAGAGGACAAACTGAAAAACTCTGTGCTTTGATCAAGGAGCTGTATGAAATCAGCCAACAGGGAATGCGAAAACCAGAAAGTTAGTCTAAATCATATCCACTTTCCAAAACCTAGTGAAATCACAGTTGCAAATTGTACTCTGGAGAGTGCAATGCCCAAAATTCATTCCTGAATGTAACCATCTGAAAGCATTCCTTGAAAAAGCTACTAGGGCCTCAGTCTTTTAATAAAAGTTGCTAAGGGGGATAATGATCATGATAACACTGAAGTGATGAAGCCTCTTGCTCAAAAAGTGAGCTTTAGTTTCTTTCTCTGGTTGAAGAATGTCAGTCCATGATTCCTCTTTTCAAGTTGACTGCTCAAACCAGGAAAACTCACCAGAGATGCTTATGAAACAGAAAAGAATGGGGAAAAGAGTGAGACTCTGTGGAAGCGAGGAGCAGCACTCTTTACGCACCTTGCTAGTGCCAGCCAATGTACAAAAAAGACAGAAGAATTCATGAGGCTGGAAAAGGATTAGAGAAGAAGAAACATGGCTATGGCTCTACAGTGCAGTACCTAGAGCTCTGAAACATGCCAGGATTTCTAGGTTTCCAGTGCCTGCTCCTGAAATGTATTTTTACTTAATAGAAAATTTATAAGAAAGGTTATGGAGGAGGCACTAGCCTATCCTTTACCAAATGAGTGAACTAACCACAAGTTTCTTCTACCCTATACTAAGCATTAGGTCAGAGAAAAAAAAAAAGGTTAAAAAATAGAAACAGCCTGGCACAGGTTTGCCTTAACCATACATCAGACATTATACAGAGGACGTGACTCAGTTGGTTCTTAGTACCATTTGAATCATTCTCACATATCTTAGACTTTGAAATGGAGCTGGTAGACATGGTACAAATGGGAGACCCAAGCCTTCTGGAGAGTAGCTGGAGACCAAGCAGAGTATCATACAATTGTTCAAATGGCACTGAAAATGCATATGAAGGCAACTGAATCAAGCCCTGGGTCTCTAATTTGGGGAAATTTCTTTGCCTTCAATATGCTGCAATCCAAGAAAATGACAGGCACCTTGTTGGCTGCTCCCAGCCTTGAGATGGGAAATCTGACATATGTACCATCTCTTCCTCTGAAACACGTGTTGAAGATACTAGGGACAAAATTAGATGGAAGAAGTGGGAATTGAGACAATCTGGTGGGCTTAGATAGCTTACAGAGAGAGGGAGAAGATTTGGAGAAAGGAAGCAGACTTCACTATTGCTCAGAATAACAAAATACACAAAGGGGAATTTATTCTTGAGGGAGGCCAAAATCACCATATAAATTCATAAGCACATACAGCATCAGATCTAATGTTGATAGCAGCAGCACAGCTGCTCCCTGCTCACATGCATCTGACAACATGGCACTGGAAGGTACCAATGAAACAGCTGCCATCTGTTCAGTCACTTATTCTTTTTTTGTCTTCTTAATCTCATAATATTTGGGGTTATTCTCAGGATGATTTTGTGTCCAACTTTTGATGTATGGCATTTATGTTCATGTCACGATAGACGCTTCTGTCTTTTCTAGAGACAGAAGGAATGTTTCTTGAGGCTCCAGAAGCACTTTAGAAGGATTTTGTTTAGAGTTTACCAGTAGCAGAAACACACAGAACGTATACAACTCTTGGGATAAGAGACAAAAAAAAAAACCATGAAAAAGAGCATCTGAGTATCTGTCAGTACATGCAGTCCATTTCCCAAAGCACAGTTCTCTAGACACTCTGTTTTCCAAAAAAAGAATTGGGCATATTTCCTTTTTTTTTTAAGTTACTTTACTTAAATAATAAGTACAATTTTTGATTTTTTCCTTCCTAATTCAGTGGGAATAAGTGGCAAACATTACTCACTAATGAAGGATGGAACAAAAAATGTAAATCACAGGGACCCTTGGCAATTTGTATCTCACTTATCAGAGGATTGGTGCATTACAAACAGAGGCAGACCTTAGAGAAAGTAGCCTTATTACATTAGTGACATTCCATTTTTCACTGTCTTTAAAAGCAAAAATATCAGAAGTACAAACATGACCAAGAAGTCAGTGTTACAGGACTTAGAACACAACATATTGCTGTCTCTCCTACATTCAAATTATGTACCATGTTGAAATCCCTTGTCTTTTAAAGCTCTGAACAACTCTGCCTGCATATTGTTTTCAATTCTCCTCTTTGACTTTTCCAGAATGTAAAATTCCCTCTCTCCTGAGTTGGAAGTACTCTTCAGTTGAGCGATTTTTTGTTTCGTTCTCCTCCTTTTATCTTTGCATAATCTTACTTTCAGTCTGCCTGCCCTACTTACAAGGTTCTCCATTTTTTTATACATCAAACAGCTTCTATTCCACACTCAGCTGCCTCCATTGAACACCCATTCAGTGCACAAAATATTTTTGCAGCAATAGAGCAGTAAGTACAATTGATTGTCCATTACCTGTGTTGCAACTGTTTTGGAGAACAAGCATGCTATGGCAGCAGAGTCTCCAAAGCTGGCTCCACGCAGAATAGTACATGAACAAGGATGCATCGCTTCCAAGGTTAGCTCAGTACATGTTTGCCTGGTTTTGGACACTGAGCTAAAAAGCCCTGCCAGGCATGAGCTGGCTCCCCACAGAGTCATTCTCACTTGTCTGTAGCACACTCTCAAACACTGACTGCACCACCTATGTCATCCAAGGTCTCTCATTTCCCCACCCCAGTACCCTGGATAATGAGTATGACAGCTTGGTGTTTTGATCTTCAACCATATCTAGCCATGTCTTATCTATAAAGGAAGGTATGCATAATATATGCGGTGGATGTTTTCCTAAATTTGCATTGAGATGGAAACAGACCAAATAATCTTGTAGGTATTTTCCATTGCAACAGACTGAAGGCTATAACTGAGAAGGGGGAAAATTGTTAGATACTTTGAGAGAATTTACATTTTCCTTGTGCAAAATCAAAAAGCACATTTAAAATCAAAGTTTTCTGGCAATTTTTGCATTCTCCTATCAAGGCACAAAGTCAGTATTCTAATTGCAAGGAATGAATCACTCCCAAAACATGTTGCTATGTGCATATCTCTCAGATATAGTTTAGCCAAGGAGTTTTCTTATGGAAATATATTAGTCTTTGAAACATGCTGGCATGAAATATAACTGAGTTTTAGTTCTAAGATTAGGATCTGTTAATTCCTGAAGATCCAAAAAATCATCATGACAGATTTACAACACAGAAACTCTAAAGGAAATTTATCGAACATACTTAAACAGATTTTGAATTACCTGCTAGCTCATTAGAAATGGCTCCAAAGCTGGCCACTGTAAAAGACTTCTTAGTAAATTGTTTTCAAACCTTAGGGCAGGCTGTAGTCATTATGTTTCCTTTACGCTCTACACAAGATGGTCTTTGTTTAGTAGCCTGCATGTTACATGTATCCTTTCACGTTTTCCTAATGTTCCTATTTATTTATTTATTTGTTTTAATTTTTAATGCAATGCTATTCCATTACTGGGCCATGTGGACATTTTTATAATAGCTGCTAGTTCTCTCTGTCACTGGTCTCTATCTAAAAAATTGGTATTTCAGCTTCTTTGGAAAAGAAAAGAAAAAAGAGAGAAAGAAATATGAGGAAAGAAAGAAAGAGACAAATGGGGAAGAGAAAGGGGGAAGGGGGAAAGATCAAATGCAAGAAAGGGATAGAAAACTACAAATCTACAAATCCATAGAACAGAAGACTGTATCAAAAAGGAAATAAATATACAGAAGATTAAAAATACAGCTGTGTATATGACTGCTGACATTCCTGAAACTGTCCAGTAAGCCTACTTCTGCTTAAATTTTAGCAAGTTTTTAAGTGTTTGCAAGACTAATTTGTGTGCAAAAGGAGTGTGCAAAGTGCCCAGTGAGTTCTTTTGCTAAATAACCACTTTTTGGCATGCTAAAAAGGTTATTCACTGTGCACTGAAGCCCTCTCATCTACAGTTGTCTTTCAGTAAGTTCCAGACATGAACAAGATGAGAATCTGACTGGATATGAACCCCTTTTTTTCAGTTAGCACCATATATATAGACCAAGTCAGAACACAGTCTTTACTCTCTTGGTGAACTCCTTTATCCCATGACAATTCTTCCTTTTTCTTTTTCCCACTCTGCCGTTAGCTTTCTTAGTAAGTCTTTGCTTGCACTCACATGTACTCACACTGGAATCACTGCAGGAGAGAGGCACGACTGTCCACGCTTGAACCAAGAGCATCCAGGTCTGTTTCATCCCACTGAATTTCATTCAAAGTGAAGTTCAGCATTGTTCAGTCTTAAATTCGGATGCAAGACTCACTCTAGAGAGAATTGCCATATTTTCATAACTCTTAGATATTTTTTAACTTGTTCCAATAATATGCAAAGCAAATGCAAAGGAATAAAAACATGTTTTAATTAAGTCTGTAAAACCATAACATTCTGATGAGCAATTGGCACTATTAGTTCATATCAAACATGAGCCTTGCCAGATAAATTAGAAAAGTCATCTTTAGAATAATACCTTAAAATACAATATAATAGCCCTTAAAATCAAATTATTTCTGCCTCTAATAACTGATATTTCGTACATATATTCTTTTCTCATAGACATTTTCCAGTTAATTACAAGAACATTTGAAGCAAATGTTGCATCTCTTTAAAAAAATACCCTAATTATCACTGAAAGAAATTTAAAGCACAGCTAAGCATCAGGGAACAGAGAGGAAATATGTGTGTCTTGCAACCACAGCTATGAAAAAAGTTTGCAAATCTGTGACATCATAAACTACTAATTATTTCCACACTTAGGAAAATATTAGAATTTATTAGGGTCTTTTCAAGATATGGAAAATATTCCACAAGTGAGGCAACTGTAATTCAGGAGAGGTGGAGTCCAAAATGAATTATTAAGGTCATTTCTTCAAGAATGAATATAAATATTTTCCACATTTCACTTCACTAGTTACAGTATCTGCATGAATATACATCTTAAATGCTGGCATTCATGGGGTCTGTGCATACGTAATAGCTATCCTATCTATTTTAAGAATTTTGAAGGCACATGTTGCTTTGGCATCTAATTACCTTTCATATTTATGTAAGTTTAAGGACTAAAAGAAACTTAGTATATGTCTTCCATGTTTGCTACCACACTGAAAACTGTATGCAGAAACTTTGGTAACTGCCATGACAAATTGATGTTGGTATATTCTAAATGTTTACATTGTTAAAGATAAATGCCACAGAGAAATGGGTGAGCCTGGAGCATTCCACAGCGATCTTATGTTTGCATTAAGAATCAAGCTAACTAATGTTTTACGAGGCTTGATCTTGACCTTAGGGTTTTATAGAACTGGACAAAACCTCAATACCACAATATTTTTTTCAGGACTTGTTCCTCTAAATAAAAGAACTAGTGATAGTGCCGGAAAGGCACACAGCTGCAGTGTCTTTGCTGTGATTATTATTTCCTTCTTCATCTGTAACTGTGTTGGCTGGCCTGGTTACAAGTGCCAGCTCATGCTGTTGCTTCTTACCATTTCCCCCCTATCCTGCCCTTCCCCATAGGCAGGCAAACTCAGTTTGACTGTTTGTGGTCAGACAAGATTACACATTTTGATGAAGTGGCTCATTGGAGAGAATGTGATACCAGAAGCACAGGGATAAGGACAATGATAGTATATTTAGCCACACAGTTTGAGCCAAAAGAAGACACATGAAGAGATCTTACTATCTTCACTGATCTATCTGCTTTCAGTGGATCAGATTGTTTCCATTTAGACTTCTACAGAGCAGAGCATAGTGTTCATGCATAGCAGTCAGTACAAATAGGTTTCATTAAGTAGCAAATATTGTTCAAATAGGACAGAACTGCCTCTTAAAAATGTATTTCCTTGATGAACTGTCATCCCAAAGACTTGATGAAAGCATATTTAAGCACAGATACTCACTTGCTTGGCAAAACAGAAGTGGTTACTATTATTTGCATTTATGTTCACCACTCTGCAGAGCTCAAGTTAAATATCCAAACTCATTGATCGTGTCTGTACAAATAAGTTAACTGTGCCTGGGACCATCTGTTCACACCCAGCTCAACTGGGAGAGAACAGTCCGTCTCCATACAACCCAACTCTCACCCTCCCACACAGGGAATCCGCATCAAAGATGCCTGCAGGGAATGGCCTCTGTCTATGCTAACTCCTGAGCCATGATCAGGAACTTTTCTTGGACATCATCATTCAGCTCAGGCCAAAATTGTGCCTGGTGACAGTATTAGCAATTAAAAAGTACAGAAATTTTATTTCCTTTGCACCATCCACAGAGCACAGGCAGAATGGAAGGGTTTTCCTCCATTCTCCACAGGCAGAATGGAAGTGTTTTCTGTGTTTTTCTGGCACAAAAACCAGAAAAGAAGTCCATACTGGGCCTAAAGTGGAAGTCAAGTGCATGCCCCAGCATGCTCCTCAGTCGTGGCACCCCAGTGAGGACTCTCTCCCTGCTGCAGTGCCTGATGGTACCTTCCTGTGCACACACAGGCATTTTCTCCCCTTAGCAAGAAAGATCTTGCTGGAAGAGCAGGGAAGATTCACAGCAAATACAGGATTAGAATTAGGAAACTTGAAAACAAAACAAAAAATAAGTCTTTGAAGAAAGGAAGAAAGAGAGCAGAATTTGGCAAAGGATGAACACCCAGAATGGATTTTTACTTCTTTCTTTTCTGCCTCTAAAATTCTAAAACTGTCGGCCTTGTACAAACCATGAACCTGCAGTAATAGCAGCTTTGTGGATTTTCCAGACAATCGGGCAGCAGAAAGTCACCTGATCTATCTGTGAAACCTGGTGAGAACCAGCAAATATAATAGGCTGCAAAACACCTGAAACTGCTGGCATCGCAAACACTTCCTGCCTAATTCTGTTGGACAACAGGCACAAAGCCGACCCTGTAATTACATCCCACCCCGATCTACATTTGCAGTCATGTAATTAATACTTCCTCTGTAAAGCAATGGAATAATTTAGAGAGCAGATTTTCAACCTTAGTCTGGGAAAACTGAGAGAGTGCGAGCTCTGCTTGGGCATTTTAGCTACAAGGAAATGTTTTTCTAGTTCCATTTGCTCACAGAAACTGTAATTAGATGCTCAGAGCTCTCTTTGTGCTAGGGGAGAAGAAAATGATACTTCCTTCCTGTTTAAAAGCCACAGGCAAGAGCGGGTGAGGGGAGCTTTTACTTATTCAGGGGACTTTATGAGACTGATAAATGTAGATGGCCCTGCAGACTCAGACAGCTGAGAAAGTGTTGTGTTGTCCCACACAGGGAAACATTTAGCTTGTTGTGGAGTTAAAATGCTTCTTCTTATAAATCATTGTGGTTTTACAGTAGGCATAACAAAATCCCATATAGATCCTATACAAAAAACCAAACACTTTTCTGTTTTTTATCATGTTACCCTTGATAAACTTTCACAGAATTGATTTTTATCTGCTCCAGATTTCCCTCTCTCGGTATATTATCTAGAGAAGGGGGGAAAATCATGATACTGAGGCTTCTAGGATGCTTCAAAAAGGAAAACTGAACAGAAAGAAGTCTGGAATTCAGCAGTACTGGAATTGAAGACCAAGGTAAGGATCCTCAGGATCATAATTTTGAGCTTAGGTATTGAAATTCCACCTCACTCCCACTTTAGATGGGAGTATCAGGCCCATGAACTTGTTCCTGGCAAATAATGACTACAGATAGTCTCATTGTGGAAGTAGGAGTCACTTTTGCACATAGATTACCTGCTCAAACAATAAGCATGCAGTTGTGTTTTAACCCTAATAATACCTACAGAAAGCGAGGTGTGGAAGAAAGTTGGAGTATAGTTAGAATGTCACAGTTCATTTAAAAAAAAATCAAACTTTAAATATATAGAGTGGTCCCTAGTACAATTCCCTCCATGTGCTTTTGTGACAATGTCACTCATGCAATATCAAGAAGGTATGACTGACAGCTGCCTTCTTTGAAGGGCCTTCACTTTCCACAGGGGCACAGGGGATGCACAGCTGGCCTGAGTTCAGGCTTTTCATTGCAAAGGCAATGAAAATCCACTGAGAGGTTCTTGAAGCTTTCTATGCTTCAAGTTATTCCTGAAGTAAAGATACAAGCTTTGTCTTTTCTGACATATAAACTTTTCCACATCATCAGTGGTTAAAGGTACAATCCAGTACTTCACAGTAGCCCATACAGTACAACTTCAATGGGATTCAGGCATCTAAGTCCCAGAGCACTCTCCAAAAAACCTTGGCCAAGTGCCCAAGAAGCACTTACTCGAAAGCCTAAGTATCCTGTTATTGCACATACCTGAAGAGGATATGTTCTTTGCTGATCCAAACAGCTGAGTGCCTACTCAACTCTGAATTTACAAACTAGGCAGGTCTTTACCACTAAAAGGACACAGTCCTCTCCCTGTGCTAAGACCACAGCCAACACTTACCCAAAGAATTGTACTGATTTCAAAACGTAGTCAGGAAAGGATGTGGTTCCTACTGTTTTTATAATAACTTTATGATGAAAACAGTTGCCCAGGAAACAGCAGGTCTGGATTCAAATATCTCCTCAGCCTGCAGGGACTTGATTCAGCAGGCACCCTACCCACAAAGCCATGCAGTAGTCAGGAAAGGAGATGTGATCCACCTGTCCAACTGAAGCTGTATATCTCTGCAGACAGCAATGGAAAAATAACTAAGAGGGGGATTAGGCAAGAGCAGTCTGACTCTGTAGCCTATTGATTAGATCACTCTCCTGCAGCTGATTCCTGAAAGTAAAGCAAAACACAGAAAACTCTGTTGAACTTTGCATTAGACACCTGTTGCCTCACTCAACAGTCTAAATTTGTGTTCTTGTAACTATAAGAGAAACAGGAAGACAAAAGCATCCTATTTCTTCAGTTGTATTTGGCTAAAATTCTAAATGTTTTTACTGATATCATTCAATCAAGAGAAATAATTCTACTGTTTTAAAAGTACCTTCCTGGCCTAAATTAAGAGCCATGCCTTGTGGAAACTACTTTACCAGAAGAGACTGCTTACAGGAAATTGGCATTACTCAATTGATACATCTAGTATCAGTAACCCAGTACCTTTGTGTTCATAAGTCTCTTTTTCAAAAAGCAGATACAAAACCCCACACATTTCTCCTGCTTGGTAAAAGGATATGAATGAAGAATTATTCTCTATATATATACTTCAACATAAATTTTAAATATGTAGTCAGTTAACTAAGTATCTGTAAAGTCATAAGTAGCACAGCCTTTCAGCATCACTCCAGCACATTAGTGTCTGAAGTCAACACATTAAAAGTCTACCCCAAAAGAAAGGATTCACCCTCAATCTTTTTTAATTTTAAATGGGGTTTTCATGGCAGGATCAGTAATATCACATTCACATCTCTCTTAGTGAGCTCATTTTAATATTTGATTAAAAAATAAAACATCTGAAACAACAAATATGACCTGGTTTGGAGTTTTTGCTCAATATATTTTGAAAAATATATTTGCAAAAATTTCAGTGGAATTTGACTAATAGTATATTTCAAGGCTGGCAAGAGAAACTTGGGCTCTCAAGCCGCAGCAAGACAGGACAGATTCTTTGGCCATTATGTCCATGTTAATCTTTCTTTCCCCTTTCATTGGCTTTTCCTTCCCATATTCAAGAGAAAATGATCATTTCCTTTTATGGGAAATGTTTTCAACTGACCACAAAATGTCAACTAAGACAGACACAGAAATAAGGATGGCATGCAATTTTTAACATTTTTAAGATCCAAATATATGTGATCCACTTCTCAAAAACAACTGAGGACATTTCTTTATCAAAGAATAAATACTGTGAAAGTAAAAGCAACTTAACTGTTACTCTCAAACTTTTTAAAGGACAGAATGTAAGGTAACAAAAAAAAATGTGCTATCATTCAATAAGGCATTCATCCTGGCTTTCATCTTTACTTTCTAGTCACATGTCATATACAAGCAGCTGATTTTTTAAGAGCTATTTCAACTAAACAAGGAAATGGGAATTCACAAAATTACACTTATACCGCAGAACACTTTTAATCCTCTGCTGGGGAAAAAATAAAAATATATGTGGTTGAAACATCTGATTGTGCATTCACAGAAATTGTTTCCATTTTAATGTTTTTAGGATAAAAATTAATGAGCATTTTGCTTCATTGGCAAAAATGAATATTTAGCAGTTTCTTCCACAAAGTGTTTTTTGAGTTATAGTATAGGACATGCAAAAAGAAGTTCCTTTCTTCTTTTCTTTTTTCAGTTGAGGTGTTGCATAATCAGAATAAAATTGATGAATATAGGGGGTGAAGAGTAGTTTTAAAGCATATGAAACACAGATGATGTGTAGTTCAATACTGTGTGCTGGAGCCCTTGTTACAGAATTCATTTATGATATCTGGAAAGGGAGTGTGGACATTTGGTCTCTTGATCTCCATTCCAAACAGTGATGTGTTTTTCAAGGGTATAAATTCAGATTAGAATTCTCTAAAATATTGTCACTTATCTCCGTTTCTTTGTGTATTTACGACAATAGTAAGATAAGGTCTCCATTTCTACAATACTCCCCTTTTACAAAATCTTAGTTTGCATGGAGAGATCAGAGAAAGGTGGAAAGAGTCCTACATGACAGTGTCTTTAAAATTAATATGTTATTGAAAGGTAAAGGGGAATAATAATTCAATTTATTTGTGCTATGAAACATAAGTTTTCGAAATCTCTAGGGTAAGGATAAGCTGCACAGTGAGGACCACAGACTCAGATAGACATTTACCATCCCATGCATAATCCACAGAAGCCCTGTGTAGCCACTAGAGTAATTGCTTATTTGGAAAATAACTATTAGGAAAGTATCACTAATGCAACTTAGCAGCTGAAAGCAAGAAGGAGAGCTAGCACAGTATAACCAGCCAGCTCTCCACATTCTACAGTTGGAAAAGCAGTAACTTAGAATAATATTTCACAGCATGAGTTATATGTTTACACTGGTTCTCTGTGTGGGACAGATGGAGCATTGCCTTTTGTGAGCAGTTTGATTAGCTCCTTCATTGCATTACTTCATTGCATAAATCTCACTGAAACAAGAGAAGCTATAGTACCACTGAATTTGTCGGAACAGAAAAATACTGCATAGCAATGATGTACAAAAAAAATTTCCTCCCAGAGCATTATATAGAAAGGCATCACAGACTAACAAGAGCAAGATAAAGCAAAGGAAGAATTTGTCACAATTCCCTTCCTTTGAAATGAGTAAAAGATTTTGTGTGCACATGTCATAGTCACCCTGAGTTCCACGTAAATCTAATAAGAAATGTGAGCCCAAATCTGCAGAAGATCTCCATACTTCTAAAGGAAGCTCAACATCTCTCTGATCCATAGCAAAAGTGTTTCAAATAGACCTGTGCTTTCAGGGCTTTGGCCAACCATCATATAGCCCTGGTGACTGACTTCCCCCATCTGTGGTATCCAAAATACATAGTTTCACCTTCAAAATTTGTTTGTTTTCAATAGATTTGAGCTCTATTTCCTCCAGATTTTAACTTTTCCATCCCCTAGTGTGTTCATGCCCATTACTGGATGCATAATGTTCTTCTAAAGGAGATACCAGAAATACTGATAAAATGGGACAAGTCTGGGTTTTAGTAAATAGTCCAGTAAAGTGGTTAAAGAATCGGGTATTGTCAACCCTAAGGCAAAGCTTAACACCTGGTACCTAACGTAGTGCATTCTTGCCATGACTCCAGCCATTTGACAAGGACACAGATTTCATCTCACAAAACTGTTGCTGAGGCTGTTAAATCCATCTGAGTGGATTTAAAGCCCTGTATACTCAACAAAATCTATACAGTTAGAGGTTATACAGGATGTCTGCAGGTTTTTTAGTCATCTTATCTTTGGCACATCTTCCATGTGCCTAAACAAAAGGAGAGGGTTATCTGGGAAGCAGCTAACTCTATCCCATACAGGAGATGGGAATTCATTGTGGAAAGGAACACAGTTCCCAAATAAAATCTTTTTCCTTTGCAGCCTCTGTCACCTCTCCCCCCTCAACCCTAACCCATAATTTAGGAGGCAGATTGTGAAGTACACAGTCTTGAAAGAAACAAAGGCTTTTTTCCAAGAACTTCTGCAAAAGAATCTGATTTAAATCAACAACCAAAAAGGATTTCTGGATTAAGCAGATGACATTAATTAAATTCTTGCCAGTTTATTTTTCATTTGACATTGTGCATATGACCCTCTTAATGCTTAGAAAACACTCCTCTCATCAACTAGTCTCATCCATCTGGCAACTCGTCTCTATCATGTTATCAGTTGTGTTTAAATGTACATGTTCTGCTATTTACATTAGAGCCGTTTCCTTGCACAGGCACCAACAGCCATGGGCACCAACATCCATGGGCACCAGGAGAGCTAACTTGCACTCCCTCTGCTGGGGATCTGACTGGCAATGTGGCTACAGATCACAAACTAACTGTGGCCAAAAATTTGACTATTACCACCAAGCCAACTACCACTACAACACACACCATGTTCACACAGAGGGAACCACCATAATGCTTGCAGTCAAGGGCAGGACCAGAGCTGCAAATACGTACAGCAAAATATCTGTTTGCTTATTTTTGTGGAAAAATGTCCAGGAAACTGTACAGAATTATAAGGCATTGAAATGGCAGGAAAGAGGACTACTAACTTGAATCACGGGGTGGCAAGAAGCAACGCCACCCCAGACTAGAAAAGAGAGACAGACACCTTGAAGGTCCTGGCAAGAGCAGAAGACCAGCCTAGGTGCTCTGAAGGTCTCCTTGAGATGTCTTCACTGATTCTAGAAGGATCATTGGGAAATTGCTAATTTAGGCATATAAATGAATCATCTACATTTTAGTGCATGGGGGGCTCTGAAGTCCAGTACCAGATGGCAGGTCCTATACTAATGTTGTTTATTTTCTTTTTAATTTGCACAGTTTGATCTCTCCTTTCTGATTTTAAGTTTGGATGTAAAGCATGACTGCAATATTTTTAACTTTCTGTGTTTGTACATGATGACACTGGTGGAATCTGTCATTCCTGAGTCTATGTTTCTCTTTCCAGCATATGCCAAGCTGCAATCTCTGTAACTCTACAAGACCCAGTCCTTTTAAGGGCAGGCATACCATCTGCAATGCAATCTATTGTGTACTCTGACTCCTATGGCTTGTGAAATTACCCATGTTTATGACAGTCATAACAGCAACAGATGAAGCCGAAGCCAGACGTGGAATGTAAGGGTGCCAGATGTCCCAATTTTCATGGGACATTCCCACATTTAAATAAAACTCCCACATCCTGTTGACAGGAACCATTGTCCCAAGACCTGTACATGCAGCACCCTCCTCCCCTCACTTGCAGGGTGGGAGCGATAAATGTGGCGCTTCCCCCCCACCCTGGAAGTGTCTCAGATTCCTGCAGCTGCAGCACCTGCAGCCAGAGATAGGGAATAATGGAGAGGGGATTTGGGAGAGAGGGGGAAGGGAGCAGTGCAGAAGACAGCAGAGAAGAGAAAAACAGGCAGAGAAGGAAGCAAGAGAGTCAGTATAGGAAAAACAGCAGGAGAAAGAGAAAGGAAGGAAATAGGTGAGGAAATGGAGAGAAACAGAAGAAATATCTCTAAAATCAAGAGGAACTTAAATGATTTAACAAAGGTAGAAGAATAAGGGGAAAAGAGTGAGAAAGAGAGGATAAAAGGTGGTGAAGGTACAAACAAGCACAGTGGAAGAGGGGAAAGAAGATGGAAAGAGATAAAGAAAAAGAGAGAAAAATCAAGCAACAACAAAATGTCAAACAGAAAGACAAAGAAGGGAAAATGAGGGAGAAACCCCATCATATCCAAAGCAGTGGCTCTCCTGCACACAGGTAATTCATACAATGAGCCATGCTGTCCCCGTCTTTCCACTCTCACTTCTTTCCACTTTTTTTGCAGAGATTGCACACAACTTTGTGCTGGAGCAGTCAGAGTGGGGAGCTGCCAGGGATGCACATGAGAGCACCGAGCAGCCCTGCACAGCACAGGAATTGACATGAACTCCCAGGGCCACCTCGCAAGCAGCTGCTATTGGAACAGCTATATGGTTTAATGATTTCTTTCCAGATTCTGCTGGATAACAGAGGAGTGAGAACGAGATTGGATGGGAGGCTGAAACTGAAGGTGCAAAGAAAGGCCAGCCAAATTTTGGAGTATATGTTGTGTGACCATCCAGCCCCTTGTGTTGACATGACTAAATACAGCTCTTCCCCTGGGCTCCCATAGGCTTCTCTATTGTGTAATAATCATCATTTCTTGACATATTTGAAAAAGCATCTTTTGCTTCCTTATTGTCAGTTCAATTGTCTGTCCCTACGAGAATCCCATGGAGGAGATATAGTGTGTTGGAGTCCCTTCTGCTTTACTTCATGGAGTTTCCTACACTTACTCATTTCCAAAGCAAGGGAGGGAGGGAGATGTGGATTGAGAAAAACCCTCAACTCTGTACCAAAACTGGATTTCATCTTTGCAGATCCAGTACACATCAATGCAAGGCTGTCAGCCCCACAGACTTACCAGTTTTCTCCAAACATCCTTATTGTAAGAGTGGCAGCTGGGCTATAGAGAGCAGCTGTTACTTAGGAGGAATTTCAACTTCTCAGTTCAGTCAAGAGAAAAGAAGAATATGGGCTGTGGTATAGTTAAGAATGAATGTGAAATATTTAATATTTACCCACTTCTAATTAGGGCAAAGAAACGTTTTGGTAACTGTAACCAAGTTCAAGGTCATTTGTACACCCATGTGGCTTGGGTCAGCTGCATCCATTCTGCCTGCTTGGGGTAAAGGCCAAGGGTAAACCTTGTTCTCCCTTTCATGTCTCCCACCCCACAAAACCTGAAATTCCCTGACCAGAGAGCCAGCTGACTTTCTGCAGGCTAGGGTTTAAATGAGACCAGTGTGTGGGAAGGGTGCATGACAGGGAAGCTGCAATCCAAAACAAGGCTTGGTCCCTGAACTTCCAAGATGGTACAGACATGTCCACTTCTTATTATCTATCCTGGCACATGGGAATGGATGAATTTGTAAGTTTTTATTTCTTTCAGTAGTCTTCATGAACTAAGCTGAAGGCCATCCTCTTCACCTGTGAATTCTAATACATGCCTGCCAAGAAATTTTTAAAAATCACCTTCCCTCACAGATTTGGCTAAGTCTGCTTGCATGAAAGAAAAGAAATATTAGGTGCTTGCAGCCACATATAATCCAGCTACTGTGAGACAGAATGGCACAGAGCATGCATAAGAAAAGCCTTTTAATTTTTATAAAGAAAACAATTGGATTTTGTGAAGGTAGACAATATATTTGCACAGCATCTGTGAAAAGAGGTTGGTAGGTCCATTGTGCAACCTCAGAATTGTGCTCTTCTTAAATTTCTTCCAAATTTTTCAACATCCTACTTGAAGTAAGGCTACAAGAGAGACTGCAGTTTCTTCCAGTTCAATTAATGCACTACACAGAAGAAATATCAGTATTTTGCAGAATATCTGTGTGTTTGCCTTGTTAGCTATAACACAACTTAGAGAACCAACGTTCAGCTGATATCTGTCATGACACTGAAGCAGGGACAGCTCTTACCCTGAGGACAGCAGGATCCATCCCCTCTAGAACTGTACAACCTTTGATAAAATCTTTCTAGTTTTTTATTTTTATTTGGGTGGATGGGTGGGGTTTTTTGTGCTTTTTTCTTTACCCTCTTGGGCCAACTTCATTTGGCACAAGCGCTAGCACCAAACCCAGCACCACAACAAACCAGAACATGAACATACAACAGAATAGCAAGTGCACTGCACGTCTTTGGTAGCTCCCAGCCAGGATTCCCCTGGCTGTCCCCAGTCTTACAGAAACTGATCTGTGGGAACATGGGCTAAACACAAAAGTGATACATAGGAGAAACATAGAAGGTCCCAATACACTGCCTATCCTTTGATTTTGTTTCTAACAGAGTGGTTGCATTTGATTGATTAACTTTGCTTCATCTCTCCTTTTCTTAGCAAAGCTGAATAAGGTAGATTTTGTTGTTGAAAAACAAGTTTAGTAAAAACATTACAGAGTTCACCTGCATTTGTGGAATGGCTTTCAGTGGGCACTTTGTCAGCTCTCCTTAAGCTCATAGTGACAAGTAAATTGGGATGGATAGATTCAAAGAGGGATGCAAAGGAAAAAGTTACACTGTTCTTTACAAGGCAGTGAATATTTTTCTCTTTTCTAATAGATAACATTAAATACTCTCATCTTGTATCCTCTTATTAATACTTAACTTACCTTGTTCCTGTTCTGTGTAATATTATTCCCTTAAGATTCCATTGTGTTATATGTGCATGTGCACACACATACCACAGACACAGACATGATTTTCTGCTGACATCCCTACCAACTAAAAAGCTACAACAGCACTGAAGTATTATTTTCCGCGTGACTTTAACCATCTTTTCCACCCATGCATTCTTAGTTCATAAGCACATGGTCATTCAGTCAGCTTAAACTATGTTGTTTAAGAGACTCTTTCTTATGAAGCATCCCAGGTTGCTTTTTATTAGTAATCTGTTGCTAAGGTTATTTGCTTTTCCAACAGCTTTTTTTGCCATCTACAACACTTGCCAAAAATGAATCTGTATTTTGTTTAAGATCATAAGTTTTAAATTTTAATCTTAATTTGCCAGCATCAAGTGACAAAGAACTCAGATCTCTGTGACATTGTTTTAGGAATATTTGCATTCCCACTTACAGATACGTTTTGTAAATCTGTTGACCAGATTTCGGTGTGGCTAATATTGTCTCTCCTGATTTTCCTATACTGCAGTTTTTCAGATGTCATATGAAACAAAGTCAAATACAGTACAGACATAAATTTCTGTCAGAATAGTCAGCCTGAAAAAGCATGCCTACTTGCCCATTGAAAAATGATCTATGTTACTCAAGTATCTTGACTGGAATTAATTATGCAAATATCCTTTAATTCTTTAGTGGCTGCTTCACCCATGAGCCTCTTGCTCAGAATCAGTATCAAGATATACTTATGTGGGTCATAAATTTTCTCTTTTAAAATATTAGAACAACATTAGCTTTTTTCAGCATCCTGGAAAGTCCCCCATTTTGAAAGCCTTGTTTAAAATCAACTTGAATGTCTCAAAGAGCTCATCTGCCAATTCCTTTAATACTCTTGGCTACAAGTTATACAGTCTACTGGACCTAAAAATGTTGTACTCTTAATTTTGTAATTTAATGTCTGCTCCAGGTGCTGATGAAATAGAATGTACTTCATTAACATTGCAAGATATGAACAAATTCACGTACTTCAAATACAGAACAGAAATTTTTACTGAATATATCTGACTTTGTTATGTGACTGAGAACAGCTGTTTATTAAATATCTTTGCCTTTTCTGAATATATAAGATATTTTTTCTCTCATACAGGACCTATATCATAGTTAGGGTTATTTCTAATAATTTAAATAATTCCTCTCATTTCCTTATGAGGAATGAGATATGTACTTTTTTTACTTTTATAGCTTTATCTTCCCTTATCCAGTGGTTGCATTCTTAGCTGCAGTCTGTAATGCTTTGCTTTTATTTTATCTGTTGGTCTCTCCCATTTTTTAACTTTTTCTCTTCACTATCCATTTTTAATCTAGCTTTCAATAAAATAAGTTAACTTTTGTGATTATAAAATTGAGCTTTGAAGTCACAGGATCTAACAAACAACCCATTAATAGTGGGGGGTTTTCCTTCAATACTGTCAGCAGTTGCTCTCAACTTTGGAAATCAGCTTTTGAAAGAGCCAGGTATTTTCATCACTGGCCTGGGTCATTCTTTGGCTACATATAAAATATGAACCAGATTCTTATTAATTGTTTAAGAAAACATTAGTTTCTAGTTCAGCGATTAATTCACCATTTTCCATCCTAATGAGATTTAACATGAAGTAACTGCAGTCAGTTCTACTCTTCATGCTTCTTTGTTTCTGTAACTTTCAGGTATTCCTGGAGCGATGTACTGGTGACTTTATGAGATCTCAAGGCTCCCTCCCCAGATGACTCGAATCCCATATGATAATGTAATTATTCTTTTGACATATTATTGGAAGCTGTCTGAGGAGCTGCTAATGTTGTTATCTAAGATGATGCCATAAATAACTATTCCAAATCAATGCTTACTTTTATGAATTATCAGTGAATACTTTGACTCACAAGCACAGAACAACTTTTACTTGATATTGATTCACTTGTTCCAGATTTTGCCTAATCTGTTTTGAAAATTAGATTATTAGAATAAAATTATATACTTTTAATTCTGAGAGTGAAGTTGTTACTTGGAAAAATTATTATAGTTGTCTGATGCAGAGCCTGTTTTCATTTCAGAATAATCCTTGTAAGAAGCTAAGACCAGAACAACATGTAAAGAAAATACACCACTTTCTTCAGGTATTTAAGTGTTTTCCATTTCAGTGTATAATTTCTCAAAACCCCAGATCGAAAGAGCTTATCCACCACACAAATAAACTGTTGATTTGGCCAACAAAAATCAATTGTCTATGCAACAGTTCTAGCTCAATTTGTACTGAATAAGAAAACTGTGGGCTTTACCTCCTCTTCCCTATATAAAGGACTGTTTAGAATTGACAGTTCATGCTGGCAAGTGCTTAGATCTGTAAGAAATTCCATTAAAGACAATGGGATGGTGGTGTAGTCACCAGCATATGAGCAAGGGCTCTACATACCAGGTTTTATACATAATTAATTTATAAATTTTAGATTATGTATTCACAAAATGTTTGCTTTGTTCCTTTAAGCTGCCTACATCATGTAATATGGAATCCGTTCCCTGAGAACGTGACAGGCTTCTAAAACATAAAATCAACAAATAGTGAATTATTTTGTTTAAGTAAAAATATTTCCGTTACCTAGGTATACATATAATAGAATAAACATTTTCCAGACATTCTAACTTACACAACTTTTTCACATGACTATTCATAAATTACTAATAGAAGATCATGAAAGTGGCCAGATGAAAACAACAGTAAAATTTTCAAATTACCATAACTTAAGCTTTGTCTCTACAACAGTACAGTTTCTATTTTCACAAATAAAATCTTTAGAAAATAATACGTTTTTAAAAGCTTATATGTGTTATCTCTTCAAAAGTAAATAGAGTTTCAGAGCATTGTTTTTCAGACACCCCCCCCCAAAATGTGCTTTTATATAACTGCACCTGAATTAAAATGCACACAAATTCATCAAAATTATATAAAAACATGTACAACTAAACTAATAAATGGAGTGAGAGTAAGAATATGCATGTGGACTGTCATACTTTGCAAGCAAAGACTTGCAGAGCCATTCATCATCAAAACAAATCCTGCCAAACACGATAAGATCTGTCATACTCAGGCCAAATTGGTAAAATAAATGTAGAAAGCAGGAATGTAATGTAGAAAGCAGGAATATAATGTGATGTGACTAATCCTGAGACAAAATACAGCAGCAAGGAAGGCTCTCAATATGGCAAGGAAAAAAAATGCTCGTGATACAATGAAGGTTGAAGATGGAAACACTGAAGACTTCTTTCCACTGTCACGCCTTACTAAGAGCTTTGAAAATGTTGCACACATTTCTAATGTTCTTCATAGAATTTAAAGTAGTTTTGGTAGGTTGTTTGTTTTTTTATTTTGGATGCCTCAGTCCAAATTTTCTGAAGAAATCGCTGCCTGGTTTCAGATTCAGATTTTTTAGAGACCTAACCTATTTGGCATTAGAGTAAGGAAGCAGATTATTCAAAAAGTGCAAAATGCCAGGTACTACACTCCTATGGAAGTCTGACCACTAGTGGCACAAAATCACCCTCTTGGAAATATATCTTCCCTGGGGGGAAGCTTTGAAAGGCTGGAGCATTATTTAAGTTGGCCTTTGAAATTATGCAAATTTACTGGGTGGAAAGATTTGGAGGTCCTGCAGGGCCTGTTTGAACAAAGACCAGAAAATCCAGTGCTCTTCTGCCTTGAGGGTCTCCCAGCAGTAGGGCATGGCTGCTTTAGGGGAGGCACAGGGAGGCATTCCGTCCCCCAGAGCAAGAGCACAGGTCCCCCTGAGGGGCTACCAAGCCTTCCCTGCCTAGCAATAGCTTTGTTTGGCTGGCTGCACTCACTGCATTTTATAAATATGATAAAATCAACAGATTAAAAAAAAAGCAAAAAGAACAAACGTTACTTCAGAGGCTTTAGCAAATTTTTTTTTCTTAAACAGTAATAAACAGAAAAATTACATAGTGCATTTTGATATATTCTTTTCTACAAGCACAACAACATCTGTGGAAAGAGGCAATTTCTTTTACTGTGTGAACGGATATAGTTTGAAAAAGAGACAAGTTTTCAGCTGGATCTGTTAATCTAATTGAAGATATCAGGCCTTGCTTCATTCATAAAAAGGAGAGCATGCTTCATAAGACACTATAACTGTTTGCCATTTCTTCTACTATTGGGTCCAGTTGGAATCATTGGCAAAACATACTTAGAAACTTGCTTGGTTTTTACACCTATCTGTATTTTTTTTATTAAAAACCATTACTCTGTCAAATGAACCTTTCCTCCCCTTCTATGCTTAGACCAACACATTCATTTAGGCTACTGATATTACATCTTTTGCATAGTTGTCTCTCTGCTAGTTTAGTTTTTATCCTAGATTCAATTTTATTTAATGCCTTAATACCTTTTATAATACTTTACTATTATAAGAATATTGTTATTATAGTCACTGCTCTACAGCAATGTGTGCTGGATTGTAAATGTTGAGCTACATTGACAACATACCTTACAGCTTGCAATTTCAGATTGAATAGGTTGAAATTCTAAAACAAAGGAGATCCAGATTCAGCTGAGAAGGCTAACTCATAGGATACAAAACAAAATTTGATAACTATTTACCCTTGGTTTTATCTCAGCTTTAAGTTTTTTTAACATTACTCTTTTGAAATTTTAATAATACTACATGTATTCCATTTTGAATGAAAGAATCAAATACATTCTCTCTATGTAGATCTTGAGTTTTCCATCAGGATCTATGAAACAGTGAGTAGGATCTGACAGATCCCATTATTCAAAGTGGCTGAACTCCTTTTTTATTGTAGCTGGTCATAAAACTTGGCACAAGCCTATTACTAGTAATATTCCTTTATTGCTGCACTTACTTTTAAGCTGTAAATCTGTTTTGCATCTATGGAAAAAATACAGTCTGGGTGCACATGGACTGAGGATACAGCCAATTATCTAGGTAATTTATTTTATGAATTTACACTGAATTAAATAAGGAGCAGTACCAGCATCTAGCAAGTGTTCTTCCTCCTGAGGCTGCAAATCAGCAAGAAATGTTTCTTAAACTGGCACACTGAAAGATCTGGGTTTACAATATGTTGTTTGAATGTGTTCTGGTTGAAACAGGAACTGACAGTCTGATTGATAGCCCCTATTTCTTCCCTTATTGTCACAAATTACTTTCAGGATGCTAGTAATAACACAGTGTTAGACTCCTATAAAAGGTGCAACTCTCCAGCTGGGCTTTCACCCTAAAAAGTTTTGTCTTATTAGTGGAAATCATTTTGCTGAACATTTAAATCCTGCATCCTGGAGGACTGTGTGGTGCAGGAGACTGGTAGAGAGAACAGAATAAGAGCCTTTCACCTCTCTGTTCCCAGCAAAATCTCAGGCTCAGTAGATACCAACTGTTACTTCTATACAGAGACTTTTCAGTTCCCTATGTAAAATGAGTTTAGACTAACCATTTGTTAATGAATACCCTGAAATCTCTTTCATTAATAGTGCTGTAAGTACCTTCAAGAGCACTTTCCAGTGACATGAGGACTACAAAACTCAGGTTCAGAACAAACAAAAAGGAAGTGATTTTTCAAATAAGATGTATTTTTATTGTTGATCTCCTTCTCACATGATTCAAGAAGCAACTAGGAAAAGGAAGGGGCAGGCAATCCATGAAGAGCTATTAAAAACAAAGACAACACCTCTGTCTGCTTCTGTGTGGAAGTATTTATTTCATATTATAAAAAACATCTATCTGAAAAACCTTAGACTGCTTTAGACAGGGAATATATTGCAGGGTATAATTACTTGATTGCTTGTCATGTTCCTGCCTAGGTGTCTGATGCCTCTCACAGCTAACAGCAGGATGAATTCTTAGTTTGACCCAGTGTGGATAGTCTTGCGTTATTAGGTTTCTGCCTTATTATGTTAAGCTGAGAACAGCTACCTTCTTCACAGCAGACTCAAACTGTGGGGATTACAAAGTTATAATTTCCATTTCCTAGAAGTTTCAACATTTTTACCCTTTCTCTCTTTTTCTCTCTTTTAAAGTAAGTCCCTAGTGCCTTCTTCTGGTTTTGAAGACATTGCGGAAAATACAATAAGTGTAAACTGCATTGGCTTCATTCAAAGATTGCCACAAACTATGTAAAGGCTGATTTCTTCATCTAAATTGTAGCTGTATCTGTGTCACAATATCCAGGCAAGATTTTCTGATGCCAGCCTGAGATGCTTACAGAAACCAAATCTCAGCTTCATACTGGTACAATAGTCAAGTGTACATCAACTCCTCCTTTCCTGCGTGACCATTAAAAGAAACAGAAACATACATTTCATGAGGGAGAGCAGTGCAATATACACAATCAGGGGACCAGGGCTCATCCAGGGCTCATCTGTGCCCAGGCAGATGTGCACTGATGCAGATTACAAAGCCCTGGTAACAGGTCCTTGGATTTTCCTCTCAGGACTCCAATAAATCCAATATTGCAGGACTACTGTGACCTTGGCAAATGTTCATGTCACTGGAGTTGTTTTAAGATATTTCTTTGTCTTCTGCCACCAAATAAACTGGGTAATCTACTATCCAAATGTTGTTAAAAGCACAGAATATAGAGGAACTGTAAAGACTTGATTCAGCTGCCTAAGCAAGGAATAAAATGTATTTTTAGATCTCTTAGAATATCATGCTGCCTTTCAGGTGCTGCATCAGAATGGCTTGTGTATCCCCCATGCCCTGTGTCATATCTCCCAGGCACGTGAGCATGCCCTAGATATCCTAAGTCATTTCAAATGTCACTAGATGCCTGAGTTTAGGTCTCTGAATTGAGCCACAAATAGATAAGATGTAGATTCTGTAGATGGCTAAAATTTCATAAATCTTATTCAAAAGAACTTCTGCTTTTGAATCTTGATTTTGACACACCTCTCTGTAACCCTGAGGAAATAATTTCATTTTCTTGCCCTACCTTCACTATCTGATTACAGGATTAGTTCTGCTCTATATTCATGAGTGTAAAACAGGATGGTTATGGTGACAGCCTACTTAACATGTAAACTGCTCAATTTTGATTAGGATTTGTGGTTTGTTTGTTTGTTTGTCAAGTATGCATCATAATGCACAAACAACTTCCATTAAATTTGAACAAATTTTAGCAACTGTATGTGGCTATCAGTGGAATAATCTGTTTCTCCATATGAGAGGACATATGTAGGTTTGAAAACCTCCTAAATGATATGCCTGTGGTCACAAAGGACAGATATCATAGTGCTGAGAAAGACCTGAGAAAGCGTTCTTCATCTCAGTCCTGTAGCACATAATATACAACATGCACACAACACCACAGATTTTTCATGAGAGCCTCAGGAGAGGCATAAAACTGAGCACCACTGGGTGTAACATCTGCAAAATGCAGAAAAGAGCAAAACCTGCCAGCAGTATTATTAACCATGCTCCAGGAGTCTTCAAGCAGATGTCATACCTATTAGGGAAATGCAAATCACAAAACGGTACAGCTTGATTTCCAATATGCTACAATCTGGTTCTGCATCTGAGAAACATATTAAGGTATCAATAGAAAACTATTTCCAGACATCTCATGATGCCTCAGAAGAGCAACTTTCACAGACATCTGTAAAGAAAACAAAATTTTGTTGGACATGAATTCCTCACAGTCTAAAGTACACACTGGATCTGCAGTAAGCAGCGTATTCCTGACTGTTTTCAAGATAGCATAATTATCCTGTAAATGGAAACCAGTATAAAAGCAAGTCACCATAAAGCAATAGGAACTGATATCCTGTAAGTTATAAAATGAACAAACAAACAAAAAACCCACAACAAGGAAAAAACAGACTAAGGTCTACTGGAAATAATCATGACAAACCTCCCCTTCTGAACTGTAAGACACAGAGATAGGCAATGACTCCTTTTAGACACTTGCAGTGAACAGATGTCAAACAAGAAACATCTAGGTTTTAATGGGAGTTAGCCTGAAGATGTTTAGTAGTGGCAGTAGTTCAAATTCAGGCACCAATTTTTGAGTTTTGGTGAAAATTAAAATGACTAATTTTTTTCTCTTTTTTTTTTTTTTTCATAAGAAAATTAAACTGTTTAAAATACTTTGGGTAAAGAAAGTTTCTATCCATGTATTTTAAAAGAAGGATATTTCTCCTAAAGAGTTGGAGGAATAGTTCTTAAGAAAACCTCTCATTGTCAAGTGCTGAAAAAATTAATATTTCAGTAAAATTATTAATACTACAAAACTATAATCAAAGCTGAGTAGCTTTAAAAATTCATGCTTTGGCTGAATTTCATGATCTTTGTAATGTCCTGGTGTGAGATAACTGTTTCTCACTTTCTTTTTTAAAAAAATTAGAAGTAAAATGTTTAGATACCTCTTTGCAGAATACTTAATTTGCCATATTTGACATAAATCAATCTGGTTTATAACATTTTCTTATCGGACAGCTTCTCCTTGAAGTAAATTTAACATCAGCTGCAGATACAGCTTTGATGCACGTGATTAGAGCAGGTCTCCCCACTACTTCCAACCTCGTCACACCACATGACAATGGCAAACCAATATCAGAGGTCTGTAGATGAACAGATATGTTGTGACATCTTCTTTCTAAATACCTGCATATAACATGTGAAGCAGAAGAGGTGAAGTGAACCTGCATCAAGGAGCAGGAAAAAAATGACATATGATAGTGCTACATCCTCCATTGCCACCTGGTATTTTCCTTTGGGCTCGCACACATCTAAAAATGAGTTATTCTGTAAGATATGCATCTACTGAGGTATTCATCATTTAGCCATACTTACTTCAGATGAGCTTTCTGGATGTTGTCATCTCAGGTCAAGAACATTGAAGCAAGTAAGTTACAAAAGGGAAAAAGTCTAAGTACTAACCTAGAGCAAACTGCATTCAAGCTTGCATGCATAACAGAGTAGCCTGCACTCTTCAGAAAGAGTGAAGTGAGCAGGCTCTTCACTTAAAATTGGAGAAGTATGAGAAAATCACCCTTTTCACCTAGAGATGACTCTGCCTCCTTGAGAACGAGGTGACAGCAACTCTGGGTTTCTGTACCACTGATTTTCAAGTTAACCTTAATTTGTAATGTACCCATGGCTTAATACAAATAGACCATCACTCCTTTCTGATAAAGTTGTTGAACCACCAGGATGTATTTGACTTGTTTCCTCTCAAGTTGATTTTTTTGCTGTCTGTTTTAAATTCACTTATCCAACCAGATAGAATGGACAAATGAGAAAGATGTAAATTTTAGAATCACCCAGAATCTTTGAAAGAAGCAAAAAGCACATTCCCTCCTACTTCTGGTGGGTGAATGTAGAAGGGCCACACAGAAGGTCACATGCAGAGGTCTCAGTGAGGAGTCTAACAAACACTCAAAGACAAGTATTGGCTCTATGAGCTGTGGCAAGAAACCCTTTTCTTGATTATTATGCATTTGGGTGAGATGGATATTGGTTGCTTACACAGGTAAAGATTTTCTTATGCAGGTATGTCTCTTCAATAGCTCATATAGAAGTGTACCATGTTGTTTTTGAAGGCCAGTTATATGTTGGGACATAATCAGTCAATCAGATACTATGTCTAGTTTCACATATCAGAAAGCAAAGCTAAGTTTCCACTATAAAAGATTTGCAATTTAAAAGCCTGACTCTTGTTTGGAATGAAAACGATGTCAAAACAGCATTTTGCCTTCAACAGGACACATGCAAAAACAGTACAATAACTTATTGTTTTATAACTTACATAAATATAAATATGTACTATAAATATAATATTTCTTAATATATGTATATTGTATAGTTTGAAATTTTATATTTGTATTGATTTATGTGTTTAAGTTTCAAGGGACAACAGTTTCAGGGGAGATACCAAGCTGAAGTACCTTGGTTTAATGTAGGAAGCAAAAGCTTTCTTTCCCCATCCATTAAAATGCCAGGAATCAATGTATAAATGACAGTTAAGACACTAAGTAGCAATTATTCCTATATCTGCTCATTTTAGGCAACCTCAGCCTTATCTCTCACTTCCTTCAAGATAGGATAAAATACAGAGTCAGGTATTATAAGCTGAATCTATAGATTTTCTTCCAGCATTTTACTGCTACACTTAGCACTAAAACAAGTTACAGGCAACCACAGCAAGGGAATTTATGGCCTTACAAATGGAGGCAGCATGTGATAAATACCACACTATCAGTTGTTCAGGTAAGTAATATGTGCTCTTGTAAAACCTGTACTGAAAGCTAAGTAATTTATGAAGTAAAAGAAGTCTGGCTTCTTTAACCTCTCATGCTAATTTACTTTAAGATAACATGAAGATAGACTTCTGTACCACCCTCTCCTGGTATTTTTAATTGCTGTGTCCTCTCTCTTTCATTAGTGTATCCTATTTCTTCCATTTATCATGTAAAAGGAGCAAATGTTATTTCACCTTTAAAACTGAAATCCTTCTTCCTGATACAGGCTGATGGTTTCCAACCTCTTTTTTTTGAAGGGAAAAAAAAAGGAAATTGCTTTTCTGGCTAGTGGCCATGCCGAAGTTGAAAACATGTCTTTTAGTAAAGGTAAAGCATCCTAATGAATGACTTGCTTTTGAAAGAACAAGAGACAATCCTTGCAGTCATTCAGTACAAACACTAACAGAAGAAAAAAGAAAATAGAAGAAAAAAAGAAGACAACTTCCTATGTGTACTGCAACACATATCACACTCAGTGTGGAAGTCTTTGGTTTCAGCCAACCAGCCTTCTGAATCCAATCCACTAAAAGGAGAAAAGGTTAAGGTCCAAACTACATTCTGTTGACTTATGAATAACAGAAATGGCTCTGGGTATTGCTTAGAACAGAGGCCTTAGGTGGGCAGGTCATCTCTGAGCCCTTCTTTTTCTTGCGATCCTAAAAGTTTAGGGTTTTATAAATGGAAATTCTTATGTTCGTGTAGCAACATCTAACCTTGGAAAGGTTATTTATCTATTTAAGCAAGGCAAGGATAGTCTAATAAAAGACATTACCATTACCTCCAAATTCTGCCTTGCCAATATCCTTAGATCATCACAGCTACAACAACACACAACACACACTACAGGCACTACAGACACTACATATATTTTGCCTGTTTAGAAACAGAATGGTCCTTTCCAGGTACCAGGAATTTACCATCAAATAAATAATGTTTATTATTGCATGTACTTGTAGTGCATAATTGTTCAGCATTAAGATCTGGTTTATGTGTTAGAAAGATATTAATGCCAGAACCTTTGGAAAAAACAAAACCCTTCGCCTAAGGAGGTCCCATGATAACAGCCCCTTCCCAGAAGGAACTGCACCAAGCATTCATAGGCTCAGTTCTGTAGCTGGTTGTGGCATGCAGAGCTCTCTACAGCCATCATCCCTGGCCCTTCTGCTGGCTTTGCTGCTCACCTCTCAACCAGTATTCTCCCTCAGCCTGCTACGTTGAAAAGATACATTAATGGAAATGTCAGTCTGTAACGCTAACCATGACATTGACATTCCATGTCAAACATCAAGTTTGATGGAGCTCAGAAATGTTCATACATGAGGTCTCTCATCTGTCAGTCTTGCAAGATCTCTAATATTCTATGACATCTCAAATATTGCTTTGGCTGTGTTAGACAACCGACTTATGCCCCTGTTCTGTACCTGCAAAGAATTCTTCAGAGGATTCAGTTCAAGCGCAAACACATATACTGATCAGCTGTATAGCACTTGAGACTCCACTAATAAATTTTCTGTACTGACTGCAACTGAATTTGGATATCTCATTCACCAACATCTAGACACAATTAGCTGACTAACACCTGCAGCTGAATCCCAGCCCTAGCATATTTCTTTGCTGTCTACTGTGTTGCCTCGGAGCTAAATGGTTGTTGCCAAATGTGAAAGCCTGTGGAGCACTGGCTAGATACTTTCCCTCTCTCCCCATTCCCCATGTGAAAGTCAGCTACCTGCTCTTATATATTAAAGAAATAATTCTTCAAGGATTCTTATTGCTTTTAGGAGCCAAGACATACCAGTAAAGTAGTTCTGCAGCCACTGCTGCAGGATTTGTTGAATGGAAAATTATTGTATCTGCAGCAGTAGACAGTAGAAACATATACTGCAAGACAATGCCTGGCATCTTGTCCCTCCACCTGCTGCCTGAAGAAGTGCCATGATAGAGTCTTGCCACTTGACTTTCTGTCAGGGCTCTCCATTCTTGTAGCAAAGAGTATTAATATTTACCTGATACGTAACAGATTTCTGCAAAAAGTGATAGCTGAGGCAGTTATCCTGTCAGCAAACAGTGTGCTGTATATCTTGTTATTTCTATACCAAGACCTAGAAAGTATCACTGGTTCCTCCTCACTTGCCTTGTGTAGAGCTACGAAAAGCTGACATGGCACTTGTTTAGTTTGGGATTTATTGATAGTCATTTAAAAGATAAGAGGTGCCTAAAATAATGTATAGGTAGCTATACCTACTCTAAATCCACCTAATTTTAAACTCTGCAGATATGGTCAGGAAGAAATTCAGCCATGCTCTGTAGAAGCAGATTAGACAGCTTTGAAGGGTGCTCCCTTAAGCATGTGTAAATACAAGAGTCTCTGACTACAGAGATAACAACAGTGAAAGTACCTAAGGCAGGTGCCATCCAGTTCTTTTGTCACCTAGTAAAAGGGGGAATAAACTAACAGAAACTCAACAAGGGAGTGAGAACAGTGACTCTGGCTCAACTGCTACTTAAATTAGTCTTGCAAGAGGATCATTCTTAACTTTAGAACACTTACTGCACACTGTTAGAGAGGAGGACATCTTTTTCTCTTTTTTCTTCCTTTTCCTTTTCCTTTTCCTTTTCCTTTTCCTTTTCCTTTTCCTTTTCCTTTTCCTTTTCCCTCTTTCTCTTTCTTTCTTTTTCTCTTTCTCTTTCTCTCTTTCTCTTTTTCTGAAATAGTAACTATATAAAAAAAGAGGTGATCAAGCAAATAGTGAACCTAGAAGGTGGACAATTCACATTGTCACTTTTCTACATAATACAAAGAAATACTATGTTAATTGATTTAGCACATTTTAGAGAGAGAATATAAAATGCAGATCATTTAATCTGACCATTAAATTGTGTTATAAAAAGTAGGACCTAGCAATTCCCGCATGCTTTGCTTTTAAGTGCATAGCAACACAATATATTTCAGTTACTATTTGACTAAACAGTTAAAACTCAGTAACAACAGCTGTTACCAAATTTACACGTCCTTCAGGGCT
Source organism: Morus bassanus (assembly GCA_031468815.1). NCBI lineage: Eukaryota > Metazoa > Chordata > Aves > Suliformes > Sulidae > Morus > Morus bassanus. The sequence goes on along the minus strand of CM062568.1, from coordinate 49,147,090 downwards.
GACACATCTTGGCTACCTGGCAAAACAGGGTAAACTCTTGGCACACCCAAAGAAGAAAGTTCATTGTTATTCTGGAGACAATCATGCAACTTGCTTTTTTCAACTGAGACTTGACAAATATGGTCGTGCTTCATGCCCTGTTTGGTAAGCAAGACATTTTTCTTGGAAATATTTTTTCAAATTTGGGGATAATAAAAGAACATACGATACCTATATACTAGTACCAGGCATACGTTCTTTTGGTTTAAACAAACAAAACAGTAACATACATAAAATCAAGATACTTTGGTTTCTTCTTCATCATCATTCTTTTCTCACTTTAAGGATACAGTTTCCTATTGGCATGGGGTCATGTTTACCAAAAAGTGAGGTTGGAATCGAGGTTGGAATCGAAGTTGGTGTAGGAAGCTCTAGCTCACTCTGTATTCTCCCTCACACCAGGAGATAGTACCCTATGGCTGTTTGTACCAGGACATGTTTTCTTTCTCCAAGCAAAAATGTAGAATTGAGTCATTTTTCCAGATTTCCAGATTGCTGTCAATCCAACAGGAGTCATTGCATGAAATAAGACGCTTAACATTTGGAAGAACTTGGCACTTTTTGTGTAAGGTTGACCTGCACAGCCTCAGGAAGTCCAACACAAACTAGGTACATGGGTCCTGGGGAGTTTTAATATCTCAAAGTACATTAGGTTTATTATGCTTAGGCTGCAAACACTGAGATAAGGGTATGTCACAAGAACTGCTGTTTTGGCCAGTGACATATTTCTTCTGAAGGTGGAGACAGGAAGAGAAATGTCAGAAGTGGGACCTAAAGGATATTGGATTTGGAAGGAGAAAATATTGAAGCAAAAGACAGAATGAGTTTCAGATGGTCACATCACTTGAGAATGAGTTAGGCACAGAATTCTATGAAAATGACAATAGAAATCTTTCTCCACCAAGTATTTTGTTTATACAATGTGTTTAAAGCATTTCAAAATTATTTTAGGACATTTTAAAATGTCTTTAGAAGGATATGGTCACTGTTCCTATGTCCTTCCTATAAAACCAAGCTATCTGTGTATCAAGACTGCTACTTTTAAGACCAACAGGAAGTTGAAGATTACTATCTTCTTAAAAACTCTTTAAAATTTCTAAGATAATTTTTTTCAATCTATCCGTTAGAATGTTATAATACATTATCATACTATAAACCCTGTGGAAAAAAAGATCTTCCTTTAATAGAGAAAGGTCCTTGTTTTACCAAAAAGCTTATGTTCTTTGTTCAGGATATTGAACTTTAAATTCACAATATTATTACTTAAAGAACTATGTCTTTATTAATGGCCCACATTAGAAGCTATCCCTTTAGCAAAGCACTTAAGTTCATGTTTAGATCCTGTCTACTTTAATGATACTTAATAACTGTTTCAGCATTTTGCTGAACTGAGGCCTCTTCCAACAAATTTTAAGACGTATTAATTAAAAATATCTTTTCTGTGAGTCCTCTAAAATTGTGCTCATATTGTTTGGGAACCTGACATTAAAGCTTGGAAGCTGCATTAAAGAGAAGTCATCATTTACCTGAATTTCTTTGAGATTTCTGAAATTGCTTTTCTGTCAAAAAAGAGGCACACTGAAAACTCCTTGACAGTATGTCACAAAGACTTTCTTGCAACCTGCTTGGAGTGACTGAAAAACTTGCTGCTCAAAATCTAGTGAATTTATATGACTTTCATTGATGATGGAGGCCTTGGACTAAAGAACAGTATTTTGTTTCATTAAAAGGATGGATAAATGGCATTCAGAAATGCTATTTAAAACATGTAGAAAAATTTTCTCCTTTTTTGCATGTTCCTTGCCTTCTTAGATATATCTCATACTTGGACACACCTGGAGATATATTTTATGCAAAAGCTATGCATCATTTTGACAGATACTTAGTAAAGAAAGTATACATACCATTTATACAGTAAACCATGAGAGACAAATCTGAAAGAGCTACAGGTTCATAAGTTCATGAGAAATGTTTTATTACACTAACACACTTGCTCTAAGTCTGTCTAAAATTTCAGCAAACCAGACTTCTGCCCTAAGCTAAAGCTCCTTTGTGATTTACAAATAATGACAAATCCATGTCTGATATGATTGCTGTAATGGAGACAAACAGGAAGGAGGAATATCCTGGTACTTGAAGAGCTGGAGTAAAAACCCTTTTACCAGCCAGAAACACAATCCTCTACAGGGCTAGACTATGTTGTCTGAATTCATCTGAAAGGAGATAAATCAGTTTAGTGGGATTTGTGTTGTTTGTAACTCTTTTCAAACCAAGCTAGTACATTAGCAGGACTTTCTTCTTCCAGGCTATTTCTATATATCCTAAACTATTAATGGGTACTGTAAAACTCAGCTATCCATTAAGACCAGACCAAAATACCATTGCAGATTCTAATATTAGCATACAGAGTCACAGATAACATGACACCAGCACTCTTCCAGTTAGCATAGCTTAAAAAAACCCCAACTTTCAGAATTCATTATATCCTCTCTCAGCCTTCAAAAGATGCCCTTTTAGAAGCTCTCATCCTCTCCCCCTTCTCCTTTCCTGCCCTTCTCTTTCTTTCTGTCATATGCATAGGCATACACATGAAGAGAGAAAAACACTTGCACGTGCTCTTACTGATTTACATACAAGACTTCCTCACTACTCATTTTGAAGATGTCACTCATGTTCCTTTGATAGTCAAAATGGTTGTTACTGAACAGCACGTGTTGTTTTTCTCTACAGGGTTAGAAAAGACATTCTTGACCAAGCCTTGGGTAAGGGAAAGACTCCTAAACAAGCTGAAGTTGTATTAGACAATTTCACAATATACCACAAACTGACAGAAGGCTGTTAAAAATGTCTGTAGAGACATTTTGGCTCAGTCATGCCCAATTTATTTGAGGGCAATACTTTTTTAAAGCACTGTGATCCCCTTTTGCTTTCAGAAGTTCGGGTGAAAGCAATTTCCCCCTGCAAAATATTTCCCTCTGAATTAGCAAGGATTTTTAGAGAAAATATAAATAGGCAGATAAAATAGGCACTGAGCTTTATTTCAGACATTGATGACTTCCTCTGCTTAAAGTTTATCAGTATATCATTATTCTGCTACAGAAGTCTTCTCCATGCCTATGTGTTAGTGTGTTAATTGAGAAATACTCATTCTAAAAAAAGAAAGTGTACAAAGCCTGCATATACTTTACTACATCCTTCCCAGCAGGAATATCTGCATTATAAGAGATGTATTAAGTTTATGAAAGGGATTATATGATGTAGTGCTTATAATAGCAAGGGATTGGACTCTCTGACCCAGAAAGTTTCTCTTGCTCATATGTTGCTCTAATTTTTAGAAGACTGATCAGAGGAATTTTACTCATTTTGATATCTGGGTTATGTACAAGGTTACAAGACAGCTAACTTAACTGCAACATTGCTAGACTTGCATGTTCCTCTGCCATTGTCTTGCTTTTCTAGATTGGTCTAGACCCTGTTGGTCATCCTATAAAGTCAGCATGTAGAAAAAGAAAAAAAAAAAAAAACCTAACATGAAAATGTGTTCTGTCACATTCCATTCAGATTTAATGTATTTTCCAAGATTTTACCTTAACGTTTTAGCTATTTGCAAATGCAGTTGAAGTCAACAGAAACCAGGAAGACCTTCCAAAAAACCATGGAAACATCATTGTTCTTCTCCAGAAGCCATGAAAAAATATACAAAAATGAACTTCGGAAAGTGAATGTTGAAGTTCAAAACTTGAACAAAATTGTGCCAGTTTGGAATATCCAGCAGAGAACTGTAGGCAAGCAACAAGAGACCTACTAAAATTATATGGAATGTGTTGCAGGTTTTTTTTCATTTCTATCAAAAACAAAAGCACAAAATTACACCCAAACCCAAATTTTCAAAGTGGAAAACGACATAAAAAACAAGCTATACATTGAACTATGTGGGATGGAGGGCAGGATTGTTCTTTTGGGTTCTCTGTTGCAGAATAATTGATTTTTAAATACTTCCACAGTTTCTCTCCTCACCTACATAGTCATTCCTTGTAAATCATAAAGAATACTTGTGATTCTATTAGCAACCATGATCACAAGCCAGGTTTTTTATGATATTCAGTAACAAGAGATCTCACAGTGTCAACCTTTTTGTCATAATATAGAAGATGAAACACAAGGTGAACTCTTGAATGATTCCATTTTTCTTTAGTTTACAAGCTATTTCTGACATGAAATGTGAAGGAGTTACTAGGAGGAAAAAAAAATGGTTTCCTTCAAAAATGGTCTATCATAGAAATTACATTCTTAATATCTAAATTTGCACTGATATGAGTGATTTTTTATCTTAAATAATCCTTCTCCTCCTATTTAAGACATAGATAGTTGTTGATCTCTTTCTCATCTTAAAGGTTAACTTTCTGAATAAACTGAGTAAACACTGAAGAAAAAGTCTGGGGAGATGAAACAAAGTCTGAGATAGACATGATAAGTTGACTGAATCTTTGCCTAATCTCCTTTTCTTCTAAATGTTCTTCGTTAAGGTGCTTCATCGTCTGCATATCCTTTAGGTAATACTTTCTCTCCCAATTAGCAAAGTCCTGTGTGCACCCCTCACCTTTTAAGCAATGAATTTTCAGTATGAAACTAAGTGCCATCTCCCTCCTGTGAGCTACATCAGTATGTCAGATTGTGCACACGTGCTATATTAGTAGGAGACACTGTACAATGTGCTGTGTTTTATTTTTATTTGAAATGCCTGTATGTAGTTTCCCTTTAGCCTCTGAAGCTCAGTGGCGTTGTGTATTCTACTGCAGAGGCTAACATGGCTGGTTGCCGTCTTTGGAATGAGGTCCACATCATTTGCTCTAAGTGAAGGATTGATATGTGGCATCAATCTATATTTAGATAAGGATTTGGGATGTCACTGGCTTTCAGATTCTTCTACCACAAACTCTCTGCCAAAATCCTACTTAACGCCCTGTATGAAATTAGTCTCTTTAAAGTTTCATCAATACAATTGTAAGCAATTTCTGTTTGAAGTAGCAAATGCACCAATGCAGATATTTTGCTTTCCACTCTTCCACGCCCTTATTCAAATCCCTTATATAAATATGCCCACACCTAAATCTGTCCCATCTTGTTGATCTGCATGTAAAATTCACACACTGGCTTGTGTAAATGTAACCCAATCATGAAAGTAATTTGTTCATGAGTCACAGCCTTGCAAACATTGAGGTAACTGTAAAAACATCCCTTGTTAGATTGCAATTAGTGTATTAAATCCTGATATCATCCTGAATTAAGCCTGAGAACAAAATTCTTAAGGGTTTTGTTCTTTTCTAGGGTTTTTTAAGCATTGGCTTAACAGTTTAATCTTGTCAGTATGAAAAGACAAGTAAATATAGTTCTTATTTCATCAGCTATTAAAAATAATTATTTCCCTTGCAGTAAAATGGCAAATGTGATCACGGAGGTTAGCAATATGACCAATATGATCAGCTGGGAAAGAAATGCAGCTTCTGAAGAGATCCCAGCAAATCCATCAGAAGTAAATCTGTACTTTGCTTTCTCTTTATGAGCTCTCCTTCTTTTTGAGGTTAATGTTTGTTGACTGTCAGTTCTCATTACAGTTGGTCTATTATGTCCAGGAAGGAAGCAAAAAGTATGGACCTTAATCTTCAGTGTGCAAATTAACCCACTAGGCTTTAGGTTGCCTAAAAAAAAGTACTATTAGTTTTGCATTTCCATAACAAAGCCCTCCTTTTGCACTCAGGCAGCCACAATCTTCCAGAAGCCTATTTCTTTCTTTTATCTCATTTTTTTAAAAAATAGAATGAGAAAGTTTTAGTAAGGATTTGAAACAAGGTGATACAGCTTTTCAGGTGATTGAGGAGAGTGCTTTCCAACTATGAGGGGCAGCAGGGGAAAAAATATAGAAAAGCTTGTTTGGAAATGTAACTAATACAGGGAGAACTGTAGTGCTGCACCCAATGGGAGAAAAAATCTATTTCCAGATACTGAAAGAGAGGAAGAAGATTAGGGAGACAAGGCTGTGAGACACTCTTATTGAAGAGTAAGAGTTTATATTTAGCATGATAGAGGAGGTAGTGACAGTGACAGTATGGCTAAACCAGCCACAGTCTAGGAACAATATCTTTGATGGACCCTTAAAATAAAATACCTGAAATATGGCTGCATGTAATTTACAACAGTTTTATCACTGGTACAGTGATACATTGTCACATTAGAGAACCATACACATGGAAGAGGGGAAAAAGTTTGACTAAAGCACAGAGAAAAAATACGGTAGTTTTAGTGAAACTGCATTGGGCTAACAGCCTTACACATGGTTTCACATCTGTTTCTGAGTATTTGTGGGACAGAGGGCAGTATGGTCCTGCTCAGAATATGGCTTCAAGTATTCTGGCTATGGAAGAAGCTATTCTTGTGCAAGTTTAGGCAATGGATGAAGGTTCATAGGTCCTTATAATCACTGTCAGGTTTTTTTTTGCTGAACATATTACACTGACACCATTGTATGATAAAAATATTTCCTAATAGCAGTGTGGACTTTCTTTAATGAATCCCCTCCCTTCTAAACTCAACCCATGTAAAATAACTGCATATGATGTAGAAAGATCATCCTTGGCATACACATATGGTATTGCAAGAATCTGGCACATTATGTTTCATTGCATTTAAGCCAGATAGCCAGAAGTAGCCAGAATTTTCATTTGGATACTATCCAACCATTGTTAATCATGAAAGACATGGTACAGCAAGTTGGCATTCGTATATGTGAATAATGGAATATTTCTTTAATTATGTACAAAAATCCTAAATGAACTAGTTTTCTCTCCTTATAAAGTGCCCCTTCTGCATCTGTTCCAACTCCCATTGAAGTCAAAGGAAAGCCTCCCATTGATTTCAGTGGAAGTCAGTTGAGTCTTATGAAATTCTGTTGCATGATGGCTCCTGACTTCCTTGAAGTCTGTTGCAAATTTGCTCTTGACATGCAAAATTCTTGCCTCACAGCCTATAATTCCATGAAGCTGTTCTGAGAACTGTTACTTATCTAGCACCAAAAACATATATTCAGATAGGAGAGACTTGCTTTAGGAAGTGCTTTGTAGCTGACCCAGGATTAGAATTAAGAGCCCAGGAAAATTCATAAAAACCCTGCTGCCTTACATGAGATTGGAGAAAAAACATTTAGTGCTCTTGCAGGGGTGTGTGAAAAATGTTTCTTTGCAAAACCCTTCCCTTTCAATAGACCAATATTATGCCATTGTTAAGAGCTAAGCTAAGAATTTTGAGAAATGTCAGTGGAATATGTTACAGAAAGATTCTTTTCTGCAATTAAAATATATTCTTGCAAGCCTTAGTATCAGTGATATATTAGCATTTTTTCAGAGTTCATTGCAGAATAAATGCATTTCACAACTTCAAAACATGAAGAATATAATAGAATATTTATTTAATTATGTTCAAAGGTCCTAAATGAGTTGTTTTCACTCTTTTAAAAGTGTCCCCTTTTGTATCTGATCCAGTTCTCACCAAATATAAAGTTTAAGTGGTATCAAAGAGGGATGCAAACTGCATACTATTTGAGATAGGTAGGTTTAAGTACGTGTGTAAATGATACGTAGGTAGAAATAAGCCAAAAGTCTTTATAAAAGGCTTTATATGGTTTTGGCAAACTATCACATCATAACATATTCAAGAACTATGGCTACTAGTTCCTTTCTTAAGGGGCTAACAGTTCCTAGCAGTTAATGTTAAGATTATTTTTTCTTATGGGTTGACCAACCAGTTGTCTTTGCTCTCTTCTCCCCTTTCCATCTCTATGGAGCATCACAGCATCTCCTGAAGATTTGTGAACAACCACCGATGATGCTGATATCTGAATCATACCTAGAAGTTTTATGGGAGAATAAAAGTGGACGGGGGCCAAAGCCATTCCACTGACCATGCTGATAGTGTAACAACACAGACAATACAGTTCCAGTAATGTTACCTGGCATTGCTCAATTTACTTATATAGCTATAGTCCTTATGTACTGGGCCTGTTCCAAAATCCACTGCAGTCAGTGGAAACATTACCATTCACTCTGCTTTTCTTTTGCTACCCTTCTGTTTCTGCTATTATGTTTCCCACTTCACACAATAGCATGATGAGAGGGAAATAAAAAAATTTGTATTACAAATTATCACACTTAATACATTGCTTTTATGTTGCACACCCATAAACCAAGCAATCACTTAGTGCCTTTTCACACCTCATCACAATAATAGCAAGGAAGCCAACTGACTGTGTGGTGTGAGCTAAGATTTTTTACCTACATCAGTGCCAGTCCTATCACTGATAAGAGATTCTAGCCACTATTACAATAAAAATTACAATAATTACTAGTTTAACCAGGACAACTTCACTGTGCCTTACTGTCTTGTGAGCACTTAAGTTTGCTGGGAAAGTCAAAGATGTTATTAACACAAGAATGGTACAACAAATACCTAGAGAGAAAATTATGTCTGCACCCTACACTGATAAATTCCTCATATTCCATATTTCTTATTTTAAGGATGTGATCTGTAGAAATGAATTAAATGCAAAAGAGCTAACTACAGCTTTGGAGATATTTACTCTCTGGATAGTCACTGTAATAATCTGTTTTGGGCTTCCCAGTTATTTTGAAGATTTCCAAATTTGTTATTCAAATTCAATTCATAGAAAATTTCCCTGCTTTCCTAGCTTTCAAGGTTTTGAATTTAATTCCTGTTATCTTTCACTTTCAAACATTTTTCCATTCCCTGACTGAGGAGTAGAAAAGGAAGAGGTGAAATAGAAATCTGTCAAAAATATATTATGTACTGTTGTCTTCATAGCACTTCTGAGAAAATGCCATTAAAGGAGAGGACAGTGCCTTGCCATGCATGGTATTGTACACTCAGCAGCTTGGCATTTTAGAAGCTTCCCCATTTCACCAAATGTGAGCAATGGAGAATTTGTATCAGAAATAACTAATAATATAAAACAATTTACAAATATATCTTTTATATTGTAATTATTGCTTGAATTAATCAAGAACTTTGTGACATGACTATATTCTGGAAAGAAAGTTCATAGTAGTATTTCTTCCTATTCTTTTCTTTCAAGACTGAACTTTCTTAGTTATCTTCTTTATGATGTCTGTTAAATTTTTCTAGCTGCATCACCAATCCTAAATGTACTGATTGCAGTTTTGCAAATTACAGAAGCCCACAAACAAGCTTCCCAAAAATTTTTTTAATATAATTCTGCTAGAGTATACAAAAGGTGAGGAAAATAGAGCTCCTATATATTTTGCTTTCTGTTTCTTAAGGGTTTGGTGTTTTTTTTTAATGCAATGAAGCAGATATCTTTAAACAAAATGAATAGAATGTTTGTTAATGTTCAGATCCTGAGCTGCATAATAGGATAGTTAAAACATATTAATAATTTTACTTTTGGTCTGAGATTATGATATTGTGTATAATCTTAATCTAAATCAAACTGCGTAATTCTTAGAATTTTGCTACATGAGGTTAAAATTCCATGGTTTGAAAATTTTGGGTTTTTATAAAGGCCTCATGACAATGTATGACAGCATACCTCCCATGACACAGGAAATCTGAAATGATAACACTGCACTTGAAGCCCAGAGAAGTAGTAGAACCATGAAGTTGTATTTATTCCACAAATAAAACTTTACCTAACATTCTGAACTCTCCAGAATAAGATGAACTTCTTTTTGAAAACAGTGTTAGCTGGAAGAGTAACCACACCCATGGAAGGAAAGTTTCTGCCTTCTAATCCTTGTTGTCCCATTAATTTGCCTTGGAAACTGAAGATGCTGGCCGGACTTCTTCATTCCCTCTACTCCTGGCCAGTAAAGGAATACTAACAATTCAGAATCAGCTATTCAGTAGAATTTTTCCCCAAAAATAGCTCTATTGAAAAAAAATAAAATAAAATTTAAGAAAAAAAAAAAAAAAAAAAAGGAGGGGGAAAAGTTTCTACCCCAGGAAGGGTAACTGCAGTGAAGATTGAACATTGACTCCAGAACCTCTGGTTCCAAGGGTGACAACAGATAATTCACATGATCTAATTCCACTTCCCTGTTTTTCTGTAAAAAGGCAGAATACTATTCCCTGCTTCCCACAGATTCTCTGTGCATTTTTAATTGAGACGATAGATTTAGAGCAAGGAGCATAGGGTATTCCTAACTAACACAACACTGACATCATCTCAAAGAAGTGCAGCAGTAATTGTAATCATAACGATGATGACATTTGGTGAACATACGGAAAAAAAATCCTGTTTGACTTTGGGCTTGACCTCAGACTTGTCTCATCACTGTGATGCTGCCTCATGATCTGGACCCTTTGTTGGACCTGCCCACTGTCTCTAAGTCTGTCCTGCTTGCCTTGCTGTAACATGGGTCTGGGCACTGGCTGACTGTACTGTTCCCCTCGTCTCCTGTCCCTTAAGGAGCAGCTGGCCCTCAGTGACAGTTTGTTTGCCAGGTTCCAGAATAAATTCAACCTTTACTTTCAACCTAACAAATCAAGAGGAATAATCTTTAAGTTGGATTTGTAAATTTATGGAACAACAAAAATAAGATTAGTGGGTAGCACAGTTTCGTTATTAAGCATTTACTCATTTTGAATTAGCAAAAGATACTGGAGCTTCACTTCAGGTTTTCAATACAGGCAGAAAAAACTTTGTTTAATGAACCTAACAAAATAAAAATGGTTGTGGTGTGTGTTGATGTAGCACTGCTTTCCTGGTGCTGTCTTATTCCCTATGCATGACACTCATTAAAAACTATATCGAGGCATATAAAGAGCTGGGTTTTTTAATTGAGCTTTATCATGTTCTTAGGTTTCATGGCACATTTCTTTTGTTCTTTTGAAATTTTTAATTTAACTGTTGGCTATAGATGTGCATGAACATTTGAGCAGAGAAAAGAATAACATTTATGACTTGCAGATATATTCTCTAACATCTTGATCTCTCTCAAAGAGGCAGTGATATCAAGATCACCTTAAACTCTCTAGAAAGCTTCCAGTGACAAAGAAAATTAATTAAGTTCTCTTCCTACAAACAGAGGATATAAATAGCGTGGAAGCATGTGAAGATATTTTCCAGCTGCTGAGCTATACAAGTATTTCACAACCTTGGAAGAAGTTCTTGTTATCTGAACAGCAATGTTATTTTGGCTGATTAATCTTATCCTTGATATTCAACCAAACTCTGGAGTGATTCTTTCCTCCTACTTCCAGGCAATACTGTTCCACAGTATAGAATGCACATGAACACAAACAGCCTACAAATGACCTCATGGTATATAGGTAGTTATTACTGTTAAAGGCAACTTTGTAGGTGAGGTAAGTGATGGTATTAGTTGCACATTGTTATGTTCCTATCAAAAGCTGTGCCTTAAGCCTCTGTTATTCTTTGATTTCCTTATTATTGGATTATAAACCCAACTGGACGAAGCCAGGGTTCTGGGAAAAGCTTATGGTGAGAAAATTTATTGGCCAAATCTTACCGTTTACTAAAAGCAGACAAGGGAATTAGTCAGAGCGTACTTGACTCAGTCAAGCTCTTCATTCAATGGAGTCCCATGACCTCCTCCAGGAGGTGTTTCATCCAGAATCAGAGACACTGAGATGGCTAAAGCTAGGTGAGGTTAGTCCTACCTGTGGTGTCACCCAACAGGCACATATGCTGATGCTGCATTGCACTGACTTTTACAATGAAAATGTCTTTCTTTCTTGAACTTTTTAAATAGAATTCTTTGAACTGTAGCATGGAATCTAGAATGCTTATAGGTTTGTTTTCATAGAAGAATTATTAAGAGAGAGAAAGTGTGTATAAATGTATAAAAGGAAACCAGATGACCACCAGTATGTTTGATCAGCATGGATCACATATAAATCATGATCTGGAGAAGCCATCTTGTTTGTAAAAATCATTTTTCTGGTTTTCAGACTTTTGCTCCCACACTAAATTCTAGTCATGGAAGTCTTTTCACAGAAGAAAATGAACAGTACTGGGCCATGTTATTGGTGTATGCAGCTAATGAATGTCAGTTTCCTGAGAGATGTCTTCTAACTTGAAAAAGTCTAACTTGAATTTGTACAAAGCTTTGGCATAATGAACACAAATTAGATTCGTAGTCATTCTGAAATTAAAGTTCTTGGTTTTGAAGAACAAAAATATGTTATTGAGTCACAGGCTGCACAAGTGTTTTTTAAAATGCATTGACACAGCCTTCCTCTCCTCTTTCCCCAGAATGAACTTTGGTAACTGTTCATTGCCTACCAACCTGACATGTGCCTTGAAATATTTGTAATAAGCAAAATGAACTAAAATATATTGGCCTATAATATGTCTTACTCTTAGGTATCCTTTGTTTTTACGGCCACTCTATTTTGACATTCTGCAAATTCCACACAAATTCAGCCTCTCTGGAAAATACCTGTAAGGAAAATATCTGATTTTTCTACAGAAAAGGAATAGGATTTAGTATACCAGCAGTTGACACTGTTGTTGCAAATTTAAAACAAAGATGACAGCAGAACATACAAGCAGATCCCTTTGAAAAGAGTTTCTGGCCTGCACTAGGCTGTCTTTTAGCATCAATTAAACAGCATTCAAAAATTCCTTCCTCAGTATTTCCTAGTCAGTTTGGCAAAAACAAAACCACCCCTTTACTGCAAACAAGGGAGGATAGCATACATGGAGGAAGGGCTATAGCCACATACAACAATTCGTAAATGGGCTATGTTAAAAGGTGCTAGGACTATGATTGCATAGAACAATAAAAAACTGCAAAAAGTTATGAATCTGAAAATAAGAAAAACTTCAATTTTTCTTAAAATACTGTCTACATTCAGTAACGGTTTCTGCTGTTGCAGTTAAAGCAGGCAATTTATGATCTTTACTATGCTACAAATGTATCACACACTTAAGGACGAAATTTGCTGAGTAGTTCCTTTAGAGTTCCTCCAGGAGGAAAAAAAACAAAAACAAGCAAACACACACACACACACACCCCCCCAAAAAAAGACCACCCCCCCACCCTGTTCTTTGCTTTTGTGAACAGACTTACTGAAGGCAATAAAAAAGTCTTACTTCTTTGCATCTGTATTTCCTTCAAGTATTTCAGAACGATAATGCAACATAAAATCCATCAGAACTAACTCATCCAGCTTTTTGAGACCTTCCATTATATAAAGCAATCCTTTCAGACAGCGTAACCTCTCATCAACATCTTATATTAAAATCCCTTATCCAGTGGATTTGTTATTCCAGTAAACACACTGCTTCCTAAGACCTAAAACCATCAGCCTGATACAAGTCTACAGCAGAATGTCCTGACAGACTAGAACATGAGTATTTGGCCAGCTCCCACATCTGTACCAATAATTAACTGTGCACCAATATATTCTCTAGCTCTGAGGTCCACTGGTGTGGAACTGACCAGGTCTGTTAAATTCTCCTACTCTCTTGAAACATCATGGCCACAACCAGGCTGCCAATTGGAAATGGTCACTAATCTGTGTGAATACCCATCCCTAATGACTGGCAAACTGAGAGGTACCCTGGCCAAAAATGTGAGAGGGAATGCTATAACAACATAAAAGAATAAACAGTTGAGTTCCAGTGCCTAGGAAAATTCCCTGTTGCTGCATATTTTACTAGTACTTTGTAATTGTAACATGCAATGACTAGTAAGTCCTTGAGAAATATTTACAGACAGGCAAAAGAGAGGTAATATTTAGGTTTATGCACATACAGATTGATGAGGAATGTTCATGTTAAGAAATAAAGTTTCCTGTAAAGTATCAAAAGCAACTGTCTCAGGGCAGTTATAACACCATATTTAACAAACACAGCTCTTTTGTGTTAAATGTCCTTGACTGGGCCATTTCCTCCTGTGTAGATAAAGCTTTAATAATATGGAAGCAATAATAAAAGGGTACACTCATTTTTACCTAACATCACTAAACCAAGATAGATTGTTACATTTGTACTTTAAGTCCATAATAAGAAACCCAGACTGCTTTTACCAATGTCAGTGAGAATTTCATCAGGACTGATGCTCATACTGAAGGACACATCTGAAGATGTGCTGTTGTATGAGCTGTTTAAGCCCATTTGAGATTATGCTGCCCCCAGAAATGGGGAGCATTCAGGCACTTCATTTGCACGAGCACTAGCCTCTGCTTGGTGGAACAGCAGCAGCAGCATGAGCTGATATGATTGAAAATAATATTAACATAAAAATAATATTAATTACCAGTAGACAATTAATCTGATGCCATTGATTATACATTGAGGAGCAATATAATTCTGGCATAGGAAGGATGCCAAGATCACCCTTTTTATGTCCTAAAGATGCTTATGAAATCACGTCTGATCTTATCTTCACTTTGATCTTCTCTAAATGTTGCATTTGTAAATGTAGTCCTTTCTACATGGACTACGTGGAGCAAAACTCCATTTTAGCAAAATATTATAAGTGATTATAAAAAAAATAATTTTATTGAAATTTTACCAATTCAAATACATTTATAATCAATGTTGCAAACAAAGTTCTAAGCAACATGACATCTCTGACTAATATTTTTTTAATCCTTAGTCTTAAAATATTTATTACACAAATGTTAGGCAAGGTCAATAGTAAATTGCACTTTATAAACTCAAGTTTGAGACATAAAACAAGAATTCATAAAGCCAGTATAAATGAAAATGCTTAAGTTAAGTTTGCTGCATCTCTACTCTTCCCTATGGAGATAATAAGGGAAGACTGCAATTTTAATTGGTCCAATAAAGTCAACTTGTGTAAAGGAACATAAAACCTAGATCAAAGCCAGTCTGCCTAACGGGTCTGTCAGTATCAACACTGAGACAGCAGTAGCAGCCCCAGTCAACAGTAGGAATGCAGGTTGTCATATGCAAGACAACCTTTTAAACACCTCTATTTATTGGTTTGCAAAGACCTTCATCAGCTGAAGCTTCATCAATGTCAAGCACTCTATAGAGACATAGGAAAAAGCATAATACATGGGAAGAGTAGAGAGAAAAAAAAGATCATTCCTTCCCCTATGTGTAAATGTTGAAATGGAGTTTCCAGCATTCTTTCTCATAAATTCTTCCGTTCATTTTGTAATCAAGTTCTGCATGACTTTATTACACTTTGTGCTATCTACTGGTTCTGTCTTGTTTTACAATGATTTATAAGTGGAAGTTAAAAACAAAGTAAGGTGGCAATATATCCCTGGCAGGTAAGTAGGAAAAGGAGTGTACTTTAACACCACAAAAGTTTCCTTCATTCTCAAACAAAGAGAAAGAAGGTTCATATATTAAGTACCTCTTCTTCCATTTCTTTCAGTGAGGTCATCTTTTTATTGCCTAAATCTTGCTTCTGAGAATCAGCCTGGCTCTGAACTGTGAAGTAGCCCTGCCTTCTAGACTGCGGAGATACTCTGAATCAGCTCTGGAAATTTACCTGCTGCAGGAGCCTCTACACTGGTATGTCCACCTACCTAAGGAATTTGTAGGTTCCCTGATCCCAAAGCATGGCAGCACCTCATACTGATATAGGAGTACTGTAGTAGTCATTTTACTGATGGGCAAAACCTTTTCACAGAAGCTGCTTTTCCCTAGGTCAGGCAGGAATTCTGCAACAGAGCAGTGAAACAAAGCTAACCCTGGCACACCTCAGGTTAGGGCTCCAATGCTCAGCTCCTGAGGTTTTGCTAATGGATTTGTAAAAATCTCTGAACCCTCTACCTCCTGTGCACTCTACACAATCAGCTGCCTGGAACCAGTCTTCCGTACAGCAGAACTAAGTCCAGCTTGAGATGTGAGGGATGCAGCCAGATGTCTAAGGCTATGTCTATATTGCTAAATAGAGCCAGGCCAGAGAGCAATGCCAAACACTGGACCTGTGGTTGGCCCTATCACTTCATTATTGTCTTGTTTCTACATCTTTTTTGGATCAAAGTAGCTTCCTATAAGATATATCTTCTCCAGGGGGAACTAGTCCTGAGCCATCCACACTGGCTAGGGACCAATCCCCAGATCTCTTTGACTTCATGTTTAGACAAAGCCTCAGTGACCAGTTACAGCTTGGTAAACAGCTTTACCTTAAATGTCAGGAAAGAGTATTAGAGACCATGCTCCCCTCAGTAAGTTAATATGAACAAAATTCTGGGGAATGTCTCCTCCCTGCCCTAAGGTCCCCAAATACAACAAAATACTTGATAGTATTATATGCCCACCCAGTGCTAATACAGCCTCCTTGAATACTTCTCGCCTCACAGGAATTATTTACACATTTCTCTGCTGCAAAATTTATTTTGTTATCTCCCCTTAAGAAAAATGTAATAGTCACCTTCCAAAGCTCATCCTGTATGGTTTCGACAGTCAAACCTCATGCTTCACTGCCGTACAAGTATCTGTTGTAAGCGGCTATATCATGAGTAGCAAGAAGCACTTTCCTGTCCCCAAGTCAGATGACATGCTGCAGCTGCAGCAAGGCTGCAGACTGCATGTATACAATCTCCACATCCCAGTTTCCTTGCAAAGCAAAGCTGTGCTCACAGCCTAGGTAGGAGCAAGAACAAATTCAAATCAAAGGATGATCTGGTAATTGGTAGATGAGGAATTCAATCTGCACCAGAGCATGCAACAGAAAAGAAGTGTGAATGCAGCCTTATAGCACTCAAAATATTGAGAAGTCTGGTAAAGCAACCACAAAGAGAAATTATAAGCTCCTGCTGTGTGTGAGAAACTAGGTCTTATTTGTGGAACACATATTTACACCTATTTCACAGGTAGTTTGTGCAGTGCTCTCAGAGCTCCAGATTAAGATCCTCCTAGAAACACAGACTGTGCTTGTTATCTCTCTCTTCTAGGGTCTGGCATTGCTGTGGATTATTTTAAAAACTTGGTTTAGCGCTTATAATTGCAGCCAAGCCTCCATCATAACACAACAATGACATCAAATGAGAACAGTAACAAAAATCCAGAAGAATAAGTGAAGCACACAAATATCTTTCTGCTTTGTTTTGAAGTGATAACATTATTCAATTGCTGAGAATCTACAAGGGGGAGGCTACCAAATGGGTAAAAAAACAGAACAGGCGGACTGTTTGGAATTACCAAATGCAGGACAAAAACGTGGAGCAAAGGGAGCTAAAATCGCAGATCGACATAAAGCAAAACCAAACCTTTTGAATAAGTTATTCCAGTGTGCAGAGTCCTAAGTGCTAGAGCCAGCTTTGGCTAAAATACACAAACAGAGTAGTCATTGGAGTTCTTCAAAAGTCAAGTCACTTGGAAAAACACAAGCAGCTATAAATCAAACAAGCTACGTGTTTGTGGGCATATTTCACATAGAGGGTGCATTGAGATAGACCTGCAAGGACATGATTACAATAGCCAAGAAACTGAGCTTTTTTTTTTTTTTAATGTTTGGAAAGCACCTAGAACTTTGTGATTGCTACCCAAAAGCACATAGTTACAATAACAACAGCAAATGTGTAAAGACTAAAAATGATAGCCAAGACAAAGATGAGGAAAAAAAAAAAGGGGGGGTGGGAAGCAGATTTGAGATACTGTTATGGTGTATAAATATGTAATTTAATCAAAGCAAGATAATCGAAACTAGATTTACCCTATAAACAGTTAAATGGTGCTGGAACTCACTCAAAATCAAATCAAATTTGGATTCCTACCAGGCTGCTAACATTGATACATAAATATGGAACGAACAGTGACAGGCTCATTTCCACCTCTGTGTTTTGAGTGTTGATAGCTGTATGGCTCTGATGGATAACTGCAGGTATAGGATAAGAAGGCAGGGAAAAATAATTATTACAAAAAATCACATGGTAGTCACCAGAATAGTAGATTAACCTGAAAGGAAATCTTGGCAGGGCACACTCCCTTAACTGTGAAAACAAGGCAGATACCAGCAGACTCTGCTGTTGTAGGACCATCTCTGCTTTGATACAAAGGTTACACTGCAATGATAAAATTTAAAATCAGAGGCACAAAGATGATTGTCAGTGAAAGCATGTGCAAAAAACAGTGAAAATCAAGAAGTCACAGCAAAATTAGAGTTTACCAAATTCTTCAGCAGGCAGGACAGTAAGTGCATACTGACATAGGTCACTTTACTTAATATAGCTAAAATGAAAGAGCTACAGGTATTTAAAAGATAATATAATGCTTCAAATTGTGTTAAACTACTTTGTCCAGTGTCTATAAAGTGATTAAAGCTCCCCAGGCATAGCAGTGTGTAATGAAAACCCTCCAGGAGCCTAAAACTGTAAGAAAGGTGCTGTTCTGGGTTACAGTGCTCCTTGCTACCACCTGAGTTCTGCTGCTGAAGAACACAGCCTAAACCGAGACATGACCAAATTAAAGTGCTGCAAGAACATGCATACGGGCAACTTTGAATCTAGCATGAAGGAAAAGAGTCTCAGCCACTTTGTTACAACACATTATAATCCTATCATCTACGTTTTTGCACAACAGTATGGCATTTACAGCACTCACACCACAGATGGGAAATCTGGATTCAGCTCCTTGTTCAACCTAAGACGATTTAAACCTACATCTTTCACCTCCAAGGCAACTGCACCAATTTTTAGACTAGACACGCTCTATCTTGTCCTTAGTCATCCATTGAAATCAAGAGCTGAAATCCTGTCATATTTAATTTAGTAGAAGCATTGCAACTGATTTCTAGCAGCCAGGACATCACCCAAGTGGTCTGCGCATTCGGAGTCAGAAAGAAATAATGGAAGCTTCAGCCAAAGTAACTAAACAAAGTTAGTGTAATTTTTCAATTAAAACCAAAAAATTCTGTTCTGTATTGTATCATGCAGGGAGATGCCACCAAATTGGAGTACAAAACCTTTGCTTTGTTCAGAGCATTTTCTTCACAGGGCTGAACTGTGGAGGTTGCTCATGAAGACTTTAGAAGAACAAAGGCCAAAACCATCATTAAAATTCAGTACTTACTAACCCTTGTCTATGCCCAATCCTCCAGACCATAATGCTCTATCATATTACCAACCTTGATTGCTGAACTTCATTGTTTAGTTCTATTAAATCATGCCATATATAGCATGATAGATGGAAAAAATGCCTGTATTTTTTCTCATTTCTCATTAATTTTTTAATCTATTCACAGAATAATAACTGTGGTCTGCGAGTCACAATACAAACACAAGCATGCATGCCATCTTAACATTTCTAGATATGTAATTTCAGATCATGAAACCACTAGCTTTAGAAATCTAAACAGGCAATTCTTGGTAAATGCTTGGAGAGCTAGGAGGAAAACTGGTATGTTCTAGAAAGTGTTGTTTGTAATTCAAAGAGAGAAGCTTGGAAATTGGTGTTTGAAAAAAGTGAGCATTCTTTGTAACGTGATGTTTCCACAAGAATGGGAGCAATGTTTAATATAGGTCAAGAGCCCATTTTCTCTCCTCTTCCTGGAGAGTTCCAAGAAAATTAAAGATTTCAATCTGACTCCACCAGGAAATGTTAGTTTCTGAATCACAGCCAGAAAGTTCACATTAGTTTGCCAAAAAAATAGAAAATTATCTTTATAGTCCAAATATAACAGAAACTATGAAGTAAGTTCTGATAAATCCTATTACACGATCTCAAGTGTTCTCTGGGTAATATTTAGAGGTTGTGCTCCTGTTTGTTATTTTTTATCACAAATAATTTGTATTAAATATTGTTTACGTGCACTAAAGAGTTCCTTTGCAATGACCAAAGCACACAATAGCAGTGATGTTACTGCATTGCTCTTCTTACTCTTACCCTTCCATGCCTTTCCTTTATCCATGAAAACAACATAGTCTACATTTCTGTTTTCCTTTAACAAAACCCAGGCTTAACCCTAATTCTTGTCATGTGCCTTCATTTCAGTTGGTACTGGTTTTGTTTTTCTTGGACCCAGCAAAATCTAAGCATACTGAAACATAGCTTATTTCATGTCAAAATATATTGTGCTACACATACTAGCTGATCGGGAGTTGTTTTCTCTAAACACTGAAAAGATTTCCTCTTGTTGTTTCAGGATATTTCTAAAACGTGTCTCTGAGCTTAGGGCTAGGGTTTGATTAATGCATGATTTCCTCTTTAAAATTAGAAACAGAAATCATGAGTGATGGTTAATAATTTTCATTTGCTCTTCTGCTCTGTTTTCCAAGCAGTCTAATTAAGGCCTGGTTCCCAAGCTTGATTAGGCTTCTTTTACATCTGACTGCAGTTTGCAGATAGTGCTTCCAGGCAGGAACTCATGCTTATTTGCAGTAAATGGGAACAATCTGGGAAGGAACAAGAAGATTGTTTTGGGGGTTGGGGTTTTTTTTTGCCTCCTTTAATTAGAGAAATTGTAGCGTCTCTTGCAGGAATCAACAACATCATTTAACTATAAATGTCAGAAGTGGAGACACAGTAATGAGGCCCCAAGTCACATTTGCTGAACTGCATGTTGTAGTCATGCCATTAGAGACAGCTGTTTTACACTTTTACCAAGCCTGTAGGATTGCAAGGCAATCAGTCTATGCTTTCTGAATTTCACATGTACCATGAGAGTTGTAAAAGGTCTGTACAAACATCCTAGTTAGTCACTAGGTCTCTGACCTGGTACCTCCTCAGGATATTGAGCAGTGCTGCCTACGCATCCTAGCAGTGAGGAGGATGCCTCTTCTGCTGCCTAACTATCCCAACAGCAATTCCTAAAACAAGTTCCTGTGCTACTACCATATGATACTATACACATGGCTATTTGTGATCCACAATGTGTGTTTCAAAGACTTGCTCAGTCCTCAGAAAAGAAGAAAGTTCCTCCCCCCGACTCTTGCCATACAGTGTCAGACACATCTATTTGCTAACTCCAAGGACTTCTCTTTTGTCTCTGCAGTAGCACGGGTCTCAGCTGGGTGCTCTCTCCCATCAGACAGTACTCTCAGAAAGCGGAGTCTCTCTGCTCACCGCACTCCTCTGACTCCATATTGATCACTGTGTAATGCTTCTGGTATTTTTTAAAAGCTGTTTGCTAGTGACAGTGTATCAAAAAGATCAGAAGCACTAGCATGCTTTTAATTACTCGTACCTTTCTTTAATAAGGTCCTTGTTCTGACACAGACACAATTTCTATGTTATTGTTAATCGTGCATGGTTTTTTTTTTTCATGTAGTATCTTAATATAGATGCTGTATACTGACAGGGAGAAGAGTTAATGTAAGCATGGCTTTTTTCTACAAGGGACTTGTTTAAGGGATAAATGCACTTTAAAATAGCTCTATCAGCCATCATGCACTAAAGGTGTTATTAGCAGAGTAAAATCCCACAATTTACAGATGTTAGCTGTCTGATTCAGCATCTCTTACTACTAATTATAGCTTCATGCTGTAAGCCTTTGGTGTAAATAAAAATAAACATTGTCAATATTAACTAGATCTAGACGATACAAACGCTGTCCATGTACTTTACCTAAAGGGGTTGTTCATACGGCAAGATCTAGGTAATGTTTCTTCTAGTGATAGAAACAGACCAGGACAGATTCAGAGGCATTGCACCCCAGAGGCAGCTCATTTCATGGCAACTGATACAGCCTTCTGTGATATGAAGTGGGCTTCTATGATATAAACTGAGCTTTTGGGACCCTTGTTTTAGAAATAGAGCTTTGGCTTCAAGATAATTTGCATCACCACTTCCCCTCTAGTACCAAGTTACATTACTATAACACACAGTTCCAACGAAAGGCAGAGTCAGCCTCAGTTTTCTCCTGTTCTCCCTGAGGCTAGTGGTAAGAGTACCCAAAGAAAGAGGGAGATCAGGACCCTGTTTCCCATGCAGTTTGTACCTTTGTTCCAATAAAATAAGCCATAAACCAGGTCTCAGGGCAGTACTAACCCAAGGACCAAATTCTCCTTTCTCCTTTACACGATACAGATCAAGCTATTTCTTGGTTCTCACTCCCTCAACATAGTCACCTATTATCTGAATTGAATTCAGGGCTGTCTCGATGAGGTGGGTTTAAGCATAGCTAACAGATTAAGCCTCTTCTGTGACTTAGATGAAGCATAAATGAAGCATAAATTAATCACTTGGACACCCACTTTTCCCTTCCAGGTGAAGGCCAACCTCAGGGACTGTGTTTCCTTCTCCAGAACAAAAGTGCTATTACATTTTTAAGTTTCTAATGCTTACATACTGCTTGTGAGAAGGCAATAGGAGATACTCTATGATGTTTAGGTGTCTGAAATCCACCAAAGTTATATGTTAGACAGAATTTAGACACTCTGAACATGCCTCAAAAATAATCTCAAAACACAAGCTGGCTACAAAACGTCAGTGTTACCTTAACCTCACTTTCGTTTTTCTTTATTGCTTCACTTCTCTTTCTCCAGAAAAATACATATTATTTAAACTTATTTTTATTAAAAAAACACAATTAAAATGTATTTTTAAAGATATGAAGAGAAAACTACAGAGCTATTCCACTTTATTTGTGCACAGAGAAGGAGAACAAATTTTATTACACATCTCCATATTTATTGATTTATTTTGGTTAAAGAACAACATGACTACCATGACAGGGCTATATTTTAGAAAGAGGAGAACAAATGGAATAGGAAATGAAATTCTTCTTGTACTGGAAGGGGAAATTGAATGAAAAAGCAGTTGTTAAACATTTTGGGTGACTTGCTGAAAGATTAATAAATTATGTTATTGTGTTCAGAACTTACATTTGCCATCTAAATGTCTAAGTGGTTTTCCGGCTAACAGTTTGGGGTGTGTTTGGAGAAAACAAACCATCTGACTTTTGGATGATTCAAACATGTAAGATCTAAGCAACAAAGGTATTATATACACTGCCAGTACACTTCACACACTTCACTCTTCTTTCTAACAGACACAAACTGAAGATTACATCTCATGCTTTGTTATTAATCTACTTTGTCCTCTTTACATCACTAAGCTGTAAGTCGGAAATGCTTGTTATATCTGGAATAAGACTATGTTCCAAGTTATTTTTGGTCCTTTGATATGTAAGGACTTCATTCATTTAAACTAAGTATTTTATCGTAGAGCTTGGCACATCAGTTAGGATTGGTGCTGGGGTGAGGCTGGTAATTTTGCTTGTTATTAAAGTTGCCCAACACTTCCCATTATAAAGCCTGTTTTCAGCTGTATATCGCTTTGCCAAACCTTAAATGTTTGGGCTGAAATTTTCCATGCCAGGTGTCTGCCTCAGGCGGAAATATTTCAGGAAGTTTCATCCAAAATGGTACAGCTGTTTCTGAGAATGAGGTTAAAGAAAATCTGTTGTTTAGCAATGTTGAAAAAATACTGACGACCTTTTTCTGGAGAAGTTCAAGTGTTTTTAAGCATAAAGTAGAAGTTTGAAGTTTGAGGTGACAGGAAATTGAAGAGGGGGAAGCTGCCTTTCCGTCAGTGATGTACGTCTGCATAGAAATGCCCA
Source organism: Morus bassanus (assembly GCA_031468815.1). Lineage (NCBI taxonomy): Eukaryota > Metazoa > Chordata > Aves > Suliformes > Sulidae > Morus > Morus bassanus. Next base: position 49,123,508 of record CM062568.1, on the reverse strand, counting down.
AACGCTAAAACTTTCAGAAGTCTCCTTTTTTAACATATTCAGCAGGGACTTGTAGGCTGAGTCTTGGGCTCTAATCTCTGCTGAAGTTCTTTTGCTTGTTTTTTTTCTACTCTTCAGGTGACTCTTTGGGGCTAAAACTAGCCAATAGGAAACTTTACGGAAAGAGACTTATGCAGTACTTAGGCTACATCAAGCAGAACCTAAATTCAGACATTACAGTTCCATGAAAGCGGGGTCAGCACTGGGTATGACCCAGTTCCTCATGACACTTTCTGCTCACCCAAATGTTCATGTGCTTTCCTGAAGGAAGCAAACCAGAACTACAGCAGAAGAGTTGAGCCTCCCCAGTGACTGTTTCTTCCATCCATCCTAGATGTGGACACGAGAAGTGACACTGGAAAAATTCTGGCACTGGTAACGTGGACATGGGGAGCAGGAGCATTCTGCAGCTGTCCATGGACACCCAGCTGCACACTGGCCAGGAGTGGGGAGAACAGACCTGCCAAGGAGCCTGGGAGGGGATATGAAGGTGTGGAAAACATGGGGATATGGGAACTGGAAGCCAGGCAAAAGGAGTAAGCAAGGCAAGCAGAACTAACAGAGACAAAAACATGGCAAAACTGGGGAAAAAAGGTGAGAAAAAAAGAAAAAAAAAAAAAAGAGGATGCAGAATAGGATAAGAGCAGAAAAAGAAGCTCGCTGGAGGGGAGGAGTTAGAGGGAGAGCTGGAAAACTCATCCTGAACATGGACAACAGTAATAGAGATGGGTGATAGAGATGAAGTATAGAGACATGCCTGGAGCAAAAGGGATCTTGGACCAGGTGCCAAAAGTGGGAAAGGCAGTGGCATGCAGACATGGCAAAGGGGACCAAACTCAGAAGGAGGGGATAGAAGGGGCTCAGCAGTGTTTTCTTCAAGACCTGCAGCCAGACCAACGGCTACTGCATGTGACAGTAAAATTCAAAGTGCCAGGACATGGGCTTAAGCACCATCTCACAACCAAGCTATTTAATTGTTATTAATTACATTCCCTGACACAGCTTTGGTCTAAATACCAGTCTCCCAGGCCGTTCCCAGGCATAGTTTAGGGATAGTGCAAGCCACAGATTGCTCACAGTTGTTGCTATAGATGAAGGCAACCCTCACAGAGGTAAAAGACTATTTAGCTAAGCTACATGGGCACAAATTGTGCCATGCCACACACCCAGGTCCAGAGAATGGGCCTTGGTTCACATTATTTACTAGTATAGACATCGCCTAAGGCTATAACTGTACTGTAAAATGAAAAAAGGCCAGGGAATGACTCAAGTACTGAACTGCTGATTGTTCATACAGATTAAGAGTTAGCTTACTCACAGCCTCAGTTTTGGACCACTAAGCCTAGGAAAAATCTACTTCAGAGGGGTTTTTGGTAGTGTGAATGTGAGCTGTTTGTTGTCATTTGGTTTAGGGGACAAGTCAGTAGGCTCTTTTACTTAGTAGTATAAAGATAGCGTGATAGAGAGATAGACAGAAATAAATGCTTCTGGAAATGAATCCACTGTAGAGAAAAAGAAAAATTAGTAAAACTGAAGTTGGCAAGATTGTCAAAATGTACTAAAAATAATAATTATAGTTTTACAAATTTAATTTCTTGCTTCTGTTTTGGCTAACAAGTAGGAGTAATAAGGAAAAGGCTTATGAAATAAAGAATTAAAAACAAAGACAATCCTAAATGTACATTTTAACTGACAAAACCCAGCCAGGTCATTTTTGCTAGAAATAGAGGGAATCAAGGCACATTTCAACAGGTATTGTTCAGTGACGAAGTATCCCTTCAGCTGCCTTTGACACCAAACCACAAGAGACATATTGCTGTCTCTGGTTTCAAAAATTGCAACCTTAAAATATAGCTAAGGATATCAACACCTGCTTAGCTGATCTTGTATTAAATCCAGGTAGAAGCTGTCAGAACTTCATTTCAGTGTAGGCAGGCCTATGCAGGAACTGAGGAGTGGCCTGTGCAAGCTTTTATGGCATACTAAATCAGTGTGGAAAACTTTCAGCCCACACTCCTCTTTTTGCCCACTGATATGAAGTATGTTTGGCAGATCAAAGCTAATATTAGAGGGTGAATACTGATGGGTTTTTTAGTAGATCAGATCTCACAGACCTGGCTAAAAAATATATAGTGTGTTCCTGAAAGCACAGGTACAGAAAAAAATGCCGGAGGGCATAGAGGAAATGATACATGTCAATACAAATAACTATCACTCTGGGTGAAATTCCAGTCCATGAACTTCATTAATTTGGTGGTAGCTTGCCAGATAGCAAATCCCACCAACAGAAAATGTAAAAAACAATAAAACAGAGGATTCAGTCACTCTCCACTGAGCTTCTTCTCTCTCAGTTTCCACTATTCCTTTAAATCACAGTTAATCTACATATCTTCACCCTCAACCTGAGCAGTTATTGTGAGGTCTCAGCTTATACCATAAGGACAACAGACCAAATGCACAATCTTCTGCAATTTCAGCAATTTTCCACAAAAAAAATGAATGCTAAATTTGGCAGCTAGTAGCCAAGATCAGTCTCAGTCAAACACTACAGAAAAACATCTTTCAGCTACCACTTACAAACCAACACTAGATTTCATTCATATATGTAAATACAAAGCTATATACACTGTGATTCATGGAAGCCACACCAAACCTATAATAACCTCTAAAATAAATGTACATATATTTGAAACTTGGTGGGAGTTAAAGGCTGCCCACTGACCACCCCAGGGGGAGGGTACATACTTGCTCCAGGAAGGTGGGAGGGTGAAAGGAAAGTCATGGCGGTTGAGAAGAGGAATACATGAATGTTGTTTAGATGATATACAAATGAGTCAACTGATTGCTCCCCTGCTTTCCATGGCTCGCACTGGCAAGCTAAGCAGGCTAGCAGCCATAACAACAAACTAACTACGTATCTCACAGTGATAACTGCTTGCAAGTTCACTTTGCCATAGACCTAAAATAGACTCTTCATACCAATCATAGTAATTATTAAACAATTCCAGCCACCAGGTCTTGGCTTCTGAGAGTGTCACAGGCAAACAAGGGACATCAGGAGAGACAACACAATGGGAGCTGCAAGAAATAAGAAGTTCTGAAAATCAGGCCATTTGCTAAAGACAAAAAGGACCTTGTTGTTCATCAGGTTTGTTTTCCTACTGTTGCAGAGAGCCAGATCATGCGATCTCCCTCATAAACTTATGAAGCTGCATTTAAAGAAAGGTTGGCTTGTTTGTTTGTTTAACCACTCTAATCTGTTTTGGAGCCTCAGTATTCCAGCAGTTAAAAACTTTCTTCTCATTTGCACATATTCCTGGCTATCTTACATGCACCTAGCTTTCCTGCCAACATTGTCTCTTATCATAGCTTTTCCTTTTCTAGCATTGTCCTTAACATATTTAGAGACAATAATCAAATCCTCATCTCAGTCTTCATTTCAGAAAGTTAAATATCATGTCTATTCAGTTTCTTTCAGAAGACAGATTCTGCATTTCCCTAGCCCTCCTATCTTTACTCCTTCCTTCTTGTTTCAGCTTAACACATTTTTAAATATATGGACGGTTAAAACAGTAAATAATGTGAAGAAGGCCTCATCAAAGCCTCGTCTGAGTGTCTGTACCTCTGATATATTCTATTTGTTGTATGCCTTCTTCAGTACTGTATCACATTGCTGTGATTAATTAGCACATCCTGTCTTCCCTCTCAGGAAGACATCTTGCAGATGATAACAGGAATTCTTAGAATCCTCTTCCTCCAAGTTTGTCAGTCTGTCAGCTCTGCCTGTGTCATTTAACTGTGTTGCCAATGCCGCCTCATTTTGTATCACACACATTTTATCAACAGACAGTATCAATTAAAATGTTAAGTAAGACCAGTCTCAAGCATGATATTTGTAACACTTCTTGAGGAACCTTTCTGAAATAAGTTTTTTCAACCCTACATGTTTAATTTCCTTCTTAACTGGTTCCTTTCCAAATTCTTAATCTTAACCCTTATTCCCAGATAGTTTAACCATATTCTCACTAACTCTGTCCACCTACTTCACTACTGTTCTCATTGTGTTATTGCTTCCCTGTTTCTTGCTGTGCACATTTAATCATAGAATCATTGAGGTTGGAAAAGACTTTTAAGATCATCAAGTCCAACCGTCAGCCCAACACTACCATGTCCCCTAAACCATGTCCTGAAGTGCCACATCTACACATTTTTTGATGAGATGGTGACTCCGCCAACTCTCTGGGCAGCCTGTTCCAATGCGTAACCACTCTTTCAGTAAAGAAGTTTTCCCTAATGTCCAATCTAAACCTCCCCTGACACAACTTGAGGCCATTTCCTTCTGTCCTATCACTAGTAACTTGGGAGAAGAGACCAACACCCACTCACTACAACCCCATTTCAGGTAGTTGTAGAGAGCTATAAGGTCTCCCCTCAGCCTCCTCTTCTCCAGGCTAAACAACCCCAGCTCCCTCAGCCGCTCCTAAGAAGACTTGTGCTCCAAACCTTTCACCAGCTTTGTTGCCCTTCTCTGGACACACTCCAGCACCTCAATGTCTTTCTTGTACTGACGGGCCCAAAACTGAACACAGTATTTGAGGTGCGACCTCACCAGTGCCAAGTACAGGGGGACAATCGTTTCCCTACTCCTGCTGGCCACACTATTCCTGATACAAGCCAGGATGCTGTTGGCCTTCTCGGCCACCTGGGCACACTGCTGGCTCATGTTCAGCCGGCTGTCAACCAGCACCCCCAGGTGCTTTTCCACTGGGCGAAATTTCTGCCCTCTTGTATTCCTTTACAACATGTACCAAATTCCTTTAGACCAAGTAGCAAAATTAGCTGTTGATTTTCTGCAATTCTGTCTCAGCCTTTTCTCATCATTTCTCGATATCTAGTTATGGATTCAGACATTTCACTCCAAGCTATTACTACTGAACTTAATGTTGTCAAACAATAAATTTCATATACTCATTACTGAACAGTGCAAGACATTGAGGAGCTTGTCCGCAGCTTGCTGATGTTAATGGAAAGATTCCTTTCTGACTCCCATGGTCATTGGGATCAGCTACACAAGACTAAAAGCAAACTGTTTCAGAAACTCTACATGGTAGTTCTCAGTACCTCAGCCAAACCACAGAATAACCTATGACCCTCTGCTGTTTGGCTGGGGTGGAGATATGCCATGTATTTGTACTGACTGTATCAACATATGCAACAGAAAAAAAAAACAACATTGAAAACACTTCATTACATCTGATGTATAAATATCACACTCAGACACTGCAGCAGAACGTAAAATGGAGTACACCAGTCTGACACTGAATCACAAAACCACAGAATCACAGAATAGTTGAGGTTGGAAGGGACCTCTGGAGGTCATCTGGTCCAACTCACCTGCTCAAGCAGTGCCACCTACGGCGAGTTGCCCAGGACTATGTCCAGATGGTTTTTGAATATCTCCAAGGAGGGACACTCTACAACCTCTCTTGCAACCTGTGCCATAGCTTGGTCAGCCTCACAGTAAGGTGTCCTGTAGCATCCTCCAGGATCTCAGTATATTGTTATGACACCACTTCAGGAACGCTCCTCTTCTTTTATCCTCTCAGGTTCTTTCAAAAAAATGGGAATCATATCTTTCCAGATGTTCTATATTTACACAGCATGCCAATTCACAGTCCTAGAAAAGATTGCTGATGGGTTTGGTTTTGGGGTTTTGTGTGTCTTTTTTTTTTTTTTGCCTTTAGACACATTATTAAGCTTTGTTGAATTAACAATGAAGACTGAACTTCATCATTAAAAAGCTTTTAATACCTTAATGTTCTCATGCCATTTTTAATCATTTTATGTATGGCAACTCCAAACAAGCAGCAAGTTACCTCTATCATGAATTACCAGATCAAACCTGCTAGTACATTCTGCACCACATCTGTTTCCTCCTCAGCTAAAATAAGAGAAGTGATGAACAAGGGCAATCCTTCTAGCTCCCTAATGGCATTGTAGCTGTCTAAAGCTTCCCAGGATTGCTTTTCTGTGTTTGAGGTCTGTGAGATAATCTTATTGGTGTCATGTAAATCCTCTGAGCAAAAATGGGAGTCAGAGAGTTCCAATGAGATTCTCTTATTTTCCTCTGAGAGACAAAATTTGTGTTGAAATCTTAATGTAACCAATAGAAATCTGAGAAGAAATTCTCACTAAAAAATGCTGGTTGGTAAAAGTGCTCGCAAACCGCAACATATTTTTTACTCAGATTGTGCTCTCCTTTGAACAGACAAGCTAAAAGAAGTAGATCCTGGTAATTACTTCAGTATGAAGCCTCCAAAGATAACCCAGAAATCTGTGAATTTGCAATGACAGTCTTTTTTCTTGGCCATTGCTGTGGTGATATTCCAATGGGAAAACAACACGAATCTGACAGTTAAAGTTGTCATTTTCTGAGCTAGGAACAGAAATGGAGGTCTTGAAAAAAATGAAAAATTGACAGTATCACTCTATCCCATACTTCTCTGCAGAAACTAGAATGCCTTAGCTATGCTGTCTCTAAGCTTAGTATTATATAGAGCTGTTTTGTTTTGGTTTTTTTTTTCTTTTGGAAGTTTGGGGATTTTTTTTTTTTTTTGGTTGGTTGGTTGGCTTTTGCCAATGTCTAGTTGCATTCTGCCTGCTTCCATTTCTTCTATGTACCAAACTAGTGAGTTATGCTACTCAGAAGTAACCATCATGTTCATTTGGTTCTACCAAAACACTCAGCCATACTACATTTCAGTGATAAACACAGCAGTAATCACTTTGTTCTTCATCCAAGACACAGGAGTGTGGGATGAAAAAGGTATTTGAAATATAATATTATTAATGCAGAATTAATTGTAGAAAATGATACAATATGATGCAACATAAAAATAAAGCAAAACAATCTCTAAAGAATACTTTTAATCATTTCTATATCCTGCAGTTTACATGTGATCAGACATTTTCAAACTGGGTAAAAAACATAATTCTTCGGGTTCAATCCCATATGCCAAATTTCAGTCCAGAATGATTTTTTTACAACTAAGCTATAAATCCCTGAAAACAGGGGGATATAATGGAAACACTGACTACAATATAATAAATAAAAGCCTTCCTGTGAAGGATTTCCAAGATTTCCAGTTCATAAAAAGTTTAATGTTTCAATTGAGACTTACACCAAACTTCAAATAATGACACACTACAAATGATAGTAAGCAGTACAAATAAAGAAAATTTACTCATGATGCATTGCTGGTAACTGTTCATGTCCCAGAAGTGAAAAACACCAAGCTAAAAGGCAGTATGAGAGCCCATATCCTGTAAAACCACACATTTACTTCCAAGTAGGCTTCACTATAGTCGAAACTCAACCAATGCCATACTCTTTCCAGTAAGAATATTTCTACTGTAAAATAAATAGTATATTTTTCACATCACTGTTCTGTTTGTGCAGAGATGATTTTACATTTAATTTTTGTTTCTCCCACAAGATAATGTAAACACTTATCCTTGAATGCAAACCTTATTTTTTTTTCCTTGGCCTTAACCCTCTGAAACAGTGAATTTATTTGCATTTTCCTATGTTTCAAAGGCTATACTCACTGAACAAATATAGACTTTATATGGAAGAATTCATATACTTCTTTCTGTTCTGGAACTGCTGATTTCTCTGAGGTTAAGTAGGGTATATGACTGAATCACTAGTACCAGTTTTCTGAAATTTTTACTTTTCATTCACTAGTGCAAGGCAGGCTTTAATAATTAACATGCAGATGTCACAAGTTCTTATTGATTTTCAGTGGTGTGTGGGTTAAATTTTTCTGGGTTTGATGAGGTCTAAAGAAATGGGCTTATATTCTTTCGATCCTATGCTGTTAGACTTCTACGATTTGGTACCATTCATATTGTGCTCTGCTACACTTACCAATATCATACTACATTTGGTTAAAATAGTCCAACTAAAGAAAAAAGACTATAAAACATTTGCATAATGATTTGCAGCTTTGGACTTGGAAACAAAAAATCTGTACTCTTCGGCCTTGGCAAGACTGCTTAAATTTGTCTATCTTAACAATAAGGCTGCTCTAAGATGTCAGTAGAGCAAAGGCACACCACAGCCCAGTTCCCTATACTTCTTTCTCCTTCTTCAAGCACTCACTGGGGTGAGATAGCCAGTTAATTCTGAAGACCTATCCTTGACCACTGACAAGAAAGGAAACCCAGGGCAACAAGACTCTAATCATCAGCTAAATATCTAAGAAAGGTGGAGTGACCTTGAGCCTTGAACAAGAGCTCACTGAACTCAAGTGGACAATTAGAGAGGCACTAGACCAGCTTCCGAGGAGTGGCCCAACATTAAGAAGGTCTTTCAAGTCAGTGGTTAGTACAAACCATGCTGGAATGCCATGCTGCCGCATTGGTTTCTCATCAATCTATCTTCCTCTATTTCTGTTTCAAGTCCTCACAGACATTCATCCTGTCATGGCTGATTGCCATTGTGAGAAAAACGACAATCCTTAGGCTGAAAGGTATTTCAAAACAGCATATCTGGAAACTAAATGAAGTGGTCTGAATAGAAATGCAGTGTACTTGTAGTCAGCTGGAAATTCCTTTTTCCCTTTTTCTTTTTCATCCCTTTAGCATTTAAAACTTAAATGTAAACATCCTTCCTTTGAGATGTACAACGATACTTTATTGTTATTCATTGCCTTTTATCAGTACCTTCAAACAGTTTACAGAAATCAGTGTTTTCTAACACTTTAGAGGTATGCAGGTAAGATTTTCAGAGCTCTGGCAGACAATCTTTCATGTTTATAGTTAGAGGAGTTACTGCCCTATGTTTTCAGCTTGCCCATCTGTCTTAGGTCATCACCAATATTACTGAACAACAGAATAGGATAGGTATCTGTGCTGCAACTGCCACATTTTGCAGTCCAGTTTATTAATGAGCACCTACTTTCATTGCAACTTAATCTAATATTATGTACTGCAAACCACAGTGACTGACACATGGCTTATATCCTATCCTTCCTTGCCTGCTATTGGGGCATTAATCCTTTGAAAAGAGATAGCAAAGGCATCTCAGTGCTGCAATGCTTTAAGCCACCACAGCTAAATCTGCCAGTACTTACCTCTCAGAGCCCACATTGAGTTTAATGGGTTTTGGATTAGCCCTTAAATAAAGCAAGTATAGCACAGGGAATTTAAGTGATCTGTCTGAGGTCACACAGTGGCTGGGCAACAGAACTGGTGTAAAATAAAGGATGAAGAACTGACAGAGTAAAAAAATGCAAAGGTAGGAAATAAGCAACAGTTTACTTTCCAACTGTAGGAAGAGAACATTTGCTAAGCTGTATTGTTTTTTATTGACTTGGTTAAACTTTTTTTCTTTTTTTTTAACACACACAGAGCTAAAATTTGCCCCTTAGTTAAGAGGATCATTAACAGTGTCATCGAGTTATCCATACATATAGATCCCTTTTTCCAAATGCAGAGAAGTTATGTGCAGCAGTAAGGAAAGGGTAAAAATCACAGCTGATTTTGGCCAAAGCTGAAACTCCTAACTGAAAGCTGAAGCACTGAAGCCTCCCCTTTCACAAAGATTTACCTTCTGCAACAACAGCAGAATTCTTACTTTTAGTCCTACGCCCCTCTCAAGTCATTTATAGAACAAACATACCTCACTCTCTTTCTGCTAAAATTATTTGCATTCAAAATATCCTCATTTTATTTTAAATTAAGCCATATGCTGCTGGTGATTTAAAAAAAGGTCTTCCTCCATAATTTAAATAGATCAAAGCGAATGTTCACATATATATAAATGAGTGTAGAGTTGCTTTTTCTCTAGCTGTTCTTCTCTTCCTATGTGGATCTGATGTTTTGCCTCTGAGAATAGAACTTATTAGCAACCCTAAAGTAAAAAAAGACAGGATATTTTTCAGCAAGAGCCTCCTCTTTGCCAAACATCCGAGAGTCTGTCTCCAAGGACTTTAAAAGAAAGGAAAGAATGAAGAACGGAAACCATAAAGCATGCATTACTGCTATCATCTAATTGCTGAATGAATAGCACAGTTGTTTAGTCTGATTGCACTAAGCTAGTTATCCACTGCAGGCTTCATTGACAAAAAGGGAATCTACACAAATTATAGGGAAATTCAAGCACTAAAGGAATGTTTTGGTTCAGAGGTTTGCAATGACTATTGGCTTTGGTTTCTGGCACAGTTTGCCTTTGCCATATGAACTCTGCTGGGCTGGGTCAGCCCAAAGCTTTCCAAAAAGCCTGAGAAGAGGACAGACTTCCTTGTCATCTGTATCCCATAAATAAATTAAAGTGATGTTCTCCAGTTAGAGTTTGTTTCTTGGCAGGCTAATCTGCAATCAGAGAAAGAAAAGCCTTTCATTTGTGGACTCCAACTAAAGGAAGGAAGCTTTTGTATGCGGATTCACCAGAGACCAAAATATTAAAAAGTGGAAGAGGAAAAACATATGTTGTAGTCCCCTGAAAAATAAGTGGATCAAAAAAGTGCCTTAGAGACATGCCCTCAATTTATGATGTTGAAAAAACAAAGCATTCCTTTACAAGGAGCAGGCAAAGTTGTTTCACCACCACCACCTTATTACAGCATAAGAACAGGTTTTTCAGGCATTTTTTTTTTCCCTAAGTCATACCCTCTATACGGAAATGGCAAAAAAATTAAACAAGCCTAATACACCAGGTTCCAGTGGTCTTTCATTCTCCTTCTTATCATATTGCAGAATGTATGTATAAGTATGTAGAATGACAGGGATATAGATTTCACTTCCCTGCTATTTGTATGACATTACAGCCAAGAAGTAACTGCAGCAAGTATAAGCAGTGACACAAGCATATTCAGTGTAGCCTTCTGAATATTTTCGTCACAGAAAAATTGCAGCACAGCAGCTACACTTCTCGCCTTGCAGCCTACTGCAAAGCTCCATCATACTCTCCTTCCATGTTACTACTTGCATTCAGGCTCATCTCTCATGTCATCAGCCTATTTCTTTCACATTTACTTGCACTCTTGCTTCACTTAAGTGAACTTTCAGTAGCTATCAATTCCCTAGTTAAATCTCTGTGAAACCTGATTACACCCATCAAAATAAAGATATCTCAATTTTTTCCACACCGAATGATTCAGAAATAAAATGAAAGCAGGAACATGGTAAGAGGCTGCAGTTGGAGACAGCATATCTCTAGAGGGACTTCTGAGTCTCTGACCTTTCTAGAAACCATAAACACTCCACTCCCCGGTCACACTTCCCTGTTTTGGGGGCCCTCTGTGCCTGGCACAGCTGATCAGGGGACCTTCTCTTCACTGCCCCAAGTGGCAATACCTGTGTAACAGATGCTGTGTGCAGCATGGGAGGTGACACAGGGACTTAACGGAATGAGTCACACAAAACAAATAACAGAAATGCTTAATGGTTATTAAATTATAATGCCAAGACAGTCTTTTGCTAGTATGACTTCCTCTGTCTGGAAAATGAGTTTAAGCTTTGCCAACGAAAGAGCTGTTTAGCTGCAGCACCAGCAACCCTTCGCGAGTATAGCCATATCAGTCACACCAATAAGCAATTCTAAATATCAACAAGCTCTGAGATCTGTTGCTCTGACATCCGTATCAACTGCTATAATATACCTATAGGGATAAGTATTATTTGAATATTGGCTGCATCTTGTTTGGAAATATTTTATCATCTCAAATTTGGAGCCTCTTTAAACTACATTATAAAACACATTACAGGAAACTGAGAATTAAATCAAATTAAATTAAATTAAGATCCTATTAAATTTAAGTTAATGGAAAATGCACTACTGACTTTACTCAGATCTCAATGAGACCACAGATGTCTTTCTTACTTTCTTTCCAAACTCTATTGTTAAAAAAATTTAGTTACTATTTCTCTTTCTTCCCACAAACCAGAAATAACATTCAAAGTATAATGACTATAACCAGGAACTGACTTTATGAACACAATGAATATACAACTACAGAATTTTACTTTCCTATGTTCTTGTTTACGGGCCTTTGCAGGTATATCCATGTCAGTTCTCCTATCTCCTGTTGAGACGATTGTAATTTAAATCTTTATATGTGCCAGAATCTTTCTATGTAAATTGTTTGTCTTTGAAATAACTGTTATTCATTCAAATAAGGTTTCAATGGGATAGGAAAGCATGGCTGTGAAGGATCAGGTACTGAAACTGAAAACAATTAGCTGTAGGTGCTGTCTTTCTGTATGCCTTACAAAGCACCAAGCACATATTCTGCACTTAACAAGGAAGAAATAATAATTAATCTTAAGTTTTTGGCAAGATACAATCTAAGCAAGACCTTAATGCATTTGAACCACTGCCTCTCATTCTTGGAACAGGAAATTGGATTTCTTTTTCTCATGTGGAGACAATCTTAAACAAACTCTGGCCAAGGCTGTGGATTCAATAATACTTCTCAGGGAACTAAGAGTACTGCTGGTGATGCTAATGTTTTCAAGAGAAGGGTCTGATGCAGACATTCATGGTTAAGGTGTATCTCCTGTGCCGCATGACACCATTTCCTCACGTGTCTACTCTGACTGCAGTTGCCTGACTGCATCCCTCAGCAATTTGGAGTTAGTAGCTTCTTTAAGATGTCCTGGTTCATGATCCCAAAGGTTTGGGGGTGGAAGGAAGGATGTTTTTAGGGGTTTCTGTGGTACTTAGTTGGGCTTTGGGTGCCACTGTGTGCTATCTTCATGAGAGGGTATTTGGTATTTTTGGGTGTGACATCTCTCAGACTCAAAATCACTTATGCTTTCAACTCTCCCCTCGATCCTGATAAAACCCTTTTGTTCCAAATCTTGTACCCAGTATTGTATTTCAGGGTTTGACTGAAGGCTAATTTCACCTTCCCATGGGAGAAAACAAGAAACACACTGCTTTGCATCCACAGTGGCAGCAGAATTACTACTGCCTTACCACTTACAACCTGCTAGCTGAAAGAAAAGAGAGGCAGAAAAACACGTGGGTCTGGAGGCAGTGGGAAGTGGGGTTGTCAGGAACTCCATTCCCTCCTTTCTCCTGCTGATAGCTCCTCTGAGATGGCTCCATCTCCTGAGCCTCCTTCCTCCTCAATCTCCTGTTTATATGAACATGTCCTGCAGAAAAAAAAGATGAAAAAAAAAAAATCCCATTAAGACTAGCAATTAAAGGCTACTAGGTCTGCACAGAGTGATGGGGAGCACCATTGCCTCAGCACTACGTCTTCTGTACCAGTCTGACTCAGCAGTAGCCCTCAGCTTCAAGTTTTACCTCCATATGCTTGCATTCTCACTTTAATGGTAACTAAAATGCCTCTCAGAGTAATCAAAGTAGATCAGCAGCACAACCATGACAGTAGAAGAAACACCACTTCAGTCTCTACCAGGTAACTTCCCCAAAAAAACAACACTTCTACATTGACCAGTGTCACATGAAAACTCACTATCATACAGTGCTAGGAATATCACCACTCGTACATGATTTTACACACAAATATCCTTTTCAGTAAATCTATTTGCTGTTCAAATTCATCTGAAGAGCCTCAGTTGTTACTCTGTAGTATACCATATTTTTCACCTTTCCTGGTGAAAAATGAACAATTACAGCATATGTACCGCTCAGAATCATATTCAGTTTTCCCAGAACAAGGTTTCTAATTGCTGTCTGAGCTACAGAAAGGAATATAACATGGACAATTTTGGTAAGTTACAGCCAAACTTATGAACTCTGGGATACACAATTAAAAGTGAGTAAATTTAACTTGATTCTTTCCGAGTCTTCAGAGACCTTTTGCTTCTGCTTCAGTTTGAAAATCAAAGAAAAATAAACTGTAAGGTTAAACATATCTTTTACCTAATTGTATTCATTCATCTCTGTCAAGATACCTAAAATTTTGGTTGAGGCTTAGGACAAAAGGAAAAAAAATAACATCACTTGAAAACATCCAAAGTTCTGGAACTTTCCTGTCTCAGAGGCTAGAGTCCTAATTTCCATGCTCTGCTTCTGAGGAGTAATGTTACTCGGGCACGTCAACTAATCTCTGGTGTCTCCATTTTCCACAAGTTTAGTGTTATGTACTTCTAGACTCCTCTGAGACTTATAAACAAGAGAAGATGTAGTATGTATGTTAAATACTATTACTCTCATTTAAATACAATTACCAAATAAAAAATTCAAGTCTGTTATTTTTTCTTGTTAGTACTTGTATTCCTTCCCGAAAAAAAACTATCCAGGGGCACATTCATGCAAGATGCTACTTCACACTTTGTAAATTGAAATTACTCCATGCTGATAGGAGAGCAGATATTTTTCATGCCCCAAATGTGAAGAAATGCATTTATCTAACTGATTCTGCCCTTGGTTTTGAGCCTGGGCATAACACAGACAATATAAACTTAGCACATAGTTCAGTAATTAATTGTTTGGAAACAATTCATTGTAAATACTTTCATATTTATAGCCACTACAAAACAATGAAGATAACATCTGAGAAGGCTCCAACTGAAGCAGGAAGACACTGCAAAGGATGTGCCATTGTCATTATTAATAAAGCTTCTATCTGACTGCAGCACAAGGTACAGAGATCAGTATCAGCTCTGTCCCTGGAGGGAAGAGACAATGCAGAGCTTTAGCGAGAAGAATGACACACCCTTCTGTGATAGCATACGTGGAAGATGAAGCGTCATGCATGGTTTGCTCAGTTCCATTTGTGCAAATGTCATGGCAGAAAACACCTTTGGTATTCACTTACAAAAACCTTGCACAGCATGTCTGCAATTCTGTATGGACTCCTGGCACAGACCTTTTGGCCAAACTGTATTTACCCAGTGTCAGAAGAAATGCTTTTGTTCCTTGTGCACTAACACCACAGGCTTGTATTGTGACTTTGTTAATGAAGGTAAAAATGCTCTTTCACAGATACACACAGGGCAATAAATTCTGAGTAACTTTCAATCCCTTCAGAAAACAGCTACAACTGTATTAAAGAATGCTGTTATAGAACAAAACAACAGCAATAAATAAACCAAAAGTAGCAAGCCTGATGAGTATCTCTTCCTGATTTTCCAAAAAGGGAAGATTCAGTGAAACTAAACCAGATGACAAAACCATTACTATTTCTGAGAATAAACTGTAATCCAGTCCCAATATGTAGAAGCGGAAATTGCTATTGCAGTGAGTATACATTTTTTTGCTCTTCATATAAACAACCCTTAGAGAGGGACAGGATGTGAAACACCCATCCTCTGGTGAGTATGCTAAATCATCATGCTATTTTTTTGCTTTAGATCAATAAATCTCAAATTCTCTAGACAAATAAATACAATAAGAAGGCTAGGAACAAGCTCTTAGGGGTGGCAGATTCTTAATCCAACACAGTACAGCCAAAACAGAAAAACTCACTGTTTCTTCAGTGACTTCACCAAGGTGTCCCATGCTCTGTCTATAGTGTTAAAATGAGGAGAGCCCTCTGGCCTTAGTGGCACTGACTAGCTTGCACCCACATTGCCTGAGTGTCTTCCTTTCTATACCACATATGTCTTGGAGAGAGTTAGTTGGCACAGGCCAGAACTAAGCCACTGAATGAGTGCAGACAACCAACAGTTAATTTTTAGGGTATGATTGTTAAGGACTAACTGCTCTGAATATGTAATAATGATAATTACAAATGAATAGGAACCAATCATTTGCAGTGTGTCTTGTTTATGAATATCAATCCAATAAAGTCATGTTTCAAAGACTAAAACTGGCCTGATTTATCATTCAGTCTTCTAAACAATCCTATCACAGTGACCTCTAATTCCCTGAAATATAAATATTTATACATAATACATACATACATACATATACTGAGTTGCAACAAAGGGTTCAGTGCTTTAACTTTCTCTTTGGCTGTTGTTTGTTTAGCTGCATAGACAGTGTTCTTTTGACAGTGCATGCAAAAGATAAGGTATGATACAAAAAGTGACAATACCTAAATGGCAGAAAGCTTTGGAAGGACAATTAAAAAAAACAAGCATACGGAAATACACTTTATGTACCTCACTCTACACATTATAAATTGTATTATGCTGTACATCTTATTTCAGTTTTTCCACTGCAAAGTTCCTTCTCTCCCCATTTGACATCCCTCACTTCTTACAATTTATACAAAACATACATATCAACAGCTTACATGACATTCAAGCAAGAATTACTACACTGAAGTAGTTGAGTAACGTGACAGGATCTAGGAAAATCCTAGTATCTTGTCTTATTCTTCTTATCCTACCTTTGTGTCTCCTTCCCCTTAAATTATCAGTTATTATCCTCAATTATCTTGCTTTCACTATGTTTCCAAAGCCCCATTCCTGTGGTTCTTCCTCCCTACTGCACTCCCTGATGCTCCTGAGACCGGATCCTCTCCCCGCTCCTCTCCTGCACTTCTCCAAGGCTCCCTCAGCTCCCTACACAGCACCCCAGCCCAGCCAGTTCTTTAATCCTTTTATTTCCCCACTCTTAGCCTTTAACTGAGCTTCCTAAATCAACCACCGCCAGCCACCACTTCCCCTTCCATATCCTCCTCCACCTCTTTTGCTGGTCAATCCAGGTGGGAGAGGATAAGTGGGAGACCCAAGTGGGAGACAGACTGTCTCCCTGCCAGGTGGCTACGCAGAGGCACAGGGGTGTGTGGCACTCACAGCAGGGGCTGAAAATCTGCTGAACACATGAGAAGCTGGCAAAACCCGAGGAATGAGCTGATCCAGAAGGGAGACCAAATGTGGATGTCATCAGTGCACACCGTTTGGCAAATGTGATACATGCTAAAAATCGAAAAGCAGGGGGAGAAAGCACAGGCCTGAGCTTCTGCTAAGTTGTCTTGTAAAAAATACATGTAAAACACTACCTGATCTGAACAGTAGCACCTTGTAGCTGCTTTGCATTCAGTTCTCCGGACTCCAAGAGAACCCAGGCTCATGAAATAAGCATACGTATACTGTAATATGTTATGGTTAACTTTTTTTAAAGTTTTTACCTACCTGTCACAGAAAATGACAATATGTCATTTATCTCTAACTGAAACATAACATGCCTAAGAGGATTGAGAGTCTGTTGTGAGGTTTATTTATTATTCTTTTTGATGGGAGGTGGCTTGAAATTAAATAACTTCTGACAAGCTCTCTTTCTTCTTTATTTGTTCTTATTTAGTGAGGGGGTGGGGGGTAAAATCTGCATTAGTAGATTTGTTTTGACAGTAAAAACTCCCTCCCCAAATGAGAAAGAAGAACGTTGGAAATTAAGATTAGTCCTGCATGTGTGGACAGACCATACAGATATCAAGAATTACTCCATACACAAAAGTAACATATCAATGGCCTAATTTATTAGCTGGCACCCAGTCAAACCTCAGAGCCACCCAAGGTAGAAAAAAATATAACCAGCTTGTTGATTCTTAGCCAGTCTTGCTTTGTTCTTCTTTCATTCAGAGGAAAGGCCTTTCAAAAACACTTCATTTCTCTGCTACATGTATTCATATTCTCTTTTTATATTCATTTCATTGGATAACAAAGAACATTATGCTCAGCCATAGCAAAACATTTGTACAGACAAGCTCAGCAGGAGTTTTCATGTTGTGCTGTCAACACTGCACGATGGCAGCCCTTTTTAAAAAACATGAACCTTACGTAGAAAAAAGTTCAGACTTTCAGAGCAATTACTTTCTAGTATTATTAACTGAACTGGAGGCTTTGCATTACATTGTAGTGTTAATGGCTTGTAAAAACAGGGATTCTGAAATTGGAGGTACCTTCTGTGAATGGATGCACAGCAATACAAATGTGTGGAATACAAGAATTTCTATCAATTATCAATCCCAGTGCTATGTTTTTGAGATCTTCTTATATACTTTAAGGAAATATTCTTGAGCATGTCATGTCCCTCCACATATTTTTCCCTAGGTAAGTAATTGTTTGACACAGAAGATGAACTCAGTAAAATAAAGATATGATAAAATTTCTGAAGTGTGAAATTCTGAAGAATATGACTTGCTGTATAACATCTTTTTCAAGCAAAGGGTTTATTTGTCAATACGCCCTAAATATTTTCTGAAATTAAGAAATTCAAAATCAAAAAAGTGTATAATAAACACAAAAATAAAGTTTGACTAAAGTGTAACTCTTTCCTATGTAAGACTAGATCAGTCCTTCCACTTATAGAGAAAGTTAGAGATTTGCCATTGACTTCAAAGGAGCTTTAGTGGATTGTGTGTCTGAATATAACTCTACATGCTTGTTACTGAAGGGCATTTGCAGCACCAAAAAATTCTTCATAATATTTACAGTTCGGCATATACTGGTAAGTGTCAATATGAAAAAATTTTTCTGCTGTCACAGATCAAATTAATTTCTGATTAACATCTATATACAAAAATGAAAATGAACTATGCATGTTAGATAACATAACATCTGAAAGGTTCAGGAGAAAATAAAAGGAAAGGTGAACTGTTCAAAAAAGCAGCTGAGCCTTAGACTAGGCATGACTGCAAGAGACAGGTGAGCTCCTACAGGCACAGGGTACAAAAAATAAACAGATGCAGTTCAAAGACCAGTTTGAATGGACTGAGTAGGCTTATCTTTTCTGTAGTAGATGAATATTCCTTCCTCTCTGAAGGGAAATATGCTTAATTTCAAATACAGAACTCCTAAAATTCTAAAGAGAGGCATTTTCCTAAAACACCGCAAGGGTGGTAATACCTGTGCATACTTTCCACTGTATGTGCCAGTGCCATGAATGACTACACTAATAGGAAATTGTTGAGGGCAGGTATTGCTACCACGTACATTTTTCCCTTTCCTAATGAACTATGGAAACCATTCTCTCCATTACCTGGCCCCCACTCATCAAGACATCAATATTTATGTTTCCCACATCAATATATAGTTTTCTTATGCCAAAGCATGGCTTTCATTCCTTTAATTATAAGCTCACTGATTGCAAGAGCTTACTAGGCCACCTTCCAGGCCTTCACAAAGAACAATTATATGCATCAAAACACGTTTTTCAACTTCCTTAAAAAAATGTCGTCTTAGTGTTTGAGATGTATGTTCTCCCTCTAAATCAAATGTACTTCATTAAAACTACAGTTGGATACTGCCAAATTGTTAAGTCTATGTTGAAGACTTAAGTTATTGTGTTTTATGTTTCTAATGGAAATTATTATCATGTAAGGCATCGATAGATAAAATGCATTTTAAGCTTTTTCTTCTGCACAAACATTTACTGGTTAAGCCAAGCTAGAAAAAATCAGTTTCACCAGCATACAGACATGAAAAGGGTACATGAGAAGGAACTTCAACTCTGTTGTGTTTGTGCTGGCTTCAGATCTAATTTTCAAACAAAAAAAAAAAAAATCAATACCTAGGTAATAATTAAAAAAAAAAAACCAAAACCACAAAGATGTTAATTTGAATAAAACAGTAGATCATGGACATTTGGAACTTTGGATGTGCTGGCTAGAGGAAACAAACTGTAGGGCAGATGGACATTTGGACAGGCTGGGGTTTGAAGCTGACATTTGATGAGAAGTCACTGAGAAACAGAATCACCATGTAAGATTTTGTAGACTTTACTAGAAAAGCTTCATAAGACTGCAGGCCAACACAAACCCAATGGCCATGTCTATGCTGGTAAATAAAAGAGGGCCAGACACTGAAACAAAATGTGACACCGTTTTTGGAGGTGGTCCCTGGAACAAATTATCCCCAGAACTGTGCCACGTATTGACTCAGAAACTGTTGTTTGGAGAGATCCTCCCAGAGCCTGGGACTGAGCCAGCAATTAAGCAGTGCCTACAATGAAGGATCCAAAACTCTACTTCTCTCCCTTGCCTTCTTTTATTTAGCACACAATGACAACTTGTGCCTTTGACCTAAATATTGCCAATGGTGGGAAGTGATTATAATATCATATCATCACCAGGATAGATACAGTACCGTCAAATGAAGGACTTCTTTGAGGTTTCAGAGCCTAGAAGTCAAGGCTATGTTATAGACAGCTTTAGCTGTCATTTATTTTGGCCTCTGTGACACAGCAAATGATGCGGTATGGCTCCACACTTAAAGCCAAGCTTTCCTGAAGCTTTCTAGCCAAGCCTGATGAGTGTAAATTGCCCACTTTAACTGGACAAGCAAGCTCCACAGTTGCCTATTTTGGTTTTGAAAAAGTTCCCCCAACCACATTAGCAAAGTATTTGAGGACATTTATAGAAGCATAATTAGACAGACATTCATTTCCTTCCTCTTCTCCTGCTTCTCTTATTGCCCACCCAGCAAAACAAAGAAAGTATTTTTACAATTATTTTGGACCCGCAACAGACAGAGCCAAAGACATTTCCCTAATGCTCTCCTTATACAGGCCCTAAACCAAAACTTACTTATTCCTGTTGATTTCAAGACCTTTTCATACCTAGGTCTTAATCTTGCATTGCTGGCATGATGCCCTGGGGTATGGATCCAGAACCCTATGTAGGGTGTAGGGCTTTTGTTAGATGGAACAGCTTTCCTAAAGTGAAGATTTAAAGTGGAGGCTTTGCCATGTCATTGAGAGCTCCATCTTGTGCAGCACAAAGCCACTAGTTTTGAGACAATTCCATAGGAATAGCTTCTTGTGCCAGATACTACATTTATTCAGGGTTACTTGAGCAGAAGTAATGAGAAGCAATGTTTACATAATGAAATATAATATCAATCATGCTATGTACATTAGTGATAAAAGTAGGGATTGAGTTGTTTTGGACAAAACTGAGCTTCCTTCTTGAGAATGGAAAATCACTAGCAGACTGCAAATTTACCCCCATTTTTAATGTTATTTTTCACCTAGTATTAATATGTTTGATTGTAGCTCATTTTGACAAAATGACAAAATTATTTTCTGTAATGTTTGACGTATTTTTGTTTGTAACTGTTACTCAGCCACCTCATCTTAGTGGCCTGTAAAATTTAGATGGCTCTTTAATATGATGAGGGAAGAATATGAGGGAGTAAAAATGCAAGTTATCCACAGAGCAGAGTATCAACAGAGGTCAACCATCCAAGGATAACAAAATTAAATAGTGTTTTTAGGAAAGAGTATTCTGATTAACACCCTAAACAGAGAACCAGGCTGAACAACTTTGCCTCCTCAGGGAGCCTGCTTTGCAAGAAAATGGCCTCAGATCTCCCTTGAACAAAGTGCTCTTAATCTACCTCACAACTTCTGGTGAGGAATTCCTGTCTGAAGGGAGTCACTGCCAGCAAATCCACATCAAACAAGCCGGAGGGCAAAAAGCAGAGTTCAGAGCCTGTGTGACCTACGTGCCCTTTCTATGGTGGCCCCATGTCCCACCTATGTAAAGAGCTACATAAGGGCCCCAAACCTGCTTCCTATAAAAGTTGCACTGAGGCTAATCAGCCCTTAACCAGAAAGAAATTCCTTATTTCCACCATCCTCTGTTATATCTGACCGTAGCTTGGCCATATGGAGAATAAAAGCCAGGCAATTTACACATGGGTATAAGAAGGAAGACAATCAATGCAGAGAGGACTGGACCTTTCCCAGAGGGAGGTAGGCAACAGCTTGTCCCCCTCCCCTGCCCACCTCCAGGGGGACAAAGCTGTTGAGGTAGCTCTTAGGGCACTGTCAGGGAGAAGGAACCTGCTGGCTCTGGACTGATAATGACTTGTCTTTTCCTGTTTAAGCACCTTACTTCTCCTTTTACTGACCCAAGAAAACCTGTTGGTTCCTCACAGGTGCAGAGGGAGACAATGGTCACTGCAGGGGGGTTGGACTGGATGACTTTTAAAGAACCCTTCCAACCCAAATCATTCTATGATTCTGTGACTTTATAACATTGCATTGGGTGACCTGTCCTCAAACCAGATGGCTGTACCTCTTCCACAAGACTGTATCCCCTGTTTGGTAAAATTATTTGAAAGCAAAGTATTATGATGACTGTTATATGGATTACACACACTTAGCTAAACATATGTATCTTTTTCTTTATTTTGATTACCCATGGCTATAACGAATCTCCCAGCATTTGGCAGCAAAATCTGCCCAAACTAAGAGAAACCTGTGACCAAACTTTCTGCAAGCTGAAGCAGGAAGATGGGTCCCACAGTATGTTGTTTCCTCAGCAAAATACAGGCCTACTTTTCCTCCAGCTTTCCCACTCTCATATTTTTGGTCATATGTACTAGCTAGAATCACCTCAGGCATGTGGTAGCACATGGCAAACTAGGGCAGAAAACCTGGCAGTGATGGGAATCACTAGCTATGTGACAGATGCAAACAACCTAGCAGCTCTTAAAAAGGGATGCAAAGGGCTGTGACACTGCAAAACAGCCTGAAGAACAGTAAGAAACAGCTGCTCAAAAATATGTCCATGACCTTTCCATGACAAACCCAGTGGGGAATAGATGTATTCTACGAATGATAAGGGAACAGCCAAATTAAATGCAAACTGGAGAGGCAGACTGAAAAAGGGACTGGACAAAGACCAAGAGGAGAAATTACCAAAAAAGGAAGAGACAACTGAGACCCCGCATACAGAAGAGGAGAAAAGTAAAGCTTTATGCCAAGGCAGTATCCTAAAAAAGCCCACGGGAAAAGCAGATGGGAAATATGTATGAAAACAGTGCTAACACCTGCAACAGGTGTGTTATTCTTTCAATATGACGAAAACAGTTCCAACCACCTATGACCACAGTGTAAGCACTGAAAGAGACCTGTCAGAAAGGCAGAAAGGATGAGCAGTCCCAGCCGATTGCTTTGCATACAAGGAAAGTAGTTCAAAATATTACATAAGGAAAACATGATAGAGAACCAGGACAAAAAGGACTGTCATAACAAAGGTGTTGCTAGATTTATTGAGTAATGCTCTGGAATTTCTAATCATCCTATTCCCTGTAGGAACAAATGACACCAATGAAGTACATTTATATAATATATAGGCAACTCTTTCTTCAGACAGTAAGAACAAAAAAAAGATAATTGGAACTGTGCGGATAAGTAACTTGCAGAAGTTTTCCCCATGCCAAGCATAGGTGAAGAAAGTAAAATGCTGATACTGGAAGCCAACCAAGGGAAGATCTGATAGGGTAGGTTGGAGGATTTTGAATGCACAGATCACTGGAATGCCTCCTGCAGCCGGAGCCAACTGTTTGGATTACACCTTCTCCACTTATGCAGACAGGTTGCCAGCCTCTTGGGCTCAGAACTGGCAGGGCCTGTTAGGCAGGCTGTAAACCTTCAGGAGAAGGAGGGAAAGGGAAAGCTTTTGCTTAATTTGAATAATCCGACTTGTACTTCCAACATACAAATTAAGCAAGAAACTAAAATTGTTCTGAAGCAAAAGATGAAGGATAACAAGAATATAATGCCTGACGCAAATGTGTGGGGAAACAAGCAACAACTGGAAGGTGCTGTACTAAATAAAGGAGATTACGATCTGGAAAGACTAACTGAAACTTAGTGGGATAATTCCTGTGTGTTGAAAAGACAGGATGCAGTATGCATGGGAAAGATAGAATGGAGAAAATCGATAGGTGTAAAAAGTGTTATATAATGCTTTCAAAGCACATATGCTATAAT
Source organism: Morus bassanus (assembly GCA_031468815.1). NCBI lineage: Eukaryota > Metazoa > Chordata > Aves > Suliformes > Sulidae > Morus > Morus bassanus. The sequence goes on along the minus strand of CM062568.1, from coordinate 49,099,816 downwards.
TTTGATAGTGACAACAATAAAATGGTAAAAATCTCGGGTAAGCGTACAAGAACTGTTTAAAAAAGGAAAAAAAATCCTACAGCAAAAATAGCATGCATTTCCTTTAGGCCACCACTCTGGAACAGAGCCAGGAAAGGCACAAACCTCTGAGTAGATTTTAGCTGATCAGGTCTCTGGATGGTGCATACAGATGTAAAGATATCAATCTCATACAATGAATTCCAAAGAACAAAGATGATGAGCTGGGTCAAAGTTTCACCTATTTGGGAAAAGGGCACTGAAAATATGGAAGCAGAGCATTTGAATCCACTACAACAACAAAATAATTCAGAGAGCAAAATGTTGGAAGGGGATCAATTCCACTTGCAGGAAGATTTTAGAGAACATAAACAAATGAATATGGGATGAGAATAAATGTTTGAAGTTTACCTTTATGAAAGAAAATTGGAGACTCCTGGGGAAAATGCAACAGGATTAAAACTCATCTGTGGGGAAAAAAAAAAAAAACAAGCAGGAGATAAAGAGGCAAAGCAATGGTCAGACTGTCTTCACAAGGGCTGTTCAGAGTTCAAAGTACATATACAGGAAGGAGTGGCAGGAAAAGAATCCAAGAAGTCTTAAGTCTGAATAAGCCAAAAAGGGAAAAGGAGAATAACAGGACTTTTATAGCTACGGAAGGGGGAAAAGAAGTAGAGAGATAAAAAGAGACTATACAGATGAAAGAAAAAGGAAATAATTTGAAATTTAAGGTGGAACAATAAAACAAGATATCAACCTGAACACTGTATGCCATTTAACATTTAAAAAAAAAACAAAGGGGGAGCGGAGTATAGACCATTAGATCTAATGCCTCCAAAATTGCCCTCAACTCTTGGGAACAGGTCCAGAAAAGGACCACTTTGAAACACATAATGTATTTTTTAGGTCCTCAGGAATCAAGAGTAATCAAGAGACCTATCCTTGGCATAGGGTGTTGGAAATGTAGGGTGTGGTTCATGCGATCTATCTTAAGCAATAAAGGCTCCAATATCTTTGAGTCAGTCCCTCTAGGTTTTTCATGATCAACAAAGAAAAACAGGAAATTAACCTCTGCATAATAATGTTGGCTTCTGGAATAAGGTCAGACATATCATCTCCAGAGATACTTATTTTCTCCTGTGAGTATAAAAAGCAGCCTAATTTAGATTTAAACATCTAACTTGTATATGCTTTGTCAGATGAGACAAATCCCACCCTTGCTTTCCTAATATTAGGAAATCTAGGAGGCTGAATTAATGTGTGCAGATGATTTAAAAAGTTGATTCCAAAATGAAAGAAAATTCAGAAGTTCAGATGACCATTTTTTACCCCTGCTTTTTGTGAATGGTAGAAATTTTCTATCATCTTTATGATAAGAATATTTCTACTAGGTCTGGATGGTGTACCCTTTTCATTTGTTATTCTAACTTGTGCTGAGTTCCTCTCTAATCCTACTCTTCCAAAGCTCCATGGTAAGCATTGATTATAAGACTTCCTCACCCAGAAAAATACAAGTACACCTTGATAAACACAAGTGTGAAATCCTACCCTCTTTGAAGCTGATGCCAAAATTCCCATGAACTTCAGCGTGACCAAGATTTCACCAGAAGACTGCACAGAATTATGTAGGGATTTTTAAGAGAGCAAACTGAAGAAAGAAGACAATATTAACAAAGATGAATGTTAGGCTCACCATTTGGAAAACATTCAATAGTGAGTTTTAATAACATCTGAAATGTCTTACTAGAAATGCCTAATGTTGACTGCTTAAGCCAACAGAAAAAATAAAAACATGGGTGGAAAAAGTTGACATTGGCAAGGAAAGGGAATAAAAGACCTAGGAGGTATTGTCAATGCCCAGTCTCTTCAATCAAAGGGGATGAAATGGAAAAAATGTCATCCTAATTGCTTTCAGAAGTTTTAGATTGTATATATTATGGAGATGTGAGCTATTGAAAGAGTGCATTTGGAGAAGTATTTTATAGTAGAAAGAAAGGAAATGGTTTAGAGGGCTTTAACACCTTTAATGGCACCGTGCTGGGAACACGAGGAAGCCATCAACATGAATGAAAATGCAGTGCATATTCATTGGAAGACATAACCGCTACCGACATACTGTCACCCTGGTGGGCTCTGTCATCTCCAAAATGGACCACAAGTAATGCCTATTGGCCCAAAGCTGCATGCAGAAATGTGCAGTAGACCTGTGTCTTGGGTCAACTGAGACTGTATTGTATGTATGTGTGTCATTCTCTTTCCTGATGCCAAACAAAATTGCTTTATCTTCCTGATAAGCATTCTCCTCTAACGAAGAGGACAGCATATCCATTTGTCTGCCGATCTGACAGGAAAAGTTGTATCACTGAACTGTTTGGAAATCCAGTCTAAAATTACCAATTTTAATTTAATGCATTTTGGTCAATTTGAAATAAGCTTATTAAAGCACACAGCATTATTCAGTAAAATAACTGTTTTTAAAAAAATCTGCAGTTTGTAATATTCTATTTTTTAAGTAAAAGACTATTTTGTTAGATAAATTAGAGTATAAACCATGTAGTATTCACCTTGCAACTAAGGTAACACGTGTATGATGAACACCGTTCACTAGTAACCAGTAATCTAAAATTAACCATTCCATTCTGGATGCAGAAAAGTGATGAAAGTCCACCTCTATTTACCATTGCTGATTAAAAAAAACTGTGACAATATTTCATTAGCAATGCAAACCCATGGGAAACAGAAAATAATTAAAATGAACGACCGTTATGAGAATATATATATCCTTTTATATCTGTGCTTCCAAATATGAGTGGAACATTCACTTCTTTCCCAATACACAGAAAATGCCCTTTTATTCCTTTGCCTCTTTATTTTTGCAGAGACAGCAACCATGAAAGACTATTTAAGGCAATCATTTTCTCAGTGCTACAGCTGTATCAGCGAGAGGAAAGACCTCTTAAAATACTGGAAAGAAAAAAGAATGAGAGGTCTTCCCAGTCATGCATATGTACTGAACTCCTTTACAGTCATGCAAGACCTTAACCGCCACACCTAAAACTGCCACTGATGTCAGCAAGAGACGGGAAGAATATCAAGACAAAGATGTCTGAACTATAATACATTTTTAAACAATTCATAATCATCAGTATAAAAATAACATCTATGAAATACCAAGTAAGCAGAAAATCAATGAGCATGATCTGTGCTGTGCACTAAATGAGGCAGAAGCCCAAAAGAAAAAGTAGTATACAATCATATGATTAAAAGTTGTAGCATAAAGGGAGTGTTAAGGTTGTCAAGAAAATAAAGCTTCTTAACTTCTGCAGGCTTAATTTTTGTTCCTTGCAAATTCCACTACTGGGATTCTTTTGTTGGTTTTGGTTCATTGGTTGGTTTGTTTTGTTGTTGTTGTTGCTTTGGGGGTTTGAGGTTTTTCTTTTTTTAAACGTGGACTTTTGGACTAATGTAACTGTTCCAGTTCTTGGAGGTCTGCAGCATATGACTTCACTGGCAGTGACCCTGCAGAACAATGTACTCTGCAGTGAAGTTATTCTTGGAGACGAAGCGACAGGATGTTCTCATGTAGGCAGTATGCAATTATACATTGTTATCTAGTGACAGCTGATCCAGCAGCCAGCATGCTGCAACACAAGTCAATATTGTTTCTCATACGGAGAGGATAAATGTCTCTACAGAATAGAGGTTAAATCTAGCAAAAGTATCCAAGGGAATAATCATTTTCTCTATTTGCAGGTGTAAAGAAGAGGTTTATGACCACAGTTGTATTATTATTCCCTCTAATATTATCCTAGATTATTTTAATTGCTCCATTATGTATCTCTGGTATAGAACTAACTTAGACAAATACCTCTTGTCTTTTCTGTCTTATACGTACAGGATATTGCTCTCACAGCAGTCCAATGTGTTTATATGGAACACAAGTTTATCACCAGCACTCTCCCAATCCAAGACTATGAAGAAACCTAGAGATAGGAGTTGAATTACAATGGTTTTCGCCTGACCTAACAAAGATATCCATGGTGAAACTAACATAGTGCTTAAAGACATCTAGCTCCAAATTAGTCATCCTGGTTTCTTTTATAGCTACTGGAGAGCAACAAGCACTTGCATGATGTCTCTCATCTTAACCTGTAGCAGACATCTGAAATAGAGCTGGTGAATTGTACTCTAAAAGCGCCTGTTTCTCTCCATTAACCATACCCCATTAACCATAACCAGAAGTTTCTGAAGATAAATTCTACCTTTCCTGTGTAGCTACAGACAAGGTTAAGTGTCTGGGAGATGACCTATGCTATTGAAAGTGGAGAAAAAGGGGAAGAATAAAAAAGAATAAGAAGATAGACAAATTCTTTGCAGTATGCATAATTTTAAATGTTAATTTAACTCTTTATCCTTTTTCTGATGCCTTCATCATCACTTACATTAGTGTTTGCTTATTATTCTTGAAAATGAGAATATGCTTGGTCAGCTGTCACAGTCCATCTACCTTAGCACAGCCCTTATTTCTTTCTTACCCATGCAAGCATTTAAGTTTCATTGCTGGGCATAACACTATGTGCATCCAACACTTGGGTAAATGTTTGCATAAGGGCTCTCACAGCTGTAAGTAGGGGGCAATCTTCAGTAGGATTTGATTCATCCTTCATCCATCCTACCCATGATAACCCAGTTATTTTCCCCACTGTGCACATGCGATGCGTATTATGCAAGCTATTCAGACTCCCAACGCTGATCTAACTTAGGGCTGCACAACTTTTTGGCTACTCTGGGCTGGGTTATATTACAGATGTTTTCTCAGGGCAAATAATTCTTATCCGATTTTGTAGCTGTCCTGAGGACTAGAACTGTACTACAGGCCACAGTATCTCGTAGGCTACCAGTTGGATAGCTTTGTTCTAAATTAACCACGGAGTGGGTGGTACTAATAACCGTACAAGAATAATGGTAAATTAAGGATCACCAAAAAATAATGTATTGTCCATAAAATCCATTTTTCATGACCTTCTGCGCTAGATGAATGCAAAGCATTTTACTTGAGGTTATGCTTGAGCAGCTACTGCAAACTGTAGCATCACTCCAAAATTCAGCTACCAGTAGAACAAGATTTGCCTTCTGTGTGTGCAAGTATAAAGAGAATGACCTTTTTTTTTTGTTTACTTCCATGAGGTGCAATACTATGTGACTTTGCAACCTGTGCATGGTCATGTTTCCTTCCAAAAGCTGGCACAAACCTTTGAGCCAGACTGACATTTGATCCAACACAATGGTACCCGTGGCAGTTGTACAACTGCTCAGACTGCTATATAAAAATATGGAGAATAATAATATTGGGAATTATGTTTGTGATTTGGTCAATGAAATGAAGTTACCATGCCACCACCATCAATTATGAGAATTTTCTGAATGGCTTTAGGAAAGGTTGTATTAAGACCAATTAAAAAACATACCAGAGAAAGCACCTCTGTGCACACTGGAAAACCAGGGAACAAGCAATGTGTTTTAATGATTCTGTCTCCAGTGAGCTGCTGTAAGGTTTATTTAAAACCAAGGAGCCTAGGGGAAAAAAAAGAATATGAATTGGAAAGCACTTGTTGGTTGATAATGAAAGTCATATTGTTAAAGCTAGACAGGAATGGGGAGGGAAGCTTTTTCCTATCAGAAAATCTTTTGTGGTATTGTAACATTTCTGATCAAATCATTGTTAAGAAATTCTCTCAGGCCTAAAAAAAAACTACTTCCATTTAAATAAGAGAAATAAACATCATCTCCATCATCCCCAGAGAGGCCAACAGCCTCCCAGTTTGAACAGTACATGGGAAAGTACAGTACAAATATCCACTCACCTCACTTAACTCGAACCATTATCGTGAACAGTTATCTATCACATCCCAACTCATTATACCAGAAGCCAAACTACAGTTTGCTCTGAGACTGTGTAACAGGGTTTATCAACAAAGCATTCTCACATAGTTTTTCCTTTTGCTTTTTTTTTTTTCATTCAGAGCATGGTCCTCTAAGCAGACTCCTTTAAAACTGTGTTTATTAAAGGAAATTGTGCATTTTGATCCTTTACCGGGGTTAAATTCAGAGAACTTTTATTCCACCCCATTTCAGGATTCCCCATCAGCCTGCCTTCTCCAAATTAAATAGAAGCTCATACTGTGAGGTTTTGCTTTAGGTTATACAATCTACCAGCCCCAAGCCGAGTTGAGACTGAACTTTTCTTCATTTTACTATGCTTTGTCTAAGTGCTTAACTTCAAACAGGTCTTCCACCCACGTCCTCTTCCCTCAGCTTCCTCTTCTTAACTGACATGCACTTCTTCCCTGCAGTCTTTCTAGGTCCTAACTCATCCCCTGAGCAGATGACAATGGAGAAGGTGTCAGGGCTGTGCTAGGGCTCACTCAACACCAGCTATTGGAGCAGCATTTTAAAGAATCCCAGCAGCGTATGGTTGCCTACTGAAAATATTTTACTTGATATAACTGACTACATATTCTTTTAAGTGTGAAATCGCACTTGTATTAGATGCCTGATCTTTTGGTTTTATTTATTCAGCAATAGTCTTTGGGGAGGGCAGTTATTTTTGCATGTATTGTGTGTATAAGTTTAAAAGTCTTGTCCCATCGTGGAACAGGAAAAACATTTCCCATCCTTCTGTAGTTACTTGTCAGAAGCTGTCCATGGAAACAGAGAAATAGAGAGAGAGAGAAGTGCATGGAGCGTGCTGAAGTTTGTTAGGCCCTCCCAGATCTCGGGAGAGATAAGCCTCAGGGAAAAGCTAGATATGCATACATTTCTTTAATTGGTTTCAAATCTGTTTTCTTTGAAGTGTCTCTATACTAAATAAAGATTCTGTTTTAAAAAGTTTGTTTGGTCATGGCATCAACCACTGTCATTGATTTTGGAGAGAATAGAATGCATGGCCTAAGAAGTCAAACCTTCAAAATTAATCACAGTATTCTGGGACTGTAGCCAAGGATGTTGTCTGAAGATGGGAACGTCACCTGATTTGCCCAAGAGTTATGTGATCTGTATTGTACGTGTACATTGATATTTCGACCTTGGCCAACCTTGACGTTGACTTCAGCTAGCCCTGTCTGCATAAGACATGCTTTCTTCATCTGCACTACACTGAAGCCTCTATAATATACCAAAGTAGTCTGTATTGCAAGTTTTTTCCTGAAGCAAAGCTCTTAAAGATCTGACCTTTGACAATCTGGGTCTCCTTCCAGGTATGTCCTTCTTTGCAGGAAGCAAAGAGAGGAAGTGGATAAAGAAGGGGCAGAAGACAGGAACAATGAACTGCAGTTGATGGGTAGCAAGCGTAAAGGATACCACATGGCAGCGGCTATCTGCCCTCTCTTCAACCCTTCCCTCTGGTGAGGACAGTGTGGAAGACTCAGTATGGAGCCAATGTCTGCACCCAGCACATGACCATCTCTGCCACTTCTGGTCCATTCCTCAGAGGGATCTTTGCACTTCTTCCTGAAGAGATATCTGACTGATGACAGTTCAGTCATTCAACCAAAGGTTTTACATTCTTTCTTAGCTAAAGCTAGAAAAAACATAGTGGAAGGAAGAAAAAACCTTACTCTACAAGACTTTCTTGTTCACTTTCACCACCTCTACCACTACAAATAAAAGCATATCCCGATAAGAGAAGTGCTAAATGAAATATTAGCAAGTTGCTATTATTTTTTCTTCAGCACCATCAAAAAGTATTGCATAACAAAATTAATTGGAAAATAATTCTTCTCTTCAGTTTGACAGGTAAAAGTAGATACATATATTTTCAGAAATTAGAGACTTTAAAAGTCAGAATAGTTAAAAGAATTAAAGTACATGGGATAAATTGCAGCTAATTAAACCAATGAAAATGGCCATTTACTAAAGGATAATATTGCCATGTATTACCATTTGTTAAAGGAGAAGCAAAGAAAATGGCCTTACTTAATACTCATTAAATCATATCAATAAATAGGCTAGCTATATTAATAACCTAAGAGCCTCAAAACACCTAGAATGAAGAGCGGAAGACAGAGAATAGCAACACTCAGCCTAGATGCAGTTCTCATGGAAAAAAAAAAAAAAGAAAGAAGAGTAATAACGTGCTATTGTTCTGTTCACTATGAATGACACCCTAAATATGTCTTTTCCCCTTTTGGCCATAGATTATGTTACGAGAAGCAGTGCATTCAGGCTAGTCATAAGTATAAATGCAGAATCGTGCAGCCCAGCTACACTTTCTGCTTCTTCCTCAACCCCTTGCTTCTGAAAAACAGATTGAGGCAAAAAAAAAAAAAACTAAGTGACTTATTATTCAGCAGTGCCATTAAATCTATGACTTTTTAATTTAATGCCGAAACAGCGTAAATGCCTTGGTGTGCCAGCCCATCTCCGAGAGGAAGTCCTGGCGTTAGCTTCTGCCTTTGGGCCAGTAGAGGGAGCATAGAGCATTGGTTTTTGTGGGCTTCAAACCTGCGAGTGGAGGCTTGTCCTTTTCTGTTCCAATTTTTCCCCCAATAAAAGATTTTTATTTATTTAGCACCTTCATTGCTTATTTATTTAGCACCTTTCTGTGCGTCATGAATACAGCCATAAGATAACATAGGTGTTAGATTGCTGTACTGTAAGTAACTTTTAGCGCCTGGAACTCCAAGGCAGATACAGGTAGGGAACTTCACCAAGATGACACGTAAGATATCCCAGGACACGGTGGCTAGATTGCATCCCAAAGCTGTACCTTCAAATCATCCTCACCTAGTGGCACAACACGTGCGTATGCACAGCAGCCACTGCACAAAAAGGAGATACTGTTTTCCAAAGGGCGTGTTTGTACACATACATGTACCCAACACAGCTGTGCCCAACTGACTACAAAAGGGGTGTGACCAGGGTGTTGTGAGAATTAATTAGCTAATGAGCCTTATCTTCCTGTCATTACTCAGGTAAGACTTCCATGTGTCTGAAGCCAAATAACTGCAAAACTTGAGGATGAAATGCATGATATTTGTGCTACTCGCGCAGCTGACAACAGAAGGGGCTGTTTGCCACCAGACTCCAGCCAGAGGAAAAATGTGTGTAAAGCTCTTCCACGCACTAGAAGATCCATACAAAGGACTCCAGAAAACTTAAAGACAGAGTCAATTAAGGCCTTTTCTTTTCCTCATGATTCTCATTATCGGATTCTCACAGAATGGGATCCTACTTTACCACGTCTTCAAAGGGACTCATGTTAAAGGAAAAAGCAGCACTCAGCATCTTACAGGTTTTCTTCCCAAGTAAAAAGTTCATTGCAAAATATAGCAGACAGACGCTCCCTGACTCCCTAAAAGGGTCTGGAACCATAAACCTTCCGGGATCAGATTTTCATAAGCTGAGGCCTAAGGTTGTAGAGGATCTTCTCATGCACAGTTACTGCAATTGCATATGTATAGCTGCCTTTTGTACATACAAATGGAGCCTCTATGCTAGTGCACAGCTCAAAGGAAGCTAAACAGCTATACAAAAATACACATGGGCCTCAGTTTTTATTTTATTATGTGAATAAAGTGAAGGGGGAAGAAGGAGGTGATGGGAAAAAGATGAAATTCAGACCTCATCAAAGTCAAGGGTAGTTTTCCTACAGACTTCAAAAGATTCAGAACTTCATCTGCTACATTTATGTGCTACTGAACCCAGAGATACGTTCAGAAACAGGTTTCACCCTCAATTCATTTGGCAGCCCAACTTCTTCCTGGTTGAATGGTGGAAGCACTGACAAGAATCTCTAAAGAAAATTCTACCATGATCTAAATCAGTAGTGCCCAATTTTTTTCCGGCTGTCTGGGCAGCACAGCTCCTTCTAAGAGCCAGCTAGAACTTTATAACCCAGCCCTTACAACTCACATAGCCCGAGGTAGAGTATACATGGAGGTCCATTGGACTGGCATGCAAAGTAGCACAGTTTCCCAGAAACCATGAATATGCTATGCAGTTCATTCCCAAGCTGCCCCTGCAGAAGAGGACTGCTGAGAGTAGGCTACAGGCTGGATAAATTATGTTTGCAGGCTGTGTTTGGCCTATACCTTGTAGAATGGGTGTTTTTCCTCCAAGTTCTCACTTCTTACACAGATCTGACTAATGACCATTAACTGTCCTTCAACAGCCTCTTATATCTTTCTTTTGGGAAGAAGGGGTCGGGAGAGATGTGGGAAATGTTCCCTTCCTGTGGCCAAATTTAGCCTTGGCCTATGCAAGTACAACATTGCTGACACTGCTGGAGTTATGTATTGAGTAAAATCCTGGCCCCACTAAAACCGATGGCAAAATTCCCGTTGACTTTAATAGAGACTAGATTTCACAACAAATGTTAAGGGAGTGTGACTGCAAGACTGAGGCAAAGGCAAAGTAAAAGCAAGAACACTTTCCTCACTGCAATCCAGGGACAGGGCATGGTTCTCCAGGGCTTTAAAGTAAGAAATAAATAAATAAATAAATAAATAAAAAGGAGCTTCTTGTTCAGACAGTTACTAGTTCTCGGCCCATTTTTCTCCCATCTTCTCACCTACAGACACCCGTCCAGCCATCCTTTCTTCACACTTGACTGTCCAGTTAAGCTTCTCTGTCAGCCTTGCTGTCACTCCTCTTTCAGCACATGATGTCAGCCCTCCTGCCATCTTGCTGTCACTTTTTTCATATGGCAGGATTCACAGTCTTAGCTCACAGACCTGTTTGTATATCGGAAGACAAATATTTGTCATACTTGCTTCTCGTCCCCCATTAAAAAAGAACTTAGCTAAGAAAGAAAAGCCTATCAGGAAAGTACTGACAGTGGCTTTCTCTGCCAATGGTGTTCCAAAATATTGTTTTTTTTCTTTTGCCTCTCCAAAAAGCTGAGAAGAATTGAGAAGTGAAGGATTCAGCTTTGCTGGGGAATAAGCATACATATTCTGTAATGGCCTTTCAAGTGCTTTCCTACATGTAGGTCAGTGAAGAGCAGAGTTTTTTGTCATTATTACTGTTTTGTTGTGGGGTTTGGGGTTTTTTCACACTGATCTAATGGCATCTAAGCAGTCATTTTTCACTGCTGGACAAAGGCAATAGCAAACTTGCTAACCATGCATTTTTATACCGCTCCCCAGCACAAAAGACATACCCCAAAGCTCCCAAGTTGGCAGGTTCTAAAATGCTACTCAATTTAACAGCAAATTATTGCTATACACATTGTGTGAGCAGACCTTAGATTAGCATTAGTTGGTATACCGTGACAAAGGAGAATGTGTAATTCTTGATCACTGCAAAGAAGAGTAAGTGAAACAGGCCCATACAGCGAAATCTTCCCATCATGGGTTCCCAATGTGTGAAACCTTTGCAGGATATGGATAACCCCTGGCTTCCATGTGGAGCTGAATTCTCAGAGGATGGAAGTTAGCAATGGTAAATCACCCCAGCTGAGTATCTCCTCCTCAGTATAATAAGCTGTTTATTTATCCTGCTGCAGAAGTGTTCTAAGAAGTTGCCAAACAGGAAGGAGATCCTTGCCTGAAGTAATTTGCAATCTAAAGACTGGATCCTACCAAAGCATCTGGTCTGAGGTTTTGAACAGCTTTTACTCCCATAAGATTTCAAAAGGTATTCAGGAAGGCCATGTCTTAGAGCGTGCTGTAAGGTTTGGCTAAAATTGCCTGTAAACTAGTCTCAGGCACTTAGCAAGTCTGTGTTACCTTAGTTTTGAAAATATGGCAGAAATGTGCTGTGGATAGGTGAATGGGAACTAGATGCACAAGGACATTAAATTATATTAACAGACATATAAATATATCATATTGGAAATGAAAGATATACAATAACAACACTCCAAAAATAATTTAAAAAAATGTAAATCTTCCTTCCCTTGGCCTGACCCACAAGTGCAGAGATGCCAGAATGGATGGGTTAGTGCAACAGAGTAAACTCTGCTGCATCTATAGATCACAGACTTAAACCTGCTGCCACACACCTCCTTTCTCATGGCAATTTACTTAGCTTAAATACCCCCTGGTCACCCCTAAGCGAACAGCAATGTTCTTTATATCTTGTTAATAGGCAGCATGATGAAGAAATAAGAACATATATCCTGTGTTATGTGAGTAAGGAGGACTTAATGCTGCTGGAGATTAGCTAGCTCTTTGTTTTTTAACTCGATTTGCACAGAGCCCGAACCTCCAGAAAAGTTTGTTTTTCTCCTGCAGTCTCTGGCTTTACTGTCAGTTTTTTGAAGAGTTACATTTCTGGCCGGAATACAATGTTTCAGTCACAGTGCACGGACATTGCAGAATATTGCAAAGAATATTTGACCCCTGACTTTTATTTCCTAAGTGTATCATCAGTGCCAAGAACTGAATATATTAGCAGAATGAGGCATTGCTAAATGACAACACTAAGTCTAACAGATCTGGATTTTAGTTAGTTAGCATACACTAACTACCTCATGTGATGGCAGGAAATGACAGCTCGAAGGCTGAAATCAGATCCAGGCAGGTGGGCTCCTAAAGGGGCTCAGTGCAAACACAAATGTTGGCCCGTGTGGATCCAGCTGCAGCAACAGAGGCTAAGGTTGCAGAGGCCTGCGGAGAAAAACCTGTAATTGTATTCAGAATCTAATGCATCCTTATGCATCATTATGCACGCACATCATATATGATGTGTCATGTGTGATGATACATCAACACTGCCTGCATCAGATAGATAAGGGCAATGAGTGCTGCGTACGTAAAACACTAACTATGGCATAGACGTCCAGACTTGCCTATGGCAAGACATTTCAGTAATTCTCAGGTGCAGGATTTTTGTTCCTAAATAAACAGATCGACTAAGCCCAAGACATCTTTTTAAACTCCAGGATATGGAGTTCCTGTGAGAGATGAGAATCAGGGCGAACAGCTCCTCCTTGCAAAGTACGCAGATTGCTTTCCTCGCTGGGTGGAAGACAAGGGACAAGTTATGCTAGCCATCAGAGCAGATGCAGAAACCGGTGGAAACGAGGAGATAAAAAGTCAAAGCCCAAAGATTGGCTAATAGAGAAAGAAGTGTTGTAACTGCTAAATCACCCAAACTGCTTTGCCAAACTTTGACATGCTTGATTTCCTGTGCTTAAATAATTTTTAGGCTAAAAAAAAAAAAGGGGGGGGGGGGGGGGGGAGATGGGCGGAGGGGAGGAAGTGAGGAAAAATAACCAGCTGTTCCTTGTATAGTCCAGGAAACATGTTTGATTTATTGCTTTAAGGTTATTTTTGAAGGGGCTGCCTGTGGCAGCCAGAGTGCCGGAGAAGTCACTGAGGCCTGTCCACTTGAAGGGCTCAAACTGTTTCCTGAACAGCCCTTCTTCACTCGTCACCTCCGACAGCTCTTATTGACAACGTGTGACTGGGGCCCCGGACTGTTTTAAAGCCGCGGGGGGCCGGGGCGGACAATGGGGCTGTCAATTACCTTTTCCCCCGTTGTGAAAAGGGGGCCGCGGACAATGCGCCCGGGCGGCGGCGGCGGGGGGCTGTGCCGCTCGGGGGCCCACACCCCCGCCGCATTCAGCGACGGGACGCCCCGGCCCCGGCCCCGGCCCCGGCCACGGACCCCGACCCGGCCCCGTCTCCGCCGAGCGAAGGTGTCGGTGCCGCCGCGGCCAGCTCCGAGGGGGCGGCGGGGGCTCCGCGCCTCCGCGCTCCGGCGGGGCGGGCAGGGGGCGGCCTTCCCCCCCCCACCCACCCCCCCCCCGCCAAGTCCCAACCCCATCATCCCCATCATCATCCCCATCATCATCCCCATCATCATCATCCCCATCCCCGCTCTCCAGCCCGCAGCCGGGGGGGGGAACGCCCGGGCCGCTCTACCTATATTGTGCCTTTAAAAACTTCCTGTGTGCCTTGATCACTTGCTGGGAAGACTGTCCATCATACAGGCGCTTTGTCTGGCAGTCACTTCCATTTGAATTTGACTGACTGAGGAAGCCCGAGTTATTTGTAAAGAACAACAAGGCTTTTCATTCATAATTTCAGTAGGGGGACAGGGTGCTAATGACTGAGCTTGAATAACCAGGGAATGTGGTATTCAAGGCAGGAAGAAGCCCAACTGGCTGCCAAATGAGGGGGGGGGGGGGGGGGGGATGTAGGTGAAAGTGCCTGTGTGAAAAGGCAAACAATGAAATCGGGATCACACACATGTATACAAATACAAATCAGGTTCTCAAAAGGTGAGACAGGCAAAGACAGAAGCAGGAAGGAGAGCTGAGGAAATTCCCGTTTGTATTTCATTAACTCGCCCTCAGAATCGGCTTCTGCAATGCTAAAAACGAGAAGGTCCCTGCAAAAGGAAGCTTTCTTCCCTCCTGCCACCCCCTCACCACAGAGAAAACGCTTTAGCTCTCCTATACCTTTTTACTACAGAAAAAAACTTGGGTTTGAAGTTGGGCTGAATGAAGATTTTTGCCTTTGCTGCTTAAGCTCTAGCTTTGACAAAACATGAAAGCACCAAAGCTAGCCTGAGCTGCGGCCCAGCACGCACCATCCGTACTTCTAATTTTACACATTGACTGTCTAAATAGATATATTCTCTAACTCTGCAAAGACCGTGTCTTCTTAAAAGTCAAACTTTACCTGATGCAAAATCTATTCAACTAAGTAAAGGCTGTTACCTTTATTTCTATTGTCTGCAGTGGGATTTTGAATAAGGCATTAACAGACATTTCCTCAGCTATGACAGATTTTGCAGAACCGTAATTTGTGTCCCTATGGAGAAAACAAACCTACATAGCTAAGAAAGAAAATAAAAATTGAACAGCACGTAGTTTGGAAAACATAATTGCTTTGTCACAACATAAACCATCAGAAGTTGATATAATTTATGTCGATTTGAATTGTGTTGCAAGAAAGCAACAATAAGAAAACTTAAAATATGTTAAACGGCTTAAACATTTAACCTCAAGAATGAAGGAAGTTTTCCAGTGGGCTTATTTTGCAAGCTCGTTCTGTCAGATGCGGTGGATTTATTGCATATGTTTGTAATGCCATTTCCAGCGCTTCCTTTAGCTTTCGTTAATTAGGACACCATCCTGGGAGCCGCTCTAGGCAGCTGGATTCCCTCCGCGACCTGGAGCACCGCAGACTTTCACTTGGGCTCCAGAAGGCGTCAGGGGCCTGCTTAGGAGGAACAGCTCAGAGATTCGGCTTCTCACTTAATTTCTGCCTTTGTCTCTGTGGGGCTTTTGAAAGTAATAGGCCCGAGATGATTACAAAACCACAAATAAGATAGGAGTAACTACACCAGATGCAGAGACTAGAGTTTAGAGGAACTCTTTAATCAAGTGGTGGGAGTGGATGCTCCTGCAGAGATAACCTTGTTTAAATAATCATTTTGTCCTCTTCCCTCTCTAAGATAAGTATAATTATCTAACAGTTCCTGCTCTGTTTTAAGGTGTTCCAATTCTATTAGACACAGATCCTGAAATTTTAGTTGTGCAGAAAGACCCTGGAGCCCACAAGGAAACACAACACCATGGGTCTCTGTGTGAAGGAGCATGTACACAGCAGAGAAATTGGACTGGGACCTGGGACACCTAGTTCTTGCTTTTCAGATAAATTCCTTCTTTCTTTCACCCCTGGGTTTTCTCACCTATAAAAGGGACATAAGGACATCTTTTGTAAACTATGTCGGGATCTGCGGAGAAAATTTTGATAGAGTACCTGGCATTTTAACTATCATTGTTGATATCACCATTATAGTCAGGAAAATGAAGACAGTCCTATGCAGATCTGAGAGAAGGATCAGGGTCTTTCACAGTTTTTTTTTGGCTGACGCAACCATACAAACAGTATTTTTTGTTGTGTTCTGGTTTTCAGACAAATGATGGGGAAACACCAGTGTTTATTTTCCTTTTCATGCAAAATTCATTCATCTCTAGGAAACGAATCTGTTCTGCACACCTCACCTCTGCTTTCAGGATGTGCTTGTGTGCCACTCAGATGAATATAAGCCTTCCACAACTAAGGAAAATAAAAATAATCTCAGCACATGGGAGAAAGATGATACAGTTTTTAACAGCTGCTCAATCTGCTTGCTTCGGTTTGCAGCAAAATCGGTAAGTCTTACTTGTACCTATCTCTTGGCTGGCTTGCAAGCTATATGCTGCCGATGGCTGATCTCTCGGAGGTACTCGTTTGAACTCCAGCCTCCGGTGAAGAAAGGTACCTGATGTTCTGGGAACAGAGTAGCCATCACAGCATGGAGGTCCACGCAAGCTACCTCGCACTTCCGAGAAGCGCAGGCATCTGTGCTCTTCCAGCTACATTGCTTACCCAAGATATTAATTTACCTTTCCACTACATTGCAGTTTAGAGCTAGTTTGGGTATCTCTACATCAGTGGTTTTCTAACTGTGATCTGCGGGTTCCTACGGACTACTTCTAAATGGGAGGTCTTATAATTTACAATTTTCTAAAATAGTCTGCACTTCCCTTATGATTTTTTTTTTCTCTTCTAAAGCATAGCAAAAGTCTACAGACTGAAGAATTCTGAAAACTACTGCTGCAGACCACAGCAGAGATGTGATAAGCCTCTTCGCAGCACCTTCCTGTTCCCAAATATCCCGTAACTGCTAACATTGACCTCTTCCATTTCTTCTGAGTCATTTTAATCCCAGGTCAACACACAAGTGTCTGCATCCTGCTACAAAATATTTTGGGAATTTCCAAACTAGCACTTAGTTGCTAACATTTTAATAGGCAATCAGTTAATTTTGCATAAAATTCTAGTATAGTCAAGCCCAGTGTTATCTAGCCTCTAATTGAAATGAGGCTAGAGAGTGCAGTGTTTCAAATGCTGACAGATGTGGCTTGTCTGTGCTGTCATTCTCATGATTACTTCTACCAAATCAGTCAAAAATGTTAGGAGGAGAATCCTAGGACAAACAAATACACCATAAAAGCCTGCTATAATACCAGTTTAGCAAATAAACTGCACTTAGTCTCGTCCACGTCAAATTGTCCCACTTTTGAACATTTGGTCTCAAGGTATTTGAGAAGAGAGAGCTAATTATAAAATGCATTGTATAAGATGGAAAGGTTTGTAAATTTGAATTCCAAAAAACCAATGCTGATTTTATCAAGGACACAAATATAACCAAATAACATTGAACGGCACATCAAAGAGCATACTAGCTTTATTAGAACAATTTATATGCAAAAGCTCCACATTACATTATAAGTACTAAATGTATGTATTCTTTAGTATAATTTCAGAAGGATCAGGAAAGGGATTTGTTTATTTTTTAAGTTTACATAAGTATATTTGGTATTCAGCAAGAAAATATTCTCCTGGCAACTGTCCCTCCATATACTGGGGCAATCATCAGATGGGATAAAGTTACACAGGATCTGGCCTATATCACTTTTAAGGAAGGTGGCGATCTCTAGCTAGATCTGAATAACAGTAGTTTAATCCCAGAAGATCTGGGCATCACTACAAGCAGGAGACCAAATCCCAGCAGCTGCAGAGCATGTGTATTCCCAGCCAGAGCGACAGGTATTTATTCTGTTTTTCACATTTAACAGAATACTCCTTTTCCCACCAGAGCAGGTTCCCAGTAGCACACCAAATGTATTGCCTTCACTCATTTTCCCTCTTAAGGAATTCTGGGGTTTCCTTCAGGTGACCTACAGTGAAAATCACAAAAGCAAAACTAATGGTACTGAGGCAGGCACCTACTTTTCTTCATAAAAAATGTCTAACTGTTCACAGTACAGTGAGTTTGACTTCTCTGTTTCTCTCTATGATATATCTAAGTGTCCTTGTCTGCCCTGAGAATCTCAGTGAGGTATCAGTAGGCAAAAATCCTCACAGCTAATCACAAACTACTTTAAAAAAATTCTATAATTCTCTTACGTACATTACCTTTTTCAGAGTTACAAACATGAAAGACAATCAATTAAAGGTCTAAGTTCATAAGGAAATACTGGGCATTAGAAGCAGCGTGCAGCCAAACTTAGTCCTTTCAGAATCAATATCCTTATATCACTGCATTAACTCATGAGATAATGCACAAAATGTTCTGGAAGTCAGCAAAATTTACTGCACTTTCATTCTTTGCAAGAAGCAGTTCCTTATGAATGAACTTCCTTTCCTTTTACAAAAAAGGGAAAATACTACTTGTTTTCAGGTCCTGGGTCTGAAAATTAAACGAAGTAAAACTTGGGACAATTTGAGGATGTTGCAGAAAAGTTTCAACTATTTTAGAAGTCTCTCTCATGTCATAGACCTCACTCACTCTGCCCAGCCCTTCACCTGAAGTCACTGGAATTGCTACTGTTCTAATATATCATGAACACACACATATATATTTGTATATAAACATAAATGTGTGTGTGTGTGTACACATATATATACACAACAGCTACATTCCTCTGCTGAGAATGAAATAAAGACCTTAATCTCCAAAAAACAAAGCCTGCTTGGGTTAAAAGCAAAAAAATCATGCAGTGGTTAGAGCAAACCACTAGGGGAAACATAGTCACATGCATTAAGCCACTATTCATGACAAGAAATGTGAAACGTGAGTGATACATGTAATCCTGCGAAAGCTGGTTCCAAGGAATCATCACATTAAAGGCCTGAGAATTCAATTTTGAGGTTTCAACTTGAAAACGTAACAAAAAAAAAAAAAAGCGCACTTAATTTTGCATATTTGTGCACTAGTTATTGATTACCTGTGTGCAAGTTAAGCTTGTGCACAATTCTCTGCAGGTTTGGTACTTTTCTTTCCAACTCAGCAGCACCAGGATGCTGTATGCTTGGGGTTTTTTTGTTGTGGGTTGTTTTGTTTTTTTGGGGTTTTTTTGGGGTTGTTTTTTTTTTTTTTTTTCCTGTAAGACATTGACACTTCACCATTTTGCACACATGACTGGTTCCGTGAATAAAAATAGCTTTGCAGTTTTCATATCTGTCTTTGGGACTACTCACTTACATTGAGCGTATACACCTGTGCTAGAGAACCGGCATATAAATTGTCGATTGCGCTACCGACCAACTGATTTAAAAATGGTATTATGAACTTTCCGGTTTAAACACTATTTATATAGTCAGTATAAACACTGAAAATCTAACAGACCTTTCCCATGTGCATAGGGTTGTGCAAAGACGACTTCACCTATTTTTGACTTTGTTGTGTGGGAGGAAGTGATTTTCCTCTTTCCACAGCGAAGCGAAATCAAGATCGCGCCTTCTCTTTCCCAGGTATCTTAACCGATGGTCGCCCCTCGCAGTGAACCCCCGTGGATTTTCTCGCTGGCACGGAGCCCGCAGCCCGCACACAGGGCGCACCTCCGAGGATGCCCCGGTCGCTCCTCACCGCATCCACGGGCGGGACGCCACGCCGCCGGGTACCCTCCCCCGCCTCCCGTGGGGGAAGCCCCTGGCGTTCCTCCCGCCCTTCCCTCTGCCCGCAAAGGGGGCTGCCCGACGCCGGAGATGCCGCCGTGCCCCCGACGCCCCGCTCCCTCCGGCGGAGAGAGGGGCCGCGCCGCCGCCCCCCCTGCGCCGGCAGCCCGCAGTGAAACCCAGCCCCGCCGGGCTGCGGCTCCAGCAGCCGGCCTGCCCCCGCCCCGACGGGCGCTTTGCTCCGTCTGCGGCTGCTGGGGGGGCGAGGAGGGTGCGGGGGGTGGGGGGGGGGGGGGGAACGGGCAGCACCCCCAGCACCCCCCCTGCCGCCGTAGAGGCGGCGGTTTTGGGCAGGTGGAGCCGTGAAACTCGGGCTAACCTCGCTGTCAGGCAGCTCTGGAAAACAATTGGCACGTTCAGAATATTATCGTGGAGGAACGGGTATTTGCGTGTAAAAGCACGAAAACCCGAAGGCCGCCCGTGGAGGACGCTGCCCTTTTTATTTCCATGGTTTTATTGAGAATGACCACCCCCTCCAGCAAGCGGCGACTGGCAGGTGTAGAAGAGGAAGCGCCCGCAAAACCGCCTCAGGCAGGAAAAAAAGGGCCGGTGGGGTTTTTGCACGGAGGATTCTTCATGTAAATAACGCGATGCGTTACCGCCTTACACATCGTGTGTATTTTAAGCAGTGCCACACGTGATACGGATATATTGGTGCTCGGTGCATGCCTACGTGGGTACGCCGCTTTGCGCGCTTAAAGATACATGTAGGCGCAAGATGCCCGGGCCCGGCGACAGCGGCCCCGTCGGTGATTTCAGCTCCTACAAAAGGGACCGAGCCGTGGCCGTGTCAGGAAACGCCCAGAAGACAAACAGTCACGTTTGTGAGCTGCTCGCAGACCGTGTCCCCCACACGAATGGGAATTAACTAAAACAAAGGGGGGGTTTTTTATTTTTTTTTTTCTCTCAAAACAAAACCCACCCCCCCACCCCCCGCACCGCACAGGCGTGGGGAGACCCCGCTGCTGCCCCCCGGGGCCACCGCCGCCGAGGGGCGGAAAGCACCGCCACCGGCGGCCTGTCCCGCCGCCCCCCTCCCCTCCCTGCCGCTCCCGCCCCCCCCCCCTTCCCCCCCCGCGGCGCCCGGCCCCGCCGCTCCGCGCCCCGCGGGCCCCGCTCCGCGCTCCACGCCCGGACACGGGGGCGCCCCCCGCCGCCGCCTAATCGCCTTAATCCGCGGGACAATGCCCCAAGTCATCACCCTTCCTTCTCCCTGCGCGGCCGGGGACCGGCTGCTGAAAAGGTGGGGGGGGGGGGGGGGGGGAAGTGTAAACTTTTATTCCACGCGGTTAAAAAGACACGCGGGGGCGGGGGAGGGGAAGCAGCTGGAAACGGGTCTCCCGAAAGCCCGCGGCGGCGGGGAGAGCGTGCCTCCCTCCCCGGGGAGAAGCGAGCTCCCCTCGGCCGCCCCGCAAACCTATCGCTGCCTGCCTCTGAATAAATACACGAGCACAAAAGCAACCCCAAGCGTCGTGTGACGGCGCACGGAGGAGCCTCCTGTGAAAACAGGCTGCGGCGAGGCCCCGGGAGCGGGGCTGCGGGGCTCCCCGCGCAGCGCCGGGGCCCCGGGAGCCGGGCCGGGGCCGGGGCGGCGGCAGCGCTGCCCTTTTGGTTGCCTCCCGCAGCTCGGAGTGCTGGCAGGGCGCTGGGAGCGCCAGTGAATGTAGCCCCGCAGAGCCAATGAGCTGGGACCGGATGCGATATATCCTCTGGGACAACAACTGCTCTGTTCCTCCTCAGATCCACATGACGCCATTTACTGCTGCTTTTGCAGAGAGATCACCCTACCTCCTCCGGAAAGAAAAAGAGAGAGAGAGGGAGAGAGCGAGCGAGGAGAAAAACGCCGAGCCCCTACAGCTCAGATCTCAAATCTTCCTCCTCCTCCTCCAAACACACAACAACAACCACCACCACAAATCCGCTGCGCTCCCAAAACACCCCCCCCCCCCCGATTGCAAACCACAGAGCTGCCTGCAACACACACACGCTCGCAGAGGGAGCGAGAAAGCTAGAGGGAGAGAGGGGAGAGGAGCTTGCAGCAAGCAGCTTCTCAGCAGAACGGCTACATTGCACAAGCTGCTTTTTTGGAGGAGCTCAGTGGAAGAAAGCTTTGGGATTTTATTTTAGATCCACTTTATTTTGTTTTCTTTGGCTTTCCCCTTCCTCTTGATCATTTGCAACAACAACAAAAAAAGTGACTTGGTATTGGCGATTCGGCCTCCTGTTCATTGAGGAAAAAAAGTGTGTGTGTGAGAGACTGAGTGATTTCTTTTTAGGAGCAAAGAAAACCCACCCCGATCCGGAGAGGTGTTTTTATTATTATTATAGTATATACGCGCACACACGTATTTATAACCGATCTGGGGAGAGGGACCTAACTTTGCTCTGGACTTTTTTACATGGTGATCATTCCTACTCTAATTTGCAAGTTGGACTAAAGCAGAGTTTGGAAAAGAATTTTTTTTTGCTTTAGGGCTGGATTTATTTGCAAACCGCAGGAAGAAGAAAATACAAGAGAGAGAGGGGTTTGGTGCAGCGCCGCGATCACGGTGAGAGCCTTTTCCTTCTTTGCAAAACAAGCTTTTCAGTAACCCCCCCCACCCCCCCCCCCCGCCTTGGTTGCTCCAAGAAAACTCGTGGAAATGTTTGAGGCCGATCCCTTTTCCATTCGTACAGGTTCTCCCTCTCCCCCCGTCCCCTCTCCTTCCTTTCCCAGAGAGGAGCCGGAGGTGGGATTTCGGAGCGGTTTCTCCGGGGAAGGGGCGGGGGGGAGAAGCTCCGCTGGGGTTTGCGGGCTGCGCCGCGTTTGCGCCCCGCCGGGGTGCCCGGGGGGGCGCGGAGGGCTGCGCGGGGGGCGCGGAGGGCTGCGCGGGAGAGGAGGCATGCCTGCGGGGGCTGCGAGCGGGGACGGGGTGGTGGTGGGGGGGACGGACACACGACACACGGGCACGACTTCGGCGTGTTCTCCCTGCTGCGGGGAGCCGGGCACGGGCGGTCCTGCGCGCTCCTGCCTCGCCGGGCACGCGTGGGTTTCCGACAAGCCCCCGGGGGGAGGTGAAGGGAGGGCGCTGCGGGGTTGGCGAGCGCCGGGGCTGTTTGTACCCCCGGCTTGGGGGGGGGAGCGAGCAACCCGCCTTGCAGTGCGTGATTTACGCCCGTCTGTAGTGGCGTCGGGAGATCCGTGCAATTCGGAAGTGAGTGCACGTCTGGCATAAATATATATACGTGTGTGTGCGTGTGTGTATACACACATACCTTTCTCCTGTGATGAAATGAATTCGATCCACAAGACGAGGAAATTTCTTCCCCAGGTTCTTCTATGGATATGTGAGGAGGGGAAGGAAAGCCTTAATTTTTGCTTTTACTGGTGTTTTGTTTTTTTTTTTTTCCTTCGGTGGGTTTACTTTGTAACAGCCCCCCTCCCCCCTCCCCCCAAAAAATAGCTGCTGGTGTTTTCAGCAAGCTATTTGTGTGTCAGTTTGCCCCACCCCGACGGTAAAGTCCCTTTTGCCCTAATCCATAGTCTGATCACACACTCGGCCCTTAATGGGGGTTTCAAAGCACTTTGAAAGAAGAGGAGGTGGTTGGTGTGTGTGCGGTGGGGATGGGGGTGGGGGTGCCTTGCACAGGCTCCGGACACAAAACAGAAATTCACGGGCAGAGGACTTCTTCCCCTTAGGCTCGCCTTCTCCCAGCCAGCGAGACACGGGGTTTTTCCACAGCACGCAAGAAGCCCCTTGCGTTTTAAACTTCCCCAAATGTGCCGAACGCGAAACCCGGCCCCCTTGCTCGCCCTTTTGCCAATCCCAGCTAGGAAAAGTTAGCAATCATGGCACTTGAGCGCTGCGAGAGTGGACTTTGGCTTTTGGAAGCGGGGAATCGCGTTATCACACACATGCACACACAAAAAGGCAAAAGCTGCTTCTCTGCTCTTGGTGGATGGAAAGGGGAGAAGGGCTACATCAGAGGAGGGGGAGACATGCTTTCCCCTAAGAACTTTCCGGCAAATGTATGTTTGCAAATAAATGCGCCGGGGGTTTTGCGTCTTGTCCTGTTAGCGGATCTATCAAGGGGAGAAAAAGGAGGATGGCCCGGCTCGGACCGATGCCCCGCTGAAAATGCCTTCTGGGTCCCTTTGGGCTGGGGCGGAGGGGGGCGGGCTGAAGTTCAGGCAATCTGCAGAATATGCGTAAAATCAGAGGAGCCTTTCCAGCGGCTGGCTTTGTGAAGCTGAATGGGTGCTTACGGCGAGGCGAGAGGGGGTAATCTGCCTTTTGCCCGACTGTCCCGGAGGTGTTGTCTCAAACCGTCTGCGGGGCGCCTTGCATTACCCGGCGGGGGAAGGCTTCTTTAGCATCTCTCGGGGGAGGGCGGGGGGGAAGAGTTAAAAGGAAACATGGGTTTGACTTTCCCGATAAGGCGGCTGCGGCAGCCCCCTCCCACCTCCCAGCCCAGAGGATGTCTCCCGGTTATCTCCAGGTTGTCTGCACTTGCGGGGCTGCTGCCGGCTCCGGCGGGCGAGGGGCTGCCGCCTCCCACCTGCTGCGCGCCCCCGCCGCGCCCCCAGTGCAGCCCGGGAGGGGAGGGCAAGGGGCGAAGCGGCGAGGCTGCTCCTCCAGCTCCCACCCTGGCGTCTGAGGGGGGCTCTGCCACCGGGACCCGGGTCGTCTTAAGCGCCTGCAGGTCGGGGTCAGCTTTGCTTTCGCGCTGGGTTGTCATTGCGGGGGAGGCAGGGGTTGGGGCGGCGGATCTTCTCGGCTGGCCGAGTCTGGCTCAGGTCGGGACGTGGAGGGCAGCTGGTGCCTCTCAAGGGTGGGGAAGGTATTTTATTTTCTGTTCTCCTTTATCTCCAGGTAGTTTCAGATGAGGAAAGGTCTACTTAGGCTGTTGGTGGTTGAAACTTTTTATATGGCAAAGGTTTTAATTTGAAGAAAGCATGGGCAATGCTTCCAGATAAGTTTGCAAGACTTTGTTTTTTGGTTTGGGTTTTTTTTTTTTTTTTTTTTTTTGGGGGGGGGGGGCACCGGACACACCATGGTATACGCTCTGTGTCCAAAACCAGAATTTGGCAATATTTAAAATAGGTGGTCACTCTTAAAACTTAGATATTTTTTTTTTTCCTTTTTAAAGAAAAAGCACTTGAGAGGAGGGAGCCAGGAGTTAAAAGGTTAAATGTTTTCCACTGCTGTTAGAATAAAGACAGTGTCCTGAGATATTCATTGTTAAACTGTTTGGCTATATTTTACTATACTGCCGTTTAGTATTATTGTTGGTAACTGATGTGTACAGAGTAACACCATGGTGCTCTTTCTAGGTATAATTGAAGACATTGTGTGGTCCTTGTAAGAAGCTTGGGTCCTGCTTGGGTTCTAATTGTAAAATACTGTTCTGGATTTTTGTACAGATAATTGGATTTTGGAACCACTTTAAGATATGATAAAGGCAAAACAAATATTAACCAATTTAGGGGGCAGTACCTGAAAATTTTGCATATCTGAGCGTGGAAGTTAGTTATTTACAAGTTCTCATCTTCTGGGTCTTTTACTGCGTTTCCATTTAAATCCTTAAGTCTGCGTTTCTACTTTGTAGTTAATGATCCTTTAAAGTCATATTCTCAATCAAGTAGACTTCTTGGATGCTGGCATTGTTTGATTTTATTATGCATGCCTCTGTCCCACAAGCCACTCTTGGTAATATTTACAATTTGAAATGCAGTCTATGGAATTTTTTACACGCTTTAAAAAAATAAAACGGTGGTAGCGTTGCTTTTGTAGTATTGAGCCTTAAAATAACAATCGCAGTGGTGTACACAAGTATGACACACACTAAAATACTGGGGAGAGATATTTTTACTTGTGCTGTTGAAGTTTTTGGTAGCACTAACTCATTTAATGTCTAACCTCAAACATTTTATTGCTATTTAGTGTTTTTCTTGGGACCATTGGTATTAAACTAAAATTTCCTATTTACATCATGTAAAGTTTAATGTGTAAAGAGACTAGCCTACCAAAATATTATCCAGTTTTAAACAAAATTGGAGAATTATATGTCTGTCATCAGCAGGTCACATTACACTTGCTAAATACTTGCAGGCTTTTTTTTTTTTTTTTAAATACAAGTTTTTCAGTAGCCTGATGTGAAAAGAAGAGCCACTTCAAGTGGCTGAAATGTAATCACTTTAAAGGCCATGGTCTAACCAGAAGATGGCCTGGGAGGCCTTAGTTCACAGGCACAGTACCTAGACTTTCTAGAGCTGCAAGTTAAGATGCATGGACCTAGAACAGAATCCCTTTTAGCTCTCCACAGGAGTAGGCAGGAAAGGCCAAGGGAAGTGTATTCAGCTGAACAGCGCCCGCGCTCCTCCCCAGATGTGACTCCTTTTTTAATGGCTGATGCATTACTTGATTATGTGCAGTGCTGTGGGATCCTGCAGGCCTGAAAGGCTGCTGGAGGGAGCATGAGATGTGTTGCAATAGTGAATCCTCTCTTTGTTGCTCCAGGATTTCAGATGTGTTCTAAGCCTGCCGGGGTGAGCACGCTTCCGGGCACTGATGGAGACGAGAGCTCAGCACGGCAGTGGGTCGCAGGCCTTGCTACAGGCTCGGCGTGACAGTGGGAGACTGCACGGGGAGCCCGACCTGCGGGATGTCCTGACACAGCAGGTTCACGTCTTGTCGCTGGACCAGATCAGAGCCATCCGAAACACGAATGAGTACACGGAGGGACCTATGGTGGCTCCACGGCCAGGGGTCAAGTCTGCTCCTCGACTGGCAACCCAACCCAAAAATGAAAGGCCCCATGGCTTGCCCGAGCATCGTCATTTTAGCCGGATTCAGCACACACAAACGCACGCCTCTCCTCGGGCACCTCTGTCCCGATCCATCAGCACGGTCAGCACAGGTTCACGGAGCAGTACAAGGACAAGTACGAGCAGTAATTCATCCGAACAGAGACTTCTAGGATCATCTTCGGGGCCAGTTGCTGACGGGATAGTCCGAATGCAGCCCAAGTCTGAGCTCAAGTCAAGTGAGCTGAAGCCGCTGAGCAAGGAAGACTTGGGAGCGCACAGCTACAGGTGCGAGGACTGTGGAAAGTGTAAGTGTAAGGAGTGCACTTATCCGAGGACCCTCCCATCGTGTTGGATCTGTGACAAGCAGTGTCTTTGCTCAGCCCAGAACGTGGTCGATTACGGGACT
Source organism: Morus bassanus (assembly GCA_031468815.1). Taxonomy (NCBI): domain Eukaryota; kingdom Metazoa; phylum Chordata; class Aves; order Suliformes; family Sulidae; genus Morus; species Morus bassanus. The sequence goes on along the minus strand of CM062568.1, from coordinate 49,073,136 downwards.
TGCGTTTGCTGCGTGAAGGGCCTCTTCTATCACTGCTCTAACGATGACGAGGACAACTGTGCTGACAACCCCTGCTCCTGCAGTCAGTCACATTGCTGCACTAGATGGTCCGCCATGGGTGTGGTGTCCCTCTTTCTGCCTTGCTTGTGGTGTTACCTACCGGCCAAGGGTTGCCTTAAGTTGTGCCAGGGCTGTTACGACCGGGTAAATCGGCCTGGGTGCCGCTGTAAACACTCCAACACCGTTTGCTGCAAAGTTCCCAGAAACTTTGAAAAGCCAACATAGCATCACTAGTCAGAAATACTAAAGTAACAAGGATTATTTTAACGTACATATGCAACCAACTAAGCAGCTATGGTCTTGGCACTGTAGTAGAAGGGTTGGGGATATACTTTGCTGTTTGCAGTGAAATGCTTTTCTGTGTGTGTGCCATCTTAACTGATACGCTTGTTAGAATCCAGCTAGCGGGACACAGAGAAAAAAAAAATGGGATGCAGTACATTGTGACCCACATATTGCATAAGCTAAAGCAACACAGACACTCCTAGGCAACTCTGTTGTTTGTGAATAGTACTTGCAAAATTTGTAAATTAGCAAATGACTCCTTTTTTTCATTGTTTTCTGCCAGAGATAATGTGCTATATTTTTGTATATACAATAATATTTTCAACTGTGAAAAATAAGTGGTGCCATAAGACATGGCACGGTCACAAAATATTATACTAATATGTTGTACATTCAGAAGAATGTGAATCAATCAGTATGTTTTTAGATTGTATTTTGTCTTACGGAAACCTTCTATTACAAGACTCTGATTTCCCTTTGGACTTCATGTATATTGTACAGTTACAGTAAAATTCAGCCTTTATTTTCTAATTTTTTCAACATATTGTTTAGTGTAAAGAATATTTATTTGAAGTTTTATTATTTTATAAAAAGAAATATTTATTTTAAGAGGCATCTTACAAATGTCACCCCTTTTTATGAGGACGTCATAGTTGCTGCAGATAAGGGGTGAACGATGCATATGTTCACTATAAAATAGAAAATATATTAACGTTTCAAATTAAACTGGGCTACTTGTCATTTTTTCCCCGCCATTTATTGTTCTGAGTTGGGAAAACTGGTGCTTCTAATTGCAGGCTTCACAGTGATGTAGTCACAGTGAGTCTAATATGAAAATGAAAATAGGATTTTTAAGTGCATTTTGTTGTTGTTGTTTACTGCTTCGCCTGAAATTAATGCAGGATTTTTGCTTCCTTCCTTTGCACAAATGTCTCATATACTGTTCCTACAACAGAAAAGGAAAATGAACATAGGAAAATGCATTAATTCATTCCAGACTAGAACTAATAGGCACTGAAAGCTTGGCCTATTCTATAAGTGATGAGCTTTTGTGCTTCAAATAGGAAATAAGTAATCAGTCACAAAAAATGTTAGGCTTGCACCGCTTTACTCAGAGAGAGAGAGAGAGAAAGAAAATTAATATGGTCAGTGCAAAAAGTTTGCAGGAATATTTGTTAAAAGTGGAAGAATATGCCACAGGGAATGATAGATCTGAATGCAGTCCAGCCTTATGTCAAACATTTGCCTCACGTGTAAGAAGAAAGTTGCTTGATTTGTCATTTGTGGCAGTTACCTTCCACTGAGGTCAAAATCCTTTCACTGCCAAGTTTCCCACCGGAAGCCTAGAGAATGATTTACCTTTCTTTATTAACAAACTATCATTTCCTGTTCTGAGCATGTCTCTCCAAGTTGAGAGGTCTTAATGCTGAATTTTATTTATACGTTTCTTAAGCTGGCATTTAAGAAACAGTTGTAAGTATTTTTAAGCTGACGCTTAGAAAAATCTCACAGCCTTTTCTGAATCCTCTCCAACAAAAACAAGTTATAACTAATAAATTAAGAACTCACTAAAAATTGAAAACCAGAGCACTCAGTAAACGTTACATCTTTTTGCCCCTCAATTTTCATCCGTGATCTGGTGTCTGGGCTATTTTACATAGGTCTGTAGTATTCAAAAATCTTACACTGTGTGTTTGTGTGTATTTGTTATCAACCATCAAGTGAAATTAAAAAGTGCAAGTCCCGACTAGTTTGCAAAACAAAAATAGCTGATACATGGGCCTTGTTCTCTTTCTTCCCACCCCCCCATCCCCACCCCCACCCCCACCCGCCCTTACCTCTCTGGAGAAAAATGTAAGCTGGTTTTCTTTCCTCTCTGCACCAGCTGGCTGGATACTTTGGTATACAAAGACGAGCAGTATATATTTAACCTACAGAGTGGAATTTGCCAGGAAGGAGGTGGCTTATGTTACATGAGTAATTTGTCCGTATTTAAAGTGCATCAGTACATTGTGACCGACTATTGGGGCATATATGTGAGATTGTACTTGGCTGCTGGTAAACAGAGATTTTCTATTACTTTTTTTTAGAAATTTTGTTCTTGAAGGGGTTGGCAACCATCATGTGTTTCCATTCACGGAATATAATTCTTGAATTAGGTTAGGTGTTTATGCCTAAACTTTCCTGGGTTAGTCTTGCTGATTGAAAACATGGGAATAATCAAATAGTCCATGGATTGGGGAATCTTTGACCTTTAGGCTATATTTTGGAAACCCAAAACCCCCCTTATTTCAGTAGACAGTAAATCCAGTCTTTTCACTGTATGGATGAACTTGACAATGCTGCTGAAGGTGAGCCCTGTCTTTTCAGTGATTTATGTTTCAGTCAAGGAAGGTATCTCTAAGGAAAGCTGAAGGTGAAACTGCAAAACTGCAATATGGCTGAGGAGAGTAGCGGTCAAGGAGGATGCAACCCTTAAGTCCTACTAGATAAAGTCCAATACTAAAATTGTGGGTTTGTTTTGTTTTGCACTAGAGCAAATGCTTTGACTACCTAGATGGGTTCTAAGGGAAAACCATCTTGTCATTGATGGTGAAATTTGAAGCTGGTCTTAACATTCAACGCTGGTTGTCACCTTCCACTTGGTTCTTAATGAGGATAAATAGTGGATCCCCCTCACCGCAGGTAAGCCTGCTATCAGTGAATTGGGTTGCATGTATGACACCTGGGAGTGAGGACGTATGGGAGGATGGCATTAGGCACTGCCTATTGGGCTAACTACAGTGCTCAGGTCTAGGTTAGTATGAATAAATGTGAGTGTACAGTGGACTCTTAAAAGTTGGCTTGTGTATGTTAGTTAACATCCTAATATTACACGTAATTAGATAAGGTTTACTATTCTAAATAAAACCAAAATCCTGCTTCAAACAGATTAGATTGTTTTAGTAAGAATTAAGAGGGCTTTTCAGCTGGATTGAGATAATGTTATTAAAGCATGCCTGCTTTGTCCTTTGAGATAGGAAAGTGGAGGTCCAAGAAAGGAGAATTTTCCATACACAGGTTTTGAGGATAACCGTGAAAGTCATGCCAGATATACAGCATATAGGACTTCGATTTTAGACAGTTATTAAGCCATAAGAGTGGGGAAAAGCCTTATTATTGCTCCATTTGTTGTGTTGTTGCTTTAGTGTTTTGATCAGTTAACCTCCTATAAATTCTGATGTCACTGTAAGTTTTGCTTAACGTTAGAGACCTGCAGGACTGGACTGACAGTTACTAACAATGGGAACAAATACCTTTTTTCCAATTATTTTTCCATGTAATGTGAGCTACGAATAAATACATCAAATTTGCTTGCACAGTAACTTAGAAATATCTCTATTAATATCCTCAAGCAAATTTTTTATTTTGCTCTTTAATGGTTTAAGGCTTGATTATAATTTCTTTTTTGAGATAGTGATCATAGCAGTAAAAAAAAAAACTTCAAGTGGAGAGTAAAAAGGTATAGTACTTTAGATGGAAATAAAATGTGTTCTTAAAGGATTTGAGATCATATTCAGGTCAGTACTTACATATTCAAGTGAGTTACCAAATCAATCTTCAAAAGCCAAAATTCTCTAAATAAAGAAGTGCAATAGTTGAGTGGTCATGAAGGTTAACACAATAGCTTTTTTACACTTTCTTACAAAACTCTCAGCATGTGTGAGGTGGAAGTGGCTTGACAGTAGCAAAGTACTGATCACTTATGCACGATGCATAGCTTGCCTTTTTTTTTTAATGTACAGTATTACCTGTATTACCTTTTTCACTTTTGGCAAAATAAAATTCACTTTTGTGATGAGTGAAATCTTAAAGCTTATTCTTAAATAGCAGGGAAAGAATAGAATGCATTTCTGTACTGCAGTAGAACACTGAATTATTTTTTAGGAATTAACTGTTGAGGAAGACGGATTTGAACAGTCTGTCTCGTCTCAGATGTTCCTAGATGGGTGCAGGTACAGTGAGTAATAATGATTTCATTTGCCGAGACTAATTTCTCAGTCAGTCACTGGAGCAGAGATCCAGAAAGAAATTGGCTGAATATGAGAGCACGCTTGACTGAGTAATGTCTGTATGAATAGTATTGGACAGATTTCTTACTGAAAATGTCAGCAATGTATTGGCTTATCTTAAATAAATCAGTTACAGGTTGGGGTTGCAGGTAGACTACATTGTGACAAAGCACACCAAATCCTTACCAAAGAAAACATGCAGTTTTGTTCCTGTTTACACAATCTGATTTTAAATTGGAAATTTAGAATTAAAAATTGATGTCTCACTGAAATCAGGACAGTTTGACACGGAAACTGTGCATATATACAGTACTTTTTCTTTCAGAAATACTGTCTGTTTCAATCTGAGGAGACTAACACTTCAATGTGGCAGTCATTTATTTCTCATTATATTTCTTTTTTCTGGTCCCTGTCCCTCCCTTTGACCTTTCCTAGCCATAATACATAAAGGTTTACTGCCACTTACTAGGACAAAAGGTGAAAAAGGAGGATGAAACATGCTTTTCTCATTAGTATTCTCTGTCTCTGAAAGTTTAAGAGAAGGTGGAAAAAATGATTACCTTGCTGTACTTATCCTGCATTTTAGAGAGATATAAAGTGGTTTTCCATTCATGTGACATTGAAATCCACAGTTCCAGAAAACATCTTATTTTCATTTCTTTAGTGCAGTTTTTATTACTTGAGAAGGCTTTATGTGTCTTTAAAGAGTTCCTCTTTGTTTTAACCTATTGGTGCTGTGTTTCAGATGAGAGAGGCAGAGGTCTTACTACTACAAAAGCATAATCTGCTGTTCTTCTGTCACAGGGACTGTTCAGAAGAGAGGTGATGGAGTTACCTTTGGGCATGAGTAGCAACGATTTAGCTTGAAACAGGGTGGGAGTTCAGTGTTTTCAACCTTGGGAAAAGGCAACAGACGTTGTACTATGTATCTGAAGTTTCTCTTTGCCTGTGCTGTAGGAAATCTTTTTTTTTTTTTTTTTTTTGCTATGACTAAAATCTTGCATGCTGATTAGAGAAGCTTATGGCTAAAATGTTCAAACTTTTAGTCTGAAATGGATCGGTTCCCATTTCAGTAGAAGTTACCAATAATCAAAAGCTTTGACAATGTAGCCTACTATTATATAGGATTATTTATGGATATTTTAATACTTAGGAGTTTAAGTTACATCTTGCCAAGGGAGATAATCTGTTTTAAAAATGTAGGAAACTGTATAATCAGAGTAGCTCTGCTTTCCTGAAAGCCTGCTGTATAATTACAAAACCACTCGGTGCACCTGAGATACGTTACAAGAGAAGGTACTTGATGCAAATCAGATGTTGCAGGCACAAGTTTAACTTGGAGAGTCTGAGCCAGTACACAAGGGTGTATCAGGATGAATCACCAATTTATGGACATAGCACATTGAACAAAGTGGGGTTTTTTTAATTTTTTTCACCCTAATTTTATTTTGATCAAGAAGCAGTGTATATGAACCAATCATAAATCATGTGGTTGTCAATATGATTACTGATAAAAGAATATCTTCATGCTCTTTCAGTATGTCTCAGAAAACACCCCAAAATGGAAAATTTCTAAATGCCCGTTCAAACTTAACATTGTCATCTTCAGAAATGAAGTCAAACATCAGGGCTGTAGCAATCCATGTTTCAAATTGAGTTGCACTGTACATAAAATGCACTAATTGGTTATACTTAAAGCTGTAACATTAATGAGAGACAGACAGTTCCACTTTAGGTCTAAAAATCAATTCAGACCTTTGCACTGTAGTGCAGTTTTTATGAGTTACTGATCTTCTTAAAGTATTGATGTTATTTCCTGTTATCATATAAGACACATGCAAAAGCTGGTGTACCACAAACACTGTCAAATGCACAAAGTGAACAAAGTTATTCTTCCCTCTCATTTCTCTTGCATAAACTATTGCAAAGAGGAGAAAATTTTGAAATTGTTTTGTTTGCTTTGGGTCATTTTGTTTATGCATTTTGTTTAATTATTGTAGACAGAGTGATAATTTAATGGAGTGTTAGTTTTATGATTTTTTTTTTCCTGATGTATTTGGCACTATGAAGTATGTAAATAGAGCAGTTAAGGGACCAGGAGTGCACTTTGGGAACTTACCTAACAGCAGCTGCACTGAGTAGTAAAGAAAAGCAGGAGCATCAATGCCTTCTTGAAGAACTCATTGAATGCAGTGTACCTTTTAGCAATAGGTTTACTGTCTTCTACCTCTGCTGCTCTGCAGATGGAGATTATGCAGTTGTTTATCATGTATGTGTTTTTATCCCTCAGTGACTTTTTTGTTGGAGAAACACTGTCTTCATACTTTAAAACCAGTACATGAGGATCCCATAATATTGCAGCTACATGTGAAGGCTATCAAACTGCACGCTGCCTACTACTCTCTATACTGTTCTTGAGAAGGAAGGCATTCCTCGGACACCTTTGTCTCAAGTGGAAGAAAAGGACTGTGTAAGTTATTCTGAAATATGTATGGACAGGGTGGGGAAATGGCATAAAAAGTGAACTTTATGTCAGGACTTTATGTCAGGACTGTGCCTGAACTGTTCTCTCCTGCATATATACAATTGCAGTACAAAGTCTGAAAGTGTGCAACAGTGTCCCTGGCCACCCCTGTACTAGTAAATCAGACAGTAGGTGGAAATGTTCCTGGACAATGGATTGCAATTGCCCATGCTACTGAAGCGTTAAGACTTTCCCTGGTGTGAGTTAAGCATGTGCCAAAAAGTACTCTCCCAAGCTATTCCCCAGCACATTTCAGGAGCTAAAATGTTCCAGGGCCATTCCCAAAAGTCAGCTTGCCAGCAGCTCCTCTCTTTTAGAGGTTAAAGGAGTTGCCCAGCATAGACACTGCCCTTTCAGGGCCAGCTGGCACCAGTTGCCCAGCATAGACATCGCCCTTTCAGGGCCACCACATGGTGCCCAGGAATGTTCTTGGGCACATTTATTTGCAGTCCAAGAGGAAGGAGATCCCTCCCACAAATCTCATCTCAAGGGAAATTCACTCACAAAGACAAACATCCTTATGAGTTAGGATGACACAATCTAATCCCCAAGTAGTAACTTAATTGCACAGAAGCAACATATTTCAGTTTTTGTCAAAGGATTAAGGCAGCTGGCAATGTAACTTGTTAGAATTTTGCAAAGCTTAGGTGATAGGGGCTCTTGCTCCAGTGTAGAGTAGCTACCTAAAATTATATATCGATATTTTGTATCAAACCCAAATCTGTAATTTTTTGTTTGGTTTGGGGAATGGCACTTTTTCTTTTTACAAAAATATTCCTTAAGTACCTACTGACAAGTCATAAAAACAGACTTTTTCCTGTATTTATCTTTAATTAACAAGCAAATTTTCATATGTCTTAATTTTTAAGAACGAATTAAGATGGTATATCTTACTTCTGGAAGTTACATACGTCTTGAAGAAAACAGTCACAAAAAATAGTTTCCTCCCATGATAATCACTATAACCTCATCTTTCCACAAGATATGGAAAGTGTTCTCTCTTTTTTCCTTTCAGCCCTGTGTTCCCTTAGCCCCCAGGTTATAGGGTGGGTGGCTTACGGAACCTTGTGATTTCTGAGTGATTTTGCAGGCTTTCATAGAGAAAAAACAGTGCGTAAAGTATTGCACTTGAGCTTGGCATCTGAGAGAACAGATCTCACTAAAGTATTTTAAGTGTATGCAAAATATATTTCTATAGGCATACAGTCTGAGGGATGTGGCTGGAGAGAAAAGGACTGTCACAATTCACCCCTTAAAATCTCTGCTTTAGAAAAATGGAACAATGTCAACTGTTTTTTAATTTTTTTTAAAGTTGATAAATTAAGCTAAGCAAAATATTAGATGGAGAGATGTCCTGTTCACTTTATTAAATGTGGCCAGAATTTGTGCTGTTTACGTTTCACATAGTTTTTATCCAAAGACCTCACTTCAGCTGCAAGATTGGTGGGTGAAATGCCTGGCCTCACTGGTGGCAATGACAAAATTCTCCTTGACCTCCTTGAAACTTTGTATAGAGAAGAGGTGAATTCCTGAATATGTACCGATTGAACATACACTTGAATGGGTATCCTGGGAAAATCCCAGCTGCCTAGGGGAATAAAAAAAGTTTATAATTGCATGAGACACACTTTTGAATCAAGGAATAGCTACCTTACTTTAGAATTTTTAACCTTCGTTCTGATCCTACTTAACTTACTCTGTGACTAAGATAATTTATTCCTACCACTGCTGTAGTATATATGCAGTTGCTTCCTTTAGGCACCAATCTTTAAGATTTTGCTGAGAGATTCTGTTTTGGGGGTTAATTCCATTAATGGTGCTGCATATTCCTGTTCGGCTCTTTACTGACAGACTTGTGCCAATGCAACTTGTGTATAGGCTCTTCTCCCTTTATTTCAGTTTACTGTTATCAAACCTTTCTAGTATACTGAAGCTGCAACAGTTTTACTGAATTCAGTTTAGCTCAGCTGTTGCAAAAAAGTCTAGGGAGAGTATTAATTTGATTTAGCTGACAGTCTGGTTAATTGGCATAGGCTCATTCATACTAAGAGTATCTGCACAGTGTTTTGTGACAGTATTACTAAATCAGCTATAAGCACTACCTGAAGTTAAATGAGTGAAAGCATGCTTAAAGTAAACTACAGTGAGCTACCCTGAGACAGAAGTGTCTATTTGCACTAGCATTGCTTTGATCTAAGATGCCCATTAAGATAGGCAAAATATTTTTCCAGTTACATTTCTTTATTGCACATTATAGCTCCTGTACATATATGCACATTACAACTACATCTTCCTTAGGGGAAATGACGAATGGCAGGAGAGAAACTACTTCCTGTCACCATGTTTCACTGTTAGTAATATTCTCCTTTCAGAGTATCAGCTTTTGCTGGAACATTCTCCCCTAGTTTCCAAATGAGACCGTGAAAGGCACTCCTTACCCTCACCCATGAGAGAGTACATCTGCAGAGTGGAGTGCAGTGCATCTACCCTGTACTCTGTACTTTGTATATTGAAGTCTCCCAGGTGTGGTATGTTGGTCCAGTAAACAGAACAGCTTTTTTCCACTCTGTACTTTCAGTGAGAAATGAGTGATGAAGATGCTAGTCTTCTTATTGCTAATCATACATAATATGGCAACTTTCAAAGGCTTTGTCAATCCCCAAACAGCACTGATACAAGCTCTCGTGCAAATGCACAGAAAGGCAGATTCCCAGCCCCTTACAATGTATCAACTACTTTGGGAGAAGACATCATCACAGGGTGAGTGGTAAAAGGGAGGATGAGTGCACAGATGTGATGTGGTTGTACAAACCAAGTACATGCATATCATGATGATGCCAAATCTTTTAAATATTCTTTAAAAGTATAGGAGCTTTTTAAATGTTAAATTTTTTTAATGTATGCAAAAAAGCAGAAGAACCCAGTAGATTAACCTTTTTCTTTGATAGGCAGAATTGGCTTACCAATTTCCCTCTCTGGCTGCAACTGTGCTACAAATAAAATGATTTGGTTATAAGTAAGTTATATACTGGTTTTCAGAGGGAAAAAGAAAAAATATCCTGTCTAGATATATGAGGGCTGTAGTAGCAATGGCCATGAAATAATGACTGTTGGGTTTGCTGTTCGTTTGGTTTTACTGAGAGATTCAGTCCCGCCGTAGTATAGACACAAAGAGCATTCATTTCTAAATTTAGTGACTTAAACCGGAATTGTCCACATGTGATTTAGACATCTCATGTTGATGTCATGAAAGGTATTGGTTTTCGTCTGTGTTTTTTTGTTGGGGGCTTGGGTTTTGTTTTTTTTTTCTGGTGAAGGCAGGCTACAGCATGCATGGCAATGAAAAAACTGCCGTCCTTGGTACCCATTTCAGAGATGTGTAATAAGGCTTACTGGGACAAGGAAACATCAGAGACCAAAAAAATAAAAATTGAAGTGAAAAGTTTTTGCTGTTTTGGTGTTTGCTTCCTTGGTGGGGTGGGTATTTTTTGTTGTTGGTGGTGATTTTTTTCCATTGTTTGTTTTGGTCTGTCTTTCCTAACAGTCCTGGTCTCCTTCAGGTCTCTTAGGGTCTGCCAGTCCTGTGGGCATAGATCAACCCCTTGCCTTAATGAGATAACATGGGCTATGAAATATGAAAATATACCCCTGTAGAAAATTATGTAAAGCATTGCAGGACAGTGGTTGCTGTCACTGTGGTTTTTTTGTGATTTTTTGTTTTTGTTTTTTATTAAACTGGGGCCCAGATTCTCAAGTTGGGTAAATCAACCTGGCTCCACTAATGGTAGAGATGTTGTAGTGATTTGCGCTAGCAGAGCATCTGAACTAGTAACTTACTACCAAAGAAAAAAATGTTACACAGTAGAATAAGTATCTAAAGATTTTATCAGCTTTTGTTTCTTACTGCATCTTTGTTGAACAATTAACGCAAGACAGTTCAGTTTCCTTATTTATATTACGTTAAGAGCTATTATTTATTATGTTCAAGATGCTTGTGCAAAAGGAATACTTTCAATTCAGTCACTTAACTTTAGGATCCTGGAATCACTTGAGTATTCCCAGACTTGTTATGAAGAAAGCAAAACCTCTGCAAAAGGAAGAAAATTGATCATTTCAATTTACATGCAACAGTGTTTTACACTTTTAAAAAATGCTTAAAGCATGCTTTGTGTGGCAGACATTTATGCTGAGCCTATTTATTATGGAGTGAATAATATTTTTCAAGAATGATTCATCTGGCTTATTTTAGAGGCTGCCTTGAATTCCGGTCATTTCTATAGATACTGCAATTCATAGTTATTAGTAAGCTAGTGGTTTGATCTAACCTCAGCTACCTGTTGCTGGCTGTGAATGGAAGAATTTATTTTTAGTGTGAAACCACAATATGAATATTTTCCACTCTGAAAGTATAAAAAACCCTTTAAGTAAAAATTTTACTCTTTAGCTGTGATGTGCTGTGGCTCTGATGTCAGACATACTGGGTTCTTCTTACAGAAAATCCTTTAAAATGCCTGATTCTCTATTGAAGTTGACAAGAATTTCCTCCACTTAACCCCTTCAGTGCCCCCCGGCATTCAGTTCACATCAGACAAAAGGGAGCTCCTATACCTCCTAGAAGGGGATGGTGGGATGTTGACAAATCCAAGATGAAAAAAAGAGATGGAAAAACCTAGGCCCTTGGGCAGTCAGGAAGGAGGTTTGTGGGCAGGCTCACGTAGCTGTGATACATGAGAAAGCCAGCATCTCTGGAAAGCTCTGACTTTACAACCACACAACCACTACAAGTGCCCTGCTGATATGGGAGTCTGTGTTTTGGCATGATGTGGGGTTTTTTTGTTGGGCTGGGCTGTTTGGGGTAATTCTGCCATTTCTGCAAGATTCAGAGGTAGAAAAGGTCTGTAATTTAGGCAAGCATCAGCTCTGCTTAGTAAGAGTCAATGGATTAACCATGGTAGAAAGCCATCTACAGGCCCTGAGCATGTGAATCCTGTAGTTAATTACTGAGAGTCACCATGTGGATCTCACGCATTACAGAACTTCTTGACTAGTCTCCTCAGTTAAGTAAGGTGACATGAATGATTGTATCTGGAGTTATGAAAGTTATTATTCAGTGTAAGGTTGGGTGGACTAACTCACCCACCCCAGACTATATTGCAAAATAATAAGAATCTGAGTCCTATATAATGCCATTGGCCTATATGCAAACTTCTCTTTTTTTTCCATAAAACATTTGAATTGCATTAGAGATAAGGTGAAGCAACAATGCTCGATATCCGGGTGCCTTTGTTTATAATTTTATAATAATTTTATAATCCAGGTACATTTTGTTTATAATTTTGCAACCAAGCCTAATCTATAACACAGTTAAAAGCAAGGAGATAAAATGGAAAACAAGGATATATCACAGTTCAAAAAACCAGGAGAGTTTCTAGCTTGTAACCCAAGCTCAGCTCATTTTCAGAACAAGGACTGGCTCCTAAGCCTTGACTGAGAGCCTGGTTTCCACAGAATATTAGGGCTTTCAGATAATTGATGGGCTTTGGTCACTGTTCACCACTGAGCTTTTACCATTCCAGTCAGAGAGGCTACTGACCCTCCCCGCTTTAGGTTGTCACTACATTTCCACAGCATTAAAAAGATTTAAAAATAATTTGTGGATTTCTTTGCTGGAGGAAAATGAGTTCCTCCTTCATATTTGTGATGCCTCAGAAGTTCACATTTTGTCCCCTTTCTTAACAGGCCAAAAGAAAGAACAAGTAGCTGGTTTAGTTCTGTTAGCTCAGTTAATTCATCTTAGGTGAAGAAGGCTGCTGTCTTTGTGTCCACACTAGTAAGGAAAAAAAAAGAAGTATATGTTTTTTAACAACTGCTTGCTCACATATGATCATTAGCATAAGGTAAAATGTTAATGTGACCAAAGCTGCCGGAATTTCAGCACATGTGGTTTGGTCATTCGTGCTACCAAGAAAATGTTTACCATCTCTACCAATATAAGTTAAAAGCTACAGTCATGCTCTTAGCACTGTGATTTTACCACCTGATAAGTAGAAAATGTTTGTTTAAAAAACACAAGCAAACAAGTACCATTCCCCAACCAATTTTCTTGGAGAAGGTAAGACCTGAACTTCCGGTTAACACCTTCAAAGATGTTACTAAACATATTGCATTTCACATGTGTGCCTTAAAAAGCAAGAGACCTTGCTTTTATAAATCCAAACATTTCTTCTCCTCCTGACCAGCTACAAGGAGTTTTTCCAGGTACTCACCACTTCATTGCCCAAGCAGGATCAATTTGATTTTTGGCCTAGAAGGAGGAAGGGACAGGGAGAGCATTTCAGGAGAACACCTCTCCTGGCTGCAGAGAGGAAGTAGCACACCTCACTGCATGTCCTAGAGGATGTGAAGTGTAAACATCCTTTTGGTAAGCAATGTAACCTTACCACAGGACTGTAAATATTTGTGGTAATTACATTTTTTGATTCTTACTTTTTAGTGTGATTGTGAAAGAGCCATCTCTGCTTTCAGATCCTCATTGCCCTGCACAGAAGGGAATCTTGACCATGGTTAAACCCTGGATTCAACTTCCCCCCATTTATAGGGACTATAACAACAGGTTTTTTAGGGATCATACATTTGTAAGGACTATAATAGGCTAATATTCTGTATTTCCCTGCAAGCTAAAGACTAGAAAGGGGAGGACATCCAGACTAGAAAAGGAATAGCCTGCTGATGGGTCTATTTAGGAACCCCTTAGGAGACTTTCGAGAAGTGGCAGCCAAGCTGAGAACCATCCATAATCAGGAGTTAGTTGAGAAGATGCATAAGGGAATCTCCAGGGACAAACAGCCTTCACAACTAGACGCAGTCCCATCAACACCCATAATGATAACCGGCTTCAAGAGCCCAATTGCAGACTGCTTCTGGACTGGCTTAACCTCCTATTTTGTAAATTTGGTGTTAAAAAGTGAGACATGCACCTTGCATATAGTTGTGAAATGTTTGCTTTATAGACAGTAGATCCTTGAACAGAAATTAAAATGAATGGGGGGTGTGTGTGTGTACTGTCTAGTATCCCAGTACAACAGTGGTGGATGTGGGAAGGGTGGGAAGGGAAGGGACTGAAGACACTGGCCATGTCTGTATGTTTTCCCTAAATAGCATCTCTGTTGTCACCATCAGAAACTGCATCCTGGGCTATATGCACTACTTTTCTGAGGCCATAGGAAGTCCCTATGTTCTTAAGACATTTTGGAGACACAGAAATTCATACCAAGTCTGAACTGTCTTGAGTTTTCCTGAAGTAGGTGTAGGGGAATTACAGTGACTGCCTGTGTGTCACTCAGCTGCAGTTTACTACAGCCTATCGAGGCTCAGATGGCTGTCCATCCTTGTCCATCATCTCCACCTGAATTCTGCTGGAAAACTTGTGTAGAAGTAATGAAAAACAACTCATGGAGTTGTGCTGGATCTATGATTTTTTTTCCAGTGTGAATGGACATAGCTGACAGTGGGCAAAGACGAAAATTCTTCCGCTAAACATGTTGATAAAGTAATTTTCTACAGTGGTCTTAGGAAAGATTTTTCACTAAAATTCAGCTTTTCAAACAGTTAAGTCAATGAGACACTGCAACTTGTGTCCCTTGGAAAGCCCAACAACGTGAACATAGTTATTTAGCTATAGCTTATGGATGGTTCTACAAGGCTAGCAAGTTGGCCTGCAAGGTTAGCAAGTTGGCTAGGTGACAGTAAGCACTCATGCCCAGCAGATCAGCCCTGGGACATCCAGAAAAGATATAAACTGTGATACGTCAATATTTAGGGAATAGTAAAGTACTTCATTGCAGCTTTGCTGAATGGGGAAAAACACATCCTGTTGGTCAGTTTTAATATAAAAATCTGTTTGGTGGGGTGATATTGTTGAAGTATAGAAGTAAAATATTGGAAAATATTTTAGCACAGTCATAGTGGTTTAAAGGCTAAACTTCTACACATTAGCTTCCCTGGGCAAAAAAGTGATAATGAGATGTGAGACAAAGTTAATGTGCAGACATAGCAGGAGAGAAAATTATCGTTTCTCAAGGTCTAGTTTTGTTCAGGTCAGAATCACGTGTGTTGTAAAGAGAACACTGAGATCCAGGATGGACTTTGATTTGATCACCCAGTGCCTTCCTGTCTGTAAGACTGGCTCTAAGCCTACTCTGCCCCTTCAGCAATAGTATTTTAATGAGTAAATACATAGTCCTCAGAGCTATTAGATCATTGGCTGAACTGACAAAAACTAAAGTTATTATAGCCCACATTTTTGCTTCCCACACATCAATTAGAAAATAACTCTACATTTTAGATGCAGATTTTTTCTAAAGTTAGACCTTTTTGAAATATTAAATACTTGATAAAGGATTTGTAAATGTAAATGTAAATTGAGGATGTCCTCTCCTCTCCTCTCCTCTCCTCTCCTCTCCTCTCCTCTCCTCTCCTCTCCTCTCCTCTCCTCTCCTCTCCTCTCCTCTCCTCTCCTCTCCATTGCCTTGCCTTGCCTTGCTTTGCTTTGCTTTGCTTTACCTTGCCTTCATTAAAAGTATTTTTTAAAGAAGTCAGGGCACAATGGAGCCTTAGATGGATGAAAATCATCTTACTTCAGATGTCCACAGCTTATGCATCTATTTCTATACTCACCACCCTTGGCCTTCCTTGACCTTTAGTGTATGTAAATGAATAATCTTAGGGTGTGTCTGTGTTACCAGCTGTTATAGAGCAAAGAGTGGATGATGGGGCTGGGTTTGCTGTGGTGTGTTATGATTCTAGGTCTGCATATTCACATTGCTTCTTTACTGGCAACGACATTGGTACCAGTTGCTGATTCACAGTGCATCCCTATCCTATGTAGAAAAGTAACTGCTGAATGACCCTGCATCCATTTTGCAAGTGGGGTGCTGCAAATGGCATCCCATGGCACAACATCCCCCTTGGCTCCATTACGAGCAAAAGTGTTTCAAGCACACCAGCTGTGTAGATCAGAAGACTCCAAATATAGATACAAGACAGATTTGCATCAAAAACCAGCCCTCCAGTGCACTGAATAACTAGTGTAGATGCACCTGTAGGGTACAAGCTGTACGGCCTATTTAATCTAATTTTTATTCATCTACATTAGGATAAACTGAATTGATTAAGAAGGGCATGTATGTGACTAGCCCAGATGGAGACATCTATACTTTTAATTTTAAAATTTATTAAAATGAATCTGATGCTGTACTTCTTTTTACAGTAAGAATTTTTCTCCACATACAGACATATAAGATTTGTATTGAAACTATTTTACTAACTCTTAATCCGCACATTATTTGGATATGTAAGCCCTGTCTTTTTTTAGATCTTTTAACTATATTATACGTCATATAATTCTAGAACCAAATCTAAGCAACATTTTAAAATTCTGATTTTTTTAAAGCAAAAATATTACTATTTCCAAATTCTGTATTAATTTAGAAATAATTAATTCAGGGCAAGCTTCTGTATTAAATGCATATGTCTATATGTGAATGAGTTGTCTAATCTTCCATTACAGTCAATGGGAGTTCCACTCAGTTGTTCACATTTGAATGCTTTGTGCCATTTAAGTTGTCCAAGTGTATCTGTGATATCTGCATGAGTCTGGCATGGCCATCAGGAGTGACAGATAGAGTCCATGTATTGCACTAGGTACCTGTACGCAGGCACTGAGTAGTCAGAGGATCAACAGAGGCAGGAGGTTCAGTGTACCTTTTAAAGCACCCTAAAACAAATCTCTAAGTTTGACTAGGTGAATAGCACTCTAGATTCCTTTGACTGGATTGACTAGGTCTCCATCAACCTTGCTTAGACACCTACATTTATTGCTTCCTAAATTTAGATGTCTAAATCTTGAACAGAATCCTACCCCTTGTTACTGAATTACTGCATCCTGTTCTTACTTGGTTAACCATTACATAATCATTTCAAGCAACTATATGGCATACTATTTCAGAAATAGAATGTGAATTCCTTATTTTATACTTTTTAATGGCATTGCTATTTTTTTAACTGTTATAAGTATAATCAGTTTATGGTTCTGATGATTATGACAGTTGTCCATCATCTTTTATTCATTATATTTAGTGTAATATACTAAATATACATGAAAACTGCACAATCCACTTCTTCTCACAGTTGTATCTCTGGGGCTGAACAGTCCTGTTATTGCCAAAAACAATTCCCTGAGCACAGCTTTCATGGAACTTCAGTAGAAAGTTGTTTCATGGCTTATAAAATACACTGTCCAATAACAGTGTCAGTGAAATTTTTCCAGGCGTGTAGAAAAAGGCAGGACTGTACAGAATTACTTAAGATCATTTAGTGTAATCATCTACAGTAAGAAGGACTAAATGTACTGCAACCATTCCTTGCAGGTATTTGCCTAATCTGTTCCTAAACAATCCTAATGAAGGATTTCCTGCTGAGTCCCTGTTCTAATATTTTACCTACTATACACAGGAAGATTGTTACTGCCTCCCTCTACAGGCTTCTGATTCTTGAAAAGAAGAAAAAGTATCTTTCAATCAGCTGCACATATATTTTATGGTGATCACATCTAGAACATCCTGTGGAAGTGTTTATGTCTGCATGGACTAAGTGGAACACCATGACCTTGTCTTACCACAGAAATGTAAGACCAGCCACCTTTGGTCAGGCAAAAGATCCATATCACCCTTTATCCTACTCCTTACAGAAGTAGGAGATACATAAAAACATGCTAGCTGGTACAGAAACTACCCCCAGAACACTCTCCCATAATTGAGCAACTTTCAACCCAGAAACTTCCTGCATCCAGTCTAGTGTTTTAATGGCCTTTAATAACCTCTCTGTTAACTTCTAAAGCCTACTCTCCTAAGCCATTCTAAAATTATTGTCTACAATATCCTTCAGCAAGAGACTGACAAGAGACAGCACTAGACTATAACTTTTAGACTGGTCAAAGAAGGTTAGATTAATTTCACCCTAAACACTTGCAAGCTGATTGTTATAGATATATTTCAGTATCTTTATGAGGATTAAAGGTACATAGACTGATCTATACTTTGATGTAAAATTCCTTGATTGTGTTGCAGCACTTAACCTGTACTATGAACCTCTCAGCAGGGGTTAACAACTTAGGTGCAGCGCAAAGCAAATTCATCTAACTGGGTACATATGTTTCTACGGTCTCTGCACCAAGCTTCACTGTTTTCTGTAGACATTTATTATGCTGCTGATACTGCAATGCTTTTGTCAAGTTGCAGAAAAGAAATATTACCAGAATGTTTTCCTTGTCTTTGCAGTTCAAATTCCCGCAAGAATTTTCAAGAATGATGCAGAATACAAGAATCATGGCAGTGTCATCTTTTTGTTGTAAGGCAAAAGTATGAGTAGTAGCAGAGTTGTGCCTTTAGAGTTTCTTCTCATGGGGAGGCAGACCTACCTCAGTACTGGGGTGTAATAAATTTAGATTTTTATCAATGGTTGGTGAAATGTTCAAGTCCCTCTGTATCTTATTCAGTTTTGCATCTTTGCAGTTTTGTTTTGCATCTGGTACTGTGTGGTACTTTTTGAAGCTTCCTGTGGTCTCTTGCAATGTGTAAGAGTTTCCCCTTTTTCTTTGTCTGTTATTATTATCAGTGTTACAGCAGCAGACCCCCCAAATCCAGAAAGATTAGAATTGCATCCTGCTCAGGGAGGGACAGATAGGACAGCCATTAAATATAATGTCAAGCATAAACCCAAGATGTACTTAGTGGCACAAAATGCAGATAAGGTTAGATGCACTGGTGGAATCTGGCTGGTTAGACCATGTTTATAACTCCTTTGCACAGCAGCAAAAAGCAAGGAGGATAAACCAGTTTATCTGGTCTATTGATTTCTTGTTGCTCTGAATCCTGATACTTTGATTTTTTTGGCTTGAATCTTTATGCTACAAAAAGGGTGAAACTGATGCTTGGGGCCATCTCCCTAGGGGTAATATATGGATCAGGTATGCAGGTTGCTGGCACAGGATTTTCTAAGGTAAGTCTGCAAAACATGCAGCTACAGGTCTCCCTTTAGGAAGGGTTTCAAACCCACCTCTCTCATTTTACATGTTAAATGTGGCCTAGAGGAACATCCACCCACACCAAATGGAAAAGCCAAATTTCCTTCCAGTTCCAAAAACATTATAGACATCTGCCAAATGACATTTCTAATTCTTCCCGTAAAAAATGGAAAGCTAAACAGAAGCATCACCCTTCCAATAAATCCATTCCAAACTCTTCCTGATTTATTCCAGATCTGCTGTGTTTTGGTGAGGCTGTTAAATAATACCCACTTTTGTTCTCCTTACGGGGCTTACCTCAGAATATATTTTACATGGGTGTTCCTTCAGAGACTTTTAAAAATGCTCTAGAAATCATAAAGAGGCAAAGTTTGACTTCTGATACATGTGTTCAGTTCCTATTGACTTCGGTGGGGAATTTCAAGCCGGAATAGACCACAGCGTTGGAAACATTTATTTAGGCACACTAAGGAAAATGAGTAGTTATGAATAAAATGAGTAGTTATGAATAAATGTTAATATTTCCATCAACTACAACAAAATTTAAGGTCCTTAGTTTGATATTTTTTTTTAATACAAGAAAGAGACAAATCACTAAGATACGTTTAAGAAATCAAAGGAATGTTGAAATGAAAAAAGCCACAAAAACTTCTTGTTGGGAGGTTTTCTAAGGACTAATTAATTACAACATCTCGCAATAGATGTATCATCTCTAAGATGTAAACAAAGGATAAAGCTTTAACTCTTTTTTTACTGCAGTGAGATTGTTGAAAAGCATCCAAATTCATATAACCATGAAGAAAATAGGTCTTAAGATTTTATCCTTTACATTATAAGGACATTGAAAGGGCTGTTTTCAGCTGTCACTGTTGTGCCTCTGTTTGTTCTGGAAGGTTTTTGCAGCCTGACTACTTGGACAAGCACAAGACCCAGGATCCTCTGGCTATGCCCTGACCTGGTCAGACAGAGCCAGCTCCTGTCCAAAGTCAGGTAATTGCACTCGGGTTGCTCAACCCCGCTTGCTACCTCAAAACACAAGTGCCATGTGAATGTGTCTATATATGACTTTGGATCAGAGCTGGCTCATGTCTGGCCATTTTGGAGAACAGACAGACAAGCTTGCATCTGTCTGTACCTGTCCCTGTAGACATACCCTAAAGCTGCTAAATAGCTGATTTTTTTTTATGTCACAGTAAACAATGAATATGGAATGTCAAGCAATCATCATGGAACTAAAAAATCCTCAACAAAGAGAACAGGTAAAACAATGCAAATAAAATGAGATTTTTTTTCCTCCCACACCCATGAACTGTCATGCAAGTGCAATAGCTGGAATTAACGTAAACTCTTTTTGAAAAGGTAATTTAGTAGTGTGCAGTCACCTTTTATTTTGTTCATTATTCTCCTATTTTAATGTGTTTCTTCTTATTTTAAGAAGAACTTGAATTTTGATATTTCCAAAATGTCAGTGAGAAATACTGGCCATTGGTACAGGAAGTACAAGAGAGCCTGTGAAATTATCAGTTTTCTTTCAGAAAATTAAACATCCCGGTAAACTTTGGATAAGATTTTATACTTTGATGTTGTAAGTGTTGCATGAATGTGTCTGTTGAAAAATCTTCCCAAAGTATATTTGTTATTAAATTCAGTAATGTAGCAAAGTAAAAATGGCCATTACACTGTATGAAAAAGCATTAATTTCTTCAGCACTGTATTAGCAATAATAAAAAAGAGCAACCCAGGCAAGTACAGAAGATGGATGTATAACCCTCCCTAGTCATTTAGAGCAGTGCTCTCTAATATTATTCACTTATCTTTTTATCATAAATATTTGAGGGTTCATTATTTATTTTTATTTTTGCAGTTTAGTTCTTCCTATTCCATGTTTAAAAGCCATCTTTTCCAGATTCTACTGGTAACATCAGTTGAAGTACTGATGCAGTCCTGTGCCAAATATTGCAGTCCCTAGTCCGTGGATCCTTCTTATATGGCCTGCCACAAGCTGTCGTAATGCTGTCTTACCTTTGGCTTTGTGCTTTTTGTGAGTGAATCCGGAGGACTGATGACCATATTTTGTTTGGAAATACCATTGCAGTAATAAACGGGAGAGAGATTTATGGAACTCTTCCAAAGGTCTTTCCCAGGTTTTCCAAGGAACTCTAATAACTTGAGAGGTAAGAGAAAATATGGACCAAAGCTTTTGCACCTAAGTTGGGTCCCTACCCTAACGCCACATCCAGATGGATCAGAGAGGACTTGTTTAAAGAACTGCTTGTCCTCAGTGTGATCAAAGAGCCATTCCATTTTATACTGACAGCGGGATACCATATCCACAAATAATACATTTTAAAGAAGGCTTTTAAAGCCCTAACTCCCACCATGATTTGAGCACAGGTCTATGCTACAAAATGTAACTTTGTTCTAGCAGGGGACAAACAGGTGACAGCCAAGTCCAGAGGTGCAGCTGCATTTGAGAAGACAGGATTTAATTTCCCAAAGGCTTTGCATAAATGAAGGATAAATAACTTTAAACATAGTAGCACTTTACACCTAAAATATCCCCTATTTCAGTAAGAAATAGTAATATGTCCCCAAAAGTAGAACAGAACACGACGTAACTACGGGGCTTCATGAGTGGATATAAATTTAGAAGATCTGATGAGCCATCTCAAACTTTTCTCCAGCTGCTTTGATGACATCATTGGCTTCACTATCTACAGTGGCATCATTGTCACATTAAACAATGACAGTTCTAAAACTATCCTCTCTGCTTTCCTGACAGATATTCATTTACTGCAGAAGGAAAAAAAGAATCTTCTTCTTGTCATCATAATTTTTCTTTTTTTCTTTTCCTTTTCTTTTTTCCTCCCACATAATTCCCTTTTGTCCTTCAGGTCTTAATTGCAATTCATTATTATTTTTGTGAAGAGCAGCCTCATGAAGGCAAAGAGTTAAAGACGTCACTTTAAATGACAAAAGCTGAACACTTTACCCCACTTTCAGTCTCTCATCTATTCATCCTTTTCATTGTGAACTTCGCTATTTCAGCTTTCTAAGCTCTTCAACTACCTGCCCCTAATTTGTATTCCTGGGAAGAGGCCTAGGCTGGTTATTTTGCATTTGTGTGCTAATGGTGATGAGTTTGCTTCTAAGAGGAGAACTGGGAGGGGAGGGCAGGAACCTCCAAAAGGGTTTAAGTGGGAGTGGGGGGTGAAGGTGCAGGAAGGGTTGTTTGGGGGAGAGTCATGCTGAATTTTAACCCTGAATGCTTTCTTATACAATTTAGCACAAAGCCCTCCTGATTATATGGAAAATGACACCCTGTGAAAACTTGCCTGTTCATATACACCTTTTAAGCAAATAGGTTAGTCAAGTGTCTGGAAAGCCTGGGAGACAGTTGGGTCATCATTTTATTAACACATTAAAACACGACATATACTTTGCAAAACTTATTTTTTGTCATATTGCCCTGAAAATTATGTAACTTATTTAAAGTATGTATAGTATTCTGAAATATGTTTATTAAGGGAAACAGTCTGTACATGTAAATGATAGCAGTGCAACCCAGCTCTGCTTTGTTTGGTAAAACCATTTACTTTCACAGGGTTAATTTTGCCTGTGCGCTTAGATGCCATGTGAGATAAAATACCTTTCATTAGATTAAATAGGCAAACAGAGGCTTTTTGACTTATTGACTAGTATTTCAAAGCTGAGCATTTCTTATGCTAATCATTTTTATAACTAATTTAACAGATGTAAAAGAATGTCATTATGAATAATTAGAGATGTTAGTAATTTAGTTTCTAATTAACCAGGGATGTGGCAGACCATTACAGATGGGAATACTCATTAGCCATGAGAGGCATGGGTGTTTTACTGCTTATTATAGATTCTGCCTATATTTAAAAATGGTTTGATTTTTTGCACTTTTTAATACTGAGCACTTTCATTTCATCCTGCTGGGCATATCAGCTTGTTGTATTTTGTTGCACGGTAAACCACAGAGCTGCGCAAAGCCCCTGATGCAACAAAGCGTGTAGGCAGTCATTTTCCATTTAATGAACTATTGCATGACAGTAGTTCTCCCCCAAACTCCACACCCAGGAGGTGAATTTGCAAAAGGGGCATTTTCCTTTTGCAGGTGTAAGTTGTAATACAATTAAGCACATAAGTATTAGATCTTCAAATCTGTGCCCATGATTTATTTTGTGAGCAAAAATGAAAGGGAGGCTACCTGCTAATGTCTCCCTAATCGCTGAGTTTATGACATACTTTACGGAATAGTACTGCAGTCTTATACATCATCCATTCACTTTGTGTAGGTTTCCACTAGTGACTGCACAGCAGTCTCTGGGGTATGAAAACACGGCTCCTTTACACTCTTACATCCCCGGAGTGAACTTCCATACACCACTGCTGTTTCTGCTCTTATTACCTTTTGCTTTCTTTAGCTACAATTTAAAAAACTATTGTGTATTCTAAATGTTCAAATTCTGTTTCAATAAGACCCAATCAAAATGCAACCATCTAAAGACAGGCTTTCTTCCCTTCCATTTGAAAAAAATAATTATATTTTTTTATATATATATATATATACACACACTTACAATTTGTCAGATACTGGAAATCCTTCGGCAGTAGTAAGGTCAGCTTGTTTTGGAAAAGAGACTGAATATTGATTACAGTAATCATAAGTCATTTTGCAATATTAGCATATTAGCAATATGGACAGGCCATTAAGCTCTCTGAGAAGGGCAGTCTACCTGATGATTTATCAGTCTGTGGAAAGCAAGAGAATGACAATTTCATGAACTATGGCAGCAAATCAACCTGAAGGAGAAGAGCTTCCTCCCAGGTCTGACATGGGGGTTATACAGAAATGTGCACCCTAATAATGGCAGTCTTTGTCTGTAGAACTAAGTTACGGATAATTTTTCAAGA
Organism: Morus bassanus; assembly: GCA_031468815.1. NCBI lineage: Eukaryota > Metazoa > Chordata > Aves > Suliformes > Sulidae > Morus > Morus bassanus. Next base: position 49,049,192 of record CM062568.1, on the reverse strand, counting down.
GTGACCCAGTTAAACTGCTGTAAACTCTGTTTAGTCTGAATATGCATAACAGACCTCCACCTATTATTTAATGTAGTTTAACCAGATTAGTTAACCAGTGCAACTTTCTCCTGTAGGGAGAAACAAAAGTGATTTCAAGTCAGATCATTCATTGTTTCTGTGCAAAACTCTTTGCAGTTCCTCTTAGTTGAGAACAAGTGTGTCCCATTTCAACTCCTGGGTTAGAGTCTGCACCAAAAGTATCAGAAGGTGTAAATTAAAATGAACTGCTATTTCAATTCAAGTATTCACATAGGGAAGAAGTAAAGATGGAGATTCCTGATATGCTTATTAGCCTACTTATGTATATTGTATTGCCAGTTAAACTTTGCCTAAGATACAATTCAACATACTTAGTCAGATTAGAAAATATTTTTTCTTTTCATAGCAGAGATTAGAGCACTAACCACAGCTATGGAAAATCAGTGTTCAGTGCCTGCTCTACTATAGATATCATAATACAAATGACCTTGGGCAAGTCACTTAGCATATATTTGCACTGCAATCAGACAACCTAACCTTAAAGTTCAGCATTCCTGAACTTTTTAGCAGCACTAGCAGACCACTGTCAACTCCCACTGTTTTCAAAGGCCACTGTGGCCCCCTATAAAAATTTTAATCAAAAGGACCATTGTGATAACTTTTTTTATATGGTTCAGCAAACCACTTACTGTAAATTGGGAACTGCAGTTGGGAATCACTCCAATGGCAAGGCTTCAATGCGGGTTAAATGCCGAGGGTCCCAGGCAGATCTGTGCATCCTGAGCTGCTTTGCCTACATTTCTGCAAGTACCTGAGCTAGTCTGGCTACCACCAGCTCTCCCGTGCCTGTCCTCACTGCTGCCACACTTTCCAGCCACAGTGTAGACTGTGCCTCAGCTCCTCACCTGTAAAAGTATTTGACTACCTCACAGGTGCAGTCGGAACATAAACATATCAAAAGACTGTGAGGAATGCAGACGTCATAGGGTTAATGAGAGTATTTAATATATAGTCTAAAATACACTGAATAGTTTTCTTCTCAGCTTTCCCTAGGACCTTGTGGGAAGTCCTAGTGGGTATGGCTAGAGGAATGAGCAAACTACTAAAATGAATGTGGGAAGTTACATAACTGTCAAAAATTATCTCAGTTCTGTTGGTTTAACCAATGTCTGACTCATCTGACCTCTCTCTAGCCTGACTACAGTGGAGATTAAAAATAAAAAAAAAAAAAAAAGGCATCAGACCATTTTAAAAGAACAGAAGGTGCTAAAAGGACGAGGGTTGCATCATAATGAGTGGCTGATGGCCAACAACCACCTTCCCAGATGCCAGATTCCAATAGTTTGTTTGGTTTTGCCCTCAGAGTTAACATGACATACCTGAACATGTGGAATCTTCAAACTTGAGGCTGAAATCTCCTTACGGTGATGCACGCTTCTGGCTGAAGCCAGTGGGGAAGGTACCTGCGTGTCACTTCCAGGGGATATCAAGTAAGGAATAGCATAAACAAAATTCCTACAAATACCAGATTTTGGGCAATCAGAGTACAGACTGACAGTGGTGTTCTTTGATCTAAATCAGTTTCTTCACCCTTAGTTGCAAATTCTTTTCCACAGGACAAGCAATAATGTAATGCTTCCTCAAGGAAACTGCCTGAGTTTGGATAAAAAGTAATTGGGATGCATACCCCATCCTCTTAGGTTACTACTTTTGCTAGCAGTAAACCAACTGCATGATATCATGAGCTTCTTCCAGTGATTAAAACAACCAAGGCAAACCAAAGCAATCCGAACCAGGAGTGGGCCTCGTGTTAAGTTAGTGGCTACTATATTTCTGTAGGAAATAGAAGACTGTAAACATTAATGGCTACAACTAGATCAGCTGTATCTAGAAATTCTATGAATTTTCATTGATACCAAATTCTAAAAGATCAACGTCTATACTGCTGTCCTACTTTGATTGTTAATTTTTCTCTGCGTGTTGCTTCTCAATGCTCTTGGAGAATGAGAAAAATCTTTCAACTACAGTAATCTAGCCTTCACTGTGCAATGACTGAAATAGATATTGTTTTGTCATTTACAGGTTATTGCTTAATAGAAAGTTGTCTGAGCTAGTTTCCTAAGATTAGGTGATGACATACTTGAACGTCACTTATCATAGTAATCATGTAAGCAATATGTGTATGTTAATAAAGAACCTCTGTGCTGGGATTTTTTTTTCCTCTGGGTTATAAACTATGTTCTGATGCATAAAAATGAATAATTTACTTATAAATGTACCACCACAAGTTTATTGTAAACTGAAGCCACAATTGCAATCTTGGATGCCACAAAAAACTCGCTATAAAAATATCTAAATGGTTCTTTCTTCAGCTGCAATAACATACCATTTTACATTGCCAGATGTTAAAACTCTATAGATTATCTGACAGCAAATACTATATCAAAGGCAGTTCAAAAGAAAAGTAAAAATGATTTTCATATTTTTAATCATGCCTGCAGATGGGTTAGGATAATCTGTCATAGTTCAGAAGTAGAAAAGAAAAGAAACAGGCTTGATGTAACTTGGCTCAGTGGTCTGTTTCAAATATGGTTCAGACACAATGGGAAAAACAAACAGGTCATTGCTTGAGAAAACAGATGCAACAGGCAAGTGCAAAATCTTACTTTGCTTGTTTCATGGACAAAAAGCAAAAATCTAGCTTTTTAGGAGAGAGAAAGAGAGAGAGAGATCACTCCAAAGGTCCTGTGTATGCTTTTCTTTTTTGAGATACTTTCTGTGCTTCCTCCTTCCTCTTCCCACACACACTGAATCAACAAACCCAGATGTTCACAAGAATACGTCCCTCGGTATAGCCACATCCTATGCCATGCTTGTACAACAAGAGGAGAAGCCTCGCTGAGATGCACGGGAATCCCACGGGACCAATTGTTGCGTTGCAAAGCGATGTACAAACTGCACTGCAGGGACAGCAGGGAAACTGAGCACGCTCTTTATTTCTGCACGGGGAAAGCTTCATGGACTGAACCCTCTTCAGGGGCCCTGAGGATCTAGAAACTCAGTGCTTACAAAAAATGTGACTTCTGACTGGGAGCTCTGGGCATGCGCATCTGGGTTCTTGTCTTTTTAGCGACGTGATCTTCCTTCTTAGTATGGCACAGCACTGAACTAAAGAGCAGGATCTGCAAGACAGAAGAGCCTGATACTAATAAAAAATGCAATCTATAATGATTATCTTATCTTCTTATGGAATTTATAGGGAACAGTGTTTCGGTTTATACCCACTCAAGCACAATCTTCGTCATCTGCTTACCTGCTTTTCTCAGATATTTCCTTGACTGACACCTATTTTATTTTCACTGTTGGCCTGTGATTTCAATGTGTGATGACTTGAATCTGAAGAAAGCAGCAGGCTTATGTTTTGCACACAGCAAATCTTGTGTCACCTTCTCCTAGTTTAGTTACACCTGAGTACCTCATAGCACCCTTCAACCAGCCTGTATGGAGGGGTTTAAAACAGCCAATTCGGCAGGAGCACTTAAAAAAAAAATTACAAAATAAGCGGCAGGGTCAGGGGTGGCATGGAGGACTAAACTGCCTGGTGCCTGACATTAAAAAAAAAATAATAATAAGGCAGTCCTTCGCCATAAACAATAACCTGGATGTTTACTGTGCCTGGCCGCACACCCTCAAGCGACGTCTGCGCCGCCCCCCTCCCCTGGCCGGATGGCTCCACAGCTCAGTGCCTTGGCTTAGGTGCAGTTGGAAATGCCCGAGAATGGCTCTTTGTTGATTTTCGCCTGTGCGAGAGAGCCTGGTGTTGCTGCGAAGCGAAGTGCTATTGAATTTGCTCACTCAGGCAGAACACTCGACAGGAAGGAAGGAAGCAGCCATTCTTTCTGGTCCTATTGTCTGGCCACCAGGCTTAGGCAATCAAACAGCCCTGTGGCCCGGCTGCCGGCTCCCGCTCCGGCCTCTTCTGGTGGGCCCAGGGTGGGGAGGAGGGGGAAGCGGGGGGCTGCCTTCTCATGGCGTTTTACTTTGTTTTCCCTGTGCTCCAACCGCATTTTTTGATGGCTCAGGGCCTCAGGTAGCCGTTTTCCAGCCCACAGCATTTCTCCAGGGGGAAAGGGTCGGGGAAGGGAGGGGTGAGAGCAGCCCCGGGTGGGACGGAGCTGCTCAAAACTGCTTCTGGACTGTCACCGGACGAAAAGAAAGTGCAGGAGCAAACTGCAGGAGCCACTGAAGAGTCTTTCCAGTACTAGGAAATATTTCTGTTGTGATCAGAAGGCACTATTCAAAGCTCTGGGCTATTTAATGACACATTTATCATTCAAGGGTAACGAAGAAGGGTGAGGTGGAAAAGGGTGTGGGACAGACAGAGCGAACCTGTCTTTTGAAACAGGTTCATTTAAAAAGGATGCAAATACAATGTGCATTTCTGATTCCCCAGTCCCTAGCTCAGTTAGATCCCTTTTCTCCCCAGAGAAAAGGAGAGGATGAAAAACAGCTGAAGGGACTGGTTTCACAAGGCAGAGTGCTGCAAGCCTGCCTCCTGCTTGTAGTACCGCCATGGGGTCAGAGCAAGTGAGTTCTCCTGAGGATTCACGACAGAGAGTGCAAAAGGGATATCCAGTCTAAGAGCATCCAGAGCAAAAATCTCTCTGCCATTATGTTTTACCTGCCATATTACATCCTCGCAATGTCTCAGCACTTCCACTCTAAAATCAGGTTGCAACCATGAAGTTGCTATATGGATTTTGCAATGCTGCCTCTCTTGTTCTTACTAAGATCTGCCTGTGGGATAGCTCTCTACTATGGTTTGGTGACTGGATTTGCTGTGCGTGATAGCTGCAGGCTTTTTTTGTTTCGTCGTGGTGGGCTTTCCTCAGACAATATGATATGGTGGTGGATCAGGTAATAGGTGTGTCAATGATGTCGTTCTTAATGTCATGTGATAGATTATGCACCGGCAAATCTGCGATGTATGGTGAGATAGTAGACTCTGGTGAATGTAGAGGCTTTACTATTCACTCAATCCTGTTTCTGCTAGCCTGGGGGTGGTTTCATGGCGGTTTAAGCCACTCTAAATCCGGACTCCAGTGCTCCCACCCATGCTGGTGTCCCCATGATCTTAGTCAACACTATTGCTTCAAGTCTGGCTTGGTTGCAATCTTGGATGCAGCTGGAAACAAATTACAGTGCTGGAACCTGCTCACCTGGTCACTGTGCAGAAGCTGGTGTTGGCAGAAAGTGCAGGAGGGAGCAGGGCAGTGTGGCGGGGGCAGGCAGCATGGTGGAGCTGCCGCAGCCTGGGCTCGGCAAGACGGATGTTGCCCTTTGGCACAGCACCATGCTGAGGCACTCTGAGTGCCATGTTCGAAGCCAGAAGGATTTGGTTATACCAAAGGAAGCCTACGAGCTGCAGTTGCATTTTGTTAACTTCAACAGAAAGACATGCGTTGCATTTTGGAATTTTGGCCTTGGAGTATACCCAGCTTCCCACCTTTATCTTAATAAAACCTCTGCTCAACCTGCTCACACCTACCCTGGTGCAAATCTGAAACAACCTTGGTGAGTTAATAGAGTTATTCTAGGTTTACCAGTGTAGCAGACAGAAATCAGCATGAATTATACAATTTTTTTTCTTTTTAATGGAAACAAGTGGAAATTACTAGAACAGAGAGACATTTGAAGCCAAGCAGAGCTCTTGGGTTTGGATTTTATTACAAACTTGAAACTCGGGCCAGTTTTGATGGGATTTGTAAACGCTTTCAACAAACGTGGGCCGAGTTTCAAGTGAGGCTGGGCTCTGTTGTGAGGGAATCTGGGCCAAGGTGTGGTTTTGAGTGGAAAGCATATGAAACTCAGTGCATTTTCCTGATTTAGAGTCTCGCTTTGAAGTACTTGGTCCATTCAAACCTAAAACTCAAAGCAAAAACCCACATGGTGTGAGTGCACTGGAGCCAAAACTATAATAAAAAATTCCCTTGAAACTCCATGATTCAAAGCTAGCACAGCTCCAGATACTCCTTATAAGCTGTTAGAAAGTTGTTATTTTGCATAGATATTTTACCTCAGAAATGTTAAATAATCTGAAATCTTTACTAATTTTTGGATTCTTGAAAGATTATATTAACATTTTACTGTAAGGGCTGCAGTGGGGTGGAAAGGATTCAAGATTATTACTTTTGTTAATACCTTGTCTATGAATATATAAATAATTAATTTATTTTTTTTTATCTTTTCCTAAATGACATCCATCATTAGTGACCTTCCTCTATGTCTATGGGCTCTTTCACCATGCTCAGAACTGTAGTGTCTGAGAGCCTTCCAACAGTGCATGAAGCAACGTGAATAACATCTGTTACGTGCTGTTTATTGTCTCATCCTTTCCCTTAAGATGCAGCATGTGCAATGGAGTGTCTTGTTCTGGTAGGGGGTTTTTTGTGTCGTGATTTGTTTTATGATCAAGAAACGATTTCTCTGAAAATATCTTAAAGGGCAAATGAGTGGAGTGTATTACTGGTTAGAAACTGGAGGGAAAATTCCCCATGAGGTAGTATTGACATATTTCTTTTTTTTTCTTTCTTTTCTTTTGCCGTTGACAGACATTTTCACTTTACTGCAACAGTCACATACACAAGCTCTGTGCACATATTCACATAGCTAGACAGAACTGCTTTCAAGCGTTTTTGTTTGAACACAGCGTAATGCAATTAACTTTACTGCCCAGCATGCCTTTGATAGCAGAAAGTATGCTAAGAGCCGACTTCTCTACCCTTTACAGATGCATCAAAATTCCATATGAGCAGCCACCCAGCGATTCGACTTTTGCATTTCCAGTTAACTACCCTGAATCATAAAAGTCTGGGAACGGATCTGAGAAGCGTGTTCCTCCAACTACTGCAACACTTCAGCAGTAAGGCTGAATTTGCGTTACATGTGGAGAATCGCATGTTGGTATGCGTCATTCATAGTCCTATGCAGATCTATTAGACACTTCTGAGAGGGGCTGGTAGTCCCCAGCTGCCTGCCTGTGGAACACCCATAGAGATAATGGGAGGTCCGCATGTGGCTTGCTGACAGGATCGGGCCCTGTGGCTAAAAGCAGTCAAAATATTTTGTGATATCAGCAATAATTCCAGTACCAAGGGTCTCCTTTCTTGCACAGCTCTGTAATTAATCCTTGGCTGCTTCGGCTGTGATCCTGATGGTCCAGGCCAAGAGCAAGCAGGGGCAGGGTAGTCAGAATGGAAGTCTGGTTCTCTCACTTTTGTAGCTCATCAGAATCAAAGCAATGGCCTCAAACATCACCTGGAAAAGGGAACTGAATTATTTCTGAGGTAAAAAAAGAGAAAGAAAAAGGACAACTGAGGGGAAGCCATGGTGAAAAGTAAAGAGAGAGAGCAGCAGTGAGGAAGCAGTAGTGGAATCAGATGTACATTTGCAAGATAGCCACTGCTGCTCTTCCAAGCACATTGCCATCACCAGTGACCTCTCCCAGGAATAAATGCACAGGCACATATTCTGCTCTTCCTTCTCCTTGGAAGTTCTGAGTGAAAAACCAAATGTGCAGAAGCTCTCCAAAGTTCTATCTCCATCCATTCTTCCTCCTGGCAAGTCTTACTAGTCCCTTCTGCATATAAAGCAACATGAATTAGAGGAAGGGTTGGTTTTAAGACCATTAGAACAATACTAGAGAACACTGTACTGGAAAGCTGTCATAACATAGTGTCCCAAACAGAAAAGAGACTTGCCCTTATTTCACTTGTCCACATAAACAGGTATGAGAGGTGACATGTTTCTGGAGCATGCATGCTAGGTGAAGCACCTCTCTATACCAAAGCTCTACATAGCATAGGAGGAATGAAGAAAACATCATGTTCTTGATTCCTCTGGCCAGGCGCAACCGACAGACTGAAGCTCAGCTGCCATAGCCTATATGTGGTTAGAGCACTGACAAAGCAAGCACATGCTTGTTCCTCTCCCTTTCCTTGACCTTACAATTTGCATAGGGCAAACCCAGGTCATAACAGAGGAGATGATCTCACCTGTAAAACTTCTTTGGACAGAGAAGTTTGTGCTAATTCAGCATGTTTCAATTTGCTGAGCTTCACCAAGCTCCACATGATTTTTAACAGATCTCCATAGCAGATCATGCATTGTGTTATAGAGTTTCCTCAGCACAGCTATATACACCTAGTTTGATAAAATGCTGGTTCCATTGCTGGCTCCAAAGCTTTTTTCTGATTGCTGTTTTGATGTGTAGACTTAGTGGACATCTGAACTACTTGGTCTCCTTATTGTATCCTACTTGTTCCCTCCCCCATATGGATTGTAATGAGTTTGTTAGCTGTCATATCTTGGAGATTAAGCTTTTGTGCAAGTTTTTTCAGGACAGACATGTGTAAAGGGGCCCTTTCAGCCAGAGAACAAATGTTCCTTAATGGCCATACACATTTTTCTGGCATGCATCCATACATTGGCAGTATGATCAAACATATTCCAGCAGACAGTAGAACAGAGATAGTTGTAGGTATAGAGACCTTGGGAGTGCAGGGGAAAATATGTCATCTCTGTTTTCTTTTAGGACCTCCCTCAAGACTGAAGGCCCATAGTAAATGGTGATCCTGATTTCTGTGGTGTCAGCCTAGAGGACTGTCTGGAAAACTCCATGCAAAACAAAAGGGCTGCCGAGCCGCCTTACTGACAAATTAACTTATCAGCTGGAGAAGTTTTGATATACAATGAAATTCTCTGTTGGTTACTGAGAGTCTCCCTTTTAAAATTAATGACTTCATAGCTGATGAATGATGAAGCAGGAAAGGAAGTGCACTGAAGACTGAACAAAAATCATCAGGTGAAAGGGGCACTCTGTGATTATGGAATAAAAACTAGTCATTAGGGCTTTAAAAAAAAAAACAAAACCAAAGCTCTGCTTCTCACTGGTGCTAGTGGTGGATGTTTTCTTGGAACAGAAAATGACTTCCCCCCCTCAGGATCTGTGGTACTATAAAAACAGTCCCCTTCAGAACTAACTTCCAAATCTGCTAACATAATACTCCTCTGAAGAAGAATAAGAATGTTGGTTTTACAGTTAATTAAGGGTTTTGGGTCAGGAACTTGAAATATATCCATTAGGGTATGGTTTTCTGGTTAAGGAGTCATAAATACACAGTACACTTTATTAAATAGCTTGAAAAAGACTGTGTTTAAAACATGATAGCTGCCTTGGTGTGTTTAGCAACAGATAAATAAATGTTGAAAGAAGAGAGGCAGTTCACCTTGGCAATAACTGGGTGTGTCATTTCTTTGGAAAAGTGTGTTTTTTTGTTACCTGTGCATTCCTTTTTTTTCTCTTAACTGATTTGAGGATGGAGGGAGGCAAGATAAATATAAAAGCGGAAAGATAGAGGAAAATAACACAGGGGTTTGGGGTCTTTAAAACCCAAAAAGGACTGTTACAGGACAGAACTAAAGAGAGTACCTACTTCTTGAAGCCTTATGAGGTGTGAGGGAAGCACCATATTAAGTGTCCACGTCCTTCAAGCAGGGACAGTCATTTCAAGAAGAGGAGATGATTAGTGGGGCAAAGCATGGTCAGAAATAATTAAAAAGAAGGAAAGGAATTTGTCAGGGAAAACATATAGACACATTCAGGTGCCAAAATCCCAAATCTCCTGTTGTGGCTCTGCCTCCAAAGACATCTCTTCTGTGTTGCAGGGGGTGGAGGTGGGGGGGAGGAGGGAGAAGCGGGGTCCGTGCAGGTACCTTGAACAGTGGACCATTTGTTCGTGAGCAGAATAATCTTTTAGACAGTTCATCATTTCCAGGACCATTCTTATGCTAATTCCCCAGACTTAGAGAAACCTTAAACTCCTTCCCTTGCTGAATGGAACCATTCCTCCATCAAGAGTTAATTTTAAAAAGAGAGCAAACAGAAGAACTTGATGTTTGGCAAGCTTGGGGTTAGAATGTTCCCATATACACATACACATTTAGAAGAGAAGTATATTAGTATTCATGATATTTGGTGATAGAGTAGCAAAAAGCTTTCAATTAAGCATGAAAAACAAATATCACAATTTATCTCAATTCTTCAGTCTTTCATGTTCTGAAGGTATTTTTTATGGGGTCTTTTTTTCCACTTTTTTTTTTTTTTCTGAGTGTCTTTCGTTTCAAGTTACCCTTATTCTGGGTCCTTTTTTTCTTCCCTTTGGTCAAAGCATTTCTGAATTTCTGCCAAGAAGTTACTATGTAAAGCCTGTTGTACTCAAGAGTTGGATTCCCATTCCTGGAATCATGACTAGCAACCCCAAAATAGAGTGCATTGTTGTTTCAGAAGGAAAACAAGAGAGGAAAGAAACCTTAGGAACAAACAGAGAAGGATGAAGCCAAGTGACAGTTACAGACTCTTCAGAAAGCTACTCTTCAATTAGACGTTTAGATTGGCTACTGATGAATCTAATCTAGATTGTAGAAAAAATTGCATTTGAAGTACAGTCAACTCTTATAAATTAATGCTATACAAAGCTACCAATTTTTGCTTCCTGTCTACTTGTGTTTAGGAACCAGCACCTTTGCAAACACTTGAGGGACAGGACACCTTGGAATGTCCTGTTTCTGCTGCAGAACAAATTTTTTTTCTGAACACAAAGTGAAACTTCACCACAATTACATTGCAAATTTATTCCCTGGGGAAAAAAAATGGCACAATGGATACAAGGGGAAATTAAATAGAGATTAAACTTTTTTTTTTAATGGTAGTATAAGCAAATGGGTTAGCAAAAATATGTTTCAGCAAAAATATTGATGTATCAGCAAAGAAATACTGAGACTTTACAAAAAGATTCCATGCTGATGGAATCTTTCAGGAGACATCCTTTGCTAAAGTAAGTATTTTCAGGACATCTTTTGTTATTGTTAAAGTAAGTATATTACTGAATCCTCATCCAAAAATTCTGTACCAAGTTATCATTTTGTCAACTTAATATGTTATGCATTGCTTTTTGCTGATATTCATCACACAGAAGTTTAGATTTTATAGGTATAGCAGCATTTGATCCTGTAATAGTAAACATTCTTAACAATAGAAAGTTTAAAAGCATGGAGAGCTTGACTGGAGAAAACAGAAGAAACTGGGTTGGCAAACAATATTTTATCTTCTTTGTAAGGTAGTGGGATGAAGGGGGGCTGATCACCATTAAAAAGATTCTACTAGCACATTATATTAAAATGCGTTCTCAGGAAGACTGAGTTTGAATCAGTTAAAGAATATGAAAATTAAAGGAGGCCTAGGAAGGTAAAAATATTTCCATAAAATCTGTAGAACTTTATGGTGGTTGTAAGATTCAACCTGTTCCCACTAGGACTTTTATGACAGCAGGAGGGAACTCAGTTTCTCTTACCCCCAAAATATTAAATCCTTTCACTTGAATTAAGAGGACCCTTCTTAAGAATATATGTTTTATGACACACAGTGGACAGGCCTGTTTCTGTCCATTTAATAGCTTATAATGAACTCATTGATTCCCTAAAATATATACAGAAATAAATTCCTAGTTTTATTTTAATAAAATATGATTAATAATGATTCAGATGTTCATATGAAAAAAAGCATGAGGCAAGACCAGATAAGAGAAGGCAATGATTTCAGCCTCTGTTTTCAGTGGGTGTCAGCACTATGACGTTAAGCTTGAGAAACTGTAAAGGTCTGAATATAGTAGTGACAATTCACCCTGGGAAATTTCAGCCCCTTTAAAGTGCATCAAAACTGTGCATCAAAAAGCAAGTACAGTCCAAAATCACTAGTTCCTTTTCAAGTGCCACCCTGCAGCATTTTAAAAAAACATACGTGCAATAGAAAATACATATTAAAATCCAGTCATAAATATGTTGGAATTCCCAGGCTAGAAATACATGGTAACATCCTAACCATCCAATGGGACACCTAATTTGTCTCTCTATGTTAGGTAACCAGTGAAGCAGTTCCACAAAAGTTAATATGCATTTTGTAAGGACACAGTCAACAGAAAGGAATGGATGGCTCTGAGTGCCTATGAAAGATTTTATCTGATAAGGCTTAGGTACCCAGTTTGGGAACTTAATGTAGGGGCAAGCAGGTTCTCAATCTGGATATCTTCAAATATACTATATAGAGACTTTAGCTCTTACCTTTTGGAGTATGCTGTCTGCTCCAGCAGACAGCTAAAACTCTCAGTTGTGTGCTTGCATTAGATGAACTGGAACTGCTCCTGAACTATCTGAAAGACAAGTTTTCAAAATACCATCATCAGGATTTTTTTTTAATCCTGCTAAAGGTGTCATGAGGCCAGAAATATGTATTTTTTCTTTTTCTCCTCTAAGTGGTAAGGAAAAGGCAGGTAGAAGACTTAAATATAAATTCAGTTTATGGCCCTACAAAACTGAATCCACATATAATGCAAAAAGTTTTACCAAGTGGACATGCACAAAGTATTCCTACAAAAAAAAAAACTTCCTTATGGGGTTGTCTGGCAAAAACACAATATAAGACAGTACCACTGAAATCAGATTGCAAGGGACACGCTGTTTCATTTTTCTAATCCATGTTGATGCATATTCAAGACTAATGAATATAAACTGCATGTGTGTCTCTAAATAAATTAGTGTGTTTGCATTTAAAAATGCGACTATGTCAGTTTCTGTAATTAGATCCTTTAGCATCTGTTATTGATCATTCCTGCACTTCTTTAGCTTACACTTGTGAATCAAGTAAAATGCAGAAAGTTACCATACAGAAGAGCAACGCTAAAGAAAACATTTATCGTGTCCAGCATTACAGGGCCAGACAGTCATGCATGGTTATCAATCTAATTTGCTTTTGGCCTGCAGCATAAAAATCTCTGACATCTGCAGAAAAATGGTGTTTGGTCACTTGGTGCCCCACAATCGCAAGGAGAGGATGTTCAGGCAATTGGGACAGCTGGTTAAAAGTAGGCCTGGTGTGAGAGTTCACAGACAGACACTCCCTGTTTTAGCACGAACTTGGACTGCCATTTTTTTCTTAGGAATGACAGCATGCTACGAGAATGTGGAAATTAATATAACCCAATTCAGAGAGTGAGACTTTTCTCCTCCCAAGCAACACATTTGCTTTACTACACAGAGAGCACAGGCATACTTGTTTCCTCTATGCAGTGCCTTATTCTGCACTGATTTGTGTCAAGCCTAGGTGTGTTACATTCAGCTGACCTGCTAGATGTACCTAGTAAAGGCATTGTGTTTATGTCTCTCCAAAGATGGAATCCAAAAAAGGGCAGATGTGAACAATACAACTACTGACTCTCTTTGCTGTCTTGAACCTACCTTCAACAGTAGCTGTAGTGATCAAAGCAGGCATACATCAAGTACAAAAGGCTGTATGTTTGTAACTTTTAGGAAGGTTACAATAAAATTAATTCAATTTCCCACAAGTAGTCTCAAAATTAGAACAGTTTGATACTGAAGAACTGAATTCCATGAAACCTAACTGTAAGACAGAATACTTGAAGGGTTGACAGAAGAAATGAGAAAATGTGAATAAAAATGAGAGTCAGTTTGGACCTGATCCTTGTGGCTTTTTCACAGATTTATTTCTTCATAATCCTAATAATTTAAATGTTAAAGCATTCATAATAAGGTGAAGAAGAGCACAGAGAGTTGATATAGTATATGCAAGTGGAATGAGAAATGTCTCTCATAGTCCAAAGCAACCGAGGGATTTGGTTGACAATTAACAGAGTAAAAAATAATCAGAAGAAATTTCATTTGGTTACTGTTGCTAATGATACCAGACGCTGGTCCTCATGTGTCTCAGATAATGTGTTTCGGAGTAGGCAATGTTATAATAATGTTCAAGAGAATTAAAAAGAGAAGAAAGTTCATATCTACTGTAAATCAATAGTCAAAAGAGTGAATAATATGTCAGTGCTAACATAGGAGGTAAATTTCATTTAGCTGCCTTATTGATCTCTGAGATAATTACACTGTACATCAAAAGAGATTCAATTATATTCATGTGTTACTTTGTGAACTACATTAGCATCAATTGGACTCATGATCTTACTGCAGGGAAAAAGCTTCCAAACTAAAATGTATGTAAACCACTATGGTTTTGCTTTCCCAGATCTGAAGTATGCATTACAACCAGGCAGATATAGTCCCTTGCTGATGCAGTTCTAACAATATTAACAGAGTTGTAAAGAGAGCAGTATAAATATCAATATAGGCTACAGTCCAGTCCACCTAATTTTGACTCCAAATTTGTACCTACAGTTTAAGCATCTTCAAAGCCCTTTTATAGTGCAGTGACTCTCTCTGATACAGGGAACCTGGGTGTTAGTGGCAATCCATCCCTAGGGATCTAATGCTTGGCTCAAACTAGGTCACCCAGTTATGTGGATGGAATCTCCTGTCACTTATCATTTTGGCAAGAGTAAAAAAATGCAGTCCTTGTCAATCGTAGCTGCATAAGGCAGCATATAATGAGGTAAAAAGATCTAGCAAGGAGTTTGTTTTGTCAAGGATGTGGATGCAAAGAGCTATATAGATATTCAAGTTGTTTGGAGTCCTTCCTATAGATGCCAGAAAAAACAAAATCCTTTTCAAAAATACTAAAAGCTCCAAGTGCCCACTGTCCAGCTCCCAAAATCCAGCAGCTTCCCTCAACAGCCTCTCCAGGGCAGTTAGTCAGGCCTGTCAAATGCCAGGCTTGCAAACATAGGTCTACTACTCTGTCTTGTGCAAATCCTTGCTAAGGGTGACAAGGTTTCTCTTTTGGTCCTGAGACACATTGATTTTTTCTCTGAGAAGCGTTCCAGAGAAGGATTGCATCAGCCACTGTGTATAGAGTGCCTTGTAACACAGCCCTGTCCTATGGTGTTGTCCCTCCACAGTCAGTTCCAGTGGGGATATCCACCTCCTTTAACACCCTACAAGGGGTGCCCATCTTTGCCCTTCACACAGCACAATGTATGGAGCCTCATGCATCAAGAAAAACAGGGTGATAAATGTGTTGTCACTGCAAAAATATGGAAAGTCAGATGTAAAATATGAAAATATACAGTTGTTTGAATTTAAACTCAATGTTAGTAACATAGAGAATGCTTCTCTGATTCAGTTATTTGTATTTTATATTACTGCATTCAATAAATCTCTCTATTAATGAAAGCTGTAAAGCACTTCCAGATGGCAGCCTTCTGAACACAAGAATGGGCTGAACCTCACAGCTTTGCAGAGGAATTCAGGTTCATCTGTTGCAGAAGACACAAAGCCTTTTTGCTAAACTTGTCCCAGTGACATGCTGGGACAAACAAATATAATACGAAATGTTAGTATCTGCCCCTAGGTGAACAAATGTTCTAACATTTACATATAGTTATGGGTGTGGCTTGGGAGGGCAGAGGTAAGCAGGGGCTGAACAATATGAAAAGAGCTAATCCTTTGCTAAAGCGATGTAAGCCATTTGTGTAACCTCACTGGCATTGTAGTAAAGACACATCACAACATTGTTAAAGATCTTCTTTGCCCCTGAAAGTGTAAAACAGCTCATGGGTCATAGAGCTTGGAGGAATGCTGTACAATTATCATAGGAAAGAAAAGGAAAAGGATTGCACCTCAGCTTAATTTTATCTAAGTTACTTCTGACATACTCAGTTTGAGATGTAATAGGAGATTCACCACAGGCCTACTTCTTTTCTTACTTTCTAGACAACTGTTTTTATAGCAGTGTTGTAATCACAACAAACTCAAAGGAACAGAGCCATGATATGAAGGTCATCAATTAATTATACTGAGAGACCCAGATATATGAGTACCTAGACACCTTGAAGAAATGACACTTATTTTCAGGATTTAAATAAATGAGCCTTATTCCAAGCTATAAAAATCACTGGTAAGCTTGACAAGGTGGGCTTCACAAACTTCACATGTCTGTATCTGAGGCAGTCACCTAAGATTCCCTTTATAGCCAACAGAGAAAAATAGGTACATTAAGGATAAAAGTAATTTGACCTATTTTCATCGTCTATTTTAGCATGAGATGAATCATAGTCTAGAAGTGCTTATCTCATTTCATTGAACATAAGTGAGAGCACAGAGAGACTACTTCAAATGTTAACTACATCTACACTATGATTTATAGTGATTAAGATACTGATGACTATCTTTGGTCAAACGAATCCCAATCACATTGACTTTTGTTGGTTTTCAATTAAGCACAATAAAAAGGTTCATTTAGGGGAATGTCTTACATCTTATGCAAAAGACACTGTGAAAAATAAGAAATAAGTGAGACTAAGGTCTAATAAGGTGCCTGTTTTGGTTTACATGTGGAGTAATTGGATTGGTAATGTACTTGAAATACTAGAAGTAAGTCTGATAGCATGTTCTTCCATCAGTAAGACCATGTTTTCCTTCAACAGAGAGCTACGAATATATGTGAATGTATGATTTAATTGTTTATAGAGGCAAAAGTGTAGCATGGGATGTCACTTGGGATTTTTTAAAGGGGAGAATGCAGAGGAAGAAGCTCTTCTAGCTTCACTGACATAGTGCAATGTCCAATGTCAAAACAGAAATTATTTGATGACTGCAAGAAAATCTATGTCTTACACTGGTATTACAGTAAGCAGAGAAAGTCCGACTTTTGTGTGGTATGTGAGCTGTATTTAGAGATATATATAAATATATAATATAAATATATAAATGAAACAAACTAGAAAGGTCAAACAATTAGGTTGTAAAGAGTCCTAGTTTCAGTTCCTTTCTTGAGAACTTCTGTTTTGAGAAGCAGGTGGGTACTATACACAAGTAATATTGCTATTTTAAGAGCATGTGTATATGGTGGTGTGTGCATGCATAAAATAAAAAAGAACATATCATCTGCCATATAAAAGAAAAGAATTATTATGTCCCACATTGCTTGTGATCAATTTGAAGTCCAGATGGCTGTAAATGTTATTTATTTAATGCTTTGGTAGGAGCAATATTTTTATTATGTTTATTTTATAAAAAGGTCTTCAAAAGACACCAAGGACAATTAACTTACTCTCACTGCCCACTCCCTTTTCATCATCTGAAATCCTTGGAAAGCTTCCCATATCCATACATTGCAGTCTTCCAGATTTGTATTTTGGCATTGACACCTATATCTTACATTTGTATCTTCGAAAGCCCTCGTGTATCAGTGAGATTATGAACCTTGCAAAGGTTTGGGTTTTTGGTTGTGGGGTTTTTGGTTGTTTGTTTTTTTTTTTGGGGGGGTGGTGGTGGTGAGTAATAATGTATTGTTAGTGACATTGTATCGTTAACAACCTAACATCCTAAAAATGCATGACTGAGGCATCCAAGTATTATAGAGGTGCTAGGCCAGACACATTAAGCTCCTTCCCCCAGGAATACTCTCTGGTCTGCAGTGAGAAGTAGGCATCTAAGTATGCCCAAAAGTGAGCTTGTTTACAGCCACATCAGAAGAAGGCAACTTCCATTTTCACTAGGGGCTCCATTGTGAATCATCACAAAACCTCTTCTCTCTTCCCCTCCTCCTCTGGATATTATCACTTGGACCCAGAGAGGGGGCTTTTTCCTCCTCATACCTTTTCTGTTTCCTCCTCCAAGGCACTGTGGTGCAGATGGCTGTATGCTGGGAAGTGACCAGTGCAATGGTGTGCGCGTGGCAGCGGGCGGCTTGATGGCACAAAACTTCGCTTCCTGGCCCAATGACTTCAGCACAGCCTCAACCGTGGTGACACCATCATTATTTTAACTTCTGTGGTTAATGTTGCAAATCAAATCTGGCTCAGTAAACTGCCCCCATGGTGTTGACTTGCCTCCTTAAGATTCCTCCTTAAACCCCCTCTTCCAGCAGCTAGCTTTCTGTCAATACGCTCTAGGTTGGCACAAACCACTTCTCCTCACACCTGTGATTGTATTGGGAAAAAAGACCAAAATAAATATTTACAGTGTACATGCAAGAAGAAAAGGGCTGTTTTCCCTTTTCTGTCATTGATTTCCTCTGTTCCTCAGTTACTGGTCCTGCTATATTTATTTATGATATTGTGTCTAACTTAGACTGCATTTCGCAGGCAAAAGTCCTTGTTTCTTTGCCACGGCTGTTTGTGCTAGTCTTGCATACAATGGCAAAGAACAGGGGAAAAAATAACCCACGGAGATCATTCTAGATGAAAGCAATAGTAAAACCACAAAAATTGTCTGAAGGACGCAGAAGATGATAGTCACTAAAATGACTGTTAAACTCCTTTTCTAAATCTTTAGCTTTCACATTCATAATGCTTTTTTAGAATGGCATGTGCTATCCTTTAACGCACTAGATGTAAAAAAAGAAACCCTAACCCATGGGAGTGTGTAGAAGAGATCTGATTAAAATTAGGTTTGTTTTCTTCTAAATGTTTAAAAAGTAATAAAAGACTTTTATTGCTGTTAATAGGATTTCATATTTTTCTCCTAAGTGATTGCAGAATTCTTGCTATGCATAAAAAGCCCCCAGAAACAATGGTAAACAGCATTTCAAAATGAAAAATTCTGTCTTACACTTGGAAATACACCAAATTTTTCAGACCAGTTTGGCTTACCTCTGCTGTATTGTACGTGCTCTGGAAAGCTGGATTTAAGAAATCAGGCAGAACTGGGTCCTCTCTTCATTTGGAGACCAATAAGTCTTCTATTTATAGAGGACTTTTATGCCCCCAAAGCCCCTAGATAACCTGAGTTCCTTACTGACAAGAACAGACTTTGCAAGAGACCCTTTTGATGGGTTCAGAATTGAGTAACAGTAATCAGGAAATCAAATCATGCTGAAAAGCTGAATCATTCACATGCTATAAAGCAGTGGTTGATCCAGTTGTGTTTGTTTACACTCTGAAATATTCTAAATTCACATGTTTACAAGATGGATGTGTTTCAAATGTGGGATAGTCCCATACATTACCGGCAGCGTAGATGCTGTGTCTAGCAAAGCAAGTCTGTAAACTGCTGATTGCCAGAAGCCAGGAGGGCACAAGGGGAAGGCTTTCTCTCTACTTGCATTCCTTGCCTCTTTTTTTAAACATCTCCTACCAGCAAAAAAAAAAGCATACTGGGATAAACAGACATTCATGTATGACTGGTCTGATATTCAGTGTTCTCATCACAAGGAGTGAAAGCCTTTGAAAGCTAATGGCTTGCTCTGTCCTAAAGGAAACCCTTCCTGAGTGGGGGAGCTGCATCTGCCTGCCTTTGCTTTTATCTACTCTGGGGCTAATGGAAGACATCGGTTTCCTGTTCTGTCAATCTTGCCTGTCAAGCAGACACTGAATTCACTTTAATCAAAGCCAGAAACTTTTAACAAGGCGTACATGGAAGGTTCAGCATGTCTCTCTTGCTTGTACATACGTACTTTACCTTTTGAAACATCAGCTGTTCACATTGTGTGAGGGCCAGATGCTGAGAAGGTGAAACCCTTCTGTCATTCCACTGACTTCAATAACCATGCTGATTTGTACCAGCTGAGCTTCTGCTCTGCAATTTACATTTTCAAGCATCTCACATATATACATCTAAAACTGGAGAAATAAAGTTGAGCTTCTAATTTTCTTCCATTGAAACAAATAAACGTATTTCCAAGGTATTATTTTAAAATAAAGTTTTGATTGCTGCTTCTCTCAGAACAACTTTCTATCACTGCTGAATTATTTTCTTTCATTTATACTTTTAAAAAATATTTTAAACTTATGCGTGATTGTTGGCATCATGTTTTAATGTTAAAAAAAGAACAGAGATCCATTTATTTGGATAGAACTCCATCAGGCATTGAATTACATGGAATTCAATCTATTTTGGGTATTCTCAGTGTGACCAGCAGTGGAGGACATAGATAGTGATGGCAAATAAATCTGAATGTAAGGCGGCAGATGAAATGTTGGTCCTACTCATAAAATACCAGAATTTAAAGACTTAAATCACTAAGCTTCACATGCTCCCTGTTTTAGGGCAGTAACTCCTTCTAACTCTAAAGTACGACACAGACAGGATCTCTTAAGACCTTGGGGCACTGGTAACTTGAGTATCCTGCATGTCCTATGGTTTAAATCTTTATAGATTACTTACAAAGATCAGAAAGTACAAAGAAATTGAGAACAAACCATGTTCACTTTGACACTGTTTTCATACCAAATGAGGAAACTAAAAGTTTCCTCTTCAAAAACCACATGAGTAGAATATAGGTTGCCTATGTTATAAAAACAGCAGAAGTTGTGTTACAAAATTATTTTAACAAAGAGCTCATGATGTCACCCCTTTTTTGTAATTTGACTTTTAAATTTTTCTCCCTGTTTAAGAGAAAAAAGGCAAGGGGAAAAAAACCTCTAAAATGTTTTAAATTTGCTTGGCAGAAAAATTGCAATAGAAGCTAACAGATGGATAAAAAGGCTTTGAAAAGCTTTTTGAGACCAATAAAATTTAATCTTTCACTGAAATGCTAACAGTCATGATTAAAAAGTACAGAGCACGAATGATGTCTTACCCTGGCAAAAAAAAAAGTATGAAAGTGTTTTTCTATTCCCATTTTCAATGTCATATTCATAATAATCATAGCTTCAACCACAAGTTTTGCTACTCCTGATTTAGCAAAAGCAAATACACTTGCCTCCCCCAATTTATCAGGAGTAAATACTGCATATCAAGCACACACATAAAACAAATATCCGGTCAAATGGAGGAGATGGGAATTGTTCTGCCAGTTAGTAAATTATTCAGTGCTGGTAATGTTGCAGCTATTTAACTGTTGCTAATTGCCCAGCTATATTTACTGAATACCTAAGGAGAAAATAAATAAATAAAAGATGCTCTGAATCACTGGTCTGTCTGAACCAAACCATCAAAGTGTGCTGTTGTGTTTGAGTTAGTTTCCCCAGAAGTATAAAAATCCTCTTGCTGGAAACTTTGATGGTAGATGGTAATGGCTTCTGTTCTCTAAATGCTTATGCACATATGTACATTTGCTCAAGTAAATAGTCTATGAGATTGTGCCCATGAATAATGTGACCGATATAGAAAAGTATAGGCCTGGCTGACTCCTCTAATGTTTACAAAAACCTTAATGTCTTGCAATCTGTTGTTAAAAGGTAGACAAATTTAGATATTTCTCACATTAAGTCTAATGTTAACTGTGTCACTTTGTGTTGTATCATTGATACAGACATTCAACATTTCATGCAAAATAAAACAACATAGATTGTGTCTTAGTTCATTTTCATATTTCATGAACGTTGAGGCTTTAAGCAATATTCATGTGGATTTGTTTCTCAGTGTAGATGATTTTTAATATCTTTTAAAAAAAAGCCTCAGCTAAACTGAATCAGCAGACATACGAAACATAAATGCTAGGCCAGTGTTTGCCTATTCCACTGACATCTAATCTGTCTGATGCAGTTTAAATATTTTTACTTATCTTTCTTTTCACTTTTTCTTTTGGAAAAGAGAGGATGCCAACACTTTTCCTTGATGGTTTTAGAGTTTTCTTTGTGTCCAGTGCTACCTCTTTCTCACTCCACTTCCCTTTTCCTGCCCTCCATATCTACTCCTTTACTCTACTTGAAGTTTCCATGAACGCTGATCTCCTGATTTTCTACCTTGCCCATCACCAGGGAACTCTCATTTTTCTTTAGCAAGTGAGGCTGCAGGTACCTGACTTCAAAATGAGGCAATGGAGCCTGTGAGGTGGCAGTGGAAAAGAGTGCAGGGAAGGGGGACCATCAACCAGATGGATGGGGTCAAGACAAATTTTGTTCCCTGGAAATCAGTATATCTTACTTTGCTTGTCCTTAAGTATAAATAATATTGCTCCCCGCCCCCCCCTTTTTTTTTCCATTTTTCCTGAACTCATGTCAGTTAAGCAGGCACCTGATCTCATCAACAGGAATATGGGCTAAGAGCAGTATTATATTTGTAAATCCAAATTTTCCCTGCTTTCCTCAATACTTATAAGCCCTTATGTCACAAAGACACAGTCACCCCATCAAATGCTCTAGAGTATTGTCTGGTCTCAGCTGGGTGTAACAGTTAAAACCCTTCTTCCCATGGTACTCAAATGGCCAATTTTAAGCCATTTTCTAACGTGCAATGGCACCAGCGCCTGTGAGGTCATTAATGGTACACAAGAAACATTTTAGTCCTAGGTAACCAGTTCAAATCCAGCCTGGGTTGAACATGAATCATGTAAGCTAGCTGTTTAGCTGGCTTTATGAAGTGATAAAAGGAGGTAGTGTCACACTGATTCTCAGTGGACAAGTGTCTATGTGGTGGGACAACAGATGTTACCTGGCACACTCTGTGGCGGTCTCAGTACACAGTCCCAGGAATAAAACAGTGATCTCCTCAATGCTAGGAATGTTACCCTTGAGTCACAACATGTCAGCAGGGTGATGTGAGGAAGCATAGGCTGTTCTGCTTTATGCTGTATCTCTGCAAAGCTTGATTTAACTACAGTCACATACCTCCTATGAGTCCTGGATGGGATAAAATAAAACCAGATTGTGCAGCTGAGTTAAAGCCTCCTCCCTTTGTGTGTCCATTAAGAAAGTGGAGTTCATTTGAAATACATTGGCTTACATGCAAATCAGTAATGCACAAGGTAATAATATAACAAAAGGAATGGAAATAGAAAATCGAAAATGGTTTTAGATCCAATATTTCATTTGAATCTAAATTAATCTCAGTGATCTTTTAGTACATAATATACTGAGAAAGGCAGAGTATATTAAATTACCTACAGACAGTCCAGTCATAAAATGTTTGGGAGAAAGTACTCCGTATGGTATTTCTACTTCTTATTTATGCATTGGCTCCATTAAGATACAAAAAATAGAATACAAATGTTTTAGTCTGACAATGGAATCTCTGATGACAGTTAATTAAATAATAAGGGACACAAGCCATGGGAAATATTACAGCATAACAACACAACAAATTAGTCATGTATTTAACATTACTTTGACACGAAAGAGAAACATATTGGGGGAAGAATTTTTCCAAGGCACTTTTTCACATTTAGAATGCCTAAATCTACTATTCTAAGAAAACTCCTGCGGATATGGAGAGCTTCTCTTGCAGCTTAAAGTAAACAGGATCAGATGCCTATCAGTAGCACTATTCTAGTGTGTGAAGGTTTGCAAGATTCAACCATTGGTCCATAGTTATTTAAAACAATCCTTTACACACAGTTTATATTCAGGGTTGAGTCAAAATGGCACTGCAAATATAACCAAGAACAAACGTGGTTCACACTAGTTGTCAACTACTCTTATTTTTTGTTCAAAACTTGCATGGATGTCAACACTGTGTGTGACATGAGTTGTGTATGGCCACTTCTGAGAAATATGTGTAATTCCTAACTGTGAATAGTTAGATGTACAAACCCCCCTGTTTCTATTTGAATTATCTCTTCCACTTGTCTATTTGTTCCTGAACTGACTCATAAAATTTTTAACAGGAACAAATATGATAAGAGTAATAGGCAAGTATGTGTATATATATACATGTCTAAATATACATGCAGTATATGGACTTATTGAGACTATTTTGGCTGCTGGACAACTTTCTGTGGTATTAATCAGGCATTACATTGATTTTGATTGCATTCTTATTCTGGAAGGATAATTCGCTCTTATACATCAGACATTTTTAAACAACAAGACTTGTATTCACAGAAAGGCATAATGGCTTTATTGACTATACTAAGTTATCAAAGTGCAACAGAGAAGATAAATTATGTGCATGAATGGTGATTATATGTTTCTCATGTTCTTTGAGCTATTTCTATGTGCTTTTCATAAGGGTAAATGCTTTCTAGAGACAACCCCATCTATACATGTGTTTAATTTTACTTTCCTCTGTAGTTTAGGACCTATTTAAATGAATAATGACAGAAATTATCTAAAGCCCATTGCCATTAACAGGTTGACTCATACCAACATATGCAGGGGGGAATTCACTAGTTGGGAGGGAAGGGGGAAGGGTAGGAGGGGAGGAAACACCCCATTATAATTACACTGTGCTATTATAATGTTGCAGAATTGTCCGCGTCTCATGACAGAAAGGTGGCTAGGCAGCTACACAGCCCCTTTTCATGTGCCTTTCCTGAGCAGTGTTGCAACAAGCTACTGTCATGTAGCCGGATCACTCCTGATTACAGTCTTAGGGTTCAGATTGCCCTTGAGCACGTGTACATCTCATTTAAAAAGGTCCTTAATAAGCCTTATTTTTACACAGACTTATACAGTTAAATTTTGAAATATGCAGGAATTGTGAACATTTGACATTTCTGGTAATCAGGCTTGATGGGACACAAGTACCATGAAGAAATTATTTTAATTTCAGCAGTGTAAAATTAAAACTCCTATGTGGTCTGTAAGTAATAATTCAGACTAGGAAACCTCTCCCTATCTATAGTATAGATGTCTACATCTGACCTAGTCGTTTTAGGCTCCCTTTATTGTCAACAAGTGAACATTTCCAGACAGTGATTCTGCTAACCTATTTTAGATATAATTATTTTAAGGTAAGATGAAAATTACGTAAGGTTGATCCCATCTGTAGTTTTCCAGCTTAGGGAAAATTGGCTTTTTTTAAACCAAGAATGGTCAGTCTTTCTTTTATTTCACTTTTGTTTATTTCCATTTGCTTAACTCAGGTTATGCTTAGTGACATACAAACACAAAACAAATTGCCTTTTTCCCCCAAAAGGTTGCAATTTATTTAAATAAAACAGCAGACAAAAGTTCATAGATTGTCTTTTATATGCTGGTATGAGCTGGAGGTGGTGCAGTACTGGAGAGAGCAAAACAGCATAAAAATGATTTATCACAAGTTAGTATTGTATAAAACCTCTTGATTTATCATCCAAGTACTTCATTTAAACTACAAATAACTTCTTGCACAACCACTGACTTTAAGTCCTAGGAATGTGTATGTACACGATGAGATAAAAAGAATTATTATGGTATTAACTGTAGGAAATAAAGATCAAAGGTTACCATCATGACTCTTCCTGAACTAAAACTATGCTTTGCCTCAAAGTGATACCTCAACTGTCCTGAAAGTGTAATGAACAATACTTAAGGCGATATTTATATTGGCATTGGTTTCTCTTTAGTAGTTCTGTATAAAATAAAATAGTTTCCTTCAACAAGTGCTTAAATAATTTCTACATGAAATATTCAAAGTATTACATTCTCCATATAGTTTGTAGCTGATTTTTTTCAATCCATCTATCGAGTTTGCATGCAGTTTCCTCAAAAGCTGTGTTTCATCTTCCCTGGTGTCATTTTTGTAAGAGCAAAGAGGACTGGAGGTGAAACAGAACTATTCAAAAAATTCTCTTTTTCTGTTGTTGTTACATTGAAGCATCTTTATGCCTTTCTATTATGCAACCAAAATTATGTGACTGAAACTGGAATCATGGCAACCTGACAATAAAAAAGCCAAAAGCCATTTCTTTCTGGTTCATGAGAAAAATCTTCATGCAAATGTCAGAATTAATGTACTCAGCCAATACTAAATAAAATATATGCAATAAACTTGGCAATAGACTACTTCTAAGTGAATAAATACTAATTTGCCCTTGTAAGTGGCCTTTGCTCTCTTAAACATCTATATAAACTATTCTTTCAAATCTCCCTACAGATAGTTCATAAGCTCAATGACCACTCTTCAAGCCAATTGTTATATTCTGCCCTTGCTTGCCAGCCACACAGCTTGAAAAAAGTGAATAATTCCTGTGCACACCTACAGCCTTACAGTCTTTTTAAAAGGGAAGTGGTGGCTAAGGATTACATTGGTTGGGACATGCACCTTTTTAGAAAGCAGCACTGCCATGGACAAGCACCCCACTGAGGCTCTGGACACTGAGGCTGTTCCAGTTTTTCCTCACTTTGGCCCTGTTGCAACCAATCTTTTCCTGAGGTTCACACATATGGAAAAGAATAGTTTTCTACTATCTACTTGGAACTGTTGGGAAACATGTATCTAGTTGTTATTATTTTCCATTTTACAGGGTGCCATTATGAATTTTTGGTGCCATAATGAAAAGTGTAGCCTGCTCCCTACATCCCAAAAGTTAGTCCAGAATCACTAACACAAGAGTCCTTAGACAGTCTGGGACTTGGACATCAGCCCCACAGAGCAAGGCTGAGAAAGGAATACAGCTGTAATGTAAGCTGGTTGCTCTGGTGCGCTGCTGAAATGAGCACATGGGTGCAGAGCAGCTGGCTGAAATGAAATCCAGACAAGACACACGTAGATGTGGTGGGAAGAGGAAAATCTTAAAAAAACAACAACAAAAAAAGCCACAAACATTACCTCTTCATAACATCAAAGTGGTTCTCAACTTTTGCTTCCTTTTGTACTCATTATTTTTTCCAGATACCCATTGTTAGTCTCTGTTCTTCTACACAGAGGTTTTCTTAGCTGATATGAGCCATACACTTTGTCACCTACTGCTACATTTTCCTCAGTAGAGTCTACCTGGGGAATGTAAAGGATGTCGCTGAGAAGTTCTAGGGTTTCTGATATGTGGTGCAGCGTAAGGCGACACAAAGCACAATGACAGCCGCCTTCACCAGTGATCCTGGTGTTCAGTATTCAGTGTCCTATGTCCAGACACCACAGAGATGTCTCTGGCTCTCAAGTCAGAAAAACTCCACCCATCCCCATTTACAGTCTACAGGTGTGAAGAGTCCTCACAACCACCAACTTCATCTTACTGCAAGGATGTTGCATTTACCTCAGTGATAGGCAGAGTATTACTTCTCCGTAGATAAAGAAACAGAAGATGAAGAAAGCAAAAATATCCTGTCCACATCCATCTCAAATATACTACAGCTCAATTTTCAAAAACTCCTTCTTTTCTTTCTTCCAACTCCCTGTTCCACAGGAGAGTGATTACTCATTTTTTTCATGAACACTTTTTGACATGTTAGGAAAGAAGAAAAGCAGGTAGACAACTCTGGCTTTTCTAGGTGACAGAGAAAACATGTCTGTCCTCTTGGATAGGAAGGCAAAGGGAAAAACAGATGGAATCTTACCTTTTTGAGAGAAATAGAACACTGTAGAAAAAACTTCACTCATTACACAGATAACAGAATAACTCAGGAGGAAGACAGCTATTTCAACATTAGGACCTTTGTCCTGGGACAAGAGATCAGCTATCACATTCCTTACCTGTCAAATATGTTGAATTGATTTGAATCAATAAAACTTTCAAATTCCAGTTAATCAAAACAGATTCCCATTGTTTAGTTATTTATTTATTTTTAATATCAGATCATTTGGTTATTTTGAGAGAAGAAAGGCACTTTTTTTTTTTCCTCCTACTTATGAAAACTGTCATACAGCCATAGACACATGCTGGAGATATTCCTCACTCTTAATCCGATTTCTTTTCTTTATAAATAACCTTCCACTCTTCTTTCTATTTCCTTTTTGGAAGAGGAAGGAAACATTCCAAACAGGAAGATCTTGAGAAATTGGCTGAAATAGGATTTTTTTTTTAAAGACTTCAGCATTCCTTCTCATCCAATTTCAGTAGTGGAGACTTCCTGCCATTTACACTTGATAGCTGTAATGCGACATACAATTTCAATTTCTTGGTGTAAGTTAAAACCAGTACAATGCAATGACAGAGAATGTCACCAAGTATAATCAATAAAATCTTCTCCATTAAGAAGTATATGCTCTGTCACTAGCACATATTTTTTCTAGGTCATGAGATCAGATAAAAGCAGGTAGGAAGCTGAGCTGACCATTGTCTACCTGGTGTAACATTCATAGTGTTACTGACTGGTTTTGTCTTTTGACACAATATAACTAATGTAAAGGTTTACTGTTGATCCTTCCCATTGTGTCCATATATTCATTTTCTGAAGAAAGCTGTACCATATTGTAAGCAAAATGTACTTTAAGAGGTGTACTTGCCTATGTGTGGGAACTCAACTTTATTGTTGCTTTTCCAGAGCAGAGAAGATAAAAAAAAATCCAATTTTAAAATTATTTCCTACAAATTCTTACTCACTCCAATGGTTTCTATGCTACTAGAAATTAAAAGGGTCAGGTCTATGCAACTGATTATCATTTTTTTTCCCCAGATAGACTTCACATCATAACCTTGGAAAATCCCAGCTATGTTTGAGTTTCTAGGCGGGTATGGAAACCCAGGCATTCAGAACATGTTGAAGAAGGGATATTTTAGTCCTTAAATTAGCAATCAGTCATGCACGTTTGACTGTAAATGCTCTGAGAGGATCCTCCATGTTGCTAGGACTAGCCAGGTGCTTCAATTTATATGTGTGTTTAGTGCTTGCAGGATCAGAGCTGAATTTCTGCTGCTGAAAGGCATGTGGAAAGAAGGATCTAGGTCTAGTCACTGAGGTACCCTCAATAGTCAATTGAGAAAAATAGCTACCTCCAGTGGGCAATTCTTTCCATCAGTCTTAGTCGTTGGTCTTAAGAAGGGATGATCTGCCCTTTGGAGATGTCTATCACTCTCCTTTGTAGACATAGGAAACCTGAAAAACAACCAGCTCAGACTTGATAGCTTATTTTGGTTGACATGAATCCTATCCTTTGTCATTCTGATTCCATTGCTTTAAATGTTTAAAGGTTTCTGTGATTGTCTTATCTTTATTGTGTACCAAACTCATTAAGACAACTGGTGGCTGAACTGGTAAATGTCTGTTTGTTAAAATGCTGTGTTTCTAAGGACATGGCATATCAAATACATGTTGCATGATACTTCCAATCTTACTTTCAGTTGTGTTTTTTCTCTAGTTCCCCTTGATCTGCTTATTCAAGACATCCAGTTTTACACTGTCCTGCATTTTATTCAGTTTCCCTTAACAAATCTGTGGCTTACAAAGGGCAGTATATATGTGTTAAGAACATGTCCTTGTCCCTCTTTGTAAGGCTATAGCATGAACTATGATAGGAACAAATACTGCATGTTTGGTATCACTTTAAGATACCCTTGCTTTATAAAAATGACCTTGTTTGGCTATGTATATTAAATAAACAAATGATCTCTTTCTTATTCATCCAGAAAAAGTCTTTGGCTATCTGCTTATTCAAAATATGGTAAAACATTATCTTCCTTTGCTTGTCTCATGATGTGCAAATTAGATTTAAACTAACAGAGTGATAACACTGTTACCACTGGAAGAATGTTGTGCTGTATCAAAGTGAACTGTGCACGTACATTATATGCTTAAGAGTATACTGAGATGTGCACTGAAAAAGTGGCAAGTGAATACAACTAAACAGTTCAGAGAAATCAGCCATCA
Organism: Morus bassanus; assembly: GCA_031468815.1. NCBI lineage: Eukaryota > Metazoa > Chordata > Aves > Suliformes > Sulidae > Morus > Morus bassanus. The sequence goes on along the minus strand of CM062568.1, from coordinate 49,019,820 downwards.
TATTATGTAAAACTACGCAAAAGGGTACATACAGACCCTCAAGAATGCTTCAAATACTTTTCACAAAAAAAAGGAGAAAAAAAAATTTTATCATATTTCTAAACTGAAGTCAGTTAACACATTGAACAGTTAACGTGTTTGAAAAAGCACTCACATATGACTTGCACAGGGGATTGGATACAAGCATGCAACAAGAAGTTCTGAGCTCATTCTGGTGCTGACATCAACCTGCCCTTTGGCCTCAGACAAGTTACCTTCTGTGCTCTATTTTTATTTCCCCCTTAGTAAAATGGGCATAATTTAGATTTACCTACTTACATAGTGTTGCAGGGTTGGAATGTCATTCGAGCACTTAAAGATAAAGTGAGCCATTTACACAATGCTCGGACTTGGAAGATGGACACATGTATGTCCAGGGAGGGTATGAAGGTATTAGGGAGGCTGGATAATGCGGATACTGTAAAACTGCTGCTTTGCTTTATTGTTCTAAAACACAGCCTAAGCTTCTTTCTTCATGTTAAGGCTACACAACTAAGCATAAAACATGACTCTGCCATCTGTCAGTATAAAATATTCCTGTCTGGTGGAAATCCTGATGCTTTTTAGCTGGTGGGGCATCCTGCTGAGTGCTGTTAGGCAGGTGGAGGTTGTTTCCTGCTCTGGTGTGCTGCACTGCTGGGCTTGGTGCTAGCATATGCATTGCTGGCACCTAGCACAAGGGTGAAATAAGACTCAGGAAGATTTTCCTCAGGCTTATAAAGTTCTGGTTAGGATAGGCCCCAGCATCCCCAAGGTAAGAGCCTTCCCTGTTGCTGCCACGTTTGCCTCACCAGAGCTGCCCTGGTGACCCTTACCATCTTGATATTTGAAGATCCTTCAATATACATATGCCACGTTCCCAATGTAACTACAAGTTCTTGGGTTCTTTTTAAAAAGAAATATTTTACAGCAGGCATTAGGCAATATTAACATCCTACTTTTAAGCTAGTGCTAAAAGTAAGGGAGGCTATTGTAAGTAAGGACCACTCTTCTCCTTTGTCCTAAGGACCATTTGTATATATGGGGGATTGCATGCATAGGTGTGAACAAGCACAGACCAAGGCAGATTCACCCAAAGATTATGTCTTCTAAACCAGACAATGAATCCAAACAAACTGGAGGTCAGGAACTGAGAAAAGAAGCTAAAACTAGTTAGGAAAAAGGGGTTACCTGCTTTTAGAAAGAGGATTATTTATATATAAGAGTTCTTTATGAGTTAGGAGGATGATGTCATATACAGTTTAAGAGATATGGCTAAGAAAAAGTGTAAAAGAGAAGAAAGGCTTCCCTTGCCTATTGAAAAGAGGTAATTTTTTTACCCCAAATAATTAAAAGGCACCAGAGATTCCTGTATAAAAACACAGTGAAGAGCAAGCTCTGTCATTTTACCACCAGGTAAACTTGCTGAGGTCAGCTCCTGGCCAAGGTATAGGGCTGACCTCAGCAAGTTTACCTTGTGGTAAAACTAACAGGCTTTGATCTTTGTTTTCACCTCAGGACATCTCCTCCTTTCTAGTTACCTGAAGGTAAAAATCACACCTTCTTTTATCACCAAAGCTGAGTCTATGAAGCAAACAGACTGGGAATAAGAAGAAATGAGAGCTGATATATGGCACAGAGATATCAAAGGAGGGGATGCAGGGCTTGTTTTGCTTCTTAGAGAGGAAGAAGGAAATTTAGAGAAATTTATGAGGCAGAAGATACAGTAGAAATGGTAAGTATGATTGAATCCTGTTTTAGACAAATAAGGCAGGGAGAAGAAAAGAGGAGAAATGAGGTGGGAAAGCAAGGAAATAAAAGGTGGAGTAATGATGGGAAAGGAACCAAGGCAGAGACAAATATTTTTCTGATGGGATTTAGAGAAATAGCAAAAACATGAGACAGGTTGCTTTTGGAGATGCACTGGATGGTGAAACAAAAAGAGCAAGCATGAGCAATGAGCCCATGACTGTGTTAGGATAGTAAGACGGGATTACACCACACCACAGATGGACTGACGTTGACCTCAGGAAATCTGATGGGATGTGTAAGAGGTCACGAACCCAGCTCACGGCAGAGCAGCAGCTGGTAGCGCAGGACGTTGAGGACTGCTTTCTGCAGAGGTAAGTTTGGCTAACTGGGCTGTTTTACTTGGGGAGAACATCAAAGAGGACTCAAGAAAGGGAGGATAACAAGAATCTGTGATGGGATGTAGGGAAGGCAGGAATCTAGAAGAAAGAGCATGTGGGGAGTCTTGCTCTGCTTTTGGCCATGATTGCATACACTCAACAAAATGATTGCTATGCAATATCTGCTGCATTTGTGTAATAGCTATGGATATTTCTATACTGTCATATAAATAAATGAGGTTTTTCTAGGATTCGGTTTTGGGGTTTTTTTGTTTGGTTAGGGTTTTTTGGGGTTTTTTTTGCCCTTTTTTTAAAAAAAATCAAGATCATACTTCTGTGAGCCTTAGTTTAGTCAGGTTATATATTTCAGAGCAAACAACTTGCTTTGCCTAAGTACTTCTGTGAACTGAACAGTCTGCCCCGAGGCAAGCAAATCCAAAGCCAAAGAGGGATGCACCCTTCATATTCCGCTAATTGATTGAAGGGGCAAATGATCTATAGGAAAAGTTGCATCATTAACTTAATTGAGGGCAAAGCCTAATTAGAGGGGAAATGAAGTAGACAGAGCCAGAGACACAGCAGGCCTTCATGTGAGATGTCAACAAACAGACATTGTAACTAAAACCAGACAGCAACCGCAGTGCTTCATTTACATCTTCAATTTCAATGTGAAAACATTTACAGTGATTGTGATGTGTATGTGAGATTTCAGAGGAGGAATGCAAAAATTTAACATAGCTAAACTGAAATCAGCAAGTTTTAGATTTATAGAAAAAAATCAACTGACTAAAGTTGCTTTAAAAAACGCTGAGCAAACTGACTGAAGTTACTTAAGACTGCATTTGTGCTTCTTCAGTATATTTGAACTCTACATTCCTGAGGAAATCCAACAAGAACTGCACCAGGAATTTTACAGTAGCAAGTAAATAAACTGACTAAATTCTGGCAGACGATATTGCTCTAGTTTGACTATACAGAATTCCTGAATGAAGACATAAAATGTCACTGTTGCACATTTGTTCTTTAAATGGTTACTCTGTGCAGTTACTTTTCTGGAGTCCCGTTGATTGCACAAAGAGGCTTCCTGCCTCAGAAACACAAGCTTCTGAGCTGTGAACTGGTGATGTTAAATTCTAGAGGCTTGTTAAGTATTTTAAACATTAGTTTAATATCTGAACTAAAACAGGTGGCAGTGGTCTTTTCCATTGCTTTTTAGGGGCTTTTTTTTGGCATGCAGCTCCTTTTTAACCAACTGCAGGAATACAAACAAAACCTTTTCATAAGAAAAGCCACTTAAGTGAAATGAGGAATGCAAGCAGACATGTTTTGGCTACGGTGCAAGTCTTTAAAGTATATAGGCATTATTATACAATTCAACTGCAGTCACATGGGTATTGTGCATTCTTTAAAAAGCTGGGCCTTGAGCCTGCTCCCCAAATATGTACAAAATTTCTGTGAGTATATATAATTAAAGAGTGTGTAGATATGTTAATAAATGGAAAGGGAAAATGAATTTTATTGTGAAAACCAAACCTACACAGAGCCAGAAAAATCATCACATACTAATTAACCAAAACACTTTTCGGTTGACCTCTTTTGTATTCTAAGGAAAATTATCAACATTTGCAGCTTCACAACCCTCACGTTTTATTAATCAGTGTGATTGCTTACCGGACAACAGAGTCATCCCTGTGTTTACAGCAACCAGATATTAAATAATTGTTTCTGTATCTCAGGTTTGTTCTCCATACTTTCTGTCCTCTCTAGCCAATGCAACCACCCTCATCTCCCATCTCCTTCCATACAGATCTGCACATAGCCTCAAAACTTTGTCCTGGATCTGCTGATGCAGCTCTGAAACAGGAAAACTCCCAATGACTTCTTGGAAGATTTTACTTGCGTTGGATCACCACATCATTCTCAAAGCAATTTAAGGGTTTTTCCTCAAGACAAGACAAGTGAGAGCCACTGATCCAACCAAGATAACACACTGCTGCCCTTGTAATTCAAATTGTCCCATACAAAGCTTGAAAACACTGACTTTAGGCAGAAGACAGGAAGAGGCTCCACTGAATACAGTATTAGTAATTATCTATGTTGTGTAACAAGGAGCACTAAATACACCTAAAGGGGTGGAGAATGTGCTGGTTTTGGCTGGGATAGAGTTAATTTCCTTCAAAGTAGCAAGTATGGAGCTATGTTTTGGATTTGTGCTGAAAACAGCGTTGATAATGCAAAGATGTTTCAGTTGTTGCTGAGCAGTGCTTGTGCAGACTCAAGGCCTTTTCTGCTTCTTACACCACTCCCCCAGTGAGTGGGCTGGGGGTGCACAAGAAGCTGGGAGGGGACACAGCTGGGACAGCTGACCCCAACTGACCAAAGGGATATCCCATACCATGTGATGTCATGCTCAGCATATAAAGCTGGGGGAAGAAGAAGGAAGTGGGAAGGGACATTTGTAGTGATGGCGTTTGTCTTCCCAAGTAACTGTTAGATGTGATAGAGCCCTGCTTTCCTGGGGATGGCTGAACACCTGCCTGGTGATGGGAAGTAGAGAATGGATTCCTTCTTTTGCTTTGCTTGTGTGCAAGGCTTTTGCTTTACTTATTAAATTGTTCTTATCTCAATTCATGAGTTTTCTCACTTTTACTCTTCTGATTCTCTCCCCCATCCCACACAGTGGCAGGAATGAGTGAGCGGCTGTGTGGTGTTTGGTTGCCAGCTGGGGTTAAACCATGACAAATAAATACACCTAAAGTTAGCCTAACAAATGCATATTGTGCCATTCTTGCAGCTAAAGACCTTCAGGGCAAACCTCTTTTTAGTTCTCTGAAAGTACATTAGCTTAAAGCTCATTTTGGTGGAAAATGGAATTTATAAAATTATGGGTTTCAAGACAGCAAAAATTACAGCAGTCTACAAATCACTGGAGCAGTCTTTCTTATTTCAGCTTTGTAGTAAATTTTATTGTAAACTAGGTAATAAGAGGAAATCCTGCTTGGATCATACTAGAATACAATAGTTGAATGTTAACACATTTATTATCACCTGTCACATCCCTATGAATGCATCATTGTGAACATGCATTTGGATCTAGGACAGCATCATTAATCATCGTTCCAAAAAACCCACAGTAGTTGATTATTTGTCTCAACATATTGCATTTAAATCATCCTCCTCATTAAATCAATTATGAAACAATGTAAGTATCCTAATTGAGCTACTAAGAACTAGAACATTGTTGCAAAATAGAAATGGAAAGAAACTACCAAGTCCTATCCTGATTTTCAAGTACATAAAGTCTATTTCTTTTATTCTCTAGCAGAAATCATACAGCTTGGGAATTAAATTAGGAAAACTTTCCAGGGTGTATTAGCTGGGGTTTGGCAATGTGCTACCATTGTCACGTGGCTTTTTACAGCTTGGAACACAAGGAGAACTTACTCCTGCGTGCTCATAATAAATACTGTAAACATACCTTATGATGCAAAGAAGGTTTTAACACTTCCCATTGTTCTCAATGGAATATGCTAAACAATTGAAGCTATTGAACCCTCTGTGTTTTTGAAAATATGGTCCAAATGTACATCAAACTCACTTTCTCAAGGGTGCCATTCAGTGAAGCAAATATTGGCATGTGTATATCTGAATTAGCTGCCCCAGGCTCCCCTTAGAGTAAGCACAGGGGAACAAGCAGTTTTAAGACTTGATTCATGTGACTTATTTTAGATATCTGCTTTGGGATGAGACGAATCACATCCTAGAAGTGCCTCTTTTTTTTCCATTGACCCAGGAGGGAGTCCAAGAGTTCTAAGAGTCAAGATGAGGATGTCTACTCTTCAGTAATCTAAATTTCAGCCTAAGGTCCATCAGCCTGGAGGATAACACAATACCGGAAACATGAATTTGGAAGCTCAAAAGCAAAGAATGAAGAGATGCAGGCCCTTGATTATTTACACCTGCAGCATCATAGAAGACATGAAGGTATACCAAGGACTGGATTGTAAAGAATGGTGAGACACAGCCTAGCAAACAGATACAGGAGATAAAATGACATGGAAAATACACTGCAAACTGTCCTATAGATGGAAATATTCTTACAGACAACAACGAATAACTTTGTGGAAAATATTTTCTTTCCAAATAGTACTAATTTCTGTAGCTATTATATTTTCTTTTCCTTTGACAAGGTTCCCATAAGTAGTATAGATACTTCAGCTGCTGTTCTTTTCAGTTGTTGGTCTTCCTACTGTAATATTCTATTGTGATATCCTACTGCAGTACTGATTTTGTCAAGTACATGAAATCAGTTTAGCCATTTTGAAGTGTCAAATTTAGGTTATTATCAGCTGGGGCCTGATTTGACTTTGATATTGATTCAAAATGCTTTATTGTCCTCCTCACTCACTAAGTTTATATTACCTGTTGTCTTAGTAAGAATATCAGTAATACATACTCTTTCTGAAAGGAAAGCTATATCATTTAGGGAGTGTTTTGCTTTGATATCTCTGGCATCTGGTTTGTTTTGAGGTAAAAACACTGTAATGATGATTCACTTCAGCAGGAAATCAGTCCCACCTCCAGTGCTAACTTGAGCTACTTTGGCTTCTTTCTCAGGTAGGTTCCCCACAGCCGCCTGAGGACCTACCTCTGTTTTGACGAATAGTTCTCCATGGCATTGCATGAAATCTTGTGTAAACAGTGCCCGGACTGGCTTTTTGGTCTGATTGATTCTTGGTTGTATAATAGGGCCAGCTTTTCGTATAGGTAACAGACTTGATAGTCCTCTCCTCTGACAGAAACAAGTAGTCCACTCAAGGTGTAGGCGAACTGCACACTGTGGGACAGTCCACCAATTTTTATCTTTCTCTCACATCTGCATGCATCAGCAACATGACATATATCGTTGTCTTTAGAAGAGAAAATGTTATTATGAACATCAGTTTTCACTGAATAAGAACTGTTGTCACTGTCCTTTTCTGTGTAGTACTTATTGGCAGATTCCTTTCTCTTCTCTCTCACAAGTTACAACAGGACAATCTATATAATTTTTCATCTTTTGCAACTTCCAGAGTAAAATTAGACACTTTACAGATTTCTGTTTGTTTTGGGGTTTTTTACTATGCTTCCCAAAACAGCCCCCTGCCAAATGAACTATAATCAATGGCTTTTTTTCTTCTTCAATGAAATTTGAAAATAAGTAGGGAAGACGAAAATGAAATCTAAAAAAAATATTTCCTTTCATAGGAAAAATACTGTTAATGTGAAAATATATTTTCTATACATCCATTGTAAATTCCATCTCCCAAGTTTCCTATAAAAACTAACATTTGTCAACAATTACCACTTGGTGCTATACAACACTTCTTTCAAAATATTTGGAGATACCTACTGTGTAGTAACTATGGGCAAATGTTGATTTTTAATAGCTTTTATTATATGTGGTCTTGTTACTGGTGAAAACATGATGAACTTTCAGAATAATTTCATACTAAATCATGACTATTTTTAATAGCATTGTAAATAGTCACATAAAACTTGCAAAACAAAACTCAATATCCCAGGAAGGAATAAATGTAGAATTAATTGACTTGTGAGTGGTTTCTTTTCCTCACTATCTGCACACACTAAAATTCAGCACATTCTGATTTAATAAGTCGATTACAGTTACAGGACATATATTGTTAATTAGAAACTAAACCTCACTTTCCACAAAGGATTGACATCTGCTTTTCCACCTAAAATATGCAAACTAATATTTTGTGTAAACAAATGTTGAATTTTGGAGGCACAGTAGCAAAGCATATTTGTCAGATTTACCAGATTTATCAAATTGTCAGATTGCTTTTCAAATTAGGAGGTACAGCTTTGTGAGCTTCCCACAGACAAAGGCATGCTGATCCTCATCCCACTGACAGGAACAGAGCAAGTTGCCACTATCTTCAGTGCAAGGAGGGTTCAGCCCAGAAGGCAGAAACATTTGCTAACATGAAGGAATAGGGGCAGCCTTGTTAGCGGAGCTCTTTCCCAGGAAGTCAGAAGCTGATCAGCTCTACGCTCAGCAGGAGATGTCAACAAAGTCTATAGAAATTATGATGGCGCTTCAGATTACATGAAGAAATTGTGACTTTCTCAGAAAGGTCATATGTAAAATATTTTCCTTAAATACATTCTCCTCAAATTAGATCAGCAGTTTCCACAACATAATTCATGATTTAGGCATTGTTTCTTAACAAATAACTGAAAAACTATCTGTAAAAGATTCTTTAGAAAGAAAACAAAAGTCAAAACAAGACAAAAAAGTTTTTTAAGAATAAAAATCTTAAAACATGAAGAACTTAAAATCATAAGCTATGAAGGGAAAAATCCTGCTCCTCTTTCTGTTGGGAGGCAGGCTTTGCCCACAAACGAGTGGGGATGTTATTGCAGTGGCAATAGCCACAGCATTTTCACTACTTCTTTGTGGCACTGGCGGAAAAAAAAAAAGAAAGCAAACTGTCCCGCTGCCTGAGGCATGCTCCTGAGCAAAGCCCAGCTCTTTAGGCTTGGGTCAGGGAAGACAGGATTTGCCTCAACAGGATACATGAGTGGATTAACAAGACAAATTAACTGTTAATCCAAGTAGTAGCCAACTATTAATAAACTCCTCATGAACACTACCTTAGTGGTTTGAATTCTTTGTTCCTGGTGTGTTTTGAGTTTGGAGGGTGAATATGAACTAGTCTCCTGTCTAGAGGCAGATGTAATGGTCATCTGGGTGAACAAATATAGATGAGTCCATCCTGCAGCCTTCATAAAGATGTTGTTTTTAGTATGACCGTGGACAAGGCACTTCAGACTTTGGATCTGAAAGAAAGAAGCTATTTTTGGCTACTGTTCAGTCTCACTTTCTCTAAACAACAGATGTTGATCTCTCTAAACTTGGTAAAGGGAATGAGTCGGAGGGAGGTGCTTGCAGCCTGACACTTTTTCCATTTTGACATATGTAGCTGCCAACTATTAATGGTTTTCCACTGAACACTTATGATTATTTTTTTTTAAAACTCTTACACTATTATTTGTTAGCAACTGGTTATCAGACCAGTACAAAAGTATTTTAGATATCATTGGAAGATTTCTTTTTCTCCCTTGGAAATTTGAAAGGAACTATTCTGAGAATTCCCTGCATCCATCTCTATTTAACTTGTTTGCAAGTTTGGTTTTACTTTTCTTGCAGTCAGTGGCAAATCCCAGTTAATTTAACTAGAGAAAAAGGGATTTCAGCCACAGCAGTTTAAGTTCAAGTACTCCAATTTGTATTGGTATGAGGAGGAAAAAGATTGCAAATAATACTTTAACAATAAGATTTAGTTCCAAGGGCTTATTTAATTTAAATAATTAAATTTAATTTTAAATTAAAAAGAAAACAGGTATGTGACTCAAATGCCAACAAAAACAGGTACCTAGTTGGGGCATCATTATGCAAGTAAATCTCCTTTTGCCCTTACTGAGTGTTTGGCTCTGTCATCTTAATGAGAATTTTATTCTGTTCAATGACTGCAGGACTAGGTCGTCCATTTGTAATGACTAAATGTCTCAGAAATATTTCAGTCTTACAGATAGTTTTCATCCCTGGCTCTCTATATATTTACATTAGCAAGCTTTTATTGTCCAATTAAAAAAGTATGCCAAATTTTGCCTGAATGCATAAAGTATAAAATACTTCAGAGAAATACATGGTCAGTTTGCATATGATAGGAAGTCTTTCATTTGTACAGTTACTAGTTTTAAGTTTTGGTTGTTAGTAAACTATTTTTTAAATTATGCTTTAGACAAAGTATAGTTACAAGGGGGGGTATTTGCTTATTTTTTAAACACAAAAATTCAAGAATTGCACCGTTCTTAAGGCTTCAAGTATTTCTTTTATGTTTCCCATGATGTAGGAGACCTTGCTGATAGTCTGTAATTTAAGGGTACTGAAAAGCTTTTTTTTTAAAAAAAGGAAAACCAAAAAGAATAAAGAAGAAAGAAGATCCTTTATTGAAAAAAAAAAAAAAAAAAAAACACCAGAACCAGAAAAACACCCAAAACCAAAACCCAAAACGCTACAGCGTTGCAAGAGGAGAAGAAAAAGAGTAAAAGTTCATTTCAACATAGTGATTTATAGGGAAAGGCTCAACAGCTTACATAAAACCAAAAGGGGAAGTGGTCGAACATTGGGTCAAATCTCCATTCACATGTTTTGTAATAAAAGGCTGACTGTAGCCTTTGAGCCTTGCTTCCAGTCACAGACAATGGCAATTGCAGAGCAAGACTAATAACAGGATTTAGCATAAATCCACCACAGGAAGTGAACAGTTGTACTGGCAAATAATTAGCCAGGGAACTTTTTATGGCAACATCAGGATGCTCTCTGTGCTTTAAAGCATTGTCTGCAATTGTGATCGTGGAAAAAAATAAATAGTCACTTCTCCCTGTTTGTAGAAGATTTTTACTTGTAGATTATTTTTTACAGCATTGTAATAATTTTTCTCCTTGGTCTAATTTAGTAGCAATAGTATAAATGTTGAATTTGCATTTGAAGGGTTTTTAAAATTGTCCTTTTCTTTTTTTTTTTCCTCACTGATGCTTTTTATTGCAAGGTGAATTGTGTTTATCTTGCATGGCTAACAAGTGGGTTCAAAGCAACACTTTGATCTTGAACCCCTGCCAGACTCCAAGAGCTGAAAGCCCCCCTGTGCAGTAAAGTAGACCTGTACTCACAAAGCCTGGCTAATTTGCAAAGGAATGTCAAAATTACTATCACAGCTGACTACTGTGGTGCAGTACAGTCTATAGTTTTTCTAATGAACAGAGATCTGCTTTTCTCCATATGTTTATTTGTCACTTGTTAAAAGACTAAGTTTAAGTATCATTGTTCCATCTCTAGGCGAGGAACTTCCAAGTCATTGCATTAAAACAAACAAGCAAACAAAGAAAAAAAACCAGACCAGCTACTGTGAAATCCTTACTTTTCAGAAGAGATAATTTTCTGATATCCAATGCAATTAGATTTGAAGAAAGTGGTCTATCTGTTCTTTTGCATTTCACAAAAACTGCAAAGACTTTTAGCTAAGGAATAATACTTAGGCCTATGTGAGTACTTTGAATATGTTTCTACATGTTTAGTCTTCATCAGTTCTGCCTAGTGATAGTGATAATTGTTCTCCTGGAAGTGAGATACATTAATGGAACACAATAAAACTCCATCTCATTTCCATTGCCTTTGCATATCTGTTTCCTAGCCACAGGAAAAAAAAAAAATAAAAAAATGGTGAGGAGACTGTTTCCTTGGTGTATCCACTCAGAATTCAAGAATCTAGAAGTACTAAGATAGGGTAGAAATTTCACAGTACATGATTTGGTTTGTGCATCACCAGTCTGTACTTCAGTGAAGAAAAGCAATGACAAAATCTCTGGATGCTGAATCACAATGTAACTGGAGAAATGGAAGTCCAGAACTGCACAGTGGTTATCTATAAACCTAAATCTGACTCTACAGAGGCAAAGGAGGGAGCAAGGTACCTCAAACCACCCTCAGAATTGCAAATCATGGCTGTACTGATCAGCTAGATGCCCAACCTGGACCATGGGGTACAAGAAAGAAAGAAAATACCTACAAAGCTTCCATGGCTTTCTGGATTTAGGCTGTATCAACCGATAATGGAGCTGTAGTGTATTCCTGCATATGTGCTAGCCTAAACACTGCCAGCAACAGCAAAAGCACAGAAACAACAGCTTTCTAGCAACATTAGAAACTGGAGCATAAACTGTCCTGTGTCCTTGAGCACACTCCTTCGCTTTACTCTGCGGACAAGAGAGTGCCCAGAGCTCGTTCTGTGTTAACAGGCATTTGTTAAGACAATTAAGTATACACAGGGCTTTTTTTGTGTAAATAGGCAAGATTGACAAAGGGCAGGAGAAAGGAAATAGTATTAGCTATAATGTCATGAGTAAGGAACTGAGGCACAGAAATATTACCAACAGGATTTTCAGACGGATTAAAGCAGCATGACTTTATTGACTGTGCTGCATTAACATCAAATGTGGTTTGACCCTCAGTGATTTCTTCAAAGTAAGACTGGAAGCAGAACAGGAACCAAACCCAGGTCAATACTCAACCCACAAAACCATAATTTCTTTCCTTATTTCTTTTCTGTATTTAGGGAGAAGAAAAAAAAGGTGGCACATGTGCCTGTAGGGTGACCTGTCATGCTGCTAAGTCTCTACTTGTACAAATCCAGTCCCTCTCATTTTAACTAATTTTGAATGCTGTCTTTGGCATTCTGCCTTGAGCTTCTCACAAGGGGTTTGTTTGGGTTTTTTTTGGTGGGGTTTTTTTTTCATTCTTTTCTTCCTCTTTTGAGAAGGGAGATAGTAAATGTGAATAATTATTTCTCCATGAAGAACAGATCTTTTGTAGTCAAGTTTGGCTTCACTACCATTTCTTACTTACTTAAAATTTAGACTGAAACCATGGTATTGATACTGTGAAAATCCCTAGGACGTTCGAAATGAATCATTCATGTGAGCTTCCAGTAAGAAGTTCTATTTTTTAATGTTCTGTTTATGGGACCTGTTTTCTGTGTTGTTTTGTTTGCCTTCCTGAGAATTATGTTATGAACATTAAAATGGGTAATTTTATTTTTTTGAATGGTTCACACAAAATATCTAGATCAAACTGGGCATCAAATAAAAATCCAAAAATGATAAATTTATTTCCAGATACATTTACAGAAATATAACATCCATTTAAGAGGAATGTGCATATTGTACAAGTTCTGGTATGCAGTATATACTATGTCTATATTTAGAGAGAAAGAGAACAGAAAGAAATCATTCAAGGAATGAAGAAAAGGGCCAGATTTTGAATTCAGAATTCATACACAAGTTTGTATCTGCAGCAGTAAGTGAATTGATAACACTATAGCTATTCTGCCAAGTTTTGTGGCTAGCAATGTCTGTGAAGTTTCAAGTGCAACTCTTCTGTTAATTGCAATTATATATATCTATTTATATAAAAGAATGTTTTCCTCAGCATATCATTTTTATGTCTAGAAATTCAGAATTATATTTACATGAATAATAACAACAACAACAACAACTTAGTAGGCATTCGCAACTGAATGTTACAAAGTCAGCATAATCGTGTGGCAAAATGCAGCAATGTCAAGAAGGTGCTAGTATTTTTGCAAACAAAATAGTTAGTGACAGGGCCTTGGGGTATGTTGAAAAATATTTTTGGACTGTCTCAGTTTTCCCAAGACGAGTCTGCTTGGTTGCCATGATACTTGCCCCCATTATGAACAGTTATATGTTGGCATGGCTGTTCTTTAACTGGCACATAGCTTTAGTCTGTTTTTACTATGGAAGGTACTGTAGAGAAGTTACCTGAAATCCAGGCAGCCTAAATCACGCACCAACTGTGAGCTCACTTAACCAGATTCTGAAAATTACTATACTTTACGCTTTTGTTATTCAGATCTACCTTTCAAATGCCAAATTACAGATAAAACTGGCATATCAAATGCAGGAAGAAAGATTCTTATGTTACTCGTTCTATTAGCATTAATTACTTATTGTTTAATTTATGCAGGCTGAAGTTTTCTGAAGTGACTGTGTTTCAAAAAATTGGAAGTTCCCTGAGAAAAGGAAAATTTTCCCATAATTTCTTCCACAATTAAATGCAAATGTAATAAAAAAAATCATCACTGAGAATTTTTTAAATGAAGTTCCACAGAAACCGGCTCACTAGGATATAGCACTAAATATTTTGATAATAATTTGCAAGAAAGAGTTAAACAACTGCCAATTAAGTTTGTAGGTGACAAAAAAACCCCAACAGAATGGTAAATATCAATAAAGTTCACCGAAAGGGTCACTTGCACCATTTGATAAGTTAAGCAGAAATAATATGTATTTTGAAATGTAAAGACAAACAACTCAGGCCACACTTTAAGGATGAGGAATTATTTCAGTCACTGTTATCTAAGAAAGGACCATGACAGGAAAAAAATACTCCCATTAAGCTAGTGCTGTTATTCTGTGACTAAAAAGACCTAAAATGATTCTGGGATTTATGAGCAGGGAAATATGAAGTAGGTGTAAGAGGATCATATTACCTCTGGTACAACTGTTACTGCAACACTGAGTCCAGATCCAGTACCCACACCTGAAGAATATGTTATTGCATTGGAGGGAACATACACTGGAGACGAGACAAATACTAGGGAAGGAAAAATCGGAAAATGTGTATTATTGCTAAAGATTTAATGAGGTCATGTGTATAGCAGAGGGATTTTCAGTGTGGTGTTCAGGCACTGTATGGAAGTGAAAGGTTGACAAGAGACAGCCTTGAAATAAAGCAGTGTTTAAAAGCAGTGGTAATTAGCCATTGAGATAAAGCTTACTAATGCTTGCAATATACAACATATACAACTCAAGATTTAATGGTTTTTGTAGCACAGCTAGTGGGCTTGAAGCAGGTATCAATTTAAGAGGACCTCATGGCTCCATTTAAAGAGGTCAGATGGATTATCACAACAGGCCGTTAGCCCACTGCAACTACCTTAAATGCATGTGCTCAGAGCAATAGTCTGTGCAAAAACTGAAGGATGAAGACCCCTCTGTGGAGTGTCTTCTCTCTTCCCCTGGAAAAAGTGAACACTGCATCTTGAACACAGGACTGAGACTCTCAGGTACATTAAGCAGGATCTCCACTAACTTTAATCACCTTGGCTAATTGTCTGGGCTTCATTGACAGTCAGCGGAGAGGAACAAAGATCTCAACAGGGCAACATATCCCATCCTGGTAATTGTCAAGGCTAGACAAGAATGCTTCACTCAGATATTGTCTTACCACAGAAAACAGAGGTTGGAATGAGTTATGTAAATAAGGAGCAAGAATCACGTAAGTCCAGCTGCTGACATCCATAATGAAGAGAGAAATAAGCACATTTTGGATGCAATTCATCTGACCTGCTTTAGAAACCTTCTCTAAAACAACATGAATCATGTGAAAGAATTATATAAATGGAGCCCTGTCAACTAGTTTGCCCTGTATATAGCTGCATTGTATCAGGTGATCTTCACATTAGACGTCTTAAATTTAAAATGCTAAATGTAAAGAATACAAGTCTTACCACAAAAGAGATTATTTTTGCTTTTGGGTCTTCAGGATATGGATGATGGCAAAGGGAAAACAGTGAACAAAGTCATAGAAGAAAGGGAGGGAAAACCACAGAAGAGTTTTACCTCTATAAAAGAAGGGAGGAGAGTGACAATACCCAGAATGATACAGAGGGTGGAAAAAAGTTGAATAAAATCCTTCCTGTGAATCCCCACCCTGAGACAAATCAACATTAATATGTCTCTCTGACCATCTGTGCATGGACTGACACTTGTCAGGATGTACTGACAATAATTCAATGCTGGGAATTGTCATTGAGCCCTGAATTACATAAAGAAGGAAAACTAGCTAAAAATTTTAAAGAAATTATGCTGAAAATAAAAGCATGTATTTGGAATAAGTAAGAGGAAAAGGAAAAAGGAAAGTTGCTTCATTTCTTTTGAAACTAATAAAATAAGATCCATTATGTGTTTTATCATATGTACTTCATCTGAGGTTTGTTTGTGCATTAACGCACGATCTTATAGCCTGCTCTTACACACAAACTTAGTTTTGAAACTCATCAAATGGATTATGACAAAAATGATCAGCATTATAAAAAAATTCTACCCTGAAAATTTACTTAGTATTGAAAAAGGGGATAGAATTTTAGTGGAGTAATCTTTTTTCCCAAGTACTACCTTCAGTAGCCAAGAAAAAATATCTTTGAGACAATGGATAGCAAATAAACATTTCTGTATACTAAGAAGCTGTGGAATCTAATGGATTATATAAATTTTCAAAATTAAAGGCTAACTCTATAAATTGGATGTACCAGGATCATTCTCTGACTCTGAGGCCACCTGGCATGGAATAGCCCACAGCTATATTATTAAACTCTCTTATTCCTTGAAACTCAGTCCCTCACCTATTGGGAGCTTGCTAACTCTCAGACTAGGCCCAGAAGTCATGTTGGAGGATGCTAGCTGTCACAGGACAAAACTGTGACTGGTATTGTTCTAGCAATGCAACAGTATGGCTGAATGCCATTCTGAGACCCTAAATTCCTTAACTTATCAGTATGAAATGCAATATTAGAGCCCAGTGCTCTTAACAGTCACTACCATGGAAGTCATTACTTTCGTACACACTGCTGATTTCAACATGGAGAAATTGGGCTAGGTCTAAGAGTAAGATAAGTTACGTGAGTAAATGTTTGCATGATCAAGTCCAAGCAACACTGACCTTGTCCCAGGCACAGTGAGCAAAAATTAGATACTGTGGCTGCTATGTTTGCTGAAGGAGTCGAAGGGGAGTGGGGGGGAGAGACTAAAGGCGTATATATCTGTATCTCTTTATATATATATCAAATATATATTCTATATATCTTAAATAGAAAATATATTTTCTGCAAAGAACACATTATGAAAGGATAAGGAATAAGAATCACAGGGAAGGCAAAGACTAAATCTTGTATTTCAGCTAGTAGATTCCTTAGCCTCTGAAATGGTTCCCTTGAGACACTGTTCTGTAGGTTAATAATCCTCACGATTAGAAAGTGTTTTCCTGATATTTCACCTAATTATACCCATCCATAATCTCTTCCCAAAAGCCTCTCCTCGTTTTACCTCTTTGGCATACTCTAAACAAGTCTTTTATTTCAGCTCGGTCTTTCAGCTAAACAAATCTTTTCAGCTCAGTAGCTGGCTATGTAATACCCTATATAACTGGAATCCAAATCTGCAAATTGCTGAGCAGCCCCAAATTTCATTAATTTATAAAAGACAGTGAAGGTTCTTACCTTCTCACAAGTTAGTGCCCAGCGTTAATAAAAATACATGTATTTAAAATAAACAAAAAATTCAGCCTTGCTGTGCATGTAAAATATCTAAATACATAACTTGGTTTCTTTCCAGCACTCTCTTGTTCCAAGAAAGCACTGAATTACACTTTTGGTAATAATTATTGTAGAATATTTCCTTTCAGGAAAGTCTGTATCTACAATGTGTATATTCTGGGAAGAATATAGTTTACTCTGATAATCTTCTGGGAAGACAGGGCCTTTAATTTTAAATGTTCAAAAATAGATCTTTCTGCTAATACGGGCCCAAATCTGTGAGGGGTGAATGCCACAAGTCCTGGGAGAAATTCTTACTTATGCCAGCTTCCACAAATTAGAGAGTCTGACTTTAGTAATACGCTAAAGCTGCAGTATCTTGAAAAAAGTGACTATAATTTGCTTAGATGTAGTCCAGCCACCACTGAATCCCCTTTTCTCCTGTTTCTAATATACTGCCTGCACAAGGGAATAAAGCTGTCCCCAGTGATGAACTTACAGTACATTGCTTTTCCATTGTTTTTAGACATCCAAAGAGAAAAGACTGCAGACTCTGTCCTTCTGGGATGTGGGGACACCGTCACTCCAGTCAACTAACTTACTGCCTCAAAAAGATAAGCCATATATTTTGAAGAGAAAAACCCAAAAAGCTAAGAATAAACACACGTGCACATTTGTGCATTAAAATTCTTTGAGTTCTTCTCTTCTTTAGACTTTTGGCAAGCTACACAAGGGGATTGCTTCTCATGTTGCCAGAATACCTTCTGGGATTTCCTGCCCGAGAGTTGTCGGTGAAGGCAGTGTTCATTGTAACAATGGTATTCACATGATTATGGACATAGAAAATGCTCCTGAGATTGTCACTGGTGCCAGAGAAAAGGTGAGAAGCCTCCAAAGTTTTTTGGTGACTGATGATGGGAAAGTTGAAAGACCTTTCACATGACTCAGACCTCTGTCAGATAGATATCTAACCACTCAGGGATTTGGAAACACTTGGCGTAAATACATGATCAGCTTTCACAGCAAGGGAAGGCTGCTAGTTGGCCCCTCAGTGATGTGTTTTGTTCCATATATTCAGGACTGACACAAAAAGTGGGAGAATACTCATGTGACAGAGCCTGCCAATGACACAAAACTGTTAAGGACAGTCAAAGCTGACTGAGTAGAAATGTGGCAGGATCACATGGTAATGGAGTGACTATGTAACAAAACAGCAGGTGAAATACAACTTGAATAAGCAGAAAGAAACATAGAAAGAGGAAAATAAACCTAACTAATATACACTTTCAACTATGTATTATCACCCAGGAAAGAGACACTGGAGTCATTACATATAGTTTTTTAAAAATAGTTAAATACTGAGCAGCTATAGAAATGCAATTTGAATATTAGAAAATCCTAGGAAAATAATAAACAACTAAACAAAAACATCCTTGTGCTATGGTATAAATCAACGTCACAGCCCCATCTGGACACTTTTTCTGATTCTGATCACCTACCTCAAAAAAGCCATAGTGAAAGTAGAAAAAGCATAGAAAAGAATGGCAAGAATAATCCGAGCTCTGGAATAGCTTCTCTAAGAAGAGATTAGACTGAGTAGGTTCTTTAATTTAGAACAGAGATGACTGATACAGGCTTCTAAAGTCATAAATGTTATAGAGAAAATGTACAGATATCAATTATTTATTATTTTCTGTAGTAGAACTAAGAGAGAAACAATAAAAATTACAGCCAGAAAATTAAAATAAATTCAAGGTTTTCTTTCTTTATTTTCTTCTTTTTCTTTTTTATTTTCTTTTTAAAGATATCACATTGCTGGAATTTGTTGCCAGAGGAAGAGAAGGAGGCAAATTTGCTGTTGGATGCAATAATTAGACAAAGTTATGGAGGGCAGATGCTTTACTGTCTTGTCTTCTGACTCAGGAAATCTCTTAACTGCAGAAAAGGAATACTATTATTATATATTGTCCTGTTTCCTTATAGTCCCTCCCCTAAGCAAGCTTTACTAGGCACTGTTCCTATTGATTCACCATTTGTACATAGGACTTTCATTGCTCCAGGCCAGTGCCTGACTGTATATGTGAGCCAAGTGGAGAAAATACAGACCTCACAGAAATTGTCAAAGGTTTTGCCTCAGGATTGAATAGTCTGTCCTCCAGCACAGACTCCGTTATGGCAAGACTACCTTTCCAACGCTCTTTTCTTCCCAGATGAGCAGATCCTGGGCATCAGCCTCCCAGGGAGCTGAGGGCTATCTTTATCTTCATTTACTGAAAGGGCTATCTCAGCTGTCCACAGGCTCAGCCACGCAATGGCATGGTCCAACAAAAATGGATTTTGGTAGTGAGAAAAAAAGACAAACATTGAAACAATACCTCTCCTCCCTCTCTCTACCAGACTCAGCATCAGTCCTTCACTCAAGACTTCTCTACCCACCCTGAGTGTCACAGGGCTCAGGATGGAGGTGGGTATGGTCAGTATGCAGCAGTTTCTCTCTTCTGCTCCTTCCCTCTCACATTTTTCCCCTGCTCCAGTGTGGGCTTTCCATGGGCCGCAGTGAATGGTGCACAACCTCCTACCAACTCTGAGCTGAGAGAAAGGCATACCTGGATTGTCTGGTGAAGGAACTCACAGAAGGTCACTAAAGGTCCCATCTACCAGCCGCTGTTGAAGACATGATGTTAGACTAAACACACTTTAAAACTCAATAAATAACCTTTCTAATATGGATATCATTTAGATACAGAACTTTCATTTTCTATGGCTATGTTTTGTAAACAGACAGATTACATCGGTTTAAAAGGAAAGAAAAACATCACCAAGTCATCAGTTATATAAAGAGCCAATATATTGCCTTTAAATAAAATAGGATATTTTGTTCAGGGAGAGCTCTTGCCCTGAAGATGATTATCTCACTAAAGTTTTCATCATACTGTCTTTATTAGCCTTTCTTCACAAACTAAGAAGCTGTTTCATCAACAAAGCTAGAGATGCAGGGAGAAAAACCAACATGTCCTTTTGGGGCAAGTCTTCCACTTTTTATCTAATCTGCCTGCTGGATCATTTAAGCTGCCTGTTATTTGATCCCTGACCTTGCCATGAGAAATTGCTTAGTAGTAGGTTGCAGACTTCCACTGGCAAACATGCTGAAAGTCTACTCAGAGAGTGGCTGTTGATTAATTATGTATACTTCATGTCACTGAGATCTCTGAGCATGTCAGAGGGCTGAAGACAGAAGGAGGTGTATTGTTTCTGATTTTCTCTACTACATAACATTCTAAGTTTGCACAAACAGAAGGGTCAGTGCACCTTGCTGTTTACTTGCACATGGTATTTTTCTAGCTGAAAAAACCCCAAAGCTTATGCAAATTTATTGTTTAGAAGTAGGCAAGAGGAAGGCTTAATTGCACATTATTTGTGAACCAGTGCAAGAGAAAGCTGAACTGTATAAGGAGAAGGTGTAATTCATTATCTTTTGACTGAGAATCTGTAGAAACTGGGTTTTTTTCCTTGTATGGAAGGGCAGTGGTGATCCAGTAAGGGATCCTGAATACTATGAGCCCAAAACTTAGTCATGCAGTAACCAGAATGGAAATCAGACCTGTGAATTAGGCACCCTAGCATCCCCAGACTATTGACCATGGATGGATGAGGTATTCAGAAAAGCCAGCATGGGCTGCTAGGACTGAGCAAGGCATTAAAGAGCGTGTCTCAAGCACTTCCTATCACCCTAGAAGACAGGAATTTATTCTGAAGCTACATTTGGGCAACTTTTTCCAGCTGGGATACAGGAAGAAAGTCTTAAACATAGATGAAGGAATGAGTATATACATATATATATAATATCCTAGTGGTTTGAATAACTGTCCAAGAGGAGAGATCTGCAGCCAGGGGTGTTTGAACAGAGCTGTGCCCCAGGTTCCCTGAGATTCTGAATTAACAGGATTTTATGTGAGAACATCATTCCTTCCTAAAGCTGGTCTGTACTCCCAGGAATGTACAAGTCATGGGGCCAGAAAGGGAGCAGGTAGGAAAGAGCTTGACTCTGTAATAACCTTTTTTGGAGAAACAAAATTTAAGGGAAGTCCTGTGTTGCCTAGTTCCTCTTAATAAAAAGTTTATGTTTTATTTTACCTTAAACTGCTACTGAATAAAAAAAAACTATATAAAAACCCCGATGAAAAACCCCATCCCAAACCATCTCCCACCATTCCACATCGAAGCAGTAACTAGAGCCATAGCAACAGTTCACAATAGACAGCACCACTTTTTGGTCACCTAGCATTAAGTGAATTTACAGACTAGTAATCTATTCAGCAGTACATCATGTTCTATTTCCTAAGCTCTTTCCATTTCAATTTTTCAGCCTATCAAGCCATTCTTTTTTTCATTTTTGTTTAAAAAAGACACATACATACTATACTGTGCTCATATGCTGCATGTTAGGACACCATCAACTCTTCTGGAATCATATGAACTTGAAGGTCTTAAAAATGTTTTACTTCTCCAGAAAGTGCATTTTTAGATTTTTTTTTTTAACATTTTTTGTTTTACCACAAAACTTAATTTGCAGCCATATTGCTTATACTGGAGTGATTAGAGCTCTCTCTATTTTTGCACAGTATCTTCCTGTCCTAGGTATCTTAAGTAACATGGAGTTACTAGCAAATTTTACTTCTTTCCTGGTTTTACTGGAAATGGGAGGGGGAGAGAGAGAAACGACCATAGAAAACTGGAGAGACCAGAGACAATTAAGGGGATAGGGCAAAGCTGAAAGTCTAATACTTAATTGAATCAAAGTCTATGCTGATAGATCACTAGAGATTTAGTATGTGAAACATTTGCCTGATTTTATGAAACAGCACTTTCTAAATACAAATTACTTTTTTATGCTAGTCCACCAATCATTTTATATTTCAACTCCTTTGGAATACTGTTTTGCAATTCATTATTGATCATTGTGTTCACATAACTCCTTTTCTTCACACTTTAAAACCTGACAATACTTCAGCATTATCATAAGGCGTTAAAACAAAACAATCACCTGAAAGTTCAACAAAAAGATGAAACTGTAATTCAAAATTTATTTCTTTAATTCTGATGTCTTGTTATTGTCAGAAAGACTTTTTATTTTATGGAAATATTATTTTCTATAGTTTTCAATCTAGTCATCTCATGTTACCTTTTGCAGATGTTGAATGTGTATAACATTTTGATTTCAAATAACACAGGCTAAAAATCGCCTGAAAGAAAAGGAAACAACAATAATGTATAGTTCTTCATACAGAAGGAAAGTATTAATTCTTAATCCTTTATTTATTCTTAATTCTGAATCCTTAATTCTTACAGGTCCAGATATATCACTACTGTGGGAACAGGGAGAAATACTTAGGCACCAGATCCAACACTGTCACTTGTTGTTGGAGACATGCAGTTGTGTGTAAGTGCTGAGGCAACCATGCCCAGTAGCCTTTGGCTAAATGCAGATGAGTGATATTCACATTTCCCTTCCTTATGAAACCTTCTAATACTAAGTTTTAAAGTAGTTTTCTAAAGAATCCATTAGGGGATGACAAGCAAGCAAGCAAACAAATAAACAGATGTGGCTCTCAAATAAGGAGAAAAAAAAGGATCTCTGGTTCTTGCATTTCTTCAGCATCCCCTGCAAAAGACTTATTCCTAAAATACAGAGAAAAGCACAAATAATTTTTAAGGATAATCTTAAATATGGGCTGCTAAATGTTAAAGGTCTGCCAGTGATAAACAGACCTTTAACGTTTTAGCTTCCATTATTACTAAACATGTTGCATAAAGGTGGAATAGAAGACCTACAGTGATGTGAAAAAATAAAAAATACCAGTTCTTTACTAGAAGACTAGGCTTCCAGAGCAGAAGACAAGTATGCCCACTAATGTGGTAGTAGACAACCTCTAAAGTGGAAATTGAAACACAAACTAGACTTCAATATTTAGTCCTTTCAGGAAAGCAAGAAAACAAAATTTTAGGCACACCACTCTCTTTTTATGAGCAGCAAAGCTAGGGCAGGAACAGTTACTACTGTAAAGATTTAGTCTTTAATTATCCAGAGTGGTTAAAAAATTAAAGAATAGCCCATTTTAATCCAGAAGCTTCCAGAAATCTTTTTTTTTCCCATAGATATTGAAACTTAAAGTTGATGTCCCAGTGAGAAACTGACTCCAACAACACTAAGCATGAGGAAATTCCATTTAGTTTTTAGAAACTCATTAACAATAGCTAACTTTAAAAAAAACAAGTTCTAAAATACTGTTTCCTTGCTCATATCTGTCCATGGCAGGACCTGGAATGGATCTAGTCTTCATCTCTGAACAGGACTGACCTACCCTGACAATCTGTCCCACCCAGTGCAACAAAAGAAATGAGGAGCAATGGTAAAAGTCAATATACTTTTAGGGAAAATTAAATTTACAGTAAATAGGGTCAGACTTTCAGAAAATTAAAATCTACCTCTCGGATATTTGCAAGCCACAGATTAAAACAAACATCCACATCTTTCATACCTGGAAGGATCAGAGCTTGGTCATCCTACAGTAAGCTGTTAATATCACATATTAAAGATTCTTCATGAGTCTCCTTCATTACGTTGCTTCCTGCTGAAAAAAAAAATGTCCAAAGGGTATACACATGTTAATTGCCTATTCTAAAGGATTTATTTGATATTTTTCTTGTTTTGGATCTTGTTGTCATTGTTTTGTTTTGAAAATAAAATAGAAGAGACTATTTCAGCTGTAAAGGACATATAACGATCATCTAGTCCAACTGCCTGAGCACTTCAGGGCTGACCAGTTAAAGCATGTTATTAAGGGCATTGTCCAAATGCCTCTCAACCACTGACAGGCATGGGGCATCAACCACCTCTCTAGAAAGCCTGTTCCAGTGTTTGACCACCCACTCAGTACAGAAATGCTTTCTAATGTCTAGTCTGAACCTTCCCTGATGCAGCTTTGAACCATTCCCACACACATCCTGGCACCGGATACCAGGCAGAAGAGATCAGCACCTCCCTCTCCACTTCCCCTCCTCAGGAAGCTGCAGAGAGCAGTGGACGCCCCTCAGCCTCCTTTTCTCCAAACTAGAGAAACCCAAAGTCCTTAGCTGCTCCTCATAAGACATGCCTTCCAGCCCTTTCACCAGCTTTGTTGCCCTCCTCTGGGCGCATTCAAGGACCTTCACATCCTTCTTAAATTGTGGGGCCCAGAACTGCACACAGTACTCTAGGTGAGGCTGCACCAATGCTGAATACATAGGGATAATCGCCTCTTTTGACTGGCTGCTTATGCTGTGTTTGATGCACCCCAGGGTGTGGTTTGCCCTCTTGGCTGTCAAGGCACACTGACATATAATCCACTACTAAAAATATAGACATATATAGTTTTTCATGTCAAAAAATTATTTTTATTTTTTCGTTTGGAGAGATCTGAAATAGTTGTGGACTAAAACAAATCACTAAAACCTGGGCCCATCCAAAATTCAATCAAATTAAAAAACTATGTGGGAGAAAAAAAAAGTTAGTTTACATTTGCCTTAAAGATACTGCCAGAATTCAGCACATAAAATAATCATGTATGATCCTCTCGCAGCTGCTGGTATTGAGTAGATTGCGTATGTTTCAGGCCCTTGGAGGAATAATCTTATTCCCTCACTGTTTCTGTGCCTGAAGGATCTAGGAAGACTGCCAGAATTCCCAATCTTCAGTTCAGGTCTTCTGGGATGAATCTGGATTTCCCTGAAACAGTTACTTTTGGTTATTCTACAACATTAAGGACAAAAGCAAAAAGACTCCTTTGCTGATGCCCAAACAATATGTAAGTAGAAAAATAATAAAAATTTAGATGGAGGAAAGGATCTTGCAAAAGAGGATTGAGAAACAGATGGGAAGAGGTATCCTTGGTGGTGAAAACAGGCTGGTTGAGTAGAGATTAAATTTGGACACTGAGGGAGGAAATGTGGGTATTCAGACCTAGTGATCAGGTAAGACAGTGATGACAGACTGCAAAAAGAGATCTAAATGCAGAAGATGGTTTTAAGAAGTTCTAGGACTGACTGTATGAAAGGTGTGACAAAGATAGAGGGGAGATGACAGCACTGAGGTACGTGTAAAGGTCCATGGGGACAGGGGGACCCAGAAGGGAAGTGAGAAAAATATGAGCCGGAGGTGTCATGAGATCCTCAAATGTGTATGAGGATGGGTTGACAAAAGAAGCTCTGGTTGAGGAAAAATGGAAATGGTTGGGGGGGGGGGAGAAGAAAAAGGAATGGGTGGGTGAGGGGACCAGTGGTGCAATACTGGAACTAAATGGACATCGAGACTGTGGGAGGAAGGATTATTCCATTTAGGTGAGGCAGAAAGTAATGAAATGAGAAATTATCACACGGCTAGAGAGATAGCTGGGAGGGATGGGGCAGAAAATTCTGTCCTCTGAACACATTCCTGCCCGCAGACTAAAACAGAGGTTAAGGTCCCAGAATCTCAGCAAATCTTGGGCAGAAACCACTGACCACCAGTAGTAGTCCTCTGGCTGGTTTGGCTGGTCTTACCAATCCATTAACAGCAGTGACTCACTGAAAAGGTGTTCTGCCCTGGAGCTGTTATTGGTCTTCTGCAGCCAGAGCTGGCAAAATGGGACACCACAGTCACTCCACTTCTCAGCGTCTTAATATAACACCCACCTTCCAATTTAAAACATTGTAAACTGACCAGAACAGGAAGCAAAGCAAACTCTGTTCCACCAGCTCGGCTAGCAGAGGGTAGCCTACAGCAAGGAGTGGGACAGGCTGCCGGAGGAGGCACCCAGTTTCTTCTGTCAAAGGCCATTTGTACCTTGAGTGAATGGATGTTTCCAGCAGTCTGGGCAGACATATCTCACATTGATTGCTTGTGCAGTTCAAAATATAGCTCTTTCCTTTCCCACTAGTCTGATTTCTGCATAGAGCTTGTCAGAGAATTAGGTAATGAAGTTTTAATGCAAAAATAAAATTGAATTTCACTTCTAGAGATTTTTACTCTCTTCCTCTGTCCACCACCTCTCTTTTTGGCTATGTGCATTCCTCATTAGCTGTAGAATTCAGTAAGCAAATTTATTTTACAGACTTTCAAGAAATCTATTTTTTTTCTAAGTGTTTTATAGCATTTAGAAATGTTTTGGCATTTATGCTTAGATAGAATCTATCTGTTTTCTCACAAATGATTAGTAAAGAAGATTAGTAACATTAAAATAAACTCTTCTCATAACTACAGTGCAGTGTTTCTCCTTTAACTCCATTAAATCACCATTTGCTGCTTGCTGTTTCTTTAAACTGACCCTCCCCAAAACAACTGCAGTATTATTGATCCAGGTTCTGATTTTCTGATCTCACCAAGTATCACATTTTGCTTTCATGCAACCACAGTGCTGCAGAATGGAAAAATACCCTGTTAAGTGCTTCCCTTTATGCCTGCAGTTAAAGTCTGTCTGCTCCTTTTGATTGATATCTCCATAGATGTCAAAGAGCAAATCCTCTAAAAAATCATGTAAATTGTGCACAGCTACTTTCTAATGGGGTGAGTTTTCTGAAAAATATCCCTGACACACACAAAAATATATGTCCTTTGTGCCCTTTGGGAAAAACAAAAAAAAATTCTAGGAAGTGGTAAAACAGATTCTTAATGTTTTTCTGTTAAAATTGTGTGAAGAAAGTTTAATAATGAATTTAACACAGGTTTGTCCCATTTTTAGATTTTGAGGAGGTGCTGAAATTGTGGGTTGCTGCTAGAGAAGGAGGCACATTTTTGCATGTGGCAATTGCAAACAAAAATATGGTAACCAGTTGTGGACAGTGAGTCCCTTGGAACTTAATGGGCAAACCCTTCTCCAGAGAGCTTGTTACCATATTTCTCGCTTTACAGCCACAGAGCACTCTCACACAAAGCCTCATTTTTCCAGAAATAAGGTGACCATATCATATTTTCTTACTAAAAGCTTTACTTTACCTAATCTTACCCAGAACCAACATGAAAATACAAATAGAAAATGCATTTCTAAATTTACATTCAACTGCATAATATACTTATTGTTAAATTAGCTGGTTATTTTTATTTGTTGATGTCATTAGAGGCCCACATTTTTTACTATGGAACTGGACAGACAGGATTAGTCCAGAGTTGCATGAACTGGTCGCAATGAAATCCAAAACCATGCAAAACTCCCCTGAACTCGTTGTGAACTTGAAGTGCAGCCTATGCAGGAGACGTTTTAAAAGAACAACCTCTTCTCCCAAATTTTTGGTAATGAGACCAGAAGAAGTAAACAGGCAAAGCTATTGTTGAGCAGAAGTAAGGGGAAAGCTTTTATCTGTCTGGACATTCATATTACACACATCCCCATGAACCCTCTAAAGACCTAGATCATATTAACTGTGGGAACACACAGTGCTTCCTGGCGGCAGGCCAATCAGGAGTTTCAGAAACAGCTACGAGTTAGTTGAAACAGGTGCATGTAATAAAGAAGCCTGAAATAAAGAACCAGAACAACTGGGCTGTGTCAAGTTAAAGTTACTATTACACAGGGCTGTGCAAAATTTTCACAGCGAGTTTCAGAAACCTCAAAATCTGCGCTTTGCACATTTTTTTTGCTTCTTTATTTAAGAAAAGTGATTCATTGAAAAGGTACAAACCAATGTATTTTCCACTTACAGATGGACCTAATATCACGCAAAGCCTTTCCAATTTTTCAAAACCCATGCTGTTTTAATTCTTGTTGTTGTATAAAGTTGACCTGTCTAGAAACAAATACAGAAGGAAAATAGCTTTTTTAAAAAGTCAAGGAAAAATGTAAGCATCTGACCTCTTAGCCCAGAAGAGAAGCAAAAATCATGTGCAGTCTTCTGTACAGCTCTATCCCACGTGTTTGAGGAAAGGTCCATTTTATACGTAGGCAAAGGAGAAAAGGAGGTAAGCAGCCATGGTGAAGGCAGGCACATCTTCATAGCTTATAATAGACCAGATGTTATTGCTGGACAGTGTTCAGTAGGACCTTCTCTGGCAGAAGGTCTATGGAAGTTCATCCTCCACTTCCCACATCAAGGATCTGAAAAAGGAGGCAACAGGCTCATCAATGAGTCAAACTGGACATTGTAGCATGTATTTTCCACAGTATAACCATCTGGATCCTGACATTGGCAGGACAATGCTTGAAAGTCCATGATGTCCCTTTCCCCTGATTTGATACACCAATAGTACTAGCAGTGTATGAATCCATGCACATGCAGATCAAGGCACAAGCAATATCCAAGATGCAAAGAAGGCCACACTTTTACCAGCTCTTCCACATAAGTGTTAGAAGTAAGAAGTACCAACAGTTTCCATCATTAAGATGTACACCTGGGAAACAGTCAAAAAATGTTCTTTAGGCAAAGCACTACTTAGGAGCATAAAGTCATTTGCACAAGGAAGGATGCTGTGGTGGGTTAAAGCTCTTCGCCAGCATACAAATTGTCAGCTGTCAGAAACAGTACATTAATAGTATCTGATATCCTGGTGCTTTTGCTTTTTTTTCTTTATAGAATCAATACCCAAATCCTTTGAGGTTTTAAAAAAAAAAATGTTTCTTTGAATCTGGTAATGAGTACTTCCTAGAAATATGTACTAGTTCCCTGGAACTGCAGTATGAATAGCAATAAAAATAGGGTCTGGCAAAAGCACTCTTGAGTGCTATTGGACCTTTCCTCTGTATAGAAGATGAAGGTAAAAAAAGTCTATGGATTAACTATATCACATTTTTTTTCTATCAGATTTAAGGTAGTGTATTTTTTGCCAATGTTTTCAACATATGGAATTCATGTTATAAAGTTAATGATCTTAGTGACATAAAACTAAGGATTATGGAAAACAAAAGCAGAATTCTTACAGAACCTGCCAGTTATAAATGTACATCAAGTTGTGCAAATCTGAGTTGTAAACATTGTAGCTTATTGCTCACACAATATAGCTCCTCACTAAAAAGATGTCACTGGGAGAATTCTGTATCCATACCTTTTATAGCAGCAATAAAAAAAAAACCCAGCCATCAGTATAAAAAAAAATCTACTGTGTAGACAACTGAAGTTTCGATAGTTTTCATGCTATCATATTTGGTCAAAGAAAGAGCGTCCAGTGGCTTTCATGTGTCCAACACATGCATCTTGTTTTGTTGCTTTTCTTCATATCTCCTTTTTAACCCAGGACAGAACAACAGTGGCAACAACAAAAACATCAATAAACAACTAAAGACGTCTAAGAATTTTTTAAAGTTTTTGAAATGTCTCCTGAGTGGGTAACCCTCCACAGTGGAGGAACAGCATAAGACAGAATGCTTTTACTGATATTCCTGTATAAGGAGAACACTTTGACACCATAGACAGTTTTTTGTGTACTAATGACCTCAGGAGCTGTGCTGTTGGGAAATTTTAACTTGTTGTAGTGTTGCTTAAACCAAAAGGGTCAAAGGATGGTGACTGAATACAAAGCAGTCCACTTGCACTTCACTTTGAGGTTTTAGCAACAGGACAAAAGCTCAAGCTCATTAAAAGTCAAGAGGAACCCAGCAAGCCAAGGTGACAGACTCAGTTTGGGTAGAAATAAGAGAGGCCTTAGAAAAGGCCTTCCAAAAGGCCATCAGAAAGCCGAGATTTTAAGAGCATCTTTATAGAAGGTGATATAAACTATAACAGGAGGTTTCTGGAACAGTGTAATACTGGCTTCAGCAACAAAAGCCAGAAGAAGGTGATGAAAGAAGCAGACAGATGTGATATCAAAATACTTAAATGAAATAGAAGTTGATAGCCAGGAACTGTCAGAAAGCAATTAAAAAAAAATTAAAACACTGTCATTATACATAAAGAGAGGCAAAATGTTTATGAGGGATGGGAAGCATCATTAATTATAACTACGTCAATTAGCTTCTTAGAAACATCAACTATATGATTGCAATAAAGAATTTCTGATAAAGTAACATCCCCTTTCTAGCCAGGCTTCCTGTGTGCTCCTGGGATGGCAACTAACGTGCACCCACTAGGTGCCAGTCTGTAATGTAGGAAAAGTTCTTCCCAGCCTATAAAAACATGCTTTGGCTGAAATCCAACACAGAGTGGGAAACTTAGCCATAAGAAACAAGAAAAACAAACCCCAGAAAAAGGCAGGTGGAGGCAAAGAAAATAGATATAAAAGGGAGTCTGGATGAAGCAATTTAAACTCTTTCCAGCCTAATTACAGTGTGCCCCTGCAGCTTATGGACAACCCAATCATGCCATAGTGATGGAAGTTCTTTTAAGCCTTTCCACACTTCCCTCCTCCACACATGAATCTCCCAGTAAGAAGGTGCTGTACCCTCTTGAAAAGCTACGGCCCCAGATGCATCTCCTTCTGAGAAAAATCCCAAGAAGTAAGAAGTAGGGTGTATTTGCCAAAACTCTGACCCACAGCTGACATTTTCCCATACTAAAGGAGAAAAAGCCCACATTCATGCATCAGGCTGATGAACCAGAGCACCAGTAAAACATTAAGGGTTGAAGACGTAGCTGAACACATGCAAGTGGTAGTACAGGCTTTCCCATTGCCAACATGTCAATGTGCTGCAAGTCAGACCATTCATAACAAGAAATTCAGATTCCTTGTTCTTACTCTCTCTCATGATGTATATGCCTCCAGGAAGCCCATAACCATGGTTTCAATTAACTGAGGATGTCCTCTGTGAAGCTATGAGGCCTCTGGGGTCCTCATCTCTCTGAATAAACTGCTGCAGCACCATGCAGCCCCATGGAGGCCAGGACAAAGAGCACAGTCATTAAATATACCAAGTAAAGTGTGCTTCCACAGCATGGAAAATGACAGGATGAGCAATGCTTCTTTCCCATTTTCCACCTCATTATCATTTTCTTCTTGTTATTTACAAAGAGGAAAGTATGATTTAACTTGAACATGAGAGCAACACTGATGTGGAAAAAAGAAATTTTATACTAGACAAAAAGTTGAAAACAACCTCAGACCATAGTAACAGCCAGTTTCTCTTAGGCCTGGAGGAAACAAAAATAATTTGAGTTCTTGGTGTAAATATTCACCACGAAGAATAAAGAGTACCCCAAAGGTGCACGCACAGAGTCAGTGTGCTGGGGTTGAACTTCAGTGTTTCACAGCAGCGTGGTTTCTGCATGACACAGTAGTACTCCTGTGCCACAAAACTGCATCTGAGCATGCACGTGTGGGTGTGCACACACCACCTGCAGCAGGAACCAGCTTCACATGCTGACAAAGCTTTGGAATTCCTTACCAGTGCCTTGGACTATATCAGTGAATAATTAAGTGTGATAATCACAGTGAGAGATTGATTTATAAACTTGATAAAAATAAATATTTGATTTCTTTTAAAACTTGATTTATATATGCTTAAGGTACTCAAAAATGAAAGCTAATCTGACGCACCTCAAAAGCCTCATGAACTTCGGGAGAGACAGCACAGAAGCAATTTTGACCTTCAGCTGCTGAGACAATGTTGCATGTGTCGTTCTTATTTCACATGGTTACCTAAAAAGTCTACAGCAAGTGTCAAAGTTGTAAACATGACAATTACTAAGTTTATGCTACTGATAAAAAAAAAAAAATTCTTGAATGCTGTAGATTTTCTACAGATGCTGAGCTAATCCCTGTTATTCAAAGTAGCAGATAAAATTTCCTTTAATACTTGCTTGCAAAAATTTAAAGAAAATGAAGTAATAATTTCATATAATTCAGACATTCATAAATGAAAACCAATTATTTAAAATGAAGATGACTTTTCATAATCCAGAAAAGCCAAAATGTATCATCAGGATCACAGACAGCAAAAACAAACTCTGTGAAAAGACTGGAATAATGACCTTCAGAATGAGATATGATAAAAAAAGTGATATGATAAAGTTATATAAATAAACCTTAGAGTGAAATTATATCAACCACTACTTTTAATTCTTTATAGTAACACAAGGGCAAGTGGTCATTACATGAAAAACAAAAATTAAGAAAAGGAAATTCCTTTTCAAATTATGCTTAATTAGGCTGTGAACTTTATTGGCACAAGATATTGTGGAGAGCAAGATCTCAGCATTACTCGTGGAAGGACTGGGCAGAAAATCATCTGATACTATCCAATTTAAATGATATATAAACTGTCCTATTGAAAAGCATAAGATATCCCTGCTATGTTGGAGGTTTCGGAATATCTTGCCTCTACAGGCAAATTATTCCATAACTATCTGCAGTGGAGTCTCTTGCACATTCATTTGAGGATGATAATAATACAGTTTAAGACAGGATATTGGACTAGACTGATTACCTTAATTAATTATGACAATTTCTAAGGAGTCAAATCCTACACTTACTTACATTTAATACAAACCTGATGAAGCATTAGATTGCAAAGGGTCCAAATGGACTTAGTATGCCAGAGGTGTTAAAGCTGGAGTGTTCATATTAAAAGTAAATAGAGTATACTCTTAAATGACAGCATTGCAACATTTGCTGAACTAATTAGATCTGCAGATTTTTCTTTAAAGCCTTCCTTAAGACCAGAATCTTCAAACATTTTTTTTGGAACCATAGTCTTTTTTTTTGTTGTTGTTTTAATGGACACATGGCAAGTGAGCTTATTTTCCTCCTGTTTTTTTTAAAGGAAGTTATGATAATTCTCTTCTGAGACTTTTGATATTCAAGCATATAAACTTCAGAGAGACACCTAGGATAATATGTGTACCATCTGAGTTACAGCTGAGGTAAGTCACGTGTTAGGAGAATTATTTCTTTGTTGTACTGAGAAATAAAAAGGATTTTCATAGTTAAAGAAGGTTAACTGATAAAACTTCTTTAAAAAATGAGATCACA
This sequence comes from Morus bassanus, assembly GCA_031468815.1. Classification (NCBI taxonomy): domain Eukaryota; kingdom Metazoa; phylum Chordata; class Aves; order Suliformes; family Sulidae; genus Morus; species Morus bassanus. The sequence continues at coordinate 48,986,803 of CM062568.1, read as the reverse complement.
TGAGCCACATTGATCACAATATCTACAAATGATGTGCTTTAAGGAAACAGTAAGCTTGATGTGATTTGGATATTTTTAAAAAATGTGAACAAAAAATCGCCACGTTATAGATAATCTTATCTTTGTTTCTGTTTATAAATAAAACATTAATGGACTGACATTTTGATTGGTAGCATATCCTACTTAGTCTGAAAAATCTTGAAATATCTTTATTGCTTATTATGATACAAATTCTTCCTACCCAACTTTAACCACATAATTCAAGTACCTAAGTTAGGATCATACTTGTCCTGGGTAACACACATAGTTAGTAGAGAGAAATTATTTCGTCGAGTGTAATTCAATCAGTATGCAACTTAAGTCACTATCTTGAGGACTTGATTTCTACTGCACTCTGAAGCTTGGTACCTACATGTATATAGATGGGATGAACATGGGACTAGGTGTCTGAAGAGGGGTAATGAGCCCTGCCTGTCACAGCTTCTTATGGAGTTCAGCATTTACATCCAATTTAAATTCAAACTTGTATCTGTGTCCAGGTGCCTGTGGCCCTTCACTGAACAAGAATAATCTTCCACATATGCTTTACTACTCTCAGTGCAGTTGTGGGTGCCACAGTACATTAAGGATATAAAGCTAGAGAGTGACCAGAGGAGGGCCACAAAGTTGGTGAAGGCCTCCAAGGGGAAACTGTATGAAGAGTGACTGAAGTCGCTTGGTTTGTTCAGCCTGGAGAAGACGCGACTAAGGAGAGACCTCATCACGGTCTGCAGCTTCCTCACAAGGGGAGGAGGAGGGGCAGACGCTGATCTCTTCTCTCTGGTGACCAATGGTAGGACCCAAGGGAATGGCAGGAAGATGTGCCAGGGGAGGTTTGGGTTGGATATTAGGAAGAGGTTCTTCACCCAGAGGCTGGTGGAGCACTGGAACAGGCTCCCTGGGGAGATAGTCACGGCACCAAGCCTGACAATATTCACGAAGCACTTGGACAACGCCCTCAGAGATATGGTGTGAATTTTGGGGTTGCCCTGTGCAGGGACAGGAGTTGGACTCAATGATCCTTGTGAGTCCCTTCCAACTCAGGACATTCTATGATTCTATGATAGTAAAGCAAATTTGGGCTAAGTATCACAGAGTAATGGGAACTGGTACAATGGAAAGATGACTGATTTGTGCTTTTATTTTCATGAATATACACTGGTGATTACCCTAAAATGCTGCATTCCTCCTGTAAAACTCTCTGAGTGTCTCAGGAGCTTTAAGCACTGCCTGAAAGATAGTGAAAAATGAACATAAGCCTTCTTCCCTGCCGTTCCTAAGGAAATTCATGAGAAGGACAAAGGAGATGCTTTATAGGACCTGGCTCCACAAAAATCACAGAGCTGCAGCTCTGGGTTCACTTGGGTTCTTTCCAGACCTGGAAATGGTGGAGATGTAGTTCAGTGATCTCCAAGTAACTTGTACTCAAATCAGCGTAGTAATGAAATCAGTCTCTCTGCACTCATCTGTTGCAACACATGAGCTTGCAACACCCAGTGTGCCATGTCTGCTGAATTATCTGCCAGTTTGGGAATCTCATTGCAATCTCAGAGAACTGAAAGGAAGATTTGCAGGTTCCCGGAAAACGGTACAATTCAGAGCCATTCTCTGTACTCCAGGAAGTGCTCCAAGGGATATTGCTTCTATGAGAGAGAGATAGCTGGAATCAGAGAAGGGTTTGTCCTATGTAATACACCTTTGTGAGTAGTTTTAATTTTCTTTTTTTCATAGAGAACAGGCTCATCTGAATGAAAAATAAGGAAAGAGAGTTCCTTATGGTGACTGGGTAAAGCATTTCTTGCACACAGTGCCAGAATTAAATCTAGACCTTTTTTTTTCCATCAGTCTCTATAAAAACTTAGGTAATTACCCTGTCACAGCTGAAACATGCCCACGCTAAAACCATGACACTGGTGAGCATTTAAGAATTTCATCTTGTCTAGAGATGACAGACACCCAGTGTATCATGAAAAATTGAAATGTGCACTGAAATCCATGCATGCTGAGATGGGTGGACTGTAGGGCTCTAAAGCTCTCCAATGCTTTCTGGGAGCTTCCTTCCACAAGCACAGGGGTTTTTGCAAGTGAATGCTCAAATGCAATTTGGGGAAATGTTTTACTGGAATAAAAGAAGGCTTTTTTCTTCTTCCCCTCTTAGTTTTATCTCTAAAGAGAATAAAAACAATCCAGGAAAACTGATAACCATAATTTATTTTATGATTTTATAGAGGGCCAGTATTTAAAATGAAACAAGTAGTGTATTTGACATGTTTATAGGAAGAAATACAGTCTAAAATGTAGTTTGTCACACAAAGTATTACTTGGTAGGTTAGATAAATAGTTTGTGAAGAATATTGAACATGAATATGCCAAAAGCAATGAAAGTTACTGTGAAAGCTATGATAATGTACAAGGTATAACCTACAGTTACACTACAGAAGACCTACAGTACTGTACGTGTACGGATCTGTGCAAAGCTGCCAGGTTTTGCTTCACTGAATTTCTGTAGCAAAACCAGAAAATCTTGCCTGTAGGGCCAGGACTCTTAAACATGGAGACATAAGTATACAAATGCCTGAAAGGTGCAAACACTGTAGAGTGAAAAGAATTATTTAGGAATACAGACACATCTTTGAATACTGAAGAATAAAATAAGTACAGGGAAAATGGGCTTAGTGTAAAGTACTTTACAGCAACATACTTTCCACTCTAGAAGAGACAGCAAAAGAGTGGCAGGTATATTACTTGTAAAATTTTGGTGATGCACAATGACTGCACTGTTAGTGAGGTTGACTAGAATAAATGAAGGCTGCTCACAAGACTCCTGCCAAGTATTGGTAATGATTACAGACTAAATGGAATATTAGGTGACTTTGGTGAACTGCTGTACTAGTGATCACGTAGTCAGTCACACACCAGGTCTCAGCATGGGAAACTTAATTTCTCTTTACAGAGTGCATGGTAGCTTGACTTCTAGCATTTACTGAGAGAAGAATATTTCTGACATATATTTTGCAAGTGAATCTATGAGAGTTCAGTACTTATCACAATTTGAAGTCCAAGCTTGTCTGCTGACAAAGCTGACAGCCTCGAAGACTGGGGCTAAAGGTCACTAAGCCTATTTTGTTAGAAAAAGCAATATGAACTGTAACTCCAGAAAGAGGAGAATGAAGTTCTAAGCAACACTAAGTGACAATAACAACTTCTTGCCCTAAGCAACAATCTAATTCTAGGAAATGTTTAGTGCTTCTTTTTCCTAAACATACCAATAATATAAAATACTCTTATGTACAAAATGAATGAACAAACAAATTTCTTTTCATGACCTATGCAAGTGAAAATCACCTCATCCAGACATCCATTTTGAGCCTATGAGCTCTGGATTTTTACAGTAGCAGGCCTCCATGATGAAACAGAGACATATGAAGATTTAATGGTGCGTTATTAGGGTTGAAGAACTGTTATTTTCTCAGCCAAAAAACACACCACCATCATTACTCTTTTATTCCTATCTTTTGTATGGTTCTGGGGATACTGGAAATGTTGATAAGGCATCTGGTATATACATTACTGAGCTCTGCTGCATGTCTCTATATCCATGGCCTCAACACACAGTAGCACGACAGAACATAGGCAGTCTTTGTGCTATCAAAGCCGTTCTCAGCCCTCTGAAATAATTTACAATAAATAGAAATATCCCTGAGCACAGGTTCCATTCTGTTTAATGTTACCTGTGACATGTAAGTCAGTGGTGTTCATCCTGTCCCCACTTGGCATGCATGCAGAGATAAGAAAACCACCAATGATAGGAAGAATTGATTTTTTTTCTCCCTCAAGAAAGGCTGGTTCTGTTCTTCATATAAAACACATTAAGCAAATTGACTTTTGTACCAGATCAAGTCAGTAATCCATGGAAGGAACAGTGCTCAAAGACATCAATGAAATCATTGTGCTGCAGCCTGTGGATATTGTGCTGCCTCTTTTTCTGGTACCAATCCCCTGGGTTGAATTGGAACCTGTATGAGCTCTCTCCATTATCTGCAGCTGGCATCTGACCTAAGGACTGTGATGCCTGGTTCATAAGCAGATGGACTTCTAAAAAAAAGATTCTCATTTTCGATATTAATGAATTGAGTGACCTGGGAATAAAAAATGGGACCTTCCAGTTCTGCCAACAGATGCTACAGCATGAGGTATGGAGGGGGTAATAAAAATGACTGTCACATTCTTCTAGGAACCAAAGCATATCCAAGTATGACCTCAATATTCCCAAAAGGCTCTAGTAGGAACTGGATTTTTATTTCAGTGACTCTAGATCCAATTCTTTTCCCTACACCTATGTTTGAGGAAATCATTTAGGGCCACATCCAAAAAAACAAATTGAGTTCCCAAAAAGCTAAAGTGAAACCAAATTGCCTAAGTCATGGAAACACTCCCATTCAACAAGAACACTTTAAATTTGCATACTCCTTCCTTTGGCATGAAGAACTATGCCTTAGCATATACCCAGAATAGCACCATTCCTGGCATGGCAAAGTAGCTCACCACCCGTCTTGTCAGGATCTTAGGTTAGGATCCAGAAAAAAAGACATGTCATCCTTAGATGAGCCCTTAGAGGGTTTATCCAAGAAGCATTTTCAGAGCAAATCTAACACATCCACGAGCTCCTATTGACCCCTAGCTACAAGCGAAACTTTATGCATTAATATGGCTCACTGATTTTACTAAGGTGTTTCATATACATGTATGAAGTGAAGTGTGAAGGTATATCAGAGATCAGATTTAGAGCTCTCAAACACTTTTATAAACTTACCAGTTACCAGCCCCTGGCTTACTGTTCAAACACAGCTGAGTTATGCAGATGCAGGAAATTCAGTGCATCCTGGACACACTCGATTCACACTTCTGCACAAATTAACAGTGCCTGAGTACCGGGTCCGGTGCAGTGTCAGATCCCTGTTGTATGCACCTTGCCATTGATATGTTCACATATGGTCCCTTCAATGTCCAGCACAAACCAGTCTCCCCAGACATGTATGATTAGGTTCACAGATGTACAGCAGGTCTCAAATGTTCTAGATATATTAGAGATATTGCACACACTCAATTTATTTATATATGCAAAGCAATTGTTACCTGAGGGTAATCGAAGTTGACAGCAACCCTACCCAGGTAGAGGAGAGGCTAAAGCAGAAAGCACGAGCTGTGAAAGACAAGTTGGAGGCTTGTAGCCCTGCAGACTCTCATGGTAGATAAGTGAGTCAGTCAAACAAACATCAACAGACTCACCCAAAGTAAAAATTATCAGTTTAAATTAAACTGCATTACAGCTCAATATCTGCATGTAAAAAGAGGTATTTCCTTGAAAGGAGCAGTAAGTATTATTTTGTTATTTTAAACATTCTGGTTGTAGCCAAAGCCAAGGCCCTGATCTGGGAGGAAGGGCACAGGCAGTAAGTGACAGTCTGTTCCCTGAGGGGCTTACAGGCTAAGCAGGCAGGGCTGGGGACAGAAGAAAGGAAGAGTTGTTATCCACATTTTACAAACAGAGCACAGCAATACAGAGAGATTAAATGATTGGCTCAAGGTCACACAGGATGTCCAGGGCAGAGCCCTGTAAATGAATCCAGATCTCAAGGTGCACCTTCCTGTCTGTCACCCAGACAGGTTTAATTCATGAAGAATAAAAAAAAATTAAGAATCAGCCACTTCCCAACAAGACTCATGCAGGCTTTCAGTCTAACATTTCCAACTGGCTTCTCAGTCTAGCAGCTAAAATTTCATTACATCTTTGAAAACATAACCGTAACTGTTTTGACTCATGCTATAATATGCATACTGCCAAAAGCAATCCCTAACGCTGTAATATTTTGCTCCATTAGAGGTGCCATACTGCCAGCAAGCATCGAGCTTACTGAATAAAACTGCAACCATTGAACAGTCTCTTCTCTGTGTCTGTGTGTCTTTTGGCCTAAATAAAGTAAATACACAGCATTAAGGGCCTGATCCTAGTCCCACTTAAGTCAATGGCAAAATTCCCATTGACTCCAATGGAAGAAGAAGCCAGCCCTAAAAGAAGTGGTGATTTTTTTTCCTTAAATTACTGGCAGATTAATTCATATGCCATGTGCAGCACCAAGATATTGGTCGAGAAACTGTGTATCCATACACAATTTTAAAATAATGAAGATGGAATCAATTTTATTACTGTACTGACACTGTACAAAGATGTTTACTGCAATAAATCCTATATTAAGATGTGAAAACAGGTCTTCACTAGTCAGTGCTAAAAGGAACAAGAAGGATTTCCACTATGGAAAGTGGATGATAAAGCATGTTCTAATATCTCGTGATATATGTATTAAATCCCAACGTAAAGGTTTAAGTTCTTCACATTTTACCACAGTTCATACACAAGAAAAAAAAAACAAAACATTGAAATAAACCATGGGTGAATCATGGATAAAATGTTGTCCTTGAATATATATATCTGATTTCTATGGACATTAGAATGTTCTGCCCTTGCATCCTTGCCCAAAATTTGAATCTCACTATTGCTTTCATTTTACTGCTTTCTCTTAGGCAAGTAGTCTTTAAAGATGTTTTGTTTATGAAGCTATATTCAGAGTTCATCTATTTAGATATTACTTATTTCAGCTCCCACGTCAAATCACACCTTCTTTCCCCTTGCTTTCTTTATCGTATTTTCTTCCATGATTCCTGGCAGAGATCATGAGCTCATCATACTTTTTCTTTCCATTTAGTTTATGATATTTATCTTGGGCTGCCAGTGCACTTGCTGCCACATAGGACTTGTAGATTGTGACTCCTTACTTTGGCAGGACACTTGCAGTATCAAATTGCTGAAAATTTATCCCAACACTATTTAAGACATTTTCAGCTGAAATAAATGTCAACAGAACACGTTGCCACTGTGTGGACTCTGAACTCTCTTCTTTTCCTAGATAAGCTCAGATGGTAGCTAGACTAACAGTTGCTAAAAATATTAATCTCCTGTGTGGTTTAGTGACAAACATAGCTCTTTTGATAATATGAAAGCATAGAAGAACTGAATATTGCAAACATGAAAGGCAGGACACAGTGCTGGTGTAAGCAGGCTCAAGTACACTATTCCATCCTAAAAACAGAAAGAGTTGTAGATCTAGTCAGAGCTAAGGGACAATGAACAACCCTCCACCAGTTACCCCATCAGGGTGAATGGAAGCAGAACATATAATACAACTCTGAGGAATAAAGTCCTGTCAGACATTGTCTTCCATGGAAGAAATAAAACTTGTGATAAAGACCTGAGTACTCAGAACAACAGTATAAATTATTGGTTTGGTTCATAATTCAAAGCTGCAGTTGTGCAACAAGAGCTGAAGGCACCTGAGTCTGGGGTAGCAAAATATTTGAGTTCAACTGGTGTTTCCTGCAGGAAATCAAAGTACTTCTGCACGGATGCTGAACATGAGTGGCTAATAAGTTAGGCTGTGTCTTTGTGGCTGTAGGCTCTTAGTCACCACCATTTGCAGACAAGGCTCTGCACCACTGCCTATCATATTTTTTATTGTAAAATAATGGTTCCAAGACAGTCAGCAAAGAGGAAAAAGTGAAAACAGGTATTTATGCCTGGAAGGACATAGGTCTGCTAAACAGAGAGGGTCAGTCAAATACATTTCTCCTTGAGAATCAGATGCAGCTAGAAGAACTTGCTGTGTTCAGATTATTGAAACAAAGGCTAAGCCTGTGCAGATCCAGAAAACATTATTTAGAAACAGGCAGGCAGATAAATACCATAGATGGAAGCACTATTTTTTAAACTAACAGATAATGATGGCACAAGCAAAAATTGGTATAAACTACTTCTGGGCAAGAAGAGAAAACATAATATTTCTAATTATCAGAGGAGTAAAGTAATGAGTAACTTATCAGTAGTAGTCACGGGTCAGGAGAAAAAATTCAAAGACACAAGGATAAGCACAAACAGCACACACTTAGGGCTGTACCCAATAGGTAACTAGGACTTATCCACCTTATTTTTTGGAAGAGAATTAATTTAGCCATATGGACACAGGCCTGGACTTGATTTTTTCTGCACAACAAAATATGTTTTCATATTTTGAGGGTATAAGTCAGTTCCCATTCAATAAATTCCAAATATAGAAGGCAGAGTTACTTAGTGGAGGTTTTTGGTGCAATCAGAGAAAGACTAATTTGTTTGAGAGAACCTAATTCTTTCAAGAAACCCAGCTTCTTGAGTTTCAAGAAACTCACTCCCAACTTGCTGTTCTGACTGAATTAAACATTGGTACAGAAAGCAGGTGCTGCCTGAGGAATCTAGGTGTTTTAAGAGAGGAACAACATTTCTCTGATCAACAGCAAGACACAAAAGGCTGTGCACTTCAATTTGCACTTAAGTTTTGGAAATTATTGTAGTTTGTAATTGCCGATAGGATGCTAGTGACTTCACAGGATATTAAGTGTTATGTGTTTGTGCCTTGAAACTGATATAAAAAAGAAATTTACCAACTATCTGGGGTTAACTGTGTTCTAGTGAACACGTAAAATCTGCTGGTACATCTGCTTTTAAAATTGTAATTAACTAAAGAATATATTCTTTAAAAAATACAAGTTATCGTGACTTTACAATGCATTTTTTTTAAACTCATTTGTCAAAGGAGAATGCTGTCTTTGTAAGCTTCTGTTGTGGTACAGAAATCACAGTTGAATCTTTGCTCCTCCTATATCTCTGAAGAAGTCCACAGCCTTAAGAGTTCAGCTACACCTGGAACAGCAGCATCTTCATGCCAAAGTCCAAGACAAACACACACTTAATGAACCTTCAGTCTCCCCAGGCTCAGTTCTCAGTCCCTGTCTTCCAGGGCAGACCTCAGCTGAAACAGCCAATTTGGACTCTAACCAACAGGCTCTTGGTTAGAAATCAACTTGGCCACCTGCAAAAGGCCTGGTCTCCCCTGGGGAGATTCTGGAAGGCCACACTCTTAAGTCAGCATTAGTAACCTTATCATTTCAGATAGGCTTAATATTTCCCTTCACACCAGACACCTAGCCATGTGCAGTGAGCTTGCTATATCTGAGTGTAAGCACGTGAGTGATTACATATATCCATACGTCTGTCAGAGAAAGAATGAACCATTACTTCCTTCCTACCTAACGCAGTGAACATGTATTTCCCCTCAATCATTTTTAATTCAGATTGAAACGAAACTCATTTCCCTGAACTTTGAGGGACTACAATGTTTCAGCAAGATCAAAAGCTCTGCTTGAATATTCACGTGTCTAAAAAAATATTTATAAACTCACTCATGTCTGTATTCCAGAATGATTTCAGAAAATGAAATTCAGGTAAATAATACCTGTGATGGGAAACCGGTCTTTTTTTATCCAAGTCTGCTTTAGCTATATTTTTTACAGAACTCGTGTTTGCTCCACATGAGGGAGATTTCCGACCAGTCTCACCCTGTTCTCAGTAGATTAGCCCTTTCCCTTTTTTTTTTTAATAAGAGCAGTCCCATTAATTTCAGATAGGATTTAGTGTACTGTATTCTGAGCAGCAGGACTGGTTCACTGGAGCCTCTGACAAGCACAAATACAGCAAACTCTTTCTGCGTTCAAACACACTGCAAGCTCTGGGCACAATGCTGTTTCCCCAGCCCAAAGCCCTTCCCCAAAGCTTCCCCAACACAAAATGACTTGAAGACTCTCTATGCAAAACTTGTGAGCAATCCTGGAACAACACCATCCCCATTAGAGAATAATGACCATTCTCTAATAATGAATAATGACCATTCTCTAATTTTCATTAAAGGAATATGACCACACTCCCCCACTGTGGCAGGCATGGGCTTTCTCTTCTAGATTTTCCCTCTGGCCTCAGGTATCTCAAGGTCTTGAAGCTGGGATGCTATGAAAGCACCAAACGGGACTGGAGACCCTCTCCATTTTACAATCCCAGACCCTGAGCTCCTACTCCTCTTTATTAGACAGAGTGGTTGTTTCTTCATCTCCCTACCCTGTCCTCATTTGAGCATACCTTCTGGGGGATAGTGATGTAGAAATCAGTAGCATGCATGCTACTGGACCATCAAGTGCCCAAGAAAGTTTTGTAAGTACTGCGGAGCCAGAATAGGTAGATGGGGTTCCTAAAGATTACTCTGATACAGTTAAGCACTTTTGTTCTTCCTAACATATACAAGTACCTTTTTGTATTTGGACTGTGAACTGCTGGAGTCCTCAGAAGCAAATACTTAATAATAACCTCTTGACCTCCACAAAAAAAAAAAAAAAAAAAAAGTCTGGGGAAAGTTTAACAGTGTATGGAAGTAGGTTATTATAAAAGTATTACTTACATCTTAAAGCTGTAGGGTTTTTTATTTTTCCAAAGACATCAGATGTCTTTACAAAGCTAAGCAAGTCTGTTTTTTGGCCAGGGTTAGTAAAACACAAACTGAGGCAGGAATGGGTCACAGGTAACATAGTCACCAGGGGCAAGACAGCAAACAGGACTTAGTAATGATTTTTGTGCCCATCCTTGAGACCATGGTGCTTTGCATTCACACGCAGCCATTTCTTTAAACCTTGAAGTGTTACAATATATGAAGGAAGAAAAAGGCATTGCTCACTTTTCTTTTCCTTTTATTTTGGATTTCTAACAAATAGTGTGAGTCATCCCTGCCGAATGTTGTGTTAAATGTATAAAGAAGTACTGTAAAGTAATTTAATTTAATCAAGCCACATCCCTTACAGGATAAATCCCAATTCTTTTCAAAACATAAGTAAAAGGAATAAGACTTTCCCAGCCTTTTTTCTGCTGTCCTCAAAGGGGTTAAAGAAGCCTAATACAAAGGAGTTAAGCAATGCCTGAAACGGGATAATAAATGTGACACTCTCTGACTATCAGTAGCAAATATTTGAGCTTATCAAATAACGGAGGAAGTAGTTTAGTTACAAATAAACCAATCTCTCATAAAACAAGTCTTCACACAAGGTAATTTCATTGAACTGGAGACAGCTAAAGGCCACTGGCGGGCAGGACTCCCGCTCTGTGTGCACTCCCTAACGGCCCCGCGTGATTAATGGGGCAGCCGGCAGGGAGGCCGAGCCTGGGGACGACGCCGAGGGATGAGGGAGCTGGGCTTCATATCAGCAGAGCGGCAATAAATAAAGCATCGCAGAGCTAGTGCAAGGAAGTGACTCATCCTCCTGGAACACAGCGGGATTTGTGCTCTCCCTCGGCTGCCCCCCTCCCCCTCGTCCCCGTTTTCCTCCGCTGCAGAGACCAGCGTGTCCCAGAGACTATAGTAGATGTCACCGCTTGGCACTGGCTGTGCGAAGAGAGGACAAATATGTGGGTGTGATGTGGATCTGGGATGATAGCCTTAAAGCTGCAGCGCTCACTCTTGAGGGAGCATCTGGGCTGGGGCAAGCCTAGCAAAACATGTTTCAAAGGCTGGCTTCTGCACGGGAGATACTTGGATGTTGCTTCTTTTCGCGGCATCTAAGCAATGCAGAGGGTGAATAGAGCAACTGTGGTAAACAGGAACAGACTTTCCTTCCAAAAGTTATGTAAAAACGCAAGCAATTAAGACATGGGGGAACCGAAGCAAAAAGAGGTGGAACTGAAGCAGAAGGAGTTGCAACATGCCCACGGCTAGGCTGGGAGCTAAGGTGTGGTTTCACCACCTGGTTAACACTGATTGAATTGTGGGGTGCTGCCAGCAGGGCTGAGGCATGCTTCCCTCTCTCCATGAGCTCCCACCCCCTCCCCAGCAGCTCCTTCTCAAGGGACATGACCCCACTTCTGCATGACCATCAATGGAAGCACAAGGCTATTTGGGGAAGGAGGGCAGGATTATTCTTCTGATGGCAGTGTACCTGTAGAGTCATTTCTAGGTTGGGCTCCAATTTTCTCAATCGTAAGAGCATGTGACCTCACCTAAGAGTGCAGGAAAACCATTCATATGTCAAATAAATTCATTTTCTGCCTCTGACTAAACAGCAAGAGGTCCTGATGGGTATCAGTAATAAAATTTATTTTTCCTCTTTTTGCTTTTCAGGCCTAACATGTCTTTTATTTACTACATCATCCTAGTACACTAATTATGCACACATCTTTTTTTAAACTCCACATGCTTCTACATAAACTTCTGAAAAACATTTGCAAAAGATAGCAGAGACTGATAGTCTTATTTCAGAATACAATGAAAACTTAAGAAGCATTATAATATAGAAAATAATATAGAAAATCAGACATACTGGTATTTGAGACGGTAGTATGCTGATATTCATTTATGTACTTCTTATAGCAGTGAATTTCTATATTTATAAATATGGACAGGTATATATGTAGATGTATAAGTGAAAATATGTAAGTATAAAAGCAGATGCAAAACAGATCATGTAACCACTGTAGTTTTTGAAGTCAACCTTGTTCCTGTCACTGCCATCTCTGGCATAGCTATTAATTAAAACACTGTGTGGAAAAGTCCTTTAGCACCTAGATGTTCAGTCTCTGCTAGCTAAAAGTCAAACAATATACAAACACTTCTGGAAGTAAATGTAAGTGCATCACCTGACACAGCATGAAATCACCTGGTCAGCTATTGTTTTCTCTACTTCTGCTGTCTCTAGGGCAAAACAGATTTCAGTGCCTTTTAAAATAGTTTTGAATCATACCAATGATTGACTTCAGTGAGCTCATTAGTGTAAACTCTGTCTTCTAGGGGCAAAAGTGGTGCACTTTCAAGGGGCTGTGGTTAAAACATACTTTGTCAGAACTCTCTTAGCTGCCAGGACCATGGTGGTGTCTGAAGGCTCGCTCTCGTTGCTGCAGGTGGATTTTGCTGGGGCAGCTGAATCACTGGGTATCCCTGCCTGCCTGTCCCACCCCCATGACCAAGGCTGCTGCTCTTTGCAGGAACTGTTCAATGGGGGACACAGTAACTCTTCAGGAAAATCATAGAATCATTAAGGTTGGAAAAGACCTCCAAGATCATCAAGTCCAACTATCAACCCAACACCACCATGCCTCCTAAACCATGTCCCAAAGTGCCATGTCTATGCGTTTTTTGAACACCTCCAGGGATGGTGACTCCACCACCTCTCTGGGCAGCCTGTTCCAATACCTGACCACTCTTTCAGTGAAGAAATGTCTCCTAACATCCAATCTAAACCTCCCCTGATGCAACTTGAGGCCATTTCTTCTTGTCCTATTGCTAGTGACTTGGGAGAATAGACCAACACCCACCTCACTACAATCCCCTTTCAGGTAGCTGTAGATAAGGTCTCCCCTCAGCCTCCTCTTCTCCAGACTAAACAATCCCAGTTCCCTCAGCCGCTCCTCATAAGACTTGTACTCCAGACCCTTCACCAGCTTCGCTGCCCTTCTCTGGACACACTCTAGCAACTCAATGTCCTTCTTGTAGTGAGGGGCCCAAAACTGAACACAGTATTCAAGTATACCAGTGCTGAGTACAGGGGCACAATCACTTTCCTATTCCTGATACAAGATACAAGCCAGGATGCCGTTGGCCTTCTTGGCCACCTGGGCACACTGCTAGCTCGTATTCAACCAGCTGTCAACCAGCACCCTCAGGTCCTTTTCCTCTGGGTAGCTTTCCAGCCACTCTTCCCCAAGCCTGTAGCGTTGCATGGGCTTGTTGTGACCAAAATGCAGGACCCAGCACTTGGCCTTGTTAAACCTTATACAGCTGACCTTGGCCCATTGATGCAGCCTGTCCAGATCCCTCTGCAGAGCCTTCCTACCCTCAAGCAGATTGACACTCCCGCCCAATTTGGTGTCATCTGCAGACTTACTGAGGGTGCACTCAATCCTCTCATCCAGATCATTGATAAAGATATTAAACAAGACTGGCCCCACCACTGAGCCCTGGGGAATACCACTTGTGACCAGCCACCAACTGGATTTAGCTCCATTCACCACAACTGCCTGGGCTCAGTCATTCAGCCAGTTTTGTACCCAGCGAAGAGTACTCCTGTCTAAGCCACGAGCCGCCAGCTTCTCTAGGAGGATGCTGTGCGAGACAGTATCAAAGGCTTTACTAAAGTCCAGGTAGACAACATCCACAGCCTTTCCCTCATCCACTAGGCGGGTCACCTGGTCACAGAAGGAGATTATCACATCACAGGAGCAGCAGTTAATGTTAAGATACCAGGCTACCAACTGAAGCAGTGGAGGCTTATCTGTCTCATTAAGTGATCATTGCTCCAGGGACAAAAAACTTAGGATGGCTGGAAAGGATGTGGGATTAGGGAAATATCTTTGCTGTGGCAACTAAACCATCCTGCAATCTTAAAGCCTTACATTGAAGAGACCAAAAAGAAACTCTGATCTATCTTCTGCATAGACAAGTCAATATCTTGGATCCTGAAACAGTCCATGGAGGGCAGTAGACTTGATAGCTGTGTAGGTTGTAACTGGTTTGAAGGTGGTAAACAGCGAGAGTGAAAACTTTGGGTGTACAAATCAGATGTGATAAAAACATGGGAAAAGCAAGGCAAATCTCTGCCACTCCATAGCCTGGTCAGGCCCAGATTCATCTACACAGATCAACTCCTTTGACTCCTTCAATTTAAAAAACTAGTTTCTATGTAAAGGGAAGGATGAACTAGTCTATAGACTTACTGGCATTTCCCCTACTCCCAGTCCCCACACCATTAGTTGGCTTTGCTCCCAGTTAAAACTTACACTGTGTCAGTAACAGTTTTTCTAATCCTTCAGTAAACAGGTGAAATATTTCTTAAAACTTCAGTCACAGCTTGACCTGACACACGTGAGCCTAGGCTGCATACTCGCATGAACAAAATCCCCACATGCAGAGCAGGTGGGAATAAGAGATGTTATAAAACGTAACGTGAACTGTGTCATCTCTGCTGGGATTCAAGGGAACGGCCTATGACAGAAACAGCCCTAACTTGCATCCCAGGGATTGGGCTGGTATTACAATTCAACACAAAAGGTCTGGGAAAGCCAAAACAAAACCCTCCATCCTCTACCCATCTGACTAGAGGAAAACTGGATGCTATACAGAGATCGCGTTGAAAGAAAACACTTTCTTACCCCCACCCCCCCGAATACTGCTGGTGAAGCAACGCTGCAGCGCAAGGGTTAACGGATCTCAGAAAGCCCTGGTGTACTTTAGCTAGGGGCGGAGACACCCCGCAGAATAGATGCCTGTGCTGCTTTGCCTGGGAAGCTTTTAGATTAGTGTGCTTCCAGCTGCATTTCCTTGAAACTGATTTAGTTTCAGCCCATATCAGAGTCCTTTCATGGAGCTATTCCTATTCAAAATAAAGTACTTTAAGAAAAGCACTGTGATGGGGTTTAAAGTAATCCAAAAAGTATGGGTTGGCTTAGAATTTTTGTTACAGCCAAAAGGGCCAGGATTCAGGACAGGAGGATAACAGAAATTATGCCTCCCTGTACATACTAAGTGTTTTTTGACCTAAGGCATTTACCACAAAGAACAGGAGGCTTCACCACCTCTCGCAGGGTTTATAGTAAGGGAGGTACTTCTTTACTTCCACTAAGACTTGTTTCATTGCAAGATATCACTCAAAATTATGCTGAATTAACTCTCTCTGGGAATGCTGTCTCTCATGACAGCCACGGTCATTTCTTCGTGTTTTAAATAAACTTCTGGAAACATTGTCCCATTTATTACCCCAGAACCAGCAGTTGTTTTCAAACATAACTGTTGTTTAAGTAATGATTTTCTTTTTCTAATACCAAACCAAAAGCACAAATGTAGCTGTTAAAAATCTAAAGTGTTCATGAACAGTGCTTATCCTGCAAATGATAGCCAGGCATATGTTCTTAGAGAATTATTTCTTTAAATGACAAGATTGCCAAGGGGCCAAGCGAGAACAATTAAGAAAAATACCATTGTTCTGGGCACAGAGAGTAGCGGAGGAGACATCTAGGCTGCACAGCCCAGGAGCGCTTCCAAGTCCCCACCCCAGGAGCAGGCGCTGGCCATGTCCTCGCTCCCCAGTGGACCTCAGCCCAGGCACATGCTCCAGGTGAATGCTAGGATTGCCCTAAGAAGCATCAGGCATGGGCATTGCAGGGACCTGAAGAGTGCCACAACATGCCCTTGCTGGTAAGTACAGGCATAGCAAGAGATTTATTATCCAAAAGAGAGCTGTGATCTAAGTAAACAAGTTGGACAATGGGCTGGAGAGAAGCGATGGAATACATACTGAGCGGCGTGATGGTTTGCGTAAGTCTTCTTAGTTTAAGGATATTTGGTTGTTCGCTTGTTCATTTTTCTCTAAGAGGAAGTGGTGCTTTCTTAAACTACTGGGGTGGGGTTTTGTTAGATGGTGTTTTACTAAGCTGAAAGACAAAGGAAAGAAGGGAAATGGCACAAGAGGAAGAAGCCTGGAACAGAAGTGGAATGAATCCAAAGCAAAGAGAGCACGCAGGAAAAGACTACAGGAGGCTCCTGCACATCCCAAGCACCAATGCAAAGTATGTCAAGATGCCTAGGGTGTGGTTAAAAAGATCTAATAGCAGTTCAGGAACTGTGAGAAGATAGGATAGAGTGGTCTATTTTGATATCGGACCCTGGTCCTGTCCCAACACCTTTTATAAAAGTAGAAATAATGTCTTAAAAATGTAATCATATGGATTTTTATTCCACAGATTTTGTTGAAACCACTCTATTGCAAAAGGTCATCATCAGATCGTAAGGTAAACTTGCAGATCAGTTAGAATTTGCATGGCTAAAATGCTGAAACGCTACCATTTTATGGAAGAATTTCACCTATGCTTATTCAAATCACATACAGAAGGAACATACAGGCCAAGAGATATTTTTTGGGATCTGCATGCACTTATTACTTTTTCAATCTCTATCCTAGAAAGCAAATCCATTCCTAAAACCTACAAGAACAAGACAGGTGCTTACCACAATATCAGATGTACTGAAACAAAGCAACACACGATCCTAATTCTTGGCAAAGGAAGAGCAGAATGGGGGGCACTGACACAGGTTTTCAAAGACAATTGAGGTCTGTCTTGTTCTGCTTGGGAATATTTGTTTGGTCCTGATTGTTCACTTCCTTTCCAGTTGCTTCAGTATGAACAACTGCACTACTGGGTGTTAAGACGGCTAATCAGGATAGTAATATTTTACATGCACTTAGCATACATGCAGGTAGCTGAGAATTTAGTCTGTTTACTGTTGCTCACATGGCTTGATGCTGGATCTTGTCTACACAAGGTTGTCTTGTTGGGTTCCCTCCCATACAGTACAACTACCAGCTTTAAAAGAAACGGTGGTTTCCACTGATACAGCTCTTCCTTATTCTATGTTGCATTGTCTCTCTTCACCATTCCAGCTACAAATGAACTCATGCACATGGCATCGGTCCACTCAACAACTGGTGTTAAACCTCATTTTGAGTCTACAGCTTTCAATCTCATTCTACATTAAAATCAGTTTGGAACTACATATTTTGTGTGCCTTCAGCCAATTTTTCCTTTTCTTTTCAGGCTGAGCACATGGGAAAAATATGTGAATGCTTCACCTGGCAGCCAGCTTGCAGATCCAGCACAAGGATCCACTGTGACTTCATTAGGACTTCAAAGGAAAATGCCACACAGCTCTGTTGCACAAATGCTGCAGAGTGGTGAGAGGCAGCAGGGAAGAGGTTAAATATACACTAACATGGGCTAGGTTTCTATTTTGTACCTAAAGTTGAAAGCAAGAAGGCTTGGAAGAAGCAGGAGGAAGAAGAGAAAGGATGGATTTGGGAGGTTAAAGGAAAAATCACCTGTTTTGGGTCCAGAGCAAACATTTAGAAATCATTTCTTTTAAACCCCAAATGGCTAAGATTATATTAGCTAGCTTAGAATATCCCCATAAGCATGCTCTTCCCCCAAGACAGACATCTCCTGGGGTGGGGGGGAATGCAGGGGGGAGGGGAGAAGGAGGGAGAATGGGGATATTCGATGTATTGTGGTATGTCTGGAATCCTCTTATCTGTAGCAAGACCGGGAACACCTGGACAACACTTGTCTTCCTCCCCCACCCACCTGTGCAAATTGCTAAGCACATCGCAGCTCAAAGCACTGCACCATATGCCAGTCATATCACAGAGATCCATTGTGACTTCTCCAAACATCAAAGAAAAGCCAATGCACATCTTCTTTGCACAAATACTGAGGGGGGCAGTTGTGAAGGGGTTAAAAGATCAAGTTCTGCTATAAAGATAACAGGAACTGCAGAACATGCAGCAGATGTTCCATGTGGAGGCACTTAAGTTTACAGTCCCACCTGTGTCCATTTAATACCTTTAAAAGCAATCTCCTGCTCATTTGTGAGGGAAAAAGGAAAAATCGATGTTCCAATCTCAACATCTTCTCACAACATCCACATCCCACATGAGGAAAGGGAGGAGGGCATGGGATGAGCAGACAAGACAAGAGGGCTGAAGCTGAGATTTAAGCACGTGAATAGATTTGTGCAAGCACACATCCCCATGTGGAAAGTCAGCCATTCTTTCATGTCCAAGGCAACTCATGCTCTGTGCTGGAGAGCAGCAGCCCAACCTTAGTGCTAGTGTTTAGAATGTCTTAAGAGCAGCACGAACAGTAACTAGTCATGTCATAGAGTTTTACATCCTTCCTTTTGTTTCCTTCCTTCCTGATCTTATTCCTATTTCCCTTCCAAACAAACCAACTGTCTTCCGTTACATACATTGAATGACTTCAAACAAATTGGGAGAAAGGACTCAAAATGATTATGTTACAATTTTATGGAAATATGCAACCAGAGAGATAAAGGCTGGGGCTGAGTGTGATTCATCACATTATTAGACACCAGAGGGTCCACATGGGAGAGGCTTGGGAAAGTTTCAGTCAGAAAGGAGTAGGCAAAGACTGAACCTTCTTATACAGCAAAGTGAGACCATCACAGGGCACAAATCTACAAGGAAACAGATTTTAGTGTTTGTGGAAGTATTTTTCTTCCATGTACATGTCCTTGGTTCAAATAGATCTGGAGCTAGAGGAAGAAAAACATCCAGTTACTAAGAACAGTGAGTTTCTTTCAGTTCACACTAGACTAAGGAGATGGGAGATGAAAACATAGCTTGTAGGACATATCCAGGGACACAGGATATAAAATCCTCCTTCCATTTTTTAGAATTGCTGGTTATATAGAAAAGCTTCCAAGCATGACTCCACATAGCTGATAGGAGATACATACGGACATCCACCAGCAGCCTGAAACGCTCCCAGGCTGATGAATCTCCCTGAACATATTTCTGCATCACTGCTAGTTGTTTTCAGCAAGCAGTGGGGAAGAGGCAGAAGTGCATCTCTCAAGGAACTGGAATTAGGAGTTGGCAGAAAGAGGGAAATATGGAGCTCGACAGCTGTGATCTTAAAAGAGAGCAAATTGTTCAGCTGAGTGATGCTGATCTCTCTTGTGAACTTCCACTGACATCACTGGGATACTGTTGTGCTGGAAAGTATGCAATTCGTATATTTATACTGTGACCCACGAACCATAATTTAACATGGAATTCAACCCTCTGTGCTAAGTGACTTTGACACCCTGAGGCCACAGCAATTCAGAGAACAAAACAACTACTGTCTCCTCAGGCAGGCACGGTTCTTAAAAATATAACGTTACACAGAAAACAAAGGTAGAATAGTTTCATAACTATGTACAACACACCTTAGCGCCTTGTCTTATCCCAGATGTCTCCTCACTGCTGGCTATCTGCCATTTACACCAGTCTCCCATTTCAGGTCTTGGCACAACCCAAGTGACTTCTCCTTGTGACCTATCCAAAGGAGGAGTTAAAACCAAGCAGTAGCTAGAGGGTAACCATGAGATGCCTGCTTGCAAAGAAGACTGCCTCTCTAACTAACAGAGTGCTACACCAGCACTCCAGAAATATTTATTTTATTTCTAGTTTTGCTATGTGCTTGATGATGGATTGTGGGTGGATCAGTTTGTGCTTTATTCCTCAGTTTACCTATCTTCTGGTTTTTTCCCTCATGCAACCATCACTTAAAGAGAATACTTAGTATGTTTCATGTTTGAAAACTGGGATTTCAGCATCATAGGAAGATGTTAGTATAGCAGTTGTTGCTCAAGAGCTGAGGTTTCAGTAGCAGATAGCTGCTAGCAAACAAGAAAACCTCTGGCTTTATCTGCACAATTAGTTGCACATACATACAAATACACAGGACTGCATAGCTACAAGCTACCTTGTTTTCAAGTGCATCATTAATTAACAACAGTTTGGCACAGTAGCTGCAATACATTATGAGTATAGTTTCTTCATGGTTCATGTAATAGAGAAAATGGCTATACTACCCTCTCCCCCCAAGTCAGGTACATTTTCTGGAAATATTTGCAGGTCTGAAAGGAAACACAGTTCACAGTGAAGTATTTGCAGAGAGTGCAAACCTCACCAGCAGAGAACAGCTTCTGGTTCAACACTAGCAACAGTGATTCTGACTGTGAAAGCACTGCTATGCCATAGGCAACACCCTTGCCATACAGCTCCTACCTGTGTAAGGTTTCAAGAGGTAGAACCACATGGGTTGACTTTCACATCCAGAAACATGTTTGAGCTAGGAAGACACAGTAATTTCTGATTTCAGATGAGCTGTCTCGAAAGCTCACTACATGCTCCTTAAAAATATGGCTGGAAAATACTGGGAAGTTTCATTTCTCTCTAGAAGACTCTACTCTCTATGTCAACAGTCCTACTAGTTTGCAATGCTCCTCCCAGGTGATGACTGCCAATCACTGCAGTGATGAACTGCTGCTGCACACAACATAGCAAGGTCTTATAAAAAATCTAGAGGTGGGTTTATTTTTTTCCCCATTACCTTGCTCCGTGCTAGCTTGCCCTCTGCTATCAGCAAGCTTGCTGGCTGGGATGAGACCTTCCAGACACCTTGCAGGCAGTTCTGGGGCCAGTACCAATTGCTTGTTTGCGTACAGGAGACTTTTGCAGCTCCATGCAGGCATGCTGCCTTTCCTGGCCACCTGACCAAGTCTCCTGTTCCCCCCACCACTCTCACCTTCAGATTTAATCATTTCAGTCTCTTATTGTTTCTGTTATATAACTATAAAGCCCCTTTGTTTATTTTGCCTGTAAGCTCATCTCCCTCCCCTACAAGGCCCAATGGTTTAAGCTGGGGAGTGTGGCCAAGGGTCTGAGCCTGTGTTTTGGAGAAAAGCCTTTTGCACTGCGCTGTCCCTGGTGCAGGGTGGAGGTGTGGGCTCTAGCCATCATCCCGCTCTCCAGCAGCCCGAGGGGCCCATCACAGTACCCCAGGGATAACTGGCCCTATCTGGTTGAGGAGCCCGTAGAAAGAGGAAGCTCCCATGTTTCCCACTTTGTGTTTCAAGGAATTTAGCAATGAAGAGCGCTAGCAGGCTATTTGTTTATTAACCCTTTAGGGTTCAGCAACAGACCTCTTGAGGGCCAGGGTGAGAGCTGAGGTGGTCCTTCCAGGAGCTCCTTGCAGCGGGATTTGGGTCCCCTCTTGCACCTACCTCGTTGGTGGCTGAGGTGCCCTGTGGATGGTACCATGCACCTGAGGGCAGGTGAAAGATCAATGGTGGTGTGGTGAGTTAACGAGTCCTTGGGGAGTCTAGGCACCTGGACAGGAGTGCCAGGAATAGCACATTGTCCTGCTAATAGTTGCCTGGAAAGAGGGAGTATCTCCTCAAACCCTCTCCAAGCACTTTTAATCTTTTTTCACTCTGATGCAATAGCAAACAGATCTATATTATGGTGAGTAAAGAATTTTCCAAGGCTAAAATCCTCCTGCTTGGTTCCTATCACAGTCTTTTTTTCTGCTAAATATAGCCCTGTAAGCACCAGTTATCAGGTGGTTTCCTATCTGGAGAATGGACGGCTACTGCACTCACTGAAACTTACAGGGTTAGGATTTAATTCACAGAGTCCTTTGGTGCTTTGTCTTTAAAGACCAGTCTCTCCTTCCCCCTCCCCCCTTTTTTTTTTCTTTTTTTTTTGTTTTCACTGACTTGCTCCTTACTGGCATGCAGGTTACCATAGAAAACATTCTTAACTTGCTCTATACCTCATACTTCTTTATGTTTTCTTCTCGATTGCTGTTAGCCATGAAATAATTCTTTGCCTTATCTGCAACTGAAGCCAGAAAAAAACAAAGGCCACAGTCTCAGGTCTGTGAAGGGTTTTCTCCTTCTTTTTCTTTGCAGTGGTTATTATAAATCTATTTTATTTTTCCCTTTTTAAAATGAATAAAGGTTACTGTAACATTGAATTAAAACCTTTGCTATAGTTGAAAATGTTTGTTTGTTTTTTTTTTTAAAAGTAGAGAAAACTTATTAAATGCTTTAAAAAGAGTTTTTCCCACTGACCACAATTGGAAACTGTTTTAATTTTGGGTTCTGTTCAGTAAAAAGTTGGGCTTTTGATGTTGGTCAGGAGGGGTCCGTTGATACCTCTTGTTTATTTTTGAGAAGAAGCAAAATGAAAGGAAGCAGAATTTCTCAGTATATTCCTGTTTATATTCCTGTTTTCTTTTGGAACAACACTCAAACAATTTGAAGCAAACTAACTCATGTCCCTAAAGCACAGTATCTGCTGGGAGAGCAAGAGGAGGATCTACTGAATGAATCCAGTTCTATGCCCAGATTTGCTGTCTAGACTTGCACTGAAGAGAGGTAGATTTATGGATGGTGGAGAATGTAGTGGTTAGCTTTGCTGAGTGCAAAGGCAGTCTCAGTGGTAGTATGACTGCCTATACAATAGTGGTTGCAAACTTGCATGTAGCATCTAGCACATTAATTACAGTTTCGCTGGGAATGAGAATGCCAGAATCCTCCAACACAGACAGAATTTCTCTGACTCTGTAATGTTAAAATAAATAGCAATTGCCTCTGGCAGTACAGCATTTACAAAATTAAATGCATGTGTTCTATATATGTAGTGCTACACATGTACCACTGTTCTATAAAAGTGCATCTGTGCCTCATCTTGGATCACATGTCATCAGCTTTGTATGGCATTTACTGGCAGGATACCATTAGAAAGGACATTCACAGTGTAATTAAGAAAACATACACTTCTTACTGCCCATCATTTATCTCCATATCTCTAATAAAAAACGGATCTGTAACATCTGAATTCTCTTAAATAATATGAACTAACATGTGGTCCAGTTGCTGATTACTAGGCTGACCAGGGATTGCTATTGTTGTCCGCTCTCTTACAGCCGACCTTACCTGGCATACCATGTGCCAATGAATCATTCACTTTGCATTCTAGAAGGCAGGAGTCTGAAGTGGTAATTAAGCTCTCCATTGCCTTGCCAATTTTATTACTGTAGATATCCAGAATCTGATTCTCCCCACAGGTTAACAATGTGCTGGGCAGAACCATTAATTTCAACAAAGCTGCAGATTTACACTTGTAAAGGAGAAGAGGACTGATGCTGTCAGTGGTAATGATATAGACTGAAGAAAGGTAAACCTTCTTTGTTCTCACATTGGCTCCAGAAAACTGTAGCTCTAAATGTATACTCTAAACCTGAGATTATGGTGGTTTATGGTTGTGTAAAATTGCTTAACTATTTAAAACAGCCTCTGCCAAGCAAAACAGGATGCATAAAAGACCCTATCTTGTTTCAGGCGACTGGGATTTCTTTCCTCTTGGTGCTATCTGTCTGTTTATTTGTTTGAAATAAAAAAACCTGAAACAGCTAACCAGGAGAAAGAGCAGCCTGACAGGGAGACCTGTTCTTCCAGCTGAGGTAAATTTGCAACATGGGCTCAGATGAAGTGTCTGTAGTAACTCTTCTTGTTCCACTTGCAAAGTACTCATTGTTACTTCCTTCCTGCAAACTAGGGCAACTGGAAGATACAGAGGACAGCTGGCTGGGGTACTAAGGGAGAGATTAATATCCCTCACTTCAGAGGCTTTGAGATGTATGTCTACTCATTCTACTTGCTGTTAACTGTCTGCTATAGAATATTGAATGCAGTAGAGGCTTCAGAATGAGAATGTACTCACTCATATTTGACAGGAAATGTTATAAATGAGCAATGACTTTCCTCTCTCATAATTTTATTTTTGCTATGATTCTACCACATGGGAATCTGTACTTGAGATTGCAGTCTTTAATATGCTGCTGAGGCTTTTCTTGGAAGCAGGGACTTCAATGCAAATGTATTTAATATGAGTAATCCCACTTGTTAATCAGAATCTTAGGGCATATCTACCCTGCACAGCAGGTGCTGATCTTGCACAGGCTGCCTTTGCGCACAAAGCAAAGGAGCTGTGTTGGTTTTGCACAGACTCTGTAATTATTAGGTCTGCTGAGAAGCAGGACTTATCACTGAGGCTGCACAGTGACACTGGTAGGACTGTACTGTTCTCAGGACCTAAGCTAGTACCACTCCAAAGTCCTGCACTGTACAACATGAACATAACAGCCCAGTTTGGGTTTTAGGGTTTATAGCATTATGTGACTGAGACACATCATCAAATTAGTAAGATAAAATTTGCAGGATGGAATGGATGTCTACAAAGGGATTTGAATGGAACTTCAGTCTGAGATCCTGTGATGCTGAGTGAAAAGCCTTTTGTCTTCTTTTTCTTCCTCTCTCCTCCAACCAAATAGTACCATCAGCTTAGGGCATTCTCCAGCAAAATACAGGGTCTGAATCCCTTTAGTAGGGAGAAGTATTGAACCAAGATCATTCAGTCAGACCCTAAATAAAAAGAAGTTTGAAGTATTTTCCTACAACAACTCTTTCCAGACCCAGGATCCCAAGTGGGTAGAGCTACTGCGGTGTCACTGTAACTCATGAGTGAAGGGAAGATGTATCCCTGAGCTCTGTATTTTATATTTCCTAGTTCTAGATGGATGCACACTCAGTACGCTGACTGTAGTGGATCCCATGCAGAAGTGCCTAAACTCCCCAGCACTGCACAGCAAGCTGACACAGTGGATTTTATACCACCTGCACATGTACTTTGTTTATGCTCTCTTTTTAATACCCTCTTAAAGAGGTTGCTGAATATGCACAATGAATCCGATAAGGCCAAAAGATATAGTGCAATAAGTTTTCTCATAAATGGTATGGGTGCATAATAAAAATATGTACTCATTGTCTAAATCTTGTAAGGGACTATGCAGATTGAAATTGTGTCTTTCAAAACAGCATTCAGTCAGATCTCTTCTTCCTGAGTTACATTGTGTTTGGTTTTTTTTAATAGCTAAATTTGTATTGATGGACACAGCAAATATATAAAATAAGAGGGTATTTGCCCTGTTTTTACAGCAATATGTTTCTGTGATTTATCTAACATTACAAATATACACCAAGGACATCCAGAATTAAGAATTAAGGGCAAAAGACCAAGCTGAGATCTCAAAATCTCTGAGCACTGGAAATGCAGCAAACACATAGCACATACTGACAAATATAGCTCAGATATTCACATCCATGAATGCTTTGCACGTCCAGTAACTCAGGTAAATTGTGCAAATACCATTAAGCAATGGTACAGTACTGGCCACTTCAGTGTCTGAATGATCAGTCTAGGAAATGTCTGTGAAATATGTCATTGTCTTATAGTTACTGAGAGACTGTATATGGAAATGTAGCTGATTTTCTGGTGTAGCAAAGTCTAGTTTTGAAATAAGTAGCTAGATCTTCACATTTATAAATCCAGACAGTAAAAATGCCATTTTCCAGGAGTCATATGCAGTTCTGTGCAGCAGCCACTGTCTGATAATAATCTGACTAGCGTGAGCCTGTATTTATTTGAAACTAGGCCATTTGGCTACCTTGACCTATTTTGATTTACTTTCCATCCTTTTATATCCCTCAGAACCTCACATTAATAGCTGATGGATCCAAATACTGGGTTTTTTTTTTTCCTTCTTTCTCCAGCAGTAGCAACTTGTAGTCATTGAGTGACCAAGAGGTTTGTTGATCAAGGAAGTTTCTTCCCCCTTTTTCCTAAAAATATTTCAGTGTTAGTGTCAGGTTGACATGACACTTTGGATCGTATTGCTGTTGTAGGGTCACTTTTTTCAACCTGAAGCTAGAATTTGTTATTAAATTGATGGCGGTGGGACAAATCAGTCCACTGCGAAGCCTGTTCCATGAGAAAATGTTTGGCAGCCCAGGGGGAAGATCCAGCTATTGGCTAAACCCCTCCTTTACAAGCTGTCAGGAAGCAGCCCTAATCAGGGACAGCTGACCTGGGATGACAGTTCTCTTCCACAGTCATTTGCATGGTTCCAGAATCTTGTTTTTGTTCCACCTTGGCACAAAGAAGAAAACCTTTTGAACTTCTTAATGCCAATCAGACTCTGACAAACTCAGAGTAATGTTTTCCAGCCCATTCACTCCAAATCCAGAAAACCAAGAACTGTAATGGGGCTCTTTCGCGTCTCAGGTTAGTATCCTTACTGACTAGCTACAGAGTCTATCCCTGTTTTCCTCTGTTTTACTTTGCTCCCTGGAGCCACCTTTCCAGATGAAACTCAGCACTTCTCTAACACATCTTAGGGTGCATCTTCAAGGCCAAAGCTTTTGACCAACTTTAATAAAAAAGATATGATACATATAAATTGAATAACTTTACCACCAAAGAAAAAAAGCATTTCTAAAATTAATATTGTAAATTCAATTACAAAAAATTTATGGTGCTAACATAGCAGAGGTAAACTTTGGACCTCCCAGAATGCTGACAACCCATTTAATAAAAAAATCAGTCGTGTTTATGTCAGTCAACATTGGATATAAAAAGCAGCATATGAATACTTTTTCTCACAGTGAAATTGCTTCATTGACTTTGCTCAGTCTTTGGATGTGGGAAACAAGATCTTTCCTGAGTTCGATTTTCCTAAGAAGAGCTAAGTTAAGAAGGCAGAATTTGAGAATATGCATTCAAACTGATGGTGGAAGACTGAGGCCTTTGCTTCATAGGACAGATTGTGTATCTGTTCACTGACATCATGTTTGTTTTACCTGTGCTTTGCACCTGGACACAATAGCGTAATTGAAAAATAGAGACAGCAGCTGAGGCAGCTTATGAAAAAAGCATCAAAAGCTGTTACTTTCTACTGAAATAAGCAATAGAGTGGTTAAGATATGATCTTTTAGAAGGTGACAGAATACTAGTCAGAATTTTTTCTTGGAAAGACAGTAACTAGGAAAATGAAAATACTAGTGGGAGAATAAAAGTCATTTGGAAAAATGTAAAGTTAATACATTATATGAAGTGAAAACATTAGATGGAACCTTTTTTTCCCCTGTGATTTTTTTATCCTTCATTTCTGTTTTAGCTACAACAGAGAGGATGCAGTAAATGAGTCTAATTAGTTTGGTAATACATGAAAATGAGCAGGGGAATTTGCATGCAGTGATGGATTGAGAGAGCGAAGATAAGTCTACCAGTCCAAAAGAAAAATCTTTTTATCCTCCATCGGGAAATGAAATAGTTTGGATATTTTGAGAAATACCTGATGAGACAGATATGACATTTACTCCAAATGCTGAAAGATAAAGTTTGTCAAAATGAAATCACAAGCGTCAGAAACTACTAATACACAAGAGAGAAATCTAAATAATGTACAAATACACAAGGATATTCAACTAAAGTGAAAGACTCTAAAAAACTAACATGATGAACATTCAGTGACAGTTAATAATTGGCATTTTGGTCTACTTTACTATTGAAAGCGGTTATTTCACTCTGAAACTGATTTATTAGAACCAAATACCTTCTGTATAACTGGGTTTTAATTTGCTTTTTTCTTCTGCCCCCTTCCCCATTGAGGCAGAAGAACAATACTACAAAACACCTTTGGAAGAATCTTTATCATAAATGCTGTCCATATGGAAATTCAGGGTATGAACAAATGAATGGAAGACACAAAAGATGCAATCATATGATCACAGGGTAATTCAGGTGGGAAGGGACCTCAGGAGCAGCTCAGAGGTTAGATCAGGTAGTTCAGTGATTTTTCCAGTTGGGTCTTGAAAATCTCCAAGAACAGAGACAGCACAACTTCTCTGGGCAACCTGCTCCACTCTCCCACTGTTGTCCTTATATCCAGTTTCTCCTTACATCCAGTCTGTTTCCATTTGTGCCCATTGCCTCTCATCCTCCCACCACACACCACTGTGAAGAGCCTGTTTCCTATTGGCTCGTTCTTTCAGCATGACTAGGTCCCTCCAAAAGGCAGCCCTGCCCTTACGCATATTGACTGATCCCCCCAGTTTGGTGCCATCTCCAAGCTTGATGAGGTGTGTCCTGTCAATTCCTCCATGCCATTGATGATGACATTAAAAAGAACAGGTCCCAACACACTTGTAACTGGCCTCTAGGTAGAGTACAACCCATTAACCTCTACCCCCGGAGCGTGATGATCCAGTGCTGCAGTATATTGTCTCATTCTGGTATATTCTGACCTAGGTGGGAACGACATTCTGAAAACAAGATGACTTCCTTAAAAAAATAATTCTAGTTGTAATCTGAATAAGTAGAAAGGGAAAAAATGCTTGGTCTATTCTTGTCCTGGAAACATTTTAAAAGGAACTCTTTTAAACAGTGTTCTCACTAGCAGGATGTATCTCTGGCCAGCATATACAGAGATGGTCTGTGTTATAAATGATTTTACAGAACAGTGCTATTGAGCATGCTGAGAAACTTGAGTTGGCATTCTGGTAGGAAGATCCGTCCAGCACAAGTATTAAAATGGCCAAAATTGTCAGCATCAGACTGTATAAAGTATCACCAGAAAGTTCTTGTAGAATACATGCTACAATCATTCTCTCAAGGAAAAGAAATGATTCTAACATGTAAAGTAGATGTTTCTACCAAAGTAACCACTGCTAATTTTGTTAACATGCACTCTGGTCCCAGAAAGTTCTATAGCATTTAAGTCTAGAAGATTTGGTTTGTCAGCTAAGTTCAGTCAATTTTGCTGCAAAATAATTTTATTTTGCTAGTGACTGCAAGGAGAATAAATGCTGCAGAAAAATATAATTATAGAAAAATAAATTGAAATCAGCTCCTACTTCTCAAAAATTGTAGTTTTCCCTCTTTCTTCTAAATTTTTCTCAAAATGCTCTGGTTTAAGTGCATAGTGACCTTGATATACAGAACAATTACTCTTTCTTACTGATTTCCATAACACAAAAAATAATGTAGTAGGATGTTGAAAAGATGGGCAGAATGCATAAAGGACTTGTCAGAACAATGAATTTCCTAAGTGAAAAAAACTTCAGCCTACATATTTTCTTTGATTGAATCCATATGTATGTAGTCCTGTAAATAAATAAAGATGATGCATGATTTGCTGTCGGAATGACAGACCGCTGCCAGAAGATAACTGCTGTCTAGATTGCCTTATCTGCTGTCTTTGCCTGGAAACATCAACATGACTTTTTAAGTAGAGAGTTGTTAAATTTCATTAAACTGATACTGAGAAAAAAACCCCGTATTCTTCAGAACCTGCTGACTGTATGGACTACATCTCTGTTGAACTATAAGGGTTGCTTAAACAGCTTCAGCTGCCTAAGTTCAAATATGTATTACCAGTTCAGACACAGAAGTGGATCCAGAATATTTGCACAGGGCTGGCAAATGACTAATGTTGAGAAAACCATATTTTTCCATGAAATTGTTAGTTACCTGGTCAGAGTGGCTTGGAGTCATTCATATCAACAGTGAAGAAGCATGTCTTTTCAGGGTAGCAACAACAAAGAAATATTTAACTCAAGAAAATAAATTATAAATTTAGAAAGGAAGATTAAAGATTTTTTTTTCCTTTATTTTTCTTACCGTTCTTGTGGTACCCAGGTGGCCATATATTGGGAAACACCTTTAGGAAGCTGTGGTGGTTTTGACCATTTAGGTAGCTTACAGAGTGAGCTTAGGAGAGCTTTCAGTTTATCAAAAAACACTTTGAAAAACATTTTCATAGTCAATACGTAAATAAATACTTTGCTAATAAAACAAATCTATGAGGATTTGTAAAAGAAGTACATTACACTTAAGCAGCTGACTACTTTAGCTTACAAATAGAATATTTGATAATGTTAAAAATGCTCCATGATCCCATTCTGCAGTGGTAATGAAGGTATTCCTTCACACAGCCAGTATAAACATCAGATGAAATAAAACTTCCTCTGCAATGAGCGCTGAGATAAAATGTCATCTCCTAATATTTTGTTAAACTTCAATATTTTTTTGGTGAGAAAGGATGTCTGCCTGTCAGTCTTTTGGTCTTTCTTAAAGCATTACTTAGATTCACAGGCTCTTTCCATTTGTTTATCTTTAAGACATTTTGGCCTGCTATTTAGTATGTCTTGCAGAAGGCTATGAACACCCAGCATTGAACTAACAAAAAGAGTCCTCAAAATATGAAGATAGCTTTCACAGTATCTGAACACTTTGTTGCACAGTGCAGGAAGTATTTGCTCTATGTCTCACTGGTTTATTTCAGCCTTAAGAATCTTTCAGTATTTTCAAACCATTTCTTGATTTCTCCTTGTGCTCTTCTCATTTCATGCCATGGATGTTTTTGTTTTCTCTTCCTAGAGTCACTGAATCTGTTTTAAAAATATTTTGTTTTGTATGGAAGTATGATATATGTTAAGGGATATGATACTAATGGTCTGCTTTTTAATATGCAATGCTTTTGGAAGACCAACAGCATGATAAATGTCAACTAGAAGGACTTTATTTTTCTGTCTCTGATGGCTGTCACTGTAATTCTGCTAAAACACAAGAAAGAGTGAAAGTTTAATCTGGCTAAAATTGGAAAAGATTGTTTATGCCACTTTAGCAAGTTTATTTTCTCTCCCTGCCTTCAAGAGAAAAAGACTTAGATTTGCTATAATTGCATTAAAACAGATAGGGGAGAAAAAAAAAGTCTGAAAAAAAAAGTAATGGGAAATGAAAAAGGAAAGAGAAGAATAAGATACCAACAAAAATGAAAGCTATACTATTTACTTTCAACAGTTTTATTTTTTGAAACACTTGAGAAGAAGAAAGTCCTGTCTAGCAGTTGATAACTATGTGCAATAGTTGGACCGTATTAATCTGCTCTTGAGACCTTATTAAAGAGGGAAGGCTGTTGTCACTCCTCACATGAGGATACCCATAAACAAGCCAGGTCATTCTAAGGAGAGATGATGTAACTTTCATTCCCTGTGATTTCAGTGAGCACCAAGGCACCAGAGCTCATTTTCTCCAGCCCAGCTTTCAGTGCCTGATGGTGTGGGGTCATCTGCAGCTCCCTTTGTAATGACTGGAGAGAGAGTGTGATCTCCAGAGGGTAATTCAGGTCTCCGTAGTAAGATTTCTATCTCCCTCTTACTATTGATTATGGAGGTCATCTGGCACAACCGTATTCCTAATTGAGGCACCTCACAGTTTCTATGTCTGTAATAAAAGAGGACAAGTGAAGCCTATACTATCAGTGTTGAACAAAAGAGACTGTCACAGATTGGAAAGAGAAATTAATATTATATGAAAGAAAGAAAGAAGGGAGAGTGAAAATTAAAATATTATACTTGGTCTTTAAGAAGGATG
The DNA here is from genome assembly GCA_031468815.1 of Morus bassanus. Classification (NCBI taxonomy): domain Eukaryota; kingdom Metazoa; phylum Chordata; class Aves; order Suliformes; family Sulidae; genus Morus; species Morus bassanus. The sequence continues at coordinate 48,955,132 of CM062568.1, read as the reverse complement.
AATGTAGAGATGTGGACAATTGTTCTGTCTTTTGCTGCCCACCAACAAGTGGGCTACAGGAAAGAAAACATTATTTAAGTCAGGTAGCAGGTGGGGCTGAGCACTACATTCCCCTTCACGCCCAAAATGCTTATGTTGGGTCACAGTCTTTCACTTAGTATCTATTAGATGAAGGTAGAGAAGATATTAGTGAGAAGACAGTAATTTTGCATTTTTTTTCCCTATTATATAGCTTGCCTTTTATCAAAGATGATATTGCATTTAAAGACAGAGCAATAAAAAAATGCATCTATAAAACCTCCCCTGAAAACCATGCATGCTCACTTTACTTTCTGGTTGAATTCTCCTGGAAGTTTTCAGAAATTACTCTCTCAATTGCTGGCTGTCTATTTTCTTTCCAATTCAGAAACTTATTTTATGCTTTTTTTCTTTCTGTCAATAATTATCTTTCTCCTTTCTCTTCCTTATACCCGACTGTACAGACAGGGAAGGAGGGAGGGAAATGAGAAGGGGAAAAGGAAGGAGAAGAGGAAAGGGAAAGGAAAGGGGAAGGGGAAGGAGAAAGGGAAAGGGAAGGAATCTGTAGCCTTTTGCTAGAGCCATACAGTGTAATGCCTGGTTTCTGTCACATGAGGAGGGGTGCAGCATCTAGTTTTGTAAAACTTCCTTATCACTATCACAGCTGTACCTTACCCTATAGACAGCTCTTTTCTGTGTTAGTTAGTAAATAAGATGAATATACCCATGGGGCTATTTAGCACTGTTTTTCTCTGGTCTGATAAGTACACTGTGCTATAAACACTGTCTATTAGAAAGGAAAAAAAAAATCACATTTTCATCTATCAGTGAAGACTTCTGTTAAGGATAGATGTAGAGGAGGTGAAATGGCTGAACAAAATGTATGAAGAAGATAATAATGCCTTAATGAAGGAATTCCATTCTAAGTAGGAACATTGATTGTCACGGGTGAAACAGGAAAGGTAATCATTCCAACTAGGATCCGACATGACATGTCTTCCTTTCTATGCCGATAGCTTGGAGTAGATCAAAGCATGCACTTAGGGACCGTTTCCATGGAAGTGAAGAAACCAACCTACAAAACATCACAAAACAAACCCAAAAGAATTCTAGCTCACTGTTTTGTTTTGTTTTGTTTTGTTTTCTTGGGAAGAAATTATTCACTATTTTCTTCTGTATTCAACCATCTGCACTTATCATTCCTGTCCATGGGAACAGGATGGACCACGACTGCATTTAGGGAGCCAGCATCAGTAGTTACCTAGCAGAGCACACATTGCACAGTAAGGCAACAATGTAAGAGCAAAGCCAAAACTAAGAGAGGAATTTTTTCCCCTGCTTCTTTTACATACCATCTTTTCAGAGACAGTTGCCATACTTTTGGTCTGTACAGCCTAAATCAGCCCAAATCTAAGTAAGCTGTCTATCTAGATTTTCAGTTTTCACAAGACAGGCCTTGTCTTTGTTTCTTGACATGAAATCCATAATAAGCAGTGGTGTTTGCCTCACAGATAAATAGTGCTGAGTTTTTGGCTTCTGGTTATATATGTGTATATTTATCTACCATCTCACATGTCATACCCACGGAAGCAATAAACTTTGCGCTGATTTGTGAGTCTCTCATGTATGCATTACATAGGAAAAAAGATAATTAGATTACTTGAGTTTTTGCTTTTATTGAAATCTTGACATTATGTCTTTAGAATTCAAGGAGAAATTGCCCTTTGACAACACAGAGCAAGATCAAATCCCCGGACTATGCTTTCCAGATAAGAGACTTATCTGTTATACACAATATATATTTTTTATTATTATCTAGAGCTTATTTTGTTCCCATTATAAAAATAATACCAAATCCCTATCCTTTGGTATATAAAAAATACTACATTTTCTCCCACTGAAGAACACTTGAAAGCTGGGATGACTTTTTAAAGATGCAGGAAAATTTTTACCTCTCTTCAAATGCTGCTATTACAATTATTCTGCTAACACTCTATGTAAAAGACTGCCCTGAGCAACTAGATAGTCTGCTCATTATGACAAAGGTTTACCACTCCAGGGTTGATTTATTGTGGTATATATTATTCATCTATCTGCCAACTGAACAGTAAAGGCACCATTATAACAGGCAGCTATACATTGAGGAGATAATAGAAATAGGTTATTAATACATTAATCTTCTTTTTAAAAGGGATTTATCCTCTTTAGGACAGATTATAATTTTCATTCACTGGAAAGAATTTCGGCACCAATAGTTTAGACAATCACTCCTCTTACGGAAGGCTGTTTCCCACATTTACTTTTCAGAGAGTATACTCATATTCACTTCCTTCTTTGTTTAAACAGAAACTTGGCAACACATCCATTTTCTGTAGGACAGATTAACTAACCTGCTAAGGGGAATGCCTTGAAAAATCAAAACAGACCTAAAAATATCAAGAGCAAACATACCTCCTGGTAGAGAATTATATCTAACTGCAGAAAAGCCTCCCAATTTTTTCACAGTGTTGTCATGACACAACATCTCTTAGCTCTAGAAACAATAGTTCAACAGCAAGGAATGTATCTCTTCTGGCAAGAAGAAATTATATTATGCAACCCAGAGGTTTCATTTAGGGGTTTCTGCATCCTTCTCTGTAAATGCTGGCACACCGCTGACACTATAAAATATTATATGGGAAGATAAAATACACACTAACAGGAAAATACTTCTTTTCAATGTGCAGAAGGAATCTTTCTAGGACAAGTTGTTGGAGAGCCATCATTCAATCTATGGAGAATGCTAATATGTGAGGAAGCATGTTATTAACATTAAGAGAGTAAAAGCACTGGCTCTACTCTTTTCAATGACTGCAAAATTAGGTTAACTTTGAAAAGCTTTACAGTTTCAGAAAACATGAGGATCTTTCAATTTTATTGAATGCATCTGTGTTCCTGTATGACAACATAGAATAAACATAACCAATCGAACTGAACTGCTGATCTCCAGGACCTCCAGTTTTTCAAATAAAGTTTTTATGTGGAACCTCAGTAATTATTACTTCTAGGGATAGGCAGTTCTGAATGAAATTTTATTATTTTATAATTTTACTGTGTGAAAAAGAAATGCATAAAGTAGTATACTTTATCATGTAGTCATGATGATTTTTGATGTGGAATAGGAAAATAATATTGTGGTAGATTAATACCTTTTATAAAACCAACTGAAAGAGCTGGAAAAGAAACGCAAACTTTCAGACAAGCCTACAATTCTAAGAGGAAGAAGCAAATTTCAGTGCTAAATACAGTTTCAGAATGAATACTATGAATTTAAATTAAAAAAAAAAAAAAAAAAAAAACAAACAGCCAACTGTTCTAATTAATCAGCTATCTGAGAAAAAAAATGTACTTGGTATCTGTAGTACAAAGAAAAGATGCTTTAAACCCATGAAATAACACCTTTGAAGTGGTTAGTTGGAGGAGAGAAATCAATACGTACAATGAAACAAACATATCCATTGAGTCCACGATTTTAATGCCCAGACTCATCTTAGAACATTATTCTGTAGGTTTCCACTGAAGTTCAGGACTGAGACATTAGTGATGGAATTTCATGGAAGACCTTCTCCTCCCTGGGACTGAGTGTCCCCATCCTTTACTGAGTGCTTGAGCAAATTAATCTGATACATGACAGTTGGTTTGTTTCATCTCTACAGTTTCTATAAGAGCATTTGTTGCCATGGGAGAAATATGTTACATTATGAGAAGGATTTGTAGAATGACCAAGAATTTTGATGGTTCTGGTTTTGGAATCCTTTACTGTGTGGATTATAGAGATGCTAGTAAGTCTCTCACGTGGCATGCACTGGTCCACAGTGTTTATTTCTGATGTTGTGGCTTGCAAAGTTGCTGAAGACAAAGAAGAAGGATTTGGGAAAAACAGCTTTCAGCAGGATCCTATACCTATGTAGACTGCAATTAGGGCTGTGAAAATGAGGGTATGTAAGGGAGTGTATGATTATCCTTTTAAGAAAGGAGGGGGACAGCAACACCTGTCAGAAGACTAAGATGAAAACTGATAGATGCAGAAGACAGTGAGTATCTGTATGTGGACTTTTTCACCGAGCAGAATCACCTGCCTATATTGGGATTTGCATTAAATTCATTGGAATTTGAATAAATCTTGGGAAATTAAAACAGAGAATCAATGCTCCCTTTCTTTACCACTTTTGGTTTAAAACAGATTTCTGCAATTGCAAAACTCCTCCCCACCCCCAGACTTCCACTTGGGATTATTTGATGCATAGCTGTAGTCAGTCATTTTCATTTAAGACAGATTTTGCTGGATGTGCTCTGATTTAACAAAGAAATATTTCCATTCCTTTCATGAATCAGCAGCTGTTGCTGTCCCTGACAGCTGGCTTAGTCAGGCTGAAGTACAAGCGTGCGTTCATTGGATGATACTTCACTTGTTAAATCACTTGACTAGTCATATTGATGAGTAATATCTCACATGCAATCCAGAAAAAATAAAATCAGCAAACAAACTGGCAGCGGCAGTGCAAGCCATGAGCTGGATTCACCAACGCTGATTACAGGAAATGTCAGATGCCAGCTCTGAGAGCACCAGCAGAGCTCAGATAGGGAGCAGAAAGGGCACCGAGACCAAGGATCTGTGTATGAAATTGATTGCTAAAAATTCAATGGATAAGCATTGCTTAATTTAAATTGAAGCTTCAATTTCTTTCTTTTTTTTTCTTTTTTTCTTTCCTTTTACAGAAAATTCCTTTATTCTGAAATTTTCTATGGTTCTGCTTCAGTGAAAGGAAACATTCAGGGTTCACAAAACCAGGTGCCTGGGGCAGCTATGGAAAACGTGAGCGATAGAGTTCTACAGAGACCTACAGGATGGGGCCTGGAGGAAAAATGACTCATTGGCTGGACAGAGGACATCACTTTATTCATAGACCACATCTTTGACACCCCCTCCCACTATTCTTCTATGCAGGTGTCCAGCACTGCATATGAGCCATCTGCAGAACTCACAAACACTCATTAGGTCCACTTGCAATTAAAAAGCCCTGCTTTAGTTTGAAAATCTTGGATAACATGCTAAATGTGTCCCACCTTCCCTAAATGCTTTTTCTTAGTCTGGCTTCTGAGGGAATTGCAGGCATGCTGTCCCCACTGTCTGTGATAGATATGTTTTTCCTCTCTTCTGCCTGTCACTTTAGAAGACATTGGCTGAGATAAGATATTCTCTTAAGTTTTATGAAAACATTAGATCCTACAGCATAATCTTTATTAGATACAAGACACTCCATCTATGGGAATGCTGTATGATTAGAGCTGTACAAGGACTCACACCTTATAGTAGAAGAATCAAAGGATAAGACATGAGTTCATAAGAAAGGAGGCTTCCTCATTTTTTATGCTTATGAAAACTACATTTTTAATCTGGAGGCTAGCTGAAGTAGAACAACTCTTAAGACAGCAAGCAGATTTAAGTGCTGAATATCAAAAAAACAGATGTAATGGAATTTTCAAGAGTTCAAAACATTAAAAAATTTCTATCAGCTGCAGTAGGAGCAATTAAGCCAGTGCTAAATGCTTCTGAACCCCTAGCCCAGATTGCTTTGCCCTGCTGAAGTCATATATTGTGGCTTTTGAAAATGAATGAAGAAAAGTTCTTTTCTGTAGGTATCTCCACCCATCTTAGTCATGCAGTATGAGTAAAGACACCTGTAGCTGAATGCAAATAAGGCCATCTGATAAAGCCATGTGTGACAGGAATTTTTAAACACTGGAATGGTGGCCTCACAACGTTGCTCCACAGAGTTGGACTCCGGGGTTTAACAGTCACAACTTCACTGTGTTATAATGCATTCTGGATTGTGATAAGCAACACACTTGCCAAAGCACTTCTGGCTGACATCTCCAGTTTGGCAGTGTGCAGCGGGTGAAATTCAACCGTGTTTCCTCAGTCAGAGCTCCCTCCACCTGGAGCAGCAGAAATGAGAAATGAAGGATTTATCCGCATTTCAATGTATTTTGTGCAGTGCTTGAGTTTTCCAAGTTTTTAGCTTTCAGATGAAACCAGTCACATGTTGCTGGGAAAGGGGTTAACAGTTTGTACCGGTTTGATCAACCACTAGCCTAGGAAAAACACTCTCCCTCCTTAGGCTTATGGAGCGCAGGCAGACACAAAGCAAACTCTTCCCCATTCTTCCCAGGCAAGCATGTCCAGTCTCAGATTTAATCAAAGTGTTAATCCTAGGAGATTTACACAGTAAGATATTGTATTCGGCTTTGAACATGAAACTACTAAGTGCCACAAATACCCATTGCCAGTAATATGTTCCCTGGGGATCCTCAAAGAAGCACAGACTGTGGAATGAATGGGCTAATTATTGCCCTCAGTCACACCTGTGCAAGCCCTGCTAATTCAGATAACTGAGCACCTTAAACCAGGGGCACCAGGAGTGAGAGTGGCTGGAAAATGTTAATGTGACTGATAGCACTACAAGTATTTAAAGGAAAAGTCTCCTGTTTGGAGTGCTTAAGTATTTTGAGCTCTTTCTGCCTCCTTTTGACAGATCCTGGCAGATGCTTGCTGTAATACAATTGGCTAAAAAATCAATAGTCATTAATGGTAACAGTTATGATAAAAGTTATTACCTGGAAACAGGATTTATATGCAAGATCCAGTTCCCTATATAGTGGGAACAAATAGCCACGCACAATTACTTCATCTTAAGATGAAGGGAACACATCTCATGATAAAATGGAGACCAAGTCTTGCACCCTATTCAGAGCTTGCCCCATAGTGTTAGATATGCTGTCTATATGTAATGTCCTCAGACCATCTCTGCTGAATGTTTGCTGGTATGACTTCATCTGCTTACATGTGGGCTGATTTTCCTGGCTTGCCTTGGAGCAGGGACCTAAGCTTCTCTTGGCTAAATAACAGCATGGTGGAAGGAAGGTCACCCATCCTCTCATGCAGGGGTTGCTGGGGTCTATTAATGCTACTTGAGCCTAGGTAAGTCCTCCAGAAGATTTTTTGCTGAGGACGATTAACCTGATAACTTTTCACTGTCATATTCCCTCTAATATATTTATTTTTCCTAGAAAGACTCAAAAATGGCAAAATTAAGGATCAGACTGAGGAAAGAGCCATGCCATAGCCATCATGGGCAAAAACTGCCATGAGTGAGCAAAATTCCCCCATGCCTCAAAACGTACTGTAACTGGAAGCCGGACATAAGAAGAGAGGTTTCTGATCACATTGCTGATCTCCTTGATCATGTGGTCTCTCGCTCACTTCACTCTTAGGAAGCTCTTCTGCTGTGAAAACACATGGCTCCCAGTGTCATATAGACAGGTAGTTTTCAGTACATAACTCCCTATTTCAATTTTGAAAAACATTACTTGTTACTTACTCATTGCACAGCAGTATTGCATAGCTTATTCATTACCCCAAATTATTTGCTAGTAAAATGTAGGTTACAGACATGTATTCTTAATATGTTTTTTGAAAGTTAATAGCCAGAACTATATTGCTTTGTATATTGAAACAATGACTGCCACTTCAAATCAAGAAAATCAAGAAGTGCTTTAAGTAAAGAATTATCACTTCAGTTTATTTATTAAACTGCTATTGCTTTTAGTTTCTTGATACTAATAGGGCTCCACCCCTTTAAAGACTTGTGTTGTTGTTGTTTTTTAATGTAAACTACCAAATATGCTCTCTGACTCACTGTACCAATGTCCTTATTAGTAGAGGCAAAATTTCCAGAGCTGCTGAGGTTATGTATCTGCTAGTCAAGAATACAGAGTTGGGGCACAGACTGGAACACTGGTTTGCAATCATCCATGCTGCTTACAATGCCCCTTGAGCAGTTTTGGCTCCTGCCAGCTAGCAGTTCAGCTGTACAGAGGCAAGCTGTGCCAGGCTACTTGGCCCCAGGGCCAGAGACTACTTTACTGGCCTGTTTCATTTAGTAGTATAGATGCAGCCTAAGATTACATACTTCATTTGTGTCTTTTGATTTACATGAAATATTTATCATTTGTATATGAAAAAACAGAGGCTGAATAGGGACTTTCTGATCGTCTCAACTGTTATGACTATTTTGTCAAGCTAATGCAAATTTTCATTTGCATGTCTATGTATTTTGAATACTTTGAATTCTTCAGAACATTATGAAGAAACAAAGAGACAAAGAAAAATTTCCAAACTGCAGCATTTAACTCCAGATCTCATTGTGAGTATAACACTTATAACCTACTAGTTACTTTAGCATTGAATATGTACCCCATATTAATTTTCATAATGAAATAGCGCCAGAAGTCTAAATTTCTGTGAAACTGAAAGAAAATTCTCAAAATAAAAATGTTTTGGAGCAGCACACTTACCTGCCTGAAATCTAAGTTAAATGCCAGATACTATTTTGAATGTTAGGACTAATTATTTTGATTTTACATTTCAAAATGCCATTTTTTCTATTATTCATACACATGCATACATATATAAAAATGATAATAATAAGAAAAAAATGAAACAAAACATAATTCACTTGAAATAATTTTCTTCAAAGTTCCAAAGTAATTTGTTTTCATTCCAATGCAAAGTTAAAGTAATTTTGAATTGTGAGATTTTCTCATGGAATAGAAATGCTCAGGTTTGACCAGCTCTCCTAGGAATCTCAGAATCAGAGGGGAAAATGTTGAAAAGACCATTTTAGGGGGAAACTGTGTGTTAAGTTTTGAAATCTTGATTGTACTCTTAAAAAAACATCTCCTTAATAGCAGCTACATACACACAAAGAACTACATTCAAAACATCCCCCAATTTTAGGGGCTTGAAACACAGCTCTAGCCAAGTGAGGTTACTGATGGTCAGTTTCTGCTTTTGCACTCAGAAATGGAAGGATCGGAATTAATTAATACTTTGGAAAATGTGGTCTGAATCATTAAGAAAGTGATGGTATTTATCTCAGTGTGCTGCTGAGTGTCTCCCCCTCCACTTCCAGAGGTGTCAAGTCAGTCTCCTAAACTGTCAAATCAAATCCCGCTGACTGGTTACCATGCCAGATATTAGCAACTTAATTATAACAACTAAACTTAGTACGTGACTAGTGAAATACGCACTTTCAGATCTTGACACATGCTCCACAGAAAACAATAAATAATGCCAAACACATGCTTTCTATTTGTCAGTAATAAAAGAAGTGCTTGTTGCAATCCAGATATCAAGTGACAGTGCCAAAACTCCCTTCAGTAATACATATACTTTCTCAAAAAAATTTAAATCTACACTAGCAAACATGCCCAATGTCACACCAGTATACAGTTTACTAACTAGGTGATGCTTCAACATTCTTTTTGTATAAAAAATTCTTTTTTTTTATTTTTGAAATAAAAGAGCTGGAGTTTCAAAATGCAATCAGAGTTTCCTAAGCAGTTAATTAAGTTAACTTAATTAATTAAGTTAATTTTCTGTTAAAAATTAACAAGTCAATTTATTCTTCGGTAGAACTTCATTGACTTTGATGAAGTTAAACCCAGGACAATGTTGGCCCACCAAGGAGAGTGGAAAATATTTGCACTAAAACTTAAGAAACATGCACACATATGATTGATTCACTTCCATTGCTGCTCACTATTTGGTCAATGATCACTGAAAGGTTCACTGCAATTTGTAGAAAAAAACCCATGGATTAAGCCCAATTCCAAGCAGACCTGAGACCATTCATTTTTTCAGCCTTCAGATGAAGTTATTTTGAGATATGGGATTGGAAAATGATGCCCCAATTCAAGGATAATCTAAAGCTCCACAAACAATTTTATTTAAGAAAAAAATAATTTTACTCCTCCAAACTAAATAGGTTTGTTGCACTCCATTGTATTTAGTAGTTTTTTAATTAGACTTATAATAGGTAAAAGAAATCATATCCACAAGTATAAAATGAAGACCAGTAAATTGAAGAGTAATGAAATGTCATCAGAATATGCAGGGTCAGATCCCTTTCCTTTATGATACTGGTGTATTAAAGGATAACTCTGCAGGAGTTATGCTACACTTACCTTGATAACTCTGAAAACAGTAACCTTGAGAAATCTAGATCAGCAGCCCTTCCCAGTGCCTTCCAACTCACCTAATTCCTGATTCTCATTTCTAGGGAGATAGTATCATTCCACCTGGCTAAATCAGTGGTTGGGAAAGATACTTGTTATTAAAAAGGAATAAATACTAATCAAACACTGTTGCAACAGTGAACTGCAAGGCTGTCTTCTCATTTTAACTACACGTACATTAATTGAATAAATTAAAACTAATTAATATTACATAATGACATTTTTTACCCTTTAGCTATGCACTGTCCTGTGTAAATCTTATTGACTTTTGTGTGAAACATGATATTGGCTGCATGTCCAAAACGTAAACAAATGAAAAATACTTCCAGCTCAGCAGCGCAAAATAAGGTGATGTGAGCTCAATCCCTATGTCATCTGTCCTGCTCAGGAAGAGGAAGGGATAGACACCTTTGTGCCTGCATTTAATCATAGAATCATAGAACCATAGAATCATTTAGGTTGGAAAAGACCTTTAACATCATCAAGTCCAACCGTAAACCTAACCCTGCCAAGTCCACCACCAAACCATGGGCCTAAGCACCACATCTACATGTCTTTTAAATACGTCCAGGCATGGTGACTCAACCACTTCCCTGGGCAGCCTGTTCCAATGCTTGACAACCCCTTCGGTGAAGAAATTTTTCCTAATATCCAATCTAAACCTCCCCTGGCACAACTTGAGGCTGTTTCCTCTGAAACAGTTTAGGAATGAACAGATAGCACATTAGCCCATCTCTTTTTAAATAAAAAGTGGATGTCCTTTTTATTGTGGTGGAAACTACAACAGGGACTGTTTTCTCCTGCAGCTCCACAGCAAGATACCTAGGGTCTCGGCTTATCAGAAAATTGAGCCCATGCACACCAACAGCCCATGAAATCAACCCTATCTCCCTTCTGAACTTGCATCCATTGAGTTGAATGGATTATTATGGCCTAAACTGTTGTAATAGCTTGTTTAATGTGATATTTCAGCAAAAGTCTCATATGAGTGAAGGAGAACATAAGTGGGAAGCACTCAGTTCTGCCCACTAGCAAAGAACATGGATGAGAGAAGAATTTGTCCTAGGCCTCAAGTCTGAGCACGGAAAAGCACACGCTGGTGAGGCTCTGAGCATGCGGTGAAACAGAGTTTTGAACCATGAGGCCTGATTTCTCACTAGCAAGGCAATCAAACATTAAACATACAGGATGGGGACACCCAATTTATCTCCTGGGTTTATTAGGTTATGTTTTATTTAGGAGTTGATGCTGCCATGAGGAGAAAGCTGCAAGGAGTTTGGTGGGCAGGATCAGAGCAGAAGAAAGGGACAGTGGCTTGGGGTTGGTTATTGGAAAGCAGGATAAAGAGGAGGAGAAAGTGGCAGAAGGAGGACTGCCCGAAAAACATCTTGAAACCTCTTCTTTAGAGGAAATCTGATGCTCTTCATTTCTTTGTAGCTGGTAAAAAAGAATGTGAGTACAGTGGATTTGTACTTGTTGAAAATAATTTGGAAATCAACGAACTTTGGTATGACCCTCAATTAGAAGACCACTTAAACACATGAGGAAATATTAATAGCTGTATTGACTGAAGTAAAACCTAAGGTAAAAGTGTGTTTAATGGCTTGCCCTGCACAGGACCAAAATGAGGGATGGGTTGCACCTCGGGAACTGAAGTTCTATGGTTTCTGCAGAAATTGGAATTCAGTTAAAAGCCTCACAGAAAATGTGGTATTTATCATGCTAGAAAGTGACTACTGTAGGAAATCAATTCTGGAAACACTGAATATGCTCAATTCCCATTGAGATCAATGAAAATATAAATCAGTTTCTGACTTATCTATTTCATTTAGATCCAGACTTCTACCACATTACAGTTGCTTCAAGTCCCAAGTGTGCTGAAAATTAGTTTTTCAATGCTGACTCTGTACAATAACTGTGCATTTCATTGAACTTAATCCTTTACTTACATATGGCTGCTCATAAACTATGTATCTAGAAAAACCCACATGTATAGGGTATCTTTGACAAAGACGTTACCCCACTTTTCTCTCACACCACTTTAGTACAATTTGTGGAAAAAACCCTATTGGTCTGGGGTACCTATATGCCACTAATCTAAATATTCTGACACGGCCCATAAATGCCATTTTTCAGAATATGCAACAAACACCTTTCCTCTAACCAGTCAAAGAAGTAATGTGTGATACTGGTTAACTGTGCCATTTTAGCATTGTGTAAGTAAGGCTGGAGTTTACATAAACAAATCAGTTTTAGTGTACAAAAACAGCTAAAAGTGCTGATACATGTCTGCATGGATAACCACCTATTATTAAGTACATTCTTTTAAGGCAACTGCCTAACATGGATCTGCAATTAGACCTGGCAGTACTTTTGATAAAGTGATGTCACATTTCCGTTCTGAGAATTTTGCCCGTTTGGCACTGTAATGTCTCTCTACTCAAATATACTTAATGTTTAACGTTTCTGTGCTCATATTAGCACAGGGGTTCTGATTCTATGAACTTTATTAACACATAGAGGTCCAGTGAGCAAATTAAGACTATTTAAAGGAATATGGATTGCTTATGTCAGAGAAAGTGTTGCAAAACTGGACCCATTAAGGGCTTGTCTTCACTGTCTAAACTCAGAGTGTGCAGAATCCAAGTCAATTAATTTGAACTAATTTTTCAGTAAAAGCTAGCTCGGTTTAGTCTGAGCTCTTCTGAAGATTTTAACTCAAAATTGATATCCTAAGTTAATGCCCAAGCTCTTGTACTTACTCTTCACTATTATTTTAAAAATTCATTAACCACAAATAAGCAATATAAGAACACGGGATGTTATGGCTTAAATGGAAGTGTTTTTTTCTCTCTTTCTGTCTTTGTGCTTTTCCTACTTAAAGACAGCCTGACCTCAGTGTTGTCACCTTATTGTTGCCAAACTGATAGCTTAATTATGGATGCCAAAGAAATCATTTAAGGTTATTCAGGTAGGGTTACAGTAACATATCCTGAACCATGGCGATATTTGCCTGGAACATTTCCTCTGAATAGCCTTGGCTAGCAAAGTAATGCAGGATATTAACTTTATGTTCTTCCTATGCTCACAGCTCTCACTGTGATCACATTTACAGAATTATTTGCAAAAATTTATGAATATAAATTAGGATGCTTTCACAAATATCATTGTATCCCTATCCATCACAGCCATCTAAAATAGATTTTGAACATTACTTAGATATATTCTATGTATTCATTATGGTTTCTATTGCCTGAATCAATCTCTGTGAAATATCATCTTCCTTATAGATAATATAGGCTTTTCTGCTTCTAAGAGTTCAAAACAAAGCTACTATTACTCTGTTTATTCTTTTGCTTTTAATGAATTTTATAGTCCCAAAATATAGTCTACTACTAATGGCTACAGAAATTGTCTCTTTGTGAACAGAAACAGGTGAACAAGGTTTTTTTGCAAGCTCATTATGAACATTTTCCATACAGAGAAATAACAATAAAAGAAAATAATTTCATATTTAGATGGCAAATCAGTTAGTCTCTGGTCTCATAGACCCTGACCTGAACAAAGAGAAGAAAAACATTGTTAATTTTGCAGCCTGACTGGCCTCCTTATTTTTCTTGTTGTAAGTTAGAGATTCATTTGGAATTTGTGTTCTGCTCATCACTGAAACTGGGATTGGGATTCAGTTACCAAAGTGTGCATCTATTGCCTTGGTTTTTTGCACTAGTCTCCAAGCGCTCCTTTTGAAGATCTCAGGTCTCTCATTGGCCCCATGTCACATCTGCCTGCCCATGTGGATATCTTCTTTTTGGAAAGGAAGAAACCTGTATGACTGTTTCAACCTTTATGTGCTGCAAAGATGTTAAAATGAACTATGAACTTTCACCACAGTTTGATATGTGGGAAAGGGACATTTCCTTATTAATTTCTTTAAACCATTACCTTCATTTCTGCTGTTGTTTTGTACTCTTTGCGGAAACAAGGATAATAACTTCCAGGAATTTGTACACCTTCAAATTGTTGGGTTTGGAACAGGATAAGATTTTTATAAGCTAAGTAGTAGTCAGGAAATTATCTCTGGTTTGAGTACAGAGCAGTCTAATGTTTAAAATTACAAAGACTTGCAAAGTCCTAGAACAGATGTGCACAGATTTTCTTCAGCCTTCCTATTAAACTCAAATAAAAGTGATCTCTTGTTTCACAACCTGTGAGGAGTGAATGGTATGATATTTTTAGATCTGTGTACAGTCCTTCTTGTTGGAGGGAAAAGGCAAGGCTGCAGAGTAACAACAGAATACAAAATTTACCTTTGTTATCTACACATTTACTTCTAAGGGTCCTGTATTTAACAGAAAGGAATATATTACTTTCTTCAGTTTGCTCACCTTCACAACATTTTCTTGGGGGACACTGCTCCCTGTATAATGAAGTTAAGTCATCAGTAATGACATCAGAACGATCCACATCTTCTAGAGATCCACAAAATAAAAACCAGTGCAATGGGTATGTTGGAAGGGGCTATCAGTTTATTCTGAAGACTGTGGGCCATCTTCAAGAGAAAACCTACAAGGTTTCTAAATCCATGGCTTCTAAGAGTTATCATTTCTCCTCCTACAAACATGTATTAAAGAATAAGCTTGATTTTTATCTATTTTTTTTCAAGGTGTAATTAGGACCAAGCTTACAGTGAAAATCTATAAAATCTTTGTGATTTACTAAAGAAGGAACACCAGAAATTTTTCAGCTATCACCTTCTGTTTCTACCATGTCATTGCTTGATGGCACTAGTGGGACAATACTTAACTGCAGCATACTACATAATTCTTAGAATATACTCTGTACCTAAGACAAGGAATATGTACTTATCTGCACCTAGGTTTGCAAACATAGGGTTTTTTTAAGTCACAAAAATTTTTTTTTATGTTCGATGTCCACTTACTACTATTTCTAAGTCTAATACTCAGTTCAGCCATGCTAATGGTGTTTGTGGTTGTTTGCAACATGGAATATACCATGGTGCACATACCTCCAAGCTAGCTTTAGCTGTGTCTCATCCAAACTGGAAATTCTGTAGTTTTGTCAACACATAATTGTTGTGTTGACACCCTTTTGAAAAACAGGGCTTATTATTTGGGGTTCAGAGCTATGTTAACACAGCTATACTGCATCAAGGCACAAATTAGCATCTCCAGACAATTCTTCATTCTTCTTTGCAGATATATTACACCGGGTCAGAGCTCTGGAGTCTCTGTCATCACATAATGTAGAGGAAACCTATGTAATTTAGGAAAACATCAAGCCTATGCAACCTCAGGCTTTCCACAAGTATTCAACAAAGAGTAAGTAACCTCTTGTAAGCCTTGTGTATTGGGCTGTTAGACTGAAGTGTCTGGATCCTGCCTAAATTGTTCTTCATATACCTAAACATCTTTTCTGGATCTGGCCCTAAGAGTATATATTCACAGTTGTACAATATTCCCAGCAAACAATAAATATCAGGGTTTTTTTTCAACAGTGAAAGATTCACCGATTTTAATTAGAGAACATCTAAAACTTCAAGGTACATACTTAAGTGTCCTACAAAAGCAACTTTTTGACTATTTTGACTTTTTGATTCGCCCGTCTTCTTACAAAACCGGCAACCAAAAAGACTTTTTTATGCATGTGAAAGCTCCTTGTTTAATTGTTAATAGTGTATTCCACATATATTTAATTCTCTTTATAATGTTCTTTTCAACAAACTTATCATTTCTGAGTATAAATGTTGTTAACAGAGCTCCTGTTTGAGGAGTTATAAAAAAGAATGATTTGAAAAAACTTACTTAAAGCCAGGAATGCAAGATTTCTGTCAAGTGATTTAGGGTGGGCTTTTTTCCTGCTTTTGTTCAGTCAAGTGTTTTCATTAAAAAAATTTCATGCATAGATTAAACATCAAATATCAATGAATTGTGTAATGAAGTGGGATGATTTGAGTCACTGCTAGAACACCCCCATGATTCATTCACTAAAGCTTGAGGAAAGCTATTAGTGGCACAAGGGATAACTGCAAAGCACTGTCCTTCACTGCTACCACACCAGCTTAGTAAACTTCTATGAGCTGTATTTAAAAGATGAGATGTTTTTGTTGGTAGATCAGTGATGACCAAGAAGCAGTACAGCTCATGGGAAAGTCTGAGAATGTTGACCACTCACACAGTAGAGAGCAACTACAGAAATTTTGTTACAAAGAACAGTGACGCAACTAGGAAGTGGGAGAGTCAATACAGGAGTGTGAAGCTTTTAAAAAGCTGAGAGGATCAGAAATAACTAGAAATAAAATTTAGGTGTATAAGGATGGGGAGATAAAAAAAGAAGAAAAAATCCCTAACTTTTCTTATGTCAGTGAACGCAGAGAATAGTTTAGGAAAGTGGGATAAAAGTTTCATCTTCCAAAAATATATTTGGATTTCTTGTCACTTAGGTCATTAATCTTGGCTAATGAAATCTTACTGCATTAAAAACAAAAGGGATTTTTTTTTTGTTTTTGTGTGTGTGTGTGTGTAACAACTACTGTGATTTAAAATGAGAGAGAACAGAATTCCCATGAAAAAACAGAGATGTAAATTAGGCTCTGCTGACCTATACTCCTGTCACTCTCTACCTTTGTGCTCAGAAAAGTTGTAAGAATCTAAAATGTTATAAACCCTCATACTAGGGATATGTACCCCAAGAGTCTTTTCATCTTAAGGACACCTAAATCCATTGTTCAAAGAACAGGCAAGCCTTATTCCAAGTGCCTTCATTGTTGATGTGACTAATCAGTGCTAAATGACCAGTGAATGGTACTGGTCTTGTGTAATTCTCCCTCACATGGAAAAAATAATTCACACTGAACTGTAGACATCATGAGCAGTTATTACCAGTCTCATAGTAGCTGAATGCTCTTTTGATTTAGCTATAAAAATTACAAAGGAATATTTCCTTACTGCAAGTAACCCCTGTCTAGTAGAGAAACACATCCACACATCATTTTCACAACTCTGCCAGTGGTAGTATTCGAAGAGGTCGTATCACTTAGGTGTCAATCAGGGATAGCTTCTACACGGTGTCCTCTTGCAACAAGATGAAACTTTGTATACAGATCTGTTGCAACTGTGCTGCATAGGTATTGTTCTGTTCTTTCAGCCAATTTTGAAAGAAAACAACTTTAATGATCTCTGATATTGTTTTTCTAAGGGACAAATGAGCTTCATGTGTTGGCAGAGATAACTTAAAAGACTGAGATCCACCAAAAGATAAGCAAAAGATTCTTTGAGCACTAAGAATGCAACAGGAGGTATTTTATAAGGCTTTTTTCTTTTTCTAATTTTTTTTTTTTTTTTTACAATATTTTGGAGATCTTATGTATAGATAGTCCCACATCTGGAGCACAAACACTACTAATTTTTTTCATAGCACATACAGAGACATTCTGAATTAGCAAGTGAATTTTAGAACACTTTGAAATATCTTTTAAACATGAATGAATACTCAGCTTTAACAAATGTAGACCAGGTCTTTCATGGCAATGTTTTCAACTACAACATATAAGAAAGACAAACAAATACAAGGTCTAATGACGTAAGGACTATCTGCCTGCAAAAGTCAAATCACAAAAGGTGAGTTGTGAATAGGAACTTCTGTTGTTTCAAAAATATCAATACTGTATTCTGGATGAAGTACATCTTCTTCCAGTTTAATATATGCCATTTTGAAAGTGACTTAAACTAAAGGGAGAAAAATCTCCCTCCTCTTTTAAAGAATGAAAATTTTTGTAAGATACTAATCACCATTACTGTATCTACTATATCTGATCTAACTATATCTTTCTGCTGTAGCTAAAAAAAATTCATATGTGGGGAATCCCTATGCTGCTTTGCTTAAAGAGTGGGAAAGAAGAGAAGATGAACTATTATATCTATTCTTAAATACTTAAGATATCTTCAGACATCATAACAGTAGTGACCTTCATAAGCGTCTAGATAAACAGAGAACACAAACAAGAAATGTCTTGCAGGATTTTTATTTGTTTTCCTTTGTTCTTGCCCAAATTCCTGACTTACCTGTTTTCACTTGCTGGGCTAAGTGTTCTTAGTGATATTCTGAAATCTCAGGGGCCTTTTAATCAACTTTACTTTTCAAAGCTTCAGAAGGCTTAGGCTTCTCTTGTTGCATTTTAAAGCCAGCTGATCCACCTTAAGGTTTTCTATTTGGGAGCCATCACAGATGGTCTTGTCTTGGTTCTTTCTTCAATCCTGAGGAATATATCTGTCCCAGGGTATGGATCTACATTCTCTCCTCCAATTCCCTTTTACTTTGGCCTTAGACCAGGGTCTGCACTATATGAAAAAGGCTTTTCATTACCAGTATGTGACTGGAAAATGGATCCCTCCTCTGTCATAGGTTTTTGGAGAATCTGACTACAAACTAATCAGAATCAGGTTTTTCATGACAAGTGATAAAATATGGCATATAACCCTCCTGTGAGCTCAGTAATTCTTGAGTAAATTCTCGGCTTCACTTAACCTAGTGCCAAATCTCCTAAAGACTTCATTGGGATTAGGATTTCACACTGGTTTTGGTAAAAGATGAAATATGGGAGAGTCTCAAAGGCACAATAAGAGATGAAATGCCTCTCATGAACCACAGCAGATTTTGCTAACAAGTTAACATTAACTATAATATTTCACTATGACAATAATATATTTGCATATTTGCAGCTTCTGACCTGTCTTATTATTTAAATACAAATATTGTAATATATAGTTTGCAGCATTTTCTCAGCAGCTCTGAAACATCTGTACAGCATATCATAATATAATTCCAATGCTAAGTTTTGCTTTAATACATGTTTGTGCTATGCCTATTGATGTCAATGATTTGGTCTCAAAAGATATGAGAGTATAATTTAGCTTTTTCTGCTTAAATCGCTCTGTGGTATTTTTATTTTCCCCCAATTTATTAATTCATCAGACATTCTACATTGAATGCAGAAAAGAAGTTGCTTGCAGAATAATGAACAAACCTTGCCGGGTATAAACTTATGGGAGAGTTACTCATTTAACTGGTTCATATTCATAAGAAAACCATGGCTGTGTTCTCATTAGCAGTCAGTTGTTCATACTTTAATAAACTACTCATCAGTGTTGATCTGAAACACATCTTTCCATTTTTATCCTGTCATGCTTTGAGCAATGCTTAGTAGATAATTCCAGTCTCTTAATCACAGTTGTTATAATGTGCAACAGACAATCGAGATCACCAAAGCTAGAGACAATGAGGTACAATGGAGCCAGCCTCTGAACTCATATAATAAAACCCTATGGTTACATATGCCAATTAGGAGTTGTTAGAGTGTGCGGATCACAGCTCTTACTATAATGAGTCTTCAGTACATGGGAAGCCACTTGAGGAGACCAGAGGTGATTTTGGTGGGTGGAGATTTTGATGTATTTGTTCATCAACATTTATATGAATGGGTTAACACAGGTAGTTAAAAAAACTTTTTTCCTCTGTTGGTATTAGCTTTTCTCTAAGCTCCTCTCTGAATGCTTTTACCGATGTTAAAAAAGAGCTCTACTAATAACACCCTTTCTGGATGGGACTCCATCCTTTTTCATAGTCTCAAACCAAAAGGGGGTCCCATAGCTGCCATAAACCTGAATGCACTTCTTGACTTTGAACACCATTTTAGGCACTGCTGCTGTACAGAATTAAAGGTTAACCAGGCTTTTTTTTAGGCCAACATGTTTATCTGCGTTTTTCAGCAGCCCAGAACTCCATGTGGTTTTCTTTCACCATCTTTTATAGAGCTGTTTCTGAAGTCCTCATCTTGAGAGTAAAACCAAAGTTTAACCAGACTACACTAAACAGTTGTTTTTGCCAGATGCACCCTGGCTAAATGCTCTATAGGACTGGTATCTGCTCCTTTCACTTGCACTTAGTACTTCTGTGTACTTAGTGTGCAGAAAATGATCTCATCAAAAGAGGCCTGACATTCCAGCAAGGCTTTTGCAAGATTTTCAAAACATGAGCATATGTTTTTCTGATATGTATTTTGTGCCAGAAAGGGTGTAATGAGTCATCACCTCCACAATATTTAATACCTCAATTAATGTAAAGCCTCTTTCAACCTTTTTGCTGCTAGTAAACCTGTTATACTTTTAAATAAAATATTTACCTGATCAACATTGCCAAAATATGCTACTTAGTCAGCAGTGTGGGTGTGTTTCTCCTAGCTGGTCACCTAAAAACTTTTATGGTGCTTAATGACTGACCATTGAAAAGTTCTATGCATGTTTCTTTCTTAATATTAACATGGGGTAACAACAATAGCAATAATTAATACGCAATTATTAAGTGCAGCCATTCAAAATGCTAAGAACCCTATGTATACTGATAATAGCTTGAAATGAGTGGGATATTTTCTCCTAACTTCAGTAAGTATTGGGTCAGGGCAAAGGGAACAGGTGTTTGCTTCATGCTAACAACATCAGAGACTATCGCTATACATCATAAAAACATGACACAGCAGCCTTGTAATGAGAGGTGTAGTTTTTCAGTTGAAAGAAGTGGTGCAGCAAATTGTTGATTTCCCAATACTAAATTTGTAGTCCACCTGCTTGCAACATCTGTCTGAAAGTTAATTTCCATACCCTGATTGAGCTGGAGTCTTGAGGAGGCATTTGTTTGTTCACTGTGAGCTGGCTGGTGGCAAAAAAGCCTTATATCTAAGGACTTAGCTAGCAGAGCTCATCATGCAATAAACCAGATTTCAACTGTCCAAATGCTTTTCTGCATACGCTAGGGTTTAAAAGAGAAATTTAAATAATTCATTGGCTAATATTGTTCACCGTTCACTGTGTGCCATAGCCTATATAATTATACTGATGAGACACAAATTTATGTATATAAGTCCATCTCTTTCAACTTTTTGCTACCTGTTTAATCAGATGCACAAAATCATCCATGGCTTGAACTTGGGGATTTCAGAAGAGACAGGTTTGGTATGAGAGAACCTATAAACATTTCAGGTAACAGCATGACATGGTCTACTGTATAAATCTTCTGTTCTACAATATGTCCACCTTCATGTCTTAGGTAAAAATCATAATGATTTCACAGCCTGAAATCCTGTGTAATGAACTTTAGCATTTGGGTTGCATCTGGAACTAAACAGTCAAAATGCAACAGTGGTGGCTTCACTGACCCTTTTAACAAGAAGAGGAATATCAAAGGGAAAAGTAATATATATGACATAAATATTTGTTCCCACCATTTCTATCGGAAATGCTCTTACTTGAAGGACTTGGCATTTCAGATTTTCATATTTCATTTCAATAATTATTGAACACCTTTATACAGTGAATAACAGCTATTTCCCAAACTGCATCTACATGTTTCCACCAGTATTTTTTTTTCTGTATCATTATGTGATAAAGGTATTATCTTGCTTATGCTGAAACAAAATCTTCTGCAGCATTTAGTAAATATTTTTTTTGTCTAAAATAGAACTCCAATATTAACTAAACTACTTTTTCTCTCTGGTTTTGAAATGCTTCTGTTTGAAAAGCCTTCAAAACTGCTGAGGCACTGACTGCTTGTCAGGAAAGCACTTATTCATTCACTTGCAGATTGACTTGATAAAATCTCTACTTTCTATCATTCCATTATTGTATCACTGTTAACATACCTCTAGTCAAACTTCAAGACTTGGGAAATAGGTTTTGGACATTATCTACTACTGCACTGAATAAAATGAAGTACAGGGTGAGCCTTTCTCTTAACTTCTTTAAGATTTCCTCTGATATTTTCATGAGATCTATAAGAAGCTAGGCAAGCCTAATGAAAAGATGTAATTATGGAGTTATGTCCTCTTTCTCGACCCGTGCTCTGTATGCCATAGCAATGTGCCTGTGGTTACAAATGCCCTGAACTCACAGCAATAAGGGAAAGCTGAACAGAAACACCTTTTCTGGTGCCTGGATAAGTATTGTTATTAGGTAAGGAAAACTAAAGTTTTACCTTCTATTGAAGTCCTAACCTACAGCATCATGTTAGCCAGCTGGATGTGTGCTGTGTAGACCACAGATTCATACAGTATTTGTTTCTCAGCTGTCAGATGCAGAAAACACAGACACTCTCTGCAGTCAGCTGATTGCAGCTACAACCACGCATGATGTGTTATACAATACGGGTAAAAATTTGCCCTTGAGCTCTGCAGCAGAGCAATCAGATTTTGCAGTCCTAATATTGAAGAGCAGCAGTGTCCTGTAGTATGCCAGTTTCCTGCATTATACGGGTGGCAAGTCAAAGGAAAGATCAATGCAAATCTGACTTAGGCTGTCAACAATGTGAATTATGCTCTTTTTTCCCCTCTGCTTTCTGTTCCCACCTTTAAAATCTAGGGCATCCGTAAAATCTAAACCATTGTTTGGGCTGTGCAATGCCGTATAGACATTTTGCAAGGCCTACAAGGAAAAATAAAGCTCTGAGATCCATTTTCCCCTAGAAATGATCATGGTGAATTGTTCTGTCTTTAAGTTTTGCTCTCTGTATTACCTTTAGCCACATTGGATAGCAGACATATTGTGCTCCTGTCCTTTTTAAAGACAGGTCCAAAGTCCTATAAGAATTAACTTCTATCCATTTCATCCAGTGTGCACAAAAAACTACCTTCATTACCTGAATTCTGCACTGTTTCAGGGAAAAAATGCACCCCATAGATAAGGATAAAAAAATTATAATTTCTGCTCAGTCAGTTAATCTGTATTAGAAATAGATAAACACAGGCTGTCAAGAGATTCCAAGAAACCTTCATAAGGTGGAGAAAAGCCAGCAGGTTTTTTTGCAGTTCTTAATTCTTAAAATATGTTCAAGGCAGAACAGTTAACGCTCAGGAGAAAATAAAGAAATAGGTTAACAGAGCTGAGCAAAGATTGAGAAACTAAGTATTTCCATCATCAGTCGTAGGTGATCCTTTCGAAACAGCACACACCAGTGGCAGAGGGTCTTGCACATGTCCCTGCAAACACATCTAATTAAAACAGTAAAGTAACCATTTTGCAAGTGTAAACAATAATTCTGCTTCCAAATCAGAATGACTAACTCTTGACAGCTTGTACTCAATCTGGGCACACGTGCTGGCTACAGTCAGCACATCTGTCTCTGCTTCTAAGGGGGTTATGTAGAAGACTTGTCAGGGAGAGTCCAGGAAGCAAGGGACATTTTTGGTCTTGCAGCTGTCAAACCATCACACTGACTGTCTGAAAAAAGATCAGCTTCTCTTTTAGGAAACATCTCTCATGCGCTTGATTATGAATGGGCGGGTTGAGCGCAACAGAAGGCAGTGAATGGCAGGAGTATGAGCATGCAGGAGGTAATGAGTGACCAAAAGAGGTTAAAGAAGGCAATTCAGACTAGTCAATTTTGTCTGAAGCAGCGATGGCAAGATGTCAAAAAAAGGATGCAGGTCATACAAAAAATCTCTAACCTCCTATAGAAAGTCCAGACAGAGGCTTTTCTGTATGCCCCACAACACAGAGCAAAATGACGTAAAGAAGGAAAGCACCAGTGATTTATAGGAATTTACACCTGTCGGGCTTGATATTAGACAAAAGTTATATTCTATAGCCCAGCTTCCGATTGCCCCATCAAGAGACCACTAGACAGTGTTGTCTGAGTTCTGTTTTTTTGCAAATTAAAAATCCTCACCCCGTGCAGGACAGATCTTCCTCAGCTGTCTGTTCCTTTCTAAGCTCCACCCTTCTTTGAGTTTCAGCTTCTTTTAAGGGTAAGTGTAAACAGACATTTAAACCAGTAACAGGTGTTCCCAGAGAGGCATGTTTTTGTTTCATTCCAGGAGGATGAGGTTTGTGACCGTCCGCATTTCCTTCCCTTATATGACCAGGACCTTCCAGGCAGGAAAGTTGTACTGCGCCAGTGTCAGCCAGCAAAAGCAACATTCACTAAGGGGATTCACAGTATCACCCCAGAGGTCTTTGCAGAGAATAATATTGAGACAGGTCACGAAAAATATTGGCCTGACATCTGCAGCCTCCCACGTGGGCAGTGCATGCTATGTGCTCCACAGACAAATGCACGTACAAAGAGAAACCAGCTAATATTCCCTTAAACTTCCTCTCCCCTGCAGTCTTTAACAGCATTTGCACTTCTATCCTCTTACCTGTGTGTAAAGGACGAACATCAAGTCTATAACAGGCACTTGGTACACTTAGGGCCAGTTTTCCTTTCTTTGTGCCAGAACAAACCCAAGATCTTTATTAAAAACAGGAAGGGGGGGGGGCACATCTGAGAAATATGTCATGACTAAATATAGGTTGGGTAAAATAAGGGTAAAAAAGAAGGGCTTTCCATTAAACTACTGATTCTCCTGAGGTTTTAACATTTCTTTGACTGTATAATTAGAAATTTCACCTTTGATCTGAGAATAACTTGATCTGCAAATCCACAATTTCCACTGAAAAAAACAATATATTAATGCAAAAAAACTATATATTTTGAGAAATTTTCACTTTCACCAAACTCCTCTGTCTCCAACATTTTATATAAAAATTCCTGATGAGGTCTTTCCTTCTGTCGTCTTCCTCAAATAGGCCTAATCCTTACCCCACTGGAGCCCTTGGCTATGTTCCACCATCACCACTGACCCCAGTGCATTTTATTTTAGTCACTGTGCTTGCTGCTGAAATCACAGTCTCTGTGCAATCACCATTAGTTTAGAACTTTCCACCTTCCCTCATCACTTTAAAGATATTTTAGTAGCACCCTCCTTTGCAGGGAAACTAGCCTTTCTCCCTCGGTTGGTCCGGATACTTTCAGGAGTTCCTCTCAAAGGTCTTCTGCAGATGTGAGCTCAGCTACTAAGAATGGCTGGGCATGGCCCCAAGTTTTCAGCTCTGCACATGACCCTTCCCAGAGAGAAGACCTCCGGTCTGTGTCCCAGGCCACAGCTCTCCTGCTAGCAGAAGCCAGTACAAATATGCTCTGCCAAGAGCAAATCCACTGGGACTGATTCCTGTCTGCTGCTGGGGTACATGACTACCTTGTGTGAACTTTGGCTGCTAGCCTTTGAAAATTGACCGACACACAGCTTTTACCTAAAAGTCTGACTGAATTTCTTGCTTTACATTTAGCAATCTAAACAGCTTGAAATAGCCCAGTCCAAATGGCTTACCAACAAGGAGGGAAAAAAAAAAAGAAAAAAAAAAAAGAGGAGGAAAAAGGAATTGTGTATGCTCTTATCCTATGCACAACTTCTACTGAAGCTAGTTTCTTACCCTCAGACAGCAGGGAAAAGAGAAATTTGTTATGTCAGAGAAGAGAGAGGCTGGTTCTCTGCTTTGATTTAGGCCAGATCCAAATGAGTCTAGAAGTTTCCAGAAAGGCTCTCACTGGCACTGATTTCGTGTCTTCAGGTTTTAGTCTATATGGCTCACAAAATCTTCCTCTTGTGGGGAAAGATCATGTTCTTGTGAGAATTACAATAATTCTTGTAACAAAAACAAAGAATGTATTCTTGTTTATTTTTTCTAATGGCCCTGATCCAGCCAGGTTTTGCGTGCTGGTAACAGATGTTTCTCGTGAGTGACCCAACATCTGGCACAAAGATCTTCTGTTGTAATTGTTATAATGAAAACACAAAAGGCTGTAGCATTAGACACTGAGCACTGCATTTTTTTTAATGGGTCTCCTACTTCGAAGCCATGAATGTGTACACTGGGTTTGGTCCAAAGCCTTTGGAAGTCAACAGAAACTTTCATTGATTTCAATGGTTTTGGGTCAGTCCTTTCATGAACCACTGGATCTAAATGTACAAAGACAAAAAGAAAGCAGCTGATCCATGTATGTATTTTTTAATAAAAACAGTGATTTTTCATGTATTTTTATAAGAAATAATTTTGTCTTCCTTGGTGTGCAGCTTTTGTTCACAAGTTTTTCTGCTTCAAACTCTTGTTAGAAAATAACACAAATAAGAGATCACTTTAGATAGGCTCATTAGACAGGCAGTGTAGAACTTACATGAATAAAAGCAATACAAAATCAAGAAAAATTGTAATATTTTTAGCAGTTAGAAATCAGAGAATGATCTCTCTTGCAGTGTCAGATGAATCTCTCTACTGCAGAAATAAGTTTTAATGTTCCTCTTCTTAAAACAGGGGTCTTCTCATGAAGATGAAGGACTAGAGTAGTTGTCCCTGAATTTCAGAGGCAGGATGCCTCAGAATTTTGAGAAAAAAAACCATTGTTTTGTTCTAAATCTAAATCTAAGTCTCTAAATGTAGCTACTTTATACTATTCTTGAGGAAGAAGAAAAGAAGGGTGGAAGAGAGAAGGAAGGAGGGGAGGAAGGAGAGGAGGGAGAGTTGGAGGGAGGGAGGGAAGAAGGAAGGAAAGAAGGAAGGGAGAAAAGAAAAGAAAAAGGAAGAAAAAAGAAAAGAAAAGAAAAGAAAAGAAAAGAAAAGAAAAGAAAAGAAAAGAAAAGAAAAGAAAAGAAAAGAAAAGAAAAGAAAAGAAAAGAAAAGAAAAGAAAAGAAAAGAAAAGAAAAGAAAAGAAAAGAAAAAAAGAAAAGAAAAAGAGAAAAAAGATGTTTTGACTGACAGCCAGGCCATGATTCACCTTACAAGCAGTACAATACTAAAGCCTTCACCAATATTAACATGCATTTTATTCCTAAGTAAATTAACTGTAAGTTCCCATCAAAAGCTGTTACTAGAGCAAATGTAATTGAAATGTATTAGGTCCTTATCCGGAGCTCTTCTCCTATACAATTCCATCCCTTAAGCATATTTTTTGCCTTCTTTGCCTTTCAGAAAGTTTTAATGAAAAGTCTCGTAGGCACAAATAGTACATTTCCTTACCTAATATAAACACAAAAGACTTTTTACTTTGGAAACAAATGTAGGGGAACAGCTGTGCTGATGAGCTACTCAGAGCTCCTATTGAATCTGCAGCTGCTTCTCTCTGTCCTCAGAAAACTCCTGGCTTGATTGACAGACAGAGATAACCACATGGAAGAAAAGATCAGATACCAGTCACAGGCTTAAATCAGAGCTGCCTTAAATCTACAAAAATTATGGTTCTTATTTTTAGCTGCTGATGCTTCAGCCATTTAGTCACAAATCTGAAACTTTTGCCAAGGAGGTACAAATCCTTCTCCCAGAATTTTAAACCACTTAAAATTCATCCAGGTTCAAACCAGCAAGTCTGCAGTGTTGGCCTATCAATCTTAGCAGAGAAGGTTAAAGAAGGAAAGAAGGTTTATTTACACCAATAAATTTTAGCGGGAATGAACTATAACAATTAGAAACTTTTTCCACGCTCCTTTGTTTTCTTTGCAGGACTGCTTGATATTGTGGTTTCATTAGACAATTTAGCCAGCCAGGCAGGAATATATAACAAAGCATGTAGACCTGTTCCAGTCTGAAAGGTGCATTTCAGATGTCAGGTAAGATAATGATACTATGTGTCTCACCGTTGCACTCTGGTCGCTGGGGAGATGCAGGACTCATCAGTCTTCAAGACGCAGTGGCTAAGTCTAGATCCCCTTCTCATATCAGTTTAGCAAATGACGTACAAGAAATAGATGCCATTTCCCATAGAAAGCTAGAGTTTTCAGACATTCAGGTCACACAGGCTGGATCCTAGGTAGCATTTATAACTTTGTAACAACAAAGCATACAGACAGGCTTTTGCCTGGCCTGTTAGGTGTGTAGCATATATCAAGTGCAAAGTGGACAATGTTGTTTCTCCCAAAATTTAGGGTCCTAAATGCCATATTTGGTGCCTAAATTTTTTACTGAATTGCTTCTTTAGACATGACTTCTTTTCCAGAAAGGCAAAAGCATTTATGTTTGCTCTAGCAGCTGCAGACCTATTACTCCACCCTGAAAATTGGTACGATTATTATTATTATTGTTATTATTATTATTATTATACAAATTGGCAGATAGACAGGACATACAGTGTGTACTTGAAAACTTAGAGGCTGCAGTCTAAACTAGGAGGAGAATTGGGAACACTTCAGAGCTGATGGGTCTGGATAAGGGCCCTACCTCCAAACCAGAGCAAGCCTTCTCCCTCTCATCTGCTTTCTTTAGGATGGTTGCCTGGGAGTGCTGTCTGGATGGGAGCCATCACATGCTTCCCCCAGATTTCTGATTCAGGGCACAATGCTGTGCACACCTGCAGCTTGGTTTAGATGCAGACAAAATTGATGTTCTGGCTACGTTTCAGCTCTGGGCTGATAGGTATCTGCCTGACCACCCATGTAGGGATCCTGTCACCAGTGGCTTACCTCAGCATTGGCACATACAGCCTTTCAGCACTGCCTGTGGGATGCGGACCTTGTTTGCCTCTGACACCTGTTTCAATTTCTCTGTCCTACATTTAAAAGAAGAATGCAATATTTCTTTCTTCCGGCATGACTGAAAGACTCCTCTATTTATTTTTTTTTACTTTCTCCCAATTCACATCCCTTTTGCATGAACCCCTTGAGTGAATTTATTTGTTTGAATGTTAAAGAAGGTATTTTATTATTGCCTTAAGGGAGGGAAAGCTGCCAATGAACATTAAACATGCTGTGGTCCAGTCCTTGCACAAGAAACCATCATTTGATGCTAACTAACTATCCAGTCAGGCCTGGCCTTAGAAGTTCAGTGCTTCAGGCAAGATAGGTTTGTTGGGGTTTTTTTTAAATTTTCTTGCCACACACCCAGCTAAAATATTTAAAAAGTTTATAGATATATATAAAAATATATGAGTGTGCATGTATTGGTATGTGATTGCAAGTGCTATGCACACACATGCATACACACACACACACATTATGCCACATATCTAAGTATCTGAGACAGATACATCATAACTGAGTTTCACGCTTTTACCCATCACACATTGCATTACTCTTTGCTCTGTATTCCTGGATCACTTAGGACAGGTCTTGGACACAAAACACACATCTGAGCAACCTCAGAGAACTGCCACATTTTATTTTTTATATGTCTATAAAATATTTCTGTCTTTCTTCCCCAAGGACAGAACACTATCTGAAAAACTGGGTCTAGTATGCAGCTACACATATTTATCTATACTTCACTAGTTAAAATTAAAAAAACCCGATCATTTTCCAGCCCTGCAGAAACAGAAGTATTAGGTTTGTCCTGCTACAAAAAGTATATTCCCAATTTCAAAAGGAACATAAGGACCAAATTCTCCAAGCATATCAGTGAGTTAAACGAACACACCTTTGTCTGTATATGTATACCTAGAGTTAGGTAACTTTGTGGTCCAAAACATCAACACTGACTACATATAAAATAGGGTATGCTGGGAATAAGATTTTTGGATTACTTTCTTGGATTACAGAAGACTGTATTTCCACTTCAGAAGACTGTTATTTCCACTAAATCCAAAACAAGGCAGTCTTCATGTGGTCTGAATTTTTCCCAACCATTTTTATCCTGGAAATATCAAAACCATTAGACTCTAGACTAAACTTTCAGTGATCCATTTTTACAGGTTTTGTCACTTTCTGAATGCCTTTTATAGTCAGCTTTTTAATAATTTTAAAAGATGGAGATATTAAGCAAAATTTGGAATCTCTAAAAGTATCTAAGGCATACTTTTCTGCAAAATCTATAGCATTTGGAGGACACAAAACTATCTAATATGGCAGAAAGACAAGATATAGTTACCTATCTGTCTAAACAAAAGTATGCAAAACATTAAGTACCTGAATACTATCACTGAGAGAAGAGCAAAAATGAGCTCTATTAGAGTCAGTGAGGCTGCTCACATGCCTAAAGTAAAACAAGTGCTTAACTACTTTATTGAGTAGCAGCATTCATCTGTTTTAAATACATAGTTTATATTTGACTTTCCCAGAATTTGGATGTCTCTGCATTCAAAATTTGCGTCATACATGGTCATGTTCAGATGTATAGTGCTAGAAAATAAATACAAAATCATCCAAAATGCAATCCAAAGTTATCTTCATATCTGTTCTGGTAAAAATAGTTTATATTCTACCCTCTACACTTCTAGCTGAATATTTTCATTTCTCCTTAGACCAGTTTTCTATGACTACAAGAAGAAAAGGAATTAATTTCTCAGTTTGTCTGAAAGAAAATGCAGCTAGCTATTACTCTTCTTTGCATTTTAATCCTGTTAGGAGTATTTTGAAACTGAGTGCATTTTATGTGAGTCATTTTGCTTAATAGATATTTTTACTGTTGCCTTTGTTAAAAAAAAAGTAACAAAAATATTAATTATTTCTATCTTTATTATATTTGTGCATTCAGTTAGTTGTATCTTTATTATATTCTATGTAAATATCAATCTTCTGTTTAGGAAGGAAACTGTGCTTTAATTTTAACATTTTAATTCCTCATTGCCCTAGACTTTTCTGAGCTAGGGTTATAACACATCTCCTTGTTGGTAGTCTAACCCACTCAACCTCTACTTAGAGTTTTTTGTTTTATTGATTCAGTCTCCTAGTGCCTGTAATATGATAAATATGTGGAAACTTGAAAACGGTATCTTGTTTACATGGCTATGCAGCTGCCAAAACAGCTGCCATTTCAATTTTTAAAAGGGAAACAAGGGCCTCTTATCTGATGTGGAAGAAAAATAGGCCGATCCTTCCGTTCATTTTTAGTGTGTCTCAAGCACATTTAATAACATAGATGAGCCAACATTTAAAAAAGATATCAACCTTTATGCATAATATTGAAAAGCCTTTATAAGAGTTAAAATGATTTATTTTCTTATGTTAAAACGTTTTTATGTATCAGGGTTGCAAGGAAACTTGAAACAAGAAAACTGCAGAAGATGGGAGTGCTTCCAAAGAGTCCAACACTCGCACCAAACTGTATCATTTCTGCTCAGCAGCTATCAGACAAAGGAAAAATAAATCTGGTGTTGATGGGTCTTGGTGGATGGTGGATGTTTTAATCAGAAGTAAAGTTTAATCTTTTTTAAAAATAATTATGCTAAATAGAATGAAAAATCATAAATGCAAATTTTCTTTGAAAATATTTATTTTAATAGTGTTATTATTATTGACAGTAAAATGATCTAAAAGCCAAAGCACTCTAATTTATACTCCTCTAGATAAGAATGCAGTTGACTTATAATCAAAGCAAATAAAAATATTCACTGTTTCTGAAACAAGATATTTGATAATTTTCACAGAAAATGTTGACAATAAAAATATATTTCAGGAAATATTTTGCTTTTGTTGAATCAACATTTATTAGTGGAAAGATGTTCAGTGAGATAGTCTAACTTCAGAATTGAGCATTCTTGGCTGGGAACAAAATCAGTCATAGCTTTGAGTGCTCAATATCCCACAAAAGGATGCCAGACCAGAATTTTAATAGGGAATTTCCATATTATGCTGGAGGAAATCAGAGTCTCTTTACTGCCATATAACAGCAGAAAAATTACCTAATCTTCCTTCAGCTGCTAGATTTAGGATCACTATTTGCCAAAACAATTCCATGGGAGCATAACTTGACTTACTCATGTTCATATCCTAATACATGGACTATATACTGCTTGTTTCTGAGGGATGAATGTAGATGGTCTCAGTGTATTTTAGAACAAGGCTCAGTGGCTCTCAAAACATGTCACAACCTTTCCCATAACCCTTCCAGATCTCCGATGAGTTAGGTTTGACCTTGCCAACTAATCTCTAAAAAGCCAAGGAACAGAAAAATTTTTTCTTTACCAAGAGTTCCTGTCAAGATATATCTACATATAAAGTGTACTTAATTTATATCTGTAAGGATATCATTTAACTACCTGTCTCTGGCTCACCTGAATTTAGCTCCTAAAGAACCTGCTGTTGATGTCCTTCAGCTTCTTCATTTTATTTTAGTGCAACTTCAAGTAGGAGAAGCAGGCTATTATTTGCACCAGTTTCAGATACTTTTTTTTTTTACAAAAGATTATTTGTAAATCATTATATTTGCACTCTAATCTAAGTTTCAATTAAAATTAAGTAAGTAGACAATAACTTATAATTCACTTTGTAAACCAAATGTAGTCATTTTAAAATCAGAACTATTCTGCTGTATCTTACTTAAATTTAAAATCTTTTGGGGGCAGGACAATACTTTTTCTATAATTACCTCTCTCAGTGCATTCTCTATACACTACCAGTAATACAAAACATAAATAATATCCATTCCAACTACATGATAACATTTTTTCTGTGAAGAAGCATTAGGATTTGTTCCTTGAAACAAAATGTTCATGCTATATTTTATGAAACTAGCCACAAAGGAATAATACAGGGAACTATGCACATTCTTCCCACTCCACATTTTCAAAAATAAAAGATATCTTTTAAATAATAAAATGCAGCATTTGAATCTATTGTCTGTGCTTTTTTTTCAAAGTATGACCTAATCTAGTGTCCTGTCATTGTTTTGGCAGAACATGAAACAAAATATATGTTAAATTCGAGTGGTTTCCTGCAATGTTATTCTATCAAACTGGCAATTTCCGAAAGGATTTGGAAAGGAGTTTGCAATTCCTTAGACACCAGGGAGGTCCAGCAATGGCTGCCAAGATGATCTGCAGCTCAAGCTGGTCCTAATATCTGAGCACATAAAAACATTCTTTTTACTCCAATTTATTTTTAGGCCTAATCTTAAGCAGATTTGAGAAACCTTCTGAGTACCCACTGCTGGCGCTTCAGGATGTGAAGGACTTGATATCAGTATTTTTATATTTTGTGGCACATGGAGAAATTATACATTGCTTTCTCAGAAGGATTTTAAACAGTAAAATTTTAATTGCAAAAATAAAACCCCTCCAAGTAAAAAGAGAAAGCAAGCAATAACCAAACAGGAGTGTTACAAATAAGAACAGGATACACCCTAGGATTCTTATATGCGTAATCATGCACTTAATCTGTAGTCCATGTACTTCACATACTTTTCATTATCGCCAACAAATCATGATGTTTCCAAGATGGTAGCAACTTGGAAGAAATCTGTGATTCAGTTGTGGTTTGGAACCAACTCAGATTGCAACTTCTGAATAAGATCAAACTGGAAACCTAATACTTCATCTAGCCTTATTGAACTCTGGCCTTTGGAGCAGGGACAAATGCTACATGGGATAACCTAAGTCTACAGGCCTAGTCTTATTTCTAACATGATGGATGATGCAGAAAAGCTGTAAAACCCAAATGGTTTAGTGTACTCTGTCATTGCCATTTCAGATCACCATAGCCTAGCATCAACCTACCAAACCCTCCAAGAGTCTGGAAGTGCGAATTCATTAACGTAAAACTTCTGTGGACTTTCCATTGTCTGTGAATAATATTAACCTCAGAAAATCATCCAAATAAGAAAAAGTCTCTTGTAACTCACCTGCAACAGAGATGCTTCCACTTTAATATTTCAATGACTTGGCATTAAATGTAACTCATTTTCAAGTGATAGTGAAGAAATATTTTATTTGTCAGCAAAAACAAGTGAAAGCACTAGCTGTAGTGACAGCATCTAAAAAGCAGTTGCTCCTGGGGACTGCTTGACATTTTGCTGGACAGCACAGAAATTAAGTAATATCTTCTAGGCCTCCCTGTGCAGAAAAGGAAACTCATAGAGACAGAAAAAACCTAATGAAGCATGTAGAAAATACGATACTGGAGCAGTATCAAAGCAAAATCTGAAGGGTACATTTTGGGATTTTTGGTTTTCTGTTCTGTTTGGGTTTAGGTTTGGTTTTTTTGTTGCTTTTTGTTTGTTTGGTTTCCTTTCTCCCCAGAAAATTATACCAGTGTTTTGATCAAGAAGTTCTAAGATAAGTTTATGCAACAATTTTCTTTCTAATCCCTATTTCTGCAGTGCAGCAATGCGTATCTGTCTGAAATTTCCACTATTTTAACTAAAGTAATTTAGTCTCTACCCACATTGCAGATATGCTGATCAAAACTGATTCAGCTACCTGTAATTATAGTATTCAAAATCTCAGTTTTTTGGAACAAAAGAACCTAAGGACAGAAAGCTGAAATTTGAACCAAAGAGCACTGGTTTGGATTGAATCAAGTTGTGAGATGTTTTAAGCCATATTTTGCATATTCTGGGTATATTTTACACTAATTTTAATATATCTTCATCATGCTTGAGAAATAGACTTCTACAGACATACTAGAATGCATCCTCAGCTTTGTTGGATTTTTCTCATCTAGTCAAAGGACGCATTTATAAATGACACACAGAAATGCAGGATGTTGGAAAATTATTTTTCTGTAATATACTGTATAAAAATGTTCTCTTGACCTACAAAGACAGAAGCAAAACCAGAAAATATATCAAATAATGCAAAATTAATTTTTGGCCAAAATCCTTTTGGCAGAAAGTGTATGTTTAGAAATGGGAGGATGAATTGTGAATAGGTGATTTATGCGTATATCTTACTGACTTTCTAATGTTAAAGACATTAAATGTTTTATTGTCTTTAAGAACATCAATTATCTATTCAATTGGGTTTTTTTCAGTTTTGTTTTTTAATAAAAATAACTGCTCATATTTAGAATTAAATGCTTCATTGGACTCAAGATTATATTCCTTTCTTTTTCTAATAGTTCCAGTAAACAGAAAAGTCTATTTTCTGAGTCGTATTCAAAACTCTTCATCTTGCCACATTCTCAGACCTTAGCAGTGGGTAATAGATAATACTTAATCCAATGTAACAGGTAGGATAGTCAAAGTAGATAAGGTTTATCTTCTGAAACACGTGAATATTTATGAGGCCACCTGCAAATTAGCGCTTACTTAAATACTAGAGATGGAGCTAGTTCATATCACATATGGTCCTCACTGACTTTTTGTATGTCAACTCTAGTGATGTAATCCTGACCATCTATTTGAATTTAGAGAGGTACTTCCCTCTGTCCTTCAAAGAAAAGACGTAAGAGAGAAGGTAGCCTTCTTCCTGAGTAGATTAGAGAAAACCACATCCACCAAAGCACGGCCAGGCAGCCAAAACACATGGTTCCAGAAGGAAAGTGGACAGGAAGGACGGTGCTTGTAATGTCTGTATGTAGTGTATTTATTTAGGCAGAGAGAGCATCATACTACCACTGGAAAACTGCATGCCACGCACATGGATTTGGGGTATCCACATTTCAAAACAGGCAGAGGTCCTATGTAGAGGTTTCACTACTTCTAGTTCATTGTACATCACAGACTTTTTACTTTAACTTTCTGCACTGCCTACTTAAATGTGCTTGAGTTCCGATTAGTGCATTTAAGACAGAGACTTTTTTCCTCTAGGTCTGGTCCTGAGCAGTATCTCTTCTTCCCCCACTCCTAGATGACCAGTCATGTCAGGGGACAGGACATAAAATAACATGAGAATTCTGCCTCACAAACAGGGGAGGACAGCAATGAGGTTTGAAGGGGAATACTGGTTCAGCAGGCTCTTAAATAATATTTACCACTGTAGTTTGGAGGAACTGAAAGAACTCCATGAATATTTATTGCTGTAGTTGCTATTCTTCACCAGGACTAGGACAGAAGTGAAAGGGATTGGTATGCAGAAAGAAAGGACAGATCAATATTCCTATCAAGTCAGGTAAACCCAGTGGGCCATCTAAGCACTCTTAGGCTGCAAAAGTAGCAAGCATCCTCAAAAAAATATGGAAGATGTGGTAGAAAATTTAGTACTGTTACCATTTCTTTGTAATGAAAGTATAAGTGAGAATTTAGAAATAAGTGTCAAATATCATTCACAAAGTTTAGTGAGGGTTTTAGGTAATGCTAGTGGACAGAAATTAGTGGTCTAAGTATGTGTTTGAACTATTTGTTTATGGTTTTTTTCCAAATTTCGTATCAAATTCTATTGCTTATTCATTTTTAGTGGACAATACTAAGTAACTCAAACAGCTATGTTTGAGTCAAACCTCTCTAGCAGAATTGGTTAATTCCTTATACATCCTAGTTATGTGAAGTTTGATGTAGCTGCAGGTGAAATGAACTATGAAAAATGTAACAATATTATTGGAGTTGTTTGAGGCCACTCATTTAGGAACATCCCACAAGATGCTGTTCAAAGAAGGAAAATCATAACTGCTACTCAAATTAAAGAGTATGGGATAGATTTAGACAATTTCACATCATTACATTAAGGTCAACCACATGGTTAGTATGTGTTGCATTTAACCTATTATTTTTGATAAAATGCCAAATAACTGAAGCTGAAGGGAAGCTGGATTGTAGTGATTTCTGTGAAAGATGAACAGATTCCAGTAGTGTTTAACCAGGCAGTTTAAGAATTATATGGAGATTTTTTGTGTATTTGAATCATGTATTTTCTCTAATTCTTATTGATTTTTATAGAAATTCCAAGAGAGAAGGTACATATGGCAAGAAAACAAAGATTTTGCATGCTTGAGATTTGGTACTGTAGATGCTAAGCCTCTCAGCTTTTCTTGGAGTATTTAATTGCTGGCAGAGTTTTTAAAATCACAGGATCACAGGAAAATTCAGGTGGGAAGGGACTCCAGGAGTCCCCTAGTCTCCTTCTGCAGGGACAGCTCTGAGGTCAGACTGGGTTCTGCACTTAAGAATTCAGTGGCTACACTGAAGGGCATTTACACAATTTCCTTGACTTCTTTCAAATTCCATGAAAGAGAAGAACTGAGGGAAAAATAAATTTTCTGGGGGAACCAATGGGAAACATTTTTTCATCTTTGTTATCTGCAACCAGGAGCACAGAAAATGCAGCATGTTTGTGCCTTTTGGAACCGAGTACACGGAGCCATAATGCAATACGAAATGATGCAGGTTCAGTGACCCTGCCCTTAATAGAGGTCTTTAAAGTGTCAACAATGTCGTCAATTGGTCTACATCCGTTGGGACAGAATCTCATAATCCATCAAGCTTTATTAATTTCCTAGGATTAAAGGAATAATTACTGTGTAGCTCCATGCTGGACACATGTCTTTGCCACCAGTTGAGACTCAGGGTTCTGTTAGCTCTTCAGACAAGTAGCTACCTTTTGAAGATATTCTCATTCACTGTGGACACTAATTCTTCTCTCATCTATATTTAAGAAAAGAACTGAGTGCTGTGTTTTTAAAAGCAGGTCCTTGTCTTTCACTCTAATACTGACTGCTTACTACACACGTGGGTTCTGCTAATGAGTGTTGACTGGGCTTGATCTCAGCTGGGAAATTTCATCTAAAAGTTTCTTCAGCTAGAAAGAAAAATAATGGGAGTGACATTGATGTGAACATAATGACAAACCTATATACAGCAGGAAGGGAAATTTTGGAAATTACAAAACAGAACATGATCAAATGACATACTAAGGAATAAAGAACAACATATAATGTACGATGCCTAGAGATTCTAGGATAAGACTGCTGTTAAGTGGTAGCAACTGACTTTAAAACAAATTGCAAATTGTTATACAGCTGTGTATAAATATATCTAATACATGTGCATATATCTGTCCTTTCCTGCTTATTATAGCTCTGGTGATCCACAAAGCATTCAAGTTACAACATTCGTGAGGAAAAATCATCAAGATAGAAGGCATATACTGGAGATTAATAGCTGGTCAACAAGAGGAAATTGTTG
This sequence comes from Morus bassanus, assembly GCA_031468815.1. Classification (NCBI taxonomy): domain Eukaryota; kingdom Metazoa; phylum Chordata; class Aves; order Suliformes; family Sulidae; genus Morus; species Morus bassanus. Next base: position 48,917,353 of record CM062568.1, on the reverse strand, counting down.
AAGCCTATCGGTACTTCAGGCAATTCTTACAGCTCTGGTCAGAGGAACTATTTAATGTGTTAACTTGATGTTTGTGACAGTTGTGTTTTGGGAATGGTCATGCTCACAGTACATCATTTAAATTCCATGTTTGACTGACAGGAAAGTTGTACCAAAGACAAGAATTTCTATAACGCATTATACCCTTTCATATGTTTTCAACTCTAAAGCTGAAAGAACTGATTTTGCTGACATTTTCGTGTCAGTACAGTGCATGAAAAGTCTCATGACTATAATTAACATAGATATCACTGTGAAAAAGCTTAATTATTTTATGAAAACAGAGAATTTATCAGCGTACATTATTTCATCTGCAGAATCTACATAAAATATTTTAGAAAAAAAAAAACAGCAGACAATTGCCAATACAGACAGCATCTCTGTGGTAAAAATTTCTTGTTGGTGTCTAAGATTATTTTGTGATGAAAAAGATTTTGAAAATATTTGTATGCAAACACATTTAACAATCTTTTAAATAAATCAGACCCTGGTGCATGATTTCAGCCAATTCTGGTACTAATGAATCCTTAAAAGTGACTGCAAAGCTTTCTAATACCAGAGCCTGAGATCTGAGGTAAGTGATCAAGTTACAACACCTCAAGAAAGTATTGTCCATCAGTTGACCCACAACAGATGATTATGCAAATACTCATAGTCTGCTCTAAATGCAAAGTAATGTAATTCAAATCATAGTGGTGGTTCATGGTGACTCACCTGGCTCCTGGTAATATTTAACTTGTTTGAATACACAGACACTCAAATGCATCCACAATTAGCTTCTCAGGAGATGGTTGGCATGTCCTGCCTTCTCTGTGTGTCTTGGTTATACAGATCAGTGTGTTTCTGTGGGAAAAGAGCTGAGACCATGAATTCATCTGCTGCAGACATAAGAAGAGCTATCAGACACTACCATGCTTCCTGTTTTTTCTGATTAAACATTCAGTCTTCAGTTTGGTTAAAAATCCTGCCCCTGACTTAAAGAAAAAGCAGAATTAGAAGTAAAAGGAGGGGGGGAGGGCAAAATGATAAAAAAAAAAAAATACTTCAGAACATAGAAGGAAAAGACAGGTAATATGTTTCTGTTGCTAAGGACAATTATGAAATTCTTTCCATTTCATCAGGATGTTAAATAGCAAGCTCTAGAGTTAGACACTTTAAGTCATAAAACTATAAAATTCACACCTCAGATGTTTAAAACATCTGGAAGAGGATCTCTTTAGAACTCCAGTGATGTTTTCAAAGAAGTCTTGGAAAATGGTAAGTGCCAGAGAGCTGAAGAAAGCTATTATTTTTTCAATATACAAAGAAAGAAAATATTAGATACCAATAGTTAATTGATCAATATATAGCAGAGTAGATACAGGATCTTACCAATAAAAAATGAAAAGAGATTACCACAAGTAGTGGCAATTGTAGCAGATTTATGAGAAATAAATATTAGACTTATACAATGTCATTTAAATTGAGAAAACAATTTTGAGAAAGCATCAAAAAACATAAACTAGTCCAACATCATCTAATCCTACATTACTGCAGGACCAAATACACTCTATATGTAAAAGATTCTCCTCCAACTTGATCTTAGTATATTATTGATAGTATGATCCCTAAGTGTTTCCATTTCTGTAGAACCACATGCCAGTTCTCGAATATGCTGCTCGAATCACATTAGCAGTCAAATGGATTTTGTCCTGTCATTACCCCAGCAGATTTGCTGAACTGATCACTGCCATCTTATAACACACTGAGACAAGGCTCCAATTTGTGCTTGTCTTTCCCATGTTAAAGAATACTAAGGCTCTTCACCATCAGAGTGTGTCATTTTTTCTTAATTTCTCTCATCTTTCATGTTGCTGTCCTCTGGACTGCTGTCTTCTGCTCTCTTTTCAGACCAGCTATACCTTTCTTTTAAGGGTGAGGTTGAAAGGCACAGGAATCCCAGCTGAATATGAATTATGGTGCAGTAGAATTGGAATTATTATTTCTAGAATTTTATGCAAAGTACATATATTTTTTGGTCCATAACAAGCTTGTTTTTATTCTTAACTTAAGGACTTTTTTTTATGTTGTTTTACTGGTATAACCTGCTGGGCAGTATTTTAAGATTTTTCTCAAATAATTTATTTTCTGCTTCTTACATATGGCACTGTTCTTTTCAAAATTCTGTCCTGCTAAATTTGAACATTTTCTCAATTTTTACTAATTTATTTTAAATTCTGATCATAGACTTTTGAATGCATACAGCCTCTGTGGCCTTGCTGTCATCTGTGAATGCCATCAATATAAACTCTATACCATGATTAAAGTTGTTATTGCACAGAATGAATAAAACCAGGCTCAGAATAGACTTTTGAATAATCCTATTTGAAATACTCTGCAAGCTTGAGATGGAAATATTGATAACTATTCTCTGAAGCAGGATACACAGATTCTCCCACTCATGATTGACTGAACTAGATCCAATTTGGAAACAAACTAGCCACACTCACGTTGCTAGGCTTCTTTCAGTATCAGGTTGGTACATCAGCAAAGGGTGGTACTGGAAGATAAATGTTCCCAGGCTGTTGCCAGCCCAGGGATTGCACAGTGAAGACCTGCCCAACAGGTCTGAAAAAATTAGGAAAAGTTAAAGTACGTGATTACCTATAGCAAGGTTGTGTAATCTACTGAGTCCTCATAATCACACAGCCTTTATAAAGGCTTTATACTTAACTTCATGTACCTGCCTGCCTACACAATTTGTAACAATTTTTGGGGCTATCAGACCAGCCTAGACAGATTTTCTATTTTTGTAGGTTTCCACGGAGACCCAAATATCTTTGAAGGCCTCAGATCTCTATCTGAGCTGACCTTACCCTGTATGAATCTTGAGTATTAAAGTGTAAAATTAATGAGAAAAGTAGATCCAAGAAAAGCTAATTTCTTTGCAATGTGTGGAAGGTGATATAGCTTCATTTGAGGAAAGGAACTACCATGGAAGTTGCACCTTCTCCTTTCATGACAAAAAGTTTTGCATACCAAATAAAAAAGATTTATTTCTCCACTGATTCATTGCTTGTAAACCACAATACATTCCTAAAAGACCTTCCTAGTCAGAATAGAACCCCTAACCATAGGTTTTAGATGAGCAGGAAATGGATCTCTCAAGTCTGTCACACAAATATGAAGCCCCAGAAAGTGTAATATAGTGTTACACGGTACAGGTGCACTGCTGATATGACTCGCTGATGGTAACTTAGGTGAGGAAGGTCTATTCTTTTTCACAGTTGAAGAAAGAAATTTGTCAGTGACAAGAAGGATGGCTTACATGCCTCACATTCCTCAGTGCTGAAAATAATGAAAGGAGGGAGGAGAGGGAAAAAAATCAAATTTTGACTAAGAAATCAGCAGTGAACTTAATGCAGGTGCAATATTTCTCAAGACAAAGAGTTTTTTGTTTCACCTCCATCTTATTCCATGAAAATGAACCCCTCCCCTCTCCCTTTCTTTATCAGCACAAAGTAGATTAAAATGTTGATACCCTTTCCTGGCAAAGATATTTTTACAGTCTTTAGTCAAGTTGTTGGAGCAGGATTAACTTCCTACAGAACTTAAAATAGCTTCACTAAGTGTAGCAGAGTTCCATATAAGTTCACTAACCTGTCCAGTTTAGCTAACTACTTGGCTGAATTGCTTTCTGCATCTACTGCTGCACAACTGTAACCTTTTGTACTCTCCCAAACCTATTAAAAAAGCCATATACCTTGTTAAGCCAGCATATCACTCCGATCACTGAAATGACAACTACAAATATACTTTAACTCCAGACTGAATCAAGACTGTGTTTAACCCCTGTGTTGCTGGAACTCATACTATTGGGTTCTGACCAACAGAAAATGTAGGCTTTCAGTAGGTAAACATTTGATATTGTTGGAAAAACACTTGTTGCTCTTACCAGGAGTTATTTGAACTGGATATTGATTCTAGAATATGGCTTCACTTTGTCATAAAACCATGGCTTAAGAAACCTATTCAGTACCGGGAAGAAAGTCTCAAACCATGCAAAAAGACAGCTACTAGGAATAGGAGAGAAAAAGTGAACTTACTTTCCTGGGGAAGTGGATGTAGAATTAATGACCTCTGGTACTTTCCTAAAGGTGTGTGATACATAGTTTTGAAAAGGGTTAAGTACAAAACAAAACAAAAAAGGCTCATGCTTCTGAACAACAAAAGCAGTATGTAAACAATTTTCTCTTCTCAGTCAACAAAGAAATAGTCTGAATTCTTGTGATTCTGTCTGAGTTTTTGAATGAAATGTAAAATCATACTGTATTTAAATTGGGAAGAGTTATATTAACAGGTTGACTGGAGAGGTCGTGCCATCTCAATCTTCAGAAGCTTTCAAGGCCCAACTGGATAAAGGCCAGATCAGCTTGGTCTGACCTCAGAGCTGCCCCTGCTTTGAGCAGGAAATTGGTCTAGAGACCTCCTGAGGTCCCTTCCCACCTGATTTATCCTATTATCCTGTGTTAATAATAAAATTAAAGAATTAGCACAGTTCATAGGGTGAGAACCATAAACAGAGATAACTGGTATATGAAGTGAAAAAAAAAAAATGCAAGCTTTACTTTTTGGGAAAACACTGTGAAATATAGATGTTTGTTGAAGCAGAATAAAAAAAGGTGAAAGATATCCGATGTTAATATTTTTGCAATAGGGATGTTATACAAATAAACCAGCCCAGCTTTGCTTTGCATTTAAAAGGCTATCATGTGAAAAATGAGAGCATTAACAGTCTTAGATAATTTGTCATCAGTACTAATACTCAGCATTTGCTCAGTAACATTTTATGTGAGAGTCCAGCTTGCACAGAAGAGCCCACATCCACCCAGCTGAACTCTTCACCTGACAAAACCACAGGGGGCTGTATATAGACTGCTCAGTGGAAGGGTTTTTACTCTGTACTGACTCCCAGACAATGTGCAGAGATTGTCTGGGAGACTCTTCTTGGCACAACCCAGACTTCAACTATTTAACAGGATAAATGAGTTTCAGAGCCTGGGAACATTTCCTGGTACTGTTTAAGTTAGTAAGAATAATGATTTGACTACGATCTTCATACAAAGCGTGAAGGGAAGTCAGTCCTTTGGCAATGGACAGAAGCTCCTTCTGGAAGTCTTGCAAAGTCCAACAGATATTGTAGCAAGGTTAAGCCCTTTGAAATGAGGCTGTTTGAAAACAGCTTCATGGACTTCTTTAAATGTAAGCACATTAGAAGTCTAAATTGACTACCTGGATCCTTTCTCATTAACTAGGGCATTAATATTAACAAATGGAGAAAATTCAGAGCTGCCTGACTGGCTGAACAAAACTGAGACTTGCAACTCCAAAATACATAACGAATTACCTATATTCACAGACATGCAAAGGTAGATTCTTCCATAAAAAGGAGAGTGTCCTTCAGCATGCGTCTTGATAAAAAAGTATTCCCAAATTACTCACAGATGAAAAATCAGAAAATATGAAATTCAGAACTGATGAAAAATACTTGTAATTTTTCTATTTTTCAGCCAGAATAAAAAAAATGACAAAAAAAGCCCAAGGTTAGAAGCTTACATGGGACAAGAATTTCAATTTATGCTTATTCATTTGAATCATTATGCAGATATTATTTAAAAGAATTGTACATGTAAAATAGAGAAGCTTTATATTAATTTTGTGTGTTTGTTCACCCAGTGTTGTGCGTGAAGGAATACATAACAGAACACTTTTTTTATATCTCTGCTTAGGTGCATAGCTTCTTAGTTTGGAAGTAGCCTCAAAACTCGAATGAACAATTGGCAAGTATGATACTATTTCACGTGACTTGAGACCTAGGATCCAATATATAATTATATCTTAACAAACCTCTCTGATTTATCTTGTACTAAATAACATATTAATCAGGATAAAAGTAAATCTGGATCCTTATTTAAAGAGAAATCCTAAATGCAAAGCATTCCTTGAAATATCAGCATGCATTAATATACTCATTAATGTCCCTTCCATAGTACAGCTTCATGTGCTTAACTGAAGATAGATCTCAGTCATTGTATCATCTATATATAGATATGCAATTTATAGTTTCTAAACTGGCATAGTGACTGATTACATACAGCAAAGAACATGCATAACAAACATGTAATATAGTGCATATGCAGATACAAAATCACTGAATGTCCAGCCCAAAAGGAATACTTCATTATCTAAGTTCATTTGAATTTTAACACTTCCATCAGAAAATGCTTTCTAGTCTATGTAATCAAATGTTTCTGTGTGGAAACCTATGAAATCATCAATAGAAAAAACTGGTATGGAACAAGTAAAAAGTACTTTTTGCCTTGGCAGCTTATATTTACTACATTACTCCTCCTCCAGTGTCAAGGGTGATTCAGAGCTTGTTTATCATAAAGAGCAATTCTTGAGGAAATGCTATATCCAGGTCTCCATATATCATTATTAGAGGGCAGAATTGTGGTTAGAAATTTTTTTATTTTTCTATTAACTCTTGTCAAGGAAAAAATAATATAGTCCAGTATAATTCAGGCACAATTTGAAGACCAAAGGATATATTATTCTCTCATTTGTCACACTATAACAACATATTGGCAAAATAATCTCAATGCTCCTATAAGAAGGCCCACAGAAACACTGACAGAAAATCCGTGACATGCAAATGGGTAGGATCTGGAGGAAGTATTTATACAGGGTTGAGTATATGTGTACTCAGGCCTCCTGACAGGTAGACTGACACTCTCCTTCTGGACAAGAAGGGAATCCTTTTTGCCAAGATCAAGGATGTAATGGTGTGTGTGACACAGACCTTTGGTCTCACTCAGCGTCATCACTGCTATGTCTCAGTAGATTAATCTGGATGCCCTACCACGCAGCAAAGTATCTTCAATAATACATATAATGTTTTGAAGTGTGAACAGTGAATGGATTTTAGTCTATATTTTGTTTTGTTATGCTGATTCATATCCAACCTCCTCCCCATGGAATCAGTAGAATCATTCCATATTTACACCACTATAATTGTGGACAGCATCCAGTCACCTTACTTTTTACTTATTTTGAAAAGAACCCTGCGTAGTTGTGACACTCTATAAAGAAGGAAAATTATTATGTGAAATCTGGACCATACAACTTCCATTAAACAGGCGGAAAGAACGTATACTATTTCACTTTGAAAATGCACCAGTAAGAGTTAAGTGAGGTGGGAATGATAGCCCATAAACCAGATCACAACAGCTGCACTCCATGTCCACTGCAGTTTCACAGAAAGAAGGAAAATTAATTTTAATTGTGTTTCAGTCATTGGCTTAGATAACCTGGTGGCAATGTAGGGATTTTTGTATAATTTTGTTTCTTGGCCGTGGTCCACTTAGCCTCGACATTAAAATAAAGGAATGCAGCCATAATACCAGAAACACCCTGGAAGAGGCTTATGGTCTGTCCAGGGGACAAGAGGATTCTATATGCCTGACTTTAGCTGGAAACGCAATTGCCAGCATGTGGAAGTCTCGACGTGTAAGTGAGAAAAGAAAGGTGTGATTAAACTGTAGGGAAAGCCTTGCTTCCTTACAGCTATGCAAAGCTGCAAGAGAGAGCCAAGTATTCCCTATGTAAGAGTGAGTGCTTGTTGTCGTGAAAAAAAAAAAAAGTAAGTATATTTATATGTACATATGCAGGAGGGAGGGTGTGTTAAATGATTAGGACATAATGACCTTATTTCAGGGAGCCAGAGTAAGCCATGATGTGTAAGGCAATTGTGAACTTTAATAAAATTTGCTCAACAGATTAACATAAATATCTGAAGAATAAATTTTGTAACTCCACTACGGACAAAATGCCAATCCAGGACCTATTTCTGTAGTGCAATAAATTTCTGTCAGTATCATTTGAAACATCAAGTCTAACTGATTTTTTAAAGTCTAATATAAGATTAATTCTTTCCTTGTTATGGTTTCATATTTTCCATATCTTTCCATATGTTAACAGTTAGCAAATAAACAATGCATGTTATGTTAGTGGGGTCTCCAGAGTTTCTTTTTCTCTTCTCACTGCCAAAAATTTTTGGGTTTATCTCTCTCTATCTGTTTCAGCTTTAGCTATGACTCTAACTCCGTGTTTTTCATAATGAACTGCACTGAGGAAATATGGCAAATGCCAGTGACTCAGACAGTAATGCTGCATTTCTCATCAGCTATTTTCTTGATGACAAACTGTGCTTTCAGAAGCAAAGCTGTTTTTGGAGAATAACTTGTCTCCATAGTTATGTGTGGGAAACAGAATAGCCACTCCATAGTTTTAATTCTCTTCCAGCCTCTTTTTATAATCCAGATTAGGACCTGTGGTAACATCATCAAACCTAAGCAAATCCTTCTGAAATGCCACAGGTATGATCATATGCCAGAATAAAAATTATCTGGTCAGTTTGAGGCAAATGAAGCAAAGCATTTCTGTCAATGTGAAGGTTCAAACTGAAGTGATCTCACTTTTTTTTCTGTTTTTTCTCTTTTCACTTGCCAAAGCTTCAAAATGGTTTGGCCTGAAACCTGCAAATCAGTTTAATTTTGTTGGACAAATGTAGGTGAGACAAAAGAGCTATGCTGTGGGGCCAGCCTGGAGCAAAAGGGGACAGTAAGAGCCACATAAGAGAGAGGTAAACTGTCTAGCAAGGTGTGTCCTGGGAATAACAGAACACAGCTCTTGTTCCACCAGTTTTGGAAGGTTTATGATAGGACCAGAACAAGAAAAGACCTCTTAATGTAGCTTTTTGGTGTACAAGGAGGATCGCCTTTTTGGAAGTATTCTCATGGAACTATTCACACATATCTTTCAAAGCTTCTCTATGCAACCAACATTGAGCAAAGGGATATTAGCACACCTAAGAGTCAAACAGAAAGCAATAAAATATAATTTAAGGTGTTTTCTAGACACCTTAAAACCTTTTGCAAGCTCTTTTACCTCTGCATCTTTCATTTGTGTCCATTTGAAATGTCACAACTGAACTTTGCACAAAGTATAGTAGTGGAGGAGGGTTGAACTACTTTGGAACCTTAATCACTGAAGCAGTATCCACAGTTTATCACTGTTACTTTTAAGATTAAATTATATTTTTCAGAGTACCTCTTATGATATATGATATAATACGTTTTATGATACAATCTCAAATGATTTTCATACAGGCCCATACCCCTGGTGAATGTGAAACCAGGAAGCTAAGTTTGAGGGTTGATTCTGCTCTTCACCCTTCTTAGATTTGGGAAATCTGTGTTTTCATGTCAAGGACCATGTTAGGACTTCCTTAGCTATAGATTTTGCTCTGGGCCTTAGCAGGAATTAGTTGTGTCTCGTATGGTGGGCTTTGGTTCATACCTGTTACGCAGCTGAACACCCTCTGAACAAATATCCTTTCATAGATGGTAATCTTCATTCCAGGTTTTGGAAACCAATCACCAAGGAAGGAAGGAATATATTTTCATTTCCAGTACTGTACATGTGGGTAGTTATATTAAAGGAACTAAACCAATATTGGTCCTCCATGTTAATACCCTTCCTCTGTGCTGGAGGAAGGATATTAGTTGTCAAGGCTTAATGGCCTACTCTAATGTAAAAGAACTAAATAAAATGTATTTTTCATTAGTTTTGTGATTAAGCCTTTTTAGTGCTAGATTTCCTAAAAAGCCGCTAATGATAAAGAGTTCCTATCTCAAAGATCTTACAAATCAACTAAATTACCTAATACTAATGTGCATAACTTTGGAACAAGATAGTCACTGTGTTCCAGGTAGTCTGCATGTCCTATTAGGGATCAAACATTCATTTCAATCAAACAAATCTCTGTTTTCCCCCACTAAGCAGTGTTATATGTCTGTGCCGAGTTTGAGATTAAAAGATCATGGGCTATGCAAAACAATTAAACATTTGTTCTACCATATCCTTACTTGAAAAAGAAGAGCTGCTCTGTGAACGAGAACTAACAAATTAATAGTTATTTTTGAGATAGGATGCAGTGATCTGATACAGATAAGATGCACTCGTTTTGCTCTATTCAAATGTTAAGCTATCTAATGCAAACATTATTTTCCAGTAACTGAAATCATTCATTTACCCACACCTCTAGAAAACCATGAATGCAAATCTCTTTCAGTTACTGAGGTAGATTTCACCAGCTTATTTTCATGAGACACTAATGGCTTTGTGCTGCAGGTGTTGTTTTCTCCCCATGATAATTAAACTTTTCAAGGGCTGCATGAAAGCAAATAGTACTTTGTGGTTTATTATTTTTATTTACCCATATTTTTATATCATATTTATATTAACAGTCTGTATTGTAAGTTTTGCAGTTTCATTTACATTTCCACTTCAGCAGAAATTATAGATTTTTTAATATATGTATTTTAGATATTATAAGTTATGTTATTTAGGTGCAGTTTACCTGTAAAATCATCCTCTATCTTAGACTTACTGTCTCATTTATCTCGCAGGTCTTTCTCTGTTCTGTTTCATGTTGGTTATTTTACTGTTAACTTTTCAAGAGACTTAGTACAAAATATTTTATACACCTTTTACTCTCTGTTTGTCTGTAAAAATTAGCAATGATTTAAAGCTTTTAAGCAAACAGGATTAGCTCTGCCGTAAGAAACAGAAGCCAGGGAACAAGAACCACTTCACAAACATAAGGCAAACAAGCCGTCCTTAAACTCCCTTCTATTGATTATACAGAGCAGCCTCAAATTGATTGAAGGGACTCAGCCAAAATAGGAAGTTCTTGTGGTGAGACGGCTGATACGGTCAGGCTGGAAAACCTCTCAACTGCTTCCTGTGGTCACCCAAATTCCAGGGCCTTGCCGAACCGGAGGACACTCTGAATAAAGGATTTCTTAGAATTTGCTCTGCCGTAGTCAGGGGTTCTGCAAACGGCATGTGACTCAATCCTGGATGATTTCAGTTCCTTGAGCAAACTAAGATAAAGTAGAAAAATGTTTCCCTGCTTACCCTGGAAAGATTCCCATGAATAAGAGGTACTGCAGTCAAGGGAAGTTTTCTGTGTAGGTTTACTGACAATTTGGTGGTGTATAGCAGCCTCCAGCTTCAACTAGCTTCAGCATAAAGAACAGAGAATCTCTACTGACACCTGTTACTGCATATTCTTAATACGGACATGTCAACATTTTGAGTTTGATAACTAAAATCACATTCACCCTGAAAAGTCTTCTGTGAGAGGATACAAAACGCAACTTGCAAGGTATTAGGCGCCTGATAAGTTTCCAGTTCTTGGTAGCGGGCACAGGTGAAAAGAGAATGATCCTCACCTGCCTTGCAGAATTAGACTCTGAATAAAGAAATGCTTACTACTCCATTGCCAAGATTTTGCTGGAAAAACCTAATTTTCTTTACAGGACCTGGGCTATAGCATGTTCAGCTCTGTACCTTGCTTCACAAGAATTAGACTCTGCTCTAAACCAACAAGCAGAGAAGATAAAGGTAACATTACAAACTCCTCTATGCAGCAGAGGAACCAAACTGTGAAAACACTTCACTGTAGTCACTCTGCAGAGCTGGAACAAAGCTGGCCCCTGGGCGTCCCAGGGCGACTGTCAAGACCTGCTGTTTCAGTGCTCAATCTCCAGTCTATCTTACTGCATCCCAGGTACAGGGACCTCTCTGGAAACCTTTTCCTTCATAGATCTAGAACAACATCAATATATCTTCCCCTTTCTCTAGTTTCATTCTGTCTACCTTTACCAATTCTATACCAACTGCATACAGATCCCTTTTGCCTACTGCTGTTATTTTGTTTTCACTACATGTGCTTAGTGTGTGAAATAGAAAATAAGAAGTATTTAAGTCCAGCATCTAGTGTGACAGAATAACATGCAGGCTTACTTATATTTTAAGCATCTAGCTCTGATGAGGAAAAGATGAACTAATCCTTTTTGAAGCCAGGTGCTTGCCTGAGTTCTGATAAAGTCAGTGGAGCATATAAACAAATCCTTCAGAGGTGATCTATTTCACTTAAAACAACTGCTTGCACTAATCACAGCAGCTCTACTGGTAAATAAAAGAGAATGTCAAGGTGCTAGCTTGCTGCCAAGAGCTAGAATCCTTCAGGCAGATAGATATTGGAGAAATTTGATGGAGAGGTCTAGCATAAAGCCAGAGAGAGATAATAATGAAATACTGGGAAGCCAAAGTTTCAGTGATCAACCTTCTCCCTGACCCTCTTTCATTTAGCAATGTAGACACATTCAGTGGGTTCATTGCCTGTGTTCTTAGGGTTCATTTCATGGCTCTAACAGATAGGTTTTCACTTCCTTTGCCTATATGTTCAAAGAAAAAGGTGAATTAATTGCCCGCAAATCCAAATTTAGATGCTCTGAATTGCCTCTTACAGAATGTTCATTTTTGGCCAGTGTGAAATCCATCAGTCCTCAAAATAATGTTTCCTTCTACAGTTTCAGACATGCTCCTTTACCAGTTCCTACTCGTAGGAGAAGGTGCCTCATCATTTGATGTGATGATTAGTCTAGGCCTTACTCCTAGAAGCCTAACTCTCTGCTGATCATAGTGCTTAGTTCTTAAGTTCTTAGTTCAGTGTTTTCAGTTCTGTCCATTAAACTTGTAGGCATTGCTATATTCAACATCACAATTTGTAAATCCTTTTTTGTTTCTGGCCTTAAATACATATGTGGGCATTTAAATATGAGCTCTTTTTTTTTTCTTTTCTCTGTGACAGCTTCCAGGCATTTGAACCTTTAAAAAATCTGGATGCTTGCTTATGAACTGACTTCTAATTGCTCTGAGTATTCTTGTAAATACAGTGGCCATCATTATTTTTTTTAAGCTACTATATAGGTGAAATATGCACAATCAGATTGTTCATATGGGAAAAGATGTCTGATCTTTGACAATGGCGATTGGGTTCTTTCCAGACCCCATCTTGTTATAAGTCTTTGTTACTGGATACAGTATTTAAAGGGAATTTTATGAATATAGTTTTTGGCCCAAATCCTGGCTCTATGGCTCTTGCAATACAGAAAGGGTGGAATAAAAGAATTCATAATGCAGCCTTCAAAGGTATGTTCCAAAGAAGTCAGTTCAGACTCTATAGTGGAAATTGCGTTCAGAAAGAATGTCAGCCATCTCTGAGCTAGTTCAATTTGGCCAACTTATTTTTGAAATGGAATGTCTTGGGCTACTGTTTTTTCAGTTTATTTATCTCAAGAGCTACTGATCTTCCATCTGGAAGCAGAAGGAATCCAGGAGAGGAGAATGGAAGAGTTCCAGAGAAGGTCTGTGAAAACATTGCTTGGAGGAAGCTAGAGACTACAGGAGCTGGGTGTGATTGCCATCACACAGCAGGTGCAGTGACTTTCTCACTAAGGAATAAAAAATTACAAGATCTCTATTTTTCTTTATGAGAGCATCCTCTGAAGGTTGATATGAGGCAATTTGCCCTGAGGGAAATGAATGGCCATGCTTGCTCAGCCTCTTCTTCCTGCAATAATTTTTGACAAGGGTGTGGTTTGCTGGAAGGCTGAATTGACATTGATGAAGCAAATGAAGTGAGTGGAAAATATACACTCCAGCTACAAAATAAGAATCAATTACGGCACAATTTGCCCTCTCCTCAACATACCTACTGCGCAAGTGATTCATCCTGAACTAGAAGCTCAGCCCAGTCATTCAGAGGGAATACCAAGGTCTCACTTCCAAATTATTACTCAGAACCAAGTAGGAGGAAATCCCTGTTTAGGAGTGTGATGGATAATAGAACTCCATCTCAGGATGCCTTGGCAGGATGGAAACACTTTCTCTTGGACCTAATTTGAGTCTGAATTGTTTAATGAGTTGAGTCATACCATGAAGTGAAGTAAATAAGGATGAGAAGCAGATCATTTGGGTGAGGTCCAAAATGTAGCATGCCTAAATCTGGGCTTCCCCATCGTCACGCAGAATGTGGTAGTTTCCTCTCAGCAAAGCCATTTCATTTACAGTAACTTTAAAAAGCCAAGCTTTCAACAAGAGTAATTAGTGGTGATCAGCTGCAGTCTATTTTTGTTCTTTTTCAAGAAACAAGCTTGTTTGTTTGGGGTTTCTTGGTTTGGGGTTTCTGTTTGTTTTCCTTCTTTTTCTGCCACAAACAAACCCCAGTTGTACAGAATGATGGTAAAGGCTGAAGGACAGCCTTGGTCTGACACAAATACTGCATATGCACCTCAGTTGGAACAGACAGAATCTAATATTTGTAATTCTAGAAAAGGTATATAATAAAATATATTGCTAGGTGTTTATCTGGAATTTGGGTGCATTCAATAGTAGGCAATTAATCCACTAGAATTTTTGATTACTTCTATGCTTTGGGAAATCTGGCAAAAACCTTCTATGCATTTCCCTTCTCACAGTAATTATTACTGTGTTTCCAGCATTAACCTGATTTATGTGGGTGTTTACGAGTATTTGGAACACAGTGCTAAGAATCAGAATGCATAAATTCTGTTTTCTCCTATTACCAATTTATCATAGGCTTGTGCAAACCAGGCAACTTTTCTTTCTGCACTTCACTTTCCCCACCTATGACATGGGGGATCTGAAGGATTATGACAAGTGGCAAATATTCATACCACTATGAAAGGAGCATAAAAGCACAGTCGAGGTACTGAATAACATTACACAGCCAAATAAGATTGAAGCTGAATTCTACCAACCGGGATGTCTTACTTGGCTGCATGAGCTGCATACATTGCTAGAATCTTAGGGCTGATTATATGAATTGCAGAGAAAGTCTTAAAAAAACCCAACCAAACAAACACTAGTTGCTTTTAATGGTGGTGAACTGTTTGGAAAGTGATATTAGTTATGTTGACTGAACGGGAATAATCTTTACAGAAAAGAATCCCAGTTGCATGGGACCCCCATCTAAGCTAACAGTTAAGAATCTGCATAAAGGCAAGTCATTGAGGAGATGGCAGTATTACCTGGATGAAGGAGCTGCTGGATTTAATTAAACTGTGGAACTTTATATATGTAAAGCAAAATGATTGCAGTTCAGATCTGTAATCCAGAAGGGAAATCACATTTACCTCATGGACCAAGGTCCAGTTTCCTGAAGGAACACGGAGGCCCAGTTTTGGAGCCCATGCTCAAGAGAGTGTTCCTTCATGCCTTAAGACTCTTTATCTATATAATATTTGTGTCTTCTCTAGTAAATTTCTCCCTGCTTTTGCATACCCCCGCAATAGCTGCTATCTGGGGAGGTGTGAGCAGCACGACCCCTATACCCATGCCCATGAGGAATCCTCAGACTAATCCTCAGACTGATAGTTTCTTTACCTAAAGCCCTGGAGGGCTCAGTCTGATAGACTTCACCTCAGCAAACAGATCTCATGATAGCCGAGCAAAGAGAAGTAAGAGCTACCCTTAGTTTGGCTTTAGCCTGAACATGCTATCACAAGTGCTAATGCTCTCACAGCAGTGAGCAGCAGAGTGAGAACATGGGGGTTATTTTCTTGTTTCTTTTTTTTTCATTTTCCAGCAAGAAAAAAACTTTAGTTTCCTGTTTTTCCCTAACAGGTTAGAAAGATGCACCTGTAGTTGGAAGTCCAAGCTTGGGAAAAATCATAGCTGCACAATCATGTTCCTGAGCATAGCCGGCCATCCACTTCTCTTTATACTCCAGGTTCCTCCATTCCAGAACTTCTCATGAATAATCACAGTAATCACATCTCCTTAGCAGTAAGTGGCATAGAAAAATAAAGAGATGCAGAAAAACTTAGTTTTTCAGCACCTTGAGGTAGTCTCACATGCAGAGAAGCCTTTTTGTCTTGTCACTGTGGAAGCCTATTTTGCATTGTCCAATCCTTTTTGTGATACCACAGTAAGTGCCTTCCCAAAATGGACCCTTTTTCTCCTTTTCTTTGCAGTAGATGCATTGTACCACTTGAATACACCATATAGTGATCTATAAGAATTAACACAGAATCATCAGTACAAATAAGGCTTTCATAATATATACTCAAGCCATTATGTTTAAGAAGCAGGACAACAGGACTTTTATTTAAAACTCTTCTATGTATTTCTTCTCTTGCAATCTGCAAAGGCTGTAGCTCTAAATGCTTCATCATCTACCAATTTTTTGATATAGTAAGCAATTAATTGTTACATATTTTCTTGTTTAAAAGAATGCAATGTAATGTTCAAATTAACATTTGTTTTTACAAAACATAAAAATAATTGTGGTATGTAGTTATGATAACTTGGAATGAAATCTTCCAGTGTTTTTTACATCCAGGCAAGATTTTCAGGCTAAATGTTGTGGTAAAAAATAAAATACCAGCTTTTTGTAACTTAGATACATACTTACACATACAGATTTTTGCTAAGATCTTATATTTATTGAAACCACTTTAATAATAACTCTTCCAAAATTCAGCAAGCAAATGTCAACTTTAGCTCTATAAGAAGGAGATTTATGAAATAACTTATATAAATCTAAGCCACACAGACAGAACTTCTCTAAGTCCTTCCTGGACTCTAAACTAAAGAAAGAAATGAGTAACCAGTCTCCTTTGCAGGTGGGGGAAGGGGAAGAGTGGAGGACAGAGAAGGATTATGCCACAAGCATTCTCTGAGTATTCGCCTGAGGTCTCACTGTAAATATCTTTTCTAAAAACATTAATTAATGAACTGAAGTAGAGTAGGATTGGGACAATGTGCCTGTGCTATGTGATTTCCTTATTTATATCTTTTTTGACTGAAATTTGCAATAAATGTGTCTCATTTTTTTTGTTTGCTTTTGTTTTTGTTATAGTAAATGTTCAGCATTTTGTGTCATGATGGGAATTTTAATGAATGCAAAACAAAAGCATTAGTGAGGGGTAATGCCCAGTATATGAATCAGGTAGGTACATGTATTCATTAGCACTGATTACTAACACTCTTTCATGCTATTGTACATCGTAATGTGGGTCAATCAGATGCACCACAAAAAGACTTATAAAAGAGTTACTGACACTTTTCATGTTCACTTCCAACTCTGGATTGATCCAAAGTTTGTTCACAAAAATGCTGGTGTAATCTTAGACCAGAACACCAGATCTTCCACTCTCTTTTTCACAAGTACAGCCCTCTTGAGGGGTTTAGAAATGTAAGTGCCCAGAAGAAATGGGTCCTGAAAAGAGTCTGCTCTGAACAGCAACCTCTACACATGTCACAAGTGAAGGAATGTTTGTGCCTACCCATGGGGAATTAACTACTTCCCCCTGCAGCCTGGCCACTTCAAAGATAAAGTAGCAGCTTTTTTTCTGTCCTTTTTTTTTTTTTAAATCTCCTTCAGGATGCTAACATCAACAACAGGTATGCAGTGCTGATGAATGCAGCTTATTTTATAAGAAACTCCAGAAATCAGAGGAATTCCAACAAAGCGGTGGAAAAAGTCACATATTTGATAGATAACATATAATATTGCTGCAGTCTCAGCAGTAATCACAGTCAGCAGAAGCAGCACAGTCTCAGAGATGGAGACCTTTGTCAGAAGCATAAGAATCCAGAATTGTACTTGGTGCAACCCTTTCGCTTTCAGTCAGATTGTGCATTAGATGAGTTTGACAGTTATCCCTTTGACACAGCTTCCTTTTGCCTGCTGCATGGATAAAACATAGCACTGATGCTCCCCCTTTTTTTTTTTGCATTTCTGAATTGCCATTTCCTTCAATAAAAAATTGATATGTTTTCATTTAAAAAGCTGACATTTTCCTTAAGAAAATAAGCAAGCACTCCAATCAAAAAAAGTCTCTAAGTGTAATAGCGTAATGGATTAAACCCTTCCTGCAGCTAACTGGTTCCTCAGTGGTGTTCACTGACATTGCTCAATCTAAGGCCATCCATGGCTTTTGAAGCTGAACTCTGAGATGTAGTTTTAAATGGAAGTGGACTTTTTTTCCCCCTCTTCCAATTTTACCACAGAATTTATCATGTTCATTAGGCCTGTTTATCAAAGAAATGTGCTGCTAAATAACATAACACTTTGGCTAAGAAGATAAGGAATAAAAACATGCTTTAGGCACATACACAGTCATTTTCTCACCAACAGTTTTTCTTATGTTGAATGGGCTTTTCTGCTTCTCCCAGGGAGCAATCATTCCTGACAGCCATTAGATCTGAGACCATGTCCTAGGGAACCAAACTCTTTTTAGCATCCTGCCTCTGGCAGTAGCCAATGTTGGATGAAGCAGGGTAGCAATGATGGCAGATGCAATTTACTTCTGGTCTTCAGCTGTTTGTTCTTCTATAACTTGATGCACAAACAAGGTATTCCTGAATTAAACAGATTTCTTCCAGCTTCAGTTACAGTGACATCCAGTTGCAACTTACAGTCCTTTGTCTGCTTTTGTAAAGTTTTTCTGCAGGTTTTACTCATTTCATACTCAGCTTTTGCTCAGGAAAGTCCCAAATTACTTCCAATTGGATTTTACCCTACTAATCCAAGTAATAAACTAACAAGGACCTTCATGTTCTAATTTCTATCTGTTAATACCATTAAATATACTAGTAATTTCTATTAATGTACTATTAGAACAACTAGTGGTTTATCCAGTCTTTTTCAGACTGTATCTCATTTGTCTTGGCTTTCTGCAGCAGAGACTGCAGCTATGAGCTCTGTAAATTCTCAGTGCTTTCCTTCCTTATGGTTGAATAATTTCATAACCTTTTTAAACAAAGAAATCTTCCTGGGGTTTTTTCCAAATGTTTATCCCAAGTAACAGATGTACACAGATGAGCTCCTTAAAAGCATGTAGACATTTCAACAGCTAAATCTCAAGGGTCCTGCTGCCAGGTTCTTGGACCTTACACTTCCAGAATCCCCTCTCCACGTAGGGGAGTTGGACATCTGATAAGTAGCCCAAACCCAGCTAAGTAGGATGAAATGGAGAAGAAAGTGATGTGGTTTTGATGTTTTAGCAGCTGATTGGTGAGAAATAGATATCAATGTGTACTTCAAAATAAAATAAAAAATAAATATAAAATACAGGATATTTAACCCAAACTTAGACAACCGTACAGCATCTAGAGTGGTCCGTATTGGATGAAATGGAGGTCACATGAGAGCCTTGTGGTGCAGCGTGGACTTGATCCTCAGCCTTCCATAGCTGAGGATGCTTTCGTCAGACACCCCACCAGAAGAAGGTTTAGGAAGCATGCAATGAGCCCAAATTGCTTAAGTCTCTGAGCATTTTAGAGGAATTGGGAATTGTTGCAGTTAATTAAACTCCCTTTTTTGTAAACAGGCTACGTCAGAATCAACGAGAGATTTGCTTAAGGTAGAGCTCTGGGCTTTGGGGAGTCAATTGCCCTACTCTACCTGCACATCAGTGGAAAAATAGACATCTTAGGCAAATGTATAGGTAAAGACCACAGAGCAGCTGACTTAGATGCTTAAGTATCTCTGAGGACCTAAGCCACAATTCCTGTTTCTTCCTGATTATTTTCAATCTTATCTCCTCTTTAATATTATCTGATAATCACATTAGTCTCTAGAACAAAGCATGCCATTTTCCATTCCTATATTTTTAATAATTACTTATTTATTTCTACTTCTTTTTATGCACTTACTTATCCTAATTCCTTTGTTTCATGCTCAATATATATGGCAGAAACCTTCTCATCTGTAATAGCAGGCAAATTAACCCGAGGATGCAAATGGTCCTGCTTTTTTCAGTAATTTATTCAAAATACTTCACAAAATATTCCCACAGGGTCAAGCTTATCAAATATCTGAGAATTTTGCCAACAAGCCCAGGATAATTTGAATTGCATGTTTGATAACCGGTAAAGAGAGATGTTATAAAAGGAAGGATAATGACAGAATCTTTGATACAGGTCAGCCTTTGATACAGGCAGAACGAAAACAAACTGAATCCAGAATTGTACCTTTTCTTCCAGGACCTCCGAATAATTTCTAGAGACCACAAGAAGTCAGACTTTGGTGAAATTGGGAGAAAAATTTCTGCTTTTAAATGATCATCCAAAATGAGGCACAATTCAGAACTTTAAAAATTAACCTCACTATTATTCTTTGGAGGTCTGATTCATAGCTCAATGAAAGCAATAAAAACACTCCTTTTGATTTTGGTGCACTTTAGATCAGTCCCCATGTGAATTGCAGGAGATATCATATCAGTGCATATAGAGATAGAGATAAGCATCCAAATACATTCACCATATTTGCAAGAAATAATACACCTGTTTAAGGGTATTGAAATGGAATACTGTGACATTTTAGACTCTATGGTTCAAATCACTTTCTCTTATCAGAGTTTCTGTACTGTAAGTTAGGTCTGGAGGGTTATTTGTCTGGTAGCCAGCTCCAACCATGTTCCTCTGCTCCCTACACCATTTGTGGTAAAGCCTATGCATGGTTTTATACACTTGATAAATGCATACACCCTGATGGCGTCACTCTTTGGGTCATTAGGAAGAAACCTTCTGGTTTCTGTGAATCCAGCCTTTCTACAAAGATTTGCAACAGCATGTAAAGAGAGAGGGTAATTGAAAGGTTTCTTTCTTTCTCCACATGTTCAGATGCTTCTGGCCCAAAACAAGAGCCCAATGGTCTTCACTAATGTCAGTGGGGAAGCTGGGGATGGGGCACACCTAGGAAGGGCAGGACACAGAGAGATGGGAAACAGTATGTCTACATCATGCCTCCCCCAGTCAGGTTGACTGAGGTTTGCCAATTACAAAAGTTCATATTGAACTAGACCGGGGTTTGAAGTAGAGTATAGCTAATGGTATTTCCCATCCCAACCTCTGAATCACACTTAAACTGATACACATGAGGCTTCTTCTGTGCATTACTGCTGCAACAAAAAGCATCCCATAACAGCCTGGCTGTCTACGAAACAGACAGAGGCCTAAGAGGTCAATAAAGAAGGCCCTTAGGGGCCTGTGAAGTCTTCTTGCATCTGAAGAGACCTCCTACACACAGTTTAAGGAGTGATAGATCCGGGTACTGTAAAATCAGTTCATAATGAAGCACTCTATCTAAATACAGAAGGGCTGGGAAAATGCTACTTACCCTTTAATTCACATTGCAGTGGCTGTGTTTTCTTAGAAGGAAAAGGGTTGGGAATTGTTGCTTCATTTTTTAACATTAGAGGTCAAACGCAATTTCTTATTAAACTTGCTTGCTCTAGTGCATTTGTTTATATATAGTGCCGAGCAAGACAGAATTAATCCCCAGACCCTGTTCCTTCCTTCTAGCATTTTTCTTTATGTGTGATTGACTTTTGTTTGCAGGGTCCTTGAAGCACAACTCATCCTTTTGTGAGTATCCGGAGAGATCTTAATATTTTATAGATGTTACCACATATAGCTTTTCTTTCTCCTTTGTTTTAGATGAAACCGATCAGGAAAGTGTGATTTAAGAGAAAGCAATGTACCTGGGTCACTTCTTTTCCATGGCAGTATTCCAGGCCAGGACTGCCTATTGCTTTTTAGTTTCCTAGATGCTTGTTAGTCATTAACTGTTCATATGAAAGGAACATATGCTACAATTACTGAAATGAGAAAAAAATAGAAAGTGTAAAATGAAACATGCATCTGGTTGTCTTTTGAAATAATTAGTATGCTTATTAGACCCAAATTCCTTGACTAAATAGCAAGGCAATTTTGATTATAGGAAGTAATTTCTTTGTAAAACATTCGAATCTTTCCTACAGGTTTGGGGGTGGTATTTGGTTTGGTTTGTTTTTTCTTTTTTTTTTTCCCCAGAAGAGGAAATGTCAAGAATAGACCACTATTTGCTTATTTAAATGTTGCAGCCTGTGTACATTATAATTTGAGTTTGTTTCTCTCACAGAAAAAAAAAAAAAAAAGGCTTGTCACTGTGCAGCAGTTAAAAATTCAATTACATAAACTAGAAAATTAGAGGTTCCCCTTTGGCTGGATACAGATGACCACAATTGCAGACCATGTAAACACTTCCTAACCTTCCTGTACTAACCAAATTTCTGTTTATTCCAACTTTCACAAGTGAACCCTGTCATGGACTGTAAAAGGGATTATCAAGACTGCCATGGTAAGATTTATATATGTGTGAAATACAGGTCAAACTGTTAAAAAGTGGCAATACTTTTTAGGACTATAGGTAATCAGAGGGATAAATTAATAAAGGAATTTGTGTGTGTGTAAAATAGCCGTGTTCAGCTTAATCTAATTGTGATTATCATTGCTCCACTTCTGGAAAGCATCTCTCTGCGGGACAGGCCTTAAGCAGTTGCTTAATTTGAAGTGCGTGTTTCTCCTTGTGAAATCAATGAATATAATAAGCATGTGCTTGAAGTCAGTCATGACATTAGGTGTTAGTCTGAAAGCAACAGATTTCAGTGCAAACCTAAGCATTTTCCTGAGTCAAGCCCATGCCAGTGTTTAACAGAATAAATGTTTTCATCACTGTGAGCAAGATTTGTAGGAAGAAATAATAGTTTTCATTAGATTAACTGTTCAAGCCTGACAGACCTTTTGGCTACATGGAGCTAAAAAGGGCTTCTTTGCCCAAAAGCCAACCTGCTCTTTAACTAATATAGTAAACAAACAAACTTTGCTGCAAGGATAAAAATAACGATGGGCACAATCCTGTTTTTCTTATACAACAAACCTAATTTTTCCTAATTTCCTAATGTGCTACCTATTCGGACAACACCCCACAGAGGCAAGCCTGTTATTTTTCTGCACACATTCCCAACTGAGTGCTATCCAGGTGTTCCTCAGATGACCCAGAAAGAAAGCTTTATAATATTATTTTGTTTTACCCTATTAAACTTGATTTCTGAGCCAATCAGAGGTATGAGCCCAATGTGTGTGGGCTTCATATCTGGTGCTCCTAAATCTCATCAATTAATATGTACACTGAACCTTCTATTAGAATATTTTACACAATGAACAAAAGAATGCCATTTGCAAAAAGCATAAGAACCTATTTCTACTGTATGCTATTCCATCCTCTCTTATCTAGCCACTTTATCCACATGGATTTCTTCCAGAAAATAAATCTTTCAATCAGGATTTCTTTATGAGCTGCAGCCCTTGTAATGTGAGGTGTATATCAAAATTTCAAGACAAATTTTGTTCTCTTGATTTTGTTAAACAGTACAAAAGCTTAAAAGGCAAGAAACCTTAGATGTCTATTCATTCAAGTTACAAAAATATTTTGTAATTTTTTTCCACTCCACACAAGTGAACAAGGTTACTCTGTGTATTATCCTAAATATGTAGAAAGTCCCAGATATTAGATCAATTTAACTATGGCACTAAAGAGGTTAGCCTGGACATAAATGTTGTCTTAAATCAATTGCTGATGTACCTTGTTAATTTGTTTATTCATTACTCTGATATGTGATGCTGCACAAAGGATGCTCTCTTAAGAGATCTATGAAAAATTGTCATAGTGAGTCTTAAATCTACCTTAATGGAGCTTAAATTTAAGGCTCATTACTGTTTACATACAGGGATATATAATTCGTCTTTCTCCTTCCCTGAACTTTCCTCCCTCCTTTCTCTCAACCAGCTTTTCTTCTGCTACTTCCAAAGTTCCCTTTCATTGTTACCAATCATGGGACAGTTACTACAGCTGGGTAAAAGTAATAATTTCCATTCCATTACAGATTCACATATTTTTATCTTGCAAACTCTTCATTTTAATGTATTTAAAATAAACAAGAAACCTCTACAAAATCCAGACTACCAAGCCTATCTGGAAATACTTATACAAATCTTATACACCCCATACATATCTAAATTCAAATATGAAATTTCAACTAAGTCTGATATAAAATGCATCCGTCTGCATTTCTACAATGTTGCATACGAATTGTTGTTATTTCCAGTTGTTTCAGGGGGGCTGTGCTGGTTGGCCAGGCAATGGTTACCACAACGCACCAGTAAGCCCACAGTCCTCATCATGCACATTGCTCTTCAGGATCTCTGACAAAGTCTCATGGGACAACAAGGTCTTCAGAAATCTGCACGTCCCTTTGTGTAGTTCTGGAAGGTCTGAGTTAGTCCCATTCTAATCTTGAAACTAACATGAAAGGTGTAACTGACAGCCAAACCCTCTGAAATTATGGGCTCAGTACAAAAGCAAGGTATGCACTAAAGCCTGCGTGTCTGACCTGTCATCCTAGCTGTGGGACAGCAGATATAAATTCAGCAACAACCAATCAAACAATGGAGGAAATAATGAGGAAATCTATTCAACCTATTCTTGAATGAGCTGTTACAAAGGTAAAAATAATTTCTTTTAACATTCTGGAGAAAAATTGAATCACCTAAAAGCCATAAACAGGAGAACAGTTGAAACTTGAAAAGGAGGAGTATTCATGTTGTATCCTAATATGAAATTACTCAGGCATAAATGAACATGGGGAGTGTTGTTTGCAATTAAACAAATTCTTTAGCTACCTTAAAACTTGACATTTTATAAACCTCACAGAATTTGGTCTTACACTAAATTTGATACATGCTGACAACTACCCCTTGGGGTTGTGTTTTAGTGCAAAAGCTTTTGTTTAAAACAAAAAACCTCAGGAATAACTAAAGATCTAATTGTGGATCTGTCCAAAGTGCAAGCATATTCCCCACAATGTAATTACTTAATTATGACATTTTCATTTTATTAAAAATGTCAAGTTTAATATGGTGTTTACAGCAAGCCACAGGAGAAGGAAGTTGAATCTTTGAAAGATCTTTCAAAATTATGTAAATATCACTTTATTTGCAGTGCACAGTCCATTCTTTCCTATTAATGAAAGATTCCTTTACCAAATTCCCATAGTAAAGTTGTTTATAGCATTTTCTAAATGAACTGAGCAACATCAGCTTTCAATGCAGCAGTGTTACTTTGAACCCTTAGGAGCTTTTTTTTTTCATATTCCACCTGGGAGCTGATTTAAGAACTGCTCTTTTAACAGCTATGTCTTTCTTAATATTTTAACAAGTTTACAGACCTCCTGTGGTGTTCTGTAATATTGAAGTCACTTCAAGAAATTGTTCCTGTTTCAGTTTTAGAGTTATTCAGGAAGCTTTGTGAAATCTTACTGGGCTAAAACAAGGTGAGCTAGACGATACCATACTATGTGTGTTTCATGCCATTATAGACTTAACTTTTTTTTCCTTCCACCTTCTCTTCGAAACTTGTATATTTGCTCACTCATCCTAGTTTTAAAAGTTATTCCTGAGCCTAATATTTTATTTACAAATCAGGTCCTTCTGAAATTATTGATGTCAGTGGAACTACACCGGAGTACTTCTATTTGTGCTCAGACCTAACATGACAAATATCCAACCTGAACTTGCAAACATGTGATTGTTGTCTTTCTTTTACCCCTTTCTGTGTCCAGACTGTGTAAGAAAGATGTTGTATAGGTGGGTGATTTCAAAATGACTGATGTAAAATGGTATTTAAGTGACGATGAAGGAAAAAATAAAAATCACTGATGATCTTTAATGCAAAACATGCTTATATCAGGTGCTCAGATCAGTAGAGAAGATACATTAATCTTTGTTTTGCACACCATAATCACTTATCTTTACACAAAATTTAGTGGAAAACTATTATGAAGGCATTTTACAAATTTATTGGTCAGGTATATTTGACTGCACAAAAAATAGCTTGTGGCTAGTCAGGTGCAGTGTGTTTTCAGACTTGACAGCATATAGAAAAAGTGCTAAACTACATACAGAGCACAAGAATTAGTTTCTTATATGAACTTTCTACTCTTGGTCCTTTTATATGTCTAAAATAAAATTATATCAGGGCATACCTGACAGGCTTTTCTAATCAGAAAATATATACAAAAAGAAAATTAAAATTTAAATTCACCTCCTGTAAAATAAAAGGACCAATACTGTTAACGAACACCATTCTCACTGTTAGGTGAATAAACACAGAAAAATAGGAATTACACAACTCTGGTTTGGACAACATTGAGTTTTTCACCTCATAGGTACAACAGAGAAGTGAGTTCACCTTTTTAATTACCACTACATCACTGACAAATATCACTACCTGTTTTCTTCTCCCTAACCACAAACTGGAAGAAATTCTGGAAGCATAGGTCCAAGAGGGGTGGGAAATTACTCTGATTTTTAGATTAAAAGTATGGGAGTAAATTTCTTTGTTCAAGGCTTCTTGCTGAGAGAACACACCCAGCAACCCCCTCTCCTTCAGGTGATTGTCCCCACTCTGAGAGTCATCTCTGATCCACTGCTGGGTACACAGCACTGTGTTTGAGCCAAGTACCATGTCATCAAGTGCTTTAAATGTCAGAAACAATTTCCTAAGCTTTACTCATAATTCAGTAACTGGCCAGGACGCATCAGAGTATTGATGTCACACACATAGCAAGAACTGTCACCTAGTCCTTCACAAATGCCTTCATGTATTGTGCTGTGATCAGTTTTTGAAGCTACATGTAGATTTCTTTTTTTGACACCTATCACAGCACATATTTGGTCTTTGCCCTCCAGCCATCTTGGTTGCTGCTTTCTTGGAGTGTGCTTTTGCTCTCACTGGAGTCAGGCATTTGGTTCTGCTCTGTACAGAAACTCACATACATATGTAAGAGTGGCAGGCTATATATGTGGTGTGTATATACTGTATATATCTGTCTGTGTATGTGTGTGCAAATGTGTGTGCGTATGATGTGTGTATTTTGTATATGTATATATTTTGTGCTGGTGCACACCTGGATCTCACCATTTAGCTTAGATTAGTGACAGCATGCATTCAACCAGGAAGAGACACAGCCTGAGGTGATATAACATGTAATTCTATGAAAACCAATTAGTAATCAAATCTATAAACAAATTACATCAGCATAGTCTTCTTTTTCTTTTTTTTTTTTTTGTGGGGGGTGTGTGTTGACAAATGCACAAGAGAACAAAACCTTCTGATTACTGCTTCTGAATGATTTCCCATCCATTCCTCCATTTTAGCAAACCTGGACCAGAACATTTCTTGGGCTCCAGACTCTTGAAACAAATAGTTGTTACACCATTTCAGTTACAGACAAATATATGCCTTTTTCTCCAACTCAGTCCTCCTAATCAGCAAACATCAGTTCATCTCCTTGCAAGTCCAAGTCCCTTGCAAGAAATACTCAGCCAGTTGTCCAGCACACTGGCTGAATTCTCTACACAAAATAGAGACTACTTTCAACAGCTCATTGAAAACAATTACACAAGAATCACACGACTGTAAGTACCTAATGATATGTCTATGTAGAATTTAATATAATAATGTTATTTGCCATTGCAGACTGAGTATTAATCTGTGCATACCTGTACTGTAACGATACCTGTTTATCAACTGACACAGGTGAAGCCAATCCATGCGAATCACTGAAAAGCCATTTAAGTGCAGTGCTGTCATGAATCCCAACAAAGTCTGGAATATTCAATTCTAGATAAAGATCAAGTCATTTATAGACATAAATACCTATACAGCTTTTCCTTCTGGGAGATAAAAACATCTTCCACTGGAGAAGCCGTGCATACCAGGTCTCCATCACCAACAATATTTGGTGCCAGCTGCTTCAGTGGCAGAAGCAAAAAACCTCAGAATAGTCAGTTACAAGACATTCTTTGCCCTGGGAAAGTTTTATTTTAATATCCCATAGTTAGAGGTTGACTGTTGCCCTCAAGTATGAAGCCATACTTGCCTTCCAAAAATTTTTTTACTGATTTTATTTTTGGACACCTACTCTTAGAAAGTAGTAGCTGGCAGTCTAACCACAGTGACAGAACCATTGACAGTGGCTACAAATAATAGACCTGGTTCTTCCCCACTGGTCATTAGATGCCAGGAATATATGAATGAAGCATTTAATTAAAGAAAACTCAGTGTTGAACTTCCAGTAGCCACAACTTAGCCAATGCAACCAGAAAATTAGGGCCAGATCGTGGCCTGCAAAGTGTAGGATTTTGTTCACTGCCCCTATCCTTCACCCACATAGTGAGTGTACAGATCTAGTTTGCAAACGATTTTACCTAAAAAGGATTTCTGCTGTGAATTCAGCTTGTAAGGCTAAAAAGAGTTTAATAACCAATGAAACACACAACATTCTAATCCGTTTGACAGACTTACCTGCTTGGCAGTGTAGAATAAAATCCAAAGTAATCCTTTCTGTTTCTACATATTGCCAAATAGCACGTTACATCAATCATATTCACTAGGTCATGTAGGTTAGTTACTGCTTGGCTTTCTTAGGCCACATTTATCTCACCAAACCTTAGAGTGGATTCAATGTCTGAGTCAGGTGCAACTCTTGTTCTGTTGTATTTAGGGCTTAGGAACAGGAATTTCCAAGTTCCACTTAAGTCAGTAGAGAGGCCACACCCATCAGGCAGGACTCTCCATTGGTAAAGTATGGACACAGCCTTAGATGATTATGCAGCAGAAAGTTGCTTTTATCTTTTCACAGCCCATACAAAGATTAGCCATAATTATAGGAAGTTTACAGGAAGGAATCCTCTTCACTGGGAGACCTAAAAGTCTGAGGAGAATATGTGTAGAAAGAGCAGAGGGACTGGGACACATGCAGGTGCAAATTCACAGTAAACCCACCATTTTGATGCTACCATTGCTGTTGCTTATCAACTACAGATGCAGGTTTCCATTAGTATGGTCAGGATGAGAGAGTAATCATTTGTGGGAACTTCAGGAGGCTGGAAGAGGCCTCAGGTGAATCAAGTGAATGCCCAGTGACTGAAGGGGAAGCTGGCTTCAAGGGTATTGTAATTTCTTAGAGGATTTCTTGAAGAAGAAAGTTCTGCTAGCTGCTGGTGGAGAGCAAGGAGGACAGTAATGCCTTTAAGGCATTGTAGATCACAGCATAAGTTGGTTGGGAACAAAAGATGTTAAGAATAAATTGTTCCACTCCTTGCTTTTTCTTCTGCCCCATCTAGATGTCTGTCTATCTGTGCTGTTTTGTCTTTTTACCCCCGCCATCTTCACACCCTGGCTATCTATATTTTTAAGGTCCATCTACATACTTGTTAGATACCTTTTGTCTTCTTCCTATGAGACATGAAAGCCTTAAGAATGACTGGCATCATCCCAACTAAGGTGCAAAATAACCCTTATGAAGGGTCCTTTAATAATGTTATCCACAAGAACCCATAGCAAATGTTCCAGGAGAAACTCAGTTCACAATTTCCTGGCTGTGTCAAAAATCTCCCAACTGCTGTTGCAGTAAATTGAGCGTTTTGCCTTTAATGTATTATTTTGTGTGCAGGGATGGAAAAATGTTGGTCGTTCTTCACATTCCTCTACTGAATTCCCAGAGTAAATTCATCTAGCCACTCCAGCAAAAAAAAGTAGACAGGAAGTAATTTATCTTCCTTCATGATTACATACGGTTGGTCTTCTATTAAAAGGGAAGAGATAGAACTATAAGTTGACCTAAGTCAAGTACATCTGTTATTTTCTTGCCACATGCTATTGCTCTGGTTTATGTCCAGTTTGGTAATGTTCCCAAGATCATCCCAGAGAAAATTTTAGAGTAAAACATGTCTTTACAATCTCTGTATGTTGATTGTAGGGAGATGGGAGGAGGACACACTTTGTTTTGAGAAATGATAAACATCCTTGTATTCCTGATGCACCTTTGATATAATAAGAACTTACTTTCAATAGTAGCATCTTCCCATTGTTAATTTGCTCTGTGAATAGCTGATTATTTTTGCTAATTTTATCACGACTTCTCTCAATTACAACTCAGCATATGTTCCATACTATTCCCTGGGGAAGGTGTCTGTGATTACACCATTGTCTAGTGATCACAAGTATAACAAAAAAGAATTGGAGACAATCAATTCTTTGTGAGTTTTTCTTTTTTTAAAATTCATCAATAAAAGGGGAAAACACAAGAAATTTGGCATTGAAAACAAATTTTCTATTTGTTAGGAGGAACACAAATTGTAATAAATATATTTGATTAAGGAGTCATTTTTCTCAGCAAAAACAACGATAAAATTTCAACCAGCTTTACCCATCATCCCCCTACTTTTCAGAAAGAAAATATGGAAGCTGTTGGTTCATGTGTAATATAAATGAAACATAAGCTTCCATTTATGGTAAGTAAAAGATTAATTTTTCTTTTCTCCTTTTAATTCTTCTGTAACTCCACTCCTCCTGAGCCTGTCCAAGGCCAATTTTTCACATTCCACAAAATATCATTTTTATATTTCACAAACATGAGATTTTTTTTTTTTGCCAGAGGAAAAGCAAATCACATAAAGGAAAACACTTATCTGGCAATCTTAAAAAGAAAATAGGTTCCAAACAATATATTTCTTTCTCTTTTTTCTCTCCCTTCCTTGCAAAAAATGGAAAACTAAAAGAAGCTTTCTCTACAATGTCTTTTGTCGAACTCATGTATATTTTAATGAAGGTTAATCTTAACTAATAATATCTAAAACTTATATATGACATAAGAATGCCTTGCATAGTATTTATTAAAGAGAAAGTTTTGATCAAAGATTGATGACCTGCTTTGCCAAACAACTCTGGGGCATACCACCGTTTTTCTTCATAACTCTTCTAAAGCAACAAAATAAATAAGAGCAGAATCCTCCAAAAGCCAGCCATCGTATTTGCTATACAGGACAATATCCATTTTTTTCCCCCATTTTTTTCCCCCTGTATCAGCAGATCCCATTCTTGTCCTCAAAATATTTTCCCCAAGGTTACAGGGATGCAAGTCAGAACTCGTTCTTGTACCACTGATATAAAAAGGTTGCACTGGTTCTGTCAGTATAATACTGTGCCACTACATCACCTCTATGCAATGACTAACCAGGGTATTATCTACAACTATTCTAGATAACTGTGAACAGATAATGGACAATTATCACATTATCTTCCAGCATTTTAATGTCTTTTTATCAAAGGAAAGCACAGAAGGTTAATATAGCTGTCTGCTTTTTACTTATCTATACTCTTTTTCTCAGTGAAATGTTTCCCAATTCATGGTTTGAGGCTTCTGGGCAGAAAAAATAAGCTCACTCGAAGCTGAAACATAATGGAGTAATCAGAAAGCAAAAAGCTAATGGTTAAGTCCAAAGCTTCTTATTTTGTTCCCCTAAGCAATACTGCAGGCTTAGATGCATTAACCAAGGTTAAATCAAATAGTCATGATGTCTGTATGTTCAATTATGCATAGCCCGAGCATAGGACTTATTCTGAGCCAATCTACCACAAAGTTATGACACTTTACACCTGTCAGAATCTGGCCATGTCTCAACCTAAACCTACCCAAATATTTTTCTTCTGTGCACAGCTGCAGACAGTGTTATAAAAAAACAATACCTGAATGACATAGTGATCCAAAGATCATAATTTTTTTTCTTAAAATAGCCTGAATGTGATTTTTATTTTATATTATTTTACAGTTTAAACCTCTCTTTTGCAAGTCTTTAGTTCCTACATATTCTCATGTCTCTGAAAAAGTGGGCTACTTTTCATGTTACATCAGTAAGCATTGTTCAGGTCAGTGGCTTTGGGTGTTTGACAAGAGACCCACCAGGACTGCTCTTGGAGAAAATAGGCTCAGCTATGGAAACTGCCATATGATAGGTATTTTCAAAGGAGTACTTTTAGGTGGTTATTTATATGAAAAGTGGAAATAAGTTAACAAATTTATTGAAAGTGTTTTATAAATTCTAAATTAACTC
Organism: Morus bassanus; assembly: GCA_031468815.1. Classification (NCBI taxonomy): domain Eukaryota; kingdom Metazoa; phylum Chordata; class Aves; order Suliformes; family Sulidae; genus Morus; species Morus bassanus. The sequence goes on along the minus strand of CM062568.1, from coordinate 48,885,553 downwards.
ATCAATCTTGCAGAGGAGCACATTTTAACAGCTGAAGAACTGTTAAAAATATCTATATTAAAGTCATTAGAAATAGTAATCAGCCATTGTTTCTGAAAAAAAATCTCAATAGTACATTTTATCTTAAAAATAAGTAGATAAACTGGAGAAAAAGGAGTGTCAATAATTTTTTTATTATTAAAAGTTTGAAAGGAGTACAATTTTGGAAAGAATCCAGGTGTCTCAATTGCCAGCTTTCAGCCAGGTGTTCAGATCTCAGCTTTAATCTACAAATGATAATCCAGTAGCTTGAACTGTAATAGATATTGCTTATATTTTAAAGATTTTATAATTATCACATATCAACATAAAACAATTCCCTAATTACTCCTTTTAAAAAGTTACTATTCACAATAAAGAACTGAAACTCTCTTCATGTGTTTATATTTTCTACTTTTTGCTTGTTTCAAAATTCCTAATTGCATAAAAACTCCTTTGTTATACAATTTTTAAAGGTCCTGTCAAAATAAGACAAACGTTCACTTTAATTACATGATATACCTAATTACACAGCTGAAGCTGAAAACATGTTATTTCAAAATTCTGTTTACATATCCACATATATTTCACTGACATGTAGTATCTACCCATTCATTCACTTAATTTAAATTATACATTCATATAAAATCATCTATTGCTTTGTCACGTAGCACGCAAATGATGATTTGGGCGGTTTATTTAGCAAGGAAATATCCCTGATCAGTCTCAAGGATTAATATGGAATACCATATTTTCTTTTCTCTGGTTGTTTCTTCTAAGAAAGTCTTGACTGTTAATCAAACTAAGTATTTATTAAGGTAATTTATTAAATTACATCCAAATAGATGCATGTGAAAGTCTGTGGAGACTTTCAGTATCTTTTAGCAGGGAGGATCTAGAAGAGGGCATTATTTTCCTTTTTCTTTTTTTCTCTTTTGTTCTGAAACCATACAGAGTGTGAAGAAAATGCATATGTTACTGTGTCTGTCTTTTAAGGGGGATATATTTGTATAATGCTTTTGAAGCACAGAGCAGAGCCTTTTGTTAATATGAGGTCAAACTGGGCATCAGACAACATAGAGTCACACAAGAAAAGATCTCCATGAGGAATGAAAGAAAGGGATAGATATTGGATAGGCCTCAATGTCTATCACAGCTCTTTTCCCCTGAAAATGATGCCAAGAGGAGGTTTTGGTTTGTTTTTTTTTTAACCCCACTAATCTATAGAATATGGATTACCACCTGGAAGCTGTAATCTCTAGACACAATACCATATCTTCTCTTATTCAGAGTGTTTGTTTACATGGTTTGTACTAGAAACTCTTGGGTCATCTCCTGTTGGCAGCTTTGCTCTGGGGTATGGGTTGTGCACACTCTCCCACTCATACTTTGAGTGGGTTATGTTTCTAACTCTAAATGTGAGTGTTATGATAGTAGGCCCCATTAAATCTATTAGGGTGCCTCATCCTCCCTTGTATGAGAACAACATGGGAAGAGGCCTGGGACCCATCACTGCTGCACATCATCGGCACATGCTCCATTTGGCACAGTCTAAGAAGTGACAATTTAGTTATGCAGAACCATGTCCAGTGGAGGGAGAGATGGAAAGAGGGAAAGGTTAATGTGTTTATTTACACAAGTGTTTATGGCCACACAAAGGAGAAACATGATATTTTGAAAAAGGATAATGGAACTGAAGATGCTGACTGAGAGCACAGAGCCAGCAGAAGGGAAAAGGAAGCATGTCCAACAGCTGAAGTGATGCAGAGCAAGGGAGGTGTGCAAGGGAACTGGTACATCAATGTGCCCACTGTCTTCAAATATAACAGTCATATCCAACATCCAGTCCTATTTCTTGTCTTCTCAGTGCTATTTTCAGAATTTGCACTAGTTTAGTATGAGGTCTTGAGCCTATTAATATCTCTATATTATACTATCTGCATCTGACTAATGTGTAGATCTTTTCCTCATGGTGTTGGCTGTCTTAGCTACGTAGACCAGATAAAATGATTTGATTTTGGATTGAAACATGTAGTTATTATATCAAAGCAAAATTTTCTTAAGTGCTACTCTATTATTTTCAGCAGCAACTAAATATATTTAATCATTCTACCCTTATTTATAAGTGTGTTTTCCTGATAGTTTAATGTTTCTGTTCTTTTTGAATAATGGCACACTCTCCTAAGTATGTCTCCAGTCATGACTAAAAAAAATTACAATATTCTACAGCTGCCAACAGCATATGGCTTCTCACTTGCAAGTTCTCTTAACTAGTAGCTTTGTCACTGTGCAGGTTTTAAGGAGTCACCTGAAAAAGAAAAACAGAGAACCAGAAAGAACACTCTTTACTGTTTCAGGAAATTTTTTCCAAGAACATAATTATTAGCAAAACTCTACTACCTGTAGGCCAGGGGAATATCTTAAGCTTTGGGGTACTGGTATGATTTCTATTCCAGGACAAATATAATGACATTTCATTCCTGAGAAAATGCAGATGAAAAAAAGTAATAACTTCAGGTTTGCATAATCTTTGATAATTCCTCTTGGCTTTGCATTATGATATCTTGTGGCATCTTACCAATGTCATTCAGTTACCCTAAGCTCTGCAAAAATCTTAAGCAATCAGAGGCTTTGGAGTACAGTCAAGCCACAGAAGATCATATTTCCTGGCCAAGTCACACCCAATCAGTCTGCAACACTCAATATTTTAACAACCCGATTAGTGCTACCAAATCAAAGGCAACTCTGACTATAACACAACTTAAAGACAACAGCAAAAAAAAGTATTTTGGTAACAGAAAATAAGAAATTTGTTAAGGATAAGTTCATATACTACCATTTTAATGTGATTCTTAGCCAACAAATTATTCACTACTCTTATTAAAATAATCACATACATCCATTTGTATGAGATAAAAAAATTAGCACTCTTCTTTTTCTATAAAATTGCCCACTCCAATGAACTGAGTAACACAAGAGCTGGTGTCATAAAAGAGAAAACTGAGATGGAAAGTCTGACAACAAAATAAAAAAGGTAAACTCCATGGTTGTTTGCCTCAGGAATGGCAAGGTCTGCTTAGTTTTTCTCGTATAAGATTGTCACCACTTCTACTAATTCTTTTCAAAATGCAATACAGGCAGCACATGGCAGAGGACTGGTAGAAGTGCTGAGGTGTAAGACCATAGCAAGGATGGAATGAGAGTTGTGCCCGATGGGTTGTGCCTGTCTCTAGAAGTCATAAAATGGAGCAAAATGTGGGATTATGGAGACCTCTAGGGTGGCTGTGCTTGATCTTTCTCAGGAGAGAAGCCCTTGGCCTGGCTGTCTTCAGGCTGGGACTGACAAGAGGAGACCTGTTCCTTTTACTGGTGCTCTATCCTGACCTTCTTTCCAAGGACATATATGGGAAAGGTGTTCAGGAACTAAAATATCTCTGTTCAGTCTTGCTAATGTGTTTACTATGATGCAAAACAAAAATTATTTTTGAGAAATATGAGCACAGGGAGGATTTATCTTCAGATTATGCACTGTTACACATTGCCTAGCATCTGAGTGTCTTCAATGTAATGTTGAAGTAATAGAAAGTTTGATCTGTGGATCCCCCAAAACCAGTAGAGAAAGCGGAGTGTATAGATGTGTTAGTTAATTGACCTCAGCATATTATTCAGAAGGATATAGAGACACCAAGGAACAAAACTGAAAGACTATACTAATGCTGATATGGGGCAAGGAATGAAGGATGATATTCATACCCCATGCCTTGGTAATCAATAAGAGAGGAAATATGTTCTATCAATCTACCCAAATGAACTAAACAACTCGCTAGTCCAACCACCCCAGTCTCTTAGGAGCTTCCACCATTTACAACAACGTCTTCCCTCCTAGCACAGATTATCCTAGTTTCCCACTTCTCTGCTAGCATACGATTTGCAGACTGCCCTGTTTGACCAGACAGACCTCTGTTCCACTTCAGCCTCAAGTTTTATTTCACATCCTGCATCCTGACCCATTTTTAACAGGTGTGTGAAAGACAAAACTTGGTAAAATAAGGACAGCAGAAAGTTTTGGTACACATGAAAATCTTGAGCAATCAGCTGTAGAGACCAACTGTGATTAAGTTCCATATCACAAAGAAGTCAAAACTATTATGTTGACAGATGCTGCCTCAGATCCAGGCATGATTCAGATTTCGCTCAGTTCAGCATTGTTTCCAGGGTGCACAGAAAATATCTGTAGCTGTACTCAGGCCATTCTGCCCTGCAACCCCCTGCACTGTTACCCTTTCTGCACTGGCAGCAGAGCTGCATTTATCCACATCAGCACCTTCAGGTTGCAGTAAGGCCAGTTGCTTGCAGTCAAGCCTCATTTTTTTTGGAAAAGCTCTCTGCCTGTGGGGAACACAGTATGCAGCAGAATTATCAGCCAGTGAAATTCAAAAGATTCTGTTTTGTCTTGGTTTTCCAACAGGCACATTCTGATCGGCAAAAGTTAAAGCAATTTATTGCCTGCCCCACTGAAATGAGTACTCAAGTGAGTTAAACAACAACAATAAATGTAATCAATAATAATAAATGTTAAATGATAATAATAAATGTAAAGGAAAAGGAATTGTCTCTGTGTAATGACTTTGTTTGCTAAGGTCATGCCTAATATGTCTTATATACATAGGCTGAAAAAGGTATCATGCCATGAGATCACAGAAGGACCCCTTGCTGTGAACATCTTGCAGGTTTCCTGAGGCCAGGCTGCCATCAGAAAAGTTATAACACTAAGAGAGAGTATAAAAACACTGAGGAGAACCTGAAGAGGAACGGATATTTGAAAAAACTACAATGATCCAGAAATAACTGTGAAAAATGGAAGATAACTCAGAATATCACCAGCATTCAAAATAACCAATTTCTCACTTGTTTTCAACAGTAATTAGACTGATCATTTTCTGAATTTTACCATTTAAAAAATGTACAGAGACATTTTCCCTGTGAAGCTCAGATATTAGGAAAGCAATATAAATACTATAAATATAACCATGAAATTGGTAGTGAATTTACTTGTATATAATAATAGAATATGGTCTATGTGCACAAATTACCTACGGTAAAAGAGACTGGTAGTCCTTCAGGTCTACCTCAAAGAACAGCATCTGTATACAAAGAAGAAACTGCCTTTTCACTGAAACCAAAAGAAGTGGGGGAATCATTTTACTGTAAGAATCTTTTGTTCTTTACTAAGGGAAGGAATAACAAGTTGTATGTACTATCACTTACACTTCATCCAAAATAGTTTGACAAAAAATACATATTCCTTGATTTAGGAGTCTGCCAGTTCATAAGCTGCTGTGATGTTAAGATTTCGTGGTTTTGCACTGATGTTTTTAAACAAGTAGCTCTGTCATAAGTGATAATCCAGCAAACCCAGTCTGTTTCTGTTTGTTTGTTTATTTTTTACATTATAAATTAAGCTCAATATAATCCTGCCTTTGTGTCATCAACTCTCCATCAGACAGTCACAGATCATAATGCAGCATTCAGTGCCACCGTTTGCACTGAGGATTACTGCGTTCAGCATCCTGGGACAAAACAATGATTGAATGGGACTTCTCTTTACATTTTACTTTTTGTCTGGGGAGGGTGACTGCAGCCACTTGTGTTTAAAATTCTAAAAGAGGCATCTAAAGTCAAGATAGAAGGTGAAAAATGTTATATCATCTAACCAAATACCATATATTTTCCCCCAAAAAAGTGGTTTGGCTTTATCTACTGCACTTTTACTTCTGATAGCAGCTGTCTTTTTGACATTGTACCTGTAACAAAGAAAAAGAGATGGAAAGAAGAACAGAAAAAAAGAAAGAGAGGAGAGAGAGCAAAAGACAGAGAAAGAAAAGAAAAAAGAAAAAGAAAGAGAAAAAGAAAGAGAAAGAAGAAAGAGAAAGAAGAGAAAGAGGAAGAAGGCAGAAAAGGAAGAGAAAGTGAAAGAGGAAGAGAAAGTGAAAGAGGAAGACAAAGTGAAAGAGGAATATAAAGTGAAAGAAGAAAAAGGAAAAGAAAAAGAAAAAAAGAAAAAGAAAAAGAAAAAGAAAAAGAAAAAGAAAAAGAAAAAGAAAAAGAAAAAGAAAAAGAAAAAGAAAAAGAAAAAGAAAAAGAAAAAGAAAAAGAAAAAGAAAAAGAAAAAAGAAGAATGAAAAAGAAAGAAATAGAGAATAAATATTTGTAAATGTTTTTAGACATGCAGTTTATGCATTGGTGAATGGTTCTTTATACATGATATTTATGGGGCATTTGGTTTGTTTTGTGATTTTGTTTCAACTTTTAAGGAGTGCTGTTAATGTGATTAATTAGCAAGAATTTATTAACTAAAATATCTGCACAGCCAAACATATATGATTTTTAAAATGTATTTTTTCAGGTGAAACTATAAACCAGGGTCCTAATTAAGCCCTGCTGTTTCCTGAGATTTTGTGTGCACTACGCTGGGAAGGAAAGTTACATGGAACTTTACTTGATCATGGAAGAAAAATCTGGAGAGTAAATTCAAGCATTCTATTCAGTTCTCAAATATAGTCTTCACTTGAGGGCTACAGCGAATTTATGCCCGTGTTAAACATTAAAGCTCTGTTATGGGGCCAAATAAGGGGAAAATTCAAATCAGCTCAAACATCATGAGGGTAGAACTTCAGCACCACTGTAGCAGACACCACTAGCATTACTAGATCTGCCCTGGAATACTGTGATTGATCACAGACTTTGTTATTATGACATTCTATTACACGCATTCTCTTCCCATTACTTTGCTAAATTGGGAAGCTTATTTTCTATAATATAAAACAATTTGTAATAAACATAGTGTATTATAAAAGGGATTTGAAGCTTTGAAATTTGCTTTGCAGGGAGTTTGTGGGTAGCGATAGCTGAAACTATACTCCACTGAGATCTTAACCCACTTCAGAGAGAAGTTAATTATAAAAATTGGGGGGGGGGGGGAGATTAGCATAATCACTGATTTATGCAAATTTCTGACAGAATCTAGGTTTGTGTCTCCTATGAGGTATCTACATAGTTAAGACTCAGATGTGCAAATACAAACATACACACTTGAACGCTGTCAAAAAGTACTACCACTTTAGCACAGTGCCATAAATTACCATGGAATCCATAGAAAAGGATAAGCAGAGTTGCCAGGATTATACAGAAGCCTTGTTTTAGGTAATTCAGGAAGAAATTACTAGGTTCTCCACTAAGGAAGGGTCCGAATTCAATTCACATTGTTGCATTTATAACAAAAAAAATCTAATCAACAAAATTTTTAAATACATCTTTTAATGCAAATGGTTAAACATTCCTGTTGACATTCTCAGCTGTAAATCCTGTCTCAGTTATTTTTCACTGAAATACAGAAAAAGGAGTCTGGATGGAATCAAATTGCATACATGCAAATGTTCTTCTATATAAGCTATTCTGCAGTTGAATCCCTGCCTCTTAAATAGTTTGTGTTAAAATAGTGATCATGGTATCTCTCATTTGCAAGTCATTGACTTTCTTGTTCCCCTTGCTCCATACATAGTGTATTTTGGGAAACTGTAAGTTATTCCCATTTTCTCTCCTGTGATTATTTCCAGTTTATATCTTCTGCATCAAACTTCTAGATGCAGATCGAGTTCAGGACGCAGCTTTTGGCTTGAAAGTCAACAGTCTAAACAATTCTTAAAGATATCTAGCCCCTTCCTTTTAATTTTTTTTAGAACATTATACCTGACACAACCTGATATGATCCAGGCAGATGCAGTTTCTCTAAAATGGGCCTTGCAACAAGGCCCCTGGGCTTCTGTAAGGTACCTCACAGATTTTTTCATATTCCTCTTTAGGCACCAAGGTAAGCTGCAAAAATTCCACCCCATGACATTTCAAGTGTTGCATGCAAAATGCTGCCATCTTCTCTCAGCTGGGAGAATGGGGAATTGTACAAGAGCGCATCGCTGAACAATAGCTCTGTGACAGCCAGACACCCTCCTCCATAATGGAGCGCCTTGACAAAAATCTTTGCTGACCCCCTTCAGCACAGTCAAACTTGCCTTGTCATGGTAGCTGTGTCAATGAAAGACCCGTTCAAATGAATAAAACATTAGGATATACCTAGTCCGTCCAGCTGCACTAGAGGACTACATATAAGATGCTTTTGCTGGATGCAGTATATGTAGCACAGGCAGAAACATTAAAAAAATTAATTTTAACTGGATGTCTGAAATCTCTTCAGCTGTTCATATCGGTAAGTCTTTCAACAGTGAGCCTTTGTAATGAGATTGAAAGGTATTTAGTATAGCAAAGATCCTATAGGAACAAAATCTGACTTTTGAAATATTTTCCCTCTTGCCTTGCCTTCGAAAAGCCTTAAATGAGTGTGAAGGATAGTTTTTGCTTAGGTTTCCCCCCCTTTTCAGCAGGTTTTAGGCCTTGGGCTATTGGTATCCAAGTAGTTAAAACTACATCAGCACTAATAGCTATGAGCTCATCTTGTATAAGCACATTTTTAGTTAAACACCACAATCTTGGAAAAAAATGTTAGTGTGCTTAAACAGCCTGGCTCAGAATAGCTCACAATATGACGCATACCACAGGAAATAAAGTGGTATGAGGCACCTACAAAATATTTTTCAAACAAGTCATTGAAGCTGTAAGCCCCATGCCTCAGCTTTAGGAAGTCACTTATTAAGAATCAACACCAGCCGTGCCAAGCTAAGCTCTTGCTCTTGGTGATTTTCCAATTGAATATTCAGGGCCCTGTCTCGGTCTTGTTTTCAGGGAAGTACATGCCTGGAATGTTAGCAAGCTATTTGCTGGAAAAAATGCCCACAACAGGCCCAATGTTGATCACATTAATGCGTTTGAGTGGGTATAGAGTGCAAATGATTGAAAGTGCTTCCAGATCTTGGTTGCTGGGGACAAAGCAGGCTCTGTTCTCTGATCTGATGGTCATTTTTTTCAGCGGAGGATGTGGTGCAGGAAGAGGGAACAGTGCCAATCTCTGTCTAACGGCTCCAAACAGGGCCTGGGCCTAGCTCTTTGGATGCTGATGAGTGGGAAATGAAACACAGATGGGTCAGATGGGTAAGGAGAGGGGGGATTACAGGTCAGGCCAAAGAGTTGGAATAAATTAAGTGCTTATGAGGTACAGAATGGCACATTGTTAAAGTAAATGGACAGGGAAAAAACATTTCGGCATTGTAAGGCACAGTGAGCCGAAAAAAACATCCCCTCTTCCCAGACCACTTTCGCACATCACATCCTCATTGGGATTACCGCATGTTTGATATATGAATTACTTTCTGTAGCGTTCTGTAGTACCCAAGAGGAGCTAATTTTCCAGTAAACACTTCAGATGTAATTTATTGGGAGCAATACTTTGGTTCATGCTCCCAATCATAAGATAGCCAGCTTCCTAAGTCTCTAGAGATTTCTGACAAAAGGGTAAGTAATCACATATGAATACTCTGGGGAAATTAAGCAACAAAAGGAGTATTTCACGCATTCTCAAAATGCTGAATCCATGTTTAGTTTTATTCCTTTCAAATCTTTGCATCTACATGAAAGAAAAGTATTTGGTTTAAAGAAATAGTCCAAAAGAATTCTGGCTAAGAAACAAAACTGGGGGATTTTCCTGGAAACATACATCAGCAATTTTACCCTTTATACTGAAAAAAACCCCACACTGATATAAAAAATGTTTTTATTATATAATATGCACAGAGGTTCACTGCACTTATTTTTGGCATCTCTATTCCATACATAATAACCAAAATTGCATTGCCAAACTCTCTGTTGACTTGTACAGTTGTAGCATTACAGATTTGAAAACCATTGCATTAACAAAACTTGAAAGGGAAAACTGGGCCTGTGAATTTGAACTAAGTTTGGGGGGAGTTTCAACACCTTTTTTCCTTCAGTCCTTGAATACAGGTTCTTTCTTAACTATAAGTATTTATCCCTCCTGCAAATGTGGTAAGTATGACAGGTAAAATAAATCCCGGTCCTTCCACAAAGTGTGGCTAGAAATCAAGTGAAAGACATCGTTCTGGTGGTGTATTCTGTGGTACAGGCATGTATCAAAATTGAGATTAAAGCTAAGAAATGCCATCATTAGTGACAGAACATCTCAAAGAAACCCTGAAAAACAGGCAAAGAACATTTTATGTCCTTTTTAGCACAGAAAGCCAGTTGTCTCTTGAGCAGCAGAACTGGCTGGGATATGTGTCTGCATCTCTCCCATCAGCTACAGCAGCTTTCAAACCATGACCAACCTGAGGTCATGTCCATTGGTAATGTCTTTGAATTTCCCAGTATCCCTCTTTTCCTGCCTTCCTTCTTCCCAGCTGATAGATCCATAGACCCATGTGCTATGCGTGTTGATGAGCCAGACAAAAGGCAGATGTAGGGGGGCTAGCTGGCATGCCAGAGCAGATAATGTGGAGTTCACTTGACAGCTTTTTCATGGGTGAAGGCAGTGAGGGGACAGGAAGAGATGAGACCATCTGGAGTCTTTGATCCTTAATCATCCACTGATCATTACAAAGCTTGAACAAACTTTATATTTTTAAGACAATGCTTTACTGAATTTTGTTGAGGTTGATTTCAAGAGGTTTTGTAAGTGAGGGACGAGGACATCAAAGACATATATTGATGGTCAGAATTTTGCACGAAATAAGGCCAAAAAGAATTTAGGTAATAGAAATAATGAAAAAGGAAAAAAAAAGAAAAAAGAGAGAGAAACAAACAAAGCAAGTTCCTGAAAGTAAAGGCAGAAATACAGTCATGAGAAATGGTCTTTGTATAGCAAAAAGGAGCTTCTGGGAGAAGCAAAAGGGAAAGCAGGGTATGGCAATGTTAGGAACAGAAGCATTCCTGAAAAGTTGCCTGCTAGAGGCACAATGCAGATATTTTATGAAATGCTTTCTGAAAGTCTCTGCTTCTGCCTGATCAAGAGAGGAGCTCAGATTTGGTAGGAAGAAGAACAGGGTAGGCACCAGACCCGTCTGAAAGACTGGTATTTACACAGTCAGAAGGGAATCAGGAGAGCTCAGGCTGGAACGCAGCATGCCTTGTGCTCCCATACAGTACCACACTGTCTGAGCTCTGCAGTGTTTCTCACAGCCAATGGGAAAGATTTTTTTTTTCCTTTTAGGTACTGCTCTGAGCAAGTGGTAAGACATATAGGAAGAGAAGACATAGACACATGGATCTCTCTACCTTCAAAATTTCTGTTCAGTCTAGATAGCTATTTTCTGAATTACTGCAATTGGCCTTTTCTTCACTCAAACTCTCAAATTTAAAGCAGCATTTTCAGTGGTTTCAGTCCTAGCCCAGACTGAAAGGAGATTTAATTTACAAAAAACATAAGATGAAGGGACTACATCATATCTGCAAAGAGTAAGTGAGGGCTATCACAAAGCATAAGCCATGTCCTTGCAAATTTACTCTGCCTACATCTCCCATCATTCCTTGCAATAGTTAACATGAGGGCCTTCTAGTAAGGTGCTTATATGGCTTGCTTACCTGATCCTGACCATCTGACATTCCCATAAGGCATCACCGGATACAGGGTGAATGACTTTGCTGCACAACCCTGGTTGTGGTTATGCCCTGCCCATGCATACTGCAGACACATTCTTGAGCTTGGGTCATCCTACAAGGTAGAACAGGCAGAAATGTCCATCTAGGATGTCTTGTAGAAGACACACTCAGAAATGTGTGTAAGCATGGACTGTAAACAAATAAAAAGTGCAGAAGTTAAAATTACTGGCATACACTTCTGATCAGAAGAGTCGCACGGCAGAGTAGACATAGGTACTCTAGTCTTGGGGAAGGTAAAAGGTGCCCTTGTGATCCTACAGAAGAAATTCCAGCAATGAGAGCTCCTTCATCATAGCACAGCATTAGGTGGTAGCCATCAAAATGAGAATGTGGGAAAGCGAGACCATTGTTTTGTCCCATTTTGCCTGGTCAGCAAAACTAGCTGGGCATTGAAAAAGAAACACATTTCACCTTGCTTCGATATGCCCAACCTGCCTGTTGTCCAGCACAAGTTCCTTCTCTAGGAGGAAATATGACTGAATTCTTCCCCACATTTGAGGGCAAAGTCTCCCTTATAGAACTGGAAAGTTCAATGTGGAAGGAAATCCACCTCAGGACTAAATTAGTCTACCTGTTCAGCAGCCCCTGTTGGTTTAAAAATAAATGATAGTTATTGTTTGCTATTAGGCAAAATATTATATCTCATTGGAAGTTGCTGTTTCACTCTCAGGTTTTTTTTTAAAACCTTTTCAGTGGTTTCATAAGCTGTTAAGTAACCTAGACCTCAGAAATTAAAAAAGTTTTCCATCTTCCAGAGCAAATGTAGATTTTAGCCCTAATATTTATTCATAATGAATTAATGATATTAAATAGCCAAATCCTTAATGACTCACTAAGATAATGAGAGGTATTAGGTACTTAAGATGATGGAGGCACTTAGGTAATGAAGTAAAAGAACCTAGACAGACGGAAAAATAGATCTGATTTTCAAAACTAGCGGTTTGTGAAGAGTGTTTTTCTAAATAAGAAGCATAAGACTATGTAAAAACAGCAATGGAAATGGAATCTGGTCCAACTTACGCAAAAAGCTTCACTTTTCAGTATTTGCTAATTCTCAGCCCTGCCTCTCTGGCCTTTACTTTTAGAACAAGGCTTCTTTAACTCCTGCTGATGCAATAACTAAAAGCAGGGCTCAGCCTTCAATGCCCGGCATTAAACTGGTGCTGTGCTGCTAATGTACTCCATTGTATGGCGCTGCAAACAGTAGAGCCCTCATACAGTAAGCACCATTATATGAAATGATTCCATTATCAGATACATGTCACAAAGGATTTCCTCCTATGTAAAACACTGACACAAATTGCTGAGCTACAAGATTTATCCATTTACTGTGCCACATTTTTCACAGGATTTTACCTTCTTGCACACAGACATTACTTTATAAGCCTATTTCTGTACAAAGAAAATTCACTAAAAAAAATTAAAAAAAAATATCAGCATACCACTTATTCTGTCAAGAAGTGATTTTCCTTGAGTGGGAATTTCTTGAACCAGATTTGACTGAATAAGGTATGTTATGACCTTTGGAATAAAATGAAAAGCCTGTGGGACAATACCAGATTTTGGCAGGATACTGTTGTCACTTTTCAGTTTTCACTTCAACCACTGGCCAAATGCCACACCACAGCCTTGTTCTAACAGTGTAAGTCACACCACAGCCATCACCATCCCATGTACTGAATGCACTATGCCAACCACTACGTATTCTGAAATAAAACATTATCTGTCAACTCTTGCTGCACATTCCTTATAGACTAATAGTTGAGGTGTTATGTATGTGCAAGTTGTAGATGCCTCTGAAATATTCATGTAGTTCCAATTTTGCACCCTGTGCCAGACCCTTTCCATTCCCAGTTTGCCTTTTAAACTTCTCAATATCATTTTACTGGACAGATTAACTGTTGCAGGAACTATGAATGAAGAAAAAAAAGTAATTTCATATTTTCAGGGATCAACTTGGCTTGTCTTACATGTTCATCCAAGTAACTGTCAACTTACAAAAATATCACCCCAAAGTTCTGAATATAACATGCATTACACAGGCATGGAAAACGCATCTTTAAAAATTCCTAACAGTCTTCTATCTCAAAATTATACAATTATCCTACAGAACACACCCTGTCTCTGCTTGCTACTTTTCCCGAAATCATTGGGATAATAATAGAAAGGAAATTCTGAGTTACTGTGGACCAACTCCTGAGGACCTTACTCAGGTTTTACTCAGACCCGACTCAGATAATTTCCCTTGAATGAACAAGAGCTAGCCAGCTTGTGTTAAATCAGAATGAAGATCACAGGATTCTCCTGGAGTTATTCACTTAATTTTCACTTCCTCATTGTGCTGAATCACACATGAAATAGATCACATCCTACATAAAAATAACAACATTCATGTTTCCTAATCCATCAAACAAAGAGGTACTTTGCTTGCTTATACCTAGAGGAAGTTAGCAGTTTTCAAACAAATACAGTTTTGATGGAAAACACTCAGTAAACAAGCTCAAAAAAATCATTTTCAGTATCTCAGGGTTTCTGGAAGTGGAGTATTCTTAGCCTTGTGGCAGGTGTGTGTGTACCAGCAACCCAGAGGGCTGCAGGTAGCTGGTGGAGATTTGCAGCTAGATAGAACAGCAGCTGCCAGTTACCAACTTCAGGATTTGGCAGGCACACCAAAATATCCATTATTTTCCTCATCATTCCAAGACAAGATATGTCATCCTACTTGAACAATGACCAGAGAAAGGAATCAGGTAAGGATTTGTTCTGAAACTCCTAGGGATCCTTACAATGGCATATTTAGTATATTTTGTCTTTTCTCACACTTTGCTGAAGATGATATCGTGTGCAATTGCTGCCTTGCAGATGTTTGCTATCTTAAATTAATTCCAGAATAATAATGAATTAATGAATGAATAAATGAAGTAGTGGGTAGGACTCAAGCATCTGGCAGGTGTCCAGGTGTCACATGAAAAAGATGTACAAACAGATGAGGATGAAGGTGATGAAGATTTCAAAAAGAGACGGGTTCTTTTCTTAGTACTGCAGAAGAAAATTATTGACTCAAAAGCTTTACATTTAGCAGAAGGAATTGATAGAAGTCATTTGAGAGACATCAACAGGGAAGAAGGTCGAAGTTCAAGGTGCAAAATATAAAATACAAATCAAAGATATGATCAGATAACAAGAGAATAACTCTCTATGATACATTTTCAGAGAAGTTTGATTATTACTTTGAAGAATAATAATACACACAGAATACAGAGAATCGTATAGGTTGGAAAAGACCTTTAAGATCACTGAGTCCTACCGTAAACCTAACACTGTCAGTTCACCGCTAAACCATGTCCCCAGGCACCACATCCAAACATCTTCTAAATACCTCCAGGGATGGTGACTCCACCACTTCCCTGGGCAGCCTGTTCCAATGCTTGACAACCCTTTCAGTGAAGAAATTTTTCCTAATATCCAATCTAAACCTCCCCTGGTGCAATCTGAGGCCATTTCCTCTTGTCCTATCACTTGTTACTTGGGAGAAGAGACTGATCCCCACCTCGCTACAGCCTCCTTTCAGGTAGTTGTAGAAAGCGATAAGCCTCCTCTTCTCCAGGCTAAACAACCCTAGACTAAATCCCCATAACGGGATAGTACACATTGTGACCTTGGAGATTCCAGTACCAGGTGGATCGGGGGTCCATGAATGATTCTGTCATGACTGATCATATTCTAAAATGCAGCAAAGAATCTTTGTTTCTCATATTGCAAAAGAAGAGTAGTGGTAGCAATGAGCCATATTGTCTGTTGTGTAGTATTAGTTTTATGCCAGCAAAGTTTCAATGAAGTCCAGTTGTACTGGTTTAAAACTTGTGTAAGGTGTTGAAAGTCATGCCTGATATATCTACCCCTCTTGTATGAAAATCAATATTAGCAAGGTTTTCCAGACATTATAGTGCCTGTACAAGCTGCTTTTCTTGGACCACTCTTGGGCTGCACAGGATCACTGCAGAGGAGGAGGGGAGCAACTGTTCAGATCCGCCCTGAGGCCTGGACTCTGTTCTCCAGTCAGCACCATGCCCTGATTTACAACCTGATCCAGGAATCCTACCTACAATGCAGCTATATCAACACCTGCATCCTGAGGAAAACAAATATTTTTTAAGGTGAGATTGTTGGGTACAAATAAGCTGCAAAGCATAAAGTTGGCTCAGAGCCAGGCCCAACAAGGGCATTAGGTACTGCAATGCTCAGCATTGCTAGTTCCAGAATGAACTATTAAAGGGATCATTAAAATGACATGTAAAATCAGCCTGTTATTGTGAGGTGCTAAGTGCTTCCATTGAAAAGCTTTAAGGGAGTTGAGCCTTCTCTGCATCTTACAAGATTGGACCCATATTTTCTAAAAATGTGATGAAATGATGCATTTTTATTTTACATCTTGACAAATCAATTTCCTGAATGAGTGGTGAGTTCACAGAAGGGGCAGCGCATGTTGCATTCTATTAAAAAGAATTTACTAACCATTTTTCTTTTTCTTTTTTAGCTGATGTATATGGCGTGCTGTGAACATTGAAAATTAATGTTAATTTATTTATCATTAAAAATAAGGAAATGAGACACAGCAGCATGGAGAGAAAGTCTGGAAAGTGTGAAAGTATGTTCTGTATTCATTACTTTCTATAGGTACTATTTTTGTTTCACTCGATAATCTCAAAGGGACACCAAATACATTGGGGGTGACTGAGCTATAAAAATTGCTTATTTAATGGCTTCTCTCTTACTAGGGGGAAAACTTTTCAGTCTGTTTAGACTGAAACAATCTAGGTGGAAAAAATCTCATTCCATAGATTTGTTTTGGCGCCAGTTATAAAACCCTCTGCCTCAGCTGTTTCATTTTGATCTTATTTAGTTACATATTCATCAAGATGAACATGACAACTTCAGTGGACCATCTCTGGACACAATATAGATTAAAATGTAATCATCCTCATATGCAAAATTATTTCAGGCTCAATGGTTGTATATCAGGTAGGTATCTAACTTTGTTTGGTTTCTACCATAATCCGAAGAGCGATCATACCGCCAAAGTAGACATTCACTTAAATATTTCCCTCCTTAGCAAAATACTTTGGTCTCTCTTTACAAACAAAAATGACTAAGCTGGCTTGGAAAAAGGGCCTGGAGAAGGTTTACACAGAGATGCTAGTACAGGGTGGAAGGAGGCTCACTGTGGAGTGAGGAAAGACAAGGAGGAGACAAGTTGCATTTTTAGCAGAGGGGAAGCCAGTGAAAGGGATCCTAGGAAACAAGGACTGTGCCTGGAAAAGGCAGTGCAGCTAGAGCCCTGGACAGGGAAGAAGCTCCTCAAGTTTCTGGCCTGGAGGAATGGGGAAATAAAGCACACAGTTTTGTCTTGCTGCAAGCTCCCCATTATGAGTGTGGTGGAGGTTGAAATTCTGACCCTTTGGAGTCAAGAGGGCTAAGACTGCCCAGTGACGTCATCTGCTTTTCCAATACCTGAAGTGGAGTTTTTCTTTTGGCTTGGCTGGTGCATAATCGATCCCTGTATTTGGGGAATAGGCAGATCCTACCTTGGGTTACATTTTATAAACGTACTGTAATCTCTGCTGTTACTGTGTCTTGTACATATTTTATGCTTAGAAAAATCAGATCGTCTGTTTCAGAGAATCCCAAATGTGACCACTAGACTTTCATTGGCCAAAGAACATGGATTTCACTACCTGTTAACTAATAAGATGACTGAGTAGTTCCACCAAAAGATCAAACAAGACCAAATACTTAATATGCTTCTATTGACATGCTGGCTTCCCCAATTTGCAAAAACAGAAAGTGGAACAGTTTTTCATATTGCTGCAATTCTTATAATCATTCTGTCATACTTTATCTTTTCAAGTACAGACAGATTGTCTCTTCAAATATAAAGAGTAATCTGAATACAATATATAATGTCAGGTTTCCAAACTAAAGTGAATGGAATTGTAAACTTCAGGAATTTTCCAAACTAAAGTGAATGGAATTGTAAACTTCAGGAATTTTCCAGACCAGAAAGACAGGATGGAAATACAACATCGAAATCTGAGAAAGTTAATAAGGTTTAGCTTAGTAGGAAATATTTTATTACCATAGGGAGGTTTAAAATCACTTCAGAAAAATAGAAGTGCAGGAGTAGAAGCATTTATCTTTTAAAAAATATGTCACAGTCAGTACTCATGAAAAATATGATTTATTGCAGGATTCTATGCCTAAATTGTAGGTACTTAACTGCAAGCATGTGCTTACGTGCTTTTCCAAACAGAACTGTATTTAAGGAAGTGCTTGCATTCAGTACTGAACTAGAGCCTTAAAGGTCCAGGAGGACACCCCTCAGGCCTGGATTTACCCACCTACCTTCAACCACTTAGCTGAGACATACATAAATAGGAGCCTTGTCATCCTACTCTCTCTCTATGGGGAGATTTACTGAATATAGATGGAGTTTAGGGCAAACTAGCTTCTGCAGTTAAATTCTTAAGTTCAGTGGGATGAATCTAGCCTAATACTGAACTGAATCTAATCTAAATGAATGGTCTTTTTGCTTTCAAGCCACCTCATTAGGAAATGTGGAAGGAGAAAGACAAAGTCTGCAGTATGCCATGAAATCACCTAACAAATATGAGAACAGCAGAAGGAGGAGGCAGTCACCAAGAGTTAAAGCATTTATCTGGGAAATGAGAAAACAGGAATAAAATTCTACCTGAGGGGATTCAAAACTTCCTGGTTTTTATTTCCCAGAAGACAGACTTAGCCACTGCAGCAAAAGCTACGGTAAGCCAGGATAAGGCCACAATACATTCTTCCTCGCAAAGCTATGTCATTGTTCAAAGAAGAATTCAGTGTTTATAGGTCAAAGAGAAAACAAAGAGACATCTTGTTACGGTGTTGTTCTGTGATTAGAACAGTCCTCTATAAGGGGAGTTGTGAGTTCTCATCCTTGCTGGCCATGCTCATCACGCTTTTTAAAATTTAGTGGGTCTTTAATGGAAAATTAGTCCCTGTCTACTAGTGATGGAAGTACTGATGCCCTGAACTGTGCATTCAATCCACTTGTTGCTCATGTGTTGCACATTTTTTAACGGTAACACGTAACAAAAGGGTTTGTACCGAAACGTGACTTAAGTGCCTACATGTAAAATTATGAAACTAGAAGTCACATAAGCCGCAAATGGAAATTTTTATGTTTGACTGGGGCTTGTGTTAAATGCTACATCCTTTGTAAATCTGGTCACTGATTATCATATGGTCATATGTTAAAGCAATAAGAAATTAACAAAAGGCACCATGTGAATGTTGGAACCTGGAAGAAAGGGGGGAAAGGAAAGAAAAATCCATATGAAGAATCTAGAAATCATTAGTAACAAAACAGTTGGAGTTTGACAGGCAGCAGTAGTCAGTTTAGGCTGTTAGACTAAGCATGTTTACATAAATCATAATTTTCAAAGAATTTTGTACCAGTTTCACATCTATTAAGACATGCCTGTTATTGATGGTCTCAACTTTGATAGGACCTACCTGAGGACTTTCTCACATTACTGTCTCACCCACATATATTATTGTCTTCACATAGAAGTTACATCTCCACTTGTTTAGATTTATCCCAGCTGCTCAATCTTTTTCCAAAGCTTCTGCTTATGCTGTACAACTTTTTCTTCCCATAGTTAAACATCATCTTTATAGTCTTTTGTATCCTCCATATCAATAAAAAATGTTACATTTTGCAGTCAAACCCCTCAGGGGCTGGAAACAACCCAAATGGTAGTCTGCAGAAACAATATTTCTCGAAGGGACTGTTGAGTGTGAACAAATATCTTCTGTTTTTCTTAGGGCACCCTGTTGAAAGCTATTTGGCATTATCCATGTTCCCCAATATGTCTCCTCTCATAGGTAGAAGAAAATTGTCACATTTTATATATCTAATTTTTCAGATCTAAAGATAGGCAGACATTTGTCTCTTTTTTTAGTCTAAAGAGCTAGCAAATGTACACACTCTAGTAGTTTTTTTTTGTTGCATAACTCCCGGAGCAATAAACAGCATAGTCTCTCTTAGGGTAACAGGATCTTTCCTCTGCATAAGAGTGGCTGAATTTTTGGCTCTTTCAGCTCTATTCCCAGTTCTGCTGGGACTTTTCCTGTTCTTACTCCCCTTTCTCACAGTGGTTTGAAACCTTTCACTGAAGTGTCAGACAATGTCCACCTTCAGTAAAATTCATTCTCAACTTAGAGCTTTTGCTGCCTGTCAAACTCTAACTGTTTTGTTAATAATGATTTCTAGATTCTTCATATGGATTTTTTTTTTCTTCCCCCTTTCTTCCAGGTTTCTGCGACCTGTTTTCTATCAGGGAGTTGCCTGTTAATATTGCAAGTTTTTCAGCCTCAGGTCAGTCAGAAATTGCTATGTGGGTTTTGCCCTCCTCCTGCATCATCTCTTAGATAAGATTCATGTTTCTGTGAATCTTAGATTTTTTTATTACCTTTCCATGACTAGCCTTAGCTGACTGAAAACTATTAAAACCACCAAGTGCTTCAGAAGCAGCTGTTGTAAAAATAGACTGTTTTCTGAATTTCATTGTCTTGAATGTCACTTCTATCTCAGAGACACAGGATGAATGGTCTGTTTCAACTTGATCCAGCTACATCCCAAATTTCCAGAGAGCTACAGGTTTGACACAGGTTCTTACTCCTGCACTATTACAACATTCACATGGTGCCTTTTGTTAATTTCTTATTGCTTTAACATATGATAACCATATGATAATCAGTGACCAGATTTACAAAGGATGTAGCATTTAACACAAGCCCCAGTCAAACATAAAAATTTCCATTTGCGGCTTATGTGACTTCTAGTTTCATAATTTTACATGTAGGCACTTAAGTCACGTTTCGGTACAAACCCTTTTGTTACGTGTTACCGTTAAAAAATGTGCAACACATGAGCAACAAGTGGATTGAATGCACAGTTCAGGGCATCAGTACTTCCATCACTAGTAGACAGGGACTAATTTTCCATTAAAGACCCACTAAATTTTAAAAAGCATGATGAGCATGGCCAGCAAGGATGAGAACTCACAACTCCCCTTATAGAGGACTGTTCTAATCACAGAACAACACCGTAACAAGATGTCTCTTTGTTTTCTCTTTGACCTATAAACACTGAATTCTTCTTTGAACAATGACATAGCTTTGCGAGGAAGAATGTATTGTGGCCTTATCCTGGCTTACCGTAGCTTTTGCTGCAGTGGCTAAGTCTGTCTTCTGGGAAATAAAAACCAGGAAGTTTTGAATCCCCTCAAGTAGAATTTTATTCCTGTTTGTACAGTGCCCCCTTTTTCCCTTTAAGCTGATCCATAGGCCCAGACTACCCAGTTTGCAAATTATGCAAGTATAGTCTGAAGAGTTTGCCTCTGTGATCTGCTTTGTTTGAATGATTAAGCACTATACTCTGTTTCGCTTGGGCCCTCTGTACATGAGGGATATGTGGGTAATGGGAAAACATCACATTAAAGGAAGTGAATACACCAATTAGGAATGAATGAATGTGACCTGCAAGGGGAAACTTTACCAAAAGCACAGGGATACCAAATCGTTAGTCGGCTGCTTTTTTCTCCTTTTTATCTATCATTTCATCAGAGCTAAGTGGAAGCTGGCAAACACAAACAATTGTTTGGGTATAAACATATCTTCAGTTATAACCATTTTCATTTACTTCGTATCTGTCATGTTACAGCTATACGTGTTCTTCATGAACCAGACATTCATACAGGGAAAAGGAGGCAGAGAGGGTTGCAATCCCTAAGGCTACAGGCACTTTAAGAATAAAAGGCTTAGCTTTTCAGAATTTATGTATTCCAAAACCCTCCACAAACAAACATAACTAAAACCATAGCAGAAATACTTCTACTTCCTCTCAGCTTTATATTACAGCTTTCAGCTTATGGAAACATTTGCCCAAGTTTGATTCAAATATTCTTTAGAAACTTTTTAGTAGTCTAATGAAATCTTAAGAGGAGAGGGTGGGCAGGCTATTACTCCAATCCCTGCTGTTAAAAAACACCCTTCGTGTGGAATTTGGGTGAGTCTCTCCCCAGAGGTACAGAATGCAATAAAGATAAGAAGGACTACACCTTGCAGCACAGATCCGTGGGGTTGTATGAAAGGGGCTACACAGTTACCAGCTGTCTGCTCCAGTCCCTTTCTGGAGAGCAGCTGGAAATGCATTCTCCAGAGATTGCATCTGGCTGGATTCCCCTGCACTCAAATCCCATTGATCTGGTTCCGTTCTAGCCCTCTGTACTCGCAGTTCAAAGAACAGCGAGGCCTGTAAAGAAATTACTGCCATATTGTTCAGTCGGCCACAGTGAGCAATATATAGGATTATAATTAGGAACACATTAAGGGAAACTGCTCAGTGGAGATAAGCTGTTTGACTGCATACGCTTTTTGATGAGGGCTTAGTGCCAATCCCAGAATAAAAAAGATTAAATGTTTGTTACCAATCTTTTTGAACTGCTGGCAGAACATGTGGTAAAGCATTTTTGATTCAAATTAAAAGCATCCTAGGATAAAAATAACCCTGTTCTGTTAGACCTTTCCAAGTGAAACCATTTGTAGGCTGATTTATTGTCTTTTCCTTCACCTCCTTCCACCAGCATGATTAACATATGCATTTCTGAATCGCATGTAAGCCTGGACAGGTATTTGTCTTGTTACACATCTGTGTAACAAATGGCAATACAAATTGTATACAGAACAGATGTAGATTTTCAAAGTCCCAGCAAATTGTATTTGACCAAGCGCATAGATAAAAGTTTTATTGCAATTTATTGTTTCTTTCTGGTGGAGGCAGTTCTATGAGGAGTCAACAGTCTGCAGGTGACAATACTGATGCAGAGCCATTGCAGATAAAGCAGACAGGTTTATAACCAGGGAAAAACCTTTAGGAAGTGAAACACAGCCAAAGAAGAAAACAAATCTCTGTTAATATCCTTGTGAAATGCTTATCACTGTACTCTGTGGTGTCTAATTTATATATCTGGGAGATGTTGTTTTTAGGATTCTTTTTTTCAGTCTCTAGAAGATTTTGAACTGGTGCCAAGTATACCAGAGAGACTGGAATTTGACAGATTCATGCTATGTTCATAGAGCCTCCCACACTGAGACAGGTTTATGATGTTACTGCACGTAAATTACTAGGGCTCGGGGAAAGAACTACGTTCTCACTCACATCCCCCTACACACAGAAATATTCTTTTTTACATTCTTTTTAAGCTCCATTTTTAGTGAGTTGCTTAAAGATATGCAATTGGATAGGTACTGACTGCCTTAACCAGGAAATAAATGTACTAATGTTAACAGAAATATCCACCACAGACTGTTCAGCTCCTTTGTAGAAACAGAGGTTACAAAAAAAGAATCAGGAAATTTGTAACAAGAAGATGGATTTAAGAGGCTAAAAACATAATGTGATCTTATATTCAGAGCAGTATTTCTTCTTCTGGGAAATCCAGACTAATAATATTAAATGCATTTAAGCAGTACTATTTTTACAACATGTGGAACTTCATATAATTGCCTCAGTTCCCATCTATTTGGGATTTAGAGAATTTGTAATGTCTAATATACCATAGGAACACATTTGTACCATGTGAAGAACTGTCATTTTGCACACAATGTGGTCAGGAAATGGCAGTCTGTTGCGAGGACAGACTTCCAGGCAGCTGCCGATCCAAATTGCTGACCACTTTTGGCCCGGAGGAAAACCAAGTGGCATGTCTGTAGACAGACAGAAGTCCCCCTCTGCTTAAGGCAGGCATCCTATTCTCCACGCTGAGCCCTCAGCTGTTGCTGCCATACCTGAGAGATTTTTATAAAGCTTCTGCTCCCCTGTCTCCTCCCTGCTGCTGTACTCGCAGCCCTTGCACTTTCCTCAAAGGTGACTCACCTTTAGCTTTGGCTGCAGCAATCCCAATTCTGACAGACCCAACTCCTACTCATTTCTTTCTCAAGAAAAACCCAACTGAATCCATTCTGAGATTTCACCGAAGGGATGCAGTCAAAGGACCGCAGGAGTTGGCATGCATTTTTTGAAGTCTGCCAATTGCTTTGAGATCACCGGTTGAAAGCTTCAGTAGATGCTATGAAATTATTATTTTAAGATGTGAAATAAAACATATGGGGCCTAGATTGAAAAGGAGACAAAGTCACATTAATGAAATATTTACTGTAGTAGATGCTCATGGTAATCAGATTCAAGCTTTAGGCCAAAGCTCATATTAATTGCTGGCAGAGATGGTGCCAAACTTGGTCAGAAACTCCAGAGCAACACAACAGGGTGTATCAGGCTGGGGTCTGGCCTGGGTCCCAAACACAAAGAAGGACCATTTTGGTATCCGAATTCAGGAATCGAGACCCATCCTACCAACAACATCTTTAATTCCTGGGCCAAGAGGCATTCTTTTGCCTGGAGGTGGGATCCTGATTCTCCATTTCCTGCTGCTGTCTTTTTGAAATAAAGCCTTTGTTACATGCCGCGCAGGTTTACATACGTAATTCCTTTGAAGGTACAAACAACCCAGCCTGCTTCTTCACAAAAGTGTGTGTCTGTTGGGAAGAGTTAAGAGAAATAATCATCCAGACTTGCTGATGCTGATTTAGCTTACCTGACGTGCTAGTGTTGCTCATATTTTGGGGACTAGTATGATTAGAAAGGAATGTAGTAAACAAGTAATATTAAAAAGTTCACATGTCATATATCCGGAATCACAGTAAGGGGAATCATGAAAATCAAATTCAACAACCATTGATAGTGTTCCTGTAATAGTAACATGGAGAGAGATGATGATAGGAAAAGCTGAGATGTGCCTGTCACTAAAAAGAAAGAAAAAAATGCGGAAACTAAAATCTCAAAGGAGGAAAAGAAGCATAGAGAAGGGAGCTAGTACAAACCAAGTGAAGCTTTTCTGAAAATAACATTTTAAAATTTGAATAGAATTTTCCATTTTTTTTTTTTGAGAAAAATGTTTTGAGGAAGGTGGAGAATAACTTTAGGGTGAAGAGTACAAAATAAATCTTTGATCTAAGAGTGTCAAAATCTTACTTCAAAGTTAAAATTACTTGACTATCTCTAATGCTAAATGACCAAAAATAAATATGGGTATTAATTTTCTTCTCAGGTAGACATTGGAAAGCTCACATTGCAGTATTATATCTGGAAATTTAAATGGCATTTCCTTTTTATGAAAAAATCTCAACTCAAATTTTTAACCAGAAATTAATCTTTTTTTTTATTTAGTCATTCTTATTTGCACCTTCCTGAAATCTTTTCTTTCTGTTCTTTCCACCAAGAAAAAGTATCCCAGAATAAGAACCATCTTCATTCTCCATTTGAGAAGTCCTGGCACTACTCCTGTTTTTTCAGAGAACCAAAATAAAAAAATAAATAAGCAAAATAAAACACCTTCAAAGTAACCACATCACACAATTTGTTTGCTTGACTTCTGAAGTGGAAGATACATACCAACCTACATGAGGAGCCTGATTATCCATTGCCTTGCTCACTTAAAATTATCCAAAGGAATTGCAGGATGAGTACCAAATACTAACAGTTCAGGTTTCCATTTGGCACCCAATTTGCACCCACTTTTCCAAAGGAATAAAGAACTGTAGATCTGCAAAAATAAAGGCGTAACTTCACAAGTATTTCCTTCACAAACATTACCCTCTCCCAGACTCTCCCTACTGCTCCTTTCCAGCCTAGCATCTTCCCTTCACCATGGCACATGTACAGCCATGAGTGAACGCACCCCACTCCCCAAGCTTCTCCTCCCACAGACTCACAAACCAGACCACTTGCAAGGCCAGTACAGGCACAAAGTGCAGCAGCTGGGTCTGGGGATGGGGAATGAGGGTATGTTAAGCCTGGTACTGGCTATCCTGCTTTTGGATGCAAGCTGACTCCTTTTAGTCTATAAGAGTCTCTCTATTGGGATCTCCTGTTCTTTCAGTGAATAATTCTAGCCAAAGGACAGCCTTCATGGGTGGCAGTCTCCTCAAATGCTATTAGCTATAAAAGAGAGCTGATGAAAGTATCACCCATCCCCATTTCTATCATCCCACAATGCCAATGGAGCTTGCCAGCTGAGAATGAACTACATTTAAATGGCTGTTCTGGAAGTTGTGAGCAGCACTGCTGGTTGACAAAGTAGATGGTAGGCTTCTTGGTTGTGCCTTCCATTGTGTAACATGTATTAGACTCCAGTAAGTAAGCAAACAGGCCTAACCCAATGAAGAACAAATGCTAGAAAAATCTAAAATGCTTGGAAACTGTACCTAGGAGGTTCTGCAAACAATTACAAATGATCAGTGTTTGTCTGGAGGGGCTTCACACTGATTTTTCATTGCTTGATTTGCATATTTTCTCACCAGCCTTTCCTACGCTGTGTCTTTATTAAGAGGGAGTCTATCATTTTCATCCAAGTGTTGTTAGAGGTGTCACAGTGCATGCCACAATAACTGAACCTCTTATTCAAGGGGGTTTCTGCTCTTTTTCATTGCTGCACAAACTATGCGTTCTCCACAAGTTTTCATTATCCTTAGAAAGTATGAGAGCCAACTATAAAGTTGATCAGACCCTTAAAATAGATGCAGCTGGAGAAAGGAGTTTAATCTAAGAAAACAGAGAGTATTTCTGAGCCAAGTTTCTATTACCATTAGTGCTGCTTTTGTTGCAAGGCAAATGTGTGTTTAGAAAAACATGACTGTCAAAGGAAATATTTACAGCCAAGGAGGACCTCAAGAGTCCAAGCAGGGAGGCTATTTGCATATCTGTACACACAAATTTACTAGATATACATTACTCACAGAACCACAGTTCCAGACATCTCCTTGCAAAAAAGCCTCTGTGAAAACCGTGGGCACACGTGCATGCCTTTGGCCAGGTCTCCCTGCAGCTCCTGCCTGCCTGAGGCTGGTGGGCACTCAGCAAGAGCCAGGTTTTAACTTAGCTCCTCTCCAGAACAAAGAATGGCATCTTCAGTGGCACATACCCAGGAAAAGTCTTGGGAGGCAGAGCATTTCTGAGATGCCGATGCACAATTTCCTTCCTGTTTCCCATTTTCTCCCAAATGCTACTAATTTACTGCAGGCTTACATCAGCATTGAACTACTTCCCTGCCAACACCAGTTCAGATGCTCTAGCCAGTAAATAAAGAAGTAAAGGCTATGCTCACCCCTTCCTTCCCAGCCCACCATATCCCACCTGCTCTCTGTCCACCTGCTGTCAGCTGGCCACTGACCGAGGGGCATCGATTCTTCTGCACCTGACTCTTTCACTTGAGTAATCCAAACAACCATCCAGCAGCAAGTCCATGAAGGTTGTAATGGAAAAGTTTTCCTTCATCTCAGGTGCTTGTGGAAAATCAGTGGAATATGGGTTATGCTACACAGCATAACTAACAGTAGGAATCTACTGAAATGTGAGGCCCTCAAGTAAAGCTCTTACTACATGGAACCCAGATCCAATTATCTGAGTTTTTCCAGAAACAACCCCAAGACAGTATTGTTAAGAGAAGATACCCAGAATATGATAAATAACTTAAAAATTGTGTTGCAGGAAAAAGTCCAACCCGTTTGCAGGAAATGGTTCGTATAACTTGGAGAAGCCTCAGCCTTGCTGAGGAGCAGTCTTGGCAAGGTTCAGAAGTTTTTCATATTGCTGTTGGCAGGCCCCTGCCTACAACCATGATACCTTCAATTGCTGAGGTACCGCACTTCAGAAAGTTTTGTTATGGCTAATTAAGCAACAGGCAGAGCGAAGCTTGTTTATTCTTTATTTTACAGGAGCGTTAGTTGAGAAATAAGCAAGTGGGTTGAAATTACCAATTGGCTCAGCAGTTTCTCATGATCTCAGAAAATTGCAAACAGTCTGTTCTCATTTCTCATTGACTTTGTAATTTTTCGTTTGAATCAGAGAGCATAGTATCTATTCCATATAAGGAATTTAATATATTTAAAAGGAATAATTTTTTTACTTGATATATGTTTCACATTAAAGTATACGCTTTGCAGATGTCATTGTCATGGAATAATTCACCCCAGAATTTGGATCCACTCTTAGACTTTCTGTTTTTCAAAAGACATTCAGTGTTATATTCACATTGTTGGTAATAGCACACAAATAAAAACTGAAAATAGAGAGGAAACCTGTATAATTACTCCATACTGGTGTCTGTGCAATTTTTATGTATGTGTCTAGCTTCCAAGCAGGTAATTCCATATCACCTATGAAAGTCTTGGTTACACCAGAAAAATCTGCGTCTAGTCTAAAATACTGTTTTGCTACAATGGGAGTAATAAGCTGTCATTAAACTGCACAAAGGCAAACACCTTTTCATAGTAGAGGAAGGATATTATAGTAGCTGTTTAATTAAAATATATCCCATGAGGCTTATGAACTTTTCCATTGTAATATTTAGACATGAAAAGGAGGCAGACAGAATATAGCAAATTAACTGCACAAAAAAATGGGTGGGTTGTTCTTACCATTTTCCTTATATCAGGACCTTCAGGCACAAGCTGTACTGAAGTAATTAGAGCAGCCACAAATACTTAGGCCACTTTATGTTTTTCTAATGTATCACATTATTCAGGAGCATGTTTCACTGTGGTTCGCACTGTATACTGTGGAAATACTCTAAGACTTCTCATCCTGGTTTCATTTGTGTACGGACTTGCCATTAACAGCTAAAGTAAGATGCTGTAGCCAACACACTGATGAAAATATATGACATATTTCATTATGAAGGCTTACTCTCCCCTACCATTACACTCAAACTTAGATATTCAGGATACATCTACAGTAGAAAATAAAACATCACTTAAAGAGTTTTCTGGCACTACGGTCAGCTGGCAAGGACCAGGCTGCATCTGTATTTTTAAACTCTTTCACCTTCAAAGACAGGGTGGCTGCATTCACATTGCCTGCTAGGAATGGCTGCTGGCCTGTGTGTGCTCCCAAACCATGCCTAGGAATTGTTTGGTGGAGCCCTAAGTGGAATAGACCAAAACCACACCATGGGCTGTTTAAATAATTGAATATTATAGATGATTGAATTCCAGTACCCAGGAACATTTCCGCATTGCTTAATTTACCAGTAGAGCAAAAACCTCAGGGAATGATTCACCTAACCTAGCTGTACATGTCTTCAGTGTAGATGCCTTCACCAGAGTTAATCACACTAAGTTGCTTTCACAGCAAAAGATTGAAGTAAATACTCTTAAAGAACAATTATTTTCATATAATTTAACAGCCTGCATTAGGATGAGATGAATCATTCTTTAAAAGCACCTTTTTTCCCCACTGTTAAAGAGGACTCAGGCGACTAGTTCAAATGTAGATGTCCACCACAGTTCAGATGTTTTTCTCCATGGGATCTAGACCCTCCAGTGAATCAAACTTTACTGCATGGAGGTAGTACTACATTCCTTCTCAGCCTCCCTCTTTCTCTCAGAAGCATATGCTTGCATTTTGTTTTGGGACAGAAATGTGAAGAAAAGCAAAGCAGAAAAGTCTTTTTATTTGTTTTGCTACTTAATTACTAATAATTGAATCTGTCTGGAAGTTACACAAAAGCCCAGTATCCCTGGATTGCCAGTCAGTCTATGCCACTAGATAAGAAAACAGATACTTTAACAGAGCAACTCAAACATTTCCAAAGCTGCCCACTTTCCTGAAAAATGCTTCACAAGCAATTAGGAAAGAGATTAAGGCTCAGGGGATGCCATTAAATCAATTTCCAACTGATAATGCAAAATCACAATGCTTTCAGTGTCTGGTGATTGCTGGGAATAAGCCTGATTCAGTTGTGAATCTGTGCTTTGACTGATCAAACTATTAAGTCTGCATTGTCAACTTTCTTCTTGCAAGTCTCCTCAAACTTGTTCATACAGCATGAATAGATTTTATGCATTATTTATCTTGCACTAAAGAGTGCAGTTTATGTAAACTTAAATTTTCTTTCTCCAAAAGCTTGCAAATTAAAGACAGACGAAAATAAAGTGTCTGGAAAAGGGTGGGAGAATGTGACTGTAGATTTATTTGGCACTATACAGCACTATACAGCACTAGAGGTACTTTTTTTTTAATGTGCTGGATTAACACTGCAGTCTATCAACTTTACATCTTTGTAAATCTGTTAAATTCCATGGAATTCAAATGGAAGAAAAAGAAACAAAACCCACATTAATGAACCTATACCTGTACACGTAAAGATCTGTACTTTCAAGGGTGAGGGGAGTATCCTCTCTTTCCAGGGATTCAAAGTTAGATGAGTTGCTTGTTCTTGGTTTTAAAAAGCGTCAAACGTACACCTGCCGGTAACAACATTCCTTTCGGATGCCCTAAAAAACTTAGGCTGTGTCATTCCACTGACAAGATTTTTGAAAGAAGAATCATTAAAGAATGAGGCAAAAATATTATGAGTGGCGGCATAATAGCAATGCAAGAAAAAAAGCAGAAAAAAAATTTCTCACTATATAAGCTGTGTATCAAATTTATACCAACCACATCAATGGGATTCATTTCCTCTTGTACTTTTTCTCACAGAAATGTTATAATACACCTTTTCAGTTATGCTTTTAACTATGGGAAAAAATCTATATGTTCAACACTGGCTAGTGTTTTGGGCTTTCCCTCACAGGACCGCTTATAAGTGCTTAATTTTAAGGGATCAAGTGCCCAATGTCCTCCAAAAGCCAAGAGTATTGCTGACAGTTTCAAATGAATTGAGAAAGAGGTCATTCAGACTGGGCTGCTCCTGTCAATTCTACCTCTAGAAAAGGTGTTATCGCTTTCTGGAAAGAAACAACCCGAGAGGACCAAGGTACAGTAAGATCTAATGGGTTATTTTCATTCTCAGCTGTCTAAAAGACATGTGCTAAGGTAAGAAAGGCTTTTTGCACACAGAGAAGGTGGAGTGACCGGCATAAAATGATGGAGCATTTTGTTTCTTTTGTTTTTTTAAAACACTTTCCAAAGGGATATGGACATTGCCCAGCTAAGCATAACAGCACCTGAAGTTCAGCGTGCAGACTAAGAATGACATTCACAATTTTGAGTTAGATGCTCATCTGCATTAAACTTTGGACTTGAGAGATGCCTGCACTTAAAGTAAGAGATAGGAAGCCTCAAGCCAGGCAATAGCAATATTTAGGAATGAAGTACGTTTGAAATCTTGTCTCTCCCATATACATGGAAGCATCTTTTCACAACCAGGATCAAAACCTACATGCAACCAGGTTTCACAGCTTGAAATCTTCTCCCATACTTGGAGGTAAGAATGAGATTCCCTTCTGGAAAGTTTATTTTTAAACACATGGGCAGAGGAACAAGTTGTGCTCAGACTTTTGCAGAGTTGCTTAGTAGTTAGAGCACCATACGTGTAAGACTTTTTCCCTCACTTCCAGAAAACACAGTCCCACAGCTCCCAGCTCCTCAGAAATTACCGTTACCACTACAGAGCCTTGAGCTGAAGGTCTTCCACTGTGCAGAGCAAAACGGGGCCACTGGGAAAATAAGCAAGAAGAAAGTTAATTCTCTTATTTAGTAATGAGCACAGTCCTTTAAGAGGAGGAAGAGATTTTAGATTCTCTTTATCTGCACCATGACCTGTGTGTTCAGTATTCATTAAGGTATTATTGAACAAAATGCAAAGGCAGAGCAAAAGGTCAGAACTTCAGGCAGTCCAACTGTTCTTGTCAGAAGTCTATAGAGTCGTCTCCTGGCTATTCTTCTTCTCTGTCCTATGTCTAGGGCGTTTAAAGTGGCTTCATCATTCCTTGCAGTGCAGTAGCTTAGAGACATGCCTATTCCTTAAGTTTGCTGAGCTGCTGCACCACGTGATGAATTAACTCATCCAACTTGACAAATTATCATAAGTCCTTGCTACATGATCTTGCAGGTATATAGGTTAGTTATTTCAGCAACACAAGATGGAGACTATCTGAACACCTATGTTGAATGTGTTGAGCTTTACCTGTGTTTTGTCTGCAATAATCTTAATTGCTTCATGTATTTTTAATTTATCTAAATTATTTTAATTTATTGGCCTTAATGCCGATGTCATCCCTTCTGGATGACACAAAATACTCACTCTGCTCTTTGTGTAATATCTGTTTTGTGTTTGATCTAAACCCTGTTCTCACAGCTGAGAGGCTTCACAACTAACTCTTCTTTCTTTAGATCTCAGGGAACAGTCTTCATAAAGTTCGCCAGGCCTGCCTTTTTGAAATAAAGACTCATCATTGCTGTCTAGCCTGTATTTGCTTTATATGTAATTTAAACTAAATCAGCTCACAATTCAAAGCTATCTGCTATAATTAGAACTACCATTATCTCTTTACTGTGTGCCAAAACAAAACTGATAAAAGCATTACTTCCTGTTGGTAAGTGAAGAAAACATTCCAGCCCACAAACCCAGCTATATCAGGATGCTATCAATATAAA
Organism: Morus bassanus; assembly: GCA_031468815.1. Classification (NCBI taxonomy): domain Eukaryota; kingdom Metazoa; phylum Chordata; class Aves; order Suliformes; family Sulidae; genus Morus; species Morus bassanus. The sequence goes on along the minus strand of CM062568.1, from coordinate 48,853,365 downwards.
GTATAAATATTTTTCACAGTATTTACATGAAACTAAGTTTCGCATAATAGCACAATTCTGGCAATATTTCTATCTCTTAGACCATTAAGGAAAGTTGTATCCATGTCTAAATCCAGTCTGGAGTCACATCAGATTTCTGACATAAAATGTGTCCATCAGTTACATTTTCAGGGGGGGAAAAAAGTTAAGTTTAAAATGGCTTAATTTTGAATTTGTAAAACTTGGTGGCAAAAGTTGCAAAAAGAGATATTCTTGAGAGATCAAGAGATTCGGGGGGGGGGGGGGGAGGGGGTAAAAAACTCCAAAAGGAAAGGTAGTTCTGTAACATTTTTTGTTTCTACTTACTGGCCTGGCTTGAACCAGGAATTCTAAAAGTGACTACAGGACAAAAACCAGTCAAGAAAGATTATGTCAGCTTTTTTTTTTAAAACCAAAGTACTGATTCATTGGAAACACACTTTGAGTTTCACACAGTTAAGTCAGTTCTTTTTTTGTTTAAACTTATTTGCCCATTCCAGATTTGACAAAGACGCTGTCAGTAGTGCCATCAGGGAAAGTGGTCTCTGACAGGTTCAACTTTGGTGGTAAGGTTAGTGGATAGAGTTTGCTAACAAAATCGGGCACTCGCCAACCCACACTGACCACATGTGATGAGTTTCCAGCAAAATCCTTTAGCATGACGAATTCAGACTGATGAGGTTTTTTCTCTCCTTGTGAAGGCAGGAGGAAAACTCTTAGTGACAGGGGAATCTTGGGGACAGACTTGCCAAAAATTGTGATTACAGAATTTAAAAACTTTGGAATTTAAGACATCAGAACAAAACCGTTGCTCTCTTCTGTAATTACCCAATAGCATTTTTAAGTAAATTAGACCTCTAAAGCTGTGCTTAATCTTGTTTTAAGTGTCCCCTCACTTTGCATATAAAATACCTTGCAAGACCGAGGCTGTTATTACATCCATTGTTGTTGTATTCCTACTTTCCATTATTGCATTTTATCCATACAAGTCAAACATGGAACTCCATGTCTGAATCCTTTAAATGGTCAATTGTAAAAATGCAAATATACATTCAAACAATATATAGATTTTCATGGCAATAGAGATATTAGTAATTTTTAAATTGGTTTTAATGCTAGGAGAATGGTTGCATGGGAGAAATGAGGCACTCCATCTCCCTGATGAATATACTGAGACCTGCTCCTTCTGCTCTACATGTGACACAAGACTCCCGCAGAATTTCTCACTGATACCATTGTATGTTCAGATAACTATTTTGTCTTCAGGCTGCTCATTTTACATGCAGTTAGAGGTTTCTAAGCACTTGGTTATGTATAAAATTATCACCACAGCATGAATTGGAAATATAGGAAATATTATATCATACGGCTTTGTAATCAATATGATAGTCTTGAGAAAATCTTTTCCCTGCATTTATACCCTGTCCTCCAAGTAAATGTTTGTTAAACATAAATTCATACAAAATAGCTGGGCTACCTGCATCCTGGTTGCAGATCTGCTAGAGTTGCTGACTGAGAGGTGTGGAAGGACTGCTCTCTCGCTCCAACTCCATCCTGAGTTTGGCATGCCTGCTTAAATTCCTTTGCAGTCAAATGGGATTATTCAGAACTAAAAATCAAGCTTGTGCTTAAGTACTTTGGCAAATCATAGTATTGTCCATGGAACTCACTCCAGATATTAACAGCAGACCTGAAGATATCCAGTGGGACAGTTTTTTAAGCTTTTACTGCGTAAAAAAATATTGATTCTGTCTGACCTTTTTCCAATTTGGATTTGCAGGCAGAAGTTTTATAGTTCATCACTTGATGGGAATGTTAATGATGAGATAAAATTAATCTTTTTTTCCAGCTGCTGGAAAGATTTGGATGTTTTGTATTAATCATTCAAGTGTCAGTATGAGGCATACAATAAAAATAATAAATATGCTTCTCCAGCTGTCTCTTCTTAGCCATCTCTAGCACCTGTGCTGTTCTCTTAGGAGTTCATTGATTGAGGTCGGATCACTGGCATAGTTTTCTGTGGAGAAATACAAATACATTTTTTCTTTTTAAGCGCTAAATCCTAATAGCATGGACAGTGAAGAATCCAACCACAACAGTCTCCTAATTGCTTAGATAGTTTATTCTGAAATTGACAACATCTCTATTTTCATTCATTCCGTATTATTCACCCTTTTGAAACAGTGAAAGAAGATCTATTGAAATAGGTACTCGTATTTATGAAAAAAAAAGGAATTATTTTTTTGTAATGGAAGTTTATGCACAAATTGGAAAGGGGTTTGATCAGCAGTTGAAAAGATAAACATCTGAAACAATGTTATTTGTTAGCAGGCCGACTTTTATTTTATGTTTGCAAAGACTGAAACTGAATCTTTAAATTACAATACATAACACGTGGAAACCCAAAAAAGAAGGAAAAGAAAATCTATGGCCACCTAGCAAATATCCCTCCTGCATCCACCAATCCATAACTCTACAAAGACCACAGACACCGTACCTGCAGATCACACACTTGTGACTCTGCTCCTTACACATGCCAATTTTTTTTTCTCCCCCCAAAAAAACCCCTACCTTATCCCTTCATGCACAATGGTCCACAAAAAAAAAAAAAACAAAACTGGCCATTCATAGCTTTCTAAAGAGAACGTTTGGTGAGAAGAGTTAGACAGGTTAGAATGCCAGTTTATGATGTAGAGTACAAAAGTGGTGGTGAGTACCTGTGGTTGTTATCTGCTACTAGTGATTTAACATTATTTTTCTGGTTTCTCTGTGTTTCTGTCAGGTATCTGTGAAACAATTTCACCTGACTGACAGCTAAGGTTGTATATACTTTTTGTAAAACATTTTTTTTGTGTCATAATGTATGCCAGAAATTGTCAAAACTGTATAGGAATAGATTTCTCTGTCTTTCCAAACTTATTATTTCTAGAGATCAAGTTAATTCAGTTAAATTTGGTAGACTGTATTTCTGAGCTTCAGTTTTAGACTTTGTATTGAGTACTGTGTGAAAATACATCTTGCAGCCAAATCTGCAAATAAGCTGAAGTCATAAAGAAAATATCAGACATAGCAGTTGTGAGACACAGGAGCACTACACATAAAATGAATGCGCAGTGCCCCAGCTCGGGAGGACTGGCGGTAGGGTGTTCTCAGTGGAGGGCCCGCACCACTGAAACCTGCTTCCTTTGGCCCTCCGCCAGAGCCCCAGTTTGGCGAAATTCAGAGCGCGATGTAAGGCCTGTCTGTTCAGTGGGGTGGTTAAAATACCGTTGGATTATTCTTAGCAATAGGATACGGTTCGGGGAGTTGGGTTTTTTATTTTGTTGCTTATAAGATCCTTGATTATAAAGAGTTCTATATTTTTCTAATGTTTAGCATTGTCATTCAAGAAGTGTGGTGCAGATGCACGATAGCAGGAGGCCAATATTAATTAATTAGAATTGCTTCATTTTCAATCAGGCATTGCACACTTGAATGAGAGTACAATAAAATCATGCTCTAAATCATAGATGCAGGATGACTATTTCCTTCTTAGTAGAGAGCACATTTTTTAATCAACTCTCCCTGATTTCAAATACAGACTGTCCTCTCAGGCATGTCACCTTGCATTTAGCAAATTAATTGCACATTTTCCAATTTGAGGTTATCTGAGTCCTTGCCAATTTGGGCTGAGATTACTTCCTGAGCTATAGACAGTTTAGGAGGGTTTTGTTGTTGTTGTTGTTTTAAAACCTGCTGTGCTGGAGGGAAATGAAGTCTTGACTTTGATGTTCTTAGTGCCTTTACAGCTGTAGAGTTGGACCATCTGTGACTCCTCAGGTTTCCCTCAGAGAAGAGCAGTGGGATACAGCCAGCAGCCTTTAGGGATGGGATGTCTCTAGGTGAAGAATGTGGCTAAGGAGTCTCACAGCCATCACATCCTAGCTGCAAAGACATTGTCTGTAAAGGCTACTGGAATTAAACCTAAATATCCTGTGCTAATTTACAGCTTTGTTTGTTGCCTTGATCACAAGAACATCTAGATGGTTAAAAGCAGGATTTTCCAATTTTTCTCTCAGGGTAAGCCACTAGGCCTTTTTGAACTTACTTCATGGTCATATGACAAGGCCCCTCCTCTGTCATGTGAATTGTCTTTGAGATTGAGAAGAGCAACTAATGAAGCCAGGTTTCCTACATATTTGTGTCTTCTGTGCCATACACTGGACTATCCCTATTCCCCTCCCAAATCCTCCACTTTCTGACCTGCTGGAAAGGAAAGGACACTATTTGTTATGGCTGGATTTTGTATGTGTTGATTAGCTAGCTATTTATGCAAATCCTTCTTGGTCAGATAGTTGTTGTGTGTTGACTTCTGAACATCCATACAGAAAAGACAAGAGAAGATCCCTCTATACATTTTCCTTAAATGGGACCCTAACAGGGTCTCTCTCTTCCAAACAGTCGGCTAACATTGATTAAACTCATGAGTTGTCTAGACTTCTATCAAAAACTGGCCAACATATTTTTACAGTTTGAAGGGGGCTGACAATAGAAAGATGGAAGGCTATGCAGACAGTGTAATAACATACTCATTGCTTCTTTGGGAAATGAGGGGGGAAATAGTCCTAAAGCTAGACATTTACATATTCTGGGCAAAAAATGATGAAGAAAACTTTTAATGGATAAAAGGTATTCCAGATTAAAAAAATGTAGGCTACTTAGTGTCCTGCCTTCTGCTAGAGACAGTTTGAGTGGAAAATTTTAATCAAGTCTTTTTTTCTTTACACATTATATATCAATTACATATGCATGGAAATGTAAATCCTATACCTTGCTCTGTGCATGTCTATCATAGAATCATTGCTTGTATTCATAACTGAGGCTGTTTTTTTCTTAATGCAAGGATCCAACTACTTGCAAGCTTACGCCTTCCAAAACCATAGTGATTGTCTCTTTAAATTTAAAAAAACAGCTTCTTAAAAATTACAAATAAAATAATCTATACATTGATTGATTTAAAATGGAGATTTTAAGAAATATGCAATTATATTTCATGCTTTTTTTCCTAATAATTGCCTTAGTAACATACCAGGACTTGACTTCATGCTTATCAAAAATGGTAGGACATGGTGGCCCTTTTAAATTAAAAGAGCAAATCTTCATATGGCCAGAAGGGATCATTAGACTAATTAATTATGCACAACTGGATAACACATACTATAGAATTTCAACAAGTACTTCTGACATCAAGTCCATTACTATATACCTGAAAGCATATCTTTTAGCCCTAAACTTGATTTAAGCACTTTAACTGTCACAGGATCCAGAACTTCCTAGGAAAGGTGTTGCAGAGGTTATTTGCTTTCAGTGTTAAAAAATTGTCCGGTAATGATACCCTGAATCTTCTAGCTTCTAGTTTGCAACCATCACAAATCTTCTTCTGGTGAGATATGTACAGACTCTACTTTTTAAATGACCCATTTCACCAGACCTTTTCAAAACAGGTGGCCAAGAGAAGATGAGGATAATGTAGGTTTTGCAAGAAGGAGTGGGAAACATGGCAGGGAACGTAGAGCATGAAAAAAGGAGAGAATGTCAAAGATAGTATAGGTTAAGAGACGTGAATATAAGGGAATCTACAGAAAGAAGGAAGAACTATATGACCATTTCAGTTACTTTCCACTGCTCTGGGGAAGCAAAACAGTTGTAAATCCAATTCAGCAAGCCAATCCATTCCACAGGCTTTGCACTAGTGATAGGTAGACACTCAAAGAAGCCCACATCTGAACAACTATATCACCCAGGCAACACCAAGAGTGGGTGAGGCAAATAAAAAAGAACCATTGTTAAAAAAATCACCCTAGTGTAATCTGGAACAACAAACACTGAAATGCCCAAATCATACTTTTTCCCATGATATAACTTATGATGTGGACTTAATACAATTTAAGTAGTATGCATGTCCAAAGTTTGGAGTAAGTTTGGATTTCTTGAAAATTTCATGTTAGTTGTCATGATTCCTAGCTTTAATACCCTTGCTTTCAAGTCCACCCAACCACAATTTTATCTGTTGATGGCTCCTCAGTCAAAAATGCCTGTTTTTTTAAACCAAAATATTCCAGGCAAATGTGTTAATTCCAAAAATAACTACATTGTTTCTGTTGCAGCTCGTTCTCTGATTCCTGGGCTGCTAGTGTAGCTGAACATTTGGGTGCATACCAATATGGTGCCATGCCTGTGATGCTCTGTAGCTTATCTACAAAGTGCTGTCATCAAGCCAGGATATCTCAGGTGTGCAACCAGATTTTTGGGAAAAATCCCATTTCCATTTTTCTGCATTTTATTTATCATATCTTTTCAAATATTATGGTATTTCAAATGTATAGTTCTGAATGTTTTTAACCATGATAGAAAGTTTGCTTCTGGTCCACTTCTGAGACTAATATAGTATTACTGTATTTTTTTGCCTTAAACTGCTGTTATGAACTGTCAGCTTCCATTCCATTTTAACCTTTTGACAAAGAAATAGAAATATGAGGAACTGGGAAGATGAAAGACAGAGAAAGGGAGCTACATATTAGCTGAGTGAGAAATATTCTTTCTTTGATGCCAAAGACTGATGTTCTAGGATAAATCCAAGATGAATTAACATAGTCCAAGCACTGAAAATTGCTACTGATTTATAAGTTCTATATCCTTTTACAAACTATTCAAATTTTGCTTCTCAGTCCAGATCTATTTCTATTATAGCTGTGAAGCACTGAGCTCCCTCTTGTGACTAGCACCTGAACATTATTCTGATTTTGGGACTACACATCCTGTATAAGCCTGAGAAAAGCAGAACTGTTTCAGATACTGGATTCAATCAGCTCAACTCTACATGCATTTATTAATGTTGTTTAAAATGACACAGTGGCTGTTTGGAAAGAATACAGACTTAGTCTTCCTCATTTTTGGTAAATCACCCTTTGTATAGCTGGTCTTTCAAAGACAAAGCAACTGGGTCTCCTCAAAAATTTCAGCTTCTAATGGTGAATCTGTGTCTTCATGGAAATTATTTGATCATCCCTTAGAGACTGATGATGCAATAAACATGAAATGGATAGCTGATAATCAAATGAAGACTAAATATAAATTTACCAACCATAGAGCCAGGAAATACAATCCATCATATCTGACAGCAACTTCCTTTCGGAGTTGTAAGGTTGTATTTCTTTATTTATATTTGGTGATTCAGGTAAAATGGTTCATTAGCATAGGTACAGTCATTTCTGTATGATCTGTGTTGCATGGGCACAGCTTATTCCAAGATGGTATGTAACTATGAACACAGTATGTTTGCACTAATATATCAATAACAATCAACTTTCATTTGATACAGATATATTGATAGAAATGTTTTGTATAGAAATTACCCTCAGTAGAAGACTGAATATGAGAAAAAGTCTGAAATGTACAGAACAAGATGAATCCAGGTCAATATGCTCTTGTTTAACATTCTGACCTAGAACATGAGACTATTTCATGATGGATGAGAAAGAATAAGTAACACCCTCCCATAAAAAATCCAAGTTATGTGATCATATCTGGGAAAAAAATATCTATGAATAATGTAATCTATTGACTTCCAATAGTATTCTATCTCTTTGCATTTAAAAGAGAGCTATAAAGGGGTAAATTTTTAATCCTTTTAAGTAAAAAGAACAAAGGAACAATTAAAAGATACCTTGCTTAACAGAATTATTTGTAAGAACATTCATTTTCATGTCTTCTAAGTTCTAATATTAACTAGTATCAAAAACTCCAGGCTGCCATTCTTAACATGCTCAGCTAATGTGATTCCTATCATCTGACAGTCTAAAAATAGGATTACGCTTACAATTGCTACCATTGCGAAGGGCCCCAAACCTAGCACTGAATATAAATCTCCCAGACTATTGCAAGACTTAATTTTATTGCAGCTAGTGGACAGGTAGGCACATGTTGCTGTGTCAAAGCAAATGTCTTTGCTAATATTGTGTACCCACAGATGCAGTAATATATTTTTCCAGGCAGGATAAAAATGCATACCCTGAACTCTATAGTCCTTACTCATACTAATCTACTGCTGAAGTGGACTGGAGCTTTGAACAGTGTAGAGTTACAGTTTAATGAATGCTGGTTCTTCTGTATAGGAGAAATTCATATGCTTTCATACTCTCTCAGCTTCATTTCCTTCCAAGGTTCATTAATTTTTAAAAGAGCTAGCTTTCTTACCCTTGCCTCCTAGTAGGTGGTGTTGCACTAGCATAAATATAAGGGTATTTATATTTTTAGCTGGGAGAAAAGGAAAGGGGTATGATAAAGCTCAATTGCTCAGTCAAAGAGGTTTGGCTAAGTATCCACATTAAATCTAAGGAAAACGTCAATAGATTTCATGGTGGTCACTGGGTTGCCTAAATGGGCCACATAACATTTATGTTATTGTGCAGCAGGCATGGACACTTGTAACTTCACAGGACCATAGCAATTTGTCTGGATTCAGATGCTGTGCCTGTCACAGTCCAACCACATGATGAAGAAAGAGGAGATATTTTGCTTTTTCAGAATCCCAGGTTTATCCACTGCAACTTAGGGACTCTTTAAGCAGAGTGGAGCATGCAATAAATATTGCACTCACTCTGATGCGTTCAAGTTATTGAGTGTGGAGGTGGTGGTTCTTTTTTTTTAAAATAAAGTATTTTAAAACACACCAGAAAAGTTGGCAACTTAAGTGTTGGAAGATTCATCCAAAATAATAGGTGAAAATTGCTTTGCATCTGCAAAATGTTATTAAAGCAGTCAAAGGAGACAAATGGAAACGTTCACAAACAGTGGTGAATGGCCCAAAAGCCATGGTAGGAACACAAGCCAAATCTAAAATAACACTTTATCATCTTTCTCTTCAGTTCCTCATCTTCATAGTAATATTCTCAGTCTTGGTACTGTTCACATTCCCTTCAGGTCAGTAAAAAGCCTTTTCCCTTCCATTCAGTCATTGTCCTCTGTTTCTTGAGTAGTTCTATAATTTGCTGTCTAAATGATGTAATACATTACTTTTATCTTTACAGAGTAAGATATTGATCCCGTTATGTGACATACTTCCACCACTTACTTTCTTTGCTTTTTCTGTTCATTCCTTACCTTCTTAAAGAGACCAACAAAAATGCCAATGAACAGGCCAAAACTAAGAATGTGTCCCTCTGATAGATGAGTGGACGGTCTTTTGAAACCTGCCAATGTACTGAAAACCCCTTCTCTTTCCTTTTCTATCCTATTGGGCTGATTCGTCCTCTTGCCCTGCCACAAAGTTATCTGAGAAATATTTCATAGACAAATCCAACTGGTATTACTGATCACAAGGTTTCCATTAAATAGAGTAGTATACTAAGCTGAGTTTTGCTTGAGCAAAATTAGGGAAGGATTGCAGTATTTGGCTTTTCTTTGCTCCTTTGTGAGAATGGTGCTGTGAGTGCTTTGGTGGGATGCAATACATTATCAGCAATAATCCATGTATTTGTTAGGTGAAGCAAACCAAATTTTGTTTGCTGCAGAGAATCTTGGGAAACTTTTCCTCAGCATACATAGGCAAAAGAAGAAACTTATTGGAGATTAGTACTCCTTGAAAGATGCCTACCAGCTCCTGTGTTGTCTAAAGCAAGTTTAATTCAAATTTGAATCATCATAGCATGGATCACTGCAGCTGTAGGCAACCTTTATGATGATACAAGTAGGAAGGAGAAGGAAATCTCTTTGCTTCCCACTCATTCACATGTAGGTTAAATGTACAAGGGCAATCCTTGTGCCAACAGAGTGGCCATGAGCCTTTCAAAATACTAGCTACAGAACACTTTATGGTTGGGGCATTTGAAAGAGCTAAAGAGTTTCAGTTATGGAAGGACTCATGAACATGAATTGTAAAACTTATTCATAACAAAGACCCTGAAAACCAATTGTTCTTCTGATAGCCAATCCTGAAAGTACCTCCAGTCCATAATTGCTCATTTGTCACCTGGAAGGCCCCATTTACTGACATTTCTCCTTTTGATTTTATATGTAGTATTCAAACTTCTGACACTGCTTAACTATGTGGTGGGGACTTGCTAACAAAGAGCTCCAGCAGGTAAACTCTGACCATGGTTAACCAAAGAGAATAAAGAGGAATTGGTTGTGTCCCTGATCCATGACTAAGGCCATATCACACAGATACTGGAACCTAAAATTTCTCCTCTCAGGGTGAAAGTTACTGAAAGATGCTTGTGTGGGCCCCTTCCACTTCATGCTTGTTTAAGCTGCTCCATTTTATATAAATGATTTAAATGGCAGTTGACTTGGAGAGAGAGATAATGACTCTAGCTTAGGCATATGTAAGGTTCTTGGATCCAGTCTCTTCAATAACAAATAGCCATGGATTCATTGAAAAGTGAAATGTTTCCTCACCTTGTTTAAAAGAGTTTGTCTTAGGTTGAGGAGGTCGCTCTGATGTATGTCTCGGAATATTTTCCAGCTTAGTGGATAGAGGCCCCACTGGGGAGCTGTGGAGGAAGAGTCAAGCCCCAGACCTAACAGAAGAGCAAGATCTGAGTATTTCAAATGGCAGGTGAGTGCTCACTATTAGCAGAAGAAAACAACTAACAAGATCTGTGTTTTTCCTCAGAGAGAGTTGCCTGGCTGAGATATCTAACTCTATGGGAGGGTTCACAGCTGTCAATCCTAACTGAAAGAGCTTCTCCTTTGCCTAGAGCCAGTGACTAGATCTTTTCCTTTACACTTCCTTTTGACTAGCAGAGGCAGCTTCATGTTCTTGCTTTGTAACTACTGGGAAGTTCATAATTAGGATCCTAACTCTGTTCATCCCATATTCCTCTCAAGCAAGTAACAGCAGGTCAATTAAAAATCAGGCATTGCGACATCTGTGGCCCTTTATTGAATTAGAGCAAGATAAAAAACAGGATTTAGAGAGATTTGCTTGATTAGCCTGAAATTGTAGCTCAGAAAACTGTGCTTGGATTTTGTCTTTCTTTTATAATTTCTTATTTTACCTTGAAGGTCCTGAGGTATTTGCAGTTTTACTGCAGTTCAAGCAAAGAACTACTCTGGCCTAGCATCCAGGCACATCACTCCCTGCTAAGCCTAAGTGACATCTTCTCAGAGGGGCCTTTTCTTTCTGCCAGGGTTACAGAGTTAGGAGCTCACATGCATTTTTTCCTTTCTGAGCCCCCAATCATCATGTTTGTTTCTGAGGAGCAGCCCAACTCCAGAAAAATCCTCTTCCCCAGGCTTGACCTGCTTGGCTGGGCAGCAGGGGACCAGGTTCAAGAATGCCGGCATTGAGGAGCGCACAGTGCTCAGCTCCCCTGCTCCCTGGGCAAGCACTCTTACTGCCAAGTTACTGCATAGAGAGTGCGCAGCATCAGTTGCAGTGCCTCCTCTGCCTGTATTTTAAAAGGAAACACTAAGCTTTGCTCTGCTTTTTCAAAGAATTGAGATAGGCAGCCGCTCTCGGGAAAGGACCTAGTTTTTGGCTGGATAGAGGCAGCTGTTGGCTGCCATGGCAAAGGCATCTTAGCGCTGGGAAGGGTTAAGATAACTTGAAGTCAGTGAGCTTAGGCAGTTATTTCTGCAAATGCTATTTTGAAGCATCTTTCTTTTCCTCCAGACTGTTTAGGAAGCCTAACTGAATGAGTGTGCATTTTATTTTCATTCAGGAGCCAGGACAAAATTCAGAGAGGTTTTAAAGCTCACACTCTAATGACACTGAGACTGAGATAAGTGCTTAAATGCCTCTCTTTATTGAATGTACCCCTTAACCCCAAGGGATGTAGGAACACAAGTTCCTCTGGGCCCCTCTTTTTTTTTATTCCCTTCCATTTCCTGTCTGAGTTGGATCTGCTCTCCTAAATGGGTACTGGCTTTTGAAAAACTCATCTATAAAATGCTCATTATTGTGGAAAACTTTGCACAGCCATTGGAGAGAATTTTCAGTCATGTAAGCCAACCCAAACCGAATGTGGCAGGGTTCAGTCGGAGCACTACCCCTGAGTATATTTTTCAGTAAGTAGGTAAATTAGCCGCGCACGCATGCACGGCACAACTTCCTTCCGAGCGTTCAGCTGTCATTAAAACCACTGCTGTTATTTAAAAATGTCTAAGCATGTATGATGTGCAGTTTTCAAGGTCTCGTAACTCAACCAAATCAAAACCAGTTTTCACCAAAGAAAGCTCTAAGGCTTCTTGATGGAAAAGTTTTCCTTACTGAGTGCCATTGTTTCCAGTTATTTCATCCTGCTAGGTGTCTGAAAAAGAAAGTCACAAGAATTTGTATTTATATAAGAACTTTCACTCTCTCATTCAAAAATATAGCACTGAGGATAAGCTTAGCAGGAGTAAGAAGGATTAGGCATTTATGTGGATAATGAGAACATCCATGATTACATCGGGGTGGGGAGGGTGTGAATAGGATGAAAACACTGCAGCGGCCAGCCCTCCACTGGAATTTTTTAACATTTGTTTAAAAATTTTACAGGAGAAAAACTCCTATAATGGTGTAAACAAAGGGAGAGGGTTAATCAGACATGGATTAAATTAAAGTCACCCACCTAAGCACATTGATTGCAGAGATTAAAAGCACCATCACCTTTCATCTATCTTGTTTACCTCCCAAGCACCCTCTGGCTTTTGTGTGGCAGTTTGGTTTCCATGGCCACTGAAGGTTCCTTCCTATAATCAAAAACGACCTCCTGTTATAAAAGACTCAGAGCCTTTGCTCAGCAGGCCATTTCCCCCTTTTATTATTCTTTTCTCTTGCCTTCAGGGAAAGCTTTGTGCAGCAGGACAGAGCACTTGGTTGGTTGGCGGTTGACCTCAGTTGCACACAATGAGCTCTGAGTGCTACCTGAAATGTGTGACAAAGAGGGAAGGGTCACTGGCTTAGAGCATTACAAGGGCATGGGCAGGCAACTGTGATGACACTTGCCAAATGTCAGCATTCACCTAATTCAGGAGGGTCCCCGCTGATTGACAGTTCCTCACTCTTCAGCCGCTAAAGATGGAAAATACACAAGTTCATTAATTAATAACCCTGCTCGACGCCGAAGATATAAAGGCTAAAAGGAAAAAAAAAAAAAAAAAAAAAGGAAGCAGCTGGGGAGGAGGGAGCCAGCTTGGGATGAAATATGTACAAAATACATATATATATATTTTAAGAGCACGCCTCACTAGTTTAAAGCCATTTTAACAGCCTACAGGCAAAATTTGTCATGGTATGTAGCTGAGTGTTGTGCTTGCTTAAAATGCTTTTGACAATGTGAGGAAAGCCTTTAAGCATTTGATGAAGGTAAGTTGGTTAGCAGGGCTTGGAAGCCAGTTTGCAGGTTCCAAGATAATTCCTCGGGATCCAATTAAACTGTTGAATTTTACATTCATTCCATTTTTCTAATGCGTTTAGTTAAGGGGATTTCTCCCACACATAACCCCCACACACCCCCCGTACTCCCAAACCAATGATTTTAAATACAGTTCTGTGTGACTTTTTAGATGGTTTCACCCTTTGATTGTTGAAGTGTGTTACCCTTTAAAAAAATAAAAAAGCTTGGAGCACATTTTTCTCTCCTGGCTACAGCAACTGCAAGATTCAAAGCTGTATATCATAGCTGAAATAGGAGATTTGGTTTTGACTGCAGAGGTGTATATGAGACTAGTGCCTGTGGATAGTTGCTAAAGACAGTACAATGCTGATAGTTTCTTATACCAGGTACTTACTGTGTTTCTCAGATGACAGCTGTAGGATACCAAAACACTGAACAAAACAGGATGTGAGAACAACAGAATTCCTCTTGCATATGCGTACACAAACTGAGGGAAATCCATCATTATCAGCACTATTAAATTTTCAAGAAATATTTTTCAAAGATGAGCTTAGCTGTTATTCTAGTGTAAGAATTCTTAGGATAAAAAGAAGCAAAGGTGGGAGTTAAAGTTATTTGAATAAGTACTATTTTTACCTAAGAGCACAGCAGATTCTGGCAGTGTAACCTTCATACTTCCTAGTGTGGGGATGGAAATCTTTTCCGACATTTTCCATCACATTAGTATCTTTCTTAGACATGAGCATCAATACTTTGTCCTAACAAAGAATATGTTCAGCTGTCAGACTTAAAAGAAATGAAAAGCCATCTTGCAAAAAGATCTTGAAACCATTAAATATGTCAGAAACAACGATGTAACATTGTATTATAAGTTTTATACCAAAATACTACTTTTTCACTCAGTCTGAATTAATAGCTTTTAGCAGAGTGAATTTTAAGAGAAATAATGAGAAAATTAAGACATTTATATGCAGCAGTCCGTTTGAAGCTGAAAACTGTAACTTGTCTTCATGGTTGAAACTCTTATAGTGCAAATACAAGATACCAACACAACTTGTGAAACTGTCCTGCCACTTACAACAGCGTAATCACATCTGCAAAATGCTGCAGTTTATCTGGGAGCAGGCACTTTCACTACTCAGCTGTGAAGAGTATAAATTGGTCTTGTAGCTGAAAACATTTCTCCTGACAGAGGATATTGAGAACAGAGATTTCTGCCAGGAACTCCATGCTGCTGCTCGTGCAGCTTTCATCTTTGGAATGTTACGTTCAGATCTGCTTTAGATCATAAAAGAGCTGTGAATTTCTCCACATCAGTAAGAATCAATGCACAGTATGGCATCAACAGGATTTGAAGAAGGAAGAATTTATGCTGTTGGAAAAGATTTCATTACCAAAAGAGAGGGGTTTTTTTGATCAGAATTGAATGACTGTACACAGAAATACGTGACAATAATATGCAAATGGGAGCATACTGCAACGTGTATTTTTTTCCCTACTGAGCAAAGAAAAATCAGAAGGAAGTAGGGCCAAAGAGGTATCCAGCTCTAACGTCGTTAAAATAGTCCAGTCTTAATTTTTACATACTTAAGCTCTCATGAAGTTCATAAGAGAAGTACAGAGCATGTCATACTTAAATGGGAATAAACGTGGCTTGTCATAAACAATATAATTACTTAGGAGTCTGCTGCCTTAAAGAGTATCCAATCACATTGTTTAAATGGTCTTTACAGACTGGGGATGATGCTCTCCAAAGGCCCAGCCAAACATCTCCTGAAAAGATACCACTGACATCAGTGGACTAGGAATGCCCTTTAAATGGTGATCAGTTACCTATCACCAATAAACATTAGCTAAATTATGTTTCTTGCACCTTATTTCTGGACTCCCTTGTAGTTCCATTTTCAAATATCAGGTGGGTGTTTTTCATGCTAAATAAATGCTCTCATGAACACTTTGTTCTAATTTTTCTTCCCACAGACAGTCACTCAGCTTCCAGTGCCTTCAAAACCCGCTAAGCTAAAACACCTGAATGCAAATTCAGCTTTAAAAGAATAATGCTGTATGCATCTGGAGGAAAGGTCATTTAGCAGATTGATTTGGTCACTGAACATTTTCCCTGCTGCCGTCTTAAGACTTATACCTCTAATCAATTGCACTCGCTGCTCCGTGACCCCCTGGCAATACTGTTCTTCATTCCAGTGGCAACAGTTCACTATCAGCTTCTGAGGCCATGTATTGTATGCATTGTGAACAAAGATCCTGGCAATGGGCAGTATTCTTCTTCCATCTCATCTCTATTATCTTAAAATCATCTCTTTAAAGGAAATAAACTTCAGGTGTGTATGTTTCCCCCTACCCTTACTTCAATTCTCAGTAAGGTGAATAAATGGGATTAAAATTCTTTCACTGCACACCAGGCTCTCAAAGTGAGGGCAAAGTGCACGTGTACATGAGCAAGTGTGTCTGCACACACTCACACCCACGTGCGTAGGAATACACATATGCTTGTGGAATGTACCTCTTTACATTTGTGCATATAATAGATGTTGGTATGGGCCATGAAATCTCTTCACTGCTCCACTGAAAGCAGGATTCAGCATGTACAGCACAGTGGGATTGCCATCTTGATCCAGGCTTTTAGATCCTGCAAATCAAATATGTCAAAAAATAAATAACATGAAGCAGATAAGAATCTAACTTTACCTAATTCAAAAGAACACGCCAAACATCTTGACTTAGCTTTCTACAATCATTTCAATTATTTTTTTAGAAAACCAACACATTAAAACAATCATTTATTTCAAATGAAAAGCAAAAAGGAGAAACATAGAAATACGCTGACATTTCATTTATCTAATGAGACGCTCCTTTCTTCTCCATTGGATAAAATATACATAGGCAAGCATACCAAGTCTTAAAGCAAAAAATGAGTCCAAAAACAGAGGTACATATTTCAAATTCAGCCAACAGTTTCTCATATCAAGATTTCCATCAACTTTTAATTTAAAGGTTTACCTCAGGGAAAACTTGCTCATTTCACTAATTCATGTAATTCTGTTGAAATCAATGGAACTATTTGTGTTAGTAAATTAGACTCTAATTAATGATTTCACTCTAACTTTTTTGGCCTATTCCAGGTTAAGTACATTATCAGAAATATCTGTTAAATAAATATTTCAGTTCTGAATCATGATAATGTAGTTTTAAAGAAGAAATTGTATGTGCAGATTCTGAGTTAGGGAACATAAGCTGAAAACATTTTTACATAGCCAAGACTGGGAAAAGTGTAATTCACTTACATGCTTGACAAACCTCCTGATTTGGTGACAAGGCAGCCATGTGACATGTCTAAGTCATGCAGCTAAGGTGCAGGTTCTTGGTTTGAGGAACAAACCAACAGACATATGAGAGAATGTGGTGGAGGAAGCTTGCAGTTGGGCTACTACCAATGAAACGTGCCTTCCAGAAAAGTCCAGTGTAACACCAACACTTCTTC
This sequence comes from Morus bassanus, assembly GCA_031468815.1. Taxonomy (NCBI): domain Eukaryota; kingdom Metazoa; phylum Chordata; class Aves; order Suliformes; family Sulidae; genus Morus; species Morus bassanus. The sequence continues at coordinate 48,836,484 of CM062568.1, read as the reverse complement.
CTGGGGTTCAGGAAACAGCATAGAGTAGTCCCTCAAGTGGAAGAGAAGTTGTTGGGCTGCACTGTGAATACATGAGATTGTGACACAGCAGCCAGCAGCATGGGCTTGGATGGGCTTGCAGGACTGAAAGATGTGATCCATGCTTGAGTGGACACAGAGGATAGCCTAAGCCAAGACAGAAAGTGAAAGGAGTAGGGAGGCTCTCTCTGGCAATGAGGTCAAAGGCTTAGAATGCAAAACCTGCAGGAAACCTGGGTTTGGCAGTAAGGAACTGGTTTATACAACCGAGTGCTGTTGACCTGGTTGATTGGGACAAATCACACTTCACTCTCAAAAGAAAAGGTTAAAGTCCTGCTGCATCTGAGATTTGTTACAGTGGTGGATTGCTGGGTCACACAATGTATACACACAGGTGTTTATCATAGGGAGGCACAGGGTTCGAGGGCTATGGTTCAGCTCATATGGAAAACTTGCTTACCACTCCCAGTACCTAAGAAGTGCAAGGGGAAGGTAAGAAAGGATCAAGCATCACATCTTCCTTTCCTCAGGAAGGGAATCAATATACAACAGTCTCTCAAGCAGTTATCACCTTCATCTCATTTCTCATCAGCAGATGGGAAATGAAAGCCTGATCTGTCAGCATGTGGGTAATCTTTTTCCCTTTGGAGCTTTCCTTCCAAGTCTGACATTTCTTGCAGGTATTGATGGGTAGATTTAGCTTTCAAGTGTTCATTCGCTCTGTAGCAATGGGATTTGTGTATTGCATCACTCAGCATCCCTTTGAGATGGCATGCAAAGAACTGGAAGTGAAAACACCTTCATTTCCTTCCAGCTATAAAGTGCATCAGAAAGATTACTGAAGAGACTGATTATTACTCAAGTTAGAGGTTTGTCTTTTCCACAGTATTTGACCAGTTTCAAAAGACATCATCTGTGACCAGCTGGATTTCCACATAAGGAGTGTCAGAACATGCTTATTGTCTTTTTCAGAGCGCGCTCCTCTCTTGCTGTGCTGAAAATTCCTGTCTGTCAGAGATGGCTTCTAGCCATGGAGAGCACCAGGTGTTCTTCCCTGTTGTCTCCTTATGGCAGTCATGTTCCCATGTCCAATCCTGAAGAACTGATCTGTAGCGCCAGGGAGCTAAGTGGGCTTTTTATGCATCTGAAGGGTTTACTGAGGTTTCAGACCATCATACCTAGGGTTCTGATAGTTAATCTCACAAGGTATGAGGTATTGGAGGGTTATCTGTTTTGTGGAGAAAAATGGCATAGATTTTGGGCAGCTACCCAGCATTCCTTTGTCTCTCTAAACAGATTTTTTTCTTGAAGAGAGTACGTTTTAAGGCTGAATTTGTCAACAAGGGACATAATTTAGCTTTTCCTAGTATGTTCCAGTTGTACGTAGTGTTGCATATCATGTGCAACTTTAATTCTGTATAGAGGTATACCAACAAATTTCTTGAGACTGGCTTCCTAGCCATGGGAAAAAACAGCATATGATCTGTGTGGTGAGAGAACTCAGTCCATTAATTGTTTATGCCACACAATTCAAAGAAAGGCTATCCAAAATGTTATAATCCAAATAGAGAAGAAAAAATTAATGTCTTGTCATTGTCACAAAACTACAAAGCATGTGTGATCTAGCAGTTCCTTTTGAGACAGTCAGTATGGTGATAACAGACATCATCTTTGTGAGTGAGCAGGTATCTACTAATTTTAGAGACAACATCCTCTGTGCTGAAAAATTTGAAGGTTCTTTATTAATGACTGGGATGATGGGACAAACTTCACCCTCCGCAATTTTGCAGGCAGTTCAAAATTGGGAGAAGTGGATGATACACCAGATGGTTGTGCTCAGAGGGACCTCAACAAGCTGGAGAAATAAGTTGACAAGAACCTCATGAAGTTCCACAAAGGGAAATGCAATGTCTTGTTCCTAGGTAGGAACAACACCATGCATCAGTACATGCTGGGGGCTAACCAGATGGAAAGCAGCTCTCCAGAAAACAACTGGGGAGTCCTGGTGGACACTGCATTTGACCGTGAGCCAGCAATGTGCCTTTGCAACAAAGGCGGCAGACAGCCTCCCAGGCTGCAATAGAGCATTGCCAGCAGGTCGAGGGAGGTGATCCTTCCCCTCTACTCAGCACTGGTGAGACACATCTGGAGTGTCTCAAAACAGCCTCTAACCTTCTCTGATTCTGGGTGATTCTGCGAAATAAATGGTTCCTTCCAATTTAGAAATCTCTAAAAATGGACCGTGGTAGTCTGTGCGCAACTCCTCAGCAATACAGGTACTGCTGTGATCTGGTATCACTGCCTCACTCTGATCTGAGCTGTGGTGTTCTCATATATGCTAGCCTGGCCCAGCCTGATATGATGATGGATTACATAGATTCAGACAGGCACTATTTTCTACTTGCCTGGGCAAAATGGACTTTTTCTCAACCTCTTCTCCAGCAGATATAGACAAAAAGGATCTGCTAGTCTCCCTAATCTCTAGGGTTTGATTTCTTTTTCTGGTATTTTTCCTCACCATATATGAAACTTGAAGATGGGTACTTGAAGTACATCCTACCAGGCAAACACCCACATTTCCATTTTTAATTTACCACATAAGATGTTTAGTTTCAGAGCTTGTGTAATGTAGCATGCTGGCTCAGTTTATCTGGAGGTCATGGGCTCTAGTTGTACTTCATTTGCTCCCCAAATTGGCTAGCCAGCACTGTGAGCAGCTCTGCCACAAATGAACCTCACAGTCAACTGCATGTGTGTTTTAGCATAGGACTGTCTGCCCTTGCACATGCAGTGAAAGCAAAAAGCTGCAAAAAGTTGTCTGGGCTGGGGGCAAGTGGTCCCAAGCCAGACTATAGCTTCACTCTGAACGAGCCAGTTGTTTTCACTTCTATCCAGTTTTCTAGGTGCTACAAGGAGTCAATTTTTGAAGGACTGGCACCAGGGACTGAATTCCCGTCATGCAGAACTGTCCTCTGCATGGGGTTATTTGTGGTATGTGTAAACCAGGCAACAAGATGAAAATCAGGTTCATAAGGCATAAAGGAAAGACCTGGTTCCCTTCCAAACTCATCGGATGATTCTTCATTTACTACAAAATTTTCCTGCTCTAATACTCTTGTTTTCATGGCTTTGATTCCCTGATATTTATTTTTTTGGGCGGGGAGGATGGGGTGTGCTACTAATTTAATTTTAATTTTTTCTATTAAAGAATACAAAATAATTTAAATATATTAAATTCAAATACAGTAAGGAATTTAAACCCCTGTATTACATTTTTAATTAAATTTTCAATAAAATTTCTTGTAGTAAAATTAGCACGATATCTCACAGACAAGATCTCTGATGACTGTATAAATGTTAATTAACTAATTAAGTCTTTTGCAAGTGTTTAAATATTATTATACCAATTTTGCAGGAAGATAATCTGAATTTGATTATACCAAAGCCAAAGAAAACTCAAAAACCTCAGATATGGTCGTTTCTAAGTCCTACTTGTAATAAATACTTTACAGGTGAATCCGAAATGTTGGTCTTGCAACACATTTTAAAGCAGCATTTCATATTTTTGAGGAGCTCTGAAAAAAAATCTGCCAGTATCTGGGTTTGGTCTTTCAGATTTCATTGTGAACAACCTGATAACTGATTTTGTTGGCAACACACCTTATTGCTTATCTTAGCTAGACTATCTAAGAGCTTTCTGTTCTGTGAACAGCACCTTTGATTATCTTTTTCTGTTATAAATCTGAGATTAAAAAATAAAATCCATTCTAAGGAAATCTCTCTCCAGTTCCACTGTACTTTATAGAAAAGGGAGTTCACATTCCTTCAGTAAAGGACTCTTTGCTCTTACAAAGCTGCATTTTAAAGGAAAACAGCAATCCACTCATGTACCCAAATAAAACTTCTGGCTCTAGATCTTCATTTCAGAGGCACCTATCTCAAGAATGCAGTTAATTCTTGTGTCTGGGCAAGAGACAATCTCAGATATATCTTTTTCACAGCTTTTTCTTTTGCATTGTTTAGGTGTACCTCTGTTCAGAGTGCTAAGTGCTGCAAAACCTAATCTTTGGCACTACCACTTGCAATTCATGGACCAGGCAACTTATTTTCCTAATTTAGGGTCGTCGGCACCACTCTCATTTGACTAGCTAAAAGACATTATCATGCTGAGTGACACCACTCTTGAGTTCTTCCTGACTCTATGATGTTCCTAAATCTTATTGATGTCATTACTTAAGCTACTTTTGAAAATGTAAATTAGTCTTCAGAAACACTTAGGAGCTCTTGAATACTCCATCTTTGGATCATGGATCTCATGAAAGTGAGATCTTCTTAAAAACAGAAGCAAGGCAGAAAACACCTAGCATTTTGAAATATAAAAAATATTTCATGCTAATAATTCTAAAAAGTTGTTTATAAGCAGAATAATAACAAACTCATAGATTTGTATTGCAATCAAAAATAAAATATCATGCACTGCATTTGCAATTTAAGCATCTATTTAAAAAAAAACCTCATGAATCTTCAGGAATAGCAATCACCTGATAATGATGAAGACATTCCTGTGTATCAGCATGAAAGTATGATATGTTTCCAGATGCATTTTCCTTGGGTAAAAGAGCAGAATCAAACCATTTCACAGCACTTTGCCTCACTGGACCAAATTTATCTCTGTTGTAGCCTGATGATGTCAACAGAGTTACAGTGTGGATGAATACAGGTCATTGTTTGTGCAGTTGGCAGAGAGTGCATGTGTGGGAGGAGAAAAATGAGATCTTCTAACCCAGATTTGCAGAAAAAACATGAGTATGAGTTTAGACACATACTCCTATTAAAACCGCACCATAATTTTGTCATTGGAAGTTTCAGAACAAATAAGCTCCAAATGAAACAGAATGAGGGCATTTCTCCAAGCTGTTTCCTGTGCTGCTGTCAGTGTTACTGCATGATAGAGTGTGACCACGTGATCTTAGGCTTGAGATGTAAAACACGGGAACTGGCTTTTCTTAGTGGTTTCCAGACCATGAATTCCAGCTAAGCTAGGTGTCCGGTTTCTACCCAGAACTTACCTGGCACTAATTAAAGTTAAGCAAAAAAATATATATATCCATGTGGACCTCTGGACTATGTTGGATGCTTGGTCCCCTGGGGAGCTGATTAAGTGCTGTGCTAGTTATCCAGTTTTCTTCAGTATGAAGTTTCTCCTAAGGCCTAAAAAACAATTATTTGGAAAAGGATCCAAGTGCAATCCAGGAAGATACAGCACAAGTAGTATCTTGATTTTCTAATACCCGGTCACTTTGGCATTTGCTGTGCACCTCAGCGGGTCATGTTGCCAGGGACTGATCCCAGGTGTGCTAAAGGTCTTTGCCCCTTATTGGAGATCCCACTACTGGACCACAGAGATACTCTTTAGCACCTGCTTGACTTGCAGACTGCCTGGGAATATCCACTAGTTTTTTGCTTTGGGTCTTCATTGTCCAATTAGCAATCAATGTATTTAACTTCACAGTAGCAGCTTTGGGAAGCAGTAAAGTTTGCCAGATGGGAACCTGCAATATAAGGTGGACTGCAGCAGAACAGACACACACACAGTCAGGTGAAAACTGTTTCCATCAAGACAACTGAAGAGGTTGCTGCATTATCACCTCCACCCAAGCTTCATTCCTCACTTTACCAGCCTCTGTGTTGCTTTGCATGAGTAGGAAATGAGAGCAGGGAGTCCTGGAAAATGTGAGAACATCTATGGCTTAGGAGTGAAACCACTGTGTGATCTGGTCTCTTTGCACACGGGACTGAAAAGAACCACCAGAGCCGGCTTTTTGAAAGAAATTTAGCTTTCTCTGTCAATCATTCCCCAAAAATTGAGTCATTTGTATAAAACTGCTGTGATTTTTGGACCATATCTAATGCTTCCTAATAGGTGTTGGCATCAAAAATAAGCATGTTGTCCTTATTGCTATAAAGAGTGAATGAAAAATATGCAAGTTGGAGGTGGACCTTGAAACACATTGGAGTATGTTGATACGTGCCAGGACAATTTCAAAACTATTCTTCCCTTTCTGAATTTATATAAAGAAAAACCAAAAGCACTTCAGAAAACCCAATGTATCTGTTTTACGTATGCTGCAAATGAAAACCTGCAAGCTTCTGCCAAGGCAATTGGAGATTTCGGGTTGAATGACATTCATGTCCACCGCCTGGTAGTAAGAAGTGCAAAGGAAAATATTTCTAGCAGACAGATTTATTTTTCATAGAGCATATATACCTTCTGCACTCACCCTGTGTAGCACACACACCTCCTTCAGTTCAAGGGAGGCATCCCCTGCTTTTCTGCTCCCCCACTTAAGAAACACTGCATAGTAAATTTGTTTATGGCCTCCATTTTATTAATAGTGGCAATCAGAGGAGCTTTTATGGATATGCTTTGTTCGCTTCAACTCTTGTTTTGTCTTCTGAGTTGGTGGGAACCCCCGCAGGACACTCATAAATGGACAAATTTACAATCTAGCCTGTGTAAAGTGCCCACAGCAGCATCTACATCCAAGTTGTCTTTGTGCTCGTGCACCAGCTGTGATGCCAGAGGGCACGGGGTCAGAGCAGAGGGCTTCCTTTGGCTTTCTACAAACTGGGATCAGCCAACCTTCATTTATCTACGGTTAAGGACTTGTTTTGGTTTCTCAGATCATGACTCCACAGAGCTGTTTGGATATTTTTAATCGAAAGACAAAGCACTTCCTCTTCCAAACTTGGTGCCTGCATGGAGCATAACAAACTAATCATTCAGAATAATTAATTCTGTCAGAAAAATCTCTACAATTCTTACTAACACTGAGTGTTTTGTAATCCTAATGAAAGGAAAAACCTGTCACTGTGATAATTTTCGATTGACCCATTTTCTTCAGTGGTTAGGGAGAGGGGAGTATTGTTTATTTTTATCTGTAAGGACCATAAGCATGAAAATGATATCCATAAATCTTGCATTTCAGCTTTGTATTCCCAGCTCAGCCTTCAAAGGAAACATTAGCTAGTCAAAAGAGCCCAATAAGATTGTCAAATTGATCATTTGTATATGTGTAGCAGAGTGTCTTTCAGATACCTGTGACTTTAGTTTCAAAATATTCCCAGGATAGGAAAACATTACTTTACCCCATTTGTAAATGGGAATCTGAGATGGAGAAAATATAAGCAGCTTGCCAAGGCCATGGAGGTAGTCCTGCAAAGCCAAGGACTGGAATCCAAATCCTGAGCGCTCTAGCCTAGCAATTGAAAGCATATCCTCCCTGTGGATTTTAAGGTAATATAAGAAGTTTAGGACTGAGAAACCATTTCTAAAGCAAGTTTTTATGAGAAAGTATGGAAAACAAAATATTAGTTTCCTACGTATGCCTGATATTGTAAACACCTAACTACCAACCTCAGTGAGGAAGCTGTCAAACACACACGAACAAAATAAAAAAGCATTTAACAGGAAAAATGCCCTAAGTTTTAGAGATTATTTTTCATATTGTCATGCTTTGAAGTCATCTATTTGTTCTGTATGTGACAGCTGAAAGTTAAATGTGGCAGACAATTGAATTTCTCATTACCAAAGACAGAATGGTATAGGAAATTTGTTCTTCAATATGCAGCCTTTTATTTCTAGGTCACTAATTTGAATCGATCCCTGATCAATGGTGACTGAAAGGAATTCATATCCGGCAGCTGTTCTGTGGTCTGTGTTAAATGAGGGAGCATCTTAGTTACTTCCCAGCAGTAGCCCCTCTCTAGCACTACCAGAACAAGCTGGCAGTTTTCACAGAGAAGCTATGGACTGATTGCACATGGCACTTGCAGTTATCTGAAAAGTGATTAACCTATTTTTGTTCTGTTTTTTAAGGAAGGTATTTTGTTTTTTAAATGGTCCATATTTTGTCATGGTGGGCTTTTTTAATATTAAGCAGGATGATCCTGCTGCTTTTTTACAAATGCTTTCTGCCACAGACAACATCATGACTGCAGTTGTGATGCTGCTGGCAGTGATCAGAGCTTGGTTCTTTACACGCACAACAACGAGTGCCCAAACAACAAGCATAGGTAGTTTCTGTGAGTGGGATTCATATCCTTTAACTTGAACCATCTACAAGTCCTATATCTAATTGGTCAAAATGAATCACCTAGTCTGCCAGTGTACTCCAAACCTCTCGATTAAAAGGTGCATACAGAGGTGCTTTGTCCATACCAATGATAGGTGTTAGCTGGTTACAGAAGAATTCCACTCTAAGTCTTCAACAATTTTTCATTCCCTTCTGTTATAGCTGCAGAAACCCTCTATCACTGTACAGAATACACTGGTTTGTTTATAAGGATGTATCTATATTGTCTAGCAGACATCATTGTTGATAAAGGCAAGTTTAATTGCTAGATTCATATTTTCCAGGCACCAGATTCCTGGGGGGTAGGTGAAGATGATGAAATACAGTGGGTTTTGTTTCATTTCATTTTGTTTTGTTTTCTAAATTTCTCCCACCACTCTGACATGACCCTCCAAAAGGTTGGCATATGGTATACAATGCACAATACTTCTACTCCCAAAATATCTTTGCTTTGAACAATGCTTTCCACAAATTACTTACTGTCTCTGGCAGTGTGCTAAAGTCTAATCATCCATCCACCCACGAAAAAATTCTAGCCTTTATTACCATCCTTTCTTCCCTTTTTCCAAACATGTTAATACCTGCTGAACAGAAACAACTCTAAAAATCATAACTGTCTAGTGCCACTAGTTCCCCAACATAATGAGTTGTTGAGTTTTTCTTTTAGCATTTTGATAACAATACCATTTAACCAAATTGTCTGGTAGCATTAAAAGATTGTCAGAGGAGGTGTATAACTTGGCTGTAAAATTTCACTGAAACTTGGCATAAAGGATCTTAGACCAGAAGCAAGTTTGCTTTACAAAATATAAAATCCTTCCTTCGGATTCTTTCCATGACCCTAAAATCAGCTTTCATTGTTTTCAAAGAGACATGTTGCATGCCAGTAAACTACGATGTGTCTAACTATGCTTGTGAAAAGAAAACAGAGAATGGGAAAAGAAACTTAAAAGTACCTTCAAGATTTCATGTAGAAACAAGTTTATTTTAAAATAGTTTTTTAAGGAATTTCATAGTCATTTAATACACAGCCTCAAAGTTCGTTTATAATATCGCACGTGAAATACACTTCATTATACACTTCGGGTTTTGTATTTTTCTTAAAGCCACATTTTCTACAGTCTTGGGGGTGTAAGGGGAGATATATGGTAATTACCTAGTCTCTGTAGGTAAACAGAAAACCTAAAATAAGGAGAAAATCTTGTTCTCCATTATACCCATATGAACATGGGTTATTTATACTTAGAGTTAATGGAGTTACTCTTGATTTAGCTTTTTGTGACCAAGAAGGTTATTAGTAATCATTATTATTTGTATTACCCAAGCAAACTGGAAACCTCAGTCAGGAATGAGGACCCCATTGCTTTAGACATTGTACTAATGAGAACAAAAAAAAGGAAGATTTCAGGGGTTTGAGTACTTACACTGGATGGAATCAGCCAGCCTGATGGGAGGGCTGAGGGAAACTATGCAATAGCATCGGTCAGTGGAATAGACATTTTGAGGTCAGAAAACAAATCAGGTTTGCAGGCATTTATGGGGATTTCCTCCCACACCGGGATGGAGAGAAAGATGAAAAATTGGAAATGCGTTTCTGAAAATTGAAAATGAGATGATAGAAACTGACATCACAGTTCCAATGGAGGTAGCAGTCAGCTTTCTAGTACTGATTACAGTGTCATTTAAGTGGGAATAGGGAAAAGTAGTGCATTTGTTACAGTGGAGAAGGAGGTAACAGTGCAAAGAGACAAATAGAGTTATGACAAACTCAAGGCAACAGATGGGGATAACGATCTTGACAGCAGCAGTCCAAATAGACATGAAGAGAGCATGGCTGCATTTGTCAGGAACAAAAACACAGGATACTGCAGTAACTGAGGTACGTGACTGAAAATGCCCAAAATGAATCTGGATAAGAGTTTTAGCTCTATGGATTAGAAAAAAAAGCCTGCACTTGTGACACAATGCAAAAAGAATTAGCAAGACATAGACATATTCTGGAAATGGGGACCCTTGGAGACACAATCTATAGAGCATGTCACTCCCTGGTGCTAAGTGGCAAGCCAGATGGTTTAGTTGTTCACAGTGATCAAAAAGGAGAGGTTGTGGGGCACACCGAGGACATAGAGGTAATTGTTGCAGCCATGCAGGTCTTGGGCTGATTGACTAAAAGGGGAGGGAGAGAGAAGGACACTGCAAAGGAAGCGGGAAGAGTTACGGAGATGCAGGGGTCCCAGCTGGAAGCCGGCTTCTGATGCCCTGTTCATACCAAGTAGTAATTCAGTCTCCTGCCCCTCGAGTACTATTTATGCATGCATCGAGTACAGTACCACTCATCACACTCACAGCACTTTGATATGCACACAAGTGGCAAAAACGGCTCCTTAGTGATCTGAAAGACAGATCATGAAGCATTTAATTCACTTCAGGTCTGTCTTTAAAATATTTTCTATTTAGCTGTTTCTGGGAGTACCTATATATCCTGAAAATGATTATGTGGCAAAGCTTTGGACTTTTTTTAGATTTCTTGTGCTCTAGCTCCACTGATTCAATCTCACTAGTGAGACAGCTCAGAATTAGCACATTAGCCCTTATAACTGCCTGGATCTGATTCAGAATATTCCACTCTACTAAAAATCCAGTATTTTAAAACATCTGATTTTAACCAATCATATCTTTACTGATGGACCACATTCTGTCAAGAAATGAAAAAAAACCAACACATATTAAACATGCCAAATGTGTTGAGATTTCAGGTTACATTTAGCTGAACTCATTTGAAATCTCCAGTTTCAGCCAGAGCCCTACTAGTTGTACCTTTTTTCTCTTTATCTATCCTGAGATGTTTTCTCTCCTCAGACTGATTTTAAATATCTGAGTTTTGCATTTGCATATAAATGTAGATGGATTATGTATATAAAGCTATGATTTTGGCACTCAAACATGTGTCAAACCAAAATATTTTTAAGCCAGATGTTCATATACATGCACATTTCTCCTGACTCAGACAGGAAGAATATTCTTTTAACATGCCTCACTGGTGTCCTTAATATACTCTGATATATACACTGGTGTTCTTAATATACACTTATTCCTAAAGAATGAAAATTCTTTCTCTGCCTCATTTATATAAAAGGGCTTTTATTGATTAAAGTCACATTTATTCTAATGTTTTAGGGATCTGGGGGTTTTATTCTTTCACTGGTTTTTTAGTTATTCCCTTAGCGAAATCTCCCCTTTTTTTTTTTTCTTTGCATGTGATAAATCAAGTTACTTTTTCACTCTGGACTCCATTATGGGATCACAGTGGCTATACAAACCACACGGAGTTAAGCAAACAAAGGAATTTTTTCATTTTCTCTTTCATTCAATAAAGTTCCATTTTCTGTCACCCTGCAACCTTTTGACCTGTGTCCTAATGGCACTGGTCACTCAAGGGCAAAAGTTCAGCTGTAGGTTAAGTCTGTATGTGTTTGCGCCGGGCAGGGAGACGGTGGGTTCTTGCTTCCTGTCGTCTCCCCCCAAGCCCTGCCATCGCTCTCCAAAACGCCGACCTCGCCCCTGCTGTGAGCTCCCCCCACTCCAGCCCTCCCTCTGTGAAGGAGGTAAGGAGGGCTTGGAGGAAGCTTTTCCCCAGCCTTTTGTTTTTCTTGCAGCTGTCAACAAAAAACACTGTCTTATTTTCTTGCTCTGGGGGTAGAAAAAGCAAGAGAGAAATATCTAGCCGGAATACTTTAGACTGGCAGTCATTGCTAACATCTTACTAGCAGTCATTTTGGTCACTGTTACATTTTCCTTTATTCAGCATCTATAAGTTGCCTGTATTTCTGAGAGACTACAGACACCTTTCTTGCTCTGGAAAGTGCTTGCACAAATTATCTCAGGATATTAGCTCCTGGTGTGAGTGGTGAACTCCTTGATTATACTACAGTTTTCAGAATGATTCTTCAAGGCGCTCTGAATGCAAATGAAACCTCAGGTGCACCCACCTCTCCCAACAGCTTCCAGCAGACTTTTCCAGGTGGCCTGGGAATGACCTGCTGACACATTTCTGCAGGCCACTAGCATCATGCATGTCCCCAGAGACTCATACTGCTGGACACAGTATCCCCCTCCAAGTCAGTGGCTCTGGCATGACATGCTGCCCTCTCTTTCATAAGAATATGGCACTGTCCAGTCCAATAGTTCCTCCCAGACTCCTCTTAGTTGGTAAACCCCTAGCTCTTCAGCCCATCCTTCATCACCAGGCAGCAGGCCACCAGTTGTCCAGTGAAGCCACCCATACCCAATACACCTGCTTGAATAGGTGAATTGCCTAAGAGGTGCAACGTAGGAGCAGCTAATACACTGTCAAAGAAGTTTCCTCCCTCCTTGACCAAGGGCACTGGTGCACAAGGTGTTGCTGAGTCCATTTCTGGCTCTCTAGACCTGAGGGGGCAGAGCAGACTGTGTACAGAAAGAAGACAGCCCTTCCTGTGCAAGAGAGACAGATCAGGTATTGGATATGCTTGGCATTGCATAAAACCTCAGCCTTTCCTTAAACAAACCTTTGGCTTAAGGGTCTGACAGGCTGTTGTAGCATGGCCTCTTGGCTTAAAGGACCAAATTATGCTTACCCAGTAACAGTCTATTTGTGAACTTGCAATGATACAAGGCATGATCTTACCCCAGACGAGGGCTGTGGTAGCAGTGCAGATGGTGCTGTCCCACACCATCTCTTCTGTGCATGACCAGACTTCATCATTTCCAGAACATCCAGCAGCTCCTGAAAGCAGCAAAGAGGGCCCAGGCTGTGGAGCAGCTTTGTTGGAAGGAGAGCAATCAGGCAACTCACAAATTTGCCAAGAGCCAATAACTCCATAAATCCATGATAACCACAGACTATTAGGACTACCCCTGTTTTCTGATAGAGTAAAACCAGAGGCATGAGAAAAACGGACCAACAGTTTACAATCATGGACTGGACTGTAAACTGCAGAGGGAATGCCATAGTCTCACCTCACCCAGCTGTTCCACCTCAGCCACAGTCATACTTTACTTCCTCTAAATATGTGAGAAAGAACTACGCTGGCTAAACACCCACTGATTTTGTAGGCTCCCACAGCCTCAGCCTTTGAGATCTAAGTTAGGAAACCTTGCCTGCAAGGATCAAGCCATAAAGGGCACCTGGGTAGACTGTAATAAAGATAGTAAAAAACCTGTGTCTTGAGGTAGATGGCCCAAGGGTGGCAGATAAGAAGAGAGTCCTGGGCATGTAACCCTGCAGAAGAGCATGGCAGAATACTTGAGAGTGATCTCTTTGGAGATTTATGCTTACTTTTCCCTAATTTTATTTCATATATAATAGAATTACCTGAACTGATTGAAAAGTAAACTAGTAGCCCCCAAGTTCATTAACTGGGCTTCTGTAAAAATGTGCTGGTGCTACAGGAGAGCTAGTTTTTAAGGGCCAAGCTAGAACAGTGCCTACGTTTAAGTTCCCTGTCTTTTCCTCAGTAACCTGTTGAAGGCCATTAACCCAGCAAGGGCCTCCAGGTGCATTTAATCTGAAAGGACCAAGAGAGACTCCAGATGGCCCCATAAATGGGGGAGCTGGGCTGCCTCTGTTTCTGTTGCAAGACTGTGCCTAATCTGAGCTGGCCCCAGAGAACAAGGTGGTCTGCACCAAAGCACTTCTGAGCTGCAATTTCTGCATGCTGCAAACTGGACTTGGAGGAAAATGGGCCTAGAGGTGAATGTTTCCTTGATCATTTTAAGTCTCCTAGCAAGAATGGCCATTTGGAGTGTCCTAAATGAGTGAGCTGAAGTCTCAACCCAGCCAATGCTGTTATAAATATAGGCTGAAATTGAAGCATAGATGCAATCCCACCAGTTCCACTAGAACCCTTCATGTACTGAAGCTAAGCCCAGCCATAAATGCTTGTTGCATCAAATAAACCAAGCAGGGCTCTATCTTTTTGTACACAGAGAAATATGCCATAAGTCTTAAAACTTTCCTGTCCAGTAAAAGTGGGGTTTAAACTACTCTATTTTGAAGTGATTTGTAAAGATCTATACACAAATTACTATAATACACTGAAAAGTTCAGGCAGTTGTCTGGGTATAAGATTAATTGGAACAATTAACTGAACAACCATATTAGGCATTAGTCGGTGGGATTTTCAGTGGTCCCCAATAGCATTAAAACATCCAGGTATTCTAATCCCCAGGGATTTAAAATGAACAGTTAAAATCAACTTAGATCTGATTATCACACAAATTGTTAATGACCTGGTAAATGGAGATCTGGCTTAGCTGCTGGGGAAAATTGGTAAAATGAAAAATAATGTGCTAATTAGATTTGCATACAAACACAGAAGCCTCATTTTCCAAAGTCCGCTGTACTATTTAGAGACTGGCATTGATCCCAAGGCTGCCTAACCTTGGTATCCCAGGGCTAGTAACACCTAGAGATGGCTGACCATGCCCACACTATATAGCAGTTGGTCCAGAGTTGTCTTTGGTACCATGAGTCCCTGAGGTGTTTTTATTACTCATTTCATATTTTGTTCCAGTTAAAAGTGTCCAAAATAGCATGGGGACTGTGTCACAGCTGCCAGGGAGGACTGAGGTTATTTATTGCCTTCCTTAGCAGTTGCCATGAAGGCCTGTATGGGGGTTCGAGGGTTGGGATGCTGTAAGAGGATTGTTTAGGATAGATTGAGGCCAGATTGGTACAGTCATGTCCTCCGAAATGAACCCTCCTTAGCCACTCCCGAGCTTTGTCACAGCAGCAGCAGCTAAATGGGGCGGTCCAAAATGGAGTCAGGGAATGAAATGGTAGTTAAGTAATATGGAAAATCAAGGATACAGCGGTTGAGGGGATGGTGGCCTCTCTTTTGTTTATCTGGGTAGTCAAACCGTCAGAAAATGCCTTAGAAATAAGCAAAAAGACATGTATCACAATACGTAGGAACATTAACGTTTGTAAGGTAATCACCTTCTATGGAAATTGTTTTCTGGCAGGCACTGGCATAGGTTCTTCTGGGAAAAGGAGGGGTGTTTATGTGTCTTGCACAGCTATATTTTCTTATATAGATATATATATATATAAACCAGATATATATATATAAACGTTCTGCTAAACTCAGGTTAAATTACATCTTTACACATTGCAGTCAATTTATTCTTGATCTATTTAGTAGGTGCACTAAAGAACATTAAAACATTTTTCACCAATAATAGATTTCTAATAAATTACATAAAGTTAAAATACATTATTTATAATTTATATTTTGTATGATTGAAACAACAACAACTAAAAATTAACCAAAACCACAAAGTCATAGCTGTTTTAAAAAACATTGTTTCCATGTGAGCTCTTTAACAGGAAGGTATTTCTATACTAACTTCTAATCTTGCATTTTATAAAAAAATCACAATCTGATAGTAAAATGGAATTAAAACTGCAAAGTCATTATTTATAAAAGTTCTTTAAAATATATATATTTGACCCTGAATACTCATCTAGTTGCGACTTCTTTTATAAACATATATCCTTGCATTTCAGCATTTTTTAAAAAAGTTGGAGTTTTGTATCAGCAGACCAAGAAGGAAAACAGCTCACAGAGCCACTTGGCAGAGTTTAAAAGCAGGTTGGACACAGTAGTTACCAGTAATTAATTGCACAAATGTCACACTCAGGACTTGAGAAAATCACAACTCACATGCTGCAAATTCAGCACTGACACTCTTTTCATCTTATAGAGGAAAAGCAAGGTAAAACATCAATGTACTCTTCAGCACTGAGGAAGATGGCACTACTTGCCTTACAACCCAAAGTTAATACTGAAATCATTGCAGAGGGCAACTGTGAAGTGTATGGTCTGCTACAGCCTCACTCAAGGCCTTATGTGGTTCATTAATTTGACTGGACCGTAATAGCGGCACAAAATTCAGCTTGGGTGTGCTTTTCGACTTTTGCTGTAGCTACACCGCTGAATCCTGTCCAAGCTCCGACATTAAAAGCTAACTTGCACATATGCCTACCCAAACTGCAAATGTCATGCTAATTGCAAAGTAAACCTATCCTGGAAATGACCTAGAAGCCCAGACATTGACTTGAGGTCTAGGAGACCTGGCTTTCATCACTAAGGAAAATGCATCTTTAAATGATGGGAAGATTTTACTAATCAGCTATTAGCTCTCAACTAATGTGCTTTTTGGAGGGCTGTCTGACTGTACAATTCTCTCTTCCCTTTTCATTGTTAATCTGCCAGAGCCAGCCGAAGGGAGATGTCTCCAGTACAGATTGATTTATGCCAGGGAGATTTTCTGGACTGCTGAAATCAGGGAAGCAATTTGGCACTTAGCTTCTACTAACTGCAAGGAAAAATGTAAGGGGGCAAGAGGGAGGAGAGGAGGACACGCCTGAAGAGAGCTAAGAATTGCTAATAATGGTTTGGCAGGACTGTTAATAGTTTTTCTTCTTATTCTGATATTCCATGTTGATAGCCCAGTGGCTTGTTAATTGATTAATTGTTTTTCAAAAAGTTTGCACGTTTCTGAGTGGCCTTCCATGGTTTCAGCTATTTTCATTACCCCACCGCCATTAGCTTCCAAGTACTTACTGGCAAAGTGACACACATGTGGTTAACACATGAGTATCTATGAATTGGTTTCTTTAACAGGGCCCAGGGGATAATTCTTAAAACTGTCTGTCTACATGCTGTCTCATTTTTACTAGGAAAGGAGGGGTAGTTTGAAGAGGGATGCTTGTAAATTGAATTTACTAAAGCATGTGATCCAGATTGATTGTAGTCAAGCATGCTTGCTTCAGACCAGAGTTGAGGGAGACCCTCTGGTGAGAAGCTATAATGTACACTAAATGATGGTACTATGGCTCAGAAAAGAGAGGGATTCTCCAACTGTCAGCCTCAGAAACAAATCTTTTAAACATGTAGTTTTTATACCTCTTTTCTGTCTCTTCTGTATCACAAGCGGCATGTTTATAGTGAAGGCAGATGCAGGCCACCATCCTGGCTGCCTGGCACTAAGTGCGGTAAGTGTATTGGAAGATGCCAGGGCTCGTGCATCACCTCTGCATGCTTTTTTTCCCCGAAGCGAGGACAGAGCACAGCCACCTCTGACCCTAATGTGCAGCCCAGAGTTACTGGGGTACAGGGCTACAGGGCACACCACCCAGCTTACTTTGCCTTCAGTGGGGGCATGGCCCAGGTGACCCAGAGAGAGAGGACACAACCCTAGAGGAAGGACCCAGCCACAGAGCCAGCCAAACAAAGACCCTGAAATGGGAAATGGAAACAGGGGCTGTGTCACATCTGTTATTGGCAATTTCAGACAACCGCCATCATTAGAAACAACAGTCCAGAGGGCTTGCTCCCTACAGCCACCTTTTGTTAAACAGTTTCCAGACCCCTGCAAGCCAGAACAAGGGCAGTTTCAGCCCATGCAACTACTCATTTAGGCATTATGAGAAGTGAAGGCTAAGAGTCAAAGCCAACCAGTTTCAAACTTCAGGATGGACTTTTCTTTCTTCACCACGGCAGTGATTAATCATTGGCACAAACTACCCAGGGAAGTGCTGGGTCCTTCATCTCTCAGATATCAAAACTGAATGTCCTCCTGGAATATACACTTTATCTAAAAGCAGGCTGTGGGTTTCAGTGTAGGAGTTAACTGAAAGAAATTATGACATCTTTAGGTGAGGTAAGACTGGGTTATCTAAGGCCAGAAAGGAGCATTATGTAAACCAACAAGTTTTCAGGGAAGACTTCTTTCAGTAACCCCTTTATTTCTTCTCTGTTCTAATTGTTAAAATCCATCCACCTCTCAATATTAACACCTAAACATAAAATCTTTGTATATCTTGGAGAGTACCATGGGGGTAAACACAGAGCAATGAGTACCAATATCAGAACTTTTCATTCAAGTCAAACAATACTGAATTTCTGGAAAGGTCAGGTCTTGACTCGCCTAATGCTACAGTAAACACTAGGGACATTTTACTATTTCTTTTAACAGTGTCTGCACGATCCCACTAATTGTAAGTAAAGGTATGACTTAGACCTGCACTCTCCCTCTCTTTCCTTTTGGGGTTGAGGTTTTTATTCAGAGCAACTCCCAAGCACTCTTAGTTATGGAAGTAGCCCTTGTTATTTGTACCAGCTAAACAAAACTAGTTCAAGGACTCTGCCTAAGGGAAAGCTAGAAAGAGGGTAAGTATTAAAACCTCCCTGCATCATTTCCCCATACCTGTAGCAAACAGATAAGCTCTTCACAAGGTTGGGAAATGCTTCCCAGGCAATTGCACTGATAACAAACTGGCAGCGCCCAGCCAACGGATCTCTCAACATCACTAATTTGCTGAGGATGGAAATGAGACTGCATTTGCCTAGTGCATCCTGGAGCTTGACAGAGATAATTCTGCATCCAAACTGTCAGAGAAGAGATGGAGCAACAGCCAACCTTTTTCCCATGCAGACAGCTGTAATAAAGACATGTCCCTATCCACTATTTGTTGAATGAGACCTAGATGATAGTAATCCTGTTGTAATGACTCAAAACCAAAACTGAATTCATTCATTTTATTGAGCACCATAGACTGACTACAACAATAAAGTGGTAATACCTGTCCTCCACTGATTTTATCTTTATTGTTCACAGCTTAATTGTCCCTCTAGCACTAGGATATACAAATGTATTATTAAAATGAGACATCTGGCAGTGGCCCTAAATGCCTCTGTGTCAGGAATTTACTGTGTATTACTTGTAACAGTAAATCTGTTGTGCACATCTGCAGCGGCAGAGAAAATCACATCTGACAGCAATGATACAAAACATTCACAGGAGCTTTGCAAAGGCACGAGACTGAATGAATCCAGGCTTTTACAGTCCTTTACGATCTTCACTGAACCTGATCGAGCTGAGGAAACCCATTTTATGGCACTTTTCTCAGTTTCAAATCAGCCATCTTTTCTTGAAGCAGAACACCAAGAAATCTTTCACATAAATATGCCTATAATGAATTATTTTTTCATGGCACTTTTTATGAACTGGAAATCTTGTATATATTTTTGTGCTTTGTGGATCAGGGCCTAGCTGTTTTGCTCACCAAAAATAATCTTAGATGCTCACATGAAGAAACAATCCCAAAAGACTCCTAAACAATCTATGTGGCCAAGTTACTACTCCAAAACTTGCTTGTTTTAAAACACAATTTTAAGACAAGGATTTCCTTAAAAAATACCCACTAGTATTCTTGTAATTAAGGAAATGTTAACATTTCTATCTAGTTTCTTCTTACGCTAGGTTTAAGAAAGAGAGAAAAAAATTGCCTTGAAGCAAAGCTTCACATTTAAAATCTCATTCCAGAAATTATTATATGCTTTATTTGATGGGTACATGGTTTTGTTTTGTATAGTCAATGTTCCTGAAAGTCTGGTAAATTGAAGCCACAGAATTAAAAATTCAAAATTCTAGTCCCCTCCTGGCCTCCCCAAGTAAAAAGAAAGAAAGAAAAAAAAAAGAATTGCTTAATATTCTTTTTTTAGTACAAAGATCAAAGTTATAGTATAGAAAAATAATTTACACATTCATTTTAAACATGCAAGGTCAGATGTACTTTTTTTCAGGTCCAATAAGGAAAAAAAAAAGATACGCTAGTATGAATACTTGCAGTACATCATATTAAAATTATAGTTTTAGTCTTAACAGCATACATAATGTTTCATATTATCTGACATATATAAGCTTTCATAGAATGAGTGACATCGAACTCATCAAGTTACAGAAAAAACTGACTTTCTAAGCAAGAGCACAGATTTGCACTGTACTTTACAGTGGGGTTTTTTCAGACATAGCCATAGTTTATCACAGTTAAACAATAAAGTAGTTACTTGGTGATATTCTTGTCGGTAATTACTTCTCATGTATATAAATTTAAAAAAATGCTGTCCAATGAGCGAGTCAGAGCACTGAGGTTTTTTACCAGGACTGATACACAGTTTTTTTCTACATTTCTAGAGCAAGGCTATATTCTGTCATATATTCTGCTGCTCCTCAGAATCAACAATAAGTACTTTTTTATTTCTGTAAGCCTGTTTTGCTTGGAAATTGTTTTTTCTTTTTCATGGCAGTGAAGAACCAACTCTGATATCAATAAATGTTTTATTGTCTTAATGCAGCACCCAGGGGAAATAACACTACATCTCCAAATTCTCTCTTTGCTGTTTCAACAGACCAGTAATTCCCTATCTGGGTGACACAAATGACAAGTAAATCATGAAACATCCCTATATATTCTAGATATGGTTTTGCAAGTCACAGGGGGAATCCTGCAATTCTTCAAGCAAGAGAAGAGAGCAGAGACTGTGTCTGTGCACAGACAGATAACTCATACAAAAACATGGAAGTATCTGATCAGGAGGAAAAAAATACCCTATGAAGCTGCATAAATGAGCAAAATAGAGAGAGTTACACATTGAGGCGAGCACACCCACGTACTTCTGGCACAAAAACGTGGTAGCTAACTGCTCTGTTACAGGGCCGCACCAGCCACAGAGCAAGCATTGCTCATTTTAATTGCCAGGAGCGCCACTTCTCAACTAGCAAACATCTGAAGTATGGAAGGCTTTTAAGAATATCAGGATCAACACTTAATATTGTACCAGAAATATAAAACAATAATATAATTGGTTACATAAAATGGAAAAAGCATGAACTCAGGAGAACTGGCTTTATGTGCTTCTTGCACCGTGCAGCTCCTATTAGCAAGATACGTTTTTTAGAATTAAAGGATATTTGCAAGTGGCCTGTACTGCAGTAATAAGCAGCATGGTAAGCTTATCTTTGCTCTACCCTGCCACATGCATGCTCTTTTGCCAACAGATGTCATGTAAGAATCCAAGACTAATCTCAGACATCTCTAGGTTGTTGTACTTTTGGACAAAGGGTGAGTAAACCCTTTCAATAACAGGGATTAACATCAGTCCTGCTATGCTTTCTTGCTGCTTGACTCAGGATACCAGGACCATCCCCTGTTCCTTGGATCCAGAGAAATCATTTCCCACACTGAGTGTGCAGCCTTGTGTCACATGGAAAGAAGCCATCAGGAAGAGCAACATTACAAACCAGCATAAGGACAGGAAAGAAAAGCTTAAGCAGAATGTATTCCTCCAGACTGAAACCTGGCCAGCTCCCAGGAGTTAATATTTCCACCTATGAAAAAATTAACTGCCATGGGATCCAGAACAAGAGTAATCGGTCACCGCATTACCCTTGTATCCCATCAGAAGGGTAGTCCTTTAAACAGTGCTGTGTACCTGGATAGTGGGCATAAGTTCAATATTGACAGAGGGAAGCTTGCCACCTACTGAATCACCACCTGAGTCACCCTGTAGCTGAACCACATATTAGAGAGCTGGAAGCGTGTGCTGCCATGCTGGAAACCATCGGTGACGATGCTGCGCCGAGGTCTGAGGCAGAGGAACTTCACAGGTTGCAGGTTTTCTGTCTTGTGGTTTCTTGGCACAGGAAACACAAAGTGTACACAACAGGCTATAAAATCCACTTTTAGTATAAACCACGGAGCTTGACGTGCATGAGGCTTGAGAAAATAGTTTCCATTTTCTGTAATAGTGATAGTGTATACAACTTCTACCTGTAAATGTAAAATACAAACTTGGATTATCTAAACATCCGCCTGCAAGCCTCTCACAGCTGCAAAACCCCTGAAGGAGCTGAAGGAAGAAACATGGCAATGGTTAGCACTACATTTGAACCACTGGAAAAATAGTGACTGATCCTTATTAAAAACTTAAAACTATTTGAGTTTTTTTCCAGTCCATTGAAAATGTTAAGGTGGTGGTGAGTCTTGAGCTCGTGTCAGTTTGCTTTCTGTTGCTGCTGCTTTCATTACTGTTGTATGAATCTGAGCGTTGTTACTTGAAGATTTGCTGCAGATGTTTGCAGAGCAAGTTTTAGTTAACCTGTGCCAGTTAACCTGGTGCCTGCTCACAGGCTATCCTCAGGAACACCAATGGAAGCACAGAGTAATAGGTAGGATAAACTGCATCCAGGGTTTATTTTTCCTTTACATATGTAAAATCACAGTAAAATATGTTTAAGCGAGAATCCTAGTTTCAATGCTCCACATTTCACCACTCCTTTACTGCTTTATTCCTTTGTCATCAATTGCCAACAAGCTTCATCCATCCCAACTTATAGTGACAAAAGCATTCACCACACTGGCTTCTGTAGCATTGCTCTCTCTCTGAGCTCAGGAGTTCTGTCTGATGTAAAATCAGTGAAAAACGTGCTTTGCCCAGGGCAGGGCAGTGCAGAGTGGGCATTCTTGGCATGGCAAAGCTCTCATTTTGGCTAACAGGCTTGGTCCTCGCCACTCCAGTGACACTTATTAAGCAGAGACCATTTGGGGCTGAGGGCTGCAGCTGCAGTTACGTAACGTATAATGATACCAAGTCGCAGGAGTTAAGTGTCCAGCATGTCTGCAGAGGGGATGTGCTGCAGGGAAGGGGACAGGGACAGCGTGTCCCTTTGGGAAGGGTGGCAGTTTGCAGCCACGCCAGACCAGAGGTGGCTCAGGGAGCCTGACTCACAGACGGGCCCCAGGCCTGGCTTTTGTGAACTCGTTAGACAGGCAGGCTTTTATTTGCATGAAAATAGACTTTAGGAAGCCATTAAGATGTAACAAAAAAGTATTTAATGCCCTAGGGTGTACTGAGCTTATATCAACCTCCTTATTAGACCTTTCTTTTCTCTATTTTCTTCTCCTCCCCTCCCTTGGCATGGCTTTGCTGCACAAACAGCCCATATGGAAAACAGCGCAGCCTGGAAACACCTAGCTCTCTCCGTCCTTTTTTGCTTTTGGCTTTTGCAGCTGCTGTTTTCTCAGTGTTGTCTTGGGGCAGTTTCCTGTTGCCATAGCTGATAGCCTGCCAGCGCCTGCCTGGGCCTTTCAAGTGTCAACACTGCAAAGTTTGCTGCGATGGCCAAACGCTTGTTAATGAGATATAGCAGCTGGGTAGGGGTGAACCACTGAGATGTATAAAGGCACGCCGCTGGTGCAGGAAGCGATGCCTTTTGAATCTTTTCAGTGCTCTGAAAGCATTCAAATCAAAGAGGGTATGTTGTATTCATTAATAAAACGAAGTTCCCATGCAACTGTGTTAAAGCCAGTAGTTTAACTTTGCAATGGACAGGTGAATTTTTCAACAGTGTTTTACACCGGAAGACAAAGGGCAAGAAAACAAGAGTTTATGTACTGCCAAAGGCATTACTTCCCTATCTAGCAGCCAGACAGAATTGTTAAACTGAACTAGGTATTTGCCATTTCCTGACAATAAAAGCTTCTTTTTTCCGTTATTTTTTAAGCTTCAAAGCTCACAGCAGCCTGCTTGATCTCTGTCTCACACTTTTTTTAGACCCATTTCTTAATTTTTTGTAAACCATGATTAAAAACTAGAATGAAAAAAACCCCACCCCAAAAAAAGACAACTTGTTAAAAAAAAAAGCCAAAGAACCTATAGACAGGATTAATGACCAAAGCTGCTTTCATTCAACTGGAGCATTCCATGTGATCTGTAGTCTGCATCTGTTTTGCTATAGCAGAACATAGGGGTGCCCAACAGCTGGGCAAAACAGGCAGAAAGCAAAAACAAAAGAAACTAGCATATAGTGCAAAGTTTTAAAGGCTACGTGAGCCAAAGAGCATCTTAAAGTCTTTTCCAGCATTTATTTTTAATTAGGTTGGGACCTTTTTCTTTTAATTTTTTTTTTTCGTTTTATTATTTTTTTTTTTTTTTAGGAGAGGGACAGCTGGAGAAAAGATTAAATGCTAGGAAAACATGTTTAAAACTGAAACAACCACAGTAATAATAGTGACAAAATTGCTTTGGAAAACTTAAACAAAAGAAGTGTTAGAAACAGGAAAGGGCCATATGGCTCAACACCCCTGCCATTTTCTGGTTTATCTTAATTGTTTCCCTCACTTCTCTGCAAATGAATACAAGTGTCTCAGACTCATTTGCATGCTTTCATTTCCCTTTCACAGTAACTTGTTCCAAGGTAATTTAAGCCAAGCCACTTAAGTGATATTTAGCTATTTGACTGTTTAGAGAACAGCAGTTTAGCTATATTCATCAGCCCACTGCAGCTACTGTACTTGTTTTCAGAATTTAGTTACACCAATCAACTACCTACTAAATGACCCTCTTTGGGGTAAACTAAGTCACACAGGCCCTGACCCAGAAGCCACTAGGGTCAAGAGGAGTCTTGCCATTCATTTTAATAGATTCTGGTTCAGGCATATTCTTCTACTCCAAAATTTAATTCCCATGAAATAAAGGTTTGTTTTTTTTTTTTTCTTCCATGAAATGTAGGCATTTAATTTATATCTTCTGTAAAATGTTTCATTTTAAGATAGTCAGGTGAAATCTGAATTCTCTGTAATACTTCCCAAAAGGATTTTTCACCAGAGTTTGTCTCCAGTGGGGGAGAGAGAGAAAGTACTGAGGCTTAAAAGATATTTTTATATGTGAAAAATTCTTGCAAATATAAGATGCCAAATCTGGCCAGCCCTACTCTAAGCCAGGCTGTGATCATTTTGGCCTTGATTTAATCTGTTGTGATCCCTGTGCTGCCTACCTGGTCACACGGACGTGACTGCAGAACACGTACAAGAGACTAAAGAAAGGCGCGTTTAGATGTCTGGGGATGGCCATGATGCAAAAGTCAGAAAGGAAAGAGAGTCAAAACAAAACACTTTCCTATTAACAACATAACATCAAGTGAAGCCATGGCAAGCTGTTAAGCCTTTAAATAAGCATACCATGACAAGCTGAAGCATAAGCTTCAACCAGCTTGCTAGAACACAGTCCTCTACCATGACAGAAGTTAAGACATTCTGCATGCACGAAGCTTATGCCAAGGCACAAGCCACATCTTGGCTACTCTGGCTACTCAGAGTAAGCAGCAGATTATGGGGGAAGCACTATTAATGGAAGAAGACAATGCTTTTCTCATCTTCGGGCTCTTTTCAGCCTCAGAAAATGCTGACTTGTAGAATCTGCTCAGAAAACTCTTGTTCAGACACAAGCCAGTAAATTCGCTCATTCTTACAAAAGATAATGAAAGATTAATAAATGAGTCAATTCAGTGAATGTCTGGCCTGTGCTCCTCCCCATATGGCTTCAAGAAGATAATTGCAGCAGTGGGGACACAGAAAGGAGGGACAGACATCTGTTGAGTGAGAGTAGAGATCATTTTTTAAAAACAATTTCTGTAGGTTTACTCACTTAACTGAGAAAAAGGAAAAAAAAGGCATTTTCATATCAATGACTTTATTGAGTGCTTAAAACAAGGCAGGAATACAAGTGTATGCTTCCTTCTTCCACCATAGTAACACCACAGACTGGGGAGCAGTGGGCTTTCTAGGATGCCTGGACCAGAACTCCTACCTTCAGCAAGAGATTTAAGTGAAAGGAGTTGGAGGAGAAACCAAAGTATTCCCAGACCTGTCCAGTTTTCTGTTGCCTTTCTAGTAGTTTTCAGATGTTCAGAATACTATCAAACCTGTACCTCATAGTATCCCTGAAAAGCAGGGAAAAGATTAATAGAGATAATTGCTGATATTGTCATAGACAAATAGTTTGTCTATTGCAAAGGTAAAGAAAGTGTAAAATCCTCTTAGGGATGATCCCATTAAAAAGGAGAAAACATTTTTAAGGTCCTCCAGAAAGAACATCTTAAAAGATGACTAATGTCCTTTGGAATCACTCACATTTGCTACACAATTTAATTGATTATACATACACAAAAACACCACAGTGAGGGGCAGGGTGTGAGGGCAAGCAGCTTTTATAGATCCCAAAAACACTGTACAATCTTACCATAGCACACCACTGTGCTTTCTGATTGGGCTCATGACATGTCTGTTCCTAAGCCTAGCCTTAATTCTTAAGCTTAGTTTTGTCATAAAACCTCCAAATCATGGCATTTTCCATATCAAATGCTATCTGCATTTGCACTTCCGATTATACATGGCTTATATTATAGTATTGGCAGGTGGTTTGTACTCCAAATACATTGTCCTTTACTTCGGATGTGTGAGGTTTTCTAAATCACAGACAGACCGTGACTGGTTCCTTCCTTGCTTATGTTAGTCCTGAACCTTTTCTCAGCTTACCCTTTCTAAACTTAACTTTACAGCTTTTTGGTTTATCGGATGTTTCCCCTGACTTAAGATACATAACAAGACCACTGTTAAATTCTAGCTCCTGAGCACGAGGAGGCACGTGTCTTCCCCAGATTTGTGCTTGGGACCTTAATGGAAAAGACACACATTCACTGTCTTTCTCCTTTCATTCCCAGAACAGTAGTTGTATGTGCATGTTTGTTATCTCCCTTTTTCAAAGGAAGACAGACCAAGCCCATTAAGGATCTCAAACTCTCTTGTCTTCCCAAAAGAGACGCTTCTGTATCCCTACAGTTTCCTTCAGCTTGCTTTCAGGCAAGCCTACAGCTCTCATCTTCCCTCAAGGAATTACAGACTCTGAATGCCTGTTCCTAAAACAGGCATTTGGGGCATTTCCTCAGGGGAACAGTACAACTTGTTTTACACCACTGTTCTCAGAGAGAGCCTGCAATAAGTTGTGTGGATTACAGAGAGGAATGCTGGAGGGGATCCCAAAATTATGTTAGATCTGCCAACCTGACAGGTTCAACAGAAACCTCTGAAGTTTCCTATCCCCATGCAGTGACCCGTAGCTAATCTGCATGACAATATATTGTGTAATTGCAGGAAGCCACTGCAATATCATTCAGGAACAGGAAGCTTGGGAACTGTTTACAGCCACCGCTATGGTGACGAAACCTGTCATTACCTTGTGCACTGTTTCTTCTGAAACATGGATGCAATTGCAAAGTCTTATCACTCAGCTTTATAGGGAAGATCTGCTGAAGTAAAAGAATAACATCGGAAGTGCAAAAAAGAGACTGGGCTTGGCTGATTGCTGTCACGATTACATTACATAGGTTGAAAGACAGTTTCGCCAATTGCTTATTGCGCATGAGAAGACAGAATTGTTTGCCATCGGTTAGGCTTCAGTTAAGTTTACTATTCCTTATCTCTTGTTTAAGGTAGTACTTCAAAGGAGTACTTGCTCCTTGTCCTTTGACTCAAGTGGGCACAGCAATGGGATGTCATGTGGGAGATGCAGATTTGAGAGCATTCATGTGCTCCCAACCCTCAGGCTAACAAGAGGCAGGCAATTCAGCCAACCATTTTCTCTGCTAATTTAGATTAACTCATTAATTCATGCACAGAACTTTCAAAATGCAAAATTCTACCTGTATGCTGAATATGACTACCAAGAAAAGAAACACATCACAGGACACCAGTAGCTCAGTTTTGGACAAATTTGTAGCTAAACATGGCTTTTAGGATCCATGTTCACATTCCAGAAGAATGAAAACAAAGAAAAGACTGTTTGGAGCAGAAACCTATGAGCTCCCAGGACAAGGGCTTAAAATCAAACACAGCTCGACAGGTAAGGTTGGTCGAGGAAAAGAGGCTGTCCGTAGCTCAAATACGTGGGAGCAGTTACGCTCTCAGAAATTTCCAAAATCAGGCTGGTTCTTGCTATGAACTAACCTTTCAAATCTACTCTTAAAAATTCTGAACTACTTTTTTAATTAATATCTCAAGCAGGCAACCGTCAGGTCACCAAATGCAATAAAACCAAAGAAGATGATGTATTGACTAAGTGTGGACAGACACTACCACCTTCAGATTTAGAAAGTAGACCATCCACAGTAGAGAGTGTTGCCAACTCAAGATGACATGGTAGTGGTTATGCTAATATCATCTTTTCTTAGGAGAGTAATTGTTTTAGCTGGACCCAAAGGAGGCTATGGAAACTGAATATACAGTTTACAGAGATTAAAAAGGATACAAATAACTATTGCTAGAGCTGATTAAGTTCACTACCCAAGCTCTTCCCTATCGCCCCAAACCTCCTGGAAACAGATTTGACAAATTTGATAGGAATGCAAAAAGTACTTCAATAGCTCAAATGGGGGGGAGAGGTATTACTTCAAATTTTTACTAAGCTGTATTGGTCTTCTGAGATTAGGGTTTGACCTCAGTATAATTTTAGCCACAGAAAGCTAGTATATTTTTATTTGATGTAACACTGAAATTAGTATTATTTGTATTACAGTAGCGTCCTAATACCCAGGTTGTGGGATACTATGTTGTGTTGTGGTCTACAGAGCCAGACAGTAAAAGACAACTTTTGCCTCAAAGAAGAATGTATAATTACCTAAACATTTAGAGTAGAATATAGGAAACAAACAACCTGACCAACAACTGATCAGAGACAGGTATGGACACCATAGCTGGGACTCATCTGTCCAAATTTCAAAAGCTACAAAGTGCATGCTTATGTTTGATGGACTCATTTTTTAATCAACAGAGAGAATCAGGTTCTTCCAAGGTAGAAATTATTTCATCTAAAATGACCATATAAGATAGGTCAGATGGACCACAAGCATCTGGTCTGCTTTGGTTAAGAAGGCAGTACAAACTTTTAGACCAGATGTGATGTTGGTACTGCTGAAGCCCACAGCTGGGTGTGATGAACCCCATGCTGTGGGCCAGGGAGCAGTGAGAACAGGCTGCACCAAGAGGGAAGGTAGCTTGGGAGCCATGGGTCACAGCAATGCAGGCAAGGCAGCAGCCTGCCTGACAAGGGTCCCAGCCCCACAGCACCTATGCAGGGCAGGGCAGGTCCGGGGATAGTGATCAGCATCAACTGAGAGCCCGTTAATCATTGCAAATCTATAGTGGTGAATCAAGTGTAAGACCAAGAAACAAAGTCAAGTCAGTGGATCAGAATCAAGGTCCAAATCAGGGAGATGCAAGGCCAGGTGCAGGCTCATCTCCAGTATAGCTCAGGCAGAGACCAAGGGTGAGAGCTAGAGCTTAAAAGCAGCTCCCAAGCAAAGGAGAAGCAGCCCCACTAAGGTGTGTCATGGCTGGACACCTAAATCATCTTTCTGCGGGCCCTGAGCACAGCCCACCAAATTCCCCAGAGGGTGAATGCCCTCTGGGTGCTTGTCACCCTGTTGCTCAAAGCTTGCTCCAGTACCTTCTGTATCAGACCACAGGATCACTGCAAATCTGGAGTTGCAAAACTATCCTTTCATTGAAAATCAAGCAAAGGTAATGCTTTGGGAGCCAATGACCTTCACTCAGAAGGTGTTTGGAGCAAGTTGTCTCAGCTGTATCCAAGCCACATACTTTGAGATCAGTCCACACTGCAAATTCTAGTCCAATATCTGCAGGGAAAAATGGGTACATATGGCTAAACCGTACTGAAGCTTGGATGACTTTCGCTGCTTCTGGCATGTACAGAAGTGAGCTCCCTTTGGTACCAGTACCACTCTGGCATACATGCTTCTACGTAGTTTGATGATTCACACCTGTGTTCGGGCTCCTGGGAAAGCTTGCTCAGCTCATGCTATGGCCTTTTTGTTGCAGTGACACTGCTTTTGATGTCCAAACTACCTTTGATAATTGTACAATTGCAGTACATAATGTAAACTTCTTGTATAGGTGACCTTATAGCAGGTATGTGTTTTAATGGCCAGAATACTGTTACTTTGAAGGAACACTGTATGCTACCATTAGTACTACTGCAACCTTAAGGACTCCTGTGGAGGAGGGTACTACTCATTCTAAGAAAAGGTATCTGATCTGGCCCTAAATGGGTAACTGTTCAAAAAGCAAGAGAGCTCTTCTATCTAATCAAACATTTTTTTAGAGAAGAGGAGGAATTGAAGGAGCAGAAGAGGAGGGGAGTGAGAATATGCCTAAGAATATGTTCTAGTGGTTTCAGTCCTTGGTTTAAGTCAATGTCTCCCATGTCCTTGAAAATACCTTTGGCATCCAGTCACTCAATTTCAAGTACATATCTTTGAGCTGCCTGTACAATTCACTCATGTTTTCTTTCTGGTTACAAAGGGGACAAAGAAAGAGAAGGAGAGAGAAACTATATTTCAAAAGATTAGTGTACATGTTTTAATCACTCACACTTTCCATTGTTCGAGATTACACTTTTATTAAATGAGTGTTTCACTTTCAAGTACATAAGAGTATTTGAAATATTTCAAGGGTACTTCTTTTAACTTCTAACAACTAGACGTTGCTGCCACCACTGGACTATTATTTAGAAGGAACATGAACTGGAGATATTCTGATCTTAGAATTCATGTTGCTTCACTGACAGGGACATAGTCAGGTGTATATTAAGTAACGGAATGCTTATTTTTTGTTATTACCATAATTAGTTGAGGAAATTAATTAGGGAAAACTCAGGAAACATTAAACCAAATTTTCCAGTCATCCTCTTAGCTGCAGTAGAACTAATAGAAGTACATTAGGCTTAAGCCAGTGAGAAATATTCTCTCTTTTTCTTTTTTTGAGACTATTATTATTAAAGGATTGTCATAATTTTTAACTTCTTGATTTTAAACAAAGTAGAAGACAAACTCCTTAACCCACATGTTTTGTCATTTAACATTAAAAACAAGTTAGCCACAGTGTGTGGTGAGTGCACAGGTTTGCTTAAACCAAAGCAGACTTTAATAAGACTCAACCCATTTGTAAACTGCTGCTCAGGTGAATTTGTGTCATCTGGCACCAAAAAGCTGTGCTATCTCAAACATAATGGCTCTGATATACCACAGGAAAATGGCACATTTTAAAAGGTGGTTCAGCACAGCAGGCCATCATTCTTTTCCGAAAGTATTTCTAAATACTTTCTTACATACTCTATAGAGAAATGTCCTATCTTTATTATTACTATTCCAACTACTACAAAAATACTGCCAAAAAAAAAAAAAAGGTTACCTCACTTCTAAGTCAAGTAATTCAAATCAAATCTGTGGCCAGGCTTTCATTTTGGGGTCAAATTCTGTGTGCAGGTGGTTCTCATTGAGTTCAATATGATCCCAAAGAATGCACCAGAGGACTGAATTTGGCCTCTACCAGCTAGTCTAAATACATGATGCGGTTCTGTCTTCACACTGTATTGGAAAGAGATACTGTACCTCTTTAGTTTATGAGTCTGCTTATTATCAGTCTTGGGGAAAGAAAAGATGGTTAAATTTAGATTTCCACAGAATGTTTTGATTTAAGTAAAAGAATTCAGTGACCACCAGTTTGGAACATCCTTCTGGTGTCATAAATAAGCAATAAGCAGATTAAAAAAAGCTGTGCACGTACACTTAATTGATTGAAGCAGAGAACAAAGAGAATGTCAGTCTTCCAGGTTTAGATGAGGATCAGGTGGTTTCAAGCTGAAAAGAAACAAGGGCTCTTGTTTTGTTTTAAGCAAAATTCTGGGAACCTCCATGGTTCTGGACGTTCTGTATTGCTCTAAAATGCAGGAGGAAAAAACCTCTACAAAGACACTTGTTACACCATTTTTCTCACTCGTTCATTCTGTTGATATGTGAAATTTCTCACATTTCCCATCTTTGAACAAATTATCTCAGAAAGCATGTTCTTATTTAGCATTAGGTAAATGTTAACTAGAGCAATGCAGTAACATTGGGCCATGGCACTTGTATAGAGCTTGACATTGCAGCGCTTCAACAGGAAAATATCTCCATAGCCTCAAAAGTAATTTCTAATTACTTAATTCCCACAGGAAATAAATAAATAAATAAACAAACAAGCAAGCAAATAAATAAATAAATGCATATGGGAAAGCAGTACACTCAAAAAGTAAGAATGATTGGCAGTGCCATCAGCAAATTGTAGCTCCAGGAGGATTAGCACTAGCAGCCAGAGATTTCTCTCTTACTCCAGTCTGAACACTTGACAGCTTATGCTGCTGCCTAGCTGAGTCCCTTCCTTCACACTTCTGCCCTGCAGGGTTAGAAAATTCCAGCTTGCTCACACCTCTCACTTCAGGGGCTTATGCAGATGGGACATTAATATTCCACTATGTTTAGCACTTTGATCACTCTCTTTGGCTAATATGGAATTAATCTGCCAAGCTTGCCTCAGAAAATGCACTGAACAAGGAGCCCAGGCACTGAGGAGAATACAATGCTGTCCTATAACATAGCCAGGAATGCTGTACCATAGGGTGGCCAAGTGAATTATTTTCAATAAATAATTTATTTTCTAGGAAAAAAAAAAAAAGCAATTTCAACTGGAAGAGGTTCTTCAATGTGAATCAGATTTGGCAAATTTGGGTTGGCACAAAAAATGAGGAAAATATTCAAAAATTACAAATTGGCTCATCTAAGTCTTTCTGAAACAAACAGATAAAGAGGGGCTACATTTATGAAGGGGGTTTGGAACAATTCACAAATCAGAGGAGGCATATGTGTTACTGGTTAGGATAATATTATCAAATATAGGAAGCCAACTATCAATCTTCCCTTTGCCTTATTCCGTGTGTGAGCTTAAAATGTTTCTTTCTATGTTCCAGAGCACATAACCAGCCTCAAAAACACTTGAGCTTTTCTGTGGAAAGCTGTTTTGCTTTGCATGACAAATGGGAGCCATCAGGGCCAGAGTCAAAGAATTACCTTTCTCTCCTAACTCTCCGCACTATAAACCTCTAGTTTTGTTCTTCACCCAATCCACATTTATTTCAAGTGCACCGTTTTCAGTAGGACAGAAGAATAAGGCCTCTCTCAAGGACCCTACTATTTAGTCATTAGGATTCAATTCCCTAGCGGAAAATCCTAACCCAGATCCCAGATCTGATGAGCTAGATGCAAAGTGATTTGAACACATGTCCCTCCTTCACGACCAGTCAATACGTTTATCAATAGAATTTGGATCTAAAGGGGAGTAGACTATTCTCCCTCTGATCTGTGGGATTTTCTTCCACTTTGACTGAATGGTAGCCCAGCTTCCACAAGACTGATGGAGATTTCCTCCATTCGGGCATTGCTCATGCGATTGCAGCCAGTTGCACCGAGCTCTGCATTGTTGCACAAAAGGCGGGCACCTCCATGGGCTGTATTTCTGAATGGAAGAGGATGCAGCCGCTCTGCACTCTGTGGCTCTCAAAAACAAAGCATTGTAGGACTGTCGCCCAAAGAAGTTGTTCTCCAACTGCTTTGCTATTTTTTTTTCTTCTTTTCCTTTATGAATGGAATCAAAATAGTTGTCGTATTGTCTTACCAAGTTAGAAACTGAGAATAGTGAAATGCATCCTAATGAAAGTGATCAGCTTTGAAAGGTACTTTTGGCTTTGGACTACTCTATTATACCTCGTAAGGAGCTAAATAATTTAATCTCTGAAGAATAAAGTTTATAATAAAGTAGGCTATATATAGCAAAGTTCTATATTTGAATGAGAAACATTGTCTCCGTTCTGTGACAGGGATTATCTTTGGCTGATACTATCTGGTTTGTGTAAAATAAATCTGAGATCACAGTATGCATATTTTAGACTATCAAATCCCCTCTTTTGTTAGTATTAATGTCATTATCAGGTTCCTCATGCATTTGACATAGGTGCATTTAAAAAAAAAGAAAATTGCATCTAAGTGTTCCTGTGTGTGGAAAAAGTAGAAAAAGAATTATTTCTTCCCCTCATATATTTATTATATCATGATTCCTCTTTCTGTCTTCTGTCTGCTTTAACTGCCAAACTGTCTGATATTTCATGTATTTTCCATTCTTTACTTTTAAAAAAAATCTCAGCTATTCTAAGTTACATTGCCCACTCCTCAGCCTTGATACAACTAGCTGAAGTGCTACACAGAATATTTTTAGATCATGGTCAATTCAGCAGTTCCAGTTTTTGAGATGTTGGTATAAATGTGGGCTCTCTAAATCCACATTTAGTTACTGAGAGCAGCATTTTACATAGATGAATGGGAATCTAGGAATTTTGTCATATTTCACTGTAAGTTCAGATGAAATCAGGCATAAAATCTGGAAATGTAACCCTTTGTAAAGGAGTTTTTCTGATCTGAGATTGAAGCATGCAAGCAGAAAATGCAGGCTGTAATGGACATTGAGAGCACCTGCTTGCTACAGCTGAGGGGGCTCCACTGCGATAACACCTTAGCTCCCATGACACATGGCAGAACTTGAAGACATTTCTTTACACAGGGGAAATGAGTCACAGACTCCTATAAGTACTGAGTGCTTGATACCTGAATAGCTTCAAGGATTTTGAGCAGTGAGAAGATTCAGGCAATGGTTTTGCAGAGACTTTAGAAACAGCTTCACAAGCAGCTCCTGCTGAAATCAAAAGAATCTGAATGCATGAAATCAGCTCTACTCCTAAATCTCTCAAGACCTAACCCTAACCCTTCACCGAACACAGTCTCTCCTCCTCGGTGGTAAGTCACTGAAACGATGGAGGCACATCTTATTAGTGTCACCTGTAGGTGGGATGTACCCAGCGCAGGGATGTGCTGAGCCTCCTGCCTGTTTTCTGAAGCTGCCTGGGGAAGCGTTGTCAAGTGGGCTTCCTGGGGCTGGTTGCAGCGGCGCTTTGCTCCCAGCTCAGGGACTGTGCAGACCCGCAGAGGTGCCAATGGTATAGACATAGCTGCTAACAACCCTTTCCTCAACAGAGAATGGGTGACTTAACGCATCAAAACGTTTAACTGCATTTTGCAGGTGCCTCGCTTTCTTCAAAGAATATATAGAGAGCCTACAGGGAAACTATGCCCCCAGTTTAAGGCATTTTCTTATTGCTGTCCCCACCACCAAAAATTATATATATTTTTTTAAAGCAAGATACTTGCAAAGATTTGGGTTGAAGCATAGTTAAATGACTGTTTAAACAAGAGCTGAGGAGACGGTAACTTCTGGCAGAGGTGATACTGAAAGACTGAGCCTGTGATAACCACCTAGCGTATGTCAGCAGCTGAAATCTTTGAATCTCTTTTTCAGTGACAATATTACAGAGCATTATAAATATCTATAGATTTGTATAAAACAGAGCTTTATAGAAAGACCTATCACTGCCATCAGGTGCTCAAATTAATCCACACCTTAGTTCACAAGGGTTTTTTTCAATCCATGTATTTAGGAGGGAAAATACAGAAGAAAAAACTGAGGAGACTAATTTCCACTTATTACTAGGGATAATCAGGATTCTTACAAACCTTATACTTAAATTCAATGTGCTAAATTTGGTTTTGGTAGTCTTCCAGTGACCCTTTCTTGAATGGAAATAACATTTCAACAAGAAATCAAAACTGTTAGTAAAAGAGCTAAAAATACACCACATTTTCTCTAGGCTACAGCATAACCTGATGTGCTTTTTTAGTATTTTAATATCAGGGATTCTAAAATTTTGTTTGTAAAAGGCAATGTGTTTCTATTTTAAGTGGAAAAGTGATAAATATTTATGTATTATCAGACGTTTCCGCTTACAGATTGAAGAGGAACTTTACAGTCTATTTGATGGTCTTTCTGAGAATAAGTGTGCTGACAGAATCTCATCTCCGTATCCGCACCAGAAAAAAACTGCTGATCTGTCCATTAGAATGAAGACTTGGAGTCTGCGCTGAGGAGTCTAGTAAACCAACAAAATATTTAAGTCCCAGAAATAACTACCCTATGATCTGGATCGTCTCTTTTCCCTTTTTCTCCTTCTTTGGTTAAATACTGCCTAAGAAAACCTCAAGATCCTCAGCTGGCCATTGTCAACTTGCTACTGGGAGAGATCAGCTCTCACTGCCCTCCTTAGTACATATAAAACCTATTCATATTTTTAATCATGCTATTTACGTATAAATATACAGATAAATTATTCAGTGAGCAGTGGGATGAACTAGCTTTGTTTCTCCATGTGCTTCCACTTCAGGCATCCCTCCATAGTCCCCTGAGGTGCCTCCCATGTTCCCTGGCTCTTTGGTCAGGAAAGCAGCAGTATGTGCTGTTCTGCAGCCAGCAGTGTGTGCAAACTGGTCACCTGCAATCCCTTCAACACTACAGAGCTGAATTACAATGGCTTTTCCCTCAGTAGCAGCCCTTATTTGGGTCTCTCTTGCCTCTGCAGCCATCAGTTTCCACAAAATGTGTAGGAAGTTAGGGTTTCTGGGACCTCCTGCTTGTTAGTTTTGGTTGTCACATAGCAACTAGTTCCAAAGTTATTATGGAGGAGGAATGAGTAAGACATATGGACGTACTCTCCACTATGTGATGGCCTAAGCCTCATTCCTCTCAGAAACCAAGCTAAACTCATGCACATATGTGTATATATTTAAGTTGGGGAAAAAACTAAGGGAGTTACCTCAATTTAAATATACAGATTATAAAAGCTGCTGAAGAACAGTTCAAACAGAAGAGCAGGGGATTTTATGTGACACTTTTTTAGCCATCTCACACTTTAAACAAGACAGTCGCATCATTTCTCATTCAGTTACACCAAAGTGTATCATGTGCAAAGCGGGGGTTCAGGCAGTTCAAGACCCTAATTCAAGCTAACAGTAGCCTTGTGCAGGGAGGCTATTGTTTCCTGCTAATGCATACTTTCCAGTTTTACTGTCCGTCTTTAAAATGTGGCTGCACCAGACACAAACTAACCTGTGAAGTCTGAAGTAGGTTTTGGAACACTATCAAATGATGTGAAACAATAAACCCATGAA
Organism: Morus bassanus; assembly: GCA_031468815.1. Taxonomy (NCBI): domain Eukaryota; kingdom Metazoa; phylum Chordata; class Aves; order Suliformes; family Sulidae; genus Morus; species Morus bassanus. Next base: position 48,799,666 of record CM062568.1, on the reverse strand, counting down.
ACCAGTAATGCCATTTAAAAAATCACTTTCATGTACCTTGTCATCCAAGGAATTAAAGGTAGTAATGAATCCTAAGAAAGATTTTGCTCTTTGACAACTCTAGAAGAATAACTTAGATTTTTATAGAAACTATAAAACAGTATGATCAACACCTTTCTTCATGTGTTCTTGGACCAACTCTTGCACTGCTGAAAGAAAAAATCCTTTAAAAGAAAATAGAAGTGATTGTACAGGTACAGCAGGAAAGCTTTGGTCCACAGCCTTTCTTTCAGAGGAAAGTTAATGCACTAGTACTAGCTGCATTCTCAAATTTGTAGGAGAACAGCATTTGGATTTCTATAAAAGATACCCTAAATTGTGGAAGAAAGCCCCAAAGCTGCAGAATACCTGCTAGTCAGCAAGCCTTGGTTCCCATCTCTCCTGCTCAAACATCTCAGTGTTATGTAAGAGGAGAAGGGAATGTTCCTCTCTTTTGGCAAAGGACACTGAACCCAGCAATTGTCTTGATGGGACTGAGCAGAGCACACGAAACCAAGTGAGTTATTACAGCCTACGCTTTCAGGAACTGGTTTAAAGATAGCCTCCAAATTATCAAAATTTACATAAAGAAAGACATCTGACTATGGCCATGAAATACTTCTACCAAGTTTGGAAAGCAAAACTCAAGCAATGAATGGTCTGTGTCATAAATCAATTTTTTGGCTGCATGAACAAACCAGTGAAGAAAGAACATTGAATAAGCAAAGGTTTTAATATTCTGACAGTTATAAACAGTCCTTTGTTTTTCTTTTTCTCTTACATGCACATGGGTGTGGGCTGGGGAAGCCATATATTCATAAAACATCTGGTGTTCAGCTTGTTGTTGTAATCAATCAGTCTTTTTATTTTATTTTTCCAACACTGCAGGAAAAAAAAAGGACACGGACCACTTAATTAAAGAACCAAAGCCTCCTCTTTCTGGATACAAAGGCAGCAGGATCTGGCTCACAGTCTATTATTCACAAGATTTGCCTTAGAAGAGAGAAGTCCTCATGGTTGGAAAGAGCAGTTTCTTGTTTTTTAATATCTTATGGTAAGAGCTGTCGAACTGATCATAGATAGTCTCCAGATCAATTGTTTACTCACAGGACAGAGAATGACATTGCTAACTCGCTCTTTTTACGCATTTACAGTCATTACTCCTGATTTAGAGGGACAATACATAGTGGGAAAATGATACTTTAGCTTTTAGTCCCTACACTTATAAACATAGTAATAACACAAGCATACAGAGTAATATGAACATAAACATGCACAGTAGTGTATCAAGCATACATAATAGTAACACTTCCACAGAACTGCAACACTTCCTAGCTCCCATCATTCACAATAAGGCATTACAACTTCCCCAGGTGATTTATAACCTGCTAGCACTAAGTTTGAAACCTCATTCAGCAGCTAAAGTCATCCCATTTGGTGGTGGCAGCATTTTTTTGTACTTCTGAGAAAGAAGGACATTTGCAAAATCACTTTTCATCCTACCATCCCTGCAGAGGACAATGAAGTTATTGGTTGCATGGTCTTTGAAATTCTGGCTCTGTTTCTGAAAATTTAGTTAGCAGCACTGATTTTTATCTGCACTCTTACCTGTAGTTCTATTGTCATTCATGCCAAGAGGGGACACACTACTGCTTAGCACCTACATCCTGGCTGTCCCTTCATCGTCAGATCTTTGGAGTCTGAGAAATAAATAAATACAAAGAATAAAAGTAGTTATCAGCCATGGCTCCTTCAATAGAGTAGATGTGTCGTGTACGTGCGTGTATATGCTTCCTCATTAATCTAACTACATGTTAACCATTAATATGCTCTCTCAATTTGTCTACTTGAGACACTGTTATTAAAGCCATAGTTTCTGTCTTCCAGAGCTACATGCAACCACTACATAGGTGGTGGGAAAGACAGCAAAGCGGGGGATGTGACCCCTTCAAAATCCTTGAACAGCAGCACTGAGAAATAATACAGAGAAAAGTGCACAATAGCAGAAGCAAAGATCACATATGTGATGTGCATACTGCAGTGCACTGATGCAAAAAACCTGAGGCTAAGACGCAGTTCCGGATTTAAACTCTTAAAAGTGCAGTTCTGCTGCCTAACACATCTGTGCCACTTCAAATAGCCTGGCACATCCAGATCACCCACATGGGACTGATAGATAGGCATAGGGCCCACCTACAGGTGACCTGAACCTCTCTGAGGCACCAGAAGGAACCTGGTGGGAGACACTTGGGCATCTCACGTGACATCAGAAACCCACACTTAGCTAATTGAATCGTGCCTTAGCTTTCCACTTCTCCACTGACACAAGGAGAAGCTTAGCTCTCTAGTTTATGTGCAGACAATTTTATTTAGATACCCAAAATTAGGTGTCTGAATCTGAGGGTGAACCCCAGCCAGCCAGCACGATTTCAGTGCTCTCTGGACTTCACTGACCAGTTTTGGTTACTTGGAGCTTGCCTCTGTCAATGAGTAAGTTGAACTGCAAAGCAGAGTCAGTCAAGATATGAATTACAGATGCACAAGGTGATTCGCAAACATTTTTGCATTTGTGTAAATAGGATGTAGCACACATTTCACATGTTAAATAAAACTTTAAAACACCAAAACGTCTCTGAGTTCTTTCATCTCTCTTTGAAAGTTTTTTTTTTCCCCCAAGGTTTGTCTCTCATAAACATATTAAAACACCACAAGCAAAGGAATAAGATAACCCACTGATGAAATGACTAGCCACATAAGCGTCCTCACTCTGCAGGAAACCTCGTCATGACTTTGCCTTGCCTACATGTTAATGAAAAAATCTTGTGTTTTGTAAATAAGCTCTGCAAAGTCTGGTGGAAAAGTGCTTTCTTCCTTGTTTCATCAATAAAGTTACTATGTGACTTTTAAAAAATTCCACTGCACTAGGAAAACTTCTGTTTCCTTTTATGTCCAGATTTAGCAAGTTTTTCAAAGCCCTTCTTATTAAGAAAAGTTGTGGCTGGAAACATGGATAAGTAGCTACAACGATTCCAGAAGCTATAAATATTCAGGTTATGATATTCAAGAAATTATCCTCTCTGAGGTGGGCTTTATTGTCTCCTAGGGCCCACCTGCAGCTAGGTAAGGGCCTCCCAAAGTGAAGTGGATGGCCCTAAATGATCATAGGTGGTTTTTAAAAAATAAACACAAAATTAGTTTCACACCTACTTAGACAGTTTAGAATTTTAATGTGCAAAGTCTGCCAGGGCTTTGCAGTGAAATAAGGCCATGCATTCAAGCTCCCTAAAGCCAATCAGAAAGCCAGGCTGAGTACTACCCATTTCGCAATTAGGAATCACTGCTCAGTTCTAGAGCATATTATTAATGAACAAACTGTTACTCTGATCACATTTTAACATTTATAAGCTCAGAAAAAATAACTATATTTAAAAAGGAACTGTTTTAGCCTCAAAACACCGAGAAGAGTTGAGATCTGTTTCATGTCACTGTCTGCAGGCACTCTAGGACGTAGCAGGCTCTTCCAAATTTTTTTTGAACATGCCCCCCCTCCCCGACCTTCTTTTCTGCTGAGAGGCTCCCTCTAGGTGTATTTTGATACATTTATAGTTTCGTTTGTGACTTCTGGATGTCCGGTAGCCCTGGCACAGGTCAAAACCTTTATATTGCCAGCCAGCCATATGACAGCTCAGTCCCGTCTCCTCCAAGGTGCCCTGTCTGGCCACCCACCTTCACCTAACACCTCCAGGGAATGGCAGCAGACAGGCAGCCCAAGCACTGCCCCTTGTGCTGCACGTGCAGCCCGTCCAGCATGTCCTGCATTTGTCTTGGATTTATTCCACATCTGCCAGACAGCTCTTACACACATTACCGATTTGGAAAAGCTCTACGTATCACTGAGCTTTACTCAAACCAGTCGCTGGCTTTAGAGGAGGGATGGATAAAGATATGTTTCACTGTTTTATATCAGCATTTTTTTATGTCATTCGACACTGGGCAATGCTTGTTCTTACTGGAGCTCCGGTATTCTGAGGGATTTAACTCTGCCACCTCTATTCCACCTTCGAAGGAGTGTGATGAGGCAACGTCAGACTGTGCAGTTTTCCTGTACTGACTGTAGATCCTAAATAGGGATCAGCCTCCACTGTGCCTGGCAGTGTTTGGATTTACATGAAAGAACATTTATCCATCCTGAAAAAACCTTGCCAATTAACACTGCATTTTTTCAGTCTGTTTTTTTCCATTTGCTTATAGTGATTCATAAGTCCCAAAAGATACGAGTTTATGATAGCAGGATAATTCTGTCACTGGTTTTTTATGAGTGCATTTTGTATTAACGGGTTTCAGTCCCATGAAGTTCCTGCCCAGCACCACATACCAACCATACCACATTATGAATACTCTCATAATTAGATTCATTAAAGGACTATGCAGACCAAAGTGTACCTACTGTTAAATCCAGACCCTCTGTTAGGCTTAACTTAGTTAGTTGGTGCAGGACAGGTGTTTCAGGAGGACTCCACCATAGCCAGTATATTATTCATACAAGGAAATAATTTAGGAAATAATAGTTATTCTAACACTATCAGATATCTTGGCACCCCCCCATACACTCCCAATTATCTAATGTCCCTAATCTAATTCATAAGCACTAATTAGCTCTCAGGCTTTCTTTTGAAATGAAGCAACTCGTTCACTGTGACTCTGGACTTGTGAGCCGTCCCAGGGAGACACAACCTGGGGATCTCTCCCACCAGCCAGCGTGGCTGCCCACGGCTGCTGCCCAGGGCTACACCCCTGGCTACAGCAACAAAGCTATTTTGCATCAGCTGGAACAAATGCATATTGCTGTGTAGACACAGCCACCGAGGACAAGGGTGTCCCTGAAACATTTCTGCTCTTTGTCCCTTATCTGATCCCAGCTACTTGGAGTCCATGAGCCAGAATTATTTCCAGGTTTTTCTTTGTTAAATTGATGAGGATGACAATGATAGCACCACTTTTATGTAATAGCCTATATCCAGGTCTAGAGTGGCTAATTTAAGCACCCAGCTCTAGGGCACATGTGCCTGCACCTGACGTGTATCACGATAAGTGAGCAATACAGTCCTGATAAATGATGCAACACGTTTCCTTCTAGTCTCAGCGAAGAGGCATATGTGCCTACGAAGAGCTCCAGAAGACAAACTAAGCACCCTAAGCATGTAGTTCTCTGTACAGTCTGACCAAAGAGCCAATGTAAATGCTGTGTGACTCCACCCCAGCTGAAACGCAGGTCACCTCCCATTTTTCTGAGAAGAGGTCCAGAAAGATGGGTATTTTTGCACAGCTATGTAATTGTTAGAACATGTGCAACATCAAGATTCTACTCATGACAAGATACTTCTGAAACTGTCACCTATTTCATAATAATGACCCAGCTACAAAAAGCAGGTTTAAATGGCACAGATTAAAGCGTTAGCTGTGCTTTTTAGCCTGTCTACACTAGCAATCACACCATTATAATTTCTGTAAGGGATAAAACAGCATTAGCACTGGAAAGGAAATGTAAAATTACTTCAGAAGCAATGATTTTAATTACAGTCAGTGGAACGGGGAAGAAGACAGAATAGGAAATACAAATGCAAAAGGAGTATAAATAACGTTCCGTCTCAGGCCAGTACTATTTTTCTTACTCTGGCTATAAAGTTGTTTTATTTTCTTAACTTCCTGCTTTGGAAAGCAGCCACTAAATTAAAAGAAAATGTGGTTTTGTAATGCAAGGATGATTTTTATTTTTTAAATTTACAAAACTGGAGAATCTAAAGCAATGACTAAATTTAAAATCTGGTTGGAGAAAGATTTAGCTGATTCCAAATTCTTTTTCAAAAGAAAAAAAAAAAAAGAAAAGAAGGAATTCTTTTCCAAATAAAAGGAATTCAAATTAATGGTGAACATTAGGAACAGTTTCCCCTTCTCATACATTCATTTTTGGCCTGGTTTTGCCATTCTCATGTTCATCAGCAGAGTTCTTACTGCAGTAAATAATACTGAAACTAATGTCTACTCATAATATAAAGTGCTACTCATTTTCAGTAAGGGTATTATAATTCCCTAAATAGCTATATAAAAAAAAGAAGAAAAGAAAACCAGATTTTGAAATCAATTCCTGAAAGAAAATGTGTAAACTTGTGATTAATGGATAAGTGTACGATACAGTTGCCTAAACATGTGGCCCTGTTGTGACTGTTGTCACCACAGGATAGCCCAGTGGGTACCTGGCTTCCATGCCGGATGCAAACCCCTTCGCATAGGCTCTGTGCTGTGTTTCCCATCTCTGAGTGGACATGTTTGGTACCTCAGGGCATCTCAAATGGCTCCAAATGCCTTTGTTTGGGAAACTGAACCTCTTCCATAGAGTCATCATTCCACATCCTTATTTTTAAAAACACCTCCTAACTTCTTCCTTGAAACCCAGTACTTTATTTGTACCTCAGGCCCATTCAACACACAGTAATCTAATGTTGCTATAGCACAGGCAATAGCTGTGTCTCTGCTGCTAAATCAAAAGTCATTTGGCACCGGTTGGCTTGGGCCCTCCTGAGAAAATTTGTCTTGGAGACAGCTAGTTGGAGTGGTCTAAAACAGAGCCAGAGAGCTATCCATTGACCAGGGTGGATGATCACAGGTCTCGCACACAAACCCACACCCTAACCTCTTCCCTTTACAAGTGTATGCACACACACACAAACACGCACCCCTATATATGCATGCATACACCCACACACATGCAGGCACATACTGAAGACACAAAGACTCCAAATCTTCCATGAAACTTCATGAAGACCTGCTGTGGTACTGGGCTGTGATATCTTCATAACAAGACACTGGACTGCCATGACAGTGAAATTCTGGAAGCTGTTTGATCCACAGAGCATTAAAACCAAATTGATGTGTAGAAAAGGCTGTTTTTTCTCTGAAACAAAAACAGAGAAACATGTTTTAGAGTAGACATCTAGCGGTCTTCAGGAAAGAGAAAGAAGGAAATAATATCTTGTCTCATCTACCTGTGTAGCCAGTGGAGAGGGACGAGCCTGCTGAAGAGATGTCTAGCCCAGCCAGCCAGCCACAGTTTAGGATGTACTGAACATGTATCTGAAGTTGCCACTGACTGTAGAGGGACCCTAATCAGTAAGTGTAGGCTGGAGACCTGACTTTTGAATTAATAAAATAGGCAAGAGAGTTCCCATACATGACTGTAAATATGCATATTGACAAAATTGCCTGCAGTGTTTAGACCAGATGAGACAGAAAAGAGCTATTCTTCCTGTGGATCTGGGCCTCTGTGAAACTGTATGGGGTGCAGGTGTCCAGAGGCTGGTGGACACAGCTGGTCCAGCTGCAGGGTACACCTGAGCCCCGCAGCAAAGGTGGTAGTGTCTTGGGGAAAATGTGTTTAAGAAAGGGCAAAAAAACCCCAGAACAGAGAGTGAAGAAGGGAACAAGAAGATTGAGAAGCAACAGATGGACCACCAAGGCCAGAGGAGGGGAGGACGTGCTCCAGGCACCGGAGCAGAGATTCCCCTATAGCCAGTCCCTGGAGGAGACCGCGGTGGAGCAGGTATTTCCCTGCATCACACCAGAGCAGGCTCCTGAAAGGAACTGCAGCCCATGGGAAGGACCCATGCTGGAGGAAGGGAAAAGTGTGAGGACGAAGGAGTGGCAAATAGACACTGTTAAGAACTGACTCCAACCTCCCTTCCCCATCCCCCTGCACCATCCCTGGGGGAGAAGGTAGATGAGCTGGAAATGAAGGAGTGAAGTTGAGCCTAGGAAGAAGGGGAGGAGGAGGAAAGTATATTAGTTTTAGTCTTCATTTCTCACCATCCTACTCTATTTTAACTGGCAATAAATAAAATTCATTTTCTCTGTGTAGAGTCCGTTTTGCCCATAACAGCAGTTGGTGGGTGACCTCCCTGTCCATATCCCAGCCCATGAGCTTTTCCATCCTGTTTTCTCCCCCTTGTCCTATTGAGGAAGGGGAGTGAGAGAGCGGCTGGGTGGGCATCTGGCAGCCAGCCAAGGTCAGCCCACCACAGGAGGTTAAGGTGTTCATACCCGTCCTAAAACATAACTAATTCAAATTCCTTCAAATTCCCGCTGATCTGGCAGCAGAAAACAAATGTAAAAGCCATTGTGAGAGTATAAATGGAATCAGCGTGCACTGTGCTGGTTATAACGTGGTGGAATACAGTGCCAGGAGGTGGAGCAATCAAGAGTTGCACCAGTCTGGGCCAAAACACTGACCCACACCATTAAGTACTTCTTGTTTGACACTGAAAATTTTCTGTAGTTTTAGGAAGAGAACATCATAACCTACTTTCCTCAATATGCTGGAGCTCATCCTCATTTTCATTAGGCCCATTCACGACTGCAAGATAAATAGAAGTGCCATAAATAGAACTGTATTGGCATAAACATAATTTCTGTACTTGGCACTTGACTTAGGTAAACAACCATGCTCTTCCAGCAAGCCTTAAGGTTGGAGCCTCATCATTGCACACTGTCAGTGCCATCTTCTACAGTTCGGCAATTTAAATCTGAGGCAGGCTGAATTGACCTTTGGGGTTGTCTGCTTTCCTCCACTGATTACTAAAAGAGCTTCGTACAGCACTGCTCCTCACTTTTGCATCCCTGGTGCCCAGGGTGGGGAGGCAGATCAAGACTTCAGCTGCAGCGTGCATTTGGGGATGTGCAGCCTGGGGCCTCATAGGCCAGGCAGGTCCCCAGCACACCACTACCCTGCACTGCAGCAGAGCAGGCTGGCTGTCACGCTGTTGACATGGACAGTGGTGACCCACAGCACACCAGCTGACAGCAGGGTTTCCTCTCTGGGAGAGGCAGGTGCTCCTGCCCACTTTTTCCAGCTCCCACTGAATTCCCAGGGCAGCAGGAGTCAAGACTTGTACCTTGCACAGAAGGAAGAGAGCAGTTGCAAGGCAGCAATTCCTCACTGCCAGGAATGGAGGGAGACGGATGTAATATCCACAGCCTGTCAGTAGCCATGGCATTGGGTTCTCCAGGGTTTCCAGCCAGTTCTCTTAGTGATGTTCATTTGAAGCTGTGGCTATTAACATAGAAGTCATTTACAAGGCAGCACCTGCAAAGTCAGCTTTCAAATGTTACGGGTTGCTGAAATTACAGAATGCAAAAAGATTAACAAGTGTAATCTTACACAACTTTCTCCTAGAAAAAGAAAAACCACAAGCAGTCTTTAAAGTTCAAATAATGAAGATGTAATACAGCGTCTAAGAGTTTGGTTGTTTGTCGTAACTGGAACTCCTATGCCTTAGCTGAATCCATGTGGACGTGCCTGGGTCTGCCATTAAATTCAGTGTGTGTGTGTGGAGTGTGTTGAAGGTACAGGGGTGTCTTGTCTATATAGAGCCACCTGCAGGACTGGGGACCTGAACAAGACTTGACATTTATTTGCAAAGGAAATAAATTTCTTGCACTGAAAAACACACACCCAAAGTTTAAGTAGTGCATTTGTGATTTTTACCTTGTTGTATAACTCCAGCTTGTGAGTTAACTTCTTCCGCAGAATTTGCAGGCTGCTTCAATGGCAGTGCTGTTCCCAGTGAAGCATGCAGTGAGTAGTTAATCATTAATTCTTCATGGTTCATATTTGCTGTCTGCTTTACTGCATATAGTTTGATATAGTTCCTTCCAATAGACTTAATGCTGTCATTAGGAGTCACATGCTGGATCTTTATCTGAACTATTATCACAGTCCAGACATAGCATTACAGCCTCCCTTTGTAAGCCAAAGTTATGGAGTTCAGAAAGGCTTAAAACTTAATAAATACTATGGTTTTTATGGTAATGGAACAGCTGCAATAGCAGACTGACACACACACACCCCCTGACTGAGCCTGCCTAGCTGCTGCAAACAGGTGCACCTAGAGGCTAAAGCTCTTATTTTTTTTATCCATGACACTAATTTCATTGTCAATGTCTAGCTTGACAATTGTGTGTGTGTTAGGATAATGTAAAGGAATCCAGACACATGTGGTGAACGAAATTCCTGGCTCTTGCAAAGGGGGTGAATTTTTAAATTGAAATTGCTGTTATCATTGTACAGATAAACAGCCGACCACTTGCAAAAAAAAAAAATCTTTTGTTATTATTGGAAATCATAAGCTGTATGATATGGGGAGACTGCCCTCAGAATAAAAAAAGTCACCACAGAATGGTGTGAATTATGGTATGTAGTTTTTATTCTAGGTACATTCTAGGAAGATTTAAACCATTATTTTAAAATCTCAGACATAGTCTGGGGTCAGATTCATATGTGCTTTGGAAGAACTAGTTTCTAACTGTGTTAAAGTGCACAAGTGGGAAGGCAGAGGCATTTGAAAACTTCAGCTCAAGTGCTTTAGATCAGATCGCTAGGCCTGTGGCTAACCTATTCAACCACACTAGAAACACTTTCCTCCTCCTCACTGTACATTAGTCTGCTTATTTCTTGGAAGATAATCTCTAAGATCAGGATCAACAGTAAATAATTGCATTTGGCATTCCCATTTGTTGACACCTTCCATAGGGGATGCAGTGAATTTAACTTACATTGGATGAATCATCTCTCATGCAAATGTTTTCTTCCTTTCAGCCACTTTTGGAGAGTCTGCTTGCCAGGATATGATGCCCCAAAAAGGCCAAGTGAAATCTAAATAGGTTACTGTGGAACCACCAAAAACCTCTTTGTATCAGTACAACACCTTCTATAGGCTAATAAAGTCAGCTGAGAAACAAACCATATGAGCCTGGATAGAGTCCTGTGTTCATACAGCTGTAAGGCTTCCTATAACCCAGCAAGATTATCCAGGGCAGCCTCCAGTACCTCTGCATGACACTGAACTGTGCCATACACACATACCCTCACCCCATGGCTTTTAAATGGGCAGGTTTCCCTTGTTTCGGGTAATAAAGGTCTTTTTCTCACCCACATGGAAAATCCCATAAAATGTAATAGAGATGAAGCCAGGGAAGATGTAGAGAAATGCTCTGTAGAAAATAATTTAGAATTAGAACCTTTCTGAAAGTCTGTAAGCCATCTAATAAAATTCAACACAGGATTACATATCTGCTTTGGAAATTGATGAGTTAATTGAAAGGTGAATATTCTCTTTAAATTTCATACGGTTTTCCTCTGATGACTGGAAATTGTGTAGAAATAGAGTCATGTCTTTTTAGGATTCATATTCTCCCAGCCAGACACTGAACCCAGAATTTCTGAAGACAGGTTTTGTCACCCCTCTTTTATAGATGATTTCTTGGCTTTAAAATTGGCAGCTGTGACCTGAGCGTTTATGGAGATGTCACAATCAGGCTTCCTCTGCTTAATATCTGGAAAAGTCATCTTTACTTGCCCTCAAGAAATTAAACTTTCCAGACAATTTCCCTGTAGCAAGACAAGTTATGAACTTGTAATGTCTCAAAATTGATTTAGAGATATTTCTAAGAGAATGCTCTTAATAATCTTCAGCAAGAGTAGTTTTGCATAAAGCCCACTGGAGGGTGTCCAACTGGGTTTGAACTTCCTTGTGTTTAAGTCCAGAATGTTCCACACATTTTTCAGAAACTAGTCTATCAAACAGTGGTCTGCTGTCAAATTTGATAAAAGTTAGTTACCACATGTGCTCAGTATATGATCCAAAACAGGAAGCACAGCATCCGATGAAGTAGATGACAAAATGCCAGCAGCGGATATCTGGAATATATGTTCCTCAAAAAGAAAAGATATTTTGCCATTGGGCAACAGTTCACAGAAATCAGCTGCAATTGTCTCCTTTCACTTGGTGCTCTGCAATTCAGATATTTGAATTTTTCTGAGAGCCTTCTCCACACCCCTTGAAATTACTGAAGAAAATGATAGTGATTAATCTCTTCTTCTGCCAGTTTGCCAATGAATGAAGAACATAATTTCCCTTTAACACTTCTTCAGTGTGCACTGCAGATTTACAAATTCAGTACAGACTGTAATTTGAGTTTATTTCAGACAAATTTTGAAAACATATATGCTTATTTATCAACCTTTAAATGTCTTAGCCTTCCCCGTAACCCCTACCTCACAAGTCAACATTACAATTTTTGTGGTTTCTTTGGAGATTGGCCCAGCAGTTTTCAACTTTTCTCTGATCTCTTAAGTGGATGGCTAAGTCCCTTGCTCTCTTCCTTTTAGGGAATAACGTTTTGATTAACATCACACAGGTGTGCTCTGGAAACACTTGGCCTTCCTGTGACTTTCTTTCATCAATGTTGTAAGAGATTAATCTGGTACTTTCCATTCCTGGTCCCAACAAAATAATCTAAATTAATACATTAATATGTATACATTATACATAATTTTTGTTTATATATAATTACTACCTAGATATAATAGGAACAAAAGTCCCAGACATTCAAGTGACAAGGAAAGTGAGGGGCCCAGCTATGGTTTTTATAGATGCCAAGACCCAGCTTTGACTATTTGCAGAGAGCAGGGTCCACACATGCCTGGAGTGGCTAGAATACTATACCATAGAATACTAGAATACTATAGTGCTTACTATTCTCTGTTCGTTCATTTGTTTGTTTGTTTAATGTAGAGGGCCTTAAATTTGACCACATTCAACTCCTTTTATGTTACCAATGTTTTTCTCTTCAGTATTCTCTTGTCTCAGTTTTGTGTTTCAGTAAGTATAAATTGCTGGTTTTCTCTGTTATTTCCAGTACTTCACTTATTTTGTTCCACTCTTCCCTGCTTCTTTCACAGCCCTTCTCCAGATCTTTTGTGTCCAAGTCTGTTAAGTATACAGACACCTATGACAATATAGCACTAACCAGATTATAACATGTAAATAAGTCTGTTTCCCAGAAATAACTGTATTTCTTTTGGCTGTTCTGTGGCATGACAAATCTAGTTCTACTGGTGCAGCCTAAAGGGAAGGGTTACTATATTTGCTTTCATTGAAGCCAGTATAAACCAGAACTAAATTAGAACCGTTAGCTGTGCTAATGAAATTGGCAACATTCACTGACAGTAGCAACGAGAAAGGCAAGTGGAATATATGATGGTGCACGTGCCCCAGCTCCTTTACAGATCAAGATGTGACTCACAAATTCTGGACTCACTGAACTGGCAGCAATATAGCCTGGTCAAAGGAAAAACAAACTCCTCACCTAAGGAGAGATTATGTTGCACGTTAAGATTTAGTTTGAAACAGGCTTTTACAAATTATTTTATTGTTTTTCCTCAGTTCCTGCAGGAAGACTGTATGGCTGCAAGATAAAGAAAAGAATAATAAGAAAATTTAAAGTAATTAACCAGAACTGCCAGAAAAGTTCCTGTCAATCTCCAGACTCTGGGTTTTCATCCCTGTTTAAGAAGTCAAGCAGACTCTGCTCAGAGGTTCAGCTACCAGCTCTAAATGATTACCCCAGAAACAGGGAGCATTTGAAATAAATGGAACAGCTGTCTGTATCGCCTCAGCTATAAAAGAGACTGTATTTCAAGAAAGAAACACAAATAATGAAGTATTTTCTCGGGCTATGGTAGGAGGCAATTGGGAGCTTTTCCCTTTCAGCCTGCTGATTCCCCCTTGAGCTTAGAGACCACCTGTTCCAAGGAGCTTCCGGGGCTGAATGGCGGGAAGGTGGATTTCCTTCTGAAACAAACCCGAAAGGCATGGAGGATGCCAACACTCCAGAGTAAGGGAAGGCTCGCTATTGTTGTTGTTTCAATTGTTTGAATTTTTTTGCTTCAAATAGCAGGGTGATTTCAGCCAAATATTATGTGCTCACTCAGGGCTTGTGATTTTTTTGGTGATTTGTTCTCATGCTTGCATGTTTTGTATCTGTTTTAAAGAAGGTCAGTGGAATAGTTTTTCTTCTAACAGACAAGGAGTAAGGAACAAACCTGCAAAGGGATTTTCCCCTGACTCTCATTTACACTGAGCTGTTTTGAGTCATCTTACTCATGTGACAATGCCTAGGCCAGTACAAACACCTGTTTACTGGGGCACAAAATATTACCGTATAGCAGTTAGCTTTGCAGTGCAACACAGATATGCATTTTGTTATTATTTAAAATGAAATGAAACCTTCATGTGTATAAGAAGAAACGTTTGGCTTATTTCTGGGCTGGGAGGAAGGACTAAAGAAACCTTTCTATGCCCTTTCTTCATTTCTGGCTTTCTGCTGACCGCTGGGACAGAGCCAGCACAATACAGCATAGCCTCTGCTGCAACTATAACAAATGGAAACCATGACCCCGCTCTGCTCCCATCCTCACCAAGTAAGGTGCAACCTAGGGTACAATTGACATCCAGGGATGCACCTCCAGGAGACAGAGTGACTCCAAGGAGGTTCGTGACTATGTGGTTTATGCAGTTCATTATGAATTTCCAAGGGAGAATTCCACATTCTGGATGAAGAAAAAGAGATGGCTATATTGTTTTAACAAAAATAACTTCTGGTTTTCTGTTAAAAAAAAAAAAAACAAAACAAAACAAATCTCTTTCAGAACACGCAAGACTGTTTCATTAAAAAATAAAACTCATTTTTAAAGCATATTAAAAGCGTTAACACAGTGCCTGCTGCCAGAAGAGCCCCACTGCAGCGCTGTTGAAGGAAGGAGGACAGCATCGTTATTTATGAGCGTCTGCACTCTCTCAGCCTTTCATGAAACCCTAATTTTATCTGGCAGCTCTTAAGAATCTCTGAGAAACTGGGTCCTTTGTTACCACTGCATCCATCTAACTTCTGCACCTAAAAAGACATGGACAGTTTTTCATAAATAAAGAAAAGAAGTCCAAACTTTCTGACATTAATGTCACACTACTGTTTTAGGCCCTAAACCTTCAAGCTCCTCTCTCTGGGCAAGCACTAACAAGCATCCCTTTTTGCCCAACTTCCAACACTAGCTTTTACAATAATTTTGCTGAGAACAGGATCAGGCCTCAGTCATCTGTTTTCATTGGGGGAAAAACAAAACAAAACAAAACAAACAACCCCCCTTTATTACTCTTTGACAGGAGTAGAGTTAAGCCCGAGGGAGTTATTTTTCTCCCATTAACTTTTTCTAACCTCATCCCTCCCTCATTTTCTTTCTCAGATTTACTCCCAAACAGTTCATGCATACGTGTGCATGTGCCTGTGTGTCTATCTCTGTGTGTATGTGTGTGTACGTGCACATTTATCCTTGTAATGAAAAGGAATCTATCTGTTCAGATAATTTGCTGTTGTTTGCAACATGATACAGCTAGTCCTTTTGACTTCAGCATGAATAAACAGCCTGATCCTGTAAAATAGGTCTTTTCTCTCCCGAGAGCTTGTTCCAAGATTGTGGAACCCAGGCTAGCAAAGAACATCTGCAACAGTTAGTGGAAACCCTAAGAATTCTTGTGAATAAATAGATTGGAAACTAAGTTGGAAATTTCTCAGTGAGATATAAATTTTAAAAAATGAAATCCAGTTGAAGTACCCAGTTTCCCTGGGAGAATACAAGTCTAGCCAACCCAAGCCTAAATACATGTGGTAGTGATCATTGTATGCTGTTCCCAGTTTATCATCAAAAACAATCATAGCGAAATTATTGTCATTCAAATTTAGCTTCTAATAAAGAAATGTTACACTTTTTTATCATAAGTTTGCTTGCAAACCTCCTTTATAATGAAGATGTTAGAAAAAAATGAAACAATGCATTTTTTAAAACTTCCATATTTTTTCCCTATTGCCAAATATAACCAGAATCCTAGATGAACATTAAATGTATCAGTAAAAGCCACCAATGATAAGCAATACAGATCTGGTGGATTTAAGGGCTGTAATTCAAGTTTTACATCGATCTGCTTTTCAAAATATTCATGGTGGTAGCTCTTTGCAGATCAGACTCGGTGAAAAGCCTCTTTACAAAGGCTAAGATCTCTTAAGTATTTAGACTTTCACTTTTGTACTCTCTCTTTTCTTAGATGTGCCTTCTTCATTTCAGTTGCATGCTCACTCTCCCAGTTATTAAGTTAACACAGTCCCCTAGAGACTGTCTTCAGGTTTTTTTTGATGCTTACCACTGGCAGAGTGTTATAAAGCAAAACATTTGGGTTATATAGATTATAAGCTGATAGATAGAAGTTACCAGCTTCGTGGGAAATACTTCAGTCTTATAAAAAAAAGGCAATATTCTTTGGCTTGATTTAGTATAACTTTGGTACGTAGAATAAATCATTTGCAGCTGGCTTACCCATGCACATGCTCTGGGGGCGAGGAACACATGCATGTTATCAATTCATTATTTGTGCTGCAGTTCGTTACCACTTACGTGCTGGACAGCGACATCACTGTCTACCCTACATCTGAGGGTATAACATTAATGGCAATAGATATCAAGCTGTTGGGAAGAAAGCAAAAGCTAGACTGTGGTTGGATTAACATTTGATTGCCTAAACAGTACAGCTTTGAAAGCATGGGAAAATTTGCCTAGTGAGCAAGCTGGATTTTTTTAAAAAACATAAAGCCTGCCAAGCTCCCAAACCTAAGGGGAAAAAAAGAGCTTGTGGAGAACTTTAATTAAAGTAAATGGAGAAATCTCCCCTCCTTCTCCTGAAAAGAACTTAAATATGCTATTTTAACTCTATGCTCATACTAGCTCTTTTTTTCTACTAAAAAAAAGGTTAAGCAAGAAATATTCACAAATGTTTTAAAGTCCTCCAGTCCCTATTTCCCCTTTTTTCCCTATTATGGTGAAGAGGAGAAAGACTGTTCAAGTGAATACTGGCCCAAATTGTTCCATAAGACCTAATGTTTCTCATAAATATGCACATGTACCAAGTTTAGTCTACTTTGGAGGCAATATGAAGTTTGCTCCCACTCTTTGCTGTACAGCTACAGACTACTGAAGTGACTGTACTAAGGATGCCCTCTACTGAGAAAAAAAGGATAGAAGTCTAAACATGGGAGCTACAGAGAATCTTCACTAGCTAGTACAAGTAGTAAAAGACTGATTGTTTTCAGCAGTAGAGAACATTGAGCTTTATTTCATTTTTCGATTTGAGAACAGTTCTGATGAGAGTATGGACAGACTTGGCCACAGAATTATATGTTATAGCTATACTAGTAAATTAAACTGGGCCAGGGAATGTTCCCGAACAATTTGTCTTGATCATCTTCACTGTTCAAATGCTAGAAGGGTCTCCACACTACTTTGGCTGACACCAGATAGCAGCTTCCTAAACAATTTCTGGGCATGATTTGGCAGTTGGCACAGGCCAGAGTCTGTCTTGAGCAGGGTAGAGTTGGCCACCTTGTTTTGGGTGGTCAAGGCAGTATAGATACACATTGCTTTATACTAGCTGGCATGTCAGAAAATTACCTTAGGCAGATTTAACTTATCAGTATAGATGTAGCCTTAGAAAACAAGGATGTAGGGAGCCTGATAAGATCATCGACTTTTTGCAGTGGGGTAGATCATGCATGACAAATGCTCACTGCTCCTGACAGATGTTTGTCCATCCAGTTCTCAAAAACCTCCAGGGACAGAGATCCCATAATCTCCATTGGCTGCTCATTTAATTGATAACCATACTTGTTTTTCTTCAAATCTAACCTAAATACACCCTACAGCAATGTTAGGCAGCCAGTGTTTTCCTAACCCAGTGGACAAGAAAAAGAATATATTTCTTTCCTCTTTGGAGCTACCATTTAATTATTTGGGATGACAATATATGGTTTGCAGATCTTTTCTTCTTAAGATTAAAAATGCTCAATTATTTGGAATTTTCTTGTAGGTCATGGTTTGCAGATCTTTAATATCACGATCATATATGAGGTATTTAAGTCAACACATTGACAAGTAATAGAGCATAAGAAAATTCAGTCAGTAAACTGACTCCCCCTTTATTGTCGATGTAAAGACATACACAGCTCCTGAGGTTGAGTCACCTCATCCAAAAACAGCTAACAGAGGTATGATGAGTATGTTCTGAAGATACCTGTTTCTTTCCACTGACAACAGAATTAGTCCAGGTTTACTAACTCCTACCGAAATGTCTTGAGGAGAATTGCTAAAACAAGAGCTGGAGAAGGAAAAGGGATCTATTATGATTGTTTGTGAACAATTGCTAAAAAGTCTGTCAGCAAATCCTGAATGCTTGAAAGCTACAACACCTGTGACACGTTCCTGTGATAGCTACCACAGGCCCAAACAGAGCCAGATAGCTTCCTGACAATATCAATAATTTTGTTCTTGTTCATTTGTTTTCATGATCAATACCTCTAGTGCAGTCAGCTAGCACATGGGCTGCAGACATTTATGGGAAAGCAGTAAATGCTCTGCATGCTGGGCGAGTGGATATGATGACCACAATATTTGTGTTCAGAGGAGTCTTCTGAGGGAAAAACAAATATTCTGTCTGAATGTGGTCTCCATGGTCTTCTTACTACTATGCACAGGGTGACATACGTAGTGTAAGACACTACCAACCATTTATGAATGCACCCTCAAAAGTGACAGGCTTCACCGAGACCATTCTTAGAGGAGTATCCAAAATGCATCCTCCAACACTTCATCATGCTCTTAGCTATGAATAAGAGACAGATATAACTAGTCTTGGCCATTGTAAGAGCTCTCTTCCTGGAGCATGAATGTCTTCTACAGTAATAAGGAAAACATTTGTAATGGAAAGCAAAGCATTTGTTTTTTTGCCAGAAGGAATGCAATATTGGGAAAATTATTCTTCAAATTATGTTACCCACATGCATTATTTACCAAGTTTTCTCCACCCTATCAAAAGGAAGGCCTGTTTTATTCCCAATTTCTGTGTCAAAAGAAGTGGCCTACTCCCTTCTTTAATGTGGGAGGAGGGAGCCCACCAGCGTTTTTTCCTGACACAATCTGGGCATTCTTCTGAGTCCCCTCCCTTTTCAAGGGTCTTTGAGGTTTTTCCATGTCTTTTGATCCTAGAAGAGATGGAGCCAGACGGGCAAATGCTTCCCATCACTTGATGGCCTAGCCATTGTTATCTGAACTCCTTTGAAGCTGGGAACCTGAAGCTCTTATCTGTGCCATTGTCTCACCTTTCCTGTTAAGTTCTGCAGCCTTTCCTTTTACAGTTTCCTTTGACTATGCTAAGCATTCAAACAGGCACCAGTATGAGAGAAAGCAGAACCACACAGAGCCCCCAAAAGGTTGCACAGATAGTTTTCCAGCATTGCCACAGAGGTAATTTCAGGGCATGGAGGAGCAGTCGATTTTTTACAGGCTTCAAGCGAGTCTGCCCAAAATATTAGAAGAAAATGATTTCTTGGTGACTATATCAAATCACACAGGGTTCATGTTGGATGACATTCCCTGATTTCACCCTCTTTTGAATGGAATGTGAGTCTGGAAGCTGCAACACAATGGTGTGAGACTGCAGGTCCCCAGAGTGTGAGGCAGCCTCCCACTAGGGTGTCTGGTGACAAGAAGCCCTTAGATAAAGTTCAGTCATTTAGTATTCTTTCTGTGGAAGGTTATTCTGCAATCTAAAAGCTATATGTCAAAAAACTGAAATTAAATCAGTGCTGTGTTCTGACTTTGATGGTGTGGATTTTTTCTATATTATCATTCTGACCATGTGTTGTGGACTTATTCATGCCACATGCTTTGAGGTGCTCCAGCATGATCTCATGCACAGCCACTGTTGCTTCAATGTGTAACTGCTGCAGTATGGACTTATCTACAGCCACAGATGCTTCGAGGTGTGCCTTCTCCAGTGTGGACTTATCCATGGGCCACAATCCCTTCAGAGGTATACCTGCTGTGGCACAGATACAACCATGGCCACAGATGCTTCAAGACGTACCTGTGCTGATGTGGACTTATTCATGGCCACAGAGACTTCGGGGTGTTCTTCTCCTGCGTGGCCTCATCCACAGGTCACAGTTCCTTCAACCCGAGTTTACACTGGAGTTCCAGCCTGTCTAGTGCAGCAGCAGAGAAACAGCAGCGATGCCCTGGCCATCTGCCAGCCCAGGCGCATGGCCATTGCTGTTATCAAAATGTTCCCAGGCACAGCAGAGTAAGATGATCAGCAGTACAGCAGTATAGCAATCAGCAAAAGCAAAAAGCACTAATGAGCACTAAACTCTGATATACAGTAAGGCAAGCAAGCCCCACGACAGGCACAGGAGCCTGCTGATTAATAGCTAAATGGCAATAATAGCTATAAATTCGGTCTAGCACATTCCAATCGAACCTATCATTATCTCGATCCCTTCAAGTCCCACACTGGGCGCCAAAAAGGACTGTCACGGTTTAACCCCAGCTGACAACTAAGCACCACACAGCCGCTCACTCATTTTCCCCACCATGTGGGATGGGGGAGAGAATCAGAAGAGTAAAAGTGAGAAAACTCATGGGCTGAGATAAAGACAGTTCAATAGGTAAAGCAAAAGCCACACAAGCAAGCAAAGCAAAACAAGGAATTCATTTGCTACTTCCCATTGGCAGGCAGGTGTTCAGCCATCTCCAGGAAAGCAGGGCTCCATCATGCATAAAGGTTGCTTGGGAAGACAAACACCATCATTCCAAACATCCCCCCTTCCTTTTTCCCCCAGCTTCATATGCCAAGCATGATGTCATATGGTATGGAATATCCCTTTGGTCAGCTGGGGTCAGCTGTCCCAGCTGCATCCCCTCCCAACTCCTTGTGCACCCTCAGCCTACTCGCTGGTGGGGTGGTGTAAGAAGCAGAAAAGGACTTGACCCTGTGTAAGTACTGCTCAGCAATAATGAAAACATCCCTGTATTATCAACACTGTTTTTGTCACAAATCCAAAACATAGCCTCATACCAGCTACTGTAAAAAAACCTAACTTTATTTTAGCCAAAACTGTAAAAATCTTATTGTTGCCTAAATCAAGTTGGTTACCTGGTAAGGCAGCAAGGAAGCATCAAGATTTAAGTAGATATTTTGCACAGATTAGTCTCAAATTACTTAATGAAGTGCCTAAGTTAGGACACCAGTGTCCCTTACATTCCCCTATAGTCAATGGAGAAAGAGAGGCTCTCCAAAATACTGTCTAGAAAACTTCTCTCTCTAAAGTAGTATTTTACTGTAATGATAACTAAAAAAATACAGATAGGACAATATTTGCAGGCAGAGGTTAAGAATAGAAACCTTTCTTCAGGTCAGAAAGAGAAGCAATAAAAGCTTTGACATCTGGAATTGGAATTGAATAGTATATCCTTTATTAACAATTTCTAGGGCCTATTAATGCAAGCTTTTGGCATGCAAAGGAAGGAGTTATCAAAATGAATTGTACCAAAAAGGAGGGTATCCTTAAGAAAATCTAGTATCAGATAAATAAGAGAAGCGGTGGTCGTAATTGCTGGATTTTTTTTATTTTGTCTCAATAGTTTCAATATTTTTCTCAATGGCTTCACATAATAATTAAAAAAAAAAAGGTTTCCTATTACTCTTCTGTAGTATTAGTATTTTCCTAGTGAAAGCTGCAATCTCAGCTTTTTCTGGTTAGGACTGGAACATACACAGAGAAATAACAGTCATCTCAGAAAAGAACCGGATGAATATTCATATTTTTGTCCAGTAGAATAACAAAAAAGAACAGAGAATGGGAAAGTGAGAATAGTTCCAAAAGATGCAAATAATCAAATTAAGACCTTTTTTGCAAAATAACCAAGTTTTGAAAGAAGATTTTTGGATCAGTATAAAATACTTCAATTCCCAATGAAAGATATTATTTAATTTGTAGTTTAGATAACTTCCCATCCACTTTTTAACTTTTTTGTCTTTTTCTTGGTGTTTGTTTAATTTAGGTTACCACTTCCAATGAAAATATAACTTCAAAATGAAAAGTCAAAAAGTTTAGTTCTAATATGTCAAAAAATCCATAGGCAGTCCCCTGGTAGGCTGATAGACTCGTACCACAGTTTAACATGATAATTAATATTGTGTGATTGTTTATGTTCTTTTCAATTTGTCTGCTTTAATCTCATGTTAACAGTCTTTTGCCATCTCTGTGAGACAGAAATGGTCTTTTACTCTATGTTTCTAGAATAACGTTGCCTTAAAAAAATCCTGTTGTATGTGTAGGTCTCTCTGAAATTATAGCCATGCATATAACTCGTTAGAAGTCTTTCAATGGAACTTTTTTGGATGGAGACAGGTGATTAATCAAAAGTGAAATATTTCTCAGAAATAGTATGGGGCTGACAAAGTTGTAAAGAAGCACACACAGGTTTCAGAATCTGCTGATTCTGAAAGTTTCCATCCAAACGCTGACTGTTTGTTCCTGTCATTTTGTTTGCCTTGCTGATAGGCTACCAAGTGGATTGCTGGGGAGCTGAGCCTGAAGGCTGCCAGCCCTTCATCAGCTCATACGGTAGGCAAACAAATGACACCGTCAAATATATTATTCCCAGGGAGTGATACCTATGCCTACTGCCACATGATACAAATGCCTCTCTGGACAAGATGATGTCCATTTGTTACATGTCCCTAAGTTGCTTCTGAGCCCCTTGAGTTTGCCTATGTCCCTGGCACAGAAGGGAAAAGCTTGGATTACAATGGAGTGCCTTATTTTGCAAATTGTCCAAATGCCAGCAGGATATTCATTGCTTAGACAAGGAAGATGGCAACAGAATGACCTTTCTTAACTGGAGTATTTGTTTATGTCACAGCAGAACATCAGTAGATCATGAAAGCAAGTGGAATATCATTAATTTTAAGCTGGACAGATGCACAAGCTAATACAAAGTCAGAGGCAATGACACCAGCACTGTAAGAGAAGTCCAAGACGAAGAAATAAAACAGATCAAACTTAGGCATCTTTCAAAGCTGGGTTTATACCTGTAAGGGGAATTTATACAGTGTGTGTGAATAATACATTTGGAAAGCAACACCATTCATTATGCTATGAGAGGAAGATCCCACCTGTTCAGTGTTAAAAATAAAGTAAAATCCCAGCATATGCTCAAACCTGAATTTCTAGACTAGGCACTGGGAAGTTTCCTCTGTGCAAAATCAGAGGAAGATTAATTTCTCTACAAAGCAGACAGTAAGTAAAGGAGATAAAAAAAGAACCACTGTAGAGAGAACAGATAGACATATTCACTTGCATAGACACAAAACAATCAAGAAATGTAGAAAAAGAGAATATGTAAATGTTCTGAGAGATATCATTGACATCAAGTAATTTTCTACACTTGGAGACATAACAGCGTGTTTGTCTGTATTAAATGTTATCTTTTGGAAAAGTAAGCCACCATCTGGCTTGTATTTGGTAACAAGTTTTTTTCAGTGAAAATAAACTAAACATTTTGATGGTAAGGAGACTACTAAGGTCTATGTAAATAGCATTTTTTCCCTAAGGAAAGATAATTGAAGACTATAACCATTGAATCTGAGCAGTTTTGGAAGAGGACAGAGATATTATTTTAAAGAAAATTAACATTTCATAACAAACAAAATAGAAATTCCATCAAACAAGAATAATATTTTAGGGAGAGAAAATGGACTACAATAATCTCAGGACCATCATGGCCTTCTTGACTGAACAGAGGAGTAACAGATACAAGAGTGTGGCCATTACAATGCAAAGTTGGGAACGAGACACAGTGAGAAGATTATCGAAAAAGAACAAAATTTAGTGCAGGAGCCTCAATCCTTATTTGTCCACAGGTACCTACACTGGGTGTGATTAGTATAGTTCTCAGGCAGCAGGACAGGCAAAAGTGCAAATCAGTGGTTTGTGCATGTCCTACCAAAAACTAAACACCCAGAAAGACTAACAATTTCACTTACGGTTTTATGTTATAAAAATGTACGTGACTTTACCTCATAAGGCCACAGGTGGCTGAAACTGCCATGGATGTTAAAAGAGACCCATAAAAATCCCCAAGAATACAGACAGGAATATTTTTTTTTTCAGTTATTCATGTGTGATTTGGAAATTGAGTACCTTAGAAATGTTAATGGCACAATATACGTTACTAAACAAAACTGCACTAGACTAGATTTTGCAGCCAGAGCATGCACCCATCAGTCAGATAATGAGAAAACCAGAAGAAAGTAAATCTTTTCCTAACCTCCAGTAAAAACAGTTAGAAGCAGCCCTGCCGAAAGTAATTGGCTATGCCTCTACCTCTAGACAAAAAAAGAACAGGAAATGATCCCTGGTTTTTAAGCCACATGGCAAGAAAGGACTTGCTTGCACACATAGTGCTCACCATGTGTCCTGCAAAACAGTGTGGCCACCATGTAGCTGCTGGCCTCGATCTTCTTCTCTGCGCACTGTAGTATTCCTTTAGCCCTGAGTCATGGCTATTTTGAGTGCTTAGTGCAGATTGAAGTGTCTGAAGACAGAGGGCATTCTCATCATCATCAAAGTGGGGTTTTTACAGGATGAATTCAAGGGCATGTGGTACACGCACTGTGATATGGTAGGAGGACATGTGGGTGTTTCTTTGTGCACAGCACCAGGTGGAATAATATGGGACATCTATAGAGAGCAGAGGGTGCCAGACATTGTACAACCTTATCGCTAACACCTTTCAGAAACAGGCTCTGGAGTGAACTATCACCCAAACTACATAGGAGGATTGACTTTGGTAGAGCTAGCAGTGGATGTTGTTCACCTCAACTTCAGTAAGGCTTTTACACTGTCTCCCACAAAGTTCTCATCCTTGACCAGTTGTCAATACTGGGGCCAATACTGTACAATCTCTTCATTAACCAGCTGATACTGGGACAGACTGCACCGTCAAAGAGTCCACAGATTAAAAAAAAATAAACGGAGTGAGTCGCTGACACACTAGATGCGTGTGCTGCCGTTCAGAGGGATCTTGACAGGCTGAAGATTTGCTCAGAAAAGAATCCCATGAAGTTCAATAATGCAAAAAAAAGAAAATGCAAAGTCCTACAACTGGAGAGGAATAACCCCAGGGAACAGTACACACTGAAGATCAAGTGGCTGGAAAGCAGCTTTACTGAGAACCTCAGGGTCTTCATGGACAGCAAATTGACCATGAGACAGCAATGTGTTCTTGCAGCAAAGGAGACAGACAGCTTCCTGGGCTGCATTAGAAAGAGGTCAATGGAGGCAATACTTCCTACTCAGCACTGGTACGGTTGCATCTGCAGTACTGTGTCCAGTTCTGGGCTCCCCAGAACAAGAAAGATATGGACATGCTTGACCTAGTCCAGCAAAGGGCCAGGAAGGTGATTAAAGGAGAGAAGCATCTTTCATATGAATACTGTCTGAGAGAACTGGGGCTGTTCAGCCTGGAGAAGAGAAAGCTGGCAGGGGTGGGGAGAGGATCTTATCAATGTGTACAAAAATATACATATATATATTGATGAAGAAGAGGCAGCCAGACACTTCTCAATAGTGCCCAGATACAGGACAGGTGGCAATGGGCATAGGTTAAAACACTTGAAATTCCATCTGAAAGCAAGAAAAAACTTTTTTACTGTGAAGCTGGTCAAACACTGGAACGGGTGGTTCAGAGAGGTTGTGGAGTTTCCTTGGAGGTATTCAAAACCTGACCGGACATGATCCTAGGCAACCTGCTCTAGGTGACCCTACTTGAGCAGGGGGAGTTGACTAGATGATCTCAAGAGCTCCCTTCCAACTTAAACCACTCTGTGATTCTGTGACATTTTGAAATGACCCAAAACCAGACAGGGAGTGAGCTAGCAGTTGAGCTGTGCGGACAATCAGGTGTTCAGTCAGGGGTTCAGTGCTTGAGCTAGCCTTCTTTTTCTTAGCAATATAGATGAACCCATTTTAAAAATAGCCTTTCTGCATATTCCAGAATGGAAGGACATGAATGTCAGTGAGCTAATTGCCCAGTAAGGTACCTAAAGGCAGCAGTTCCAACAAGTTCAGACAACTGTGCCCTCAGATGTGACATACTTGAACAAATGCAATTACAGCTTCCTAGAAAAGATTAAGACTGATGGGAAAACCATGCCACAGCACACAGCACATCAAGCCACACCTAAATGGCAGATGGATGTTTGCCATAATACTTCTTGGTCATGCCATGGGACCTGCTGGAGCTCACAGTAGCTTTGTCACTGCTTGAATAGGTTTCCCTTGCAGAACCTGGCTCTGGGAGAGGTAACCTTTGTGATTGTGGATACCACTTTTCTTTCTACCACGAGGGTGATATGAGGATAAAGCCATGCTAGACAATGAGTTTGTGCCACATAAATGTTTGCTGACCCCTCCACATTCAAAAATTAAGAGTCCATGAGCAAGTCAATCTATAAGTCCTCCCTTTTACTCCATTTATCCACTCATCTTCCATCTGGATTTCCCAATAAAGGATGATGCAGATCCTCTGTTAACCTGGCTATTTTGTTTGTGCTTCCTATCCAGGCAACGAATGTGTGCAAAGTCCAAAATCAGGCACACCACAGGTTGCCTCTTGTTCCAGAGGGGATGTGGAAAGGAAAGCCAGGTCTTTTATAAGTTTGTTGAACTCTTAGTGATAATTGCTAGTTATTGTTATTTCTGTGTTTCACTAGGTATAGCGACTGTGAGAAAGCAGAGATGTAGGAAACACATTTATAACACAGAAGGTTCATCATTTCCACAGCTGATGGAACAGCTTGCTGTTTTCACTCATTTTCACTCAGGAGTGACCAATTCACTTTCAAAGAGCTTAAATGGTCCATTATTCTCCAGTGAATAATTCTCCTAGTGACTCTGAATTTTATTGATATAGCTGTACACTGTACCATTTAAACATGGGCTGTCCTTTGACTAAATACGCAGTGAAGCTTTCATGCTCACTGAATTTTTTTAATGGAAACTGAATTGGAAGTTCCCAGGCTTCTTCCTGTGATCAAGGATCCACAAGAACTATGATTTTTTTTTTTTTTTTTTTTCAGATCACAAAGTTTTCAGTGCTCTTAGAAGAAAAACAGAAATATCTTAATGAAAATACTAGGTATTGCCTGTCAGGGACTCACACTGTGAAGCTATTACATTGAGCAAGTTGAAAACATTTTTAAGAAGAGAGGTAAGCTCTAACTGTATTCATCCATGCTGTTTGCAAGCAGAAAATTATTCTGATATTTCAAAGAGGCTGGGGGAAAAAAAAGTCAAGATAAACATTCACAACTGTTTTTGTTTGATTTTTCTTTTCAAAATGAAAAAATAGAAATTACATCTTTTATAGTTCTGAAGGAAGTTTTCTGGAAATAGGTATGCAATTAGGTTGGATGAAACAGGCCTTAGTAGCAAAGAAGAAAATGGATTTAAGCCTCCAAAATGTAGAGAAGCATATTCATGAAGAGTTCACTGAATTGCATGGTCTAACCCCATCATCATCAGTTAATCAATGTTACCACTACTTTTTTTTGTTATCATAGCACAGGACAGCAAATGCTCTATGTGTTTTAGAGAGCTAGCACAATTAGGCAGTTATTAACCAGTGTTATTGTGTCTAAATCTGATCCAAAGATAAACAAATGTGTTAGAAAATTCCATGTTGAAGCTGTTAGTGTGCAGACTTTAGTATCAAGTGTAATAACCAATCTGTAACAGGAGAAACCATGTGTATGTATATTTTTAGAGCCATAGGAATGTTTTGAATTCAGCCTGACTGGACTATATCAAAAATATTCTCAGAAAGGATGTTATTTAAGTTATTTATGAACTCAAGGTGTTAATGATTTATTTTAGTCAAGGAGGTGAGATGCTATATTTCAGGGTGTAACAAAAGAAATGTTTAGTTTATGACACATTATGATCTGTTTCCAGCAAAGTTGTCTGACTGTAAGAAATAATAACTTCTTGTTTTGAGAACTACATTTGTGAAGCTAATTTTGTGGGGGAAAAAGAAAGAAAATGAAAAAGGAAAGTTGAGTAAAAAACTCCTGTGAGCATTTGTAATATATTTTTCATGTAAAAATCTTATTTCTCAAACCTCTGATCAGGCAACTATGTTTCGCATCCACTAACCAAAGTGAAAAGAAAAGGCAAGGGGAAGAGTCAGAGATTTCACTGCTTGATATGAATAATGAGATCAGAATACAACCTTGTGTGAACAATAAATATATTGACCGGGGAATTCTGGAGGCTCAGTTTTGGTTCTTTGTATTAAACAATAAAAACATTTGAAATGTGGGTTTGTCTTTCTCAATTTAATTCATTCTCAGACAGTGCATCGAAACCCAGTGCAATGCAAGAGTACCTGGTGAACACAGTAATCAGAGAAACAGCCTTTTCTCACTGGTTGAGTTTTGAAGAATTTTGCAAACCAAATGTAGCTCCCAGGTAGTGTTTTCTATTTCTCTGCTCAGACTTAGAGATGTGAGTCAAAGCACTTAAAGCTGGGGTAGGGGTTCAAAGTACTGCTTTGGTAGGTTAGAAAGTACTTTTCCAGCTTTTTCTGACATACGTTAAATAAGAAAAGTAGCCATGCAATATAGGAGGAATGTAAAATGTTATGATAAAGAACAGTGAAATATATAATACATGCTGTATTTTAAATTTTTATGCAAGAAACACTGTTGTTGACACTGGACAATAAAGAGGCTTGCAAAATCATTAATTAGAATTAATGCTAAAATTAATGTATATAAGGCAAAACATAGGCTCAGAAACCACCTTCTGCAACAGCTCAGTTTCTTATACAGCAGGACTATGAGGGAAGCAGCCACTTTATACTTGGGGAGGAGGTGCAAATTCATGAACAGGTCAAATAAAAATAAAACCTATTTGCAGATATTTATGGAACTGACCAAGAAGCTCATAATTTAGCCGTGTTTGTTTTAGAAGAGAAGGCGTAATTCCTGACTCAAGAAAGATGGAAGTTGAAGAGAATAATCCAATTTTCTTCCCAGCATGTGGTCATCCAACTTCCTCTGAGAAGTCTCTGTCAAGAAAATCTTGATTACTCTCCAAGAAATCCATTTACTGCACATTTAACTTCTGAACAAGATGATGGGGTGCTGGGAGCTGGAGGATTGGATGGACCACCATCTGTGTCTGGTCAAGTGACAGGAGCAGAGCCACCCTGACTGTATCAGATAGCAGGGTTTGCCTCAAAATCATGTTGTGACATGTGGTGGTAAAATCGGTGGCAGGTAGTTAATCTATACCACAGTACTTCTTGGGAAGAGAGGGAAGCTGTAGGATCCACCAAGGACTGGGTGACTTGTGGCAGGGGAATGGCAGAGGAGGTAATGGAGTCCTGAAGGACCTTAGTCTTCCTCATCCTCACCCCAGACACAGCAGCATCAGAAGCAGTGGCTATGAATTTATGAGAGAGAGACCAATGGAGCAAATGTATTTGTACATTCATGGGAGAGAGAAAACTGAGGTAAAAAGACCATCCAGTACAACTATATTTTGACCTGTTCTTTACCAGTATTTTCCCTTGGATATTTTTTCCATTTTGGGGTCTTCACCCCTCTGTGTAACCCTTTCCTCTGCCCCAAACTTTTCAGCAGGGTCTCTAACAAATCCGAAAGACAGTCTCAGAGGTACCAAAGGATATGTTAAATAAATGTAGCCAAGCTGCCCTATGAGCCTATGTAATCATGTGTTATATAATTGTTAGCTATATCCTCTCTCTGATACAAAGATTTTTAGCTCTGAATTAACATAGTATTTTAATTCTCTGTCCTGCAGTCTTAGATGCAGGACAAGAGCTTCAAGCTCTATGGATTTAAAAAATATGTATTTGTTGCTGTCTAAAGTGCGCAATGAACGCACTATTTCCTTAAGACATAAAGACATTGCCAAGGAATATTGTGATTGAATTTGTCAAACCTGAATCCTGCATTCATCTGTGACTATTTCCCTTTTGTCTTCTTCATCTGCTACAGATTTAGTTGCTGAAGTCAGTTCTGAAGGCGACATTTATCACTTTGAGTATCTTTGTGTGATTCAGCCCTGCATGGTGAGTGGCACAGTCTATTCTCTAGATTGCTTTGTGCGTGCATTCATTAAGGTCAAAGAAGCTTCAGTCATATTCATATCCCAATGTTCATACAACATTCAAATATTTGGGTTTAGGCCTCAATGCTGTAATGCGACAGACATCTGGTGTTTGATGTAGAGTTCCACTGTTTACCTTGGGAAATAAAAATAAAATGCACAATTTTCTGAATAAGCTTTTTCTTTTTTTTTTTTCCCCATAAGGAGCTAAAATGGGTTAATCCACCTGCTATTGTGTGGTGCAAACGGAAAGATCAGTTCCTACAGTTCCTTTATCATTATTGCAGTTTTGTGAATGTGTTGTCATTTACGGGGTTTATTCTTTTAACCTACAGACAAATACTTCACACGCTTATTTGTGAATGGTTCATCTGGCTTAGGATAAGAACACACACAATGATTCTCTTAAGGACAGTATCAACTACAGTAAATTCAGTGGAATTGTGCTGCAGTTTAGGAGTATTTAAACCTTGAATTATATTTGCCTCTTTTTTAAAAATCTATTTATTCACCTTTCTTGTGAATGAACCCTACAATAGTGGTTTTTCAAAATTTAAATTAATAGTTTTCGTACCTTGCAAAGAAAGGCAAATATTTCTATTCCATCAGATAAGCCACAGGCAGTAGGAAATCCTGTAGGTGTTCTTTCTGTGATGTTTTCTCTACTTAAACACCTACTGCTATAAAACTTCAGGAAAACAGAAATTTTCTATAAAAATTCAACAAAAATGTGGAACAAGACTGTCCTACATCATACTGAAGGTCCCTGAATTCCAGTCTTCTCTGTCCTATTAAAAATAGGAATAAAGCATAACATTTCCATTAATTTTTTAAAAGGCTAGTATTTTTATCAGTTATCTGTGTGCCTTATTGCCTACCAGTTTAGCTATTGTTGACATTCTGTTGTGGCCTGATTTGCTCTGTTGTGCTCTATTTGTAGTCATTTACAGCCATAAAAAGCTGCCAGACACTGCTAACAAGTCAGCACGAAAGGTTTTTACACACATTTTGTCCTGTTGTTTTGAAGAGCTTTCCCTTTAAGAATATGCTTTAGGAGAGATTTTTAATATGTTTAATTGAATAATAATTAGAAATTGATTGCTCCACAGAAGTATTGCTGTTCAGTTGTCAAATTAATTGCTAATAACCTTCCATATTTTTCTGCCACATTTCAGTAACTAAGAAGTTTTGAGCCAGCAAGTCATTCCAAAATATTTTTTTTCTTTTTGTCCATGTGCAAGGAACTGAATCAGGAATGGATTTCCACAGCCAGACCAGACGCAACACTGAGCTCATCTCCTTCCTTCTGAGGCTCTTCCTTGCAAAGCTGAGTTGTGCACACCCAGGCATGGAGTGTAAGAGAAGGGAACAGGCTGTCATCCTCTTTTTCCTTCCTCCAAATACCATACCACACTATTTATATGCATATCAGAACACAGCCAGACAGAGGAGTCTGGCGTACATAGACTAAGGCTTCTGCAGATCAGAGTAGTAGTTATTTAGACTCAGTCTTTTGTAAAGAAAAGAGTGATGTTCTCCATCCTACACCTAGTACAGATCTGATATGATAGACCAATGATGAAAATGGTGAGGAGAAACATAGGATGCGGGGCTCGCTACCGTTCTTGCCATCTGGTGACACCTCATTGAAGGCATGAGATAAGAAACAAGAGAGATTATTGTGAACTTTCTTTACCCCAGAGAGTTGGGAGGATGTTTACTTCCACTTACCTGGTAGCTACATATCAGAAATTTCTCAATATCTGTCTTGAAGCAAACACACCTCTTTATGATGTTTTTGTCACCTCACTTTGGATTTATACACAGTCTCCATGGAGCCTGAGAAGCAAACGGATGTGAACAGTCTTGACCAACAGGTGAGCTAAACAAAGAAGATGCCAAAGCAGAAAGACAGCATTCCTCCCTGTACAAATATACACACACCAAGCAGCAGAGGAGAGAGCAGGGCTGTGAAAGTTGTGATGGAGAGTAGCAATTGGTTAAAGTTACAATGGACTAAACAAAGGGAATGAACAGGACTGAGAATGAGAAGGAAGGGAAAGGAGGAGAGAAGGGAAAGGAAGGGAAGGGAAGGGAAGGGAAGGGAAGGGAAGGGAAGGGAAGGGAAGGGAAGGGAAGGGAAGGGAAGGGAAGGGAAGGGAAGGGAAGGGAAGGGAAGGGAAGGGAAGGGAAGGGAAAGAAAAATTTTTGTTTTACAATCTTTCTTCAATATAATTTCTGTGTAGTTTGATAAAAAATTGGGAAATTGAAGGGGAAAGGGTAGACATCTACTATTCTGCCCCCTGCTACCAAGGCAGTTTTTCTTGTTTATCCACTAATAATCTAATATAAAGGGGGTGCACACTGCAGTTAGCTGGGTCCAGCTAGGCTCCAGTAAGCTCTAAGGGCTCCACACACTCTTTGGATGAAAGAAAGATGCTAAATAATGTTTCTTTTCTGTTGTCAGTTTTCTGTCAGTGTGCTAACCACCCAGCATCTCCCTTCTGTCAGCATGCTAGACACTCAGGTAATCAGCAACACATGGGCAGTGTCATTATGTTAAATGAAAGTAATCACTGGGTTGACAAAATCTCATTTTTCTTTTTTTTTTTTTTCCAAGGGGTTTGGGCAGTATTTGAGTGCCTGTCCTATTCAGCCTGAATCCCAAACTGCTTTATATGACAGACAGACACCCATTCCCTAGGAACAGCAATCTGAGCATTTGCAGGTGAATAAAACCAGGAACCAAAGGAGCTTTCAACTAGGTAGTGAGGCTTAGTGGCTTAGTGAATTTAGATGCCTACAGGATTAAGCAAGACTGGAAATTGAGCGGCTTTTAGGAACCTAAGTCCCAGCATAAGCAGGACATTACAGACTGGATCCCACTCAATATTTTTATCATCTGATTTCTTAAATGAAATGATTCAACCACCTTCAGCAGAAGTCTGATTTAATCTTCTGTATCTCTTTAACAGAGAGTCTTCACCAGCTTTTGAGCTTAGAAACACCTATGAAAATGCCTACATAAATTTTCTGCAGCTGCATTTAAAGACCAGAGTTTGACAATTTGGGCCTACAACACTCAATTAGAATGTAGCCAGTATAATTGCATTTCTTTTCCCGTAATTGTGATTTTTTTTAGTGATTATTTGAAGGTCACATTTTGAAAGGAGTTACTGTAAAGCATTATTTCAGAACTAGACAACAGCATTCACCTTATTTGACACATTTTAGTGTTGTTGCAATAGCTGATAACATGCAAGAGGGAGGGGATGAGGGGAGAAAGACATGCCAGGAAATGAGCAACAAGTGCTTGCACAAACCTTTCTTTCAGTTCAAGTATGTAAAGTGAGATGAATGGTCAAACTGCAGACATACTGCACGCAGCAGGAGCCAAAAGCTGCTCCCTAGATTGGCAGCTCCAGAAGCCATCAGCACCGGATCCTCTCAGCAATTACCAGCTCGGAAATGTCCTTCCATTGATTGTGATGGACGTAAACCAGCTGCGTCTCAATAGCAAGAGAACAGAGGGAGGAAGAGCCAGACGGCAGGACACAAACACCACCAAACACTGGGACCAGCTGCAGCCTGCAGGTCACACTTCCATGTCAACAAAAAAATGTCATTTAATATTTGCCAAACACTGAAGTAATTCATCACAAGGTATAAGTGGATCTATAACGTCTGAGATCGCCCGTTGAAGATTAACTGGATGTATCGTGTTTCCAGTGCAACAACCTAAATGGGAAACAAAATAGCCTGAATCTTATAGGCAGGGCACTTATTCTTCCTCTGCAGTAGCAGGGTTCCCATGCTGGTCAGCCTCAGCCATGTAGTTTAGGAAACCCTCATGCCAGAATATTTGTATACATGAAGGTTGTTGCTAATACAGGACAGTGCCAGCCTGTCAGAATTCAGCTGATGTGAGAATCTGATCAAATGTACGCAGCTGCCTTCATCTAACCTAGAGCCTGTATAGGACAAAATTACTGTGAATCACCAACTGAGAGAGGAAGAGCTTGATTATTGTTTAAACATAGAGATAACCTGGCAACAAGCAGCTCACTGCTGGAGGGTGCCTCCAAAGATATCTCCTTTCCCCCATGGACATTCTTCAAATGGACACCAAGCTTCTTGCCTGTAAGATGTGGCAAATCCAGAGGGGTAGAGTCACAGAAAGCTGCCTACACTCACATGCTGTACTTGCTTCAAAGCCCTTCAAGGTTTTACAAAAAACCACAGAAAAACCTTTAAAACATGCGATACAGAGGGAAGTCCCACAAGAACTTTATAGAGAGAAGAAATTATGCCACGTATCCTGAAGTGGAGATGAAAACAAAAAAGACTGGAAATGGCTTGTAATTTTTGGTTTATTACTTTTTAACCCATCTATCTCAATCTAGAGCTGTTCCAATTGTATCTAAAAAGCTAATAAATATTAACTCAACCCAAAGAGTCATCCAGCAATGGTAATGACTGACATTTCTGTTCCCTGACCTCTGACTGTCTGCAACCCAGCTGGACTCCAGTACTGCTAGACATTGTTTCAGGTAGAGAGAAATGCTCAGGTAGTGACTGTGAAGCAAGACCGTTCTGTGAGGGACCTAGCAATACTGTCCCTTGTATTGTCCCTTTGGAACTGCTATTTCCTGCTGCAGGCATGAAGAGGCAGTAAGGAAGAAAGTTATGTACATTCTCGTAGTTATTATGCTATAACTAATCCATAGAGGGCTTCTACAATATAGTATTTCACAGGATATCCTCAATAATTGCTTCAGGATCTACCCAGGACTTTTATGCAAAAGCCATAAGTATGCCTCCAGAGAACTGAGTAATTCTAAGAGGTTTTAAATAACACAATTAAGTGTTTAAAATAATAAAATGTATCAAGGTCACAGAGTGATGAGAAAGTACAACAAGCAGTGTTCTCCTTCTTGCCACAACACTCTTCCTAGCATTGTGCAGCACTCATTACATAGGCTTTCCGGAGAAGCTTTGTGCACGTCATAAAGGAGAGCACTTAATTCCCCTTTTTCTTTGGTGGGTACCCTTGAGGCACATGTTATTGTTGCAGCAATGTGAGACTCAAGCTTGTGCACAATCTCATTCATGCGTTGAGGGTATAGGTATTTTCTGCAGGCCCAGCTCTCCTTCAAGACTGGGCTCCGACGGTGTTTTGTACCCAGAGACCTGCCCTCTAAATCCTCCCATTCCACTTCTCTGTCACCTACCACTCCTACCTTCCTTCTGCAAAATTTCCTTTCCACCTACTTCCACCTCATCTCTTCTACCACAGCTCACTAGTTACCCATTCTGTTTACCATTTCTGGAGCATATAATCCATTTCCTTCATATATATTTTTAATAAAAGTTACACTTTTACTTGACCTGCCATGATGCAAATGCGATTTTAAAAGATTTTGAGATTTTCCAAGTCACTGAAACTTTGTGATTAGAAGACAAGTTTTTCACAGATATATACCTCACAAGGTGGTGAATTCCACAGGTCATCATTCACAAGTCTAATTAACACGCAAAATTAACAAATGGTACTACACAGTCAGAGTGGATCCCAAGGCCCCACTTCATACTTTCATTCCTCTCCCATCACTCTCCATGTCAGAGTCAATAGTATTTTTGTTTGAAGCCCTAAAGATGCATGACCCCATGGTTCTTCATGGGAGCATTGATTAAATGCAGCAGTTATACACCACAGTACCAGTTCTTCTGACAGACTGCAGGGGTGGGGTTCATGTGCCCCACTGCAGGTGTCTAAACTTTAGATGGACAAGTCTGAATTCAGTAGACAGAAAGACGCAAAACAAAAGTCAACATTTAAGCAAAAACTCTCATCTGAACCCGAAACACTTCTTTTCCCCCAATGTTCCTTCAATAAATTTTAAAATGATCCGTTTCTACTGAGTGCTGACAGTTTGAAAGTCTGGTACAGCTTTTCCTTCCATACAGATCCAGTCAGCACTGCTGGAAAAGCATTGCCAGAACCATTTGCTTAGAATGAAGAGGGAGAAGGGCATGCCTGTTCTGGTTTTCTTTTTCATTCTTTTTTGATTATTTTTAAGAGCTCTGTTATTTTTCCAAGAGCAGTACCAAGGCTTGTCAATACACATCTATCTGAAACTGAAACCCTAACAAGCAGAACTGATTAATATACAGCCAGCAAAATTTCAAGTTCCCTTCTGATAAAATTCCACCTTTCAACAGCTTTTTTAAGATTTAGTTTTGCACTGGAGTAAAGGAGGGGTGGCGAGGAACATTCCCACCTGTATCGTCAAATAAAAAAACTTAACTAGCAACATGGCTAATTTTAATTCAATTTCATGTAAAATTGAAAGAAGTGTGCCCCTTTTTTTTTTCTTAGAAGCAGTCAGCATTGTCCTGCACCTCTGTACTACCCATTAGACTTAGCATCTTATACTTAGTAATGTAGCTGTCTAGCTGTGTTTAACAGAAACCAGTTTAGCCAGAGCACAGACAAATTCTGCCCTAAAAGTCAGATGTATTAGTTAATAAGTGAAGGGATGAAGGAACAAGCCTAACAAGAAACTTCCAAGTGATGTCATCAGGACAAGGACTCGTCTCAGCATGATCCCAGCAAGAGAAACTACTGGGGAGAGAGAAAACTCCCCATGTAACACGCAAGGGTTTGCTATAGCTAAAGCTTTCAGCATGACAGACATGAGCAGAGCAGAGCAGGACTTTGCCCTGCCTGGAGGACATGCGAACTTTTGATCATTAATAAAAGGAGGATGACTGACAACTGATTAAATCAATTTCCTTTATCACAGCTGGTGGTTTCACAATTAGCAAAGCTTAGGGCAATTACAGGACTTAAATCTCTTCCCTTCTCGGTTTTGTGGGTTTGTTTAGGTATTACTTTACATTACTGTATTACTCCAGCACTTTTCAGGCTGAAATGATTTTTCAGGCTGTGCACTGAGGTCTCTGTCCTGCAAGTCGATCTGTGCAGTCAAACCAGAGAAGTTTGTGCACAGGTGAGGGGCTGCACTGGGGATGGGGCTCCCTGGGATGAGGGTGTTCAGGCTGCCATGGTTGCAGAGGACAGAGGAAGCCAGCTGCTGCCCAGGAAAGTGAGTGCCAGCTGAAAGAAGGGATCAACCCCTGAATTCACAAAGGCAAGAGGAGATTTTTAATTGACAAATGGAATAGAGAGGGCATTGATTTTAACACCCCTGACTTCTGAGAGCGCAGCGCAGCACCACACAAAATCAGCAGCAGTTCTGAAAGAGGTAAGAAAGTCTGTCCTGGGGAAGCCTGTTACAAGATTCGGGACTGTCATTCCAGTTCAAGGTTCCCCATGCAAAAGAAAACCCAAGTTGATCTTGATTTGTCTTTTTTAGAAAGACAAAAGGATAAACAGGTGATGTGTCATCCTGGGTAATTCATGTATTTCAATGCTTTGAAAGAATACGTAACATTACTTGTACTGTTTGCATTGGTGATGTGTAGTTACAGCATTCAAATTGCCTCAGAGGCACACTGTGCTGTGCACACATGCCATAGAAGCCAGTGCCCCACCACCACCCCATGAAGGAGTTTCTAGTCAAAATAAACACAACAGACAAAAGGTGTGAAGAGAAACTGCAAACAGGGAGTTGAAATGTCTTTGTTTTGTGAGGCAGCAGCTCAGCAGCAGGGGACATGCTGATGCGAACTCCACCCAGACATACCCTTGCCCAGCTCCACCAGGAGCTCTTCCCAATTCTCAACCCACTACTGAAGTTGGGAAGGCAGGTCTTTTCTTCAAAACTCAACAACCTTCTTTCCTTCCTTTCAGAAGATGGGCTAGAAGGACTGCCTACTTCTATCCAATAACACAGTACTCGAGGTTCAGTTCTGGTTTGTGGGAAGTGGAGGACAGCAGGAGGAAAAGGAAAGGAAGTCCTGTCTTGCCTTCAACATATTCATTTTCTGCCAACATCAAAAATCTGCAGAAATAGAAATGCAGTTGAGCCTAACTTGCTAGGCAGGTAGTTTGGACGTGCCTACGTTAGGTGATGCAGAGTGTCCAAACACCTGCGTTTTCTCATGAATCCACACCACAGCCTTTCTTGCTACAAGTCCCTCTAAGAAAAATTGGAAATACAAGACTTCCATGTTCCACAGGGTGTGGTGAATACAAATACATGAAAGACATAAAATACTCGGACCCCATATTAAGGGAATCATCCTTCTGTCCTGCAAGCATTATTTTAGCAAAAAGGGCCTGACTCTTACTAATTTTAAGATGGGATTTTTTTAAAGTGCCAAAATGTGTGTACAAATACATTTTAGCAGAAAACTCTGCATACATTGTCCTTTAAAAAGGTCAGATCCTTCTCTGTGTTGAGTTTTTTAAAACTTCCTCAAAAAAACAATAACCTGCCCTTCATCACTGCCACCCCCAGACTCTTACCCAGAGTCTCCACAGTGTGCCTAACTAACCAAAGTGTTGTGTTATGATTACCATAGCGACTGCAATCCAACAGCTGCCTTGACATTTCATCTTCTGCTGCTTTTAAAATGCTTTCTTTTTGCCAAGGAAAACTTTTCTCAATTATTTAATTTTTTTACTACACAATGTTCACTCCACTTACAAAATAAACATTAAGAAAAAAAATCAGCGGAAACTGCCTTGGTTCTAACCACATATTTTGCTAATTGCTTTTATTCTCCTCTCAAGTAATTTTAAAGGTTTCTGAGGCTGCACACTAAAAAGCTTATGCTTTATTTTGCAGATAAACTGATGATTGTGCACTACTGTGTAGAGCCACCACGGGTGGCCAGTAGCCACCCTCAGCCCTCAGGTGCAAAGGCAGCAACCCAGCCCTACCCAGCCTCCTTATAGAGAGATACCAACCCCATCCTCACCCTCCCAGCCACTCAAATCTAGCCATCCCACTTTGTCATCTCCCCACTTTGCTGCTCACTCTCCCACTGATGTTTTCAGCTCTCAGTTCTATCAATCACATGCACTTCCCATAGAGCTTGAAGACTGACATCACACCACTTCTCTTGTTTTTTGAGGAGGTGAGGAGGTAAGACAGTAGAGAATATGACTAACCATGCCTTTTTGCTACTGCCCTAAACCAGGGAAGGTTGTGCATGGGGTTGTGCATGGTGAAGCATCCGGCTGGTGCAGAAGCCCCCAGACAGGGTTTTGGGGATGCCAAAGAGGATGCAGCAGTGGAGGGCCACAGTTCCCCACTGGTGACACACAGCCATAGGGTCTAGCACCTGAAGTTGCTACGTTTAATAAACAGACAGGGATAAGAAAGCACCATACAGATTTTAAGTATACACAGATGAGCTCCGCTAACTGATAATTCATTTCACTGCTTCTCATTTCACAAAAACCAAGCGGTTTTTAATTAGCTAATTTGGTTACCTCTTTCTTTTCCAAAAGGAGAGAAAGGCGTAGCTTTCCTTTGAGCAGCCTAGGAGGTGTGAGCAACTTCTCTGCAACCTTTCAACATGCTTGCCCCCAAGATGATTTCCCACCCTAGCATGCACTCAAGCATGTCTCAGGTAGTCTGGTGCCAGGAAGATGTGGGCTGGAGACGTGCTGGGGCATGGAGATGTGAGCGGGACATATTGAAAAGAGATTGATTCAAAATCCCAGTAGGTTGGATCATCTGCAGCTTGGCCAGGGTGGGAGATGCAGGATGTGTGTGTGTGTTGAAGGGATTTTGACAATGGTAAGAATAAGGTTAAAAACCAGAGCTGTTTGGGCCAAGAAGATTAGGGTTTAAAATGATTAAAGGGGTGAGGGTGAAGGCATAGGTCTGAAAGCTTCAAACCATTTTTTAACTATTTTTCTTTAATTATCAGATATGATGACAAATTAAAATTAACAACCCTTATCTGAAATGCATGTATGTTTAACATGAGGAAGAAGGAACACACCTTCAGAAGCAGTCAGCTTCCTGTCTTATGCTTTTGAAATCTAGCTGATGGCTCACAGAAGGGATCTCAAATATGTATATATATAATCTCCACAGCTAAAAGTCGTCTATTTTAAAAGACAAGTGTTTGTTCACATGAGGAACATTGTACTCAAGCCTTCAGTCTTTGCAATCCATATGGATTTCATCAACTTGTTTGCCAGGAATTTAGGGAGAACAAACTTTATTCACGTTCCTTAGAGAAATGAATTCAGTCCATGGTCTGTGCAAAAAGAAATACAGCTTGGGAACAAAAAAGCCCAGGGTATTCCTGGAACTGGAAGGTTAAAGAGCCAAAATAATTGATCCACTTAATATGTGAAACGAGTGACTTGCAATGGTATCTTCATCAGCACTGGAAGTACGAGGTTTCAGCTTAGAAAGTGATTTCATGTCACATCCCATAAAAAGCCCCCAAACATGAAGTGCTTTCACAAGCCCCCCTGGAAGCCTGGCACTCCTGTTGCTCTGAGAACAGGATTAACTCCAAATCCCAGATTCTCATTTCTGCTCTTCCTTTGGCTTAAGAAAGCCTGAAATCTTCTTTTCTGGATGGTCCCTCAGCTGTGACAGTGGGTTAGACTGCGTGTACTTTCTACGTTGGCCAGGGGGTGGAAAAGGGGAACGGCTATCCAAGCACAGACCCAAACCCTCATCTTCTCAGCCACCTGCCCGGTCTCCTGGTCACTGCACAAGCACCATGTCCCTTCTCTCCTGATCTCCCCTGGCTCCCAGAACTCCCACTGTCCTGGTGTAGACATGGACAAGTTTCAGCAGAAGACTGGAGGCTCTACCACCTCCCCAGCCTTGCTCTGGAGCACTGCATGGGGACATTTTCTGAACACATGGTGCAAATCACTGAGTTTCCCTGGGACCTGTGTTTTCTACTTCCCAGGCTGGAATTATTTGGGAAAGGTTGACCCCCTTGTACACTTGAATGAACATAAAATCTAAGAGCTCGGCACTGTGATGATATAAGAAGAGGAAGGCTACCAAATGCTAGAGGAAGGAGTCCCTGAAAGAGCGGGAAGGAGCTGTCAAGAAAAACCGGTGCATGAGTTCACTTCCCATCTGTCCATCCTTTCATGACACAGATTTACCCAAGAGGTGCACGTCTTGTTATTCCAAATATGGGCACCTACTGCTACCTAAAACATACCTGAGATGACTACGTGCTATTCTGAAACTCTTCTTCTGCATCTTTGAGCAGTTTACTCTCAGTAAAACTTTTTTTTGAGATTATTAACTTTTTTGTGTCTTGCAATATTTCTAGACAGAAAAAAAATTAAGATTTGTTGTATTTGATGTTACATGTTTAGATGGAGGGAAACAAACAACTTCAGATGAGAACCTTTTCCACTGTCTTAGACCTCCAACTTAAAGATGGGGTGTATAATCCACTAGAAGCACATGTACCTGGAGACTAACCCTTTGGGAGCTGAAGTTAGATGAAATGAGACCTTCCCCATATTACTCTGTACCATACCTTGGTACATCAGTTTGTGTATGAAGAATTTAGTTGTATAACCCTAGGTTTGTTTTTTCAAGGATGATGAAAACCTGTGGACCTCTACATAATTTATCAGTATTTTGTTTTCTGGTTTTGTTCTGTAAGGAGGTTTCTGGAAGACGTGTTAACATACATTGCTACTGCAAGCAGAGGCACTTATCTCCAACAACACTTACTTTAAAAGTACAGTCTAATGCAGGAAATATAGACTCTGATGCTTTCTTAAAGCACATAATTATGCAGATTAATCTCTATACTGCCCAAATTTAAATAACCAGGCCTAAAACTAATGCATTGCAAATCTTTATGGTTGTGACATTATAATATGGTATCTCATTAGCTTTTAAAGGAAGCTGTATTACTGCTCTGCAAGAGGTTTGTTACATTGAATTAATGTTGCATTAGAACCCTTTCAGTAAGTCAAATGGCATTACTCATTCATATAGCATTCTTGGGTAGCCTCAAAAAAACATTTTTAATACTTAGGAACTGTGAGACAGAGCCAGACAGTGATCTGATGTTTAAAACAGAACTAGGCACCTTATTTCAAAATCACAGCAGAGGAAAAAAAAAAAAAAAAAAAAATTCAAGAAAAAAGAAAGGAAAAAATGTCATTAGGTTCTTAAGCCTAAAGGCACCTATTTTTGGTAAATGTTTCTACATACCCCTGCATCCTGACCATAGTAGAGTACTTTAGCCTTTTCTTCACATGTTACTGCGAAAAGTAACTTGTGAAACCACAACTATTCTTCAAATGATGCTGAGAAAAACGTCTGTAACTGATCTGTTCTTAGAAAATTAACCTGACGTTTTGTAAGGGTGCGTGTGGGACCTGCACAGCCTGGTGCTGGCAGGGAGGGAGGGACTCTCCCCTTCTGGCCTCCTCTGGAAAGGCCCCAGCAGTGGTTCCTCCATCCCTTTCTCTGTCTGAGCAGTGCAAAGGGACCAAATCACACAAGCAAATCCATGGTTACCCCTGTTTAGCATTCAGACGATGACACTTGGCTTGCCTTTCTCATGGCAACAACCACCCTCAAACGCATTCAACTCCTTGGCTGTCCATCTCTCAATGAGTCTTCAGGTGGCTCTTGGATACAGGGTAAGAAAGTGAAAAACTCTGCGCGTCATGGGTTAATTTTTATGCCGATGGTGACTGTAGCTGTTTACTTTTTAAACAAATGCCTGATATACACTGCAACTGGCTGAGTGCACAGCCAAAAACAGACCACAGGAAATCTGTTTGACAGCCAGGAAGGCAGAATTGTTAACATGGGTCTGCATTACAGTAAAAAAAAAAAAAAAAAAAAAAGGTTGTGAGATCTCAGGAAGAAAAGTTGATGTTACAAAAAAAAAACCACAAATGTCTGTTTTCTAAGAAGAGGCATCTCTTAATAGCACAGACATAAATAACTCTTTCCATTTTATCTGAAGGATTATTGTGGCTTTTCACCCC
This sequence comes from Morus bassanus, assembly GCA_031468815.1. NCBI lineage: Eukaryota > Metazoa > Chordata > Aves > Suliformes > Sulidae > Morus > Morus bassanus. Next base: position 48,756,750 of record CM062568.1, on the reverse strand, counting down.
AGTGTTTTTTTTTCAACGGAAGTAAAGAAGACTGTAATACCAAGCAAATAAACCAGCGTAATATAAAATACTCACTGGAGATAAGAAAGCACACTAGGTTATTTATTGCTATATTTTTATATTTTGTTCAGTTCTCCTTTGATCTGTGTTAACAAAGGCATTAAACTGACAGCTTAGGGTCACAATACGTAGTACAATATTGAAAGCCAGTCATGTATAAGGGAGTATCAAATTGTTCATTTAGGGCGATTTACAAGTTTCAGTTAATGCAGTTCTCTGGGGTCAGATCCATCCACACAGGTAAAATGTTTACTGGCTTTTTCAAAAACGGGTAGAGAAGCTGTGTGTACTCCTGTTTTTTAAGGTATAAACATCTGCAGCAGACACCGGGGTTGATTCCTCTTCCAGTTATGGTGGTGTAACAAGAGTTGCTTCACAGACAGCAGAGGAATTTCAGCAATAAATGAAAAAAGAATAAGGCTCATTGTGCTTTTAATTTTGTTTCATGTAGGCAAGAGGGGAGAAAATTGATTTTAGTCCCAGCCTTTTTTTTCTCATACATGTCACTGATGCATTTTCAACCCTTGGAGAATTGGTGAATGTGGGAATACAGGCTCTAATACAAAACACTTGGCCTGTTTTCAGTTCCTAACACATACTCCAGAGTTCATGTTATGGTTATCAGAAAGAATCTATGAAAAATGAAGCTGCACACAACTGCAGACCATCAGCGTGGCTTAACCCCGTCAGGCGGGGATGAAGCAGGAAGTGCTTTGTGACACTGACTGGCAGAAATACAAACTGATGAAGAAAACACGCGGCAGGAAAGAGGGTCTTAGACGGTGAGTTAGAGCTGAGGACATTAACTACAACTATACTCTGCCAGGGCCAAGATCAGAGGAGCCTGACATACTTGTTAAAGGTTTCATCAAAAGGATTAGTTCCAGCAGCTTTTTTTAACCTTTGCTACAACACAATTTACCCAAAGGTGGCCTAGGGCAACAGGGGCTGCCCTGTGAGATAACATTTTTAATTGTACAAATGCCATTCTTGATGTCATAATCCTGAGGTTAATGCAGTTGCAGGTCTCGAACAGATGTGCTGTAGGCTGCCCATCATACGGAGAGGTGGCCACGCAGATGCAAAACAGTTAAAACAGCCACAGTTCAGTGACAAATTAAGCAACCACCCCGGGTATTTTCCTGCATTTCACCAATGTACTTTTGCATTTCATTAAACATTCTTAGCCCCTACATAAAGCAAACAAACAAACAAAAAAAATCATTTGTACAATGTATTACCAAGGATCAACAGGCAAGTATAGTCACTGCCTAATGGGACTGCTCAGGGACAGGGCAAGGAGGTCTGTGAATGAAGGAAAGGAAAAGCAAAAGCGGAAGAGCCCAGAAAATATTTGGATACCACCGTACTAAATCTTACACCTTGTTGTACTCTGGCAGTACTGACTGAAAATATATTTTAAAAAGAGAACCTTGACATCTTCTGTTAAATTTGAATACACCTGCTAGATTTTAGCAGAGATCATATTTTCCACATGTGGAGAATTTGTCGATGGGTTTGCAGATGACGTACTCTCTTCTTCCTTAAGAAAAAACATTTCTTAGAAGAGATGTTCATACCACACAGTTCAAAGAGTAAAGTTTTCTTCACTTTTAAACAGAGCAAATGGTTTGCTCCGGGTGCTAAGCTGTCACCTATACCAGTTCCCAAGCAGGGAAGCAGGCCTCATTGATGTGACTCAAGCACACAAGGGTTGCTTTCAGTTAAGCAAATGAACTGAATCTGGGCAAGTTTTACATGGAGGCCGGCTTGAATATTTCTGCACCACATTTCCAAAATCTGCAGTATGGGACAGAGTGGTCCAGAGGCGTTCATATGGGGGTGGGAATAGGTGAAAAGTAGGAGGTGAGAACACTGGGAAGGGAGAGAGGAGTTTTAAGAAAAAGCAATTCCATTTTTGGGATCAGAATTTGGGTTGGGTGTCACTAGGAGGTGCATCAAGTTGGGTCACTCTCATATAGGCTTCAGAAAGGCTGGGGAAAATCAACAACTTTTCATATTCCTGTTTCGTATGTCATCTGTGTTGCCTACAAAAGAGGAGTTGCTCCTCTCAGGTGCAGAAGTTGTGATCTAGTATCTTCTGCTCTCAGACCTTTGTTATCAGGTGTAACTCTGTGCATCAAAAGTCTGGAGGGTTTCTCACCACGGATCCACATTTCTCTGCTAATGGCCACAATCTTCTATTGCACATGTGGGGGAGGAGTCAAGAGATCATGGGAGTGACTCTTCGATTATCAAGGACATGGTATAAATTTTGGACTTGTAGGTTATTAAATCCTCTCTTGAACTATTTCAGTTCTACGTACCCATTGGACCTTACAATCTTAGGCCATGCCCAAACTTCAATAGTGTGGTACTAATGCAGTTTATCCCTGCTCTAAGTCCATTTTACAGAACACATCTCTTTATACAAGTATGAATACATAGTCATTAGGGTTGAAATTGCCACACAAATCCTCTCCTGAACTGCTCTTCAAGGCTACACCTTGCAGCAGTTGGTAAGCAAAACTGTGGATTTGCAGAAGATATATAAAAGGAGGGTTACTCTTCCTAAATGCAGGATAAGATGGGAATAAGGAGGGGAAAGATCATACAAGGAAAGGAGTACTTAGTGTGGTGGAGCCAAGTTATTCAACAAAATAACTGATGGAATTAGGAGGGGAAGGGTTATTTTAAAACAAGAATTGGGGAAAAGCTAACAGGTGCTGGGGAGCACTCAGGTCAGTTAAAGACATCTGCTAGAGATGTCGAGAGCACAAAGGTAACTCTGTGGCTGGGAGCAGAGGGTAGGATAAAAATGACAACTGAACAGGAAATGGGAAAGACTGGGACTGTGGAGGTACATCCCAGCAAAGAAAGAGGGTGTCAGATGGCGGAGTAAAATACAAACAGACACACAAAAACTGTGAATACAGACACTTGTGGGAAGCCTGGAAAAAAAAAAAAAAAGAGTAAAAAGAAAAAAAGAAACAGGTGCACTAGAATGGCTGGCACAGAGGGAGGATGATAACATAAAAGCATTTCTGAAATGCGACAGAGTGGTAAATATTAAAGCAGAAATATCCTGACAATAGGCTTTATAAGAGAATGAGATGTCTTTAAGAGACTCTCTAGCTCCTATAGACACTATAAGCTTGACTCAAAATTGTTAGTTGACCTACGGACTGCATTACATAGGAGATCGGATAGGATGTTCATAATGATCCTCTGACTAAAATATCAAAATGAACCAGTATAAAATATAACAGATGGACAGATCGGCTTGCACAGATGAAGCACTTTATATCATCAGTTCTGTGAGATTTTAAGTCATTGAAAGCTGATCTTTTTCCTTTAACAAATGTGTGACTACTACTAGTCAGCTTACGGTAAAGCATATTGCAACATATTCATTCATTCATTTAAAGAAGTGAGTGAAAAAAAGAGTTAAAAAAATACACTGCCAGAGCCTTTATGCAATATACTTTTGTTTAATACAAAGAACACAGAACCCTTTCAGTTAATTGCATGTCTGATCATCAATATCCTGCCTTTTGCAAGTAAATACTCCCACGCAAGAAATTCAAATAAGGTACTTCTGAGTATAGAAGCTTTCAAGTACTTTGAGCTTATTTATCTAGGTTATTCCACATGTTGGTGTTCATTTTTCTCATAACAGGACTTAAAAACAATCCGCTTGATGAGCTTTAATAAAAGGCAATAAACAGAGCTAACAATGTAAATTGAAAGTAAACACATAGGACCAGTAGCATCGTATAACATGACAGGATTTATGAAACAACTCTCTCAGCAAAAACACTTGATTAGACTTTTGTTCCAAAAACATCTATACCTAGGACACATGTGAATTCACACTCCGTGTCCAAATTAATTGTTTATAACAAAGATGAGCACTTTTTGCTTCTGGCTTCTCTGCAAAGAAACATTTGTGAGATAGGTAGGGGTGATCCATTTCCCCCAAGTCCGTGGCAACAGTCCCATTTGTGGTAGTAGTAGATGACAAGGTCCCCACACCAAACACTGCTGAGGTGTCCCAGACATCTCAGCCCAGAGGCAGGGATACCTCCTTTCTGCAGGTGATTCCTGCTCTTTCTATTGCCTACAAGGGCAAAGCAACTGTGCTGTTAAACTTAGATAATTTTTGTGATTTCAGGTGTACTTAGGATCCAAGTTTTGAGTGCCTCAAGTTTTGAGCCTTGGGGGCTAAAACCAAGGTCTAGAAAAGCTATGGGGTCTATCCCCTGTACGGTTAGAACTGGCACTACAGGATACACAGAAATGTTCATAACTCAGGAAGCAAAATATAATGAAGTGAGTTGCTTTCCCAAGGCTGGCATAGGCCTAGCTGGTGGCACTTGTTATCTGGGAACTGGAAGTCCTCTAGCCCCTGCAGCCTGGAATTCATGACAGGCAGCACAAGAGAACTCTGGTAAGGACTCAAAAGGTGACCCTGGGCTAAGCACCATGTGGCCATACAGAGCAGCTACCAGGACATGACCCTTGCAGAATTGCCTCACTGCTATTCTATGTCTCTAAGACCAAATTTGGATTTTCAAATTCTGTTTTGGTGCCATGTCACCTTGGAAGTACCCAGCTCATAGTTTCCATAGTAAACTTCCTTTGGTACCTAAATACCTTTCTCTTGGGCATGCTCACAACAACCTAAGTTTTGATGGTGTCAAGTAAGCTGGCACCTAATTCACATCTGAAGACAGACAATTCACAGACTATGCATTCCTCTGCCTGCAAAGGCCAGTCTGGGACCTGGTTTTATGCTATACCTTTCTACATCTCTATAAACAAAGTAGGCACCAAAGACTGAACTGCAGGACCTGCATCCCTCCATGTGGAATTCATGGCCAAGAACCCTCTCTTGGACATCAGCTATTAAACCAGACATTTCTCACAAGTGGCAGTCAAAAGAGGAAAGGTCTCGTGTTTCTCACATCACCAGAGAATACGTTAACCATGGCTCCCATCTTCTGCTGGCCTTTATGAGAACAGATGCACTAATGTAACCAGCTCCAGGAGTTGTTTCATGGCTGTGACCCCCAATTAGCAGCAAGTGTTTCTTTGCAACCTCAAAGTAGGTGTTTCAGTTTCAGATGTAGTGCCTAAACCACACTATCTCATAAGTATTTCCTAAGAGCCAGCTAAGTTTTTCCACTCTGCATTGACTTCTGTGGATCTGCTTTCTGGCATTTTCTCTCCTCGTGGTTTGATTTTACTACTGGCAAAGACACAGATTCCTCTAATCTAATGTCAGCAGTCTGAAAGATGAATGTGGAATCTAAGCTAGCCCTCTAGGCTCCCTCTACAGTAAGCGGAGAGGAATTGGTGTTTCCAGACAGTGCCACACCCCTTACCACAACAGCCCCATCTAAGATGCTGGGTTGAACCCACTTCTAAAAGGAACTTCTGAAAGAAACAAGGTAGAATGAAATTTTGAAATACGATACCGGTTAGAAAAGTTTCCCAGTTTCTACTCAACAATACTGAGAGGTTTTTGAATGCTTTACCTAAATCCTCAACACCAAGTGGGTATAGATCAGTCAGTCAGTTCCTGTGACTGCAGAAGCTGAATACGGTATCTTCCAACTCCAGGCTATATAAGGCTTTCTAGTCCCAAACAATTAATATTAGAAATGGCAAGAACTTGTGCAACTCAGAGCCAAGTACTGACAATGTTTGAAGTCAAGCTAAAAATACAGCCCCTGTCCAGATCCCAAACAAGGCAGAGGCAACAACTGCAGCTGGTTATAGGGGATAGAGTGGCAAGGATGCACAAACATGAACACAGCAAGACATGACATTATACCATCACTGCTTTCTCATGCTGCCTGTTACCTCCATTCAGTGAGTTTCCTGGAATTTCTTACAAATATTTAATTATTTTACATTCATCCTGAAAGGTGTTTCACCGACTTGGTAAATCTATGTCAGACAGGGCTTGGCTGCCTGGTTTCCAGGTTTGTGTCTGTCATGGAACTCATTAACTCAAAACAGCTTTTCAGCAGTCCTTGTTGAGTAATGCAGTAATGCAGAATGGGCATTCAGACTTATGCTATAACCCCTGTATTCACACATTCTTAGCATGATGCAAAATTTTCCCCCAAATCCAGAGTCAGTTCAGCCATTCCCAATGCCACCTAAGACAGTCTCCTGCTTTGAGTTCCTGCTCACTGCAGGAGCAGTAAGAAGGAGACTTCAGTGTCCAGATGTCAGTGTTGGGAAGTCACTTCTGTAACTTTGGAGCAAGTCCATCTTTCTTCAACTGATCTTGTTTCTTTATACAAACTAAATCAAAGTTTGTTTAAACTCTTATTGACAAATCTCTAGTGGTAGATTTCTGTGGCCTCCTAGTCTAGTTTAGCATTTATTCACCCTTTATGTCAGAAAGATTTTTTGCCAAAATCTCCTTCACTCCAGTTTAATGTAATTATTTCTTGTCCCTATGGACCTGAAAAGCAGATGGTTCCCCTCCTTTTGGAGGTAAAATTTAAATGCTTTATCCCCCTTTCCACCACATCTTCTTATGTGATGCTGGGAATCAGCAAATAGCTTTGGTAAGTACAAACTGTCACATGTGTTAAAGGTAGAAGCACTGCCCAGCTTTTAAAGGAGTCCCATGTGTGTCTTCGTGCTGTGGGATGTTTTGAGGAACCATTATAAGCGTCTCTATATTGACCTGATCATTCTCTGGGTATCTTGAATTTCAGCTGGGAACTACCTTTGTTTGCTCATGGTAGGATTTGCCTTGTCTAAACATAAGTATCTAATATGTAGTCAGCTAACCCAAGCATGCCGCTTGGGCTACACCTGAAAGAAGGGAGAGAAGTATCCCTGGAGAGTGATTCACTCCACTTATTTCAGACCATTCCTCTTGAGTGGGATGAATCCATCATCCCTGATCACAGAGGAACCTTAAAGGATGGGTTTGACTTGGAGCTAGAGAGACCTTAACCCTAGCAACCAACCCTGGGATCACAAACTGCATATTTATGTGTCTGCTTCAGAAAAAAAAAAAAAAAAAAAAAAAAAAAAAGTGGTTTTCACGTATAGACTTTTCAGGAGAAAGTATAAGTGGCTTTTGCCACTTTTCAATCAATGTCGTATGTGTTGTTCTAGGATAACAGCAATGCAGCCTCATCCTACCCAAACTGTGTTGGGACCCCATCCTGTTAAGGAATGTTTCTGCACAGCTTTGCAAGTAGTATCTGAGTGCTGTAGTACTGGTGGGAATTCATGTGACCTGCATGGAAACAAGGAATTCGTCACATGGAGTTACACGAAAAAGTTAGGCAAAAACTTGGGCTTGAAAAGCCAGAAGATAAACCTATTAATTGGGTGTGGCCTGGTGGAGGCCATAAGGTTAGAAAATGTTTGGTCATAATGGTGCATGGCCTGCTTTTTATAATCTCAACCCCCCCTCAACCCCCCACCCTCACCAAAAAAATCAGCAGAGCTCTTTCAGAGTCCAGGAGGGTGGTGGTGGGTAGGATATTTTCCCTGCTGATGTTCAGATACACTTCCTGGCACTGCACCCTGCAATTTTATTCACTGTGAAACTGTGCCTTAAAGTGTCAGTCTATCCCTGAATAAAGATTAGGGGATATGGTTTTGTAGAAGCACCGAGAGTTTCTTTCTTTCTTTTTTTTTTTTTCTTTCTTTTTTCTTCTTAGTATTGAATGCAGAGAGGAAAAGGCAGGCAGATGCATGTCATAAATAAACCCGAAGTGAACAAAGAACAGATCTCCCGAGGAACTTACTGTCTCAGTACTTGGAGCACAAAGAAATGAAGTAAGCACGGCCCTTCATAGAGGAAGTCCTTCACTTCCTCAAGATGTTCGAACATGCCGAGAAAGCAAAACAATTTCACAAGGCCAAAGTATACAGGTTTCCAATCCCATGAATGTAGTATATGCTCTGTTGCAAATCCAGAGTCATCAGAGCTTTCCTTTAACACAAGCACAGCACAGTTAAACCATGGGTCTAATACCGACAAGGTTGTTATCACTTAGGAATTCTTTTAGAAAGTGTCAGGTTTTCCTTTGTAGCATTAAAGCATAGATTAGAAAAAATTATCTCGGTCTCACCTGTTTTCTCCCTTAGCTAATTCAATGGATTATAACATAGATGGACCTTAATGTGCTTCAGACCTGGGGGACAACAACAGTGTGAACACAGGGAAAACTCGCAAGCATTTTAAGGCACTGTCTGCTTTAAAAACTCCGATCCATGGTAATTCATGTACTGTAAAAACCCCAGAAAACAGCAAGAAAAAGTATGCAGAACTCAGCATACATTGCAACGAAAGGTTGGTAGGATCTGCTCTATTTACTCTGTGCTAAGCACAATTGTTTTCTTTCCCTTTCAGCAAATCCCCTACAAACAGAGCTGTAGGCGGGTGCAGCATTAGGGACGTGGAGTGGAGCCAGACATCTCCCTGCTCCTTGGGCTGCTGCCGCTCGGCAGAGGGGCCGCACGCCAGCAGCAGCGGGGCGACAAGGAGATGACAGCTGGGGCGGGAGGGAGTCGGAGGGAGGAACCGCTCTGAGCAGCACAGCTCTGGCCACAAATATTTACTGATAAGCGCTGCTGGAGCGATGATGGTCTAGGGACATAAGCAAGGAAGAATCTGGAAGGAGAAATCATATCTTTTATTAGTCCTAACCAATATCACTGGGGAAAAAAAATAAAGGCAAGATTTCATGACCTAAAAATGAGCCACTATATCTGGAAGTTGTCTATTTTTTCAGCAGTATCAGTGTGTCTAATAAAAGACATTGCCTCTCCCCACAACTCTTGGTTCATATGTAATTCCAGATCAGCATTTTTAGCTGTTACATTTCTAACCCAGACTTTCAGAAAGCTGATGGGAAAATAAAAATTAAGAAGCCACCGATCACAAGCCAGAGGGAGATGTAAATAAATAAATAGACTGGAAAGCCATTATAACCCTAAGAATCACATGGTCCTTGCCAGTTGCAATTTTTGGACTCAGGCGTATACCTGTTTTGACAGCTGTCAATATTGTCATGTGCTGAGGAAGAGAAAAGGGAGGAAGGCAGTAGCTGGAGTTCCCAGCTTACCCGTGGCAGTGTCACAGCAATTGCAACAGACTGGGATGCAGATGGAGACAGACCCCACTTCCAGCTACAGTGGAAGATGACCCGGATGTAGGATGTAGGATGGCTGGTCCACAGCAGGGCCATGACTCCTCGAGGTGTGAGACTGGCCTCAGACCTACAGGCAGCATTTGCCCTTGCTCTGTACATAGGGCTTCTGTTCTTATTTTCACTAGATTCACACTCAGGCTCATCATCACCTCCTACCACCTCCTGGTCTACCCCTTCTCTCGCTGTGTCTCCACATTCGTTTCTGTGCTCCTTCACACTTCCCTGCACCGCCAGCAGCCCTTGCCCAGCTTGGCTCTTGTCTCTCTGTCTCCTCCTGGGCACATCCTACCCTGAACCTTGTTAGCTCCTACTCTGCACCGCTGAGACAAGAGCTGCTGGGCCTATCCAGAACTCCTTCCCCACCAGCATGGCAGCAGACTGTCCCCAGGCACTGTTGTTGTTGTCAGGGGACGGGAATGGATGGCTTCTTATCTGCAGGGGATGTGTCCTCTGAGCCCCAACCCCAGCTCCTGCTCACCTCTCGACCCCACTGTGTATCACCAGTAGTCGGAGGCTGCCACCAGCAGAGGCAGACCTGTTGGCTGAAAACATGTTAGACCATGGACACGTACTTCCAACAGCACGTTTTCCCCTACACAACCTGAATTTTCTCACAGACAAAGGGTCTCTCACGTCACCGTGAATGGGGAGCAGTATGCTGCAGCAGGGAGCAGGAGAAGCGGGGGACCACGGAGAGCAATTCATCCCTCCGAGCACAGGGGTAACACAAGAGACAGGAACATGCTCCAGTTTTGTAATGTGCCCAAGATGAAACTCAGGAACTGTAGCTTTCTGAAAAATCGCATCTATAACTATGTGACGCCTTTTTTCCCTTATTCGATCTCCTGTATCATCTTTTTCCCCATACACATGCATGTCTTCTTATGTATTGTCCCAGCTGCAATGACAGTATTTGCCCTACAAATGCCACAGAGGAAAGCTACAAATATTGGTTATTCTAAGAGCATGTTTTTATTTCTCCCAGTAAAATTTAAATCTTTTTCTGCAATTAGCTTCCAAAGGGTTAATTTAAGATGGTTTTTAAAAAAATAAAATAAAAGCTTACATCTCCTGAGATAGTATCAGCCCATTAAGCATAGGTAAGAATATGAGAGGGAAAGAGAAGGGAACAGATATTATATATGTAAGGAAAATTAAAACTCAGGATGTTGGGCGTGGGGGGAATGTGCTTTGAAGTACAAAAGATCCATTGTTAATGTGGGACAAAACCTCCCCAGTATGGGACAGAGATAAAAAGGAGGGAGTTTCTAACAGATCAAGGTCAACCAAGATATATGAATAACATAAATGCTATTAATCTCGTACAGCATGAATCAGAGAATTGCAGCAGGGTATAGCTGTGTGGCGGAGTTCATGGCATGAGTGTTTTATGCCACTTTGTATTAGATAATGAGCGTATTCATCACAGACTCCTACACATCATCCAAACTGGCAGAGAAGGAGCTTTAAGGAGCTTGAGAGAACAAATCAAAGAGCTGATCTAAAGCTCAGAAAGGTAATAGGGATGTTCAAATACTGCCCCAAGTTTAGATATTTGCAAGCATCCATACAATCTGACTCTGCAGGAAATAGCGTGAGAAAGAAGCTCTTAGTTGGACAGCTTGCTGCTTTTTATCTATGATGCTGCCTCTGCCATAACAGCTGATTTTACCAATTAGAAAAGATGTAGAGCAATACAGGAAAAGACTACACCAGAAAAAGTCTCTCTTTCTTGCCTTCTTTTTTTTTTCTTTTTCCTTCCCTTTTTTTTTCTTATTCTCGTGGCTGCAAATTCAGGGACACAAAGAGAATCAATTTTCATCTTGGAGGGCTTAATCTAAACATTGTTGGGAAGCAAGAGACTGAGCCATACTGGAGTCAAAAAGTACATAACCAGATGTAATTCTGATTTCACATGTTGCATTTCCACACATTTTAGTCTCCTGAAATTCCAGAGACACATGTGTTCCACAGGAGAAGCTTAAGGGATAATTTATCTTGGGGAGGAAGGAAATGAAAATGTATATATGTGTGTATATAATTTTGACAACAATCTGCAACCAGATTGTTTGCAGTGGTTTGCACTTCCATTTATTTATTTCAAACAAACATTTTAACTCAATGACATGGATCTATGTAGCATGGTTTTCCTGATTGTTATGCTTTTCAGATTTTTGAAAGAAAGCTGAAATACAGTTGGGACCAAATTAAAATTCCAAAACCGACTAATTCCTTCTCCCTGAGGTTAGCAGGGTTTTCTCAGCATGAACCTAGACTTGCATTCAATTCTACATTTTGGTGCCATGTAATCAATGGAAAAGGGCAAGCCCCATAATGGGGCCAGCTCTCCACAGTGAGCACATCCAAACTTAAAAAAAGAGATTTTGAAAGAGGGGCTGGCTCTTCGTAATGCAGTAGCATCTAGAGGTTACACTGCATTTGGAGCTATTCTGCACCTACTCTATATATATGCATATACATACGTACATAAATACATACTCTGTGTATGTACATACACACTACGCATGCATGCATATATACATATTGTACATATACATACATGCAATATATACTATAAATTGCTTCTCTACCTGATCTTTAGGAGATATGTTGTTTGAGCTTAACGAAGGGAAGTTGGAGCAGGGGAGGGGGAATAAAAAGAGAAGGAAGGGCTGGAATGGTTCAAGGCAAAGCACCCCTCAGCAAACATCTGAGGACTGTTCAAAGGCAACGCCAGTACTACGAGCATGAAAAATACTGTCACTCCTCCAGCTAACTTACAAAATGGGCTTGAGCAGGACTGGAAGAGCAATGGGAGATCAAAGGAAAAGCAGCAGATTTGTTTAAAAACTGTCAGCACAATCATCAATTTGTGTAGGGAAAATCAGGCAAAAGCATAGAGCAAGATTCAGACCACCAAATTCTGCTTGTGGTTACCTATATCCAAGTAGCCAAAGGATCCTGAAAGCTTATGCTGTCCAGCAGCACCTAAGCCTGAGGATCCTACAGTCCCCAGCACCTCACTGGTGAGCCTGGGTGTTTCCAGAGCCCTTTGTCTTGAGCACACTCCCCTCCGGGAAGAGACACCTATCTTCCACACAGACTCTGCAAGCTCCTGCTTCACGTCCTGCAGACTTTATCTACACCACTCAGTATAACAGGCTTGGGATGGCTAAATGCTCTTCCTCTTAAAAGAGGTGCTTGCTGCATGTAAGGTCCCCTCTGGGAATTGCTCCGGTACCCTACATGGACTATGTCTCTGGAGAAGATGTTTCAGGCTCATCTCACCTACAAGTCTACCTAGAGAGCCCACGGTGCAGAGAATCACCTCGCCACCAGACTGCCCTGCTGCCAGCACCCACTACCTCGCCTGATGGGGACAGGCCACCAAGAGTGCGAGTCAGAGGAGAAGGAGGAGTCGGGGAGAAGGAGCCCGACCCAACGGGTTGATTGTTAGGGCGTTAAGCTGAAAGGGAGGAATCAGAAATACCAGACCCAGCATCTACAATTTTCTAGCCAATGCTTGTCTATGATAAGACCCATCCCCACTCTCCTTCCTCTCCCTGAAAATTACCGGCTACATCAAACGGGTACCCTCAAGCAGCCATTGCTCATACACAGCTGGGCTGCCCTAGTGAGGGGAAACTGAGGCAGCCACTATTTCTGTAGGAGGGGAAGAACCATCGTGAGAGGAGTCACAAGAAATGGCGCATTCCCATGAAAAACTGAAGTGGGTCAGAGCATCTTCTTCTCAGCTATAGAGAATTAAAATATGAACCTTTCATACATGGCAACAGCCCCACAAAGCTGGGAAGCCAGTGGGAGACACTTCAACCTTCACTCCTGCCCTGCTGTACAGACATTCAGCCAGGGCATAAGAATGAATAAAAAAAATGGTAATGTTCATATTCGCATAGTTATGGAGTTGTAAACGTTAACATTTGGTATTTTTTCCAATGTAATTGCTACATTCAGTTTATTCGGATGCACGAGACCAAAAAAAACCATCTCTCTCAGAGTCTTTTACCTCATAGTTAAATATAGTGGTGAAGCAGTTAACATAGTTATGTGTCACCGCGTTGGCATGGGGTTTTTATCTTTTATTGGCACTATTTTATCCCCGGAGACAATAGGAGATTGTTCTCGCTGTGTGTAAAAAGATCTTGTTCTGGCAAGTAGGGTTTTCCAAGTCAACAAGTTTAAAATCCTTGGTGAGGGAGACATATGCCGTGTTGGGACCAGCCTGCTAAGCATCTCCTTGCAGCAGCAATCGCTTCACCATTAACTGTTCCCAGGGCTGCTGCAGCATGGAGCCCATGCCTGCTGTCAAATGAGGTGGAGGAGAAAGCCAAACCTGCAACCCCCTACTATACTGTTAATACAAAGATGAGGGAAAAAAGCTGATTGATCCTCTCTAGACATAACCTATACCATAACTGTTAGAAACTACATGGTGAGAGGAAAATACATGGGCTTAGAAGCCATTTTGTTTGCTAAAAACCACAAAATCCATATGTTAACAAAGGCGCTGATTCCCTGCTTCGGGTGTTTTTGTGTGCTCTAATACAAAAGATGTACAGGATTTCCATTTTAATTTGTATCTTCCTGGTTGTATAAATAGTGCAATACATAATTACAGCAGTCAGAGGCATTAGGGATAAGAAGGTATTTACATCCGAGATGTACAGACAAGATTATGCATGCATGGTAAATTTTTACCTCCATCGTTAAATAAATATTATGCTTCATCCACACCCAAAGTCTTTAAAGAAAGCTGTTTTAGTGTAAACAATTAACTTCCTGGCCAATTGTTGAACTATTTGATGACTTGTTGCTGTGAAATTCAGATTCTGTACTGTCAAATACACCTTACAAATTTTGATTAGACGGATAATTCACCCTAGAATTGTCCAGATATTGTAGTTTATTTGTAGTCATACCACAGTGCTTGGCTGACCTGGTATTTCAGTTGTTCTCATTTGCAGAGACTATAAAGTGATTTGGTTGCTACCGGATTTGTCAGCAATTAGAAACACAGGCATGAACAATGGCAGCCTCTGCTGTATATTTCATGAGTGCCCACAGTTCAACCCTTCTGCAAAACATGCTTTGGATCTCAGATTACGCTGAAAAATAAAGTCTCTAGCAGTTGGAGTTGCAGTCAGCTTTCAAAATGTTTACTGAATGTAAGGCGGTGCAACAGTGATTACAAACCCAACCAAACCCCCAGGCTCCACGGCGATATGAACCGCCCAGAAGGTCATAGCTGAACTGCGATCCTATAGCCATGACTGTTTTCCAGATGCAATGAAATTCATCATCTTGCAGCAGACGGAAAATGAAAAGCTATCTTCTTGCCCTGCAGGGATCAACCTGCAGCTGCATTTCCCTCTCTGCCTTTTCTCTGCAAAGCCCAGCTAGCTATAGATGTGTCAATAAATTCTTTGGGTCTTTTCATTCTATTTAAGCCTTGGAAGTAAACCACTGAAAAATTAAAAGACTTTTTTTTCCAAAGCAAAATGGGACTTGAAGAGAGGCGTCCCCATTGACACTAAACCAAAGCAAACCAGTTTGTTTCAGGGCAAACAAAATGTTCAAACGTCTGCGCTTCAGCATCATTCGCAAAACGAAGGCAGTAGTGCTTTTATGCAACAGCCTGCCTGCAGGATTTGGGAGATACTGGTTCAACCTCTGTCTGTCCCTACTGGGATGTGAAATCCTCAGCAGCCATCTTCTTGGGAGAGGATCCTGCCCACCCTGACAAAGCAGCCCTGCTCTGCCAAGCTCTCCTCCTGGAGCTGTTCCACCCCTTTGTATAAAGTAATTACTTAAATATACATTGAACAAAGAGAGAAGGAAATGACTTTAAGGCCTATCAGTTAGGGCACTCTACTGGGAGGTAAAGCAAACCAGTAAATAATTCATTAATTATGATATTATTTCAGTGACCCAATAAATTTTTATTGGGGAAGAAAAAGTCATCATCAAGACTGCAAAAACAGCCCCCAGCCACCTTGTTATTTGGAGGCACTGTTCTGGGGGTGTAATTGTCATGGTTCAAATGGATAGGAATTAAAAAAATCCCCTGCAGGTGAAGTGAGAATTGAAGCCTCCCCAGGCAGGTGCTTTAGTGAAAAAAATTTTGGACAAAATGGGAAGTGGAGTTTGTTTGTTTCAGAGCCTTAAAAAGGATCATGTCTTAAAAGAAAATAATTGCAAATAAGGCTTTTAGGGAACTCAAGTCAGCCCACATCTTTAATAAATTTATTAAACATAAGGCCAAACTGCAGAGTTCCTGAGCTAATTGTTCTAAAAGCATCCTCCCTGCTTTATTTTGAGGCTCTGGACGCTAGTGGCAGGGTACCTCCGGGTCCCACCGACGTCTGGTACGGCTCCTTCGCTTGCTGCACCGCAGCCCAGGAAGAGCCAGAGGTGCCGTCTGGGCAGATAGACTGCCTGAGAGCAACTTAGATGCCACAAAAATCAATAACAAACTCCCACATTTCCTGACATATAAGAAAGGAAGATGACCAAGATGCTTGATGGTACCACATTACAGGCCCCAAGTCTTGCCGAAGAAGGAACTGGAAAACACAGCTTAATGAACCAAGTGTCATCAGGAGTAACGACCATGTCTATCAAGGAACTTTATACCTGCAATATTTTCAACTTCGAACCATACTAAAGCAAAGGAAGGGTGGCTAGCTACAAAAGGTAAGTTACTGCAACAAAAAGCATGTTGTTGGAGGATTTAGACATCCCTGCTACAGAGAAGTGACATGGTGCCTTGAGAAGAGCTCCTCGCCCCACCTCCTCCTGGCCATGGAGAAGTCTCTCTCTGCCTTCCAGAGCCTGAAAACTTTGCCATCTGTTCTCACTTGAGGAAAATTCTCGTTTTATCTTTTCCATTTGTTTTAAGCTGTTCTTAAACAGGAGAGGCTTAAAATACAGGCTGTGCAATAGCATATGATACAGTTAATTTCTCTCGCCATCTAATGTTAACAACATATGGAGACTGGCCTGAGCTGCCAAGGACATAAATCTATCCTTGCCTCCCAGTTTGTTCACTGAATCTCCATTTTTTATTACTGCACATTCCTCCACAGGACCTCATCAAAACACCTGGTGGGGACCTTCCAGAGGAATGAATCTCACTGTGCAGAAGAGACTGTTCTTCCCCCCCACCCCCAAAAAACCCTATCTCCCATCAATCTCCTTTCCCCCAAATCTGGATTCCCATTTCCGTTGATAAAGCACAGTCCATTAATAAAATTGATTCATGTTTACAGTGTTACATAAACTTCTACAACACACTGTGTTTTTCTTTAACATTGTTTGATTTGTGGGTGACTTCAGAGCTCCTGATGGCAAGGGACATTAGCATCAGCTAGAGCCAAACCAATGGCACGCAGGTATTGTGCAAGTTTTCTCACCATTTTACCAGCTGACCTCACTCCTGACCCTCCAGTTCGCTGCTATCCCCTTCCCATGCCAAACTATGCAGCGGTTTTGAGATACACACAAATAAACTCTTAGGCTCTTTCCAACACACTAAATTAACCAATGTTTGGACTCAAGTTTCAGGCTAAAGACCTTGAACTGCCCTGCAACCAAAGTTTGGCATTTTGAGGTCACTTGTTCAAATGGCAATCACTCTTGTACCTTTTATTAGTTGCCGTAGAGAAATAGCAGGTATAGTATCGGGAAGCAAATTGTAATGACAATTTTTTACAGAGTCGCAAATGGACCTACCTACAGGGCAGCTCACTGGAAAACCACTAGAACAGGGAGTGATGCTGCAGATTTGAAATGGGCATTTTTCTTCCAACTTCCAAGTACAACTTCAAGAGAAGCATGGATGTTTTTGTCCTTCTCCCTGCATACATCATTAAACTATGCATTTTTAGGTACCGTAGGCATGAAAGATGGATTCTGCTTGCAATCAACACAAGCATCTGGTCTTTCACAAAGCCTGTACATGAACTCTAAAATGGAACAAAGTCTGAGATGTGAAACCCACATCTGCCTCAGGTGAAACCAGATGTTAATTGATGCTTGTTTATTCTCCTCTCTATGTATCCTGTCTCTTTACAGCATATGTAATGTATACATTTCATCTTCACTGTAGCAGTACAAATGTCTTTGAAGCCTGTCAGAGGTGGAGGACTAAGGTGTCATCGGTACAGTCCACGAACTACTTTCTGTTAAAGCAGAAGTTAAGTAATTAAAGTTTATGGGTGACATTTGCTTTAAAAACTCTTAGTTAACTGTCTGTGGGACAAATTCTGACCAGAATTGTCCGCAGAAGTTAACCTACGAATATTTTCATAGAAAACACTTGACTCCATAACCTTAAGCAATAATTATGTTTTTCAGTATTTAGTAGAACATCATTTGATGAACTAGATTATTCATTAGAAACTTCTTTTGCCATATTGTCTCACATAGTATGAAGTCATCGGGGTTTCAAAGAATGTGTAACATTACATCTTAACTTTACCTTTTCCAATCACTTCTGTTAATTATTTTGATCCAGGTTTGGGGCTTTCCCTGCACCCAGTTCTAGTTCTTAATTCTCCCTTTTCAGGAATACATTAAGGCTAAAGAATACCAACATGCAAAAAATATTATTTCAAGTAACTATCTTCTATTTGTATGGAGAAATTAATCTAGGCCTTCCCACCTTTGGAGAAAACCCCCAACCCTCGGAGCACCAGGCAGAGGAGGAAGAAGCAGGAGTGAGTGCTGTTATGCCCCATCCACCAGACAGACGCTAGGATCTCTCCTTGTAAAGCGTGACACACCAGATCCAAACCCATTGCTTTTCTGGTGCTCGGACACATTACACCTTTCAAAAGCAGTGAAAGAAAGCTGTAGGCTGCAAATGCTATTTTATCACTGTGTCAACAATAGCGCAGGTCTCAGCGTTTAGCAAGAGCTGTTTACTTTAGGCCCGAGAAGTCTCTCACCAGCTAGGGCAGACAGTGTACACCACCAGTTTCACCACAAGGTGCCTATTTTTTTGGGTGTTCATACAGCAAGGTGCAGAAACACCGTGTTCAGCCGCTGCATTTCACAGCTGGTGAGGTCAGGTCAAGCTCTGTCTGCCTCAGTTGGGTCCCATCCAGAGGGGATGGGGAGGAGAGGGTGGTCGCGGTGCGGAAAGCATGAGGAGCTCCCTCCCCATCCATGCTGTTTGCCAATGTGGAAAGGAGTCGTGCCAATAGGTCACTCATCAAAAATTTATACAGCTGAATTCAGGAAGCCTCCTCTCAGTAGAATGGGGGGGGGGGGGGCGGGGGGAGAAAAAACGTTTTTATTGAGCCTTCTGGGTGGGCACAACCACCAGGCCTGAACGCAAAGCCCAGCATTACCTTCCAGGTACCCATCCAGCCCCTCAGAGAGCGGCCGGTTATCATTTACCCTTGTGTCAACAGCTTTGCAATCCCTTCTGTACCTCTTTACAGAAGACCAAAGGGAGAAAACTTGACTACAGTATTAAATGAGTCACATTTGCTGTGTTTTCTTTTTAACCAAAAACACTGAGATTTTAAAAAAATCAGACTAAAACCCAGTCCTACAAAAGAGGCTTCTCTTCTGAACCTCCCCTCTCTTCAAAAGCAAGGGGACCACTTACAAACACAAAGCAAAGATTATGTGCTAATGTTGGCAGGATTTGAGGCCTTACAGCTTGCGAAACTATCTGAAACGTGGTGTCTCTGGCTGGGCAGGGTGAGTGTATTTGGTAACACACCTTCCTTTCATAGTTGTTCGGACTCGGGGATATTTTCAGAGCTTGCTGCAACTCCCTTCCTTTGTACGGAAACCAGCTTGCCAGAAGATGGGACGCAGAGCAGAGTCGGGAGAGGGGAGGCACTCCTACATCTCACAGGCAGAAAATTAAATATTAACATGCACCTTCTGCTACCTGCCTGGAAGCCACACAGTCACAGCATTTTAATTTGTACAGTGGTGGCGAGGGCAGGTTTGAGCTTTCAAGTGGTGGTAGACCCTCCTATTCCCCAGTGGCCGCAATTAAATGCTCCTCGAGTCCTTCATCTTGTTGCACTATGTTTTGGATTCCTTCTAATTTCATATAACAGACTAAAACATTCAGGCTTAACCTTCCAATTGACAAAAGAATCCTGCTTAGTTTGGAGCAACTGAATCAGTTCCCTGGTGCCAAGAGAGGGAATTTACACAACTTCTTAAACAGTATAGAGGCTTCTTCCAGGACTTTATCTGATTGAGCTTGCAGGTAAGTAAATTTGTGGCATCATGAAACTAGGTTTTAAGGTTATACCAACGTTGCTCAGTGAAGGAGTCTGTGATTGAACGCAAGCACTGGAGCCCCAATCTTCTGCACTGCTTAACTGTTAGACCCTTCTCTGGTGCTATTTTGGACTGCTCTAGCTAAGCTAGACCCCTTGACCGAACTTGGATGCAGTTCTGGCAGGAAATTATCCCAGAAGAGGCTCCCAAAAGGCAGCATGGCTAAGACTGCAACAGGTTTGAGTCTCTTTCCTCTGCTACTGTCTCAGCCCTCCAACACTATAGCAGCAGAACCCTTGAGCACTCTAAGACATTGCAGATCACCTGCTTCATGCTAGAAAAGCACCAGTCTGAAAAGCTGCAATACGGGCCACATTTCAGGCACTTGGAACTAAAACATAAATGCAAAACAATGCTTCTGTCTTGGGATCCAACAACAGCCAAGGCCATGTGGTGTGGATGCATGCAGTGTGGATACAGCCAGCTTGCAGCAGGTCTGCTGGGTGACAGTAGCATGGATGTAAGCCACTCTGCACCACTGGCCTGGGGGCCAAGGAACCCTTTCTGCAGCTGACATACTTAGCAGTGTACTGAGAGTCCCAGGCTGCCTCTGAAAATTGGTTTAATTCATGACAGTGCAAGTCTCTAAGCTCTATCTAGAAAGGGCTGTCTAGCTGCCGAGCGGCACACCTGCAGCGGGGTTTGTTATTCTTCATGCCAAGCTGCTAAATAAGACTCAGAACTGGTAGAGCTCTTGCTTTCGCAGGGGGAGGATTCAATAATCAAACAGGGCTATAGGTCTCAGAGCACTTGGGTGACCTCTCGAGATCTCAAATTTGCTAAAGTAGCAACTAATCCCAAAATAACAGCTACAAATAATGTTCATGAACTAGGTAAATGAGCTGGGAACATGACAAATTTTGACTAGCAGCTCACTGTGTGGGACTCAACACACCTTGCCAGCTCTATCATGAAAACATACAGCTCCCACAAGCCATACAAAAAAAGAGTCTGGGCATGGAAATTTTTTTTCTCTGGTCTTCATAAAGAACTTAGCCACTCTAATCGCAACAAAATACCAAAATAGTGGGGAAAGGAGTCCCCACAGCTCAACGGCATGTTTTGTGAAAAAAATTCAACATCTGCATACTTGCTTCATTCTGTCCCCTCAGTTCTTGGATCAGATGGAGCGAACAGCTGATCCTTATTTGCTTGTGAAACAAAGTCTGTAGGAAAACAGGATTTGACAAAGCCCAAACCATTCCATTTGAAACACCACAGACTGAAGTCTATTGCCAAACACAAGGCAGGATCCTGGGGGAACCCAGGGGACTGGCAACTCTGGAAGTTGTGGTATCCTCAGCCACAGGACAGATGTGCCCTAAGGGCAGGAACACTGGAAGCTGGGGCAAATTGCTCAACTGAATTTCAAAGAAAGAAAAGCAATTTTCCTATGAGGAACTCTTCAGCAAGCTCCAGTGTGACCAAAAGCTATTGTTTTCTTAAGAACCTGCAGGGCACATTTTTTAAAAGGTACTGAAAGGTGCAGTTTGCAGTCCAAATACTTTTCAACGCTGATTCAGTTGGCTCCATTTTGGACATACAGCTTTGGGTGGAAGAAAACATCATTTGCAGATGCATCTCTTGATCTGACTACAGAGTAATCCTTGGTGACTAGCTTAGACTATATGACTAAACTTTAAGGCAACAGAAATTAGATGACTTAAGTCCTGCTGCGAGTGATCCAGATACTTAAACCTACAGTTAGTCTGAAATAGGAATCATAGAAGAATAACCAGGTGCCATGTATGGAGGAAGAGGCCTCATGGAAGTGACAATTTTAGGAACTATTAAGAGAATTGACAGCATGCAGTGCTCTGAGCACTAAGATACTTAAACAGCTGTCAGGAAACAGTGGAAGACCCACCATCCCTTTTCAGTATTGGAAATGTGGGCAATTCATTACAGATTGAACACTCTTTCTTTCAAAATGCTTTCTCCCCTTCATCACTTGACAGCTGAGAAGTTTGCAGGGCTGCTCAGTAATCCAGAGACCTGCGTCACATCCCTCCGTGTGCCAGGATTTACCTGCCAGGAAGCAGCTCGGAGCTCTGGGGTGCTGCAGAAGGAGCCACTGAGCACATCCCTCATTGAAACTCGGTCAGAGATGATGACGAATGAGGATAATGAAACACTGGGACAAGTCACATGGGGAGCATGGGGAATCCCTGAGCTCCGGGGTTTTCAAGACCCACCTAACAGTCTTAAGCAATGTGGTCTGAACTCAGCACTGGCCCTGTTTTGAAGAGGAGCTTGCACCAGATTACCTCCTGTGGTCCCATCCAACCCAAATGCCTGATTCTGCAGTGAGTGTGGAAACTATTGGTCCAAAAGAAAGCAGCTAAGAGGCTACCCAATCATGTAACCTGGCTATAGCACTCAGATAGGAGTTGGGATAATCAGGGAAGGAGATTTTCTTTTACTCTAAGCATAGAAATGATCCTCAGAGCAGGAGCTCAGCTTGAATGTGTTGTATACTTGAGCAATACATGTAAAACCAGGTTGAGAAAGGAACCTAAATGTTGTATACATCAGCCTGATAATCATTTCTCACTATGATGAAAAAAGATCTTGTTAATATGGATATTAAAGATGTGCTGAAAAGTGCTGATGCTCAGAGTGGTGCAAAATGCATAACCTTGAGCCTGACTAAATTTGGTTTACCTAAGCTGCAACCAGCGATGTCAGACCCAAGTTGGCTCCACACAGAAACTTCTGCTTATTTCCCAGCAGTCCAGATACTAAAGACACAGCCTTGGAAACTGAAGACAGCTCTGCATACAACTAGCTCAGTTGCAAAAGGACTTACTAGCTCAGGATCTGGGACACAGGTGGCTGTGACAGCACTTCCAAACTCAAACCTAAGTCAAGGCTCGTAGCAGTATAGTTGCTGTGACTAAACTGATGAGTGCAGACCTGGCAGCTAAACAAGACCAGTGCAGGTGTCAGCCTGTGGCATTCACTGATTCATCATGCAGATAAACTGCCTCTGGATAGCTGAGAGTTAACCGTATGGTATTTCTCATTTGAAGGGCAAAACAATTCTGTACTAATTAAGAGCACAAATACTACTGGATTGCATTTTATGCATTTCACAAACCCCAAATCTGGATTAAATCACACACACTAGCTATTTAATCACTTTTGTAACACAGATGCTGTAAAATTAGAAGCTCTAAAAAAGATGGGGAGCAGGTCTGTGCTAAGCACTGCACAAGCGTTAACACGGGCCTCAAAAAACAGAGCAGAAAAAAAGCAAAGGAAATAAAGACGCAAAAATCACAATTATCACTGCAATGTACAGTTTAGGGCTAAGCTGCAGAAGTAATAAATGGTCTGCTGAAACTTCCAAAGCAAACCTCACTACTTATTTTTTTTTTTTAAACACATACCATCTTTTCTCTTGATATCATCGCAGAAGAAATGTATACTGCGTATACATAAAACACAATAGGTCACTTTATAGCTATGGACCACAGACAGATATCAAATTCTAAATATAGAACTTATATAGCCCAACAATCACCATGAGAAAGACTTTACAACGGCAGCAGGGAAATAACAACAAACATTCAAAAAAAAAGTTTTGTGATAACACTGACAGCAAACTTAGGAATTACTTCTAAGTTACTTGATTTTTGAAAGCAAAAAGCAAATGAAGGACAATATCCTCCCATATTCTAAAACTATTCATTTTTATATTTCAGAGTCAACAAAGCTGAGGGACCTTCTTGCATTATGCATCTTCAAGAGAGCTGAGGAAGGCAAGAATTATGCATCTTGCATCGCATGTACATGTCAGTTACCCTATATTATACCGATATTATACCTACATACCCAGTCTTAAGAACTGTACTTGCTTCACAACATCCTGTTAAAGAGTCTGATCGGGGGGCGGAAAAAAAACCCACCACTCTATATTTATCAAAATTCTGTGCAGTTGCCATTTTCTAAGTTAATCATAGGACACATCTTCATTGACTTAGAAAATCATGCATTTTTTCTGTAGGGAATTTTTATATAATGGATTATATGTATGTTAACTGTGGGAAGACTCTAAATAGATATTCAGTTATAAGAGCATAATTGGAAGAACACTTTCTTCTGCTGAGTTTTTGTTAACACTGATGATTTGCAAGGCAAGACCTCGCAGAACTGAAGCTAGTTTTGCATGACTGGCTATAATGAAAGTCAAGAAGCTGAAAGACTGAATTTTTTTTTTCTTTTGCTTTGTTTTATTTCTTGGGTATGCTGCCTTGATCAATTTGATTGTTAAATTCTTGATAACTCATTGCTTTTGAAACCTCCCTAAGTAATTTTCATGCTCACAGTTCAAAGAAGCACAACCCTCTAAGAACAACCAAATTAAGAAATTAAGTGACTCACCCTTTGAGAACTGCAACATTCACCCTTCAGCTGTCTACATCCCCCAAAGGGAAAAAAAAACTTCATACAAGTTAAACGTAAAAATCAAAGTTAGAAGCAAGTAAAAAAAAATGACTCCAACATAAAAAATTCAACACTTTAAATTTTTCATTCACTGAAATAATGTATTACATTAGACACTAAGTAAGAACTACTAGTGTTCTGAGCTATGTTCCTCCTACAGCTGTTGCTGTAACTGGATAATAACATTTCTAGTAAGCAGCAGTTTCTCTTAAAAAGTGCAAATTTCATGAGTAAAACGGTAAATTCTAAGAAGCCAGTCACAAATCTCAGTGACCCTTTTGAACCGGGTAGTTAGAGAAGTCCACGCAAGATCAGGAGCAAGTGTTTATGAATGCATCACACCCATCCTAGAAATTTTACAAAGCCTGCTGAGAGGTAACATACCTTTTTCCACCCTAAACTGAACAGTCATGTAGCTACCACACTAAGTGAAATGGTAAGAAAGCTGCCCAGCATCACAAGATTTGTGTCAAAATATAAAGTTGACAACACTGACTTCTTCATTAATGTAAACCTCAGTGTCACAAGAGTTGAGAAGGCTCCACATGCCATGCAGATTGTATAATCAAAAACAGGGCTGCAGACTGCATTCCTGCTGGTAAGGCATGGAAAGAGCCAGAGGCATTTCCCATGGGGCCAGCTAGGCTAACAACTGCTGGCCAAGCGCCTTCAGGGACAGCCAGCTGGGACCTCCCTCCCTCTGTCCAAGTGGAAGAGAGTTTGCTATTCCAGTTGTCTCCAGGATGAAAAGAAAACCTAAGGGCCATTTTCACAGATTACATAGGTACACAAAGTGGCTGGTCAACTGGGGAGGAAGGGGATGAGGACTGCACTCAGATGTGCTCCTATCATCCTGCCAGAAACACCTGCTACATCAGCTGTTGCAAACCCAGAGTTAAAGGTCCAAGCACTCCTCCTCTCCCCTTGCTTCTCTTGCTTCTTTCACAGTGAATCTCTGCTTAATAGGCAATCTCAGCTTAAACCCATGATGTAACCAGAGCACACTGTGTAGCAGCACTTACCATCTTTATGAAGGAGGAATCGGGCAGAGACCCGAGCCAAGCCATATGTCACCTGCTGAGTCTAACATGTCACATCAACTTTCAGTCAGCATTCAGAAACATTTAAGTCTCCTGAATGCATAAGCTTTTTAACCACAGGATCATGCTATCAGTGTTTCTTGCATTTAACATATGCCCATGTTATGATGAACACCAGTAGAGCTGGAATAAATGTTGCAAGTTTCCTAAAAATAAAAAAACAAACAGACAAACCCCCCCCCCCAAAAAAAAAACCAACCCACAAAAACCCACCAAAAAAACCACCACACCAAAACTTTGACTCTTCAGGGAAAAAATAGCAGCACTCTGAAGTACTTACTCCAAAGTAAAGTAATGCTACAGCTGACTGCCGATAATTATTTACAATAGAAATTCCTGGTTTTGCTTAACTGCAGCATTAGACTATCCTCAAAGTAACAGCTTTTAAGTGGGATCTGATTCACATTTCAGGTAGAAATAGTAGCATTTGGCTTATCAGTTCAATCTGCAGAAACTATTTCCATTGATCTGTGTATACAGAGAAGCGAACTGATAGGGCTGTCTTCAGAATTTCCTTATTCCAGGAGGTAGAGGGAAATTTCATCCATCAAAACCAACTTGTCATCCTTTATGACAAAAATCCATATGAAGACTTTCTATGAAAGTTGCAAGAGACATTGTCAGATTAATTCATTAATTAGAAGTCAGTTAGAGACTCAAAGAAGAGCAGACCAGCTAAGCAATGGTCCCACAGGTGCACATGCTACCAACTGCATGATGATTAGCACTGGCTTTATCCCAGTAATGCTTCCACCAGTAAGACCTGCGGACTTTGCTCAAACACACGGTCTCTACTAATGGCAAAAATACACCCAAGACTTCAGACTCCAGGACTGAGCTCTCATCAGCTATGTACAGCAGCAGCAGCAGAAGTCGACTGACCAACAATGCTACTACCATTATATTAAACGGCAAGACACAACTAATGAACACATGCAAGTGAAACTTTCTTTATAGTTATTTAACTAATGAACAATTTATAGCAGCAGCAGTCTGTTCCATGTGAAACTGGGCATTTGAAAGTCATGGGACTACACCAACCTAGAAAATTAAGAAGGATGGACATCTATGCAGTCACATATAACGAAGAATCAATGAACAACTTCTTGTATTACACGAAGGGTACCCCCCCAGAGTGTTCCTTTGACCACAAAAAAAAAAATTGCGTGAAGACTACAAGAACAGATGTGAAAGTGTGGGGATAACTGTAACCACCCCTCAATATAAAAGAACCAAAACATCTTAAACTTTTTTGAATATATATCTTTGTGTTTCACACAAAAAAAAAATATGAACAATAGCTGGAGAGCTGTTTACAATACTTTTAAGCCTCACCACATGCAAGTTTCCTTATGTAGAAAATATACCATAGACAAAAATCCAGGAAAGCGCTGACTTCTCTTTCATTTGGGAAGTGTGGAGAAAAATAAAAAACAATTACATATTGGAAAAATGTTTAAAGTTGATCATGCAGAAATTTCAGGAGCTAAAGGAAAATATACCTAAAACAAATTCTGCCACTGTTTTAACTCCACTTGCACATGCAATACTTACAACAGGTGGATGGCGCAGTCACGTATTTTAAGCATTTTCAGTTGTCTGAAAATAATTGATTTAAAAAAGTTGGCTTACCTGTAAAATATGGACATATGAAAATACAAAGCAACACTGCAGTTGAGAAAAAAACCTTAAATAACCCACCTAGCAATTTCTATTAACTGCAGCCAACATGCAGTAGGGCAACCTTCTGCCTGTCCTTGAAGGGTGCATAACAAGTGCACAGAGAAAGGAGAAGGGGCATGGAAGTGGAAAGGATATGCTAAGGAGAGAAGATACAGATGCTAAAAGTATCCTTGGAAGTATAAAGGAAAAAGATAAGGATCTTGGGATGATGGTAAAGAACAACATACATAGGACAAACAATACACTGGGCTCCACTGCTCCTGGGCAGCTGTGCACATATGCTAATTACGTTTTAGCATGATTGGAGGTTTTTTTTCCTTATTGAGAGATATCTATTTCCATACCAGAGGTTATTCACTTTCTCCTCAAAAGTCCAGGAAGCAATAGTAATTTCATGAAATAAACTTTTTGTTCAAGTGAACAATGCAAGCAACCACACAGCAGGGACTAATGCAGAGTATTATGGGAAACAATTGTCAAAAAGTGGAAAAGAGATCACAAGCTTTCTGATGTTAGGATAGCATGTTAATAAAACCACTTTTCCTGACCTGTTGTCATTGTTCAAAGGGAGGGAAGCAGACCCAGAAACAGCAGGGTGTTGAAACCAGGTTAAAAGGTGTTACAGGATGAGGACGGTATCCATAGTCCAGGTGAGACAGCAAAGTGAAAGCTTGGAGACAACCTCCTCTCCGTAAGAAGACTGGAAGTATGTAATGGATCATTTCTGAAATGCATTATTAACATCGCAGGCTACTTGAATCATATTCAAGATGTCCACCTTCCCATGGTGTCCACGTCAATAAAAGTAGATGACAAAAACTAGAGAAGTTATATTCATGCCAGTTGCTCAAATAAAATGGAATTTTCTCTCCCCACCTCTCCTCTCCCAGCTGTTTTTGCCCCAAACTTCAAAGCCTTATTTGCATTCATACAAAATCTGTTTACAGTCAACTTCACTGTGATACTGGAGCTTCCCCTCCTCCCTCTTGCACCCCCTACCACCCCCACCCACCCCACCCACCCCACCCCCCACGACACAAAGCAAAGCTGGCCAGGTGTCTCTAAACCACAGAGCCAGCTGCTCCTAACCAAGCTCACAGGAAATAGCAAGGAAAATATGCAGCATTTGACACATCTGGAATAGATTGCAGAGTCTTTGAAAACAGTGTCCCAATTCCCTTCCTCCTGCTGATGAGATTTCAGGCTACCAAACTGCTGCATCAACTACAGAGGATTAGATAACGTGTACATTTTTAACCCTACATATTCTTCCTGTCCAAATGGAAATTTTTCCAAGCTAGTCCAGAAAAAAAACCAAACCCACAAAAAAACCAAGTATCTGTATGAAGCTTTCTGCAAAATGCAGTGGAACAAACAGAAATAATTCAATCTGAAGACTGCTACTTAATTTGAGAAAATTGATATAGTTGGAAACTAGTGCTAGTTGATATCAGTAAACATAGAAAAATGAATCAATATTGCATGCTTTGCACAGGTGTATTAACTCATTAAAAGAAATGTCCTTATAGGTTGTTGCCATAAAACATGAGATGAAAAGGAGAAGAGCAGAGAGTATTGGTTAGTATCTATTTTGCCACGTAATTTGTCTGTAATTCCATGGTGACACAAATATTGCAGTGTGCATTTTTCAATGTGAAGTACAAAAAAAGCGAAAAGCGTAAGTCTTAATTAGCAAAACAAAGCAATGTTTTATTATCCGCTTCTTTTTCTTATGGACAATGAATGCAAAAGAACACAGAAACAAAGAGAGTAGTTTAGAAGGAAATCCCAATTGGATATTGAACATAATATTTAATTTTATCCTTTCCATAAAAAGCTGGGAAGTGGAGGTGCCCCTAAGTTTCAGTCACTTTCAGTATCTCTGAAAGATTAAGAAAATGAATAATGTGACCAGTTTACATATGTATATTTTAAACATTCATTATAGATACAAAACTGAATACAGCACTAGCTTAAAACAATATAAACCTCACTGTTTTTAATGTTAGTAATAAAAAGGCAGAATTCTAATATAAAAAGAAAAACTGGAGGAAAGTATTTGTATTTTTTTTTCCTCAAAGGTGCAACCAACAACCAATGTATTTTTGCAACTGAGATTCCAGTTGTGCAAAGGACTGAGAGATGTATTCTCCTACTTAAGGAGAAGCACAAACTTCACAAACTTTAAAGCAAACCACACATGCATGAACAGTAGACAGTACCTCTTAAAGAGATGATACTTATAAGAAAGTAATGGTATACCTTAAATGAATACCGGGAGAGGTGCAACACACATTTTCTACTTTCAGAGCTTTAAAAGAAAGGTGGGGGTTTTTTTCCTTCATAGATTATTTCCAAAATTACCTTACACTTAAATTAGTTTATTTTTAGGAAATGGCAAAGTATTTATTCTAAACAAGCGCTGTAAGATAGCTATATGATTTTCTTTTTTTTTTGAGAAGCCCTCAGGGTGGATGTTGTATTTATACTGAACTCAAGACTTCTTAAACAGAGACAGTGTTATAACCCAGGGAATACATTTGCAATACTCTGTTTCAGGAACAAAGGTGCACCTACAGGGATCCAGCTTCATAACCAAGGACTAAAGATGTAAGGCTGTCCATCCCTGCTAACATGAACAAACTGTCTTTTAATGGGATCATGCATATGAATAACGCCTTTCAGGCTCAAGCCCAAACTAGTTTACAATAATTCATGTGAGGAAAGTTAGGATGAGACAGACAATTCAATGCCTTTACCTCCAAAATTACATCTAATAGTAACTATACCCTTAATAGCCAATTAACGAAATTTAGAGAATATGCTGTTACAAAATATATTTTGACATATTTCCTAAGAAGCAGTTCAAACAGTCATTTATGCAGAGTTATTTACAGGGGACTCAAAGTGGAGTATCAGTGTTAAGCAAACCAGTATATTGGTTTGAATTTGATAAAATATTGGCAAATACAAGTTTATGACAACAAGGAAATTTGGGGTTTAGTAAACTTAAAAACGTTCTATACAATCATTAGATGAATCTAAATTATATAAAAAGCTGTCTGAACTGGCTAATCTGAATCATTTAATGCATTTCACTGTACTCAAAGTTCAGCTCAACAAGTCAGTGGTACATACACACTGTGTAACAAGTTACCACTTAAATCTTTCAGATACGACAAGCACAGATTAACCTAGTCTGACTGTACCTAATCTATACTAACAGATGGTTTGTTCTTACTTCAATACTATCTTTTCAATAAGCACATAGACAAATGTGCTAAAACAAAAGGCAGCAATTACAAATATTTACTAGAACGACCAGAACTGGTATTTGAGCATAAACCATCCTGCCATTCGTTTTTGAAGCCGTATCTTCACTGATTTTTCTTCTGGTTTTAGTAGTCTTCTATCCTATTAACTGGGAGGGTTACAGATCATCTGGAAGTTTCACACTGGTATAGGAAAGGAATGTCTGTTCGATGCAGTCTGGAGATAAAGAGAGAGTTGTACTTCAGTTCATCACGGTGACTCACTAGAAGTAGCGTCGCTAACTGGCCTTAAACCTAGAAGCAGCAAAGAAGCAGCCTTTCCCTCCCCCGCCCCGCTATGTCAGGATGGGAGAAAAAAGTGAAAACTTAGAGTTATTTTGCTATCATTTCAAAAGAACACCTGAGAATATTTTGTGACTGCAGAGGTAATATTTGTTATTTACTAAAACTAATAGTCACTGTAGAGGAAGTTCCCTGTCTATGCAAGAACAAGGACATTTATGTGTGATAGCAATTAATTTGGACTTCTTGTTTCAATACTTAAGGTGCATCAAAAAAATACTATTTACATGTCCAGCTCTCTAAACACTCCACAGACCTTATCAGCCCATACATCTCAGTGATGCTTACAGGTAAAGGAAAAATTCAAAGCCACTGAACTCAGATAAGACAACTCATAAACTTTAGTTAATGCTGAATTAAATAGAATTTTAACTGCAGGAGAGCAAAGAATCCCAGACCACCTTATCCTATACTCTCCTTATTCTCTTCAAGCTACAGTTTTCAAATACCAATTAGTCCTAACAATTATTTTTGAAATAGTATTTTTAAAGTTTATTGTACTGAAAACAGGTATTTTCGATCTTGTCTCCACAAATTTTGGTATTCTGAAGAGGTTACCACATCACTAAGAAAAGGAGCGATATGTAACTATTGTAAAAAGGAAATGCTGCCATGTAGATGCCAATCTAGGTTGGTTACTAAAAGGCAATATATGCCTTAGTTATTTACCTTACCGCATAATTTTCACAAAACAGCACATTAGAAAGAAATATTATGTTAGTTATATTAACAGATTTCTTCCATGATCAAGAACTATATATAGTATAGCATAGATATTTATCATTAGCTGTTTTAAAAAGTATATCACTGTCTTATATAAAAGGAACTGTTTTTTTCTAGGCAAATACTGTCTCAGTTTTTCTCAGGCTTCAATAACATGTTGCTGGTTACTTCATATGGATACTGTGACCAATCTTGGAGAAAAGTTAGGAAAACCTGCTTTATTACAGGAAACATAGCTTCTCAGTTACGTCAAAATACAGTATTGAAGCATTTTAAGTAAACTGCAGAGTAATGAAAATGCTACAGTACTTATTTCTAGGCTTAAAGTTTATCTTGTAACGCAGTTTAAGTGAAAAAAGTTGAACACAGAGACCCCTGGTTTAAGTAACATAGTGAAGTCCAATAGATCCACTTAATGGATAAAAAGTATAAAAAAAAGTGGGTATATGCCAGACAGATTAGTCAACTACCTGAAGAATATATAAAGCACATTGTTGCATACAAAATAATCATACTTGTACATAACTGTCTTAATCTAGTCATATAAAGAGAGACAATACTCATCTATTGTTTGCATGTTCAGACCCATGTCAATCAGATTTAATATGCAGGCAG
Organism: Morus bassanus; assembly: GCA_031468815.1. Taxonomy (NCBI): domain Eukaryota; kingdom Metazoa; phylum Chordata; class Aves; order Suliformes; family Sulidae; genus Morus; species Morus bassanus. Next base: position 48,724,974 of record CM062568.1, on the reverse strand, counting down.
ATTAGTGCTTTCTAACTTGCTGACAACAGGTTGACTACTAAAGCTAGTATTCCAACACAAAGGACAGTATCCTGACAGGCAGCAGATACTGTTTCTTGCTTCGGAAAAACAACAGGTTCCTCTTCATTTTTGTTACTGAACATTAGCTCCAGGGAGGACTGGAGGCAACAAGGATGTATTATTTACTTTCAAATTTCATGACTTCAGGAGACTTCAGATATTTCCAAGTCCATGGAGAATATATACAACATTCATGACAGATGTTAAAAACCATGTGATTTCCGTATATCATTCTTCTCAGTTTTCCTGGGAGAGAGAATCTTATCACTAAAAATCGCTTACCTTCAGTACAAGAAAAAAAATCTTGTTCTGTGAGCAGCTGCCATGCTTTCAGACATATTTCTGACTTTAAGATAATTAACAAAGCCTCGAAAGAAGAGGAGGAGTCCTGAAAGTGTAGAAAATGCACAAAATTAAGGCTATCAACCCAAGTACACACTATACCACATTATTCTTATTAAAAATAATTTCAAAAAAATCTAGATTACACTAAGTAAAATGAGGCCTTTATGCATCATTCACAAATTCAATAAGCAAGTCTTCTGCTTTTATCTTGTGATATTAGGATACAGCCTTATGGAAGGCTTTTCAGAAATTTTACACTCATTCTGGGTTCAAGTATTGTCTGCTAAAAAGAATGCATGAAAGAACTTAAAAAGAAGAAAAATATTATAAGCTGCACGTTCTTTTCAAGTAGAAATCTTAAAATAAGCTACTAGTGTTTTAGAAGACTACCCAAAATGATAAATGTATTGCAAGCCAAAAGATGGAAAAAACAAACAAAAAAGCCAGTACAGACTGCTCTAGCAACAAGCCAATAATAAATTATAGTAGATTATGGCTTGAAATTTAGCCATCCAGGAAAATGCACCTGTCCAAGACAAGGAAGAACAACAGTTGATTCAAAGAAAAATACTCAACATGTGTTAAGATTACATTTTTTGTCAACTCTGCACTTCAAATTCTTTTTAGATATTCAAATTTAACTGCATTTGAAAGAGTATTTCAGCTCTGATAAGAGAAACAAGAGAGACAGAATAGTCACACAGAAGTTACAGTTGCAGCAACGGAAATCACTAACATGATGTTGTCAACATCATTTTATCCATTCAGAGATTCACTGGACATCTGAACAAACAAACCCAGAAAAACACATTGCTGCACAGTGGACACAGCTCTTTGGTCCATTTTCCTCCACTAAGTAAACTTCAACAGATTAATCCATCCATCAGGTGGATCAGGGAGAATCCAACCCAGATAAAACAATCCGCCCGAAGAGTTGTGGTGGTCAAAATCTGAATTCCACGCCCAGTGGACAGAAACACGAGCCTAGAGAGCCATTCTCCTCATTTAATGAACACACAGGTACTCTGTATATGGTATATGCTTATGTGTGTATATACACGTATACATTAAGATTCCAAACATTCAAATGAAAATCTAAACTGAAGCTTAACAAGTTTGGCAAAGGATTTCATCCTTCTCATCATCTTATATCCTAATAAACAATCTCCATGGTTACATTGATAGTTTGCTATGTGATGCACTTTTTCTTCCTGCTTTCCAGGTTGTGACTGATTTTTGTTTCCCCGATGCTTATTTCTTCTCTAAATGCTTTTTACTTGTAAATTTTTATTTTATTTACTTTCTTTTTGCTTTTTTAAAACCAAAGCCTCATTAGGACACACACAAAAAAAACCCAAACACAGAGAATGCTCTACTAACCACTGGAACTTTGACCTATGCGAGATAAATTTCTGTGATTAAGGTGAATTCTGCACAGAGAAGAAAGCACTAAGATCTGGATCAAAAGTCTACTACAAAAGCTGCTACCCACACGTTACCAGAGACCATCCCACGTTCAACCAAAAGCAGCTGCAACAGCAAAAGGTGGGTAGGCAGCTCTTAAGGTGCCTGAAAGAATACTTTCTACATTACACATGTTGGAAAACCAGTCCAAGTTCAACCCGTATTTTTTATTTCCCTGTTTAAGGAAGAAAAAAAAAAAACAAAACAAAACAACAAAAACCAACAAACCACTTTCCATTGTGTTCTTCAAAAAGAAACATTGGCTAACATTTAAATTTCAAAATTAGAATTGTCTCTCTCCAATTTGTTCACTGTACATGACAGCTCCTTGGAAGTAGACCACTTCACTTTTCCATGAAGCATAAGCCAATTTTTCTGGACACTGAAAGAAGGGAAGGGAGCAGAAACAGACAGGTGAACACCAGAAGAGAGAAGAAGATGGCAATAGGTGGGCTCAAGTATGTCAAAGGACCACGCAAAAGAAAGAATCCAACTCGGTTCATTCACTTCTGAAGAGACACAGGACATGCTACTTTGTGTGCTCTAATGGGAAAGTTATCCAAAACAATGAAATACAGATCTGGTTGGCAGAGCTCCCACGACTTGATAATACTCCTCCATGTCCTGCTAAGTAGCTCTGTTGGGTTAAATCCTTCTATCTTGTTCTAGCAATCTCGGTATATCCACACTTTATCAGTTTAAAACCACTGTTGGCGTATTTCATGCAAAACATTCGTAAGACAAGGGAACGTTGACTGCTGGATGCACGCTGCCCGCCTCAGTGCCTTTTATTCCAAGGCATATTATAAACTTTGTGAGTTAAAGAAAAAAAAAAAAAACAAAACCAACCTTCAAACAGTTAAAGCTGAAGAAAAGGTTTTCCTAAATCTAAGTGAGCTAACTTCTGAACAAGTGCTGCAAAAGACCGGAAAAAAAAGGAACTACAAATGCACAGCTTTTTCCATAAACATGGTGGGGGAATATGTTAGGGGAAGAACACACACTATTTCCATCCAAGTGAAAACAGTGTCAAAACCCAATTTTAGGCACCACAAGGGTTTGTTTTAAGTAAAGGTTTATCTGGAGACGTTTGTACCCATAAAGAGTCATTTGACTTGCTACTTAAATGCAATCACCTCAAACAGAATATGGAAGTGTACAAAGGACTGGTGCTGTGATGCGTTAAACATTTGCAGTTTCTATATATCTCAAGCAACCAAGCACACAACAGTAGAGCAAGCTGAGTGTAAGAAGTCTAATGAATGCCCTCAAATTTTACTAAAAGAGAGACAGAGAAAGTTTTAGGTAACATCATTTAAGAATTCTGGCATTTCTTGTGAGATAAATAGCAAGTCAAACACAGTCTGGATCTCAGAGGGGTTTTTTTTGTTTGTTTTAATTTACTCAGCATTTCATTCTAACATTTGCTGTTAGCCATTTGAGTCAACTGGACTCAAAGGGAAGAGTGCCACCTACTGAATCAGCAACAGTTTGCTATGCTTCCAGAGCTAGAAAATAAAATGGATAGTGGCATTCACTTCTGTGAAAGAAAATCATTCCAGATTCCATATTCAAATTACAAAATCCACAGCAGGAAAAAAGGTATAGTGGTTGAGGTTTGGTATATCCTAATTAAAAACAGACAGAAGAGCAGAATTTGGCGCATATAAGACTTTGAATATGGGCAGACAGACCTCTTAAGAGAAAGCTGACCTCATGAGAGCACTGTGATCAGAAAGCATGAAGCCATTCTCTTGTCTGACTCAAACTACTGATGCAGTATGCATTTCAAAGGAGTAGAAAAGGACATTTCGTGACCTATGTACAAGACAGCTGACTCCACCTTCCTAGGATCAGTCACATTTCTTAAAATTTAATACTTGACATACAGGTTTATACATGTAAGTACTTGATATCACTCACTTTTCAATATGTTCTCTACGTAAAGCGTAAAGTTTCATTACACAGTTCTGCACCCCTAGATCAGTAGAAGCAGCTTAAAAAGCACAAATTACAAGTCTCAGGTATGTACATAACTACATATAAAACAAATTTTTTTGAGCCGAAGGTTATTTGAATAGTCGGCAGTTCACACAATACCACCACTATGGTAACCAATAACTTCGTGAATTCTATGGAAATAAAAACAATGCACAAAACTATCAGAAGCTGAAGAAAAAACACATAGCTAAACATGTTGCAGAACTCTTGCCTACAGTGACATGATTCATCTTTAAGTACTTCCACATCAAAACAGAAATGTTTTCAATTGCCACTTACCAAGTACAAGAAATATCCACCAAAGCCAGTACTGTCCATTGAAATATCCAGTAAAATAATCTGAAAACTGAAATTCATACACAAGGCTTAGCTGCAGCAAGACAGATGACTAAGACATATTTAATGCACTATGCAAATACAGAAAGCACAGAGGATAAAGCAAATTTAAATAAAAATATATTCAACTAAAATACAAAAACTGGTATTTGTGCAGCAGTTTAATATACAAATAACACTTCCAGTTTCAGTTGGTCTGCAGCAAAGTTATTTTAAAACCTCTGAAAGAAATACCTGTGCGTGTGTGTATAGAAAAAACAAAGCTTGTATTACTTGCCAGAATCATCTGACATTTTCTATTTTAATGAATCACCACTTGTCAATTTTCCTTTTTCTCCCTATGCTTGCCATCCCAAACACATTACAGCAGCCTGCTGCTTTAGATATTAACACCAAAAGCCACATTAGTTTAATCTTATCAGACAGGGATGTTCTGCTGACCCCTCAAAAGAAGAGCTTTTGACCTTCTGTATACCCCCTACTGTTAATCGCTGCCAAGAATACCAGCCCCATAAAGACCCCCAACTCATTAAAGTCTTTTCTTTTTCAAACCAGCATTCAGTTCCCAGCAGTGAGCTGAACGCAACTAAATGAACCTTGAAGTGGCATTTCAACTGTTCCTGTTAGTGACCATGGTAGACAGTTTTGTCCTCCCTGTGATGTGGGAGGCAGCTGGAGGGCAGGGTGCGATGGTATTGGAGACAGGTATCTGTGCCTTTACCAGACTCCAGACTGCATGCTTCACTGATAAAAAGGCTAATCAAATGTCTCCAAAGCTCACATGAGAAGTAGGAATGGGGAGATGTGTAAAAAGTTGCCAGAAAGAATAAAACAATCTATGTAGTAGCTCTGCACACTTTTCATACGCTTCCCATCCTACTATCATTCAGTATGTTTACTGCATCCTGCCGCAGTGCTTCCCTGTTTGCCGTTTCTAGGACATTTCAGTGGTATCAACCAAGAAATCACAAAATTCAATCACATAATTTGGTTTACTCTTAAAAAAAAGACCAAGAAAAAAAAAGGAGAGAGATACTGGGCAACATATGCAAACAGATAAAAAAATCTAAGACATTTAAAGAACTCTAGATATAGTTGTTTTTTTTTGTCAAGTAACTGTGCACTGAGATCCACATATTTTCTCCAGAATAAAGCCAGATCATGTGAATTCTTTAAAGGTTTAATGCTGTACTGTGTTCACTTCTATGGGCAATCCAAGAAAAAACATCAAGAAACAGAACTGCTAAGCTGAACTAAAGCATTGGTACTTACGTTATCCCTATATAAATACTAGCATTTCTATGATTCGGCAAAGTAAGCATTTCATATTTTGACACTTCATGAAAATATCAAATGAATACTCAATTCCCAGGAAGCTGACAACATTACTAATCCCATCTCACTTGATAGTCAGTATTTTCAACATATATACCAATAAACTTTTTTTAAAGTTACAATTTCATTTAACTGGAAAGAAGGTTTACTAAAACCAGCAATCAAATACTGGCCTATGTGCATCACTCTCACACTTTCTTTAGGCAGAAGCAGCCATGGCTCCAGAATTTCCCCAACGGCAAAATTATGTTTTTGTTCTCACCCATAAAAACTGATACAGAGAGAGCATATGAGAACTCGGACTGTTTAGACACTATAAAGTTTTGTACTACTGACCCTGAGTGATAAAGTGCAGTGCAAGCCTTTGGAGGAGCTTGAAACACAAGAACAGAACAATTTTGTGCACACACGCATGCTTGTGTGTCACCATTAAAACAAAATTGTCAAATACGCCTTATGAGCTTTCTGCTATTGTCTCTAGAAAGGGAGACGACACAGGAAGATGAGAGTTTTCACTATGAAAAAAACCCACCCCCTGAGGTCCTGGAAATGGTCAGCTCTAATATTTTAGAATTAGTAACAAATTATATACCAGCATTTAAATATAGTCTAGAACACAGTAGTTCTTCAAGGAAGTTTAGCATATATTAATTTTGTGTTTCTTATGAGCACATTTTCAAACAGACAGGAATAATAAAACTGACACAATGAGCAAGTTCTGTCCTCTGTTTACTGTGCCTCAAGGGAAGCTGAAAATATCCCCAATGAATGCATAGTTGAAAAATTCATGTCTTCTCATTCCCTTAAGAAAAATTCCATCCCAAGCCCAAAATTCCAATTAAATACACCAGAATCACATCTGGTCCAGTAGTATTCCCCTGCCCTGGGGAAGAAAACAACAAAAAAACCAAATAAAAGCAAAAAACAAACAAAAAAAACCCACAACAAAAAAACTCCACCCACACCGCCAAAACAAAATCACCCTCAGCTCTAACAAGGATGCAGGACATGCCCAGGAAGGACCGTGCAATCTCTTCCCTCTACAATCCTTGTATTATCGTGCTAAGAACAAATCAAGTTAAGTTACTAGCATACACACAGGGGGAAAAAAAAAAAAAAATCAGAGTTGGCAGGGCATAAAAGGTGACTAAGTTATCCAATATCAAGAAAATGAGCATCTAAGATGGTAAAAATGTGACTAACTAATTCAATTTTGACTTGATTCAGTATGTACCTTAGAAGGAATAAAAGAATCAGATACAATCAAGAAATGTTTTCTTATTTCCCCCCTGCCCCCAATAGGCCGAGCCATTTATAAATCTTTCATATAGGACACTGTAATACCAGCAACATTTTTGGTACTTGCTCCACTTCTTCTGTATGCTTCTAAGTATTTGTGCAAAGAATGAGTCATTCTGCATTTATTTTAGTGGAAAGATGAACATAAAATGCTATGTCAGGTAAAAATAGATTAAGCTTCAACATTAGTAAGCACATATGAATATATAGCAAGTAAATTCTCTACTAAAGTGGAAGTCTGAGAAAATTCTAGGCACTCTGTTAAGCACTGGAATTTAATATGCTCATTTTAAATTCCATTATTATAGACCCTTGAATAAATTGTTATGGTTTGGTTCTACAAACAGAGTCTGTACAGCATGAATCAAGAAACATACCCGTACAATGAGAATCCATTTGATCAGGGACAGACCAAATCCACAGATTGCACCATACCTTCCAGCTATGGTATTTGTTATACAGAAGGATAAACAAAATCCAATCCAGTTGAAAATAAATGCCACTATAAAATAAAAGAAACAGTAGCTTCTGTTAACCTATATAGCTAAATCAAACAGACTTAACATTAATTTAACTTTTAAACTACTAAGGACATGCTTACACAGTCAGTAATTCCCTTCCAGTAATTCAGGCTTTCAGAGATTGACTTTGAACCCAGACATTCCCCATGGTATAGTCACTTAATAACAAAGCAAATGGTAAACAGGCTGGAACCTACTACTTTAAACAAGAGAAAATTCCAACATAAAAGAAAGTATTACATTGCTACAGAAATCTAACCAGATGACACTAGACATGAAGGGTAAATATGCAAACAAAGGACTATAACATACAAGACGTGGACTAAAACAAAGAAAAAAACCCTTGCTACACTTTTATAACTAAAAATATAGTTATATGCACACATACGTGCATGTATCAAGGCTGCATATTCAGCTTTATCCAGTTTGGATCAAACAGAATAAAAGTATCCGCTCTTGCTCTGTAAACATAGTATAGAAATGAAGATAAGTTGAGAAGCTGATGTTTCATTGGTTACTGTCTTCTCTTTTAGACCTATATTGAAGCATAAGATATAAGAAGCCTTGGAATTTTTACATAGAAGCTTAAGAAATCGAGAAACAAAAAGGACATTGAGCATTACCACTGTTACTTCAATTAACACTTTTACACATCTCCCAGTAGTTTTACAATTTAAAGTTTCATATCTGCATATGCACTTGGCAATCAACAACATCGTCTGTATTGACTCCAGTTTGCGTGCATTACGTCCAAGTGTGGGAATTCCCAGTTAGGTGATGTCCCACCTTTGGGAGTAAGTGAGGGCAACTAACGAGAAAACCATCAAACAGAAAAGCTGCGGGAGCTGGTGGAAGACAATTCAGGAGTTCTGGAAAGGACAAGAGGGTGGAAAACTGAAAACATTTGGGAAGTGCACTATAAACACAAAAACCACTGAAGAGGCAAGCAGGAATGGAAGGGGGGCAGAGGGGAACAAAACCCCTGCACACAAATCCTTAATGTTTTAGATGCCCCAACTTAGGGAAAAAACAAAACCCGCATAAAATTCAGACATTAAATCACCACAGGGGAAAAAAAAGTCTGCATTTTCAGTAAAAGTTTGAACACTTACAGCAAAAGATTAGGAACAGAAAACTGGTCAATAGTTTTCTTAAATAAAAATCAGTTTGGGAGGATTATCTATAAACAACCGCTTCTTTTGTCATTTAAAACCTTGTTACAACTCCCAACAATCCACATGAAGTTGCAATGATTTGCCCACAAATGCAAAGTTAGTCTGTAAAACTGCAGTGGGATTCCATGAACTGTAAAGAAACTGAAGTTCCGAGAGAAGTTTTGGAAGACTTTACATCAACACAGTCATTTTGTACAAGTGAGAAAACACCTTGCCTTGGACAGAGCCACAGGTAACAGATGGTGGCAATGAGAAAGCTTACTTTTATGCCAATTACTAATCTTTAAAAAAAACAAACCAACCAACCAAAAACCACAACAACCAACTTCGAATAAATGCTGATCCAAATTGGAATACACACAGAAGGGGGGGGGGAAGAGAGCGAGCATTTCTATCACATAAGAACAACATTGTGACCCTAACATTTACTTATCTTTCCAAATCACAAGAAAAGCATTTACATTTGAGAAAGCTGGGATACACTGTTTTGAAAACAGGACTTCCCTGTTTTAAGCAAGCTCTCCAAATCCACCATACTTTTAAGAGTAACAGATTTCAGAAGCTAATTCTTCAACGCATCTCTGTTCCTGTCTCACTGTAACGTCTTACTGCTCTCTCCCTTTCTCCCCACTACTCAAGCTACAAGAGGTGACTTCGATTGTGGCTCCAAAGACTGGCATGCAAAAAATGGACAGAAGATAGACATGTTTCTAATGCCCTACGCAGACTAGAGGAATTCCCAGAATACTTACAATTTTAATTGGTATATATTAAAAAATAAGGATTTTTATAACACCCGAACTAATTTGTGCATGCATTATAAAAATTAGAGATTTCCTAATCAGAAAAATAGGAGGGGAAAAAAATTAGTTCTTATAATCAAAGTTGAACACAGTGACAATTTTACTGTCCTTTCAATTTGACCTAAAAGAATATTCAAAACAGAATCCACAGTCACTGGATGAGTACCGGTGGATATTTAACACTAAGTTGTTTGCCCAGCTCCTGACAGCAAAGGCATCAGCATGTTCCAATGTTGTTCACAATAGCTTTTCTTTCCTTTAACCAGTGTGCTATTCCATCAGTTCATATAAGCAGACAATGCAAGTGGGAAAGAAAAGGCATAAACTGAAAGTTTAAACTATAGTTGTAACTATGCAAGTTCACATACCCTAATAAAACCTGACTATATACAGAAGAAAAAAATCTCACTATTTAAGTTGTGATCTGTAGCCATTCACTAGAAAAATTCCGTAGTGAGGACCTAATCAAAATTCCCTGTCTTCAGCAGTATGAGGAATGTATTACTTCCACCTCTGTAAAACCTAGGCAACATATTAGGGAGATTCTCCCAATATTGCCTTGCTGTTGCATCATTTTAACAAACTTAAGATAGGCAACAATAATGTCTAGATGTTTTCAGTCTTTCCCATTGCTTCTCTCTCACCTCCTCTGTGCCCTACTGCTACTCCAAAAATGATCTTCACTGTCTCATCCTGGTTGCAAAATTCATTTTTTTTCCTTCCCAAAATGCATCTCCAGCTTCTGAGTGGACTGTAACAAATTAAGATTTTTCTCTATCTTCCAATTACTTTTCTCCACATCAAGATTAGCCTCATCTACCTATCTGTATCTTTTTCCACAATTATTGCCGTGTATATTCTCTGCCAGTCATGCAAGCTGTCTGAGCTGTGCGGCCTACGCTGCATCTGCTTAAGAGTTACTAATGTTATTTTCTGTATAATTCCTGCATCACCTAATTATTGCAATTAAAGCTACCCATAATTTTCATCCCTATATTGCCATAGAGAAGCCACAGCACAAGCTTCTTCACCAAGCTGAGAGAGAAAATACAACAGTGAGGGGACAGACTAGTAAAAGGAAGCATCTACTATTTTCTCTAGATGTATCTACTTCCTTCTCTATCTACTAAACAGAGACAACTAAGCCATTGTGCCAGTTTCTTGCTGCAACAAATGTAATCATCCACTGTTTGCCTGCATCCACTCACTTGGTGAAATGTAAAAGACACTGCTCAGCAATTAGAGAGATGACTTCATCCTTCCTACTGCTTCAGCTTCCCATGACATTCTCATATGTTCCTGGTCTGACACTAATACACCCTATCATCAAGAAGAATGCCATTCCCAAAAACGAGATAGAAAGTCTAACAAGCTGCTACAACCACAACATGGTTTTAACAAAAAAGCGTTCCGTTTGCCCATCCTCTTCACACAGCCAGGTTCTGTGTTCATCTTCTAGACTCCCACTGCAAGTCTAACCGTTCTGCAGCAAGAATTGTTTCCTATCCCAGAGACAGCCGGCGTCTGGATTCATGCTTGAGCCCAACTTTCAACTATTGTCCTCTTTCTTTTAATAAGTTTCAGACATTTAGATGAAACTCCCACTGACTGTGCTGGCATCATGATTTCAGTCTCTTTTCTTTGCTACTGTAACATCATACAGACAGGTGGGACTGATAAAAGTAATATTTTTGAATTTTATACATTCCTGAAATGCCAACAAGAAGAGAAAGTAAGCCTATATTAATGTAATTGACATAAAAAGAATATAACCATTAGAGTTATTTCCTCATGACAACAAAACTCAATGAAAAACAGGTAAGAAGTTGCTTTTTGGGAGGAGGAGGGTTGGACTAAAGGTCCTTTTTAATAAAAGGTCTTCTTGATATCCAACATAGTGCCCACAACAATTATGTTACACTTGTATTTCTCTTTATGGTTTACAGTAAGATAATCCCAGCCAAAATACAAAGCACAGGATGTTCTGAATGTTGTAAAAGTCTTAGAATCTGACATGCAAAATAGAATAAGGCTATCCATCAGCTATTTCCACACCCAAAGCCCTCTTCGGAGGGGCAGTGGGCAGCATAGGATTTTTCATATAAAAAATTAAATTTTGAAATCAAAAGTCTTATCGGCAATTACAAAGAAGCTGGAGTAAAGTAATTCAGCATGGTTTTGACAAACAAGCTTGTATCTGTTGCCATTCTTCATTCTCCAGTAACTACAGGGGCAAGGCAAAGATGATGTACAAAGCTGTACTTTGTCGTTAATAATTTATTAATCCATGCTTGCTTTTTGTCAGTGCTCATTAAGTTGCAAAGGAATATTGACACATCCTTTCATTCTACTCCCACAATTTACAGTAAACAAAGAAAACTTAGTTTTTCAAGTTATTAAGCAATCTTGGGCAAAGGTTTTGAGTTGTACATATTGCTATATCAGAAGATGCAACAATAATGACAAGCATACTCGAACAAATCTGCTTTTTCCTCAACTGTTCTTGCACTTCACTTGCTGATCTTTTATACTTAGCTTTCCACAGCTACACATTAATCACTCCTCCTAAGTCTGTATTCAGTGTCGTGAAAAAAAGCCAGCAAAACTGGTCTGAAGACCTATGTTGGTTCCAAATTTTAACCATGGCTTAAGCCCATGATAAGATTACAATGGTGACTATATATACACAAAAAGCAACCATGCTCAGTTACATCCTTTGTTCCACGATTTGTTTGTCCAATTTCTTATAATTTTAATATAGAGCAAACACCAAAGAGCTTAATGTTTCATACCTGGTCTAGGTTTACTAATCTTACTGCAATAAATAATACTTTCTAGATCTTCATGCCCCACTAGAAATTATTCTTCCCATTCCTACACAGAATTTATTCCATTTAATTTGAAAAAAAAAAAAAAAAAAAAAAAAACCACATTTTTGCTCCTTCCTGAAGGGCTCACCTGAAGTCTGAGGATGATCACTAGAAGCATCTGCTATCAACTTCAACAGACAATTTTTTTTTCTACTCAGTGATGAATGTTCAAAAACCTCCCTACGCAATTTACTTCTACTGCTTCAATTACCCTTGTTGGTAAATTTTAATTCATGCCCAACTAGAAGCTTCCTCGTTCCAATTATTTTCCATTATATCCAAAGCGTATGGAGAAACCATGTAAGTCAAATTCTTTCTACATTAAGAAAGAAGTTAGGTGATTGTGTATGAAGGTCAGCCAGGCTCCCCTGATAACCACAGAGAAATAAGCACTCCCAAAACAGTTCCTTTATCTCCTTCCAACATTTGCAATTTCAGTCAAATGACTTCCCCTCAGCTCCTCTTGCATGACTAAGGGGAACCTGCATAGCATTTGTGATGTGGACATACAAAAGTCAGGTTTCCCAAACTCACATATAGGAATCCTCCCACCTGAAATCTAGACCATGCTTACCACTCCTTGGGAAGCATACAACAGGAGACTGTGCTCACCCTGAGCTTGTGCTACAACTCTGCCTTCCAACTTGTGCCCACTTGAAAACCCCAAGTAGATACACCTCAGCTTGTGTGTGGTTTATTGACTGCAAGAAAGCATCTCATAGCTTTGAAAACTGTAAGAACACTAGCTTACAAAATTTTGGCATGGTTATGATCTGTTCCAACGTAGCATCTGGGACAACATGTACATTTACATTTCTCCACATCATGAGATTTTATTGGTGTGAGTTGTACACAGTGTTTAAATTGCCCAGATGTTATTAAAGAAGAACAAATCAGATCTCTATATGAGAACTTAAAATTCAGCTCTATGACTGAACACTTTTCTCCATTTCTTTCTCCTTATTAGCCCATCTGTGAGGTTCAAATTAACATTCGCTTTTTTCCTAGCTTGTAGGGACATCTAAAACTCCCTTCCATGGTTTCAAAGAATCCAGATGAGCTCTGCAATTCCTTCTGGGGCCCACAGGTGAGAAGGCTGGTTGATATTTCTAAAGCACTCCTTAAATATAAAAGGAAACCATACAAACCTTTTATTACTGCCCAAAATGACCTCCTTCATGTAATGAACCAGGATGAGCCAATCAGACATGATTCAAAAGACTTCCACTATGGGCAGATTAAGCATGAAAACCAAACCCTTTGGGTCATGACAGTTACTTGCTCTATCACCATTACAGCTGTATTCAAATTGGAAAGAAACAGCTCAGAAATTCCTCCTTTTTGCTGTGCATACAAGAAAAAAAAAATCACTCTGAGAAACTCACCTATTACCAACTTCCTCTGGCATTCTGAAAAGTTTCTACTATGCTGTATAAGGCATAGCTGACTTAAAAAAACATAATAGAAAAAATATATTAAGTGGTCTGATTGCACAATTTGCTGCATTTCGTATTCATAGCAAAATTATTATATTCATTTACCTCAAAATCAGAAACTGACAAACACCAGCCCTGACCATTACAGAGCAGATTCTTTGCCCACTAACGTAATCACAGATTTCAAGAGCAACACCAAATTCTTGAAACATATGATTTTATCACATATGAGGAATGAAATAGGTTGTTTTCCAAATTTTTCCACTAAGTTTCTGATTCAAGTGCTAAAACAAAAACCCCACCTGTTCATGCAAAGGACTTTTATTATTTAGAGTATATTGTCTCATTCTATTTAGTTATGCTAAACAGAACAGTACTTTACAACTCGATGGGGAACAGGTTTGTAACTTGCAAGCACCAAGCTCCTAAAACAAACAAAAAACCCAAATAAACAGATCTGGCCACTAGATGGCCTCAAGACAGCAGCTGTATGCAACTTGGGCAGCTACCACTACATGGTGGCTACATATCACTAGTTGATTGCAATATGCAGGTAAGCTCAGTAAAATGTCTATTTAATTATACTTCAGTTGAATAAAATGATATTTAAAAAGGTAAGTTCACTGTTTTATGTTTAAAACAAAGGCAGCCTGCCCCCCCCCCCCAAGATCTTTCTACCAATGCTGTACATAACAGTCACAGGAGGAGGTGGGAGAGCACATCTGGAACAAGCCATTCGTTCCATGCTCCTCTCACTGGAGCACAGTTCCTGACACTGTTCTCCTGTATTTTAATTAAGTGAGGGAACTTATTCTAGGCTCTCTGTGATCTGCCATCTCTACTTGCAGTGTTTAAACATATCCCACCCTGAAAAAAACCCAAAATATAGCCATACTGTTATTTCATTTTAATTCCTGCCCTCTTAAATCTACATATGTCAACTTTATGGACACTTTTACTTCCTTATTATAGGGACAGGAATACATCACCCACTATTTAGAATCTATCCGTATTAAGTTAAGCTCATTTTTCATTTAGTTCTCCGATTTCCCTGAAAATTAATATTACAGGTCTATAAATACTATGAGTTTTTGTGAACTCCTCGTACTATGAACACAAACAAGTAACCTTTACCAATTTCCATATGTAACCAGTATCCAAACAGCCACAGATCCCAATTAAACATACACTTGCGTAAATATCTTGCAATGTGTAAGCACTCATTTTATGCATTTCATTCATAGGTGAGCAAAGGTGGCAGTAACATACTGTCAGAATAATCAAGAAAAATCATGATCTACAGAGTATTTTTGTCAAATGTGTAAAAGTAGTGCTCTGTGCAGTCAGTCTCAGCTAGACAGCTATTTGAAGAGAAAGTTGTCGGTTTATCCAAGTAAACGTCTGCGTTCTTGAAGCTGCACGCAAGGTTCAGGGCATGGAGGTTTTGGCCAACTGCATGTCATTGGAGTCTTTCTGAAGCCTTTGATTCCAGTTCAGCTTCTGCATAGCAGGACTTTTACTACTACTGTGCTCCCAGCTGCAAGCTAACAAGTCTGTTTTCAGCTGTGATTTTAAGGACTTAAAAGATATTAGAGCCAACGATCCACTTGACCTCCAAGTGCAGTGCTAATGAAGGCCTGAACCAGGATTTAAAAGCAAGAACAAGTTCACCCAACACAGAATCTGAACGTGTTAAATACAAAAAGTTGTGGCACATCAGGAAGGGGGAAAAAGGGGTGGGGGGAATGAAGCCATACCCTCCCCTTTGCCCCCAAGAATATATACCCTTTCTATGGTCCAACTACAGAAAGAGGTCAGGCTATAAAACTCACTTTGTTACCCTATATATGTATTTATATACTTGCTATATATGTATGTATATATTTGCTATGTGAGGTAGGCACATATACTTTTATCCCAAGATGCAAACACCACATTGTCCTAATATACCGTACGCCAACACGAAAAAATATTCTGTGTAAGTTCTGTAACCTGCATCTGTAACAGTTAAATAAAGGGACTGTGAAAGACATTAAAGAAAAAAGAACTGAGATGAGATCTAAGTTGAAAGACGTACAAAGAGATTTCAGTGGAAAATTAATCAGCTTTCATCCTGATGAATGCTAAAAAAAACAGTTACATCCCCAACACCAAACTTCCATCCAGGCTGCCAAACACATTAATTTCAGAAAGCAAAAATATCCTCAGAAATTAGAAAGAAATATGCAACTGGCAAAACAGAAGCAGCTTCTTTCTACAAGTAACTTACAGTGACTAAATCTAACTTTACTCAATGCAGTACAGAAGTTACAAGATAAGACATGCACAGTGCGCACACACAGTACCTGAAGAAGTGCTATAGTAGTGCTGGTTGCAATCAGACGTTACCTGAAGACAGTACATTTTTATATGCTAGTGGTTAGTTCAATCTGATAATAAGCATTGTTGGATTTGTTCCAAAAATCCACCCACAGCTATTTAATTCACTATGCTAACATCAGCAACTTTTATATGGCACATCATCTCTCTCTCAGATTTGCTCTACTTAAAAATCAATTGTCAGATTTCTGTGATCCAGCTCTTAACTCAAATTGGTAGTCCAACTAGATGATGACAGAATTTCCCAATTCATAGATAACAGTGCAGCCCTTCTATGTCTCAAAACATTTACTGTGATTTTGCTTTGTCCCCTTATCTGTGACAGATGCCACAGAAAAAAAGTGCAACATATTTGCTACATCTGGAACAGGAAGTGTTTATATCTGTGTACAGGTTAAAAAAAAATCCATTCATTACAGTACATTAATGCAGTTTATCACAGCTATCTTTTATATTCCATAGAAAAAAAGGTACAATTAAGATATACCTCAGCAGGTCTGGGATACAAGAAAACTTACTGAAAAATGCCAACATGAAGATGCCATCATTGCCCACTCTAAGCTGATCTGCATCACTGAAATCATCCCGTGGCGGATACTCTTCTTCCTGGATTTACAGGTTAGTGATAATTTAGTGAAAAGTTTATTTTAGAATAACTATCTGTAGGATTAAAGTATTAATTATGTTTCTAAAGCTAGAAGAAAATTGACATTTCTGTAACACATCCACATCAAGGAAGTTTAAAAGAAAAATAATTCATATCTATAAAACAACTCTTATTTGTTGCTTATATTGACAGAGCCCAAATTTAACTGAAAAGTTTCTGTAGAAGATAGGTACATACTGCCTATTCATCTTAAATAAAGCTAGAAATTATTTCAGATGAATACTTTGACAATCAAAACCAACAGAAATTTCTTTTTGTACTGTAACTATCTTGATATACAGCCAAGCTATTAAATATTTTTTGGAAAAATCATTACATAGTTTTTTTCTATTTTTTTCCTGCCAGAAAAGTCTTTTAATGCTTCCCAAAATATAGAATAAAGTTTTAGAATAAGGTTAGTATCTTAAAATAAATTGCTGATGCAACAGCATTGCACTAACCAATTTGACTATCCCATAACCCTCAGAAAAACACATGCAACGCAAAGAAAACCTCTGGGGACACTAGAGGGCGCGAGCACATTAGAAGTGTTCAAAGTCTTCTAAACTCAAAAAGCACAGTACTTTAAGTCAAACAAAAGTAAACAGAGATGTCAGTCAAAACGATCCAAGGATTTCGCCCATCGTGTCAAAATGCTAGATATTAAAACACTGGAAGCACGAGTTTGTTTCTTTTCTCAGCACTTGATTTTCAACAGAACTTGGCAGATCTTACGTAAGTAGTTCTGTGCACAAGTAAAACACTGCTGCAACAGTAGACTGACAAACCTAAAACTTTTCATGATGACAGCACTTACTAAAGCGTCCCTGATGAAAACTGTAAAACCAGTTAAACACACCATTTTTATACTTAAATGAATAACATCAAAACAACGCAGGATGATACAAGTTAAATAATGCTGTCAGTAGCAGCAGTAGTATGGTCAAGACATAAGCATGAGTAACACTCTTTTCCTATTTTTTCTCTAGTTAACCATAATGTATTAGAATTGAGATAAGAAATGACCTAATAAAAAAAAAACAACAACAAAAGAAGCAAGGGAGATCAATTCAAATGAGTTTTACTTAGCTGTTTCACCCACAGCAAACACTTACTACTGAAATAATGTAATACTGTTTTTAACACATTATTATTATATTATTATGCTGTACCAAATGTTACTTTGTATATTAAGTTCATAACTAAAAGGGCATTAAACAATCACAGTGATCTAAAGCTCTGTCATGTGATTGACATGTTCACCTTTTCAACACAGCAAAATAATCTACTAGGGTATAGTGATTATGGTTCAAAACGTGCTAGAACGAACTGTACCGACTTGAGGCAGCCAGCTTTGCCCTTCGTAACGTGGCTGTGAAGTTCCAGCTGTGCTCTTTATTTCAGATTAATTTACCAAGACTCTGTACCAGATAACTTTAAAAACACTACTATTCACCTAGACAATTCCAAGGTAAGCACAAACAGCTACTTGAACAACAATCTTAAGAGGCTATAATTCAATGCTACATCGTTTTAGATGTCCCTAAATGGTCATCTTAAGGGACTATGAAAGCATTAGTTTATTTAGCTAAACTTTGCTGCAGCTACAAGACTGATGGGGGGAGGGAAGGGAAGAAAGAGCTGAAAATGCATTAAAGAGAGAGCTGCATTTGAATGTTCTTATCCCTGAAACATATGCCACAAAAGTTCCTTTTTCAAGTCAGGACAACAAAAAATATTTTCAATTTTGATCTCAGAAAGTCTATAAAACCTCATATAAAATAATTCAAGGAGGTGGGTTGTTTTTTTTTTTTTTTAAGCTGTCTGCTAACTACTGTACTGCATACTGGCATTTCCAAACCAATTAGAGAATTATACTGTATGCAAAATGTTGCTTCAGAAAATGAAAATTTTGCTCAACTACAATCAGAAGTTTAGCAGGCTTCTCTATAGGCACAGGCTTCTCTAAGGCTTACACGTGTGAGAAGCACGGGTCAATACACAACCCAGGGACATGACAGCAGACGTTTGCAAGTAGGCACTGTTGTAGTAAGTGCGAACAAACTGTAGTTTATCACACTCCATGTCAAAAGGGAATTATATTAAACTGAGTTCCATTCACTGTCTCCAAAAATTGGCATATGAAAATTATCAGAATGTTTAAAAAACTGAAAGTTTCCTGTGCTTAGATCACGTTCAGCCTGTATCTACATCATTTAGTATTATGTGGCTTTATGATCAGCCCTGCAGACAGAAGACACTAACTGGCCACTGCTCAAGCCCCACTGATAGTGGCTGTCTTTCACAGTACTCTCATTTAATCTAGTTGGTGTCAACTGTCCCAGTCTTTCTTCAAAATATAATTGATTGCCACCCTTCACTGAGGAATGAGAAAGGACAATGCAGAATGACTGTCCTCTCTGCTGATGCTTAGAACCAAATGTAATTTCATAGTAATACTTCTACTAGATACTGACATTTTTATCAATGAGAATAATTATGTTTTATATTTATATATATTCTTTTTAATGAGAATGTCATATAACAACACACACAAATCCATAAAATATATAATACTGCTTCAGTATCTCATATGGATATTTGACAAATTTAGCCATGTTAAGGATCACGAACAATATTTCATTTGCTAAATATGCTGAGATCTGTATAAGCAGAAAACTTACTGTTCCTATGACCAAAGAAACATCTAAACAGCAAAATGTTATCAACATAAATGGCCTGTCACACAGAGTAATTGCTCTAAGCAAAAGAACATCAAAGGGTACACAGCATCTACTGAAGTCAAACCTATTAACTTCTCTGAAACTACAGTGTTGTCTGTAGTATTCTGCAAAAAGAGGACTGTTTTTCCCCCCCAATGCTTTTTAACTTCTTTCAAATTGAAACTTAGCATGGCATATAGTGAGACAACCACCTTTAATCAAGTAAAGACCCCAAGTTTTCAGGAACCCCTTGGATAACTAAACTGATACAACTCTTCTCAATGAAGTGGATTTACAGAGAAAAACTTCTGAGGAAAGGGTCAAATTACTTAATAAACCCCATAAATGATACCTTCAGCATACAAAACAATATGGAGAAGTTAATGGTGAGGGGAAAAACGGCACAATGAACCCCAGAAGCATTTGTTTGCCAGCAGGAAAATTCATAGTTAAAGTCTAAACTAGAGAGAACTATACCATACCTCTGGACGACTGAGGAATATTTCATCAAACAGACTCCTAGACTCCCTAAACTGGGCGTGCTAAGCATGTAAAAACAGAAAAACATAAGACAAATGCAACTGAAAAGCATTAAGTAAAAGCCATTCATTGCAACATACAAACAAGTCATTTAACCTCTAGCAATGTTTCTGTCCATTTAAATTGACCTTTCAAAACTGACCTTGAGAATTTGAAAAGGAAAACATCAAAAGCCAGGGTAACTAATGCTGTCACTACTGATGACATAGGACTGCTACAATTTCTTTGATACATTAAGCTATCTGGGAGCATTTGAAAGTAATAAATGTTTATACACAATCTGTTCTTGTAAGACAAGCTACACAAAACTACAAAAACAACTACTGAAAGTTTCAGTAAATGTTAGGTTTAGATTGCTCATACAGTCTGTGAATGCAGGGCCTATGATGAGGTCTTTAATATGATCACACTAATGTTTTTTGTAAGATCCCTACATGATTCAGGGGAAAAAATATGAATGCTGTTTATTAAATGCGCTCCATTTTATACCATTTTCCTCTCTTTTGCTCAATGAGTAGGTTTGTAGCTTTCTTTACTGCACACTTTGGACTATACCATGAAACAACTATCAGTTTCGTGTATCGCTCAAGGTAACATAAGGACATTTAACATTCTCTAGCTGTTCACATTATTGTAGTGAAGAGGCAATATAGCCTCATTTTACAAGAAACAAGCTAGAGGAACAGATCATAGCAGAGTTCACATTCATAAGAGCACTAATTTCATAAGGCTGAAAATAAAAACTGAAAAAACTACATTATATCATTTATGTATGTTTTGCAAAGTGTGTAATATACAAGTCAGACGCTGCAGACACTGCTTGTGATCTCCACGACAGTGAAAGTGAGAAAACAATTAACTACATACCAGTAGTGCAAAGTTTAAGTCACTTATCTGTTCTTCCATGGGTACTCAGAGCTAAGGATCAAAATCCTTCCCCTGGAGATGGCAAACCACCACTCTGACCATAACATGACCTTTTCTTATTCCAGTCATCTGCCAGATTAAGACAGTCTTATTACACAGTCTTAGTCCACCCCGGTGTAAGTCCATCAGAGGTATTAAATAAGGCAGGGATTTTGTGGCAGTATCACATGGTAAGGTAATTACAATGGCATTAATTAAAACTGCGCTGGCACATAATTTTAATATTATCTACAAAACTGGAACTCAACTTCAGCATCTTTTTCCCCAAACCTCAACTTTGCAACCTTAATACTGTTAGAAAAAATACTGAATACTGAAGAAAAAACCAAAAAACACAGAAGCAAACTGAGCAGAAATTCTATCAGACTTGAGATCTTTAGCAGTCAGCAGGACTGTGGCTTTTAGGCACACAGAGTAGAATTCTGATACTAACTTAGTATTGCTCTAAGTCTACAACTTTATAGCCAATCTCTGCTTTGGGGGAATGATGATGTGTTCCTACTGATTTTTCATAAGTAAGTGAAATTCTTGTGGTGTCAGCACCTAGTCCTTGAATGTCAAGTTCTACTGTACGTTTTGGAAAAGCAGACTACACAAAAATTTATTTCTCACTTTGTCACCATATCCTACTCCCCTACCTCTTAACTCCAGATTCCTTCTCCCTCCCTTCTCTTCTTTTCTCACACCCAGCTTCAGCTCCTTTCCCAGTACCACATTTTGTCCCCACTTGGGTTCCTTTCTCCACCAAACCCAGTTTATCCTCCTGCCTCCTGTTTCTCAGTCAAATCTCCCTCCACACCACTGCTCTCCATTCACCCTTGCCTTTTCTTATTTTGACTTAGACCCATCCTCTCTGATCCTTGCCTGTGTTCACTTTGAGCCAGTTACCTCCTTGCCCAACCAAAACCAGACTTTCCTTTCCACAACACGGAAGCTTCAGAGGCTGAGAGTCATTGTCCTTCCCTCCACCTACCACTGATGCCCCTGCAGTTGAATCAAGTAGCTTTCCCCTTCTCTTATAACTGAAGGCCAGGATTAATAAAACTACTTCACGGCACAGCAGAAATTTCTGTTTCTCAGTTCCAGTGCTTTCACCAAAAGCAGTCAAGAACAGTTATAAGGTGTATCTACTTTTAGTCCGTAATCCTACCCTGAAACAGAACATCTGAGAATGTTCTCTGGGGACAGCACATCTGCAGTCCCCACCCCTTCAGAGCTATGAGCAGTCTAAACTTGTTCATGCAAGACAACCTCTACACATTTACTAAATTTGAAGCTGTATGTATCAACTGTGGAAACTCATTTTTCAAAAACCTGTAATTTGGCTAAAACGAGGCAGATTTTCTGAGGAAGGGCAAAAGATGTTTGTGACAGTGACCTGAACTTAGGAGAAAGTTCTCCAAAGTAAACCAAAAACAAAAAAGAACCAAAAACAAAACAAAAAAAAACCAACACAAACTTAAAATGACGTGGCAAAAAACACTGATTTTTTTTTTTTTTTTTTTTTTGCTTGTCTTTATTCTTGAAATTGGCTGAACCCCAGCCTGAGGTAAAAATTCAGGTCAAGGAAGATTGCTGGTATGTCTGAAACTTTGACCTCACAGGGTTCTAGACATACAAAGTTAAAAGCAACAAGAATCTTGCAAGAGAGTTGCACATGTCCTGTCTGAAGCATCGCAGGACTTGTAATGGTACCCTAGAAGTTAAGGTCGGGGTTGCTAATGTTCCAAGTAAGTTTAAAGGTTTACAATTTCAGATTGAGGGTTTCATTCAGAGCAGTATTTCAGCAAAAGTTTTACTTATATGACAAGCAGTAAGGACAGGCTACATAGAATCCATGCTCCTGTTAAAGCAGTTAAAAGTTTACAACTGGAGATCGTTACCTCATAGCAGAAACCTGGCAAGGAACCATTCAAATGTCCCTGGTTCCCTACTGCATTTAGTAAAATAGATTTGTGTAACACCTTCACTGGCGATGTTACACAAATGCACTTTAACTTTAGCTTTGCATACCTTAAAGTGAGTATTGTGCACTGTGATTGCTGCACAGTAGTCAAGGAAGGAACAGCCTCCCGCTGGGTGAGCAGAATTTTTTTTCCCCAGTCACAAGCACACTGCAGTCAGTAAGATTTTAAATGCATCTCAAATGCAATCACATTTGATCTTGAGGTGGAGGTTTTTAGTGAAAGCACTGGAAGCCTAATTTGGCTACAGTATATTATGGCCAATACTACCAAACAGCAGAATTTCCACACTGCAAAACTTGGGGGAGGGGGGGGAAGAACTTTGCTTACAAAACTAACATTTAACACCAATTGCAGATATCAGTTTTTTATTCTGAAGACTGTATTCTTCATAATGTTAATTCTTACAAAACTATAAACACTGAATATATACCTACTACTTAATTTACTGTTTACCATAACTCATGGTGTGGGGTTTTTTTGTTTAAGTACTTGGAACATTTCTTTGAACTTCAGTATTAAAGTTTTCATGGAGCAAACAACAGGGAACTTTCCTCTTAAAAGAAGATCGACATTATTCAGGGTTTTGCCCCTTCCAGACTGTTGGAATTCTCCTTCTTCTCTAAAGGTCTTTGTTCATTATTTTTTTTTTTACCATCTGAAACACTAAATATGAGCAACAAGTCTACGAAGTAACATTAGTAGTGGATACCTAATTAAAAGATGACAAAACACTGGATAAACTATTAAAACAGGGCAAAATTTGGCTTTTAAAGCTGTTTAGACAGCAGCTCTGCCTCAGAAAAGAGTAAATATGTTACACTGTCCATAGTACTTCAGAACTAAACTTACACTATCTATACAAAACTTAAGTATCCAAAATATTTAAATCACCAGCTCGCCATTATTTTAATAAATAGGTCATAATATGAGCCCAATTGTTATAAATAATTAGATTAGCCTAAGATGTTTCACAAAATTGAAATAAACCAGAACTATATCACTTACTCGTTGGGCAACTTCTGCTGCAGCAGCTGCCATTGCTGCAGCTTTGGCCTTCTCTGCTTCATCGTAAGTAGGAAGGGAGGTAGCTACACTGTATGGAGGTGGTACAGGATAAAATTCATTGTGTGTTTCTGTTCAAAATAAAGAGGTTACACATTTTTAAGCCAGAAAGATGTCAAGAATATTAAATTTTACATGCACATAACTGTTGAGCTTTAAAGCATATTTTTTTCAACAGAGGCTGAAATTGATGATATTTGTATTTCAAGTTCTTATAAGTTTATTAAAAAAACCTTTATTTTTATAAAGTAAAATAGTGAACAGCTTGATGGAGCTTTTATTTGCTTCTCAAGGCAGAAACCTTAACCTAGGTGCTGCAAGGAGCCAGCAAATTTATGAACAAAACTAATCATATTTGCCGAGTTACATCCCCAGGCATTCCAACCAAAGGCTTTTTATCAAATCATACAAAAGAAGTTTAGGTTGAAGGTAACTTCTAAAATGCTTATTTGGCACATGGGAGACACAAATCCAAGCAAATTTGCTTAAACAAGGACTTTGATGTTGCCTGCTGTTAAGTCTCCAGTACTCCAAAGAAAAGTTACAACCTCATGAGAAAGGGAGCAGTGAATAAATGCTGTCACTCATTTTCCACACAAAGTTTTATCAAGAGCCTTTAAAGCAAAATGAATCATTTCATGGCAATATTTTCACCAAGCAATGGCACACACTAAAGAAGTTTGAATTTTGACAAATCAGTGCTTTGTGGTTTTTTTTTTTTTTATAAAGAGGCAATGAAAATTGCTAACGAGGTCTGATAATGGAGCACTACGCAAAGATGTAGATTAAATGTGGAACTGAACTACATGCAGACTTAAATAAAACCTATTACACTAATTAATGAACACCCATTTAGTCTAGTAATTTGGAACAATCAGCATAATTTAGAAGCATGCTGCTTCTGAACAAACCAGACAAAGGGCTGTGCATGAAAGGATAGCTTTTTACTGCAATTGTGTGCGTAGAAAAAAAACCCAAACCACCATACCGCAGCACCGTACCACTTTGAATCAAGTGCTGATTTATACACACTCCTCCCTGACAAGCTGTTATATAAGAAAAATACCTGAGGTTGCAGCTGCTTCTACAGCTATGCTACAGTAAGGTGGAGGGGAAGTATCTGCTTCAGTTAAGGCTGCTGTCTGGGGAGTCTGTGTAGTCTCTGTAGACGTGGAAGGCTGCTCAGCTGCTGAAGACTCGGAGGGGTCATCCTCATTGTGAAGCTTAGAAGAAAAACATACAAATTCAGACGCATTCAGGGAATACTTTCCATGACAATCTAGTACTCGCAGAACCGTCTTCAAAAAGAGGGAAGATTACTCTTCAACAAAAAAAAAAATTATTAACAAAACAGCACGTGACTACTTTACGTAGTTCAGTTAAATCCTTTCAAGAAAACAGCTAAAGATAATCTTAACGGCCTTTTTCTTTTTTTCCCCAGAAATGGATTTCTTTTCATCAGTGATGTTCAGAGTCTTAAAAATCTGGGAGTTTTAATGTTTACTATATGGGAAAATGCTGGCTATAAAACATTTTCTATTACATGAATATTTTAACACTATTATGTTTTTCTTAAATACATTCATAAAATGTATTATCCCATTTTAAAATACAACAGTAAGCAACACTATCTTTTATTGTATTAATTTAGAAGAAATAAAAAAGACACATTTCTACCTCTGTAACTGGGGTTTCTATACTCTTGCACCTTGCCAGAGAGCTTCTCCACTCAAATTCTAAGACTTTTCAAAACATTCTGCTTTTCTTTATAGTCTGGAAAGAATCCTTTCCCTATAAAACTTTAAGTTGCTGGTTTGTTTAATTGCTTGTTTTTTTTTTAAATGGAGTTTTAAAAAGATATGTCCAGTTAAGTATATACAAAAATAAGAATTTGGATAAGCAAGAATGTTGATTAAAACTGTGGAATTCAGATCCAGCAACAAATACCTTTTCTTAGAGAAGGTATTTCTTAATTATTTTAGCTAACTTGATAATGTTTAGAATATGAATCAAACTTTAAGAAAAGTACTAGCATTAAAGGAAAAAGTGCTAGCTCCCACTAGTGTAAACTACAAGATAAGGTGCCTAGAAGGCAACTGCTGAAGCACCATATTTACAACCCAGAAAACAGGATTAGTAAATTGAACGTATCTGAAAAAAGAAATCTGTAACTTCAAATTGGTCATTTCTATGAACACCCTACAGAAAAATTATTTAAATTTCAGTAACAAAAATATTAAGAATACAACTACATTTATTTCATATTAGGCAAAGTACAGTCAGTTTATTGGAAAAAGCACATTCTGAAAAGAAAGACCACAAAATCCCTTGTTAAATAGTGTAACATTCACACCAAAATTGTTTTATATCCAGAGTATTTCAAAGTTCACAGAATGGCTGAGGTTGGAATTGACTTACGGAGGCCATCTGGTCCAGCCCCCCTGCTCAAGCAGGGCCACCTACAGCCGGTTGCACAGGACCATGTCCAGATGGCTTTTGAGTACCTCCAAGGATGGAGATGACTGCACAACCTCTCTGGGCAACCTGTGCCAGTGCTCCATCAATGTCACAGTAAAAAAAAAAAAGTCTTTCCTGATGTTCAGAGGGAACCTCCTGTGTTTCAGTTTGTGTCCACTGCCTCTAGTTCTGTCACTGGGCACCACCGAAAGGAGCCGGGCTCCGTCCTCTTTGCACCCTCCCTTCAGGTATTTATATACACTGACGAGATCCCCCCTGAGCCTTCTCTGCTCCAGGCTGAACAGTCCCAGGTCTCTCAGCCTGTCCTCATACGTGAGATGCTCCAGGCCCTTCATCATCATGGTGGCCCTTCGTTGGACCCTCCCCAGTATGCCCACATCTCTCTCACACTGGGGAGCCCAGACCTGGGCACAGCACTGTGGCCTCACCAGTGCCAAGCAGAGAGGGAGGGTCACCTCCCTCGAGCTGCTGGCAATGCTTTGCCCAGTGCAGCCCAAGATACCGTTAGCCTTCTTTGTGACAAGGGCACACTGTTGGCTCACGCTCAAGTTCTGCAGCTTACAAATTCCATGCTTCTCTAAGGAAAAACTAAGGAGAACAGTGTAGAAGACATTTCAACATTAGGCAGGTAAATTGAAAAGATAGTCCAAGAAATTGAATCTATCAAATTCAGAAAATGCTTCAAAAGAAGTTAGTGCAACAGAACACTTCATGCAATTTTCATACAGCTTCTACCACACTCTTCTTTTTAAATGTGTCAAATTAGAAAAAGTGATAGTTACTTGCTACAGAGTTTTTCATCGTTTTTCAGGAGTCCCTCCAAATACTGTATTCAAAGAACTATAGCTTAAAGATTAAAGGGTTTATCAATACATATAAACTACACATATATGCACACACATATGTAAGTATATATGTACACACACACGGGCCCAATACACACACAAGCACACACTATTAAGGAGAAGTCACCTTCAATGGAACTGACAGGGGTTATTGAGGGTTTTTGGGTACTGAGCAATCAGGTCATTTAATAGCTAATCAGTGATCCAGAAGAAGTAGTAACCTGAGAAATATGTACAGCCATTTAGAGTTGTTAAGGCCAAAGAAAACAAAACCACTTCAAAATAACCTAATATATTTAGGGATACAGAAAGCAAGTGAGAAAGACAAAACACTCCATTCTAAAAAGGTCGAGCAGTCAGAAAAACAGCCTGAGAGCTATAAATGTTATGGTTCTAAATTAAGTACAATCATTCACAAGAGATATCTAGTATGGCAACGGACATAGCTGAAATAAAACCATTTTTAAATAAAACTGTCTTTTGATTAGCAATGAGACAGATAACAGAACATTACTGGCATATTTTTACACTAATGGCTGGTACACCGACCCTCATTTGGGATGTGTGTGTAGTTCTGACCACCCCACCACAACAGCCTGGCCTACGAGCAGGGGAAGAGGTAAAGCCTAGTTAATGGATTTCTGTTACCTCCATTCCTCCTCTCCTTTTGCCCTCCACTTCAAACACTGCAACTCTTTTCCCTACCAAGCCATGGTACGTGCTGTCACTATCCTGAAGACACACAGAGAACCACAGCAGCTCATTTGTCAAAGAGCATATTACTGCTCAAAACCCACTTTGCCATTACCGAGGAAATTAATTTTGTGTCTTCTACATACTTTCTTCAAAGTTACCTTTCTCCAAATTATCTGTAATTTAATAACAGTTACAAACAATGGAGGTAGCATGAGGATGAGGAGAAGAACATGTACACGAGACTCCTTGCCTTCAAAGACTCAGTTAACAAGTCATTCAATTGTTATAGCAACTGCAATTAGGAAACAGAAAAATTCCATCCTAAGGGCTCCATACAAAAGAGTCCCGTTATGCCCTTTAGCGCATTCAAAGGGTCATTCTTTTGTAGGGCTCGTACTCAGGGACCAAGCCTTTCTATTTATTCTGTCTTCTACTATACAGACCTCTCAGAAATTCTGAAAGGCATCGAGGTTATCCTAATGCAGCAACTTAAAGAAAAATTGTAAGACTCCTTACAGAATACCCTATCATAAAAATCACAAGAAGTGGATTAAGCAGTTTGAGTGTTTACAGCTAGAATAAACACAAGTTGTTCCGTGAACAGAAACCAGCTTTTGTTAGTTCTCGTTCAAGCGTCCTGTCTCCTAGTCTCTTGTCAAGGCAGTAACTTCAGCTCCTCTCAGGGGACTCTACTGGGGTAAAAACCAAACCAAAACAATAAAAACCCACAGCTGCAGCAGAACTTGCCCCGGCAAGCTGGAAAATTTGCCTATGCCAGCAGGGTAGAGAGGGGTAGTTATATAATTTTGTCTTGTAGCAGCAACTCTGCCTTGTCTTCACAGGGCACTGACTCTCCTCTGTGGAGTCACCAGTTTGCTTGAAACCAGTAGGAACCCGACTACCTTTGAGCCTCCCCCTTCCCGTTTAATTTTGGCTTACACTGGATGGTAAATTTAGAAGTTATTTTTGGAGACAGGGGAAGAAGAGGCCTGACACTCTGCATAGGTTTCATTGCCATAGAAACCAAGCTAAAAACACTCAGAAGAGAACAGAAGATGTCTGTTTCAAGGCATTACTTATGCTACGTACTTAAATGTTGCCTGAAACGGCATTTAAAAGTATAAAAGTCATATCTAAGCTTTTGTTCCCCCAATAGTAAGATTATTTTGCCCACTTTTTTAATTAAAGGACTAACGAGAACTCACAGTTCATCATCCCAGCCCCCTCCCAAGCCACCAATGAACCATTACACAGTAGCAAGCAATACAGCTGCTTTTGCTAAGATTATGGTCAAAACAATTGCCAGGACCTATTAAACTACAGACAACTGTAAATTAGTACCTTTCCCTGCCCCCTCCCCCCAGTTTGAAAAGCAGGACACAAAGACATTTTTTTCCTTCACATCTTAGTCTGTATGCAGGGTATCTGGCTGACTACATGGAGCTTTATAATTAAAAAAAAGGGAATACTTTGTTATTAGACATATTACTCAAACTGCTTATACAAGTATTTCAATCCCTGCTTTCGCAGCCCTCAAACTACAGTACATTACAGGCTCAAAAGTCATGATGCTCATATTCTCAAGAAGTATCTATATTAGGTCACTTAAGTTCAGTTGAGGAGCAATGGCTCTCCTGCCACCAATGACTCAAAATCTCATGGTGACTACTACAGAGCGTACAGTACAGGAAAAAACATTAGATTCTTTCATGTGACTTTTAACCTATGCTGTCTTCAGTTTTTTTGCCTAGAAAAGCTGTATAAAACAATGATTCACTATTTCATTTCAGAATAAGTTAAAATCAATGCCAGACCTTTCAGTACCAAAATACTGTGGAAAATACAGCTACCTTTTTTTATTATTTCTTTTTTTTTTTAAAACTAAATAATTTCTTCAAAGAAGTACTGCATCTCCTCCTGTGATTTATTTCCTTAAGTCTGTTATTTTGTTTGTGTAATTATTTCCAAAGTAATCAGATGCAATGCCTGAAATCAGCTGACACTGTACAAGGAACCTGAACCACAAGAAAGTGCTTAGGGGGGCTGATACGGATGCTTTTACTCTTTAGGTTTTTCAAAATAAAAACTTAAACTCAGAGAAAGATCTCATTCTCTACTTAACACTTTTCATTTACATTATTTTCATTACGATGCAGATAGTAATTTTGTCTGACCTACAAAAGCTTGCTTGCCTGGATAAAGAGTTTACTTCATTTGTGATGAACTGCCTGATGGATTGTACAGGAGTGGCAATATGGGCAAGTTATTAAAATATGCCAATTTTTTTTTCAAAAAAATCAGAGGAAAAGGATATAATAAGATGTCTTATGTCACCTGCACCATACACACAAGATAAGAATGATATTTTCTGATAAAGTGCATTAAAGTAGCACACGCTAGTTCTAGTCATAGTGTAACACGCAAACAGCACTCACTGTTACCTGATTTTACACACATTTCAAAAGCTGCTGTTTTAACTTCAGCACATTGCAAGCATTTTAAAAGACCTTCTGTATAAACATACACTATTTTCATGCTATTTATGTCATTTCTTTAGTGTAGCATAAAATTATGCAGAAGATACTGCCATACAGGGGAAAGAAAAAACCCCAAACAACTAGCCAGCTTTCTTTTCCTGTTTCCTTTTATACCTTTATTACCAGCTCAGCCTGACAAAGCCCGACTTTTAGGTAAGCTTTAGTAGCAATGGTTCTGCCTGGGGCACCACAGAGCTTCACAGTATTCTCACTAGCAATAGTAAATTATGAGCACTTTTAACATGTCCTCCTTTCTAGCCTTTCAAATTATATTACATTTTTGAAGAGGCTTTGCTCCTCCAGTTTTGACTTCATACTGACCAGTTCATGGGTTCTTGCAAACTCCATTAAAACAATACAGTGCATAGAAATTCCATAATGACGGACCTAATATTCTGCTTTAAGTGTGGAGACAGCTAAGTAGATCATGCAAGTTCAACCTTTGTATGCAAACCAGTCAGTGGTACACTTCCTCCACAAAAAGCAACATCTTAGCAACAGAGGTTCAACACTCTAGTCTTCTAGAGTCAGTTTTTCAGACTACGCCTAAAGGTCAATCAAAAATACCCACTTACTGCAGCTTCTAGTGCTGGAGGGAAGGGCATGAAACTCATCTCAAGATTTCCTGTGCAGTGCACAAAAAGTATTTGAACATTTCTGTGTTAGATTCATGACACCTTCCAACCTGGTACACAGGTATTTATTCCACAGACATTCTACTCTGGTAAATATGAGAGGTGTAACCAACAGTAGGTTAAAAAGAAAACTGCTTATCATCTTCATTAAGATTTCGGGACACTTCTCACCTCTGTGTTACACCTGATATTTTCATTTGCTGAAAAATTCAAAGGCCATTTACGCCTGCCTGCTGGTAGTCATTTGTAAATCTGTACTAAACTGTTCCCTACAAATGAGGCTTGAGATTGAGGCTTGAAAACAGAATTCTCTACCTACATAAAAATAATTTCACTTGAACAAATACAGGCTGTGTATTAAATGCTTGTTTTGTAGCCACATTTGCATTTTTTCAGCTTTGGTAGTCTAAAAATAGGTTTATTAATCTGTAAATATCAAAATATTAATCTTGGGATTTTCAAGGGAAAAAACAAAAGGAAGTCTTGAAATAAAATTTAATTTTGAACCTGTTATAAAAATACTTCATACTGGAGACAGCTTTGACCTCTGTTTACTGATCTCTATTGTTTCTGAATGACACCTAATGGTCTCAACAGCTCACACTATCAACTATTACTTTTTTATTTTTAGAAAAACCCATAAAACCTATACCCATAAACGCCATTCAAGTGCTAAGATCAATCAGCCCTAATCTAGGTCACTAGTAGCCACTAACCAATCAAAACTAAAACCAATAATCTGTAATTACACTTAAATAAGAATTATAAGAGCATAAGAAATAAATAAATCCTTCTGCAAAACAAATGTTTTAATTTTCTTGTTGATCAGGAAAAGCATATATTCACAATGGCCTTTAAAAGAAATATTTCAGTTTTGTAAAATACAAGAATTCTTGGCGGGGGGGAGGGGGGCAAACAACAACAAAAAAACCCCAACAAACCAACAACAAACCCACCAAACCACATTGTATTTTTACTAGCTTTCTCCTCAGTATCAGTTTTTATCCTCTACTGATAAGATAGTTTAGAACAACATCATGCCCTTTTCTTCAAACTCCTGTTGTAACACCAATTTACCACAAACCCATGCAGACCAGATTGTTAACTCCCCTGCTAGTAGGAAGGCAGCTATTTGCAGTTCAGCACCAAACACAATCTCTCCCAAAATGTAGTCCTGGCCACAGCCAAAATACTCCAGAGAAACATCATCCTCTAGAGACTGGGGAGCCTTCAGATTAATAAGAACTCCACTAAAGTACTAAGCAATTAAGCTTAGAAGGTACTTCAGTACATTCCAGTAAAACACAGAAGTCCAGCAACTTTCAGCAACTTTTTGCTTTTATGTATTTAAAGCTAACTGATCAAATATGACCAAAATTCCCAACTGCAGAGAACATACCCGCATCATTTTTTTCCCACCATCCCATCACTTGGCAAGCATCAACCATCACATACCCAGATCTAGCAACAGCCCTTCATGACAGTGGAGTGGGGTTTATTTTTCTCCCTTGATGCATCTCTGGAGAAAGTTTTCAACACCAGTCAACATGTTAGAAGGTCAAAGGTGTAAAATCTGCACCAGACGCAGGAAAGCAGAATAGAAGTCCATTGCTGCCATTCCACAGCTGTGTAGAAATGCCAAGTGTGTCTGCTAAATAAGGATTAGGTACCATGGAAACCCACAATCTCTGGAGGCAAACTTCTACTGAAAAGAATCCAAAAAGATTTATACTGAATGTTGTTGAAAAATATGCTACAACAGAATGACTTTTCTGCCAAAGTGAGACTCCTCATCTAAAAATAATCCACAGCAATCGAAAGTGTTTTACATGCACTTCACTTAAGTGACAGTTCTATCCTTTTAGTCAGTTCTCTTTAACTAGGGATCTTTAACCTACCGGATTTTTCAAGTGTTTTTTAAAAGCAGCTTATAAGCATGTCAGAAAAAAGAAAACAAACAACCAACAATGGTGATCAGGACTTTGTGAAGGAAAAAAGTGAAATAATATTTATATATATATATAATGGGGGGGGTAGATGGATTATATACAGATCTCTTGCTCTCTCTCTCCTTCCCAATGGCTACTTTACATATAATATTTTACTTGCTCTTTCATTTTTCATGGATTATAATCCAGATGTAAACAAGTAATTACACATTTAACAGCACAACACATACATTTGCATTCATTCCCTATGGCTTCTAAGACATCTATTGCTTCCCATCCCTCACATTAACAGCAAAAGTGGAGCTATTAGTAAAGGACAGTAACATACCATGTGTCAGTATCAGAACTCTTATTCTGAGACTAACACTACTAGGAGTGTAGAGTTATCCTTTAAAATACATCCATTTATCTCCACTTATTTTTGTAGGTTTCTTCTCTACTAAAGAATTATTTGGAAATAATTCTGAATACTCGAATTTTGGTGTGATCCAAACAGATATATGCTTCTTATTTACTGTAAAATTTTAAGTCAAGCATAGTTCCCAAGAGTTTTTCTGATTGCATTGTTATAGGAATTCATCGTGAGATTTGTCAACAAAAACCTTACGTCTCTAATACTAATAAAGACCATGGTTGGGACCAACATTTTTCAAATCTTCAAGCACGAGTATAAAAATATTTCTAGAAAAAAGTTGGTAAAAAGCTTACTCTAGAGCTTGTACACTATGAAGTAGTGCAACTCTGAGTTACTCCAGAATTTAGAGGTTATTAAAAAGATTACCATGTACCATGTAGCCTTCTGTTGTCAAATGGTAACTCAAGAACAGCTTGAGCAAGAACTGGTTTAAATTCTATAAAGTACAAAATAAGGCTCTCCTCCTCAAAGACTTTCGAGATAGAAGTAAGAGTGTACAATATAGACCCATTCCTAAAACAGAAGCATGTTATTGAGGTCAGCGGTCAGTCTAAGGAAGTGTTCCACCTCCAAAACAATCATCAGGAGAAACATGGGCAGCACACAAGCCTTAGTCACTTATTTGCCATCTATTTTCCTCAGGCTCCCCTGACATTCCCAGCTGTCATATTATGGCTGGTAAAGTGTACATCTCTGCCTATTCCATTTGCATCTGTTATGGATTTGATGTGTGAGAATTTGTGTTCCTGAATCTGCTAGCACTATCTGCCTCTGCGATCTTGTGTATTAACAAACCACATATGTTCACTTCTCCTTGTCTTTTCTGTGATTCAAACCAAATTTCAGTGAGTGCTCTCCAGTTCTAATATTGCACAATTTGGTGAATAACGGCTCCACAACTGCCTTGGTGACTTTGTAAGCGTTGATCACTTTCAACTGCCACCATCCATTTCAGATACTACTTTTAAGAAGGCTGCTTCCCTTTAACTTCTGTGGCTCCTCTAGGCTCCTCTTGCGAGATCCCACAACTGCGTATAGTACCCAATATGGGAGCAGGTCCCAGGTTTCATACAATGATGCTTCCTGTTCATTCTCAGTATCTTCCCTAACGATGGACAATGTTTTATCAGGATTTGTTGGCATCTGCCACTAACCAACAGCTTCAGCAAGCCATCAGTGACAGCTCCAAGAACTGCAAGTCAAAAGGTCATGCCTTTACTTACCAGCAGCTTTATAGAATCAGTACAGAAAGTAGATCCCAGTCACTCTGAAGTCACACAGAACATAAAAAACATGTAAACTGTAAAAGTAGAGGGAATAGGAAAGCCTGTAAAATTAGGAAATGGACAGGGCTGTCACCAAGAGCAAACTCAATGTTCAACAGTTAGTTCCAGCTTCCTTTTTAGCCTACATCATCTGGACTGAAAAATTCAATGTTGATTGAAAGAGCTGAGTATTTCTCTAAATATATTATGCATGTTTCACTTAAAAGCCCAAATACAGTAGGAAGGTTCACGCACAATGCAGGAAGATGCTGCAAGCACATTGCATGAAGACAATGCAGGAAGATGCTAAAAATGGCAAATTCATTTTACAGGGTGAGGGATAAGGAAAGAGGATTTTTTTTTTCCTGGAGAAGTATCATGGTAACTGAACTGCAGAAGGAACATACAGTTTCACCTTAAGTCCCTGATTTGAGAGAGATAGGGAAAAAATTACTCAAGTTTGCCTCTCCTATAACACAGATAAGTAAGTGTCCTTGAAAATTCTGCAGTAAGACTCTAAGAAAAACTCCGAATGTCTCAACTTTATTGACAACACAGAGGTTTTATTGCTTGTGTATTTGAATAAAGCTAGTCAAGCAGGAACAGTTTCTCACTCTATAGTACCAGTTAGCCCAAAATGAAATTATTAGTTAAATAATACATAAATCAGAGGATATTATTAATCAATAAGAGCAAACCCTCTTCACTCTCATTAGAGGGTCAATTGTGCCTGACTTTTTCAGTATATCTCATTTTCTTAGTTACTGGAAAATGGAGTACTCAAGCTCCTCAGTTTAAGACAACAGCAAATGAAATCATTAGCGAGAGATAATACAGACAGAAATTTCAACAGCTTAAAAAACCCACACACATACACAACACCAGCTGAACACACTTTTTGTGCATTGCATGCAGAAGAACAGGCTCTACTGAAAGACTCTCATTTCGATTTTTGGTCTTCTTTCTTTTCCATCCACTGTGGGACTCACAGCTTTAATAAAGTTTAGTAGCAAAGACAAACACAACTCACACAACAACATTAAAGGCCCTTTCTTTAAAGAATGCATTTTTATGTCTCAACAGATAGCATCGAGTTTTTTCAACCCTAGTGTTAGAGCTAGAGTGTTGACTAAGCATTTTAAAGGAAGCCTACAGAATATGCAGCCCAAAGGACAATTCTCTGGATCTCTCAGTTGCTAGACAGATGATGCATACTCTAGAGGCAGGCACTTCCCAGCAGGTCAGGCTTTTTTTATTACAAGGCAGCTAAAAAAAAGCAACAAAAAATGCAGCAGTCTAGGAAGCTCAGCTCTTCAGAGGAGAGTAGAAGATGACCTAACTACTGTGCTACCTGTAAACCATAGGGAGTATTTAAAAGAAAGAAAAAAAAAAGGTAGCAGACATTGAGGTATGTGAGAAAGGAACATAGGCCACACTGCTCATCATCAGCTGTGGCACAGCACTGCAGCACTTTAGCAGCCTGCTTGTTTGTTCAAATTATTGAACTCTCATTCTAGAATTTGGAACAGGTTTTTAAGAGTAAACAGCTTGTGCAAGCCTTTTCCCTAATCATTTATTCTATGCATTTGATGCAAGTCAATTTTGTTGACCATAACTCTGGAGTTTCAACTAAGACTCTTAATGCTTCAGTACATTCCTTAAAAATACCTGAAGTAGTTTCCCTTAAATTCCAAAATATGACAATTGATTCAAAATAGCATGATCAAAATGGACAACTGGCCTCAGTATCACCCAGGACTCTTATCCCAATTGTCTCATGCTTTAATGAAGGCATCACTCACTCCTCAGAGATGACAAGTGTTATCCATTACCAAAGCAATGCTTAAACATGAGCTTGTGCTACTTTACAGAAAAAAAAAAAAAGCAAAACACAAAAACAAAACAAAACAAAACACCAAAAACCTACTTTCTGCAACAAGGAGATAACTAATACTGTAAGCATCCTCTTGTCAAAAGCTTTTCCTCAAGGCTGTTCTACATAACCTTTTCAGATTAATCAGGGAAAAGCAAAAACACGGTCAATAATACAAGCCACATATACACCTTTACCAAGAACATGATTCTGACCTCTCCTACAACAACAATCAGTCAACATTAATAGGATTACTGTCAAAAAGATAAAATATTGTTCAAAGCTAAAATGGACAAACTATGTCTGTGAATATGTTAAGTTACCATGCAACAGTTAGAAACCAAAATTTTTTCTTCAATTTTTGGAAAGCCACGTTTTACAAGAAGGAAGATGACAAAGCTCTGCCAAACATCTTGAACAGTAACTCAAGAAAAAGAAAAATGGGATTACAAACAGAAATAAAGTAATATGCAGGTTATTAACCAGATTTTGTTGTGTCTACACCACTCAAAGTGTGAAAGCTTGTTTTCTAAATCATTCTGTCCATTCCAAACACAGTTAGAGGAGGTACAGCAAGGGCTGGGGTTGGGGGGTGACTCAGTATCTAATGTTTTGGCTACAGAGTGACTGAGGGGTAAGTTAGACTGTATCATGTTTTAGGCTAATCTTAGCCTATGATAATGGAAACAATGCTGAAGTGGAATAAAGTTAAATGTTAAAACGAAAACGTATTTTCCACTTTCACTGTAAATCTCAAAGCCGTAAGGCATCTGCATCCTGACCTATGCTGCGAGCCCTGGCTGTGCAAGTCTGAAATGACTTCAGCAGAAAACAGAAGTTGTTAGTCATTTTCATTAAAAACACAGCTGGCGAAGGGGGTGCCCGCTTTACTAAAATCAGCTCGCTGTGACAGTACTTGTCCAGGAAGTGGGAGACCTAAGCCTGAGGCAGCTCAAACCCACAGTCTTGGCTGTGCAGTAGCTCAGTTTAGTAGGAAGAGCTGGCAGTGCCTCTCTGACTTAACAAGTTGCCAACTTTTTCATTCTGTTTTTACTCATAATCCCTTAGGATTACTCTTCTTCTCTGTTTGCAAATGGTTTCCCTAATGTGGGTATACCAGTATACGTCCATTTGTTCATTCCCCATTCCAAAGTAGCTGACACACCTGAAGTCTAGAAGGAGGTTTGAGGCTATGAAACTCAACACAACATTCAAATCTATGACTGTAAACTGAGCACTGAGGTCTCACAAAGTTAGGTGTGATGACATTACCAGTTGCCACATCTTCCTTGTTTTGTCAATACTGTCACTGGGAAGAAAGTTTCAAAATAAACCGAATTAGCCATTTGTCAAAAGTACCTAATTTTCCCCATCTAGAAGACTGCTACTAACATTTTGCATTAACGTAGCACTTGACTTCTGAGATTATCCTGTTGTGGTTCCTACCACATTTTTCAGATATGAACAAGCTGACGGAGTGCTTAGAGTTTCTCTTTTTTAAAGTAGCATGAAAAGAACATCTAGCTTGGCCACATCACAGCTGACTTCTACTAAGAACCCTGCTATTTGAAGGCATTTTATTCCTGTTACTGAACTTCTGCCTTTTTTAATAGGATTAGAAGACTTGCTAGATATGGCATGTACACATGCCACAGCCTGAGGCTGTCCTTTTACATTACATGACTTAGTGTCACTGCTCAGGTCAGGTGCTTCTTTCTTTTGGTTTTGTGCGTCTTTCAAGAACCTAAAAATCTACAGTTTCACAAGACAGGCTCAGCCCCACCAACAGCTTGCTGCCACTAGAAAGGACCGGTCCTGTTCCTACCCTCCCCTCCTGCACTACCCTCGTGCAGACTCAACCCAGACCTCTGGAGAAAAACCCGGGTGGAACAACCCAGGTACGTCTTGCTGGTTTTTACTACTCACTTTGATTTGTTCAGCACAGTAAAACTGGTGCCCTATATACTTAAACCAATTTGTGTGCAGGGCTGATAAAAACCACCTCATGCTCCCTCTGTACCCATGCCAAAAAGAAAGGAAACTGCCCCCATGCCACAACCTGTGCCCACATAAAGAACCAGAAAGCTATTGTAACCACTGTTCCTCCTGTTGTACCAGTGAGCCAGCGTTTTTTCCTGTGAATCAGTCGCAGGGCTGGGTGTTGTATCTGTGGCCCTCCAAAGGAGTTCCAAAAACCAGGCAGTGATAGCAACAAAGTTAGACCGCCCTGCTTCAAATTTACAAAGGGGAACAGACAGAATGGATTGTACCTGTCTGGTACCTCATCACCTTGATTTCGAAGGAATACTCAAAGAGATATCCGCTTTATTTCCTTGGTCATATGAGACATGAAAGTACTCAAAAACTTAACTAAAAAGTGACAAAATGTAAAATGTGTTACTTTTTAAGCATTAACTGCATCGCTAATGTATCTGCAAACATACCTCAACATTTATAATTTTTCTTCTTCGTTTGTGGCAGGATTCTTCATAAAAACAGGGAAAAGTGTTTATAAAAATATTAAAGCTATTCTTTCAAGAAAAAAATACCACTAAGTTTAATAGACGAATTTGTCACAGGTAAAAATGTTACAGAAATAAATTCAAAATTTAAAATGTTTATTATTAAATTCCAAAAAAACAATGAAGATGCAAGGACAGCCCATTGTTTGAAAGTGTAATTTACCTCACTTCAGAAGATCCTCATTTGTCCTTCTAAACTGTCAAAGGTCTATACTAGGTGTTTCACATGCAAAAAGCCAGTGCACTGAAAAATTTTATCTCCAGTGATGAAGAGGTTCATATCACTAAAAACATCAGTGCAGCTGTTACAAGCAAGCAACAGTAACGCTTATCACTTAATGCATCTTTACTCAATATTTTTCAGTACTATAAATACAGTCCCGTAAATGCAGTGTTTTATCTTCCAGTTATGACTTCACCACCAGCTCTGTGGAAAGCAACAGAATTTCCCTAATGTAAGCTAGCTCGATCTGTTCAGTAACACCAATTACGTAGGAGTTCTCCAGAGACAATGAATACTATAGAAAACATGCTAGATATCAGCTACGGGTCTTATATCAAACATGCAGAATAAACAATGGTTGGGTTTTTATTTGCCAATAACTATTAGGCTCAGTCCCATGAAAAGAAAGGAAGGAGGAAGAGATTTTTCTTTGTGCACATTTCCTGTGTAGGTTGACTTTCATGTGTTTGAGACCTACAAAGACAACTTGTCTTTGATTAAGGTTTTTAACCAGTTAACATTGTGAGAGTAGAGAGTCAATGAAAATGGGGTTAAGAGATACAGAAAATTAAGCCTTATCTGAGGTAACTGTAAAACTATTCACAACACGTAGCATTATGCAGGCAAATGGGTTGGAATAAAGTGTTTACAGTAGCAATCTTCATCTCTTAACCCTGTTTCTAAAAAGCACACATAACTTACATTCATACAAGATTCACACACCTTTTAAAAATCACAATTTCTTTATCCCTGTACAGTAGCAGACCGCCGTCTCAGGGTCTTGCATCACACATCCCAGACAAACACCACCAAACCCAGGTGCTGCAGTGGCACCGCAAGTTCAGTGACAGCTAAAGTGGCATCCATGCAGACTGCTGCCTTTGGCTCCACTTGTCCCAGTTTGCTACCTACCACTTACCTATCTAGCTCTGACCACCCCCTAAATCAAAGACTGATGACTACCTGACCCCAGATTGATAACCCAAAGCTTTAATCAAGAAAGACTGGGGGGGAGCGGCGAGTTGATCATAATTCTTAAGCAGTTCAGGATGTTAGCCCTGCAGCCTTCAATGGGATTTCTGTGTCTAAATCACCCATATGCACATGAAGTCTTCCCTCATGACTCAGTTATCTGGAAAATCACATTTCACAGAAAAAAAAAGGCAATCCCAAGCGTTAATACTTAGTTGCTCACCCAGTTTTCCGCACTGCAGAAAACGGCTGCATTTCTTCTTTTTTTTTTAGTACAGATTCACAAAGCCTCATTGAAATCACTTTTTCTACAAACAAGCTGGACAAAGAGCAGACCTCTCAGACAAGATAGTAATGCACAAATTGAGGTTGGATGGCAAAGAGCTAGAAGGTAAAAAGAATCAGGAGAATGATCACTGAAGAATTTTTATCGTAATTTTCCTAAAGTTGATGCCTCAGTCCCTTTATCCAACAACCACCAGAATAGGGGGAGAAAAAAAATACAGCAATAAGGAAACGACACAACTGAACTGACTATACCTGTAATGAATGTAAAATTTAAGACACGTTTATCAACAGGATTGCAGCATGCAAGTGACTAAGGAAAAAAAAAAAAAGGAAGTAAAGCAAGACAACAAAGGTTGGCTAATTTACTTCTGATGTCATATTCCTGCAGGGAAGCATGACAAATTCTTACCCATCAATTAGTT
The DNA here is from genome assembly GCA_031468815.1 of Morus bassanus. Lineage (NCBI taxonomy): Eukaryota > Metazoa > Chordata > Aves > Suliformes > Sulidae > Morus > Morus bassanus. Next base: position 48,683,965 of record CM062568.1, on the reverse strand, counting down.
GTCTTTTTGCCCTATGAAGAGAGGACAAAAAAGGAGGGGCAGAAACCAATACAAATCACACATGCCTGCGGCAGACAGTTACATAATGCTGATGTATCGCCTGCTCTTTGCTCACAACACACACTTTGCTGCAATTCCAAGTACCAGCTTTTCAACAGTCGCCTGAACATTTTTAAAACTGCTTTAGTGCTATTTCTGACAGAGATAAAAACCCAAAGAAGCTGAGGGTTAGCTCTATGATCAGACATTTTCTGTTTCATAAGAAGTCATAAAACTGGCTTGTGCTAAAGCTCAAAACCAGATTGCTTGCCATTCTTAAAGCCTTTTACTTTAACTTACTTGAAGAAACCACAAATAAAAAGAGGCAGCACTGAGATAGCTCCTTCAACTTCACTGAAGTGCTACTGTCACTGCCAGGAACAGAAATGCAAGTCAGTAATTCTTTTGAAAATAATGTACGCCTACAATTCTTTCTATTTAGAAGAGAACTTGCCCTGAACATGGCAAAACAGACCAGTCAGAAGTAAAGGCAGAATGGGTACAATTGAAAAAAAAAAGTGTTTGCTGTTATTCATGACAGGGAAAAAAAAAAAAAAAAAAAGACACAGTGAGCATAGCAGAACTGGTCAGATTTCATAAGCCTAGCACTAGGGAGTGGGACGTTCAGAAACTAATGCAGTATTAGCCATATTAAGTCGTATTTCTCTTCTATATTTTGCCCTTAAAAATTAGGACACAGCCGTAAAATCTGCAATAATGTATTGCTTACTACCTATCATAGCCATTATGAAAGCAAATATATCACGACACTTAAGATCACATGCTTGAATAATCAGGTGCTAATTACGTCCATCTGCAACTGCCTCCTTTCTTCCATTCTCTGACCCAACACATAAGTGAATAACATTACAAAAATCTCAATGACTAGCAGTCAGTTATCACAGAGAGAAGATAAAACAACACACTCTCTCCTATGGGACACTAATCAGTAAGGTCATATTTTAAACTCTGGAGTACCTCAGAGATTAAGAGAGCCCTTTCATTGTGACTTGCAACAAATTCAATGGAACTTAATGTGCTGTAATTGCGAAGGCTTCAGAGAACGCTTCTGTAACAAGTTCAGTGACACAAACTGACCACAAAGTTTAATATACACACGGAACTGACTATGCCAACTCCCGCAGTCAAATATTAAGATGAGCTCCTTTGGAAGGCCACACCAAGAGCCCAAAGCTGGGCACCAGCACCATCGCTGGAAGTTCCTAATCAAACATAAGAAAAAAATATTACAGAGGCAAATTTTTTCTTCGTTCCATCTCACCGTGGTTTTTTTCCTACTCCTCCGAGTAACAGAATTAAAAATTCCCTTATATTTGTCTGACCTTTAATAGCATTTATTTTTAAGGCCTCTTAAAACAAATCCAGGTTATATCAGGCCTCAGGGAGGATAGTGTTTGCAGGCTCCTAAGGAAACGCTCTGCCAGCATGTTCGTTCTCCACTGCGAAGGAGGAAGAATGACTCCAGGACTTCTGCTGATTCCAAGTTATGACAGCGTGGCACAGGAAAAGCGGCACGCTGGAAAGCACTGACCCGTAGAGCACTCGGTGACCCACTAGCATCCTAAAGGCATACGTCACTCCTGAGAAGTCACAGGGTGCCAGGTGTGTTCATCAGCTATATGGCAATCCCACTCATCCAAGAGCATACAGAAATTTCCCATGCTGTAAGACTATGAAAATAAATATTCCAAACCTATTACAAGGGTTTTCATATTTATTTTTCTTTTTAGATCATAACCTAGAAACAATCGGAATAGAAGTATCAGCAGTTAGTTCTACATATGCACAGAAGTAAACGCGATTACTTCTGTGGACATGGTTTCACTGCTCAAGCTGTAAAACACAAAGAGTAAGATAAATAATTCAGGATCTAGATAGAAGATTGTAGTAGAAACTTTAATTACAGGCAGTAGCAAAGATTTCAGGCTTCTACAGTACAACCTTACATACATAGCAAAGCCATGAAGTACCAGGAACTGAAGGATAAAACTGAAACTTTTGAGGGGACTGACTGCACCTAACTAATTTTTGCAACCGAGAATCAGAAAAACACTTATATATTTTGAGTATAATTGACATTAAGCTAATGATGGCAAGATTAACCGACGTTAAACTAATGACTGCGAGAAACAAGCCGTACAATCAGTTCAGGCGGGAGGAAAACCTTTGCATCCTAAACGATTACTTTTGCAGTGAAGCGCAGGAAGGACGGGCATTTAAATCGGACTCAATGGGCTGACAAGTGCTGAGAAGGCTGAGCTTTCGTAAGCAAGGGTGCTCGCGTGTGTACGTGCACGTGTGCTTGCGCGTGTGTGCGTAGGCTCACAGAAGCTTGCTGAAGGTCAGTCTCCTGCGTCTAATCTTCAGTAAGCCAGTGTACACGTGTGTGTGTGCGTGTGTGTGTGCGTGTCACACACGCACAATGGCTTGCAGATGACACCACTCGCCACGCACTACACTCTATCCCTGTGCCAGGCAGCTACGACCTATTAAGAACTGGAGGTTTTAGAGCAGAAAGGCCGCTCCGCCCCCGACACGCACGAACCAGGGGTAACGGACCCTGCCGCGTCCCCGACCCCGCGCCGAGGCGGGCGGGCACCGCCGCCCCCCCACCGGCGGGGGACGCGCTCGGGGACACCCGGCGCCCCCCGACCGGGGCCGAGAGGGAGGGGCGGCTTCCCGCGCCGGCCGCCCCTTCAGAGCCCGGGCGGCAGGGCCGCGGGGGCGGGGGGGACGGGGCCGCGCCGCCCGGGCAAGGCCCGGCTGTCAGAGCCCCGCCGCCGCCGGGGAAGGGGTGGCGCTCGGGCCCGCACCGGCGCTGGAGAAACGCCGGCGGGTCCCGCCAGACCCGGCGGGTGGGAGCCGAGGGCCGGGAGTCGGGGGGAAGGGCGCCGCCCCCGCCCCCGCCCCGACCGGCCGCGGCGGCGGGGGGAAGCGAGCGGTGCCGCCGCACTCACCACTTGGTAGCGGCTGGCGGGCTGGTGGTGATCCATCGTGGCCGCCCGCCGACACGCACAAGCGCGGCCCGCAGCTCCTCCGAGCGGCCCCTCGGCCCTTCCCCCGCCCGCTCCGCCGGAGCCCGAGCCGCCGCCGCCGCCGCCGCCGCCCCGGCCCTCCTCCCCGCCCCCGCTGCGGCCGCCCCCCGCCCACCCCGGCGGCGGAGCCGGCCCAGGCACCGCCCCCGCCCCCGCCCCCGCCCCCGCCCGCGGAGGTGCCGGCGGAGCCACCGGACCCTCCGTGACGCGACGCGACGCACCGCGACGCTGCCAGGCCCGCCCCGGCCGCTGGCGGCGGCGGCGGCGGCGGGGGGCGTGTGGGGGGAGCCGCGCTCGGCCCGGGCGGCTGCAGCCTCGCTGGCCGCCGCACGCAGGCCCGGCCGCCGGCCGCCGCCGCCGCCGCTCCTCTCCCCGTGTTCCCCTCGGGGCTGCCGGCTGCCGGCCTCGTCCTCGCTGCCGCTGCGGGCGGCCCTGAGGGCTGCCGCCTGCAGTCGGTGCGCTTGGCCGAGGGCTGATGGAGGCCCTGGCCCTGCTGCAGGCCTGCGCATTGAGCTGAGCCGAGCCGAGCCGAGCCGAGCCGAGCCGAGCCGAGCTGAGCCCGCCGGCCGTGCTGGCGGCCATCCCCAGCCCCCTCCTGGGTGGCCATGTGTGCACAGCACCCGGCTCATGACCAGATGTCTCCACCTCAGCCCTTTCCTCGCTCTTTTCTCAGCAATACTGTTCTGTGAAGCTGTTCTGTCCCAAAACCTGAGATACCTCCGTGGGGCAAGGGGGCTACGGCACCGAAGAGATCCTCTGGACCTGGAGAATGATACCGAATGGGTGTCTCCCCATAACACTTTTGAGTCGTGAGCCTGTTTGCCCTCTGTTCCTTTGAAAATTCAAGGCAAAGCACCATTCTCTGACAAGCAAATGTGGCTTTCTCCTCTTCTCTTCCTCCTAAAATTGTAAATGTTTGTGTGTGCATCTGTCTTCAACCTCCTGGGGTAAAACCAGTGAAAAACACCCTCACCCATAGTGGCATATCAGATGAGGATGACTCATTCCTAGGTTCCCAGAGTGTCAGAGGTGTAGCCGTGGTACAGAACAATTTCAAGATAGCTGTACATGCAGCTCCTCGCTGCAGCAGAGAGCAGCGTCTGTACGTGTAGCGGAATATAACTGTTCTGCGAGGTAAATGCTCTCACAAAAGCAGCTTCTTGCTGTCACCAATGGCTTGCATGCAGAACTTTATCCTGCAGCCCAGATCGTCACCTTTATCCAGGCTGCTTGCTTGTGTGCGGGCTGACCTGCGCAGCGGGGTAAGTGTTTTCGTGCAAGCGGTTGTTACTGATAAGCTGGGTGAGGACTTGAGGGAGCGAAGTCCCAGTACGTGCGCGTAGGAGGGCGGAGAAGTGGAGAGCGAGCTCGGAGTTTTGTTTCGAGACGGGGGCGGGAGTGCAGATATGCAGGATTATGAGGGAGGAGGGGGTGGAAGCGTGAGGCTTTCTGTGTGTGCCTGGGACCTCACTTGCAGCCCGTATCTGGTTAATGCAGTGGTTACTAAAGCTACTCAAACAAAACAGGTTTGGGAAGTGTGGGCCTACTCTATTGTTCGTTGCATTTGTTATGTTCCTCATACAAGATCTCTGTTGCACATCAAAAGCCCTAACAGTTAGGAAACAAAGTTGGCAGAGAAATATAGGTTAGAAATGGATTAATGTTCTTTTCCTCACAGGATTTCCTCCTTTTTCCTCTTTATCTCTATACATAATGAAAGTTGCTATGTTTAATTATTCTGTCTTAAAAGGAACAGTTATTAGTAAAGGTCACGTTGAGTTTAAGAATAGTCTGCACAGAGTACTACACTGTGTTTCTGTTACCAAACAGAAGGCTAAATCTCTTAACTGTATTACCAGATTTCATGGGAAATGGAATTTGGACCATTTGTGTAATAAGTTTAACTTCTAGCGTCTTATATATTGTTAGAAACAAATTTCCCCAAAGTAAACTGTTTCTTGAAGTGTTGCATGGATATCTCAGCCCAGGAAGACATTTCCTGAAAAGTGTACAAAACAGAAATGGAGTGTTGATCTGAAATTTTTAAAATGTCACCTGACCTCCACATTTTTTTAAGTATTTTTTTGTATCTCAGCTCCGTGGAGTACACTGTCCTAGAAACTCCAACTTGGGCACGAGTTCATAGCTGCCAAATAGCACTTCAGTCTGTAAATGTTAGAATACAATTGAGTAAGCATTTACTAAGATGTAACTTTCATTTTTGAACTCGTGCAAATCGCTTCTTTTCTTCTTTCTTTTTCTTAATCTTCTTTTAAGGGAAGAAAGGATGGTAGGCAAGAACGAGAATGTCGTTAGTAGGGAAATTAGAAAGTATTCCATTGAAGCTTGCAAAAGTCACTAGAGGCAAGGGTGGATTCAGTAGAGGTAGTGAAGGTGTGCGTGGGGAGGGGGTTTCATACTTAGGGACAAATTTTGGATGGGTGATACAACTTATGAGATATACAGAGACCCAGCTTCTTTTTCTTCAGGAACATTATCAGTGTACTTATGGCACTTACCCTCAAAACAGACGATGTGACTAATTTAGGCTTTAAATATGTCCATCTTTCAGTTCTTATTCTTTCTAGAATGCTGTACCTTTTTTTTTTTTTTTTATAAAGCTATGTAACTGGATAGGAGGCTATGTCATTGTACTGGTAGAAGGCTAAAAAAGGAAGGTCATGCATTTCTGTCAGATCTTTGTATTTTCAAAATAATGTTATCTATATATTTCACTTTAACTGTCTGGTTCCATAGGTTTTGACTATGGCAAAATATTAATCTATAATACAAAGTAATTGGCAAGCTCTAAGACACTTCAAATAACAGAACCACAGAATGGCTGAGGTTGGAATTGACTTACGGAGGCCATCTGGTCCAGCCCCCCTGCTCAAGCAGGGCCACCTACAGCCGGTTGCACAGGACCATGTCCAGATGGCTTTTGAGTACCTCCAAGGATGGAGATGACTGCACAACCTCTCTGGGCAACCTGTGCCAGTGCTCCATCAATGTCACAGTAAAAAAAAAAAAGTCTTTCCTGATGTTCAGAGGGAACCTCCTGTGTTTCAGTTTGTGTCCACTGCCTCTAGTTCTGTCACTGGGCACCACCGAAAGGAGCCGGGCTCCGTCCTCTTTGCACCCTCCCTTCAGGTATTTATATACACTGACGAGATCCCCCCTGAGCCTTCTCTGCTCCAGGCTGAACAGTCCCAGGTCTCTCAGCCTGTCCTCATACGTGAGATGCTCCAGGCCCTTCATCATCATGGTGGCCCTTCGTTGGACCCTCCCCAGTATGTCCACATCTCTCTTGTACTCTCCTGTACAAAATAGGTATTGAATGTGAGAAATGTGTATTTCAGAACTGTTAGGACTTTATTACTTAGATGAACAAGTCATATTGACTAAAACACTTTAGTATTAGTTTTAAGATTTACTTTTTCAGTTTGACCTTCTTAAACCTTAAGGGCCTGCAGTGACAGCAATGGTTATCACTTTTGTGGATCCTGCAGTAAATTGTTTATTGTAAAAGATCTGTATTTAAGGAAACATAAGTAGTGTTCTAAAGAGCATGTAAACAAAAGAGTGTCAAAATGAAATTTAGTAGAAAGCATTACTTCAGATTTGTTTTAGGAAAGAAGAAACTTAGTTGCTTTTAGTCAGCAAGTTTACAACAGTTTAAACTTTGCTCCACCATGAAAACAAGCCAAGAAAATAATCTTCTTGGTAGTAATAACTGTTGCAAGCTCAGTTCTGCAGAAAGTTGACTTGAAGGATGTGATCTGAATTCAGACAAGTCTGAACGTAATCGCACAAAGGCAAGCAGTACAAGACTGTTTGCAATTTTAAACTTGTTTTTCATTAATTATTCAATCAATGGCCAGCAAATAAGAAAGCACTATATTTAACTTTACACTTCTTCACCTGTATAAGCCTATTCAAATTTTTAAGGTTTCTGATGGAACTTCCCTAATGGGTAGATTTCAGAACTAGATTAATTTTATCTTAATAAACCTACATAAAACCAATTCTGCATATTAATATTATTTTGCAATTTTGTACTATTTTAAGTAAATACTATGCTTACTGTCCTATTTTGCTTGCTGTACCTTGTAAAGAATTTAAAATAAAAGCTGTACATTTCTATCCAAAAACTCAACAAAAAAATAAGATTTCAGTTTTTGTAGCTTCATTTTGCACCTTGAACATTGGTTTTCAGACCTCTAATACAGATAATGTCAGTGGGAAATAAATAGGTTTTTCCAAATGTAAATCTAATGAAATTAATGTACCTAATTTACTCATGGACCAACCTGAAACCAGGCTGTGAATTTACTGACTGTATTTGTTTTCCTCACTGTTTTCAAACTTTGTTTATAAACTATTTAGTTTTAATTCCATGTTTTTGGTTATGTAAACTGCATATATATGTTCAGATAGCTACTTTAAGCAGGAAGTTGGCTTAAAGAAACCACTGGGACGGAATTTCTTAGAAAGAAACAGCAGGAGGCTGGCTTGGTTTTCTTCGTCTCTTCTTCTCCTTTTTTAGGCAACACAGGCAATGCCAGAGCCATCATTAACAGGAACACTGGGCTACTTTTAAGATTTCGCAGCTGAATATAGATTTTCAATTACATTGTCGTCTCTTTGTTCAGTGTGTATATACATGTGTATAGTCTTGCAAATCTGGTCCTCGGATATGTCCAAATACCACGCGGATATATCTGAACCAGCTTTAAATGTCATTACTGCAACACAGAGCTCAGGGTGGGAAACATCTCAAATATTTGCCTTGGTCTAGGGTGGATTTTGCAGTCTGCACAGATCTCTGTACTGCCACAGCTATTTCCTGTTAGTCACAGAGACAGTTTTAAACTAGTTCAGGTATATTCTGACAGCCTCGTCATAGCTGTGCATAGCTGTACTTGTCTAAATCGATAGCGTGGTCAGATCCCTATGCCTTTGCTCTCTGCATTACAACTTGCACTAATTACCTTTGCTGGCCACAAGCACAGTTAAAGCAGGAGACCATAGAAGCGAAGGAACATTATCTACCAAACAGACATAGCTACACTTCAGACAAATTCAGGGAGCCAATGTTCACATTAGCAGCCGTACAGCTTCTTCAGTATAGCTTGGTGTTTTTGCAGAAAAAAAGAGCATAGTGAGCTGCCGCTGAGAGATGATTGCTTAGCCAGTTCTGTGGAGTAAGCTGTGAATCTAGAGGAGATGGTATGGAGTCCATAAATAAAGGCTGACACAGTGTGTGCTTGTCTGCCAGAGTGGATTCTTCTTAAAAAGTCGTATTTCCACATGATGTGACACGAACTGGATGTTGCTATGAAGAAGAAATGCAAAGGCTGACAGCGTTTCACACAGGTGACAGAGGAGGGTCTAACAGTGAGTAAGAAGGATCTGTGAAGTCCCACCGCTTTGGAGAGGCGTGCGTGCTTTGAGAGAAGTCAGTACAAAGCAGAAGAATCACAGGAGTAACTGCTAGAGTGTGCGCCAGTTTGAAGTTGTTCTCTTTAAAACTAGTTTCTGTCTTTAAAATCTATGAGTTTATAACTGTTTTTTGAAAAAGCCTTGTAATAAAATATAATCATGTAAATATTTGTATGTAACAAACACTGGTGGTGGACACTATTTAAAAAAAAACCCAAACTACAAAACTGAGAAGTAATTGCAATTTTTTAAAATGTATATGGTATAGTTTTTCAGATACAGATCTGATGTTAAAAACCTAGTCTTGACAGTAGCCAACATGTGCTGTTATGGCAATAAGCAATGTTTAACAAAAAAAAAAAAAAAAATCCCCATATGGCTTTGAAGTTTCCAATTAACAAATGGGGTTGAATGGAATGTGCAGAAGTCAGGCAGAGTCGATAAAAGTGATGACAGTAAAGCAGAAATACAGAACAAAGAATGTAAATACATGCCAAATTATGAAGGAATGTGGGAAATATGTGAGAAAATACCTCCAGTTAGAAAACAGAGAACCAAAAAAAAATCCCCAAACCCTTGAGATCTGTTGGGGAAATGGAGGAAGTGGTAGAAAATACAAATGGCAATATGCTTTGTGCATTGAAAGTCAATACAGATAGATATTGCAAGAAGAAATCCATCGCTACTGTGAAGTCCTATTTGGACAGGACATTTCCACGCTGATCTTGGTCATACTGGTATTTTTTGTGCTCTCAGTAAGGTATGATTAAGTAGAAAACAATTTTAGTGTGTATTCCTTAAGAAAAAGATTATTCAAATATTAGTTCAGCCATTAATCTGAAAGCTACTTTGTTTTTAAATTGGTTCTCAGTCTTCTGTGAAAGATGTGAATATTGTCTCTGTTTTAAAACATCTCAAATGAAATTATATGAGAATAAGTGTGCAAAAAATCTAAACAGTAAAGGCATGGATGTTTTCTGAAAATTATTTTGTTATACAACTAGAAGAGGAAAAGCCAAGTAATAGATACACAAGGACCTGTAGTGCCAGTATTGCTTTAAAATATTAACTGCAATGCATGGTCTCTGTCCTACAGGAACAGAGGGAAGCTGAGTATATATTCATGGTAAGTTACTGCTAGGTCAGTAAGTCTAATGTATTGGCCCTTCTCCTAACACTTATAACACAGTATAAAAATCTATTTGAAAAAGCTATAAAGTGAAAATGATCTTTTCAGTATCAAGGTGATGCTGATCATTCAAATTAGATGTCCTGCACAGTACTGAGAATGGTTTTGTTCTAAATAACTTCCAGTCTGTTCATCGTTATATGTTTCCCATATATCCAGCTCTCGAACAGGCTTTATGCCCAAACTGGTTTTCTTCTATATAAAAAAAAGCTCTGCAGAAATTATAAACCTCTTGGATTAGGAACCACCCTTTTGTTCTGTGTTTGTAATACAACTGCATTAAAAACCACAGAGTGCTGCGCTATTACAGTGGCTCCTTGTAATGCTAGCTTAGTCTCCTTTGAATGTAAGTCAGAATATAAACAAAAATACAGCATTACTGTGCCATTAACCACCACATCATCAACGAAATCGAGCCAGATGCAACGCTAACTCAGCCTAAATTCTGTCTAAGGCCTCATGCCTCGAGTTTCCTGTTGAGTAAACATTCTGTATCTTGCAAAGCCCTTCAAACGACTTTTACAGGATTTCTGGCATGCATAGTTTTTACCTATTAGCTAGACATGTAAGGTTAGAGGGCAGCTAAAACTGTCTGGATACGACCGACCGCTTACCTCAACAGGTAACTTGTTAAACATGGAGAAAAGTGTTCTTTTTCCCTGGTCTAGCACGTTAACAGTCACACAACATGTATCCCACTGTCAGAATACACTGTACTATTTCAGCTAGAGGCAGTCACCTAAATTTTATACAGACACACCTCAGGAACTAGAAATACACAAACACATAGTCACAACTGTAATTAAAATTGCTCAGGTCTTTTCCATACTCGTTTTCAAAAGCATGTAGCTTTCTGGAAAAAATGCCTAGTTTGCTGAATCTGAGAGGAAGTATCTGTCAGCATCTGAACTGACCTAGGACTGCAGTGGCAGAAGTAAAAATTAATTTTGAGAAATAATCTTTACTGACAATTTTCACTGAAGCTAACGTTTGTTCAGTTGTGTGGTGCATGTATATAGCTTCAGGTATGATATTTCAGCATTCATATCAGTTTTTGAGGCAAAAATGACAGGGCTATTCTTGTGTCTTAAATGCTGCTGGGAAAGTACAGAAGTGCTCTAAACTCAGCAGTTCCATAAAGGTTTGATCCTGCACATGGTTATGTGAGTTCAGCTAAACAAAAGGAGGAACACTTACCTTGAAATATTTGTTAGCTCTGATGCCCAGATTTATTCCACTATAGAGCATTTAGCTCACCTAAATTTAGATGTTTCTGTTACAGGTATCTGCATCAGATCTAGATATCTGGATGTTTTTTATAGTGAGTGGAGAAAAACAGGCACTTCCATGACGTGACTCATCTTATTCTAAGATAAATGACTGATCCTGTCACTGGGCACCACTGAAAAGCATCTGGCTGCCTTTTCTTCATTCCCTCCCTTCAGGTATTTATACACATGGATGGGATCCCCCTGAGCCTTCTCTTCTCCATGCTGAACAATCCCAGCTCTCTCAGCCTCAAGGAACTGACAAGGAAAGGTGCTTTGCTAGACATGATACTTACAAACAAGGACAGGGATATGAAAGTTGGAGGCAGCCTTGGCTACAGTGGCCGTGTGACCACTGGAGTCACAGGATCCAGGAGGTTACAGGAGGAGGAGGATCCTAAGAGGAGGAAGCACGGCAAAAAGCAGGACCACAAGCCTGCATTTCAGGAGATCAGACTTCAACCTCTTCAGAGATCTTCTTGGAAGAATCCCATGGGATATGACCCTGGAAATAAATGGGGTCCAGGAGGGCTGGTTTATTCAAAGATTACCTCCTCCAAGCTCAGGAAAGGTCCATCCCAACAAGTAAGAGATCGAACAAAGGCAGCAGGAGTCCTGCATGGATGAGCAAGCTGCTCCTAAATGAATTCAGACAGAAAAAGGAAGTGCACAAGATGAGGAAGCTCTCAGGTGACCCATAGTGCGTGCGGAATGTATTTTTAATAAGGGTACATTTCTCAGAAAAATAGCAGAAGGTACTTGATGTCAGTGTTGGTGCTCTTTTTTTGTTGTTGTTGTTGTTTTTTTTGTTGTTGTTTTTTAGGATATCTCATTTGATTAGCTCTTTCTGGCTGGAAGATTGAGGAAACGGCCACTTAAGGGCTAATTTTGCTCATCACAGAATAAGGGGGAAAAGACAAAAGAGGGAAAGGATATTCAAGAGTTTAATTCTAGGCATAGGAGACTAGTCTCCTGTACCTCTGGAACTGTGTTCACATGCCAGCTGTATTCTCTTGGAGGTGAAAACCTTGTGGGCATTAACCACCGTGCTAGTTCTGCAATGTGGCCATAACAGAAAAAAAACCCCAGGTTCCCATCTCAGAAAGGAGAATGAGTGACGGAGCATCAGGACCACAGCATGTTCCAGCTGTAAGTCTGTAGCTTAATAAGTACATTGAGTAAGAATTAAGTGAGCTTATTTCCTTGTCATTTGGAATACTCTGCAGTGAGATCTTCCAGAAGTGCCGAACCATGTGCTGACCACACTGCTATTAAAGCTGGTTGCACTGACTAATAAGAAGCAAGATGGTGGGAATTGAAAGAAGGAGCCCCTGTAAAATCTGCAGACAATGTTAAGGCTCAGAAAGAAGAGATGGCACCAGACAGGAGGAGAAACAGGTGAAAAATTATTTGCAAGAACCTTTGGAAACTTGGAAACCAACAGAGGTGAGAAACCATATTGCCTAAGATGCTGGCTGATACTTTGAGAGAGTTTGACTGGAACTCATAGTCCTTTGCTCCTTACGCTTATGGATCTAAGATTGCTTTCCTAGAACCTGTTTCCACTGGCCATATCCCAACTCCACTTGAAGGACAGACTCAGGCATGCATCATATCAAATTTCCTAGCCTTTGATGTATACCATACCAAGTTTCAACAGAAATGAAGCCCAGACTTCTGGGCTGAATGGGAGCCATAGTGTTTTCCAGCATTTTTTTCTGCTATCTACAACTGGAGATGAAGATCTGCGTCTTGTGCAAGAATCCCAGCAAAGGTGAATCTACATGTAGCAGGTATAGTGACAAGTCAGCAAGTACTACAGGAATATGACTGCAACTCAGGTGTCAACAAGCAACACAGAATGTTGTTCAACTCAGCACATGAATGTTCACTTGGAAGGTCATGCTGGTCTCGACTGTTTCTACTCTGAGGCAAATGTCCCAGTCATGAAGGAAGCATAGTATTTGTTGGTCCCATTCAGACAACATCAGAGTTACAAATGATAGAAAAGCTGGTTCCAAACGTGTAATGTACCAGTTGTTCTGATGTATGAGCTCTCGCAGAGGTAAAGCATGTGTAGATAAGACCATGGTATTTGCATTTCAAAACTGCTTTGCCAAGTATGTACTTTTCAGGATGACATTTAGAAACGTTATTTGATCTTAGCACTATCAGAACTAGGTAAAGAAAATGTTAATAGTACACTCTCCTTGAAGATCAAGGAATGCATCACCAGGATTCAAAACACATTCAGGACACTATAGGTGGGACTGGGCTCTTCAGATGGTGGCATCTGTTACAGGATGAGCTGAATAGCTCTCCAGACTCTTCAGCCTTCCAGCCCAGCACATACAGTGCTACCATTTTGAGTAGCAGGCTGCAGGCTCTGTGTTAAGCTGACAACACAGGCATTAGGGCATGTCAGGATTCACCTGGACTCGTCTTGACCTGCCAGAAGGTTGGGTTTAGTTTGTTTAGCTGTAACAGCAGTTGTCTGATAACCAGGTGACTGTTGCCTGCATTGTTTCAGCCTTTGCTTAGCTTTATACAGTTGAATGGTGGTAAGGCTTACTGTAATATAAATTTTTATAAGTAGTAGATAGAACATGTAGTTTTTCTTTCTATACTACCTATCCATGACGCTAGAATAAAAATGCAGTATAGAGAAGTACAGGCATACGATAATAACTGGAGCCTTGAAAGTGCAGACACAGGGTGATAACAGAGGCTCCTGGGTGACAAACAATGCAGCAGTAGTCAGTTACTGGCCACCAAAGGAATGCAGCCTTTGGGAGCTGGGTAAAACAATTTAGGAGTAACAAAAAGAGCAAAGAACAGGCATCTGATGTATGTGAAACATACCATACATAGTAGATTTGGATGTAATATGGAATTGTGAACCAATGAATAAGAGCAAGTGGACTGTGTTAGCAAGTACATAATAATGACACAAAGCAGACCCAAGAGTAAGGAGTAAGAAACCATCAACACCAACATCATATTTTCAGAAAAGTGGAGGAAGAACCCCCCAACATCATACCTCTTCCCGGAACGACTGGCCATGACACCTTCCTCCTGAGATGAAAGCAGTCAGTCTTAGGATGTGATCTCTGTGTCATCAGAATGACAGTGGAAGAGTGAGCATAATACCAGAGAAAGGGACAATTACTATAAAGTTTGGGTGTTTCGGTTTTCACTGTATCATATTGGGATGAGTCAAAATGTTTGGATAATTCAAACTATAATTGTTAGTATTGTTCTACCCAGCCTAATAATAATTCTTTGATTAGACTGTCAAGACTTTAATTATACTAGCAGTAAATTCCCAGTTCTGCATAAAACGTGTGTGACCTACATAAACTGCACAAGTTGTAGTGCACCACATTGGCAGGGGCAACCTAAGCTGTAATTTAAATGCAGCAAATTAGTAACAAATTTGTAGAGAATGTGGACAACCTAGTCTCATAAAACTTAGTGCAACTATCAACTGTATTGATTTTATTTCCACTGACTGTAATGGGAGCTTGGGCATCTAGCTCATAGGTAGGCATCTAGCTTACCCTGTGTGCCTTCAAAAAGCTACAGAATGTGTGTTTTGACATTCTAATTGCGTAACTGAAAAGATCCCGGATGAGTGCGAGAGGGATTCGTTTTTCTGCTACCAAGGCATTAGCAATAGATGGATGGTAAATAGAAAGGACAGAGTCACAGAATCATATAGTTTTGAAGGGAGATGCAGAGGTCAGCTAGTCCAGCTCTCTGCTCAGAGCAGGCCCAGTTAGATCAGGTTACTCATGCCTTGCCCGGTCAAATTTTAGATATCTCCAAGGATGGAGAATCTGTTTCAACAGGAGTCCACATTTACTCCATTCTCTCGGTTGGCTGTAAGAAGGCCTTCTCTGCTAACTTTAGGTAAGGCTTAACGAAGCATTGAGGAAATCAATGTGTAATCATGCTAGCACTGTTGAATGTGTCATGTGTTGTTGATCAATGTCAGAGAGAGGATGCTTGTCTAAATATTTGTGGGGTTTTTTTCCTGACTCAGTATAGCTATTCTTCTGCTTTTATATAACCTCAATTTTCTACCTCCTTCAGCAATTTTTTAAGATACAGTCATAACTGAGCAAGCACTCAGATGGAGGAAAGCTCCCCTCATATAAACTCTTCATCTATTTTTTAGAAAAAGAAGCCAATGGACTCAAAAAAATTGGAATCCTGCCAAGGCATGAATATTCATAGCACCAGATGTTTGAATTAATTAGAAGACCCTGAACTCCATCTGAATCAGATGCCCATAAGAACAGGGCTAAGAGAGGAAAAAAGACAGCTTTTCAGGCTTTTTTTCTGAATCAGAGAAACAAGAGTACCGTTTAAGTAGGAGAGAGATATTTTTGTAATGGGAGTCTATGAATATGTCACAGAGTTAGCCTCTACTAATTCTGAGAAGGCCTCTTATCACCGTGGTGGAAATAACTGATACAAAGTTCAGATTTAGCAAAGGAAAAAGCAATATGGATATTTGCTGTAACTTGTTACTCTGCTGTTTCTAAACATTATGCCTGACAGTTATTACTAAAAAATGTAGTGATTCATATGTCAGAGAGAATAATAGTGAATCAGTCAGTGTTCAGGAAATCAGCACTGGTATCCTCTATCTTTTAGAGTGAAGAGGCTGATACCACACTCTTATACTACTTTTGTCCAAATCTAGCTGGCTAATTAATATAACCAATAGGTCAAGTTGCTAATTCATTTCACTATTCTTACTGTTGCCACTAAAGGCGAGTAATTTTATTTAGTGCCTGTGTTTGTAAACCCCATTAGAATTGGTTTATGTGATCATCATCTCACAGCCATGCTATAAGAGCTCTTAAATCTGAAAGGCTTAGCTTAAATACCTATACCAGAAAAAAAAAAAAAAAAAAGACTTTCTATGCAAAAACAAATGACTAGGGCAAAAATGTCAATGGGTCAGAGTCTATCTATGGCCCCAATACTAAGTGACTGTCTTACTTTCCAACAGCATGAATGGGAAAAAAATCCACTAAGTGGTGACTAGGCTTCTTTCATTCTTTGTGTCTTCAGTACAGAAGTCTGGCAATATTCAGGACAGAAGCACAATCCCAACAGACATAACTAACTAGAATATGTCTTAAATATGTGCACTATGTATACCACAGCTGGAATATTCATAGGCAAGTGCTCAAACTTGGTTCCTCAGAAAAATAAACCACTATATGTTGACTTTGTATTGAATGTCATGCAGAGTTCAAGATTTGGAATACCTGCCTCCAAATCTGTTATTGATTTATGTCCACAATAAACAAGAAAAGATGCAGAACCACAACCGCTCTCTGCTATTTTCACAAAACAAATCAAGCGAAAGCAAGCATAATGATTGCTTGTGATTTTTTAATAATCCCTCCGTGACTCAGTATCTCTTGTAGAATGTAAAATCTGCCGCAACTTTCTGTTCTTTGTGCTTTAAAGTTCAAGGTGCAGTCTAATTTTCTGCCCTAGTAACACACAGACAATGATACAAAGTGTCCAGTTTCCCTTTATGAGAGCAAAACCGAAGAGGCATCTGATGTGCAGCACCTCAGCACCAGGTATTTCATCAAGGAGGTGGCAATGGATAAAAAAGACATAAATAGAAGTTTGGGGGGGTGGGGGGGTGAAAGCACATAAAGTTAGTCTTCTAAGGCCATAGGAGGATTTTAAATGTCTGGCTTGATTTTTAGACAGCTAACCACACATATACATAGTTGACAGCAATGAGAGTTTAAGGTTATTTCTGATTTGCAGGTAAATGTAGTGGAAATGCTGTTGCTGTGAACCTTGCTATAGAAAATCCATAAAGGCACGGGAATGAACTCTTCCTGAAGGACATTTTCCTTCCCGTAAATTTCTATGGAACAAAAGTGTGTTTCCTACAGAAGCTCCCATTCACCTCAAGAGTAGAATTGAGTACTTTAAAAGGAAAGAGGATAAAAACAAGGTTATTTAGCAGCTAACTGTAAGGGGAAGCATGTTTTCCCTGGCTACTGCAGAAGACCTACTACATTGACTGGCATTCCCCTGAAGCAGTGCCCTTGTCTGCACAGAGGAAAGCTCTTGCATCACCTTTTATGAGAGGGAAGCACAAATGCTAAAGGTCTTGTGCCAAAGTACACATTAGTATTTGATTTTTTAAAAATACCATCATGTCCAAAGCTAAAGAACAAATACATTTTTATATTTTCCTGTATCTTTTTACAATAACATGTTGTCACTTCAGCCAAGTATGAATAATTCATTCAGTGAATCACTATAATTTCTTTTTAAGTGAGCCTAGAATAAGATAATAGTGCCTTTTGCAACAACAGTTACTACCACAATAGTAGAACTTCCTAAGGTTGAAATAAGGAAGGCTAAAATTAACATCTTTGACCTGTAAGGACCAGACACTTTGCATGTCCCTAACTGTTTTGATATGCCCAAAGGCATGAAGCAGCTATAAAAACAGTATTCCTAAAGCCCTCTGAAATAAACTGGACTTATGCAAAGCATTTGACACTGTCCCACAAGATACCCTTGTCTCTGAACTGGAGAGACATGGATTTGATGGATGGACCTCTCAGTGGATAAGGAATTGGCTGGATGGTCACACTCAAAACAGTTGCGGTCAATGGCTTGATGTCCAAGAGTGGCCTTCCTCAGGGGTCGGTATTGGGACCGGTGCTGCTTAACATCTTTGTCAGCAACATGGACAGTGGGATTGAGTGCGCCCTCAGCAAGTTTGCTGACAACACCAAGCTGTGTGATGCAGTTGACACACTGGAGGGCAGGGATGCCATTCAAAGGGACCTTGACAGGCTTGAGAGGTGGGCCCCTGCAAACCTCATGAAGTTCAACAAGGCCAAGTGCAAGGTCCTGCACGCGGGTCGGGGCAATCCCAAACAAGGATACAGGCTGGGTGGAGAATGGATTGAGAACAGCCCTGAGGAGAAGGACATGGGGGATGTTGGTTGATGAGACGCCCAACATGACCTAGCAATGTATGCCTGAAGCCCAGAAAGCCAACTGTATCCTGGGCTGGATCAAAAGAAGCATGACCAGCAGGTCAAGGGAGATGATTCTGCCCCTCTATTCCACTCTCGTGAGACCCCACTTGGAGTACTGTGTTTACCTCTGGAGCCTCAGCATGAGAAAGATATAGGCCTGTTGTTGCAAGACCAGAGGAGACCCATGAAAATGATCAGAGGGCTGGAGCACTTCTCCTATGAAGAGAGGCTGAGAGAACTGAGGTTGTTCAGCCTGGAGAAGAGAAGGATATCCCTCTTTCTCTTTTTTCTTTCTTTTACCTGCCTGCCTGCCTGCTTTTTATGTGTTGTCTGCTTTTCTTGACTGCCTTCCTTCCTCTCCTTCCTTCCTTCCTTCCTTTCCTTCCTTACTCCTTTTCCTTCTTTTCTTTCTACAAAAAGTCAAGGCAGGCTCACACAACAGCTTTGGGTTAATTTTTTAGCTTCTCCTTACTCTGCTTCATAGAATTGGAGCCAAGAGGCCACCTTGAGCAGGTGATACCGTGAGGCGGCAAAAATAAGAACCCTCTAAAACTCAATTTGTAGTTTTAGAAAGCAGGTATTCTTTATTACGGTGCCAGGCGCACAGGGGATAGCTCCACCTAGTGTGTGTGCGAAGTTGCTCTGCTACAGGGGTTGTATGCAATCAATATATACATATTCATTAGATTTCTAGGAAATTATTATCATATTCATACTATTCTTGCAACTCATTAATATATGCAAATGTCGTTAACACATGCACATTCATGTTCATTGGTGGTCTTCCAGGGTCCTCTGGTGGTCGTCAGTAGTCTTCCTCACCATGTCCACTGGTTCAACTCAGTCTTCGGGCATGCTCAGTTCATTTTTGGCTTGGTTACACAATTCTTACTGATAACTAAACTAGCTTACTCTAGCACATCTTCCTTATTTATTCTACTCTAAGACTATCTGTTCACAAAGTATTCCAAGTATTTTAAACTTAGGTATGTTGCTCCAATTAGAAGGGACCATATGTTCTTTCTGAAGTCAGTATCAGGTATCAATCCCTCCTTTTCTTTTGAGGGTTTGTAGCCAGCAAGCTACAACCCTCATCATATTAGTCTTCTATTTTTACAGCAAAGGTTGGAGCAACAGTTACAACACAGTACCATTACACAGGAAATTATGCATACAGCTATGATGAAAACAATCAACAAAAATGATCTCTTTAACCAGGACCAATCGGGCAACCACGAAGTTAATTTGCACCAAATTTCTTCAAACCCTAAAGATGTGTCATCCTTCTGTATTTGTTTAACTAAGTTGACTTGCTGTTTTATAACCCCTAAGTCTACATTTATTTGTCCTGTTTCATCAATATATGTACAACAGCTAGAGTTGACAACTGCGCATGAAATGGTTCTGTCAAATTTCTGGTGAAATTTAAAGAGACAGATTCATTGCAGAGTGAGTATTCTCCTATAAAATGATCCTCACCCGAGATGTCATTCAATGTATGGTTTAAGGTTTCTACTGTCAATTCTGAAAAGCTAGTGGGTGGTCCTTTGCTTAGAACTGTACTTTTCCAAAAACCTGGGTTAGTCCAATTTATCTGAGGAGGAAGGGATATGCCAATTAAAGATCCACCCCAACTCCAAATTTTCAGGCATTTGAGTACAAACCCAACAATCATTCTTGTGTAGTATTCAAGTGATATTTTGTGCTAAAATTAGGTGCAGATTTTGATCCCAATGTGATGCTTGCCAAACTTGGCTCATGGCTGCCACAATGATTACAAACAAAATAGCAAAACTATTCATGATCTTCTAAGTTTTAATCCAAGGGGAGATTGCGGTCTACAGTCCACATATGGGGAGCCTCTTTAATTCTAGAGTAATGCATCCATGACCCTTTTCCTTGAGCTTTGACAGCTGTGTAAGTTGTAGAGAGTACTTGGAATGGTTCTTTCTACCTTTCAGTTAGCAGCTCTGGATTCCATGACTTGATGTAGACCCAGTCTCCAGGTTGAAATGAATGCGCTGGTGTATCCAGTTCCAAGGGTCTGTCAGTTGTCACATACTTTTGTAGCTTTTGTTAAGTTTTTCCTAAAGATATTACATAATTACTGAAATCTATTTCTCCTTTAATATGTACAGTCCGTGGTATATGAGGGGCCTGATGTGGTCTCCCATAAAGCAATTCATACGGACTCAAGCTATTTTTACCCCGAGGCTGTATCCTAATTCTTAATAATGCCAAAGGCAAAGCTTGTTTCCAGGTCATTGAAGTTTCTTGGCATATTTTTCCAATTTGGGATTTAAGAGTGTAGTTCATTTTTTCTACCTTTCCACTTGACTGAGGCCTGTATGGTGTGTGTAAATCCCATTTCATATCTAAAATTTACTCAGTTGTTTTATAACTTCAGCAACAAAATGTGGTCTCTGATCTGACGACATCCCTAGGGGAATACCAAATCTGGGAATAATTTCTTTTAACAAAACTCTAGTTACTTCTCTAGCCATATTGGTGCAACAGGGAAAAGCCTCTGGCTATCTGGTAAAAGTGTCAATTAAAACCAAGATGTACCTATATCCTCCTCTTCTAGATAATTCTGTGAAATCGATTTGCCAATACTCCCCTGGGGAATCTCCTCCTTTGGTTACTCCGAACATCAATCTATTACTAGTATTTGGGTTATTTTACAACAAATTTCACAACTTTCTGTAATGGATCAGATAATTTCTGTCGTTGCCCAGCTTATAACTATTTTCTGATGATGCTTTACTAAATTCTCAGTTCCCCAATGTACTTTATTATGTTCTTGTCTAGCAATTTCTTTTATTATGAATATAACCCAGCAGTGTGCCCAGGTGGCCAAGAAGGCCAACAGCATCCTGGCTTGTATCAGAAATAGTGTGGCCGGCAGGACCAGGGAAGTGATCGTGCCCCTGTACTCAGCACTGGTGAGACTGCACCTTGAACACTGTGTTCAGTTTTGGGCCCCTCAGTACAAGAAGGATATTGAGGTGCTGGAGCGTGTCCAGAGAAGGCCAACAAAGCTGGTGAAGGGTCTGGAGCACAAGTCTTCTGAGGAGCAGCTGGGGGAACTGGGGTTGTTTAGCCTGGAGAAGAGGAGGCTGAGGGGAGACCTTATGGCTCTCTACAACTACCTGAAAGGAGGTTGTAGTGAGGTGGGTGTTGGTCTCTTCTCCCAAGTAACAAGCAATAGGACGAGAGGAAATGGCCTCAAGTTGCACCAGGGGAGGTTTAGACTGGATATTAGGAAAAATTTCTTCACTGGAAGAGTGGTCAGGCACTGGAACAGGCTGCCCAGACAGGTGGTGGAGTCACCATTACTGGGGGTGTTCAAAAAACATGTAGACGTGGCACTTCAGGGCATGGTTTAGGAGGTGTGGGGATGTTGGGTTTATGGTTGGACTCAATGATCCTAGAGGTCTTTTCCAACCTTAATGATTCTATGATTAATAAGGGTGGGATTACTATTTGCCCTGTGGGCGTAATAGCCCACCCATCTGTTTGTTCCCGTGTCTGCAAGGTCTTTATTAATTTGGCATCTCTACTGTCATATTTAGGTGGTGTCTTAGGTAGAGTTATTTGTTTTTCTGGAAATAATACCATGATGCCTGTTTCTGCAGCCTCTTTGGTACCTTTATCTGCCAATTGATTACCTATTTCTGGTGGGGTCTTTCCTGTTTGGTGGGTTTGCAATGCATTATTGCAACCGCCATCGGTTTTTGGATGCTCTCTAGTAATTCTTGTATTTGTGCTGCATGCTTGATTTCAGTTCCTTGTGCTGATAATAGTCTTCTTTCTTTCCAGATGGCTCCATGGGCATGTACAACTCCAAAAGCACAGTTAGAATCTGTCCAGATACTAACCTTTTTCCTTCACTCAGTTCCAATGCTAGAAATACGCTACTGCTCTTTGTTGTCCTCCTAGAAACTGTGCCAGAACCCCTAATGCTGCTCCTCACCACTCATAAGTGAAAAGTTCAAAGATTCTAGTCAGGTTTGGCAGTTACAGGGCGGGTGCTCTCATTAGAGCCTGTTTCAGTTGTCTGAACACAGCTCTGCTGTCTTTTGTCCATTCAAGGCTCCCTCTTTGGAGTCCTTTAGTAATTCATATAGAGGTTTTAACATCAATCCATTATTTACAATCCACAGGTGTCACCATCCTACCATGCCTAGAAATGCTCGCAATTCTCTTTGTGTACATGGCTCGAGGAGGCGGCAAATAGCTTATTTTCATTCCATTCCTAATGACCTCTGCCCTGAGCCAGCTGCAGGTGCGGGATGCTGCTGAGGAGGAGGAGGAAGGCAAGCACGCCAACTCCCTTGTCCTCATCTGGCCCTGCGGCTCCTGCGTCGTCACTTTCCGGTGAGTCTCGCTCCTGCGTCCCATGGTGCCACGGCAGGGCTGAGCAGCGTCTCTGTCCTGCCCCACGGGGCTTCGTCCTTCCTCTGTGGCCGTCCCCACGGGCAGGGCTGTGACGGCGCCCGCCTCTGCCCGCAGGCTGGGGAGCAGCGGGCACTCAGGCTGTTCCTCCTCTCTTTCTGCAGCTCCCGGGCGGTGAAGGAGCTCTGGGTCAGCACACTCCTTGGGTAAGCCCTGCCTGGCAGTGCAGCCGGGGGGCCCTGTCCTCACCCTGCTTCTCCGGAAACCTGAGGATAACTGAACTCATTTTGTGCCATTTTATTTCAATACTCCGAGGGTTACCCTTGTGCCAGGCATTTTTAATCCAGCTATAAACATGGGAGAGGAGAGGGGCTGCAACTTTGCCTAATGGGGCAAGTTTTTATTGATTTCCTTGAAGCTTTGATGCAATCTCCTTCCAAACGCATGAGCTGGGGTGGAAGAGGGTATTTGAGTCTGGACTCATTTTAAATTGAGCTTAAAGTTGCTTGGCAGCACCAAAGGGGCATGGCAGGACATAGGCAAGGACCCCAAAAGATGGGGGAAAACCCTCAGGTGGAAAGTCTGAAATGAATACATGGTGTTTGCACTCATTTGAGATGTTAAACCCAGGTGCGTGCATGGGACAAGGGGAAGATCCATCTGGAAGTGCTGGTGCTGGGACCGTGCACCAGGGTGTAGGCAGGGAGCTCTCTGGTCCTGAGTCCCGACAGTGCAGGTCCTGGGGGGTGGAGAGAGCTGCTCTGCTGCTGGGGGAGATACTTCAAGTCCAGCAAGGAAATGCAGAGACAGACAGGCTCAGGAGCCCAGTGCTGCTTGGGGACGTGTCTGCTGGAGCCAGCGTGATGCAGTGTCACCGGCACTGCCCCGGGGCCGATGGGCACAGCACAGCAGAGGCTTGCAGGCAGGCAGGACAGTGCACGGGCAGCGATGCAGCGCTGCCGGCAGCCCCGGCAGACCTCCATGCATGGAGTGAAAGCAGAGCCGTCCACACTTGCCCCTGCCCCTGAGGAAGGCTCCCCTGTCCCAGGGCTTGTCTCCAGCCAGGCAACAGTCCTCTGTCCCCTGCAGGACCTGCTGGCTCTCCTCCACGAGCACGGGCCATCCACGGAGGGGATCTTGCGGCTGGCAGCCGGCAAGCACACCTCCTGGGAGCTCAGGGAGGCCCTCGACGGCGGAGCAGAGGTCCACCTCGAAAGCCAGCCTGCGCACCTCCTGGCCATCACCTTGAAGGTGAACCCTGCTGACCTAGAGCCCAGCAGCTCCTGGCTCTGACGGTGCTGGTCGGCACCTGGGAGAGCAGGAGCTGAAACCCAGCTACCTGCTCGCAAGCCAGAGTGCTGGGGATGCTGCCTGTGCTCCCAGCGGCAGTGCTCAAAGCCTCACCCACAGCCCTTGGCACTGCAGGGCTTCCTCCCTAAGATCCCCTCCAAGCTCCGCGAGGCAGAGCTCTACGAGGAGTGGATGAGCACCCTGGAGAAAACCAGCAGGCAGGAGAGGCTGGCAGCACTGAAAGAGTAAGTGTGGCGAGCAGCCTGCCTGCTCTGCAGGGACTAGCACAGGCTGGGACTTGCCTGCAAAGCAACGGCCTCCTTGAAGAAGCCGTGTTTTCCGTCAGCCACCTCTCGCTGCTCTGGGGTGGGGTTTTGGGGAAAAGTGGCACACAAAAGCATTTCTCTCCTTGCAGCACTTCCAGAAGGCAGTGGGGGTGGCTCCACAAAGGGACTCTTGCCAGAAAGGTGGGATGGAGAGAGGTGGCCGTCCCTCAGCAAAGGCAGTCCCTCTGCTGTACACCAGGAGTGGCCAGGGAGCCTTCCCTCAGGTGGGCTTCGGTGAGATCAGCCTGGGAGACCTGTGCTGACAACATCTACTTTATTAACGTTGTGCTCCTGTTCCCTCAGGGTGGCCAGCAAGTCGCCCAAGGCCAACCTCCTGCTCCTCAAGAGCCTGCTCTCCCTGCTGCAAAACATCAGCAGGAACGCGGCCACCAGCAGGACGACTGCCGGCAACCTGGCCATCTGCGTGGGGCCGAACCTCCTGAGCCCAGCCGAGGAGCACACGCTCCCCCGGACGTCCTGGTGGAGGTGATGGGGAAGGTAGGCTGTGCTTACCAGCTGGCTACAGCCCTCCGGGCTCACCTGAGCTTTGCTCTCCAGAGGTACCTGGCTGCCTCCTCTCTTCAGCAAATGCCTGTGGGGGAGCTGCTGGGAAGAGCAGCCCCAAGTTGTGCAGAAGTGAGGGTCAGCAGTGGGAAAGGCTGTTTCACCTGTTTTCAGACACCTGGGTGGAAACCAATGGTTTGCTGTGTGCAGATGATGTGGCTGGTGGCATTCCTCATTGATCACCACAGGGAACTCTTTGAGGAGGAGGCACCTGGGCTTGACGGTGCATCGGCCGAGGAGTTGCCAGCACTTCAGCCAGGGGCAGAAGCAGAAGCAGCAGAGGTATGTCAGGGACACAAACAGTGTGACAACAAAAGCCTTGCTCCTCAGAAGGTGGGAGTGCTGCTGCAGGGGCAAGCAAGGTCATCCACCAGCCTCCAGTGCTGCAGAAGTGCAGAGTAAGGCTGATGCAGGTTGGCACAAAGTGCAATGACCCCACCAGAACTGGCTCAGCTGAGCTGAGCAAACCCATGCAAGGGATCTGCCTTTCAGAGCTAAGGTACCAACTGGGCAGGCAGGTCCTTGCCACCTGCTAACTTCCACATTTCCATTGCAGCTGCCCCCAGTCATTCCAGACAGAATGACTCTCCAGAAGAACACCTGAAGAGCTCCTCTGGGGAGAGAAGGTAAAATGAGCTAGCTTTGACTAAGAGCACAATTGGTTCAAGTTAATCATGGCTCTACCTGTCTAACAATACTATTGAATGGAAAGGTTGCCAGGCTCTTCACAAGAAAACAGAAAGCAAAAACCAACCTGTGAAGGAGGGAGTGACGGCCAGCTAGGCAGGAAGAGGAGAAAGCTGGAAACAGAGCTCTCAGGGATGAACAACAGGAAACCCAAGCAGGGCAAGAAGAACAAGGAGCCCAGGTGCGTAGCAGACCCTGTTGTCCATCTCACAAATGCACTGAACACTATTTTGAGTAGAGGAGATATTTCCAAGGTGCACAGAGATGGCCCCAGACAGGAAGCATGCACCTGTGTGTCAGGAGAAACGTACCACTCCAGCGCTGGCAGTTTTCATTTTGCACTTGTTGAAGCTCAGTTTGTGCAAGGCTGAGCACACACCCCAGCAAGGTCACAAGACTCACAATTTTGAGCTCTTTGACCCGCTACCTACATTAAGAGGCAAAGCCCCCCTTTTCTGTTCATGCCAGCTGGCAGTCCAAGCACTGGCTGGTGTTCGCTGAATCCCAAAGATGCAGCAAGGAGTTGTTCCAAGTAGCTGTAGGCACTGAGATATTGGCCCTTCTTCAGAAGCTCACATTTCATCTGAGATAATCGAGGGAAGAAAAAAAAAACCCAGACAATAAAAGAGAAGCGTGTTTTGCCTTCAAAGCTGGGTTTCCAGTAGGGGACAGTGAGGGATGCTGCTGCTCAGGTTTTGGAAAGGACCATGTCACAGCTCCCCGGGGGCTCCCTGACAAGCCCTACTGCCTGGCAAAGGGTGCTGCACATCTCTGTCGACTTGCCACGCTCTGAAGGTATGGCACGGGTTGAGAAGGGGCCAAAGCAGCACCGTAGTTGCTGCCAGTAAGGGTGCTCTCTCCTGTGCCAGGAACTCCCCCTTTTACAGCGTGCTTCCCAGGGAACAGGGGACAAAGTCGTGCCTGTTCCTGCCTTCATGGTTTCATCAGCACTTTCTGACTCTGTCCTTGTAGGTGCCCATTTATTTTTGCCGCTTGGATTCCCTGGACGAGCTCTGACACCTGGGCTTTGAGGGGCACGATGCAGCCCCGGCACCACCTCGGCGGAGGCAAGGCGAGAGGCACCGTGCCCTCCTGATCTGGCCGGCAGATTTCACTCGTGCACCACTAAGCAGAGCAGCCCCTCATGGCCCTCAGACCCATCCCACCCCTCGCAGGAGCCCTTGCTGGCTCACTCGTCAGCTCTGTGAGCAAACACCCACCACCAGCTGGCACATCTCCCCAGCTGGGGACCTGGATTGGGAACCTCAGCTCACATGGAGCGTCTTACGCGTGGCGGTGCGTATCATCTGGGAGGGACACGAGGGACAACATTTATGCTGGACAGCATGTTCCATGCCACAAAACTCTCCAGGTTTTATTTACAACTACTCCTTCTCAGCAGGCAGATGCTGAACCAGCTTGCTCAATACATGAAGGGAGCACCCATTGCTGCCCTTTGATCTGTGCAAGTACTTGTATTCTGCTGTGTGCTGCATACTCTTTCCAACAATCCTGTATTCCTATGCATTTTAGAGACAAATTTCTGGACATACTTTCTATTTTTTTGGGTACACGCTATAGTATAACCTGCAAATGTAGGTCATCTTAGAGTGACTTTTCAGCTCTATTAGTAAAAAAAACCAGAAAGAATGACACAAGTCTATCCCCCTACCTTTGCATCTGCATCCTGCATGTGCAAAAGGGAAAAGAGAGTACACTGAGAGAATCTGTGGATTAGGAAAGAAATGAGAGCAACATGCCCTTTCTTATAACTCTTGCTCTACCATAACCAGCTTGCAGTTTCCACTAGGTTAATAACTCCAGATGAGCCACGTAAAACATTCCTTTCTTGCTTTTTCTTTGGCATATCAGCCCCCTCTGGGCTGATGCAAACACACCCCTTTCTGTCAGATGTAACTGGAGGTTTGAAAGCAGCTTTTCCCAAAGCTCCAAATACTTAAATAGCCTCTACCGTTTTGATACTTGAGCCCTGTATGATGTCTAAGAGGGCCGAGCTCCTTTCAGAAGGAAAAATACAAGTGCCAGCCACAACAGGGGAAAGGAATAGCACGGCCAGTCTTCAGGTCTTGCAAAGATTGTGCAGGAGTCAGCAGAGCATGGAGATTCAGGTGCAGCTCTCCTGGCTGGCATCTGAAGGGTTTCAGAGGCAATGCCATCTTTTCTTCATGGGCAAAGGCTCGCTTGATACCCTCAGCAATCGCTGCCCTAAGTAATTACATGCCTAACTGCTAGGAGCTCTGTGCTATGGCAAAACCAAGGGGTTTTAGAAAAAAAAAATCCCTAAATCATTTTTGAAAAAAAATAAAATCCCTATGCACTGAAGAGGGAGAAACATCAGATGTCGAGACCTTAGTGTGGTCTTTCCTACCATTTGCCTGCCATTCATTTACCTGCCTCTGTGGTCAACTGAGAACTGCAGATCAGCATTTGGTCCAGAGTGACCAGCTGGAGTTGATGGTGCTATTGCACACACAGCTGTCTAGCTGCTAGTGCTTTATAGAGACTTAGCGTCTCTGCTAACACATTGCAATACAAAGCTGTGGCCCATTCTCTTTTCTGTAGCACGGATGTCCCAATGTATATTGCAACCAAAACACTTAGTAAATAAAGGATTATTTCAATGCCATTAGGAAACGATAGCAGGCATCCCAGCCGTCTGCAGACAAAGCTGTCTCAAATCTGAGTACTGACAGAGTGATTTGTTTGTAACAGGACTGAATGACCACTATGTGCCTATTCCCCTTCCCTTTGCCGGAATGCATTATACGGCCTGTCTGCAGCTCTTAGCATTTCTTAATATGACCTTCTTTCTAAAGTTTTGGATCATATTTTTACAGAAATAAAGTGTCAAATGTATATCTGGCCAGTCTCGGTATTTGGATGAATCCCCTTCCCTTCCTTTTCTTCCTCTCTCCTTCTCTGTGTTTCACCTCTCTCTCTCGGATATTTAACTGTCCAAGATGACAAAAAGGTCTAGAAGAACCAGTAACTATACAAGGATTTTCTACCTGCAGTTTATGCAAACATGTGCAGGATTTTTCTATTTAAAAAAGGTGCAGCACATCTAATATAAGCAACCTTTCTTCTTCTTCTTCTAGGAAAAGAGGAATGAAGACACGCGCACAGGAGACGACAATCACATTTTCGGCAGTTCCATAAAGCACCCGGACCTGGCCTGATCGACAGTGATTTTTTTGCATCTAACTTCTGATTATTCTAGCAAAATGCCCTTTTCTTCTTTCCTCTCCCCACATTGCAGCGTAGGCCCATCGTGTATTTCAGTCATGTGGTGTGACAGAAGAAACTTCTTCCCAAAAACCCCCTCTCTTCCCACTCGAGGGCTCTCCCAAAATAGTCATTTGAGATCCACTGACAGAGACTCTTCTACTCTAGATAGGCATTTATAGTAATGTTTTGGGCATGGTAATGGCTAGCCTGCAATGAAGTGAAATGAAGTGATATCTCTGTTGGGTTTTGCAAAAAGAATTGGATATTGGTATTTGCTTATTTTTTCAATGTAGGCACGTATTTGCTGGGGGGTTAACTGAAAAAAACCCCTATGCACCTTCTGAGGAGTGAACCTGGCAGAATTTTAGAAACAGGTGTCTTGGAAATGTAAGACAAAACACAGTTTGTACACCAGTATCTGACATCTTCGTCATCACCCACAGCAACGTGTCAATAAAGCTGTTGGGTCAAGAAACCTTTACTGTGTTACAAATCTGAAACTAAACACTTGCACCAGCGCTCCCTAAACATGTTGTTCAACTAAAAATAGACATTACTGTCATCAGCAAAGGGTATCCATGAGGGAATGATATTTCCTATAAATATCCCAAGGTACATGTGGGTTAGTTTAATCTAAAGAAGAAGATGCAAACGAACCAAAGGACAGAGCTTTGAATGGAGGAAGTAGGATGCCTAGAAAATGTTCAAGGGAAACTTTCCTGAGAGTTAAAATCCTTAATATTATGCCTTGTTTAAAAAAAACAACAAGAACAAAGGTTTTTGTTTGTTGAGCAGCTATTACGTTAAGAACTTGTAAAATACTATCCCCAAAGAAGCCAATCAATTTTACAAAGAATTTCAACAGGAACAGGATTTCTTCCATACTTGCCTTACATTTTCAAGTATCACCCTGTGGTTTTGAGTATCTAAATTTTAATGGTCTGTCTGAGATACCTGGTTATATGGTAATGAGATATGATGACATTGGTTTGACAGTTGGACCTTATCTTAGAGATCTTTTCCAACCTTTATGATTCTGTGTCTGTTCTACTGGGGGTTCAGGACCCCACAGCATGACTCCAGCAGGTCAGCCTAGACATTAGACACAGAGACTGATGTGGCTGTTTAGGCTCTATCCTAAACAGAAATGCTTTTCAAACTGAGGTATTTCCTGTTATCATGTTACCCTCAGGTCCCTTGTTTTTCCCACTACCATTTAGCCCCTTCCTGCTGCACACACTGATCACTGGGCATGCAGATCATCTAGATTGTTATTTCCACCCAGTCTTTTTCCTCTAATATCTGTGAGAAAATGTTACAGTGATTTTTGAAGTGACCTGATCCTGAGCAATGAAAGAGCCGTCACAGTGGGTCATGCAAGAGGAGCAAATTGTGAAATGGTCACAGCTTTAGCTTGAAAAAAATGCATTGCTTTGTAGTCTCATTTTATTTTAAGCATACACAGTGGACTTTCAATTAAATGCAAATTAACTAGATGATTTGTTTGATAACTGTGTGGAGCCAAGCCTTCCAAAAGGTAAAAGATTTGCATCCTTTTCATCTTAACATTAAATGTTAAAATTGAAGATCTAAGAACCGATGCTGATGTATTATCTATGATGCAAAATATCTCTGGATCTCATGGTGTGTTTTGTGCATTAGTGCTGCCCTACAGATGTTAAAAAGTAAGGTAATTTTGGAATGGTTTATAACCTATAAAAGCTGTAACAGACTAACCTTGTGTCTCAAATTAGCCTATGGAGGTTGGTGTGTACATGTGCTATAAATCAGCCATAATATTTTATAAATTTTAAGGATACTGTAAAACTATAACATAAAGTACCAATAGTATAAGTGATAGTAGTTTATTAAATGCATACACATTATATATTATTGATCACTGTTATAATTTTAAAATGTCTAGAGATCCCAAATGACTATGGGCTTTGAACAAATACAATGTATGTGACAGTTCATGCTATTAAGGCTGTAAAGTGCAAACAGAGAAAAGGTAGAAAAAAAGGAATAAAAAACTTTAGAAACAGAGATTTGCCAAAGCCATAGATCAGCTTATTAGAATATCTTCAGTGTTCTGAAGATATCTAAGTCCTCTAAGTCTTTCCTGGTTAAAATGGAGACAAATGAAATACCCATACATTGATAATGCATCCTTCATCCTGAACTCTCACAGAGGTACACTAAACAAAGGACAAGCTCAAGCAACTTTATTTCAAAAAACGGCCAAAACCACAACAAAAACTAATGAGAAACAGGGGTAAACTGAACTCAGTCAACCCTCCAATAACATTTAACGCATAACAGGCTCAAGTTGTCAGTTGGGGTGTTATTGCTACACGGTTATACACCAGAACGATAGTCCAAAGTGCGCACACACACACTCACTCACAAAAGGAGCCTTTCCTGAGCACCCAGAAGGTGCAATCGCTCGCCTGGTGAGTGGGGGGCTGGGGGCGAGGGCTCACCCAAGGATATATCCAGAAGAACTCACTCGCCCAAGGGAAGGCGAGGGCGCTCAATCCCAGGAAGTTTCCTCAGGTGCCGTCCCAGCCCAAGGGGAGAGGCTTTGAACACAGTCCCACTGCTCCAGGAAGACCGCTCAAAGGGGGTCTCCGGTGGTGCCCCATTTATACTCTGGGTCGGGTCTGAGCTGTGGCCATAATTGGTCATGATCAAGAAGCTTCTCTGAACCAAGGCACCTCACTGGCTGCAGACCCTCTGCTGCCAAGGGGTTTCGCCTCTCCCACCCCTCCCCTACCGAGGGGTGCACGTGCCTGGCAGCGTGGCAAAGCACAAAGGGCGGGAAAATGAGGCGCCAAAAGCGGTGATCACCGATGTCTGGGGCGGGGAGTGGGTGGCAGGGCGGAGAGCATACCTGCCACATGGACTTAGCTAGCCACTCCAGCACACGCTCAGTTCAAATGCATGTTTAAGCCCAGGTGAAGTAAGTAAACTTAAGCTTTTTCTGTCCTACAAGTAAACACGTTCCAGACCCCTCTGAGAAGGACAGCTGACCAGTGCTCTGCATAACCTCCTACATCTGTGGCACTCTCGTGGCATCTTTACGTTTCCTGAGATTATGCAAAAATGCCCTCAGTTTTGTGTCTCACCCCAAGGACTGCTAGCTTATGCCCCTCTCATGGTGAGGAAAGGATCTGCTGCTGTTTCTTCTCACTAAGTTATAGAATAATAGAATCATTAAGGTTGGAAAAGACCTCTAGGATCAAGTCCAACTGTCAACCCAACACCCCCACGCCTCCTAAACCATGCCCTGAAGTGCCACGTCTACATGTTTTTTGAACACCCCCAGTAATGGTGACTCCACCACCTGTCTGGGCAGCCTGTTCCAGTGCCTGACCACTCTTCCAGTGAAGAAATTTTTCCTAATATCCAATCTAAACCTCCCCTGGTGCAGCTTGAGGCCATTTCCTCTCGTCCTATTGCTTGTTACTTGGGAGAAGAGACCAACACCCACCTCACTACAACCTCCTTTCAGGTAGTTGTAGAGAGCCATAAGGTCTCCCCTCAGCCTCCTCTTCTCCAGGCTAAACAACCCCAGTTCCCCCAGCTGCTCCTCAGAAGACTTGTGCTCCAGACCCTTCACCAGCTTTGTTGGCCTTCTCTGGACACGCTCCAGCACCTCAATATCCTTCTTGTACTGAGGGGCCCAAAACTGAACACAGTGTTCAAGGTGCAGTCTCACCAGTGCTGAGTACAGGGGCACGATCACTTCCCTGGTCCTGCCGGCCACACTATTTCTGATACAAGCCAGGATGCTGTTGGCCTTCTTGGCCACCTGGGCACACTGCTGGCTCATGTTCAGCCAGCTGTCCACCAACACCCCCAGGTCCTTCTCTACCAGGCACCTTTCCAGCCACTTTTCCCCAAGCCTGTAGCGTTGCATGGGATTGTTGTGACTCAAGTGCAGGACCCGGCACTTGGCCTTGTTAAGTGTTAAAAGGGTTCAATGGATAGAATAACCATTTTGTTTTACTAAAGAAGGTGCAACGTTATGTACTCTATAGATGTAGAAACAGCAGGGCTTGCACTGGCACCATATATTTTACTGGACATTAAACCCAAAGAAGATCAGGCCCTGAGAGCATGGTACTCATTAAGTACATCACAAGATTGGAGTTAAGAACCTATGTATTTTTTTTTGCTTTAGACAGACTTTAGACACCTAAATAAACCTTTAAAAAAAAAGGCTTTAGTACTTCAGTAATCAAAGACACTTCTTTTCATAACTAAACACTTAGTTAACTACAGCTGTGGTAATGTAGGCATCCACAATACTACTATTTTGCATACCATGCTATCTCCTAACTTGCCTTTGACCTAAAGGCACATTACATTAACAAGAGTTATGATTCAATGTACCTAGCTTTACATCTGTAGGGACAATAAGAAAACTGTGGGACTCTAACAAGGAAAATATGGGCCTCTTGCTGAGGGAAATGGGTGATTTAGGTGGCCACAGACACAGATGAGCTCATGAGGCCCCTTGTACTTAGAGACAGGGTTCAAGGAGGGGAAGAGCAATTGGCTGTGGTTGAGGATTGAGTCAGGAATTACTTCAGAGGACTCATGCCAAGCAAGTCCATGTGACCTACAGTGCTGTGTCAGGGAGTGCTGAGAGAGCTGGCTGATGTCCTTGCAAGGCTGCTTTCTTTCATCTTTAAAAATTCATGGAGATCAAAGAAGATCCCTGATGACTGCAAGAAAGAAAATGTTGCATCCATCTTCAGAAAAGTCTGAAAGGATGATCTGGGCAACTATAGGCTAGTCAGCCTCACTTCAGTCCCTGGGAGAATTATGAAATGAGTCCTCTGGGAACATATTTCTGGGCACATGAACATGGAGAAGGTATTTGGAACAGTCGCAATGGATTTAGCATGGGTGCATCATGCCTGACCCTCCTGAC
Source organism: Morus bassanus (assembly GCA_031468815.1). Lineage (NCBI taxonomy): Eukaryota > Metazoa > Chordata > Aves > Suliformes > Sulidae > Morus > Morus bassanus. Next base: position 48,650,472 of record CM062568.1, on the reverse strand, counting down.
TGCCTTCTGTGATAAGGTGGCTGGACTTATGAATGAGGGAAGAGCACAGGATGACACTTACCTTGACTTTAGAAGGGCTTTGATGCTGTCTCCCTTAATGTTCTTGTATTCATGTTAGGACACTAAGATCCAGATGGGTGGACTGGTTGCATGGCAGGGCTCAGAGGGCAGTTCTGCTTGGAGGCTGGTATTGATCAGGATCTATACTGTGAACCGTCCTGTTTAACATCTTTATCAGTGACCTGGAGGAGGTCATGCAGTGCACTCCCAGAAAGCCGGCAGATGATATCAAGTTGGAAGGACCAGTAGATAAGCTGGACGGCAGGACTGCCATCCAGAGGGACCTAGACAGGCTGGAAAAAAATTGGCTAACAGGAACTTCATTAAACTCAACAAGAACAAATGCAAAATCCTGCCTCTGGGAAGGAAGACCCCCTGGCAGCGACACAGGCTGGGGACTGATGGCCTGGGGAGTAGCAGTTGTAGGGGGAAGGCCCTGGGGGACAGCAAGCTGTGTATGCTGGCATCAAAGACAGCCAGCAGCATCAAGGGTAGCATTAACAGGAGCCCAGCAGGCCAAGGGGAGTGATTATCCCCTGCTTTACTTAGCACTTGTTAGACACATCTAAATGACAGGATGACAGGGAGGTGATTAGAGAAAGCCAACATGGCTTCAACAAGGGCAAATCGTGCCTTACTAATCAGGCGGCTTTCTACTATGCAGTGACTGCGTTGGTGGATAAGGGAAGATCAACTGATATCATCTACCTGGACTTCTGTAAGGCCTTTGACACAGTCCCGCACATCATCCTTGTTGCTAAATTGGAGAGATATGGGTTTGATGGATAGACTACTGTCATGGTTTTAGCTTGGATAGAGTTAATTTTCTTCACTGTAGCTGGTATAGTGCTCTGTTTTGGACTTAGTATGAAAATAATGTTGATAACACACTGATGTTTTAGTTGTTGCTAGGTAGTGCTTACACTAGTCAAGGACTTTTCCAGCTTCCCATGCTCTGCGAGGTGCACAAGAAGCTGGGAGGGGAGGGGGCACAGCCAAAAAAGCTGATCCAAATTGGCCAAAGGGATATTCCATATCATGCGACGTCATGCCCAGTATACTAACTGGGAGGAGTTGGCCAGGGGAGGCAGTGATCATGACTCGGGGACTGGCGATGTCGGTCAGCAGGTGGTGAGCAGCTGTAGCACTCATTTTTTTTTTCTTTTCCCTTTTTTCCCCGGGTCTCATTCCTCTCTCTCATTATTTTCTTTTTAATTAAATTATCATCATTATTATTATTATTATTATTATTATCATCATCATAATCATTATTGTTACCATTACCGTTACTACCATTACTATTTTATTTTAATTATTAAACTGTTCTTATCTCAACCAATTAACTTTCTTGCTTTTGCTTTTCTGATTCTCTCCCCCATCCCACTGGGGTGGGGGGAGTGAGCAAGCAGCTGTGTGGTGCTTAGTTGCTGACTGGGGCTAATCCATGACATTGTTTAGCTGATGGATAAGAAATTGGCTGGATGGTCACACTCAAAAGAGTTGCGGTCAATGGCTCAATGTCCAAATCGAGATCAGCAACAAGGGGTGTCCCTCAGGGGTTGGTATTGGGACAAGTACTGTTCAATATCTCTATTAATGACATAGACAGGGTGGTTGAGTGCACCCTCAGCAAGTTTGCAGATGACACCAAGCTGACTGGTGCAGTTGATACCGTTGAGGGAAGAGATGCCATCCAGAGGGACCTTGACAGGCTTGAGAAGTGGAAAAAATGTGAATCTCATATAGTTCAACAAGTACAAGGTCCTGCACCTGGGTCAGGGAAATCCCCAAAATCAGTGCAGACTGGGGGATGAATGGATTGAGAGCAGCCCTGCAGAGAAGGACTTGGGGATAATGGTAGATGAAAATTAAATATGAGCTGGCAATGTGCACCGAGCAAGCCAGCCACATCCTGGGCTGCTTCGAAAGAAGCATGGCCAGCAGGTCAAGAGAGGTGATTCTCCCTCTCAACCCCACTCTCATGAAACCCCACCTGGAGTGCTGCGTTCAGCTCTGGGGTACTCAATACAAGAAAGACATAGAGCTGTAGGATCGAGTCCAGAGGAGGGGCATGAAAATGATCAGAGGGCTGGAGCACCTCTGCTATGAAGAAATGCTGAGACAGTTGGGGTTATTCAGCATGGAGAAGAGAAGCCTCCAGGGCACCTTATTGTGGCCTTTCAGTACTCCAATGGGGCTTATAAGAAAGATGGAAAGACTTTTTACCAAGGCCTGTAGTGACAGGACAAGGTGTAATGGTTTTAAACTGAAAGAGGGAAGATTAAGATTGGAGAGAAGGAAAAATTTTTTACGATGGGGGTGGTGAGGCACTGGAAAAGTTTTTCCAGAGAAGCTGTTGATGCCTCATCCCTGGAATTGTTCACAGTCAGGTTGGATGGGGCTTTGAGCAACCTGATCTAGTAAAAGATGTCCCTGCCCATTGCAGGGGGGTTGGACCAGATGACCTCTAAAGGTCCCTTCCAACCCAAAACCTTTCTGTGATTCTATAAATAATGCATCCAGTTTTGGGCTACCTCAGGAAACTGGGTTAAATTCAGTGGCGGGGCACCAGGATGGTTGGGGCTGAAGCACTTGACCTGTGAGGGGAAGCTGGGAGACCAGGGCTTGTTCAGCCTGGAAAAGTGATGGATTCAGGGACACCTAACAGCAGCCCCCAGTGCCTGTGGGGAAGTCAGCAAGGAGATGGAGCCATGCTCTTCGCAGCAGTGCTTGGTGGGATGAGGAGAGGCAACAGGCAGAAACTGAAACAGACTGGATATGAGGAAGAATTTTTTCCCCATGAGGACAGTTGGATTAGGGAGCAGGCCCAGAGAGGTTGTACCATCTCCATACTTAGAGGTGGTCAAGACTTGACTGGACACAACCCTGAGCAACCTGGTATGACCTCATGTGAGCAGGGGGTTGGACTGGAGATTTACTGAGGTCCCTTCCAGCCTGAATTATCTTGTGTGTTTATGATCTACATCTATGTTAGTCACCTTGGGCTCCCTTTATGATTAACAACATTTCTAGGATGTGATTAATTTCACCTATTTGTTATGAGTATTTATTTTAACTGAGAGAAATGGTGCCATACAACTGCCTGTTTCTTCGTTATGAAGATAGTCCAGACAGCTAATTAAGGTCTAATTATCAACATGTTAACTGTCTGAAAGTAGGTCAGGTGGATCCCAATCTGGGTGCCTGTGCCCCCTGAAGGGCCCAGTTGGATACCAGGGAGGGAAAGGAAGAAGTTATTTTTGTACAGTGTCACAACATTTACAACACTTGCCCCAAAAGGAAGATATCTGAAATCTGGACTGTATTGTCCAAACCCTTATTTTTTTTTATCCAAAACCTCATTGATATCAAACTAATAAGTGTGTAGAGTATGGATTTTTCCATCTTTCTGTTCATTCTCTCTCTTTAATTGCCTGATCTCTCTCTGGCCCCTTAGGCCTTGCACAGGGCTGTACCCTGTGCCCTGTGACCTGGGCATTCTCTTCCAGTGACAGAGCTGTGGCTTCTTCCTGAACAAACCGCAGGGCCAGCTCTCCCAGTTCCTCAGGAAATGCTCCAGCTGCTACTAAGCTTGTCCCGACGCCAGCAAAATTATAAATAGCTCATTTAGGTGCTTCTGCTGGGACTTTGATTTGTGGCAAAAGGACACATCCTGATTTCTAAGTGGAGGTGTTTAAAAACACCTTTCTTCATGTAATTTGTAAATAGGCTACAGAAATAACATTCATGCTACCACAGCATCTTGTCCCTTTTACCAGTTTAACAGTAACTCTGACATAATCTGTTTATACATATATTTTGTAGCTGTATATATAGACATAAAAAACATTGCCATATTTATTTATGTTACTAATAATGTGTTGGCAACAAACAATACAATTAAATAAATCAATAAATTGCCATAGGGATAATACTGTTGATTTTTCCCTTGAATACTCTATTCAGGTTATATGTGTGAAAAAACTCAGGAGTTTTCAATCCATTTCAATGTGTGAATCTCATACAGGAGAAAACTATCCCAAAGTTAAGCTTTTATTAAAAATAGTCCACAAATACCATGGTGTGTCAATACCATTCTGATTTCTAGACTTTTCAAAACTATATCTTTAGCTTAATTATAAACATGGTTTTTCATGCCTTATTAGTGTTCTGTGCTTTATGACCTTTGGCTTGTTTTTCATGTATATTCATTATACCAAGACACTTTATGTTGCTTTTCTTCTATCACTTTGCATGTCAGTACCCTTTTCCTTTGTGATTCAAGCAACATCTTTGCTCATAATAATTCAAAGCAAGAATGTGATACTGCATTTGGAAGCGTAGGTGTTTCTGACACAACTCTTGCTTCTACATGGTGTATTTTGTCTTCAAACATTAGCACCCCAAGTCACATGTGTGACTGAGCCTTGGGAATGTGTATTTCTCTTTGAAGTTTGTTTGCATTGCTAATTCACAACAGGGTGCAAAGTTAAGATTTCTGAGCGCAGAAATAAGGACTGATTACCATTCTTTTATTTTTGGCATCTCATCCATAGACATGTACGTTTTGTTTCCATAATTATTGCAAACTGTAGACTTTGTACATATTGGCAATTTAATTTTGTACCAGAGTATTACAGAAAACTCTAAGTTAGAGACTGGTTTGTATCTATTTTGCTAACCTATTATAAGGAAAATACCTCCTAAATAACAAAGGTGGTAAAAAATGATATGCACTGAAATAATGTTTGTTGGTATATAGATTAAATGAAAAATATTGGATGAAAAGATGTGGCTCCTATGACTTCATAGAAATTAAGTGGGTGCTTAACTTCAAGAAATATAAGTAGTCCTGCTGTGTGTCTCGGATTTAGCTAATTTGAGTACTTGCATTGCCTTAAACACTAATTACATACACAGTCCTACTGCCAATGGGAACTGAGAACCCTCAGCACCTTTCAAGATGTATTCAGCTCTCCTTAGGGTTAGGATGCTACTTGGACTCACATGTGTATGTCTCTAGAATGAGAGTGTATTTTATCCTGGATTAGATTGCAAGGGATAGGAGTTGTTTGCTTGGGTCCATTCTTTTCATGATAAAGAAAAGGAACAGAAAACTAAAGTTACGAAAGAACTGTTTCAAAACATGAGTGTAATCACAACCCACCCCAAAGTCTTTAACAACTGAGTAGATAAAATTACATCTCAGATACCCATCCAAATAACGTTGCTTTCCTTTTTCACTTTGTGTAAATGCTCTCCTTCAAAAGTTGAATCATCCTGGTTTTTAGTCTTCAGTCTTAAAAACACTTATATATGTTTCTACATTTCAGACATCTCAATAGAAATGGCAAAACCAGTACTGTTCCCATGTAAATTTTACACTTGGGAAAACATATGCAGGATAAGTCTTGATGAAGAATTACCTGAAAGAATATTTGAGCTATATTTTACAAGTTTCCCTCCTACCTGCTTCACTCTGTACCCATACTTTATTATATGTCAGCAGATCTTCTTCTATATTATGTCATAGATCTGTCCTAAGAAAGCAAGCACTGTCCAAAATTACCTTTTTTATTATTGTTACTTGGCATCATTAATGCTATCACTGTTGCAAGGTCTTCGTTGGAACATCTGCCGTACACAGGAGTCTTTCTGTACTAACATGCTTTAGTTATTTGCCTGAAGACCACTGCAGAAAAGTCAAAATGTCTTTGCAGGAACCATATTTATCACTCAGCAAAATTAATTGCTGTTATGTCTCCAGAATTTTTCTTTCAAATATTGAATCTTGACCATGAGTGGCCTAGGAAAGATCTTGCTAGCCTAGGTTTACTTTTTTCAGGCTGATATTGTTATAATTACCCATTTAGGTTTCAAAGACTTCTCTTCCTCCTTTAGATTTTTCTTACAACTGTAGGTTAAATAACTGTATTTCCAGTAGACACTCACAGAAAAAAACTGTCAGAATTTACAGCAAATACTATATAATCAGTCTTCTGTTGTCTTTATTCATGATTTTTACTGAACTCAGTCCAGTGATTAATTTGTACTGTCTCTATATATGGAACTCTGCAGCTTCTCTTGTGGCTAAATTGAACCAGTCAGTACTTTTGCAGATATATGCAGAACAATCACCTATTTGAATGGCAAAAAGGAAAATAAATAGTATTAAAATGTGTTCTCATACAAGCCTTCCAAATTTTTCATTAAAAGCCTGATTGGTAAGACTGCTATTCATGTCCTTAGTTATTAAAGCAGACATTGCTCAAATATGGAAGCAATTACTCCCATTCAGTTGCTTATTGCTCCCCTGCAAAATGTATGCTATGGTAAAATAGAAAGTGACTGTTGATCAGGACACTATCACTTTAAGTCCTATGACTATTTGAGAGATAAGGGATGTTTAGAAACATGGATTTCAGTCCTGATTTATATGGGAAAGCTCACTAAACAGTAAGCTGGAATGCCTAGCCAGTTTTTTTTTATGGCTATGAATAATTAAAAAATCATACTAGATTCTCGCTTGTATCTTTTTTAGAAAAAAACCAGTATTTTAATAATGACTGTTATTATTTGTTATAATTTCCATTACAATGTTCTATAACGTATTCAATTTTGGTTTTTTGATGTTGCCCAAATAAAAAGAAAAAGAACATTAATGTTGTGGGTATCTGAGAATGCGTAAGCACTCTATGCACCTATTTGTAATGCTTCTCTTCTTTGCCAGGTGTTACTCCTTTTGCAATTATGTTACTGATGTCACACAAACATTTTGAATATTACAGGGTTTCAAATGGAGTTTGGAGTCTCAAAATCAATGGGCAACCCTTTGCACAGCCTGAAAGTGAAGACTTCTGGATAAAAAATGAGAATCAAGATTTCAGTAGTTCTTACACACATGAAATATCCTCATTAGTCTGATTGACCATGGTATAGTCTATAAGGAAGTTTTTGGTATAAACATTAAACATTTATATGCTTTGGGAAAAGTAATCTCCGGTTCAGTTCTGCTTACTCCACTGGCATAATAAAAGGATGGATTTTACCCTGCATGTTATCTCAGGGCGGGGGGAGGGGGGGCGGGAGGGAGGGGGAAAAGAAAAAGACCAAAAGCCTCTCTGAAGAACAGAGCAAAATATACTAAATATTTTCCAGCTCCTTCTTCTGTCTGTGTTTGCACAGCTGATGTATTGAGGCAACTCAACTGGAAATGTCAGCACAATAGGCAGCCGTGCTAATAATTGTACCAGATGCTTTAAAGCTTCTCCGCAAGTTCTGCTTAGATTTTCTTTTTCTTTGTCTGAGGGATCCTAAGGCTTGCTGCACTCTCAGTAGGGAGCAGTGTCTTTTGACTTACTTACAGAGGAAACTGATGCCTTAATCTTGCTTTTGTTGCCATTTGGCTGCTCTCTTTTACAGTGTTTTAGAACTGAAAAATATAGTTTCAGGATCTCTTGTGTAGATAATTCCTTCCTTAAATTGATACCAGAAGAAGCAGACAGCTCTGACAAAATACACTCTTTTTTTTTTAATAGCAAATCAGGAGGAATAGGAGCTCCTTTTATGAATTTTTGTGGTCTTCATCCAAATGGAAGATAAAAAAACTTTTAAATTAAAATGATTGAACTCAGTTTGAGTCAATTTTCAGATTATAATTGTGAGTTAAGGGAGAATTAAACACATCCTCATTGCCACTTTCTGTGGCATATTATACCATGGTACACTTAAATATAGGTAGACTGCTGTTTTCTTTCTCAGATTTTCTAAATACTAAAGAAAAGCAATCTTGAAACAATCTGAGTTCTGAAAGAGTAATGTTTTCTTAAAACATGTGGTTAGACTCTGACCCAACTCTTTAATGTCAATTAAATCTAGGAATTTTCCTGTCCCTAAGTTTCCTTTCATACAATCCTGATGGCAGTTCTCTTCTGACTAGTCCTTCCACGACACAGCCCCCAGCAGTACATCTCATGCCACCCACTTGTGCTGGTCATTGACTGAAGGTAATTGAGGAACTAAGGATACATTTCTGCTTACCAGTGAAACTGAGCAATTCACAAAATTAACTTTGTAAGAGTTGTCTTTGGAAAGTTCATGATATGTTTTCTTTCAAACTAAATATCTATATGTTCATTTTTGCTAGAAAGCTTAAATGAGCATGAAGAGATGCAAATACTTGGCATCTTTCTTATTTTTTATGTAGCTTTGGTCTTACTATGAATATCTTTAATTTTTAACTTTTAAACCAGCATTGCAATCTATTTTGCCTTTCCTTTATTGATTTACTACATTGTGAAAGGCTCCAAGTTTCAACTGATGTGTGACAGAGACCAGAAAAAATCATAAACCCATGGAAAATAAGGTGGGGAGTGATTCCCAGGAACTACGCATACCAGTGTTTTTCACCATCGTTATTTATTTCCACCAGAAGCAATCACACTAACTTCAGTGGACTATTCAGAGTAAGATATTGTTTAATACAAGCAAAAGGATCACAGTCTGAGTGCCTAAAAAGTACAGTACAAGGAACAGGACTGAATCTCCAAAGTACTGCATCAGTCCACATCTAACCCTCACAGGTTAATGGGTAACCCCATATGTGAGAAAGTGAGGTGGTGAAAAGCTGGAAAGACCATCCTAGTAAAGCGGGAAAGATATAGAAGGTCTTTTCTCACTGACACTAGTAAAGAAACAAAGTGGCTTAAGCTAATCTTTTCCAAACGGGAACAGTAAAAGAGTAAAAGAAAAAAAAAAAAAGAAGCCTTGTTTTTAGAAATCCTGAGCACCTAGGAGTGCTTACTAGCCATGGCTGTGCTAGCAGTTTAAAAAGACTGGGGAGAATCCTTAGGCACTGTAATTTCCTGCTTTATATCATTAAACTGCAAGTACGATCCTTTGGAGAAGTCTGGGTTTGCCCAGCTTTCTAACAGTTCCCAGGCATGGTTTGGGTAATAGCATGGGTAACAGACCGTGCCCAATAGGCCGTTTAGGCCAGGCCACCCTGTCCTGGAGAGCCTAGTTGCAGAAGTATGGAGGTGGGGCTGCTTCATGCCAATTGCCTTTAGTGCCAGAGAACAGTCCTTGGAACATTTGATTTCTTAATATAGAACAGCCAGCTGATGTGGAAATTTCCAGATTCCTGACAATTCAGCAAGTCCAATTGCTTAAGTTGAATATATGGATTTAAGGCCTAATTATAAATTGTATAGGTCTTATTTTTAAAAAGGTGTTGGCCTGAATAAACTGAACAAGTACAGGCCAAAGAGTTCTTCCTTAATGCCAGAGGAAACTTGATGGCTAGGAGACGTGCCAGCTGGATCGCTCCCTCCGAGCACTGTATTGGCTTTCCCCTCCTCTGGCTGCTCAGTAAGTGCCCAGAAATGCTCCTTCTATTGCCCATTTGTACATAATTTATGCACACAGAAAGACTTAGGTTATCACCAGCAAACAGTTGTGACAAAAATAGCAACATGAATGGCTTGACTTGGTTTTCCTATATTCCTTTACCCTCTTTGTTACAGCACTGCATTTTCAAGCAGATTATGTATAAAAACTGGCTGACGAACTAACAACTTTAAGGCTTCAAATATGTACAATAAATCCTCATGTTAGATGTTCAAAGATGGAAAAACAACCACTGCCCAGATTTCACTCCTTGAAATGCACAACTTCTTTTGGCTTTGATGATCCGTGAAAATATCAAGAGAATAACTTGCACCTAAGCTTTTCAATGTTTATAAATCCTCAAATTGCTTTAATAAGAAAAACAGTTGTATCAGTATTGTACAGCATTGCATCACACACTTCTACTTTAATTTTTTTGGGTGCTACAACTATCTCAAATGTTTAGTTCTGTTAAAGAACACACATTCTTCAGCAGTCACTGCGGGGTTATGATTCTTTAAAAACCCACAGGGGAAAAATGCTCAGGGAAAGTGAAAGAATCAGCCTGTTTCCTAGGAAAATGACACTTGAGTGTGTCCTTCCTTTTGAACCTCTTTGCTATTTCAAGATATTCTGGAAGAAGCAATGGAAAATTTGAATGACAATTACATTCCTATAAATGTAATGAAAAAAAATATTCACTAACCCAAACATAAATTGGGACTTTGTTTAATTATATATTGAATTGTCTTTCTTATTCAAATGTTTCATTCATAGAAAACTAAACTTATAAGAATCTTTTATATAAGAGACAGTCTTTTGCAATTAATTTTTGGAGCTAAAATTATCTGAAGAACAATTGTAAGCATTCCGTCTGTGCACCCAGATCTTAATTTACTCTGTCACCAAATAATTCTCAATTAAATTTAAATGGTATTTAAATTCCTTTAACTTACTGATATTTATGTTTACAGGCTGGTGGCTAATATCATCTGTCAGCTTCTAACAATAAGTGTGGTTTTCTTTTTGTTGATCTTAAATTCCTTTTTCTTATCCCAATTCCACAACTTATGTATCTCCTATCATAACCAAATTATTAGCATATCTAAAAAGACAGTAGAACTCATCTGTAGTTGTGATATTCTGAGAATTTTACCTTCTATTAAACCATTTTTTCAGTAGTCATTTTAAACAGAATAGAGTACATCCCAGAGTACTCATGAACTGTTACAAAACTGAAAAGAGATTTCTCTATCTACCTATAGAGTACATTTCTCATTTCCAAACATCTAATTTTATTATTCAAATGTTCTATTTGAAATTCCAAAATTTTCATCAAAACCCAAGACTATTTTACATAATGTCATTATGTTGTTTTTGTTTGTTTTTTTTTAGATTTGGCAAAATCAATATATTGAACAGTATTTTTCATGTTTTTCTTGAATAACTGACAAATGTAAAATACTTGATCTGCCAGGGGTACCTTAATTGTAAGTCCCACACTGAAGTTCCCTTCCCATTTCCTTTGATTTTGGGATAAGGTAATAAAGATGGCATTAAGGGTAGAGATGCCATAATAATCTTTTCATTTAATCTCGTCATGCTTTCTCATAATTTGGTATGTGTTAATGTTCATCTGTTCCACTATTTCCCAACTACTAAGCCTAGCTTGTAAAGTCTTTTTGTTATCTTATGCTTTTAATAATTAATCAAGATATTTACCAGTATGTTATTTTGCTGATCCCAAGCAATCTAATTTCCTCTTCAGTTTCTTTTAAAAACTATTTCTCCCATATTTGCTTCCAGAAGTTGTTTGCTTTTAAGATAATTAAGAAGTATACTCAAATCCTCCCTCAATTGTTCTATAACTGTATTCTTTGTAATGAAAAATGCCCATTTTTGTTCTTCATCAGAACTTCTTTTCCAGTTCAGTCATAATATCTTCCTATATTCCTTTTGCCCTACTCCATCTCCTTCACTACATATGCAGTCCTTTTACCACCAGCTCTTCACTGGCTTTCTCAGGTTGTTTTTTTGTTTTTTTTAAAGATTTTCAAATCTTTAAATCAGGTTTTTTTAAAGATTTTCAAAATCTTCTCTTCCTGCTCATTATCCTTTAGAAGAACAATTATCCAATACATATTGGATTATTTTGTCTACTTATATATTGAGCTATATATAATCTTGGGCTGTACCCTTGAGAAAATCAATAGAAAATGTCTGCAGGTGTTTGTAGTGTGTTTAAAAGCTAAGATGCCATTACTTTAATTTAACTTATTAAAATGGTTAGTGTGTGTGTGCAGAGATTAACTGTACTCTACTTAAGTTACAGTTTAGTAAGCTTTATAACTTTTGCCAAAGAACAATTAGATTATCTCTTCCAGCATTATTTTGTGCCCTCATCTAAGACTGCCCATTGACTCCAAATACAAACTGACTTTAATGGGACCATACAAGAACTAATTTAACCCTCTTAAATCTGGCTGGGCTTCAGAGCCAGCTGGTATTTTCCTTGCATGGCACAGCTGAGAACTCCTCACTCAGCGAAGCTGGGTCATCCTCTTGCTCCCTCATAATCTGACATGGCATCTGTCGGTGGGCTTTCTGCACCCCCCACCCTCTTTGAATAAGTAGTGAAGAGCACTGGTTTTTAAACCAATGAGATTATAATAAATGTTGATACGAGTCAAATTCTGGAGCTGAAAGAGCTCCCTTTCTGTGTCTTGTGCCTATGCTTTCATGGAAAATAAATTTAAAGGAATTATTTCTGTAGAAGTCCTGTTGTGGCTCTAAACTGCATTATTATCAGTATTTTTATCGGTACAATTATCCTCATTAATATTTTTAAAACTACTGATACTATTTTTACGCATGAGTTTTACAAAATTCTCTGAACATCCAGTGAGTTTCTAGCCATTGTTTTCTGATTACAAATAAATATGGAAACATGAAAAGGGTTATAGCAGGCAATTGAATTATTCTTTAAAAATGTTTTCATGTCTCTGATTCCATGGCCTAAATTGTAAAATGTCACAAATTATTTTGAATGAGTTTTTGGGACCCTCACCTGAGTTATAAATGTGTCTGGATTGAGAAAATTCTACAATCAGAAAATACTAAGCAATCGCCCTCTGAAAATGTGCCCCTTTTCAGATATCGCAGACAGACCATTAAAATTTAGATACTCAAAACCACAGGGTGATACTTGAAAATGTAAGGCAAGTATGGAAGAAATCCTGTTCCTGTTGAAATTCTTTGTAAAATTGATTGGCTTCTTTGGGGATAGTATTTTACAAGTTCTTAACGTAATAGCTGCTCAACAAACAAAAACCTTTGTTCTTGTTGTTTTTTTTAAACAAGGCATAATATTAAGGATTTTAACTCTCAGGAAAGTTTCCCTTGAACATTTTCTAGGCATCCTACTTCCTCCATTCAAAGCTCTGTCCTTTGGTTCGTTTGCATCTTCTTCTTTAGATTAAACTAACCCACATGTACCTTGGGATATTTATAGGAAATATCATTCCCTCATGGATACCCTTTGCTGATGACAGTAATGTCTATTTTTAGTTGAACAACATGTTTAGGGAGCGCTGGTGCAAGTGTTTAGTTTCAGATTTGTAACACAGTAAAGGTTTCTTGACCCAACAGCTTTATTGACACGTTGCTGTGGGTGATGACGAAGATGTCAGATACTGGTGTACAAACTGTGTTTTGTCTTACATTTCCAAGACACCTGTTTCTAAAATTCTGCCAGGTTCACTCCTCAGAAGGTGCATAGGGGTTTTTTTCAGTTAACCCCCCAGCAAATACGTGCCTACATTGAAAAAATAAGCAAATACCAATATCCAATTCTTTTTGCAAAACCCAACAGAGATATCATTTCATTTCACTTCATTGCAGGCTAGCCATTACCATGCCCAAAACATTACTATAAATGCCTATCTAGAGTAGAAGAGTCTCTGTCAGTGGATCTCAAATGACTATTTTGGGAGAGCCCTCGAGTGGGAAGAGAGGGGGTTTTTGGGAAGAAGTTTCTTCTGTCACACCACATGACTGAAATACACGATGGGCCTACGCTGCAATGTGGGGAGAGGAAAGAAGAAAAGGGCATTTTGCTAGAATAATCAGAAGTTAGATGCAAAAAAATCACTGTCGATCAGGCCAGGTCCGGGTGCTTTATGGAACTGCCGAAAATGTGATTGTCGTCTCCTGTGCGCGTGTCTTCATTCCTCTTTTCCTAGAAGAAGAAGAAGAAAGGTTGCTTATATTAGATGTGCTGCACCTTTTTTAAATAGAAAAATCCTGCACATGTTTGCATAAACTGCAGGTAGAAAATCCTTGTATAGTTACTGGTTCTTCTAGACCTTTTTGTCATCTTGGACAGTTAAATATCCGAGAGAGAGAGGTGAAACACAGAGAAGGAGAGAGGAAGAAAAGGAAGGGAAGGGGATTCATCCAAATACCGAGACTGGCCAGATATACATTTGACACTTTATTTCTGTAAAAATATGATCCAAAACTTTAGAAAGAAGGTCATATTAAGAAATGCTAAGAGCTGCAGACAGGCCGTATAATGCATTCCGGCAAAGGGAAGGGGAATAGGCACGTAGTGGTCATTCAGTCCTGTTACAAACAAATCACTCTGTCAGTACTCAGATTTGAGACAGCTTTGTCTGCAGACGGCTGGGATGCCTGCTATCGTTTCCTAATGGCATTGAAATAATCCTTTATTTACTAAGTGTTTTGGTTGCAATATACATTGGGACATCCGTGCTACAGAAAAGAGAATGGGCCACAGCTTTGTATTGCAATGTGTTAGCAGAGACGCTAAGTCTCTATAAAGCACTAGCAGCTAGACAGCTGTGTGTGCAATAGCACCATCAACTCCAGCTGGTCACTCTGGACCAAATGCTGATCTGCAGTTCTCAGTTGACCACAGAGGCAGGTAAATGAATGGCAGGCAAATGGTAGGAAAGACCACACTAAGGTCTCGACATCTGATGTTTCTCCCTCTTCAGTGCATAGGGATTTTATTTTTTTTCAAAAATGATTTAGGGATTTTTTTTTTCTAAAACCCCTTGGTTTTGCCATAGCACAGAGCTCCTAGCAGTTAGGCATGTAATTACTTAGGGCAGCGATTGCTGAGGGTATCAAGCGAGCCTTTGCCCATGAAGAAAAGATGGCATTGCCTCTGAAACCCTTCAGATGCCAGCCAGGAGAGCTGCACCTGAATCTCCATGCTCTGCTGACTCCTGCACAATCTTTGCAAGACCTGAAGACTGGCCGTGCTATTCCTTTCCCCTGTTGTGGCTGGCACTTGTATTTTTCCTTCTGAAAGGAGCTCGGCCCTCTTAGACATCATACAGGGCTCAAGTATCAAAACGGTAGAGGCTATTTAAGTATTTGGAGCTTTGGGAAAAGCTGCTTTCAAACCTCCAGTTACATCTGACAGAAAGGGGTGTGTTTGCATCAGCCCAGAGGGGGCTGATATGCCAAAGAAAAAGCAAGAAAGGAATGTTTTACGTGGCTCATCTGGAGTTATTAACCTAGTGGAAACTGCAAGCTGGTTATGGTAGAGCAAGAGTTATAAGAAAGGGCATGTTGCTCTCATTTCTTTCCTAATCCACAGATTCTCTCAGTGTACTCTCTTTTCCCTTTTGCACATGCAGGATGCAGATGCAAAGGTAGGGGGATAGACTTGTGTCATTCTTTCTGGTTTTTTTTACTAATAGAGCTGAAAAGTCACTCTAAGATGACCTACATTTGCAGGTTATACTATAGCGTGTACCCAAAAAAATAGAAAGTATGTCCAGAAATTTGTCTCTAAAATGCATAGGAATACAGGATTGTTGGAAAGAGTATGCAGCACACAGCAGAATACAAGTACTTGCACAGATCAAAGGGCAGCAATGGGTGCTCCCTTCATGTATTGAGCAAGCTGGTTCAGCATCTGCCTGCTGAGAAGGAGTAGTTGTAAATAAAACCTGGAGAGTTTTGTGGCATGGAACATGCTGTCCAGCATAAATGTTGTCCCTCGTGTCCCTCCCAGATGATACGCACCGCCACGCGTAAGACGCTCCATGTGAGCTGAGGTTCCCAATCCAGGTCCCCAGCTGGGGAGATGTGCCAGCTGGTGGTGGGTGTTTGCTCACAGAGCTGACGAGTGAGCCAGCAAGGGCTCCTGCGAGGGGTGGGATGGGTCTGAGGGCCATGAGGGGCTGCTCTGCTTAGTGGTGCACGAGTGAAATCTGCCGGCCAGATCAGGAGGGCACGGTGCCTCTCGCCTTGCCTCCGCCGAGGTGGTGCCGGGGCTGCATCGTGCCCCTCAAAGCCCAGGTGTCAGAGCTCGTCCAGGGAATCCAAGCGGCAAAAATAAATGGGCACCTACAAGGACAGAGTCAGAAAGTGCTGATGAAACCATGAAGGCAGGAACAGGCACGACTTTGTCCCCTGTTCCCTGGGAAGCACGCTGTAAAAGGGGGAGTTCCTGGCACAGGAGAGAGCACCCTTACTGGCAGCAACTACGGTGCTGCTTTGGCCCCTTCTCAACCCGTGCCATACCTTCAGAGCGTGGCAAGTCGACAGAGATGTGCAGCACCCTTTGCCAGGCAGTAGGGCTTGTCAGGGAGCCCCCGGGGAGCTGTGACATGGTCCTTTCCAAAACCTGAGCAGCAGCATCCCTCACTGTCCCCTACTGGAAACCCAGCTTTGAAGGCAAAACACGCTTCTCTTTTATTGTCTGGGTTTTTTTTTTCTTCCCTCGATTATCTCAGATGAAATGTGAGCTTCTGAAGAAGGGCCAATATCTCAGTGCCTACAGCTACTTGGAACAACTCCTTGCTGCATCTTTGGGATTCAGCGAACACCAGCCAGTGCTTGGACTGCCAGCTGGCATGAACAGAAAAGGGGGGCTTTGCCTCTTAATGTAGGTAGCGGGTCAAAGAGCTCAAAATTGTGAGTCTTGTGACCTTGCTGGGGTGTGTGCTCAGCCTTGCACAAACTGAGCTTCAACAAGTGCAAAATGAAAACTGCCAGCGCTGGAGTGGTACGTTTCTCCTGACACACAGGTGCATGCTTCCTGTCTGGGGCCATCTCTGTGCACCTTGGAAATATCTCCTCTACTCAAAATAGTGTTCAGTGCATTTGTGAGATGGACAACAGGGTCTGCTACGCACCTGGGCTCCTTGTTCTTCTTGCTCTGCTTGGGTTTCCTGTTGTTCATCCCTGAGAGCTCTGTTTCCAGCTTTCTCCTCTTCCTGCCTAGCTGGCCGTCACTCCCTCCTTCACAGGTTGGTTTTTGCTTTCTGTTTTCTTGTGAAGAGCCTGGCAACCTTTCCATTCAATAGTATTGTTAGGCAGGTAGAGCCATGATTAACTTGAACCAATTGTGCTCTTAGTCAAAGCTAGCTCATTTTACCTTCTCTCCCCAGAGGAGCTCTTCAGGTGTTCTTCTGGAGAGTCATTCTGTCTGGAATGACTGGGGGCAGCTGCAATGGAAATGTGGAAGTTAGCAGGTGGCAAGGACCTGCCTGCCCAGTTGGTACCTTAGCTCTGAAAGGCAGATCCCTTGCATGGGTTTGCTCAGCTCAGCTGAGCCAGTTCTGGTGGGGTCATTGCACTTTGTGCCAACCTGCATCAGCCTTACTCTGCACTTCTGCAGCACTGGAGGCTGGTGGATGACCTTGCTTGCCCCTGCAGCAGCACTCCCACCTTCTGAGGAGCAAGGCTTTTGTTGTCACACTGTTTGTGTCCCTGACATACCTCTGCTGCTTCTGCTTCTGCCCCTGGCTGAAGTGCTGGCAACTCCTCGGCCGATGCACCGTCAAGCCCAGGTGCCTCCTCCTCAAAGAGTTCCCTGTGGTGATCAATGAGGAATGCCACCAGCCACATCATCTGCACACAGCAAACCATTGGTTTCCACCCAGGTGTCTGAAAACAGGTGAAACAGCCTTTCCCACTGCTGACCCTCACTTCTGCACAACTTGGGGCTGCTCTTCCCAGCAGCTCCCCCACAGGCATTTGCTGAAGAGAGGAGGCAGCCAGGTACCTCTGGAGAGCAAAGCTCAGGTGAGCCCGGAGGGCTGTAGCCAGCTGGTAAGCACAGCCTACCTTCCCCATCACCTCCACCAGGACGTCCGGGGGAGCGTGTGCTCCTCGGCTGGGCTCAGGAGGTTCGGCCCCACGCAGATGGCCAGGTTGCCGGCAGTCGTCCTGCTGGTGGCCGCGTTCCTGCTGATGTTTTGCAGCAGGGAGAGCAGGCTCTTGAGGAGCAGGAGGTTGGCCTTGGGCGACTTGCTGGCCACCCTGAGGGAACAGGAGCACAACGTTAATAAAGTAGATGTTGTCAGCACAGGTCTCCCAGGCTGATCTCACCGAAGCCCACCTGAGGGAAGGCTCCCTGGCCACTCCTGGTGTACAGCAGAGGGACTGCCTTTGCTGAGGGACGGCCACCTCTCTCCATCCCACCTTTCTGGCAAGAGTCCCTTTGTGGAGCCACCCCCACTGCCTTCTGGAAGTGCTGCAAGGAGAGAAATGCTTTTGTGTGCCACTTTTCCCCAAAACCCCACCCCAGAGCAGCGAGAGGTGGCTGATGGAAAACACGGCTTCTTCAAGGAGGCCGTTGCTTTGCAGGCAAGTCCCAGCCTGTGCTAGTCCCTGCAGAGCAGGCAGGCTGCTCGCCACACTTACTCTTTCAGTGCTGCCAGCCTCTCCTGCCTGCTGGTTTTCTCCAGGGTGCTCATCCACTCCTCGTAGAGCTCTGCCTCGCGGAGCTTGGAGGGGATCTTAGGGAGGAAGCCCTGCAGTGCCAAGGGCTGTGGGTGAGGCTTTGAGCACTGCCGCTGGGAGCACAGGCAGCATCCCCAGCACTCTGGCTTGCGAGCAGGTAGCTGGGTTTCAGCTCCTGCTCTCCCAGGTGCCGACCAGCACCGTCAGAGCCAGGAGCTGCTGGGCTCTAGGTCAGCAGGGTTCACCTTCAAGGTGATGGCCAGGAGGTGCGCAGGCTGGCTTTCGAGGTGGACCTCTGCTCCGCCGTCGAGGGCCTCCCTGAGCTCCCAGGAGGTGTGCTTGCCGGCTGCCAGCCGCAAGATCCCCTCCGTGGATGGCCCGTGCTCGTGGAGGAGAGCCAGCAGGTCCTGCAGGGGACAGAGGACTGTTGCCTGGCTGGAGACAAGCCCTGGGACAGGGGAGCCTTCCTCAGGGGCAGGGGCAAGTGTGGACGGCTCTGCTTTCACTCCATGCATGGAGGTCTGCCGGGGCTGCCGGCAGCGCTGCATCGCTGCCCGTGCACTGTCCTGCCTGCCTGCAAGCCTCTGCTGTGCTGTGCCCATCGGCCCCGGGGCAGTGCCGGTGACACTGCATCACGCTGGCTCCAGCAGACACGTCCCCAAGCAGCACTGGGCTCCTGAGCCTGTCTGTCTCTGCATTTCCTTGCTGGACTTGAAGTATCTCCCCCAGCAGCAGAGCAGCTCTCTCCACCCCCCAGGACCTGCACTGTCGGGACTCAGGACCAGAGAGCTCCCTGCCTACACCCTGGTGCACGGTCCCAGCACCAGCACTTCCAGATGGATCTTCCCCTTGTCCCATGCACGCACCTGGGTTTAACATCTCAAATGAGTGCAAACACCATGTATTCATTTCAGACTTTCCACCTGAGGGTTTTCCCCCATCTTTTGGGGTCCTTGCCTATGTCCTGCCATGCCCCTTTGGTGCTGCCAAGCAACTTTAAGCTCAATTTAAAATGAGTCCAGACTCAAATACCCTCTTCCACCCCAGCTCATGCGTTTGGAAGGAGATTGCATCAAAGCTTCAAGGAAATCAATAAAAACTTGCCCCATTAGGCAAAGTTGCAGCCCCTCTCCTCTCCCATGTTTATAGCTGGATTAAAAATGCCTGGCACAAGGGTAACCCTCGGAGTATTGAAATAAAATGGCACAAAATGAGTTCAGTTATCCTCAGGTTTCCGGAGAAGCAGGGTGAGGACAGGGCCCCCCGGCTGCACTGCCAGGCAGGGCTTACCCAAGGAGTGAACGTTTGAAAGTTGCAGATTTGTATGTGAAAAAAATGCATTAGGACACAGCAAGTGTCCCTTGTTCAGTCATTTTGACAGTTATATATTATTCATTAGACTTCATATCGTGCTGGTGAATGTTCTGGAGAAATAATGAGCTGTGATCTTGTTTTGCTGGAGCTCCTCTAGACCATCCGGCTGAGTAAACAGGTGACAACTTGAGGGTGCAGTAGGTTTTCACTTGACAGAATGTTTTTTTCATCAGAAGAATAGTCTGATGAGCCATTAGGGAATACAAGAATCAGGTCCAATAGGAGACATTTCTTCAGTAATGTCTTCAACCTGCCTTAAGAAAGACAGGGGGAAAGAAAAAGACAGGAATTAGGGACAAGGCTGAGGGGAGAACAAGCAACTTGTGCTTTGCTGTGAAACTCAATCCCCATTTGTAGTAATCCTCTGCAGGATTCCTTATCGCTGGATAATAGGGATTGGTATTATCATACTCATCATTTAGATTGTGGGAGCCTGGGGAGGCTTCAGTGAACACAAGAGCTTTTGACTCCACTACTGTATAAATCTATACTTAAATGGCCAGGCCTGGATACAGCTGAATAAGAATGGGGGCTAAAACTGAGCATGAGTAAAGCCAAGGGAAGAATAGCAATAGAAATCAGCTAGTGTGTACAAATCACAGAAATAATTCTTTACTGAAAATGGCGAAGTTTTAATAATATGCCAAAGATTTCCTTCATGTCAAGAGACATTCCAATAACAAAAGCTGACCACAAAACTATTTCTGCCTTCAAAATCCTTCTTTATACTTCAGTGGCAGTAGCAGAGAGGCAGAGAGAGCAGAAGAGTCCTCTAACATGGCTGAAGGGTCAGGTTTGAACTCCCGAGGAATTCTGCCAAGCCAAGATCTGCCGTCAAATCTTGGTCCCATTAAAATCAATGGTAGCTATGACAGAATGAGAACAGGGGCCCAAATAATCATTCATCATTGTTTCCCATGTATGTACAGCTCCTTCCAGGTGTTTCTAAGTATGTTCAGGAAGTCATCATTGTCATTTTTCATGTTCTGCCTTCTGAAATAGGAATAGTAAACAAAAATTATGCACTTGGCTGACATATATAGTGGGGACCAAAATTCACTGCAGTTCCTTTTGTTCCCCTGCCATCACCATTTCTCTGAATATTCTAGCAAATTTATTTCATGGCAGGAACATCCATTTGAACAGGAAGTTTGGGTAATATAGCAGAGAAGGAAAATTCTGAATGTAGAAAAGGAACAAAGAACAGAAACATGCAGCTCTTGCAGTCAAAACTAAAGGGCTGTTTCAAATACCTCAGCTCAGATTCCAAATATTGGCAGTGAACATGTCCCTCCCAACCCCAAGATTACTAGCCTAAGCATAAGTCACTAAACCATGCTGTTAAAAGAATGCGGTGGATGAATGAGTACAAAGGCACTTGCTGCTGCTTCCAGAGTTTGCAAACAGAAAAAGAGAAAAAGGAATTGGCTATGGATGACAGCGATCTCTGTGGATTTTGGCACACCTTGGACAGAGATCCAAGGCTGAATGTTCAGGTTCTGGTATCCCTATTGTTTGGGGTTTTTTTCTACATACAAACAGAGTTTGTTACATATAGTTGTACTTAAAAAAATGGTGACACTATGACATTTTTCCCCTAAAAGAAAGCTGTAAGGAAATGATGAATTGATTCATACCAGCAGGTTTATTCTGCAGGTCAGAGGACCAACTGGTCATGTTTTTTTAATTTAACCTATAGAATCTACCAATTCTCTTTTGGAAGCAGAGTGTGAAAGAATTCAGTGCAGATGTAGAGTCAGCCAGGCTGTATACCATGTGCACATGGGCAGACCCCACATACAGAACAACATGATTTCTATTGCTTTCTTTCACCCCTAACATCTTTAGCAGTGTCTCATCATCAGTTTTGTCTTTGTTGCCCAATTCATTGGAAGAAGGGTATGGCTGGCACATGGCTTTATCACAAAATTAAATCTTCAAGTCTCTCGGAGCAAAAATTTCATGCAAGAAAAGCAAGAGTATCTTGCTTATAGAGAAAAAAATTGGACTGGGAATGCATTGGATACAGTAGGTAAATGACAGCAATCTTCCCTATTAACACATATAGTAGCGTTGTAGGTTCTGCAACACTATGTCAAAATTTATGCCAAAATGGTTTCAAAATACTAGGCAGCATGGGAATGCCAGTAAAAAGAAAAAGGTAGGGCTAAGATAAACCTAGGCAGGGCAAGCTGATTGGGAAAAGATGCATTTTCTCTTTCTGTGATGTGTCCTGTGTTCAGGTATTATTCACAAACCTTGAAAGTTAGCAGTCTGCCATTATCAGAGACAAAACTCCAACAGGGAACCATGAGGAAAACAGGAAACCACACGTACATCTACAGGGTTTCTAATAGGGAGGGAGAAAGAGAATTGGGAAGTCTGGGTCTAATTCCACAGTTTCCCCTTACATTCTCTCAAAACTTGCACAAGTGGCTTGTCTTCTCCCTAGTCTGTTTTCTTCTTGGCAAAATTACATAAATGCTAATGACACACTTGGAAACTATTTTTATTTACTCCTGAAGAAAAGAACCAAAACAAAACACGCAAACTAGATGTTCTCCCATTGATGTCAATCCAGAATGAAAATACGTAGTCGTTCACACAAATAAAGGTGATAAAAAAACATTCTCTATGCTCAAATCTCTAGATTGTAGACTCTCTAAAAAATAGAGGTTTTGGCATCTAGTGTAGACTTTTCCCAAAAGGGTGTGACAACAGCATCCTTCACTGAGGAACATTTATCCTCAAGCGCTGCCTTTGAAACAAAATGAAATGAAATGTAATACATTCAGAGGACATCTAATGCATTTGTAGTGGCACTAAAAGTGAGAAAAAGAAGTCAGGAATTTTGCTTTGCTTTCTTCCCAGACCAAAGTGACACATCGTCCAACTCATACTGGTAACCAGTGGCACCGAAGATGTCCGCAGGATAGAAACAATTGGTATTTTTGTGACACCTTGTGGCAACTGGTATCATACTTCCTATTTTCTTCCAATTATAAAAACTATATTAACAAATCTGGACAGTTTGTTCTTTCTGTTGGAGAAGGTTAAAGAACTCTCTAACCCTTCTCCAATGTAGTCAGCATGATCAATCGCTCAGGCAATATGTCCAAAGTGTTAGGGGTACTCATCTAATGAAGTGTCCTGTTTGGTTGATTCTAATTGGGCTAATTCTAATCTCTCCCTAAGACAGCTGTATTATCTTCACAAGAAACACCTTATTTAAACTGATACAAAGAAAATGTCCCTTCATCATTTTACAAACTCACCTTTCCATAGGAGCCATTCTGCACTAAATGGTTCCTGTGAGTAAGTTCTCTCACCGTAAATTCTGATAGAAGAGCAAAATGCATACGTATTTATTACAAATTGAAATAATTTTGACAAAAACTTTGGCTCTACTGGCATGTGAAAAAACAGTAAAAAATATAGAATGAGACATAGACGTTTTGGGCTAAGAAGAACTGAAAGAAAAGATGACCTGAAATGCATCTTCTGGCTAACCTCACATTTCTGATTCACTTGCAGTATTTGTTTCCATCATTAGGATCTTTACTCCTCAAAGCAGTGAGACTTCTTCCCCTTGATAAATAGTCACTGTTGCAGCAATTGCTACAGAAGATTTTGTTCCCTCTATCTTTCTGTGAAATATTTGATTCAAAGTGCAGTTAAAGATAAAATCACTCTCAAACCTAACTGCATCTGCTGTAATTGCTTTCGTCATGGCTTTTTCCAGTGTCCATCAAAATGTTAACATATAGGTATTCTTGGAGATACTGCCTCACTGTGTTCTAGTGTGGCAGTGATAGCCTCTGTTTGTAAATCTAGTGAGAAGGGGCAGAGGAAGAGCTGTGTGAGACCCAAGCTGCCTTTTCCCTCTCCTGCCCGCTTCCCACGCTTTCTGGGATACTTAAGACAGTCAGCAGAGGGAAGAAAGCAATCCTTCTGCCTACCCAAGCCAGCATTGTTGTCTCTTTCTCTCCAAATGTGTCCAAGTCCTGTTGTCTCTTTCTCTCCAAATGTGTCCAAGTCCAAGTGACTTTGGACTTTTAGAAGTTCTGCTGCTCTCTTGACACTGCAGACAAACCAAAGCACCCGCCAAAAAGCGGCCACAGGTATTTCTAACTTCTCAGGAGACCTTCCGGCTGAGGTGGGAACGGCTGCTCTTTGGCTTCTTAAGAGCTTCACAAGACAAAACACATGCTGACATTTGTCCTGCCTCCAGCTACAGTAGCAACCAATGTCTCCTGCAGCTTGAGGGGCTCCCCATGACGTTACTGGTTCTGGTGGCCTGAAACAGAGAACTGTTATTTAACAACAGTTAAAGCTACCATGTAAAAATTGTTTTTTGTGCTGACTGGCCATTTATTTTGAAGCCTTTCTGAAGGACAGCTAGGATGGGTCCATCACAAATCGTTGCTGTGGTAGGAGGGGACAGCCTTGGTTCATGTCACTGCTGTGCTTGCTGCTGCCACAAGTGCAGTGGCTGACCTGGCTGCATCCGGTGGGGTTGATTCCTCTTCAGAAGGAACAAATCACAAAATGGAAAACTGAAAAAGCAAAGCTAATGGCTAAGCCATTTGTTGTAGCAGAAGAACCTAGAGCTGAGCTCCATCCCCATGAATGCCTTAGCTAAGCACCCTTGGAACCTCTAACTGAAAATGTGTAAACAAGGAAGTGGTGAAATGTGGCTTTTTTATGACTTGTCAGGAAGAGATGGTGTGGAAATTGTTAAGTAGAAATTAGTGAAGGAGGGATAATTTAGTTTGCCTGTCACCTAAAAACGTAACATTGGTTCTATGTTACTAATATTTTATATTTTTCTCTGGGTTGAAAGACTGATTTCTGGGTTAGAGTAGAAGAGAAGAGAATATTTCAGTTGGAAGGAACCTACAATGATCATCTAGTTCAACTGCCTGAGCACTTCAGGGCTGACCAAAAGTTACAGCATGTTATTAAGGGCATTGTCCAAATGTCTCTTAAATGCTGACAGGCTTGGGGCATCAACCACCCCTCTAGAAAGACTGCTCCGGTGTTCAACTACCCTCTCAGTAAAGAAATGGTTCCTAAGGTCTAGTCTGAACCTCCCCTGATGCAGCTTTGAACCATTCCCACACACGTCCTGGCACCGGATACCAGGCAGAAGAGATCAGCACCTCCCTCTCCACTTCCCCTCCTCAGGAAGCTGCAGAGAGCAATGAGGTTGCCCCTCAGCCTCCTTTTCTCCAAACTAGAGAAACCCAAAGTCCTTAGCTGCTCCTCATAAGACATGCCTTCCAGCCTTTCACCGGCTTTATTGCTCTCCTCTGTACATATTCAAGTTCCTCAACATCCTTTTTAAATTGTGGGGCCCAGAACGGCACACTGTACTCAAGTTGAGGCCGTACCAATGCTGAATACAGCGGGATAATCGCCTCTTTTGACTGGCTGGTTATGCTGTGTTTGATGCACCCCAGGGTGTGGTTTGCCCTCTTGACTGCCAGGGCACACTGCTGACTGATATTGAGCCTGCTGTCAACCAGCACCCCCAGAGCCCCTTCTGCAGGGCTGCTCTCCAGCCACTCCTCTCCCCCAATTTATACTTGTGTTCAGCATTACTCTGTCCCAGGTGCAGAATCTGGCATTTGTTCTTGTTAAATTTCATGCCACTGATGATTGCCCAATGCTCCAATCTACCCAAATCCCTCTGCAAGACCTCTTGTTCCTTGAGTGTCAACAGCACCTCCCAGTTTAGTATCATCAGTAAACTTCCTAGAGGTGCATTCAACTCCTGCATCCAGATTATTGATAAAAATATTGAACAGAACTGGCCCTAGAATTGAGCCCTGAGGAACACCATTGGTAACTGGCACCAAACAGATGTAGCCCTATTCACTACAACCCTTCGTATGTAAGAAGATGAATTGTTAGTCATGGCCATCACTGTGAGACCTCATGCTGCCTGGACCTGGGCCACGGATAATCTGTAGAGAAAAATGACCTCTGGAATAGGACCTGTTAATCTACAGATAACCACAGACTGCTGGAGTCGGTGTCCTTAGTCTACGGCATTGGCTGATGCTGTGCAAGGAGGGAAGGACCAGGTCTTGGTCTGTTGCAACCCATTGTACTTCTAGGATGTTGTGTCTCCATTGACTCTTTGATGACAATGACTTCTGTGCCAGCTGCCAGAATATGAACCGCCATGTTCTGTTATGTTTTGAATTTGATAAGGTTTGTGGCTTTCTCTCTGGCGTGTTTTCTCTCCAATGACAAATTACAGAATTACTGCCTAGGAGCTCAGCAGGGTATCCAGCACTTCACAAATGGGGACCACTACTGGTGGGGGTCTTCCACCAAAGGACTGTATTGAGAGCACAGGAGTCTCAAAATGCCCACTTCTGCCCACCTGAAACCCCTCCATCTTACTGAGATTTAACAGGTTATTCTCCATCTACATAGTGCCTAACACAAACATTATTTGGTTACAGGGCATACCTTCACCCTTGCAATTCATAACATGCACTTACAAATCCTTTCGCCTACTGTAGGGTTCTATATGCTTTGTTTCTGTTTGGTTTTCTTTCTTTTTTCTTTTCTGTTTCTTTTTTTTTTTTGTAGTTGTTTAATTGTAAAATTTGGGAATTTTCAAACAAATTCAATCACTATGGCAGTAGGGCTATCCTAGGGATGAATATGCCAAATGAAAAGACTCCTGTAGGCTGCAGTTCCACTGGCTTCAACAGAACTATGCTAAGGTATAAACTTTTGGATTTGTGAACATGACCATCCTGCAGTGTCAGCATAGGAATATGTGCCCAAAATATACATATAAGTAATATTCTCCCTATCTTATTTCAATGCCAACCAAAATAATTCTATCTGTGAAGTTTTCCTGAGTTAATGCCTTTGGGACCTGAAGTTCAAACCTAGTCAATAGGATCTATAAGATTAATTTCAAATACAAATAAACATCATTAATAATTTGACCACCCACAAGCAGTTCTGCAAAGAGCACTGACTTTAGGAAGAGATTTGAAGGAACGCATACAGTACTATTCAAAAGACAGAAGTTTGCATGAAAGAAAATAAGAAAAAAAGCTAGTTTCATTAAAACCTCTCGCAGAATCTACTTACACTTCTGTGAGGCCAAAACTTGCTGGTTAAGCTTCCATTCATTTACTGGGTCTGTAATTTATCTCACAGGGAAGAGCAAAAGGACCAAAGTTTGAAGAGTAAGTGCACACAACCCTTGCAAATGTCCACTTTTGGAAAGAGTAATCCACAGATTATCTTGGGTCCTGCTCTCACAAATCCCACACAGAAGCGAGTTAGGCAAAACCAAAGGCATAAGAGTGAACCTTTTTTCAGTACCACAAAGACATCACACAGATTATACAATTTAATTTTATTCAGGGAATTCTTAAAAAAGGTTCATACAGATCCTGCTGCAGGAAGGCAGTGCAACTCTCCTGTATCAACAGGTTAAGTGGCAGAAATGATTATCAGGGTGCAACAAGGCACTTTCTGATGACTTTCTCTACAAAGTCAGGAACATCTAAGTGGTATGAGAAATTATAACAACTGAGAAATATAAGAAATTACGACGGAGGTGAGATATGAGGAGTTCTAACAATTACTATAAAAAGTTGGAGGGAATTTATTTATCCTCTGTGTCTCTAAAATAACATTTTTAATACAAATAGATCTGAAAATTAATGAGTAAATATATGATCTGAAGTTAGAATACAAATACAATAACATGCTTAAAGACACTTTCTAATATTAGACTGAAGTGAATCAAGCTTTTCTACTATACTTGGATCCCGATAAGCTTCACCTTCCTCAGTGGCTGCAGAAGAAAATGTAAAAATGCTCTGTAAAAGGTGATAAAAATGTTAAAATTTTTAATTCATAAAATTACAAACAGATTTTTTTGCTTGAGAAGAATTGATGAAAATATCCAGTTCTTAATTTTCCCTTAATTAAATCTTATTAAAAAAAATCTTTAAATAAAAAGAAGGTAAAAAGTATTCTACAATACCTCCTCTAAAAATATAATGATATTCCTCTGCAAAATAATCCAAGTTACCGCTACAGCATGACCAAGAAGAAACAATCTCTGTGCTCCCTCTTCTGGCTCTGCAGCAGCATTGACGTAAGCAAATCCTAACCGTGCTGACATCGGGCTGCGGCCTGTGCAAAACAGAGAGAACAAAGCACCTTACTGTTTCAGCTTCCTTAAAGAGAAAAAATAAAAGTTGCTTCAAACAGAAACTAAATTGGTTAAAAAAAATCTTATTTCCAAACTTCCTGAAAGTTTTTTCCAAGATCTGACAGTTGAAAAATATAAAAATGCCTCGCACAATGGACGACAGCACTTTTTCAATGTTTGTAATACTGCAGTGATTTTTAATAATCCAATCAGAACATTTTCCACTTGTGATTATTTTTTTCATTTACTACAAGTTTGATTATGATCTTAGATAGCTGAGCCATCTCAGAGGCAAAGGAGGTTCATACCATGGCTCAGGAATGCCTTACCACCAGCACGGTGTATCCTGCACAAACGCTGGCTCAGAAAAATAATTTTTCTCTACACTTGTTCAATTTAATGGGAAGGTGGGCTGGGCATAAGGGGTTGCAGGAAGGGCAAAATCAAGATCCTGCTTGCTTCCTCCTATGATTTATGTACATCTGAAATGGAAAGTGTACTGTGTCTTCTATTTCTGCATAGGATTTGCATAGCAACATACACTAGACAGCGCCAACTCAAAAACTGCCACTCCAGGAGTCAACAGTCCACATGCTGTGCAGTGTCACCCAAAACTGTAGGCTTAGGGCCAAAAATGGAGCAGAGCATTAGCTGGTGTGTAAGACGCACAGTAGACATGAGTTTGGAAATAACAGTTGGGATGGACCTACTTAAGTATTAGGAAGCCAGCCTGTCTTCCCCAGCAGTAAATGCCACACAGAGCACGTGCTTCATGACACGAAAGCTGACACCACAGCGCCATCATCAGCGACACAGCTGCCTCCAATCTTGGCCAGGCTCATGGAGCCACCAAGGCAAGAGGGCCTCAGAGCCGTCTCCGTCACAGCGGTTTGCCTGAGGGAACTGGGGAACATGGGTGGCTGCTTACCCGCATGTGCAGGCAAAAATCCAGGTGTGGCGTGTCTCTGCCCCATAATCATTTGCTCGCGCAGACCAGAATGACGCAGTTGGTACTTGTTGACTGTATTACAAAGATTTCTGGAAGGTGAAGCTCTGCTGGTTGGTGTCATAGGGGCAGAGTTATGAGCTATGCATTTCCTGCTCCACTGCATTTTGGGAAGAAGATGAGGTATTAATTACACCCTTTCCCAGTCATCCTTCCCACAGGCGCAAGCAGGGGCTAGGCTTAATTTTGCTGCCATTGGCAAAGTGGAGAAATCCTGTCCCTGTATTGGTACAAGCTAATGAGCAAGTACACAACAAGCTGTCCCAGCATTAGTACAAGCTAACAAGGTTCCACAACATGAGCATCTTGTATTACAAAACCAACCCATTTTATTTTTTGAAACACAAGGCCATTTAGACACATACGATATAGACCTAGCATAGTGTGACTTCAGAAGTGCGATGTATGTTGTTAAATATCCGCTACTGGTAATGTCTCTATATTTAAACAATAATAAGAACCACAGAGTTTGTAGATTTGACTTTTGACTGTAACAACTTGTTCTGACCTTGGAATTCAAGCAAACCTGTTTAACAACTGTCAACGTCAGTTCAAAAAAGCAATGCTCAATTCTATGACTTGCAATCTCAGGCTAAATGCTACACGCACCAGCTACAAACTCTTCAACCCCCTCTGGCTTTAGGACACTCTGCCAAAAGCCTTTTACAGAACCACAGGATGGTTGAGGTTGGAAGGGACCTCAGAGGTCATCCAGTCCAACACCCCTGCTCAGCAGGGTCACATAGAGCCCTTTTCTCCAGCTATATCACCCATCTTCTCCTACAGCAACAGAAGCAGGAGAGACACAATCCCATGGCTTAGGTCTGTTGTATAGAAAGACCATAGTCACGGAAGGTTGTCTAATGTCCACAGCATATTTCCTGATTAAGTTTTTGTGGTTTCAACATTAGAGGAAGACATTCACGTCTTAAAGATCATCTGCTCTGAGAGCTTTTACAGGCCCCAGTTTTTAAGAGGCAATGGCTCAGCTTGATTCAATTCACTCTGCAGGAGTCAACGGTAAAAAAGGCAAAGGACTAAACATTCATATAAACATTGATCTCTTTGAGGCAGTCAAGTAAGAGTAATGCTGACCTGCTGCTCTGTTGAAGCGTTAGTAGGTGTATTTACAGGGAAAGGCAGAGGTGCCTCAGCTTTCAGATGCTCCGGAATTGATAGACATTTGCTATTTGTTGAAGGACGGAAGGGGAGTCTTCAGGTCCGGATCCATCCCATGACATTATCCTTAAAGCTCATATTGATGCCTCCTGAGATAAAACTCCCTATAGAGTAGGCAAGGAGTATCAGGAAGAATATCATTTGACCGCTTCTACACAGTACATCTACAGACATACAGGCGTACATCTATCCATATCTAAATAGAAACCAACAGCAAAACTCAGTGAAAGTATGTGAGGGACAGAAAGAGTTAATGTCTCAAACTTTGTTGTAAAGTGGGATGTAGCGAACTTCAGGCGGGAAGCTGATGGACACAGGGCATGGGGGGTGCATCAAAGGATGCACAGTCCCAGGTTCTGCTGTGCCTCACATAGCAACTTGCTGAGGTTATACAAAGTTTATTTGAGGAAGGGGCTTATGACTGCCCAAAAGACCCCTTGCGACCACCCCTCACAATAGGGCCTGCGCAGAAGATCGCAAAACTTCTGGAACAAGAACCATATAAGTTCACAGGAGGCATAACTGAAGGCGAGGCTTAGACTTAAAAACACTACAGTAAAGAGACTGGTGTGCGCCCACCACCAGGGGATTGTCACGTCTGTCGTCATCGGTGCTGGATCCAAGGGTGGTGATATCTCCCTATCTTTCCTTCTCTCTCTCTCCCTCTCCCCCCACTTTCTTTTCCTCTTCTTCTTTTACAAATATTCTTAATAAGAGTCCCCACTGTCAATGCTTTTCCATGTTTTCAACTTCAAGTTGCCTTTTCAAGTTCAAGTTACTTCTGCATTGAAATAAAATGTTTAATTGATCATTTGGTGTCGTTTCACCTGACTTTAGTCTGAGGGGATCATTAGAACCTTGGTCACTCTCCCTCCTCCTCTCAGATTGGGACACAACAGAGTACAAACTGAAAATCCAAAAAAACATACAAAAATATTTTTGTTCCATCAAGCCATCCTGATGCCATCCAGTTTCATCAGCGCTGGTGTTTTAGGCCGTGCTCTGATGCTAAGGGTCATGGTACACTGCAAGGACATGGAACCCTTAATCCCTAGATCATCCACTCCAATACATCTGAGGCCTGTAATGCTTAAATGATTTGTCTGGGAGACACTAGAGGCCCCAAGTCTGGAACTGGTGGATTACATCCACTATGCAAAACCAGAATAACATTTAACACTAGTAGAATGCTTGCAATCAGAGATGAATATTTAAATCCAATTGCAAATGCAATTGCATTTTCCTAAATAAAAAGATGAAGCATTAGAAGGATAGGCTGAAGAATTTCATAATGCCATAGACCAGTCTGGCAGTTTCAAAAAAATTAAACTCACCTAAAACAAAAAAAAACCAACAAAAAAACCCCCACACAAACAAATAAAAAAGAATAATACTTAACCTTTTTTTCTGTATGACATAAACACTGACTGATGAAGGTAGGATAGGTTTGGCAAAAAGATGGATGTGGCCAAAAGTTATTCTCTTCTACAACTACTTTTTGTATTAAAAAATTAGAGGGACAAATCTGAGTTGAAAAGACATCTATGGACATTTAAGAAAATGTCAGCTTTTGAAGAAAAATCTTTTAAATATTGCAGCTTTACACATTGACGAAGATTGTTTACGAGCACAAGTCCATTGGCTGTGGAGAAGCGTCAGCAGAAACAAAATCTCAGAAATCTCAGGAAGGATTGATATCTCTGTCTTGCCTGGCAACATTCAGCTCTCACTTGAGTAGGTGAAACAATAAAAATGTGAGTAAATACAATCCATTATTTTTCAATGTCAAAGGTCACTAAATTCAGTTAGATAAGACTATAGCAAACTAATTGCACACCAAACCTATGAACTTTGGGAGTTATTACATATGAAAACATCTACACTATTCTGAAGAACTTAACAAAGTTTTCGTAAGCCAAAAGGGCTGTTAGGAGTCTGTAATTCTGATGCATGAATAAATAAGGGAACTAGATTTGTATTACTTTATTAACATAAAAATTTATTTATATTTTGAGACTATTGATGTTAAAATGCACTTTTTATATTAATCCACAGAATATATATCTCCATTTTTGTATTTTTGAGATTCCTATTATTTAGTTCCTATTAAATGTTTGGTATCCATAGATCTATTAATGATACAGAATTAACTATCATTTAGCAACAGGAACTGATTTGTTAAATGAAAGTGTTAAATTGTTGAAACCTAAGGAGAGCATGTTCAATTCTTCTTTTGCCGCTTTCCAATCTTTTCAAACATTCATTTTTTTTCCTTGCTATCCTCTTCAGGGCTTTAATTGTACAGGTAGGGATGAAATTTAGGGTATGCTTTATTTTGCCTTGGACAGTTCATGAATTTTACATTGAAAAGCTACAGGAGAAATAGAAACTTATTTGTCTCACGGAAATATGACATCGTAGAAGTTAATAATTACTTTGACCCTTTGCACAGATTCTCTGTTATGTTGCATTAAATGAAACATAATCTTCAGGATTTTTTTCAGCTGAAGTACTGATTTCATGTGTGACTAAAGTTTGATTATGTAAAGACTATTCCTTATTTTGTGTTTTTAATTGTTATTAAGAACCTAAATATGTTGTGTCTTAAATAGAAACCACCTTATGTATAGAAGCCACTGTATATTTCAGAGGAAATGGTTTCCTCAGATCTAATAAATAGTTTTACTTTGTATTCCTCTAATTCCTGCTGTGAAATGAAATGAAAATTGTCTGAAAGATTGCCTTGCAGTCACTTCTGAATACGTGGGATCTAAATCTTTATAAGGCCTTAAGGTTTCAAGTCTGCAAACTCTAGAACTGGAAATGTCAGCAGCTTTTATTTGTTTATTTATTTATGTATTTATTTATTATAGTTACTCTAGAGGAATATTGCCACAGAATTGTGGTAACAGCGTACTTTTCTCAACAGAGTAATGTTCAAAAATTACCACAGGCAGACAAGTCTTATCCACTGCATAAAATGCATTCATGAAATCATTTTGCTGATCACAAATTTCATTTATGTACAGCACTGTGGCTCTGAATGGCTGGAAAGCAGTTTAGAAAATGAAATATCAAACACAGAGCAGTTGCTACTATGGTTATATCCATACATTTTCATGTAGGGAAGCCTTAGAGGCTGTGTTTTCTTGCTGGCCATTGTATATTCAAGGATCAAAGGTAGTTACCAAGATGAGAGTGAAGTGGACTGACACAGTGCTTGCCTGAATTATTTCCACTAGACACTGGCTTTTGCAAAGGATTAAGGGCCAGATCCAAAACCAAATTTAGATTCTTATCACAATGCCTAATTTCTATGTGCCTGTCCCTTCAAAGACCCATCGGAATCCCAAGCTTAGTGACCCTTTTTACGTGTTCAGGGGGAGTTAACTTCCAAGTTGGTGACTGTGAGCCAAGGATTTTTTAGATGTCTACAACAGCCTCCAGAGAATTTCAGGCTCTGGTGATTTTCTGCCTACTGACTGGATGTGCTGTTCACTCTCCACTATGCAAGGAAACCAAAGTATATATTGTAATTGGGAAAGTCCTCACTGAAGCACCTACCAAGCTGGCAGTTTATTTGGTTGGCTTGCTACGCTGTCCAGTTTTCAACAGACTTTCAAGGATGATAATCAAGCCACAAATAATCACGTACAGGCAGCCTTAGCCTCCTCCAGCTCTTATTTAGCTGTCTCAGATACTGGATTTCTTGGCTGTCTCTCTGCTGAGGTCAAGTGCTTCTCAGGGGCATGGAGAACTGTAAATAAGGGTCATAACTGCCAATAACCCTTGCCCCGTTATAGATGCAGCAAAGTAAAGTTGAGCTTTTTCAAACAGAAGTAAGTACTAGTGGTCCATGGTGAGTTCCCATGGGCAGGATGAAGCTGGAGACGAATCTTGAAGAAGTTCCCATGCCAGGACAACAGGCAGGCATCCCTATTATATCCAAACATGTCTTCTCACCTTCACCCCTGCTCTCTAGGGCTCCCTCTGCTGTTATCCAAACTCCGAGTGACAAAGGTAGGACTTCAGGATGCTCATAAATTGACACGTCAGCCAAGACCACGGCTGCCGCCTGATTGAACTTGATTATGTGAAGTTGCTCTCTCTCTGAGAAAATCAGGCAGGCAGCTCGAGAGTCATCTACTCTGCCCCGAGAAAGGCAGAGCAAACGATTTCTTTGAAATAGTCGCCTTTGTTAAGCGACTGTGCAAGATGCCTCACTCAGCGGCTCAGGTGAGATGCTGGTCTTTTGGAATCTCACCAAACTGCCTGAGGTAAATTCACTGCAGACATTTTTTTTCAGCACTCGGTTAATCCAGAGTACTGGCGAAAGCAGCAGCGTATGTTAACTTTTCATGGGAAGGCCCTGCACTGGTGAGCACTGGTTTTTGGGGGGCCAGGCTGTGCCCCCCCATTGCTGTTGCCTCTGGGGGTGACTGAGCAGCTGTGTGGGCTCAGCTCCTCCATCAGGTCCACCTTGCAGGGCCTGAACTGGCCTGGAAACTGCCATGTGCAGGTCAGTGTCGGCAGCCACCAGCCCACAGCAGTGCCCCATCCCACCCCACACAGGGCCGTTGTCAGGAAGGCACGGAACTTTGCTGCCAACTCCCATGTTTTCAGAGAAATTTTTTTCTCCCAGCTTTTTTTAAAAAGAAAAAATATATTTATTTTTATTTTTACTGTCAGTTGCAAACACTTATGGAAGTTCGCATCATGGCGGAGGGAGCACTCACTGTGCCTTCTTTCCTGCTTCTCCAGGGCGTGTTTCCTTATTGCAGCACTCTCCTGGCTACCTGGGAGGCCGGGGGACCGCTCTCCCCTCTAGAGGAGGGTGACAACAGACTGCTCCTGGCCGCTCCTGGCTGCTCCCACCCAGCCACGGCAATGGCGGCCACAGGCTGCACCCCAGCAATATTCCCTTCCCTTCCCGTCCCTTCCTTTCTCTTCCCTTCCCTTCCCTTCCCCTCCTTTCCCTTTCCTTTCCCTTCCCCTCCCCTCCTTTCCCTTCCCTTCCCCTCCCCTCCTTTCCCTTCCTTTTCCCTTCCCTTCCCCTCCTTTCCCTTTCCTTTCCTTTCCCTTCCCCTCCCCTCCTTTCCCTTCCCTTCCCCTCCCCTCCTTTCCCTTCCTTTTCCCTTCCCGTCCCCTCCTTTCCCTTCCCGTCCCCTCCTTTCCCTTCCCTTTCCTATCCTTTCCTACCCCTTCCTTTCCTTTCCCTCCCCCTCCTCTTCCTTCGCTTTCCTATCCTTTCCCCTCCTTTCCTTTCCCTTCTTTTCCTCCCTTCTCTTCCTCCCCTTCCCCTCCCCTCCTTTCCCTTCCCTTCCTTTCCCTCCCCCTCCTCTTCCTTCCCTTTCCTATCCTTTCCCCTCCTTTCCTTTCCTCTCCCTTCTTTTCCTCCCTTCTCTTCCTTCCCTTCCCTTTTCCCTTCCCTTTCTTCCCTTCCCCCTCCCTTCCCCTCCCCGCCCGGCCCCGCCTCCCGGCAGCCCCCGCGCGCTGCCCACTCCTCGCGAGACTCCTTACTCTCGCGGCAGCGGGGCGCCGCCATCTTACCTGCTCGCTGGCTGGCTCCCTCTGGCTCTGCGGCTGAGGGGCGAGGGGGGGCGGCGGCGCGTTTCGGGGCCGCGCTCAGCGCCCGCCGCTCGTCGGGCCCGTCACCGGCCGCGCTGCTTCGCGCCCGCCGCTGAGGCGGGCGGGACCCGCGGAGCGGCCGGACCGCGCTCCCCGGCCAAGGAGCGGCGAGAGCGGGGCCCGCAGGGAGCAGCCGCCGCTCGGCTGGTTCCGCCCCCTTCGCGGCGCTGGGCCTCCGGCCCCGGCCAGGCGGCCTCTGCCGAACGGGGAGGCGGCCGCGGCCTCGGCGGGTGAGGGGAGGCGCGGCGGGAGCCGGGGTCCCGGCCGGCGGGGCGGCGCCGACCCCGCCGCCGTTGCTGCTGGTGCTGCCGGCGAGGCGGGGGGCCCGGGCCGCTCTGGATGGTGGTTAAAATGATCATAGAAAACTTCGAGGCGCTGAAATCCTGGCTCAGCAAAACCTTGGAGCCCATGTGAGTAGTCGCGACCCTTCCTCTCTCACCCGCCCCCTCCAAAATAAAGCTTCCCTTGGAAAAGACGGGGATCCCCAGGGGAGGGAAGCGCTGCGCCGGAGAGGCCCCGGTGAGGGCATCCCGGGGGGGCGCCCGCCCTTCGCCCCCGGGCCTCCTCTTTGGGGGACCCTGCGGGGGGCAGGGCCGCGTCGTCCCCCCGCTCTCCCGGCGCCGTCGTCGGCCGGGAGGTAGGACCGTCTCCCTCCGGAGGACGCAGCTCCCCCCCTAGCGACCGCATTCGTCTTTCCCTTTGTAGCCCAGGGTAAGCAGGAGATAACGTGTCCGGCTGTGCAGCCCGCTGTTCCCGGGGCCCGGCCCGCCGTGGGGGCCAGGTTAATCACCAGGGCCTGCCGCCCTGGCCAGTGACCTTCTCCGAGGGAGCTCAGGTGCCGTTGGGACGTTTTCTAGGATCCTGGGATCTTCCCAGCAGCATTTTCCATGAACTCCTCGCACATCGTTCCCAGCCGTTTTCAATATTTGATGCTCTGTTGTTTCCTTCCCCACGAATAAAAATTGCATCAGTAGAGCACTTGGGAGCAGGAGCCCCAGAGAATAATTTGTCTATTTGTGAATACCTGCTTGGCCTCTGAGCATAACATTCATGTGAGTAATTGGGGGTCTTCTGCGAACAGTCTGCGTCTTCCTCCTCTGAATGATATTTTAGCAAAACTGAGACATTAACTTGGTTTTAAAGGTTTCATTTTCTAGAAGTATGGTGCCTATAGACATTTTAGATCAAGGCATGCACTTGGCTTGTCATTCTGAAACACCATTTTAACATGTCTGAATTAAATTGCTGGGGCTTGATCTGAGTCAACAGAAATAGAACTTAATTCTCGTATTAACTTTTCTTCTGAGATGTTTGGCCACTGTTGGTTTTACTCTCATGCTATCAAGTAGGAAAAAAAAAAGGTCTGCTTTATGGCTTCCGTAGCCATTAGTTAAGTATATATATCTACACGTATAGTTTGTATGGCTTATACTGAAATAACTTGAATAACTTATAGAATGCTGGGACGTTTTTAGGAGAGCTTCACTTGTGTTTTGCGGGTGATGGCTTTGGTGTTCTTTTTTTCCCATTGGGCCTAATCCAAACCACACTGAAATAGGTGAGTCCTGCACTTAATTTCAGTGGACGTTGAATTAGGCTTGCAGCAAATTACTCTGAGTACCTTTTTATAAAAGGTTAGACCCTTAAAACTGTGGTAGGATATTTTTTTTTTCCTGCCCTCTGGTGCAGATGCTCCCTATTAGTCTGGATACTGTCTTGCATGAATATTCTGTTAATGGCAATCAGCAGTTTGATGCCAGTAATTAGAGCATGCAGGTCAAGAGGCTTGGAACAGGCGATATTTAACTTTGGAAAATCTTGTCATTTGCAAAATACATGTTGGTAATTTGAACTGATAAATCATACGCACTTACCTCTCAGTCGATCAGCAGTTGGAGATTGATATGTTAGCTTCAAACAGTTTCCAAAGAGCATTTTTAATTTCTGTAAAATCTGAAACTGGAAGTCCACTAGCGGCATTTACAGGAGGGCTTCAGTTGGCTTCAAAATCCCTTTACTGAGTAAATACATTAGGTTCTTTTGATTTTGAAGATCTGTATCCAAAATTCATTCACACTGTCCTTCTGCTCTTTCTTGAGTATTATGCATGAGGAGCTGAAGTTAAACTTTGACCAGTAAATAATAAAAGTTTCCTATTCACAATATAAAAAGTATCGAAAGTTTGTCCAATGCTGTTTAGCTGGAGGTCTGTATGGTTCCTCAGTCTTTCCCCTCCAAGCTCCATTCATTAGTGATGTGTAGTAGTAACTTCTTATCCTGGTAACAAACTCAGGTTGTTCCATGTTTCTCTATTAGTTTGAATATTGAAATTGAACTGTGATAGCTGCTGGTGAGAGCAGTTAAAGGATGAAATTGGGATTTTCAGCTTTGGTGATGGGTGCTTTGTACTGCTTTTTAGCACTAAAAGGACCAACGTGTTTCTCTTAAGTTAAATGTGTGTGAGCTGTTCAGATGTGGTTCTTATGCTGGAAAACTATGTCGTGGGGTAGGGAATTGCTGACCTTGAGGATGTTGAGTTCTCTGAATTTTTAGCCCTGGCAGGGGACAAGCCAGCAGGAACTGTTAAATTCAACAGTCGTTCAGTTTTGTGCAGTGTCCTATGTAACTGCATTGTTTCAATAAATGTTGGAATTAGTGGAGAACTATTGTCATTTCCTAGCAGTCAAATACTCTTGGAGCTGCTTCTGATCTCAGCTATCTGAAAAGTGTGCCAACAGCCATAGCTTCTGGCTGTATGAAAATTTTAGTGTGCAGTTACATCTAAAGAAGTAACTGCTGTTGGTGCAGTACTAGTGCAACGGTGCCCTAAGTGCTGGTCATCTGGAGGTGTTACCGTAGCCTGAAAATAATTTTTGACTTGACTTTTAATGAAACAAAAACTGTGCCAACTGTTTTTATGTCGTGGCTCTTTCAGAAGCCTTTAGCTGCAAGATAGGCAGCTGAATTTCCTAACTAGATTAAGAGAGACACCACTGTGTTAGGTCACTATGGAGGTGTTGTCTCAGTAGTTTTAAGAGAAGTGCATTTAAGAAACATAAATAAGTTTTATACACACCTATGTAGGTCTGTATTTAAGTGCTAGTTATCTAGAGCTGACTACTTAGAACATGCTTTATTTTCCAAGTTGCCTGTTTCCAAGTAGCTAGCAGCTTTTAATCAGGATGTATAGCTTGTTCCAAAGGCCATAACGTGTGCTTCTGAAACAATGTTTCAGAACTAGAAGATAGCAATATCCATAAAGATTGTTTCATTTTATCATGAAGTTGTATCTTTAAACTATTTTAAAGCATTAGCAAGAAGGCTAACTTTTTAGTGTAATAAACCAAGTGTGTTATTTGGCTGCATGGACTGGACGTCATTTGGTTGTTGGATTGCTTTCACATGGTGCCTCTGGGAAACACTGTTCATGGACAAGAATGTTTGGAGGAGAGGGATGATGGAGGATTTAAGTTTTGGAATTTTTTGTTTGTTTGGGGGGGGGGGTGTTGGGGGGTTTTGTTTGTTTTGGACGGCTCTAATGCCTTTGGCAAAGCCTTGGTGATGTTCCATACAAACACTCCTTATCTGAGTTTGGTTGCATTGCAGCGAGGCAGAAACTGCAAACGCTTCTGTGCTGGAGCATTTACACAGTCTAGCTCTGCTTGAGGCTGGTAGAACTCCAGTAACTTTCTGCAGCTCTCCAAAGAGAGGCTGCTTTTGTGGTTTTGGAGGTAACTCTTTGAGCAGCTCAGTAATACAGAGAATTACTAAATATGCACACAGAACCATTACAGATACATCTGTGTGGATGTAGTACCAGTGTAAACAAAGTAGCAAGAATATTTTTTTGTGCTGTGGCTGCTCTGTATTTGACTAGAACTGTCTTGTATGTTCAACCACAGTCAGCTCTGTAAAGAAGGCATTTGTCAACAGTCGTCTTCATTGCTTGCAGACAGCAGTATGCTTAGTTTCTAGTGTTATACGCTTTTTCTTATCCATGGCATGGCTTCTGAAAATAATGTTAAACTTGGAATATAACCTCATGTCTGTGTCACTTGTAATTTCTGTACTAACAAGGTTTTCACTGAGCCATATCTATTGTGATGGGTTTCTTTCCTGCAAGTGCATTCCAGATCCTGTATAAACTGTATATAATCCTTGCTGG
This sequence comes from Morus bassanus, assembly GCA_031468815.1. NCBI lineage: Eukaryota > Metazoa > Chordata > Aves > Suliformes > Sulidae > Morus > Morus bassanus. The sequence goes on along the minus strand of CM062568.1, from coordinate 48,610,746 downwards.
AATATCAGGATCTGGCTTGGCAAAGTTCCAAGTAGGGATGCCTTTTTCTTTTTTTTTAATTTGTTTGAATCTCTACCTGTGGAAAAAATTAGTACTTTTGTACTAATGCTGCACTCACCATTTTGCCTTGTAAGACGTTGTAATGTTCTCCCCCTTGCCCTAATTCTTTACAGTGGAAAATTTTCTTGTTTTTAATCACTTTGTCTAAAATAAATTTAATTAAAATCTTCTGCTGGCCCACTGAATTTTACTTACAACTTGATTAAGGCTTCCATATCTAATTTTTTCCACTTTGCTGTGTTTACATTTTTATGAAGGCTTGTTCATGTACTAAATCAGACTTGCAAGGAAGATGAAAAAAATCTAAAACAATGTTTATGCAGTGTTTAGGCATATCACATTAAAACAGAAAGGTTTTTGCATTGGTTAATTCTGTAAGTGATCATGGTGTTGTAACTACTTATGTCAGGAGGGAATAAAATCCAAATTGTTTAAACAAATATTTTGAGTATCATTGGAATATTTTATGGCAAACCATCAGTATGCTCTGGCACTCAGTTATGCCTTCACTGTTCTATTTTTTGTTTGTCGTGCTTTTCAACCTTTTTTTGTTACATCTCATCGTATTTTTTGGCTGTTTGGATCTTTGCTTAATTGTTAATAGGTTAGTGGTTAGTTATCTTCACCCAGTTACTTAAGAAAGGTAGCGAATAAAAAAGGTATAACAATGGTGTAAGGAATATGCTAATAAGCCAAGATACTGAAAGAATAGAAATAAGTTAAAATGAGAAACTTTGTCATTCCTTTCCACATACGCGTGGCACACCGTCCTACCAATAACAGTCATCAGCCCACCTGGATGTTTCCCTCTCGTTTCCCTTGAAACTTCCTAAGTTCGAAAGATGTTTCTCTTAATTTCACTTACTCTGTTAACACTGTACATGAACTTATTGATAACTAAGATAAATAAAGCGCAAATACATGCCCCTCTCTTAACACTAGTGAAGTTACTTTTCTACATCTGTTGTGAAACTTGATAGTTTGTTCACCTGACTCATGGAGAGCTGCTGTATTTGAGAAATCAAGGTTCCTAACTTAAAGTGCTGATACTGCCAAGTTTCTGTGTAAAAATGCTATGATAGAATTAAAATACTGACATTAAAAGGGGTAGTTGAAAGCAGAAAATAAAAAGGAGAAAATTATTCCTGTTACAGGAAACCTTTCTTGTTCTTACACTGACTCCTTGCCTGCATCACAAGTCTTAGAGACACTATGATGATTTTTGCCTTCTGCATTGAATGTGTGTTGGACAACCAGAAAGCTGACAGCTGTTCCGCTTTATGAGAGCTGTCTTCAATCTAGAGGTGGCATTTTAAGCTGCCTGTTCCTGCTTGCAGCTGCATGAACGTGTCAGATCTGGGTATCATGATAATGTAGAACTATTGTAATGACATCAGTAACTTATGTAACAGCATTGGAGGCTGTTGCATTCCTCAGTGTATTTCTATTACTTTAGTTACTGTACAAGAGTTAATGAAAGTGAGCATTACAGGGGTGATCCTTCTTATCTACAGTGGTGTCTCAAGATAAAAGTCGGATATTGCTGAATGAGTGTGTCATTCATTTTATGTATTGAACAGTATAGCTTTTTATAGATCTTTTTTAGTAGCAACACAACAGAATGGTATGGCTGCCTGAATTATACTAGCTGCTCTGCCCAGTATGCCACATACGTTTTTCTGCACCCACTCAGCCCTGCAAACATGAAGCATGTCTCTCAGCCTTCGACCATAACCATGTCCACCTTGGTTAATGTCAAGAACTGAGCACTATTCTAGAGAAATATAAATATTAATCTTTAGGCAACAAAATCAGACTTTGAAATTGAGGTTGTAAATTCTCAGGATCATAGTACAACAAATAACATACACCTACATGTTGTTTGCTTTACAGAAAGACCATTCACTGCCTGGGGAACTTTAGACATGCTTTTGTGGTTTCACTGTATTGCGGTAGTTTAACTTTGTCAGGGAACTAGTTTCAGGACTTGCAGCGCCTCTTTGGTCTGTAAATTAATTCTAAAAAACTAAGAAAAAAACCCCAACCTCTCATGTAGTTTGTTTTACCATTTAAAAAAAGTAGCGTGTGTGCACTAGCCGTTGCCAAAATGAAATCTAGATTGAGTGTCTTGGCATTAGCTTGAAATAAAGGCAATGAAATATATCTGAAATGAATGAGTAATGCTTTCGTCACAAGGAAGCTTTATGGAAGTGTCTTTTCTGTCTTCTCTTGTTCCCTCCCCCAAGCAGACTTTTCCCCCTAAGTGAGTAACCGTGTTCATTTTGTGACAACTGTTCAGATTACAGTTTGACAGCTTCAGCATGGGGATTTTTTGCCCCGCCTTTTTTTTTTCTCCCAGATGGTAAAAAGGTTATGTCCCCCATATAGTTAAACAGTACTTATGTGTATTTCTCTTTGGGAATTTGCATACATTTGCCAAGCGTTTTCACCACAGGGTAGACTTTGGAATACTGTATTTTTTTTTCTCATAGAAAAGGCATGTAGAAAAGTGTGAATTAAGTTATATTGCCAAAAAGCTTAAAAAATCAAATTCATTTTCTATGTAATGGTTGAATTGTTGTCTAATAACTGTAAAATTTAAGCAGCAGTTTGTTTTGCCACTCCAGTGAGGTTTTTAGCAAAATAAAGGATTATCCTCTTGTTAAACTGATTTCTGTAGTGTTTACTAGAGCACCATAGTACCACATCTGCACCAAATACTGTAGATAATACTTTTAAAAAAAGACCAGAAATAATTACTTTTTTAAGATTCCAGTTCAAAGTGGCTGCTTTGCTTACTAAGAACAGACTTAAATGATGAATTGCAGCATTAGGAACTTCATAGCACTGGAGATGTGGGTTTTTCTGAGGAAAATACTTGGGTTTAGCTATTTCAGACCTTTCCTCAAGTTAATCAGTTTAAAAGGCTTCAGCTTGGTATGTATGTAGTATACCTAGAATATGTATCTTTACTCATTTTGTGCTTTGTCATGTTGGAAAAAGTTATTCAAGGAAGTCAGACCAGAGTAGGATGGGCAACATTAATAAGCTATTTAAATATGTGAATTTTTCAGGTATATTCTTATCAACTTCACAACTGTCATTCTTGAGTCTGCTTGCCATTTTTTAATTCCTTGCATGTCTTCTTCCTTGGTTTAAGAATTCATCAGGTTGGGATGGTGCTTTTGTTTGTTTGGTGTTTTGTTTTGTGGCTTCTGTGTTTTGGTTTTTTTTTGCTTTGTTTTGTTTTGGTTTTTTATTGGTGTGAGTATTGTAACAGAAGTCCTAGTGGCCTTATATTCAGTATTTACTTGATTTACTTGGTGGAGAGTTCAGGGCTCTGCTGGGGAGACATGCCCAAAGTTCTCAGTTGGTGGTAGATTATTTAGTCTGCAGAGGCTTTCAGATCTGCCTTCCCTTTTGATAACTTTTACATTAAATATACACAAATGAACCGCATGTTTTGTCTTTCATTTTAATATGTGTTTTTGTACTGATGCTTAAACACATTCATAGGCACTAACCTGGCAAAATATGTCCTCAGCATACTGTATTCAGAGTTTGTGTTCTCTCTTAAGGCTTGAGAGGTATTTACTGTATGCTTCTGTTCGATATCATTTAAAATGGTTCTTATGCAATATTTTTGTACAAAGGTATTTTGCTGGTTTAGCTTATCTGCCTTGTTGAATTACTATTTTGGCAAAGTCTTTCTAAGTCAATATATAAGCTCTGTTGTTAGTAAGGGGTTTTGTATGTACAGTTACACCAGTAACAAACCAGTTGCAAACAACTTTAAGTATTCCACATCCACTGAATTTGTAAGTTAAGGCTGATGCCTGTAATTGCATGGTGATTATAAAAATTCAAGTGTTCTCAGAACATATTTAGTATTTTATATTTTAAAATATGTAAATCTGACTATTGGAAACAGGTAGTGGTGTTTAATGAATTGCAAAGTATTTAATTCAAAAAAGAAAGACTGTACAGAGAAGTGAGTCCTCTTCAGCCAAATTACTTTCTCCTTCTCAAACATTCATTATTTCAAAACAAAATATATGTGTATTTAAGGCTTAAATTCACTTGTAACAACTTCAGCTTTCCGCTTCTGCTTTATTTTCTTTACTGACTGCAAAACCAGATGAGATCAGAAACAAAGGATTTTGAAAGAGGGATTTTGAACTTCTTTGCGAGGTTTTTTGCAGTTGTGAACTCGCTCCTACAATTGAACAAAATACTTGATTGGGTGTTACTTTCCTTTTTGAAGCTTTCCTCTGGTGGTTAGCAGTTGGAGGTATCCAGATCATTCTCTGAAGAACATGTAGAGCTCTAGCAAGAGAATTCTTCCATCTATGCCTGTATATTAAGTACTGTTTATTAAAGCAGGATTACCAGAGCAATCTTCCTTGTTTAATACAGAGCAGTAGACACTGCATATTCTCTGACTGATAGAGTACAGACTCTGCAAAAAAGCATTACTAGAGGTAAAAACATTTAGCATTACTAGTTAGGATCCTATATTCAGAAAGTGTGTGTAAGAAAACATGCTGTGGTGTTTAATTGTAGCAGGCACTAGGATGTACTTGCTGCAGTGGAAATGAGTTCAGATTACTTGTGCCAACTGTTTTTTCTTTGTTAAAGAGACCACGAAAGAGAAAACAGGAGGAGAAATGTATATGATTACTGATGCTTATTACTGCTTGTAGCACATGCTTACAAAAAATTGAGGGGATGTAGATATGGGATTCAAAGTTGAGAAATGTTGTTTTACGTGTTTAAGTGCATGTGGATGTTTTTCTAGTAGCCAAATTTTAGCATAAGAATGAAGTTATGTCTAAATTTCTGTCACGCTTTCAGTGCACAGCTTCCATTTATGCTCAGGTCTGTGATGTACTGCACCATATTCCAGCTAAGGATTCAAGCCTGTATCTAACAACTGAAAATGTGTATCATTCAGTGAACACTAGAATTGAAATATACATTTATTTTTAATTTTGAACGCAACTTGAACTATTGGAAATGTGTAGGTGGTATTCTGATTCTTCGCAGTTTTCTGATTTGTCAATTCAGGATCTTTCTCTATTAATCTTATAAACTGCAAGAATACAGCATGATATATACTGTGTGATACGTTCTTGTGCTACACAGTATATTTTGCTGCCATCAGCATGGGTGCCTTTCCTGTTTTCTTTAAAGTGACATCACTTAATAAAACAGTGCTGACTCTAAAAGCATAAAATAGAGGACAGAGAGGTTTAGAAAAACTGATAAAGCTAGCTCTCAATGGGTGAAAAATCCATGTATGCACAACAAAGATACCGCAAGCATATTACATATTCACACAGAGTCTACTATCCTGTAAGGAAATACTGTCAAACTAGAGAACATACGAACTTGTTTATCAGAAGAACTCAAGGCCCTTATAATCCAAACCAGCAGATTTTGACTAAACCAAAGGGTGGAGAATTTATAGATAACATTTCAGACTTCAGTTTGAATGAAAAAGAAGAAAGGAATTGCTTTAAAAAAAGCACCTTTCCCCAAAACAAAACAATTAACTCCAGATAATATCAGGAACTCTAATAGCTGTAAAGAAAATTTTCAGGTAGACCTCCTGATTCACAGTTCTGTAAAGCTTAAATTTCTTTTTTAATTCACAGGACCAGTTATTCCTCTCTTCCACCACTTCAGGCTGCTAACAATTTAATTTTAGCATCATCTTATAAAATGCTTTACTTTTTTTTTTTTTTAAGAGTCTGAAAAGCATTAAAAGATCAGACTACAACCTTGTTAAATCTATCTAAAATACTAGCTACAGAAGCAAGCATCGTCTTCACAATAGTGTGGAGAAAACAAATTGTGTTTTTTTCCAAGCTTTGAACAACAGATATAGAAGAGAATTCTGTTTCAAGTTAGTATGTAAAAAAGGAAGTCAGCCTTTGGCTGTGTAAAGATCATTAGCAGTTTAATTTTAAAAAGTGAAAAGAAATCACATCAAGTCATACTGTCAATTTACAAAAACATTTTCTCCATCTCACTCTACCACAAAATGCATTGTATTCATTATTGCTTAATTAGCATCAATTTGAAGTAATTAATCTGTTAGTATTTCTTAAAAAATAGTTGTTGAATAGACAAATAAGTACAGTTTTAACTTGAAAGCACGTAAGTTCTTCCTTTTGTGTACAGGGGAATTTCTACACTGACATACTGAATAATAATAATAGAGTTCAGTGCAATTGTTTTGCTTTGTTCATATGTAGTTGTATCACATACAGAGTGATAAATGCTAAGACAGTGCCACGGGAGACAGTGATTCTGTGGTTTGGAAATTAAAAGTACATTTATGTACATTTTTATTGAGGATATTTTCTTGAGAGTACCTTGGAGTTGGGTGGATGGATTGAAATCCTGAGGTCATTCTTGGGTGAACAATATTGCTAAGATTTTCAGAATCATTGTTCGGGGAAGGGAGGAAAGCACTAATTGTTAAACACATTTTTTTGTTTGTTTGGGTTTTGGGGTTGGTTGTTCATTTGTTTTTGGGGGTTTTTTTTACACCTTTTGGAGTCTAGGTGGCTTTGCAGATAAGATTTTCCATTTTGTACCCTGCTCATGAGAGGAATTACTTTAAACTGAATATGAAGTTGTTGTATAGTCAGTACCATAGGAGATGGAGAAATAAAGTATGTTGCAGTAGCTAACAACAGTGGGTTTTTACCTTATGGACTGCCGTTTGGTTGGTTGTTTTTTTTTCCACTAAATAGTTTTGAGTGCATGTGTCATCATTTAAATCAGTTCTAGGAGATTTTGAACAGTGACAGCTGACCATATTATCAGATGAGAACCAAATTTGTGGAAATTGAAATAAAACAGTTCAGCTTGTAATGTTTTAACTGATTTTTGTGGAGAATAGAAAGGAGAAGAAAAGAATTGAGTATTATCATGTGAAAAGTGTCTCCTCTCCCCCAAAATTGTTTTCCTGTTATGACTATAGATGGATAATATGAAAATAGCACACTAATTTTCTGAGGCATGATTCAGCTTCAAACTCGGAGAGGACTGAAAATCTTCTGTAGTGACACTGAAATTGCATTAAGGAACAGTAACAAAAAAAAAATGGCAAATTCGGGCATTGAGAAGTTATGAAATGCTGGCATTAGGGCCTTGTGGGGGCCGTACTGGACGAGAATCCTCACTGCAGCCTATGACGGAATGCTCTGTTCAACATCAGGCCTTCAGATAATCTGCTTGGATGATGTGCTCAGGTGCTAGCAGCATAAATGAGACTGTGCAGTCCTGCAGCTCTTGCTGTAGGAGGTTATTTACGTGCCTGCTTCTGAGATGACTTGGTGCTTGGGACAGCGTTTTCTTCTGGATAAAGACTTGTTAAATCTGCACAGGGGCAAAACAGATGTGATAGTTGAAGGAAAACACTTCTGAAGAATTTTCAATCGGTGTGCAGTCTGTTTTTCGATTAACAGTATATATTTGCATTTTGTCAGTTTAGTGTGTGCAGGTTCCTCTGGAATGTAGTCTGATTGTAGCTCCCATCTCCTGTATCTATGAGTAATGCAGACTAATACAGAATGCTGTGGTACGTTCCCTAGCAGCTCCAGTTGCTTTTACAGCATGAAATTCTGCTATTGCCTGCTTTCTAGAGGATGCTGAGTTATGTTTGAAGCTTTGACCTTTAACTTCAGATCACTCTGTGCTGGGCCCAGGCTATCCAGAGGATCTCCTGAAGGTGGATGCCGACAGATCTGCTTCTTTTGCTCTAGTGGATATGTTTGCACAGAGGATGTTGCTTGCTGTGCAGGAGATAGCTTTTTTGGAGAGAGGAATTAGGTAACATGATATGGTGAAGGATTTAGTTTCTTCTGCCCAGTGTCTAAAATACATGACATTTAAATGATCAACATTTAGATTTATAATTAAGCTTCAGCATTGAAATGTCACTTGTTGTAGTGTGGAAGAGATTGGGAACTGTAGTTTTATTCCATCATTGTGACTAGCGGACTTCTGTGCTGGAGCAGTATTTGTGTGATATTCATATTCAGTACAACTCCCTGACCGCAGTTTAATTATACTTCTCAGTTATTTTTGCTAGAGAGAATGTACAGTTAAGATGCATCAGTGCAATTTTTTTCCTCTTTCTGTAGTTCTTTAAAACACTAGTGTTAACTTTGATCACTAGCCAAACAAGCTAGCTGTCTGTATCACATGACCAGTGTACATGTGTTAAATCCTGTCTGGTTCTATGGGGTCTGAGGTCTTCCTTTGGTTTGTGCTAAATAATGGGATTAAATGGTTTAAGAAAATGCTGCTGTTCTGCCTGATAAACCAGTGTCTAACCATTTCATTAGTTACTGGTTTTGAATTACAAAGCGTGAAATGGTTTTCTGCAGTATTCTTGCTTGCTTTGGCAGGTTTTACTCTATAATACCACTACAAAGTTCATTTTAGATTACTATCTGTGAAACTTTATTATAAAATTGTATGAGTTATATTAAATAATGTTCTGCTTAATGTGGATATACAGCTTACTCTAAGTTCTTTGCTGATGTGCATGAGCCATCAGCTTCTACACTGAACTGTTCTTTACTTAATTTTAGATTGAATTTAGATGTCTAAAATGGATTATGATCCCCTAAATTTCACTTCATTGTCTGTGTACCTCTGATGGAGATTTCAATGACAATATTGTATGAACATTTTTTCCTCAGGCTTTCGAAATTAAGATTTTTCAGTTAATCTTCTTATGGTGTTTATATGTAGGTAGTAATAAGATTCTTTAAGAACATATTTAAGAGAAAGAGTCTCTCTGAGAGTCTGAATTTTTTTTTATAGCATAGATCACTTCTGCTGTATCACTATTCATTTGTAATTGGGTAGATTGACTTTTTCCCTGTTAACAGTCACTTACTATTACACGCAGAATTACTGACTTTGGTAATATATTCTCAATTTTTTGTATAAATATATTACATACATATTATATATAATATATTTTTATTTATCTATTTGGTAATATATATTTAAAAACATGGAAATTATGGAAGTATTTTTAATTGTTTTAAAGCCTGTTAGGTAGTTGGAGCTGTTTCGTTCTAAATAGTTCTTTCTAGTTTGCTATGAGGTGTGCTGTGGAATATTGTTTGGAAATATTCTCGGCAATTGCTTCTCTGGAAATGAAAGGTGATACTTAGTGATCTTACATATCTGGACTCTGTCTTAAAAAATACCCCTGAGTGTTTTTCATTTACTTTGGTAGGAAAGGTTTTGGTCTTCTACCTGTATTGGTCATACCAGTTTCAGACATTAACTTCTGTAATTTAATTGATTCTGATTTTTTTTTTTTAATTAATGTATTTGCAGATGCGATGCAGATCCATCTGCCCTAGCTAAATATGTTCTGGCTTTGGTAAAGAAGGATAAAAGTGAAAAGGAACTGAAGGCATTGTGTGTTGATCAGCTGGATGTATTTCTTCAGAAAGGTATGGTCTTTGTCATAACAATTAAGCTTGAGTGAAAAGTCTGTCTTGTTTAATTCATTCAAACAGTCTTCACCATAGAATTGTGTGTTTATCTCTTTATTAGCTTTGTTACTTTGAAGTATGTAGTTCAATTTTCATGAAGTAATTTGTTTTAAAAAACCCCAGGTGTGTAGCACAATATGCATATGGTATATGTTTTGTATTTGTCAGTATTCCTGGAAGAAAATTATGGATGTTAAGTTATTGCCAGAATTAGAAGTATTTTAGCTCTGTACATATTGCAGAAATATTCTTCCAGATGTTTTATTAAGAGACATTAAATAATTCAGTGATTGAAAACCTTTATGAAACATTGTCATTGACATGTTTCTTGGCTCTGTAAATGTCGTTTTGAAATATAAAATTAGCAGCAGAGTATTAAAAATAATACTCTTCATTGTTTTCTCTTTTGGTGAATGTTGATTTTTTTTTTAATTATTATTTATTTATTTATTTTTAAAGCAAGTGTTAACTGAAGTTTTGAATAATGGTTATTTGTACACTCTTTACTTTTAGAAACTCAGATATTTGTGGAAAAACTGTTTGATGCTGTGAATACAAAAAGCTATCTACCTCCACCAGAACAGCCATCGTCAGGGAGCCTGAAAGTAGAATTTTTTCAGCACCAAGAAAAAGAGACAAAAAAAGAAGAGGTAGGCACTGATTTTTATTTTAAATTTATGTCTTTTTTTCCTCCCTCCTGTAGTTTGCTTATGTGGTTCAACTTCATCATGTTTATTTGTTTATTAATAACAGTTCCCAAACTTATACTACAGCATTAAAGTGTCAGAAGATTTATGCTTAGTATGTTGAGTACTGCTGCACAATTTTTCTAAACATGAGTGGGTGCTTCAAAGGTAAACTGAAGTGGTTCTGACTAGGCAAATGTAAATAAAGTTACTGAGTAGTGTAGGAGTTGCAGTACAACCTACATTAGTTCTTTGCTCATGATTGCTGTTGTAGTTTTGCTGCCCTTTAATTCAGCATAAATCCAGGCTGCCATTCCAAATGGCAGTCCTCACTCCTCCAGCTGCTTGATCCAGATAACATCCTTGTTCCGACACAATTGTTTATGTTGTTCTTTGAGCAGAAGAGTGGGTTTGTTCTTTTCAACAGCAGCCTAGGTTTGCCTGCATGAAAGTGCTTAACTGTGATCTGAACCAGCTAACCTGCTGATGAAGAAAAGACCTTACTATGCCAATCGTTGAATATTCGTGTCTTACCAGATCCGTCGCTGCACTTCAGTATGATTTTTTTTTTGTCCACCTGTAGCAAAAGCAGATGTATTTTCAGTGCAGCACAATAAGGATTGCTTATTCTGCTTTATTTTCTCTGAACCTGTGCTTTGAATATTCCTGGAAATAGAAATCTAATACGTTATGAAGGTTCTGTAATTGTGTTAGATGCAAAAATATTGTTTCAGTTCAGTGTTACTGCTGACTTTGCTCAGCATTTTGTTTTTATTTGATTGTGCAGAAGTCTCCATGATAGCGTACTCATGTTTTGATCTAATGTATATAATTTAAATTCAGATAGTTAAAGAGGAAGAGCGAGAGAAAAAGTTTTCTAGAAGACTAAATCACAGCCCTCCTCAGTCAAGTTCTCGCTACAGAGATACCAGGTAATAAATTTTGCTTAACCTCTTATATTATATCAGTAAACGGAAGGATTTGGATTTTTACAGTGTTCCTAAGTTAAATATTTTCTTTCTGTATGGTCACGTAATAAGCCTAAAAATAAGACTTTTATTGCTTTTATGCATATGTAGTTAAAAGGGGAGTATATAAGTGACGGTGTAAACTGTCTCTGAGTTGTGCACCACTATCACATTTGAGTCTTATGATTCATTTTTATGTTAGATTTGTAGTTTATGTTACAACACTTACTCTGCTCAGTATTGAGATTGAATTGTGTTAATTTTAGTTTAGAAGCCTTCCCTTCAGTAACTGTTGACCTTTTTGGTGTTTCCAGCTTGCCTAAGTTGCAGTACTGGGCAGAAACTTTACATCAGTTTTAAAATCTTCTGGATGGTAAAAGTAAAATGCATAAACCAAATAAAGAATTTTAAAAGTCTTCTGACAAGAAAGGAAGGGCCATAGTTAGATTCCATTTGTAGCTTTTCTCTAATTTTCCATCGCCATTTCTTGAGAATTTTAGTGATAGTTAAAGTTTTAAATTACGGCTTTGTAATTCTTGTGATTAACCTACAAAACTGCATGTTTAGAAGCCGCGATGAAAGGAAAAAAGATGAACGTTCTCGGAAGAGAGATTATGACCGAAATCCTCCCAGAAGAGATTCCTATAGGGATCGATATAACAGAAGAAGAGGGAGGAGTCGGAGCTACAGCAGGAGTCGAAGTAGAAGTTGGAGCAAAGAGAGATTGCGGGACCGGGATCGAGACCGGAGCAGAACACGAAGCAGAACACGAAGCAGAGGTACCAACAGTTGGTCTCTAAAATACGGTGAATGTTGCCTACAAAATTTAGACACTAAACTTAAACACTGTGTTCAAGATGTACCAAAATTTCCTCTATTGTTCTTGTTTCTTTGTTCAAATTTAGATTGTTTTCTGTGGAAATAAGGCGTATGTGTTTGTTTTCAGTGCTTGTTTTCCCCTCTTTCCCTCCATTCTTTTCTAAGACCTTTGACTGTCTTGGCCACTTTCAAGGAGTGTTGTAAGAGAGGCAGGAAAATCTGAGTTAATTACATTTCATTAAATTTCAGGAAACTGAGAATCTGGTTTGGGAAGATAAAGAAATTAATACTCATCTACAGAGGTAAAACTGGCAGAAATTACCTGTTTGACAGCAAATGACTTGTCAAGCAGAACAGTACAGCTCTGTTCTTTTTGTCTTGTCCCCTCCTTGGTGTCATAGGGAGGGGCTGAAATTATTACAGTAAATATTTGCATTTGCACACATCTGTAGGACTTAAGGCTTCAGTACAGTAGGTTTATAAATTAAACTCCTTTAAAAGCAAAACTGTTTATTCAGCTGAAAAGAATGCTTTTCCCCCCAATACTGTTCCTCATAAATTGGAAAAGAGAGTTGTTTAAGAGAAATTGAGAATAATTTTATATCTTTATTCTATTTTATACAATGTAGAGGTAAAAATAGTCTGGTTTAAGTCTTCTATCTGTTATTTTTCTTTCTGTAGAATGGGCCGTGGTAACGCAGCCTTAAAAGTAGGAAAGCAGAGTTCCTGAAAATATGCTAGCAGATATCTTCCAAACAACTCACAAATGAGCAAGTTAAATAGCATGCAGCAGTTTAACTAAAAGATTATGATGTGTTTAAATCTTAAGGATTATTTTACATAAACTGCAATGTTAATATCTTATAGACAGTATCTTATAACGACAGCTTTGTTTCTTTTTCTCAGCACATTGAGAAAAGCCTGTTTTATCCGCACTTCTCTGCCATCTTTAAGACATTTTTGTTAATGTTCCTTTAACGTGGGGTTATTTGAGTCTACCAGCTCACCTCATGACAGAGCTCTTCTGTCTTAATCTGGATACTTACTGATGGTCATATTAGAAAATTAAGAGAACAGTTTGTATGTATTCAGAATAAAAGGTCATGTTACTGCTGTATCTGTCCAGGAATGTTCCACACCTGTCAAGCACTATTATTTCTCCAGTCATAACAAAGCTTTGCATGGGATAAATATATGCATTTGAATGCACATAAACTGAAGATAAACAACATGAAGATACAACAATAACAGTGTCTTGAAACATTAAAGATGTGTAACTTTCATAGTGGTTTCAAGTGGTGGTTACCTTTTTCTTGCCCATTGCTTCCTTCTATTCAGAATAACTTCCCATCTGAAGTTCTTAGAATATATGCATCACTACAGAAGATGTACTTTGCTTGAAGTTAAATAGGGTTTCTGCTTTACTGTGGGTATAGCTGTTATTAAAATACCCCATAGGCTGACTGTGTACTTTTAAGATTATTATTTTTCTGATTAAACCTTTGGAATGTAGAATCATGGAATAGTTGAGACTGGAAGAGACCTCTGAAGGTCATGCAGTCCAACACTCCTCAAAGCAGATAAACTGGAGCAGGTTGCTCAGGACACTGTCCGGTTGGGCTATAAATAACTCTGAGGGTGGAGACTCTACAGGCACCCTAGGCAACTTGTAGAACACTTCCATTATTATTTTTGTATTTTTAGTTGAATTGATTGGAATAAAGATACTTATACAGGTTAGTGGCTGCTTCTAGTTTAAATGTGCAGAAGGAATCATCTAATATAACTTTTTTTTTTTAATACAGAAAGGGATTTGGGAAAGCCAAAATATGATATGGATAGAACAGATCCATTAGAGAACAATTACACACCAGTTTCTTCTGTGACAAATATTTCATCCGGCCACTACCCTGTCCCTACACTGAGCAGCACTATTACTGTTATTGCTCCTGCTCATCATGGAAATAACACTACTGAAAGCTGGTCGGAGTTCCATGAAGAGCAGCTGGACCACAACTCCTATGGAAGACCTCCGCTGCCAAAGAAACGCTGTAGAGATTATGATGGTAAGTCTGTATTTTTCTTAATTGTTTCCTGCAGCTATGATTGGCCCCTTTCTGAAAAGACTGAGGTAATTTTCTTTTCCTCAACTCCGCTAATACTGTGTTTTTTCTATTACACAATTCTTGAATGCAAATTTTATCCCACTTTTTATTAACTTAGCTTTTAGACAACTTGCTTTATTAGTGTTTGTATAGTTTTTAAGTTACTAGAATTATTTTAAATAGATGAAAAACAGTATATTTATATTAAAAATTTCTTAAAAAAATCCAGTTTTACCCAGGTTTTCTGTCTTATGTTCAATCAAAATGCTGTATTTGATAGTTTTGACCATGATTAGCTCCTTACTGACATCATTTTTTTTTATTCCATCGTAAGGGATAATTTTTAACTAGAAAGGTCTAGAGCTGCAAGTTCCCAGGCTCATGTTCAGCCATTTTTTTCCATATAGGTGTTTCTTAAAATTGTGTGGCTTTCTATGTTTATCTGTGTCTTAAGCTATCACTTTGCATGTCTTATCCAAAATCCACACAAGAGGCTGCTGCAGTTGGTGGTGACTTAGCTAAATTCAGCCAGTCAGCCTGTTAGCTCAGAAGAGTTTAAATTTCCCCGTAAAGTTTTTTGAGGGTTTTTTGTTGTATACCACAATGACGAGATTAACATCTAGGCCAGTCTACATTCAGAACTCTGATTAGAATAGAATTTATTTCTAAGTAAAGGAAATGAGAGGTTGAGCTCTCAAGTGTTGGCAGAGTTGTAATTGTGAAGAATAGCTTTGCCTGTATACGTCACAGCCATGCTGTGGAGCAAGAAGAGTTGTGAAAGTGCAGTTTTGTTTTGAAGTTTTCTTCTAATGCAAGCTGAGCTGCAGAATGTTGTGTCATGGTCTCCCAACTCTACAGACTTTTTAGAAAGGAATAAAATGTGCAAGCTAGTGTACTTTTGAAGTAACATCTCCACGCATGACACTGGGACTTCGTGCCTTTAACAGTCTGTCTTCTATAGCAGCTTATTATTTCCAGTTTCTGTGTATGAAGCAAATGGTAATGTGTTGGAAAACAGTAATATAGTTGTCCTCAATTTTTTACTGTTTTTTTGTTTTCCTTATGTTTCTGACTGTTACTAAAATCTCTCAGTAGATGTCTCTTCCATTTGCTTTTTTCATGGCTGTTTGTGTCTTCTAAATTTATAAGCTCATCTCTTCCTTCAGTGGTTAGCTGGGTCTAACATACTACTCTTCCTACCTGCACTCTCACATTTTCTACTTGACCCTCTGTAGAACTCTTACTTAATGTTTCAATTTTTGTGTTCTATAACTCTTCCTGAAGATGAAATAATACAGTCTGCTTTTCAGCATCATGTTTTGAGGAAGTGGACACTCAGCTTTCTTCCTATTTTATCAGATGATGTTTTGAACTTTTCCTCCCTATGGCGTTGTATTGTGTTGGGTTTTTTGTGGGGGCTGTTGCTAAACAGATGATTATAGAATCATAGAATAGTTTGGGTTGGAAGGGACCTTTAAAGGCCATCTGGTCCAACCCCCCTACAATGAGCAGGGACATCTTCAACCAGATCAGGTTGCTCAGAGCCCCATCCAACCTGACCTTGAATATTTCCAGGGATGGGGCATCTATCACCTTTCTGGGCAGCCTGTTTCAGTGTTTCACCACCCTCATTGTAAAAAACTTCTTCCTTCTATCTAGTCTGAATCTGCCTTTCTTTAGTTTAAAACCATCATACCTTGTCCTATTGCTACAGGCCCTAATAAAAAGTCTTTCTCCATCTTTTTATAAGCCCCCTTCAGATACTGAAAGGGGCCACAATAAGGTCTCCCTGGAGCCTTCTCTTCTCCAGGCTGAACAACCCCAACTCTCTCAGCCTTTCTTCATAGCCCTCTGATCATTTTTGTGGCCCTCCTCTGGACTTGCTCCAATGTTTTACTTGCATGTAAAAGAAATGAATGTATATTCATTTTAATTTATATGTGTGTATTTCATATTTATGTATGTATGTATATATACATATTATATATATATGTAAATAACAAAATTTTTTGCTTTTACATAATTGCATTAAACTCTGGCAAAATATTCTAATTCTTCCTGAAATAATTGCAAAAGAGAAAAAAGAATCGGAGTGAATTTTCTCATGTTGGAACTTGATAATATTAACTTCTAACTTTAATAGGGGTTTCTCAATCGCAGTATCTGCACTTTTTACTTAGAAAGACTGTGGTTTTGTTAATTTGATGACACCTAGATTTCATTCGGTTTTCACAGTTTGTTACAATGTAGTGCAGAATTAATTCTTCAAGAAAAATCCAAATCTTGTATTTATTATGCTAGAATGTTGCTGCAATCTTCCTGTGTGCCGACTGTTAAAATAAAGTTAAATAGCCAATTTCATTTCCTAATATAAATTTCTGCTGGTATGTGAAGCTCTTAATTTTCAAAGTGTTGCATTACACATAGAACATCTCATTACTACTCTGAATCAAACTACAGTTACTGAATACTAACGACAATTCTTTTCGGTTTTGATGTTTCAGAAAAGGGTTTCTGTATGAGAGGAGATATGTGTCCTTTTGATCATGGAAGTGATCCAGTAGTGGTAGAAGATGTGAATCTTCCTGGCATTCTGCCTTTTCCAGCACAACCCCCTGTTGTCGAAGGACCACCTCCTCCTGGACTTCCTCCCCCTCCACCAATTCTGAGTCCTCCTCCTGTTAACCTTAGACCTCCAGTGCCGCCGCCAGGCCCCTTACCACCTAGCCTTCCACCTGTAACAGGTAATTAAAAAAAAATTAAACCCCATTTTTTTAGTAGAAAAGCCTGGATTTTGCTTGGGTTATATGCAGTACAAAGAGCTGGTTTAGGAGTGCCAGCTATATTTTAGAAAGTTGTACTATGCTCTACTATGGCATAGCTTACCCCAAAATGATTGGTTTTTATAGCAATTGTTGCATAGTTGATTGTTGTAAAGTTTGCATGTTAAATGTGAATCTTCAATATGGAATAATATTTTTATTGTGTTTAAGCAAAAGCATGGCATGGCAAAACTCAATTCCTTGAGTTTTATAGGAGAAGTTGTCTGAAACTGACTGTTAAAGAAGGGAAGATCCTGGAAACAGCAGATATTTGGCATTTCAGTTGTAATACTAAATTTAAAGAGGTTTCATGACCACATCAAGTTTACACCTGAAAATATGTCATTTGCAGTTTATTTTGCAACTAAACTTGTAAAGTAACTAAGAAAGAAAATTCTCCAGCTTGTTTACTCTTTCATTGGAAGGTACTTTGGCTCAAGTACTAAAAATTACATGAAGACTTGTGTGCCTGGATGTCATTTGTAAAATTGCAGTTTAGTGTTCAGTTCCCTTGCGTGGTTTAAAAACGGTTATGTTAAGTTTTATGTGATTGTTCCTTTCTCCCTTTTTTTATTAACTTAGATGTCCCACTTGGTAAAATTATTCAAGAACAATTGATATTTGATATTGCTTGAAAGTTTCTTAAACTGTTTTCATTTCCAGTTGATAGTATATTTAAGAACTGAATTTATTTATATCACTTAGTATAGAGAGTAACTGTATTGCTGGGGTGATCAGTTCTGCCTTACCTGCTATTTCCAGATCTGTGTGGAAAGTCCAAGTATGTGACCTTGTATCTTTCTGCAAAATGTGTTTTCTGCTAATGATTAAATTGAAGGTCAGGCTTGACTGTTCCGCTCTGAAAGTGTCACGTTACCTGGTGTAAAAAAAATCAAACCAACCAACCAAACCGAAAAAAAAAAAACCCTCAGTTTTAAGAAGGACCCCTTTGACTTTCTACCAGAGTTGTAGGTATCTTCTTGGGTGTTTGGAAAAATAATTTCAATCAGGTTGGTTATTGTCATCATAGAATATTTTTTGTTACACACTATTAAAAATAGAATTTATTTCTTTGAGGGGGTTCTATAGAGCTTCAAAAATCTTCTGTTGGTGAAGATAAGTACTGGCTTAGCAATTAAATTTTGCTGATAGAAGGAAGGTGTTTGGAGAACTGTTCAACTATTCAAATGCTTTTCTCTGTAATATGAGTCATTTGCTGGTGGGGATGGTTTCACATGAAAGAATGGTACAGCATTATGTCTGTATACATGCCCTCTCACCCCCCTTTTTTTAAATAGCCTTGAAAACATTTCAGATCAATTTCCTTATGAGTTGAGTGTAATATAAGTCTAGTGGATAATAAATGAATGCAGTGTTTTCCTTTGTTTTTGACAGGACCACCCCCTCCACTTCCCCCATTGCAGCCTGCTGGCATGGATGCTCCCCCAAACTCAGCAACTAGCTCAGTTCCTACTGTTGTTACAACGGGTATTCATCACCAGCCGCCTCCTGCTCCACCCTCTCTTTTTACAGCAGGTGTAGTACTGAGGCTTTGCCCACAAGGTTTGCTAAATAGAATAACATTGATTCATATTATACTGTACTTTTTAGATATTATAATTTCATACTTTGGGAGAAGTTTGAATCATTTAGACTGTGACAGTAACTTAGCGCTCTTTTTTCCTAACTTAGTTCAGGACAGAAGTAAAATTTGCATGGCAAATGTGAATCTTGACTATGGAATAATATTTTCACTGTGTTTAAGCAGAGAACTTGGTGTGACAGGTTTTTAGGATAGTTGTTATACAACTGTTTGATTGTAACTATATCTTGTAAGTAAATATTATATTTGAAACCTTACGGGTTTTAACTGCAATTTATTTTAATTAGACAATTTCTTTGTTACCAGAAACGTACGACACAGATGGCTATAATCCAGAAGCTCCAAGTATAACAAATACTTCAAGACCTATGTATAGACATAGAGTACATGCCCAAAGACCAAATTTGATAGGACTCACATCAGGTGATATGGATCTACCACCCAGAGGTATGCTGTCAAAGCTATACTTACTTAGTTTAGGTGGTTTTCTTACATTAATGCAGATTGAGGCAGTTTTCAGAGAATGTAATACTGGAAAACATTGTATTTTTTAAATTCTTCTGGAATTAAGAGAAGTTTAATTGAATAGGGCATTAAGCTCATAGCTGCTTTGTGAGTGCATTTTTCCAGGTAAAATGAAATACCTTGCTAGAGTATTGGACGGTTTACACTTGGATGTAATAACTGGTCACTTTGTATATCTTTTATACAGAAAAATGTTAATATTTCTGTAACAGACTCTTAGGATGATTTTTGCTGCTAAGAGGAGGGAGTCATTTTTATCAGGTAGCAAAGAGTTACACATGAGTAATCTTAACCTCATAGTTCTTACGGCCCTGAGAAGAAGCAGTAGCATACAAAATGAGAAAGGAAGAGGGATAAACCCAATTTTTATGATGTGGGTTTGTTTACATTTGTATGTATTTCTATTTAATCTTATTATGTTTCTGTTGGTGTATTTTCAGTGAGGAGTCCCCCAATATGATTCCTGTTGTTCAGCAAGAGCCACTTCTCTCCCACCCCATCCCTAAATCTTGCTCCTAGGTGTTAGTGCTCTGGAGTACTGTGCATTTCCTATCATTAGCATTTTTGTGTGCGCCATCTAATAGTAGAATGGAGGTGTTAGCAGAAATGCTGTGACCCTCAGAGTATTGTATGGGACATTGTGAATCAGTGAATGCAGTCATCTTGAGGGATATGCCTTCTGTCACACCTCTTCTGTTTTCCTTGCGTATGATGTTACTGTGACGAAAGCTATTAGCTATTTTGATCTGTCACAGCATCTGCTGATGGTTAAGAAAAGTCTGTGACCAAGATTTGATCCAGTTTGAACAAGGATCATAGTCACTTCAAAATAAAGTTGTGCTTTTCAATGCAAATTCAGAACACCTTTTTACAATCAAATACACAGAAAATAGGAAAAATTTTGTAAAATCTTTTCATCTGTTTACAGAAAAACCTCCTAATAAAAGTAGTATGAGAATCGTGGTAGATGCTGAATCCAGGAAAAGAACAATTGGTGCAGGGGATGGTGGAGTTCCTACAAAGAAGACTTGGTTTGACAAGTGAGTGCTCATTAACACAAGGTTGGATTAATAGTTGGAATTTCATGGAGCTCTTTTCTGTAATCTGAAACTTTTATAAATCTATATAAATTGCAAGCAAGTTAAACTGTGAATAAGCTGACTGTACTAAAATAAATCACACTGTAGAGTGATCTGTATTTGACTGTCTTCTCTCAGAGGCGGTATAGAGATAGCTGAAGCTGCTTTGGATGATACCAAGAAAGCTGGAATGATCTAAGAAACAGAGAAGCTGCAGTGTGATCGTTGTTAGGGATGACTGATTTTAGTTTTGAAATGTGAATTTTATCATTGCTATTTTGGATTGAGTTGCCAGGTATGTTACTGACAGAAAATACAGGCTGCAGTACTTAGTGTCCAGATAAACCTGGGGTGACAGAAGATTGGAAGGGATATTAAGAGATTACTGGGACTGAAGAGAGCCTTGAAGTAATAGTTATTTGAAACATTAGCGGAAGATTCCGTGGAATAGCTGAGAAACAGTTTTTGGAGAGAAGCAGTGTGTAAATCAGGATACAAGCAAATTATTGTGAATTATCTCGCAGATTTATGCGCTGGGGTATGCGGAGAGTATCGGTGGGGAAAACTGCAGGTATATGGGTCTGTGTGCTGTAGTCTTCTACACTTCTCAAAAATTTCTCTCTGTGTCTCGTAACACACATGCTCCTATGCAAGCATATACAATTTAACATTGTTTGCTAGCTTGCTATGGATTTCTGGCTTGATTTTTGTTTGTTTGCAGGCAAAATTTTAACAGAACAAATAGTCCAGGTTTCCAGAAGAAGGTGCAGTTTGGAAATGAAAATACAAAACTTGAACTGAGGAAAGTTCCCCCAGAACTTAATAATATCAGGAAACTTAATGAGCACTTCAGTAAGTTTGGAAACTTAGTCAACTTGCAGGTAAGAGTCAACAAAGAGAAGGCACTTCTGACTTAATGATAGACATAGTTGCTAAAAGGAGAATGCCAGTTGTTTTTTAACTGCTTCCCTGAAACTGTTCTCATTATTTTCCTAATTTGTTTCTTGAACATGATCTCATTGTTGTTAATGGAATTGTCATTGAAGAAGCAGAAATGAAATGTTCTAGCCTTTTAGATTTTGAACAAATGTTTTCCTCACAGGTAAGACTTTTAAGATACATTGTTTAAAACATTGAAAATTGATTGGAAGTGTTTTTCCTTCACCCCTTTTCTCAAGTTTGGATTGGATATCATAAACTCTCTATATTTTTAGGGATAAATTGTAAATACAGAAAACTTATTTCTCATCCAGAAAGCAGTCCCTGTAAGAAAATTGCTTTCTAGTCCCGCGGTACTGGTGGTTTATCCCTTATAGTTACTTGGTAGTGTATCTGAGTAACCTGCATTTATAAACAGAAATAAGCAAACAATTAGAGAAAGATACAAAAGAGATGCAAAGAACTAAGGCCTAACTTACGTTGATGTTACCTACTGGAGGCTCTCTGTGTACTGTCAGTATTTCATATCCAATCTCTAAGATACTCAATCTGATCTTTCATCATGTTTCTTATCAACAAGTTTGATGCTAGCTAGTGTTTTTGTATATGCTTACTCGTTTGCACTGAGAGGTCAAACAAAGAGGTGTAATAGAATATTTTTGTATGTACTGATATAGTACAGAATAAACCTCCTGTACCTGTCTGAACAGAGGGAATTTAAATCTCTTAATTGCTTTTAAATATTTTGTAAGCCTTTCCATAGTTTATCTAAGAATATAGGTGTATTAGCAGGCAGTGTGATTCAGTAAGGCAAGTAAACTTGTGTGTGATGTGTATAGAGAGACAGATAGGTAGGCGGATAGATATTGCAAGCTATGCTCTTCTTACAAAAGGTGTAATTTTGTCCTTTGAAGGTGTCTAAAATAATATGTTAATGCTCAGAGGAAAACCAAAATGAACTTTGTTCTCTAGCTCTGATAGTAGATAGGACGTTTATTAACTGAACCCTGTATTTTTTGTAGCAATTTTCTTCATTTCAGTGATGCCTCCTTTTATCTTTCAAACAGCTACTCATATTTGCAATTAGAAATAGTGATTGACTGATAAGGTATTTGACTTCAGTTTGTTTGTTTTGGGGTTTTTAATTATTCTTAAATTTTATTAGCTTAATCTCAAGTTTGCTTCTTGATATGAGACTTTTCAGTCAGAATCATGAATGGGAAGTACTTATCTGCTGACCCATTTTGGGTTTAAATTGTAAGTTTCTAAGCCCTGAAACTGGTGATTTTATAATCAAAGTCCTATGTGCAGTAAATTTTGTTCCTCTTTTTTAAACCTTAGGTCGCATATCAGGGTGATCCAGAAGGTGCCCTTATTCAGTTTGCCACGCATGAGGAAGCAAAGAAAGCTATATCAAGTACAGAAGCAGTATTAAATAATCGTTTTATTAAAGTTTATTGGCATCGAGAAGGCAGTGCACCACAAATCCAAACCACCACACAGAAGGTAGAGGATCTACCTAGAATGTTATATAAAATATAATATTTTAAACTTTTTTTAAAAATGTTCATAGAAAGTAAACTAAGTACTTTAGAAATAATGAATACTTCATGTAATTCTTTTCCAAAAGTTACTTTTTAATTCTGGATTCTTTGACCTCACGTACAAGGTTCAGGAGTTGATCAGCAAGTTAAGACTGAAAGTATTTAAAGAATTCCCTTCTGTGACTTACAGAGAATTCCACTCTGTTGTCATCTCATGTGAGGCAAGATTTGGCGCTACTGTCTGCTGAATAACACCTATTTTGCTTTAACTAGTATAGGCTTTTTTTTCTTCTGATAAGCATAAGAAAGGCAGCAGAGTTATATTTCTTTTCTTGGAAGACAATCTCCATTTTCTTCCAAAAGGTGCTGTTTTTTCCAGTCTCTTCCTTTTTTCTTTTCCTGTTGAGCATGCATACTGCTATAGAAAATAGCAGTAGAATTTGTTTTACACAAAGGTACCTGTGTATATATATGTAGAGAGAGGGAGGACGTGCGAACAACAGTGTAAGAGGAGAGTTGCGTTAGAGCAACTAATTTTGTGGAAATGGATCAGGGACATCTTATATTTTTAAGTGGAGAGGGAGGTGCTGATCTCCCTGGTATCCAGTGACAGGCCGTGTGGGAATAGTTCAGAGCTGCATCAGGGGAGGTTCAGGCTTGACAGTGGGAAGCATTTCTTTACAGACAGTGGTCAGACACTGGAGCAGTCTTTGTAGAGGGGTGGTCGATGCCCCATGCCTGTCAGTGTCTAAACAGGCATTTGGACGATGCCCTTAATAACATACTTTAACTCCTGACTAGCCCTGAAGTGCTCAGGCTGTTGGACTAGATGATCGTTGTAGGTCCCTTCCAACTGAAATATTCTATTCTACATTTTTGGATTGAGTTGCACAGCAGAGCACCTATTGGTAGTTGTCATGTGCTTAGTATTGGCAACTTTTAAGAATATGAAACAGCAATTACTGTTGTGAAGCTTAGATTTGTAACCTGTGGCAAGCCAAATCAGGTTTGTTAGTAGGTGTAGTGGTTCTGCTCAAACATGAGGGGAAGCTTGGATTCTCCCAGGTAATGTAGCTTATTGGATAGAGTCTTGTCAGTTACCTCCCAGTGTAGCAAGTCCCTCTTAATACTTGCATATCCTGCTTTATTGGATTTGCTGTCATGTGGAACAATGCATTCTACACTTAGAAAATATGAGGCAGGAACTGTAGAAGAGATGTTCATTTACTTGTATACGCTGACATAATGAACAGATGAGTTGTTAGAGGATTCTTTCAATTGCTGCTCTAAGTTTTGAATTCTTTCTTTCTATGGATGGTATATGTCATCATCGTCCAGAATCAATGACCCAGTTTTCCATAGCAATCCTGCTGTACGGCATTTTAGGTTTCCTTTCTCTTCTTCTTTTGTAACAAATGCCCCACTTTTTATCTACAAAAATGCAGTTTTAATGACACCTATCTCACTGTTTCCCCAGTTACCATCCTTTAGATTTGAGTTTGGAATCAAATTTATGAATGTCCGTGATGCTTATCTGAACTAGTGCTACTCAAAATGGTATTATTTTCTAAGCTTGATTTACATTTGATCAGCCAGAAGAGGGCAGTGGAGTATGTAATTTGCATTCATACAATCATTACCTCTCTTGAGAAGGATAGCATGAATAGTTATTGACATCAGTTTATTTGCTGATTATGCTATCCAGCTTGGAGTATTGACTGTGTATTTCCAAATAAATATCTGATCTGTATATTTTTTATTTTGCAAAACATGAATTTTAAATAGTCTTAACAGTTTTTAGTGATGTTACTTGCTTCCTAGCACACCATCTTTGGCAAGTTAACCTTTGATGGTTTGGGCATTAATTCCCCTTGGCACCAGGTGACAGTATTAAGGGTTCCTGCTTCACAAAGGACAGCCTTTCATCATGTGTCAGGAAACTACAATTTGAAGTCTGTTATGGGCAACAGAGGGCACACAGTGACAAGAAAAATTTAAAGAGGAAATGAAAATTTTAAGTGCAATGCTTTCATCTTCCTTTACCCTAAAGTATAACAATTATAAAATTTTTGAGTCAATAAACAGGTATTTTTCATTCATAAGCCTTCCATGAGCATGAGTATTTACTTCCCTTTTCATTGAAATTAGTATTTGGTATCATATCTACAAGTAGTATGGAAGCTCTTATACTGCTTCACACACTATAAGTATTTGAATTTTTGTCAAGATTTCTGGTGTATTAATTACAGCTGAATTAATTTCACCCGTATTTATAATGGTTTCCAGCCAGATTTTTTTTTCTGTGTCAGGCACTAAAGACAGGCTTTTGAATATTTTTTTCAGTGCAAAATCAGCTGGCTTTTAAGTTGTCCCTTCAGTAGTATCTGGTCTTGCACAATTTCTTGACCATTGCTGTTTCCTCAGCAGGATTACTTTGGAAAATTCTTACTGTGGAAATTCTGAAAGGAATGGAAGTACTTAGTAAACATGGTGGGAGTCGACCATAATAAATCCTCAAATAAAAGGCTTCTGCCAGGAAGCAGAAATAACGTGCTCTCCACATCTGTGGTAGATAAAACAAGAAGTACGGGGATTACAAGGCAGCACAGGAGATTTAGGTTAGATATCAAGAAACATTTTCTAATGCTAAAGGATGCTGAAACACTTTTACCTAGAGAGGTGATAGGACCTCTTTCATTGGAAATCTGTAAGAACTAGATAGATAGATACTGTCAGTAACGGCTTAGGTATAGCTGACTTTGCCCTGGAGTGGAGGAATGGATTAGCTGACCTCCTGGGGGTCATAAATACAATAGGAAGCTTGCTTGGAAGCATATTTTTTTTTTCTTTTAAGTGTTTAATGTTTTTGTCAAAAAAAGGCAAGTTGTTAGCTCTCAGGGCATATCCATGGTAGGTTCAAAGATTAGCTGCTGTTTTATTTTTCCTCGGTCCTGTGACTGCATGTCTCCATATCCTTTCTTTTTCTGTTTTGTCCAAGTTAAACACATGGGAGATGAAAAGTGACATATTGCTGTAAAAAGCGAGAGTCTTTGATACAAGTTTGTATTCTGCCTTTCTGTAACTAAATGGTTGATGATGAAAGATTTGTGAAAGGAATCAGAAGACTGCATATTACTTTTTGTTCAGTTCTAACAGGAGGAAGTTAAGATAGTCTAAGTAGACATGTTAATAGAAGTAGACCAGAGTTGTTTGATCACTTCTGTGATCTGCAAGTGCAAAATAGATCTTATTGCTGTATGCACTACACAAGTAGTCAGTATAACATCCTGAATCTCTTGAAGTGTTTATTTTTGCCATCATGTGAAAAAACTATTGAATGATAGGAAGGAAGAACTGTAAATCTAAATGCCATTGCAGCAATTTCATTGTGTATTTATTGAGCTGCATATCTAGCAGCCTTTTGTTGTTAACCGTATGATGTGCTTTTTTTGGGGTGGGGTGGTGTTACAGGTAATACAACCCTTAGTCCAGCAACCTAGTTTACCAGTAGTGAAACAATCAGTCAAGGAGCGGTTAGGTCCGGTACCTGCAAGTAATATTGAACCTGCAGAAGCACAGAGTGCCAATACAGAAGTCACTCAGGTATGTATGATAGTCAAAAAATCATTGCATGTTTTTCTTTCTGTAATAATAGGTTCCAGTGTATGAATGTGTCCGTTACAGTTACTCAGATAGTGCACGTACCCATTTACTGCCTATAAGTGCATCCATCTAATTTGATTGTGAGTGGTGTTTTGATATTAAAGTTTTCCTCAGTGCAATGTTATTTGGCTTTCTTATTCAAGCATGGTATTTAATTTTTAGTATCGTAGCTTTTTACTTAGTTAAAAAAACCCCAAAAGACTGAAAATATTGCAGTAATGTTAAATTGCAGTTTTCAGATTTCAGAATAAAGTTGGTTTCTATCCAAAGAACAAAAAGCTATCCTTTTTTTTAATATTATATCTGTTAAACAGCTCAAACCATTAGAGACCGATGGTCAGCATCTAAAAGTGTTTTCAGAATTTGTACGTCACCCTTAATACAAGGAAGAATGTAACCACAGTACCAATATGAATAATGACAGAATCTGCCATGTTACTTACGTTAGAATTAGCCTTTAATTTTTTATTATGTTAGAAGTATCTCATTATTAGCATTGTGCCACTACTTTAGTTTTACTTCTGAAGAGGAAGACCACCACATTTCAGAAAACATTTGTAGTTCAAATTCAAGCAACAGCTTTCTGCAACTGATGCCCACAAAGACGAGATTATAAAAAAACAAAAACTGCAGTGTATTTAAGAGGGCCTGTGTAGACAGTCCTCTTCCAGCTAGCATGTCATGAACTCCTTGCAAAAAAGTTGTAGTATAATCTTTGATTCTAGATTTGGCTTTATCTTTGTCTTATCATGTCTATCTATAGATGTATATTAACTGTAAAAACAAGTATCTAAAATTAATTTTATCAACTGCTTCAGTATTCTTTTTCTTGTATTGTTGGTCAAAAGTGTGATTTTATTAGTTAAAAGCATTTTTTTTTCTAAATTCGTAACATTTGGAATTACACAGGAAACAGTAAAATATTCATACAATAAAGGATATTTGAACTATAATTTTATTTTGTTTTCTTAGAATGTGACTAAATTATCTGTGAAGGATAGACTGGGTTTTGTGTCAAAGCCAGTTACTCCAACAACTGAAAAGGTAAGAGAATGTCTCATATTCTCTTCCCCTCACATTTAATTTCAGTAGAATTAGTATTATTACAAAACCCCGTGTGTCAATATTGTTTGTTTCATAACTATGAATAAAGCTATTTGTTAAAGATTGGTTTTATGAAGTATAATATATCAAAACTCAGCAGATGGCTAAATGATTATAAGAAGAATAAAACATGCCAGGACGGAAGCTGCTATTCTGTGGATTTTTTCAAATATAGTAGGTTCCATTTATTCAGTCATTAAAATAACTAGATATGTTCCAGGATCCTGAGTTGTTAGACGAATACAGAAATAAATTTAATAAATAAATAAATGTTGACAGTACATATGAATCTATAGAAAGCCTTTCTATAAAACCATTTTTGGGCTTTTGTGTCCCTTAAAAGGTGGTGCTGTAAGCATTTACCCTCTTATTTGGTCTTACAATTTGTAGTACTTGTGAAAAGATAAAAGTAGAAGTTAATCAGTATAGAAAGGACAAAGAGAGGTAAGGTGGGAAGGGTGCATCTGAATTGTGGTTGTGAGTTATGTATTTTGCCCAGTGGTTGCAATTTTCAGAACACGGAGTTGTTGATGTGTTTACTTTAGTAGCAAAGTTCGTAATACATGTTTCCAGATCTATTTAGCACTTCAGGGGACAGGCTTCGCCAGAGTTTATAACATTCATTTGAGAAGACTTTTGGTAGAAAGGCAGCAAGTTTTACTTGGTGACAAGATTCCTCTGCCTAGGTATATATTTTTTTCTATTGGGAATTGGCTTGACCTGAAATGAATGAAGCGCCCACTGCATTTCCCCCCTACCCCCTTACAGTATGGCAGTTAATGCATTTAGTGGAATCTAACAAGTAAAATTGACTCTAAAGATACTATTCCGTACTTAGCATACAACGGTAACAATACTTAATGTTGAGTTGTAATTGTAGAGGATGTTTTGACTCATTTCAAGCTGAGCAGTCCACCTGAATGCACTGATCTTGGCTCCTTGCCTGTATTTTGTTTTGGCTTGATTAGTTGCATTCTTGTTCCCCTAAATTAGTTGCACATAAAGATCTTACTGTGTATTCCTGAACTATATTTTACATACATACTCTATACTTACTTTAGAAATAGGAAGTCTGCTTCAGTTTGAGTGGAAATACTTTTTTTTTTCTCATTCTGTAAGAGCTGAGTTATCCTGAAACACTTTTCTACAAAGAGTAAATCCATGCTAAGTTGTTTTCCTCTGTGCTGTCTTATAGTACAGACTGATATTGATTAGCTGCTCAGCTGTTCAATGGACTGGTTGTGAAGCAGCAGTTTCCTTTGGTGTATTTAGTAGGGTTCTGAAACTTGGTTTGACCTGTTTTTACCTACTGCTGTCCCTTTATGAGGATTAGGCTGCAGTGATAATGCTCTATAACCATTAGAAATTAAATGATTGATAGCTGTCAAAAAACATAGAGGTCATGTCCTAGATGGTTTTTTGCTTCTGAGTGAGTACAGGGTTTTCCAGTAAGAAAATAGGTAGCTATGCTTCTCAAAGAGCAGGAGGAAAAGGAGATGAAACAGTCATCGTGAGGCCTTTTAAGAGCTGTACAGGGACTTGCAATTTATGAACTTGTGATGAGATTCACACTGTTCCTTCTCTTGAATGGTATTGAGAGATCTAGAAGACATTCATGTGTTGCTTCTTGCTCTTCTGTATTAGTTGATGCAGGTAAATCTGCTGTGGCACTTCTCCTTATATTAAAAGACGAAGCATGGTTTGCTCTGCCTTGAAGTCAGTTCAGGGCAAAAGGAGTGTGTCAATGTATTTTACTTCACTTGGTCCTCTGTTTGTTTGTGATGTAGCCTGTCCTAAAGCTACTTTGTAATGGGAACTATATGTTTGGGATGTGCATACGTTAATGTGCTTTAATAAGATAAAAAAAAATCCTTTCATCTCCTTTTTAATGGCCTGCTTAGAGCATTTTATATCACCTTTTATAATACCCCATAACATGCTTTGGTTTGTTGTTTTTTTTTTTTGTTCTCCTCTCCGCACTGCCTACTCTAAAAAATACTTTACTGTGGGAAGACATAGTATAAATAGCACAATGAAGTGAAAAGCTTTTTTATATGAAGCATTCCTGTTGTAAATTCTACTGATCCCTTGATCTTTTCTATCTTTCTGATGTTTCTTGGCTGTCTCTTTTTTTTTCTCCTGTTGGTGGGCATTGTGTCTATTTTATGGAGTGCATGGTGACCAATAGACTCTGCATGCATCTTTTAATTTTGCACATATATAAAGTATTTTTAAACTCCTGGAAATGACCAATTGCATAATTGCTGTGATACGCTAACAAGGCAGACAAGATCATGCCTATATTATCTCCAGCACTTAGCCATGGATTTTTCAGTACTAGTATGGCCAAAATGTCCTTTAAGGAATGTGATAAGAAAACAGAATAGTCCAAATCTTCAGGTATTGTGGAGATGTACATAGTATACAATAGAGAGGCTGTAAAGCAGGCAACTGTGTTCTCAGTAAACACAGAATTTGGAGAAATTTTCGTACCTCGTTGCAAATGAAAGAAAGAGAACAAAGACATAGGAGTCTCTTCCTTTGCTGTACAATGTTGAAGACTTCCCTGTACTTGAGTTACTCCTTGTTGATTGTGCAAGCTCTACTTTACACAAACTGCATATGAAAAGGAACTATTCTATTTACTTTGGACCTTAGTCTCTAAAATTATGTTTAATTTTTACATGGAAAAATCATGCAGCCATGAAAAATTGCATTTTAAGCTTCAAAACAAAAACTAAAAGCTTCAGTTATTCTTGGGAAAATCTCAGTCTTCTGTTTCCTTAAGTATGCTCAAATACGTAAAATTTCATGTATTTGAAACTTGGAAGTACATATGAAATATCAATGGAAAGGATTTATAAACTGATGTTTATAATTCTTAGATATTTGATGTGATGCTGGCTCTTTAAAAATTGTTTAACTTCAGCAATTCCAAATATAATTGTTACACCGAATTTTTATATTCCATATCATCAAAACAGACAAAAGAAAAGACGCTTATATATTTTTAAGCACTCATGTTTTTTTAAAAAAAATTGAAATTCACTGGCAAAAAAATAAAATGATTTCCTCCTATAGGTTTTATCCACTTCTACTGGCTTGACAAAAACTGTGTACAACCCTGCTGCTTTGAAGGCAGCACAGAAATCTTTGCCTGTTGTTTCCACTTCCGTGCTAGACTCTAATGAAGCACAGAAGAAAAAACAGGTAAATTAAATATGCTTCTTTATAAAATGGACCTAGATTGGGAAGTTGTGACCACTAGAGATAGTGCAGTATGTATATTCATCTCAAGAGTGTAGATGAAACTAGTTACAAGATTAAATTCACTGTTTCTTTTCAAAGAACAAGAAAATCCAGCATTGTTTTGTTATTTTTTCAGTGTATGTTCAGGCAGTGTAAGCAGATTTAAAATTGTCTAGAAGTTCAAAATGTGAAACACTTTTTCCTGGAAGCAGAGTCTCCATGTTGAGGCATGAATTGTCTATTGTGAGTGAGAAGGGAGTATAGACTAGTCTCTATTCTTCTCCCTTAAGCCTTTCTGGAACTGGCCTTTATTCTCAGTGTTTCATACTTGTGACCAAAATTGTTTCTTCACTTGAGAGAACTGAGAACTGTATGATTCTGCATCTTACTGTTTCCAAACTGTAGTTCTGCACCCGTTTTTATTTTTTGCAGAGGTTTTATCTTTTTTTTTAATGTTAGAGAGGAAATGCAACAAAAATGCATTTGGCCTTGAATAGGTCACTTAGTTGTAGTTTAGCTTGCTTTTCAGAAAATCCCAGTTTATCTTATTGGTTTCAAAACACAAATTAAGAGTTCAATACTAAGTTAGATTCAAATATAAGTATTGAAAGCAGTATAACAATTAAACAAAGATTTTAGCCTATTGGTAAACTTCTGTAACGAATGTCTAATATAATTTGCAATAGCAGTTTGTAGTTGCATGTCAGTTGTGGCATTGATCCAGGCTTTAAAGAAATAACTTCTAATTTTGGGATTTCATTTCATATTTATCCCCTAAAATATGTTTTTCAGAATTAGAGCCTTTACCTTTCAAGTTAAGACAGTAAGTGCCTGTGAAACGGCAAAAAGCTCATAATAAAATTGTTGACTTATCGTAACAGCTGTAGGGGTTTTTTGAGAGAAGACATGGAAGACGTGCAAAGCGATCTGCTCTTTTTTTTCATGTGCTCCTGTGGTCTTTCCTCTCTTCAGAGATTTCTATTAAAATATACCAGTACTTGTGGAAAAACATGATTTTGTGGGACTCCCTTCCTTCCTTCTGTTTCCCTAGTTTTTCTTAGCATTCATCCCATTGTCTTATCTTCCCTTTCCCTCCAGAAAAATGATTGCACGCTGTATTGCAAAACTAACATTTCATGCAGCAGAATTTGTCAGTATTTGGGAAGACATACAGAAAACTTATTACTATTTCTTTTTTATGGCTGTTGCGCATTTACACTCTTTGTATAACGTAAGTCACTTGCAGTCTGATCCCAGTTGATTGGTGATCTAGAGGTGCAAAATCATCTTCTGCCTTTCCTCTTTTATCCCATTAAATATGTTGGTATCAAAGCTCTTGATTGTTTTCTGCACGTATCCTGCTATCTAAGACTTCTACGTTCTGTACCTGAGAGCAAGAAGCAATTGCTTTCTCTCAAGCAGCATTAGTAGGAGCTGAGCACAGCAGCTGTGGCATCTCCTCCTGCTTCTCCTTCTGAGTGCAATATGTCACAAATTTGTCAGTTTCAATTCATTTTGATTTGCCTGTTGCAATGTCAAGATCATGTTTTTAGCAGATTGAGTGGTAGTACTTGGCACTTCCAAGTTACAGTAGTCAGACGCAGCAGAGATGGTTTTCTTTGGGTAACATTTTAATTTTAGAAAATAGGATGTATTTTCTCTTTGCTTGTAACTGTACTGGAGAATGTGTTTTAATTGATGGACTTGATTTACAGTTGCTTTCAAGATACTGTCCTTGCACATTTAAACTCTTCTATGTTGTACCTCTTGCGGTAGTATATTCTATTGCCTTTCAGCCTTCAGTGGAGTTGTGCAAGGGGTTACTTTGTACGTAAGTAATAATGAAATTTTCCCAGCACAGATCTAACTAAGAAAGACCATTAGTTCCTTCGCTAATGTGGTGATGCATTGTTTTCCAAAACATAATTTGAGATATTGCCTATTAGTACCTTGAGTTTCTGTTACTAATTTTTCCCTGTTATTACAAGTTACTACTGTATAGTTGTCAGGTATAGTATATTATTCTTCTGGCATTATTTTTCAAAATCTAGAAACTTTCTGTAATGTTTTTACGCTTGTAGGAAGCATTACGACTTCAACAGGATGTGAGAAAAAAGAAGCAAGAAATCTTAGAGAAGCACATTGAAACACAAAAGGTAAAATGTTAGCATTAAAGAAAGTCAGCAATTCAGTTGTAAAATTTCAGTTGACTTCTCTAAAATATTTCAGAATTTGTAAGCATGTGCTACAAAACTGACCTATAAAATAAGCATTCTCTTAGAACTGTATTATCACATTAAGTTTAGAGTTTTAATCTAACTTGTCTTGTTAGTTCACTTAAAAAAAACTACAAGCTTATGCAATGTAGATGCAATTTTAGTTAAAATTGCCTAATTTGGGTGCAACATGCAGATGTTTTGGGGGAGAAGTGGAAACCTGAGAGTTCTACTTGTCAAGATCAGGAAAGATTGATGTAGAAAAGTATGCATGACTGCACTCAGGCTTAGGAGGAGAAAACAGCCAAAACATCATTTAAGTTGAATAAAAATTTTGAAATAATTTAAGTATGTTGAGCAAATCTGTTCTAATGAAATGGAGATTTCAGATCTTCATTAGCAAACGAATTAGAGATTCAGACAAAGATTTTAATTTAATATAAGCTGTTAAAAGCCCATTGGTGTTGAGTTTGAAGATCACAGCAAAAGAAATGCAATATTCTGTTTTTCTATTGGTTGTATTGAGTACTGGAAAACAGGTCTGTAATAGTAGTTGCTAAGTAAAAAGTTTTTTTCTTGTTTTTTGTTTAAATTGGACAGATGCTGATTTCAAAGCTGGAGAAGAATAAAGCCATGAAGTCAGAAGACAAAGCAGAAATCATGAAAACACTGGAAATTTTGACTAATAGCATTACCAAGTTAAAGGATGAATTAAAAGGTGTATCACCAGGAGGAGGGGCTCCTTTAAAGAGCATGAAAACTAAGACTCAGGTACTCAAGTTTTGGTCAGCTTTTTAATAGAATGAATTCACGTGCTTATGTCAGCAGAATAAAAATATGCAGCCACGTCAGCAGTATTTAGAACCATACTGGCTTAATTTTGAAATCTTTGAAGTGAGACTGGTTTAGCCCTCTATTTAAAGGAGCATGGTTAATTTTAAAAGTATGCTGTTGTCTAAAAGGTTTATTCACTGTTACACAGATTTTTACGTCATCTGGAAAATCAAAAAACCAAAAATCTTACGATTATTTCTTTTGCCTTATCTAATCTTTTGTGTATAGTATATTGCTTTTTAAATTTTTAATGGAAATCATGAAAATCATATTTCTTATGCAAAAGTTGATCATTATGCAAAACATATCTTTTTGTCAGGTTTAATATACAGAACAAACTGCTTCATGAAACTAGTTGACTACTGGTACATAATTTTCTGGGGTTTTTTATGTCACTGAAATTTTTCAATATATTAAGCTTCTTAGATTGAAGATTATACTGGTTCGTTTTCCTTTGATCTAGCTACCCATGTTTGGGTCGTACCTGTGAGAGGAGTTTCCCTTTTCTGCTATCACTCTTGTTAGTATATGGCTATAACCAGTTTCCCAGCTGCTTAAAGATGCAATTATATTACCTTTTTGAAGTGCAGTATTTTGCTTTTTGTAGAAGTATTTGCTCTTAAACAGGTCACAAGGTTATTAAGAATTAAGTGAGACTTTGAGAAATAACATTTTAAGAAATTAATGTGTTCTTTTAAATACACTATAAGCTTTTCTTGCTTTATCAAGTGAGGAAGGGCATACTAATAAAAGAGCAGATTTTTGTACAGTGTATTTTCCAGTAGAATACAAAGAGCTTTGATCTTTTCTTGCTGTTTTCATTCAGTTCTTAAATCTTCAGAATGCTTAGTCTTCTCTTCTGCTGTTTGGGGTTCTGTTTTAAAAAGCTGGTGTGACATTACAACCCAGATTTAATTTAAACTGATCATTAGTTTTCAGTTTGAAACAGCATTTCTACTTCTTTATTTTGCATAGAAATATAGGTGTTAAAGTAATTGCAGTGTAAATTAGTGTTGTACAGTTTTGAAAAGAAATACCGAAAAGAAATATTGAAATAACCTGTATGTACTCACTGTAGCTTCTTACATCGTCTGTCAGTCAGGAAGAAGTTGAAGAAGCATATTTTTATCCTGAAAATGGACATAGATTATAATTTCTGGAAGTCAGTTTATACCTCTTAACTTCAGCTGCAGTGGAATACTCTCCTGTGTTTTAGAGGGGGAACTAATTGTAATAATCCCAGAAATCAGACAGTCCTATAAGATTCAATTCCTCTTTTTTTGAGATGAGAGGGGGTCTGGGGGGGGTGTTAATGTTTTTGAAAGAGGACATTGTTTGGTGAGAAAATGTTTCTGAGAGGTCTGAAGGAAGTTCCCTACTTGTAGAGTGAATTTGAACTATAAAAGTCCTAGAAATTGGCAATATTTTCAAAGCTGCATTTGATTGTTAAAGCCTCATGTTTTTGAGAAATACTTTTCTGCTGGTGGTGTACAGTGCTTCATAAATTTGAACAGGAAGAATAGTTTCTAACCGTTTTGATCCAAGAATTAATGGTTGGTTGTGGGTTTACTCAAATGCAAGGGGAAGAATCCAAACCCATAGAAATGAAAAAGCAAGTTTCATCATGCAAACTTGGTAAATTCTTGACTAGAAAATCATGAATGTATCATTTTAACCTGTGACAGTTATTTTACCCTGAGAGTGGTCCAGTAAATTCTTAGAGCAGACAAGAAAATGGTCCAATAGCACAAAATTGCTCAAAATGGTTGACATTGGAAAGGACCTCTGGGGATCATCATGTTCCATCACCACACGTCACTAAGAAGAGTCTGGATGTCTTCTTTATTCATCCACGCTGGGTATTTACACACATGGATGAGGTCCCGTCCACCCACCACCTTCTCATCCTGAAGTCAAACAATCCCAGCTCTGTCAGCCTCAGCTCATAATAGTAGATGCTTCAGTCCCTTAATCAACTTTGTGGCCTTTCACTGGACTCTCTCCAGCATGTCTACCTCACGCTGGGGAGCCAGGAACCGGACACAGGACTAGACAGAGCACTCCATGTGTGGCCTCACCACTGCAGAGTAGAGGAGAAGGATCGTCTCCCTTGTTCTGCTGGTGGTGCTCTTCCTAATGCAGCCCAGGAGGCTGTTGGCTGCCTTTGCCACAAGGACACATTGCTGGCTCATGTTCGACTTCTTCTCTGCTACCAGGGTGCCTCAGGTCCTCTTCATCTGGGCAGCCCCCAACCTGTACTGGTGGCTGTGGGGTTATTCGTCCCCAGATGCAGGACTTGACATTTCCCTTTGTTGAAATGCAGGAGGTTCTTCCAGCTCCATTTCTCCAGCGTGTCAAGATCCTTCTGAATGGAAATGCTGGTGTACCAGCCACTCCTCCAAATTCTGTATTGTCCACAGACTTGCTGAGGGCACATTCTGTCTTACCAACCAGGTTACTAATGAAAATGTTAAACAGTATTGACTGCTGGGGTACACCACTAGTGACTGGTCTCCAGCTGGACTTTCTGCCACTGATCAGAACCCTTTGAAGCCAGCAGTTCTGCCAGTTTTCAGTCAATTTCACTATCTACCTGTCTATTTAGCACATCATCCTTATGTCTGTGAGGATGTTGTGGGCAACAGTATTGAAAGTCTTACTGAAGTCAAGATAAACAACTTCCACTACTTTGCTCTTGTCCACTGAACCAGTCATCTTATTGTAGACGGCTGTTAAGGTCAAGCATGATTTCTCCTTCCCTTTCCCCAATCACCTTCTTGTTTTTACTATGCTTGGAAATGCTTTCCAATATTAATTTGCTCCTTCATCCTCCCAGGGGTTGCAGTGAGGCTGACCAACATGTAGTTCCCCGGATCTCCTTGCCCTTCTTGGAGATCGGAATGATATTTGCTTTTTCTCAGTCCCAAGGAACCTCACCCAAATGTCATGACCTTTCAAAGGTAATTGAGATTGGCTTTGCAGTGGCATCAACAAGCTCCCTCCATATTAATGGTTGCATCCTGTTGGGTCACAGGTGTTTGTGTATGTCCAGTTTGTTTAAATGTTTCCTAATTTGATTCTCTTCCAACAAAAGTAAGTCTTCCTTGCCTCAGGCTTTTCCACTGGTCTCAGGATCTGGGATTGCTGAAGGCAAGTCTTTCCAGTAAAGACTAAGGAGTAGGAGGTATTGAGTACCTTGACTCTTCCTGTGTCCTTTGTTGCCAGGTCCCCTTTCACATTCGGCAGTCGGCCCATGATTTTCACAGCATAGTGTTCCTTTTGCTGCTGATAGGCCTGCGGAAGCCTTTCTTCTTGTTCCTTATCCCCCCCTTGTCAGATTCAACTCCAGACAGGCTTTGGCTTTCCAAACCAGTGCCTGCACGCTCAATTTCTCTATATTCCTTCTGTGATCTGACCCTGCTTCCATTCCTTCCACACCTTGGTTTTGGATTTAAGTTTTGTTAGGAGCTCCGTGTTCATCTAGGCAGTCCTCCTCCCACCTTTGCTTTATTTCCTACACGCCCTGGAACTTGGAGGATGTGATTCTTGGAAATCATCCTGCCTTTCCAGCAGATATCCAGGCCCAGGGTCTTCAAAGAGGAGGCTTCTTCCAGGTGTCTGAAGAAGGTCTCATCTACTTCCTTTACCTGATTGGGCAGTATGTAGAACACACCCACTGCAACATCACCTGCATTGGTCTGCCATCTTAATCCTGACTCATACACTTTTGACTGACTCATCATCTGTACCCAGGCAGACCTCTGTGCATTCATACTGCACTGTCACATAAAGGGCAACTTCCACTCCTCGCCATCCTGGCTTGTCCTTCCATAAGAGACCATATCTGTCCACTGCAGCACTCTAGTCATGTGAGTTTTCCTACAATGTTTCTGTAATCTCAGTGAAATTGTAGCCCTGTACTGCACACTGACATCTAATTCTTCCTCTCTGTATTGTATGTTGTGTGTATTAGTGTACAGGCTCTTCAGAGAGGCACTGGTTTCCCAGAAAAGAAATGAGATCTTCCCCCATGATACTGTTCTGTAGGCCCTCCCTCATTTATGTGGATTGGTATGTGTATGCTTCAGGTGGTCTCCCCCTTCAACCCAGTTCTGTTGGTCTTGAGATCTCTTCTGCCCACATCACTCTTTGCTTGGCAACCTGGTATACCACTTCCTTATGTGATTGGGTTTTTTTAACTTAGTAAAGTGAGGCAATATGCCAATTTGAATTACAATTTTAATGAAGTTTTTGAGCTGCTTTTCCATTTCCTTTGTAATATGGAAGGTGAAGAAACATTTTAAGGAAACCCACTTCATAATGGAGAAAATATCTAAACTGTAGAAAAGTTGATTTTATTGATAGCTTTCCTCTCAGAGAGATTGTGCATTGTCTGTGAGCATTGTTTTTTTAACATTTGAAAGAGATAAAACAGGCAGTCCCATCTGACCTTAGTGAAAGTGAGGCATTAACAGAGCCTTCAGTTAAAATGTACAACTTCGACAATTTTCTGAAAGACTTTGCTCTAGGTTCTCTTGCATTTTCTTAGTGTTTAAAACCTGGGCAGCTCAGAAGACCCTGCAAACTGGAAGCATTAGGTAGATGAGGCCTGTGTGGCTGTGCCATTATCTTTACCTATTTTTGTCTTATTCCAGTTCATGCAGATTACAAAATACTCTTCCTCCTGAGTGTAGAAGCCTTTGCTGCTTCTTGGTATGTCTTGAAGGAGGTATTTTCTTCTTGAGACCTGGCAGAGCTCTATAAAAGGGAAGTCTTCATTAAGAGCACTATAAATAAACCTCAAGAGTCTAGAGACTTTCTTTGACACCCATGTCACTGGCTGCTTTGTGAGTTCTAACTGCTGGTTGTTATTAAACTTCAGAATTGGTTGTTTTGCTGTGCCATTGATGTGTTGCAACACAGTGGGATTTGAGAAAAATGGGTTCCAGTTTTGAAAACTTTGAAAACCATTATACAGGAGCTAATGGCTTTTCTTTTTTTTTTTGTGGTTGCTGTAGATAATCAGAAAATGGGGCTGAAAGGGGTTCAAGTTGAAGTTGCCAGTTGAATAATCCAGCTTTTTTTCTTTTAAAGCTTCCAGGAAAAAACAAAGAAACAAAAAAACCCCTTTATCATTCAGTGGTGATACTTGGTTTCGAACTGTCACAACTGCAAAACCTTCATCTCTTGACAACCAGCCTTTGAATACATTACATGCTGTGGTTTTGAATCAACGGGTGTAAATGTAAAACTGTTTCACAGTCATCTATAATTTTATTCTTCATTTGTGATGTCACTGGAACATTTGGCTGCTGCTTTTTCCATTGAAAAAAAAAAAAGGAAAATGAAGTTTCCAATTCAGAACAGAACTTCAAATAAAATTTTCATGGTCGCATAAAGCCCTTTCTTGCACCTGTACCAGCATCTGCACCTCAGTGGTTGTAATTATCATGTGTAAATTTGGGTTCAGAGACACCTTTCAGTTTCATATATATTTTTAAGCTTTCTAATAATTTTTTTAAGGTACTGTGTGCTGGAAGGCAACTCCGAGTGCATCAGAGACCAACCTTTTGTTAGCAGAGGTCTTGTTACTGTGTTTTTTCTGCTGTGGTCTGAACAGAACTACCATTTGTGCTTTTTGCATTATGGAATTTTGATTGACTTAGATGCTTTTTCTCATTACTGATTATAGATTTTGTATTCGTTCATAATTGTACAGCATTTTTTTTATAGAATCCCTTTTTGTCTCATCACTACCATATAATTTTGCATTTTCAATTTTGTCTATCTCTAGCTTAGAAAAAAATTCCATTGGCTTTGGCTTTGTGTAGTAGTCTAAAAGCTTTGACATCACCAAGCTCCGAAACATACTACTATACATTCAAGTTTTATCTTGCCAAGAAGTCTCCTAAGCTTGTACTTGGTTTGTTTTTGAAGGTGGAAACCTAGCATAGTAAGCAGTGTACCTGCAAAGTTACAGCTGTGATCTGAATTAATAAGCCACAGCTTGGTTTAGTTTAAAATTCCACTACAGCTTCTAGCTTTCAGATTCCCTTTCCTTAGAGTTTCTAGGAACTTGTTTTCCAGACAGAGGTGTTGTGGCAGACTTCTACCTTACCTGGACACCAACGCTGGCCAATCCTTAAGTCACTATGTATTTTTTAAATAGCCTGCTGATAGGAGCGTAGCAATAGATTCTTGGGTTTTGTCGGAAGATTGTTTCCTCAGTAGAGAATGTGAACTGTGGAACTAATAATTTACCATAACAATTTCTTAGATGCAGAAAGAGTTACTAGATACTGAACTGGATTTATACAAGAAGATGCAAGCTGGGGAGGAAGTTACTGAATTAAGACGAAAATATACAGAGCTACAGCTGGAAGTATGTTTGTCTCTTCTTTTGTAGCAATTAACTTTTAATCAAATATTTTCATATATATTTATTAGCTTGTGTATTGTATCATGAACTATCTTTTTCCGGAGTGCAGTATTAAGTTGGCATGTAAATGGAGGCACTTAGCAATAATATTTTAAAAGATTGGTTTCTGAAATCAACTGAGGTGGAGAAATATTGTCTTTCATTTTGGTTGCTAATCTGTTTAAATCATGGAACTATTTAGATGACATGGTATTTTATAGATTTGTGGTAGTAGTAGTTCCTTGAGGGTGGGGAGTGTTTTTGAATTGTTGCTTGTAGGTGGTGTTGTGTTTGATACAGAAGAGCTAAAAAACACTGCTTGATCTTTTATTCCTGTCAGCATCCTCTTAATGAGATTAACCAAAAAGCCTGAAGTGCCAAAAGTAATATTATTACAGCACTGGTTTCAGGAGAAGGAGGACTTATCAAATGCAAATACTATGTTTCAAGAAGTGGTCAATGTATAGAAACATGCTTTTTCTTAAAGTACTTTCTTTTAAAAAGCTTCAGAAGGCTGTGCAGGATTCTTCATATTTGTGTCTTATTTTAGAAATTCTGAATGCTGTGGGTGTTATTCTGTGTTATATTGCACTGTCTTGCCTATATGGTTGTGTAATATCTACTTAATTGCATGATAATCTTATCTCTTTTTACTGTTAAGCAGGCTGCTGTGTCGCTTAAATCCCTCTTAATGAAGTTTGGTCATGTCTTATGTATAACTACATATGAACACAGTGCACATACATACGGCTAAGTTGCATTAAAATCTTACTTTAAAACTGAGTTGTTATGCAGCTTTGGTAATTGTGAAAATAGGTTTGTTAACAAGCCAAGCCAATTCAGTAGAGATTACATAAAAGCCTATGTTAATAATATATATTCTGATGGTGAATAATATTTCATAGGTGTACTGAAAGCTTATTTATAAATCATGCATTTTAGAAAGTATGTGAATTGAATGATCTTTAAAATAGCAGCAGAAAAGTAGGTGCTCATTCAGGATAAAATTACACTGTAGCTGAGTGTGCTAATCCTACTCCCTCTCTCACTGAGTCTGTATTTTGTGTTGGAAAAGAAATTGTAGCTGTTTCAGTAAAATAATTTTTGGTAGTAAAATGAATATTCTGAGGCCTTTAGCAAATACTGATCAAAGTAGATGGTGAAGAACAGGGTTATTAGTAAAGCATACCAGTATGTTTCAAGGAATAACATTAAATGTATCCCTTGCATAATTTACAAGAGGGATCTGGGGTTTTTTCCCTTGATGTTTGTTTGATTCTTCAGTATTCTTAAAAATTCTTTAGAAGAACGTCTATTCGCACATTATCTTTGTGACTTTAACTCCCACAATATTCATGTGTTGCTTCTGTGGCTCGTAACCTACTGTTCTGTTTCAGGTGGCCCTGATTTTACTGTGAGAAACACAAACAGTGTGCAGCTTGGTTGTTGAGGCAGCATAATCTTTAACTTTCTGGAGTATTCATTTAACCATTTAAAAATGTTTTTTAAAAAAAAAAAAAAAAAAAAAAAAAAAATAAAACAACCAACCAAACCCACAGGATTCTCTTTACAAAAACTAAAAAATGAACTATATACTATTGTAAAATTGCCTGAATAATTTAATGAATAAAGCCATAACAGATGGATATCCTCATGGGTGATATCACTGGCATGCATTAAAGTAGTGCTATCAGTGCTTGGGTTGTAAACACTGTAGGGTATGTTAAAAACATTTATTATGGTGATTTCATTTAACACTTGATTCCTACATCAGATCTATTTGGGTTTGAAAAGATTTTTTTTTCTTGTTATAAACATTGAAATTAAGTTCTTGAAAGTGCTTTTTTGAAACTTAAAATAACTTTTGCGAATTATTTTTTTGAATGGCTGTTAGAGTTACTGTCATCAGCCTTTTGACTTTTCTTGGAGACTGCATGCCAGTTCTTTAGAAGGCATACACAGGTATTGTGGGAGTGGAAATTAGTGAGTACGTAGAGCCAAATTTTTAGCAAATATTTAGAGCCTCTGTTTCATATCTCGCAATTCTGCGGCCAAAAGCTATTATGCTGGATTAATTCTGGTTAAAATAAAAGTCCTGGCTGGACTTTCAGAGACTAATTAAGAGACAAAGATAAAGAGACAAATTAAGTAGTTAGTCACCAGATCAGGAAAATTGGTTAATGAAATTTCAAATGTTGTACTGTAGCTCCTTTCTCCTATGAGGAATTATCCTCACAGATAAGAGCTCTTTTGACACCTGTTTTTAATACCTGGTTCTTTTTTCCTATTTCCATCCTATTTTTGATCTGTTAATTATTGACAGTATTAGCTTTTTTGTGTAATTAACACATTCACCTTTTGTTATTTTAAGACCTGTAAGCTGCTCTTTCTGAGGCATGTTTGGGGATATGTCTTTAGGAAACATCAGAATATGTATTTTTTAATTTTGTCTAAACATTAGATTATGAATTTTAATACATCAATATGTTATGTATAAACATCTTAGGCTGCCAAACGAGGGATTCTTTCTTCAGTTCGTGGTAGAGGGGTTCATGCAAGAGGTCGGGGTGCATCACGTAGCAGAGGTAGAGGAATACGAGGCCGGGGTAGAGGCAGAGGAGTTCCTGTGCATGCAGTGGTGGATCATCGACCTAGGGCATTAGAAATCTCTGCATTTACAGAAAGTGATAGAGAAGATCTTCTTCCTCATTTTGCGGTATGTGGCAATTTCACTTTTTCTGTTCTCTTCATTCTATTGGATTACTTGTTTTCTCTTGATTCAGTTCATCTGGAAATGCTATTTAGGAATGAATCTTTACCATGATATACCTGTTCATGGAAAAAGGGGGTGCATCACAAAAAGGTGAAACAAAGAGAAGTTACACCATTAGTTCAACTAGTTATAACTGTAACCGCATAGCATTTACAAGGCTTTGTTTTTTTTTTAAAAAGAAAGGAAATTGGGAATATAAAATAATGACTTATTTATTTGTTCTGGATATATGTAAAATCGTTACAAATTTTTAGGTAAAGAAAGATAAAATAACTGAAGGGATGGTGAGAACAAAGGCTGATTCAGTGCCAGACTTTCAATAAGTGAAGTCTGTTTATCTTTACAGAAGTATCTTAACAAGT
Organism: Morus bassanus; assembly: GCA_031468815.1. Taxonomy (NCBI): domain Eukaryota; kingdom Metazoa; phylum Chordata; class Aves; order Suliformes; family Sulidae; genus Morus; species Morus bassanus. The sequence continues at coordinate 48,567,441 of CM062568.1, read as the reverse complement.
GCTTAATGAAAATTTTCACTGAAAATTTTCAGTGCTTTTGCCTAACTTTCTGAATTTAAGAATCAAGATGAGAATGGTGCAACTATATGCAGATCTTGGCAGGGGAGCCAAAGGTTTCTGTCTGTTCATCTCCGTAAGCTTACAAAGTCAGAGCTTTTTCTACGGGTTTTTTTTTTCTATTTTTAGTCTAAAAAAATGATAAATTGACATACATAATATTTAGCAAATTTTTATGTGCAAATGTAATAAAAATTTATAGAAACCCACTACTATTATACTAGGTTTTTTAAGGTGTTGTGCTTCCAGGTTAGATCTGTATATATGTACACACACATACATAAATGTACATATATATTTTGTTCCCCTTAAATACACCACATCATACCTATACAGGAGAACTAAAGGGGAACCATCATACCCATAACTGGAACAAAATTACTTTCTATTGAGATGAATGACAGACTAAACATTTATACATAGCTATATATGTGCATGTGTGTGTGTATTTAAGGGGAACAAAAGTACTTTCTATAGAGACGTATGATGGACCAAACATTGAAGCAATGACTACAAATTTTTGGTGTAAAACTAAGAACGTAAAACTTGAAAAAATGAAGCAGTACAGTCCACTTGGTCAATCATAGGACATTTCTGAGTCTAGTGTCAATGACGAGTATAAGAATAAATTTATTTTTAATCAATGGCACGATACTGTGATTTAGTCTCCCTTGTGAATATTGCTAAAGTAAATTTTCCTGGTCACCTTTCATATTCTGCATTTCATTATGTACTTTATATTCCTGGCAGTCAGTAAGCAAAACTGAAGACAGAGAATCTGCCGCTGATAAAAGCTTGCTGTGTGCTGTCAGTTTATGGTCATAAATTTGCTCAGAACTTAGCGTTTTCTTATACTTTGGTTTTATCACAGGGAGTATGAAACTTACTATCTTTAACAAAAAAAAACTATTAACCAAAAAAAAGTTAGTCGCATCAACAAATACAATTCTGTTCACAGTGTTAGTAGTATTACACTGAGGAAAAAAATGTTACTTATTTCATTTGCAGGTTGTGCATTTGCTGTTTTTAAACTTGCTCCAAATTCCATGCAAATGCACTGAGCTGTATTTCTGTTTCTGTGATATATCACATCACAACTCTCTGCACATCGGCAGTGCACTCCACCTGTACAGATATGTTGGGCATTGCAGCTTACAGTGATGACAGCAATAAACGTAGCAATACCATAGAGACCATTACAGGAGTAGATGGGTCAGGTTCTTAAGATGCTCAAATCAAGTTAAGTTTTGAAACTTTTTCTACAGTCCCTGTGTCTAATAAATCTTTTTGTGGAAGAGTTTTATAATAGACTAATGAAATCATCTCAAGATCCCTTCTTTCTGATCAGAAGAGAAGTATTGAAGCAGAAGAACCTCTTTTTCTGTCATAATTTTACTTCATACCTGTATTTTTACAGTCAGGAAATCCAGAGACTACAGCACTTTTGTGTACTAGAAATGCAAGTAAAAGTAACTGTATTCCTTGCAAAGACAATACTCTGATTGGCATTAAGGCTGTGAAAGGTACACTATTCTAAGTTTATATGATTTTTGAGGGCATTTTTTAGGACAGCATTTTTAGAAGTGAAGAACTATTTCACTGAGCTTTTTTTTATTTATTAAAAGCAATATGGTGAAATTGAAGATTGCCAGATAGATGACTCTTCTCTCCATGCGGTGATTACCTTTAAGACAAGAGCAGAAGCTGAAGCTGTGAGTATAGTCTTTATTGAAAGTACTCTGTAACATTCAGCTACTTTCTAGTTACATTATACTTCTATATTTGATTAAGTTTAATACTGCTAATTGTTTAAAAATATTTTAAAAGAAGTCTGACACAAAAGCTTAATTCTAGATTAAACCAGTCTGTCAGAAGAGCATATTATTGAAATCCTTAGGAAATGAGGGTGTTTATAGCAAACTCAAGTACAGGATATAAGAGAAATTAAGAGAAACGCTTGAGAATTAATAGCTGATGTCTTGGTTCATCATTATTTAATTGCTAGTTGTTTTCACCTGAAGACTTGGTATCCTCACAGCCTGCCTGAAATTTCACTGACATCCTGCAGGCTGAGCCTATATATTTTGTTTTGGTATCAGCTGGATTTACCTTCGCCTGAAAACCTGTGATAGTGTAAATTTGATTTGATGGGATGGGATTTTCTTTTTTCTTTTTTTTTTATTTTTTAGCATATTTCTTAGAAATTCAGGAAATTACAGAAGTATAGAATTTCAGAGACTAAAATCCAGAGTTGAGGTATGTTGTAATTCAGCATCCTTACATACGGATCATTAGGACTTTATATATTTGGCTCAGCAGGATTCCTGCCTATATGGTGTAGACAGTATGTGAACCCGCACAAAATAACGACCATAGTTGTTCTGCAAATGCTTTTGTTTTCTTTAAAATCCATGCATCACTGTTGGAAAGGTGTGTCCTGAAAATAATAGGTACTCTAGAAAGAATGGATTCATATTTACGGTATGGTTGTGTGGAAGGCTTTCATTCTGTATTTATATTTTGCACAAAGTTTCTATTTTTGCACAAAGTTCTTCTGTGGAGTTCACCTGAACATAGTTTTCATATCTGGCCAGACTCCTCTTTTTGTAGGCTTTATCTTGACACACCAGTGACCTGATTGACAGAAATACTGTTATTTACAATACAAGTTAAGCCAATCACAAGAGTTTTGGACACTTACAGTGTCGTTATGGTTACGTATTTTGAGAAACAATCGATACATGTGCCAAAGATGTTTTACAGAAACACAGAAATTTTGTTTGTGAAACTATTAGATATAGCAATGATATGAGCACTAACTGTACGGAGATTGTAATTATTCTGTGAAAAAGGAAGTGTAATTAATGGTACATAGTATATACTGACTGATAGGGAAAAACAGTACTGTACAACTGTATTGAAGGAACACAGTTCAACAATGAACAAAAGTTCTGTGGAGAATAAGAAATGCCTGCTTGCAGGTAAAAGCTGTCATAATTAGTAGAGTCACAAGTGGACTAAATTAAGGTGGGAATTTTAGTTTTGGTGCTTCCTGGTGTTGGGTACTTAATTTTGCAACTTCATATTCTTTGACATTGTTGTTTACGTAGGGAATATTCTAAGTATTGAGAGGAACTTGTGATTCCCTGAAAATAGTAAAATAGATCACCTAGAACAATAATCTGTTTTTATGGATTGTCCAAATAAAGTCTTTCCTTCTACTAGGTGGAGTATGATTCACAACAGGGATCTTGACAGTATCTTATTGCAGATACTTGTTTATCAGCGAAGTAGTTTTTATTGATATAACTTGTTTTGCTTAAAAATTGGCATGGAGAATCATTTCAGCCTTAGCTAAATTTCTGTACCCAAAAAGCAGGGAATGGTAGTATTTTGGAACCAAACATAGAAGTGTAGAGATAGGAAGCACCTGAAAAAGAAGGTAGTGCAGAGAATGAAGAAAAGATGTGGGGAGGGGGAGAAGGGAGATACGTTTGGTGGAAAGGTTGAAGTCAACATTATATACTTCTATTTTTTTTTTCCTTTTATACATGATGCATTTCACTGCATTTGAAAAGAAGTATGTTCCTCCTCAATCAGTCACAAATAGAATAGATGGAGTTTTCAAGCCATATTCAAGGTGAAGTTCAGAATATGCTCTGGAAAGTGGGGATATTTTAGCTGGGTCAGAATTCATGATCAGTGTGCGAGTTGTCCGCGTTCTAGTTACCATTAAAACTTTTAATTGTCAAATGACTTGGTGTCTACTTGCACCTTCATTTTTAGATTAAAATTTTATGAAAACTGTATTTGATCAACTATAGTAAAATCTATATTTTCCTTAAGATATTCTTCTATATTAAATAGATTTCCACTGGAATTTCTGTGTTTACTGCTAAAGCAGACTTTAAGACTGGCAATTGGAGAAGTTGTAGAAGATAATCGTTAAAAACCTCTGTTGAGGCCAATTGTGATGTAAATGCAGCTAATATTTTACCTTCTTAAATGAAAATAGGCCTAAGCTTTATGACCATATATGTTTTAGCCTAGAAGGAAGAGGAGGATTCCCTATTGTAAAATGTTGCATTTTTATGTAGTAGTAATTTTTTCCAAAGATTACAAGTTGTTTCTGGACCTAAATGTCACGTATAAGTACTTCTAAAAATTCTAGTTGTGTGACATTGTGATGAGACCATGGACAAAAAGCTCCTGAGCTGCATTTTAATAAGCATAGAATCTTTTAAATTTATCATAAATTTATATGTACAGATTTAAAATTTATACCTGGGGACTTTAATATCACACAATTCATGTTCAGGTGTCATTGAACATGTAATTGTTTCTACATTTCACATTATGCTGTGCTTTCAGATTGTACTATAAATCTTCTGTGACCATGACGGTTATTTCGGAATGTTGCTAACGCTGATTTATGCTCATTCATGTTACTTTAATTTGAACATACTATTTCCAAAGCAGCCACTTAATGCAGCTGGTACTTAGAAAGGCATGAATATCCCATAAGTTAAAAATTTTTACATTTCAATTACAACAGCTTTACAGGAAGTGGAATGTTTTCCAGTGGATTAAGTTGTAATCAAGAACGGGACTTTTTTTCAGTTGTTTGGGGTTTTTCATATATATATATATATATATATTTATCATTTGTATTTGTGGGATGTCTTACTTCTTCCAGTAAGTTATGTATTAACAGTTTTGTATCCGTCTTTGAAAGGTGAAGAACCCATCGAGATAGTATTAAAAACCAGGAAGGTGTTGGTTCAGTATGTTACCCACATCACCAAATGCTTTATTGTTTTCAGAGCTTATTTTCTTCTGAATATATTTTGATCATTTTCCTGAAAGCATGTGTGAATTCCATGTGCAGTGAATGAATTTGGTGTATTTTAACCTATTAAGAGTAATTCAGTATGAACGTACTACAACTTGGATTTTCTTTTGAAAAAGCAGGCTGTTGGTTTATTTCTGGCATTTAAGTATTACTGAAGTTAATTTTTCCCCTGAGAAAGAAATATATAACTAAAATGTTTAAACTCATTTTAGGCTGCAATCCATGGATCTCGTTTTAAAGGACAAGAGTTAAAGTTGGCATGGAACAAGCCTGTTGCTAGTATGTCAGCTGTTGAAACAGAAGAAGCTGAACCTGATGAAGAAGAAGTAAGCGTGCTTTTTTCTTTTCCTTTCATTTTTGTCTTTTAAGATGAAATAATGTCGCTTTTTCAAAAGAAAATAATCTGTTGATTTGTTATTCTGTTTTTGAATCTAACTCAGTTTTGATATCAGAAAGTAGATTTATCTATAAATACATTTGTTGTTTTCTAGGCTGTTGAAAGTCCAGATACTTTACTTTTCCTTGCAGAAATGTTGCATTTCTTACACAACAAAAAACTCTAGAGAATATATCTAGAAAACAGAATGGGTGGGTTTGAACTTGCGTGAGAGAGTGTGAGGATTTTGTCCAAAACGTGGTTTTTTGTACCATCTACTTTAGGCACTAATTTCTTAGAGGATCAAATTTCAGAATCTAATTTTCCTTTATAGTGAGATATGGCTTGGAGGATACAGGTGAAGCAATAATTTAGAGCACTTACTAACTTTATTCAGACATCTAAAATACCCCTGCTAAGTGTTAGTCTTCATCATAGTGCATGAAGGATATTAAAATAATCTTACTTTGGTTAATGTAGGAATAGTTGGGCAGCATTTGATGCATTTAAGTCGTTATACTCAAAATACTGATGTTTGTGAATTCTGAAATACAAATACCACTTGGGGAAGAAGTCAAGCAGTCTTTTTTCTGGTTCATTTACAGTGAGTTAACTGCATATACATAATTGCCATATAATAACTGAAGTAGAAGTACACCCTGACTTGGTGATAGTATTTTGTCTGTATCTTTTTCTTATGGTATTTTGGCAAACCTGCCGTAGGAGCTTCACAAGATTGCTTTGATATAACCAAATTTGGTTAGTTTTTTTACATTTTGTATTCACGTTTTGTTCTTTTTCTGAAGAAAGCTGGTTTGTCTATTTGCTTTCTGTCTCCAAAAATGCTAATTTCTTTTTAGCATGTCAGCCAAAGACAGGTAGAGTAGACTACTTCCACCACTATGTTTTCATATTAGGCATTTGTGCATTCTGACTTACTAAATATTACTTTCTTTGTATATGAAACCTCAAGCGTCGTCAGGTAGCAATATGCTGTGAGTGAACAAGAGCCTACACTGGGGAATCTTCAGAGTATCTTAGATATTTTGTCACTTCTCCTTCAGGGAAGTATCGTCTGTAAAGACTAACAGCAATGTTTGTTGCTGCAAGGAGTCTACCTTATTGAGAAGTCTCATTGAGGAACTACTTCACTGAGACTTTTCCATTTTGCATAATGAAGGAAGGGCAGGGAGGGATGTGCAAACACTTCAGCAGAGTAAAGGAAGGAAGATACAGATTCACTGGTAGGTGCACTACAGTGAAATTCATGTTTTAACCCCACCTGAAGACACTGAGTATAGGAGGGAACCTCTGGGGTATAGGTAGCAGGGAAAAGGGAACAAAGATAGTAACAAGCTACATGAGCTGGACCCTGGCAAAGGGAAAGGGCAGATTTATAAAGTACCTTGGGCCTAGGTGCCTGATGGCATCTGGTCAGCTGAGAAGTGTCTGAAAGTGGGATACATCTGTTTTAGGTGATGGTTGTTCTCCATAACAGGAGTCATCCGGTATGGAAAGCAAACTCAGGGAAAAGACTGCATAAGACTGTTTTCTGTAATTCGTAAATTGATGGACTCATTTAAAACTTCCCAGATTTTCAAAATTTAAGTAGAAAGAGGAAGTAACGGAGTTTTTTTGTTACTAAGGTATAATTTCATGATTTGAATGTTTACCTTTATTGTAGATTTTTTTTCCCCTGACCATTTATTTTTCTAATACTTTTCTTGAGATCTGATTTTGTTCTTTAACTATTTTTGTCTCTGGATTGTTTCTGCAGTCTTTCTTTGGCTCATTATTCTTGTGGAAAATGTATAGGAGTTGATCTTAGATCAAAAACCCTAGATGTTCCTTGCTTTTGTATGCTTGCTGAAATCTTTGCAATAGCAACTATGTAATCTAAAAATACTAGTTTACCTATATTTTTGTTAATAGTGTTGCTGGATTCTTCCTTGACCCAATGTTTACAGATTTTTTTTTTTATTTTTTTCTTTTTTTTAGCATGATTGATGTACTTACTTCTGACCCTTTCCCATTTTCAAAACAAGCCAAATATATGTAGCTCTCTGATCGCCTTTCTGGAATGATATTGGATTTTATTTGAATTTTCTACAACTGAATTAGTCCCCCTAACCTTCACCAAATTTCTTTACTTGAGGGATTTCTTTTAATAATCCTTGGCAAATTTTGCATTTAAATGCCATTCTTTCCTTCTGTGAGCTTTGTATCACTTCTAGCATTTGGCTAAGTTAGTATTTGAAGTGTAATGTTATGATCCCCAGGTCCCAGATGGATGAGTTCAAGAACTTCATTTTCATGTGCTGAAGTTCAACCAATTGCATAAAAGAAATTTTACATAGTAGTATTGTTTAAAATTTGGTACTTAATGCAGGGTTAGATTGGGGGTGGGGTAAGTTCTTACAGTCAGTGACCTGAATTTCAGTCATACATTCTTTATACATGTAGAATGTCTTGAGTCTCTGAATGCCTACAATTCGTCATGCTATGTACTTCATTGTGTAGCAGCTATTGTAAATACATGAAAAAAGTTTCCTTCATTTTTCCATGTCTAAACTACCATTTTAGTTCAGCTAAGGAATACTATGCTAAAGAGGGATAGCAGGCTTAAGACTTGAGTGCAACTGAAGTACCTTGATGTCTTAAAAGAAAAAAGAAAAGGAGGGGGGTGGAGCTAGATCATTCAGCAGAGTGACATTCTTAATTATGAAATAGGGCTCCTAGTCTGTTCATGAAAATATGAGGTAGGTCTTTCAGACTTGGATGCTATAGAAAACCTCTGGTGAGTAACCACTTAATTGTGAAAGTGCCTGATCTTCGTAGATGCCTTACATTCTACACCTGGGGGCCTAACAGAGTTGACTCTACTGAGTCAACCACAGATGCTTAGGAAGAGTGTAAGACATGTAAGTAGAGATAAGCTTTTAATTATCAGTGATTTGCAGTTTGGGGACCTGTTTAGATGTGTGGTGTCTTTGTAGTTGAAAGCCCTTGATAGGTGTTTATTTTATGGATTTGTCTCATTTCTTTGGAATCTGAATAGCATCTGTAATGTCCTGCAACAGGGAATGTTGCTGTTTAACTATGTCTACCAAGAATAAGTATCTTTATATGGGACCTGCTGCCACCTGCATGTTTTAAGTCTTATGTTCTCCTGCTCTTGCATCAAAAAGAAAACCAACATTATCTCTTCACTTTCTCCAAGACACTTAATATATATCGACTTCTGTCATTCTTCCCTTCAGTTACTTTCCGTCCAGGCCAGACAATTCCTATAGTTGTTCCCCTATATGGAAGTTGTTCCAGGCTTTTTGATCATCTGTACTGCCACTCAGCCTTGTGCACCTTAGAGTTCTGCATTGTGCACTGCCCAGGACTACTCCTTTTTGACAGCACTGTCTTATTTTAACCTGCTGGACATCTAGACACCAGGAAAAAGAGGCTAAGTCTTCAGAAAGCTTCTGTGTTTTAGTCTGGCTCAGAGTACCCAAGCATACATAAACAGACAGGACAGGTGGCAACAGAGCTGGTTTTTAAATGCACTTTCCATCGGTAATGAAGATAGTAGTTTGTCCCTCTTGTAAAACAGCTGACTTGAAAGGGAGAAAGCTTAGTTCTAGGTTTTCTTCAGCCTAGAGCCTTGCATCTCTCCAGAAGGCACCCTAACTTCACAACTCGACCTTCACATCTCCTATTAAATTTGGAAATTCTGTGGCAAAAACCTACAATTTGTGCTACAAGAAGAATAAGCAAGGAAGACCATATCTGTTATCTAACAGCTGGGAGACTTTGCTAGGGAGAGATACCCTTGTGTTTTAGTCCTTTCTTTAGCTAGTACAGAAATTGCTATGATAGGTGCAATCATCAAAAAAGTTTCGAGGCAGGGGATAGCTTATATGTATACCCCTGGGTCTATATGTAGACAAAAATTAAAACAACTCACTGATTATCTTTTTTCTAATTTTGCCTCTCTGAAGCCTGTAACGGTCGACCTGAAATGTTCAGGGTTTTGTGAAGTCTGTTTAGTTACTATGTTGTTACTGAAAGCAATTGAAAATATGTTTATATACTTTGTCTAAATTTCTGTAAATACCTGCCTCCCTGCCCCGATCTTTTAAATTTTTATATTGGTTTTAAGCTTGATTAAGCTGTCAAAATCAAAATGTCTCAGATTCAGTCTTTTTAATACTGTGGAACAGGTGGATTAAGCTCTTGGATGAAAACAGGCATAGTTATTGTGAACGTGCAAAAACTAACATTAGTTTTCTGTATATCATCTTAAGTTTCATGGGAACATTGTAGCTTGGGCATAAATTATATGAGGAAGAATCAGAAGAGCTATTTAAGTATGAGGTGCATATGTATGGATCATTTTGAAGTCCACTGAAAAGGAAAAAACATGTTTACCATTTATTAATATACTTAGATAGTACAAATACATACAGTATACTTTTTTGAAAGCATTACTGTTTACAATCAAAACACAAATTTGTTCTTTATTAAATTGCAAGTATCAGGGATTTGTATTTTGCTTTTTCCATCAGAAAATGTTAAAGATCAACAGAGTGTCACATTTTTCTCTTGAAGTTTCAGGAAGAATCTTTGGTGGATGACTCACTGCTTCAAGATGATGATGAAGAGGAGGAGGATAATGAATCTCGTTCATGGAGAAGATGATTCACCTGATCAATGACAATGCTAGAACTGCACCTGTGTTGCATTAGTATTATCTAATGTACTTCTGCATCTTTGTATTAAAAGGGGTTTTGTGATGAAGTTGGATTCGGATATAGACTAAAAAGCAGCTGGTCGGTTATACGTTTTGAGAGATTGATGTTTGAGTTACATTTCAGTAAATGATTGCTAAAGACATCATACTAGGAACATATGCAATGTTTTTATTACATAGTTCTACAGAAAGTTACAGAATTCTTTGGGTTCTTTGTAATTTACTGAATTGGTCAAACACAAATGACCAAAAGTTGTTATAACATAGGTAATTTTTGTTCTATTCCAGATACGGAATGAAAATTTGCATTTAAAATCTTTGTGAATGTTTTCAGAAATGAATAGATAACAGTACTAAACCGAAGTCTCTAAAGTTATGTATTCATAATATTGCATAGTAGTATGCTTAGGCTTTACTATGTACTAGCCTTTTGTTGGATTTGTGTATGTATTTTACCTATGGGTTTTAATGATAAAGTGTATGACTGCTTTGCATATAAGTCCTTATGACTTTAAGATGTTAAAAAATAAAGAAATGGAATGGTCTTCAAAAAAAAAAAAAAAAAGAAAAAAAAAAGCAATAACCAAAAAAGCTAAGGCAATGGTCCTTCATAATGAAAAAAAAAAAGAGAAAAAAAAAAAAGAAAGAAAAGAAAAAAGACCGTTCCAAATGGCAACCCCCACCCCCATATTCACAAAAGGAGCTCTAATCACTATCACTTATACTAAAATAGTATTGAATATAAAAAAACCTCAACATAATGATGGTTCATTTACATTAACATACAGGTGTGCTCTGTTACATAAAAGCTGTTGAATGTCTTCTGAATTTTAAACTGATTTAAGTCAAATGGAATGTAGAATAATATTCCAACAATAAGGAATTTATTCTGTATCCCTGCACTGTGCAACTCTAGAAGAAAACTTGATCCCACAAAAATAACATCCAGTACTGAAGTGTAATTTTGAAAAATACATTAGGTGAAGTGGAATATTTGGTAGGCGTTATTCTAAAAACTTTGACTATGCACCATAATGCATCTTTTTTATTCCTGTGTTTCTGTGATTGCATTTTTCCTTTTCAAAAGTAAGACTCAGAAGATACTAAGTTCACACTGTAGTGTATATCCATAATTTTAAAATGTACATACATGAAATGTTAGTAGAATTCCTACTCCACAGAAATACTTAATTGGCTCTTTCTAATGGGGCAGTCTCTTATGTGACGTCTGAAGTTTCTCCTCTTCTTAGGAAGGGGAACTGCCTAGTCCTTTGCAGTAAAGGACCTCTTTCACTAGAAAGACTTGTTTTTATTTCCATATACTGGCATTCTGCTTGTCTGTTTTCAAAACAAAATCCGTTTATGAAGTATTAGACTTGTGGGGTTTGGGGTTTTTTTCCCCCATCAACTCATTAATGAGTGCAGCAGAAAACCACTATCTCATTTATCAAATAGGTGCAGGGGATAGGACTTCAGTTAACAGTATATTTTCTTTAGTCCATGGTTTTGTCTTTGTCTTTTTGCAGGGGAGGTGGGGGAGAACTGCTATAACTCATGTCCCTGCCCCCCTTTATTTTTTTTTTTTTTTTGTTAACTCCAAAACAGGAATGGAGGAAAGTAGAAGTAGTACTATCCCAGAGAGAAGAGCTCTGGCTGTAGAATTTTTATTCTGTGTTTTTCAGTTATTTGAGGGCTTTTTGAGACCTGGATCCTGTTTTGGGATTTTTTGCTGTGGGGTGGTTTTTTTTTTTGGTTTTTTTTTGGGTTTTTTTTTGTTTGTTTTGGGTTTTTGTTTTCGGTTTTTTTTCCCCCTACGTCCCTGTGTGTATGCATATTTTGTTGTAAAAATATGCACTTAAAATTTTTGTATAGGCTTAGTTTCACATTAAAATTCCACGACTGACTGCCATGCTTGTTACAGTAAGTTCTAAATCTTGCCATAAGGAATTGATTTCATTTTACACTGAATTTCAGGCAAAATACAATATTTTAAGAACCTTTTTATCCAGTGCTCTGAATGGACTGTTCTAGTTCACTGAATGAAAATACAAGCTTTCCTACTTTTTTTTTTAAATAATTTAGTATTCTGAAGGGTGCCAGATTGACAGTCCGAGAGGTGGAAGTTTTTTGTGTGTTGTCTTACAGAACAGGTACAGCACAGGAAAGGACAGTGCGTGCTGCCTTAAGGTGGTTGTGTGGCATGCTTTGTCTGGTGCTCAAACCTGCCTTTTCACTGCAGTCAGTCAACACAAGCTAATGACAACTATTAGTGTGTTCTTTACATGGATGCTTCTTTTGAATCATCTGAAATTTCTGTATCACATAATTTTAAAATTAGTATTGCAAGTTTGCCTGCTTGTTTTGAATTCACGCTAGTAATGCATCCATGCAAGATTCATTTCTTAATAGTTGTTTGCACCCTGGTCTACCTGTAAAGTGATGAAGCCTTTTAAAATTCTTTTTACCACCTTCCTCCCCCAAACTTCCATCAGTGAAAGGTGTCGGGAGGAATTCGTACTGGCATGTATTTTGTTACCTTGTGACACTGAATGATTGAAAACCACCTGGATCAGAAACGCTTGGCTTACTCTGGCTTTAAGAAACAAACCCAAATGTTTGTTTCAGTCAAAACTAATTTGTGATTGTATGCCATTCATCGTAAGAGAACAGTGTCCCCATTGCAATCTAAACGGATTCTGTACGTATTTCTGTCATTATCAAGTGACTTTCTTGATTTGATTTCTTTTTGGCTTGCTCTGTCCTTGTATTCCTTGTCTAGCTCTGCTCTCCCCTCCCGTTTTTGCTACTACCTTAGCCCCACCTCCTGTCTTTTCAGGTCAGTCAGATACTTGTTAGCATAGCCTTCAGTGGAATCTGTTGTCATCTGGAGCATCATCCTTCCTTGTTTGAATCAACAAACGAAGCATCCTGCTGACTTTCATTCCCTTCTTTACTTAGTTGATCCTTCTGAATGCATTCCCATGTATGCCTCCACCGTGATTAGCTAAATAATTGTATTTTTTTAACAGTTCTGCAAATGGATTTTCCTAGTCTGAAAGACCAAGAGTGGGGTTACCTTGGTTTTCCCCAGGCAGCTTTTCAGAATTTCTATGGAGAAAAAGGTAAACATTTAAGAAGGTATTTTCTTTTCCAGCTAGATGCTAAGGGGCTTGAATAAGAGGTGATCTTACATGTAGTTCAATGACAATATTGTAGTAAACCACATTTGGTTGAAATACAAAAAATATTAAGTCATGGGAGGCAGTAATTCAGGCTATGTTGTTTTGTAGACAGACTGTAATAAAGTAACAAGAATACCTCTTTGAAGCATTACTTATAGCCACTGCTATTTGTATTTTTTCTTCTCTTAAAACTCATTTATTTCAAATCAGAAAACCCACAGAAGAACTAAAAGTTATTTATTAGTGAAACACAAAGGAACAGGACTTATTCTACAACCAAGTGTAAGCAGGTCTATTTCCTGAATAGAAAAAGCACCCATTGAAAAGTTCTTGTATCACTTCAGGCACTTAAAACAGGTTTCTGTTCTAAACCACACTTTGAGAACAGTCCCTATTCCTTAATTAGGAAAGGAGTAAAAAAATATTATCCAGATAACTTAGGTATCCGAGAACAGCATTGTACCTAATTTAAACATGCAATTTTGTTGGCCATCTACTCTGAAGAGGTCCCCAAACCGGCTAGGCGTACTATTCTTGTCAGCCCTTAGATAACTTTTAATAACTGTACATTTATTTGTGTTTGTTTTAGATGGAATGGACAATTTGTAATTGTTCGTTGTCTCATAAGCATAAAAGCGCACAAAAGATGCACAAAAATTTGGTTTTCACTCACGGAAGTGATTTTGGATGTTCCCTGTATTTTTTTAGCTAATCCTTGAACTAATAAGTCTCACCAAAAATAGATGGGGAGCAGCAGGGGATTTTTTTTTCTTTCACCAGTCATACACCAATACCCAAAGTAACATAAAGTGACATAGACCTTCAACGAAGCACCTCATTTACTGTAATTCAACATTGTTTTAATGTTGCAACTAAAGAAGATATAGTCAGATTTAATCCTACACCACTTACCTTTTAGTACAATCAGCAAATTAAATTACAATTAACATTAAGATTAGAACAACTGGAACAAATAGCAGAAATTTGAGGGGGTTGGGGGGGGGAAGTCAAGTGTGAAAATCTGAACAATTTTGGTTGTTCTTCGTCATCCTGTTCTGAGTGGAGCTGTTTCTTACTGTACTGGTGTTATAGCACTTGGTTATTTTTAAATGAACCTGTTAAGTCAGACAAACTAGAAGTTCTTGATCAAGTTTTTAAAAAAAAAAATTATCAATTATCTTTTTCAGTTGGGCCAATATAGCTGTAAACTGATGCTTGGTGAAAATGAACTCTTCGTTTTTGTGGACTCATATAGACCTTTATAAACAATACTGTGCTTGTCACACAGTTGCCTAAATACTGTAGTTTTATAAAATAATTATTTTCATTTTCTACTTTAGTATGTCTCTGCATGTTTTATTCTGAACTGTGTTTTAAATCTGTAGACATCAAAAATACTTGCAACAAAAATAGACTTTGATTTCAGTCTCTTATTTAAATTCTCTTTAGATCTAACTGGGACACTAATGAGAGGGATTTCAAGAACATACTGCACAAGAAATTTCTCTTTTTTTCCTAATGGGTCATTATTTGTACAATTTTTCTATATGTGTTAATGCTAAAGCTTATCTGAACGTTGGTACTTTGTCCATGTGAGTGAAGATTATTTTTTTTCTTCTTCTTACAGTAAGCTTGTAATGCTGAGACCAGTTGATGTCTTTGAAAATCATCTCATCTGACCCTGTGGTATTTTATAATAATTTTGATGTTACAGTTTGAATTCTTGAATTCCAAGATCCCTCCTGCTTTGTTAGCACAACAGACTAATTCAGTTTCTCACCTTTCTCTGGCAAAGACTGGAATACCACATTCAGCAAATCTGTCTGTGCTAGTTCATGAGCTGGAATTCAGTATTTCCCTGTCAGCAATGGGGAGAAAAAAAATTTGAGGCAGGAACTCTTCAGAATTCAGTTTTCTGAGAAACATCTGCAGTAGGCATATTTTTTTTATTTTGACCTTTGGGATGCAGAGAGGGTAAAATTGTCTTTTTACCCTTTTACACGATTTTACTCTTCTGTGTTGCAGTTTCACATAAGATTTTTGGAGGGTAATTTGATGGGTGAGTCAGATCTTTTTATATAATCTAGCATATACTTTTCTTTAAAAAGGAAAGGGGAGGGGGGCAAACCGGTACTTACAGTTTCTTCCTGACAAGCTGTGGAGATTATTTGAAACCAGAAATGTTATTTACAGGCCTCAAAACTAAAACAGTGCAGATGACCATTTCCCAGTTACTAAAGAATGCCTTCTGCGTCTTAGGCTTAATATTATCTTACATGCAAAGGAAAAAGAAACGCTAACTTCTCCAAAATGTTTTCCTAATCTGCAGCTAGACAGATAATGTCTCAGCTCTAAGGCATACTAACTCTTCTCTCTATACAATAATTTGCTCTCTAGGGAAATGAGAAAAGTTTCTTAGGTTTTAAAGGTCATAATTTATTCTACATCTTGCACAGAATTTTGTGTGATAAAGATGTTTAAGCCAAAATGTTTCCTCCATGTAGAGGAAAAAAAGGCTTCACAAAAATGTATGTTGATCTATGCGTGTAAAAATCTATATCCTTTTGCCAAAATCGTGTGCATGTTGCTAATGCATATACGGTGTAGGTGAGATCTGCAGGAGCACAGAATGCCTTTGGGGTACAAGAACTCTCTTTTTACAGATCTTCCCAGTTCTGCAGGACTCTGCTGCATAAAAGCTGAGAGAAGTGTCCTTTCCATTAAAGTACCTTGTTTTTAACATGAAGAAATATTCTTCCTCACATTTGCAAGCTCTCCTTTCTCTACTTTAAAAAAAAAAAAAAAAAGGCAGTTCTGATTTTGTGGATTTTTTTTTTTCCCTTGAGATAAAGCCCTGTATTTTCTCTTCCGACTGCTAGAGGGCACTATGGCTACACAAGTGAAACACAATAACTGGAAGAAATTTGCTCCCATTTCAACACTTCTGTGATATTTTTCATGTTTCAATTCTCATACTAATATTTGCATTTCTTGCAGAAACCTGTATACATCTCTACCATGTCAGCAGAAATTCTGTTTGTGTGAACTGAAACAAAGTATCTCTCTCTCTATAGATACCAATGATAAAACATGACTCCAGGTGTTTAAATCTGAATAAAACAGAAGAACATTTCTGTGTTGCAAGAGGCGTATATCCATCTCCTTTTCTGCTCTGGGAGTTGAATTTAGTTTTTGATAGATTACAGTTGAAGTTATAGAAAACTTCAGGTAGCTACATCCTGTTTGTCAAAGCTTTTCATAAAAATTAATCTTTTAAGCATGTGTTTATGCTCTAGAATAGGGGATATGCAGTGAATGGAAAGCTAAAACTTATTGCTGGAAAGTGAGGGGGAGAAATGGCAGATGATAACTGCATTTTTATATAAACTATAATGGAAATTGCCAGACTAACATGGTGTGAAGAAATTTCACCACTGTAGCCAGTTATCTTTGCTTTATGGTAGACTCATGTTAAACATATTAAAGAATTACTACAGTAGCTCCACTGACTGGTGCAGTATAACTACACAAAACAATTTTTCAACTACGATATGGAATACTTGTTCATCCTGGTACTTCTGATATACTGTCTGTTACTGTCTTGCCCAAGTGCACTGGGAAGCTGCTGGTAGCCCGTGTGTCTCTACACTTGGAACTCTGAGTGTGCAACGTCCATGCGCATAAATCCCATTTAGGACAACAACATGACTCATCCTCTGTTGTTTTCTTCTCCCTTTCAGTCATTAGTGTGATATCAGAAAGTGCTGAGGTATCACAAATTTTGTTATGCTTCTCCTAACTCACAAATTCATGTACGTGGAGGTTATTATATGCTCTCTCTTTTCTTGCAAGATGGCATCTGTATTGTAACCTGTGGATAGACATCGTATAATGCTGGAATACTTACAAGAAGTCAGTATCTTTGAGTTCACGTAAAGATGGAAACTTTGCTTGCCAGAGGTGATGGTGAGAAGATAAATTCTTGTCGAAAAAATTCTTTGGTTCTTTTATCACAATTATCTGTTTGCATTCAGATCTGAGAGATGATTAACATTTACCCACTGCTGCTCTCAGAGAGGTATTAGATAATGTTTAAATATCCCCCCTGTGCTATTTCTACCAGTTTGGTACCAAATAAAAGAAACATACTATCTTATGTATTTTGATATGTATTCTCCGTGGTAATATCTTACCTTTGAAAACAGAGAAAAGTGGTAGGATGCTATTTATTTATTTACAAAGTTCTACAATTGCAAGTTTTATCAAGAACACAAAAATAGAAATACTCAGTAAGCAGCAAGTGAGCAGGTTTAGAAAACTTTGCTGCAGTATGGCATTGTGCAGTACAGATGTTCACAAAGGTGGATTTTCTATACCTGAGTAATTGAAATCTTGACCGTCTTTCAAACAAATTCTTACAGTGAAGGGACATGTTACCTGCTCATACCTGAAAACTTTGCTTCCATGCATTATACCAGTGATTGAATGGGCCTGGGGAACTATAACTGCTTTTCTACTGGAACACCTTTTAAATGGGTTAGTCTTTCTACAGAGAGAATAGAAAACTTGTTTTGCAGCTATATCAAGGAGTACTTACTCAGTATCTTTCAGGGGAAAAAAATCTTTCTACTTTTATAATACTAAGTCAATAATTGGTGAATATTTGTTTCTAGTATTCAGTGATCTGAACACTGGGGGTCTTACAAGCTACTTCTGTTGGGGTTTTTTTGCTGTGGTAAAATTTCATCAGTTAGTTTGCAGAACTACCTTTTGGAATCTGAAAAAGGCATTTTCTGATTTTAGAGTTCGGAATTCTTTGTTCCCAGAAGCAACATCCTGTATGTGGTGTATTTAGATGTGTTATTGTGATGTGACTAAATTTATGTGTGGGGGTATTCTGTTAGTGAAGAAAGTGAGATGAAAGAGCAATAGCAGTAGTCTTTATGGTGGAGGACGCTGAGAGACGGTTAATGCGCAAAGTGCTGGTCAGCAGACTTACTGCCTGACCTGAATGACAAAATAATTTTTCTATTAGAAATTATGTGAAGATAGTGTAGCAGAATAAACTGAGCACTTTTTTTCTGCTGATATATAGTGAAAAACTAAGGCACATAAGTCACCATTAGACCTGGTTAACTTTTAACAGGTTAATGCTGTCTGTATCTGCAATTTTGTATTGGTGGACTTCCCACAATATTATTTGTATGTCTTCACTAAATTTATGTTTTGATAACTTTAATATTAAAATAATTTAAAACATATTAGTTTCTTCTGTTTCTTTGTTGAACTATCTCTAAACATTCTTTCAAGTTAAAGTAAGTGCTATTTGTTTTCCATCCTCATTTACTGTAATGCTTCCTGTACAGAAAATACTGATGTGTTTGCTCTTGTACTGGCCCTTCTCTACAAATTTACCAGATACTGAATTTTTTGAAGACAGTTTGCCAGGACAACACTGAAGAAATAGCTCTTTATTAGGGGAATAAGTTATAGAAACTGGAATCTGAAATAATAAAAAGATGAACCAGTAACATTCACTACACTGCCATTTTTAAGATGGCAGTATATCATGCTAAAATACTATCTGTAGATAAGCTTTTGTTAAACTTTTAAAGTAGTTTGAGTAGGTAATTACTAGTGTTTTAGTAGTCTAAAGCAGGATTGATGGCAGCTTGATTGGCTGTAGCAGTTACTAAAGTTCACATTTTATGACCTCCTTAAAAATATTAATTTAGAAGCTTATGAATTACTCTCTGGAGTCACCCTGAATTAACAAATACTGAGCTATCTTTTAGCTTTTGAATCTTTTTATTAATTTCTGCCCACTACTGCACTTTATAGTGTTTTTCAAGATCTCATTTTCTAGGTAGAGCAGCAGTAACTCTTTCACAGCCAGGACTAAGTTGCACAAAATGTTCTTAAAAATAGTCTTGTTCCATGCCAGCATTAAAGAAAACCCGGGGTGGTCACTCCTGCCCATCCTTTGTGCTTGACAAAGCAGTTGTTAGCGTGATAATGTTGTAATTGAGGAGCTGGGCTATGCTTTTACAAATGGGGTGGTCCAACTGAATTAGCTTCCTAGTTTACTTCACCAGGTGGCTGAAAAGACATTAGTGTTGGGGTACTGAGGCAGATGGAAGTTGAGGTTTCAAGTTTTTGGCCAAAAAATTGGTGATGTGCGTGTTTCCTTTCCTGCAATCCATGCACTGCCTGCCACACCTGTGGGCAGCCCGGTTTGTTGCAGAAAATACTTGCTATAAATGATTTGGGAAATACTGCTAAACCCACAGAATTGGGCAAGGAAATACTGGTTCTCTGCCTCATTCTTTCACAGAGACCTCCATCTGGAATTTTAGAACAGCATCCAAGATACCTAACAGTTTAGAGAAACCTTACTTTAGTGGTTCCTTCTGGGTGGCTTACAGATCACAGAATTCAGTGTTCCTCATTATGAATCCCTGTGAAGTATATTGTGTCGTCAGTCAGTTGCTGTTTTGGAAGACTACTGTCATTTTCCAGTCAAACAGTGTTTGTGTGTTCAAGCCTGTTTGTTCAAGTTAGGTTAGCTTAAGCAGGTCAAGTAATGGATCTTTGCTGCTATTGAAACTGTTTGACCCTGTTGCCTGAGTGAGCAAGTTAGGAAGCAGTTACATGAGCAACTTAGTGTGCAGATCATAATTTCAGATGGGAAAATGAATGATAATCAGCTATTGTAGTATAGGAATATAGGATCCTCTTTGGTCATCATGGCTGTAGAATAAGCTGGAAGGTACGGGTCTAAACTCTTACATTAACAAGGAGATTGTGTCAATTGAGCCTTTAGAAGTGGACACTTTTGCAGTGCAAAGCATTTCATTGCCTAACGCCTTTCAGATATCTCTCCAGCTGTCCAATGAATCAATGGTCCTGTCTTGCCCTGTCTCTGAACAGATTGGGAACTCAACCGAACATCTGAAGTATTAGGAGCCGTACCCAGTACTGTCTTATCTGAGAGGGGTTGTGTACGCCTTGATGACTGCTTTCTAAAATTAGGTAATCAAAAGCATTCAAAATGAAAATATGACAGGAAAGGTAGGCTGTAATCTTACATCTTTGTTGGAGTCCAAAAATCACAATGAAAAGTAATTTTCTACTTCTACCTTCATGGATCCATTGGTCAATTTAAAGAGTTCTCAAAGCTAACAGTAGCACATACGCAAATCTCTAAAATGTACCCAAATACCATATATACTGTTACTTGCAAAAATATGCATTGCCTTTTGAGAACTCAACAGTTTGTTTCTTTCCAAATGTCCAAAAAAAAAAAAAAAAAAAAAAAGTAGTCTTCTCTAGCCACTCTGTTTAGTAGTATTTAGTGGTTATGGAAATAATGTGTTAGGAACCCACAACATGAATTCTGTAATTTTGTTTACAAAGACACTGAATGAAATTTTAAGTGATGTGGGTATTTCAGGTCTTTCTGAACTTTACACCAAATGTTTATGGGTCAAAGGACAAACAGTTGCATACAACTTGCACTTCTATCCCAACAATCAAATGGTGAGAAAAGCCCATCAGTGTTCTTGCAACACCAACTGCTCCTGCCTGTAGCACCTTGCCTGAAGATTTTGCAAGGTGGTAGACTGTGGTGGCTTCTGAATGCCTTGATGTCATGCAGTCCTGCTGTGGTTTAGTCTGCTGCCTATCCAGCACTATCACATTTCAGTATGTCTTTGTAGCTTTAGCTTTTAGCAGAACTCACTGGAGACATAGGTTATTTCAGTGTCTTGTTCCCTGTCTGAATGTTGGTACTCAGCCTCTTAGTCTACATCAATACTAGTAAATTAAACATGGCTGGGACTGTTCTCTGATGCTGAGACCAACTGGCATGGAACAACTCTCATACACACTATTAGGCTTCAAAACAGGACAACCACATCCACATTCTCTGCTGGGAATGGTCTCTGGCTTGGCATAGCTGATCCAGGTCTCTTCAGTGCTAAGGCCTAACAATTTAATAGTACCAACAATAAAGTTCCAGTGCCTATGATATATGCTGGACCTGTTTGTTTTACTAATTCAGTTGTGGTCCAAGTCGTGCAGTATCTTTAAATGCCAAACTTTGTCCAACAGCAGCAGGTAATGGGGTCTAATTCCAGTGGTAGATGGAGGGGCCTGGAGGAAGATCTGTTCTCTTGAAAGGCAGTGACAATTGACAACACTGTTCTGCAAAGAATCCATCCTCTAGCAATAAATGTCACTAGCTAAAAGAGAGAACGGGTGCTTCCAAAAAACATCCTAGTACTTTTGCTAACAGACAAATAAATGGCAATTAGCAATCAAAAATTTATAGACTATAGTAACTACTGGATTTAATGAGAAGTGTAAAATAGATGATGGTCTTGTGAGATACAGAGTTAGAACAAACCTTATTAAGGAAGATTAATAAAAATCTTTAATTTTAAATATACATAGGCCATTATATTCGAACTTCCCTAGCATTAGTAAGGTTTGGAGGTCTCTTGAACTATCCACTAGGTATTATCAGCCATCTTAAAAATTAACATAGCAATAATGCAATGCTGTAATCAAAGGGGCAAGCTGTAAAACTTTTCTGGCAAGCCTACCTATAGAATTACAGTTTCCTACAAACTGACAAAGAGGGAGATATACACAGATAATTTGTCCTTTAGCCCTTCGTATGTAAGTATGCTTTCTAGCACAATATATCACCTTAATTATTATACCTTCTGCAGTAGGATAGAATTCTCTGACCAGGTATTTTTTGTTGCCAAATTACTTGGACATACACTGTGAAAATATTTTCTGTGTCTGTACGTGTATTTCCTCAGCTACGCTCCCATCTGTCAAAGTAGGGTGAGTGCTTTAATTGCTTAATCAGCTTTCTGGGTCTCCCACACAGGCACAAAAGCACCACAGTGGGTTGTATAGTTACGTGGTGGTGCATAAATGATTATCAGAGGTAGTTTCCCCAACTTTTGTATTCTAGTAGGCAACAAGCATGCTGGATTTAGTGAGATTATAAACATGGTTATTTACTAGCAGAAGCTGATGTTTTTCTCCCCTCTATTTTTACATTTGAGGATAAAGTACAATTTATCTCTGGGCATCATCTTGTGGAAGTTCTAAATCACTTCATGAGGCTTTCAGCCTGGCTTATGTCATTTATCCCTCAGCACTCGGTCCATTTAATCCAGGCCTCTCAGCTGTACAGACCTAGCTCCTGTTGTGAGTGATCGGCCTGCTTGAGTGCTCCCAGCTTCTCCTGTCACATCACATTTGCATAAAAGAGGACGGATAACCAAATTTGAACACACAAATGAAAATGCTAAGCGCTGAACCTGTCACAGTTGTTGTTCAACTAATTGTGAAAAATTTGATTTGCTGGCTTTTCACTGTTTATCATGTGGACCCCCTTCTCAAATTTGCCTTGGCTTCTGCTTCTGTACACGTAGCTTTTAAACTCTCTACACAAGCAGCCCACCCTGGGGATTACTTACCTCTCCTACCAGCTTTTAATGTTGGCTCATCTACTTGACTAAATTAGGCCACCGTGGCAAACAAACACATAATTAAAAACCTGGGAAAGACAACTGCAGTTGCACTTCTTAAATTGATTTTGCAGTCTATTATTGGTATACGCCTTTGCATTTTGCCATTTTATCTTGTCATCCTATAAACCCTGAAAATGTCTTTACTTTTAATTATATATAGGAGGAACACATTATTTCAAAATTAACATTAAGATTTTCTTCTCAAAAGGCAATAGTAAATAAAAACACATTCTTCTTTCTGGGTACTTTGTGGCAGCCTATTACAGAGGTGCTGTATTCATTTGAAATTAAGACCCATTTTTGAACTGGCATTGAAAGCTCATGAATTGTATTGTTCAAATTATTGTGATTTTTCAAAATTCTGCGTTTTGACTTAGCTTTCCAAATGTACTTAAAACTGCTGTTATACTTCCATTTCAGATCACGTTCTCTTATCTGTATAATTTATGCGTCACTTCTTATAATGTATACCAAAAGGTTACCAGTTAAAACAGTTGAATGTCATGTTGCTTTTTTGTGAGGGGAGAGGAGGTTCAAACAAACAATTATCTGTACAAATATGCAAAGAAATTAATCTACATCTCCAAATCTTCCATCCCTTTGTTATCGATGTTGGTTATACTCTGAATACCCGTAACTATCATCATTTAAGAAGGTGGATGATAACATGGACATAGTGGATACAAATCTATAAAAACCATCGAAAGCTTCTAAAAACAACCTGATAAGAAAAACTGGTATTTACACATATACAAATAATTGCTATTTTTCTGGCAGTACTAAAATATCAAAATAATTGTTTTCAAATGAAGAAAATAATGTCAGCAGATATGACTGAAATATTGTTAAAAAAATAAAATTGAAAACGTTTTGCTTAAAATGCTTTTTAATTTCAATTCATCCTGTTGGTGAAGGGGAAAAGGTCCCTAAAGTGACCTTCATGTCAAGTGCAGTTCACTGATAGCAGTAGTAGTAATGTGGCATAATCCCTTTCATAAACTGATCAAGACCCATCTTAAAACTGTAGGATATTTTCATCTGTTTCTCTGATAAGGCTGTAAAAAAAAAAAGAAAGTATATTTTTTCTGATTATTAAGAACTATATAATTTGTAGCCTAAATAGATTTACGTCCAGGTTAACTATGGTTAGCTATCCTTTGTTTTAAATAGCTTTTCTCCCTTCATGATGTTTACTTCCTTGATATGTTCATGAACAGCTGTCATGTCATCACCGCCTTCTTTTTACTAGGCTAAACAGGCTGAACTGTTAAAGGTCTTTGCCAGACAAAGTCCGATGTATTTAACTGTAGTAATTTAAGATACTAACAGTCACAGCTCAATGTGTTGGAGAACACTGTCCTTTATTTTTCCATTAAATTTTGCTCTCTTCCTCATTTTTACTACTGAATGCTACTGTCACTAAAAATGCAGCTGGAGAAATAACTCGTGCTGTACTCTACACTCGCTACATTTTGTTTGTGATCACTGGAATACTATCAGTTTCCTTTTTCACATCATACTACTCTACCTTCTTCCTCATTAATAACTTTCCAGAGTTGTCTTCCTTTCGTGCCCTTTCTCGCATTTGCCAATGAATTACATTAAATACTTTATTTTGCAAATATGATTTGTGTATATGGAGAAGACGGATACAGACATGTTTGGAAGAGAGTATTCATTAGCATGTCAGGCCCACAGCATCAAATGGAGGAGCAATGGAAATTCGAGAAATGAGTTAGCTGAAAAAACCCCAATTCTGTACTTGACAAACTGCAACTACGTTGCCGACAGGTTTGATAATGAAAATCTGAAGTAGCAGCTCTTGGTCCAGACCAAAAAAGTGTCTTGCAGATTTCCAGAAAGTTGTTACATCTTTTAGATTACTCTGAGTAACCTTCAACAAGATGTTCCATAGTGAATCTAATATTCCCTCCCAGCTTCTCCTGCTTGCAAAATACATCCCAATAGCTGAAATGTCCTGAGATGTCTTTGTCAAAGATGTCAAAGAGGCAGAAGATTTGTTCACTCATGAAAACAGGTATCATTTCCAAAATCCATTTTCTTCATATAAAGAGAGCAAAAAAAAATTTCCTTAGTTACCCTGTTCTTCAACAGTGGGGTTAATATCTATTGATAAATTGTTATCTCTTCTTACCATGCAATTATTTGATCTGGAAATCTCATAGATATATTAAAGCTGGTAGAACAGAATTAAAGATTTAGGCTTGTGCACCATATTGGTCTTAGGAAGATCTATGTTTATGGGTAAGATTCTGTCCTCTGCTTTTTCTCAGATTTTAACGAGAAAACAAGACATTAATTTCTTGCTTTGTTTCTAATTCAGTCATGTTGGAATGTGGAAACTTTATTGTTCAATCCTGGAATTTTTTCATTCATTAAAAAAAAAAAATCCTCACCCATTGTTTTACTTCCTTTGCCTCTCTCTGAATTTAGTTATGTATTTTGTTATACTTATTCTGAAGTAGTGCAAGAAAAAGAGAATGGGAGAGAATGACTACAATAGCCACAAAACAAAATAACACCTCTCAGGGTAAGTTTTGCAGTCAAAATATTTGTGACAGTAGAAATTAAATGGCAGTTTCTGAAAAGGGAAATCAGATTTTAAACTTTATTCAGTAACTTTATCTGTCTCCTAAGTAAATGTGAACACCTGATTTATAATTTCAGAAACTATTTTGCAAAATTTCTTCAAGTTCTGTATCCTTCGATATCCTTATCCATAAAATGTTTTGCTAGGCAAGTCAGAGAAACACAACAGAGCGAGGGCAAGAAATGTGTTTAAAATTTTGAACGAGCATTAATGGAAAATGTTTTGCCATATTCCCTCAGCTCTAATAAAATGTACACTTTCCATTTATTCTTCAACTAGATATCTATTGATGTTTGATTAAAAACTATCTCCCCTGCTTCTGTAAGTACCTTCATGTAATTCATGGGGATTTTCTCATTTTCCCAGGTCCACTTGGGTAAATAAAGGTTTCTCCTTAGCTCAGTCTCTTAGGTTGGATGTTAGAATAAACAAACTTCCATTAACTTGCTTTTTGTTTTACTTTAGATTGCAAGTAACTTCATCAGCATGTAAAAGAGACAACTGCTCCATCTCTCCCTATATATTCTATTATACAAAGCTGACCCCCTTCCCATGAGCCTAGCTCTTGACTATAGCTAAATGCAAAAGAATAAGCACACACAGAAAGATTAGCAGGTTACACATACACATCTCCATGATCTGTGAGTATATGCAAAGAAAGAGATATGTTAAATTGCCTGCTCTTTTTGTATAAAAAAGAAAACTTATTTACCCTATGGGTAAAATGTGTGTTGACCTACTGTATTACAGTATAAGCATGAAGAAGGTTACTTTTTCCCCTTTTCTGGTAAATAATAAGGCAACTCATGCTGAGGGTGTACTTAAACTATACCTATAACTCTTGGAAATTCATAGATCGTAAGGCCAAATGGGACCATTATGATCATCTTGCCTGACCTCCTCTATAGCACAAGCCATAGGGTTTCGACAACATAACAGTATTTGTAATTTCATATGCATTAAGGGCTATTTCTAGGATATATATTGTATTGAAATGGCAGAATATTCATTGCTCTGAAATTCTGCTAGATAATTTTACTACTGTAGTGGCGCCTACAGCATTCTCAGTTGGTACATATTAAAAATTAAAAAATTCAAACAGAATTTCAAGTAATTTGCTAAAAATGTGACTACATCTAATAAATCTGCTTGGGACAACAGCTGCAAACCCATATGTTTAATATAAAAATATGGTTGATACAAAATAATCCAAATAATTTATTAATTACCAAGTACTGCAGAATCTGAAGTCTAATTAAGAAAAGAAAAATTATGACTCACTGGTCCATTGCAGTAACTGGAGTATTTGAGCAAGAATAGAGAAAAGTAAACCAAAATTTGTGTACCTTTTAGAAGGCTTACTCTTATTCTGTGCTAAAGCTCTTTTTCCTTTGGGCTGATATCAAGAATTATGGTGCTTGATTTTTATTTTCATGGAACCATTGCTATAAATGACTGCTACAAATCGGAACTGATTTTAAATGGTGACTAGTGCAGAAGCAGACATCTGCACTGTTACACACATAAAGCAAACAGAACTGCATCCTCTGCCTTGCTTTGTAAAACTATCACCCTTTCTTTATATGACGAAGTATATTTAAAATTAATATTTATTTTTTTAAATAAAATAATTCGTTCTCAAGTCTATTTCCTACCTATCTGAAAAACAGAAAATGTTCTCTGTGTTTTCTATAGGTGTCACTAATGAAATGTACTACATTGAACAGTCCAAAAGGTCCCAATCAAACCAAACCAGCTTCACTGCTCGAATCTTGAAAACAGATTATGTGCCTGATTTTTAAAGATAAGAATCTGGATATTGCCCATGTTTGTATTTGCTGCTGGGAAGGGAGCAATAAAAGGGCAATTAGCATTTCTACTGATCATTGGTTAAAATGATTTAACCCGCCTTTTAGCAAAGTAATAAAGATCCTTGAAGTAATTACATCATTTTGTTAAATGCTAAGAATGATGAGATAAACCAGCATGGTTATCATTGGTCAGATGTTTATCTGTGTGTATTAAAAGCTTTCAAACACGATCTTGTAGAAAAGCCTATGCCATTCAGATCAGTCTCCTCCCAGTCTTCTGTAAAATTATACAAATTTAAATACGTACACAAATACTTATGCTTTAAAAAATCAGACAGAAACTAAATATATCACTTAACAGAAACTTTCACGAATTAGTTATCAGTAAAATAACCTGATCTTGTAAAACCTGAAATGCTTTGTTCAGAGAGGCTCCCTGCTATGCAGAAGCTTTGACAAACTCTTGTGACAACTGCAGGAGGAGGGCTGTGTGTTGAGGTTTGTATTTTGATCCATTCACTAGTAAATTCTCTGAGAGCCTAGATAATTACAACATTTAGCTAAAAAAGGTTAGTTTAAGAGTAATTTTTAAAGATATTTCAGTAGAGGGAAAGAGAGCAGGGATGAAGAGACCAATTAACCAATTTTTCTTGGCCTTTCTCTCACGCGCAGACACGTTCTGTACAAATGCCTGTTTTGATGTATTATTTTAATTAATCCCAGTCTTTTGATTTCTGCAAAAAGAAGGTTAGCAAATGTAACAATGCTCGAGAGTTTCTTTATCGTAAAAGACACATAATTTCAAGCATTTAATAAGGTAGATTTATTCTGGGTAGTTTAGTTTGCACATTCACTCAAACAGCCCTCCCCAAAGACAACATTAAAAATGTGATTAGTTAGCTGCCATCAATAACACAAAATAGGAAAACACTCTCTGAAGGGACAGCTTTGTGGAGGGCACTGCACAGTGTGTAGTAAAAATATATGGCCTAATAAGTTTACATTTGCAGGCTCATTTGTTAAAACTCTTGAATTTCTAATTTGTGTCGGAAAGATAAATGGATGGGGCCTCAGTAAAGTGTGAGATTAATACTGATGGATGGGGATTCAGATTTTTGCTAGCCTCTTACTTCTGTACAACCCAATAGGCAGTTTATGGGAAAACCAAATGTAAATAAAAAAGAGGACATTATTTACCTTGGTCAAGGCCAATTACCAGTTATATTGTTCTTTTCAACTTTATTGTTTGGATGTAAATTATCCTTATCTAATTATTGTTTAATGCATTTTGGTAATCAAGCCCTTACAAAGTGTAATTAGATGCTAAAAAGGACAGGCACCCGATGGTTGCTTTGAAACACTGCAAATAGTCAAATGGAAGAAATGGAGGCTGCTGGGACCTTTAGGGGTGTAAGGTGGAAGAATAATAATAAAACATATTATATAATAAAAACTGCCTTATACCTGAATCAAAATACTCACATAAAATGAAAATGAGCTGAGGTTAATGCAAATAATAAAATAAGTGGGATCTGCATATGCTGTACACAGTTGGTTTCAACAACCTGCCTTCCACATGCAGTGCCAGAGCAACACTGTCGGTGTGCTATAAAGAGACAGACATCAGAGGTGACAGCAGCGTTTCTTACCTGTCTGGAAGAAGGTACCTCTGAACTTGGATGTACTTTACCAACTTAGAGAAAAAAGTTCTTATGTTCTAATAGTTGCCAGGTTTCTTTTCAAACTAAAATACGAACAAAGCTGTGGCAGAAAGGCAGGCATTAGTAAAGGAATAAAAAAAGAGACACTTCAACATGAATGAACAAAACAAAGGTCACTGCTGTTAACGCTTCCGTATGTGTAGCACTTTTAGTTTTAACCTGATCCAGAAGTCTTCAGTATTTGTAAAATAACATATGTTGAAATGCCAGTACAGGTTCGTAGGGGTTGCCAAATCTGGCAGCCCCATGGTCACAAGGCTGCCGCAGCTCCAGGCACCCAGCTTTGACCAGCGGCGAGACTGGGAATGTATTTCCAGCACACATGCACACAAATGCATGTATACAATGCATGTGTACAAATACACACACCTGTCCGGCCACACAGATCAACACAGGCTGATACACGTGAACACAAACGGTACTCATGGCTTCATCTTGTTCTCCTCTCTGGCTGATCGGGTTGAAGGCCCATTTGTGGAAAAAATACAGATATATATTCAATGTGGATCTCTCCAGTAACTGGGCTCTGACAAACAGCCTGTCTGGTAACTGTCCCTGGATCCTCTTGTCTCCAAGTGCCTCATGCACACCCACATGCAGGACTCAGTCAACCCCCAAGGTCTCTCTAGCAGTTGGATGGGACTCTCCTGGTGCTTCCAGTAGCCAGCTTGTCCCACAGTCTTACCCCCAGACACCCCCCACCCCCTGGACTCACCAGAGACTTCCTCCCCTGCACATCCTACAGTAAGTCCTGTGCAATCCCAAAACAGTCTTCCCTTGCATCCCCTTAACATGTCCTGTGCCCCAAGGCAGTGGTGCCCCTCAGTCCCAAAGGTGCTCTGGAGAGCTGCTCCCTTTGACTCGAGGTTATGGGTTTCATTCCTGGGGCTGACATCTCTCCTGTGATGGGCCTGGAAGACACTGGGCAGGGTTTTAATTGTGTTGGCCCTCTTTCCATGGCTCATCTGTGCACCTCTGTGTGTGGAGATGAGGTTTTTATCACATAACATAACACAGACTAATACCTTGATGAGCTACATACTTAATGAATTTGAACAGCCATCTTTAAAGAAGCAGGCAGAGATAGAGCCAGGATTTGCAGGGAAAATCATTGTCCTGGAAAAAAAGGGACAGTATCCTCCCAGCTGAGGGAAGACCATGTCGCTCTCTACAACTACCTGAAAGGAAGTTGTAGTGAGGTGGGTGTTGGTAGCTTCTCCCAAGTAACTTGTGACAGGGCAAGAGGAAATGGCCTTAAGCTGCACCAGGGGAGGTTTTAGGAAAAATTTCTTTACTGAAAGAGTGGTCAGGCACTGGAACAGGCTGCCCAGAGAGGTGGTGGACTCGCCATCCCTGGAGGTGTTCAAAAGACATGTAGACGTGGCACTTTGGGACATGGTTTAGGAGACATGGTGGTGTTGTGTTGATGGTTGGACTTGATGATCTTGGAGGTCTTTTCCAACCTTAATGATTCTATGGTTCTATGAAAATTGTTTAAGCAGCTGCAACTTAAACTGTGGTTGCAGTCAGAAAAGTGACTTACACTGATTTTTCCTTTACAGATGTATAATGGAATGGATGTTTTCTTGTCTTCATATACTTCCTCCAATACAAGTGGCATTTCATTATTTTTTAATCTGTGTTGCAAAATAAAAATAATTATGAAACTTGAAGACAGGTGCTTCTTTAGCTTCAGCATCATCCATTGCAATTTAAGTTGAATTACTACTGTAGGAACTTCAACCTGTAGCCTTACTCCACAGATACACAGTTCAGAGTATTGGTGCTCTGTGAACCGCAAGAATCAAATCCCAGGTCTAGCTTGCTTTCTTTCATTAAGGGAATTAATTTTCTTCATAACAGAAGTGCTGTGTTTCAGATTGGTGATGAAAACAGTGTTGATAACTCACCAATGTTTTAGCTGTTGCTGAACAGTGCTCACACAGCTTCAAGGCCCTCTCTGTTTCTCACTGTGCCCTGCCCCTCCCAACGCCACCAATGAGTAGGCTGGGGGTGGGCAAGAAGTTGGGAGGGGACACAGTCAGGAAAGCTGACCTCAACTGACCAAAGGGATATTTGATAACTATACAATGTTCTGCTCAGCAATAAAACTGGGGGAGTAGTCTTTCCAAGGTTGCTTGGAGACTTGCTGGGCATCAGTCTGCTGCTGGGAGGTGACGAACGGTTGCCTTTGCATCACTTGTTTTGTTTTGTTCTTTTTCTTCACTTATTAAACTGTCTTTATCTCAACGCATGGGTTTTTTCTGGTTTTTGGTCTCCCAATTCTCTCCCCTGTCCCACTGCAGGGTAAGTGAGTGAGCAGCTGGTGGGTGCTTAGTTGTGCCATAATAGGTGTGTCAATATATTGCCAAAATAAATACAAAACTGAAAAATATGCCCTGTATGAACAGATGTAAATGGTTCTTAGTTTAGTTAAAAAAAAAGAAGGTGGAGTAGTGACTTGACACATTCTACATGAAGAGAAAGCTCTTCAAACCCTTTGGGGAAATTTTAACAGGGGTAAATCTTAACAAGGTTAAGATTTAGACGATGATTCACTGTTGTGTGACATTCTTAAATTAAGATTTGATGTCTTCTTAAAAAAATGCTCAGCCAAATCTCTGTTCAGTGAATGTCCATATCCATGCTCCACTCTTGCACTCAAGCATTTTCAGCTCCTGAGCCTGGAGTTTTGGAATAACCTACTGTCGTGGTTTAACCCTAGCCAGCAACTAAGCACCACACAGCCGCTTGCTCACTCCCTGCTCAGGGAATCAGAAGAGTAAAAGTGAGAAAACTCATGGGTTGAGATAAGAACAGTTCAATAACTGAAATAAAATAAAGTAAAGAAGTACTAGTAGTACTAGTACTAGTACTAGTACTAGTACTAGTACTAGTACTAGTACTAGTAGTACTAGTAGTAGTAGTAGTAGTAGTAGTAGTAATCATAATAATATACAAAGCAATTTGATGCACAATGCAATTGTTCAGCACCCGTCGAGTGATGCCCAGCCTGTCCCCCAGCAGTGATCACTGCCTCCTGGCCAACTCCCCACAGCTTATATACTGAGCATGACATCATATTGTATGGGATATCCTTTGGTCAGTTGGGGTCAGCTGTCCTGACTGTGTCCCCTCCTGGCTTCTTGTGCACCTGGCAGAGCATGGGAACCTGAAAAAGTCCTTGACTAGTGTAAAGCACTACTTAGCAACAACTAAAACATCAGTGTGTTATCAACATTGTTCTCATATTAAATCCAAAACACAGCACTATACCAGCTAGAAGGAAGAAAATTAACTCTGCCTCAGCTGAAATCAGGACACCTACCTCTCTGTGTGTTTTGCACTGAGGACCTAAAGGGGTAGGATGCATCTTCTTCCTGCAACTCTTTTCTAAATGCTGTGCTGTAATTCAACCATAAATTACTGCACATGATGCAGAATTTATTGACTGAAGTTCTACAGCCGCTATTATGATAGAGGTCAGAATAGATATTCTCCTTGGCTCTTACTACCTTTGCAAACTCTGAATCTGTTAAAATGGATACTTAGGTCTCATATATTTGGGTTGTAAGTGAAGAAAACTGGCAGCTGTTGTTATTAAACAAGTTTAGCTCTAGTTTCTGTATGACTTATGCGCTGGTATAAGTACATGTTTAAATGCATATTTATTTGAAAAGGTCACAGAACAATCATGATGTTAATGTCAGTACAGCCCTTTTGTTGTAAATAAAGCTATTATCTTATTTTTAACTGACTGCGGCTATACATTCTGCCTAGATAAAAGATCCATTTGTATTACAGAAGCTCACGGCTTGAAATTTTAATTTCATGACTGGAAGCAATTACAGTATCAGTGCAGTCTCTGCACATAATCCCTCATTTAGTAATTTAATTAAAAACAAGTAGTACCATGAGCACCAGAACTATTGAAGCTTAGTTTCCAATAGAACCATGTCACATGGTTGATTGACTTTATAGTGAGCTACGAAGAAGCTTTGGTGTGAGTTCCTCCTCTGCTTCCATCATTTCAGAAACTGCCTAACTTCTAGTTCAAAATTATTAAACATTTTGTATCCTGTTGTTGTTTAGCCCCAGTCAGCAACTAAGCACCACGCAGCCACTCGCTCACTCCCCACACCCCAGTGGTGGGGGAGAGAGTCAGAAGAGCAAAAGCAAGAAAACTCATGGGTTGAGATAAGAACAGTTTAATAATTGAAATAAAATAATAATCATAGTAATGGTAATGATAACAGTAATGATTATGATAACAGTCATAATCATGATAATGATAATATTACAAAAAAGAAAATAATAAGAGAGAGGAATGAAACCCAGGGAAAAGAGGGAAAAGAAAAAAAAAACCAGAAGTGCTGCAACCACTCACCACCTGCTGACCGACACCACCAGTCCCCGAGCCATGATCACTGCTTCTCCCGGCCAACTCCCCCCAGTTAATATACTGGGCGTGACATCACATGATATGGAATACTCTTTGGCCAAATCAGATCAGCTCTCTTGGATGTGCCCCCTCCCCTCCCAGCTTCTTGTGCACCTTGCAGAGCATGGGAAGCTGGAAAAGTCCTTGACTAGTGTAAGCACTACCTAGCAACAACTAAAAAATTGGTGTTATCAACATTATTTTCATACTAAGTCCAAAACAGAGCACTATACCAGCTACAGTGAAGGAAATTAACTATCCCAGCTAAAACCATGACATATCCCCACTGCTCTTGACACACTTTGTAGTTGCAAGAAGGAAGCAAGTTTAATCAGGGCAGTCGTGGCAAGAAAAGGCTTCTCGGAAAGACCTGGGCACCTGAAAACCCGACAACCACTGCTTCAGCATGACTGCTTGCTTGTCATGGAGAACCAGTGTATTTGTGGGCTAACTGTGCAAAATCTGGGACGTGGTTGACAAAGAATAACAAAAGACTAGCAGGGCAATTCACAGACCAATACATGCTACTATACTTACATTTCTATAAAAGTAAATGATAAATCTAGTGTATTTCTTCCTTTTTTCTCCCCCTATTAGTTTTGAGTTTTCATTCTTCCTATACTGGGAAGAACAGGTAGGAGACAAAAGAGTTTGCCAGGCTGAAAACAAGCAAAATTTAAGTGTTCGAAAAGGCTTATTTCAAGTCTGAGTCAGCAGACCTTTGACATCTCATGCATGCTATGCTCAGTTCCCAGCTTCTTAAAGTGAAAATGATGCACCCACTAGCATATTCTCTTATGAATAAAATTAAATGTCTTCATTTCCTCTGTTGAGCAGTCAATATCTGTAATTTCTCAGAGTTTGGGAGATGTATCAAAAATAACTATATTTCTGCATACTGGAAAACTGTCTAACTCTTTTTAAAGTGTTTAAATGTGCAGCAGCCTGATTCTTTTGAAATTAATCCCTGCTTAATTTGAGAGAAATGAAAGAAAAAATCATCTGTGTTTGTATATATGAGCACACTGCTTTTATCACATACCTAGCTAAGAAATTTATTTAAAACAATAGCTAATACCTTCTCCTGGTTGGTATTACACATCTTTAGATTTAATTCACTGGTTTTGAATTATCTCAATGCTTATAACAGGAAGATTATCAGTTCACTTATTTACAATTATTTTACTTATGAAGGGAATATTTATACACAAATGTGGACAGAAGCCGGGCTACTTAAAGTTGTAAGTGACTTCGTTATATTTAAAACATTCATTCATGGCCTTTTTTTTAAATGATTAATGCTTGGTGTTTGCTTTGGCATGCAAGATTCTATATAAGAAAAAGTGCAGGAAAAAAAATTGTGACAATAACCAAACAGGTTGAGCTTGAATCACTGTAGGCCATTCAGCTTGAGGTTTCTCCTGCAGAATGGCTGAGGTGCAACATGAGTAATAAAGAATGGAAGTGTAACAACAATGTTAATTTCAGATGTTCTTGTAATTTTATAGAAAATACATTTTATTGTATAATGCTGGTGTCACTCTTCTGACTACAGCAAAATTTCAGCAAACATTGTTCTGAACTTCGGTGACAGCTGGGTTTCTGCGCAGCACTCAAATGTACACCCGGTAATGTTGTGATGAAAAAGCCTGCACTTTGCAGGGTCAATACAGAGCCAACGGTGAAGGGGTTGGAAACTGGACAGTTGCTTTTAATAAAATTTGTCAAAATTGAGGGTATAACAAATAAGAGAAAAGAGACGTAGACTTGATGTGGGTCTGCATGGGTCAAGATTGCAAGAGAGAATGCATCCATTAAATACAACAAAGGGGGGAGTTTTTGAGAGTTCAGTTATACGATGTACTGAATGCAAGTTTTCAGTGCAATGTTTCTGCCACATTGAAACACACCTACCTGTCACGTACACATTGGATGTGTTTTCAAACCAGAGACACCGTACCATAGCTTATAGGATGTGATGTGGCAGCTGATACAGTGTGTTTGGTTCTGGTGTCTTCACCCCTGAAGGACATTAGAAAAAAAGAGGTTGCTCAATATGCATCTGCCTGTTTATATACCAGATCTTACTGAAAACCAGACATCTGATCCATGATGGAGAAATTGCTGGTATCAAGGGTTGCCAGAACAAAACAATGTGAATATTTACTAGTGGGAAAATGTACAAACACTCTCGATTAGAAACACAAGAAATGACACCAGCTCGAAATTAAGTGTAAAAGAGTTATCAATTTAAACCTTAAATTTAGAGAGAAAACTGTTGGTGCTTTTTTGTTTGATTTAAATTTAGTGCTAATAAATCTTTTATTCTAGACACTTGAGATAATGGTTACTAATTACAGAGTTTTATTTGGAGATGCCTTCAAAAATGTTTCACTTTATAGTCTCTTGAGATGATTGCTTCTGGTAAACTTTTATTGATGATAGCACATTGGGACCAGAACTACACATCCACTAAGTCTGTTGTTTTGTAATGTAATTACAACTCTTGAAAAAATAATTGAAATGACGTTCACATTGATACCCGCATTCAGAAAGACATACATTCAATTCCATATACATTCAACAAAGGATGTAAGCACATCTTTAACATTATACATGGATTTTAACACCTTTTGATTTCATCGAGATTTAAACAGATTCTTGAGTGCTTTGCTGGTCAGAGCCTTAATATATGCTTTCTTTCTAGCACTAACAATGTCACAAATGTTGCTTTCAATCTATGAACCACATTTAATAACAAGTTTTAGTGATGGTGAATGCATGTTTTCTGATCTGACAAGGCAGAATTCTGTATCCCTCATTCTGTATATGCCATTCTAGCCTTGCTTGCATGGTTTTTAGAAATTGTTTATTAAAATAAATTCTCTACCTGTTCTTTGTGTGATTGATCAAAAGTGTAGTTCTTCAGATTAGGTTGAAAGAAACCATTTTGTATTGCATCATTTTAAAATTCCCTAAACCCTCTATAAGAGCAAGCTATTTAAATGGGATACCAGAGACAAAGAGGATCTGGTTTTCTGTGAAATAAAATAGTTGACATTGTTATTAATTATTTCTACACCACTTTATTCAATGAAACCACACTGCATCAAGACATTCACCTGTGGAAAGAAATTTCCACCCTATTCTTATAATTTAGATGAAGTCATATATATACAAAATTCACCACACACCAGGCTATGTCAAATTTATAATTAATCATTTTTGCTCAAGTCAACAGAAAACTATTTAAAAAAAAATATCAGATTATTCAGAAATAAAACCACCCTCTTCGTTGTTTTCTTCTTTTGTTGGCACCCACTGTTCACAGTGACAGAGTCAAATGTTTTCACAACCTTCTCCAGATGTCATCCATACCGAGAGTTTCAGCTCTGGGAGGACTTTTAAGTACTCCACTCTTCCACTCTTATACTCTGGTATAATCTTCTCTCATGCACTGTTCAGCTCTCACTTGGGGTCAAGGAGCTCAGTTGTTTAGTACTGTACAGCACGAGCCTCTGCAATAAAACCAGTAACAACCACAGCCTTTCAAGAAATTGCAAAGTCAGTGGAAACTCTCATGTAATGCCTTTGCAATTCGCAAGAAGTAACAGTTTCTACAGAGCCCATAAGCTGGGCTGCATATTCCCAAAGTTCATTAGTTTCCAAGCTACTCCTGTATACAGAATCGGTGAGTATGTATGCCTTATTTATAGAGACCTCTAGCTACAGGAGGTCAACTCTTTTGTGAAGCCTGAAGGCTTTAAAAGTGTGTCACTATACGTAGCTTCAGAGTTGCATCAGAAATGTGTGATGAGGGGTTGTGGATTGATGAGTTTCAGCAAAAGAAAGGGCAGGAGGAGGCAGGTAAAATGACCCTGGCTTTCCTGCATGCCTGAATGGCATGTTAGATAAAAGGTGGATATTCTTCTCAAAAGTTAAAATTATTAAGTAGCAGAACTGAGGCTGGCTGGTTACATTGTTCTTCATGAATTTTATGCAGAATAGGTATAAGTTCAGTAATGAAACCATGTGCAATTTCTTTCAACTCTTCTCCAAGTGGATGACATTCCTGTATATGTTCATCCACATTTGCAGCTCAGATGGATCACTGTGTTTGACATTTCAAAGACTAAAAATGATCTAAAAAATAAACACACTGCAATAAATTTGAAGGCTGATCAGCCTTTTAATGTGGTGTCAGTTGACTGTTATTTTGTAAATTAGGCAGTGATTTGATTCTTTATCAATTTTTAGTGGTGTTTAACATCACCTAACTCATGAAGAAGGCAGCATCGGTAGCCTGAAATGTAGTGAAGCTTTTATCTACTTGAGAAACAATGACAAGTCTTTTAAAAAATTTGGGATGACTTAAGTACTCATGAAAGAGATGCTGATGGCTTTAGCTAACACAGATACTGTGCCAGCATGCCTTGTGAGCTTCCAGGCACAGCTCTGACAAGTCCCCTCCATCTGCCAGCAGCAGTTTTAGTAAGGGACATCTGCTTGAGCAGTGAGTCTTGTGAAAAAGGGGGAATTCAAACCAAAAAGGTGATACTGATACAGAGTTCCCCTGGATTTGCGACTTATCTCCTTTTCTGCAGGTCTCCAGTAATGGAAAGTACGCTCCCAACACACTGAACAGGGAACTATTTTTGATGGTTTCATTAGAGGGGACGTCTTTAAGTCCCAGTTTTAAGGACTGAGTATAGTTTTATTATTGTGACTCAGTCGTTGTTACCGGTACTCAGAATTAAAGCAGGTAGGTTATTTTTCTTTTGAGGCTTTACACAATGCAATAGAATTTTTTAAAGGATTTTTTTGTTTTTGGAGGGGTTCCAGATCCTAATACAAAAACATGTAAGGCATCATGCGGTAGATTTATTTACAGAAAAATGTTTGCCAAGAAAGGGAGTCCAGATGCCATTACTAAAAGTGATAAGACATTGTAAAGATTTCTGCAGAAGACCTTCACTCACAGAGATATTGAATGCTTCAGTCCAGGCTACGCTGGCACTTTTTTGATTACTTCTAAGTGATTTTGTCAGTGGCAGAACCAACTTCATGCAGAGCTTTCAGCACAATACATTAGTAGTGAAATTGCTGTCAACGAATTTTTCTTTCCAGTCTTGCTTTCTTGGAGGTAAAGAGTGTATTTTGGATTAATTTAATTTACCATTAAATTTATCATTTACATTACTTGACCATAGGACAACTGTTTTGTGGGAGGCAGCCGGGTCTTTGGTAGTCTGGAAGCAATCTGGGTTGCCTGAACTGATTATAATTTAACACAGAAAAGGTGGGTTTGAGGTCTCTGGAATGAACAAGCAAATAGAATATAGATTTTATTAGAAATACAGTACACAGTCTACTCTGCATGTAAGTTATAGGTGATGATGTGGTTGATTATTCTGCAGTAAAATGGTTAATGCCAGCCATCACCGAGTGAGTTAGTTTTTCTAAAAAAGCAAGCTGGTAATCCTCCTTATTTTTACAATATCATCCTAGAAATGGGAAGTTTAAACCCTTTATGCTTGTGCTGTCAAAATGGTTTCATGGTCTCTCTTTCAGCCTTTGAGTTCTACTTTTAGACAGAAAAGTCTTATATGAGTTCTTATCGTACTGGGTAGCAGTCATCTGAACAAGACAACTGAACCAAAACAGGTTTTCTGAACCAAAAACTTCCCATGTATTTGATGGAGTCATTTAGGCATGTTTAGGACATGATACAATAAAGGAAGGTTCTGGCCTCCCTTACACCCATGTGAACCCAGAGCAATTCTACTGAGATCCATCAGGGATGAGGAGGCAGCTCTGTGCAGGTCCATAACTCCAGGACTCTTGGTCTGGATTGACAGTGGCATATCTGTTTCTAGTCCAACATGTGTAATGATATGGCTACTTTGAGTACGCTCAAATGCTGGGGCAACGGTTTGTGCTCATTGTGTGGACAATTCTTAAAAGTGCTAGCAAATAGTCTCAAATGTACTTTGTCTTTAAAATCGTGGAATAATTACCTGCGAGTAGTGAATATTAGGAAGTATATGAGCAGCAAATAATTTACTACTGGCATTAGCTAATAATTATCTCTAGGTGAAATTGCAAGACTGCAGTGTTTTTAGAGCCCATTTGTGACCCATAAAATATGGGTTAACACCTCACATTCCACCACTTGCTTTTGCAATTATTACTGTCAATGGTGGGAATGTACAAAGTAATCACCAGGATAAGAGATCTTTTAACTACTATCATTTCTAAAACTAATCAAAGAGATAGAATGACTTGCCCAAAAACTTGATACTTATCTCATTTTATTCACCAGCAAGACAACATCAATGTAACCTGTAGTAGTAGCAATCTCTTTCCAAATCAATCTCCTTCTGTCTAAATGATAAGGAAAAGATTCTTCATCTTTATTTTTCTATCATAATATAAGGGACAAAAAGACAGGTCTAAGCTCACATTTGGAATGGAAATTAGAAGACCAGAGCAAGGACCAAGACAGGATAACACTGCCTTCTAGAAGTGTATCAGGAAAAAAAAAAGAACTAAGCATCAGCCTTGTCATAAAGTAAGTTTAGCTCATAATAAATGTACACAAGAGATGACAATAGGTTCTTCTATACAGCAAAAAGAAAGCTTTCCCACATGAAAAATGGGAGCAAACCCCCCAAAGGAACAGTTTTAATGTGGAGTTTGTCAAATTCATGACAGAGACAACATGTGTTATCCTGTCACCCTTGGTAATATTGAACTGGACTGAAAAATCGGGAAGACCCTATTAGTCCTACATTTTGATAATGAAAATAAATCCTACAGTCAGGGAATATCACAATTTTTTTATGACTAAACTGAGATGAGTCATTTTATCTCACGCTCAGGACAATAACGACAAAGAGGAAATCCTACATCAGTAACAGTCCCTCCTACAAGGGATTTTTATGCTCTTGGAAAATTCACACAGGGTAAAACCCAGAGAACATAGCTTGGGAGTCAAGATAGGATCAAGACAAAATATAGGAGCTCAGTTCTTCTGCCCTGTTTCTGAGGCTAATTTTCACTGGATTCAGTTAGACTCAGATAACCTCTCTCTGTAGACATCAGGACCACAATCAGCTTTAAGTACAAGATGGGCCACAGGCAAACCATGAGAGAGATGTCTGAAAGGATGAAGACAATGTGTAAATATACAAGTAAAATGCTTTAATCTAAGAGGCACTTTGACTTCGACTAGTAACAGCCTCATAAACTCTAATGACTGGAAACAAAGACTATCACCAAACTATTTATGTAAAAACCAAACCAAACCCAGACAAATCCAAACCTACACCCTCCCATCCCGCACCTCCCCAACACACCTAATAGAATGAAAATAAATGAGCTGTTTTATGGCAGATGTCTACTGCATGGAAGCGGTGCAGCTTCTCTTGCCGTAATGCATTCCTATCACTAAGTGGCAGTATGTTAAAGTATATATACAGACAGCACTACTAATAAGAGCTTGCAAAGCCCATTCATCTTTCCCATAACCTAAAATGGCTACATGCCAACATCATGTCTTCCACCGACTCCACTGAAAACTACTGTCCTATTGATTTAAGAAAAAGTTTCTCATGTCTCCACCTTTTGAGATCAAAAGTAGTTAGAAGAAACTGGCTATGTAGCATAGCAACTTTGCAATTGGATTCATGCTTCTTTCTTTTTCCTCTAAGACCTTCCCTATAAGTCAGTATAAGTTTTAATACAAAGACCTATAGTGGGTTAGTATCCAGATCTACCCCTTGGTTTTAATGTTCCTGCGATAGCTTGATGTCTCACAAGAAATTCTGGAAGAGGAGTTAGCAGAAAGCACCAAAAGAGTAGAAGCATTGAAATTACTTCTTGGAAGTAACTATACCATCTAGTGACCTTAGTGGGAGTGTATTTCATAATGGGATTCCAATTTACTCATGAGGATGAGCCAGGTAGACTCACTGGAGACCTACTTAATTGCTGTAGCAGTTGCTTCTGCAGAAAGGTCTTGTGCTAACCTGCATGAGAAACTGTCTCCTCTAGACTCTCAAGAAAGCATATGCCTTCAGCACACAATCACCATTTTGATGGTAAAGTATATAGGGATAGGTATAAGCAGAGCATATTACGATTTTTTTTTTTTTTTTTTTTTTAAAAAATAGACCTGATCAGATCACCTAATGAAGAGGCCTGGTTGTCACTGAAATATCCTTGAGTTCTCTGCAGTTTCTCATTTGATACTATTTCTAACTCCTTTCTTTAAACCTCTTTGGTGTGAGACATAGCTCAAAGGAAGAAAGCACTTCTGTTATATAGTTCAGTGTAACAGACAAGTCTGGCAGAGTAACACCCATCTGCAGCACTAGATACCAGAAACAGTGGATACAGAGTCTTCAGTGACGAATTTTGCCAGGCAGTGAGGAAGAGGGAAGCAGAAAGGAGAAGAAAGGAAGTGGGATGCCACAGCTGTGTTTGAGCCATTGAAGAAGCATGAGCAGGCATCTCAGGCTTGTCACCTGCAGCATCACACATGCTTCACAAAGACCCGTGTTGGGGTAAACCTGCCCAAAATACTTACGTTACAATACATACTGTCTCTAGTGTCATTAATTACTCCATTACTCTTCAAAGTATGAAAGGAGTAATATTACCTGATTAAACTATGTAGAAAAAAAAAGGGACATGAGATCAGGGATCCCTTGTCTCCGACACTGTTGTGATACAAGTGCAATGAAAACATGACTTCACTGTCCATTAACCATGGTCCTTGACTGCTGGTCCTCTAAAGAGAATTTGTGCTGCCTCATGCTTTAAAAATTACTTGCAAGTGGTAATTTGCTAACATTTTTTAACTTTTCCTATCCATAGCTTCAGCAGGATAGGAAAAACTCCCAATTAAGCTCTCTGAATAAAATATAAACATTTAAAAGCAACTCCGCTCAAGCACTGCTGAAACCTGAAACAGTACACACAAGAGAAAACTGCTGCTCTCTGTTTGCAAGCTGAAGTGCCAGTTGGCTGATCATGTTTTGCATTGAGGAGGGAGGGAGGGAGGGAGGGAGGGAGGGAGCCTGAGATGGATAACAGAGGCTTAATAGTCACCCTCTTCCACCCTCATCTCCTGCAATACCTTTTCATCTTTTTCTGTCTGATCTGGCTCTCACAGGAAGAATAATTTCTAGGATCTCTCTAACAGTTTCAATGAGTCCCACAGCTATCAGGCACAAATTCCCACAGATGCTATGTTTTTCTCCACCCTCAACTGGGGGAAGGTAAGGAAGGGAAACGGAGAAGATTCTTTTTCCAGAAATGATGTTCTCTTGTCCGTCTGTGTAAGAGGACAAAGGGAACCTTGAAGCATGTCCTTGCATGAAATCTCTATGGCAGGAAGGCATCCTGATCCCCCAGAGACTCCAACTGCTCCAACAGGGCATGGGAGAGAGGAAACATTGTCTAGAAACCTGGATCCATAGCAGAGGTTCGTTTTTTCTTTTGGGGGGAGGGTTTGGGGTTTGGGTTTTTTTTTCAGATTTAGATGTAATTTTTCCATTGAAGATTTGGAATTGCCTGAGAACCACAAAGTTGGCAATACCAAGGTAGTCCTGCAAATACTTTGAGAGCAAAAAAGCCTGAAAATGTTAGAATATATAGTTAATTTCCAAAATTCTTGATTTATTACAATCTTATTATACTCTTTAAACAACTCAAACTCTCAATCTTTCAGAATAACAAAGGACAAACATAATTATTTTCTTCAGCCTGAAATGCTATAATTTATCTTGTTTCCCAAGGGTATGAAGCTCACATGATAGTGCTCTGTGATCATCTATGTAGGTATATGTTGTCACACATGTATGCATATGTATCTGTCATTCTCACCATAATAATTTCAAATATGTTATCCAATTTTAACTCTATTTGATAAGGTGCTACATTTTTATGAGTTTTGTAGAAGTGGTTATAGAAATAGGTAGGAGTTCCTATTCCTGTCCCAGAGGAGAGAAAGGTTGCAATGCAAGCACTGACACTACAAAAAATTCACATGAGAGGTGAGCCTAAATATGTGAAGTCATAATAAATGAAGTATCATCTATTATGCTGGTGGGAAAAATCTACCTGTTTTTTGAACTGCCAGAAAGCCAATAGGTTAGTTCTTTGAGGAACGAGTCTTGGCTATAAAGGTATCCTGAGACATTTTCATCTTTCCTGGACATGGCTCTTTCCCACGTAGAGCACCTTGAATGTTATTTGGGTTTGGCTTCCTTTTTGGACCAGAAAGATCTCCTTTAACATAGCAAAAAATCCCACTAACCATGTTAAAGGGCTCACTTCTTCCATATTCCCCTAAGACCCTGTCTTCTATTCCAGTTCAACTCCCGGATTAACTTCTCCCTCAACAGGCTTACTGATCTGCCAAATGGTAGCATCGAAGAATAATAGTTCTTGCTGGAGGTCTTCCAGTTTGGAACTCTGCCTTCCACTTTAATTTTCCATTTACCCGTACCATTGGTTTAAACGTGCTTCCTAGATATAAATGTTTCCATGCTCTGTGTCTGCATGAACCCCACAACTAAAATGTTGACTATATTTCCCCATGGCCACACCTCATCAGAGAGCAGCTGATGCTTCACACCAGGGCATTCTTGAATGCAGAAAGAAGCCTCATGGTACTAAAATAAATAGTTTATTTGGGGGATGAGGGACAGCCTCTGACCACAGGTCTCTGGCTAAAAGGTTTTGTACACTGTCTTGACAGAGAAATTGTCTTCCCTTGTAATTTTGACATTTCTTCTAGTCCCTTTGCTTCACATGCTGTTCTTTCCTTCTAACAGTTGACCTTTTCTCTTCCCATTCACCTCTCAACAAGTCTCTCTCCCTCCCTCTTGCCACCAAAGGATGTGCTGCCGCTTGGCGAACTGCTCCCCATCAAAGCTGTACGTGTGATTTAGGGAAGTCTGATTTCCAGCTCCATGAGGTCAGCACAGACACATTCAATATTCTTCAGATACCAAGCTGGCTCACTCTTCTGCACGGAGCTGGCAGAGAGATGTTCCCTCCCTCTCCTTTTCATTTTATGTGCACATTAAAAATATCCATGACCAAATCAAAAATTGTGCAGCTGTTTCAATAGCTGCAAAACTGCTTAGAATGGAGAGCCCAGAGTATAGAGAAAGAGACCTTTGTGAATTGAACACTCTCTGAACTAACTTGTTTGTGAAAACCCATGTATAATTAAAGCCTCTCTTGTTAGTGAATGGAGCCGTACTTAAATACACACAATGT
This sequence comes from Morus bassanus, assembly GCA_031468815.1. Taxonomy (NCBI): domain Eukaryota; kingdom Metazoa; phylum Chordata; class Aves; order Suliformes; family Sulidae; genus Morus; species Morus bassanus. The sequence continues at coordinate 48,522,797 of CM062568.1, read as the reverse complement.
ATATCTTTATTTCCAGCTCAAATCTTTTTCGGGACATTTTCCAGCAATGTGTATTATGTGGCTTCAGCAACTGCAGTGTATCATCATCATCATCATTCAAACAGTGGAGCTCCCTGCTACATTATGAGCATCTTTCCCCTAAAATACTTTTTGATGGACTACAGTATAGCCAGTCTAGACCTGAACTGCATAATAAATGGATGCTATGATTCCTCTAATGGCAAGGTCCTTTCCCCCACTGCAAATGGAGATGTAATTCACATGCACACTATCTCACCCTTTGCATGCTGAGAGACAAAATAAACAGCAACATTCATTTATCTTTTTCCATTTCCCTTACCAAAAAGTCAACTTCCAAAGAAAATGTTTACCAAAACATTTCCCTGAACAATCTGAATAATATTTTAATGGACCACTTACTTAGTTAGTATCTAATTAAATTTTGCATCATGAAGAGCATATTCAAATCACTGTGGTATTGTGAATAAGGATTCAATAAAAAATACAGGATAAAAGAGATCTGCAAAATAACCACCATTAAACTAATGAGTAAAAATTCAGCAGCTATAATAAAATCCACCAGAGAACAAATAAACTGCAAACAACCGTATTACCAAACAATATTAGTCAGGTTTCATCTTGTTCCCTCATGTATCCCTGCACAGAACAGGAAAAAAAGAAATACTCGGAGGAGAACACTTTGACAGAAGTAAGGGCCAAACACACATACACAGAGAGATGCAGTAAACACTAGCAGCTGCATGGCTTAAGGTACCAAATAGTATGAAATCTCTTAATTAAAAAATGAATTAATTGTCGTGAGTATATTTCTTTTGACAGCGCACATCTATGCTTCTGCAGAATGCAGTTCTTAACACATTTAAAAAATCAGCTTTCTGACAGCTATACCTGTAATATAAGGCTGTAATATTAAGAACAAGGAAGCAAGCAATCTGTCTTCCTCTTTCACTTGAACTTGGGCTTACCACACCCCACCTGGATCCTATAAATATTTTCCTAAAGGTTGCTTGGTTTCTGCACTGCTCCACAACCCAGTTCAGCAATACACATCCATAATACTAAGTTTGAGCTGCTCCACTGAAATCAATACTTGCGTACCTAAGTGCTTCACTATAAAAGGGACTGGATGGCTATAAGGCCGTTGCCCTGTCACTCCATGTAGAGTGATTTCCCTGCTGTGCAGTATAACTCTGTAAATGTAATCTGTTCACTCTACCAAATAAATATCTCTATTGGAACATTCCACCTAGGGCTTATTTGTGACGTGTGTGGATGTTATTTATTAGAAAATTTAAACATTATTGCAGCCAATTAGAAAAGCACTTTTTATTACTTGCTGTCTTTGCTGCCGCCAGTGCACCACGTCTTCCTCCTTGACACCACCGTTATATACTGGCTCACTTAAAAGGTGTGGTGAGCAAGCGTGCCCAGCTCAGCAAAGGCATTCTGTAATCTGAACTCCAGGCATGTCAGTAGTCTGATTTCAGCTGTGCTGCTTATGCTTAAAATCAAGCAGGCATGAACACAAGTATTTGCAGGATCCAAATTTCTACAGATTGATAAATTAGGAGTTCAACCAGAGTAAGAGAGGGATTCACTCCTCTGAGCTTTTTTTCCAGCTAAAGGACATATTTCTGGAAGAGTAACCTCCTGTTCTCTATATTGCCAATTTTGGGGATGCTTTCCAGTCCCCTTCGCCCATGTTCAGGCAAAATGCAGAATATAGATATGGGAAACCCCTCTGTGTATATTGCTTTTCTGCAGGTAAAGCAGTACTTCCTGAAGAATTATCTTATGGTGCTGTTTGTCTGAGCTTTCTTTGAATGTCTGCTCCTTGTGGAGATAGTGGACGTTGCCAAATTGTGAATACCTTGTTGTAAAGTCCCATAAAGATCTGTAGCTCAATCCTACAATTTAAATACACAGAACATATATTTTGTTTTGCATATCTAACTTTTAACCTCAGAAATATACATAAAAAGTGAATTTACATGGTGGGCTTCTTAGAAAACTTTTTAAAATCAAGTAATTTGGATGAGCACTTGACCTAAAGAAGATTATTTTCATACCATCTTCATGCATATTTATAGTCTCCTCTGAAAGGCTATATTGATAGCAAAATATAGACTGCTTTGACTCCAGCTATCAGCCCACAAAATCAAAAGTTATTACGGGGTGAATTTGTGTATATTTGATCCCAGGCTTTACCTACAGAACTTGTAGAAACAGACTATTGAAAAGAGTCCGCTTAACACAGACACTTAACTTTGCCTGAAATTGCAGTATGAGTGACTTATTCCTACAGCCATAGACACTTCATTTCCCAATGAAGTTAATGGAAGGGTGGAGATGCTTTCAAAGGATCCCAAAGGACAGAACCTTAAATTTACCTAAATCTGGATGTAATCTCCTGCTTTTTGAGACCTTGAAGACATCCACTGCTTTCCACTGAGAAAAGATTGGACCTCACTGTTCCAGTGGACTGGGAACAGCTACCTAACTTAAGAGGACTGCTTTGCTCTTGTTGTGGTTTAGCCCCGGTCAGCAACTAAGCACCACACAGCCGCTCGCTCACTCCCCCACCCTTGTGGGATGGGGGAGAGAATCAGAAGGGCCAAAGTAAGAAAACTCGTGGGTTGAGACAAGAACAGTTTAATAATTAGAATAAAACAGCAATAATACTAATATAATGAAAAGGAGAATAATGAGCGAGAGAGAGATGAAACACTGGAAGAAGAGGGGGAAAAAAAAAAAAAAAAACCAAAAACAAAACTAAACAACAAGTGCTGCAACCGCTCACCACCCGCCGACTGACGCTGCCGGTCCCCGAGCCGCGATCGCTGCCTCCCCCAGCCAATTCCCCCCAGTTAATATACTGGGCATGACGTCACATGATATGGAATACCCTTTGGCCAATTCGAGTCAGCTCTCCTGGTTGTATCCCCTCCCCTCCCGGCTTCTTGTGCACCTGGCAGAGCATGGGAAGCTAGAAAGTCCTTGACTAGTGTAAACACTACCCAGCAACAACTAAAACACCAGGGTGTTATCAACATTATTTACATACCAAGTCTAAAACACAGCACTATGCTAGCTACAGTGAAGAAAATCAACTATCCCAGCTAAAACCATGACAGCTCTGCACCTTAAAATTAAGTCTAGGTTAATCCTGCCTCAGGATCTGTTAGGCACTGAGCAGTTTGCTTCTGCTTGTTGTTGACAACTCTGTCCTCTGTATCTGATGCTGGCCAAGGGGTCAAATTTAGTTTGGGGAGGTAGAAAGTAGGAAAAGGATTAATGTGGATACACCCAGACCGATTGATCACATTGGCTTGTTTGCAAGGCTAAAAATATGTACATTAATTTGCTCAGTAACAATTCTTCTTGGTAATATAGAACAGGATACACTGCATGTAAGAGAAAGACATTCTAACTGTTTTCTATTGGTGACAAACATAGCGGGAAAAGCAAAATGAACATAGCTGAAAGCACATAAATATATGCCAGAAAATACATATGAATAGACATATATACATATACATATACATACACGTATTTATATGAGTGGAAAGAGTGAAGGATGAACTCTTATCATTCCCAAATTCTGAATTCATACTGCCTTTAGGTATCTTGCCTGTGGTTTTTTTAGCTTTTTTTTTTTTTTAAAAAAAGAATAGTTATTTAACTTAAATTTAGCTGAGTGTTTTTCAGTTGAATTTCCTGATTTAATTTTCCATGAAACATACCATACTAATTTGAATCACAATTGCATTATTTTTGTTATAATATGTCCACATACCTCTGAAACTACTCCCCAGAAGTGCTCGGCAAGGGCAGAGGCAATGTTATAAACCTTTGTATATTATTTTTCATTAATTATTTTTCAGACATGCAGGTATCATTCTTCAAGCATTCTCCTGACCTTTCCTTGCACTAAACAAGGGTGAAGAAAGAGAGGAGAGCTTGTGAACTTTGGTAGGATATATTGGCAGAAAAGATGTTCTTCCTTTACTTAGTAACCTGACATTTAGGACATGCCAGGATATAGGAGCCCTAGGTTCAACTCTCTCTTCCATGTGACGCTATTTGACTATCAGTCTCCCATTGCCCCAGAGACCGTCTTGACCGTGCAATGGTACTAGGTTCTTAGTTTCTCTTAAGATACTCTTTCCTTTTGTATAACTATTAAATATTAATGTGAGAAGGGGCTGGTGTCCAGATCTCTCACACTCTGGATGCATGCCCTAATCAATAGGTTACCATAAAAAAGGACAAAGACTTTCTCTGCAAATCTACTTTTTCATGTCCTTGTTTTTCTCCTAACCTCCTAAAATCAAGGTATTTTATTGCATTCAGCATAAAATTGAGTTGTTACACTTTTCTTTAATGGAAAACTTAAATTAAACTTCAAACTTAGTTTAATTTAAACTTTTATTCCTGTCACCACAAAGAGCATCTCCTCACCCCATACCTCAAATCAGGACCAACTCAAGACTAGAGAGTAGACGCAAACAGAATGGGAAATGAGGGGTAGTGGCATAAAAGAAGTGGCTGTGAACAGAGTTCCTGCTCAGACTTATGGCTGTGTGTATGATATTTCCTAATTAAAAGTAGAGTTTCTATCATATGTGCCACTCATAGTAAAGGAAAGGTTATGCTGCCATTGACTTAATTAGAACTGACACAAGAAGGGATTACTATCGCCATCAGAAAAGCGAGGCATCCTTTGATGACGTCTATGAACAACCTTGGTTGAATACTCTTCTCAACTAAACTCCATTCCCAGGTGAAGCAACCTGGAATATATCCCTGTGTCAACATGGTTGTTCCAGTTTTCTCTAACTTTCAAAAAAAAATTTACTCTTCAGGCCAAAATCAAGCACGAATAGTATCCACCTAAAAATCAAACTTGTGGAAAGAGTTCTGGACAACAGTAAAAGAAAGGGCCAGAACTGCCACCAGGTTTTAAAATACACTGCAATAAACACTCCTTATGTCTGCATTAAAGCACTAGAAAATGAATATGCTTAAAAGGCATGTGTATATAATATTTTCATGTGAAAACAACTTAAAAATTCAGGACCTTGAATTCTCTCTCTCTCAAGAACTTTCTCTCTGTTAGGCCTTATGGTACACTAGTATGAGATGGCACACTATGACAAACAATGGCAGTTATTTAGAAATAAATAAGTAAATTACTCTCCTTAAACAATATTGCAGGGCATGCATTTGGCTACCTTTGCCATTATCATGTTAGATTTTGTATATGCATGTACAGAACAAGAACAAGACTGTTACGTTAGTACAACCTCTGACTCATTTCTTTAATTATTTGCTGCTCCACCTTTCTTATGTTTTATGCATTCAGCTGGAGAAATTTTCCACAAGGAATGCCCTTGGGCATATCACCCATCTTCACTGGATATTAATCTCTGCAAAGCCTCCCCTGTCTCTCCCAACCCACTCCCCCTGCTCCCCACCCAAAAAAAAATATAAAAAAGAAGGCATAGTGATAAGTGCAATATTGACTGTGGAGCCCTATTCTCATATGAAATCTGAAATTGTCCAAAGCAGGTGAAGGGCAACAAGAAGATTTCTTTAATCAAAGTAGTCCTTTACCATATAGCCACCATTAGAGACATTGAACTGTCTCTAATTAGCTGTTCGAGGTAAAAGTTGTTGAGAGGAGGGTGTCAGATATTCCAACAGGGTTTCAAAGTTCTTATTACAACCTTACAAACTCATAAAGAGTATATATCAATTTGTGGACTGAGTGGACACATTTTTTTTAGGACAAAAGAAGGCACAGAAGAAGAAGAAAAAAAAAAATGTGGAGGAAGAAACTGCTATGGTGGGGAACGCACTGACCCTGTCACACTATACCTGGGATGCCGATGGTAACTCACCGTTTACAGAAAGTAAAGGTGAAAATAAAGATGTGGGAGGTATTTCTGGGGAAGAAGAAATTGGGTGGGATGGTACAACCAGCAGTGGAACAGGGTTGGCAAATATATGCAATTTGATGAAAGCAAAAAGCAAAGCGGGAATGAGTAAAAGAAGGATGAAGAAGAAATAGCAGAGTAACATGAAAAAGGAAACAAAACAGGAAGAGCATTACAATTTGAGAATTACAACAGGAGATGAAGCACTGGACATGTAATAACAGAAGTTTTGCAGGGATAGGGGAGAGGAGGAACTGGAAGGAATGTGAAGAGGGGAATGTGCTTTAAGGGTACTGGTGCCTCTGCATCGCACCTGCAGAAGAACAGGGCTCTCTGAGACAGTTGTACAGTGATTTCTCTGGGACCATTTTTTTTTATACAGGTATGACATAGTCACCTCCAGTGTCATTCCTCTTCTTCTGGTCAGGCAGAGATGAGAAAGCAGGTTCGTTAGGAGAAGCAAGGATGCATAGGACAAAGTTTGAAGGTCCCACAGGAAGTGTAGGACTGGATATCCATGTCACTGGAGCCATTTGCCATGCTCTTAAACAGGTGAGAATGCTGTAGAATTGGCTCAAATAATTCTGTTTATTTGATGCCTTTGGGAGGAAAACAGGGGTTTTAGACTCTTTCAGATTTAAATGCACGGGCCCCAAGTGAAATCTTTTCCATATTCTGGGCAAAGCTCTGGCCAATATCTTTAAGGACTGAGTAGCTCCTTCCTCATCCAGTCTGTCCACAATAGCCGCACAGTCCAATACAGTAGTAGAAAACCTATATCCGTCCGACATAGACATCAACAAGAAAGGTGTTTGGGTTTTTCTGCCCTAGCCCAGGCATTTTGAATGCTTAAGATGTTTTCATTCTTAACTGAAGATATTTTGGTTCTTGGTGGACTTTTCCAAGTTACGTAAAATTTAATTTGCAATGTAAGTTGCCATAATACATGAACAGCAGCCAAACTCAAAAGTCAAAATCATTTTTGCTCAATACAATTTTTTCAGGTCACTTATATGGACTGCTTACTCAGAAAGGTGTTTCACTGGGAGGACAGCAAATGTAGCAGGTGTGTATGAGCTCCTACAGATTCTGTCATGCCAGGAAAGGAAGAAACTCAGTTTTAATGTGCACCAACACAAAAACATGCTTTTTATTTCAACTTAACAAATATATTGTAATTACTGTGATGTAAAATCCTAATGAAGACAAGAAAGAGAGCTTGCCATATTCACAGACTGGCAAATAAAACTTTTTGGGAATATGGCTGGTTTTCCTCAATCTTCCACAAGACCAGAAAAGCTAAGATCTTATCCCAAACAAGTCATATTTTATGTAACACAAAATAAAAATATACATTTTCCTAGAGGTAAAGATAATTTAAATTGTGATAACCCATCATGGATTTGCACAGCTTCACACAGAAGAAAAGAGCACTAATAACAGAGCACTAGTCACAGAACAGAGCTAGTACCAATTAGTAAGCAAATTTGCATTAAGAGCAATTGCTGGGAATGCCTAATTTCCATCCACGCTAAACCCCATTTTATGCTATGTATGCCCTAATGTATTTTTGTAGCCCAGATGATGTGTACATGCTTTGCAGTATTTAATTTAAAATATTCTTGCACTAATGGTGGGAAGAAGACCTCAGTTATAGAAGGACCCTCTTCAGTGCTAGAGTTCAGGTGGTGCTTCACTGTTCATTTAAAGAATGGATTCAACTACTGACTGCTGTAGAAGGACCACCAAAATTTTGAGCTGCTAAGAAAAAAATTGAACCACCTACAAACTGGTATTTACTTCTGTGAAAAAAAAATCTGTCCATTTACAAGGAAACATACTGATGAGTCAGAACAAAGTTTTATTTTAGAATAGCTCTCTAAAAGATGTAACACTCAGCATCAGAATATTTTCGCTCTAAAATTATTTTAACGTGGAATCTCACAAAAGAAAAAATCAGCCATTACACTAAGTCACTGAATTATTGCGTACTGGGTAAGAGCTAATACTTTTTCCTTCCCAACCACCCCAGTGGTTAAAGATAACTTTTCCACTCTTCTTTGTAAGTGATGGCAGTATTGGACACTGATTTTCCAGTGGAACATTTTCAAGAACAACCATCATAATTGCACAGCTTTGGAATTATCCTCACCGTTTTATGTCATTTTATAACAAGACAACTTGCACAGAACCCTGTTTCCTCTTTTTAATACATCCACACAGAAAAAAAAGAGATTTGGTGGTTTGATAAATCCAAGTTATCACTGATCTAGTTAGCATTCTCAGTGGTGTTATAGCGCTCTGTAACTTGTCTTTAAGAATGATAACAACTTGGTGATAGCAGACACCTCAGTGCAGAAGGAGAAACCTAGAATCTTAAGCATGCTTCTACAGGTAATGCTAAGTGGAGTCAGTCAGGGCTTCTCTGCTCCTGCTACTCCTGCTGACCAGATTAAAGCTACCATAAATAGCTACTGCTTATTCCTGCTACAATCACACCTTCATTTACTGTACAAGGAGAGACCTAAAGGCCTGAGCTTAAAAAATAATTACTTCTGCAATTCATAGTAATGAAAGTGATTAGCTCATGTGTCAAGCTGAATTATCTGCAAAGAAAAAAAAAGACAGCATCATATAATTAGTAATAATAGTATGAAATTAGGAAATAATAATGTGAAGGACGTTTAAAACAAGGCTAGAACAGGCAGTAAAAATTGCTTAAACAAACTACCAACATCTGTTCCACTTCACGAATTGGGTAGGTTGGGGCCCAGTGTGTCTACTACAATCCTAAAACTTATAAAGTAATACTAATATACTCCAAATCAAATGAATATTTATAAAAATTGAAGGGAATCAAAGCTACTGAGACACAAATAACAACTTAGAAGCTGAGAATATGTTTGATTTTTCACAGAAATGGATCCCTTTTGGAATGGATCAGAAGCTTATAGGCAAGATTATCTTTACAACACTTACAGTGTGCATACTTTGAGAAAAGAAATAATTTTTAGGAATTTTTATGATTTATTAGTTACTTTGTAAAAACTGTAATGAAAATGTGTCTAATGAGAAGTTTTGTGAGTTTTATCAATCTTTGTTACAAATGATTAGATTTTTTAGAATAACATACATTTCATGTGTTCTATAATGAAATTAATTCCATTAGTTAAATGATATTTTGTACATAAATTGAATTTGAGAAATTATGAGTCAATTGTAATGAAACAATTATTAATAACTACTGTATTAAGTGGTTATAATCACCAGATTCAGGTAACTCAAAAGTGAATCTTTTGAGACATGAGCAGTAACCCAACAAAATACTATCCTCTTTTGCAACTAACCTGGATGGAATTATTTTGCTAGAGTGAGTCAGTAGTATGAGACAGACTCAACTTGTTTGCCCAGCAGTTTCATTTGCTGGCTTGGCTCTGCTCTTTAACTGATCTGCTTACAGGATTATTGGAACATTAAAGACTCCCCTGTGGGGTCTCAGGTTGTTCTTTCCCAGAAAGTAACACAGCTGGGTGAAAGCAGAAAGAGCCAAAAGGGGTCCATGTGAAAAAACAGAGGTTTTTTCAGCCTAGCCCTTTCTAACAGTACTAGTTTTGCAACATTGTCTCCCAAACTATCCTTTGAGGTACTGTTTGTTTCCAGGACAACTGGCTCCCAAGCTAAGGTGTGAGGTATAATATTTGTTGTGATCTCAGAGAAAAATTCAGTTGCAAAAGAGGGTCTTGCAAGCAGAAATTGGAAGATGCAGCTGGATCTGCAAGAAAAATTGAAACCACAAGGCAATGATTTCAGAAACTGCTTCCTTACACTGTAGGGCATCTCTCACTCACACTGTCACTATCACTGTCTCACTGTGCTCCCTGGGTTTTCATCCTCATTGAAACTGTTTAACTGTATACTCATTCTCTGTATTTGGGAAAGGTACTCTAGAAGTTTTCCTCCCATATATTTTTTACTGCCTTTCCCACAGTTCCCACAGTCTTACATTCACCCATATAACTGCAGTCCACTTTACTGTCAAGATTAAAAATGGTCTGTAGAGGGCTATCTAGTGAAAGGTTGGTGTCTTCCCCCTGTGCCCCCAAATGCAAAAATACCAGTGTGGTGAGAGGAAGGTCCCTCCCTACAGGCAAAAGCCCAAAAGGCTCAAAAGCTTCAATAGTGTGTTCAGATGGGAAAGGAGGAACTTATTTAGCCTTCTGTTTGCTAATCTTGATCGTCAGTAACAATCTTTTCTTCCCTTAGAAATGGAGTGACTTTGGGGTTACCCTGAAGAGCCTTTGATTGCTGTGGAAACTCCCAGAGCAACTTTCAACACCTGGTTGTAATCCACCAACTGCGGCAGGTAGACTTGCAAGGAAAAGGAAACTCACTAGTTAGTTTTTTATTTCCAAACTTAAAGGGGAGTTTCTTCTCTTTTGTTTTTCTTTTACATTTTACTTTCTGGAAGGAGAGAGTCCCCGTTGCAGTAGTGAGCTTTGAAAGAACTTCGGGGATGGCAGTGGCATCCAAGCAGAGGGAACCTGCACATCTGCCCCTCCCTCCTGTTGCTGCTGCAGCCAGGCATACACTGATTTATTCAAATTACAGCAGACTATCAGCAGTGAGCCACTAATGGGGTAATTTACGTCTCCCTTCATTCACCTGATGTTTGTAGCAGGAGCAAGCAATGAGACAATGCAGTGAAAATGAAAAGAAATAAAGAAAAGAAAAGCAGAGGAGAAGCAGGAAAGCAAATGAAAAGTGAAATCGTGACTGAGGAACGGGCTCTCTCCTCTAGTATGTGTACTAAAACTTCTGGTATATTTGCTGGGCTTCTGAGAGTAACAGAATGGTATGTTGTTCCTAATGCAAACATCATTCCAAGGCTGTTCATTTTCATATTTAGTCATATCACAGCAAAGCTAAGGGGGTGTCAATCACGCTTGGTACATCTGACTGGGAGAGCGCTCCCTTCACAGCTGCATCTGGCAGAATACACTCCTTATTTATTATATTTTTAGTAAGGCATGCTATCTTGTTCATGTGTGAGAAACTGTAATGCATCTTTCACATTTAAAGTGCCCTCTGAAGCTTTCTGCCTCGCAACCTCCTGCCTACTTTCACTGTTACCACTAAATTTTTTATATTGTCTTGAACATCTCTGAGAGAATTGAAAATTCCAGATAGAACATGATTAATTTAGCACTGTCGTCTCCTATAATATAGTGTACAGCTGTCCATCCTTCTTCAGTGCAGCTACATCTTATCTTGGCTCTTAGTGAAAAACTAAATTAAGGCAAAGGCTGAAGTCACTCATGTGTGCTACTTTTAAAATTAATTTTTGCTGACAGCACCACAGAGTCAAAAGCATGTAGTTACATTATGAAAGCCAGAATGGAGATTAAAATATATGTGTATTTTTTTATTCCAGGAAAGAGAGTCTTTTGCTCCTTCTACATTAGTCATTTTCCCAACTGACTCTACATTCTTCCTTTTTTGGGGAGTAAAAGTCAAAACATCAGTCTCTTTCCATTTGCTAAGGACTTCTGCTTCTTATTGCATTTAACTCCTTATACTCACAATCTTCTTTATAAGATGCAAGTGAAGTTTTATGACGGGCAATTTGGGTGAGGGAGATGAAGGACAATTTGAAGACACTGATGTTTTTCACAGTGTGTCTCATTTTCAACAAATGATTTAATTTGAGAGGAATCCTCCTTGGTTCCTAAAATCTTAAAATGGTTCAGCTCCATGCACTTCTTCCACCCTGAATTTACTTTTATTTTAACTTTAAAACTTACGAAAAGTTCAGAATTGAAACTTTTTTTTTTAACTGAACACTGAATTTTTTCAACTTTTTGACTATCTGGGAATACAATACTTCTCTCTTAGCTTGACCTATAGCAAGGTTTTCATTGCAGTTTTTACAACTATTGCAAACCCCAAATCTATATTTGTCTGGGTTTATTTTCTTTTTCTCTCCCTGGTATTATCAGGAGCTGCTTTTCACTTCTGTGATACAGAGGTGAAACTGAAGAAAGAACAGTGGGGAAATTAATGTTTTCTGTGCTGGAGCTGCTTCACCAAACCTACATATCACTGTTCAAGCTGGTATGAAGTACAGCAGAGGCAGGCTCTGCCATTCCTTGTTTACTGCTCTCTGAAGCAGGGTGAACTATGTTCACTATTTTCCAGATTACCAGGGAAGTTTAGTTCATACTTCTGAATCAGATCAAAGATGAAGAGAACAGGGACAAGCTCAGCAGCAGCCTTGCTCATCCAGCATTCCCTTTTAAGGCGACTAACGTTAGGCAGTACTCTGACTTTTCTCACAGTAACCATACTTATAAAAAGCCTCTGCAACAACTCTGAAGGTGTCTCTTCCAGGACGCTACAGTGAAAACAGGCCCTTTGAAAACATGTTTGAAAGCAGAGTGTGATGAGCCATCAAGCTGAGCTCCTCACAATATGTGTATCAAAGGGAGCAGTTAGAACAGCAAGAAGACAGTGTTGTGATGGCTTAACATAACCGCATGGACTCTCCCACGCTGCAATTGCTCTTGTCAAGGGACATTAAAAATTGTATCTAGAGGTAGCCTGGTGTATGAGACGCTATGTATGACTCTATTGCAGAAAAGGACTTTTAGGAAAAGGTAAGGAGTCAATGATTTGGATGAATAAGAGTAACATTCTATATAAGATCTAGAAAACTAGTTATAAACTAGGATTTACAATGGATCACAAACTAAACATGGCTGAAAATATCACACTTCTAGAAAGGCAAATTTCACAATGTGATATATAAATAGGAGCATAGCTTTCAAGACACATGAATAAGTCCTTCTGGTCTTGACAGCCTTGACAAGGTCTCCACTGTAAACTTTGTCCTGTTCTGGGTACCGTATTTCAAGGCAGATGTGGGCTAAAGCAAGAAGTCTAGTGAGTTACAAGAATGATGAGAGATTTAGAAACCTTTTTGACTTTTGTAATTGGAATTGTTTGGTCTAAAGAACAGTAGTTCAAGTGGGAATATGGTACAAATTTCCAAGGACATAAATTTTATTCTCATAAATTTATTTTCAAAGAGAAAAAAAAAAACCCTCGCCTTTTTCACATTCATGTGACCAGGAAAAGAAGGAATGCACTGAAATCAGGAAAAATAGATTCATGTTGGATAACAGAAGAAACTTTTACTAGTAAGGGATTTTGAAGCACTGGGATAGTCTCTGTGCATCAGCTAAGGATTATTTCTCATTGCAGGACATGTTGGAGAAAAAGTGATCAGGAGTGATGTGAACAGAGCTGATCCTGTAATGCAACAGTACAATGGACAAGATAAACTCTCTAGGACCTTTTCTTGCCTACTTTTTATTATCTTAACACCAGTCCACGAGACAGACTGTGAAAATTAGGTGTTAGGATTTAATTTCACTTTGTGCCTCTTCCAATAGTTGCATGAACAGGTCAAAGGGATGAGATTCTTTTGCACTTTGTTCTAAAATGCACATCAGATTATATCCCTGCCTCTAATGGATAGAAACATTATCCATGGAAAATGGATGGATAAAAACACTTCCCCAAGAAAGGAAGTTTTTGCCATGTATTCGAACCATAAGAAAATAGGTAACACATGGAGAGGAGAATGGAACAGTAACAAAGGCCTCCATTTTTTACAAAGCTTTGAACAAAGAATGCAGGTAGCTTGACACAACCAAAAGACTAAAAATCCTGTTCTGGTAAAGTGCTCTTCTGATAGATGTCCATCCCTCCACAGCACTTGGCCTCTGCTGAAGTCCATTCTTGGATGTCTCCCAGACCTAGACATAAAGGAAATAAACAACTCAATCCAGAATTACTAGGGATAAAACCTTGCATTGTATAGGTATGGGGTAAGAGGTGCACAACTCACATATTGATCTCTGTGACAACAGCAATATATTGGAAATACACAGAAATGAAAACATAAGACAGAAGAACATTCTGAAAGGGGCCTGAAATTTTTACTAATTAACCTTTGGGAATTACCTGAATGACAGTTCCTTTTTGAGAGCTAAGAGCTCAGTGGAAGACTGAAAAACAGATTGTAGAGAAAGCTCACCAAAATAAACAGAACATCAGAGCTCTCACTGAAGTAATTTCATTAAAAGTATGACTGGATTTTTTTCTTCCATTAACCATTATCCACAAAAATACATTGGATTATTTTGTAATAATTTTGCTATTTTGCCAAGACACGAACATGATCTAGGAGCCTAACTCTCATCTTCAAATGCAGTGAAGCAATAATTAAAAACATAGTCTCAGCTTCTTATTAGTTCATCAGGCCATACTTTATATCTACTTGATTAAGACTCAGAGGGGTGATCAAGTAATTTGTCTATGGAAAGAAATTTGATATTGTAGTTAGGATTTAGGAAATCTGTTTCAGTTCTTAATTTTACCTCCAAATTGACAGTAAGACTTTGAGAAGTATGTAATGAAACTTAAGGGCCCATACTTAACTTTCACACGCCTGACGGATTATTTCTTATGAGGAAACAGATGTGAATAATTACTTGGAATAACTGTGTTGCTGCAGTGATTATAGTTTCCATGTAGGATGTGTAACTACTAGGAAAAAAAGAAGAGATTTAAAAAAAGAAATCATAGCAAAATTAATGGGATAAGTGAGAATGACAGATTTTTTTAGTCTGCCAAATAACTGGAAAAAAAGAGATTCAAGGAAAGAAAACCTTTTATTTTTCTTCAGGCTAAAAGCCAAAACCAAGACATTTCCTTTCAGGTAGACTTGACAAGATTTTTGACTGAAAAAATTCAAATTAAGAAACCAAAATATTTCATCCTAAAAACACTGAAACAAAAACTTCTCAGTCCATAATTTATTTATGTGTTGCCTCTTTTCTCTATTTATTTGCATCACAGCTATTTGCCAATTTCACAAGGAGCTATGCTGCGTATTGAACTACATTTTTTGCTGGTGTTTTGCAAAGCCCCAGATTAAGGTAACTTATTCCTAAATAGCTGGCCATATATTTGTTAACACTAACGTGCACAGTTTTCATTACCTCACAAAAAACTTTGTTCATCAATTTCCTTGCAAAGACTAGCTTTAAATATAGCTCCCCTGAAAGTCAATAAGACTTAAAGAGTCTATGTCACTTCATCATTTTAGTAAATTGCCTTCCCACCTCCTACTCCTGCACATACATGTGTGTACAGATTTCTTTATACTGCATGCATTATAAATAAATTAATATTAAAGCAGCATTATGAAAAAGCAAAAATAAAATGAAATTCTGAGATTTAACTGTCATATATTTGAGCTTTAAAAGGAGTGAAATACACATATGAGAGGAAACTGCTACCATAGACACCTCAGTATTAACTTCTAGAGTGCCAGATAATTTTTAAATAGCTTTCTACAACCCCCTGTCCATGTTCCCATTCTTCTTCCCGGGTAAACAACTACACAAGAGAAATAGCAGCAGTTTACCCACTGACTCTGTGATTTCATGAACTCTAAAGAAAATACTATAAACGACAAATTGTCTAGAGTGAATTAAGAGCAGTATTTGCACATTTTTCTGTTTGGCTGAGCTCATATTGTTTCTTTGGGAATAAGCTATCAGTTTTTAACATTTCCTTTGCCTTATTCCCCTAGCACAGCATCACTTGTCTTTTGTATTTTCTGCTGTTTTATTTCTGTGAGAAATAGGTGTAAGTTAATTTTGCTCTTTGGATAGAGATGTATAAGAAGCAAAATTTCCAAATTTTCAATTAATGCCTGGAGGCAACCAAAGGATCCTCTTTGTCCCAAGGTTAAAGGACGGTTGCATGCTGAGCAATGATTTCAGCCTATTGGAGTTTGCACCTGAAGCCCATAATTTAAAATATTGGCACCAAATAAGTTGGTTGAAAGAGAAAGGTCTGCACCACTTCCCCACCCTTCACTTGTATCCATGAAGAGATTTCTCACTGTCTGCAGAAAAGTCACGGTGCTCATGTTCTCCTCCATACTGCTGTTAATAACATATTGTCCTGTAGCTTGGCAAAACCTGTTTGGTACCTCCTAAATTTCCAGAATTCTTTCACTTATCTCTTCCTTGCCACTAATAATGTTTTTTTGGATGACACAGGCACAGCAGAAAAGGTGGCACAAACACTTGGTTTGGAGGAGGGGGCATCTAGCCACTGCAGGGTGAGGGGGTAGATTATTCTTGCTTAAGTGTAATATTCTGCAAGGAACAGGGGATCATGTAACTTGGATATGTCTTTTCGCTCTTCTTATATATTTTCTTAAGGTTTTTCCTTTGTGGCTGATTCACATGACTCGTCCAAGGTGAGAGTTATTTCCCAAGTTCCTTCTGTCCATTCATCTTTTGTTTGCAATGGAGGATGCAAGGGGACACAGTCTTTTGACCTCTTCCCCTGTTCAGCCAGTCTGCTCACACAACAGCAAAAGTACCCAGCATTTTCAGGCCTGGGATAGGCAGCAGAGATATTAAGGCAGAGCCACATCACGTCTCAGCATATTTCTAGCACAGCAAAGTGTCAGAGGAGGACTTTTTTGGTAGAGTTTCAATCACATGGACAGTGACTCTCACGCAAGGCACCATCCCGCAGTCTGAGCAGCTGGAAAATAGTACACAGAGATGATTTTGCTCAGCTCATATTTTAAAAATGAGCCTGTATGTAATAGCTTTCAACCTGCTGCTGGAGGAAATGCAGGAGCCCTGAGTGGATAGAAAGGAGAAACTAAAACCACAGACTGTAGGCACTGTGCCAGGCGAGGGTGCCCTTTCTCGGCATGGGTCTATTATCTCTGCAGCAGGCTCTGAAAGCCCTCATTTCACTCCAAAATGTCAAGTGTGGGTTGACTTTAAGGACTTCTTCACTTTGTCCTGTGCTACAGGCATAGTTCATGCCTTTTCACCATCTAGCAGAGGCTGTGGGTGAGAGTGTCAGGATTTTGGCTGATGGTCCTTGTGAGAAGCAAGTGCTAGAATAGCAACCACCTCATTCCCAAGTGACATCTCTTTGTAGGTATGGAACTAGTCTACATTTGATGGCTGAGAAGTCTTCAACTCTGTAACAGGACCTGTTGTGATGACAATATCTAACACATCCTCTGCACAATATAAAGAAAAAAAAACGATTTGTGCTTACCATTTAGGCTAATGCAACAGATGTGTGACAGAAGGTTACACATAAGAATGATTATATTTTTATATTATCTGTATGCAAAATGGAGCTTGCCACATACTCACCACAACAAAGAGACACTTCTCTGCAGGCAACCCAGAAAGAAACTCTAGAAGCATGAGGTGGTGTAATGAAAATGCTGATGGAAATTTTTCCACACCTTTCAATGGGATATGCAAGAAAAGTATCGAAATGTTTATGTGATATTTAGATTAATGAGGAGTATAAGATGGGCACTCAGTGGTGCTCCCTGTGAAGTTGTGATGAGCAATAAAACCACACCGTATTAAAGCTGACAATTTTTATGTTAACTGATCCTGAACAACTTTTAAGAAAGAAATCAAGAGAAAAATAAGCATATCCGCATCACTTAAAACTGACACTACAAGGTACTTTCTGTAAGAACGAATGTTTGCTGAAGCACAGTGATTAATTTTGCATAGTTATGTGTATTTTTAAGAGAAATAGAAACCTGTCTCTCTCTGATAAACAAAGAAAGACATTTCTGTAACTGCAGACATGGAATGGTACTTTCAGTAGAGATACTACCAGATGTAAAACTGCTTGTGGCACATAGTGGGGGGTTACTGCAGTTAGAGTTAATATGTAGTGTTTAATTTGTTTAATAAAAAATTGTTTCAATCAAAAGCAATTGAAAGTGCTGTATAGTGACTGATGTGATAATCGAAGGAATTTTATTATTTGTTTAAAATGGTCTGTGGTGAGATGATGGATTTATGCAGAGAACAAAGTGGAGGTGTCTGTGAACAGCCAGATTTGCACAGTTGTTCTCCTCTGAAAGGGTCTGGCAACCCAGAGACTCCTTTGTATCATTTCTTGATGGCTATGCGTCAAAGAGAAGCACCTTACACCACCATCTAATCCCTTCTTGCTAATAGGGTCAATAGATTAAATGCTACTGGTTTTGTTAAAACTGAAGTTGTGCCTCCCCAAAATAAATTTGGCCTCTTTGATCTAAAGGAATTGTTCAGAAATGTGTTCCTCCCCCAAACTTTGAGCAGAATGAAAAAAATGACAACATTTTGTATTAAAAATGCAATCACAAAAGGAAATAATTTATGAAATGTTATACAGTAGACACTTCCTTTCAGCCTGAGAAGTTCAAGTCATCTGTTTCAGCTGGCTGTAGGTTCTCAGAAGGGACATGTTTAGAGGTTTAACCACACAGGGATTTTCTGCATTTGGTAAGATTGTTTAAAGTCAGTCTCTCCACAGGAGGAACTAGAGAGTACTGCCTGGTAGACTGAGAGGATTGCTACTACATGTAGAAAGATGTTCCTCGTTACTACAGGAAAGCCACTGTTTTCGATTCTGCCTCTTAAACTGCATCTGTACATTAGGTGTACAGTGTTGCTGGCCTCTAAAGGAGACTACCTAAAGTCTGGTACAGTCAGTAGAGAAAAGCAGGTGATTTGGGGTCTTCTAGATAAATATGCATTTAGCTTCGCACCAAAGGTAAGTTCTCTTTGTGGAACTTTCACCTGCATTTTTGCAGGACTAAATAGGGAACTTCTGCACCTCTGAAGTCCTGCTTCCTTGAGCATGGACAATTTGGATGCAAATCAGGCATCCCAGCTCATCCAGAAAGACCAGGTCCCATCCTTTGCCTCTGAAAACACACATGGAACAGTTCTGGAGCTGTCACTTCCAGGTGCAGTAAAAAACGGAGGAGCTTAACATTTACTGACTGTCCCACCTCAATCAACTCAAATGTCACCTGTGACAGCAACCTGCTGATTCTGCTTCTGATTTGAGAACAGTATTCCAAGGCTTGTTTCTACAATTAAGCAGAAAGCCTAGTCTAGCATTCTGGCTGAATTAAATTTCTTTCCCTTTCTTGCCTTTATAAGCCAATTAAAACACTACTCAAACACCACTTAAGCATCGTGTTATACCTCTGAGGCAGCTAATCATCATTCCTTGTGCCATGTGATTCATGAAAGAAAGGATGGATCAGTTGTATAACACGTCTCACCGAGACAGCGACATAACCTAGATTAGACCCAACAGCTTCCAACCCCACTGCTGTCAGTATTTAGCATCTTCATTCCCACTGTCCTATTACTTGTACTACTTAGCTGTATCATATGCATTGAGTAACTATTGGCATTAGTCTTACTGTGCAAGGACAAACACAGTTTTTCTTTGTGCATAGCAGAAGTTTCCCAAACCAAAGTAACTCTTGAGAGGAAAATTCAAGCTTTACCTTATGCCTTACGGAACACCCATGAACACCCACACAGAAGAGATGTCCTGAACACCCAACGGTGAGAAAACCTTCAAATGGGATTACATTTAGCAAAACATCTGAATTCAAACCTACTGTCTCATTCTGTAGGAAAGCTGGCTATTTCTTTTTTAGAAGTCCTAATAGGTCAGATCATTATTTTTTCTTTAAACTAAGTTTTAAAATCAGTTACCTAGTTATGCTTGCAAAGAAAATTTGAAGAACAAAGGCTGAAGGCTAAAAAGCCATGAAGGAAACAAAAAACACTTTTTTTTTTTTTTTTTAAGACAAACCCTCATGATCTGTATGCCTGTGTTACAGTTTTATTTGCTTGCTTGAAATACTCAGACTGCCAGCACAATTTAATCGATCAATTCTCATGCTACTTCTTAATTAGATTAAATGGAGGACAAAGTAGTTTGCTTTGTTGGTGTTGCAGTACTGGAGAGGATTTTGGTGTGATTCATTCAGAAGAGGTACTGATCATCCTCAGTTCATTCCTGAGAGCTAAATTTCAAACTCTTGCTAGCACATTTCTAGACCAGGTCCTAATTTCTGGGGAAATTTGAAAAACTCTGGATGTTACAGGAAATCTCTTGCAATTTTTTGTGCACTTTCATCTGCACAAGTCAACTGATTTCAGGTAACACAGGTATGACTAAGATTAAGGTATGGCCTTCTGTATATGGCAATAATTTTAGAGTGGTCAAAAAAAAATCTATCCTCAATTTATGATACTCAAGGATGGAAACAAAAGAGAGCTAAGCAAATTATGATTTTAAAAGTAAAAGGCTGCAAAACTACTTTATAACAATATTATATAATATCAGACAGAGCAGCTTAGCAAACAGATTGAGTCCACTGCGATTTTAACTTCAGAGTGATCCCCCACAGACTTTTTGCCTATGTCTTTAAATTCTTAAAGAGATTCTTCACAGAGTTTTACATCCTTTCCCCCCCACCCCATTTGCTATCTGTGAAGTGTGCCACCAGTGGTCATAATTTTACCCTAGCATACCAGGTCCCACTGCAACAACCAAGGCAGAATTATTTCAGAATGTGTTATTACTATACCTAGAAATATTTTGATGATCAAGCATCTTTCAGAATACTCTTCTGCAGGGGAAGAGAATTACAACACCTTAGGCTATTTTTGGAAGCAAAATACCACCACTGACCAGGTGTCTTTAGAAGATAATCCTTGGAAAGTCCTCCCAGAATTTAATGCTCCATGTCAAAAATCAAATCAACAAATAAAATATATGTGAGTCTTAAAACTCATTGTTCTAGGTAATCTTAGCATTGCTGCCATTGTTAGTTCTGGCTCAGAAGAATTGATTTCAAACTAAATGTTTAGTTTGTTTTTATTGGTATTGCTCTTTGTCATGGTTTAACCCCAGCTGGCAACTAAGCACCACACAGCCGCTCACTTGTTCACTCCTCCCCAGTGGGATGGGGGAGAGAATCAGAAGGGTAAAGGTGAGAAAACTTGTGGGTTGAGATAAAGACAGTTTAACAGGTAAAGCAAAAGCCATATGTGCAAGCAAAGCAAAACAAGGAATACAATCACTACTTCCCATTGGCAGGCAGGTGTTCAGCCATCCCCAGGAAAGCAGGGCTAAATCACGTGTAACGGTTACTTGGGAAGACAAATGCCATCACTCCCAATGTCCTTCCTTCTTCTTCCCCCAGCTTTATATGCTGAGCATGATGTCATATGGTATGGAATATCCCTTTGGTCAGTTGGGGTCAGCTGTCCTGGCTGTATCTACTCCCAGCTTCTTGTGCACCCCCAGCCTACTCTCTGTTGGGGTGGTGTGAGAAGCAGAAAGGGCCTTGACTCTGTGTAAGCACTGCTCAGCAGTAACTAAAACATCCCTGGGTTATCAACACTGTTTTCAGTATAAATCCAAAACATAACACCATACTAGCTACTATAAAGAAATTTAATTCTATCCCAGCCAAAACCAGCACACTCTTACACTGACAATAGGTTTTTAATTTCAGTTGTCTTTTCCCTTGTTTTGGTTCATGTATACCTGTCACAAGTAACTCCCCAGGTCCTTTGTTTATCTGTCTTCTCCTGATTAAATGTAACATTACTGTAGATTTTAAAAGATCACTTTCCAAGCAGAGTTCAGCAGCAAAAGAGAAAGTTTTCTTCTGACATCTTTCTCCCTCTTTTAAAAATAAGAACTGGATGTCTTCATAAGGGATGTGCTATCCCCCAGAGGAATCATGGACTATATGTAGAGTTACTTGAGTAAAGCACTTAAACCTGTATTATCCAGGAGATCATATTATGTGATTATAAGAGTCTTAGTTTTAAAACTGTACAATTTGTTCTCTGTGACAAAGAAAGATCTTTCAGTCTTCACTCTCAAGCTGGTTTTGCCCCAGTTTCCCCAAAAGAACTCCAGCAGTTCATTCCACATCAGCAGGTGGGTTCAGTTTGTTACCAAACTGGTCATTTTAAATTGAGATCATATCTTTTCCTCCATCACTCTATCAGAAATGAAAGTGACCACAGAAAGGTATTGCCAAACATTTAATATATGCCTATTTCCTCTATTTAATGCAAAACTAGAAGACAACGATTCTTTAAAAGTCCGAATTTGTACATCTGGTTTGAGTCTCAATAGACAGCAATGAAGACTTCAGTAGATAAAAGAGCATTTACCTGGGTGGTTATTTAACTTTGCAGGCTCATTAATCAAGTAGGACAAACCTCATTCAACAAACAGGTGTTTAATTGAATAGGTTTTTTCATCCATCCAATTTATGTTAAAATACCCTGTGCTAATTAGTTCACAGTTACTCCCAAGTTAATTTACAATCAATTAATGTTCTTCACAAACATTGCTGATGTTTTTAGGTGAGAAGTACACACAAATAAAGGAACTATACTATTTTGAACTGACCTAAGTTATATATAGAGAGATATACATATATATCAGGGTGCTGTAAATGTTGAAGCAAAACACTAATCACATAATGACCAAAGAGAGCAAGAATAACTGGAACAAATGACACAGTTTCACTTGCAGATGGGAGAATGTCCTGCTGCATTGATCCCTCTCTGATACTATGCAGAGTTTGTAGCAGGGGACAGGGAAATGAATTTGAATGGTCTATGAGAAGAAAAGGGATCAAAAGGGATTTTGAGACCAAGGATGAACATGATCATAGTCTTCAGTACGTAAGTCTTGAACCAGCTTTGACAGGACAGGCAGCGTTGTGGAAGGCACTGGAAAGACTGAACCTTAGCAATCAAAGGACAAACAAAGCAAGCTTGGCACATATATGAAAAGCATTGTCATGGTTTAGCCCCAGCCAGCAACTAAGCACCACACAGCCGCTCACTTACTCTCCACACCCCAGTGGGAAGCGGGAGAATCAGAAGAGCAAAAGCAAGAAAGCTTGTGGGTTGAGACAAGAACAGTTTATTAATTAAAATAAAATAGCAATAGTAGTAATGGTAATGATAACAATATTGATTATGATAATAATGATAATGATAATGATAATATAATAATAAAAAAAATGAGAGAGAGAAATGAAACCCAGGGAAAAGAGGGAAAAGGGGAAAAAAAAATGACAAGTGCTGCAACCACTCACCACCTGCTGACCGACACCACCAGTCCCCGAGCTGTGATCGCTGCCTCCCAAGGCCAACTCCCCCCAGTAAATACACTGGGCGTGACATCACATGATATGGAATATCCCTTTGGCCAATTCAGATCAGCTCTCTTGGATGTGCCCCCTCCCCTCCTGGCTTCTTGTGCACCTCGCAGAGCATGGGAAGCTGGAAAAGTCCTTGACTAGTGTAAGCACTACCCAGCAACAACTAAAACATTAGTATGTTATCAACATTATTTTCATACTAACTCTAAAATGCAGCACTATACCAGCTACAGTGAAGGAAATTAACTATTCCAGCTAAAACCATGACAATATCCACCCTTTATTCCGTACCATTTACGTCATGCTCAGGTCCCATACTATCCAATACAACCTCAATAACCACCACCTGCCTTCCCATCCTTTGATAACATACACAGATATCATTTATCATCCCCTTAGTCTTTAGAGTACCCCTGTAAAATGTCTGTAGAGGGTCCACAAATGTCCATTGAGTTCATTCAGTCCATAACATTGGGCTCCATCTATCGTAACAGTCTTTCAAGGCAGGAGAGATGGTCTGTATGGTGGTGGATTGTTGCATGTTGAAGTCAGTCCTTGTTCCTTCACTCCTGCACTTTGCGTGGTTCAATCAAAGTTCATTCTTCATGAATTTGGGAGATTCTTACTATGATACCATTGATATGGCATATAGCAACCATAGGAGTGATGACATACAATATCATATAGCAATTAACAGCATACCATTCAGTTCATTGGCTATTTTCACCGAAAATCAAATCCCTCTGAAGTACACATCGAACTCCTCCATGCTCCCGCATCACCCACCAAGTGCACCCAGGTCCTCGAGTGAAAACAATCCCATCCATGGGTTTGCCTTTGCCTGAGACATGAATAACCCACACGGTTTTCCCCAGCATATTTTTTATGTGCACTACAGGGACTTTACCCCCTTCCACAGTACGTAAGAGTTCTGACTGGGCAGGGCCAGCTCAATTGGCAGATCCCTTAGTGTTGACTAACCAGGTGGCTTTTGCTAAATGTGTATCCCAGTGTTTGAATGTCCCACCCCCCATTGCTCTCAGTGTAGTCTTTAACAGTCCATTGTATCGTTCAATTTTCCCAGAGGCTGGTGCTTGATAGGGGATGTGATACACCCACTCAATGCCATGCTCTTTGGCCCAGGTGTCTATGAGGTTGTTTCGGAAATGAGTCCCGTTATCTGACTCAATTCTTTCTGGGATGCCATGTTGCCATAAGACTTGTTTTTCAATGCCCAGGATAGTGTTTCGGGCAGTGGCATGGGGCACGGGATATGTTTCCAGCCATCCGGTGGTTGCTTCCACCATTGTAAGCACATGGCGCTTGTCTTGGCAGGTTTGTGGCAGTGTGATATAATCAATCTGCCAGGCCTCCCCATATTTATATTTCAGCCATCGTCCTCCATACCACAGAGGTTTTACCCGCTTGGCTTGCTTGATTGCAGTGCATGTTTCATGTTCATGGATAACCTGTACAATAGCATCCATGGTCAAGTCCACCCCTCGATCACGAGCCCATCGGTATGTTGCATCTCTTCCTTGATGGCCTGAGGTGTCATGGGCCCACCAAGCTATAAAGAGTTCACCCTTATGTTGCCAGTCCAGATCCACCTGAGCTACTTAAACCTTAGCAGCCTGATTCACCTGCTGGTTGTTTTGATGTTCTTCAGTGGCCCAACTCTTGGGTACGTGAGCATCCACATGACATACTTTCACAACCAGGTTCTCTACCTGGGCAGCAGTATCTTGCCACAATGCAGCAGCCCAGATGGGTTTGCCTCTGCGCTGCCAGTTGTTCTGCTTCCATTGCTGTAACCACCCCCACAGGGCATTTTTCAGCATCCACTGGCCACTTCTGTCGTTCAGCAATGTCTAAAGCCAGCTGGATGGCCTTTACTTCTGCAAACTGACTTGATTCACCTTCTCCTTCAGCAGTTTCTGTGACTTGCCGTATAGGACTCCATACAGCAGCCTTCCATCTCTGATGCTTTCCCACAAGATGACAGGACCCATCAGTAAACAGGGTGTATTGCTTCCCATTTTCTGGCAGTTTATTATACAGTGGGGTCTCTTCAGCACGTGTCACCTCCTCTTCTGGCGATATTCCGCAATCTTTGCCTTCTGGCCAGTCCATGATCACTTCCAAGATTCCTGGGTGACTGGGGTTTCCTATTCGAGCCCATTGGGTGATCAGTGTGACCCATTTACTCCATGTAGCATCAGTTGCACGATGTGTAGAGGGGACCCTCCCTTTGAACATCCAGCCCAGCAATGGCAGTTGGGGTGCCAGGAGGAGCTGTGTTTCAGTACCAATCACTTCTGAAGCAGATCGAACCCCTTTGTATGCTGCCAATATCTCTTTTTCAGTTGGAGTGTAGCACACTTCGGACCCTCTGTATCCACAACTCCAAAACCCTAGGGGTCGACCTCGGGTCTCCCCTGGTGCTTTCTGCCACAGGCTCCAGGTAGGGCCATTCTCCCTGGCTGTGGTGTAGAGCAGATTTTTTACATCTTGTCCTGCCTGGACTGGCCCAAGGGCTACTGCATGAACTATCTCCTGCTTTATCTGTTCAAAGGCTTGTTGTTGCTCAGGGCCCCATTTGAAATCATTCTTCTTCCAGGTCACTTGGTAGAGAGGGCTTAAAATCAGACTGTAATCTGGAATATGCATTCTCCAAAAACCCACAACGCCTAAAAAAGCTTGTGTTCCCTTTTTGGTAGTTGGTGAAGACATGGCTGTTATTTTGTTGATCACATCCATTGGGATCTGCCGACGTCCATCTTGCCATTTTATTCCTAAAAACTGGATCTCCTGTGCAGGTCTCTTCATCTTACTTTGTTTTACGGCAAAACCAGCCTTCAGAAGGATTTGGACAATTTCCTTCCCTTTCTCAAAAACATCATCTGCTGTGTTGCCCCACACGATGATGTCATCAATGTATTGTAGATGTTCCGGAGCTCCACTCTGTTGCACTGTGGTATGAATCAGTTCATGACAAATGGTAGGGCTGTGTTTCCACCCCTGGGGCAGTCGATTCCAGGTGTACTGGACACCCCTCCAAGTGAAAGCAAACTGTGGCCTGCACTCTGCTGCCAGAGGGATTGAGAAGAATGCATTAGCGATATCAATTGTGGCATACCACTTGGCTGCCTTTGACTCCAGTTCGTATTGAAGTTCTAGCATGTCCGGCACGGCAGCACTCAGTGGTGGAGTGACTTTGTTCAGGCCACGATAGTCTATTGTTAGTCTCCACTCTCCATTAGACTTCTGCACTGGCCATGTGGGACTGCTAAAAGGTGAGTGGGTCTTACTGATCACTCCTTGGCTCTCCAGTCGCCGAATGAGCTCATGGATGGGAATCAGGGAGTCTCGGTTGGTGCGATATTGCCACTGGTGCACTGTTGTGGTGGTGATCAGTACCTGTTGTTCTTTGACCTTCAGCAAGCCCACAACAGAAGGGTCCTTCGAGAGACCGGGCAAAGTAGACAGCTGTTAAATTCCCTCTGTCTCCAAGGCAGCTATACCAAAAAGCCCACCTGTACCCTTTTGGGTCCTTGAAATATCCTCTCCTGAGGTAGTCTATGCCAAGGATGCACAGAGCCTCTGGGCCAGTCACAATGGGGTGCTTTTGCCACTCATTCCCTGTTAGGCTCACTTCTGCCTCCAATATAGTTAGCTCTTGGGATCCCCCTGTCACTCTAGCAATACAGACGGGTTCTGCCCCTACATAGTTTGATGGCATTAGGGTGCACTGTGCACCGGTGTCCACTAGAGCCTTATACTCCTGTGTGTCATATGTGCCAGGCCATTGGATCCACACAGTCCAGTAAACCTGGTTGTCCCTTTCCTCCACCTGGCTGGAGGCAGGGCCCCTCTAATTCCAGCTGCAGAATTCACAACCCACTTCTTGTAAATAGGAATCAGAAGTCTCTCTATTAAGATCACAAATAAAAGCAGTGCTTCTACTCCTCTGTCTGGGGAACTGCTTACTGGAAACTGGAGCAGCAACTTTCCTGGAAGAACCCCCCTGAGTGATTGTTTTTCCTTGCAACTCACGTACCCGTGCCTCTAGGGTCAAGGTAGATTTCCCATCCCACTTCCTCATGTCCTCTCCGTGGTCACGTAGGTAAAACCATAGGGTGGCCCATGGCGTGTATCCTCTCTTTTGATCAAAGGGATGCTTACTCCTAATGGCTGATACACTGGTCTGTACAGGTAGGGAGTAGGACATACTTTCTTTGAGTTGCTGGAAATCCTGGGACAGTTTCTACACAGCTGAGATGAGGGAGGAAGAGATATGTGCTTTGTAATCCCGGAGTTTATCAATCGCATCCCCCACCATTGGTACCTCTTCATCTTTTCAGGACATTACTGCCAGTGAGTTTACATGGGACGATGGTGTGCTCTGTACAAAATTCCGCCACATGGGTCGTGTGCATTGGGCTTCATCTGGATCTTTGGATGACTGTTCATCGTCCAGGTCACCATAAATCACCTCAAGCATGGCTAGTTCCCTCAGGTACTGGATACCTTCCTCCATGGTGGTCTATTTTCCCGGATGATATAGAACATCTTCCTTGAAGGGATACCTTTCTTTCACTCTGGAAAAGATCTGCCTCCAGAGACTGAGGCCTTGTGTTCCTTTTCCAATCACTTTGTCAATGCCCCCGTCCCTAGAAAGGGGTCCCAGTTGTTTGGCTTCCTTACCCTCTAATTCCAGGCTACTGGCCCCGTTATCCCAGCATCGGAGCAGCCAGGTGACAACATGCTCACCTACACGACAACTGAAATCTTTTCATATATCTTGCAGCTCACTCAAGGATAGGGATTGGGTAGTTTCCATCTCTTGTACGAGTTCTTCCTCTTCCTCCTCCTCTCCTCGTGATGGCCCTGTTTTTCCATCATCTCTTTCTAACCGAGCTGACTTTCTTTTCCAAGATTTCTTCTTGTGTATAGGGGCGATTGATCCTGGGATGGGTTGATTCTCTGATTCAGCCACAGTGCCTGTCATGGGGGTTTGAGTGGCCATAGTACCTGTTGCTGGGGTTGGAGTGGCCGCAGCGCCCATCGCTGGGGTTGGAGTGGCCACGGCGCATGCCGCCGGGGTTGGAGTGGCCGCAGTGTCTGTCGTCTTCTTTTTCTTTATCTTCTTAGATCCAGAGGCCTTCTCTTCCCCTTGGGGGTACTGAATAGTATTGAACAGGGCTCGGTAGGCATGGGCCAGGCCCCAGCACAGTGCAGTGATCTGTGTCTCTCTGGAGTTGCCGGGGTGAAAACACAATTTCTTCAAACACTCTACTAGTTTTTCAGGTTTATGCACTTGTTCAGGGGTGAAATTCCAAAACACTGGAGGTGCCCACCGTCCTAGGTATTTACCCATACTATCCCACATGCCCTGCCACTCATAACTATCAAGCCTTGGGGCAGATCTCTGGATGATATTCTTAGAGTGCTTATTAACCTTAGACAAAACCAAAACAATATGCCAAAGAAATGCCAACATATATATCTTAACTGCCCAAGGATGTTCAAGATGCTCAAAAGTTGTTGTAATGAAGGAGGAGGCACTACAGACAAAGGTAACTATGGTGCCATTCTGTATTTCCTCCATAAAACAACTCTCAGAGGAGGAGGTATAACTGCTAATTGTCTCCATGAGGTGGTACCCGAAGTACAGTAACGGCTTCAATATAAACTTCAGATACCAAATAAAACTCAAGGCCAGTGTTTTAATAACAACTCTCCCAGGCAAAACATCACTAATCACTGCAGAGGACAGCAGAACATAAAAACAAACACCAATCTTCAACATGTAGAGCAAAACCTGCAAAAACTGCAAAATCTGCATGGTGCAGATTGGATAAACTAATGTTGAGAACAGAACCGATGCTGTGACCAGCAACTGTTATTATCTCAAACCCTTCGTGCCACACATTGGACACCAAAAAAGACTATCATGGTTTAGCCCCAGCCAGCAACTAAGCACCACACAGCCGCTCATTTACTCTCCACACCCCAGTGGGAAGCGGGAGAATCAGAAGAGCAAAAGCAAGAAAGCTTGTGGGTTGAGACAAGAACAGTTTATTAATTAAAATAAAATAGCAATAGTAGTAATGGTAATGATAACAATATTGATTATGATAATAATAATAATGATAATGATAATATAATAATAAAAAAAATGAGAGAGAGAAATGAAACCCAGGGAAAAGAGGGAAAAGGAAAAAAAAAAACACAAGTGCTGCAACCACTCACCACCTGCTGACCGACACCACCAGTCCCCGAGCCGTGATCGCTGCCTCCCAAGGCCAATTCCCCCCAGTTAATATACTGGGCGTGACATCACATGATATGGAATATCCCTTTGGCCAATTCAGATCAGCTCTCTTGGATGTGCCCCCTCCCCTCCTGGCTTCTTGTGCACCTCGCAGAGCATAGGAAGCTGGAAAAGTCCTTGACTAGTGTAAGCACTACCTAGCAACAACTAAAACATTAGTGTGTTATCAACATTATTTTCATACTAAGTCTAAAATGCAGCACTATACCAGCTACAGTGAAGGAAATTAACTGTCCCAGCTAAAACCACGACAGGCATATAAAGTGACTAGCTTGTAGGCATTTACATTGGAGGTGAGTGCCTCAAGACAGATTTTATGGCACCTTCTCCAAATTCTTATCTTGCAAACTCTGTTCTTCCTTTTTGGATCTGGGAAGGTCGCTAGGTGCTCCACTGTGAAAATATCCTCCATGATGGGATATCTCTCATATCTCAGAGTTTTTAAAGGAAAATCAATCAGCTGCTGAGAGAAAGGCCAGCTGATACTATGTTCTGGTTTTGAGGGCTGCATGGATGGGAATTATTAACCAACTGAAAACTGTTTCCTGCTGAACACTGAATGAAACTCCCAATACTTACTTTCAAATTGGTTTTGAGCACAAGCATGTGGGAAGCAACTATTAAGTTGCATGGTGATAACTTCATTGTAGATTTCTTACCAATACTATATTTTTGGGTCTTTTGGTGTTTAAGATGTCAGTCTGTGATTTAAACATGGTAGAAAAATGTGTAGGTGGAGAATTAATCATTTTCCTAGTTGTGAAAATGACACCAGAATCTCAGATACGTAACTACTTACTTTAGAGGTGTACTAGCATAACAACTACCTACTGGAGAGCAACATGCAAAAATGAGGAATTTGAAAGCTTTGTGTGGTGGGTGGGGAGGAGTTGTAACACCAGAATAAGAGTGGGTTTAGTTCTTAACTTGATTTTAATTCAATAACTGTGCTTTAAATATAACACGAGCAATCACTTTGAGATGTCTGCTGCCTTAGACAGAATATTAAGTGAGCAGAGAAGGGAGACCAGGAGGGCATGTTTTCAATGTCAGCTCCACGTTAAGCTGTTTGGGACCCTGAACTTCAAGAATGAACATCCATGATGAGGAGTTCTGAACTGTAAAATGGAATATAAAACTGAGAGACATGGTTTTATGATACCAAAGTCCTCAGCTCAACACAGCCTTCTGGAGCTGCTTTTTCAGCTCTGTAAATAAGAAATTATCTATGCCAAGAGACAAGGAGACGAGTCTTCTTTTCAAAGGAGCAGATGGCAGAAGCATCGGAGGCATCCTACTTCTTTCTTCTTCTGTGCAAATAAATATATTTTTAAA
Organism: Morus bassanus; assembly: GCA_031468815.1. NCBI lineage: Eukaryota > Metazoa > Chordata > Aves > Suliformes > Sulidae > Morus > Morus bassanus. Next base: position 48,492,031 of record CM062568.1, on the reverse strand, counting down.
TGCTGAACCTGATATGAAGTTTATTTCAATAATTAATGTAAGTGGTATGCACTTGGAGTCTAGGAATTCCCATCACTTCTGGGCAGTGTCCACAGAGAGATCTTGGAACAGAAGAATCCTGTGCCCTTCAAACTGTCACAGGTTTTTTTCATACAGAATGCATTCATTTGTTCTATCAGCATATTTGTGGAGATGCTAGAAAAATGTATAATGTAAAAACAACAAAAAACTTATGAAAGCAACCTTTTCTATTTTGAAACCTAAGAATCCCCTCAAGTCTTGGCTGTTGCTTTTTCCTTCCTCTAACCCAGCTGCTCTTTGATCTGTCTCTTCCTAAGTGGATAAATATATTTTAAATTATTGCTAGCCCCAGGGGAACTGAACTGGTGTTAGCTAGCAAGGAGATGCTTTTAGGAAATGTCACTAATGTAGGTGGCAAAAATGGCAAGAAACTGTTGAGGACTGCAATCTCTCAGCTAGATCTGAGCCAAACTTAGGGCTGAAATAAATGAGTGCAACGTTCAGTGTCTTCTCTGGGATATTCAGCCACTGAAGCTCTCTGAAATTTCCTGACTGTGCCTTCTTCTCATTAGGAATCGAAGAACTGTAAGTTCCAGGGGGGCAGTTTACTCTCATATGCAGCTTTTGGCTTAAAATACATAGGCTAACCAAAGTTAATGTCTACAGAAATGTACAGATTTGGAGCTGCATCTGCACTGTCTTTTCATACCTGTAAAACAGCAGTACACTATAATCATTCTAACTTGTTGACTTGTCTTGTCAATTGGGCTAGTTATGCCTAATTAGTGCCAAAGTTTGAATACAAAAGATGTTGAACAAGTCCTTTGGTAGGAGGCAGAGGACATCTTCAATGTCCTATGCAGGGACCTATCCACCATATTACAAACATTAAGAGTGGATTTATGGTCTCTGTAGAGTGATTAAGACCTCCAGAGTTGAAAGCATAGATAGATTACGCAGTTAAAAGAGGGAGCTAATGTTTCTGAAAACCAGTGAAAGGACTGCAAGTCAGGAGCCTACTCCTCTGCATGGGCCACAGAGGGATCTAAAGCACCTCTGTAGAGGAATCATGAGACTGTGTCTGGAACAGCCTGGAGGTAGCTTTTAGGCATGGGCAGATCCAGGGATGGTCTGAACACATCTCATGGAGGCACCTTCACTTGCTGGGGTGCAAAAAGCTGAGGGCAGATGCCTTTCAGAGTGGAGAGAGGAGGTTCCTTCCTCCACACAAAATTTATTAGTTAGTGAGGTTTCCCAGAAAATAGCCTTGTGCCTCCTGTGCAAATTGCTGATGATAGAAGTGACCAACTCAGTGCTACTCAGTACTCCTTAGAGAAGACACTTGCTTATCAAGATATAGCCTCTCTCTTTTTGGCCTCCTCATCTACCTTTATAAATCCTATATGTCTTTCTACACACTAGTCAGATTCAGGGACAATAATAAAGATGCATCCATATATGGTGGCATCATTCTTGTCCTGCAGTTGTATGTAACCTGATGAGTGAGGTATATTCGTGGTATGCAGAAACAAGGTTTAAAAATCAGTCAGTCTGAGAAAAATCCTCTGGATTAGAATACAAAGTGGACACTAAAATTGATGATGTTTTCTGAGCTCGACACAATGCTATTTCAGTAATTTAGACATAATCTGATTACACTGAATGAACCATACCCTATAAGGTGAAGTTCAGCTGTCCCCAAATGAGGGCATTACTGAGCATGCATAACAAACTTTGATCAAGTGCTTAGGAAATACCACGACTCATGACCTGAGCTCCGCCTGATTTTCACATATATTCAGAGAGCTGGCTATGTGTGAGAAAAGCCGGTCAACTCTTTTCTAAGACTCACAGGACATGATTAATCTAACATAATTTTAGATATCTAAAATGTAGATAATGACATCTGAGCCAGACACTGTGGACTCCCTTATAGATAATGGAAAGAGACACTTGTAGGGTTCAGTTATTCTGGTGTAGTTTAAATGTCTATCCTATGATAAGTTGACTCACATAGTCACACAGACTGCTGCTCTCCACCAGGGAGACTGACCCAATGTAGGCATCTGCACTGAGCAGCTGAACGTACTTTGAATTTTCCTTCATGCAGTGTAATCAACGCAACTGAGAACAAGCTTAGGCTAAGTTTAAACGTGCTTATGCTTTCCACTGTCCTGAACTCTGCGATATTTTTTTAAAGTTTGATGGTCAAGGCAACTGCAACATAGGGAGTAAGCCAAGACCACAGTCAGCCTGGGTGTTTATGGTACCTTATGAACAGGACCATGTTCTTATCTCCTGTAGATGTCCATATTTTAGCAAGTTTTTCCAAATGCCATCCACTGGTATCTACTTCTGACTGGTCCAGATGCCAAAACATAGAGCTCTCTCTTCTTTTGTTTATGTTGAAGGGTTATGCTAAATATGCATTACAATTATATAAATTTATGTGGTTTTTTAGGGAAAAAATTTGATTAAATAAAAGACATTTGAGTTTAAAAACAAGATGACTTGAATATCTTCTTGAATCTTAGGTGGCGAGCAAAGCTAAATCATCTCACTTTCTGTAGCCAAAATTGTTCAGTGACTAAAATCATATCCAGCCAGCCGGAAGAGATCTGAAACAGGCATCCCTCTATGGATCAGCTAGTTGTGGTTTTCAGCATGTGTGAATCAAGCTTATACCCTCGGATCAGTTGCAAATTGACTTACAGATGCTATCCCTGTGCCTCAGAAATGCAACTGAGTTTCTGCAAGGGATGCAAAACACCTTTACTTGAAGGTCATTGCTTCCCATAAGCTCTCTGGGAAGACAAATCATGACTCTCTTCCTTTGTGATATGCCCTGTACACCTATGGCAATGTTTACAATGGAAAAATAATACAAAGGAGAGAAAATGGAGTTTGTGGGGGGATTTTTTTTACTTTCTTCCCAAAATTTCAATTTTGTTTCAAATAAGCTCATTGGATCTTAGCATAAGGAAAGAAGGAAATAGGTGCCAGATTTGAAATCCACTAAAGCTGAAAGTGGGTTTTTACATTGAATTCAATGGATGGTTTTGGTCAATCACAAATTACATCTGCTGTCCCAAAGGCCTGTCTCATAGCAGTTTGCAGTGTAACTTACACTCTTTGATTCTTTCTAACATTTCTAATAAACTAACAACTTTAATTTTTCATGGGAAACAAAAGCCTCTGGTTAAAACATCCCTAATGATTCCTGTAAATTAATACAAAACCAGGCATTGATTATGAATTACTGCATTTACTCCACTCTGCAAATTTATACAATTTTGGAAATGTGGTTTTGATCAAATCAACTCCATGAGCTGCACAATGTTGCCATTTTTGTTGGCAAAAAAAGTGATTTTTTTTTTAAAAATAAATTGAGTAATTAGTTCATAATCTCCTCTTGCTGTTTATTTTTTGGATTTGTCTGACAGGTTTAGCAAACTTTTCTGATACACTTTCCAATCACTACATTTGTGGTTTGATAAAGAACTTCATGTGTATGAATAATCTGTGATCATATGGCAATATATTTTCCTTCATTCTGCAATGCATTAGCAGCACAAATCTTACTGAAACTAGACAGGAATGTATTACCAATTTGTTTTGTAGGTATTTAGTTACTCAGTGAGTAAATAAATTCATATTGTAAATTAAGCATTTAAGCCTCACTGCACAGAAGTGGCTTTTACTTACAATATATACTTGTAATATGAATTACAGCCATTATTTCTAACATGCTTTATTAGCAGTTTGAAGTTGAAAGAGGAAATTACAATATTGCAGTGTTCTCAGAAAAATATCTGCACAGAGTTAAAAAATAAAAGTCAAAGTTCTCAAAGTTCTGGCACAGGTAATTATTTTTATAGATACAGTCCCAAAATGTGCTTTTTATAGTTAATAAAATGTAACAGTCTCTTGGTATGTAGGACTTACTACAAACAATCACATGCTAATTTTTGCTGTTTCTCACAAGAATTGAGAAACTGAGATTTATTTCCTTTTTCTTTAACACTTTGTATTTTTTTCAACTATGTGTAAAAAAAATCTTAAAACTATCTTAAACATAAGGTGAAAAACAATGTTCCTTTTTCATTTAGTTCTGCCATCAGTACTAGTAAAAATGGCAACTTCTTTAACTCCTCCTAGTAAAAATGGCAACTTCTTTAACTCCTCCTAGTTTCCCTGTAGGAAGAGATCACATGGACTGAGGCTGGCAGTGTGCAGGACTGTTCATTTGATATAGAAAATGTTTTATGATATAGACAACTCTGCCACCATTCTGGAGAACTGCTATATCTTTTTGTAGATATCTTGTTTTTGCATAAGAATGAATGCTGTTTTCTCTCTTGTAAAGTTTATTTTGGCTACCTGAAGGACTTTCTAATGGTCCATCAACTACTCCACCAGTTTTCTCAAAAATGGATGTGGCTGGTGGTGATTCATCTTGCACAGAGTAATTAATTGGCATTTTCAAGTGATGATCAATCTAGAATGATGTAATTGGGATTATTTGCTTAAAACAGTATTTCACTTATTGGCAGTGTGTGGTTTCTGTCATTATTTTGATGTGTAGTGGCAGAATGCTCCAGATAAAGACAGCTGGAGCTGCCTGTTACAGAAAACAGGGAAAAGAGATATATTCTGTTTGAAACCATGGAATGGTTTTCATTGCGTTCATGCAGTGGACTCCTGGATATAATTAAACAGCATGTGGAACTCATAAGCTCACAAGGCTCCCTTCACAAAGCCATTGCCCTCAAATAAGTCGTCTTAAATAGCTTCAGTGAAATCCTCAGAGCAACAAGTAACTCTCACTCACTACCAGTGGATTATTACAGTCTTCACAGCCTTGTGGAAGTTTTAATTGAAGGGCACTACTTAAAGGGATGGTGTGGGATGACTCTAAGGTAAGATTGATCAGTACAGGCAGAATTTTATTGCAAGTGTCAATTAGATTGAAAAGTGTTATAAAAAAGATCATTTGCATAGCTCTAGGTGACAAGGAGACACATTATTCTGAAATCTCCTTTGCTGATTGTTTAGTGATTCTCTAAGGGTAACAGGGAGGAAATATTCCCTCCTGCAAGCGGAGACGGTAGCCACTTTCTGACTGGCTTTGATTTAAAGCTCGTTAATGAGATATGTGCAGCTAATTAAGAGCAGGAAGAATTTAGCTATATACCGCAGTGGAGAACAGCATTTGTCAAAGAGGATTGGACTATTGCCCTATGGAAGTTCAGTGCTGTGCTACCAAGAACGACTCAGTTCCAATACTGCAGAGGGGGGCAATACAGCAAATAGCTAAGGTTGGTTGAAGACACATTTTTTTCCCCTGGAAAAATACAGTTGCACTGACAATACATTCTTTTAATGAAAAACCTCATTTTTGTTAATTCAACACAGTAAGGACAAGCTCTTCCTTTTCATTTTCACCCTTTTTTCCTCTGGAGGGAAGGGACAAATTAGCAGACAGAAAGCCTTTGGCTATTGCAACTAGATCTTTTCTGGTAATGGAGCTAGACTGTGGGAGTGTCTAAAATAGCATTTTAGTTGGGAATAGGAGCATCCTTCCAAAACAAATCTTCCTGCAGCCCCCTAACTCCCCAAACTTTTGTTTCCATCACAGAAATGGAAATGTGATCACAGAAATGAGTGTGCATGAATTAGATTTCAGACTGGAATGTGTCTGAAAAATGTACTCCAGGCATGCACCTACTCTGCTTCAGTTGTTAATGAGCATCCAGACCCTGGACTAGTCTAGAGCTAATCCAAAATAAAAAGCTTTGATAATATTATTGAGATCTCAGCACCAACTCTTTCACTCTAGTGATCTGTTCCTTTTGGGCTGCGCTACTTCCTAATGCTGATATAGTAGGTGTCTCTCTATACAGCATAGTCACTCCTGGTATGATTCATAACCATGCAGCCAGTAGAGCACTTTGACTTGCCCTAAGGCATCAGAGATACATCTGCACTGAGCTCACACATTGGACCCAGGACTTACAGAAAATCCACTCTGTATGGCATTGTGAAGGCCAAGGGAGTGAGATACCCCGCAGTACCTAAAAGGACAGTAGGTGCCTGTGTTTAGGCAATGCAATCCTGCTTACTGTCTGGGAATTCATCTCCAGATTATAGGGACCCAACCTTCAGTATATAAACATAGACTTCTGTAGAGTATATAAGCTTGTTGTTTGTATCCCAAACAACTTCAACAAAGTTGTTGTTGAAATCAGTGGAAATAGATGTCCTAAATACAGTGCCATTTTTAGATGTCCTGGGCACCACCTGTCCTATCAGCTAGTGTGGTGTAGATATCACACATGCCATAGAATAACTCAAGATGCTGAATTCCACCATGAGACAATACAGTCAGTGGAGCCTAGAGAGCCATTCAGTTCACCTGAAAGTAGATGTAGGACACAGTTCAGCTGCCTAGACATAGGCATGTGGTGCTGTATGAGATACCTCAAGGTATACAAAACATCTGCACAGGGCTGGTAGCTCTGACACAGAATTTATGGGAGACTCACAGCCTTCTGCAGCTGTATACCAAGGTAAGATACTCTACAGTGCCTGAAATGAGGCAAGACGCCCATCTTTAGCAATGGACTCGGACAGAGCAGCACACTGTGGAAACAAGGATAATATATTTTGTCATTTGCTCTGTTACTTCCCTCCTTCATATTATCCAAATTGTTTTGCCTTTGTGAAAGGTAGTGAATATGCATTGGCAGGTGAAAATAGTGTGAAAATGAAATATTGGGAGAAAACTATTCACAAGAAAAAATCAGACGTCTTCCTTCAAGTCCTTCTCTTTCTGTGTGTTTTCCAACAGATGAGTTCCCAGCAAGACCCAAATGTGTGGTAAGAAAAGCTATGTTGCTCAGTATTGTGTGACTTTGGAACTTTTCTGTGTGAGGGAAAGCTAGGCACATCTCATATTCCCTATTCTGGAAAATGAACATCATCTCCTGGTTGTATTTTGTCCACAGATCAGTTACAGTGTTCTTCAGGGAGAAGAGATCATCTTCTTGAGGGAAATTACAACTGGGGATCTATCTTAGAACTTTTCCAATGCCATGCATATTCATCTATTTAATTTCAAATATTGTTTTATTCAGTTTTCAGGGGGTAGATTGCAGTTTACGGTGAATGCATTTTTTGTTAGAAGAAAGTGTTTTATTATGAATATATCTGCAGTTTCTAAACTGTACTTTTGGCTACTTACATAATCTCATACAGCGATTTCTTTGTCATGTGAACTGAAACTCTAAAAGTACATAAAAAATAAACTGAGAGAAATTAGAAATACTTCATTTGATGCATTATAGGTAACAGAGGGACATAGCCATAACGTGTGCTATTGCTACATACAGGTCTCTCTCTTCTGCCGTTTCTAGCTAGCAAATTTACAGGTGTTAAAGCAGTTCTTGGTATTCATTCCTCAGTGCATCACTTTGCACTGCATACAATTAATTTTTAAACCATTTTCATTACGCAAACTCCATAGTCATTTACCTATTTCTATAAAATATTACAACATTCTTCTTTATTGATGTGTAATGCAACTTCATGTCACTAGCAAATATCACCTGAACAGAGCTATACTGCTTGCTTAACTCAGACATTAAAATGTTAAATAACTTTGGACTCAAGTTTTTAGGAAAGCCTAGTGAGAACCTCCTTTCAGTCCAATAAAACTCCTTGTAACACAATCCCTTGAGTTGTCTGCATTTTATCGAATACATAATTTTTGTTGAATCTGTGAAAACTTACTCTTTCATCAAATTTTCCCCTAGTAATGAACAAATCAGTAGCTACTCAACAATATTTTCCCCTCTTAAGATACAGGAATTTATTTTGATCTCTCAAGCACAGTAACTCCTTCAACTTGATAGATTCATGAAAAATATAGTTTTGATAGCATAGCTTATTTAGGTAGCTTGTCAGCTCAGCATGACTTGCTAGTGGTCAAACTGAACATTCAGTTCTAACAAAACATAATTTAGTTACGCACATTCACGCGCTGTTGGTTTCTGTTGGTTTGGATCATTGACTGGAATGTAATGTAGAGATGAGGGTTCAGTTTTGTGGATGTGGAAGTGCATGCCTGTGTGTGTGAAAATTAGCTGCAGAATTACAGAATCCTAAAATCATTAAAATGTTCATTGGAAGATCATCTAGGCCAACCTCCTGCTTGAAGTAGGGCAATGGTCAATGCTGGATTAGGTCAGACATGGCTGTGTCTAGTTTTTGGTCAATACAATTTCTCATGTATTTGCTTGAGTGCTTTAACATTCAAGGAAAGCAAAAACAAATGGGTCACAAGTGAGGGTGATGTGAAATTCTGATTTGCATTTGAATGAATATTCGCAGATCTCTTTCATATTATTCCCTCAGGCCGTGAAAAGTACAGGCACAGATTACTGAGAACTCTCTAGACTGACTGATTGATATGGTTTGTATTTGCCATGTAAATGTATAGTGTTTAATACTATATCTATACAAATACAAAGCTGATTGACAAACTTGCCCAGAAACAGTCATCTCCTAGGAGGAGGAAGTCATTATCATTTTAAAAAGCAAAATCCTAACGGAAGGCTGTTCAGACACTGCAAAGGAAGGTGGTACTTTGAAATGTGTGAAGGTGTGAGCAGTCAATATTAAGGATTCGTTTGTTTTTATTGGAACAAAATTCAAGGATTTTTTTTTTAATAAGAGAAACACTTGATATGCAAACTAGAAGAATTCAAAAAGGGTTGAGGAATAATTAATTTTATAATATATTAGAACATAAAAACAGAATTGAAAATTACATATTTAAATTTTTAAAAATGAGGAAATGTACAACATGTTAAAGAAGCCTTTAGCATTTGAGCTTCACAGAGGACTATAAGTGGGAAGGACACTAGCTCTGAATATAGCCTACTTGCTCACAAGGTTCCAGAGAGCAATCCTCTAAATCAAACAATATGCTGCTGTTCAGGGGCAAAAAAGCACCATTTATTGGGTAAGTTCTTTTTACCTAGGTAACTTACAGCACACGAGTAAGATATCAGTTGAGACAGTTGCCATTTATTGTAGTGCCCTGCCTTGAAGAACAAGAAAGTAGTTTCCATTTTAATGAGCAGTTGTAAAGGAGGATGCTAGTTCACACAGCATCAGGGAGAGAATTGCTGATGGCATGAGCAAGAAGTATGAGTTTTGTTTTTATCAACAAATTTTGCTGCATCTTCCAGTTTCCTTTTCAGTCCCTGTGCACCGTCTTGTCAGAAAAGGCCCCTGCAACTTTCTTGAAGTCCTCAATCTGTTTTACCTTCATTAATCTATATACCATTCTTTTTTTCTGGCTTTTTGATTCCCTTCATCCTTTGTCTTTTCACTGTTTCTCTTTCCACTCATTGCTTCTTCTCCTGCCTGCTAAAATGGGAGACATCTTCTCAAAGGACAGTTCACATACCATAAACTTTAAAACAATGGGGTTTGTGGCCATATTTCCTACGCTCTGCTTGTCCAAAAAAAAAAGACCACACCACCTGGTTTGACCAACTGTATATAGTGCTTTCATCTGCCTCAAAATATCGAGCAAGGATCATCAAGAGCAATGAAAAGCTGTGTTTGATTCTATCATCTGCTGGGTGATCACAGAAAGGTGTCATTTACCTATCATTTTTTGCAAGACTTGTAGTTAACCTTCAAAATTGCAACTTTGTGAGGTTCCCCACTTTGCTGCAGCACATCTGAATCAGAACATGAACACTGTGAGGCAGGTCTGCAATGTATTAAACTGGCTTGCTACCTATTAACACTGTAAATGGAGAGCTCTCTGTGTGATTCCTCAGTCACAGGATGACGCACTGCAACTTGCTCTCTGCTGGAAGGGGACTTGATGATGCATGCAAGATCAATTCCTTTCCAAAAGCAGGAGGTGGTCCTGTGAGCCTCCCACACTAGTCCTTTGCAGGCTGGCCAGCGACAAGTAGAGGAACACATGAAAGGTAACATAGGCTTTATTTAAAGGCAAGGTGTCATCCCTGCAGTTCAGCTGTGCCTAACCAAATGTTGTTCTGAAATGCACCAATTTGGGGACCCAGAAATGCAATCTCTAGAAGGCAACTTCACCTCTTTTTCTCTCTAGACCTATAGTGTTAGGATTTCTCCCTCATTTCCAGTGTAACTGATGTGATGACTTACACATAAGGTTGATAATTTTGCTTCTCAGTCTTGCCTGAGAGTCAATACATTTCCTGAAATCACGGCCTTCTTATCAGGAGGTCACTGAAGGTGCAATTCTGCTTCATGATTTCTCTAGTAGCAAGGGAGTTTCCAGGGCCAACCTATTTGCTCTTCTTCCCGACTTGCAACAAGGTATTGCCTATGCAGCAGTACTTGTTCAACTGCTTGCGCAGTCGTGACCTAAAATTGTCATTGTAGTGATCTTGTGTTTCACAAGCCTTCCAAAAAAAAGGGGGAAGGTGCCAAAGACGCAACAGTGACTTGTCAGCAACAGGAGATCTTGTCAGCTGCCTGCTACTTATAATGTTTTCTGTCCCATTCCTGCTTATTCCTTCAGCCTCCCCCTCCCCCCTTATCTGCCCTTCTCCCTCTTATACTCTCATCTACTTCTAACCCACACACTGCGTCTCCTTTTTGGATTTCAGTATAGGTCCTTCCCTTTCTAGGGGAAACTGAAGGAACTTTTGGTGCTCTGATCTTCTCTTTGGTCAAATATGCGAAGCTGGCACAGGGGAAAGAGCAAGCAAAGTGTTCTCCTGTAGGCAAGGCTGAACTTCCTAAGGAGACCAAATCTTCTTCTTCCACCATGATATTGGTTCTTGACAGCTGGAAGCACTCCTCATAATTTGCATATGGCACACCTTTTTATAGTGGCATTTATTGTTATATGTAGAACAATTTATAAAGATGCAAATTGGTGAAATATCTCATTGGTTTAAGGAAGACAGAAGTCTGGGTAGGAACACAAAGTTTCTCCCAGGACTACTTTGGGCCTGATTCAAAGTCCACTGGAGGCAGCTGGAATCTGTTTCTCTTGGTTTATCTGCTCTATTTATAAATGCAATTACAGATGCAGTGGAGTAGTCTTCCAATGTTTGATTACTCACTGCAAACACAGGTATTTTAAAGCTGTGGGTGAAAAATATTAATCCCATAGCAGCTCATCTTGTTAACTGTGATACACAATTATGAAAAAACTAAAAGAAATTAAAAAGTGAAGTTGATGTTTATTCTGCAATAATGAATTGCTTAGAAAGAGAAGTTTTCTTAGGAACTATTTGGTGCAGGAAGCCTAGTATAGCAGGTCTAATCCTGCTTAATGTGAATTACACACACAACCGTAGATATACCCAATACATTTTAAATACAAAGTGAGTACCGACTGAAATACGAAATCCATTGCTTCTTCCTTGCAATTTCAGTGACTCATAAAATCAAATTACAAGATCTGTGTTTTTAATACTAGTGTGTGTTTTCTCTCAGTCCCTCCCTCAAAGTACTGGTATTATAAATGTTTTTTAACCAGAAAATCTTTATAGATGGCATTGAATTTTGCAGAAAAATAAATTAATTGTTACCTGATTTAAGTGAGCTCTTGGCAAGTTTTATCTGTTGTGAGCAGAATACATATTTGTTTGTATTCTAGACTCATCACATTTTACAAGGTTGAAAGTGCATAACAAATAATTTTAATTAGTTTTTAAAGGACAAGTTGATTTTGCATTTTTCCTTGCTGCCCTAGAATATTGTGCTCATATCTATGAGGCAGGTATTCAGACAGCTCTTCCTTAATAAGGTGAAAGTTGTAGAAAACATGCATTTGAGATTTTGTAATTAAGTACTCAATTTGAGCACACTTACAAATGCCAGAGGTAATGACTCTTTGAAGTTTATCGTTCATAGTAATCTTTTCATACTACAAAAAAAGACAAGTAATTCTGTGACCAAACAAAATTAGAACCATAAATTAGATTAGCCTTTTGCTTAGTTTTTCACCAAACAACAGGTTCAATAAATCACTCTGCATGGCCTATACATTATGCTTACTGCTTTTCCTGTATCTACATCAGCACAACAATGTGCCATAAAATGTTATTCGATATATACAAAGTAAGTCAATGGAGATTTTAAAAACAGAAAAGAAAAAAAAAGAGTATTTTTACTATTTTAAAAGCAGTACTGTTTCCAGAGGATATTTGGTTGGAAAAATATGAACTGGCTGTAGCAGTGTAGTAGGAGCATACAGTAAATTTCTGCAATATCATGCTCCTATAGATACAGTCTGTAACTGGTTGCTGTCGTAAGTGACAGGGCCAACTTCAGGTTTTGAAGTGTGAAGGTTAAACTGTGAACACCCCAGTTGGTACTCCTACGTTTTCCTTTGAAGTTTTGTGTATGTGGTATGGTTCCTATCTATCTCTGGTTTCACTGGTCCATGACTGTACTCCTCCTCTTCCATTTTGCAGTCTTTCACAAATGCATGCTTGCATTTCCCCCAGCCTTGCAACATAGCCCTGCACAAAGTCCCACATGTTTCAGCTCACACCTTTTGCCAAAAACGCAGTAAATCTATCCGTGCTTTTTCATGGTATGCCCTAGAGACAGCAGGAGTGTGAGTCAGCCTGACCCACAATGTCCAGAGAAAGAGAGAGGTTAGGTGGTACTGGAAATGTTATTGCAGTAAAAAGCAAAGAAAATCTGTTTTCTTTTCCCCACACTTCTAACAGGAAACAAACTGCAAAGACCTCACATTTGACTGGCAACAGGGAGAGATGATAAATGAGTGTCTTTTAGCCATCCCAAGGTAATAATAATAGATAAACAAACTAATAAAGGAATAAGAATTGGTCCTTGATGGTCATTGATTAGATCCCTTGTCTCCTGACTGTATTTCTATGCTTTTCATATTACCTATTTGGTATCTCTAAATAGCTGGAAACAATAGTAGACACAACCTAAGTACAAACTGGGATGATGAGTACCTTGGCCTTTTCTGTTAACATTCCTGACTTTTGAAGCTGAGACATGGAAACTGCTTAGTATAGAATATTTTTTATTTATAAGTACTGATTTTTATGTGAAAATAATTTTTTGCTGAAATCTATTCTATTCTTAGGAACAGTGGTTCTTACATAACTTTGGTTGGAAAGGTACCAAGGTGGAGCTTGAGACTGTAAGGTAGCTAAGTCCTTGCAGGCTAGTTAATATTAGTGATATTAGCTATAACTCACTATTAGCTATCAATCACTATTCAGAACAGTGGTAAATTGTTTATCTAGATCACAGGAGATCCTTAATCTGCATTTGTCAAAGCAGGGTCATACATGGTGATTCTGCATGTCTTAATGTCTTTAGATTACAGAGGACTGTTTGTCTCATGTGCTTCTCACAAATGTTTGTGAATGGATCTAGTTTTTATTCTGCATAAAATTTTAAAGAAATTAATCCTAGAAATACTTGACAAAAAGCAGCCTGTGTTTTCCTGTTAGCTTTCTCTGTAAAGTGTGCCACAAAAGAGACATAATAGGTACTATAAAAAATGGAGAATATTCTCCTTCTTTCTAATATGCCTTTTGACTTACTGAAGATATTTATAACTGGAGATTGGAGTATCAAACAACCTGAACACCCTCTCTTTTACAAAGTGCTTTTGTTAGCTACACTACTTTTATAACTAAGCTGCACAGCTTGTCTATGAACCAGTCAGTAGTCTCTCCTTTCTTTTACAGATGAGGTAGCTGGGAAGCCTTTCACTCTCAGCTTGGTCCTGGCTTGGAATAGAAGCCAAACCTGTGAAAGAGCTGACCTGTGTGTCATGGGGAGTCACGTTGCCTTAAGTTGGTTATACTAAATCTTGGTACTATTGATAACTATTTTTTTAACCATTGGACTTCAGACAGTCCAGAGTGAAGCCTGAATGTACTCTTCTGTCTCACAGTGGCTTCTCATAAACTAACTGCTTAAAGGCTACACGAGCACAGAGGACTTCTTTGCTAAAGTGGAAGAGCTGAACCTATCGACAAGTCATTACTTGTATTACATATTTTAACCTTTGTAATGAATGTGTATTTATAACACTCCTTGTTGGTGCTTACTTGGGGAACTTGGATTTGTTGATATATACTAATTCATCCAAACTAATTTTTATAGTCCTTCATTTCCTTCACAACCAGAACGTGATTCAGTCCATTTGAGATTTGAAATCAATCCTTTCTAATGGGCTCTCTTTGGTCACTGTAACTTCTTCAGGAGACAAATTTTTTGGCTTTTGATTTTAGGTCTTGTGTCCTAAACTCACTGCAGTGATTGAGGCATTTGCCACAGTACTCTCTGTACACAAACAAACAAGTTCATTTACCAGGGATGTTGATCTCACTCCTTTCTCTAGTGTTAAATTGTTGCTTTAAAAATCAGTGTTTATATGCAGGTTATTTGTTAATATAGTATAGTATTTAACAATATTATACACTGAGAGCCTCAAAATATGTGAGCTATGAAAATGAACAAATCACAAAGGTACAGTATGGCAGATTCTTAGTGGTATTGTATATTCCTGCTAATATTATAATGTACTAGATGGGTAGGGCATAAAACTGTCTGAATAAGGAAAGGATTCTTTATCCTTATTTTGATTTTTTCATGTATTTGTATAATACAAAAGACTACCAATTATACATTCCAAAGGAAAAAAAAAAAATATGTGAATATTGTTAGTGAAATAATTTTAAAAACATGAGATCTTGTTGTCTAATAATACCTAAATTCTCAGGTACTTGACTTCTTATCTCTCAGTCAGCCAACATGAGCCAAAAAGTGGCCTAAAGGCTTAGATGCTCCAGTGGTTACTCCAGCACAATCTAATCTGTGACCTCTATCCCTTTGGTTTTTATAATGTCCTTATAAAAACATAGTACATTTAAGTATGCTTAAAGTGCTACTGGCTATAATTAAAGTTCTGTCAGCCTTTCCATTATAAATCCTTCTTTTCAAGGTTTAATATCTCAGCGGTTTCAATTCCCACTGGGCTAAACTTGATACAGAAGCTGTCAGCATGAATGCAAATCCCTCCTACCTTCAAAAATATTTTCAATTCATAAAGTTGCTGGTTTTTATTGAGTCCTACAGTCTGCAAAAGTATTTCTGACTAGCTCCCCTCCCAAAGTGTCTCACACCATCTTGTCTCATCTTACATAAATCAAGAAATAAATGTGTTCTACCTTTGAAATGCAGAAACACACTGATGGTGTTTTCTTTTGTCTTGTTCTAGGCTATAGACTGAGTGCAGCTTCTACCTGTATTGAAAACTGCTGACTTTAAGTAGAGCCCCAGACTCTTCCAGACTGCATCTGCTAGGATGTGGAAAGCAAAAGTCAATTACCTTGGCCATAAACTAGTATACCTCATATCTACCCTTCCCATATTTATATCTTAATACTGGACTGCATTCGCTAAACCTTTGATTAGACTGAAGTAAGTGACTCTTGCAGAAATTAGCAGATACCCTGTTTAATGAATTTCTCAGTTTGGGGACAAGTCTACAGCTGTTTAGTACCACTCTGCCTGGCCATCTTCTACTTCAGTAGTGCAAGATGTATTTCTAGATGAGGAGAATCACGATTCTTTGTTTCTAATATCAGGACAAGAATGTCTTCCAACCTGAAGTGACTCATGCAGCATACTTGGAACTGGCCTAAATCAGAAAGAAAATAATTGTCAACAGCTTGATGGTCTTTTAATTTTATTGATGTCTGCATTTCAAGTTGTTATGGAATATTACAGCAAAAAACATTGGTGTTTCCCTATTTCTTACAAATGAAATGTGTTCATTTTCTTTTAGGTTAACTCTTACACAGAATCTCAATCGATGCCTTAATCAAAAAATATTGCATCAGGACTTCTTGACCTTTTCCATTGTAGGTCCATGAATATTATATTCCTGAACAGCAACTCCACTTTACTCTCTCTCCTCCTCCCCTCTAGGCTTGTCACCAGGGCATATTTATGGAAGTGGAGGCTATTTAGGGGACTAAAGACCTCAGAAGCAGAGGACTTTAGTCATCCCTTTCTAGGTGACTGCTTAAACTCTGGGCTGTTACAAGAAAGGATCATTTAGCTGTCAAAGTGGAGGAGGTCTTTTCAGGGTCTGCAGCTCAGTTTTGCAACCAAAAAAAAGCTAGCTGCATCTGCAATACAGGTATCACATATCCAGAGTTTGAAACATATTATTTTTCTTTGGTGTTTCTAATTTGCTGCCCTTGGCATGCTAGTGAGCATGAGTCCTGCTGTTCTGAACCCCATTCTAGGCTGTGTGTCTAGGATTCATGACTATCTGTGTAAAATTAAGTTTTAACATTGTAAAAGAAAGAAAAAAATACTCTTGGTGTGTGTATATATATATGGATATATATATGCATATATATATACACACTTGTGCATGCACCTTGATTTACATTACATGTACATACATATTTATACACATACACTTTGAAATATACTTTGCCTTTGAGTTTGTTTACACTGTGGCAGATTGAAAAAGGGAAAACTGAGATATTGTCAAAATAACTCAGATACTACTGTTTTATCATCAATAGCAGGAAAAAACTGACAAACTGTTCATCACAGAAGCTCTCCATCAGGTCTGAAATAGACTTCAGTGATAAATACCATCTGGGAACAAAGACGATATAGCTAATTTGGTTCCTTGTGAGCATTCCCCCTCCTCTACAGATACCGCCTGCCTTTTCTTTCAGAGATGTTTGTGGTGGGTTAACCTTGGACAACAGCTGAACTTCCACCCAGCTGCTCACTCAGTCTGCCTTCTCTGTGGGACAAGGGAGAAAATAGGATGAGAAACCTTGTGGGTTGAGTTGAAAAACAGGAGATTGTTTCCGAATTACTGTTGTGGGCAACACAGACTTAATTTGGGGATAATGAACTTAATTTATTGCAAAATTAAATGTTCAGGTAGTGGGAAACAAGAGACAAACATTAAAACAACACCTTTTCTCCCCCCTTTCCCTGGCTTAACTTTGCTCCTTCACTCCCGACTCCTCTACCCACCTCCCAGCAAGGGGCTGAGGGGCTCAGGGGGGTTGTGGTCAATACTAGCAACTTCCCTCTGCCAATCCCTGCCTTCCACACTTTTCCTCTGCTCCAGCTTGGGCTTTCCGCAGGCTGCAGTTACTGCCTTCTTACAAACCTTTCCTTTCCTTTCTTCATGTCTTTAAGCACAATGGATATAGAACTCAAAAGCTCCAGGCTTCCTGGAAAAGTTCTTCTAGCTTATAGCAAATAGCAACAACTTCCATCTACAACACTTTTTTTACCATGCAGTTCTAAACAGGAACCAAAGCAAGCATGATGGAGTAAAGCAATGAAAACAACCTCCCACCTTTCTTACACAACATGAGGTGCAGAGAGGCATTGTTATTTCTACAGTTTGGTTTCTAATGCAAATTGATTTACGATGAAATTTAAAAAAGGGCAATTGATTTCAATCTGTTTAAGCCAGTTATAGTTTTATTAATACATATAGCTGGAAAGAGGATATTTCAACTGAAAATAGTGATTTAGGTAGAGATACATTGAGAAATGGTTGAGAGGGGAGAGTTTTATAAATGCTTGGGAAAAATATTTGTTGCAATAAAATTATATATTTTCACACATAAAAGCAAAATGTTAGTAGAAGTGTTCAAAAAGTCCACATAATGAACTACATATAGCTAGAATTACTCTTAACATTAAACCTTTAATACTGCAACATTGGTTGTCCTGTCAGTTTAGTCCTTTATCTGCTTTGGCTAGAAACCTTTGACTGCTATAAGCATGTAAGTGGAATGTATCAAGAGTGGTGTAAGGACTTAACAGTCTAAGTAATAGCTCTATTTGCAAAGGGAATAAAGAGATTATCAAGGGGGAGTGGTCTATAGCTCTACTCTGAACTGACTCATCCTTTATGATTTCACTTTTCTCACTGTCACTTCCTATACTATTTTGTTATTTACTGTGATATTAAATAACACAACAAATAGCAAGAATCACGTGGAAAGTCATCTGTTATGCTTTTGTCATGTTAACATGTTTCTTTTTTGTGATTGCCTTAGATCCGATAAGTACCCACAACTTTGACTGAAACTATAGACTAAAATGAAAAGGCTGCTTCTTTGCAAAAAAACCTATAAATTTTCTTTCACTGCAAATCAGGATATTTGATGCCCTTTTCACCAATTATAATTCATGGGCCAAACTCAAGTAGGTAGTATGTAGTAGTATAAATTATCTTTGAAAAATGATAGGATATTCTATTAGAAGCCAAAGATACTAGACATTCCTGAATAAGAACTGGAACTAGTCTCATATGTGAGGCCTAAATTAGCTGGGGAGTAGCACTGGTAAGAGAAAAAGATGCAAGAGATGAAAAGATGCATGCACCATAAAATAGTAAGGAGTATAAATGAGTCAGAGAGACAGTCAGGCCAGTTAGAACTAATCCTTCTTAAATCTCAAATAAAATATGCAATCAAGAAAAGTTCAGCGTCCTACTTTTGTGAAAGAAAAGTTGAATGCAAAGTGTTGCTTTTGGTCTAGTTCAAGTACAGCCCGGTACCAGAATACATAGGCACTTTGTCTGCTCAGAAGCCTACAGCTGTTGTGCTTTTCAGTTTGGTTCACTTGAGTTCTTTTGTCATTCAGGTGCACTGCCTTATTGAACTAAATCCCCATGTATTTGGAAGTCGCTGAAAAGAGGCTACATTTGTAAGCAGTCTAACTGTGCTTGTTATTGTTTGTGACTTGAAGTGGGTTCATAAGATGGTGGAATAAAATATTAATGAAAATGCATTGGAAATGTGTTAAAGCAACCATTTCTGAAATATCTAAAAAGAGAGCCTTTTTTGAGGGGAAGGAAGCACTTTGGTTTTAGTTTTTAAATATATTTATATACACACACATGTGGATGCACATCCTTCTAAACAGTGATACTTTTTAATGTATCCATAGAAATCCAGCTGTAATCACAGAACTTTGTAATAAACTATCTCATTTTATTTACTTCACAGATTAATTTTCTGATCTGCAAATAATTTAATATGATCATAATATGTGGGAGGAATGTACTATGCCAAACACACTGGATTTTTGTAAATCCCTTTAATATTGGCAAGATCTAACAAAGATGCATGCTCCTATTACAGGATTTACACAATGCTAAATATTTTTAGATTGATTTCGGCAGAAGTACTCAGAGATGACTCTTACAAGAGTCTCAAGAGGATCTAGTTTAGCATTAATTTTATACAAATGAAAAAATACAACAAATGTAATATAATTTGAACATTTAATTTGTTTACCTTTTAACCTTTATGAAATGGTAGACCTTGCATTTTCAGTGTAATAAATTATTTGCAGAAATTCTTCCCTAATATAAATCTAAGATTTTTTCTTATAACAATTGATTCAGGTTTAGTAATTTTGAATGCCTCTCAAACAAATGGAGGAAAGAGGAGTAACATGAAAGCAATGATCAAATGATTGCACACAGGTTATTGTTGCAACTAGTTTTTGTGTTACTTGCAAATATAAGAGTATTAAACTAGAATAATGCACATCAAAGTGACCCAGAGCTCAGCTCTATCTAGCCTTTTTATTTCAGCTCAGATCTAAACATTTGTCTCCTATGAGATAAATACACAGTAAGACAAGGACATGCCAGCTCATAGAAAACCTAGCAGGAGAAGTTCTGTTTTGTTTTGTTCAGCTTTTGGATTTGAATTAATTTAGCTGGTATTCAGTAAATGTAACAATTCTCCTATGCTGTCTTTTCTCATATCTGTATTTTCACAGTGCAATCTTCATTTACTAGAAAATACATCAGAAAGTTGTTTTGAAGGGAGCAGGCAATGAGGCCAAAAATGTATATTTTGAGCTTGGATCAGAACTCAAATGTGTTCCCTAATTCACCTCTTATTCACATTATTAAATGCCTTAACCAAGGCTACGTAATGCACATCTGGGCTCTCAGCACCCTTATGGGCAGAGAAAAGCTAGGTTAAAGCCACGACTGTTAACCTTATTCTTTCTGTAGCTTAACTAGATCAACATGAAATTATGGGCTCTGGTTTTTTTTAAGAAATTGAACAACGAATAATGTTTTCAGTTATCCTCTGGGACAGCTGTTGAGCTGTTGGGGACAGATGAATTAGCACCCATCAGCTGAGATAAAGTTATCAGCTGAGATAAAGATTGTTTGCTCAGAGTTATTCACTGAGCTGTGCCTTTTCTGTGGGCACATACGGTCAATGTATAAGGGACATCTATGTACCTCATTGCCTTTGGTGTCTCGGTATCTGTACTTTAGATTTGGCTGAAGAGGCTCTAATGTTATAACATTTCTATAAGTAAACCTGACACATTAGGGCATAAGCTTATATTCCCTGTATAGAAATATATGGTGGTTAGGATTTCTCTAGTGAATACAGTTTGTAGAACTGTGCTTCTAATATTTCATTTCCACCTGCTGATCCTGTATGGTGTAGGAAACTGGAATGCTGCTTGATTCCCATATAAGCTGAAAGTGCATCAGGTGCTCTTAAGTCTTACAGATGTGCATGGTTTCCACCTAATAATTTACATTGGGCTTATCACCACAACGGTGCAGTGTCTTACCAGTGTGTGTCCAGAAGATCACTGTGCTCATAATTTTAGATCAGGTGTTTAGTAGTTACCAAGGCTTTGGAAATGTTCCAGATAAGACCTAGTAAGATATAATAAACTGAGAAGATGCTTGTCTTTGTATATCCTCTGAAGGCAATTTGATTTTTCAAATTATGCTTGTGATAACACTGAACACATAAAGACACTGATGTATTTTAACACTGTTGCTAGAAATCATAAACAATTTTTGTTGTTCTAACTCTGGGATGGAAAAGAATCAGCCAACCTGTTTTGTTTGCCCTCAGGTCACGGTAAAGTGTTGTAAGGCTCACAAAATTAAAAATGGCAGCGAATAAGCAACCGAGTTGTATCTTCTGTGTTTCCAGAAATTAGAAGTGGTTTCTTTACACCAACCTAATTTTTACCCTCCATTTGTTCACTTAAATGCCTCTCTGACAGATAGTCCTTCATAGCTTCATAGATGTGGCTGCATTTTTCTAAGAGGCTCAGGGAAACTACAGCTGCAATTTTTATTGTAAACTGCAGCAAAGCATAAGGTAAGGGTTACTAATGAAACTGCACACAATTTGTTAAGACATAAAGAGGCAAGAAGCACAAGGAAATGCAGTGATGTTGGGACACAAAGACTCTGCTCCTGGGTTAATTAAAAGAGTAAGAAAAAAGTAAGAACATGTTTTAAAGAGAAATCAAAGGAAAAATATAAACATTCAAAGGAAAAAATAAGGCATAAGTTATCAGGCGTAAGAGATGAAAGGGTTCAGGACCCTTTTTTAAACAGGTAAACTCTTTATAGAGCAGAATCTGTCTCAAGACAGAAGATATTTTTCCTTAAACCAAAAGATAGAGTGCTCTATGTGATAGTTCCCTCTCATGATCCTGTTGGATTCGAGGGTGCAATAGGATAAGGAAGGATCTCATGGAAAGCTGCACATATATCATTAAATGAGACCCCAGCTGTAAATTTGCTTTTCAGTTAATAAACTCACACAAATGTTCTGTGAGACAACATGATTGTGCAATTTTGCATTGCATTTCGCAACAGAATTATTAAAAGAGCCAGTAGTATGAGGTGTCTGACAGATTTGCCGAAACATTTGCAACTCCTTTCCATTTTATATTAAATGCTTATGATCTGTTGCTATTAATTGTTCATGGTCTGCAAATTAGGAAGAATATTTTATTAGCATAAAATTCCTTATTCTCTGAAAATCAGAGCAATAATGAGAGGTATGGTGCCTTGAATACTGATCTCTCATCATGTCCTCCTGCATACCCTTGGTGTCTTACCTGAGATCTCCCATTCCTGTTTCACTAGACCAACAGATATTCCTCAGAGAAAGCAGCAGTAGACAGAAGGATTCAGGTACAATTTTTGCATTTGATGTTTTTACCTCACCCTTGCTATAATTTTAACAGTATGAGCACAAAAGCAAATTATCACAGTGTTAGTAAGTGTGATTGTAACACCTCCACTTTTCCATGATGCATTGATTACATACATTCTTTGAATTGTATAAATAAGCTGTGAGGTGCTATACCTTTAGCTCACTAAGCTGTGCTTACTGTTGAGTAACGATACAAACACAGAAAGTTACCATGAAGTAGCTGGTGCATCGACAAGCATTTGCATCCTAGCATTTCTCATGGGTTTGTTATGTGTATGCACATACACTAGAGCCATTTCTGCCATTGCTCTTTAAAAACTGACTAACCAGCCAAGTTCAGGATCTTTCAGGTTGTTCTTGTAAGGAGGTGATTAATCTTAGAGTCATGTTTTCCTTTAGTGCAATTCTGTTCATTTGATATTCTATGTGGAAAGAAACAGCAAACCACAGCTCATAACTTTATATTTATTTTGGTCAACAACCTCCAAAAAGCTTTCTCAGCAGGCTTTTTCTCCTAAGGTTTTCCCACACTCTCTCTGGACCCATGCTCTGTTTCAGCATGCTTCTTCCAGTCTCTGAATGAACCCCCTCATGTCTATTTCAACATGTGAATCCCAGCACAATTTCACACATCGAGATTGAATTCTTGAGCAGGCCTGGTGAAATGGAGTAGGGGCAGATGAGAGAGAGAGGGCAGTAATCAGTGACATGAATCTGTCTCTAGCAGCTATTTTCAATGAAGACAGTCTTCATGACCCCAAAATGTCAGAGTGAGAACAGGCCACCAGCTTCTTTAGCCCCAGTGCTTGACTAAAATGTTGTGCAGATGTTCTCCTGACCTAGAGACTGGCACATCCACTGCCGTGGGGATCCTGCAGCAGCAGTATGTGTTAGCCATGGACTGGTGAGGCACCACTTCAGCTACTTCAGATTCCAGTTGTATAAGTCTGTAGGTTTAGTGAGGATGAAGAGAATTTCCTTCACATGCTCGTGGTTTGAAAAGCTGCTGTGCAGGCCTAAGAAGAATAGGCATTTTGCATTTTAAAAACAGTGAAGGAATTATGAGTTTTAGCATACTTTTGACCATTCTGTTCAAAATGAGATAATTAAACTCCAGAGATGAGGAAGACCTACTGAAACATTGGGAACATTGACCTTTTCCTTTGGCTGTCACCTTATTTAAATAATTCCAGGTTTAATTAACTGACTTGGAATGAATTGATAAAGGGTTACTGTCACTTACAATTTCTTGTCTTTGAAATGTGCTAGTTCTGTGCAATTGCTGTAGCCTCCTATGTTCACCCTGATTATTAAAGTGAATAGTTTTAAAAGTTGTATTTTTACTTTTAAATGTCTAACAACTGGCTTATAAATACAACCAGAAACACTTAATAGGATAAATCATGCATAACATATACATAAACACACATATACATGCAAATATATGGTCTATAACATTTATCTAGATCAGTCATTCTTAAAAAGTTAGGGGTTTTGTTGAAGTTGTGCATAAGTATATAGAAAAGGTGTTGGCATTGGTATTTTTTATCATGAATTATATAACACTTCATGAAGAATTAAAAGTCCCAGCTTCTCAAGACAGGTAGAAACCTAGCTCAAGATTCTGTGAGTTGGGAAGTACCTTCAGAATACCTGAGACAAGAATTCAGTTATGTTGATCAAGAGACTCCTCAGGCTGAGGTTACAACTTTATCAGAAACAAGGGGTGTTTTTCTTTTTAACCTTCCTATTCTGGTACACTCACAGCATTCTTTAGCTGGGAAGCCAAGGAATGACTGAGAAACAGGAAATTTATTACTGTTGGAGAGGTGGAGGAGTATCTTTCCAGAACACATGAATGACGCAGCCTTGGGATATTGTGCTCTGAGACTGGACAGCTCTGTTGGTAAAAAAGCCTGTAGGGTACTAGTAGCAGCACAACTGCTCTTCTTCTGGTTTAATATAGTTCACTTTCTTATTGAGAGACTGTAAAGTGCTCTTAAGCTGGTGTCACTGGTATAAATAATATTCACAGGCCAACTGTTCACAGGTAGGGATCCTGGTATTGCACACTGCCAAAGTGCTCATAATGCAGATTTGGCCTAAGGTACAAAACTAAGTATACATCATTATGTCATCTGTTACTGAAATCCACAGTAGAGACTCTATGGAATATCTTAGTCTGAACCTCTAAGGTCAGACAGTATCTTCATTTTGTGGGTCATAGATAGGATCATTGCAAAAGATGTACCCAGAGCCAACACCCGAAAAGGACCCAAAACATGTAGCCACTGCTAAAGCTGGATGGTCCATTTAGAATAAAATCCCGTGGCCTTGTGTGAAAATGTATGACATGCACTTCTTCCTATGGTAGGCATACTTTCTGGGATGCCTGTCAGCTCAGGGAGGTAGAAGCTCACAAAAATGGTTCTTATACATATGCCAGAAATGTAGAGAAAGCCAGATCTGAATGTGTCAGATCTATTACATTTTCACTAAGTATATTGATTGTGTAGTGATATGAACTGGGCTCTTTTGAAGCACATTTAATACAAAATGCTCTATACATTTTTATGTGCTTTGTCTACGCTGCTACAAAACCAAGGATTTCTCCCTGGCCCCACAGCCAAGTGGTATGAACTGGAAATCACTCACACTGCTGAGAGCTGGATGTCAGAGCTGGACGTCACTCACACTGCTGAGCTAGCACCCTCCAGAGCAGACTGGCCATGTCCGCATTATACAGCGCTGTGTTTTCTCTTGACTCCACGTGATGTCCCTAGGGCCATAAACAAGAATTTCTGTTTATGTATAAATGTATTCTCAGTACAGAGCACCAGAGTTAATGTGAAGGCTGTGTTGCAGCCTACAGGCATAAGGAAAGTGAGGGGCGTGAAACTGAGGGTAAGTGGGTTACACAGAGGTGTCTGAAAGTGCAAAGCCTGCTGGGATATTGTGGTAGGAACATAAAGGAAATTAAACAGATCCAGCCTTGTCCAAGTTGCCTTTTGAGGTTGATTTCCAGAGTAAACTATTCCGCAAATTGTGCTCGGAAGAGAAGTATTTTGAGTAGTTGAGAAAATATTGGGGAGGCAAGTGGCAATTAAACACTGTGGGCAGCTAGAGCAGAGTGCTCCCGTCCCTCTGTTCCTGGGCCCTCTTTTATTCAGCTGTATTGACAAAGCTTATCAGCACAGTAGTCAAAATTTCCAAAATAATTTAAAAATTCTCCCTCAGTTTCTTTCACTCTTTTGCTCTCTTTGAAGATATGTATATGATAATGTGTGTGTACATATATATAACTATGTTGAATACTATATGTAGGTAATACCATATATGTGCATAGTATTATGTATGTATGTGTTGACATATATGCATGCATGTGTGTGTAATTTGCTAGATTACTTTGTACTGTCAAATAAAGGTGCTTGTGTTTATTATTCATGACTCAGAAAGGCAAAGAAATAGCCTAAGGAAGAGCAAAGAGAAATGCAGAGCTTACAGAACACACATCTCAATTTTATATATGGGGATTTCAAAACATACTACTCGCTTTATAGTATATCCATATCATGAACCATCAATTACAATAGTCAGGAAAGTGATGCTGCAGCTTAATGACATAGCACGTTATTATCTGACCTAAAGAGCTGTGAGACATAACCTCCATCAAACCTGCCCTTATTATCACTTTGTACTTTCTGATCATGCAGAATGGATTCTCTGTCTCCTTGTATAACTTGCAGGGATTATTTCGTAATTTGCTCGTGTCATTTGCTGTACCTCATCATTTGCCTGATGAAAGAAAACAGAAAACCTACTTCATTAAACAGTAAATAAAACTCAGGATGAAGAGAAAACATCTAGCATGAATGCTGGTAATTAGTTTCTTGTTACAAATGAAATTTTTGAAGGAATGGCTTAATGGTTAGTTTTTGGGTTGGGTTTTTTTCCCCCCTCTCTCTAATATTTTTCTGGATGTGAATACTGATTGGGTTTGAGGTTATAAGAACTTCCACTCTGCATCTTCAGCCAGTGTTGTAAATAATAATGTCATGATTTGTTCTTTGCTGCAGTGCTTAGCACCTTTCATTGCAATGCATTCAGAGAATGTGTTTATGCACAATACAAATTGAGTCCTGATCATGACAGGGATTTATGACACTTGGAATGGGATTTAGTTGCCTAAATATAGGTGTTCAGTGACATACTACGTGCACAGGGTATCTTTCTTGACTTCCTAATAATCTTGTAGGTCCTTTGCCATATCTGATAGCCTAGGTACCTATCTTTACCACTTGAAATAGCAGACTGCTATTTTTAGGTTCCTAATCACTCCTCATTAGTATTTTATATATTCTTAAAATGAGAAAAACAAAGATTCACCCCGAATGCAATGTTACATACAAAGCTCCAACCAGCTGGGGACAAGAGGAGTTATTCTGGACTGTGAGATCAGTTCCCTCACAAGTCTGAATTCAAAGAGGAGATCCCCTGGCTATAGCTGCATTACAAAGTCCACCTGAGTTGGCCAGCATTTTGGGAGACGAGCTGCAATATTAGTTGATAAGCAAATGGCACAGATTAATTGTGAAATGGGCACCAAGAAAAAGGTAGTACTGGAGTTAATTCTGCTGTGAAGTTACGTTCATGACTGGCTGGTGCTGCTTCCTTTTCAGGCAGACCCTCACTGAAGGTTTAGGAAAGGAGGGACTATTCATTCCCATGTCCTTGAGTCCAGGGTCAAATCTCTTCTTCTGTTCTGTGTCTCTTCCCTCTGCCCCAAGGGAAGTAAGACAGTTCTGCATTTTCAGCTTTATTTTATGGATGTCTCCTCCTTGCTACAAACCAAAGTGTTCAAAGGCACAGCGGCAGACAAAAGGCTGCAGGAAAGGATGATATCCGGAGTAGTTGCAATGCTGTTAGAGCTGTATGAAACTTTGCTTCTTGGGTTTGACAGAAAAAATGAGGAATTTAAAATGTTATTTTGGGTCTGTATTGTATCATATTTATAAGTATTCCATTTTTCTTGGCTAGAGGATCCTCTTTCCTGCAGTAGTTTTCCTCAAAATGAAATTGTCCATGCATCTCTAAATAAAGGGATTAAGTAATTTTAAGGAAGATCTTCACTCTCAGCTGCTTCTTGGACAGAAACAGTACTGCCAGCAGGAGATGAGATTCCCAGTGGGTTCCTGCTGACCTGCCCTCATTAACCAAGTTGTAAAATACTGTGATAGTAGGATCAGAGTCTCTCCTGCAGAGGCAGTTCTGTTCTGATGGCTAATTAGTCATTCACCAGGGAGGAGCTGAGGCACCCAAACTTCTGGGCAGGCATCCCAAGAACTAGGCTGGCAGGTACGTTCTTGTTCTTTTGGATCCCTCAGTCAAACTGTTGGAAAACAGGATAAGTACATCCTTTCTCTCCGAAACTTTTCTTTCTGGGTTTTGACACATTCTTTTAAGAGGATGTGAGTGATATTTTTACATTCCTCAACTAGTACATAGGTAACAGGTTCTTTAGAATATAAAAATAAGTGATTTTAAGTTCCATTGCACTGCATTAGTGCATTATTATTGTTATTATTATTATTTATTATTCTTACTATTACTATTATTACTACTATTGTTTATATTTGCACCAGCTGAATACCATTTCAGAAATAAACATAAAAAAGAGTAATATGAAGTCAAAAGGTTTCTGATGAACCAAATTTTTTCCTATTTTATGACCATCTGGATCCAATCCTTTATGTAAGAAGAAGTATCACTGCTTGCTGTGCTCCTGTTGGCAGCTTTCTTACATAAGTCATAACTTCTGTAGAAGCCCCTAAATAGTCTGGTATAGTTTGCATATGCCTGATCTTCAACCAAAAGTCCTTTTTTTAATTGTGATCTCATTACTCCTGATCAAGCTGAGCAGCAAGACAAGCAAGTTCGCCTTTTTCCTTCTGGGTAACCTGTACTCCACTTTTGCAGGAACTTGGGTGATCTTTTTGGATTCTGCCAGGAAGATGTATTCTTCCACAGTTATTTGGCACTGGAACGCACTGGGTCGCAGAGCAGTGTTTGCTTGTGTGCATTAGGCAGGACATAGAACTAGTTAAACTGGATGACTCTGTGGGGTTTAGTAGATCAATTGCCATTTTCATTTGGGACAGCACTTGAAATCCTAATGAGAATAACAACATTTGTAATTAGAAGTCTACAAAATCTTCTAAAATAATCACTTAAATTTAAAATGTAAATGTAGCTGTAATTAATTAGTCTATTTAGAATAAACCTTTCTAATTACCAAATGTAAATTGGGAATTTTCTGTAGATTTCATAAGGACAAAAGTGTTTCTCAGGGGAGCTGAAAGGAGACGCATTTCCATGTGAATGCATATTAAACCCTGGTGGCTCACACCTCTGCACAAGCCTGTGGCAGTAAAAGGGACTGTCTATGAGAGGGTCATATTAACACCAGAATCACAGAGATTTTCTTAAGATCTATATTACAAAATCCTACTTTTTTAAATAGGAATGTTTTAAACTAAGGGTTATGTTTTTCAAAGCTGAAAAACTGACAGAACTAAAACTGCATTCCCCAATAAAAGTACAACAAAGATCCTGAATTAATACTGTGTTGAACTCTGATCAGAAAGGATGACTGGCTATCACCCCTCTACTGAAGCCAGTGATCGATCATAGAAGTAAAAAAAAAAAAAAACTCCTCAGGAAATATAAACTTGAAATCTGATTTCATTGCACATCAGGATCACACAGAGACCAAAACCTAATGCCCAAAGGGAGTTGGTACTTAGTGCATACCAGAACCTTGACATTCTACATGGAGTTTAATATATATTTATATTTCTTTTTCTATTGAATCATATTTAAATCCTTTCACAACGTTTCAGAAATACTAGGTCAGTGGTTACCCTGTTTTATTCCAACACAGACAGGAGAATTGAATCTGCAGATTGCCAAGGTATACACTACACATCTGAGAAGCAGGGTAAATTATATGTAGCTCCATGCTGCCATGGTATGAAGTACTTTCAGACTGCACTAAGTGTCTGCATATGGGCAATGGACTAGTCAGTACAGTCAATGTTCATCTTCTACATAGTCAGCTGAACAGCTTTCCAGACTCCTCAGACTGTGACTTGGTCCCAGCTGACCATGGTAAGAGCTTAGATACACAACTCTCATTGAATACATGCCTTGTAGATACCTAAATGTATCTAAATGTAGATGTCAAGATATTCAGCTGCATTCCAATGTCTCTGTCCATGAAATAATGTCAACATGAAAATGATATAAAGCCCATAATCTCCAAAATGAAATACACCTGAAACATTTTCCTCCTGCAGTTTTTAGCATCAACATGAGCGCTTTGTTCCTGCAGCTGTTTATGCTGAAACAACTTAGGAAGAGGAAAAGGGGTGGGGGGGTGGGTGGGAGGAAAAGAAGAAAGGAGGGAGAGAGAGAGGGAGAGAGAGAAGGCCAACAAAAATTTTTCAACTAATATGATTATGCACTACCTATGATAATAATATTAATTTGGTGGAGTTGCCATGTGTCCTTTAATAAATAATTTTCTCTGTTCATTTAAGTTAGGCAGCCAACTGCCTTTCAGAGGGCAATGATTCCCAGTTGTTACTGGCTAGAATCAAATTAAAACAGTTCTATGGAGATAATGGTACATGTCCCATTATCATTACCCTTAGTTCTGGCATGCCAGTCCACTAGTTAATACATACCTTTCAAAGTTGTAGCATCCTAGTGATTCCAGTATGGTGTAATAAACAGATACACATCAGGTAGAGAGATCAAAAAAGGTAAATGAAAGTATCTTTCACTGAAGAAAATACATTTAAGTTTGAATATGGACCTCATTTTAGCTCTCTGAAGCAGATGGACTTTTCTCCTTTTTCTTGTGCAATGGGAGCATACTATGGTATTTCTGATATCATGTTGTCCAATGGTACAGGTTTTTGTCTAGTGACTGAGTGCTATTGCAGGGGTCTTAAGTTAATTCTTTAAAAATAAGTCACAACATAGAAAATATTACTCATTTTTAATATTACTTAATTGGGACTTCAGGAGTATAAGAAATTTAGTTGCTTGAACATATTGAAGTATGATTGCAGTATGTCTGTAAGCCTCAAAAATTCCCATGTGAAAAGCAAAGATTAATTGTACAGTATTTACACCTTTTCATTGATAACTAACACCATAAAACTGTACAAATTGCAATTTGTTTCTTTTTCCCACAATCCCTTTGGCTTTTAAGGGATGTTCCTCAATTAGTTGAACTGTGTTTCCTCTTGCTTGCTAAGCACTTTTCGTCAAACAAGGAATGGCAGAGGTCCACAATTAGATCAAAAGATCAATCCTAATGTACCATTTTCTCCTCACCCTCCTGCTTTAATAAAGTGGCTGCAGTTCTCCAGGGGACAACTCAAAATCCGAGTACTGATATTTCTAAATTAGCTGACTCTGTGACCTTGCTAGTAATTGCGTTAGTTTATCAATGTTCAACACAATTTATTACTCTCCAATATGTACCAAAGCATTTATCTCTCAACACTAACAATATTAAAAATCTGAACTATCTGTTGAGAAACAAAGGACTATTCAATAAGAAAAATGCATAATAAAGTGGAAAACACTATACTGATGGATAAGAGGATTAATCTAGTAACTAGTCATAAGTGAAATAAGGAAAGAATGTTTATGCTCTCTTACATTTAGGGTGCTTTTTAAATCGCCAAAAAGCAGATAATTTAAATAAAACCTTTCTTTTTCTTTCATTCATTCTTTCTTTTTTTTTTTCCTTCTTTTAAAACCAGGAATGAGCTACAGCTTTTATATATCACTGAACATATTACCCAGGCTCCAGTGAGAAAAATGAAGACTGATAAAACCTTATCTAAGCATTTAAAAGTCATTTGGACACATTGATCAAAACTCACTCTGAAATTAAACATATTAAATTTAGATGGAGGAAAAAAGGCATTAAGTTGATGGAACCCAATTTTTGTATGAAGCAAACAAATGGCATCATTTCATGAGCCTTCTCATCTTGATCACATTGCTATGCATTATTTAAAATATGCACTTGATTTGGGTAGTTAATAAGCTATCTGTAAACTTGGAGTAAATTTGATTGTGGGCAGTGCTCTTCTAGTTCCTACAGAAGGATTATTGATTTGTTTTTACTTCTGTGAGATGTGAGTTTGTGGCATCGTGCCACCAATCATGAATCAGTGTAACTATCTCTGCTCTTGGTGAGATAAGAATGATAAAGAGCAGAAATGCACAGAGTATATGTGATCTTTTAAACGATCCCGTTTACTTAGAGCTGTCAACAGCTCAGCAATTCTGTTCACCAGCAGCAGGCATACATGATTCTGCTGGTTTGGGCGTTGAATCTCTTCTCCTTTGGGGGTTTCAACTGAACCCCCAAATCAGATGGAAGAAAACAGCTAAAATTTACCCTAATCCACAATTAAAACAGTGGAAAGAGCCAATGTGGTGTTCTAATTTCTGCTGTAGAGAAATGCTGCTTAAGTCTCCTGAAAACTTGCAAACTTCTGCATTCCTGTTGAAATCGGTCGTCTTCATTTACTTCGATAAGACCAGTACTTTGTCTTTTTAGGTTCACTAGGGCTATGCCTGCATTAAAAGTGGTGTGGAACAATAGGAGCAGACCCATAGGGAAAACTGTTGCAGGTGACTACCTGCAACAACATCCACGTTGCCCCGTTTTGGGGTGGAGCAGTAGTGGACATACATCCTAGTTTTGAGTTTCACTGTCAACTCAGATAGATCTGAATCCACTTCCAAACCATTTAGGAAAAAATTTTTAGTTGCAATGGCATAAGACTAATCTGTAAAGTGAAATTAACATCAGCTAACTTTAAGTTTCTAAGATGGGTAGCATGAGCTGAACCCCAGAGGTGCTCAGTTCCCTTCACGGACTGTAACAGGATCCTGTATGATTGGCTTAGACATCAATGAGTAGATTTTAAATAGTGATATGAATCCTATACTACAGGGAAGTGGAAGAGCCTTCATGACAGGCATAGTTATTCCTACCTCCAGTGTGTTGCCTCACAGATTTTTGTGCACATCAGTTTAAATACATGTTCTTGTTTCCTCATACCATTTTAAAATGGAATTTATTTTGAAGAGTACTGATTTTTTTAAGACATAATACTTTTATATAAATCCAGTTTGCACAATTCTGAGGTGCTTCAATACATTGTTTTTCATATGTGCTAGGGAGAATCCTTATTTTTACTCAGAATCCTTATTTTTACTCAGTATATGTCTTACTTCTGTGGCTGAAAATTATTTCTTAGTCTCAAACTCCACCAGTTCACAGTGTGGCACACAGCCACCTTCTTGCATCGTCTTTTTCTGCTGCATCGTGTTATTCTGGCTTAAGATTAGGTTTTTTTTCTCCATTCTGTTTGGAGTTTGTTGGTCACATTAGGTTACTGTGACTGGTTAGAATAGGATCTGACACATTTGAGACACATGACACATTTGAGAAACATGCTGAATGTAAATGTGTTGTGGAAGTTTTTTTGAGATAGAAGCCTCATGCTCTGTTATTTCAGTCTAGTATTTACTTGCATTGCCATACTTACTGATACAGCACAGGACTCCAATGGTGTCCTGCACAACAGGCATGCTCCTGCACAAACAGAACAAAAGTATATATATCCTGCTACGTATGCCTCTAGTAAAGAATAACGTGCAGGATTCATTACACCAAACTTTAGGCAACCAGATGAAGTGCCTGAGTTTCTAATCACCCCAATGTCCTTAATCAATTCCTGTCAAAGAGAGATGAATCATCGTCTCCAGAGCACAGTTATGACCTGGTCTACCTCTTTCTATTAACAATGGGAACAAATACTCTGGCTTTGTGCAAGCACTAGAGAAAACTCTTTATTTACTCTTGAGAAAACCAGTTCCTTTTTTCCTAAGGTGAGTGGCTGAGAAAATGTCAGCTGAGGTGGTCTTTGAAAAGCAAAGGCAAGTCCGGGTACTTTGTGGGTTGCACAGTGTTTGTGTCCTGTTATGTCCTGTAAGAGCTGTAAGGTTTTGAGGGATACCTTCAAGGTCACACAATCACTTCATGCATCTAGTTAGTTTGGATGGTGAAAGAATCACGAGAAAATATGGAAGGACCACAGTAGTTGATGATTGGCATAGATTGTTTGGGGAAGTTGTGAGATCTCCATCACTGAAATTTTTAACAGCAAGTTAGACTAATGGCTGTCAGGGATGGATTAGGTACAATTCATCAGTCCTGCCTTCAGTCATGACTGTGGGTCTATAAATGCATTGACTCACCATGTTGGAATTCATTCTGGCTGCTGCTGCTACATAAAAACCTGCCTCTTATTAATAGAAAACAAAATGCAGTCTGGGTAATCTAAAGTTTGACTTGGAGAGTTAGCATCATATTTGTGAAAGAGATTGGGAAAAAAGTAAAGCTATTTGGACGTATGAAAACAATTTTGTTATTCTGCTTATGCAGAAAGTGAAGTAGGCGGTGTAGGTAGATTTATATTGCTATATCCTTCCCCAAAAGTCAGATAACACAGACTGATTTGTGTTACACTGCTGAAAGCCAGCTGCCTCTGGAGCTAAGCTGAACATCCACACCACACAGTGGTTTTCCTGGATCTTATTCAGACTTGTATGGTGTCCATAGGATCATCACTTATATAAATATCTTGTTTCTATGGGGTGGTGGGTTGTTTTGTTTTGTTTTGTTTTTTTTTGGGGGGGGGGGAGGGTGTCAGTTAAAGTTTCAGAAAGAGTGTGGTGGCTTGTGAGACCATGTGGGATGTCTAGGACTGCAAAATCTGCTGGGGTAATGCTGGAGGACTGTGTGGGGAGAAAGAAGCCAAGCCTGGTGCACTGACTTTTTGGGAGCTTTCCCTGGGGTCAGCTATCCACCAGACTGTCTACAGATTTTCTGTTGGAGAGAGCTGGTTGAAGGAGTCCACAACAGAGCCAAGGAACAAATTAACAGTTAAGCAGTGTGGCCAGAGACCCACTACCCGAGGTCACCTCTATTATTGGCAATAGATGCATACCCAGGGATTATTTCAAGGCTCCACATAATAGCACCAGCTACTGACAGTCCATGCTCCTGATCCCTTATCCTCCTGCTGGCAGTTCTTTGATCAGCAAAGGAAATAATTTTCACATCCATTACAAACAAAAACCAAAACTCAACCCCATATTTCTGAAAAATTGTACCCTGTGTTGATTTGGTAATTATAAATATTACTTCACCTCAAAGCTGAAATCTGAAAGGAAAATCTAAGATTATTCATGAAGGCTAACAGTAGCCTATGGCTACTCCTCCACTCCTTCTCTCCGCCACTCTGCAGAGTAGCAGAGCAACAGGTCTCTCTGAAGGCAATACAGACATGAAACTCAGACATCCTTGTGTCCCTCCTTCATCTTCTCCCCTCCACTGTGCACAACTGGAACAGGTCTGTTTATCCCTAGCAGACATTGGAGAAGACTGATTATGTTCATTGTGTCCCCAGTCAGCATTTCAGTCGTCGATCAATAGATTTTGGGGTATTATGTACTGTGAATCACTTCTTTATCACTGATGCTACTTCTGTGTTTACCTCTCGTTCTTGTCTGCAATAATCACAAAGAGTTTCTCTCATTATCTTCCACTTATGTCAGATCTACTGGATGTGGCTCATTGAGATCTAAATGTATTTCAGATGTCACAGGTGGAATTGCTGAGAGCGTGTAGTGGAGGCATGACTCCGCTCTCATGGAAGTCAATAACAGTTTCACAGTTGACTTCACTTGAAAGAGAGCTCAAGCCAAAGCTCAGCACTTTTGAAAACCATAACCTACGTATTTAAATTGCTCCACATTTTCCTTCATGAACCTGATTTTCATAACAGTTTTCCTTTGTCCTCTGGGAAGACACTATCAGCTATCTCCATGAAACATTATAACAAAACAATTTAAAAAATAACAATGTCTGTGTCTTTTTATCACCACTTCAATCTATAAATGATTTCTGCTATCTCTTGAAGTCTGTACTGTCTCATAATGTTATGTCTTGTCATTGGTTTATTTTGTTACTTCCCTGAGTGTATAAAGATATGTATTAATATAATGAACTTCATATTTTGGAATGTTTATTACTGAGCTATTTGAAAATCAAACCAATATATAGTCATAATAAATTAAATATTTAAGAAAAGTTCTTTATACACTAAAATACTAGTGTTGCAGGATTCATTCACATGGCTTGTAGCATCACACTAAAAGCAAGAAGACATGCAGCATTCATTTCCTTCTGATGTAAATAAGAGCACAATAATGCCATGTTAGTGGCAGTAGTGACTAAATTAATTCTGGTTGAAAGCAGTTTTACTTTTTGTGTTAATTGATAAATAGCTAGACATAGTTCAGGTACACTCACAGTTCTTCCATTCCACAGAAAATGTTATATCATAGCCTTTAAGTTTGCCTTATGGGTCTCCTGAGAGTCAGTAAGGACAGCCTGAATACAGCCTGAGCCGAACAGCCTAGGAAATCATACAGGTTAAGTGTTCTGTCATACTGTCTGTTGGTCAAATCATAGGAAGAGACTGAAATAGCTGAGCTCATGCTCATGGGCAATACACAAACTTCTCTCCTCTTCACACCCCAACCCAGCCCCAGCGGCTTATGCCCCACGGTTAAGCTGTTAAATTTTAGATAAGGCTTTTGATGTGGAGGTTACAGCTGTTGCTATTTAACTGAAAAGCAGTTGGATTAATTACTTAATATACTTGATACTTACTATATTGTGAGTGAGTAGCTCACCACAGCTGAACCCGTCTGAAGTCTAGGTGGTAAAACCAAGGCAGGAGAAGGGCCAGAAAGTCTTTGATGTGTTGGGGGTGGTGTTCTCGCATTCAGGCTCAGTGTGCCGGCAAGACTCAACTTTCTGTGCTGTGCTGATGCCTCACATCTGGCACCTTAGTGACACATGACCCAAATTTTTCAGTGAATTGGAAGAGATGAGCTGAAATATCCAAAGCTAAACTTCCCTTTTATTTAGCTTAAAGTCACCGTGACAGATGGAAGGGTTCAGCTTGAGCAGAGAGACAGCACTGCCTTGTCTCAGGTGGGAACAGAGACTCAGATCTAATGGGTGGAAATCACTGAAGCCTTTGGACTGGTCCAGACTAAGAAGGTAATGGTATAGGTTATGGCAGAGTGTCTCTTAAACAGAATTAGGCAACATTTCCCCTCCCTGAAATGGAGGTCAACTTATTTGAGAGGATTCACAGGATCTGGGGCTTTACTATATCCCAAAAGCAAGCCCTGAGATACACACACATGAAAGTGAAAGGAAGATGGAAGGGCCCGAGGTGCCAAGGATGCTGGCTGAATATCCATTTCTGTAGTCAGTTCTGCCTTGTTGTCTAGGTCAATCATTATTTTCCAGATACTGCTTTTAAATGCCGCCTTCATGTGGGAGATTCACATTTTTATTTATATAAATTTCATTGCTGGTTCAAACATCCAGCTGCAGGATCTGTCCTCTACTTCCTAGTCCAGTGAACTAGACATATATATAAAATATGAGGTGGGTCAGTTTGAAGAGGTGAAATTGAGAGAAAATATCTGAAAATATGCCATACTAGTGCATAGGATGTTCCCTTACGGAGGAGAGGAAATTTGGATTAAAATTACTGTGTCTGATCAGAGGAAAAATATGGACCTGACTGTCCCTGAACTATGGAATAGGATAGTATCATTTCACCTTGGTTTTCTTAAAAAAATGACTGATTTGGTGTCTTAGCCAAATTGAGAGCTCAGGATTATAAATAAACAATAGAAATAGATCTCTCTCTTCACCTTAGAAGTAAGCACGAATTTTTCAGGACTGATGCATCCTTCTCTTCAGTGTTTCTTCCTGACTATTTTACATCCTTCTCTTCAGTGTTTCTTCTTGCCTATTTTAGTCCTCTCCCATTTTCATGCACAGTCTTCTTCATATTTCCCCCTAAACTCTTTGTATTTGGAGCAAAGAAGTCCAAATCGGTAGTGCAAATATGAAAAGGTGTAAATGCCAATAGGTGACCATATGTCAGAGTTAGGCCCTACTTTATTACTATTTCTCAGACGGAGATTGGGATTCAAGAAAACTTTTAGCAGTCAAAATGCTGTCTAGGCAAATCTCAGGAATTCTAGGAGTAATCTCCGTTCAGAAGAACAAAACCTTCCCTATCACTGTGGTGATCAAGCTTTTCTTATGTGGTCACTAAACAAGTGATTTCAAACGGAGTTACAACTTCTTGTCTTTTTCCTA
Organism: Morus bassanus; assembly: GCA_031468815.1. Classification (NCBI taxonomy): domain Eukaryota; kingdom Metazoa; phylum Chordata; class Aves; order Suliformes; family Sulidae; genus Morus; species Morus bassanus. The sequence continues at coordinate 48,454,567 of CM062568.1, read as the reverse complement.
AATGTCCTGTCTGAGTCACTATGCAACAGGTCGCAGAAAGGCTGGAAACTCCCAATTACTTCTATAACAATAGGAGTTGTGCTCTGGGCCTATCCAACACTAAAATGCCAAGCCCTCCACAAGAAAAAAAAAAATCCCATACTTGTGCATCTCTAACTGGCCCCATGAAATCAGGAGAAATTTGGACCTAAAGTTTTTTGTTTCATTATTTTTCTGTCTCTGAATTGGGAGCATGACTGGGGCCTTCTTATAAGGACATTGTAAGATGGCATTCATTAACATTTGATTACCACGGTGATGGAAAAGCTGATGACAATGATAGTTCTGTCTTTAGAAAAGTGTTTGAACAGTAAGAACAAGTTTTTAAACTCAGTTTCACCCTGTTAGTACTTTCAGCGAAGGTCAATATCCTTAACATGCATCCATTTACTGCACTGTGCTATTGCAGGGTGTTACGAGCAGTTGCTGTGCTCCACTCAAGAAGAGGTGGCAATTTGGCACCGTTGAGTTACCTTAGAGAAGCATTGTAGATTGTAATTACTTTATGTTTGCTTTTGTGTTTTGACACCACCAGGTGAGAGGTATTGTTGGTGTACACGGTGTAGTTGTCGTTAAATATAACTGAGCTGAATGTTTTATGAAGTGTGGGGTGGTAGCTGAAGAAAAGATAAAGCAAACTAAGCATGCAGAGTCAGACCTTTAAAAACAATCTTGATGTAAATGAGGAGAGACTTTATTAATAGATCAGCAGATTGCAGAACTGTTCAATCCCCAAAGAGTTTGCAATGAAAGCATTTCATGCTATGCTACTGTAGCATGATAATTTTTATCCTATGGTTTTATTGCTAAAGCTGTGATATTATGTGTGTATATACATACCCATACAGGCAAACCTTGTGTAATGAGATTAATGGAAACAACAATAAATACGTTTTCAACACCATGCAGCTGGCAAAAAATGAGGATTGTATCTAGAAACGCATTAGGTCTACAAAAATAGATTAATTTTTTAGCATTTATTGTTATTATTATTATTATTGTTATTATTTTTATTTCTAAGCCTTACTAGACTTCATTCTTTCAGATAAAAGCACACATATCAGCTTTGCAGTTTGATTGCCTTATGGGCATAAAGCTTTGCATATTTACTGCCCATGAATCATACAAGTATGTGAAATCCAGTGAAGATTCAATTTTTCCTGCTAGATGCACCTCTAGCCGTTTAATTAAAATATGTATTATTAATAAAACTAGATTTAAGTCATATTTTTTACAGATATGACTGAAACATTAAGGGCAAATTGTTTCATACTTTCATAGTAATTTGCTTTTAATGTTTTGTGCCTTAATCAAGGTAATCCTAGGATAAGGTTTGTAGTGCTGGTGATTTCATGATGTTTAAGTTACTGAAAACAGATTTAAGAGTATTCCAAGACAAAGTCACATTTACTTATGAAATTAGCTCCAAATTTTTGCTGTAGATGGAACCCTACGTAACAGCAATGAAATGTACCTATTTAGAAAACTGTACTTAGTGAAGAGATTGAAGTCTCTTATACCCATCTTCACTAAATATGTGTCAGGTTATTGTTTTATTCCAACCATTGCAAAGACTTTGGATGTCACAATTGCCCTGTTCACCTAACTTATCTTCCATTTTGTAGTAAATTTCCCTGGCTTTCCTGTAATGTATTGTAAGTAGTAATATTGATAGCTCTGGTGCAACTAATTTACGCATACCTGTTGGTGAGGGATCAATAATACTCTCTGCTTTATCTTATCCTGCCTACCATTTAATTCTGCATACGTGTGGCTGTTTGTGTCTAATGGAGCTTTTGGCTGCAACAAGCTTATTAATTACTTTTCAGGAAGATTTTAATTTTTAATTTTAACTCCTGAGTAATATTATAAGCATAATGGAAGTGTGAACAGTGGGAATTTGAGAGGATATCTTGCCTGAGAAGGGTGTAAAATGTAATTAAAGCATATCACTCAATTGTGGTAAAAAATTTCAGATATGAAAGTCTTAAGTATATTTGCCAATCAGAGAGGAAGCAGTGATTAAGTGAAGAAGGGAAATAATTTATATATTTTACATTTAATTAACTCTTTTTTTGGTCTGTAAAGGATCACTGTATTTCTGTGCACAAGTCTGTTGGAATCCATGGTTTATTATTTCATCACATTTTACTGAAATTTGTACACACCTCTAAGTTTCCTTGATATTACAGGTGTGCATAACACTTTGACAGTTGAGGGAAAATACAAGGAAATCTGTGAGGGGTTTCCAGAGAGGAAACCACAGCTCTGCCATGAGACCAACCTCCAGAGAACTCCTGAAAGCTACAGGAAAGAAGATTCCAATTTTATCGCAATTTAGCACCAAATATTAATATTACCTGGAAAACAAAAATAAATGTTTTCAGCAAAAATACAACCCATTTTAGAATTCAAGTACAGGAAAATTATTTGTATTCTAAAGTATGCATTTGCCAGAGAGTTATATCTGCATATAGAAGGTGCATCTTATACTTTTCATATACAAATGTGTTCCTGGTTTTCAAAATTATTCTCTTTACTCTGACTATTTAATGGGTAATTTGACAATGCGGGATATACTACATAAAAATAACATATATTAGTATAAACAATAAAAGTGGTTTGAAAAATCTGAAATCATCCCTTTTTACTAAAAGCACAAAGTTTGATGAAATATCCACTTAGTACAAATGAGAACAAAACGACACATATATTTTCTTTTTGTTTGCCTAATTGGTTTTTGAACCTTCAAGGTTCTCGTATTCAAACTTTTTATACAAATGCATAATTAGGAGAACATTTATGTTAGAAAAGGAAAATCAAGATTCCCATCTATTGACTTCTGAAACTGGGGCTTCAAGAAAAACTCATGAAAATGACAGTATCATTTTAAGAAAAGCAATGCTGGCCTGACTGCCAGATCTCTGGTCAAACACTTATTTCCATAAACTAAAAAAGAGAATGCACTCTCTATATGGTTAAAATATTATAAAATTACAGGTACTACAAAAAGAAAATGTATTCAGGAGTACCATTTTCATTTGTTACTGGCAAATTGTTCTTTCCTGTGGGAAGTGGGGAGTCACACAGTAGAAAAGCAAGACATAGTCTTGGAAATTTAAAACTGTGGTGCAAATTAATCAGAATCAGAATTGGTATTATAATGATACATATCTCCTATATAACTGTATAACTGTGCATACTGTTATCTTAACATTACCAAAATACATTTAACATATTTCATAAAAAAATATACTAACAGACATTTTTCCTCAGCTGAATTGTTTATAATAATATATAGATAATCCTTTACATTTGCTTAATATACTACATAAATACCATACTCACTGCATAAATATCATAAGTAATATTCTGAAATTTATATTCTAAAAAAATATATTTTAACTTCAGAAGACATTTAGTTTGTCATGTTTGCACCTGTCTTTTCTGTGTTTCTATGTTTGAATGATTAAGTTGATCTCTCATGAGTGCTAAAGGATGGTGAAAATTAAACTCACATGTCTAACACCTTTTGGGAAATTTTTAAAATAAATCTTTCATAAATATTCATTTTAGAAATTTGTTCTCATACAGTTTTGCAAAGCAAAACTGTTTCATTTTTACTTCTTATTGCAGAAAACAGTCTTTAAAATTGACTTATTTGTTTAGAGTACAGAAATGACATATTTCTCATTCACCAATCACCCCTAAAAAAAATCCACATTATTGTTTTAGTAGTAGTACATAAATTCAAAATTTAATTAACTCCCAAATATTTGTGATATATTTGAGGACATTGGTTAAACAAACAAACAAAGTTAAATTCATTGTATACATTGTTTTGTAATGAATTAGTCTTCCAGGCCTGCTTTTACCTGATTTGTCATTGTCTGAATCAGTGTAGGAACTTCAGACCTTTGGTGCAAAACAGTAAAAATGTTACTTTAAATGCAGCCTTGAAAATGCAAAGAGTAAGAGAGAAATCCATAACATCAAAAAGAAATTTTGCCATTGCAATCACACCTATCAGACAATGATTTTCCTTTTCTATTGGTTTCTGCACTGGCTTAGAAAAGGTATCATATTTCAGGTGTCCCTACAGTTCACATTTTTCCTTGTCAAATATACCTAAGAATTTTATCTCTTATATCAAGATTTGTCCCTAGCAGTAGAACTGAAAATACAATGCTATTTTACTGAATATGAGTAAGGCACAATTATTAAGTCAAACTACTGTTGATAACTTCATGCATTGACTTTGCCTACCAGTTTAATTCCTGATTTTGGAAATTCTTTCATCCCAGCACTGCTATTTTACAATAGATCTGATTGCTATGCTTCTGTTGTTTGGCACAAGTATGTTATGTGAAAGGTCAGATCCTACTTATCTGTATCATTTGGCATTCTGTTATGTGGAACCTTAGACAGAACAAATGAACCCTTAAAGTGTCCTGTATTCTGAATAAAGCTATGCACAAATATATTTCACCTTTAATATGACTGTCAGATTAGTAAATCTGTTTAATTCTTGCTATTTTCCCCAGTAATATTACCCCAGTACTATTGTAAAGAAAAATCTTGTTTGATGTTTATGTTTCTACACTGTTTAACTTAACTACATGGGAAAGTGTTACTAAGAGCTACCACAGCAAAGAATAAGTGAAAATACTAAAATGGCATCGATATATGTGGTGAATAATGACTACTCCTTCTCCAAACGTTATTTATTTTTTAATATCTGCTAATAGCTGAAATAGAAGGTGAGCAACAGTTGGACAAGCAGGCAGATAGACAGCGAGTACAATTTGGCAAAAGAACTTGGATGGGATTCATCTAACCAACCACAAATGTCAACATTTGAACAGTCCTTCCTAGAGCTGATGGGAAAAAAGAAAAAAAGCACTTCCAGGGTGAGATTCATTTCATCCTAAAGCAGACATCTATCTTAGGTCAGATGAGCAATGCCCTAGAATAACTTGTTTAGACACTTCTTTGTAAACATCAACATCATAGACATCTAGAGCCAGATGGAAACAATATCCTCCCTTCCATTTGTATGGGATGATAAAATCTTTATATCATTCTATGTTTTTACACATCTTCTTTTACTCTGCAAAAGGGAAGATCATTCAGTTTTCCTCGCCACAGTCATTCACCTCTGGAAAAGCAAGAAAGTGCCTCTGCAGAGAAATTCTTTGCTGGGACTAAGAAAAGTCCACTGTCTTATGAAGGAGGAGTGGATATCTCCTGTGTTTTGTTTTTGCCTCAATAGTCCCTGTAGTTCATTTCTCTTTAAGCAGTGCACTGTTCAGAGGACAGGCTCCACCACTAAGTCAGCTTGCCAGAGAAATTATACCACAGGTCACAGGAGTAAAGCGGTATTGGTTATTCACGTTTAGTAAGTAGAAGGCATTTGCCTGTTGCTAAAGAGGTGTCTGCTGTTTTTACTGATCACACAACAGTATTGGAAATGAGTACACAAATCAATACACACACTTTTCCTCCTTGTACAGCAAATTTTATTGCATTGCTGGTATTTTTGACCTCTGGGAGTGAATTCAATGCTTTTGGTGGGCCCATGGGGTAAGCATATTTTTAAAGTACTGCACTAATTCTCTGCAGGAAAAACTTTCTGCTCTAATAGAATGTACTTCTGGTAAAATCAAAGAGTCTCCACTCCAAACATCCAAACAGAAAAGAAAACAAGTTGTTCCATCAATAGTGGAACTAATGAGTTTGTTTTCCTTTGCGTTTTTACCCCATACCTTTTTACTACAATAATCTTCTGTCCCAGTGACACTCTCACTGTAATACCTTATCTGTCCCTCATACCATGACAACTCTGGAGTAGTCTCAGTTGTTCATTGTGCCCAGCCCCCTCACCAAGGTACCCTTTAAATTGTCTCATAACCCCTGCTGCAGAGCAGAAGATGGCATCCCTCAGCTGTTTGTCTGGAGTGTACATTCATGCTTGTTCACTGACCAAAAAATAAGGTACATGTGGCTTTGCTTGTTCCTCTGTGGGAGGATTCCTCCATTATTTCTACCTCTTCTTTCCCACTGTGTGAAAAACTACATATTCTTTGCACCATTTTACATATTTGGACTTTGATTTGAATGTCACTGGCCAACTGAAGGATAAATTTTAGATGACTATATAGCAGAGAGTCCTCCTGGGAAAATAGGTGGGGCAATGGGACAGAGCTCTGTGAGATATTTGTCTGGTTACCACCTTTTCATCTTTTCTTACCCTTCTCTTCTGCAGAGCTTTTTTGGCACCTATTTCTTCCCAGTCATTGACTCAAGAGAAACAGCTTAAGACACTGAGTACAGCAATTTCAAGAAGTAGTCACTAGGGCTATATTCATTTTTATTTAGGCTGTAGGATCATGGAAACACCATGAAGCCAAGCATTCTTATTAATGGGATTCATCTGACCAGAGGTAATATCTACTGCAGAGATACATGCATATGAGAGAGTGACTGTAGGCTTCCCATAAGTGGAAATAAATCATTGTAATTAATTTTATTCTAATGCCAGCATCAAAACTCATCTGATGTATAAAGGTCTGAAAGCACCTTTCTTATACTACTGACTCTGAAGGGCCAGTAAGGTCACTTAAAAATTTAGGTGGCATTAATTCAATCCTGAATGCCTCCAGTTCTTGGCTAGGCAGCCTAAACTGAGCCTGAGCTCAGGCCACATATGAATCTCATTTATCTTTGTAGCAGGTGACACTGGGGAACTCTTAGGAAGAAACCCCAGCCGTTTCTCCTGACTAGTGTTGGCCAGGGATCATCTCTGACTTTGAAACCACTCCTGAGAAGCAGAATCACAGAATTACACAATCATTTAGGTTAGAAGGGAGCTCAGGAGAACATCTAGTCAAACCCCCCTGCTCAAGCAGGGTCATCTAGACCGGGTTGCCCAGGACTGCATCCAGTAGGGTTGTCAGTATCTCCACAGATGGAAGCTCTACAACATCTCTGGGCAACTTGTGCCAGTGTTTGACCATCCTCACAGCAAAAAGTGGTTTTTTGTGTTCAGAAGCAGTACCTGTGCCACAATTCTGTCTGACAAATGAAACTAAGAAAACCAGTTCTACTTCATAGGCATTAAAGGCTTTGTGAGTGAATTTAGATCTATAATAATGGTAATTGATATACATATATATAAAAATATATACATTTGAACATATATCTGAAATATATATGAATAAACACACATCTAATATCTACCTCTTTAGGATGTCATGTTTTATATATAGTATCTTAGTTACATCCTACTTTAAAGCTCAAAGGCAAATGCTTAGCTTAGCTTCAGTCAAACCCAGGCCTTCCTGTGTTTCTCTGAATGTAATTAAAATGCATGTAAAATATTTCCTATTGATAAAATGGATCCAATATGACTAAGTATTTAGGAGTTAAGTTACCATGAAGAATGAGTAGTTGATAACTGAGCTGAGACTATGTCTAGAATATGTACAACTTGCAAATGAAGGTCACTAGCAGCTCTGTTTCAAATCTATGCAAATCGTCATGTATTGATGTACTGTAATGAACCACTCAGCTCTGACTGTCACATAGTTCCCTGTATTTAACTGAATTATATCTCCCATTTTGATCCTATTTCTTTTTTGATCCCTTTCTTTGGGGCCTGTGAGTCTGTGTTTGGAGCATGGGTATTGCTTGACAGAGACAAGCAAAAGATGCCTCAAAGGACATTTCGGTTACTTATAAAGAAGAAATTTTGCGCTATGAGGTTGTCTAATCTCCATCCTTGGAGATAGACAAAACTTGCCTGCAAAAGAGCTATGAGCAACATGCTGTAACTTTAAAGCTGGTCTTGCTCTGAGAGAGCTGCTGGACCAGATGACCCATAGTGGTACCTTAAACATAAATTATTCTATGAACTTATATGAGGGAAGGAAGGAATTAGGGACAACATATATCCCCATCCTCCTTTGCTTTCACTGGTTCAAATCCTATCCATCCCCTTCCTTTACAAAGGCAGCTGTTTCCAGTGCAAATGGGCAGGTAAAGGGCTTCATGCATCCTGGCTAGGAGGCATTGCCAGATTAAGCAGAGCTTTTGCCCTCTAACAGGGTCACAGGAGCCCCAACAAACAAGTCAGTAGCTTACGTTACTGCTGGCTGCAGTATGCAGATGCTGTTGACAGTGGTACCCTGGCAGCCCCCTGGCCCTTCACAAGCCTAATGGTTTACAGCAACAAATTCAGTTGTAAATTTTACCAGATAGTCCCAAATAACATTTCTATAGGAAACGTCCAACCATCAAAGAAAGACTGTATAAAGCAGTGGAGAATACAGAAATAAATGGAGAGACATATATATTTAATTATGTATCTATACCAGCTGAAGACCACTAAAGACAACTACCAACTGGAGCCCACACAGAGGAGTGGACACCTTTCCAATGGCCTAGGCTGATACTAGATAAAACCCTTGGTCATCTGGGCAAAAAAAATGTACTGAGCTGAAGTTTCTACCTTGCAACATTTCTTTAAAATGAAGAGAAAAAAAAAACACTCAGTAAAGGAGGGATGACAACTAAAGGTTTTGAACTGAAGGCTGTGCTAGCAGACCTAGAAGATTGTAGGACTGTTTAATAATCTCTGATTAGTTTTATGAAAACTAATCCGGTCAAAATGATCAGGAAGAAATAGGTACTCTGTATGTCCTCATGTCTCTGCTGCATGCAGCAGACATATCAGCTGGACAGCACGGGCTAACATAATACCTGGAGAAAAATTTTAATTCGCTTGAGGGTTAGAAAGAAAGAAAGAAAGCAATTGTAATCTGAGAAAATATCTTTTGGAAGGGGAAATATGAACAAGAAGCAGACATCTGTTTACTATTGGTTCAATGGTTCAGAGTTTGCTGCTGAAAAGAATAAGGCGCTAACAGAATTCCCTGAGACAAAGAAACTTACATTGTCATTGAATCCATGTGGTGGTGAAGAAAAACAGCTGTGCAACCATCTGAGAGAAACAGTTCTGTAACTCCAAAAATGAGGAAAAAACAGTAGCTCCAAGATTTTAGGTTTCCATTCAGAGGCTGGTGACCCATGGTTCATTAGCATGTGATTTTAACAGATTGCTTCCATAGTGCAAAGAGCTAGGTGTACCTCTTTCCTAAGGATTTATCTTTGTTTGCTGGGTTCTGAGCATCATTCTGCCACAGTTTCTAGACTACCTGTTCTTCATCTGGCCACAATTTACAGTTTCCAGGAGCAAATTGTTCCAAAGACATGCCCAGCCTACTTCTATACTCCAGTAATTTGCCAATAGATGCAGGTTTAAATCTATTACTCACAGCAAACATTGCAGCAGCCACGTATTAGTGTTACTGCAGTCACTTCTGGACCAAAGAGCTGCAGCCATAAAAACCTTTACTTTTCATTGTATTTGGTTGTAGCTGACATTTGTTGTTTTTTGCTGTCCCCATTGTAGCTAAGTATTACTTAAAATTGAATATACTTTGCACTTCTTTTTTTTTTTTTTAGAATAACCACAGTAGAAGTTCCTGCCCTGTTAGGAGTGTTGATATGCAAAGCTGATGACTATAATAGTTATCTATTTATATAACATCAATATAAGGTCATCTGCTCTCTTGAGGTCACAGGAGCCTCCAAACCAAGAGACTAGGGGTTCAGTTCTGCAAAATCTTGGAAATGGCTCATTCCCAGAGCATTTTGTATTCATCACAGTAATGTTTAAAGCCTTCCCTGTTTCCAGTTATGCCACCGGCTATAGCACTGCTCTGCAGTCCAGAGCAGGATTCACACTTTCAAGGAGAATAAATTAAATTTTCCTTCATGGACAATTGAACATTGAACATATGGACATTCCAACATTTTGGTCTTTTTTTTCCCCTCATTAAGCAGCATAAACACAAATAAGCATTAAAAAAAAAAGTGCTTTTCAAAGAGAAATTCTGAAAACTGAAAGACCACACTGCTGCAGTGGAAATAAATCAGGTTAGTGCCATTTTTAGATTCCTCATGGCGACAGCTGGACAGCTTCTAAAATAAATAAATAGAGAGTTGTTTTAAAAAGAGGATCTTAACTATTAAATCATCACTTTGTTATCAGAGAATGGTAAATCCCACGAGCAAATGCCCAGCTTTATATTTCTTTAATAGTTGGAAGTACTGCAAAACCTGAAGTGGGTCAAACTGCTTTTAACCTGGCTGAAAAAATCTAAGGATGGGATTGTTCAATTCTATCAATTCTTCATTTCCTATTACCAGAAATCCTGTTTGGGGGTTTCAATATATGAAAGGTAAAAAGATCACAAGGCGACACAGAAGCAGGTAAATATTGACAGATCCAAAGCACATACCAGTGTCCTACTGAGAGTTAAAAAAACTGCCTGTTCTGCTCAGGGACCAAGTCAATCCTACGGATAGGAACTGCCAGGGTAAAACTTTTGCTGTTTTCTCATTTTTGCTGTATAAATGTGTTCCTTCTATTAGATTTCTTTATCCCTTTTAGCCTTTCTAAATGACAATTAAGTCTGCCTACCCTATCAATAGCAGGTAATTTATTTGTTTCTACAGCTGAGCCTGACCTTCATTGATTTTATTGGAGTAATTTGCTGGAAATGATTTTTTAATGTTAGATTTATTACAGAGGCACTTCATTGTCCGATAAATGAAGTAAATTGTATTTTAAAAGTAGCAAAATGAAAGAACCACTGAAATTTGAATGAGTTTGTTACAAGCGTATTAGCTCAAAAGGTCCCTTATGCATCTCTTCGATGGTCCCCCGTTTGCAAATAAGAGATTTTATTCTGGGCTTGTGTGTGTTAGCTTCCCAAAAGCATAAGCTTGAACCACACAGAAACAGACTTGAGTGCTGTAAGCAGCAGTGCTGCCGGGTCACTGGCCATCCACAGGGAGGGACTGTGCCCTCCCACTCATCCCGACTTGTACTGTGTGCACTCTCATTCAGTTCAATGGGACTGATACTTGGTACGAAGAAAGATGTTGAAAATGAGTCTTTTAATTTGTTGATGTATGTCTCCTTCTATTGCCTGTCTTCCTCAGTTTTCAAAACTCTTGCTTGCTCTGTTTTAAGCAGCTGCAGCTGAGAGTAGGATTTGTGACTTGCTCAACCTTTAGATCTGTAGTTGTTCAATTGCTCTGCCTAAAGACACTGCAAACTGTCCTGGAGAACAGTAAATTACGAATTACCACCTCTACCTTCCAGGGTAGTTCAAAGTCAGACTCTTAGCTGAGTATGACAGAGACATAAGTTTCCATTGTTTTTAGATTAAAACAAAAGGATTTGCTATGTTGTGTGCAATTCATCTTTTAGGTGTTTTGTGCACACAAAATGTTGCAATGCTATGCTATACCAAGCAAAGTTCTTTTTCAAGAGCTTCCTCTGAGGCATTGCATCTCTGTGCTGCCTCAATGAAGGGCTCTCCCTTCAAGACATGATTGCAGCCCTGCAGCATGGATAATGATGCTGAGCAGTATTGGCATATCGTGTTGCCATCATTGCATTGTGGAACCAGCATATGGAACTAACATGACATTTGCTGCCACCATGTTGTTCATGCCACTTGAGTAAGACTGGTGTACACACAGCTTTTATCTGCCTTGTCTATTTAAATTGCGAGCTCTTCAGCACATGGCTTATCTGCTACTCTGTATCTGTGCAGTGCTTAGAACACTGGACACACTTAGAAAGTGAAGGGACACCTTTCACTTTTTTGTGTGTCCGCTACCATAATACCTGACTACTACTACTAATAATAACAACAATAATAATAATAACAACTATAATAATATAGTAAGAACAACTGCAATTATAATGGCTTGCATGAACAGGAAAGGCATCCCTTTGCTAAATTTACAAATTTTTGTTTGTTTGTTTTTAAGTTAAGTTTACATTTTTCAGGGCAGATGGCAAAAGTTAGACCTTGTAAAAGCTGTATTTAGACACCTAAATAAAAATACCATGACTGTCAAAGTCACCATTCATGTTGTTAAGAAAACTGACTATTCAGATGCCATTTAGTCAGAGTCCTGACTGCTCTAACCACTAATTTTTCTACAATGGCCAAAGATGCCATTAACAGTTTAATTGTTTTTTTGGGCAGGTGTCTCTGAGACTCTTACATGGCACTTCAGAAGAGGGGTTCCTCTGCATACTCTGCTACACCTTCTTTGCTCACCTGCCTCCAAAGCCAATATAATTCCCCTCATCAGGAAACTGTTGCCCAAGTCTTTTACAGAAAGAAATTGAATCTGAATGGGTTGCACCTGAGGGAAATGCCAGCGCTAGTGAAAGCTGGTGTTTCTCTGTGCTTCTACAAAGGATTGTATGAAAAATTAAATCTCAGGTTTCATTTGAGACTAAGGGATTCAAATCTCTACTGTTCTCTATCCGAACAAGGACTGTGAAGCAGCTTCCCGACTGAATGCATTAACCACTGGAGTCACAGACCTGTTCCTAATCTACTAAAGGAAAAACAGTTGGGTTTTTTGGGTGTCTTGTTGCTCTGGACATGTATGCCTGTGATCTGTCATTTTAAGTAACTGACTTCCACATGATCCTTTGCACTTCTCCCCAGGTTAGATTGGACATCTTTCCACTTATTTCTCTTCTGAGGATCCTTGCTGTGAGTATCTAACTGTCCACGTGCTTCCTACCTGACTACCTGATCCATAAAACTCAAATTATTGACAACAGCCCCATCTTGCCAGTCTACTGACATATCTGGAAGAAGTGTGTGCTCACTACTTTTGAAAATAAGATTAATGTTGAATCTGGCTTTAGTCTAACTTTTGGCATCTGTATGAATATTTTTAGGTTTTGTGTGTATTTATAGTCAATTCATACAAAAAAAACATATGAGGTGTAACTGTGCAATAGGCACTCCCTTTTCCTGTTTAGATAGTATTTGAAGCAACTTCCATAAAATGTATGTCAGTGTCTCATTTTATTTCATACGGTGTATTTTCTGAAGATCACAGCGAGTGAAGCAAACTAAAAATATAAAACCATTAAATGATCTGAATACAAAACCTAGAGTGCTTTCCTTTTAAATTTCCTCGCTTGTTTCCTGTCTCTGTTTCTGCCACCATTATTGATATAAGGAATCCATCAACATATTTTTATGGATGATTAAGAAAGGCTGACCTTTCCTTTGCAGGTACAAATAGGTAGTTCTTCAGAGGCTGTAAATGAATGACAAGATAATTCTATCCATTTAATATTGAAGTGATGTTGATGGTATCATTCTTCTCATGTTTGAAACGGGAAAGTATAGAGACCTTTCTCCTTCACTCTGCTCTGCTTTATGTGATGGATTTTCTCTCTGACTAATTGCTGTCACATTAACCTGCACTATTTCATCCTTCAGAGCTGTCAAGATAATGACGATAATCGAAGTGGCTCATTGTAGGTAAAGGAAATTATATGAGCAAAGTAATATCATAAAACAGTGTTTAAATATTTTAATTTCATTTGTCAGGGCTGCCCCAACACTTCATTACACATATAACCATCTCTCATCAGTGGAATTAGTGCATTATTCATTACTGTTAATTATTTTCACATAATGGCTGCCCTGATATATTTAACCTCCACATTATATCTCAGATAATGGGCCTGTAAAATTGAATTGTGTGAAGAGCGGAGTTCTAAAGCTCATTTGCAGAACATCAAAGAACAAAGAAGAGGAAAAGAATTCTAAATGGGACATTTTGCCCAGCTGGGGCCAAACATTTGTTTCTGTCTGATTTGCATACAGAAAATAGGTGGTACAGAAGTGGTTTAACATTGTACATGCTGTCTGCTCCTATTACACAACCAATTAGAATTTGTTAATGTCCCAAGTGTTTGAGACGACTTACTAGCCAATCTATCGTCTGAATGGCAGTGAGCTGAAAAGTTAACAACAGAAAAAAGTAGACCTTTCTGAAGGACAGACCACAAAATCATATTGCATATTAAGGTGTCGCCTACAGTTAATACTTCTTTTGATTAACGTCTGTATTGTAGAAATATATTAACAAAAACTGCTGTTCAGAACTGCGAAGATCAAAGTCTGTGAAATTCCAGTAGTACTCTATCAATTACTTGATTTTTCCTGGGCCAAATTTTCTCATTCTGTCTGTCATGTAAGATGTGGAAATGAGTGAGGAGGAGAACACAGCATCCTGGACAAGGTGAGTGTATCTGCACTGAGTGCAGCAAGCTGTGTTGGCAGACGAGGGACTCAATCCCACATAGCATGTAAGCAATGCATATTATCAGCCAGCACCTCCAGAGGTGCTTTGCCATGCTAGAGCTGGTGTGTCTGCAGTCCTGTTTCAGAGAACAGGAAATGTGAAACTCCTTTTCTCTGCTTTGCCAGGTGTTTTTGAAGATACACCCCAATAAAACAAAGACAGTACAGTATGAGACTTTGGCATAATTTAGGTTTTGAGCAAACAGCTGAATTACTGGAAATAATTTCAGCTCTAAGTAGCAGTTTGAAGTCCACTGTATGTCCACTCTAACAGCATGGATTTATCTAAGAGCTACATTTTTTCCCATTTAGAGGCTTATCCATTATTCACAGATTTCAATGGACCTTAAAAGGCATTGAAATCAACCACTTTATGGAAAGAGCATTTATCAGCAGTTCAACATGCTATAATGACTAAGGTCCGTTCAGCAAAAAACAGTCTTTCCAAACAGATATGGGAATTTTCTTCAAACTTCAGTCTCAGAGTGTTTGTGAAGTCCTCTGTAAGTTCCCACATAGCTATATGAAGCATTTTTTTGCTTCTGTCAAAAATTTCAAGAGAATAGCTCTTCTGAAATTCATATGCAAGATATATCTTTGTTCAGTTTCAGGCCTATAGTAAATTTTATAAATTTTTTTTAAAGGTTTCAATCCCATTTCTTGGCTGTTACAGAATAACTTAAGGCTGATGGTGGGACTGTGATCTCAGAGGTGACCCAGCCAATCAGAAGTCAGAAAATGTTTAATAACTAACAATACAATTCACTCGAGGTCATTAACATACTTTAGTCTTATTGGCTAAAAAGTCATATTTCAGAGGAATGATAAATGTCTTTTTGCTAAGTGGCAGTAGGTTTTTGGCCATATCATTAAATATTCATACAACATATATATAAATCTTCCTCCACTTGGCATCATCTGGGATTCATTTGGAAGAGACCCATTTATTTCACTTCGTAATGTTTTAAGTTTGTTGCAGGCTTCAGCCTCAGCATCCAGACTCTAGATACAGAGTAGTTAGAAAGGAAAAGTACATTTGCATGGACCTGGCTTAGAAAGAGAAGTCTCATCTTCTTAATCAGCCCATTCTCAGACTATATTTTTTCCAGGTTCACATACAGTCTTTTTGCCCCCTAAACAGTCATTTATACATCACAGAAGCTATAGGAACAAAACCTGCTGATGGTATCTGCTTTCTAAACCATTTTTATTTCATAGGATATTTTCAGGGATCCATGAAATATGGATAAAAAGAGAGACTAGAGAGACTACTCAATGAGCAAACTAATTTCTCTACACCTAAACACATTATATGGACTTTGGTCAAAGGTATGAGAGATATTCAGTCTTTTCAAATATATTCATTTGGATACTTCCAAATAGGAATACACTGGTAGGAATGGTCTGTCTTTCTACTCCTGCTCGATTAGAATCTTTTTTCTCTCCTGAAGCAGCTACTACTAGGGGGGTTATATTTGTCTTGATTCTGAATTTCACTCCAAGAAAAATATCAAAGTCAAAGCCCCCTACTCAGATGAACTTTTCTCTATGGCCAGTGTATGCTGCACTGATGAAACAAATATATGAGTCTTCACAGAATTGTAATTTTGTGATAGCAGAACGCTGTCATACTGTGCTGTTGACTAGAAAAAAACCCAAGGGCTGGATCAGAGAATCCAAGGAATTCCTCAGAAAAGGGAAAATTCCTCAAGAATTACAGGTCAACAGAATTAAAATAATCTGTGATTTTGCATAAAACGTCTTTGTATCCTGAGTACCCATCATGCACCAGGTATGCTTCTCCTGAACAGTGTAGTAGAGAACCAAGCAAGTAAGAGACTGAGTTTTTCCTCTATAGCAACATTAATATAAAATGATGGATGAAAAATGGATGGATCAAGAAATCTTTTTAGGGTTGCTGATACGCTGTGAAAGACCAATGTCAAAAAGGGCCAGATCTGCTGATTGTTGGTGAGTTGCATAAAGCCCAGCGGTCTCAACATTTTTAGAAGTGAGAAAATACTTTCTCTGGGGGTTGAGGTACTAGGAGATTTCATTGTTGAAAGCAATACACAAGTGAGAAACATCACAATTGCTGACAAAAGTTAATCTTATAATAGTATTTTTCCTGTAATACATATTGATGTATATGCACACACATACACACACGCACACACACACATGAACGCACACAAAAAATCAGGGTTGTTGTTTTTGTTAAATTGTGTTGAAATTTAGATACTAACTGAGGAGAAATAAGTGAGACTGGGATGTAAAGGATACAGGATTTCAATTATTGCCTAGGAAATAATTTCTTCCAGTTAATGCTGTTGAAGGGTGACTATCTGTTTTGAAATCTGTACATCCATAGTCAAGGATGACAAGGTCATATTGGATACCAAGGAAGAACTGTTTCTACTGAGTCTCAATTCCATAACGATTGGAGTTTTTCCATGTTGGTATGATTCTTGTTATAATGCTGACATTATTTCAGAACTATACTTCACCTAAGACTTGCTGTTTGCAGGCAAGATCCACAGTTTTACAATGGACTATCACTTTGAATGTTGTTAAGTGTGTTTAATATTTTGGAAGTATAAATCAGCTCATAGTTTCATAATATTAAGGCTTATATCTGAACATGTCCTGCACCAGAAAATAAGAATTATTGCATAGACCTATATTGCTACGTCTATAAAGTTGTAGTCGAAAAGTTAGGTCCTTTGAAAATTTACAGAATATTGCAAAACTTTTCAAGTTTTCTAGGAAGCAGATGTCAATGTAAGTCTAAAAGCAAAGACTGGAATTGCATCTGAGTGGTGATGAGATATGTCACTTCATGCAGGAGAGATTTTTTAATCAGTTTTGAGTAGAACACAATTTTTCCGAGATGGAGAACGCTCAGAATTTTTGCATAAAATCCTAGATCTTCCTTCCAGTCTCTGTCTATACATATGACTACCCCATCTTTTTGTTATACATTACAAGATATTTTTGCAAATGCCTCGTTTTCTGTGATGGATTAGTAGGTTATGAAAATACATGTGTGGAATGATTGGATGCATAGATTTTATAATTGGCTTCCTGTATGTCAAATTTTATAGACAGTATTTAGAAGTGTGTATGTCAGAACACTCTGATGTATCAGACACAGCAAAACAGAAACACAGCTTCCTTGGAAGACAAATTCATTCCCTGTTGGACAATCAAGTAACAAGAAAAGATGGAAGTTTACAAAGAACATAAACAAAGATACTGTTGTTATACAAAATTGCATAAGGAATGAAGATGACAGTGGAAAGTAGGAAATGGTAAGACTAAAAATGAAATATTAATTTGACTCTTGTAATCTAGGTAAGAAATGTTGCTTTAGAACAGCTTGAAGCAGCAATGAACATGAAACTGAGCTTCTGTACAAGGGGAAAAGAAGTTTCCACTGAAATTGACTACCCCCATGTTTTTATATAGATTGATCAGAAAATGGTCATGACAAGAAGAAAATCCACTCAAACAATGTAAAAAAAAAAAAAAAATTCTACTTTTGCTCCAATGAGTGCTACTTTTGTGAAAATGTCACCAAGCTTTCACACTTGGTTACTTAAATGAATAGTTAGATGTTCAACTTTGTGAATTAAAATCCTTGGTGGTGTCCTGACTATTTGATATGTTGAATATTCTATTTCTGTCTGCTTTCTGGGTTTTGGTTTCGTCCTAATTTCTTTATAAATACTGGAGGAAAACTAAATAAAATTTAGCCTGATTTTTTATTATACTGATGCCATTTTACAGGACCACATCAATGAAAAGGAGAATTAATGTGCATGTAAATGCATTATATTCCCAATTCAAGATGCCTTTGTGCAGCCAGGGGAATACGAATTGGCTCTTGTACAGAAACATGCTATATGTTCTTATGTGTACAATTGTATATTTCTAATGAAACTACCCAGCAGAAAGGTCTGAACACAGGCAATATCTGAGTGTAAGAGGTGGACATCTCAAGACTCTGGGGCCTGATGGCAAAAACACTCTGCTGCTAGAGGCTAAATCCTCCTTTTTGCATTGCAGAGTCAGCAGGTAAAATGCATAAGCAGCACTGAGAGAAGGTAAAGATGATCCTCAAATATATCCAAGGAAGTGAACAACAGAGTCAGGCTCCCTCCAGATGTTTCTCTCCTCTGTAACCCTATTTGCATAGGACCTCAGCTTCCATGGGAAGTGTTCAGAGCAGATCCCACAAGTGGCCTGCCCTGTCATTCAGCTATTCCTCTCACCCAGGCCCTGCCAAGATGGGTCTGCAGCTTTAAATGTTTTCCTGAGTGAGTGCTGTCATCACATGCCAATCATGCAAAAAAGAGACAGCATGCTAAGTATGGTTCAGTTTACTGTGTATTCTGAGAAGAAAAGATTCAGAATGTATTACTCTGTTTCCAGAGGGGGACAGGAGTTTGGATACAATCCAAACTGGATCCAGAGTGCAGAACTGCATATATAATGACACAAAGAGAAACAAAAAGGAGTGTCTCTTGGACATTTTCCACAAATACCTCTTCCAGTCTATTCAGTGTAATAGGAATGGAGCCACCTTGCTTAGGTGCTCTGAATTTCCACGTTGTGTGTGACCTATGTTAGGCATTTCTAATAGGCAGTGTGCATCCTGTCACAAAACCAAGGTCTGTGAGTTTGTTCCAGACTCATGTAACTTAGTTGTAAATCACAAAGACAATTATTATGAACAGATTTATTTCTTAGAAGGGGAAAAACTTCAAATATGACAGAGAAGTGAGGTGGTTCTTCAACTAAGGTTCAGCAGAAGACCATTCTTACTACAGATCTTTCAAAATTGAGTTGAAAGGAATCTATCACTCACATCTCTTCTAAACAAAGAGGTTACTTAGACTTCAGAAAAGGAAAATTGTAGAGAATTTTGTATCAGATGCCTTGAAAACCATATAGAAAAAAAGGAATCTTCAGGGGATGGCTGTGCTTTGCAACCTGAAAAAAACCTCTAGAGGTTTAGAGCCAGTAGTGAACTTGCAACCTCTAAATGTCATTTGTAACTCAAAAAAGTCTTTTAATTATCATTTAAAGGGCCTGGTTCAAACACTTTAAAAATGATATTTTTTATTTTATTTTTCTCCAAATAAAGCCTTAGCAATTCCATTATCTTCCCACACTTCTATTGCAAATTTAGGTAAGGGACAATTTGCTTCATTGAGGGATTTAATTCAGATTGCGTATAGTTCTCAGATCATCTTAAACAACAGTATTTATAAAATCCAAGATAAGGAGTGTAGAGTGCACTCCTTACGTACATGTGCATTCTTCCTGTTACATGCACATCCTACTAACTGCCCAGCCAAAAGATGTCCTAAGGCTACCTCTTCAGACAGTGAGGCACTTGCTGACAGCTCTAGGCTTTAAGACAAATTAAAATAAGCCAATTTTTCAGTCTGTAGGTCTAATAAAGCTTCAGGCTTTCAGTTCTGTCAATGACTATGAATAAAATTCCCTGACAAGAGAGAAGACAAGATGTTTAGTTTTCTGATGAGGGTGATATTAAGGTGAAGACCGGTTCTGCAATTCCTATTTCTGTTCTCATCAGTGAGAATCTCCTGTCATTAAAAAGCAGGAACAAAAAGTTTTCAAGTCCTACTTCTTCATTCTGACTGCCC
Organism: Morus bassanus; assembly: GCA_031468815.1. Taxonomy (NCBI): domain Eukaryota; kingdom Metazoa; phylum Chordata; class Aves; order Suliformes; family Sulidae; genus Morus; species Morus bassanus. The sequence goes on along the minus strand of CM062568.1, from coordinate 48,434,586 downwards.
AACTCCCTTTTCACTCTGTGGACTGAGTGCTATTTGAGGCTGTAACGGGCACCTAAATATATATAGGGCAGCACTTCGGTCTCTCAGAGCTTAATTTGGTGATGTCAATGTGTAGTTGTATTGATCACATACAAATTTCATACATATTCTTTTACAAAGACTGTGACAGTGTTCTCCCAGCGATTCACATCCTTCATGCTCTCAGGCACTCACATCTTCGTTTCTGAATACTTCCTAGTTTTAGAAGCTGTAGGCTGTTAAGTCACCATACTAAAGAATCCTGTACGCAGCAGGGACAAAGCTACACTTGAAGTCTGGAAAATTAATGGAGGAAAATGTTATATCTTTCTTTTGGTGCCAGAAATGTTTAGATTATTATTTTATATCACTGAAAACTTGCATATAATTTGCAACAGAACTTAAGGTGGATTTTGCTCCTCATTTTTTCATGCCCTGAAAACAACAGAAACTAAATTTAGACTTTGCACAACAGAAAGAATATAAAGCAGCCTTTCAGGATGAAGAATAAAATTTCCAATAAGAACATTATGCAAGCATTTAATGAAATAGACAGTACAGTAGAGCAAAAATCAAGTATTAATTTAGAAGTCTAAGTTGGTGAATGCCTTGTTGTTATGATATTTGAAATTATTGATAAAAAAAAAACAAGAAATGGGAAGGTGCTCATGAGAAATGAAAAATTATCAGCTACAGAAGATTATTATTATCTATGAGGAAGAAAGGAAGAAAGTATGTGAAAACATAAATCTAATTTTTATTGAAAATATCATACATCTGTTCACTAATCATTTTCATATAGTTACCTGCGAAATTGTAAAGGTTGATTTATTTCTTCAGACAGATATTTAAAATACAGATAGTGATCAAGTATGTGTGTCATGGCTGGTGTGAACAAATTACCAAAAGTAGTCAATACATTCCTTCAGTTATCTTTAAGATACAATGGAATAACAAGGTTTGCAAATATTTGTTTAGGCCTTTTCCCCAAAAAGTACATTTCCAGAATTTCATTTTTTATTTCATTTATGGGATCCACATGAGAAATCATGTGGCTTTATTTTCATTTTAGTAAAGGACTCCTCTTTACAAACAATTCTGTCTAACACAGGGCTGAGGACTTGGCCACCCACCTGCTGACAAATGAAAGGTATGTCTATATTATTATTTTAGGTTGGATCGTCAGTATGCTTATGGAGCAAATTTTTCAGTCATTCCCACATAGCATGCTTTGGTTCATGTTGCAGAAAAATCTCAGAGCACATGAAAGGGATTCTTCTTGGATGAAACAAAAGCAGTTTTTAAAGGGGTCCGAGGTAACCCCTGAAACATGCGTAGTATGGATGTCAAGGTCTCAACAATGTTTCACCTGACGAACCTGTTTCTGTAGTTCTTGCTAAACAGAGGTAGCAGGAACCAATCTGCACTGTAGACCTGTACCATGCGTACAGACCAAGTGGGACGCCTCGTGGAAAACAAAGTTAGATAATTATGGTAGAAATACAGCAGAGTTATTTAAGATGCAATGAAAAAACCAAGAAGCTTCACTTTTCATTTGTAATTAGCTGAAAAAGGGAATGCTTTTATGGTAACTTTAATCAGTGTTTCCCTACCTTCACTAGCTATGGCTTTATATTCTGTACAGTTATTTTGATTTCTGCAAACTCTTTCCTCAGACAGATACTCTCCACCAGCATTTGCAGCAAAGGGTAAAAGTCTGACCATTAGATTTTTCTTGTGCTCACTCATCCAGTAACAAACTGGTGTGTACTTCTAAATATCCAAAAAAAAAAAAAGTTACTTATTTCTTTCTTGCTCTATAGCTATTTTTCAGTAGTTTAAAATGTTCATGGTTGTAATACAATGAATCTTTAAATTGGTTTTACAGACAGCAGTTTGGATTAAAAATATTCTGTAAAAATTGCTGGGGAAAACCAAACCAAGAAGATATTTAAATTTTTTTTTTTTACAAGCTACTTTTCTTGTCAGAAAATCCATATATTTTAGTGTTCAGTCCTGTCCCTTGACATAGATTATTTTATGAGCAGAAAAATCTTCACATCCACTCTACACCTGAGAGAGATCCTGGTTTAGGAAAATACCCATATTCAGAATAGATTTACATGTCTGCAGAAATTAAGGCCATATTTATACACTTGATTTTTCCATTAATGATCTCATTTAAGAGCATTAGGTCTTCAAGTCAGACAATCTGTATTACAATATGTTCATAATAACTCCATACATTTATGGAGCTTCATAAATTGTTTTTAAGCAAAGTGGGCCTGAATAATTCAAGCATTGCCATGAACGTTAGTGTTGGCAAGATCAGTAAAAGCATCTCTCTTAAACAAATGGTCAGCGGAAACCAAATTTGTTGCATCTGAGAATAAAAGAAAAATGGATTGCAGCTGTTTAGCAGATGTGTCTCTAATATAAATAAAAAGTGCAGTAAGAGTAAATTCCTCTCTAGAGTATGGAAGCAATCCAGCAATGTTCCCCCACTTCAGCTTACAGAGGCTTGAATTCATGTGAAAATCACCCTAGTGAACTTGATAAGAGGGTATGATTCTTAATTTAAAAATTTATAAGTAAAATAAATGCTTTAGTTTCAGTTATATAATCTTCTTTGTTTGATTGTCCCATAGGGTTTTACAATAGTGATTTCTTTTCATTACACCTTTTTGATCTAAGAATAGCCTCTGTCATAAGTTGTAACCTCTACGGGTATATGGATGCCAAGGAAGCTGGCTTGCCCAAAGTCATACATCTGATGAGTGGCAGGAACAAAATTCTTGCTTGTCCATCATGTGCTTTAAATAACTTTAAGTAATATTTCTTTTAATGTGGAGTTATATAAGGGGGGGTGGGGGTGGGGGGAGTGGGTAGTGATCTACCCAAGTACATTGTCTACAGTTAAAGCCAAGTCTATAAGCAAGGGGAAAAGCCCATTCCCTGTTCATCCAGCCTCTGTAGATGAAGCATCCAACTTATGTCTAAATGTAAGGACTTAGAGAAGCAGACATCCTTAAAGAGATGCTTGAGTTACCCGTATGGTCAAAAAAGTACATGCTTTCAAAGCCTTCCAGAGGGAGATTCTGTCTGCATGTGCTTGCAGCCTAAACTCACCAGTACGACAGTCACTACCAGTACCACAAGCTGCATAGTGGCAAATTCTTTTAACAGCTACTTTAATTCGCCAGATTTTCTTGACAGCTTGAAAACAAATATTGGATTCATAGCATACAGAGAACTATCATTTACTCACACCTAGAGATTGACATTCTCTCTGACAAGAAAAGTACTAGGCAAACTGGTTCCCCCTGCCCCCCTTATTGCTACTAACAGTAACAATTGGGATTAGATATGCTCTAGCTGGCTATACAGGAAGAAATTCAGAGTAAATTGCATGCAAAATTTTTCATTTCCCTGAACTGCTCAGTTTTGGAACTGACTCTTCCTTTGGTATGGAAAGTCTATACTACTGAATTGTCATATATCTGCTAGCTGATGGAGCACGCAAGGAAAAGGCATGACATTTGTAGGGCTTTAATTGTAATACAAATTTTAATGTAAGGATATTAAATATAGGAGTTTTGGGGGTCTTTTCCTCTTTTTTTCTTTTTGTGTACATCTCTGTAAGGCTTTCATTTTTATTCTTTGACAAGAACTTCTATTTCACAGGGTATTTTATATGAAGAAAAAAAAAACAAACAAGCCAACCCTAAGTAAATAAGTATTGTTTTCTGAAACATTTACTACCAAAATTTTGATAAAGAGGTTCCTTCTAAAAATGTCCTAATCAGCTTCTGTTACATAGAACATTTAAGAAGTAAAAAGTTCCAATTTGTCCACACACAAACACATCCATCAATTCTAAATGGATACCTGTCCTCAGAAGTCATCAAATCTTTTGGCTCTGATCGTAGGAAATCCTTCCACTCACCCTGTTTCCTTCACCCTATAATATCACATTTTCTGTTAGACATTTCCCTACTTGTTAGTCATTGCTGGCAGCAACATTAGTGGTAGACAAGTGTCCTGAGTTTGGTGCCACAGCACGTTTCAATGTTCTGCTACTAGACCTCTGACACAACCGATACAGCCCAATTCTACATGTCTGGACATCCTGGCATTTGCAACGTGTATTGGGCTGTGCCATTCCCCAGTTGCAATCCTAAGGAGTCTGGCAGTGCCCTCAGAGACTCTCTGAATTACCCACTTTTGGCAATGTCTCTCCCTTTATTGGCATCACCATGCCAATAAAGATACCCATGACACCTTGGTGTGTCTTTCTTCAAAACCTTGTGGTATTACTCTCATCCCACCTCATATATAAGTACAGCTGCACAAATTGCACTGACTCTTACTCCTTTTTTTGCCAGCTTTTGGCTTTCATAAATGGTCTATAGCTGTGGCCCAGCCCTGAGACACTGTTTCAACACCACCAGCTGAAGTTGGGACTGTTGGGGGATCCTAGGCTATCTAACAGCTGGATGTACCAGAGTCTGAGATCATTCTGAGCAAGCACAGCATGCTTTGATCGCCAGCCCCCATTTATTCATAGTGTGATGGTCTGTCCCTTGATAGTTGCCACACCCAGCCATATCTAGTGCCCAAGCACTAGATATCAAACTTCCACCTTGCTACAAAAGCAGACCTACCCAGCTGCACTGGTTTTGAAGAAGACCTAGCAGTACCAAAAGCCAAGCAAGGTTGAACAGATTAGTTTTTATTTGAACACAGAACTCCCTATAGAACCTTGCTGCCCCAATGCAGCCATTGCTCCATATCCACTTTGTCTTCCTCTCTGAGTTACAACAATTAACTAACACAGTTATCTTATGCCCTGATTAGTCTGGTCCATGAACATGAAAGAAACACTGTACAGAGACTTCCAGATTATCTCAGAATTGTCAGTTGCTCTGTGGGAAGAGGGAGCATGGCACACTCCTGGGTCCATGTCCTACACCACAAATACCATTTATGCATCTCCCAGCTCTGGCAGTTGCTGGTTTCTGACATGTTTTGGTAGAAAACTCATACAGGCTCCTGCAACTCAACAGGCTAGCTGGGAAGGTCCAGTTCCTCAGCTGGGAGGTGACATTCCTTTGTGTGCAGTGGTGCCTTCTGAGCAATGGTTTCTCTTTGCTTCCTCTTCTCTCTTCTCTGTGGCATGAACAGGCAAGCTGACTGAACGTGGAAGAAGACAGAGTGTATGGGCTTGGCACTAGTTTTAAACTGAAGACCTAACTGGGTGTGCTGTATGACCATGTTGTGTGTGGGTGGTCACTGATGCTGGCTCCCCAAGGACAGCCCAGCAGCGTGGTGCTTCCAAATCAGAAATCCCTCTGCCTGCTGCATGGTCACCCTCTTCTTACAGAAGGATTTTTGCAAAGTTATCTCAGACTTCAACCTCGTCTTCACCTCTGGGGAGAACTGGGCTTGGGCTCATGAAGTAGAGAGTGATTCCTGCCTAGGTTTATCTGGCTTAAATATTCCAAGTAAATGTCACCACTGAAAAGGATACCACCATGGTGTGGTGACAATTTGGACTTCAAAATACTCCAAGCATTAATTCCATGATGCCTGGAGTCATTTGAAATTGGAGACCTCCAGACCAAAGAGATGGTTTTGGACCATATTCAGCACTTCGCAGATCAAATGTGCAACACTGCTATATGCCTTGCCTCAAGATGCAGTGCTGGTACTGAGGAGAAGGTATGACTTCTTTAAGTGACCCTGCCATGCACACACAGAGAATAGACAGGCACCACCAACCCTCTTTCCCACAGTGGTTTCTCTGGAAGAAAACATTGAAGGTACTGGGGCTAGAAAAGCAGACTAAATCTCCCCAGAAAATGAAATCTATGCATTTGGGAAGAAAGAACAAATCCCACTTCTCCATCACGACTTTTACTATGTATATGTGTATGTGGCATACATATATGTATATATAAAAAGTATATTTATATTTTTTATATATTTGTGTGTGTGAACATATGGTAAAAGTCGTGATGGAGAAGTGGGATTTGTTCTTTCTTCCCAAATACACAGCGATGTAGATACATGGCAAAACAAAATTATTCTAAAATGTTTGCTGACTGGAAATAAGAGGGAGGAGAAGAAATAATATATCTTCTATATATGCTTTATAATACTGGGAGGCACTCAAATTGGAGTGATAGAGGTTGTATAAGAAGTGACATCAATAAATAAATTATAGTTTCACAGAAAATTATGGGAATTTGGAATACATTGTTAAAGTAGTTTGGGAGTCACTGAACAATTTCGATGAGTTGCTTTATGTTCAGCCACCGGAGCCATCTGTCAGTTGAATGACAGCTCTTCTGGTAAACATAAACTATGTTGCTCGTGCAAATGTATGTGCTAACAGTGAAAGTAAACGTCTTTAACAGACATAGATTGTATTCCCTATCAGTTCATATCACTCATGGCCCTGTTATCATTGCAGAACAAAAATAGTTATTACATTTTAATACTTACATGGCAATATTCCTTATTTATGTAATTGCTTAAAGTCACTTGGGTCTTTCCAAACAAAGTAAATGATGTCATGATTAAGGTGAGAATATCTTCAAATTCACAACCTAGTGAAACTTTTACTCCTTGCTGCAAAAATGGATGTGTGAGCTCATCCTGAAAAACAAAGTATGGAGATAATCCATAATTGAAAATATCATATATGATATAAAATATCATATATTTTGCGGTCTTATTCTATTCATTAGTCTGTTTAACTTTTTCACTTGCCTTTAGTAGTACCAATAACAGTTCAATATAGTCACTCCTTGAGTTCTAAGTTCTTATGGATCTTTATAATTATCAATAATTTATTTGTAGTAAAATTAATTTGATAATGTTTGATCATTACTTTTCTACATAACTGGTTTCAAAGCAATTTGTAATTTTACAAAAGTGTTTACCTCTAGTAGTAAATCTTTAAAGGTTTCTTGAAAACAATTGTAATTTCATCAGTATTTCATAAACTATATTAACGTATAATTTTGTTATTACTTATTTGTTCATACAGCTGCATGATCAGTCACTTTGATAACACACTTGTTTTCTCAGGTGAAAGACAATTACTCTGTTTGAATATTCGGTGATTCTGTGACCTGGTATCTGGGTTTTTTTTCTTTTAATTGCCACTTGGTAGGTTTCCAGAGTTTAATTGATAGTAATTGTTAGAAACCCATGCAATTTGAAACCAAATGTCCATCACACTTGTTCAAAGCCTGTTTGATGAATTTGAGGAATATGGTAAAACAATCCTAGAGCCAAGTACCACACAATTGTAACAAGGAGTTACCTGCATGTCAGTGACTGAGCATGACTGACTCCGGCGACCTGTTGAATTCCAGGGATCTACATATGCAACATCAAACAATGAACTAGTATTTGTTACCTACCTAACATCAATCTCAATAATTCCTAAGCTGCTTTATAGTTCAATACGCTGTACATTAAGATTGAGATTCTCAAGGGAAAATGAGGTACTCATGTGCCTTTTCAAGTGTCTAAATCTAATATGGGAAACGCTAGTAACAATGACACTCAGGCCTGATCCTAAAAGCACAGAAAAGTGAAATTTCTGTAGCTGGATGTGTACATCTGCCTAAGTCTTGGCACTGCTATACTGTATTGGTCACCTTCTTTCAGCCTCTTATTTAGGCCCTTATGGGAGTCATAAAACAAGAGCTTGCTTGCATGAAGTGCAGGAATAGCTAGCTAAGCCTCTGGCTCCTACACACACACATACAGGAGGAGGAATTTTTTTTACCTTTTCCCCTCATAGCTTCGCCATTAGGAGAGTCTTGTAGGGTGTGGGCTGTCCTGTTGCAGAGGATGCTGTTTTGTTGGAAAATAGATGAAGACGGATGTATAGATGAGTGGTTAAGAAACTCGGGTAGAAGGCAGTACTGGTTCCCTCTCTGTGTGAAGGAGTGTTTGTGTTACACAAAGTGAAACAGCTTAACAAGAAGACAGAGAGCTTCCAGCCTCAGAATAACTGCTGTTTGCTGATGAAGGCATTCTTCATGCAGGTAGGAGGCATGGATTACTGTCCCTCAGGCAGAGATGAGGGGAACTTAATGCAGTGCTGTTAATGCTCCAATCACTCAGGAGCTGGTCCCAAAGGATATCGAGGCATTCAAGTATCTGAGCCAAAGATAATACCTATGAGAGGAGAAGAGACGCCACCAAGAACTAAGGCTTTCTGGTTTTCTGATAAATGGGGTTGAAATCATTACCTATAGAAGAAGCTGCTGGGTTACATCTCATGGATGATGGGAAATGTCAGTTTTCCTAAGTCCAAAATTATTCTGGAATGTAATGCTGACTTCCTTTTTTAATTTTCCCTCTTTTAAGCGGTGTATTGGATTTGAAGATGTGGTTTGGACCCCTCTTCATCTCTACCTTCAACTCACTGACATTTTTAATAGGTATTAAATACTCACTCTGAAGAAAAATTCTTTCTTGTAGAATATATCCCAGTTATCTGTTCCAGTTCACCTCCCCTTGCTTTATTTTCCACAAAGCAGGGCTGTAAATGTGGTTAGCTTTAGTGATGGTGCAGGCCTCCCCACCCCAGGCCACTCTGAGCTCTCAGGATAAGCCCTACTGTGCTGTTATCTTAGTCACGAGTGCAGTTACTCAAGTGTTAGGCACTCTCTGGCCACACCTGGGCTATCTACTGCCTGAAATATATACCAGAATGACTGAGCACAAATTGTGGCCAGACTGGGAAATACTGACCAAAGCCAATCATCTCGAGATCCTATAGACAGCGACCCAAAGGAGAGACCTTCCGAGCTCTGGGACCGCAGCGGGCTGTGTGACCCATTATCTCACCCTGGGCTGGGACGCCTCTCAGGGTAGATTTCGCAAGGATTGAAGGATCATCCATCAACGATTTTGTGAGGACTCAAAGGCCTGACTTTGCGAGATTCACTGATGATTGCCCGCACATAATAGTGAAACTCACAAAAAGGGAAATTTTAATCACAGGTTAACCTCTTTGTGTGTGTGCAATTTGATTTAAACTGTTTGTGTGTATGTGTGCAATTTGATTTAGAGCTTTTTGTCGGCCTGTCTGTGTGTGTGATTTGATTTAAACCCCATCTGTGCGTATAACCCTGCTGTAAGTTTAGGGTGACCCTTGCCATTCTTGAATCTTTAACTAACTCACTATTTTGATTGTAACAAATTTCATTGAACCTCTTTGTGAAACTGGTTGATGCTTAAGAATTATACAACCTAATTTTGTGATCTATCTCAAAACTATTAATAAATCCTAAATTGCTGCTAGACCAAAACCATGTAAAAAATCTTATTCCATGACAGCCTTACACCTTGTTTACTCCAGGACCATGTTGGTTTACAGCAGGTACACCAAAACTGAAGAAGAGAACCATGGAAAACTCCAATTTGTTATTTATTTATAAACTTGACATTACACATCATGCAAAATTAAAATCTTCAGCTTGTTCTTGCCCCAGTTATTTAAGAACAAGTCGCTTCAGAGCTTTAACAGCCTTTTGCCATAGATGGCAAAAATGTGTGCACTTTCCAGCTGCTGAAATATGTTCATTTCTGGCTGTGGCCTTCATTTTATTTATCAGCTCATTCTAACAGCAAGGAAGTCACCACCTCTAGCTGGTAGAGTTTCAGAGGAGGCACTGTGTGCAATACTGTTTCACATTTGAAGTGTGTCTGTAGCAGACATGAGAAGTCCAGGCCAGGATGCGGACAGAATTGAAGCACCCTAAGGCACAGTCTTGTGTTTAACTGCTCAGTCATGCTCCAATATTGCATTTACTATGTTTAAGTCTAGGGAAGCCCCAGTTGAGGCAATGGGAGGTGTCATCTCCAGAAGAAAAAGTAAAGTAAAGATGGAACTACTAGAGGAATATTTTACTCTGATAGGAGGGTGTTTTCCCATTTTATAATTACAGGTATAAAAAGTGCTAACTTAGCAAACTGCCATAATTTAGTTTCTACTAAATTAACCTTCCTTTTGGACTTTGCCAGAAGGCTTGATTTGTTAGAGCTCATTGAGTTATTAGAGATATTTGGCTGGGAATTACTATAGGAGTACAAAGTATTCATGACAAGTTGAATCACAATTTCAAAACTGAACTCTAGTAACTCAGAAGAGATGAAGTTGACGCAGATTTCAGCCCAACTCTGCCGATCCATAAGAGTGTATGTCAAACTTCTGTGTTGGAGGGAGTAGAAATATCTTGTAAGCATTTTTCCTATTTAAATCTGAGGATAATTTGATGTCTAAATTATTTTCTCTTTCTACTTAAATTAAGTTTTTACTTCAGTAGTTTACCATAAACTGAGCAGAATGCCTTGTACTTTCTTCAAACATTAGACTCAAAGATTGCTCTAGAAGAATGATTCCTTTTAAGCTTTCATAAACATTTACTGTATCATCTCACTTAAAAATTTCTAAGTATTCTATTAGATCACCGCATGTGACCCTGTGCTCTTTTTAAGTCAAATGTGTCACCTTGTGCTGCTGCCACCTTAGAAACACAGGAGACAGTGCTCTGGAATTGTCAAGGGACACGAGAATGTGGCCATTATATTTTATACAGGATGTTAAATGATTAATATTTGTAAATTAATACATTTAAATTATATGTTCATGAGATACTCCAGGCCTTGCAAATATATCTGAGAGGCTCATTTGAAAAAAAATGCACCTGACAACTTCTGTTTTCCTATTGGAGTTTATTTGTGCTGGTCAAGTGAAAAAGAAATAGTGGCATGTAAGAATTATAAGACACAAGATATAGTGTATTTCTGGGCAATTATAACATGCCTAGGAAGGTGTAGCAAGGCATAAGACTGAAAGGCCAAATGACTTTACCCACTTGAGAAATGCGATAATTCCCTAGAAATGCACTGCCTGGAGTATATTATTACTGTTATGAAACAGAATTTATGAATAGAAAGAAGGAAAATAGTGAGGAGAGGGACAGGCTTATCCATGCATGTACTGGCCAGTATTAAAGTGGGTATGACATCAGTCACAGCCAATCAAACAGGCTCAGTAATATCCAAAGTACTACAGACATTTCATAATTAAGTAATGAGACATGACAGGGCATGAATTGTGTTGTATTAATTCTCGCCGAGTGTGTTGTTTTAAGGCAAGAGAATGAAGGCTGGGTGCCATCGGTCCAGCCAACTGTGAATTAATCCTTTCCCATTCTCACAATGGAACCTCTTATTGTGGTTTTATAAAATGTTAATTTTTAAAATATTTATATTGTTAATTAAGTGATGAGTTTCTAAGCCATGATGGCAATCAGCACAATTCTTTCCATAATTCTGAGCAGTGAATTGTGCTATCCGCTGCTCCCTACTCAGATCCTCCACAGTCAGTGAAACCAGCTGTTTTCTATTGTCCGTTTGCTAATGTATTCTAATAACCTGCCTCTTAATGCCTACTCTCATATCTGCATTCATTTGCATATAAGAAGCATCTAGTTATGCTAGTAATGGTTAGTGAAGTCCTTTGAGCATATAAAGTGCTATGGAAGTGCTAAATATGGCTTTTGTTTACTATTCAAAGAAAACACTAATGTAGTGAGGGGTATTGTGCGTGTCCCTTGCCAGTCAGGACTTTGTTCCATTCACTGTGATTGGGAGCAGTGTTTTTTAATACTAAAAATAAAGCTTTTGGTGTTGGTGCCTTTGCAAAATTAGGGCATCCATTTTTCTTTGTTAGTAAATGACTCCCAGTCAGACCCCACTTATATTTAAAATACCAGTTTTCTATAGTATTCTATATGGTTCTCTACACTGCTCTTTAATTTAGTATAGGACTTTTTCTTTGGTGATCTGAGACTGGCTCAGGGATCTAGTGTTGGTGCTTTACACCAGCAGTAAAGGTTTTGGCTTTGATTTCAACAGGAGCCAATTCATGCTTAGTAAGCTCATTGAATTTACATTCCTGAACAGGCTGCACAAGATTTATCACCATAGGCATCCTGAAAAGTACAGTATGGTTGTTTGCTATACAAAATAATGAAGGGACATGCCTAGGCAAGCAAAGAAATCCACCTGGGCATTTGTCCATGATCTCTCTTCTGCAGTTATAGCTAGAAATGCTCATTAGTGTATATAAATCCCTGGAATGCTACTGAAGGGGCAGAGGTGGCTCTGTGACATTCATGCATGGGGCAGGATGGGTTCTTCTTGTCACTGTGACCTACCAAATATCCATACCATGAACTGTCAGGGCCGGAGAATACTGGCAGTGAGAAAAACTGAAGCTTCACTTCTGCAAAGAAATTGCAGAGGTTATGCTTGTCTTGCAGATCCATATGAAGATAAAAATGCCTAGGCAATACTACAGGTGTGAAAATCATGCACTGGCTAGCAGACATAGATGACATGTTTTTCTGACCCTAATACCGGTTATTTAATTTCATGAGAAAAGATATGAAGAAGTTTCTTGGGTGAGCATTAAGCAAACGTGTACTATTTCAAAATGTTAATAGTAATCACACTTCTACGTGTCATTCATACACTTAACTTGTATCTGACAGTCATTTTTGGAGTGAGCAATTATTTCATAGCATATTTTAACCCAAACACATAATTGAAACCGGAAGCAACAAAAGGTATGGTCCATATTTGAAACTGTCAGTGTAATTACAGATAAAAAAGCTATAATTACCAGGACTGGAATTGATACTCATTATTGAGATCATCATAGGATTTTAACCAGGTCATTTATCGATGATGTTGCTGCAAAGAGAAGAAGAAATTCTTATCATTCTTATTATTGGATATTGTAATCACACACTTTATGTTAAGTACTTGGTTCCTAGCATTTCATAACGCCTAGATTTATTTGTAGCTTAGAAGAAAAATGTTGTCTTTTCACCTAGACACCTTATAACTTTTTTTCCAAAATTAAAAGATAATTCAAATTGCACAAGTACCTCATTCTGAATGGTGTTGAGAGCTGTCCTTGGAGTAAGGAACACAGAAGTGATCAGGTGGATGCTCAGTGGTACATCATATTGAAAATTACATCTTACAGTGTATATAAATATACATACAGGTCCATATACAACCCAAAAGAGATATACAATGCTATTCAAATAAGACAATATATTACACAAAATTTTTTTAGTAGTTCTCAGTCCAGCACAATGCAGGACCTGCCTTCATCCAGTCACTTTGCAAGGGCATGAAGCAGTTTTGCCTGGATGCAGGCAGTCGTGAAGCAAGGCAATGTGGGAATTTTTGGTAAAAGGAAGCAAAATATTTCCTCTCAATATTTGGGTGGTTTGGACCCTCTCAACATCTGGATGGTACCTACTGGTCGCCTCCTCCGCTGTGTTTTTTTAGTATGTCCTTTGTGACTAAGTTTAAGACTTGAGCACACTGCCAGTGTAGGGTTGTTCTGGTTGACACCTTTTAACTTCCATCAGTTACCCTTCTGGGCAAACAAAGTCAGGCTGGTGCCTTAAAATCTGCAATGGTGGACATAATTTATATTTTAACTGTGAATTATTTTACGTGTGGCATAAAGATACATTTTAGGAATGGACACAGAGTAAATTATTTAAACAAATACATTAAAATAAATATAATTAAGACATTTGTAAATATGCATGAGCCCCCAAGTAGTTCCAGACTAACATGTACTTACTACATATACTTTTTTTGCTCTATGGGTTTCTCAAGCTTTCATACTTCCCTTACCTCGGTTTTCAGCAGGTTTTCTGGCAAGGTCTAAATGACTGTTAAGGAAAAGAACACTACTTGGTTCTTTTATGGTAGATTTGCACTAGGTTGATTGGTTATCAAAGTGTCAAAATCAATATTTGACTTGGTTTACTATCAAGTGCTTGATAATTTTTTTTCCCAGAAACACAGCCTTAAAAATATTTTTTCTTTTCAAATTCTTGTTTATCAGAACAAAAAGTAAATATTTTCCTCTCCTTAGTGATTCTTGCTTTCCAAAGTTCACAGCTCGAGTCCATTGCCCATATGTGGGAATTTAGTGTCATTTAAAACATCCTTGGTTTCAGCTTTGACTCCTAGAGAGTGATTCAAAAGCTTGAACATAGGTGTCTAATACCATTTAGATGCCTTAGGATATCCTGCCTGGCATCCAGCTGCTGCTTCAGAAGGGCTCCGGTCTCCCACAGACCTTGTGTTGTCTCTGCCAGTCTCATGTGGATGCTGTGAATACCCCAGGATGTTTAAAATTGCACTAAACGACTATGCTTAGGCACCTGCACTGCTCCCCCTCATGTTCCCTGCTCGAAGCAAGCATTCCTGGAGCAAGCAGCATAGGTTTATGTTAAAGTTTCTGTATTTCTAAAACCCCCACGTAGGGGCAATCCATGACTATTCAGGAGCATTTGACAGCCCGTTGTCTTGCCATGAATATTTACATCCTTCTACCTATCATACAATAAAGTAGGAAGTCTCATATTCTCATTTCTTAAACAATCAAAACATACTTGTCGATTAATTTTAATGCACATATTTTTTCCATTTGAATACATCGTGATTAAAAGTTCACGACCTTGATGATATTATGCAATTTGAGAAATCGCCAACAATGTCCACGGTGATTAAATATTCCACTTTGTAATTATTTTGTAACTTTTGTTCTGCTCTTTGCTCACTCCAAAAATTATCATAAAATTTTGAAAGATGTCCTCAGTGCAGAATATGTCCATAAAATATTAAATATTCAATTTTCCTCTATCATGGCTTGAAAAATTCATAATTACATGATGATCCACATAATAACTCATTCTGAAAAGTCATATATGGCACTACCCCTGTGACTGAGTTAATAATTTACTGCTATGTGGGATTTTCACTCTGCACTGTTAGTCTTGGGAACATTTATTAAGCAAATGTTCATTTGCAAAGATCAGAATGTGAATGAAGAGGGTAAGAATTTAATGAGGAGTGACAGACAGGTGAACTGATTCCATATAGTTCTTTACTACAGGAGAAAGCAGATAGCTTTATCTTTCATAGCCTCGATAGACACATGAAATGAAATATAGAAGACAGGGGGCAAAAGGAAAAAAAAGGTACTTTCCTAGAAGGGCCAATGGAAGGATAAATCAGAGGAACTCATGAACATTATTCAGACCAGTTGAAATGGCCATTCATATTCTGTACCTTTGGACTTACATAGCAGTGATATTCAGAGTTTTTATTTTTGAGATCTTTGCCCATTTTTTCAATAGAGTACTTTCTGCATTAAAGAAAAAAGTCAAGTCCAAGAGTATGATATCAGCTTATTTGACAGCAATATACTCCTGGAGAAGCAAGAGAAGACAATTTTTAGTTTTTGTTTCAAAATGCACTGTAGTTTGTGGTTACCCTTTATCATTTGCAGACATAAGAAAAGCTTGCAAACAATATAATGCAGGAACTGGTATCACAACTTAATCAGCTTTTTTTTTTTTTTTTTTTCAGAAAATAATAAAAAGGTTTGCTACACATTAACCATGTAACTTCTTTGTATGATTTTTGGATGTTGTCTAATCAAACATAAGATAAATAATATTGATCCTGGTTTTTCTTTGTAAAAGAAATTCAAGAAAAAAAATTGAATACTACACGGAGATTTTATAACTTATTCAGAGTTCAGTTTTGCAAAATATTGAGCATATTGTTCCTGATACAGCAAAAATACACTTGTTTAAAGGTAGGTGAGTACAAACTCAAGTGTTTTACTGACTAAGGGACACTTCATTAAACATGTCATGACTTCAGCAAGACCAAATAAGTCTTCCTCAATCAATTACCACTGGGATGTGTGAGGGTATAGCATACAGCTATATACTTTCCAATGATATCTCAATATAAGGTCCCAAATGTTAGGATTTAAACCTTCTTATACGTAAAAAAGATGTTGTATCATATGTCCTAACTGACATTGGGCAAAACTGGAATTACCAGTTGGTTTACTTTATGAATTTACTTCCATTCCAATATGGATGGTTTTCAGTGGATTTTTCTTCTCCATGAAATTTTAAATTTCCTAAAATATTTTTGGCCTTTATAGCCCTGAAATATAATTTTTGAAAACTGCAACATTTATTTCTGAGATCATTGCCAAGAGGAAAACAATTATTATGAAGATGAGAATTATTCTTTGGGTGTGTTATGCTTCTTTTTTTTTTATTTCTTTTTGGCTGTCGTGGATGATTATGTAATCAGTGATGCACAGTGCATTTCTTTCTTGAAAAAGGAAGTAGTACATCAAGGGAGATGTGGGGACAAAACTATGCAAAACATAATTTTCTGAAAAAGGTAAAAAAATTATTTTTTTAAAAATGCACACATTTTGAAAGAGAAATTTCAAACAGTTGGTATCAGCATCATTTTCCTGGATATATATTTCCCTGGATATGAAGGTTTCAACTGAGGATGACTGAATTTGTTTTGGCACTTGATTTGATTACAGCTTTTAATTTCAAAGGGCAATCCATGGCTATGTTAGAAATGAGACAGAGACTTTGGCCTAAATTTCTGATGAGGAATCCCAACTTCCATCCTTTACTAGTGGACAGTTACTTGACAACCTTAAAAATGGACAGACACAGGAAGAATTTAGTTCAGTCACTCAGTGCAATGACTCTCACCTACACTTAAAAGTGCAGGAACCTTTAAAGAGAAATTAGGAAAGGCCTATTTCTCTCAACTGGCTAGGCAAGGAGCTGATAGTGATAAGCTCTGGTATAGACTTCTGCACTATCTATATCAACACAGGGACAAATAAATCCAATCTCAGTGACCAGAGCACAGAAAATAGGACACTTTGAATAGCAGTTCAAGGACAGAGTTTGTGAAATGCACATCCTTCATTTATCCTTCAAGAGCATGTAATATGAGAAAGTAATGAAGATGACTGAAAAAGCAGCAAAGATAACTGGAAGAAGGAACATAAATGGTTGTGAAAACTGACAGAGGTAAAGGTAAAAAGCTCATGGAAATCACATGTGATTTCTTAATTGTTTAATTCCTTAAGTTATCTAGATATGGGACTTTTTGTTTTCAGGTTATTCCTAGTTTTTTCAAGGATCAGCTTGGAAGGATCTAATTTAACAACTTCATTTTTGACATGGCTCTGAAAATAGAAGACTGTGAACAAAGTTTGTTTTTCATATAAATTTCTGGGATATATTCAAAGAGGATGAACTGGGATATCATAAAGGGAGAATGAGGTGACATGGAGAACTGGAGAAAAAAATCAGAATAAATTTAATCACGCAGGCTCAAGATATATAAAAAGAGTTTTTCGTAGAGCTTATTGGTTAGGTATGACAGAGATGGGAAAGACCTATTCACTGATTGCAAGAAAAGAAACTCATTTGACCAAAGACAGATGTAGGCCATTACAATCAACTGGAAGAAATAGGCCGCACTTTTATGGCATAGTCCATTTCATCTTGAAATAGATATTTGGCAAGATTAGTGATTCCTGAGTGCCTGTTCCTCTAAATCGACCATAAAGGAACCCTAGGTTGACTACTTAGATATATCTGTGTGAGATTAATTTCATCTGAGAGAACTATGAGCTGCAAAGGTGATGTGGCCATGAAAAAAAAAAAATGCAATCCTTAGGTATGTCTGTTGTGGTATTCCTCAATAAAGATAAAAAAGTGTCAATGCCTTTGTATAAAAGGGACGTAAAAGTTTGTCTGCAATAGCCTGGACTGCTTTGATTATTCGTTTTCTGGAAAGAGTAAGTTCAAACTGGAAGAGGTGTAGCAAAAGGTTATTATGACAGATGAATGGGGAGTCTACTTCGTATTAACTTTGGGATTCATCAGAGGTTAACAAACACTTTTAGAATGAAAGCATAACATTTACCCAAAAAGTATCATTACTGTCATTTCGACAAAGAAAAAACGGATAACAAGGGAGTTAAGAATTCCAGCCCTGGTTGGGGGGGGACCAGTTTTTACCCCCACTCCTTTAAATGAGGTCCCGATGAGAGGTGATGGGTGGTAATGCCAATTTCTTCACCTTCTCCCCAGGTCCAGCTCTCGTTGGAGTTGCCCTGTATCTTAATAGGAACAATATTCCTTGCTTCAAGACCCATATTACTTATCAGCCAGGGAACCCTAATCCCTACTATGCTGAAGTCCCTCCATTACCAGCTCATCCACATTTATCCCATTGTCACCATTATGACAGATAATAGCTTGTACCAAATTTGTACTCCTAAAACACTTCACACAAATAGAAAAGAATAACACATTCATGAAGAGACAAGCATATGACTGTAAAAGAATACTGGGTAGAAGCTGTAAAAAAGAATTGTTTGATGTCATGGATACCTCGTCATGGGACTCAGTGATCCAAGAGTCCTCATTCAGCCCCATTTCTTCCGTATTTATTTTAAAAGTTACTCTTACATCTTAGAGATACATATTTTTAAGCATCACTGAGCCAGACAAGGTTGCTGGAAGAATCTGGGATAAAAGGAAACCACCAGTATTTGTAAAATGTAATTAGGTTTCTGACAGCTTTGATGGGTAAACAGTAAAAAAATTTGGTTGAATTTTATGTAACCTTATTTGAAGACTTTAAACTTACTCGCTTGAGGAGGCTTCTCCAGACGTAAACTCTTCTTCAGCAGGTCCTTTTTCCTCAGCTGTTTGCATCTATGAAGAAGGTTAAATCCAGCTGAGTTTCATCTTTCAAAGTAATTTTGATTATTTGCTTTAGCTCTATTTTCATTGGGACTTTATTGAAAGGAGATTGGGTTTTTTATGCACAAGATATGGACAGGAAAGAAGAAAAAGTTGAGTTTGATCCTGAAATTTTGTCATAGGTACTCTGTGTAAGGTAGGGCAAGGGCTCACTCTTCTTTCCTCTGCCAACTGGGAGCAATAATAACTACCAACCCCTATGTGAGTTCTGAGTGCTAGCTTTTATTATGGGAATAACATCATTCAGACTAGCTAGTTATCCTGCCTCCTGAATCATGTGAATTGCCCCATCTGATGACTGGTGCAATTTAGTGTTTTGCTGCAAGGCCTAGGATTCACCTCTAGATTAAGATACCTGAGCTTAAGTGTCTATGTGAAGGTGTCTTCCTGCAAGCTAAGTGGCTAACTCCCATCATAGCCAAAGGACATCCAGAGCTTGATTCAGTTGTCTGAACACAGATGTTTACAGATGGGGTGATTATGAAACAGGTCTATGGCAGGCTTGTAACCTTCTGGAGTAGCAGATGAAGGTCATGCCCTGACAGCATGTGGTTGTATGAGGCCAGCAAAATTGATTCCTGTTGTGGTTTAGCCCCAGCCAGCAACTAAGCACCACACAGCTGCTCGCTCACTCCCCCACCCCAGTGGGATGGGGGAGAGAATCAGAAGAGCAAAAGCAAGAAAACTCATGGGTTCAGATAAGAACAGTTTAAAAATTAAAATAATAATAATAGTAATGGCAATGATCATAATAATAGTGGTAATAATAATAATAATAACAATAATAATAATAATAACAATAATAATAATAATAAAATGAAAAGGAAAATGAAAAGAGAGAGAAATGAAACCCAGGGGAAAAAAAACAAGTGCTGCAGCTTCTCACCACCCACCAACCGACACTGCCAGTCTCTGAGCCATGATCGCTGCTTCCCCCAGCCAACTCCCCCCAGTTAATATACTGGACATGATGTCATATGGTATGGAATATCCCTTTGGCCAGTTTGGATCAGCTGTCTTGGCTGTGCTTCCTCCCCTCACGGCTTCTTGTGCACCTGGCAGAGCATGGGAAGCTGGAAAAGTCCTTGACCAGTGTAAGCACTACTTAGCAACAACAGAAACATCAGTGTGTTATCAACATTCTCATACTAAATCCAAAACGCAGCACTGTACCAGCTACAGTGGAGAAAATTAACTCTATACCAGCCAAAACCATGGCAAATCCCAAGACAATAATAGTTGAAGGAGTCAACAAAACTGTTCAACCCACCCTAAAGCAGTAACCTGAGCTGTCGTGAAGTAGTATTT
Organism: Morus bassanus; assembly: GCA_031468815.1. Classification (NCBI taxonomy): domain Eukaryota; kingdom Metazoa; phylum Chordata; class Aves; order Suliformes; family Sulidae; genus Morus; species Morus bassanus. The sequence continues at coordinate 48,414,508 of CM062568.1, read as the reverse complement.
GCTCTGCGAACTCTCTCTCCAGACTTTATCAATTGCATAGACTAGATCTCCATGCTTAGCTCACATACATTCACCCACATGAAGACTCCTAAATTCAGAGGTCTTAATTTCAACCTGAATCTGACCCCTCAGGCCTAATTCAGCTGCTTCAATACAGGTGTCTAAATAAAGAGGTTTCAAGCTGGACTCCACTTGAGGTGCCTCAGGATATCCTGTTCGGTCTCCAGCTTCCACTTAGGAAGTGCCAGGCTCGCCCATAAGTTCTGTATCAGGTTTACTACCTTCATGCACATGACTCTAGGTTTGATACTTTAGACTGTGTGAAGTGGTGAGAGATACCTATATTTAGACAATGAAATCAAGCCCTTAGCGTTTCTCAGTGGGTATTTCAGAGGAAAAGGTGGGGGGCGGGGAAACCTTGGAAGACAAAAACCTGGATGTCAGATGCCATAAACTATGAAAATAAGGACTGGTAAGATTTTCAAATATTTTCAAAATTCTATTTTTTGTTTTTGTTTTACTTCATTACCATTAAAGAGAAATAATGCAAGTTTCCAAGAGATGTCAATGTTGAATGTTTTCTTTTCTGGATTGTGGCTTAAATGGTACACAGTGTCAAACAACACCACAAGTTTTGTGTTTTGTCTGTAAAAAAACATTTTCTCTAAACAGCTTTAAATTTCTGCTTTCAAAAGGTTGTTTCATTATGCCATTCATGTACTCATGTAGTACAAAAGAACAGCAACTGGTCAGATCTCTGTAGTAGGGACAAAATCAGTTCAGATGTTTTTTTATTCCACCTTATAAATGGCTTAGCACAGAGTCCCTGCCAGAACTTAATGCTTTGGGCTTTCTGCATGTAGTAGTGGATGGTGCCTTGGGACCAGAGTTCAGAACATCACTACTGAGCTTTAAACTCCACCGGGGGCCAAAAGGAAAAAATAAAATGTCACAATTAGCATTTGACAGCTCCACTCGTTTGTTAAATGTAGGGGAAAACTGGGAGAAGTAGGAAAGATCGGCTTGTTGATTTTCTTGGGATATTTGTTACTCATACTGTGGCATTTTGCAATGACATACACAAACAAGTTTTGTAGAGGCCTGTTGAAAGTTTTGACTGCATGTGATATAGATACAAGAGTATCTGGAACTTGGGCATAAGAATGAAATAAACATGTTAAGACTCAAAAGAATAAAAAACCCCACTACTGTTAATAGGGCAGTAAGAGCAATAAACTATGTAGTATAGCTAGGCTTGAAATGTTTGTAACCTAGATAGCAAAAAAACTTCTCATATAAACTGTCCCTATGTTAGTGAAGCCACACTGAATTTTCAAAGATATTTATCAAGTTAGTCCTTGACAGTGTAATGATTCCCATGATACGATAATGACAACCAACTTACAGGCATACTAAGGATATTCTGAAGTATCTAATCAATGGATTTAGTTTACAAAAGCATGTGAAAATTACATAACTGAGGAGAAAACATATTTAGGGAGAAGATCAAATTATTTCCTCAGAAATGCCCTCTGACCTCTGCTCTGTAGTTTGTTTCTATCACACCAGATAAGGACTCTATTGTCAGTATGGGATAGGCCAAGCATTTAAAAAGTTTACTTGATAATTAGTATTAAACCATGGTATAGATTTTCCTTTCCTATATGCAGTGTCACAACATTTCCAAGAACTTTAACAGTTATCATGAGACTATCTAGACCAGCTAAAGAACAAGTATCTAATTGGCTTATCGTTATCACTGGTTTAATCTAACAAGATACAGGCCATATGATTTAAAATTAAAATCCACTTTCAAGCTCATAACTCACTTTATCTAAAAAAACTATCAGAATAAAATCATCACTGAGTTCCTAAATTTCCTTGCAAAAAGAACTAAATAAAAAAATGCTGCTAAATACAATAATAAAAGAATGAAGGAGCTCAAAGGTCATTTAGAACACATAGACCTGATTAATGAAAAAGCTGCACTCAAATGTTTTTAATCACCTAATAAAAATATTCACAATATGATGAATAACTGTCAGTTAGTTCTGAAGTATACTAAAGAATTTCTTCAAATTACATTGCACTAAATTACTCTCTTTGACAACATAAATCTTGCTTTTCTTTGATCTTCTGATAATGCCAACACATATTTTTGAGGGATCTGGCAAGAAAAACACAGAGGATCCTCACTTGCCAAAATCAATAACATCTATTGCCATGCCTGAGAGACAGAAATGCTGGCTAATAACAGAAACATGCTCACTGGAGGCTGCAGGAACACTTGTTTGTGCCTAGTTCAGTATACCAGAGTGACTGCTGAAGAACAATTCAGCCTGGTAAATCTCCTATGTCTAGCACTGTCACACTTGGTTTCTGTATCTGCCAAATCCAGTAAAGGTTGATTATGCAAGTTAGCCCTGCCTCAGGGCTTGTTTATCCTGAACATTCAAATTTCCAAAACTATTCTATTGCTTTCTTTCATAAATCAGTATTTGTGCTCTATTTCTTCAGTTTTACTTTTCACCTCACTCTTCATCTCCTTTTTGGCTTGTAATATCTCTTTGGTACATGCAGATCCAAACATATCTTAACATGCAATGCAGAGCCAAAGTCATGCATTTAATTTATGAAGGGTAAATTATATGATATCCCTTTGTACATGAATATTTCTTTTCTGTGTTAAGCATGAAATAAGTTTGGTGGGGGGTACAAAATCTCTCTATTTTCCTTGCAGCTTGTTTGTTATGCTGGGGTTAAGAGCCATGAGCAGGGTTCTGTCAGGTTACCACAGGTAAAAATAAATTATTATTATTATGTGGAAAAATATTCCTTATTATGAATATCATAAAATAAAACTTGATAGAGTTAGCAAACACCTGAGAGCTATTGGCTTGCACTATTGCATTTAATCCTCTTGTCCATGTTTTTTAAGTAGGGCTTAAGGATGTGACCACTTACTACCTTGTCCAAGAAGCCCAGCCTCATTCTGTGCATAGTATAATAGTGCTCCATGAATGAAGAGCTGTTTGGTGCTTTTTCTTCTCCTTATGCCACATTCATGGGTCAGAAGATAGAATTCCATATTTTCTTATGGGATTTCTTACGTTGTTCACCCGTACATGGTGGCATACTTTGGAAATGTGTTAATTTGTATTTGTAATTGTTCTCTGAATGGAGGGATGCATTACCAAAGGAGACCTGATTAAAGTGTCCAGTAATCTGAGATGTCTAGGATCTGCTGTTTTCAAACATTTAGCTTTTACCACAACATATTTTCTAAGCACAGTGATATTTGATTGTATCTGTGACTAATCAGCTATTATACAGATCAGGCTTCTTTCTTTTCCTCCTTTCCTTACTCCAGCACCTTCTACTTCTCCTTATTCAGATTTTCACCCAATCATTGGCATCAGGTTCTCTTGTCCCTTCCTCAGTTTCTTATACCTGTCACTTTCCCCAGCCAGGTCTAGCTCTTCATTTACATGCTAGCTCCTTCTTGGATGCTCCGCCCCCTCATTAGTTGTGCTCATTCTCCCTGATTTACCAATTTTCCTCTGCCTCCAGCTCTTGGTCAACCTGTTTACTCACCTTCATTTGTTTCAGCACTGTGGTTTACTGTACATGCTCTAGATGTCTTGTCTGAACAGCCTCAGCTTCAACCATCCAGCTCTTAAACAAGTCAATTTGCAAAGCAACTTATCATAACTCTTGTTTTCTTTCTTTGGAGTCAATTAGTAGAGCTTGCTGCACCAGTAGGAGGTTCTCAAACAAACTCTGAAGAGGTCTGAGCTGGGAATTTCTACTGCAGCTTTCCAAAAGTTTATAAAATGCCCAGATGGGAATAGATGTTCACATAGAGCATCAAAGTCTTGTTAACACTGCCTAACAACATATCTTTCCTAGCTTTGCTCTTAGAAGCTCGTAAAAACTTCACCAGGAAAGAAAAAAAAAAAAAAAAAAAAGAGGCAAAAAATTCTGGGCTCAGACTAAATGTGTTCACTGCTTGTAAACACATTTAGACTGAACAGTTAGACACAGGCAAATTTTGGGCTAACAAAGAATGAGCTTTTGCAAGAAACATGAAGTCACTTTCCCGTTTTAGGGGCAATAGCCCCTGACTATAATCATTGTTAGGCAGTAGCTCGGGGCTTAAAAGTTGGAAAAACTGAGTCTATGAGTTTAGAAAGGGAAGGGAACCAACTAGCATAGAATGGAGTATTTCAGTTGGAAGGGGCCTACAACAATCATTTACTTCAACTGCAATTAGATTTGTTGGAGGAACTGTTAGACTGAGATATCAAGTATGACAAGATATGAGGACAATATTAGCCAGTTGATTTTACTGCAGAAAAAACACTGCATCCACCTCCCTAGCTGTGAACAGTCTCAATGATCATGGGACTGCAATACAGGGACAACATGGCAAGAGGGAAATTGCAGCTTTTATGTAGTACAGAGCTAACTTCCAGGGGGACTGGAATAAAATTCCTCACACTGTGTTTGACATTGCTGGCTGATTTGTGATGATGAACATCTTCAAAGCAAACCATGTGGAGCATATAGGTCTACAGCCACATAAACTCTTGCTGTCCTAAGGACTAATTGAGACCTCCAAGCAGGTCATGGTCCAGGAAAGGACAACTCTGCAGTGCTCTGTTGTCTGCAGAACTCCCTTGAGTAAATCTGATTTACTCAAGCTTGGCACTGAGGCCAGAATCAGATCCCCATTGTACAATAAACAGTGCTATTAAATGATTCATGTTTTATTTCAAGGATTGTCTTTCCAGGGGTAATACTAAGTTAGTCAAACATTTATGACTGACAGCATACAAAACTAAATAAATTTCTTCTACATAATAGGATAAAGCAGTTCTGGTGAGCTAGAAGCCAGTTGTAGAGTACAGAAAATCAATGGAAATGTGTAAATGTAATGGGTTGATTATATACATTATCATGAAATATATATTTTGAAGAGGGCAGGAAAGATATTTATGTATGTCATTATGGAGATATATTTAGCAACTTTGTATATTTATCTTATATTTTTTCAGAGAAAGATTTTATTAGGCAAGCTCAAATATTTAGACAAAATAAAATCATTTATGGAACATTTGATGTTTGATTCAAATTTTCATATACTGTTAAAATTTTATTTTTGGCATTCTGGAATTTTGCAAAATAAGTCCCAATTAACAGATTTGTGATTAAGATGAATTGTAAGTATTTATTTTTTAAAAGAAAAATATATTGCCTTTTCAAAAATGTAAAGCTTCCTACTTCTGCAGAGTTGGCACTGCCTTCTACAATTCACATGGTTATAGGTATAGATCACAGAACTGTTTTTAAGAAAAATCCTCAGAGAATATGTTATTGGAGACTCCCTACCCCTTTTTCTTCTTGCAAACAACCCATCTTCATATTTCTGGAATGACTGAGGCAGAATTCCTGCAGAGAGCAGCCTCATTCACCCAAAAAACAATTGTAATTCATTTCTTGAATTTCAAAGGAGGGAGGAGTCCTGTGGAAAAAGTAACAGGAAATAATTGTAAAGAAATTGTTGATTATCCAAATCTCTCTACTTAATGAATTCTTAGTCTGTTGCTCTCTATATTGACTCCCAAAAGGGCAGAAATTAATTCAGTGTCAGCCAGGCTGGTCAAGTAATTGAGGTCAGAAAATGTATACACAAGTGGTAAAGATCAATATCCTATGTACAATGTACAAACAGTAAGATTTATACCTCTAATGGAAACATGAGATATGCATAAATTGGATACCAATATGTATATAACATATATTTACATAGATGCATATGCATATGTGCAACTGGATATATATGTTCAAATACATGTAAATGTTCCACCAAACATTTTATATAGAATATTGCCATAAAATAAGCTGTGCTTCCAAAAGGAAAATATTTTGTAAGGTATGTAAACTGCAGTCAAGGCTGCATTGAACTACTCAAAAATTATTTGGTTAAAGGGTAAATACACCTTGTACCTCATAATGAAAATCTTATAGGTAGGGGTGGAGATTAACACTGCAGGCTGTCTGCAGAATATTAATAAAATTCAATATATTTTCTAAAAGGTATAATTTATATTTTGTGGAAATGAGTCCCTTTTCTAATAAAATTCTTCTGTCCTTCATTCTGTTCATATAATTTTTCTATAAATCATCCTGTAGGAATTTTTTCTAAATATTCATCTCAGAGAGAACCTATTTAAATAAGCCCTCTTAGCAAGATATTTCAGAATTAAAATTACACCACGAGCAATACTTTATCCAATATGCTTCCTTCTATAGAATTTCTTTGTGATTAAAACAATATTTTGTAGAATTACATTATGTTAAAATAGCTGATCTGAGGTGATGCTTCTAGTATATAAATACTATGTAAAAAAGATCAACAAATTATCTTTAACCATTTTAATTTAACTGGTCTCTGAACCTGTGCAAAAGTAGCTGATTTTCTCTCCACATCTACATATATAGTGAAAAAAACCTAAGGGCATTGCACTCAGCTTCACCACAACGAAAGGATAAGAAAGGAGAAAAGTGCTGCTGGTTATACTTTATTTTCTTGGATTTGCAGTAAACTAGAACATTATGCTCTTTGTAGTCATGGAGAAATAAAGTCTGTGATGTCCCTGAAATTCTAGGGGAGGTTTGATCAAAAAAATGGGTAAACTGTATTTTTAGATAAAAAAAGGCTGGAACCAAAGCAAAAGAGAAAACCTGGCACCATTTGCGAGAGGGAGAAAGCTTATATTCCAATTCTGGGTTATATTTCGTAGCATCTTCTCAATTCTTGGGTTAGGTATTTGCCTGAAGCAGGAGAGGACTTCCACACATACATAACTGCTTTTCTGGATTAAGATTCACTGATGAACGGAATTAATTTCATTGAAAGATGAAAACAAGTAGTAAATGAAGGCTAAAATTCTAGAAGTGGGCCCATAACTTTCTTTTCTTCTATAAGTTCATACTTCCATAATGTATAGAAGAAGTGCACAGAAGTAAAGGTAAAGGTCATATTGATTGGAAGAAATGTCATTTTTTCCCATGTTACACATAAATCCTACCAGAGAACATATTTGTTGCTAGAATAAGTTTCCAGGAAAGTTGGAATCTTGGAAACTCAATATAGAAATGCTGTATATGCATTACTTTGCACCTACAAAAAATTATTAAATCTTGCAGGGAAACTGACTGATGCATAAGAAAAGGCAAGCAAATGTTTAACTACACAACCTGCACTATAGACCAACATTTCTGCTGAAGCTAGATATTTGGTCAATGATAATGTCATTGCTAGGCAATATATAATATTTGTATCTAATTTACTTCATGTAATAACACATAGCAATATATATAGTGGTATCTAATGATATACACACACACATATGTGTACACATATATTACTTCTAGACGTTGTACCAAACAGCTTACTACAGTCACTTCTACTCTCTGTGAGGCTAAAGGTTCACATATTCCTGTACTTAGTGTCTGCAAGAATGGCCAATAAAGGAAGAAATGTGATAGTGGCTGTATGCCAAATATAGATTAAGCTTTTTCTAACATAAGCTTCCACACTTGCTACTACTAGTTGTAGAATTGTCCCCAGCTTGCTGGCCTGTAGGTCACAGTACAGAACAACGTAACACATTATGGGCCCTCCAGGATTCATCTGCTCAGAAGAGATCTACATATAAGCTCGTTGCTTCAGAATGCCTCTACAATTAGTGGAAAGAACAAACTCTTCCAAGATAATATTCATTTAATCTAAAGTAAGCATTTAAAATACATCAGATGATCCTTCCTGAGGAGTGTGATAAAAGAGTTAACTCCTGATCATAGACTGCCAGATAACAATCTTCTGAAGGGACAGGGGCAGGATGCCCCAAGGAGGAGAAGAATAACTAATTCTACAAACTAATATTTTACAAGAGAAGAAGAACACCTGGACCCCCAAAATTCACATCAAGTTAGGGTTTTTTCTATCATTACTGTAGAAAGCCCAGAAGTTTTTTATATCTATCCACATTCTGAGTAGTATTACATTCTGGGCAGTGTTCCTGCACATAATCATACACTGCTTGAAAACATCTCCTGTCAGATAAGGATCTGTCCCTATTAACTCTAATTTACCATCCTCTGGCTCTTGCATTATGATATAAAGCAAATAGATATGACCCACATGCTTTCTCTCTACTTTTCTTTATTTTATTGACTTTTAAGACATAGTCTCATCTTTTCTAAAGAAGAATTTACATCTTCACCTTTGTTTCTGAATTTTTATAATCAAAAGGTCCTTTTCTGAACCTTTTCTAAGATGCTACACTTCTGCTGCTGCCAGAAACATCCTGTCTACATGGAGCTGGTAGATTTGACCTAGGATGTATGGGATACCTGTGCAAGAGCTGGGAGGTTGGACAGTGTACATTGTGGCATCTCAGATTACACTAGATGTCCCTGTTGAAGCAACTGAATCCCAGAAATAGAGGTACAAATCAGTTGCCATCACATAGGAATCTATCTACCTTTTAGGTGCCATAAAAAAATCTCACACGTCCACATAGTGCTGGCAGATATCACATAAAATCTAGAGTAATGTGTCCTCCTCTGGAACAGCAGCTTGAGGTGAGGTGGAAAACACCAGGTCTCTCAGACATCATTGGATGTTAATGTATTGACAACTAAACTGAGCCCAGAATCCCACCCCTAATTTAAAATCAGTTAAATTCTGAGTGGTTTAATTTAATTTCCTTCCAATGTGCTTTTCTCCTCAGCAGACCATCCTGCTAATTTTTTGCCATCAGAAATGTTAATCTTCTGCTTCCTTCTCTTTTTGACCATAAAGACAGGAAATCATGACCATACAATCTTTATGAGAAATCAATCAAAATATAGTTAAGATCACAATGGGTAGCATTGTTCTGTGTGGGAAGAATGAAATGCTTTAATTATTACTTTAAAGAGTATCTCATAATATACAGTGTGCACTGTCTAGAAGAAGAATTTGTACATACAGATAATTCATCTTATTAATGTTTTGGCAGTGTCCAGTGGCAGCCTATTCTTGAAGGTTTTTGCTTCTATTTTCATGCTTGTATATCATGAGAAACAATTATGGCTTTGATATGCCTAATCTGGAAGAAAATATTTCTCTAAGAAATATTTTAAGAGTCCATTAAGATTCATAACTTTTCAGTTATTCAATATTCTTGTCTGTTTTAAAACTCAGTGTATCCTTCAGCTTTTTGACTGGCCCTGAATTTTAGATTTGGCAGATTTGGGCTTTTTGGTAGAGTGTTTTTCCTAGCTATATCATTTCAGTTTAAATAAAAATACTTAGGTTGTTAGCTCAAAATTATTATCTTATTCTTTAGGGACTAGTGGAGAAAAAAAACCCTGAATTTTAAAATTTGTATTAACTTTTTTAATTTGTTATCCATAGTGGATTAGAGATTCCTGTGAAAAGAAGTTGCACACTTTCATTTTCTTTTGGGTTCCTATTTACACTGTGTAGTATTCACCATGATCACTCATGGAATAGTTCTTTACCTGCCACAAATTCTATGCCCTTCAATAATTTCCTTCCTGGAAGGCATCTTAATAAGGCATTCAGTGTATGATGAAATACTTCAGGAGCCGATTAGCTCATATTCCAAAAGGCAGCTGTAAAAAATAGCATTAGTTTTTCCTATGTCTGTGGAAAACTGCTAAATCCTACCAGCATGTCTAATTTCCCAAAGAACCTAAACCTTTTCAATTCAGTCAATATTCCCTCTGTACAAGGAAGCAGAAATGTTCCTACTTCATGCTTTCCTTTGGGGACATGCTATGGGTAAAAAAGCAAAATTATCTAAGAAAGTTGTTAAAGAAATAATTCAGTCCCTTGGTTGCTCAGGTGACTGGAAGAGACCTTCAAATGCCATACTTCAGTTCTTTCAGCTTCTTTTGTTAGGCTTGGCTATGTTAGGAACACAGAAAAAAGAAAAAAATATAAATGTAGACACTTCACTGAAACACCTGTGTTGGGAACGTTAATACTTGGGGTGCTCCATATAATCAATATGTATGCATGCTATGCAACCTATTTAACTAACCCACTTATTTATATTTGTGGTTCAGCTTTGTAAGATGCTCTTTGGTCTCAGTTCCTCCTGGGCCTTACCCATTCTCTGTGACAGACTTCCATCATCTCAAACTTAGCCTTTATTCTGCAGGATGAGGTACAATAGCTGAAACGTAGCCATGTATTACCACCTCAGTGGCACCTCAGGCAGGTTTAGCTCTCCCACAGGTCTTGTGCCACATCTCTCAGCTACGTAGATGCAGTGGCTTTAATACCCTAAACTAGCAGTAGCAGACCAAGTTTATGTAACTGAATCCACCTCTATGATGAGTTTATATCTGTCTTTGGGAGTCTCTTTGACATATAGTAATTTTTCCCCATTTGACTGTCCTTCAACAATTCCTGCAGTCATCCTGATTTTATGCAACTTTCTGTTTGTTTGGCACACTATATATTCATTTGCTTTTTTGTTTGTCCATTGCTCTGAGCACTGTCTTTTCTGTGGATCATACCAGATGCCATATCCATCACCCCATATCTGATCTCTGTTCTATGGCTTTTCTCCCATTTTTTCTTGCATGATTTTGCCATTATACCTGTTTCTCTGCAGATTTTGCCTTTAATTCCATTGCTGTTTCTTCTGTCTGGGAATATAAATTACCCATATCGCCCAGTCAATACTGTAGTTTTTTTGAGCAATCTTTTATTGCACCATTTTTGTTCTGGTTACTTCTGAGAGGAAGAGAAGAACAGAAAGCGACTACTCCATAGCATCTTTAGAAAATATGTAGGAAGCTCAACCTGTTCACAACTTTGAAAGGTACTTGCATGAACAGAGCCCAAAGCACTCTGAAGAAGAAAGTTTAATTTTTATAAACAATGTGCAGTTAAAGTATTTTTCCTCTTATTTTAAACAGCCTAAGAGGTAGGGTGCTATTGCAAAACACCTCCTGCAGTTGAAAGATGGAGATAGATGCTCCTAGAAGACAGCTTACCTTGAGCAGCTGCACTTCAATTCAGTTGACCATGCGTAAACCAGATGCCCAGGGGTGCTCACCTGTTTGCCAGGTGCCATTTCAGAAAGGCCTGTGTCTCCCCTAGCTCCTGCCTAACCAACCTGGTGCAGGTGACTCAGGGCTGCAGAGCATTTCAAACACTGATTGCCTCTGTTGGTAACCTTGTTGTATCCTCTGTGTCTTCTTTAGGGTGAGTCCACCCCCTGGAAGTACCAATTCCTCTCTATTTGCTATAAGGAGGCCTAAATAATTGCATTAGATCTTTCAAACAGCAAAAACTAGTAGGGCTGACATGTACTTTTAGCTGGTGGAACTGATCACACAGGAAGCATCAAACTTAAAGGCAGCCCTAATTTTTAGCAGAAGAATTAGAATTATCTTAGAGCATTTAAAAAAATACACATGGTTCTTGGAAGGGATTAAAACCTTTTTGTTGTAGGGTCTAAGATGAGTATGAGGCACTGGGAATTAGAGATGCAGACTGAGCAGGTCAGTTTCTAGCTGTCCAATGCTTCTGACAAGTTTATGGATTTTTTCCTGACAGCCCAAGATAGAATTTTTTTGTGATTTAGTCTTTAATTAATTTTTTCCCTCCAAGACTCATCAATAAAGGGACAAAAAAAAAAAAAGTTGGGGTTAAGATCTACATCCAAGTCTGGTCTACCTAGATTGTAGGAGTTGCTACACCTCCTATAAACCTATTCTCTCACTATTTCTGTAAAGTATCCCACTCCCACAGGGCTTCCCCTAAAACATATGTAGTCCTTATTCAGTCTCATTTTCTCTCTGAGAAAACCATCCAAATGCATACACATATTCTTTTCTGAGTAACAGGGAGCACATTAACCTTTTGAAACAGAAACAGAAACTTGAATTAAATAGGAAGATATATACCAATTTAGCATTTTGCATGCTCCCTATGATGTTTATGTAACTGATATTCAACTTTTTACTAATTTTATAACTACTATTTTGCATGGTTTCTTTTATCTCACTGGCATCTCTTACACATTGATAGATTTTCGTTTTCATCTGATTTTTACTGCCTTTTAATGTTCACTTTATAATTTGACATGCTTGCTCTGATTTTCTTTCTGCAAAATCTTTCCTCTTTTACTTTGTATCATTAGCAAAATTTTGTATTAAGCATGAATAAGTGTTAGATTCATATCATGAAAGACATAAACTACACTTGTATAATCTCTATCAAGGAACACATTAGAAAAGAATAAAAACAATCCAGCGCTGTTTGCTGTCTACTTCATAGGCATATATTTAATTAAGTTATGCTGCTCCTTAAATTCAAAAAGCTTAATCTTTTTCTGTCCTTAAATTAAACTCCCTGTGCTCTACAATGACCAAAACAAATAATATGTGACCTACAAACAAGACACTTGCATTCCCTGAAGATTTACTTCATCTTCTCCTCTAGGTTATATATCTTTGAACCTCTCTTTTCTGTAATGACCTTCTGGTGCTCATTAGCATGCTGATTACCATTAACACAGCTATAATGCAGCAATTTTCTTGGTGTATGTCGAGGAGAAATGCTCATCTGGATGCAGTCAAGGGACAAAATTAACTGCATAAATCTACAGCACAAACTGGATCTCATCCAACTTTACATGAGTCTTCCTCCCTCTGCTAGGTGTGACATCATCATCTTGCTCCCTGCTGATGGCTTAATAAGTATCCCCAGGTTCCACACTATTTAATTTACCCCTTCTCTCAATTTTACAGTTCCAATGATAGCTGACCACCTTGCTGTGTTTTCTCTTAATATATGTTTATCTTTATTTTTTCTTCTCTTTCTCTAATTAGTCCTTGAGTTACATATAAATTTATTAAACAAAGGTTATACAAATGTATGTGTATCTATGTGTATACCTGTGTTTCACTGCTTTCAAACTTTGTGAAATAATTTACAGAGCAATGGAACAGGATATTTTCTAGCAAATAATATATTTACAGAAGTAAGATTTTGGCTGAGATATGCATGTCCTGATTATAAAATAATTATTCAATATAAAAGGTGGTAAATACTGACCTAAGTATGTTGCTTACTTTGAGTCTGAGAGACAACCTTTTCCCAGGAAAAAAGTAGAACAGCTTTGTAACTTGATCTGAACTTTGTTTCAGAATGGTACAAACAAACATAAAATCTGCTCGTTTTCGTCACACGGTAATCTGGTAGACAGTGGTGGACTGCAGTGGGAAGAGGATTCAGACAACCAAAAAATCATCTAATTCAATCAAAGGCACATTTTTTTTCTAAAGTAGTCTAATAAATAACAGTAAACATCCATAGTTCTCTATATTTAGATAGAACTTACTTTAATTCAGTTATCCTGAACTAACCTAATTTGGAATGAGGGGATTTAGTTTTAAAAGAGAATGTAATTAAGAAACAAACTGGCTTTGGATAAAAGGAGTTATTCAAAGAGAGCGAAAATGGGGCAAGAAAAATGGTAACTGGCAAATGAGGGGGTAACTAAGAAGATGAAGGAGTGGAAGTCATAGAATCATAGAATCATAGAATCATAGAATGGTTTGGGTTGGAAGGACCTTTAAAGGTCATCTAGTCCAATCCCCCTACAATGAGCAGGAACATCTCCAACTAGATCAGGTTGCCCAGAGCCCCATCCAACCTGACCTTGAACGTTTCTAGGGATGGGGCATCTACCATGTCTCTGAGGCAACCTGTTCCAGTGTTTCACCACCCTCATTGTAAAAAATTTCTTCCTTCTATCTAATCTGAATATCCCCTCTTTTACTTTAAAAACATTACCCTTTGTCCTGTCGCTACAGGTCCTAATAAAAAGTCTGTCCGCATCTTTCTTATAAGCCCCCTTTAAGTATTGAAAGGCCACTATACAGTCTCCCCAGAGCCTTCTCTTCTTCAGGCTGAACAACCCCAACTCTCTCAGCCTTTCTTCCTAGGTGAAGTGTTCCAGCCCTCTGATCATTTTTGTGGCCCTCCTCTGGACCCACTCCAACAGGTCCATGTGTTTCCTGTGCTGAGGGCTCCAGAGCTGGACGCAATACTCCAGGTAGGATCCCACCAGAGCAGAGCAGAGGGGTAGGATGTCCTCCCTCAACCTGCTGGCCACATTTCTTTTGATGCAGCCCAGGATATAGTTGGCTTTCTGGGCTGTGACCACACATTGCTGGCTCATGTCCAGTTTTTCATTCACCAGTACCCCCAAGTCCTTCTCCACAGAGCTGTTGTTGGAGAAGGATGAGGACCTGAAAAATGCAAATCAGATGGGGAAGAGGAGAGAACAAGAAGAAAGAATCCTACTGAAGGGTACCATGGTCCTGGCACCACTGGTGTCCAGTGTGAGGGACTTGTTGGTAGACTCAGTCCTTTTTGTTGACCTTAGGCCCAGGTTTCCTGGGGCAGAGAAGGAAAAGGCTCTCATCCTGAAACTGAGTAAGGACTTGGCTGGAGTATGCATCCAGATCTGGGAAATGGATAGTGTCCTGTGCCTCATGATTAAGATATGGCTAGAGTGAATAGTGGGGAAGAAAGAAGCCATCAAGGAAGTGTATCTGTAGCACACCATAAAGTTTTGTCCCCTTCCCTCCCTGTGCAGGGCACATCCCTCCTCTCCAATCCTGTACTTTCAAGGGCTGCACTGCACTATTATGTTTTGCTGGGGAAAGAGAGGAGCCAGGTGGAAGACAAGGAGGAAAAAGCATTGCATAACTTCAGCAGTGCAGTAGTGTTACCTCCTGATAAACCTCTATTGCCTTCTGCTGCGTGTCTTTTGCATCATGACACTCTTGTGGTATTAGTATAACTTCTGTGAGTGGGGACCATAATTCATGCAAATTGAATAGACTCCTCAGGGCAGGATAGGTTATAAGTGCACCAATCCTGGCAGAGGTTTGTTCAATCTGTTCTTAAGAACTTCCATTGATGGAGCTCTTACAGCCTCCCTAGGCAACTTAATCTACCACTTTACTGCCAGAAATGTTTCCCAGATGTCTAACTGGAGTCTCATTAATTTAAGCCCATTAATCCTGACCTCTTTCAACATCTTTCATATAGTTAAAAATATTACTATGTGTCTCCTCATTTTTCTCTCTACTTCACAATTCGGTTTTTCCAGTCAATGTTACTACTCATCTACCTAGAATACCCACAGTCAAGGGGAACAGGTAGGAAATTAAAAAAAATAGTGAGTAAAATAGACACCACTGAAATTTTGTGGGATGAATTCTGTCCTATGAACTGTAGAAGCATAAAATGGCCTATGTGCCATCTAAAGGTAAAGCAGAGGAGTGGATGTCTTCAAAAAGGTGAGAGAAGTATCCCAAATGAGAATTAGAACAGTGGATGAGAACACTTTTCTACTATTATGAGAATCATTAGTAAGAGTTTCAGTTAGGAAATCTTTACTTTTATAGCAGTAGTCTTCGGGGGGGGGTCGGGGGTCAGGAATAATCCCAAAATAATGAATGGTAACAAATTTCAACTGCTTGAGGATCCAAACATCTTTCAGATCGTTGTTCTTTGCCAAATTATGTTGAAACTAGCAACACAGAATCACAGAAATTGGTCAATCGATTCAGAAATTACCTGCAAATTAGAGAGTTACAGTCAAAGAAACACACATGGGCAAACACCTGGTTTCCTTAAGAAATCATCAACATCGCCCTCCCCTAAACAAGAGGGGCATGAAGGTCCACTAACACTATATGTCTGCCACAGAGACATCTGTATCCACCTTAGTCCTGGTGGGCTCTTGTAGTTAATGGAGAGAAACAGACTTGTTTGGGTTGTGATTTCTCTCACTTGTTTTCATGGCCTACTTTGTGGTGACATGAATCATTCTTTCCTTAGAAGTACCTCTTCCTTTCCAGGAACAGAAAAGGAATGTCAGGCAATAAGCTCCAGTGCAGTTGTCTAAGGCATGTTAGGTTATGTGAATTCCCTGTAAACTGTGTATTCAGGCTCCCCTAGTCTCCATTTTCTGCCCACACACTAGACAAAGTCAGAAGAAAGGCCCTGACTCTTACATTGTATTTAAACCTTTAAACCTTTGTTCAGTTCATCACTGTGCTGGAGGAATCACCCTTACATTCAATGCCTATGAGACAAAAACTCTTCAATGTTAATTTTGCTGCTCTCTGAAACATATTCATGTGAGAAAAGTATCAATGCAGTGACAACCATATCTTTGGAAATGAGGTCAGTGGCTATGTCATTATTTAAGGTTTATATAATGTTAATCATGTACTTATTAGCATCTTAGTAAACCCATGCATTTTTTATTTTCAGTATATGAAGAAAATCTCTTTATTGAGCTCTCTGCAATGATGTCTAGACAAATCTCCAATTGTGCTTTGCCTAGTACTTACTAAAAAATATCCTTCTGACCAGCTAACAAAATTATCTGTTTACCTGTTCCTCTTTTGCTTAGTAAGGTTTTGATTTCAGGGTTTCATTCGAATAGGAAGCTCATAGCAGTTTCTCTTTTAATTTGATGCAAATTATTCTGATTATAAAGAACTAATCTGCTGTAAAAAAGAGTCATGAGGAAGATGCAGTAATAAAAAGGGTGGGCCCTTCCGGTAAATATAGAACAGAAACAAAACCAGAAACAAATAGAACATTTTTGCCAAATATTGTTAACACGTGTCATGCTTAAAAAGAAGTAAGTGTGAATAGCTTATTTTCTCTGCCTGATGACTGAGGGTAGCCAGCAGGTAATAAATTCCCTTGTTGTTGCTGACAAAGAAAAACACTGACAAAGAAAAACAACAATCAGTTTAGTGAGCTGTATGAAAAATCAGAGATCAATATCATATTAACTCATGTAGAAACGAAAGTCCTTTAAGCGTTTTCTAAACACAGAATGGGGCAACAGGAGGATGCTGCTGTTGTGATGAAGTGTACACCATGTTGTCAGTTAGATGAAAAGATTACAGAGTAATGTTTTATTCTAGTTCCTATGTGATTCGAGTATAAATGAAGGTCTCATGAATATATAGGGTATCTAAAGCTCAAGTGAGGTTACACCTATGGTAAGGGTTGTAAGACTCAGTTCCCAGGGATCCTTGCTGTATACCTGGCTATGTAGCACTGCTGTGTATCAAGGCAAAGCTGAAGGATCTACAGCTGCCTTGTTTGTACCTTTGCTTCCAAGGGATGGAAATTCAACACAAGGCTGGACCAGAGCACAGCTCACAGAAAGGGACCATAGGGAGTCAAGGAAACTATGATGTGCTGTAGCTTGAATAACGTCCTTCACTGTGAACTCACTTGTCTTTCTGCTGAAGTGATAAAACTGAGGGAAAGAGGAAGTCTGCTCTCCAACATAATTTATTAACATGGAGATCTGGATGCTGTGATCCTGCATCTTCCCTGATTTTAGAAAGCTAGATGAAACATTATGAAATGGAGGGGCATATCAAAAGTTAAGAGGCAAGTTGAGCATTAGGATCAAAAGAAGAGGAGGAAAATGCAATCATACTTTACTTTTACAATAACAAAACCAAACACTAGTGCACATGTAGTAACAGGGAGAAAAAGGCACTGCTAACGGCAATTAGCTTGTCCTACTGGTCCAAAGAATCCTAATTATTACGTTTGGAAAAAGCTGTACAATACTCTGGAGTACCCAGTTACAGCAAGCTCAGCAAAAGTGTCTGCTGAGCAAATGCTGGCAGCTTTTCTGTCAGAGCCAGTGCAGCTGGGGATACGCTATTGACATCAGAAGACAAATTCAGCAAAAGACTTGGGTGCCTGGTCCCAGAAGTGGAGGGTGATCCAGAAAAGCCTGCAGAAACCACAGAAGTGTCTGAGACACTAAACATGCTTGTGGTTTGGCCATAAAATTTACTTGGGGTACGAAAGTGTGTTGTCTGGGCATGACTGAGCATCAAGGCATCATAAAGCCATTGAGACTTCACCAGTTGAGTTTCTTCTGTTTAAGTCCCTTGCTGGGGCTTGACATGTTAGATCACATCTGATACACGGTAGCAACCCTGAAATCTGCAGTCACAACCACTCTCTTTCATCAAATGTGCATTTCTCCCTTCCACATAATAAAATAATTCTTACAGTACTAGTTCAGAAACTGTGAGATCTCGGTTTAACCTGAGCTTGGCTTTACGGTGTGCAGCCTCACATCCTGTATGCGTGGGACATACAGGGAAGGGAGAGCACAGGTCTTCTTCAGTCACACTGTTGAAACTGTCCTGCTCTGCAGAAAAGTTTTCAGTGTTTTGTAGAAAAGGAATAAAGGGGAAAGAGGAAGAAGGCAATAGTGAGAACATGATGCTGTTGCCTAAGCACTCCCCCTGGAAATACAGTGGGTTATTTCATCCTCCCGGAAGATGGGCTTCCCAGAAGATGTAATACCTACTCCCTTTGTCCCAGTTAGACTAAGCAAGAAGTAATTATCAGGCTGGGCAAACTGGGGCAGTTCTGACATGAGTAAGTTCTTGTCTATGAGCTGATTTCTGGTTTCAGCTTGATATCATTATTCGATGGTTTTATTTGAGGGATCATCACTACTGAAGAAATAAATAACTTTCAGAGGTAGATAAATAAAGTGAATCTAAGGGTCCCTGCTTTTCTCTGCCCCCTTATTGCCATCCGGAATACGGTATCATATGAATGACAACTTCCCTGACCAGTACTGGAATACAGCTGAATTATGATGCAGAAGAAAAATGTTCTTCGGTCTCCAAGACTGAGCTTCTTCATCCCTGCTAGCCCTCCCCAGGCTGCATCTCAGCCTGCCCAGTCCCATCTCCAGACCATCATTCCAGGTACTCATTCATTCCAAAATAAATTGAACCCTGAAGTGCTACCTTTAGTGTTTTTTTTCCTTCACCTCATGCAGATCTCACCAAGTGAGGACTACTGTGTCCTGGTGAACTGTCAATGTAAAATGGGGCAAGTCAGCATTTCCTCAAGGGAATGTCAGTGTTGTGCATTGATCTTGTATATATGCATCCTACAAAATATTTTTTCTCTCTCTCTTTCCCACTTTTTTCTGCTCAGCAAAACTAAATCTTACCCTTTTTTATTATTATTCTGATGAAGACATACACATTCAAGATCTCATTATTTATTAATCATTTGTTTAATTTCCTTCAAATCATGTGGGAAAATCTACCTCAGATGCAGACATCATATGACACTATGAAGCATATATATATATGAAATATATATATATTTAACTTACATTTAAAGATGAGGACCAAAATCAGACACGCACACTGGAGATGAATTGCAATTTTAAATATGGATAAGCTACAGTTTCTCCATAATCTTTTGTTTGTTTACTAGTATCAAAGGATTAGGTGCTTGCAAGATATATGAGCTTTAAAGTACAGATTACATATATATATAGCACAAGCAAAAAGAAGTTGATATGAACTGAATATACATGAATATCTAGGAACTGAAGGAAATTTATAAAGGAAGCAAAGGGCACAATGGAAATCTGTGATGAGTAGAATTAAAGGTAACAGAAAGGAAATCTTGAAGTGAATCAACAAAAGAAATCCTAAAAATGTAGTTGCATGGTATTATACAATGTAACTAGTAACACAGAAAATGCAGAAACATTCAATAAGCAAGACTTTTTATAGATGAGAAAAAGCCACATGATATAGTCTCTTTAGAGGGTGATGAAACGCTTTCCAGTCCAAAAGCAGTTCAGTTAAAACACATATACCAGAATTATCAACAATATATCAACAAGTGACTTGCATGCAAGAAATTTAGTAGGTTTCTAAAAGAGGAGTTCCCTGAGCCATAGGTACTGTCTTTTCAATAGCTCTTAAACTACTTTGAAACTTAAAAGTCATATAGCAAAATCTAAAGTAAGTGGCTGAGATAATAATAAGCTTATTGTCTTGTGTAAAATAACAGATTATATGGAACTTCATTAACAAAGAATTAAAGCACAATAATATAATTAATGCAAATCAATATGGGCTCTTGGAAATTTGGTCTTGATGCTGTAATGTGATTAGAAGTTTAGTTAGTAAAGGTAATTGTGTGAATATAATACACTAAAACTCCTGTGAGGCATTTGACTTGGTGACTCGTGACATTTTGGTTATGAAATTAGAACAATACATTATATAGCACCAATTAAATAGATTAAAAACAGGCTAATTGATAGCTCTCCAGATGTAAATGACTAATCATTGTTGACTGGGTACATTTCTAGCGGAGTTCCAGTGGGTTTAGTTCTATTTAACATTTTTATCAATGACCTGGAATAAAATATAAAATCATCACTAATGAAGTTTTCAGATGACATAAAGATGGAGGCAGTAGTCAATACTGAAGAGGAAAAATCATTGATGAAGAGTGATATGAATCCCTTCTGGCCTCAACCTTAATGCAAGAAGATGGTGTATATTTGAGCGCAAGCATGCAGAAAAAACAGCCAAATTTGGATTATCACAATGGGGTTAACTGATAACTGGAGCATGGTTTGTTGCTCATGTTATATGGAATGAAAACAGTTTGTATGACCCTGCTATAAAAGCCTAGGTACAACTAGGCGTCTTGTCAAGGAGCAGGCAAGCTGAACGTGCAACCAATGCAAGTCTCGGTCACCTGTGATAAGGCATCAGGAACCCTTGTTCTGACTCTGACAATATGCATAATGACCTCTGGTGGAACCCAGTTCTGTTCTTCCCATGAACAAGAAGAAACATTTATCCACCTCATATGGTTATGTATGTGACACTGAAATGAACACTCTCCTAAAACATACCACTCGTGTGATTTATCTGAGGTTAAAAAGGACAGGCAAGCATCCGGAGAAGCTGATCTTCTCAGTTAGCATGCTTACTAGGTCAACATATGGGAGTTACTTTGATCTTGACTCATGCAAGATATCAGGAAAAAGAAGCCTCCTATTAAAATTTCATGTCTTATAATTAATGATCCCTTTCATAAAATTGCCTCTAATATCTTTGAATTTTAGACAGACTGAGTCTACCTGCAGGGAGAATTTTCTTTGCAGAGATGCATGGAAGATCATAAATTGCCCTGTTTTAGTAATTTATTGGGTCTTCGAGAGGCTAAAACTTCCTTTTTCTAAAGAGCAGAATTCAAAAGAAATTTCCTGCTGTAATGAAATTAAATATGGAAACGTTAAAGATCTGCAACAGAGTCAAGTATTTTATATATGTCTGCAATGAAACTTCAGTTCTAAGGAGTTTATTGTAAGATTTATTGTTTAGGGTGCAAAAACAAAAAAGTATACAGCTTTCAGCATATCAAAATGTTCTGGCTAAGTTCAAACCTGCGATATCAGCTGACTATCCAAAACTTATCCAGACAGTGGTTATGAGAAGAAATTAAATTAAGTAACACTTGCAGTATATACACACACCAAAACAGAAGGGAGTGCCCTTACAAACAGAAATCTAAGCTGCAAAGCAGCTCGCAAGGAGCAGCTAGGAAACCCCATCACTGAAAGTGTATCTGTAAGAAAGGTGCTGTGGAACTCAAAGTACCCAGTGATGAACAGGCAGGAAGCTGGTGCAGGATGTGGCCACTGCAAGCAGACACCTGAACAGTGCCTGGATATTAGGAGCCCAGCAGAACCATCTGAAGGTCCATGCCCAAATTCCCTAAGCTGCCAATGAAGCAGAGGCTTGGATACAATGCATTGGACAAGCACTCAAGATCTTTTACAACAGGCTTTCTGAGACAACTGCCTTTCTTTCTTTACCTGTAGAATATATAACAATGATGAATCCCTCTATAAAATCAAGGAGTAGCCCTCAGAGAAGTATCTGGTTTACATATATTAGGCACTTAGGTTTCTTAACCAATTATAATGTGGCTTAAGCAATTGTGTTAATGACTTTGATTTGCTAAACATAAAATTTGGGTGGAAATCAGATCTCGATCACAGGCTGCCTGGAACCCCCGTGCATTCACAAGTCTGAAATCACTTTCTGCTAATATAATCTGCTACTGGCTCTCATATTTATAAAAACTCCTCAGAAATCTCAGAAATCTGTAGTTTGCAGCAGATCTAGAGAGAAGTATTTATGACAAGTTAAAGGCAAAAATTTTCTCTTTCGCTGTGTTTTTTTATGAGATTAAATGTTTAGTAACTCTAAGCCTATTGCAGCTTCAGCTTACGTAAGGTTCCCCTTTTCCACTATTGACTCACTGGCCAAATTACACTAGTGCTGGTTTTCATTTCCAGTTATTTAGAAGCTAGAGATCAAAATTCTTTTTTTTTCTTCCTTTTCTTTCCAGCTCTGTACTGTCTAACTACTGGTGCTATCGGATTCAAGGAAACCTTCCACTGTTACCACTCAAAGGCAGCCAGAATTATTATTCCAGTTATTTTTTCATGTTCTAACAGAGCAAAGCCTTTTTAGAACTTTTCATTGTGCTTCTAAATGTACAAAGACTTGTGAAGAATTTATTCAGCTCAGATAAGGCCGGGTGCATCCTAAAAATTACTGTTGTTATTTATATACTGTTTTGCATTGAGTAATTGAATTTGGTGGTTGCGAAAGCCTTGGAGATTGAAATTGTTTGCTTATGTATTCACAAAACAAGTGCTGGAAGTGCAAGATTGCCCAGCTAGCCTGAGTGGTGGGCCTCAGGAGAGGCCTGTTGTAGGATTCAAAAGAGACTATGGTCTTCAGATCCAGAATATTCCTGGGTTTTGTGAGTTAAGTACAGAAATCACAACCAGAAGCTTATATTAATTCTCTCCTGTGTTAAGTGTCTAACTTGGAGACATAGCTCTTCTCATTAGTCCACACAGTTGCAAGGGTGGAAGATAGGCAACCGCAGGAAGTCATGGGCAGAATCACGCTGTGTGTCTCCGTTGACCACATGGGGCATCTGGACATCTCACTCACATGCCTAACATCATATCTTCTACTTCTGTGGGAAAGTGCACCAGAACCTCCTTCTGGGTTGTTGTAAAGAACAACCTTCAGATGTTAACCAGGTCTCAGCTACTCCTGAGATAGGCAGAAGGCACGGTAGCCCACTATTAGTCCCCTGGGCCATCTGGTCCCCAAGAGTTAGTTTAAGCTCCACACTGACCTTTTCATTCAGACTACAAGTTTCTCAGAGGTGTGTCAAAGCTGGTAGCTGAAGTGGCAAACTAATCACTTGCATGTAGTGCATACTGCTGCAGGCACTGGGGTGATAAATTGTCCAATTTTACTAAGCAAGGTTGCTCGGATAAAAGAGACTCACAATAAGGGTATATACAGCTGTCTTTGTTATGAACTAAACAATAACAGGCATGGTTCTGATGCTTTTTTGTTTTTATTTTTAATTGTCAGAGTCTTTCTCAAAAAGGGAAAACACCTTCAGTGAAAAGATTTTAAAAGCTGTAATTTGCATAAATATTTTAGATCATTTTTGAAGTAACAGCTGTCATGAAAGCCTGTATTTCCATTTGTTTACAAAAATAGGAAATCATTACCATTTTGATGTCCCCTGAGAATTGAAAAATACATATATAAACACAGAGCAGATTAACACGGAGAATGAGTGTGTGTCCTTGTATTCACAATGGCTGAGCTGCCCCCACTGCAGCTGGCAGCCATAAGTTTATACTTTTGCATTGGCCCCCATAATAATCTCACTTTCATATTTAAATTATTTAATACTATAATTTTTTCTCAAAGCAATAGTTGGAACTATATGTTCCTTTCTAACTTATTACTATGTCCCCTCACATTCAGGTGTTCAGAATATTTGCAGATAGTCTGATATTTTTTTCTGGTTTTGTAAATTTATGTATTCCAGATGTCAAAATGGTTTTCACACATGCAAAACATACATAATGTATAGTTTATCTTCGTTTAATAAGACAACAAAATTATTTGTGCTGAAGCCCCAGATATGTATTACTGAGCACAACAAGACATGCTGGCATATGCAGTATCAAACTTACATGAGCATCCTCTTGTAAAAGTTTCACACAAAGTAGACAGGCTTCATTTCAGGTTTGTCTGAGAACTAGCTTTTTATTCAACACAGTACATGACAGTGAGTGAAATTTGTTTTACCTCTTTTATGGCCTTGTAAAAATTAGATATGTAGCCTAACTAGATATTTCATCTGCTTTTAAATTCATTGTGGATAAGGAGTTACCCATTGAGAACTATTTCCACCATCATTCCCCACTTACCAACTACCATCAGACTAATTCATTTCCAGAGAAGATGGTATCAGGAAGATGGTATCAGAAAGATGGTACAAGGCCAGTACAATCCTTAGTATGTTTTGGTTCCACAAAATCCCATATGTTTCACCAAAAAACCCCATTATGCAGATACAGTCTTAGTCCCACACTCACTCCATTTGACCTCCAGGGAAAAGTTTGCATCACCAGTAGAATGTTTAGGTCTGTCTCAGCTGCAGATGCTATTGCCACACTGATGGGACCCTGGCAGCTAGCCTTGTTATGATGGCACTGCAACCAAAAGTATACGTGCCAGCCTTGTGTCTATGCTTGTATCAATACCTGAGCTGGTGTGATTACAGTGATGACTGCAGCAGCACAGGGCTCAGGACAACCTAAGTGTTAGGAATTTGCCTGAAGTTGGTTTAAGTACCCTTCTGCTATAACTACATGCTTCCTGGCACAAGAGCCAGATGTCCCAAAGCCAACTCAGGGACATCCTGCAGTAACTTCAGTCATAATTTCTGTTGTGGTATAGACATGCCTTAGGTGTCATTTAAAGGGTAATAGATGGCAAATATCCCTTGGGGTTACAAGGATTTGACTCATAGTTTCTGAATCTGTAGGAGTCACTGCCATGCCATGTGTTCAGTGAGGACCACATCTGGAAAAGGTTTGCAATTTCATGATGTTCAGTGATGCCATGCTTACTTTTCATATACCACCTCCTTGCATAATACTCAAAAATCCAAGTTATGCTCCAAAGTTTTTCACAATGGAGTGGGAAATGCTCAGTCTTTAAGATTAGGACTCACAACAGCAGCATATTGGTAAGTTAAATGGAAAAAAGGAGGAAGAGTTCAATGGCAAAAATAGCCAAGGGGAAGCACAAAAGGGAAAGAAATATTTGAAATCCTATCTTTCTTGGAGTTAGGCACCTATACGAAGAAGTGATTGAGGACACCTGGGACCACTGTCTCACTCCTTACCCTGCACTGCATAAGTCCCTTAGGGAACAATAGCTGGTTGGCTTTTTTCTCCTAAGAGCAAGGTGGAGCAAGCTTCGACCTGTGCTGGTTGGGGCATTCACCCCGGATAGGTTCTCTGACCTCTTCAGCTCCTACAGAAGGTGTTACTCAATGTAGCCAAGTGCACAATATTCAGAAACATTTAAAATGGATGTCAGTCTGAACTCAGATGGAGGCAGCATAAATCTGTTACCAGTAATAAGAACATCAAAGTAAAATGGTGGAAAGGATTAGATTTCTCTAGGCTACCACGCTTGCAGCTGTTTATACAATGACTCTTGATGCATAACACATAAACAGTCACTGGGATACAGAGATCCATCTTGCTTGCTTTCTGTCTAAAGTTGATACCTCACCAAGAGAATAAAATAGAGAAGAAGCTCTCCTGGTCTCAGAGGGAAGGAAAAGCTGCAGAAAAAACAGACAGGATCTGTACCAGCTAAACCATTCCTAAATATTTTGTAACTACTAGTTAGTGAAGCGCATGTGCCACAGTTCCTCATATAGTCGATGGAAGAGACAGTTCTCTTTGAAAATACTCAAGAGCATGAACCACCTGGACTGGTTTTACTCTGCTCCAAATAAAGGAATAATGGAAAAATTACATTTTCCCATAAGTTTTTTTATGGCATCTGTATCAGATTACATCCCTAGGATCTCACGTGTACAATGTTCTTGCTATTAAAAGCTATCCTGAGCTTTTAATAACAGGAGGTTTCCCACTCAAAGTAAGTAAGAAACACCTTGTAGCTGAGACACAGCTGTTTAAACAGCTCCCTCTGTTGCTTAGACTGATTCTGCAGCAGGCTGAAGGATCTACTTTGATCATGAGTAGGGGTTTGGCCCTGAGTTTCTTTTGGCACCTGATTCCTCTTGGCGCCTGAATCCTCTTCACAACGATGCAGAACTGAGGCTGAAATCTCTTGCTTTAAACACTGAAATCTCATAAAACAAGAAAATCTGTTTTGATATTGAAATCACCTTCCAGGCACAGTTACCTCTGAAGGAAAACTTTTCTGTGAGAAGGGGTCCAGATAATATGATTGTCATCAACTAATGCTGACAATTGGTGGTTTTCCAGACTGTATTTCCTTTTCAATTAAAAAAAAAAAAAAAAAAAAAAAAAGATTAAAAATATTTGTTTGTTTCAAACCTGCCTAGTTTTCAGTTCAGAATTTTCAGTCTTTCTTAGGAAACTGGTAAAAAATATAAGAAGAATGCTCTTCCACTCCTATGTTAGTCTGCAGGATAATTTAAGCGTCAAAAAAGCAACAGTACTGCCAAGCCTTTTCAGGTGGTTTAAATAAGCCTAATTCATGTGTGTTATAAAAAGTATATGATCTCTACACATAAATAAAGTTTGAAAGGGTACATAATTCACAGACAGGAGGCCTGAAGAAAGCATGTCTAAAGTTGGTCAATAGTCTCTCAATCTACATAGACTTCGTAGTCTTGGTGTGACTCACACATAGTTTCTGTCAGAGAAATAAAAATTTTTCTACAGTGCTGATAACATGAAAGGAAACAAATAATTGGATGATACAGCCTGTCTATATCTACAACTAACCTTCCTATAAATACAAGCATTGAAATATCTTTTTATTGAAATTCTTTGCTGTAAACTATAATGTAAATGTGGCCTTGGTGTTTTAAAATATAGACTGAATCTGCCATATGCACTACTTTATGGAAAATATATTTCAATTGCTTGGGACAAACTCTGGTCACATTTACACAGAGTGTGCTTGGGATAGGGGAATACTAACAGAAAACAAAATTTTACTTCATTTTTCAAGAAGAAATATTTCAGACTAGCAGTTGAAAATGGTAGAAAGAAAGAAAACACAATTTGATGTAACCTGGAGTATAAAATGTTACTTTCAGTTAGAAAATATTAGGAAATTAACACACAGGGGTGCGCTGATTTAGTATGTATTAGAATACTGGGCAAGTTACAATTTCTTGTGACCTGACATGTTTTGTTATGATAAAGCATTGGCAGGGTTGGTAGGAAAAATTTCTTTGCACATTCTATATAAACTGCACAACCTTTGCTGTATCAACTTTATGCTCCAATAAACAAGACAATAATGACAAATTATCAAAGCAGTCCTCAGATGTGACCCTCAATTGGAAGAACAGCAATTTAATGAAGACAAAAGCTAGGTGAAAGCTGCTAATATCATTTACTGATAAACAGATTTTCTCAAGAGGCTCCTAGCTCAATCCCCTGAGGCCCCATAAACCTGCATAATTCCATTTAAAATATTGTGCAATTCACTAAATTAGTCTTTGAACATCCTTACTATCCAATTACGAAGCCCCAGCATGGACAGAATAATGAAATTTTTCAAACTGTGGAATGCATGTGGTCTTAACAAACTTATGACAAACAGTGAAATTAGCTTTCAGTTTTGAAGCCAATGTAGACTATTGCTAATGCTTCAAGTCAGAGATAAAACAATAAAACACTATTGCAGTGGTTAAGCAGGATGTAAAAAAAATAAATCTTTGACTTATACAGAATTCTCAACACAGCCTACCTCCAGGAAAAAAAAAAATCGTAAGAACTTGAATGATGTTTTTGCATTTGCAAGCTATTTGGCCTGCTTAAGTTCTAGTAAAAGCTTTACTGAATAAAGGGTACAAAATACCTCCTGGACAGTTTTATCTTCCAGGCAGGCAGAAAAAGGCGAGAGTTTCAGAAGTGAAATTTATTTCTGTTCAAGCATTGCAAGCTGTATTATTAAAGTCATTTGTCATGGTTTGAATATTTCTGCCTGATTCACCATTAAATTGGCCTTCTAATTACCAACTTTGTCATGAAAAGCAGTTGGGCTGCTTCATTCACCAGAAAACTTCAATCCCTTAATAATAGCTTGGTTCAAATAGTGGGGAAAACATTGTTATGCTTAAAATTTAAAATGGATAGGATAGACATCACAAAAAAAAAAAAAAAGAATCAAAACTGAAACAGAATGCATTAATGATGGTTTCAAATGCTGCCCAGAGAATATTTAGAATTTATTTTTAATGAAAGATTTATTAATTTGGATGATAAATATTTTACCCTTTAAAAATGCAAATTTATTTATTCTGAATGTATATAGAAAACTGAAATGAATCCATGTAACTTAGGGCAGTGTATACTCACTCAGACAAAAAACTCATGGTCCCAATTCCTAATGTTATAGAGGCTCAGGACAATGTACTGAAGCTTTTGTGCAATTATTTGTCAAATTTCTGAATTCATTTAGAATGATCATGCACGTTGATGTTGTAACTGCACTAATAAGTGGTTAGGCAGATATCAAACTGGCTTCACATACCAGATATTCTCATGAAACTGTGATAGCAACACTGTGCATGCAGTTTTGAGTGACTTTCTTTGATAGCTGTGGCATGCCAGGCACTTTCCCTTGCAGTTCTATACAGTGAGCTCTCAGCCTCACTGGAGTTCAGTTTATATGCCACATCATATTTAAAGGTGCTTTTAAAGGTGAATGTGGGCTTCATTATACAGATTTCACTATACAATAAAAATTTTGTCTTTCCTCTGTGACAAGCATTTTAATCACATGAATGAGATCACATATAATATACAGCCTATATATTTACACACAGTCTACATCTATATCTATCCATCTATAAATTTTTTAAGATTTCAGTTATTACTAATCTATCTCAAAAATTTTGGAAGCTGAGGATTAGTGCCTTTTTCTGTAAAAGAGATACTGATCCTTACTTTATTTTGCAGAACAAGTCTGGAGATCTTCTTAGTGTAGGCTTTTAATCAAGACTTGGTATCATTCCAGTCACAAGTGGTGTTCCCCAGGGCCCAGTGTTGAGGCCAGTCTTGTTTAATATCTTTATCAATGATCTGGATGAGGGGATTGAGTGCACCCTCAGTAAGTTTGCAGACAACACCAAGTTGGGTGGGAGTGTTGATCTGATTGAGGGTAGGAAAGCTCTGCAGAGAGATCTGGACAGGCTAGATTGATGAGTCGAGGCCAGTTGTATGAGGTTCA
This sequence comes from Morus bassanus, assembly GCA_031468815.1. Lineage (NCBI taxonomy): Eukaryota > Metazoa > Chordata > Aves > Suliformes > Sulidae > Morus > Morus bassanus. The sequence goes on along the minus strand of CM062568.1, from coordinate 48,385,186 downwards.
ACAAGCCTAAGTACTGGGTACTGCACTTGGGTCACAACAGCCCCATGCAATGCTAAAGGCTTGGGGAAGAGTGGCTGGAAAGCAGCCCAGAGAAAAAGGACCTGGGGGTGTTGGTCAACAACCGGCTGAACATGAGCCAGCAGTATGCCCAGGTGACCAAGAAGGCCAACAGCATCCTGACTTATATCAGGAATAGTGTGGCCAGCAGGACTAGGGGAGTCATTGGTCCCCTTGGGGCCAGTACTTGGCACTGTGATGATCCTAGAGGTCTTTTCCAACCTTAATAATTCTATGATTCTATGATTCATTGCATGGCTTTCTTCACCTTCATATTTCCCTATTCAGTCCTTGTTCCTCCCTGTCTTCTCCTTGTTCCTGTTGTTCAACTGTCTCAGACACATCATTATGTTGTCAATAACAGTCCTGGGTAATAAAGACAGAAAATCCTTAGAGTTTAGTTTGCCTTTTGGTTCCTCATCCTATCATCTATTCTGATGGCCATACCCATGGTTTTTTGGACTTGCTTGGCAGACCTTCCTCACTGGTGAAGGAGGGATAAAGTGCTAAAAATATGAGCAACCTAATAGGTGTGCCTGACTTTTAAGGACCCAAGTCATCTTAACTCCTGCTAAAGCGTGTTTGTTTTAAGCAAAGGTCATCTTTCCCTTAGAGGAAAGGGTCAACATGATATTCCAGTGTGGGTTTAGATATAGCTAAGTTTTACATCTTTTGTTTGGGTACACTGGGAAGGTTTTTTTACCTAATTTTTTGTCAAATATTGAAAGGGAGCTATCGGAACTAATGAAATTACTGTCATAACCTATTGTGGCAAATCTTTCTTTTTATGCTAGGACAAGAAGGGCTTAAGGAGAATAGAATCATAGAATCATAAAATCATTTAGGTTGGAAAAGACCTTTAAGATCATTGAGTCGAACTGTTAACCTAACATTGCCAAGTCCACCACCGCTAAACCATGTCCCTAAGTACTACATCTACACATCTTTTAAATACCTCCATGGATGGTCACTCAACCACTTCCCTGGGCAGCCTGTTCCAATGCCTGACCACTCTTTCAGTGAAGAAATTTTTCCTAATATCCAATCTAAACCTCCCCTGGTGCAAGTTGAGGCTGTTTCCTTTTGTTCTATCGCTTGTTATTTGGGAGAAGACACCAACACCCACCTCACTACAACTTCCTTTCAGGTAGTGGTAGAGAGCAATAAGGTTTCCCCTCAGCCTTCTCTTCTCCAGACTAAACAACCCCAGTTCCCTCAACCTCTCCTCATAAGAACTGCTCTCCAGACCCTTCACCAGCTTTGTTGCTTTTCTCTGGACATGCTCCAGCACCTCAATGTCTTTCTTGTAGTGAGGGGCCCAAAACTGAACACAGTATTTGAGGTGCAGTCTCACCAGTGCCGAGTACAATGGCACAATCACTTCCCTGGTCCTGCCGGCCACACTATTCCTGATACAAGGCAGGATGCTGTTGGCCTTCTTGGCCAGCTGGGCACACTGCTGGCATGACCCTCTCTTATTTCTTTCTGTATTTTCTTTAACAAGTGTGTCTGGGGCCAATGAGCTTATGAAGCACAATGCACTTCCTTTTCTGAAACAACAGTCATAAGTGAAATTATTGCAGTAAGAAAACACACTTACAAAGATGTTCAGGATATCAGTCAAAAAAAGTTAAAGTCCTTCATGTTTCAGAAATTTATGAAATGAGAAAGCCTGAGAGTACAGCTCTGAGGTCAGGATGTGTAGTAATCCACTGGCTGTGGATCCCTGATGTACTACAAGAAATCTTAGGTCCTTCTGTAGACTGTCTCAAAAGCCTGTGGGATGAAACATTTTCCTTTGACTGTAGGTGTACAGCGTCCTGAATCTCGGTATCTCGTCAGCTACAGACTGTGAATCCATATCTACCAATGACAAAAATGTCATGGATACCAACAGTTTCTGCAAAATCCTTCTGTTTCAATAAGAAAATGTATTTAACTGCGGGGTACTTTCACAGAGGATGTTCTCACTGACTGTTGTACATGACCTGGGGGATTATGTGCAGGAAATTGGTGCAGACTACAAGAAATTACAAATAAGCGAATGAGGAATTTGGAGTGCTAGCATGAGAAAGAATGGATATAGGGATGCAGTAGCAGCAAGCCTTCAGAAGATGACAGTGAGATAAACACAGAAAAGGAAAGATAAATAGACAAGGACCCTACAGGTCTGAGAACAGACAAAGGATTCAATCTCTTGGATTTCTGTCTGTCTGTGCCCACTATAATCCTACTTCGTAGTCCTTCTCCCCTGTCCCACTGCATGTCTCCATGAAATGCAACAGGAGCTGTAGTTTGGTAGCTCTGCTATGTTGGGTTTCTGCTCTTCAGAGGGAAGTAGTAGCTCAAGCTAATTGTTTCTGGGTTGCCTATGTGGCTGTGTTTGATTGTAAGTTATTTGCCAGCTTCTGTCTGAGCATCCTTGCTAGCGAGGGCAGTTGGTGTGCTCTGGACTAGGGTCAGCACAGAAATCAACATAGGGGGGACGGTTGGGTAGTTTGGGCTATAGTGCAACTTTGAAACCTCAGCTGATACAACAGCATAGACAGATCCAAAGAAACCAGTATATCTGCTAGAAAAGCACAAATGGAGAATGTAACTGTGAAACATAGCTTCCTGCAGGCAGATTGCTAGTATATCTGACCAGATGGCCAGAGCATGCCTAAATTTTGTCACCTGAAATACAGAGATCTGGAGAAAATCAGGGACTGCATCATCCTGCAGAAAATTGCTTCATACCTGTTGTTATTATTTTTTTTTTATAGTGGCAAAAGTATCATATCAGCATCCTGGAGGAGATATGCTTAAGGTCTACATTACGGAGAAAAGGGGAAGATCAAGGGAAGAAAGAAACTTAGAAGAAGAAAGAAAATAGGCACAAAGATCTTTCTGGAAGGGATGTTGTCTTTGTACAATGTCAGCACAACGGTGTCCTGACTATTATCTAGATATCAGCCTAATACAAATGATAAATTGAAATTATAACTAATAAGAAGACAATGGTGGAAGATATTCTGAGAAATAAAATATATTGCCATGATTGTAAAAGATTAACATTTTTCTTATTAAATGATGAGCTTGCTTTTTAATATCGGCATTATAATAGACTATACTATGAATCTCTTTATCATACCTAAAGCACTGTTAATTCATCTTTCATGAATACATTAGAAGGGAGGGTTTTCCCATAGGCAAACACATCATACATATTTGCAAATGTCTTACATAATGATGCAAACACTATGCATAAAGAGTAGCTGTATTATGGTGAAAGGGAGAAACAGCACATGCACAAAAAAGACTTTCATTCAATTTCATTAAATACTTAAACCGACAAAATAAAGTAAGTCCAATTTGCTGTATATAAATCTTGCAGGCAAGGAAAAGGCTGCTGCTTAAATTTATTCTTTAGTTTAAATTCAGCTATTCATAATAAGGAGTTGACGACTGTAGATAGAACAAATGATTTGTTAACACGTCAATTGCATTTGTTCTTAAAATAAAACACAGCTCATTTTGCAGTTATATCTACCAGCAAATTCCTAAATATCTTCTTATTTGGGAAACAGTGCATGCACCATACTCTACTTTAAAAAATTTTATTGATATACTACAGTATGGAAATTAAATTGGGAATCACAGCCATGGACACAAAATAAATAGTAGTCATTTTATTTAGCTTGTTACCATCTAGTCTAGTCCAAGAATATTACCTTAACGGCAGACTCTGAATTCATGAAGAGTTACATAAGGGTCCTGTTGTCAAACATAAAAACAACCCATTTAGTGCCTGTTTTGCATCTACATAGGAAGTTTTCTTTCATTATCCACCAGCCCCTAGATCTTATTATAGCCATTGTTTAATTTGTTCTCTGTTTTAGACAACACTTGTACAGGCCTCATGGGGCTGCTGATAGAAGTGTGGCTGTCTCCTTCCCTTGTGTCAATTCTTTTGTGAACCTTTATAATTAGCCACTTAACAAATTGAGGAAAATGAATCAGCGGTTGTGAAGTGCTCACTGGTGCTAAGTCAACCATGTGACAGTCCAAGCTGATACCTAAAAAGTCGTGGCACTCAGTTGTCCAAAGGGTTAACATGACCTTGTTATGGTAGGTTAACACATAGAAATGAGGTGTGCGATCACCAAGAGAACCTATAAAAAGTTAGAACCATTTTGTTTGGTTAAAATACATATAATTCTTTCAAAATGAAGGACTTCAACTCCAGTGTCTTTCTGGGAGGATGTTACCAAATTATACAACAGAGTGAGTCACGTATCATGACTTAAAGCCTATGCTGGCCAACTCTCAGTGTTTTATCTATGGGACTTCATAGGCAGAATGTCAACTCAGCAGTTGTCTCTTGCAGAGAAAGTGTGTTCCAGCTTTTAGGATGTCACATTTCCCATGTTCCTGTAAGATACACCACGGTTAATTTTCTGACATTAGCTTGAATAGGTAATGCTATTTCTAACAAAAATATAGTCTGCAGTCATACACACTTTTTCCCTAAAAAAATATTCTTTTATTTACTTTTGCAAAATATTTTAGTCTTTTTTGTCTTTTCAGTTGAAAAACATCATCTTGTTTCAGTTTTTAGTAATCAAAACCTGACATTTTATTTTCTGTGTTTGGCTTTTTTTGTGTATGTGCAAACATGATTTTTAAAAAAAAAACAAGTGGAATTTTTTTGGTCAAAAATTTGTTTTTACTGTGATTTTTTAAATTGGGTCATTGTCTACTGGTTCTATTGTCAATATAGTAAAAGGATTTCAGGGTGTTAATTTCATATGCATAAATATACATATATTTATACACACATTATGTGTTAATACATATCTGTAGATGTCCACCCAGAGTTCACCATCCTTATAGCTATTAATGTACCTAAAGGTGTCAAAACTTATTTACATGAAGTACATTTTACTTACAGCAGAAGCAAGTTTTGAACCAGGGGTAGGAATCAGAATCTCCCCCATTCTCAGGTAAGTGACTTAACTAGTGAGCCCAATTAGTCATGACATCTTCTTCCTATGTAGTGGGAGGACACCAGTAAGGGAAGTGGAGTGAGCCCTCCTCCCTTAGTCTGAACAGATGGTTGCTCATTGATTAGGGCATCCCTTGAGAGGTGGAAACCATAGGTTTGAACCTCTGCCAGTGGAAGGGGAATTAAATCCACATCTTTAAAGTAGGTCCTTCTAGCCACTGAAAAGGAAAGCTGCACTGTGAAGACATTTTGCAAGAAAGACTGCTTTTTGAAAAGGATCTAACACAGTTATCTGAATCTGGAAAGAAGATTTCAGGCTGTGAATTCAGGCACGTGTTGGCTCTTCATTAAGCAGGTCCTCTGAGATGCTGGGATATAAAACACAGTCCTCTTCTACACATTTCAGATTAGCCAAGCCAGAGCAATGTGACCTACAGTAAACCAGCTCTGGTGATTGTTGCTCTGATCACACCGTTGATCTGAAGTGTCTAATCTTGTCCAGGTACTCTGTGAGGAGTTTAAATCCAGAACATGGCTCTGTGGATTTCACTTCAAGCTTTTATATTTCTGAATTTTACATTTCCAAAATGGTTTCTCTACTATGGGAAAACTCAACAGCAGTGAATTCAGTTGTGAAAGCACTCACTTTTCTCTGTATATATTGTGTTGATATGGGCAGCCCAACACAATATATACAGAGTTTAAGAACAGAGACCTATATTTGAGTAGGTTTGTGAAGAAAGTATTTCTTTTCAGAGGTCCATCTAGAGCAGCCAGAGATGTACATCTTAGTAATAGGATTGTGTTGTGTTCGTTGGGTAGGTAGAAGGAAAAGAAGGGGTATTTTTCCCACCCAGTGGTTAGTGATGCCAAGTAGTTCTGCAAGAAGATGGAGCACACTTCCCACTGTCCAGGCAATTTCCAATCTTCGTGACTGCACAGCTCAGTGGCTGCGGTATGTTGTTACAATAAACACTTGATTCCTGAATACATGCAGCAGCAAATGAGACTGGGGCTATTCATGTCATAAAAAAGCTGGCACATAACAAGATATGCAACATTTCAGCACTGTTCCAGCCTCTCAATGACTCACACTGCCATAGCATCACCACCTGTCATGAGATTCTTCCTTGGTCGGTATCAGCTGGGCAGCCCTTACAGGAAAGATGCTGGAAAATGCTTAAAACAGATGCAGTGCGGTATATACCTTTCCTAATGTGAAAGGAAGGTTGCTGGAGAGAGGAAGATGAGACTGGACACAGTGGCGTTGGCTGTGGCAGAATAGACACCTAGGCAGTTTTTGTCACTGGTTATAGCAGTGAACATGATGGAAACAGCTTCACATGCTGAAGGTGTGAAACCAAGGAGACAAGGTGAGCAAAATACTACTCATAGCTGTAGAGAACAGCTTGTTATGGACATCTGAGGATGGGTGCAGGAGTGCAGCATCTGAAGTGAGAGGGAGGTGAAAAATAAGACCCACCTGCCCATCAGCTGTGGGACACATACCAGTGAGCTATGTAGGGGATAGCAGGTCCCCTTCTTAACAAAAATCCTGCCTTACCATCCCCTTCTGGAACACAGTTTTTATTGTAAGTGCTTCCCAGTTCCTTTATCTTCTGAGTCATAAACTCCTCTGAGGCTAATGAGGGAGATAGCAGTATTATTTTCTCTGAATGTAGTATGTACCTACATTTTCTAGCTTGATATTATTCCACCTGACTCTACAGAATTAAATCAAAGAGGCTGCTAGGGAAAAACTAAGCTAGAAACAAAACAACGATAGAGATGAGCTATCTCCAGAGAAATGCCAAGTGACAGGGAAGAAGGCAGGGAGCTATTAACTGCGAGACAGACACCTGCTTGTCTCCAGTCAGGCTAACAGGTGTATTTTCCCTGACCAAAGCCTAAAAGAAAAAGAAAATTGAATTGTTTAGAAAAGAAATAAAACCCTGGCTAAAGAAGGGTGGTGAGGGGAGTATTTAGTTATAAGAAAATGCTGCAGGGAGGCAATGAATGTAGGGGAAGCAGCAACTGCCTGTATCTCCGAGGCCAGGAAAGGGCTGTCCACTCCAAAAAAAAAAAAAGTCAACAAAACTCACAGGAATAAGCAAGATTCAGAAATAGGTCTTCTGCTGTTTTATCTCCCTTTTCAGAATGCTGTGTACTCCGCAATGAATAAATAATGCTCTGTTTTGAAGAAGCGGCCTTGCAGGCGCCAAATACGTCTGGATTTGCTGCCTTTTCAAAGGTGAAAAACAGAGGGCTGTAGCCCAGTGATCTAGCCTAGGGACTGTGCAAGTATATCTAAAGAGGGGCTGTGAAACCTCTCACTGGCAGGATGCATTAGGGAAAGATGAAAAGGTCCTAAAATATAGCTCACTATAATAGTGATAGCCATAGTTTGGACTGCTGGAAGTTGTACTCTTGTTTCTCTCAGTTTCTGTTGTGGACCTCAGAGACACAGATGCCATATATGCTGGGTGCAGGAGGGTCTTCTATGCTTTTGTAACTGTGCAAATTTCCAGGAGGCATAAGAGTATCACAAAAACAGAGAAACAGCAAAAATAATGGCTCAGTATCCCACCCACTTTGGAAATAGCTGAAGAACTCATCCTGGACACTTGGAATGATTTGGGACCCTGGAAGACGAAAGATATTTTAATGAGAGTTTATTAGGGCTGTGAACGTTCATTGACCTGATAAGCACTTTCACTTCTAAATAACTATTGAATCCTCTGCGAATCAGTAATAACCAAAAGTGGCTGCTGAGTTAGTGCCATCTATAGCCTAGAAGATACATATACATCGTAGGGGGCATTTCTACATTTATATATTGGAAGCCTCAGCAATGGAACGACGATTAAAGGAAGAGAATAGTAACATGATTCTTAAAGACATTCTCACTACAGAAAAAGCAAGGTGTTTCAGAAGGATGACATCCTGAAGCTTCCTCTGCTACAAACTCCATCACACTTATTCTGTGACTACAGATTATTTATACCACTTTGATTCTCAACCTGGCAGGTCACATACATAAATACTGAATTCTCTTCTAAAACACACACACACACATATATATATATAAATATATATATATATATATATATAAATTGACTACACACACAAACACACAACTTCACTGTGTAGTTTTCCTTTCCCCATTTAATTGTTGTATTATTGAGCTATATTGACTTATAGCTCTTCTCAGTGTGCATCATACAAGTAACCTACAATTTATTCTGTGTTATTAATTCCCCCTGGCAAGTTGAAATTTTAAATAAAATGGCCTAGAATATATGATCATGATGAATTGAAACAAATTAGATATATTACTCTATGTAGGAGGCAGTATTGACCTATTCTAAAATGCATTATTAGACCAATTTTAAAACAGAAGAATCACAGCAATTGATTAGCAGCTGTTGGAATGCAATTTACATCAATATGTAAGTGTATTTTCAACAGTTTCCAGTGTGCTGTTACAAGAATTCATCTGCAGCCTAAATTTTGCTCCCCACTCCTCCATTTAGCTCTAATATGTTTATCTGCTAATACTGCGGTGTGAAAGGGCAAATCCTCTGGACTTAATCCTACCATCAGTGCTGCTGGTGTATATCACTTAGAAGGAAGTGGAACTATTCGGGATTCACACTGGTGATTAATCAAGAGACAATGATCATCCTTTGTGCTTCCTTTCAGAAGGAACTCTGCTGTATTGGATAAGATTACTTTGCAGTGATGTACTTTAGAAATAACTTCAAAAAAGTCAAGCAAAAAGCAGGAGGAAAGTTGAGCTTGTTCTCACTGCTCAGCGACATCTTCTCTACAATCTAATACTGTATGTGGGACTACTCACATTAACAAGAAACTCTCTGAAAATCTTCAGGCCACAAAGCTACTCCAAAAGGAACAAATAATCAAAACCAATATTTCAGAGAGATTTTGTTTTCCCACTATCAGGAATAAAAGCATTTAGAATACTCTTCAGTAAAATGCAAGGCAACAACAAACACTGCACATTAATCTCTTTATGCAGTTGAATTAATGGCCCTTTATATGTACTTATAGTCTCTAATAAACAGACAATAATTTCTATTAGTTTCTATCTAATTTCTATCAGTTAAAGAGCAAAGGTTGCTTTGCTTGTAAATTTTTTGGTTAAAGATTAAAAGGCATCTCTGGTAGAACAGTATGAATAAAAGCATAACATTTAAATACACTGGATTCAATTTTATTTCACAGCCTTTTACATACAAATAAAATCTGTGTGCGTGTGTACATACTGATTTTAAATATGCAATAAAAGGCATTTTTCACCTAGAATGAATTGTATTTGTCATTTTGTACAAAGCCCCTTTCAGAGAAATTGTTGATTTTTCACAGAGGCTCCTATACTTTTCATTCCTTTTGTATTATTTCAATCAGCAATGGATATACATCTTTGTTAGCCTAATTTGGGGGCCTACAGAGCAGGAAGAAGGAAAGCACAAAGGAACATACTTGACATATTGGTCTATTTGCTACCTCTTTTAAGCTCAATGCATACTAATGAAAGTGATCCAAACTATTCTTCTCCACTCCTCACTTAACAAGCATAATAATAAATGAATATTTAAACTAGCTGCAAATATATTAAGTGGAAACAAATAGGTTTCATTTGTAACAAGTGCACACAGGTTAATTAACAAGAAGGAGCTTTTGTGTTGAAACAAGGCTCCCTGATGCTGTACATGCAGGTGCCGTTAAGGGCCAATTGAGCTCTATAGGATAATTATGAAGTACCATTGTGCTCTACCGTTTGTTAACAAAGTGCTGCCTGCAATTTGCCTAAACCTATAAACCATCATCTGTGATCCTCAGCAGCAATTAAGTGACAAACATCTTCTCATCGGAGACTTGGGAAAACAAAAGAGACATGATAGCATTTAAGGAGCCAGATGGATATTTCAGAATGTCAACCCTGACAGCCTCCCTTTCAACAACAAAATATAAAACAGGAGCCTGTTTGGTACCATGCTGAGGGGGAAAGGGGAGAAGTCACATCCAAATTATCAAGAGGAGAGCAGTGTTAATAATCATAGGAATGCTCATTTGAACAGCTCTTAGTGGGAAAGCCTTGGACTAGCAAACAAGAGGAAGATAAAACCCTTTCCTCTCTCTCAAAACAGCTGTAGCTGCAGCTCTGTTGAGTCTGGGTTGGTTTGGTTTTTTTTTTCCTTTTAATTCTTCCTTCTAATGTCTTATCTTCACAGACTACGTGTTTCTTCCTGTGAATAAAAGTGTAAAAATTCTTTTTTCTAAGAAGAGGACAAACTAACAGACAGAATTTTCTCCAGGGCATGTTACTAATTAGTTCTGCAAAAATAGCCTATATTAGGAAAAATGATAGATCAGCACAAAGAGGCATTTTAAAGCAAGAGATCTACTCCTACTGTAAAATAATTGATCTAGAAGTTTTGAGGATGTAATCTTTAAAACGCTTCTGTAAGCTCAGCAATAATTCCAGAAGCTATAAACTTTATAAAGGTTTAGTTGAATTAGTTCAATTAATTGCCTGGTTGGGAGACCCTCCAAAACTTGTGGAAGCTCTTGTTTTCATAGATAAGGATCTTCTGGGCATTTTGTTGCCTACATTAAATGATGTTGTCTAGCTGATCTGTGTAATTGGTAGAGCTAAAAGGCTATTCAGTAACATGAAAAAAAAATTATAAATGTATGAGTTTCAGTAGCTAGGCTACATTTTTTTCCCCTACTGCCAAAACAACAGCATTTACAAATGTTTTCAGTAACCATTTTGAAGCTACAGCTGAGTGTGTTTTAATATACCATCAGGTCAACAGCTCTTTTGAAAGAAAAAATCAACCCAGGGCCAAACAGTCAGACAGGCCTAATTAAGTACTTCAGGAGTAGGAAAAGCGCTCAGATAACTACAGCTGACTTGACCCTTTTCTTTGTACTTCACTGGGTTCCTGTATACCTTTGCCACTTTCCTCTGGATTTATGTTTTTATGAATTATTCAAAAACAGCAACTTCAGATCTACAATTAGTTTTCAAGGAAACAGATGTGAGAAAATAATCACAACTTAAACAGCTTAAAAATGGCTCTGATCTTGACAGAATGCAAAATGCCAGGTTTCCAGGCCTGCAGAATTCAACACTTTGCAAAAGTGTCATTAATCCCTGCATGCTTTCTGGCCTTTCCTTATGGTGCTCTGTCAAATGTCATGGATCGCCTGGAAATCTAAAAATCATGACAGAGCATTTTTGTCTTTAATGTGATAAAAAAGTTAATTATTTCATTTTTAAGAAAAAAAAGAGATAAAACAAAGATAATCAATGTAAGCATACTTTACCTTTTTATAATATTGCACTGTGTTAGCTCACATATGATGGAAAACTGACGATAAGGTATTTTGTCATGCTGACGATTTTCTATTTGGTTTTCCACTGTGTATTTTTTTAACGGTAACAAAGACAAGACAGACTAAGTCTAGAATACTGAGTTCTTTTGCTATCTCCAGCGGCATCCCCAATAACACAAGATTCATGAGCTGATTCCTCCTTTCCCTCCTGAAAATTTTCTCCTTTACCTTAAGAGAAGTCCTCATGATACTCAGAAATGCATCCCATAGCTTTTCTTTAGGCAGTTTGATAAAGGCCTACTCCCAGCATCATGAATGTCACTGGATAGCCTTCTCTCAGGCCCAGTAACTGTGCATCATCTTCTAACTCATTTGGCACAGTAAGTTTCATTTAGGGACACTTTGACTTCTAACTATGTATAGAGAAAAAAGCCAACCCCACATGCAAGGAGAGATGTACAAATGGATATGGAAGTTGGAGTCACAGGCACCACCCTGAGAGGTACGCAATGTCTGAGACTGTGCAATCTGAGGACAGCAGAAACAAAATTCTTCAAAAAATTTATTTAATCTTTTTCAGTCTTTCCTTTTTGGGAGACCGGGACTTAACTGCTATTGTTAAGACGCAGTTAGGTGTCATTTTGCCATTAAAATATCAGATCAAAGAACGTGAGGTTAAGTGAAAACATCTGATCTAATTATTCACCTTGTACTAAACGGCAGCACTTAAACACTATGGTGAGCAGAACTGACACTTTGTACCCCTTTGTTTATTTTTATTATTTGCATTTCATTCTGATTATGTGTTCTTAAAAATGGGCACATTATGATTCATGATACTGGTGGGTTTAAGATAACTGTAGACTTCTCAAGCTTTTGTTGGATCTTAGGTAACTGGAGTTAAAGCACTTCAGGGCAAATCTGCACAGCCTGATCCTGTATTCAAAATCAGAAGTGTATTTGCTGGGAAGTTCTGACTTTCGTTATGATTCTTCATCTCAAATGACCTTGGAGATGTAGGCAGATCTTCAAGTGACCTGGCTTTGCATTAATACAAGGCTGAGCTCTAAATAAAATTTAGGATTGCACACACCTATGCTACAATCTCCAGTTACCTTAGCAAATGTCTCTACCTTGGCTAAGGATGCACAAAAAATGCATAACGCTGGGTTACCATCATTCATATGTAATCATCTTTGTTATCAAACCATTTACAATTTAATGTCTTCTCTACTGGATTAAATTTTTTGCTGAGCAGGAAATATCTTTTTGTGTGCAAATTTCACCTAAATTATGATAAAAGCTGGAATTATTTCTTCATTGATGTATTTTCTGGAACAATGGCTGAAAGAGTCATTCATGACTATGTGATTCACTAAGAACAATTTTAAAGGTCTAATGAAAGTGATAAATGTGTTATTTAAACATCTTTTCAGTATTTAGTTTGCTACTCTACTCAAATAATTCATTAATTGCCAGTTATGCAAATTCCATTCTGTACTTACAGGATTTTTTCCCACTGAAAAGAAATTTTAAAAATACCTACCATTATTGTTTTATTCTCCACTGGCTAGACCTTTTAGAATATTATATCCTGTTAATTTATAAACACATGGATTGTCACAGCCTATATAAAATAACTTTCAAACAATGTGAAAGAAAAATACTGCTTACAACTAGAGGCTTTTAACCTAATTAGCATAACTAAGCATAAAAAATAAATGATCAGAGACTATAACGTGAAAAATAATTGAAAACAATGGCTATGTTTCAGAACTGTACAAATCAGACCGATGGTTTGTCTTACATTATTAAGGTCCAGAGAAGAAGGATGGTAAATAAATGGGAAATAAGTACTGTAAAGATGTGTTTTGGGAACTTACAGTGAGAGTATGCAATCCAAATTACCCAAGTGGATTTAAATATTTGAGTTTTATTTAGATCTCCTGCCTGTATTGGCTAGAAGTAGAGTAAATAACAATTCATTCATGCAGTCCTTACCCACAAGAGTAGAGGGCTGAAGGCAGCAGTTTTAGAAAGCAATGTGGAAGTCAATTAGTGGTAACATGCATAGGTACAGTGTTTCCCTAGGGGGTCCTAACTTATCTCAAAAAGCAGCAATGATAGCAGAAAAGGTGATCAAGACTGACAGAGGAACTTTTTTAAACTGACTTGTTGATATAAGCATAAGAATAGGTAGAATTTGAGGAGCCTGGCAGCGTGGAAAAAAGGAAATCAAGAGAAAGGAAGATCTATAGGGCTTTCTGTTGTAGGAAAGGACTATTTGAAAGGATGCATAAAGAATCTCTCCTGTCATGTAATCCACTAGACTGCAATCAGAAGAAGGAATATTTGTCCCTAAGAAGTTTTCCAAATAATTCAGCCTTAGATTTTCTGATCTGGGAAGGAAATCTCTACCGCAGTCTACTGTGTCTTAGGGTTACTCAGCAGAACACATAATTCAAACTGATGTGGGTTTTTTTAAGTAATTTGCCTTGGAAGAAAACTGCATTTATTTCTAGGAAAAAATACATCATCTGTTCTTCTCTGCTGTTTCTACCAAACAGTAGTTATTAGTTGACTTAGAGAACAGCTGTGGAAAATTAAGCAGCTAAGATGGAATTTACCCAACTTGGAATTTGAGGAGAATTGTATATTTAACATTTGTCCAGGGATTAGAGAAGCAGGATTGCCATGTTATGCAAAGGCATAGCAAATTCCTCCAGTTTAGTCGACTTGAATACAAGAAACAGATACTATGCCAACGTTCAGCTGAGTAAGCAACCCCAAAGTTAAGAATTTAACGGAAATTAGCAATATAGCAGTGAAAATAAAAAAAAAAATCCCATTTCTTTGTCCCTCCTCCAAAATCCAATGCCTTACATTGTACTATCCGCTATGTTGCAGAGATATAAGGCATTTAGTTGGAAGCAGTCACTAAAGGACATTTATGAAAAGGAAAAAAGGAAAGAGCATAGCACTTGTGGCAAGTCTTTTCATGCCTACAAAGCAAGTTTTGCATAAACTGTTGATGAATGGATCGGTCTACAAATGCAAGGAGCTGTCATCTATGTGACGACCAGAAGGTGGCATAATCTCTACGTTGATTGAGACCTGTCAGCTCCGCTGCTGAGCACAAAACTCAGTTTTATTTGCAGCGAAGATGTTACCGGTGTTCTCGGGTTACAGCCGATCAAACCTGCCGTTCACGCCGGTCACAGTTCTGTCTTTTCTGGCGGTTCCTCGTTACATCGCCATGAAAGTCACCTGATGGCTTTATGCAGCTTTAGCAACACCATATATTTGGGTTGCAGTATTAATGCTTGAATGCATTGTGCTATTTTTTCCTTAGTTTTTAGTACTTAGGTTAGTGATTTTTTTTCTCCCAGAGGAAAATAATCAACATTATCTTTCATTGCTGAAAGAACCATGCCATCTTTTAGTCATTATGGACCTGATTCTGGACCTCTGAAGTCAATGGGATTTTTGCATAACTGTCCTCTAAGTGGTTAGGTGCAGTCTTAGAGCCACTTGCTATCAATTTATTCCACTTTGTATGCTTCAAATATGGGATAATTTGTGAGGGAGATGCCATGCTCTCTGTTGTATATAGACTATATTACCCTGTTAAACTAAGAGGTCTCACTTCAGGGTAAAATGGCTGTTACCTTTCTGAGGTCTCAAGATTTCCCAGAAAATTTCAGGACTGATTCCTAAAACTCGCCACCAGTTGCATTCGCCTTTTTCCCTGACCTCTTCCTGCACTGACTGGGATGTAAGAATGTATTCATAGCTATTCCTTCACTTATCTTTGGAAGTTTTGCATGAAGGGTGTTATTTAAAAATAAATTTAGTTGACTGCTCAATGGCCATGCCATTGGCCAATAGAAATAGGGATCTTTTTACTGGTCAATAACCTTTCAATGAAATATTGGATTGCCTTTATGTAAGAGAAACTTAGTGCAGGGAATGGCTACTTCATTTAGCCTGTGAATTTGATTTCTGCAACTCCACTTCTGTGATTTGATAAGCGTGTATGCTTTACTACAGCGCTTCTAAAAGGAATGAGAATGCAACACAATAATGCAGTTACAGAGTTAATCTATAGCAAGGGGAGTTTGGATCATTCCTTTAGATTTTTCTAGTAATTTTTAAATCCATTAAAAGAGTTAGAGAGAAGCTTCTGAGTTTCAGTGTTTTCATTTTCAGAATTTATTATGTCTTCAGCTCAACAAGAGAAGCTTCTGAGCCTTTTATTGTCACTTACGCTTTCTGCCCTGGCTGTTGGCATAGGCCAGGTCTGCCTGAAAGCAGGCAGCAAGTCTGATGCATGTGGTGACAGAGGAAAGGCAGTACAAGGGGTGCAGCAAACAGAAGAAGCTCAGAGGCCCAGTGTTGCTCTGCAATCTCTTTGGCTTTAATAAGACCTGCATAGGTGCTGCTGGAGGACTTTCACAGACTGAGTTAGCACAGAGCCAAATCCGGGACTGAAATGCCTTCTAATGTAGGAAAAAAATGGTAATTTACTATCGCTGTTCATAGCAACAGGAGAAAGATATTGAAGAGGTTTAGAGGAACATCTGCTTTGCTTTTTTTCTACTCAGCTAGCAGGTAGCAGAGGCAGCGGTCACCAGTATTGCTGTCCGTTATCTGTACAGACTAGACACAGACCTGACACTCTGCTATCACAGACACCAACCAAACAGAGAGTACTTGAAAGGCTTTATACCGGAAATTTGAATCACATTTTACCAGTTCCTGAGCTGCCCTGAATCTCCTGTTTTTGTTTAGAGACATGGGATACAAAAGTCTCCTCTCAAAAAAACCAAACAAACACAAACTATATAATAGATGTTTCTAAGAATTTCTAGTATGGCTTTCTTTCCTGCAGATATTTGTCAAAAGGGGCAGGGGGGGAAGCAAATGAATTAGAGTTTTTGTCAGCATTTTTTTTATGTTGCTGAACTAAAAACACATGGCTTCATTTTAAACTTACATGTTGAAATTTTAGTTAACATATCCATCAAAACAGTTGGCAATTACATATATGTTGTATTTTAACCAACTCTGCTAATAAAATGGTATGTTGAAAGTCAGGAAAAATTTACCTCTAGTCTTCAGATAGCCTCAAATACAAAACTAGCAACATTAATGAAACTTAGCCTTGGAAATAAAAACAGGTGAAAACACAGATTATTAAAACAGATTGAAGTACTCAATATGAGCCAGCAGTGTGCCCAGGTGGCCAGGAAGGCATCCTGCCTTGTATCAGGAATAGTGTGGCCGGCAGAAGCCGGGAAGTGATTGTGCCCTTGTACTCGGCACTGGTGAGACTGCACCTCAAATACTGTGTTCAGTTTTGGGCCCCTCACTACAAGAAAGACATTGAGGTGCTGGAGCATGTCCAGAGAAGAGCAACGAAGCTGGTGAAGGGTCTAGAGCACAAGTCTTATGAGGAGAGGTTGAGGGAACTGGGGTTGTTTAGTCTGGAGAAGAGGAGGCTGAGGGGAGACCTTATTGCTCTCTGCAATTACCTGAAAGGAAGTTGTAGTGAGGTGGGTGTTGGTGTCTTCTCCCAAATAACAAGCAATAGAACAAGAGGAAACAGCCTCAAGTTGCACCAGGGGAGGTTTAGATTGGATATTAGGAAAAATTTCTTCACCGAAGGGGCTGTCAATCATTGGAACAGGCTGCCCAGGGAAGTGGTTGAGTCACCATCCCTGGAGGTATTTAAAAGACGTGTAGCTGTGGTGCTCAGGGACATGGTTTAGTGGTGGACTTGGCAGCGCTAGGTTAATGGTTGGACTTGACGATCTTAAAAAGGTTTTTTCCAACCTAAATAATTCTGTGATTCTATGATTTTATTCTATGATAATCAGGTAAAAATAGTGACTAAAGGTATTTAAAAATTGCCTTACAAAATTGTTCTGCACACTTATTTTCACAGCTACTGGATCTATTAGAGATCTAAAGAAGAAAGAGTTAAATATAACTTGACTGTAAATATGTAAAAATCATTCTTAAATTTTTGTTTTGAAATCATAATGCCTGCCATAAGAGCCCTTTAGAAAAAAAAGCACAAGAGCTTCTACATAATGTAAGAGCCAAGTGAGTTATGCACTTTCAAACCTCTGTCTCACTCACTCAGTTTGACAAAATCTTACATTTATACCTTGTAAAGTTTCTTTTTCTCTCTACAGCCTGTTGAGAGGGACTGTTTAAAAGTATGAGGCACTAAGTCAGATATTCAGAAATCCTTTATCTATATCTCTGCTTGGCTTAATTGGAGCAAAGTACCATTTTTTTTCCCTATAATCTCTCAAGCAACTCCATGTGGAAAACATCTCTTGTGCTTTGCGAATAAATCTTGAGGGTTCAAACTGTGAAGTGAAAGCAATTGGACATTTTTTATTTAAAAAAAAAAAAAAAAGAAAAAAAAAAAAACAGGTAAGAAACCAGATTAACTAAATGAAGCTGAAGAATGAACTGAACTGAGTCTTTCCTGTCTCCATCCCTTGGAAAATTCAGGTCCCTTCTCTCCTTTTTGTTTTAATACAAAATACAAACTGATGCTGAGAAACACCCTCATTGAAATTATCAGACAAAAATTTCTGTGAAATGTTCAGACTTCAGTGAATCAGCTTTTTAAAATGTTTCAATGAATAAATATCAGGACTGATAATGTCTTGCTGTAGCATCTCCAAATTCACTACAATCCCTGTTGAAAGCACTTAAGTATCAGCTATGTGGATGTGTAACTCTAGACTCACTGACAAACTTCTGACTATGTAGGTGCTATTTTGTTTTTATTGCTGGAAAATGAAGTAGATTTTTACCCTAATAAGAGGTAAAATATTATCAACAGGTCTCTCTCATTACCCTGCTGTTTATGTCAGACCAATAGCATGAGAGGAATGAAGATCTTGATAGCAGATGAACTTTTGTTTAACATCTGATGCTGGATTAAGTATGATGAGGAAAAAATAATTTTAAAAAGTTATTATTTTACCTTTTCTTTTTGTCTTCAGACGTTTGGGCAAGATCCCCATGCATTGTAGAGTTAAACTCATTTAAGCATCATAGGTCACCAAATCCTCTTTCTGAGGCTGCCTCCTCAAAATTGGCTGGCCATTCTTTCAAGATGTGCTGTTCACTAGTTTTCTCACTAGAAATTTTATTTTGTATGTATGTATACACTGTGCACTTAGTATAATCTAATAATCTCCATGTAATATTGGAGAATAAAACCAGTATTTAACATAATTAAAAATAAGAACAATTGATACAGAAAACAATTGCTCCTTGCAAATAAATAGTTGCAAAACAACTTGCTCCCAGAAAGGTGGAGTTAATACATTATCCTAATGATGAAATTATTGAGCTATGCCAAGCCAATGAAGCAACGATCCTCATATGACAGATGAAGTCTCACACCTCTGGACCAGCCAAAAAACAGCTCTCAACAGAGACATGCTTTCTCTTCCTCTTACTGCCTCCTCTAAATCCAAATCTGAAGATTGTTAGGAGCATCCTTAACCAGTTGCTGCTGCTGGGACAAAGGAGGCAGGTAGTCACTTGAATAACTGAGACCAAAACCAGCTAGAAATACACTGCATGTGGTACATGGCTTAGCAAGCAGATCACCACCTGCCACAGAAACTGGCGTTTCTGAGCAGTTTTCAAGGTTGCCCCATATCAACTGCATTGCAGCAGTCAAATCAGGAGGTACCAAAAGCACAGATCCTCTGGGACTGCTCATCAAGATAGGAAAGTTCCTATTATCTGGCTGCCTGGGGCAACCAAAACCCCACTTAATTACTGTCCTTCAGACAAGGTGGAGACCTGCATTTAAAAACTCTATGCACACTGAGTGAGCAGCACATAAAGCTGAAATGGAAAACTGGCTCCCTGCCTCAGAGTTTCCAAGTACGTGTCCTTGAAGAGCAGAAAACTAGTGGGGAAGGCTGCCATCCTGACTGCTCTTTTCCTAACTTTTTCTGCTTAGTGCAGACAGCCAGTCACCATTGAGACTCCATTTCAGAAAGTGGGAATGTGGCTAGCTCCCCAAAATGTGAGCCATTCATATCTTCCTCTCCAATAGCAAATCTCTAGCCCATAATGTTTTTGAACAGGCACAATACTTCCTTTTCTCCTAAGCCATTATAATTGTATCTCTATGATCTGATCTCTTGGCAAAATATTCCAAGCTGGCATTAGGCAGTCTGTGCTAAGCTTAGGTAAAGGAACTAAAATTTGATGTCACGGCATGTTGTCAATCAATTGGGAATGCCAAATTTTTGTCAGTACAACAACAGTATTATTTGCAAGGAGACTTAATTTTTACTTGTACATGTGCCTTATACTATATAGCACCAATGGTTTTTTCAACTAATAAAAAAATGCCAGTTATCATAATGTGTTTTTACACACCAAATGGAAAGTTCTTCTTTTAGCACTGCTGTAACTTGTTGACTGTATTACTATAATTTCCCATATTGCTGCTCCTTCATAGACATATGGATTAGGCATCAAGAAAGAAAACTCAGGATGATTCTGAGATCCCTGTCATGGTATTTTCCTTCCCAGCCCCCCTGCACCTCTGATGGAGATTGGAGAAAGTCTGGAATTATGGGTAGAGCCAGGCAAGGTAATCAAGGTCAAGGGTTAAGAACAGGCTCATACACACTCAGAAAACTCTCATCTGCCAACGCTTTTCCTTTGTCCTTTGTCTCTTTAGGAAAAGAAACCCATAGCTGGATTCGGTGCTTGGTAGTCACCTCCATCCCTCCTTGACCCCAAGACTCCTGGTTAAAACAGTATTAGTTTCCAAATGGCTGGTTTTGCTCTGCATTGTACAGGAGTGGCTCCATTATCTAGTGTAGTCTGACACAAGTGCTCTTCATCCTCAAAGCTGCAGCTATGAGGCTTAACATCTTGCTCTGGGCACATAAGGTTATATGTAATGATGGCAACTGGTAATGTTGAATTTTGAAACTTGAGTGACACCGCTATGAATCTGGAAAAAAAATTAAAGGGAAAAGGACATCCATCTAGGTACAGTATGGTTACATTGTCCACTATGTCTTTGTTAATTTAGAGACTGTCTTAAATTATTAAAGTTAATCTCTCTTTTCTTTTATGAAACAATGTCTTTTGTGTAATACTGCTGACTTTCACATTAACATTCTTGGCTGTTCACAGTTGGTTTTAGGAGGAAAGGCTTTGACTGAGACAAAATACAAGAAGATGCTCATCAGACAAAACTGTCTTTGCCGTGGAAGAGAAGCATTCAAACATATACAACAAATAGACATAAAAAATAATTTCAGGGACAGAAATTATGATGTACAGTTTCTTCTGAGAAATTCAGAGAACACCATTATTATGTATGTGATGCAGATCCCCACACAAATATGAGAAGTGATGTTTTGGAAGGGATGTTTTGATGTATTATAAAGTGGGATTCACATTTTTACGATGCTTCCAGCATCCAAGCCTTGCAAAACAGCTTTTCTTGGGCAATAAAAAACAAACATTCCCTCCTCCTAAATAATTAGTGACATTTGAAAGTGAAGATGAGTTGTCAAAACTGCTCTATTCTTTGAGAAGAGCATAGGAAGACATTTATTTATCTCCCAACTACACAGTTGGTTTTCTGTGCAATTTGAGATTGCAGTGATATTGCTTTAGTTATCCCCTACAAACTAGCATTAATTATTCCTCACTCTACTGATTTAACACTGCTTCTCCACGTGTACCGCAAAAAGGACAAGCACAGCGGGATTTTACTCTGTCTTAGTTCCACCTCTGTAATACATGCGTTTCCTTACTGCATGTGCCTACTCCTCAATTTAAATGCTTCTTTTCTTCTCTGTTAAGAGGCACAGGAACAAAAAGTCTAAGGTGGTTAGTGTTTTCAACTCAGCATGTCAGCAGCTGAAAGTACATGCTGTGGCCCCAATCCAGCAACGCGCTGAGACAAATGTGCAGGGCAAAGCATGCAGGTTCACATTCAGTAGGATTACCTCTATTTTTGCAGTTAAACAGGCTCTCAAAGACTTTAGTAGAGTACAACTACTAGCAGCAGACAACGCATGTGTTAGATGTGTCCAGGTTTTTCATGTTGTAATGAACATAGGCTGTTATAAATCCATGTCCTCGTTTTTCATCATTCGAAGAGCATCTACTACCATCCTCTTCTGATATTAAAGTACAAAAGAAGAGGAGGACAGGGAGATCTGAAAAGAAAGAGACCTACAATAACTAGAAATCATTTTGCTAACAAGGAATGAGAGGAGTGTTTCTGGGAAGAACTTATTTTACCTAATATCACAGAAAAAGAGCAACAGAAAAGGAATACTGAGTAGTTCTTCAAAATATGTGTCAGGTTTTAT
Organism: Morus bassanus; assembly: GCA_031468815.1. NCBI lineage: Eukaryota > Metazoa > Chordata > Aves > Suliformes > Sulidae > Morus > Morus bassanus. The sequence continues at coordinate 48,363,382 of CM062568.1, read as the reverse complement.
TTTAGTAAATGTATGTGATATAGCAAAAGTTATACTAACTGAAACACGTGTCTGCTGTAAGGGGTGATTCTCTTTCCTTCCGGCTACTGATTGAACTGTCTGCAGGTCTGGATTCATCTCACCAGACATGCTGCTGAGACGAATGCTGCAAGCCAGACCTCCTATGACCCCCATGGTAAACCCGTGAAGCACGGGCTGGGTCCTCCTAATAATCCCGTATTAAGAAGATTTCTCTCCTCTCAATACAGACAAACACAGTAGCACTGCAGTTTAGAAGTGCATATTTCCTTCCACTGATGTGCTCATATGTAGGCATCCACTATAGGCACCTATACATTAAATGAATTAAGTAATCCCAGTTTATTAGTCTGGCAAACATGGGACTTCATTTTTTTTAAAAAAATTAAAAGCCATTGCAGGCTTAGCTATTTTTCCTGAAGAGTGATATGACTAGACCAAAGCTGAGTTGTTTGTAGCCTTTTGCTTCTATTCATTGTATGTAACAATGTTATAAGAAAAGTTAAAATCACAGCAAGCAAGCCTCAGAAATTAGTTGTAAATACAGGACATACAAAGAATATATAATAGTCTGACAAAAGACAGATGATTTATTGTATTTCCGTGAGTTATTGATAACCTTTAACTCATCAATAATGAGTGGGAGGAACGATGTATTCAGAAAATGACTCTATGTTCTGTTTATGCAACAGCGTTTGATGATGAATGTGCTGCAAGGAGGAACAGCTGAGCATTCAGAGCTAGAGAAGTTTCTGTGAAGGACTTTGCGGTCACCAAGAAGGAATAATACCACCCCACACTTTTTTTTAACTGAACCTCTTCTGTTTTTCCTCTCTGGAACAGGTGTCAATTTTTGGCTGCCAGTGAGTGACAAGTAAACCCCAATGAAATTCTCTGAACTGTTGAAATTGATCAGTAGGGGAGTAGTCTCTGGGGCAGGTGCAAGTGTGTTTAGCTTTGAAAGACACTTGTGCTCTGTCTTTGTGCATTTGATTCTTCCCTCATCCTGGGCAATATAGTTAGAGCTACCAATAAGAAAAAAACATCCCTGATGGAATAGTTTTCTATCAGAAAGAACTGGTTGGCAGAGACAACCCCCTCACCCCCCAACCTGTTCCTGGAAGTGGGCTAATTAAAGCACTTGCTTCAACAGAGCAAAATCACTTCATTTTGATCTCTATCATTTTGACTTTCAAATTATAGATTTCCATAGCATTTCAGATTACATTTTCCTGAGTGTCTGATTTCCGAGGAAATTATTAAATGCCATCTTTTCATTTGAGTTGGAAAGAGAAGGAAACTGAAATATAATAATTCCTTACAGGATAATTGTGTAATTTCAACTATCACTGCTGATTGACAGGACTTCTTCTTAGGAATTAGATAAGAAGGTGTTTTAAGAGCAGGAAGAATTTCTAGTGAGGGAAAGAATTAGTAACAATGAAATTTATTTTTAATACAAATTTTAGTTGATGAGGAAATAATCAATCATCATAAAATGATTTGTCCCTGCTGCTTTCTATGATCTTGTTTCAACAGAGCACTTGCATTCATGCTTGGGATCCTCTTGGAGCATTTTAAATTAAGAATATGCACAATTCCTTAACTAAACAAAGACCCTTCTATCTGAAGTGTTGTCCTATCTTCTTGGTAATGTAAGCACAGTAACATATAATTCCTGTTGTAGAAGTATCTGAAGAAAGAAAACTTTGAAAAATATTAATTCGATAGGAATGAAGGCAATTTTAGAGAGAGAGGTGTAGGGGTGTGGAAAAAGTCCCACACAACAAATTGCCTTTAGAAGTTAAAATCTATATGGAAGTGCCCATAATAGTATCAACAGCCTCTGTGAAAAGAGAAATGTTACATTGAGAACTGTGACTGAATAGGAATATGGGTGATCTCAATAATACGTATGTATGTACTCCTGTTGTCCACAAATCACAAGGTACTTAAGAAGCACAGCTGATCTGAGGTTCAGGACACTTAACTCTTAGCAGGCAGAAGGACCCTACCATCTACTTCTCACAGCTGAGGTGCAACAGATGAAATCCTTCAGCTGTGCTTCAAGTCAGACAGTCTCTCAGATGTAGAGAACTAGGTAGTTTGATTCCATAAGGAGCTGAATACTTCTACTTGGACTTAGGCACTGTGCCTATGACCCATCATGGACAAGCTTGAGAAAGAACTGCACCCCCAGGCACTGTTATTCACGAGTGAAAAACTGTCATTTTCCAGTTTGTATAAATGTAACATTAGGTTCTTTTTGCAACCTTTTAGTGGCTTGTAAAAGAGGGACAGTGAGAAAAGACTTCACAGGTTTGAAACAGTAGGAATGAGGGAGCTAAGAAATGAGGAGAGACAAAAATATCGAACGTGCTTAATTTCTCCAACCTCCCTAAAAATTGAAAATCTCTTTTGTCTGAATGTTAAGAACCACTGGACTCTTTGCTTATTTCATCCAAGCAATCTCACATAGAATTAAAAATAAATGAAAAGTTAGAAAAAAACCCAGAGCCCTAAAATCACAATGATTATAAATCACTAAGGGATTATAATTATTTTCCCCTATTGTGGCTTGCAGCCTAGAAACAGGATATACAGTAAGTGCTACTACTGTTAGCTAATAGAGATTCTCCTTTAGCTCAAGCGGTAGCGCTGTTGCTTTGGGATAGGAAGGTTGTGATGTCTTGCCTAAAGGGATATAAGTGTTGCAATTCAGGTCCCAAATGAGAAAAATTCTTCACACTGGTGCCCAATTAGTGATCTGATTCCTGGTGTTAAGTCTAATGCAATTTAGCACGCACCTGCTGAATAACATGCATGCCAAATACCAACTGAACTGCTCTGGCTCTTTGTCTTTGTTCACAGAGAGTTGAATGTTTTGTTGCAGGGTAGGGAGTAGAGCATAGGGGCAAGGGGTATTTGCAAACATTTGCATGAATGAAATCTGCAGATTTGCTTCAGCAACATTTCAGAGCTGCTCACATTTGCTCTGCAGCAAATGGATATGGATATTCACTGAGAGCATGACCTGAGTACATAAAAGTTATACTAACAATGGGGTAATACCTTACTATCCCAAGTGGTGATATTCTGACCTATTGACCTAAGAGCCACCAAAAGAGGCAATTCCTGCCTTGACTTTAGAGTTTGAAATATAGAGAAGAGAGGGCACTGCAGATCTCCTAGCTTATATTATTTTATTCTTGTGATTCGGGATTTCTTGTGGACATTGTGGAAAAATGTAAAGTTTGGAAAGGATTTGAATAAGATCAGGTTAAATGCTTTTGCAACACATAAGCTTATAGTGAGTTGATATAGTTTTCTAAGAGTAGCCACAATTAATTCATTTAGATTAAAATAGTTAAAAAGATGCCCATCTAATGCTCTAAATGCCCTCACGTATCATTAATAATACAATAAAATCCCAGAAGAATGAAAATAATTATACCAACAGGAACTCAGCCAAGTAGCATCCTACAGAGACTCCTTTCCAACCTTTTATCGTTGTGGGTAACATACCTTCAGCCCTGTTAAAGAATGCTATTGAACAGGTGTCATTTGGAAACAACCGTATAAGGCTATTTTGTGCCAAAAAAGGGGCTGAAGCTTTACAGTCTCAGGGAACCCCAGAAAGCTCCCAATTACCCCTCCATTGTGGAATAAGAGAGAATTCAACTTGGCCATCAACTGCTGACCAGAAATAACAACCCTAGTACACACAGGAAAAAACATTTAATTCATATTCAAGCCAGTTTCAGGTTCTAGAGGTGTGACAATTCTTAACAAACATGTTAAGCTACAGAGGTCAGTGGATGACCGCAAAACTCCAGGATGCCGATATAATTTTTTTAGTGAGAAGCCCTACACAGAAAAGTAGCTGCTACTTTTTGTCTCTGAAGCTGTCCTAACTTTAGTCTTCACATGGCTTTAAAGGGTAAACCAGACAGCAACAAAAGGCTCTCAATGCATCCAAAGCACAGATAATAATCTCAAAAGTATCAGTCAAAATAAAAGTTGCAAACTCTTAGCTAGACACAGCTGACGAAAAGGATTGGAAAGTTTGCTATAAACTCTGATTGCCAAAAATTGGTGGAGGATCCAACCATTCATTTAAATTTGGATCCCAAATGGGAGCAAGGGCACACCAAGCTTTCATACGTGTTCTAATTGTTCCTTGCCCCTTCTCAAGTGCACCATTGTTACCTGCATCTTACCTGATTTGGCAAGATTTTGTTGTCAGCTCCCTTTTTTCCAAACCACCATTCTAGAAGTTTGCTCACATAATACAAGTTAGACAGAAAAGCAATCAAATATTATATGTTTCTAAATGAAATTGTGGAATATAGCAAAATAATCAAAGGACTTATGAGATGTGCACTAGTTTAAAATGAAGAACATGCACATTCATGAGGTCTTTTTGCAATAACTGTCTTAGGAGAACAGGTCTGGGTTGAAATTAGAGCATATGCTGCATTAATTAAAGCATGAGCATGGTGCTTTAGAAGTACAGGTAAGAACTTAGGCCTCTTTCAACTCTGATTTGTGGTCCAGCAGAAGGAATTCCAGGTTGGAAATGGGAGGGTCTAAGGTGCTGCTTCTGGTCCAGCACCCTGAATGGCTCTGATGGCAGTTTTCTCCTCATCTGCAGTAGGGTCAGAATGTTACTTTTGAAGTCAAAGTTATGGACTCCTCTCTCAGAAGACAAATGCATTCCTTTTAGTAGCCTAAAAAGGAACAAAACTCTGAGAGCTCCCTATAGCTCTTGCCATTCCACAATGAGACACAAAGGCTGGAGCTGACAGCAAGTCAAAGTGGAATAAGATTAACATTTTTAACAGTAACTACTTTAACAAAATACTAAGGGACTTGTGAAATTATGGAATCATGGAAGTCTTCCTGGAAGATATGTTAAATCAAAGTTATTAAAATGGAATTTGGATGTGCTGGATGAAATGCAGCAGGCTGAGCCATGCAAGAGTTCAAAGTAGATTATTTTAATTATTTGAATGAGTTCTTGTGATCTTTAAACCCATGAAGAATGGATGTATTATCTAATATCTATAGTCTAAATCATAAAATCTTTGATTTTAACACAACATTTTCACATGGTCAGATGCAGCCTACAGTTTTGTATTAATTTTTAAACAGGATTCAGTAGAACTCAAACCTGTGAAAACATTAACTCTTCATGGCACAGCTGAGAACTTCTTGTCTTCTTCTGTGACTCCATAAGTGAAACCAACAATATCTACAGATAACCCTCTGCAATATAACTAGGACAAATGGTTTTGCTATTGCTTTTGATTGCTCACTGGTTTCCATAAAAAACAGAAAAAGGCCATGCTAATTAGTTGCACAAAATTCAGCACACTAGCTCTGAGAAAAAGCAACTTTTTTCTTTTAATTTCTGGACATCTTTTGATGAGCCACCCAGTACTGACTCAGCGGTGCTGGACCTTCACTTGGGGCCCGGAACACTGCAGCTGCTCTAGCTCTGCATTTGCCTAGAGCAATGTGCCAGCTGTCTCTGACTGTATTACACCACAGTAATGCGAACAACTGGAAGCAATAATGTGTCTCCCCATTTGCCTAACAATACCAACATGAACAATAATTCAGAAGACTGAAGATTTGTGCTGTAATTTAATAAACCCCATGCACATTTCTACAATTGAGTATCACATCTGTGCAATGGATCCTAGAAGTGTAATATTCTTTTATAAGGGACCATTAACCAATCTTAAGTTTATAGGTTTCCTTAAATCTTTTTCATCAGCTGTTAAACTACAGTAAAGAGAAAATTGCCTCTTATGAGACAAGGGATAGTAAAATACAAAGACTGTGATTAAACGTCAATCAATTAAGGATTATAATATAATAAAAATGCTGACTGATGATTAAAATGAGTACTTTCTGGCAGAATTTTATAAGCAATATTAAGAATTGTTTTAAAAAGTCAATAGAATAAACCCCACTTATATCTTATTATGTATCAGGGACACTCTTTTAGATAGGTCTATTTAGAGAAGAGGAGAAAAAAGAATTGTTATTCTGACAAAAATACCTAAGAAGCAGTTTGTTGTCGATCTCTACATTAAATAGGATACATTTCTTTCTGTCATTTATTTTATTGTACCCCTGACTCCTCCATTTTAAATCCATTTCTGAATGGAGTAAATAATGCTATATATTTTAGTTTCAGCTGGTGTTTGGCAAGTTCATGCAACTAGGCTACATTTCATGAAAACAGGTAACAGATCATGCAGTAAACAATATAAATAAGTGACACACAAAATATTATTTCATGTAACACACCTAAGAGAGTGGCCCAGCTAAGGTGGGGAGAGCAGAAAATGCAATGTTTGTATACATCACTTTACTGAAGATGCTTTAGTGATCTTTTATGGAAAAACCTTATGGAATTTAGGATTAGACTAAAAGGATTCTACAGAAACTCTTACATTGAAAGAACACTAACAGCAAATAATAAGCTTTTTATAGTTCATATGAAACACCAAGCAAAATGCTGTAGCAGGAATATAGTTTTATATTAAATTCTACAATCTGTTTCAAGAGAGCAATAGAAAAGTTTTCATTTTCATAAGGGAAACTCCATATAATGTACATCTTGCCTAATATTCACTTCCTGTGCTCCTGCTCTCACACTGTTGAGTGGCTGTGGATAAAAACCACATCACCATGTAGAGTCTTTTATCATTACATTTTTGCTTTTTCTCCTTCCAATTCACCATCTTTCAAAGCAGGCTGTATTTATTTCTCCATCCTCTTTGGACTGTGCCATGCGTTTGCCAGAGATGACCTCTATTTTACAAAGGACTTCCTTCCTTCTCTCTACTTTCATCCTCTTTTTAACTAATTGTTTTAAGCGTCTCTTGTCCTATCACAAGTATCTCCTAAGCTTCACACCTAAGAACTAGAGGCTGTGTAAGCACCAAAGTGAAGAAAGACAGATTTCTTAGGAATTTGAGTCTTGAGCTTGAGAGATGGGTATTCAAGAAAGCAGCCTTCAATTCAAAGTGTGATTAAAATTCACCACTAGGATCAAAATTGTTAGGTAGCAGAGAAGGCACAGACAGATACACGCAGTGTAGTCATCTACTCTCCTTGGGAAATTAGGCTGAAAACTACTCTCATATTCTGTTTATCTCTCTCCAGCTACCACAGTCTTTCCATTCTTACTTGTCTCCATAGCCATTGAATGCTCAATGTACAATTTCCTATTGCAGGTTCCTGCATTGCTCTTCCATTCTACTCCATCTGATTCCACTTAAAGAGAAGTAGCATCAAGAACATGATAAGTACTAAGAAATTTTGTTCTTCCTTGGGCTTCATCCTTCTTAGTTCTCTCCCTCTTTATCAGATTCCCATTCCCATTTCCTGTAACTATCCCAGATGCAGATCTCAGCTCCCCACCTCTTTTTGCTATTAGATCTTGTATTTAACAGACCACATCTATCTGCAAGCTGACCTTTCCCCTCCTTTTGAATGTTTTACCAAAATTTAGTTTAGGATTGGCAAGAAAATCTTGTTTATTTGCAAAACTTCTTCCATCACTGTTGGCAATACTAGCAATTCCAAGTTCACCAGGACATAACATGAGCATTCTCTTTGTCTTTTTAAGCCATACTCACTACAGTAAAGAAGAGCAGGAATTTGCTGAGATAGCTATGTAACCAAAATAATTTGCCATAATTCCCCAGTTGGTCATGATAGGGTGGAATTAAAATAATTTGTCTTTGGACATATAATGCAGACATTATATCTGAGCTCATAATTTCATCTCCTTACCCTAGATTCTTTTTATGGTCAAAGTGTAGGGGAGGATTTCTAGAGAGATGAGTTTACTCTGAAGATGTTAAGTAGTCTCACCTAAAGATCAGCACAGTGGGTCAGCCTCCTGAATTGACTCATACTGCTGCCACATAATCACTAGATCCAATACCAAAGAAGGGGAGAGGAGAAGAACCTGTGGCTAATATTGAAGGATGAGACAAGGCAGGCTTTCCTTTCTTAGCAGCAAATTATTTAATCAGTTCAACTATCAGGTCAAACTCTGTTCTATCTGGACACCAGATCTGAGCTGATCAGTGTGCTCTGAAGGTTCTTAGAAGTTTGTACATGTGAAACATAATTAGAGAGTGACAGGGATTTGGGAATACACTCATGGTCATGTGACATCATGAATGTATTCATGTTGCAATGTGATGTCATGTGGTCATATATTTTAGTTTTTTAATGGAAGCCACTACACAAATAATGACCAGGCCAAATGTTACACACTGTATTTTTCAGCTCTGGAAAAAATTTCTTCTATAAAATCATGTTTGCTCCACATAGAGTCTTTAGAATTGACACTGTTTATTTGAATGGGAGCCTTGCTATTAGAAGTAGTGCAGAATCAGGTTCTTGTATGTATAATTTTTTTTAAAAAAAAACTACATTTGATCAAGAAGTTATAGACACCTGGTTTAGAAAGGCACTGTAATGTCAAAAATTCAATTACACCAATGTAAGACTTTACTGTTCCACACCCCAAACCTTTTATAGTGGCAGAGTAAAAGTGACGCTGATCCTAACCTGGAGAAAAAGCTTCTCTAGCTGACCTTTTCTATTATGTGTCTTTCTCAGTTTTGGCATCTCATGACAGTAATAACCTGAAAATTATCTTCATCTCCTGCCACTTCTTGACAAGCATACTAGAACATCTCCCAAGAGATGCTGTCAGTTCACTGAAGAATAATAGTAGTAATGATGATATAATAAAGGAAAACTGTTTAGGCCACCAGTGTGTGTATATGTTTGTATCGTGGCAGGAGTGAAAATTAGCTGAATGGCTGTCCTAAAACAGCAAAGGATCTATTCTTGCATTTCTTTTGTATCCAAAAGAGACTTTAATTTAAATTTTGGTTGTGCAAGGGCAACCAAAATAGCATATTAGAATACATCTATTTTAAAATATGGTCTTGTTCTTTATAACTTTCAGCAGTCGCTGCTCACTGAAAAAGTGCTGGAATTTGACGTGCTTACTTTTTGTCTCTGAAGTCAACCACAGAACATGTGTCAGTCATGTGGTATGAAGGTATATTTTTTATGATGGCTGGAAATGGAGGGGTTAAAAAACCCTCTTTAAAGAAAAAAAAATTCCCTTTGTGTTTCAGTCTAAGTGTTGAAGATTAATTACAAATTAAAGTAATAGTGAGGACTGTAGGAAAAAAAAATCAGAAATAAAAATAAAAGCTCTTTTGTGAGAGGAAGTATTCTATTAAGAAGGCTAATAATATTTGGGATATTCTTTCTGAAATATAGTAAAAGTTTATCATTAAGTTCTCTCTGTCATGTATCAGTTCTAATAGGGTTTTTTTTTCCTTCACACAGTATCTCAATAAAAACATTCTTTATGGTTTTATTCATTTTATTATTCACGTACTGGACTGAGTTTAAAACTAAGGTGAAGTTAATCAGAAATCAGAAAAAAAGCTCTCAGGTTACAGACTGAATCATTCTCTCCATCTTTACAATGTGGTCATTTTTGCTGATGCAAAACATGTTTTATCCAGCTGTCACAATTCTTTGCCTCTAAAGGATGAAGACTGAAAATGCTGCACTAGTATTTATCCATCACGTATGCCCATGGATGACCATGGCCTTGTCTGTGATCCGTTCTTATACCAATTAAGTTGGATCTCTGCCAGCTCCAGAGCCTTGTTATGCCACTGAGAGAGAATCAAGGAACCTGAATGATTTCCTGATTATTATAGATTATTGAACCCCTTCCAGCCTACTCATGCTGAAGGCTGAACTTGGAAAAGATGACTCAGAAGCCAAAAGCAAATGAGATACTGTAGGATCTGTTCTTTACAGCACTGTGCAATTTTACTTAGAGCCAAGAAGTGTTGTTTTGATTAGGAACTGAGAGGCTGCAGAGCTGGTTCAGGAAACCACCTTTAGAGAAGCAAATAGTGATACTCTAGAAGTGTCTTTTTCTGAAATATTTCTTCTATAAAATCTCCTCCTCAGCCCCCCAAACCAACCATGTTAGGATGCACATAACTCATATTTAAAATACTCTTTAGTCTCTGGCCAGATTGTGCATGGTAATAGGACAGTTTGAAGACACAATTTTTTTTTCTTGATTGCGTCTATTTACTGTTTCTTTTACATTGTTATTTGCAATCATTTATCAAATATGTCCATTATAGTTGTTCATCCCAAGAAACAACAAAGCAATTTTTGTGACTCAAATTTAGAAGAAGAATGTACTAACTTGTTTAAATTTCCTTACAAGTCTGTACACTCTTTAGGATAATTTAAATACATCTACTTGTGAAAATAAGAAAATGCTGCTGTGATGTATTTGCATGCCAAAGTGTAGGAAGGAAGTTTCAGTATGACCAAAGGGATAGAGCAAATTCTACCTTTATGTTTTAATCTCCTGTGGCAGATGTTGTTCTTGTTATACTTCTCTCTTCAGAGCAGCTGAGGAGAATTATATTAGTTTAATCTCATCTATATGTAGCTACTGGAGTGCACCAGACATGGAGTTCATGAGCAAGGTTGAGGACTTCAGATTTTTTTCATATTGGTTCTATGGTCACTTAAGCATGATTGGATTTGCCACCTTACTTCCAATAAGTTGACAATATTCTTTACTATAGGTCCAGTTGTTATTTACATCAGCTTGACTGTGCAAAGAGATCTAGGCAGAAGTGAAAACCAGGCCCCAAATTGCTAAGTGACTTGTTTGGGACTTCAGATGAAGTGGGGTCTAGATACCTATGCAGAAAAAGATAGATAAAAGAATTGAGGTAGTACTGAAAGTCTGGAGAAAGCAGTGGAATATAAGTATGGCAGAGTGAAATGATCTCTTAATTTTCAGTCAGTATGAATGTTGGGGTGTCCTGAACAGCTTTTCCAGAAACTTCTCACCCCCAGCTAGTTATTCCAGGGAAGGGAACAGTATCCTTCATGGTACCATGGATCTGAATGACCTTCCATTATGAATTAGGAAGAAATTTTTCCTATTGAACAAAACCAGCAAGAAATGTGATGGGTTCCTAAGGCAAGGAAACTCATGTGCACATACTGTGTGCTTGCATTTATCCTACCTCTGGCTTTGATAACTTTGCACAAATTTTTAATCACTTTGGCCACAAATTTCTGTAAAGTTACGCAGCTGAGTAGAGGAGAGACAGCCAAAAGCAAAGGACTGTCATGCAAGAGCACACTGTCAAAACATAGGTTGATAAACTACACTAATTTCTCACAACTTCAGGAAGGTACACCCCAGTCAATGGAAATAAGATTTTCACAGATTATTATTAGATACCTTAAAATATTACCTTGTAGCTATTTGCAGGCTGTGAAAGACTGAAAGAGCTAATTTCCAAAAGAAAGTTAAGTGAATTTTGGAAAAAGGATACTCAGGGTTGAATATACCTTACAAAATGAGAATGAAAATGTAAATGTTCACATCTAGGTGTGCATTTGAGCAGAGATTTCAATTCACCTGTACAAACACAGATGCAATATTACTATTTTAGTTGCTCCTGAGTATCTGAAACAACCAGCTGGAGATAGCAGATATTGTACAGGACCTACGGCAGAAAAGCATAGTCTGGAAAGTCATCTGAAGGCCAGGAGGGCATGATAGGGCATCTGTAAAGGGTCATGCTTTGGCATCAGTAGACACCTATGTTTTGGCAATTTAATAGCCTTACTGAGCTGTTCAGCTGACTAAACACAAGTTTAATGAGCCTAAGGGTTTCTTAAACTCCGTCGACCGTACTGACTAAAGTGCCATTGACTACAGAGGGAACTTAGACACATAGTTGACACACAGACACCTATGTTATAAACCTTAATTTAGGTGTCTTAATGTGTGAGCTGGATCCTGTCCCCCAAGCATTTCTTTCTCCTAACTCTTTAAACAGAATCCAATGATGTGATCTGCAAAGAAGCAAAGACTGTCTACTCAAGTGGCAGAGTTAACCTACGCTGGATGTATTAAATGCTTGACATGAGAGAGGGGGTGGGCATGAAGAACTTTGAATTAATGAAATTGTGACCTGCTGCTTATAGTCTACCTGTTGCAGCTGATGTTCAGTAAAAAGCCCATCTATCTTGTTGTAACCACTTCTTGCGTGAGCAACTCCTGCTTTGTGCTGTATCCAGACTGGAGGTGTTCTATGGGGAAACACAATAAAATGGGGATATCTCATCTAGCTTTCTCACCCCACTGTTATATTCTCTTCTATTCTGTCCCATCCTCCCAGGCTCCTCCTGCTATGTTTTGCTGTACAACTACATGACACAATAGGCGTAGAGAGGTAATAAGGAATGAAGAAAAAATCTTTTATTAATGGAATATTTCTGCTATGTGAGAACTGGGGTGTGAATTCCTGACTGTGGTATCAAACACGAGTAGCCAGCTAATCAGGTTGAACCTTTGGAAAATCACTATTTGCACTCAGGTTCTAACCAATACTTAATTTCAACTACCTCAGAAAGCCCACCCTTCAGTTCTTGTCTAGCCTTTTATGGAGAGGAATATATTTTCTATTGCAATATTGCTATTGTCAATATTTGTATTTTAGTTGTTACTTCACATTTTCTTCTTTCTATCCTGAGTTTCCATAATGAAAAACTTTTCAAATGTATGTATATGTTATCCTTGAGTTCATGTAAAAGTACATGTTGAAATCACACACCAAATTTAGTTATTCTTAAGTAATAAACAAAGTATAATAAATGGCATTTCTCCCTCTCTTAAAAAATAAGATCTAGGGAATATAATTTTCTTTACAAACCCAAGTACATGTTAAGTAGGCTAACACCTAAGGCATCAGAAACTTTTATTAGATTACAAAAAAAGACTTTCCTGATTCCCACTTTGCTGAGGTTAATTAAGACATTGTTATGTATCTTTTCACTTGGTTGTTATAGGAAACTGTACTTTTCCACTATTTTTTCCTGCCCCTCTAACCCCTAAGACTGAGGCAAAACCCACTGACACTCTTTCTGGTTAAATCAAGCTATAATGAAATACTTTCTTGGTGACTCCAATAAGTCTCAAAGGAAAACACAGTAAAGGAAATGTCAGGCATGCATCCTTTAATTTTTTCTTTCCTGAAATCTTGCAGTAGATCTTGAGTGACTCCACAGCACTGGCTACCAAGTAGGACCCTTAAATAAAACATCACAAGTGTTTAAAACTGAAAACTGTGTGCAGGGAAGGGACAGAACCCTATTAAGGACCAACACAATAAAAGATCCAACAGTCTGATCACTGCACTGATTTTTTAAATGTATATTGAAAGGTCTTCTCAGCCTTGTTTTGGAACGGTAGATTGCATTGCTGTAAAACACACATGGATGGATGGCTGAAACTGTGGTCTGCATACACTAGATGAAATGTATCTATTGACTTACAAGCTGGCTGCATGTGTCAAAATGCAATCCAGTATTTCTGTAATAATAGCTAGCAGTCATAGTTGTAAATTATTTATGGAGACTATTCAGTGCAAACAGGTTAGTGCACACATCCTCTTCAGCTTGACTGCCCTGGTTTTAGATCACTCAGACATTCAAATCCTTAGAGATCTGCTCTTATCATTGCAAACCCCAAAAAGGTACCAAAACTGCAGTCATTTCAGCAACTCAAAGCAGCTCAGCCGTTTGCTAAAATTCTACCTCAAGGTTCAGTGAATAAACACCATTTCAGCCCACCTCTTTCACACCCACCCTGGCCCTGGCGATGTAAGTTAATATCAGACATGAAGAGAGATCGATCTCTAGAGCTAAGAATCCAGCGTGCTTCACTGTCTCTGTGCAGAAACATGGAAGAATGTACATAGCAAAGGCCACCGATGATCTTAACACAAAGTGACATCTCACTAATGCTGTTTCAGAAGATGGGAAAATGACAGCCACCCAATGAGTACTTCTGGTTAGACTTAAATGAGTACAGCACCCTATTGCAATGCAGTACACTGATTTTCCTATGCATGCAACTATTTATTCTCATTAGCATTTTGCCCTCACCAGTCCATTTCAACGAGCTGCACATACCCTACACAATCAGAGGACTGGGGGTTACTGAATTTTATGTTTGATCAACACACCACCAGACAGAACTAATCCATCACGTACAGAAAAATCCCAGAACTTGATTGCTGTGACAGATATAGTATGTTGAAACATTTACTGTGTATTAGTGTCTCTCTAGGACAAGTTCAGCTAGCAAGAGCTTTGCAGGGGCTGCTTTTGCACAAGATATTCCTGATAGTTCTGAACTTGTGGTAGTGGTTCAATTTAGTTCTGCTCAGTCATTAATTTGCAAATGGTACAAAAGTTTAAAATACACTAAAAAAATGCACTGACCTCTACCTGGGGTGGATTTTCTTGTGGATAATTTCAGCAACCACTAACTTCTGCCTCAGTCTCAGGAATTTGGATTTTGTCTTTGGATATATCATCCATGACATTGGACAAAGGTTGCAGGCTGAGAAAAAGGAGATGGAAAACCTGTACAGACACAACAAACATCATTCCTCTTCAGTCCTTCAGCCTCTTTGCCTGGCTGTTGTACAGCTTACACCACCACCAATTGCTCTAGCACGTTCGCCTCTTGGGCCAAGAAGAAAGTCCCTATCCACATATAAGCAGCTGCTTACAGACTAGCCAAAAGTAACTCCAAGGCATGTTCTCAATGAGAAACCTGCCTGCGGCTGAGGAGATTATCAACTGAAATCATACTCACATCTCAGAGCTCTTCTTGTCACATGGCTAGAGTCTCTGGGGAAGAATACAGGGCTGTTTATGCTCATTCTCCCCAGGGAATTTGGCACTAAATCTGACATAATTTCCAATACAGATTGCAAAAAATGTGCTTTGCCAAAGATACAGCTTGCACCTATGAAGGACTGAAGTGTGCCCAATTAAATATGCACAACGTGGCTTAATGACAAAGGGTAAACACGCAGCAGCAAGTAGATCTGCCTGCAAGGAGAGGAGAATAATCACAACACAATGTAGTATTTGTGTGCATGCAGTGGTGCTGGAAAAAATGTGAGATTGAGTTACTAACTCCTGTGGCATGATAATGGTCCCGGGTTTCAAACCGACCACATAACAAAAGGTCAGAGCCCACGCATGCCAGACACTATCATTATATTCACTTTTTCCCTTTTTTTCCCTCTTCTTTTCCTGGTCCTGACAGGAAGATTAGATCAATGATACTATCAGCCAGAAAGTCTGGCTGGGAATGCACACAGTTAAGTAACGCCCACATCACAGGGCTAAGAAACAAACATCTGTAACTTTCCTCTGTATCGCACCTTTAATATGGATGGGACAAGGAAAAAGACCTAAAAGCAAAATCAGGAAAAAATACATTCAAATAAATATATGAAAATAAAATTATATAATTTAAATTTATAATTACTGAAATAGAATTATATATTTCTCCAGCTAAAGACAGTTGAGAAAGAAAAGCAAACCCAATGGCCCGGATACATTTTGCAAGAGTCTGGGAGGGATTCCACAAATCATAGGAATTTTCCAGGGCAGCTTTCAAGCATAATTACTGTAATTGTTCAATATTTTAAAACTGGATCAAGCAACAAACATGAGAAACAAAGTACAAGGTGGTTTTTCCTCATTCATACAGTGTTCTGGCTTTTATTACCAGGCCAAACAGCCCAAATCTGTATTCCCAATGAACCATAAAATTCCCACTGCCTGGGTATCTGTTCATTGCTCTGTGTCAGGCACAAAGCATCTCGGCATGGGAAAAAAGCTCAATACAGGAGGGTGTAAATTCAGAGCATACTGCACAAACCCATATTGTGAATACATTCACCTCATGGGTCTTAGTGCTAAATTATCTGCAATCCTTCTTTAGAAAATGGAGAGACACCAGCATCTTCTGGGGGAGATTTATCCCACCTGAGATAGTAGCAAAAATGAATTTCCTTCTGCATGTGTCAGAGGGCAATTCAGCACACATATTATCTTGAATTGCCTTTGGAGCTGCCCACATTTCTCTGTCTCCTACACAAGGAGATCTGGTGACTAACATAAACTGGATTTGTTAAAGGTTCAAGTTAGATGAGAACTTCTCATCCTAGTGATTCAATGTGCAGAAATGGCAATACTTTATTTCAAAGGAGGTAGACCATTTTGTTCTTGTTCCACTTTTGAATTTATCTCATATATTTTTATCTGAAAGATAATTTCTTTCTAATTGCAAAATTAAAGGCAATTAAACTGTTTTGAAGAAAACTAACTTCAGCCTTCCTATGAGCTTCTGAATAATTAAGATAATACTGGCATTAAAAACCACTTCATAATCTCTTTCGACAACTTAACTGTATTTTGTTATTTTTTTAATTTTTACAGGACACATGATACTGAAATAGGGTATAAATTTCTAACCAAATTTCAGTATTTTAAATAGAGCAATTTCCTGCAAAATTAATGGCCTGCTCTTGCTTATACTTAACATTAAGCAGCAACAAATGCAGACACCTGAATCGTTTGCTTACACTGAATGTTTAGACTGGCTTTATAAACTCTAGAATATATTGGGTATTTCTGAGGCAGAAACTTGGCAGTGTTTAAAACTGGTACCATAAAAGGAAAGGGTTCTTCATATGGGATTTTGAAAATTAGACAGTTGATATGTTTTAGTGCTGAGAAGGTTAATTAGCACTCTCACAGTGATGGTATAGTATATGCTCATCTAATTGTAATATTCAAAGATCAGTTTAAGGAAAAGAAATAAAAATCCCAAAACACTGACAAAAATTGGGAAAATGTGGAAAACCTAAGACAACTGAAATGTTATCTCCATAGGCTACATTAAGTCTTTCAGTCCCAGCAACTCAGCCTCTAATGTTCAATAGCATTTTCTGGGTATAGATATGTGTGTATATATACATGCACATCAATACTCAAGTATGAAGGTCTAGGCATATATATGATAATTGAATTTTTTGGTTGTGTTCCTCTTTAGCACAAGGAATTTATATTATGTTGAAGCACAACTTACAGCAACACTAATGCAGAAAGCTAAAAAGGTTAATATCCTCAGTAGACAGTATCATTTCATCAATAAGAGAACTATTCAATGACCCTGTATTGGAGTGAACTCAGCATAATCAATTAGCTTTGTCAAGTAAACAGATCTGTCCCTTTGGCTGCTGTGTAACTTGATATTTCTTCCTGTTCTTACTGACTCTGTGAATGGAGAAATAAAATACCCTGAAATTATACCAGCTCTGACTGTGGAAAGAGAGCTATTTAAAAAGTTGCTTCACTGAAAGTGTCTGTCATTCTTAACCAGAGGTTTTTGTCTTCCAGCAGAGAAGGGCATTAGGATGGGGTTCGGTCCAGCACCACAGAACAGTTAAACAAAAACAATATTTTCCATGTTTTGATAAAGTAGATGCAAATCAGTTGGCAAGCAAAATAAAATAACTGTGCCCTGCACCACTTGACATAGCTGACTTGAGTAATTACCTTCACAATGTACCATCCTTTGCTTGCTTTATCATTTGTCTTTCTCTTGTTTTTGTTTTGGCTTTTAAAAAATAATAATGTAATTACTATAACAGTAATTTGAAAGTAATGATTTCTATACACATTAGCAGGCTCTGAGACACAATCTATGATAGGTCATGAGATAGTAGTCTCAGACTGGCCTCGTGTAGTTTGCATTATGAAAAAAAGCATGGGAAGGAGAGATCATTACTCTGCATAATTAGCAGGCTTAATTAAAAAATGGCCCGAGATATCAGCTGTAGCACCAGCTCAACAAACCCCCTAGGGCTTGTTCATAGATTCTGCTGCACTCTGATTATACTAGTATGAATCTAGAAATAGCCACCTGGAATCACTCTCTCAGATGGGCATTTGCTAAGTGTTAGTACACTGTTATTAAATCAGTTTGTTTGGCACAATTTTGTAAAATGATATGGGCTTTTAGACCTTTAGCAATGTGAAAAGAAAGCATGGCCAGCAAGGTAGAGCAATTCACTCTGTGGGACTTTCAGTGTTCCTCCTTTCTAGTAAATGAAGGCATTCAGAAATGTGTTCATCCAAATTTCTCAAGTTCTATAAACACTAATCAGTTTGGGTTTGTCAAAAAAACCCTGATGATGACAGGTTTAAAAAATTTAATCACCTCAGGTTCGAACATCTACATTTCAAATAAAAGTGGACTGAAATCTGAATTCCTTTATACACCTCAGATTTGTGATATTCACATAAAAACCTCCTCAAAGTTTAACACCTCTCTTCTTCTACTTTTGTTTTTGTCCATGTTGGACAATCCATAACGCTTCCTTCTGAGGTACATCAAAACCTTTCCTGCACGCTACTGACCATGTAAACAGGCTGCTCATTCTAGACAGGCAATCGCTTTTGCAGAACATATCCAGGGCTATATAGTAGCTAGGAACATAACTGAACTTGTCAGGGAGAGAAGATTTTCCTATGTTATTAAACCAGAGATTGGTTTGATCCAGTCAGAACATAACTGTCCAAAGTGGAACACCACTAGGACATTGGAGCTAGCAATGATGATCAAAAAAGTCCCTTTTGATAGGTACATACTTTACATGTATCAGCAGTTAAAAGTTGGGATCACACCAGAAAGGCAGATAACTAATGTACTTTTTCAAAGGGCTTTTGTAGGCTGATTGTGGGGATACATTATAACTTACATAGTTATCTATATAATTATAGATATCTAATATCTAGACATTTATACACTATGTATTTATATATATATTTATAATTCTTATTATACCTGTATAATAAAGCTTACTACTGCAAGGAGGAAACCAGAAAGACTGTCTATTTAACAGCAAAGACATGACTTTATGTTCTTCCTCCCAAAACATCTGGGGCTGTGAACAGGCAAGGAATAGGTTAAAATCCCTCAAGTCCAGCCTGTGACAGCTGGGCACTCTGCAGCACCCAGTTGGAAATGAGAGGACCTCCATTGCCCTGGGGCATGTTGGGCATATCACATCTCCGGTAAGCTGCCCTATGAGTGCTGGAGGTAGGGCGCTCTCATCGGCACCTCTCTCATGCATCAGGAACCTGTCCTCTCCAGAGACCCATTGAAGTACAAATCCTATTAAGATATTTAGATAATATGGCAAGATGTTTCTTTTTATGCTGAGCCCTTCCAGCTGATTAGACAGGGAAATCCTTGCTATCTAGTCAAGAAGTTTTCTGGCATGTTTAACATCTTGGGAACATATTTTTGTGTTTCTTTAGGTTAAAGATATCCTCCTAGGAACTTATCTGTCAGAGGAAAGAGGAACTGAGGAGTATATAAGTCTATGGGGAACAGACAAAAGTTTCTATTTCATGGGAGAATCCTTGAACCAACAAAGTCCTGAAAGGGAATGAAATATCTTACAACGTATTCTCTACTGTCAAGTACAAATAGTGTGCTTTTCAGCAGCAATGACAAGAATTTCCCTATTCGTAACTAAAATGCATGAAGGAAAAGTAGAAATCACCAAGAAAAATGACTGAAGGATAAATCAATATGAGGTGAAAGGTCAACAAGCGACCTGCTGTTAGACTGCCAAAAAGTATTTAATACATTCATTTGATTTTATTCACATTCTTTAAAAAATTATGTGAGCAAGAGATAGACATGCATCAATACAGCCTTTTTGTCTTGGTGAGAGAAAGGTTTTGCTGAGAAACATGCGCTGATCTAAAAGTAGTGTTTATCCCTAGAGCTTTGACACCCCTTGAGGGTTAGCCATTATTGCAAATGCAATGGCAATCTTTCAATACAGACAAATTAGCTATTTTCTAGAGAGCTAATTCAGTTCTTCAACTTACATTAATTTATCACAGTTTAATTACCACTAAAATTATACTAATTCAAATTAGAGGTGGCAGTCATGTAACACATGTTATTTGATACCTCGTGTGAATTCTGGAGAAATAATGTTTGTTCTGTTAGGACAGGGCCGAGTAATTGCCAGCTATAAGGATGCATGCATTTGACAAAGATTTTTAACAGCTCCTAGCTAAGACAGTTTCTGTAGATTTCTATCTTCACCCCACTGTTCAGACTTTTTCATAAGCTGCAGTTTAGCCTGTTCTCTGGGCTGGAGAGTGTTTCTTGGCATTTTCAGTCTTGTGTTTAAAACCGTTACAGATCTCTTTAATTAAAATACTGCTCCAATTACAAGGCAAGAAAATTACAAGGAAAATTAATAAAACTAAGAAGACTACAAAAATGCTTCCATAATTCAAATACATCTATATGTCCCAAATGGGACAGGATCAGTATTCCAAAAATAAAAGGTTACACTAAAAATAAAAATAGCAGGGAAGAAAAGCATGGAAACCAGCAATAAAATGCCAGGAGGGTAAAGAGCTGGCACATACATAAGCTCAACTGAGAATGATATAGGAAATAGGTAGGAGAGGAAGAGACCTCCTGGGTCAGCACAGATACTTGTGTGATACAAGCCTTTTGATAAATGGATCATATTGCTGTTTTAAAACTACTGAGGCTTTTCCCACCAGTATTCAGGCTGAAAAGCTGTTCCAGTGTCCGGTTTTAATGTGTGAACTTTCTTCTGATTTTCAATCTAACTTCAGTCTCAACAACTCTGAATGCACGTTCTTTAGCAAACACTTCCTCGTTTGCACTGAACAGGTGTCCCTTATCCAACATACCAGCCCTCTTGATATATCAAAATCAATATTTTCCCCTTTCACCTTCCTAGTCTTTGCTCATATTTTCTTTCTTTATTCCCCTGATTGTGCTAACAAACTCCTTTGCACCTAGATCTGGTTGAGTTCTTCTTTCTTAAATCTGGGGGAACCAGAATTGCATTTAATATTTCATTTCTCTCATGAGTACCTTGTACAGATACCCTGTTAGTTCTTGTCCCCTGTGAGGAACATCTCTGCCACATACTTGCTTGGCTTTGCCCCAGCTCGGGCCAGCTGGTGACTCACAGGCATTGAGTGATCCGTCAGCAGTGCACACGGATCTTTACTTTCAGTCTCGCTCACGTGGTGAACTCACAGCTTGTAGCTGAAGTCCTTATTACCAGTTCCCCCCATGAATCACTCTGTTTTGCTCCATTAAACTGAAGAACTCTGAAACTTAAATGCAACATTTTAAATGTGTATGTTTCAGGATAGGCATTAAAATCCACATTTAATAAGGAATTCACTGGGAACTCCTAGGAAATCATTTGATCTAAAGCCTACCGATTTCCAGGTACTCAGAAACTGGCTTTCACAATAAAAAATAACCAAATCTCTTTACTCTTCAAGACATAATTTAGAATTGTATCCTCTAAACTCAAGCACAACATTGCACACAGCCATTTTTGCACCATTTGGAATGTTGCTTGTCTTTATTTCTTCGGATGTCTGGTTTCTAAATAATAAAAAAAATCTGTTTAATTGCTCTCTAGAAAGTTCCAGAGGCATTCTTTTGTTCAGCAAATCTGCCTGGGAAGAGTTGACCTGCATACCATCTTAATGTAACAGAGTAAGTCCAAAGACTCTTGCAATTTGCAGAGCTAGATTATAAAACAAAGTTATTTAAGGAATTATTCAAAACAAAGTTATTGAGGAAAAATTTCTGTTGTTGGTTGGGGTTTTTTTCTTAGTACATTTCCAAGCAGATCACAAATACCTTGTGTGATTCATCTCATCTAACTTTAGCTATTTAAAACCTATTCATGTTATCCTAGCTGGGTTTCTAGACTTCCTCTATAATCAATGGAGAGAGTCGTCTTAGTCTTTCCAGTCCAAAATAGGTGTTTAAGATAGATAGCATTTAATGTTTTATGATTCATTCCGCCTATCTTTAGATTGTCTAGAAGTTCATATCTTTCTTCACTGACTATAAAAGGAGTGTATCCAATTAGTATAGACCTTCATGAGTAACTTGAGGACAGAAAAGATAGGCAAGATGAACCTCAATCTTTGATCTAATACATTATTTGTAATAGGAATGGTAATTAAGGTCCATGCTGGTGCTTTTTGAAAAATCCAACCTTCCCCTTTAATGAAGTAAAATTGCTTGGAACGAAACAAAGGAAAATGAACTAAAATACCAGGCTTTTTAAATGGTCAAGAAAGAGAGACTTAGAAAATGGTGACCCCTAGACAAGAAGGACAAATCTATAAATTAGGCACTCAGAGAATTCAGTAAGTGGGAATATACATGCAAAGAAAGTGTTAACAACTTGAAAGTCAGAGGGATCTTCCCTTAGTGAGAAAAATCATTAGACCATAAACTGAAAATGAAAGCTCTGCAGGATCTGGGGTGCTCAAAGTGAGACTTAGATCTATTATGTATTGAGGAGGAAGCCTAGGATGTTTCTCTAAGACAAAGCGTGAGAGGCATTTGCTACATCAAGGCTACGTTCTGTCTGTGGGCAACTGTTAGTAACTTCAGGCGAGTCCATGGGAGTTAAGCATGCTGGTTCAGAAGTGATTTAGTCTAAGGACAGATGCTGGCAGGGTAGTATTCACCTTGACCTAAATTTAAATTTATTCAACTTGACCTTGCCCGGTGGAGAAGGACCTGGGAGTGCTGGTGGACAGCTGGCTGAACATGAGCCAGCAGTGTGCCCAGGTGGCCAAGAAGGCCAACAGCATCCTGGCTTGTATCAGCAATAGTGTGGCCAGCAGGACCAAGGAAGTGATCATCCCCCTCTACTCGGCACTGGTGAGGCCGCACCTTGAATATTGTGTTCTGTTTTGGGCCCCTCACTACAAGACGGACACTGAGGTGCTGAAGCGTGTCCAGAGAAGGGCAACGAAGCTGGTGGAGGGTCTGGAGAACAGGTCTTATAAGGAGAGGTTGAGTTTGTAGTGAGGTGGGTGTTGGTCTCTTCTCCCAAGTTACTAGCGATAGGATGCAAGGAAATGGCTTAAAGCTGCACCAAGGGAGGTTTATATTGGATATTAGGAAAAATTTCTTTACTGAAAGAGTGGTCAGGCACTGGAACAGGCTGCCCAGAGAGGTGGTGGAGTCACCATCCCTGGAGGAGTTCAAAAAACATGTAGACATGGCACTTCAGGGCATGGTTTAGGAAACATGGTAGTGTTGGGTTGACGGTTGGACTTGATCCTAGAGGTTATTTCCAACCTAAATGATTCTATGATTCTATGATTTTAGGCTAAACTGTGTCTACCGCCATAACAGAGAGGGATAAAGAGAGAAAGAGACAATCATTTGCAGAGAAACTTCATTACACATCCTAGCTATTTAATTTAAATATTTGGGGAGGTGTTTCATCCACAATTACAAGTGTAAGACTCAAACACAACTGATTTTGTCTTAAATCCACCAGATTAACTGACTGATTCCCGTTAAATGTGAGAAGTTTCTGAACACCTTCAAGCACAGGAATCACAGCTCCTAACTCACTGTTGTAGGCAGTGTCCAAGATCATAAGCCACTGAGGAACTTCTGAAAAACTTTATTTCTTCAATTTTAGAAAACCCATTGACAATGATCATAATGACTTCTAAAGGATTCTTTTCAGAATTTTCACTTGTGCCATTTATTTTGAGAAGTTTTATTAGAGGATAAAATTATTTATTTTAAACAGAACAACCTTTCTGGTAAAAATAATAATAATAGCAGTCTAAGTAAGCAGAAGGAGATGTATATAGTAACGTTAGTGCCTGATTTCAGACATAGCAGAGGGTTAAAGACATTGGCAAACTTCCTATTGCAGGAAAAAAAAAAAAGACCCACTGAGAAAATATCACAAAATTTTACAAGACTCTGGTTTGAGTCTCACAGTCCAGCCACATCTGTGCATGGCAGAGAAGAAACATTTTGTTTCATAGGATGAGCGCTCACCTCCACATCCTGCAGCCTGCTTATTCTGATGCTCCTGGTATTGCTGCAGCTTCAGCATTCTCCGGTGCCTCTACGTGGTATCAAGTTACCAGACGATGTGTCAAGGGGCACACTCTGGAGCTCCATATGCCACAATTAGGAAAATCTATTGCACTCTCCAAAAAGCAGAGCCACTGCTGCATAAGGTCACCAAACACTAATAACAGCAACTTCATGCCACAGAAATTTATAAGGCAAAATCTTCCTTGGAAATACTTGGATGCAAAACAGTAACTTGTATTCCATTAATATCCATGGATAATGTAAAGATACTAAATTAATTGTATTTACAAGAATGGTCTTTTTGTTAGCTACAGTGTGTTCAGGTTTGAAAATCATGAGGCAAAAACGAACACTGAAGATAATTTTTGTTACTAATACCTCTCCTGTGAAAATGCTGAAGAATCAAATTCTCAAGTACATGTAAAGGGGCATGAGAAACTTAATTTCAAGGCCTATTTCTGACTAGTTTTCTGTTCCTTGTTAAAATAAGTGGTATTTTTTCCCCTTCAGAAAGCCAGGATTTGCAATACTAAATTAGTAGCCAGGTCTACTGTATCCTGTAGTCTTCCCACAGTTAAGTTGTTACAAGAAACAAAGATTTCCATAACATGCACCAAGCTCATTACACAATGCTGGTTGCCTTAAAAAAAAAATCCCCATGATTTCCTCAGACAAAATTTGTCTTTTAACATGAGTGAGAAGCACTATTTATTTTAAAGACCTTTTGATTTGTTCTTTTCATTTTATCTTTTTTATAATGGCTGTAGTAATTTATTACCCTGTCACGCTGAGAACATATGCCACAATCCTCATTATGGTTTATGAATGCCATGGTATCTTGGTGATCGGTCACACAACATCACAAGTATCTCTTATGTGTAGTTATTTCTTCATTCCTTTTCTCAGTGGAAAAAACATTGCAAATTATTTACATACATATGTGTATATATTATTTATATTTGTATATTTTTAGATTCATAGATTTTTAAGTACACAAGGGACTATTATAATCATCTAATGTGACCTCCTGCAAAACACAATGATTCCTTCAGTGAACCCAGCAAGCTAAGCTGTAGCTTATTTTTTAGCAAGATATCTACTCCTGCTTTAAAGATCACATAAAAGGATATATCACATTCCCATGGAAATATGATGCACTGTGTGCATTTATTATAGAATTATAGAATCACAGAATCATTTAGCTTGGAAAAGACCTTTAAGATCATTGAGTCGAACTGTTAACCTAACATTGCCAAGTCCACCACCGCTAAACCATGTCCCTAAGCACTACATCTACACATCTTTTAAATACCTCCAGGGATGGTCACTCAACCACTTCCCTGGGCAGCCTGTTCCAATGCCTGACCACTCTTTCAGTGAAGAAATTTTTCCTAATATCCAATCTAAACCTCCCCTGGTGCAAGTTGAGGCTGTTTCCTCGCGTCCTATCACTTCTTACTTGGGAAAAAAGACCAACACCCACCTCGTTACAACCTCCTTTCAGGTAGTGGTAGAGACCCTCTCCCACTAAAGAGGTCTCCCCTGAGCCTCTTTTTCTCCAGGCTAAACAACCCCAGTTCCCTCAGCCACTCCTCATAAGACCTGCTCTCCAGACCCTTCACCAGCTTCATTGCCCTTCTCTGGACACGCTCCAGCACCTCAATGTCCTTCTTGTAGTGAGGGGCCCAAAACTGAACACAGTATTCGAGGTGCGGCCTCACCAGTGCGGAGTAGAGGGGGCCAATCATTTCCTTGGTCCTGCCGGCCACACTATTGCTGATGCATGGCAGGATGTTGTTGGCCTTCTTGGCCACCTGAGCACACTGCTGGCTCATGTTCAGCTGGCTATCAACCAGAAAGCAAGATTGAAAAATACATTTTGTATTTGGAACTGAAAGCAAGAAATTGAAAAATATTAAACTTTTACACACAAGTTTGTAGACAATCCCAATGTACCAAGCAGTAGAATAGAATTTTGTTCCCATGGTTCAAGTTTGAAATACTTGCAGTCATATCATCACAAGCTTTGAAAATGAGAAACAAAAGCTTGAATATAAATGTTATTCATCAGGAGGGCAAGCATAGCATGTGGCAGGCAGAACTTGCTCCTCACTTTTTTAGTGAGAGCTCTGTATCTCTGTGGACTTACATTATTGTGGTCAATACCAGTGACAATATCTTCAAGGCAAGGTTTTTCTAACCATTTGAACAATTCAGACACATTTTACACTGGAAAAACATTGAAATATATTGTGAAAATCACATCTTCTGCAAAGATGGAGTACAACCTCATGGCCAGAGAAGAGTTCAGAATGTGCAAGGACCCTGTGAACATTGTGAAGTGACTTGTCCCATTTGTGGGTACAGATATTCCATCAATTGACAGTATGTCTTGGGTAACAACTTAAAATCTGAAAATTGTCCAGTCTGTTCACGTGTCATTTTAGTCTGTTTTTCTTCATCCAGCTATGTGGCACTTGTGCTGTTGAACCTCAAAACACTGCAGAGGAGAGGGAGTGTTTGTATGGACAGGCACTTCCACTGACCCTTTCATATTTTCATAAATTGAAAGAGATTAACCTAATCCTTACTGTTGAATTAGTTGGCAAAAATATATGAATTGTTCTCATGACAATAATTCATTTTTCTCCTACACATCAGCTCTCAGGAGATAAAAAACTAGCTTTGGCAAGTTGCTGTAAGCATTTGAGATGCATGTAAGAAGGATCTGCTAAGATTCAGGTTTGGAAGGATGACCCAGTAGAATTTAGATCTTTGGACGGACAGAGCTTGGGTGCCTGATCTAAGCTTATAGGAACAAAGGAGCAGTACAAAGTGTTAGGATTTTAGATTATTAGAAGTTTTAAAAAACATGCTGTGAAACTATGCCATAAGGTACAACTCTCTCCACAAATGAAAGTAATGAGTACAGCCCTTAAAGTATACATCTTGGATTTTGATGCTCTGCAGAAGATTCACTTGATGAATAAGCTCTGTGGTGTCTAGCAGGGAAGTCATTGTACAGGAATTATCCCTTGCAAAAGAAATTAGATCAATCTTCTGAACCACAGTTTTCTAAAATTCATAAATTTTTTTTAACCCAAGTAGAAATGGCAGATAAGTATAACATGCACATCCACTGCAGCATTTCTGAAATTCCACTCTGCTGTAATTTTAATTGGAAAAAAATCACCTCAGTCTGAAAAAAAAATCAGCACCCACACTGTGGAGGATAAGAAAAATTCCTTAAGTTTTAAAAGAAATTCATGTTCTGCTAGATATCCTTCTTCATCTACAGAAACCCAAAGAATTCCAGTATCTTCCACTGTGATCTTAAAGTTGAAAGCAAAATCAAAAGATTAAAGGACATGTTTTGAGTTCTGAGGTCAAAAATTGATAATCTCAGCAACGAAAATAACAGAAACTAGAATATCATGCTAAAGATGATATCCTACAACTGTATCAGCTCCCTCATAAATTGAAAAGTAAATTAAAAAGAGATAATTAGTATTAATTTCTGGTGATCCTAGAGAGATAATTTTTGTTCCTTCTAAAAGTAAAGAGAAGTTTTTGTGGCAGCCAAACATGTACATTTAATCTGGAATCTGCAAGTTAAACTGTGATCCTTGGGATTTTGAATCTGAATTGCTAAAAGGGATGGAGGAAAGAAAGCTGTTTAAACCGTTTTTATTCAGTGAATTAAACAAATACATCTCTGAGACTACATAGACTGCAAGACTCTACTGAGAAAATACTACATCTATGCAAGCAATTTCAAGAACTACCATGAACATTGAAAAATCTTAATATTCTCACCATGCCTCATGCCTTTGAGATTCACCTGAGGACATTCTGTGCCTACGTCTCTGCCTCTGCTCTAAGATTTGTTAAAATATACAGAAAGAAAAAATGAACACATACACACACAGAGAGTCTGATTCCAAGATATTCCCTCACAAAATACTGTCATATTAAGGCTTGTCCAGTATTCCTGTGTAACTAACATTTTCCTGCCTAACTTTTTGGAAAGAAAAATAATTAACCAAAGTGAAAACCACTGCATTTTCACGTGGGTCTTCTGTTCTAATCCACTAACACTCCAAAATTTTAATCCAGAATATGAATTCTGGTAATAGAGAGATTTAAAAGAAATTATGGAACTAAATCTCAAACAGTATATTAAAAAAAAGATCTTAATTTGCCATGATACAAAAGCCATTTACTGTACATATGCATGAATAACAGGTGTTTGATGAAAGTACAGTTAGCAAATAGAGAACCTGGAAATACACCAATGATAATAGAACATGGAACAAAAATGGGGTTTTTTTCTACATAACGAGCTCTTCTTCAACCTTGTTTAAAACCCATGCTTCATCTGAATTTTCACCGGAGCCTCTTTGGTGTACCACTAACATCTGCAGAGGCACATACACTGACTTCAAGGAAGAGAGAGAGTCATAAACAAAATTGTGATTCAACAGGAAATTTCTAGTTTAATAATCAGCCTTACACTAAATTTTAGGCCAGAAATTATTGTTAGAACATTTTATCAGACTTAGTTAACCTGACTTAATAGTATCTGTGAAATTTTCATCCTGCTACCCTTGATTTAAAGGCAGTATTGAAGAAGAGGAACTGGATCATATCCCAGTGATAATTCCAGTGAAGTTTTAAGCCCTAATAGTAGGATTTAGCTAACTTAACCTGGGCATCATAGAGGTCATTGTCAAAGTCAAGCTTGTCATCCTAGCCAGTGAAGTGATGTAAGAGCTTCCAAAGAACAATATATCTGATCATTAAACAGGCCTGCAAGACAGCTGAAATGGGTGTGCCACTGGCTACAGAGGGACCTGCGGTGTGGAGATGGTGCAAGCCATTTGAGTTCAGATGTGAAGGGGATGGATGTGCCTTACAGCCTGTCCCACTGCTGAACACGCCCATCTGCAAGCGGTGTGGGCAAAAAACTGCAGGGAAAAACCAGACATTTAAAAGAGCAAGAATTATATCTCTCAGGCTTAATCTTTCATGTTTTTACATGGTGACAGTGAAAACAACAGGGCTGCAAACTGAAGGACCAAATATTGCTGCTAAGAGCTTACTGGTTTGCTAAAAGCTATTAAGAAAATGGAAGCTATTAACATCATGCCAAATAATGGTTCAATAATAGCGGCCTAATGTGAAACTGAGATACTTTGTATCATTCTAAAATGATCATCCAAATAATGAACTGCAAACTCTTCAGCAGAAGATGGTGTTTTCCCACATGTGCACAGCTATGCCATCAAAATGCAACAGCTCACATAACTGTTTTTACATGCAGATTTTCTGTGGTGGTGATCTATGAGTTGTATACCTACATTGTAGGAGTAAAGACCCTATCTTATGCTCCTTATCAGGAGGGAAAAATCCTCCTGAGTCCAGTTATCAGTAAGGATCAATAATTAGAAAATGCTTAAAATCTTCAACACTTCAACTCTCGGGAAAAGTCTGCCTTGTACAAAGTTCAATGTCTTTTATTAGCAAGTGAACAATAAGCTTTGAAATCTCAAATAAGCATTCCATAATCTGTTTTTAAAGTATTCTTCATTATACTATATTGGCCAAAACACATTGTCTGTAATATGAATAATATATATTTTAAGGTATGCATTTTGTATAATAAACATAATATTGCAGTAAATATATATATAACATATTTATCTTTTACTATAAACTATACATATAATACTTTATATACCTATAAAAATTATAGCAGCAAACATTTTAAAAATACTCTTTAACAGAACTTCAGTTGGTTACCAAAAGGCATTTTTGAACCTGGGTGTTTTCTGCATATTGTTAAATGACCAACTAGAAATAATCGTGAGAGACACCATAAGTCAGATTATCAAAGGGCTTCATAAAGTGTTATCAGTTGATGATATTGTTATGATCAACCTCGCATGGCTGAAAGCAATAGCAGTTTTGCTGATAATCTCCTTTGGCAGGCCCCAGTCTAACAGTCTGTGCCCCATTCCCACCCAGAGTGGTGAGACAAGGAGACATGGACGCAAAAAAGGAGACACCCACAGAGAACAAATCCAGCTGAAATTATTCCCTGTGGGTTCAAGGCACTTAAATTCTGCCCCATTATTCTAATAAGTGCCAATATAAAACATATTATGTCCTCCCCATCTTTCTGTGAAAGAAAAGTCCATGATATAAAAGAAAGACTTGTACAAATGCATTTACCTGAGATGCAACAACTGAGAAATTGGAAGCTCTAATTTCAATTTCTTTGCACTCTTCCTGGCCTAAAACATCTGAACTTTTCGATATGAAGCAACCCTAACCTCAAAATAGTATATATAATATTAGCTGGACTATCTTTTGCTAATTGTTCATTTTAGTCTCTCCAAGGTAGAAAGGAATTAGAGTGCTTTGATGAGAAATAATGGTCAAATATATTGATCTGCACTGCAAGATCTGCAAGCGAGTCCAAAATGAAATTATCACAATTTAAAATCATATAAAGAAAGTATTGACCGTCTGCAAACTAATTCAAGTCTGTCCTAATACAGAAGGATGGCTGCTAGTAGTGCTGGAATTGGGCCAGTAGTTTGACAAATTATTTGGATGCATCTTATTATTAGACAATTATTCATCAGAAATAGAATGGAACATTCAGGTTAATTCTGATGACCAAACAGTGTGGTTATGATTGTTTTAACACAACGAGTTACACACTGTTACTTCATTTGCAATGTGGTGATGTTCTTCGAGGTCCTAAACATGCCTTCATATGCTTTGTGTGTCAAGTATGTCCACATATGGATGTAAAAAATATACTTACATGTATGTATTATAGGTAGATAGATAAATGGACTGGTAGTTGCATACTCATACAGTACACATGCAATGCATTTAATTAGAGCTGTGAACAATGTACAGCCAGAGCAGATTGATTAAGAGGATTTTTACAGGATCACCGGAAACCCTCAATAGCACTTGACAATAATCAAAGCTTTAAATACAATAGCAGGAATTGAGTAGGAATTGAGCTGGCACCAGAGAGGCTAACTCTGCATGTCAATACTTAAAAATGAGAGTTGCTGTGTGAAAAGGAGTGCTAAACTGGAGAAGTGCCAGCTGTTGAAAGCTTACATTTAAGGCTGAGTCTGAGAACTGCCAGTGTTTCTGAACAAAGATGAGAAGAGCAGAGGATGGGTCTGAAAAAGCAGCGTCCACCCACAGTGGATGGGGCTCAGGACGGGCAATCCAGCACTTATACTCCACCACCTACTGTGTCAGCCTGGGCATAATTTCCCTGCCTCTCCATTTCTCCATCTAAGAACGATACTTCCTTTTCTTGTGAGATGTTAGACACCTGTACATGAAAACACAACAGAGCAGATCAAGCCATTTTCAGAGCTGTGTTAAGGAATTGCGACAATTTTTAGTACCTGACCTGCCCTGGTAATTGCTGAGGCCCTGATCCTGTGAAGAGTGATATGTGTGCTCAAATTTACATGCTATAATTAAACCCAAGGAGACTACTTTCAAAGCCTAGAGTTAAACAGGGAAAAGTTTGTAATGAGAAGTCATATCTTTCATTAGATCTGCAGATATAATTGGAAAAAACAGACAGACTTTCTTGCATACAAGCCCCGTTTCATGTCTTCAGGACTTGGCAAAGAGCCAGGACTTTGCAGAATTGAAGCCTAAATGTTATTAGCAGCATTTCGCTAGGTATAAATGCTGTTGTAAAAGGAGCTTATTAAAAAGTTGAGTTTCTTTGCTTAGAAACCTCCCCAAAACAACCAAAAAATATGGCTTGTTCTCTAACTGACTCCTCAGATCAGTAAAAGCAATATGAAAATTTTTATGAAAGTATTGCAAATACTCAGCTTGATCATTTGTTGCAAAATAGTTTGTTTTGTTTAAGAAATAATTAAAAATTAATTGAGCCTAAGCATGAGGGAGAAATTGACTCTGTAACCCAGCATTTACAGAACTCATCTGGGATATGGGACACCAGCACTGAAGCTTCTGCTTTAACAAACAGTTCATTAGTTTTACAAAGCAGAACAACTTTATCAAAGGAGATTAGCAAGCCCTATTTTAGAAAAGCCAAAATCCTCATGATGAGGATTCCTTGGGTTGATTCCTTGGGATGTGGGATTCACATCCTCTTCCCAAAATTGGGAGGTGCTTTGGCTACGTCGGCACTGTTAAATCACGCACTATGAAGTCATTTCTGTCTGCAAGAATAACTGGTTCCTTTTTGAAATTCATTGGCCATTAAAAACAGATATCTATTGCTTTTTAAAAACTTTTTTAGAAACTATGAAAGCTGTTCATTTTTTGAGTGAATTCAGGACTTCCTAGTTTTTGTCTCTGGTTCTTACCAGTAATTTCCAGCTCTAGTAAATTCAAATCAATATATCTCTGCCTTCAGACCATGATCACAGCCATCACTCACCTTGAAAAGATGCCACGTATATGAACAGATGTCAGCTTCAAAGGTTAAAGCTGACTGGTTAAATAACTTAACTGATTAAAGTTATTATGTTATTTTCATCAGTTTCATTGAGCTTTGGGTCACTTCCACAGGTGTAGACTAAAAAAGGTCCTGAAAAAGGTGAAATCGGGTCTGTTTCTCAAAACATGAGGATGGAGATGGCAATACCTATGACCAAGTCCAGTGTAACAGCCCTGACAGTGTCTTCAATTTGCCAGGTGCCAAGGGAATAACTCTGCATTGGCGATGCAGTATGTTCCAGACAACAATATGATTTTCAAGAATGGTGAATCAGGACCCCTAGTTTCACCAAAAAGCACATACCTCCCTTAGTTTAAACACAGACCCTGAGCTTGGGCTCTGTGAGTGTTCAAGAGAGTGAGCACACTCTCTTAAACTTGGGTAGAGAGCAAGTTCATCAGGTCGGTGGGGTATCTTGCAAAAAAAAATAAGGAAAGTACTTTCAGGTATAGTTTTCATGAAGAACCTGAATTGCAGTTTGCTGAAGGCTGAAATCACATTCTGTACAAAGTGTACGTACTTGCTCGTGCTGTTTGTATGCTCTGCTGTAAGCATCATAATAGGGAACCTGAAACTGGATGATATGGACTTCCATAATATCTGATCCTCGCATTTTTCTAGGCTTTATATTCATGCCTGGAACTGCCTGCTGACTTTTGTAGATGTAAAAGCATTTTTATGGTTTTATCATGTTTATTTTACAGCTTCAGTGGTGTTCACCACCTGCCCAGACAACACGGAAAGTGGTACCCAGTGTGAGACACGGCTGGTACCACCAGGCCTGTGTCTGGTGGGGCTCTCGGCACCTGGATTTGAAGGTTGGGGAAATGAGCAGGAGGAGAGATGCCTGGCTGTCCAGGGGCTCCCTTCCTTTTGCCAGGGTTTAAGCCAACTCCACTCCACTCTCTGCCAGTTAAACAGTAAAAGCAGGGATATTTCAGCTGAACAAAATATACAGCCTACAAAAGAATAAAAACTGTTATTCCCATGTAACTGTTGCCATCTTAAACAGCACATACAGCCATGAGAAGTCATGTCAAACTTTGATTTCTGAAAAGTAATCTTGATTCCAGATTTGCTGTCTCAATTCACCATGATGAAACACTGACATAAATGTATCCCTGAGCAGTCACAGTTTAGCTAATTTTTGTCACACTCTCCAAAGCCAGTAGTCTCATGAAACACTAATACACTTTTGTTGCTCATTTCCCTTCAAAATCAGCTTAAAGCACAACTCCATAGTCTGACTTCTGCTCTGTGTCTTTTGCCCCTGTGAAAATTCTTCACATTGAATGGTTGCAAAAGATAACACGTAAATGATAAAGGATAAATCATTAAACACATGTGCAACAAAACTTTTTTCCATTTTTTTCTACCTTAACCCCTAACCTTCAATAGACATTGTCTATCTTTTATTTCCAGCCATCAATGTGTTACGCCTGCTTTAGGCCTGGATGTAAGTAAAGGAAATTTAGGCCTCAGTTTTTATAAGACAGCCAAACAAGGGAGTTTGTACATAAAGATTTGCCCACAAGGTCTTATGAACGAGAGCTACCAGCTTTGCACACCTGGCTCACTTTTAGGCTGTAGCTGTAGAAAGCTGTGGTTCACTGTTTAACTAACACCACAAACATGCAGAAGACAACTGTGGAAATAGATACTTAGTACAACCATAGTACAACTATATCCTGAATTTTTATTTACATTTACTCTAATCATGGTCATCCTATTCTGGAAAGTTAGCAATGCAAATATCACTACCTAATGACTGCTAAAATTCATGGGTTGAGAAAACAAGTTGCTTCCTACAAACAGCAATAACTTATTTCTTAAAAGAAAACAGAAAAAAAAAAGGGAGAGATTCAAAATAAAATTGGGGGGCAGATATTCAGATATTTCATCTTTCATTATATGCATCTTTTTCTGCATCACTAACATGACATTGGTACTAATTAACATTTTTTAATATCTTCAAATGCTTCACTTTTTTCCCATTTACTAACTGAGCCTAGTTATTCACAACAGAGAACGAGAGACAGAGGGTGAGAAATCTCTTTCCCCATGAAGATTAGCCATTCATTTATTTGGAACCAATTTGGCAGCCCTTGATCACCTACTGGAAAGCACTGAATCAATTAGGCATAAGGGATCATATCCCAAAGTTCTTATTCAGTCTTTTTCAAGGAAAACACACTTCATCCAAAGAAAACTTAACCTAGAAAAGGATGCAAATATTGGAATTTGGCCCAGCGATTGTGCAGGGGCTATCTTGTAATCAGGTGTTATTAAGGTTTTGCTAACCAGGCTGTAAATGTAAAAATTACATTTCTTTTTTCTACTGTAGATATCATGCTTTAGTATTATCTTAATATACAATGACGGCTTTGTCCTTGCAGTAAAGGATAAACTACTGGAATATAAGAAATCTGCAAAATATGGGAAGAGGAAATAAAAACCCTAACTGCTTAAAGTGGTAACACCTGATAAACAAAAAGTCTATATGGTTGAGCTACAGAGGACTAATTCAATTTATCTGTCAGTGAGATTGCTTCCTGTCAGCTACCTCTGGCAAATCAATAAATAAATCTTTATGCAAATAAGTAGTAAAAAATCTACTATTTTTACCTTTTTCAGTTAATGCAGATGAACGAAAACTGACACGGGAAAGTTTAGAGGTCACTGTGGCAAATACAGCAATCATGTAAATGGTGTTGGTAGCTGGTCAAAAGGACATTTAAATAGTATAACTTCTGTTGATTTGGCAATAAGTGTAAACTGGAAAAGTAAATTGTGTCCCATTACTTCTGCTCATGGTATAGATCAAGTTACAGCCCTGGCATAACATGGAATAGCTTCCACTGAAATTAATTACAGTTATTCCTACTTCATTCAAAAGCAAAATTGTTCTGCAGGAAAGATCAGAAAACCATGCCCGGCAGTGGTTGTGCTCACGTTTGTTGCTCCTATCTATCAATGCTGACAGAGCTTATACATTGGCCCATAAGACAGTTTGGGTCTTCTTCCAAACCTGAGAGAAAAATCCAGGTGATTATTATGAAATCCTGCCATTTAGGTCTGATTATGCTCCTGTGATTACAGCCCGCTGTATCTAAACTTGTGCTTCCCTAAAAAGAAACTGTCTTGAAGTGAGATCTCTGCAGCAATTTCAGACAACAGTAGTTGGAGTGCAAAGATAATTCTCCCTAGCATCAGAGGAAATGTTTATTGCAGAGCTGAGTGTGTGATGTAAACTGATTTTTTTTCTCTTCTAGAATGAAAAATTATCTATTTTCTTTCTTGGTAGTCCTTCCAGCAGTGAGATTATTTACTCAAATTATTAGTCCAAATCTCTTATGTGGGAGTTTGCTCAAAGTGCTCACAGTTAGAACTGATAAAATAATAGTAAATATATTTGAATAATGTATTTGTTAATTAGCAAAATAAATGACCAAACTTAGTTATTTGGTAGTAACTGAATTTAAATATATATTCACAAATAACTGATTCAAGAGAAAATGCTTATCGACTACATTTTTTTACAACAAATATTTTATTATCTTCAGTGAAAAACTGTTCACTTGCTTCAGAGATGGGCTCTATTGGTTTATTTATATGACTTTAACTATCTTAGTGTTTTGATAATAGTTAGGATGAAACTAAGTAAAAAAGTAGAGGAAATGTTAAAGCAGTAGAGGTTTCTGTTCTACTTTTCTGACTTTTATCTTTTATCCAACAATGATATAATTTAGAATACAGCAATCTGATAGTACTGTCAAGTTGTTCAGGCAGTTCCTCCCAGAAATTGCACTTCAGTTCCAGACTCTGTCCTGTGTCTTTCTGGTGCCAGGACATAGTCAACAGGCTCCAAAGGCTCTTAAGGAAAAACATCCCAGGAAAAGGAGTTGCAACAGTAGCATCATGAATACCTAAAAAACATGTTTTTGCTTCAAGGGCAATTGTATTTTGGTTGAGAATCTGACAAACTAAAAACATTTCCAGCCTTGTAATAAACCTAATGCCCAGTTGTCATTTCAGAGACCAGATTCCACAGAAACCCTTAGATTTGAGAAGCTTCATGAAATTTGGGTCTGAAGCTACTCTTTACAACTCAGAACTTTTAAACTCTGAAAGCATTCCCCAAACAGTCAGAAACCTGAGAATCCCTGTTTTTATGAAAACTCAGGTATGGCCAGCATTGGCCTGTTCTTTAACTCCACAACACTGGAAACCACAGTAGTGAAGCTAGCACTTAGTTTTGACCTGAAGTTGTAAACTTCCAGAAAACTTCACCTAATTCTTCAAGTGCTTTATTAAAACGATTAAATTCGAAGCATCTCCGGAGACCTACTGCTGGACTTTTTGCCTGAATAGCATCTGCCCTTTGAAAAGAAAGCATTCAATTGTCTACAAATGCAACGTCATGTTACTTTTTGGGGAGGCTTTTTGTCAGCAGTATTTAGAACAGGTAGATCAATACATGCTCTAATTATATTTAGCATAACAACCTTATTTAATATGTAAATGGTTATAGTTATTCTTCAATGTCACTTGTAATAAAGCTACACTGCATTAATTACCCAAGTAAGGGTGCATTGTTTATTTCATAAATTTTAAAAAAGTCCTTTAAAAATGTTTACAGTTTACAAATAATGATAAATACAGGTTCAGAGCAAAGTTACAAAACAGAAGGGTTTTTTCTGGCTTGGTTAGAAGGGTGTATACTTGTTTTGGTGTTTTCAAAATTTCTTGTAAACGTTTTACTTGTTTTCCATCTTTTAAAGAAATCACATCAAAGACCTAAGACCAGACGTCATCACATCACAGAACCTCTCCTCTCTCTATGCATTTAGCAGGTGACACTATCAGTGAATTCAATACACGTGCCATTTGATTACAAAGCAAAACACAGTGCTCTGCTCCCTAGGTACCTGCAGAGAGGATGCATAATATTAGACATCTCTTAAGGTAAAACCTTTCTAAAAGAGGAGTGCTAGAGTATTTTGGCTGCTTCCTCAAAACCTTCAGAAGGACAGCATCACTGAAGAACAAAACGTACCTTACAATAAAAATGTGCCTTATTCTCTTGTCTCAGGAGAGCACTTTTCATTTCTTTAAGCTTTCCAGAATAGGCATTTTGTTACAATGAACTGTGCTTATTATATTCCTCGTATGGGAGGGCTTTGCAAATTCTCTGTGGGGCTGCAGATTCCCTTAGGAACTTCAGTGAACTTTTCTGAGGTCAAATTCTACCCCATCATTGATGAAATCTAAATGAACTTATCTTGCTGATTACCAGTAGGATCCCTTCTGCAAAGATGAAATTGCCAATATTAGAACACCCTTCATTTTACAGATCCCATGGGACTCAGTTTCACAACTCCCTACAAATTTCAAATGCAATCCAAGCAGTTCTGAGTTTTCTTTCACCCCCCACTGTAGTCCATCGGGATGGGTTATCCACGTAACCCATCAAGATATTTTTTCCTGAAAATGTGAACAAACATATAGGGCAGTGAGTCCAGCTGGTGATCACACAATCCAGTTGCTGACTTCCTACCACTGACTTCCTACCTCATGTGTGACTTTCTCTTTCTCATACAGTTAGGAACAAAACAGAGTACCTCACAAGGAAGTAGACAGGTGAAATAAAAAATTATTATTTTATTTATTTATATATTTTAATATTTAATATATATTGATAATATGAATTATCAATAATAAAATACTATTTTTACAAGACCAGAATTACAGTTTTATAAAGTATCCTTTTAACACCTAAAGCATAGAAATATCCCGGCCTTCATGATATGTAAGTCTCCTATTATTTGTTGATACCATAAGCACAGCAGACACCTATTTACATACCAGGTTTTGATGTGAAACATCTTGCTAGAAAGTATAGAGTTGGCCAGAAGGAGACAGCCATTATACAAATGTGTGTGTTAGAAAATACAACCTATACATGTGAAAACATGAGAAAATTCAGACTGTCCCTCTTCTATTTTGCATTTTTCATTTTAGCTCTGGGTTTGTAGCAACACATAAGGAACGGGCAAACTCCATCCATGCTTAAAAAAAAAAATAAAAAAGAATAAAAAGAAAAAATCTCTCCCCATGGTTTATCCCACTTGCAGCAATCTACCAAAAGAACGATGGGCCTTTGCTCTCCTTCCCCATCAGAATGACAGGTGCAGAAAAACTGTCACATGTTCACAAGTCACACTAGCTGCACATCCCTCCCTCTTCATCATCACTTTGGGGATGCATCTGTCACTGCAACACAATCTTTATTGACTATTATATTTGCCTATGTTTTTACATTTAATCTGGTTTGTTTAACACTTCTCCCCTGTTATTTTCTCATTCTTTTGCATATCTTCGACTCTGCAGTTCAGTCATTCTGAAAGCAAAAAGCACTAGAAATATCATATTTCACATAATTTTGAACATTTTCAAGTTGAGCCACCACCAAAACACAGAAGATATTTTTGACAAAACAAAGTTTGGCAGACTAGTCACACTTGGTTTATAGTTTGGTTTTTAATTCCTATTGTGCATATTTCTGAAAGTTTACAGCTTCCTGAAATGAACACTGTCCCTCCATTTCTGGGAAGGAAAGCAGGATAGCTCAAGATAAAATTGTGTCACAGATTTCTTAGCCCAGCGTTTCTCTCAAAATAAGATGAAGAGCCCTTCTTTGACTCGAGGAGAGATAAAATGTGCACACTAATTAACAGAAGCTGTTTGTTTTCTCATTTTACACATGCTAGCCAAGAAGACTCTTAGCTCCAAACAGTGAGAAAGATCTGGAAGAACTGGCATTTTCTTGGACAAGCTTGTGGCTGGGAAGGGGTGACAGGAATGTTTTGCAGAAAAAAAAAAAAAAAAAGAAAACAAACCCATTTCATTTTCAAAAGCTTCTTCCCGACACTATTCCGCCTGAAATACTAGAAGGCCTTTGTGATACTAGCTGGAACTGCTGTGAGATAATTATATGTAGTTACATAAAACAGCCTAATGCTAGCCCAGCAAATTGTCTAAAAGAAGGGAACGTATTCCTTGTTAAATGTTTTGTCATGATGACCATGGCCTTTATTTATCTCTAACACAACATGCTTATTCTGCCCCATCTACTGTTTTCACCCTGCAAATTTATGAGGCTCTATTAATCTTCTGCCCTGCTGACTCTCTCTGTTGCAAAGTGTCAGCAGACTTTTGTACCTTGCTAATGTACAAAGTGCTTCCTATGAGTAATATCAGCATTTTGCCTTTTAATTGCACATATAATTTTTAGGTCTTACAGCTAATAAGGGAATTGAGACCACAGTTCATCATTGTCTCGAATGGTACTCCAGGGGTGTAGGGACTGTAGAAGCTCAGAGAAGAATATACTTGTCCTCATTCCAAGCAATAGTTTCTCTCATTATAGCAGCCCCATTCACACCAGTCCAGTTACAGGTCTGCCAGCATTTCTGTTATAAGCCCAGCTTTTTGAGGTTTCAAAACTGTTGTAAAAATTTATAAAACATAGCATACATTCTTTCAGCTTAGCTTTTTTTGCATTATTATTATGCATTATTTTTTCTGCATCATTATTGTTGTTGTTGTTATTGTTGTTATTATTATTATTATTACTATTATTATTATTATTACAACTTTCTGTAGAAGCTGATTTTATTTTTCAAAGACCTCATTATTTACAGGGAGCAAATGGTGCTTTGCTCAGACTCAAACTAGGTCGTGAATCTACTCATTGCTTGTTCCATCTTTTCAATCCAAAACCAAATTTAAGAAGTGATAGTACAGTGCTAACTTGGAACAATACACAGTAATTTTATACTAAGAACCTTTAACAAGGTGTTTTACCCTCATCTTGAAATGCACGTTACTGAGGAATATTCCTATTGCTAACCAGTTGGAGGGAAAAATGTAAGTTTGCCTTCCTTTTTTCTATGGTAGTTGATTAGAGAGAAGACCTCATGTATCATATGCTGGAGGGTTTGAAGAACGTGTGCCAAACTGTGCAATTAAATGCTTCTCTCATAAGTATGCAAAGCAATAAAAAGTAAACAGATTGACTACTGGAATATCATGCCACGGGAGCTGCTTGTAAGCAAATTGCAGTCTGTTCTTAACTATTGGGCATTACTTTATTGTGGAAAAGTCCACAGAAGAATCAGACGTCAGGTATATTTTTCAGATCCTGCTAGGAACAGTGCAAACCCAGGCACAGCTTTGAGCTCCTGGTCATAATGCAGGGAATGTGGGGGCTAAAAAGGGGCTGTGGCTATATGGCCTCCAAAGGCACTTTTCTATCAGAAGATGAGAAGTTTCTGTATGGCCTCAAAAGGCTCACACCATGCAGATCAGCTGCTCATTTTCATTTCCCCTGTCCCTGGACACCTGTGATGCTTGGGTGAGATAATACATCAGAACGTCTCATGTCTTCCCTCTGGTTTCCTCACTCTTGTCCCACAGTTTGCCAACATCTGGATCATATTGGCTATTCATCTGAAGGTTTTTAACATTTGGTTGTTAAATCATCTCCAGTTCCAGTATTGTTGTTATAAAGTGATGTATTATTCATGTAATCCAGGGCTCAATTTTCAAACTTGTGGACTTCATACTATATTACCATCATAAATATTGATTTCAAGGCACCCACAAGCATCTTTAGTCCTTCACTGAAAACACAAAAAAGAGACATCTGTACTCTGTGGAGCATAAAATCAAAGGCTGTATACACATGGCACAATGGGATGCCAATCTAGAGATCCCAGACAGATGTCCAGGCACACAGTGGGCACTTGTGCAGATATGTGCCAGGGCCCACAAGCTATGTAGCCGCATCTCCACACATTTGGGGGCTTAGACTAAGCAACTGTGACTCTCTTAATGAGTTTGGACCCTTCACTGCATTGATACGTCTACACTGCTTCCTCTTCTGGGGTCAACTCACTGAATGGTGGCGGCCGTGCTAACAGATGGCTTTGATTGACAAGTCAGTTTATAATAACACCAAAAAAGGAGAGGAACAATGGGGATGGATTACATAATCCTGCCACTAATTTTGAGTATTCAAGTGGTTTTGTCCTCTTATGAAAGCCCATTCTTTTTTGCTTATTTGTGGGACAAAGATTATGAGATAAACAGTAAAACCTGCATTCACTGGATGCAAGGTGAGAAAGGCAAGGAGGGTTCAAACAGGCTCTATGTGAGCATTCACAAACTTCCTCATGAACTGGATCCTCATTCCAGCTTCCTGGCTCCTTGTTTGCTTTGGTGGAAAGATTACCTCAGTTTCAACTGAACAGAGCCTTATTCTTATCATTGTTACCATATTTCTGACAAAAAGATCCCAACTATACTCTTTCCAGCCAAGTTTATCACCTGAGTTAAGAATGATGTTGTCACTATATATCAATGACACCAGTAGTGTCTGGAAAACCACTGCAAAACAGTCTTAAGGGAAGTATTTTGTGTGTGTATATACATATATATATGTATAAATAGGTGTGTGTGTATATATGTATATACATGTGTATGTATATACGTATTTATAAAAAGAACAAAGAATAAATACCTTTTAAAAGATTCATATATTAGAGATAAGCAAGGTTTACTATACAGGCTCTCAGTCCATCTCAGCATTACAGTAAACCCACAAACCTTTCTCCAGTACTCACTACACCTCCTGAACTGCACGACTGAATGACAGACAGGCCTAATACTTTCCATTATCCCCTATCTATGTTACTTACTTTAAAGCAGTACTATAACAATTCCTACTAACACATATACTACTGATAGCAGGAATAGACCTAGAAATTTGCATTTGGTAGATCTGGGGAAAAAATAGAGCACCATAGAGGCTTCTAAAAAGGTTTTTAGGCAAAAAGTAGCTTCATAAAGATGTAACTAATTGTTCACAGTATAAAATGTGGATGAAATACAGACATTTCCATTAGCTTTTCTAAAAATGCTACCCAAACCTTCAACACTCTATTTTCTTTCATTTAAATTGCCTTTATCATCTTCCTTCTTATCATGGTATTGTTAAAAAATTTGAAATATTTTTTCTTACCTGTCATGAAAATGCCCTTCCTCCAGTTTTTCTTTGTAGATGTCATTACTGTGTCTCCCCTCAACGAAGACTGATATTCCAAAGGAAAGTATTAACCTTAACTTACCTCTCTAGTTAAAAATAAAATTATTTCTAAACTTCTGAAGCTTATATTCCATCAGTTCTTTAAATGTTTATGAAAAAAAATGTCTTTCCTACACCGACTGCATGACTTCTTTATTTCTTTTTCTGGCTCCTCTTTTTAAACTGAAAGTAAGTACTGCACATAGCAGATTATCAAATGCACTTAAAACAAAGCTAGACTACATTAATTAGTGTTGTATGTGCACTTGAAGTGGGTAATATAGTTCATCCTCTGGCACTCAGCTCATTAATTTCAAAATGTATGTTACTAAACCTCTTATCTTGGCTTTATCTAATTAAATTATTAAGAGGAAACTTAATAAAATTGGAGGTTTTTAAATGTCATTCAAGGCACAACTACAATTAAGAGATCAAATACTCATAGTTTTAGAAGACTCAACCCAGCAAGAACACTTTTTGTGTATGATCAATTTTGTGCTGATTTTTTTCCAAACTGAACTGTCTTTATTTCAATAACGTTATGATTTGCAAAGATAGACAGGAAATTGGTACATACAACTCTGAACAGATAGGTTAATTAAGGTTCAGTCTAGTATTGATAGGTACATATTATAAACATTTAAACAGTATGGATTAACAATGGCCTTGGAGCTAAAATGGTGTTGCAGGCTGTTATTGTCCTCTAAATACTGCAGTGTCACTGGGCCAGCTGAAGTTACTGTCAGAGTGATCTGAATGGCTAAACACAAGCGTTTGGTGTCTTTTAGACACCTTGATGTATCTAAGATATTTAGTGGCAGACATGACATAGGCACTACCTATGCCCTTCTGTGGTAGCAGCTGGACACAAGGCCAGATAGTCAAGAGCACTTAAAATGGCAATAGGCATTTGTATTGAGAGACATAAATTATCTCCAGACCACCCAGATATTTTGTGCTGTAAAAACTTCAATACTTCTGTCTGAAACATGGAGTAAGTTTGTTCTAGGAAGAGAAATATGGAATCACAGAGTAACCTGGAACACTACGTTGCAGCCGGTCAAAAAAACAAGTACCAGTCACAGAATTACAAACC
This sequence comes from Morus bassanus, assembly GCA_031468815.1. NCBI lineage: Eukaryota > Metazoa > Chordata > Aves > Suliformes > Sulidae > Morus > Morus bassanus. The sequence continues at coordinate 48,319,647 of CM062568.1, read as the reverse complement.
CATTCAGGTTGGAAGGGATCTCAGTTTTTTATTCCAATCTCCTGCTAAAAGCAGGAGCAGATCTGAGGTCAGACAAGGTTACTCAGGGCTGTGTCCCGTCATGCCTTGAAAAACTCCCAGGACGAAGACAGCACAACATCTCTGGGAAACCTGCTCCACTGCCTGACTGTCCTCATGGGAAACAAGTTTTTCCTTATATGAAGTCTGAGCATTTCTTGTTTCAACTTACACCCATTGCATTTTGTCCTCTCATCTTGCAACACTGTGAAGAGTTTTGCCTTGTCTTCTTGATGGCATCCTTCTGGGTTTTGGAAGTCAACATACAACATTTAGTTGCTGGATCTGTCAGAGTTTTAGCTCCCATACCTGACCCACCTGGCACTGGAAAGCTTCTTCACAGGATTCAACCAGAGTTACAATCTGTGCTTCTGATTGAATACAGAAGAGCTATGAGAACTCAAAAGGTAGCTGCCATGGATGCACAATAGAAGTGGTTGAGTATAACACCCAAGGTGCAATGGTAGAAGGGTAAGGAAGAATAAGTCTCAGGGCCACGTTATCATTGTTTTGGTACATATCAAGTCGGAAAGTATGGGTACTCCAAACATGACATGTTCTAACATAGCTGGTTACGCATATCTGCTGGATACGCATATCTGAACTGGAGAAACCTCCTCACAGAAAACAGAGACGGTCACAGCTAGTGCTACCTATACCGCGATTATTACTATTAATCGGCAATATTGACAGCTACAGTCTGCTTGATCTGATTCTCTCACTGACCCTGGAACTGTGGCATAATAATCTGTAGAGTTAAGCTAGGTATCCGTGACAGGTGGCCTCACCTACAAAGGCTATTTAGAAATAACTGTAAGTCATGTTATGTGGGTACATTCCAGTTTGTTAGGACAAATATTTCACAGAAAAAAAAGCCTCTACAGAAAGTAAGTTTGAGGCAACTGTACAACTAGCAACAAGGAGCACATGGGCATCACAAGAAGGGAATGTAGCTTCACTGGCTGGTCGTATTTTGATCTTTGAATTCTGTACACAGACAGTTCACAGTATAGGAGTTGTGCCACAACTAGCTAATGTTCTGCAGATATTGCATACTGAGAATTTGGGGAATGGCTATTCTTAGGGTTGCAAAGTCAAGCACTCCAAAAGCCAGGAAGTGTTAGGGTTTAACAGGGCCAACAAAATAACTGTTACTAGTCCAACGCAATCCTCCTCAGACAGGCTTAAATAGAGGGTGATGGTGCATGTATGGTTTGCTAGTGTTCCACAGACGTTTTCTGACAAAAGAGAAATAGGATGGCGATAGCACTGTCTGTACTCAAAGGGATTATCTCAGACCCACATATTTCCTTATACTCAGAAGCTTCTTCCTTCTGCTCCTTTCCTTGTAAGTATTTCTACCCACAGGCTCACATCCTTTCCACCTTCAGCACCTAAACTTTCTGTGCCCAGACTCAGACTCCAATTTTCAGACTTGTCATCTCAGCCCTGCTGTCCTTGACGTAACTTGCACAGATGGATGCTGCTACTCAGCAGTTCTCATCTGAAATTGAGTCTCCTCTTTCCACTCCTGCTCTTAGACCAGTGAAGTAGCTTGAATATCGGTGATTTGAATTCATATCCACATTGAAGCAGACTGAAGTGTCTGCAGTGTTCACCATGCTCAGCAGTGAATAAGTTGCCTGTCACAGGCACATGTTCGCTTATGTCCCACACTGACCACAAAGCTAAGTGTCAAGAGGCCAAGGCCCAGGGTGTGGGCGTGGATGCATGTAATGAGCTGTATAAACCCAATGGTAAAAGCCTTAATGCATGATGGGCTAGGATCTCTAATGCAGCCTGGATGGATGCTGTATTAATGTCTGTGGAAAATGTGTGCAGTGTCTCCATAGCTTTGATTTGGGCTAAGAGAGGATTCCATCACCTTTCCACCCTCCCTTGGCCCTTCAAAATCTCCTTCAGTACATTGCCTTCACAGAAATAATTGAATTTCATTTTGACTGGTGCAGGAGCCAGCCACCTGTATATGGCTGCGTATATTGCCTGGTACATGGATGAGTCGGTGCAGGTAGCGAGCTGAGGGACATGGCATCTTGGGAGGTGTGTGTGGGTACAGCAGGTTCCAGCCATGAGAAACCTCTTGCCATGAAGTCAAGAGCCAGGAGAGTAGATGCTTGGCAGCTTCTTGCCTGATTAAGAAGCAGCATTTCCGAGTTCTCACTAAATCTCTTTTCACACACTTAACCTCAAATTAAAAGACAAAAATCAATCCATTGCTCTGCCTTGGAAGCTGCCAGTCTCCAAAACTGTGAATGTAGTAGATCCAGTGTTTTCTCTTTCTTGTTGATGCGATTATGATTGTGGCTACAAGTTCTGTTCAGGATAAATAATTCCTTGTACAAAAGAAGCAGCAAAACACTTTCCATTTTGGAATGGGCAGAATACCAGAATAAGACAGACAGGACTGAAAAGGTCGTAAGAACAGTTGAAGGACATAACTATAGATGAAGATCCCATTTTAGCAAGTCATGACATTCATGATACTGGGCAGTGCATTGCCTCTGCTGAAGTACATGGATTGGCCACATATTAAGCTACTCTGTTGGTTCAGGATTGGAACAAAGGTATTAATTCAGTTGAAGTGACAGTGGCTTGTCTATCTGTCAGATCTACCCATGCACCTCCAGAAATAAGTATGGCTGCTCTCAAAGGAATGACAGTCATCAGTTAGCAACAAAAATACTAAAATATATTATCTGAATTTAAAAAAAAAAAAAAAGAAAAAAAAATTTATTTGAGGCAGCCAAGATGTCTGTACTGCTTTGTCTACTTTTATCTTCTGAGGATGCTTAGGTAAACACCCACAATCTTCATAAGGACAGACAAGCTCTGTGAGTAAGGTTGGTATGCTATAAAAGACTCATTGTCTATATTCATTTTAGATTGCACCTACAGAGGATTTATAGAAACAATACCTAGGTGGCACTGAGGAAGCTATCAGTGCTATTTACAGACAATTTAAAGGAATAAACCTGCAGTTACGCCTGTGTTTGCTTTCCCTTGTGGTCTCCCTGCAACGCTTTCTAATCCTATTGTGACTTGATTGTTTCACAGTAAAGTGCTCCACAGAGGCCAGTAATTGGCACACAGGTTCAAATTAGATTGCTGTGTGTTTAGGAAAGCAGGGGTCATTTCCCATCAGCACCACTCATTAAGAAGCAGAGTGCAAAGTTTTCTATTACAGAAAATACTCGTATGTAAGTATGCGCATGCTTGGGAGGAGAATTTTATGTATAACCTAGAGCAGAATGAGTCTGTGATCAACAATATGCAAAACAACTTTGGTAAAGGAATATATTAACTATATACTCAATAGCAGTTTTCTTAATTCTGCCTCTGTCTGACCATTGTGCACAAATTCCTTTTCAACATGTAAATATGAAGTCAAACATGTAGGTGAATTCAGAAGCTGGCTTGGACACAGCTGAAAAGTTGGCCTTGTGTGCCCCTGGCTCCTGTGAATTTTAATCAGGCTCTCAGTTTTAATTGCACATCAGCCAAGTTTCTGTTCTGGTATACTCAAGGTCCCAGTCAGCTCCTGTGCATTTGCTGTGGGGAGGAAAGAGAAGCTGGGGTTCAGAAATGACACAGTTGGGCCTCAGATTAACTGAAGGAAGAGAGATAATGTCAGTATGCACCAGCAAGGAGAGTGAAGGGCAGGTAGGATTAAGAAAAAAAGAAAGAAGAAAAAATCTGTCAAGAGAAGCCAGTTAGCAAACACCCTATGCCACAAGATTAATTGTTCCTGGTGACAAACAACTAATCATTTGATAATGTTTAAACAGAGGAGAGGTATTTGGGTAATTCTTGCCTCACCTGACATACCCTGGGCACCTGACTTTCTTCAAATGCTGAGTAGTGTCCTTTCCTCTAGGATGACTAAGGGAGGTGTCTGTCTATGTCCTGCCCGTGGCTCCTTCAGAACCAGAAAGCAGGCACTGCAGCATTCGCACCTCTGGGGAAATCTCACTTGCTAGGCTTGCATCAACCATTTTTAACTCACACATTATCATTACTGTGGTATAGCTCCTATTTTGCATAATAGCCTAGTGGTTAGAGGTCTCCTGCCAGAAAGAGGACACCCGGGGTGTAGCTTGAGGCGACTGCAATCCTATACCGCCCTGCTGCAGAGGAGTCCCGTGGGCAGAGAGTGCTAGCGTTATTTCTAGCGAGAGTATTTTCTGCTCCTTAATGACCTGTGGGGAGTGGGGGAGGGAAGGTCACTGCATGGAAATGGCATCGGGTCAGACGGAAGGCAAGCAGATGAGTACACAGTGCTCTGGCTGGGTGGCAGCACGTTCACCTAGAGACCAAGCAGATCTGAAATGTTGGTCTGTGCCCTGATGAGTGGGTATGTACTTCACATGATGCCTTGGACTTAACCCCTGGAGGACTCCCTATCCCACCCGGTCACTTAATTTCATGAACTTGTTTCAGGTTTCAAATCACAGTTTTACAGAGGTGTCACGCAGGAGACAGATGGGGTCTGACATGCATGCCTCTCACTATTGCCTGCTCCATCTCTAGTGGATCCTTATTTAGTCATCCATATCAACATCTTCCTGGACTCTTCCCCCATTTACTGGCTGCAGAGCTGATACACTGAGATCAGTCTTGCAAATTCTGCCCCTAGACCACCATTCAGTAGATGACGCTGTTCTTAAAACTACTTTGTTCTTCCCCTCATGTGGTTACTAATCAAAATGTTTCTCGCACTCTTCCCCAAGTGCTGAAGTCTCCCATGATGGGGACAGGACTTCACAAGAAAGGCCTGAATGGGCCAACCCAGGGCCACATCCTCTAGCCTGTGGACACTACTTCTTTGGACTCTAGTAGCATCTAAAAGTGCATGCCTAAGAAAGATTATAAGGACAAAGTGTACGAACATACTGGGTCCTTTCCCTACTCGTCTCCTGGTGTCCAACTGCTTTCAACTACAGGACTTCCTGAAATCATCTGGGATTCTATGTCTTTAGTAAACAGCAGTTTATTTCTTTTTCAAGGTACTTATCCAATGTCCTTTGAACCTCTGCAAACTCTTTTCTTTCCAGGGCAAACTTACTCTGCTGAAAACAAAATATATGGAAATCTTTAAGTAAACTAACTCATGCTTCCTTTTCCCTCTCCTCTCACCAGCAATGTGTATTTTTTACACATAAGAATGAAAAAAATCTACTGTGTATGTGAAACGCAGATAGCAATCTTCATTTTTACTTGCTCCTTCCGACATGAGCCTTAAACTATAATGATGTAACCTATCATGGAGAGCAATATCAAATCTAGGATGATGACATAAAACAAACAAGAAATGATACCTATCTGTGGAGTTTTGCTGTGTAAATTGAGTGAAATTTCAGACAGTGTTGGCATTTCTCCTTGCCCCCTCCCTAGTCACCACCAACTGGTGTTGGTTGTTTTTTTAATCTGCATTATGTTTTATATCCAGCATGGCAAGTCACAGCTTTGTAGACTTCCCTTATCTTTAGATTGGAACTGCATTCCTCTGTCTTCTCATCATACGTGTGTTGAAATGTAAAATCCACAGTCATTTCTGGATTGAAAATGTGTTAGCATGTAAAGTATTAGACAGGAATACAGTTGTTACTTCAATTCTGCTGAGATTTGCCTTCGTCTCCCTAGGATTTTACCACATATTCACTAACATGCTGAGAATACATCTTTTTTTCCTGGTATGGCAACAGAAACACTGCTGCTTTCTGAAATCTCATTCATTGTAGTTGGACTCTCACAACTATAAACGTGTGGGAAAAAACCTCCTTGTCTGCTTTTTTCCTAGAGAAGACAAACTATGAGAAACCAGCACGATATATTCAGAAATATATCTTTCCATGTAGTGTCACACCAGAATAAAAGGCACAAATGCACTTTCAAGAAACTGGGGGGAAAGAAAAAAAAAAGAGAAGGAAGAAAGGAGAAAATGGAAATTTGAAAAGTTGCAGAAAAAAAAATGGCTTTGTAAGGTTTTATTTTATGACGCAAATCATTGTAAGAACATGAGAACTGCAGTATCAACTGGATCAAAGTCCCAATTAGCCCAATAACTTGCCTCCAAAAATGGCCAGTAGTGGTTGTTTAAGAAGAGTATAAACATGATACAACACGACCAACAGCTAATAAAACTTCTTCAGAACAGTCTCTCAGTCACCAGTGATTTCTCGAATGGAGGTCTATCTGATGGTCCTGGGGAGACTTTTCTTCCATTCTTTCATTCATTTTTTTTAAACCAATAACATTTTTAGCATATACAGTGTTCTCTGACAAGTTCCACAGCTAAAAAGCACTTCTTTTCTCTGTTTTGAACATACTATTTACTAGTCTTGTTGATGCTTCCTAATTCTTCTGTTAGAGATGATAAACATATTTGCCTTCTTCATACCACTATGATTTTATAACTTTTAGGTGATCTATCTTCTAGGCTGTGGAATTTCCAGTCTAAGTAATCGTATCTTCTACTGATACTAGTCGTACCAGTGAACTGCCTCCCCTCCTGCCCAGTTCACTAATTTATAGTTAATTTTGCTTTAATGTTTCATATGGATTATTAATAAAGGAAAACTTTTTTTTTTACCAAAACTGGCAGTGACTCAACAAAGGTGAGTTACTGACTAGTTCCAACTGCATCCTACCCTTTGGGCTTCTAGTCAGCCAGACACCTTCTTTTGTGGGGTTGGAAGTGGCTGGTTGGGCCAAGCACAGGCCCCTCACCTGCACACCAGTCCCATACCAGCACACAGCCAGGCATGTGGAGCCTTGGCCACCACCCAGCAGAGCAACCACAGCCACCACCACCATGGCAACGCTAACAGTTGTGCCTGGACCCCGAATTGCAGAGTCTGGAAGCATGTTTGGGGTAAACATGTAATTTCTTTGTATTTTGGTGAGAAACTGAGGGAAGACTGGTTTCTTCCTCCCTCCTGGGTTCACAGGCTGCAGGTCCCTTTTGTCAAGGGGTGCCAGCAGCCATGTCCTTCCTCCTTCATGGACCATTAAGATCACTCAGTCATTTTAGAAAGATTGCCTCAATCTGGTGAGATTTTGCTGCATGTTGGATATAAATGATGTGATGTTTTCCCCAGTGAGCTTCTGTTTTCTGAGCTGCAGTTGGACGTTGTTGAATCTGGCAAATAGAAACCTTCTGCTTCACTTATGTCCCATATTGCCAACCTGATGGACGGACCCCTGACTGAGAATTTAAGTCTTTCCAGATGGAGTAAAATTAGCAACAAAGTACATATTGCAAAGACCTTTTAGGAAAGATGTGCTTTTATTGACTGAATAGTACCACAAGGTAGAATGAAACAACTTTGTATGCACAAACCTACCCAACCTATCTCTTTCCACACACTTCTGGTTATTCAGCTTTACTGAGACCACCACAATCAGCAAAATAGCCACTAGTTGCACAGGTCAGAGAATTTAACTTAAAGCATAAGCCCTGCTGAAGTCATTGCATTTCCTCATATGCTTACACATATATGCTATGTTCAAAGTAACAGTGGGACCATAATAAATGTGATGTGTATTGCTTGGAATTAACATAACTTGTCAAAGGTTCAAAATATGGTCTAAATTCTGTTGGTTGTCCTATTATTGATCAAGTGTTTTTTTTTTTTCTCATATGCACTATTTCTAATTTATCTCCTCTCTTTTTAATTTATTCTAGAACTACCGTGAAATCAAAATCATTCAAAAATCCATTCAAAGAGGTAAATACAATAATTTCGTCATTAGAAAGGACAGTATGAAACTATCAGGCCAAACAGTCTATCTTTTGTTAAATGACAGGTCAAAGAAAGTTCATTCTTAATAATGCAAATCACAAATCAGTGTCTCAGGAACAGCTTATATGAAATTATGTCTGAAACATCAATAACATGTTTTTTCCCTTATAATTATTATTAGCTTGGTAATAGCCGTTAGTGACCTATCTCCTTCTGCTGATTTAGTAAAGTGCACCTAATAACAAGCAGGGGTCAAACATACAAACCAAATGACACTGCATTCCCTAGATACATTGTGCAGTTTCTAATGATGTAATAAATGCCTTGCAGTGTTTTTGTCTCATCCACCAAAATTAAGCCTATTAGAGTAAAATATGCCAATTGAAAACATTATAAATCTTGACTGCAACATAAAATAAATCTCTATAAACAGTGCTAAAATGGCAAACTACCTCTTGTGTTAGAGAAGCTGAATACAAAGTAGCTTTTATTTCAGTTCTCAGTTAAAAAATCAAGTCTTCAGAAATGGTGTATATTTGTTGTATAAATGGCATGAAAGAGAGAGCAGTATCACATTACAGCCTCTTTTTTGCAAGGAATTAATTGTGATTTCAACAAAAACACCTTTTTAAATAATCCATCCAAGAAGAAGAAAGTATTGTCCTATAATTTTAGACTTTGTATGGATATTTACAAGAGACTACCTTCTCTTAGACAAAGAGAATTGGTTCACAGTTCAGGGAAAAAATAATAATGCTTATATCCATCTCTGTATCAAAGGTATCCATAAAATCAGCTAGTTCCTTACTTAACCATGCTGGAACCCACTCAAGCCATTGAGTTTAAAACTGTGGTATTATTATTCTTTGATGTCTATAGCTTAGCAGCACCAAGCTGGTCTCCAAGCACTTACTCTCTATAAAGAAACACAAATGTTTGGCCTTTGGGCTGTAAATATTGTGTCACCATTGATTTTTAACATATAAAGTGTATTTTCCTGAATGTCAAGTATTCTCAATATGCAGGGACTCCCATGAGCATGGAGTGTCAGGAATTAAAGACAGTTTAAAAGCAGGAGCTACAAGCAAGGAAAGAAGAAAGTAATAGCAAGAAACAAGAGAAAAGAAATGAAAGAATAACTAACATGAACTTAGCTAGGTATTATATTATCGTTTATCTCATCTCCCAGATGAAAATGTCACCTGGAGAGCTTAATATCCTATTATCAGTAAAGAGAAGACTGAACTGTGATACTATCAGTAAAGCTTTTCTTACTACATAAGACAGTTTTCTTTAAGAGTTTGTGTATCCCATGCACTAGAGGAGATTTTTTTCCTCAGCTAAATAATAGGATTGATTTAGGGATCAGGCATGCTAGTGGTTCACAAATAGTGAAAGTGTCAGTAGCTGAATGGAAATGTGGCTCTGATAACTTGCTATTATTTCCTTACAACACATCAGTGTTAAATTTTCTGCATTGTATCAGCTACTTTGATGCTATTTCACCAAACCAAACTGATCTCCTCAAGAAGGTGGTTCAGAGCAGGATCCTAACTTAGCCGAAGCACATAGACTAGGAGCAAGTCATCCTATTCTCCTTGGACAGAAACAAGTTCTGCATCACCTCCAGCAATGTCTGCCTCCTGCCCGAGTACAGAGGGATAGCTAGAGGTGAACTTAGCTGCCCCCTTCAGTTACCTGGGATGAGTCCAAGCTGGGATAGCACTTTGCTCACACAGCTAGGAAAGCTGGGAGCAATTCAGCCTACTGGATGCAATGTCTTTTACTGTGTAGCCTCAGGCAGTGCAGCTCTGCAATGTCCTTTACATAGGTTAGTGGTAAATCGCCAGCCTATCCAATAATGAATAGGAGGAATACTCCTTCTAGGTGATTATTCAGAGCAGACCCATCGCCATAGTTTATTTCTATAGCCAATGCAGAGAGTCAAAGTTCCTGAGAGGGCAATGCAGAGTATCTTAGGTCAGGTTCCTCCTTTGACTCTTACATCTCTCCAATGAACTGGTGCGAATACTTCCCTAAGCCATTCCTTTGAACAGCAAATTCAGTCCAGACTGGCGGAGAGACACTGACTTTCCTCTCCAGAAAAATGTCTTCAAGCAGCTGTACTGTAAAAGTTGTGGTGGCTAAAACCCTGTTTGCTTTTATTCTTCCCTATCCCACTTGCCATGACCAGTAATTATTTGAAGGATATTACACACCAGATTCAGGGATTCCTTTGAACTGATTTCTTATTTATTATGTTTACTAGATGTTTCTTTCAGAACTTCAAAAAAAGTCTGGCATCCATCTCAATTTCATCTGCCTAAGAACAGTCAGGTTGCCATCAGACATTGTCTCAGGCATTTACATGAATATTGACTATTTAATGCAAAGCATTCTTTAAATATACAGGCACATATGCCAGCTCCTCTTAAGAAGGTTGAAGAACTCTGAGTTCTGAAACATTTAAGAAACATTAAAGGCAACTTTTTGATAAAGGCTACCTCCTGAGAGATGGTGAGAATTTCCAACTCTCAATGTTAAAGCACTCATCTCAGCAGCATGCATTCAGGGCCTGGAAAACCTGCCATGGAGACCAAAGATAATCCATCTATTTAGTTTATCAAGGTGAAGATTAAGAAGTTATTTGACATGTTAAAAAGTGCAAGCATAGGGAAAAGACTTCTGATAACAGGTTCTTTATACATAAGAAAAAGTGTACCAGTTTCCCAGAGCTAAAGGTAGGTACGTTCAGGAGTAAAAGCAGGACTTGATCTATTTAACTAACTAAAGCCCAGGAATTGCATGTATAGTATTCCAGTGATCATATCTGAGATATCTAGCAAACTGATCCTCCTAAAGGAAACTGATCCTACCTGATAGATCCTGCTTCAGAAAAAGAATCATATCCATCTAGTTAAGATCATCTAAGTTAGAAACCTAACCGAAGTGTTTTCAGCTCTAAATAGAGTGATTACTTTTTAGGAACCATTTGGAGAGTCCTTCAGATTTTCTGAGAAACATCAGTGTTGGGGTTTTTTTTAGTGTCTATGTAAGAATTAAATTTAAGAAGGCTGCTTTGTTAAACACCAAAACGTTTAAGGAAAAAGTAGGTAGACAAGATCTCTCCCAAAGCATTTATTTTTATCAGTTGGATTAAGTCCTGGATAACAGCTACAGATAACAGTTTCATTAGCCACTGGAAAAATTAACTCAGGACTGCATTCTTTGGCTAGAAGTGACTCTAAGAGGTATAACCTCAGCTATAAGGTGTGATGGAAGGATCCCAAGGTGAAATTCCATGTCCGGTGATGATAAGGAGATGACACAAGATGCATCTTCATCTGGACATAAAACATTGGTGAAGAACAGTGTATAAAGTGGTAAGCTACCTGCTAAGATGTGTATCTTGTCAAGTCACACAATATCAGCTCTTAGGTGCCGCCAATTGATTTCTGAGTAAAATTTAAGGTGTATTTGAAGCACTCAATAGGACCCATTTGCTTCTGAGATCCTCTTTCTACATGACTGGCTCCAAAACAGTTTCAAACTAAATCTTCTCTGCTTGAACAACAACTACCCATACACACCATGATCTCCAAGTGGAACCTACTTCCCTTTGTGATTGGAGCCCCTGCAGCTGTGGGTGGGAAGTCTTCCTCTGGATTTTGCATGAGGGATGGCTGCTATCTAAGTGCTCATTCGTATTTGTGGCATATGGCTTCTGATCGGTAGAGATGGTTTTAAAATAGGTACTGTGGATTAAACCAATAGAAAATAAAGCCTATCGATTTGTCAAAAAGGAATTATTGTGGTTTTCAGTTGTACTCCCCCCCACAAGGGAGAGTTATGTTTTTTAAATAAATGAAAACCTTATAAGCAACACCCACATACTGCTTCTAAAAAAGCCTGGGATTTAGTAAAGAAGGCAAAGTTTTCAGGTACTGCTACGTGTTTCCAGAAAAATGTTTAACTTTATATCTTAGCAGTAAATTTACCTTTCTCTCTCTCTGTCTTTCTCTCACATGTTTTGAAAGATGATACGAATGTTTTATTGCACACTGGGAAATAAGACAATAGTTCATGTAGTGTAGAAATAGTTCTGAAAATCTAAAACACAGCTATTGCTTGTCTCAAACTATTTAATCTTCAATTAGACATTGAACTTCAGAACTGGCAGAATATATAAGATTTTTCTATCCTTGAATAGCAGTTCATTTTTGTCTATGAATAATGCATCTTGCTACAATAGTGCAGTCTGATACCAGTATAATTAGATACATTTCTGAGGTCTGCCTATGGTTCATGCATCAAACACTGATCCTTCAGGCTGCCTTGTATAGGTCTATAGGCTTGGGACGCTAAAGAAATGAACACAGTCATGCTAACAGTGCCCTCACTCCAGTTACAGATGTAAGATGACAGTGACTGCTCCAAGGCATACTAATTACAAAGTATTTAGCAGTCAGTCTCTAGCACACACCTGCCAGAAGCAGAGATGGGGGAAATGTGATATCCCTGTTTCTTATATTACACAGAGCCCAGCTGGAAGTTAAGTTCTTAAGAGGCCAATGACTGTACAAACCATATGTTATCACAGTTCAATCACGCCCGTAGCTTTCCTCATTTTAATGTATATTTGGCATTACTAGATAATGTGACATCTTCAGACTAATCAGATGGATATCTTAACCAGTGGGAATATTAAGGTAATATGGTGCTACAGATAACATGCATTGTGTTATGTTGGCTTTGCACTTGTATTTCTCTATAATGGCTCCAGTTCCTAACCTGTTCTGACTATAAACTTTGCCAGGAGGCAGCCCATTTAATCTAGATACAGATTTTGTTATTTCAACTTATGCCTACTGCGGGTCTTAACGTTTTGGGTCCAAATAGCTCCTAGAAAAAAAAACAGCTCTGTCTGAGTGCAAATTTTGCTGTGTGGATCGACCTACAGCTGAAAGAAACAATGCATAAATTGGTTAGAAAAGTCTAAAACCAAAGATAAATTAGATCTGTCTAATTATTTTGTTGTTTTTGATAAATAAAGACAGAATAATATCACCTTTAAAAATTATACTTGTTCTAAATTTTTTTGAAGAAAATAGAGAAAAGGTCCAGAAGAGAAAAGGAAGAGCACACCCATTTATGAGTAAGAATCAGAGACCAAGGCAACAAAGGGAACCTTGTGGTTGGTGTCTACTACAGGCTGCCTGAGCAAGGGGAGCCTATTGACGAAGCCTTCTTACTCCAGCTACAGGAGGCTTCACGCTCGCAGGCTCTCATCCTACTGGGGGATTTCAGCCACCCCAACATCTGCTGGAAAAGTAACATGGAGAGCTATAGGCAATCCAGAAGACTCCTGGAATGCATTGAGGATAACTTCTTAAGCCAGGTAATAGACAGCCCTACCAGAGGGGATGCGATACTGGACCTATTGCTCACCAACACAAGTGAGCTAATCGGTGACATCAAGACTGGAGGCAGCCTGGGCTGCGCTGATCACGCACTGGTGGAGTTCGCAGTCCTGAGGGATACAGGTCGGGCAAAGAGTAAAGTCAGGACCCTGAATTTTAGGAAAGCAAAATTCCAGCTTTTCAAGGAGTTAGTCAATAGGATCCCCTGGGAAACTGCCCTCAGGGACAAGGGAGCAGAACAGAGCTGGCAGATCTTTAAGGACACTTTCCACAGAGCGCAAGAGCTCTCGATACCCAGTTGTAAGAAATCAGGAAAGGAAGGCAAGAGAACAACATGGATGAGTGGAGACCTGCTGGTCAAACTAAAGGGCAAAAAGCAAATGCACAGGCAGTGGAAGCAGGGACAGATATCCTGGGAAGAGTATATGGATGCTGCCCGGTTGTGTAGGGATGGGGTCAGGAAGGCCAAGGCACAGCTGGAGCGGAACTTGGCAAGGGATGCAAAGAATAATAAGAAGAGTTTCTATATGCATGTCAGCCAGAAAAGGAAGGTCAGAGAAAGTGTACCCCCAGCTGATGAGCAAGACTGGCAAACTGGTAACAACAGACGAGGAGAAGGTTGAGGTACTCAACAACTTCTTTGCCTCAGTCTTCACTGGCAACCTCTCTTCCAACACCTCTCAAGTGGATAAACTGTAAGACAGGGACTGGGGGAGCAAAGTCCCTCCCACTGTAAGAGAAGATTAGGTTTGTGACCACTTGAGGAACCTGAACGTACACAAGTCTATGGGACCTGATGAGATGCATCCCAGAGACCTGACGGAATTTGTTGATGTAGTTGCCAAGCCACTCTCCATGATATTTGAAAAGTCATGACAGTCAGGTGGAGGAAAAAGGGAAAAATTGCACCCATTTTTAAAAAGGGTACATAGGAGGACCCTGGGAACTACTGACCTGTCAGTCTCACCTCTGTGCCTGGGAAGATCATGGAACAGAACCTCCTAGAAGCTATGCTGTGGCACATGGAGGAAAGGGAGGTGATTCAAGATGGCCAGCATGGCTTCACCAAGGGCAAGTCCTGCCTGACCAACCTAGTGGCCTTCTATGTTGGAATGACTACATCAGTGGACAAGGGAAGAGCTACAGATGTCATCTATCTGGACTTCTGTAAGGCCTTTAACACAGTCCGCCACAACATCCCTCTCTCTAAATTGGAGAGAGATGGATTTGATGGATGAGGAGTTGGTTGGATGGTCTCATCCACAGGGTAGTGGTCAACAGCTCAACGTCCAAATGGAGACTGGTGACAAGTGGTGTACCTCAGGAGTCCATACTCAGGGCAGTACTGTTTAATATCTTCATCAGTGACATAGACAGTGCGATCGAGTGCACCCTCAGCAAGTTTGCAGATGACACCAAGCTGAGTGGTGCAGCTGACAGACCAGAAGGATGGGATGCCATCCAGAGCGTCCTGGACAAGCTCGGGAAGAGGGCCCATGTGAACCTCATGAGGCTCAACAAGGCCAAGTACAAGGTCCTGCATGTGGGTTGGGGCAATCCCCAGTATCAATACAGGCTGGGGGATGAAGGGATTGAGAGCAGCCCTGAGGAGAAGGACTTGGGGGTACAGGTGGATGAAAAACTGGACATGAGCCCACAACATGTGCTTGCAGCCCAGAAAGCCAACCGTATCCTGGGCTACATCAAAAGAAGCGTGGCCAGCATGTCGAGGGAGGTGATTCTACCCCTCCACTCTGCTCTTGTGCGACCCCACCTGGAGTACTGCGTCCAGCTCTGGAGCCCTCAGCACAGGAAACACATGGACCTGTTGGAGTGGGTCCAGAGGAGGGCCACAAAATTGATCAAAGGGCTGGAGCACCTCTCCTATGAGGAAAGGCTGAGAGAGTTGGGATTGTTCATCCTGGAGAATAGAAGGCTCCAGGGAGACCTTATTGCAGCCTTTCAGTACTTAAAGGGGGCTTATAAGAAAGATGGGGACAGACTTTTTAGTAGGGCCTGTTGCAATAGGACAAGGGGTAATGGTTTTAAAGTAAAAGAGGGGATATTCAGACTAGATAGAAGGAAGAAATTTTTTACAATGAGGGTGGTGAAACACTGGAACAGGCTGCCCAGAGAGGTGGTAGATGCCCCATCCCTGGAAACATTCAAGGTCAGGTTGGATGGGGCTCTGAGCAACCTGATCTAGTTGAAGATGTTCCTGCTCATTGTAGGGGGGTTGGACTAGATGACCTCTAAAGGTCCCTTCCATCCTGACCTATTCTATGATTCTATGATTTATGGATGCTCTGCAATGTAATTAGGGAAAAAGGGAAATAAAACAAAGAAAAGTTTTGCAGCACAGCATTTCATTGCTGCTGATTAAATTCTCTGTCCAAAAGTTGTTTCAAGGTAGCCAGGCACTCTCAAACTGGGGAAAAATTGAAATTTTAATTTTTTCTTCTGACATTGCTGAGGAAAAAATCCGCTTTATCAGAGTCAGGGAAATGCTTTGCCTAGAAACCCATGAAGTAACCGGTTTGCTGGAATCAGAGGGTAATTCCAGTGTATAACAGCTGGCAGAGTGGAGTTCAGCACTTTTCTCTAAAAGCAGGACTTGAGCTGCCTAGACAACTGAGCAATTTCTCATCCAAATGGTCTACTAAAGATCTGGACTTCTTAAATAACTTTCTTCTTTTCCGAGTGGTGCCCTTGATTTGAAACTACTTTATAAATGGAGCAATAAGAGCAACAAGATGTTGTGTTAGATTACCCCTAGATATTCTCTCTTCTCATATGGATTTAAATCTGTTATTGTCAGTGTATTTTATTTAGGCCAAATTCCAGTTAAACACTAGATTGTGCATTGCATTTCACTGCTTTGCATGAAGCATCTCATTTGCTCACACACTGTGATGAATAGATATATGAATGTGTAACTACTCACTGACAATATTTTGTATAAATCTGCACAGTTATAATGACGAAAACCCACCACTAATGAGGTTTAGTGATTGTGTTACACACAAAACACAACAGAACAGAGCAATGTAAGCAATGTCAATGGCTCCTCTCGCTACTTAAGGATGAGTTAGATAGAAAAGATGAGAGTAACACATATATTAATTACCTGCCTATGTAGCCATCTGAGTGATTGCCCACAAGAAGCAATAGTTTCTGCATCCGAGCTCTTCTAGTGGCACCACAAGGAAAAGGTACCCAAATGGCCTGAGGCACCTGAGGCACTCAGATCTACTCCGTCAAATTTCTCTTTAGCCAGTTCTCTGGATATCTTTGGTCATGACAGCCAGTTATCCAAATCTCATCAATAATTTTAGTCAACAGTAAAGCATAGAGTAAATTCTGCAGAATTGCTAGAGTTTAAGTTAAGGATGCCTGCAAAGAGGAACCACAGATTGAAAGTGGTTCGGATTTTTTTGCAGTTATTAAAGCAAAACACTCCTTTAATACTTTAAACAATATTAGGGATTTTTTTCCTAAAACTGACATTTATTATGAATGTTTCTTGAGTATACACTGGTGTGTTTTATTTTTATAAAATAAAATATCAGGCTTTGCTTCGCATTTATTATTAATGCAAGATACACCAATCTCTCTTAAAATTGTTGTATCAGGTGATATTTGCAGGTGCAATTGTTTTGTTTAGCAGATGTTATTTCAAGAAAGGGAGAGACATAATGTTTCCCTCACAGTCCACAGGATAGTTTCTCAATAGGGAGCTGGACACATACCTATATTTCATAATATATATGCTCATCTATAGACTCCGTTCCATGGTGCCTTGCCTCCAGTGCCACAAAACTGCATTCACTCACATATCCCTATCTCCAGCTTCATGGTTTTCTATATACAAACAGCACATCATATACATCCCCATTATGAGAACATCTGAGGGGAATAATCTCTACTTGCAATCAGAGGTCAGAAAACACGCTAGAGTGTGCTTTTGAAGACCGGATATATGCACTGCTGGTGCTGGTATAGCACATCCAGAAAGAAAAGCAGTCTGGTGGAGCTGGGATGCTGTGATGTTGTGCTACCTATGGAACAGTGAAGTGCTGAGTACTTTAGAAAAATCTGACTAAAGAAATGTAAGTCCTAAAACAGGAGACAACCTCCACTGAAAAAACCACTCACTTTTGAAATGTGGCCCACAGCTACAGTTACATTTGGGAAACAAGGCCAGTGAATTTGAATTGCCACTGTCTTACTGGATGAGTTATGAAATCTGTTTGGACAACTTTTTCTTTCTTCTTTTTTTTTTAGTTAACTGCATTTGGTTTGGGGGTTTTAATTCTGCAGGGTAGTGCCCTAGTTGCACTTGGCACAGGCATTTGAGGTGGGATTTCTTTAAGTAAAACAGGAATGGGCTTGCTGGGAAGATCATGAGGGCTTCTCCAGTGCCTCATCCGAAAGGCCCAGAAACCTCACCCTTACATTAGTACCTGGGAGTACTTACTCCTCCTATGTATTAATGGACAAAAATAGGCACTTCCAGAGGATCATTCACCTCTTAAGCTGCATGTCTCTCTGCACTTATCATACAGGTGATTAATCCTAACCCAGGTGCTCTACTGGAAAACTCACAGGTAGTTAGGTTGAATCTGAATCAAACAATTCTTCTGCTGCTGTTTGGAATATATACTAGAAGAGCTCTGTATGAGGGAGAACATCTGAAGAAATCAATAGTTACCAGGTGATGTATAGAGAAATTAGAATATATTTTGCATTTTTTTACTGCCTGGTTATTTATAGGAGTTATAGCTGTATTATGTACCTAATTCTTTAATAAACTATTTTTTTCAATAGTGAATATTTGTTAGTGTGTTTTGGCAGATACGTCTTGCTTTTTTGATCTAAAAAACAAACATTCTTTAAGTCTGATAAGAGCAAACTTTTTATGTTTGTATTTTGGTTATTGTTATACCTCAACATACATTGACACCATTAGATTTTCTCTCTGTTTCAAAATACTAACGATGGGAGCTAACATTCAACCCCTATAGTTAGAAAAGCTTAAAAAAAAATCATACACCAGGAGTTGCTGCTTATCTCTTATTAGATTGATCAGCAAACAAAAACCCAAACAAAACCAAAACGACTGAGCTGGCATCATACGTTTAATGGATGTAGAGACTGATGTGAAAGCTGTTGTAAATACCCATTCATGAAATCCTCCTCTAAGGTCAGAGGTAATGCAGTCCATCATGTCTTGAAAGAGAAGTTAAGTATCCCTCCTGATGATTCAGAAATTGAACTGATGACAAGGATTCACAAGAAGAGGATATAAACCTCATTTAAATCACTGAGTACTTTGCCTGTGTCTGAACAGCAGGATTGAGAGAGCAGGAAAAAAAAGTATGTAATAAGACAGAGAGAATTGTTCAAGGAAAGTCAATGCTAGAATATGCTGACCCTCTGCTATTAGCTGCTAATTTTAAAAGGGACTTTTAAACTGAAATATTGCTGTGTGGAAGAGTTTTCTGAAAGCCATGTTCAAACTGCAGTGGGTAGGCAGCTAATTTTCCATGTAATATTATCCGAGGTGTGGAAGATACTGACACGATATAGAAACACAAAAGCCAGCACATGACCACAGTATTAGTTTCAGTGAGTTCAGTACCATCTACAGACAACACATTAAGTGATGAGTTCTAGCAGAAAAGTCCAGTCAAGCTGCTTGTGCCAATTCCCTAACAAAATATTTTATGTATTAAAGTGTTACTGGGACCCAAACAGTGAAATTATAACTAGAAAGCATGAGTCTCTGTTTAGTACCTAACACTCTTCATTGGCTGGAGTCTGTAGTGTAGAAAGAGAAAAAGACAGGACTAAGCTGCGTTAGTTATAAAATACATTCATATCGTGTATTCTCTGTTTTTTGCCACCAAACCAGGTATGTAGCAGCACCGTGTGACCTTTTGGGTGTATGCAACAGCTTGTAAAGGTTTCTCAGCACTATTCCATGAGAAAAATGCAAGAAACACTTTTTGTCATTAAAATATCTAGGGATAAACTAACACACTCTCCACTTTAAATCAGATAGGGAAAAGTATTTTGTTAATATTTGTGCTAACAATACAATTAAGAGGTGCCTATAAATAACAGCAGGCATCTGAGAAGACTGCCTCCTATCCCAGGATGTTTTAAGTCAGTAGACTCAAAGTCCTAAGGAAAGAAATGCCAGTAGAGAAAATGAATTCTATAATTGATAAACTATGTTAATCTAGTGACAGAAGTTTCAAAAAGAAGACGGAACAAACAGGATTAAGATTTTACTTTTATATGTGCTCCAAACTTGTCCTTAATACTAAAGAATCTATGGAGCACAGTGTGTAACTGTATAGCCAGCTGCATCATATGCTACTGTAATCCATAATAGATATAAGAGGAAAAATTACTTTTAAAACAGAAGATCACAAAAAATGCAGCAGTTTGTTTACCTTTGTTTTCCTTTTTCAATACATCTTAAAGATTCCTAAGGAATCAATTTAGCTGCTTGGGTCAGTTTGGGCAAAAAATAATTTAAGACGTAGGAAAATGTTAATATAGGTGCTAAAATTTATTTTGTTAATTGCTGGAATAATCAATAACTAATTTTCATTCTAAACTAGGTCCTTCATGTGTCTTAAATAACCCAACGGAAGATCATTTACATCTCAATAACAACCTTTAACAATGTCATGTCATTAAAATCCAAACTAAATCTCAATAATGTAGGTTAGTGACCAGTAAAGGACTTATTACCTGGGTCAAGTCCTTGGGGGCTGTGGTGGACCAACTGATGAAAACCTTGCTTGCGTGTGGCTTTTACTCCAAAATATGAGCATAGGATCCCATAGGAATGATCCCATTATTTGGTGCTATGTCATTTTTTAAATGGTTATACATTACACCTATTTCAGGAGCAGATTAGTAATATGAAGGTCAACCAAGCATAACAAAACAAAACAAAACAACAACCAAAAAAAAACCCAAACCAGACATCAGAGTAATATGCAGTAGAGAGCTTTAAAAATAAACAAATAAATATGGCTTTGAAAGTTTACTTGGAGCTTCACCTTGCTCTCATTAAAATGTTTCCATGTAAGATGGTAATTAGCAGAAATGGGAAGTAAAAGTATATTAGCCTTATGTACTAGCTAGGAACAGAGAAAGGCATAACTATTTTAAGATGCATTTTTAACAGTGCTTTCGTGATACCAACACACTTGCTGATGATATTGAAATTTTTATGTTAATTAAACAACCCCTAACCACTCAGTACATCTCAGATATATACACTTTGTAATTACCTCCATTATTGAAATAGCTAGTTTGATTTATCCTTGCCACAGTAACATTCTAGCTTCTGTTATTTTTGTCTTTAGAAAAACATAGGTCCCAGTGAGGGAATATAAAACTATTACTGTAAATTAAATATTAAAGCTAACTTATTTTTGCATAAGAACACTGTCAAATAATGGTGATAACTGTTCCTAAGAAATGAACTTTTTTTTGCCTTTTTTGGAATACAAATTAAAATCTAATTTTCAGTTCTTTTGTAAATTTCATATAGTTAGCGTGTATAGTTTTACTGATGGCAGTAGCTTAACAGGGAGCTATTATAGTCTTAGCTTAGCGATTAAGAAATACAACATTTGTTGAAGAGCTAGGCCTTTTAGTCTAGAATGGATTATCACTTGATCCTTCTTTAAGCATTTTTATACAGGAGTGCATTATCCTTGGAGCCACCCTGGGCTCCATGCCTCATTAACCTGGGTGTTAGATAAATCAAAGGCAGCCTCAGAGACAAAGATAAGCAAACTGCAGGCCAGCAAGACGATGATGTATGGATCCAGGAGGCTAATAGGAAAGTATTGACAGGAAAATGGTGTGCTTATCCTGCAATCACTGCATATTGCAATGAGAGCTCCCAAAAGCAGATGGGATACACTTCAGGGAATGCAGGAGTAGGAGATTGTTAGGCAGAAATGGATCCTCACATCTTAAATTCTAACAAGAACTTTGTTTCTTTGTGGCAGCACTTCAAGCACAGCAGAGAGGTTAGTACCCAGGCAACAGCAAACTCTAAAAACTGAATTCATGGTAGGGGTAAACATTATTATTATTTTAAGATTGTAATATAAACACCAAAGCTGAATTTCGCATATGTCAAACATTAAAACAAACACACTTTGCAGAGACAATACACAGAACAATTCCGTATGCTCAGAAAAAGCATTTAGCACTAAGAATACTCTATAAAGCCTTCTGCAGAAAACAATGTTTCAGCTATTAATACCTTTCCAATGAGGAAGGCAGCGTGATCGACAAAAATTCTTACAAAACAAGGTATATTCTGTGATATCCCCTTGTGCTTGCTTTCCCTTCAGTTTCAAGGGTAACATTTTCCAGAGCATCTATGCCTTAGCCACAAATCACCTCTTAGGAACAGTAAGTGGACCACTTCCACTATTTGTAAATGATGAAAAGTGCTCCAAGTTTTGTAAGGCCTGCTGCTGTTTTTCAGGGATTTCTTTTCCAACACTCAGTTCACTAGATTGATTTTAGGATTTATTTGTTCTTTTGTTTGTTTAAAGCACAGATTAAAAAATAGCTGAATTAAGGGAAAGTCGCCTAGAAAATTTTGGATCAATCTCAGTATGATCATACAGCTCTTGGAAAACAAAACTGGGTTTGACATGATTCATTCTCCCCTTTACTTATTTCTGTTGACTGCGGTGTTTTGTAAGACCTTTTCTCTTAAATGTGCATAATTTCTCTTTCAAAATAGTAGGTGTCCTCCAAAAATATTACCCCACTTTAAAATTATAATTTACCATGTTGTCTTTTTCTTTCTGTACTTTGAATATCAGCCTACTAGTTTTAAATTAATATTCCTGTTGACTCCACTGGGAGCAGCATTAAACCCCAGGCCTACATGCTGAACAGAGTTGGTCTTATTTTCCCCAGTGTTGTGACTTAGTGGGGACATGGGACAGGATAATGAGCACCCAGCAAACAGCCTAAAATTTGAGTTAAGTTAAATTTGATACACAAAATTTGAGGCTATTTTACATAGCCTGGTCTGTTGAGCCAGACTTTTCAACACCCAAAAAGAGCTGGTGTTCAAAAAATGAATGTGCATTGAAGGAAGGTGCTGTTTGCAGAGATCCTGTGTCTCTTGCTGCAAAAGGGGAAAGAGACATAGCCAGGAAAGGGATCCAGTGATGGCAGGAAGGGATTCATGGTGTCATATTTGGTACAGATGAGTAGCACTCCAGAGGACTGGGTTCTGTCTCCATTTCTGCCATAAAGATGCTGACCATGTCTCAGAAGATATTTTTTCTGCGATTCTCACTTTTTCAGTAGGTACCTTGAATAGAAGCACGGTCACTGTAGGTGAACTTGTGGGGAGTTAGGCATCTCTGAGGGTAACTATTAATTCCTTGTTTCAGGTTGCTCATCTTAACATGCCTAGGGCTTGATGCACTGAGGTGCTTAACAAAGGGAAATTTAGAAGGTGAGAAGGCCCATTAACTCCGTATTATCTGTATACAATATCACCATAGTGTATGAATTCAGGTTTGCACTTGGCACTCCTAGGTGGAACCTCAAATTAATGGGAGCTTATATACTTGTCCTTTGGTATGTTGCAACAGTTTCCCTTCCTCTATATTCATCCTTTATGTTTCTGTCTTCCTACAGCCTATATCCAGCCCCTCTTCGAAATTCCCACCTGGCTCCATGGACTACTACCTCCTCCTCGTTCATAATCCAAGATAAACTGCTCCTTCCTTCTTTTCATACAATCTTGGCATAACTAGGGAAAAGGATGAGAACAAATGTGAACAAGTTTCTCCATGTTTGCTATTAATGCTTGGCTGGCACCAGAGACAGATGGATAAAATGGAAAAGCTTTGTTAACGGGCTCAGGCAGCTCTATAGAGGCCAAGCTTGTTTGTGTGCTTGCTATAGGTCCCTGCAGTGAGGAGGAGGACCTAGGGGCTCTAGGACCCATAGACAGCCCTTAGCGCTGTCCTCAAACATCAGTCTCCTTGCCCAGCAATTCTGTCATGCCCAACAAATCTAAACTAAGCAAGGGAAAGGAAAGAAACACATGGATTTATAATTTGGCTGAGTTTGGGGAGGTTTGAATAAGGATGGTGAAAAAGCATTATCTATAGTTTGCTAGACCTTTTTAATAAAAGGTTGTACAAATATCTTTTCTAGCAAAATACTATTTATCATTGAACCTAGTCCCAAAAATGCTGAACAATCTTTGCTGATTATTTTTTTCTAAAACAATTTTGTTTCAGGCGAAAACATAGCATATAAAATTACAGTCCAAATAGTCAAAGAGCAACAGAGTTAAAACCAACTGAGAAAAGAGGCTTGTAAGGGAAAATAGCACAGAACTTAACCTATATGTTCATGAGAGCTCCACCTTGAACTATTATAAATACCCTGCTTTGAAAGAACTATGGAGTTTTTAAAATTCCTTTCTTTTTACTTGGCTATTCTGAAACAATGTTTAAAGGAAATATCCAAGTGCAGAATAGCTCCAAGCCACAACAGAAAAAAATACATAAATAAACTATTTTGTAATTCTGAAGTTTTAAATAGTAACATCCAAGTACTATAGAATTTTGACATTTTTAGGTTGTTCTTCCATCTCTTCTCTCATTCCCCGTTCTCTCCCACAGAATACATAACTGCTAGATGGGTGATATGTACCAAACCTTGACAGTTTGGGAGTTTCCTCCTCATATTCCAAAAATCCCTTTGCAATTTTCATCCAGAGGGATACCTGATGTGTTTTGTGCTATATAATGTAGCCACCACCTTCTGTGTGACAAAGTGTTGTAAAGTGCCTTCTGTGAAGTTCAGGTATTGCCAAATGGGACAAATCAAATCCTACAGAAATATAGTACTGCAGATATAGTTACACTTACAGACACAGTAGTAATTATGACCAGATATTAAAGGTGCTCAGTACACCACAGGTCCTATTGCTTTTCTTTGACACACTGGCTTCTGATCAGTTTTGGAAACTTGACCAACATGTATTGAGTTGATTAATCAGAAGTTGTGTTCTTTAGAAAATCTGGCCTCAATGTGAATTCTAGTTATGCAATTTTGAAAAGATATTTCTGGAGCTTTTCATTACAAATCATTATTATTCCAAGAATTAACATGATAACAAAATGGAATTTCCTAAAATACAGTTAATGATACTGTTACGTTAGGCAGTGTAATACTACAAATGTCCTCCTCTGGAGGGACATGTGGACTATTTGTCTAGGTCAGATACATTTAGAAACTGAACTGACCTTTAAATTTACATGAGATGTTAAACAGAAACTCACTTTATCATGTATGCTCTAGAAAACCTCCAGTCAAGCCTTGACACTAGCAATAGCAATGCAAATCACACCACTTTCAAAAGAACATGCTTAGTAAATTAAAACACAGTCTTATTTACCTACCTACTCAATTCTCAGTCAGCATGAGTCTATTCCCTGACAGGTTTACCAAAATACCACTTGCATTTTTGTTATCATCACTGACAGCATGATTTATGCTAGGATATGCTAAGATTATGAAGGCTTAATTATATATATATATTTTATAGAAATATATATGTATGTATCTAACAGTAATTCCCAGCAGGAACAGGGCATTCTGAATATTTCCCCCCTTGAAAAATAAAACAAAATAAAATAACTTAAGCACAGCCACAATGCTGTGCATTTTCCAATGACCTCGCTGCTTTTGATTTGTTTGTACCGCTTTATCTGGTCTCCTACATGATCCCAGGGAACAGCTTGATTAATGCCCACTCTAAGCGGTACAAGAAGCAGTCGCAGGCAGGTAGTTATTCAGAAGAGCTGCAGGTACTCAGCTTATGCCCTGGTGGTCGCAGCGCCTTTAACGGCTCTCTCGGGGTCTGCCTGTTATCTGCCTGCCCCTGCGGCTGGCAGCTGTGCTTCCCGATGGCCTGATGGACTGGCTTGTGTACCTGGGGACACGGGCAGGGTGCATCCATTACTCATTTGTGACAATAACCAATCGAGGAAGATGTAGAACTCAATTCCGGCAGAAAGACCTATAATGTTGGAGTCAGGAGGTTATCGCTGTGGGACCTGCACCTTGCTCCTTACCCCTCTTATCGAGAGCTTTACAGCCTCTGCTGGAGCAGCATCTTGTAAAGCTGAGGGCTGCAGATCTGGGGCCCAGATTACCATGCATCTTCCTAAATGCTACAACATTTAATTAAAAAGTAGATGTTAGTCAAATTGTTACTGGCTGAGAAGATGTTTTTGGTAAACAGGAGACAAAAGCTAAAGAGTTTTACCACAGAAGGAGGTGGCAAGCAATTTCCTTAAATCATGCCTTTGCAGAAAATGACATATTTCTCTCTGTTCTCTTTTCACAGTGAAACTTTATACAAGGGACTAGCACAGTCCCTAATCCAATCCATAATGCCTGTTAATATAGGTGAGAATTTGTGATTAAGGACACCATAAAGACCTTAGCACTTGAAAAATTCCACATAGCTTTTGATAAAGCACAGATGTTGTTTGTTGGCTGTCTATTCATATTTAAATGTCTGAGAAAGATTCTGTCTTTCAGAGAGAAATTAATAAGAAAAACTCAGGAAAGATGATTAGGATATGTGCAACATAAGAAATGGAAAACTCACTTGATTTAGAGGCTTTTCGCTAAATATCTTGATCCTAGTAGGATCCAGGTAGACTTTTTAGGTACCTTAATTGTTTAAAACAACTCAAACTTCTGAAAGAGCAGATAGAAATAGTACTCATTTATCACTGATGCCTTAAATTATATTTAGGAAGCTCATTTAATCAGTCATACAGACCACAGATTCTGGCAGTATTTTAGCAAACTGTGCCTGAACTGGGAATGGAAAGAAATAGATTAAAAATGGTTTTATCAAAGATAGAAAGTGCTGGCTTAACTGTGTAAAACTATTAATTACCAAAATACTGGCAGATGAAGTCACCATCTTCATCACCAGAATACACTATAAGAATTTAATTTTATTCCTACAGAAGAATATAATCTTATTCACTTAGGGATAAATCATTAAATCTAATAAAAACAGCATTCAAAAATAATCTGTAATCTTTTGTACACCTTCTTAGAAAACTTACAGCATATTTTTAAACTGGGGTAAATCAGGAGGTTCAATCACAGAATATTTAGGCATAAAACTGACAATCAAGTCTATGCATCTATCTCCATTTATATCTACCTTCTTTAAGAGAGTACTCCATGACAGATGAATAACATTTTAGCATAGCTCATTTAAGTATGCTTTCCTCTATATTTTTCCCAGGCTTATTAATATGTTTTACCCTTTTTTCAGAATTTCCAATGTGGACTTTAGCAAATATTAATTATTCAACAGCATCAAAAGCCTTGTAAAGGTAGAATGAGTATAGAGATAATGGTAAAGAACCTTCTGCTTTGCAACCCTGGAATAAAATCAGTCAAAGCAAAATTATACTGCATCAGACAAATAAAATCAGGAGAAGCAAGACTTAGAGAAATATTCAGGACAGGGGGAATAAGAGCATCCTTGAAATAGTGAGAGGCAAAAAGAAGGAGACAAATAAATTACAAACTGGAAATGAGTAGGGCCAAACAAGAGCTCTGTATATTGAAAA
Source organism: Morus bassanus (assembly GCA_031468815.1). Taxonomy (NCBI): domain Eukaryota; kingdom Metazoa; phylum Chordata; class Aves; order Suliformes; family Sulidae; genus Morus; species Morus bassanus. Next base: position 48,292,713 of record CM062568.1, on the reverse strand, counting down.
CCAGTATTTGCATGAACAGAGAGAAGCTTGCAAAAAAGAGAGAGAGAGGGAGGGGATCTCACAGTTATTGAGTAAACACTGCTACAGCTGGGCTATTTTGCACAGGCTTGAAGAGCCAAGACACCATGATATGAAAACAGAAGAAAGAGAGGCAAGACCTGCTAGGTGGCCAACAACCAGAGTATTTTCTTCCTCTCTGAAAGGGCCATACCAACCACTCTAAAATACTGAGGGTTTGAAGAACCAGGAGAGAACTTCAGCAGGTCATACTTAAAGAAGGAACATAGAGGAAGGCAATCAATCATTCCTGTTCTCAGCTGAGAAATCAAACCCCATTAGAGCATCAGGAATGAGCACAGCTAAAACAGCTACAGTTTGGCTGAGGATCTGGGCACTTACAGCTCTTCTATCTGCAGCTGGAGAATATGAAAAAAGTGGCCAACCTCAGCCTTGTGAAAGAAGATTAAGGACATTTCTGCCTTAATCCCTCTTGTGAAATGTTTAGATCTTCAGAAAATTCCAAGTTACTGGAAAAACAACAGAGCTTATATACAGTAGGGCCTATCTGGGAAACAACAGAGCCTATATACCATAAAACTGTAAGTGTCTGGGTCATGGGCTCAAGCACTGGTACTGTACAAAAGTCGTGCTTTGTGGCATGGCCATTGCATGGGCCCATCAGTGCAATGCCTGGACACAATTCAGGGAATGGCACCGGCCAAAGACTGCTCTCTACCTGGTGTGGATCAGGCCACTATGCCTGGGGAGAACTAACTGTGCCATGCCACTTGCTCAAAGGATCAGAGAATCGTCCATGGCCCACTGAGCTTACTAGTATGGATGTAGGCTTTAGGTGCCTTGTCCCGAAAGCTGCTGTAGTCTAAAAGACAGCATGTACAGACACTACAGGGGCAAAGATCATAGAATCATTTACGTTGGAAAAAACCTTTACGATCGTCAAGTCCAACTGCAAACCTAACACTGCCAAGCCCATCACTAAACCATGTCCTTCATTGCCACAACTACATGCCTTTTAAATACCTCCAGGGATGGTGACTCAACCATGTCTCTGGGCAGCCTGTTTCAATGCTTGACAACCCTTTCAGTGAAGAAATTTTTCCTAATATCCAATCTAACCCTCTCCTGGTGCAATTTGAGGCCATTTCCTCTTGTCCTATTGCTTTTTATTTGGGAGAAGAGACCAACACCCACCTCATTACAACCTCCTTTCAGGTAGTGGTAGAGAGCCTCTCCCACTAAAAAGGTCTCCCCTGAGCCTCCTTTTCGCCAGGCTAAACAACCCCAATTCCCTCAGCCGCTCCTCAGAAGACTTGTGCTCTAGACCCTTCACCAGCTTCATTGCCCTTCTTTGGGCCTGCTCCAGCACCTCAATGTCTGTCCTGTAGTGAAGGGCCCAAAACTGAATGATATGCCACTCTGGATACATATACACATAGTTGTGAGCATAACATGCACAGTAAAACTACTTCTGATGAACTTCTCAGGCAGGATTCATCTGCCTTTGGTTTAGATGCCTACAAGTTGAACATTTAAGTCTGAGCCAGTGATGTACGGTACTTTAGAATCATCGGAGAAAGATGAATCCACTTCCAAAGGTCCCCCCCAGACAGCTCAGGTTTGCCACTGTTCTCTGCCATTTGCCATTGTTCTCCGAAGGTGTTGTTTCTCCTTATTGGCAACCCATAAAGCCCAAAATTATGAGATCAGCCTTAGATGTACCAATTTTAGATGGCTAAAGCTAGGCAAAATGAGTTCTACCTCTGTGACTGTTTGGCTGTTCAGACAAGTCTGAAAAGTTTTCTGTTCAGAAAAGTCTAAACAGAGCCCTGATCTTCTCCTTGTCTTGCACATCAACATCCCACTTCATTCTCCCTGATGGTGAAATTTGGTTCAACAGGCACAAATTGAGTTCCCTTTTCCCAGCTCGCTCTGCTTTGAACAGCAAATCCAAGAAATGCTTGTGAGATAGTGTCAGAAACAACACTGAAAGGAGAGACAGCAGGGTGGAAGAATAACCACTGCTCAGGGCACAGGGCACAGAATAACACCACTCGGCACTACCAGCTGACTGGTGTTCCCAGGGGCATCTGAGAACAATATTCATAATGTAGTTATAAGTTTATTTTAAAGTGCATTCATACACTTGGAATATCTCAAAATATGATATAGCTTAATTAACTGCAACTAGGATTACACACTTTTCTGAACTAGGTTTCAACCCTTTAAACAAGGGGTGAGTGTGCAATAATGTCTTTAAAGTAATTTTTAGGTCAGCTGTAGATTTCATTAGGTAAGCATATGAACCTCGATTTAGACATGAGGCAAAAAAGTTCAGACCCATGTGGTTAGATCCAGTCAGCTCACCCTGGTTTTTAACTGAATGCATCATAAACATTTTAAATCAGTATACAATAAATCCACATTGCTTTGTTTTCCACCCTATTTATGATCACCTGTTTACAATCAGTCACTACTCATGATCAGAATATGCATGAATGTAAAAAGATCTACTCAGTTCAGCAGCCCAGTTCTAATGAGCAATATTACACCAGTGAAAAGAAAAATGCCTGCACTGAGACTGCTTATTGTTGGTTCTAAAATTAAGCTTATGACTATCTCTTTTTATCAGCTATAAATGAAATCATGATCAAAAATGCTCTTTGCAAGTCAAATAAAATGGCTCACTGGTCATGACTAGTAAGTGATGAACTTACTTACAAAAATAGATCTGAATAGTGCCTTGCATGTACATCGCAGGTAGACTGCTTTGAAATAATGGGTCTGTAACAGGAGCCTACTTAATTACAGACCAATGAAAATGTTTAACCATATCAGCTGTAATGATACCTGAACTTTCTATGATGTCCTCGGGTTTCAGGGTTTGGGTTTTTTCTTTTTAGGATTTTGAGGTGACTCAAACCAACATTTTCTGACATTATTCCCTTCATTTGGAATATAAGGAGAACTGAACTGCACTACAGCTGAATAACATCTTCAAAACTTCAAGTGAAAGACGCAAGATATGTCGTTAACTCTAATTTTGTAAGGAACTCACTAAGAACAAACTGCAAGCCTAGTGTTTTATGGTACAATGTGTCTTTGGAAACAATGTATTTCCACCAAAAAAGAGTTATCACCTTTGTATCTATAGCATATAGGACATAGCTGCTGGAAAGCTGCTTGGCAGAAAACGGACCTGGGGGTCCTTGTGGACATCAGGTCGAACATGAGCCAGCAATGTGCCATTGCCACAAAGAAGGTAAATGGTATCCTCGGTTGCATTAGAAAAAGTATTACCAGCAGGTCCTTCCCCTTTATTCAGCACTGGTGGGACCATACCTGGAGTGTTGTGTCCAGTTCTGGGCTCCTCAGTAGAGGAGAGACATGGGCATACTGGAGAAGGTTCAACAGGGAGTCACAGGGATGATGAAAGGCCTGAAGCATCTCACGTATGAGGACAGGCTGAGAGAGCTGGGACTGTTCAGCCTGGATAAGAGAAGGCTCAGGGGAGATCTTATCAATGTATATAAATACCTGAAGGGAGGATGCAAAGAGGATGGAGCCAGGCTCTTCTCAGTGGTGCCCAGTGGGCACAAACTGAAACACAGGAGGTTCCATCTGAACACCAGGAAACATATTTTTTTACTGTGAGGGTGACCGAGCACTGGCACAGGTTGCCCAGAGAGGTTGTGGAGTTATCTCCATCCTTGGAGATATTCAAAAGCCATCTGGACATGGTCCTGGGCACCCAGCTTGAGCAGGGGTTGTTGGACCAGATCACCTCCAGAGGCCCCTTCTAACCTCAGCCATTATTTCATTCTGCGATTTTTTACTAAAAGGAGTTATCATACTTATGTGTATACCCAATACACATTTCCCCCAGGAGTACTCACACAAAACATATTATGCAGCTTGTACACAGTCATAGTTTCCATGACAGCAGGAAGCACTTAAACTAAGACTATATGCAAGCTTTGACCACATTCCATTGACTTACACAAAAGTAGAGTTTGACAAATTCCAGGTAGGTTTGGAACATCTGATGCTAAAATTTGAAGTTTCAAAAAAAATCAGTTATACACTAAAGGAGCACACAAGTTCCATTAAAGAATCACTTAGCTACGTCTCTAGCCTGTCTGGATCCAAACCTCTCAGAGGTCACTGCCTTCCTGGAGATAGAATAAATGTATATATAGCCGAATTTCAGTATCACAGTATTTCATGTAACACAGAACTTCAAAAACATGTTCAAATCTGCGTGAAGCATGAAAAGCCACTCCCAGCATATATTTGCGAACAAGGACAAATTCTTGAACTTAATTCAGTAGAAACTGGTAAAAACATAAAAAAGTTTTCAGATATCCATCACCTTTAAATAAGGTTATACCAACAAAATATTCAGTAGTACAGAAAATAAAATTCACCTTGATTTCCTCAGTATGAAGGGTCCCGCTTAAAATCAAGAAGTCATAGTTTGGATGGACAGTAGAAATTTGCTTGGAGTTAGACTCTGATACAACCAAAGAAAAAGTGAAGGCAAAGTCAAAGAGTATATAAATAAGAAGAGCTATTTATTATGTCTCAGACAGCTGAAGAAATGCTCAGAAATCTTAGTGCTTTTTTTGTGTCTCTCCTCTTCCATGATAGATTATGCTGTCGAGGTGGATTGACATCATACCTCAGATAAAAATACACCTAACTGAAACTCTGAATTTTAAATTTAAAAGCTTAAACTTACCTTAAACTAAACTAAACTTAAACTTAGCAGTTTAAAGAAAAAGTTTCAAACCAGAAGAGAAGATTAAGCTTTGATTTTCCCAGGAATTTCCACTGTCAGAGGGGTGGGAAATTGTACAAGTTTTAACAGCTTATGTTTTGAAAATCATAGTTTTATATAGTTCATATTATTTAAGAGTAACTAGAATAGCAAAATAAAATATAAAAATCTTAAGAAAATACAATGCAATTGAAATTAATGGTAAAATATAAAATGTGACATCTTTTGAAACAAATATTAAGTTTGGAAACAAACAAAAAATAAAGACTATATTACAGATAAAACCTAAATAGACTTTTCTGAATTTTTAAAATTAAATAATTCCTACTGTTTTTCACAACAAGATGTCACTGGAACCAATACCCTTCTACAGAACAGTTTGATGAATCCAGAATTTTTTCAGCAAGGTTATTCTCTTCTATAGTTCTTTCATGGGAGACATACTGTTGATGTTTAGGCATCAGGATAATTTATAACGTATTGACTGAGTTTTAGTAAGTAATTAAGCCAAAGTCTGAGGCTTTTCTCAGGCAGAATTCCCACTGAAGCTAGCAGGAGCTCGGTTCGAATTGAGGCAAGAAGCCTGATCCAACACACTGAAGTTTTAATGATTCAATGAACTTTGCAAAAGGGTCCTAATAAAACTTAACTAAAAAAAAAAAAATGTTAGTTGGCTTGTTGCTGTTAAATGTCATCATAATACTTAAGAGGTGGAGAAGCTGCTCAGTTTGAAAGGAAGCACTTTTTAAAAAGAGTAATGGTGAGGGAACTTAGCAAAATGCCAGCAATCTAAATGACTACTATATTTGTAAAATAAATCTGTCCCCTGCAAATCTCCAGTCTTCCCTTTGTAGATCAGTATATAGCATCCACTTTAGCTGCTTTTAAGTCTGCTCGTATGGAAGCTCAAAGAGACCTGCCCTAGCCAAATGTGATTTTGTATGGCGAAATAATTATATAATTAAATGTGTTTTTCCTGTATTTTCTTCTCAATGTGTTTGCCTGCCAATGCTTTGCCCTCCCTTTCCTTCCATTATATCACTTGTAACGGAGATGAAGCAGCCTTGGTTTCCAGTGAAATGGAAGGATAGCAGCAGGTCCACAGGAAGAATTCAGGATGCTTGCCATAAACCATCTACCACATACAGCAAACCAGGATTTTTTCCAGGATTATTCAGAGCCAATTCAAGCCTCCAACATACAGTGAAACATTTGTCTTGAACACCCTATGGTGATTTTAATGGAAGAACAGTCGTTCACAAGTATATGGAACTCCCCTCTCTTTTTTTTCCTTTTTTTTTAATCCTTTTCTCAGCTTTTTTGCAGGATCTTTACTTTTAAAAAATTTTCTGGATTATCCACTTTAAAAGTACCTCCATCACTGACAAATGCAGAGTCTGTTTTAGGGATCCTTTTGACATGATTTAAGCCTACGATATGTTCCCAGTGAAACCACACTCTGTCTATCTTGTATGATTTCAGTTTTAAAAGCACAACCTCAACATTCACATAGAGTTTGTCCAAAGTTTCAGAGACATCAGTGAAATATAGACCTCATATTTTCACTGGTTTGATTTGTGGATTTGGGAACTCACATATTTTATTTTGTATAAAAATACTTTTAATTGTAAAAATATATAAATCAATGAGAAACAATAATATTAAACATAATTTTATTGTCAAATAAGTTAACAGTAAAACCTAAAGTAACATACTTTCAAAACAAAACTTATATTTGTGTAAGAAAATCTCTAGGTTCTTGAAGACTTAATACTTGTCTCTGGTAGTTTTGCTGCTACTTGGGCAAAAACAGAAAATGTTGCTAAATATTGCTGTAGAAATTCTGCCCACATAAAAGTAAAACCTAACATGTAAAACCCCAGGATTTTTCCATCAGCTAAATATTTATTTGAAGAAAAAGCTGTGGAGTAGAGATTTGGTCGTTCTTTCTTTTACAGTCCTGGGAGATGTAAATTATTGAATCCATCTTTTAAAATACAATCACAAAGAAAATAATTTTTTGTCGAATGAAGAGGAAAGCATTTGGTTTATATGACACTGCTTTACTGGCTGACAATTTTCTTTAACAGATATACTCTTCAATCCTACACAAACTTATGCCTATGTTAACATTTAAGCAAAGACAGACATTCATGAGATCAAAAGTACAACACAGGCTGGAACTCCTGCCACTTTGAAGAGTAATAGAAGGTCTGGGTCTGGGGCATTTTTTCTTCTGAAAGTGTGTATTCTTTGTGTTTTTTATCTAAGACAATGCACGTGCCTGAATCTGCAGACAGTCTCCAAAAACATGAAGCAGCAGCATGCGCCAGCCATTTTGATGGACTACCCAATACAAAACCATTGTGGGCCAATGAACTACCCTTTTCTCTCTCCTGCTGAGCTGTGTGTGTAGCAAGACACAAGCAGAAGCTGAGAAAAAAGACCAGGGCCTATCCACAACTTTACTTATCTGCTCCAAAATGTGCAGCCAGCTTCCTGGATGGTCTTTGCATCTTGAGATATGCAGAATGGAGTCCCCAAGCTATTTCAGGGGAGGGGACCTGAAGCCAGGACTAAAACCTCACATCATGCTGTATCTAGAGCCTCAGATTTCCTTCCTCTGAGTTGGAGCACTGCAAACATGCACAAATGCAGTTAAACAAATGTTTGCACCAATACAGGAAAGAGATTTTAGGCAGAAAAGAGAAATATAGATGCACACCATGTGCCAGCAGCCTCTGCAGAGACTTACTGTGGTGCAGGATTTAAAATTCTCTGCATACAAACAGTTAATCACCACAACCATTTAAAATGTCAATGAAAAAAAAAATGGTTTCCAAGAGCATATAACTGCCCAGATAGCTTTCATCAGTCCAGCCACATGAAAGACCCAGAGGCAACTGCAAAACCACCATCAACACAAGTGCCTGTGGAGTCCTCTCTGGTGCCAGATCCTGCTGCTTCGGCTATAAACAATATCTCCTATAGTGTTACATCTAGGATCCCTGGCTGCCAATCAAGCAGGAAGAGAAGGAGAAGAACTGTCTAATGCACTTGAGTAAATGTACTATCTCCATTAAGTGCTATATTTTATACCTTTGTGGAGTAAGTGGTTTTGCAAAAGGACAAACCTCCAAAATGTTAAAAACTCATTACAGAGAAAATGTAGTGGTGGCTTTGATGCTTAATTTTTATGAATATGAATATTTTTACAGACTTCAGTCTCTCCACAAAACATTAGGCTAATGGACAGAAGTTAATTGTTCTTAAGTAACTTTATGGTCAGACATTCTTGCATGTTCGTGTCAATTTGGGTGGTGCTCCTAGTGAGCAACAAACAGCAGTAGGTGTTTGCAACATGCATCCGTTTTCCTCACTGGTCCTGAGACAGGTGCTCCCACTGAGAGTAGGGTTTATATGCTGAAAACAGTCAGGGGAAGCCATGGTTTCAGGCTGCACACACTGCTCTTGCCCATAGCAGTGTCGTAATTTTGCACCTGTGCCTGAAGTAGTTCATTCTGTTTCCCTGTGAACAAGGCTGAACATGATGCTCAAACTGGGAACACTGGCTTTTGGTGCCCAATTTTGACTGGTTTCTGGACTGTCTGTTGGATTAGACTCATGTAATGGCTCCAATTTTCATGAGACTCAACCCAGTCATTGTATTTGTGTTCATTGTCAACTCAGGACTCAATCAATTGCAAAAGAGCAGACTAGTGTTAAGGCTCCAGTCTGTGAACAGCAACTGTCTAGTTTTTATTAGGGTGTGTGTTTACCACAGTGGCAGTGATTCCATTTCCACAAGTCAAGCTGAATATGAAAGGTGAGGCAGACTGCAGTCCTGGATATCTAGTCTGTAATTACTCCATATTTATTTAGACATGTCAGCAATAGCATTTGCATCAGGGGCTAATTGACCCTTCAGTTTTATGCTAATAATTGACTGCAAGCCCAGAAGTGCAGGCGAAAGGAAAAGAAAAGAAAAAAAAAAAAAAAAAAAAAAGAAAGAAAAAAAAAACAACCTACTGAAAGCTAAATACAAAACTTGTCTCTGGCATTATTTAGATAAAAGGGAAGCTATGGATAATTATTGCTCTGAAACTTCTACTAATGAAAAAAAGTCTACTATAAACATATTCAACTATTGCAGACTGTGGCTGAAATGGTAGTTTAACTACGTTGTGTTTTCTCTTCTTAGCTGTAAACTTTTCTTTAAAATTGAACTTACTTTTCACTTACAGTTACCTGTTAAAATTTTAGGCAAACAACTGCCCTATGTTGGCAGCACTGAATTTATCACACGTTATAGAAAGGCTCAGAAGATCCTGGCAGTACGTAACTAAACAGCATGTTGGCATCTTTTCTTTCTTTTGTTTTAAATGACTGTCTAATCAAAACATGTAGAACTTTTTTGTAAATTCTTCAATAGGACAGCTGAATGTAGAGTTGAATGCCCCAGTGTGAATATGTAAGGGTTTTTCCAAAATCTCATTAAAATTATAAATACATATTTCTTATTTACGATACTAAATACAAGAAATATATATTGGTAATTTATATTAGCAATGAGTTGAAGTTCATCTCTGAATTCTGAGGTCCCATCAGTTTTCTACTGACCTGACATTACTGAAGGAAAGAAATTTACTTTAGAGTTATGTGAGTTGAAATTCAGATTCAGTATGTCCCATGTTATTTCTATATCAAATAGATATTGCATAGTTCAGAACCAAGTGTGATACAATACTAAAACAGTATAGGTGATTAATACTGGAGACTTGTTAATGTGAAAAACGTTAACTCTGCCTAAAGAGGATTATACTGTGAGACATTTGTTTTATTTTTATCAATTAGCTTAATCTTTGATTTGAATTCTACACCCTCTGGCATCAAGAAGATGCTTGCTTTTTTTCTTTTTCTTTAAACAAAGGATTATTCTTCCTCAAAAGGGGATTGTCTAGTTCTTTTATTGTTTTATGTCACACAGGGGAAAAATGCTTTTGAGGCATTACCTCTGAATTTAGCAGGGACGAGAGTTTACTGCTATATAATCATTAGTCAATGCAGTAGCTGAAACCTTAAACAAAAGAAAACAAACTACAAACAGGCAAGCATCCCCTAAAGGCACATCAGAACACCAGAGAGAGGAAGCATGGATTTCAAACACGGCTGCCCAAGCATGTGCTAAATATTGCCGCTCCTGACTTTAAACAGCACACCAAGGAATACAACATCACCTTCTAGTCTTTGAAACAATACTAGGAAGCAAGAGAAAAAAATTGGAAGGGTTTAGCAAATGTACTTTACTTCTACTCTTTATTTTGAGACTTGATGAAAATTATATTTCCAACCTAATAAAATCCTTCAGTATAAAGGAACTCTATCATAAAGCTATTAGAAAGATATCATTAAACCTCAAATGTCTTCTTTCATGATACGTGCTTCACCATAACAAGCAAGCTGCCTGATCCCTGTGAACCGTCTCAGACAATTACTGCTCATACTGTGGTTGTGAGCTACAAGAAAGCTTTAGAAAGATTTTTACCATGGCTGTCCAATTGCATGTACAAACAATCGCCAGGGCCACATTTGCTTTAATATGGGTGATCACCAGCCTGGGGTAACTGTAAGTACTTGGAAGGAGCTAATTAGAGAACTGTATTTCATCCTGATATATGGCCAAATGCTGTACAAATAATACATACAGTGAAAAGCATCTAATTTATGCTACATGTGAAAAAGGAAGGTGATGTATCTCACACAAATGAGAAACATTAAATACATTCTATTTTCTTAATTTCTTTCTACTGGCATATTAACTATGAATTCAGAATATATTGTTGGTGTTATTCAAGACAGTGATTGCTTCATTAATTTAAGTATTTGTCAACCCAGAATAAATTGTAGGTCAGTGATTTGAATGCAATCTACATCAGTAATGATCTGAGGCTGGATCCAGACCCCTCTGCAGTATCATTTTGGCATCTGTAGGGTTTCAAGCAGGAGTCCAAAATACACCATCTGATGACTGTTCAGTGATCTATATGGCATAAGCTTCTCTATAAAGATCGGTGGCCAGCATGCAAAAGCTTTAAACTGTAAGTAATTGACTGAAAAAATGACTCTGACACACTCCATCTACCTAAGAGAACTGCCCGTCCACTGAAGGATACTGGTGTAGGGAGGTGCTCTCCAATAACAGTACTTTATACACTTTTTGAGCACAAGACTCCATAACTGCAGCTTCAGTTTGCAAGGAAAATTCACCACTTGTTTGTCAGTAATGACAAGACAATTTGCAGGAGTCACTGCAAAAACAGAGAAGACAGGCAGCACTCACAGGAGTTTATGGGAGTCAGATGCAGAACAATAAACTGATTCCAAGAAAAATTATGGATAAAAGGTGTTGAGAAAGAAAATGTCCCAGGAAAGGATGACATTTCAAAAAGAATAGGTATCAGTCATGTCTTTAGCAAGAGTTTTCCTGTGTTGTTCTTCAGCTATTTTTGTGAAAACATGGAAGGGCAAATAGAAGCTGAATGAGGTTTTCTGCAGGGACAGCTCCATAAGACATGGTAGGGTTAAGGGAGACAAATTAGTGAGATTGTTGCTATATTTTATTCCCCAGATTGATTCTTCCTGAAGAAAGCATAAGCTCATGGAATGATCTCTAGACTCACTTCCAAACCTCATGGCCACATAAAATCAACAGAAAGCAAAGGAGGCTTCCCTCAGAGAAGGATGTTTTGCCCAATGTCACAGCACTGTGACTGAGTGGGAACTGCCGTGCCAGGACCTCTTTTCCATCACTGCCACCAGAGTCCCCCTCAAGCCGAACTCATCCTGTACTTGCAACAGCTTCATGGTTTCTGTAGTGGGACATAGTTTCAGTGGGACAGCAGAGCAAAAGGCAAAGAACAGCCTGTCTCTTTTGCACTTAAGAAACATGGGACTGGCAGAGGCCTCTGCATTAGGTAATGAAAGAAAGGGTCTACCTAACCTGCAAGACAGCTGACACCCCTCCCAGTACTAAAGAAGAGCAAGTGCTTCCTTCTATGGTCAGATTTCAATATAAGGTTTAGGTCTAAGCTAGCTGTTATTAAAAACACAATCCTTGAAAAATGTACTTTTTAAAGGTATTTTGAAAGTCTTTCACTTGCCAGAAACATCCTAAAGATGTTACAAACCACATGCTATACTACAGCACTTCAAAAACAGACTTTTTATTGGATAATGATGTGGGATGAGAGATATTTCATCTTTCATACATTTATTTGACAATGATGAATTTAATTCATTCTATCACATTGAATGATACATTTATATTCAGTATGTAGTTTAAAATTTCATAAATTATTAAAGTCCTTGCCGTTTTAATTATAATATGAAGAGAGCAGCTAGAACTTATTTGCAGAGAATAATGTGCAAGTCAATAAATTTGGTGAGTACTCCTGACAACATATAAATGATGACTTTAGTTGCCTGACTACCTGTGGAAGACAGCTAGATAACGAGAGTCCCTGTGTTTCTTTTCAAGTGGAGTGAAGCTGGAGTTCTGTTCACTTCCAAACTGCAACCACCTCATTTCAGCAACTGTTAGCAAATGATTCACAGAGCTTTAAAAGTTGTCCTGTACATCCTGCACTAATGGAAAAGGTCAGCTTGCTAAGCAGAGGGCTGCAGACAGCTATCATCCACCAAGTGGTGAGCTGTAATTTACCTCACCCGTGTAAAGAAGAAGATTCTTCACCCTGGGAGAATCAATAAGGGCTCAGAATAAACAAGACAAGCAGCTTTTGGCTTAGCCTGGCACTACATAGACAATAGTTTAGCTTTCTTCATGCTTGGCCCTCATCAGTCGAAATTACAGAGACCACCCCCAGTTAACTCACATCCACTAAGTGCATGACCAAAAGCCTAACGGAAAGATTTCATTGACTCCTTTTGGATTAGACCCATGTGCATCAGCCACTACGAGAGGACTATCCAAGCGTCCAGTAGTGATGTGAGTACCTGTCCATGAGAAACTGAACCAATACCAGTAGCACACAAGTCAGACATATATCATAGGTATATTTTTTTCTCTTCACTGTACTTTGGCTCAGGCATTGCAAAAGTATCAGAAGAAACTTTGGATAAACTCACACAATCGAACATATGCTTTTCTGGTCCATGAAGACTCATTGAAAAAAAAGTTGCGGTATTGACCTTCACTCAATTTTCTTCCTGCCACTCACAATATGGAATACAGTAGATTCCAATTTATTCTGTTTATGTTCTTTTTTGACCTAAGAAGCTTGCACAAAGTCATGACACTCAAAGTGTTTATTTTAGAAAGAAATATATTCATAAACATTTAAAGCTGGAAGCAGTATTAAAACTAAGAAAAGTGTTATCTTTTCTTCTAATCCTAATTTTTAAAAAAAAAAAAAAAAAAACAACAACAACACCCACAACTAAAGCAATTTTTATTAAATTTTGTTGAAAGAGAAGAAAAATGCCTCCAGGCGGAGGAGTCATATGCCAAAGTATAGCCCAAAGGAGGCTAAACCAAAGGAATCAGAAAGTCTTCTGGAAAAGGAGGGCAAATAATGGAAACAATGACAGACCTTTAACTGTAGTAGTGCTGCTGGGTGCCACTATAATGAACTGAAACCTACAATCTCCTAGGGTTAATAAGACACCTGTCTTGAAACTAGCAGTCATATTGGTTTTCCAAGCCTGCCACAATACTTAAAGTCTTGATGAAGTTCTTACTGTGCCAAAGGAACTTACTAACAAAGCCACTGAGTCAATTTAACCTAGTGAAACTGGACCCTGTAGACTGGGTTATCAGAGTTTTGTGTTGAGATAATTACAGCACTAAAGAGAGCATATGGGCTGTCAAGGCTGGCACATGGCCTGCGCCAGCTGTTACCTGGGTGCTTTGGAAAATCTACTGAACAGCATTTTGGACACAGAACAGCTATATGTAAGTTTTCCAAGACATCTAGTGGGAGATCCTCATAATAAATTTATTTTTTATATGGGGGAGGATTACACCCAATAATGTAACTGCAAGAAGTATAACCTTAAACTTCAAAAGGAAATTACCAGAGGAAAACAATCTTGCATGAAAGAGAAGCGTACCAATAGCAAGCCTCGCCTGCTAAAAAGAGTAAACTATCCAAGGAACTAGCTATTGTACAGACCAACTTAAAAACAATACTCAAATACACCTATTTAAAAGCTTTTCTGGAAACAAGTCTCTAAGTCAATGGGATTTATCCTATTATTCCTGGTATTGCTACTCCATAAAAAATATCATCCAAATGCAATGTCATAGCTAATCAATAATCATTACTAACAACAATCATTATTGATTAGCTGTGATGCTTTTAGAGGGCCTGCCTTCATGAGGTAATATTACCCAGGAAAACGTTTCAAATAGGATGTATCCAATGAGTTAGAGAGAAAATATAAAGAGGAATAAAATAGAAATGTGCCCATACCTTATACCGAGCGCAACAACTGTAACAACATACACCACCATTTCATAAGATGTGAGGACTGGATATTATGATTATTGCAACCAGGTGGATTATAGCAAATGATATTAATTATTTAGATTAGTAGACTTAATTACCCAAACTGAACTTCCTGAAATGCAAGGTCATTCTAACTAAGCCTGTAGTATCTGCAATGTCTGTGACCTGAGAGAATGACTTGGAGACGTGAAGACTGACAAGTCATGGGGAGCCAATGCTTAACTTCCAAAAGCTGACCAGATGCATCAGAGTTTTGAGAGCAAAACTGTTTGCCATAACTATAGCTGGGATTAGTGGCACTGCTGCTGCTCTGAAACCCATCCGCAACATCCCAAATCTTAGTTTCTCAAAACAAGTTACACTTAGAAAGCTGAGGTAATGAAGACCCAGCTTCAGTTCCAAGTCATCTTATCATACAAAAACTCAGATTCACTCCTCTGACATCATTACCTTCACAGACCTAATGCAAATATATCATTATTTGTTTCACATAATTCAATTGCATGTCTTCATGAATCTCTTGAGAAATTAATAGATGGAAAATTTAAGATTTACTCTCTTTGAACATGTCATTTCAGTAGGAACATAGTTAAGCCATATTTCCTCCTTTTCTGACTCAAAAATATATCGACAGCATTGCTTGTAAAGAAGGGTTGTAATAAGTTGGTTCCATTAATAATTTTCTGCATGCTGAAATTCTTAACTTACCTTTGTTGATCTGCATCTATTTGAAAGCATTAGTAATGCACAGAAAAGCTCAAGGACTAACGATATTGGTATCATACTTTTTTCAAAGCAAAATCTGCCCTTTTTTAGCTCTAAAAACCCTATTTGACTGAAAAGGAGTGTATTTTGGAGTTGAAAAATTCAGTTATGAGGTTTAAATTTTTAAAACCCTATCCCTTAAAAACATTTAGGAAATCCAGTTGTATTACATCAAAGTAAGTGCATTACCACATTATATTTTGCAAGCTTTAGCAAATAAAAAAAATCCCCCAGAAGAATCTTAATTCTTATCTATGGAAAACATTAAACTGCTAAGCGCTAACAACTGGAATTAGTCCTTAAATCTCTAATGAGAATAATAAAACATGAGTGCAGTTTGTGCTGTAACTTGATAAGGCCTGAATTTACTTGCTGTTAGTAAAAGTTCCTGATCCAGCAGTATGGCATTTTGCTCCCTGAGGTACAGGAAACAATATCTGTCCTTTAGGAGCATCCTCTGTGGTAAGCACTTCTTATCGGGGCTATCAAAGGACTAAGATAGTGTAATATCTAGTAACAGCAGCTTTATGAGCAGATCCATTACTGATTTAAATCAATCTAAAGCAGGTAGTTCTGTTTAACCCGTTCAGAACAAAGCTGACCTCCCAGCAAAATAATTTCTTCTGAAAGTAATGGAAACTATTTCTGTGCTACTAGGTGTGATATGCTTTGAATCTGATTAGTAGCAGCAGCAGAAGTGAGGAGGAAACACCACAATGCTGTAAGGCCCCCCAGAAATGTCCCTTATACTAAAAGGCTATTACTCTGCAAAGATACAATATTTTGCAATAATAAAATTCAATATTCTCTAAAATACTGATTTGAACTAAACTAGGACACTATATGCAAAAGGAATTTATCTGAGCCTCTCTAAAATCAGCTTGCTGTCATTTTGTCTGAAAATCTATTGTTTTCAAAAAGTCAATATCTAAATACTATTCACTGGAATGTTCTGGCAAAACACTTATTGGAAGACAGTCTTCAGATTTTATTTTCTTATAAAGATATTTTTATTCTTTGCAATGGAAAATGTAATTGTAACTTTTCTTAAACTTCCAGAAGTAAAATGAAAATATTACATTATCAGTCAGCAGTTTAGCAAGCCACAGCTATTTAAATTCTTAGTATTTTTACTTACTTCATATCAATGGAGATTCCTTCCCAAGTTTAAATTAAAAAATCATTAAAGGTGTATTTTATATTTTTTCATATGAAGTAGGAAATAAGGGGTTTAAATACAGTTTAAAAACATTGCAGATGTAATTTATTTTAAAGATGATTTGCTATTTTTGCCAGTAATTAGATAACAGAAGTCTCTAAGCATTAGTTTTTGATTAGTGTTTAGAAAGACAAAAAACCTATTGCACTCAGATTGACACAGCTGTGAAATGTCAATCGGCTCCCAGCCAGGAGTTGCCCACCAGATAAACACAGCACTTTGAGACATTAGAAGAGAGCATAAGCAATATACACAGATGACAGCCTCTCACTACTAACTTCAGCTCAAGCATTTGTACTAAATGGTCATCTTCATAATTTTCTTGGGCCTGATCCTGTTCTTTCCAAAGTCAGTATGAGTTAAATTATTGATTGCAACAGTCGGTCCCTCGTGTCTTAGGAGTTAATGGGATCGAAGTGACATATAATCAGCATGCGTAATTTGAGGATCTCTAACTTCTTGGATTCCCTCATGACTTATTTTGGAGACATTGCCTTTATTTCTGGACTACTCCTCTGAATAATAAGAAGAAAAAAGAAATTCAAATTCTAGTAAACAAGCAGTTTGGTTTTCATCCTAAAGAGCAATTTTGTCAGAGCTTGTTTAGAGTCTGACCTTGTAATCCTTCCATAACCCTTCCCTGGTGACCCAAACTATGCACGTACTTTCCCACCTTCAGTCTAAATCCATTCCCCTGCCAGAAATCAAGAAAAATTTCAGATAGGGATAAAAACACTCAAAAAGTCAGCACTTATGTTTCTGTCTTCATTACAAAGGTTCACAGACCAAATGAAAACTCTTACACATTTGAACTATTTTAATTAGTGCAATTTAGTATTCTCCACAAATGCAAAAGGTTGTGCTCTTACTGATTCTTTGATTTAAACATTTCCTATTAAACAGTGTAATTTTAGTTCAGTAAGTGCTTTCACAGTACTTTATGCAAACGTGAACTCTTTGAGATAACCAAATCAGCATGAATTTTGTATTAGAAATATATTGCAACATTAATAAAACAAAACAGTGTATTTTCTTATGATAACGTAGTTTAAAGAAATAGGTTTATTTTCCAGGTTCATACCATACAGGTGACAATCTATTTATTTACTCCTGCCTTTATCAGTAGCTATATATTTCTTATTAGATAATAAATTTGATCCTCCAAACTATTCTGCTTGAGCATCAGAAAATATCCAAGTGCTAAAGGGAGAGACGGCACCCAAAATATGCTGCTGAACTTCTCTTTCTTGATAAAACTGGAAGCTGCTCTGTAACTTGATCAATTTCTTGCATCAACAGAATATTGCTTTTTAAGGCAGGTATGGGAGAGAAATATCAAAACAGGCAGAGATATTTTCAGTTCTTCAGAAAGAGATGAAATTAAAAAGCTTTACCTTCAGTACCTTTTCAAAAAAATCTTAAAAAGGAGAAAAATCCTTTTTTCTTCTATCTGATTCAGGAATAAAATATATGCTTTTTATATCATACATGGCTTTAACACTTGCAAAGTTGCCATCAAAATGAAAGCTAAAATGAGGCCCAGAGCGATGGAGTGTAGTTTTTAAGAGTACATCAAATTATGTTCAATAGCCATTTTTTAAATAAAATATGAAATCTTGAAGCAGACAGCAAAGAATTGTATTGAGGGTAAAATCTTTCATTTAGACATAAATTTAAAGAACCCACATCCCTGAATCTTAAGAAACCCTGGAATATTGTTTTCCAATTGCCATGGGATGTATATGCCAGTAGTATGAATGACTTTCACATGGCAGTTTTAACAAAAGTTCCTCTAAATTTATTTCTTTAAACACAGACCCACAGGAACAGATGAACAGTAGTATTTGTACATGCTTTTTGTTCCAGGCTGTAAATGTAATCCCATTACATCCTATTTCAAGGTTACCAAGAGGGAGTAAGGCATTATCATTGTTTCTTCAGTCTGATTGTCCCATTTAGGTGATGTACATACTCTGAGCAAATTAATTGCTTTGCATTTTGTTTATATTTATTAACTGAGATTAGGAAAGGCAGTAAAATACTATGTCAAAGCATTATGGAGAAAACAACTGGAATCAATCTTTCTCGTTTGTCACAGACGGCACTTATTTAAATCTAAAATATGTTCTTTGCTGTCCTTGGTCTATTCTAGTAGATAATAGCTTGTACCAAATATAGGGCTACAGATTTCTCTCTTCTTTTTGAACATAAAACCAAAAAATAATAAAAAAGACGTATCAAACTTCTATTAATAGAAGAAAAACAAACAAAAAAAAAACCACCAAAAAACCTGAAGTCTGTTAGATCTCTGCTTCTTGAGCTAACAAGATTTTATTTCTGTTTTTGAAAATTGTAACTGCATTATTTCTGCAGGGCTACTGCCAGAATTTAATCATTATGCCCCATCATTCAGACATTCATTTGGGGGCAAACCCTGCAATAACAAGAAATTCAGAAGGGCCTTGTAAAGAAGAAAAGTCAAAATTGTTAAGTAATACAGTGCATTATGACTCTGTAAATAAGGCAGCTGCACACCACACTCCTCATTCAGCAATTGTGCAAGAAAAGCATCACCGGACTGTAATATCTTAGACTCAGAAATGAATTTAAAATAGACATGCTTGCATGTATACAACACTGATTCAATCTCCCCAGTTTCTGAAAGTTTAAAATCTGAAACACTGCGACACCATCACCTGCTCATTATTATTTTTTAAACAAAGTAATAATGAATCTCCCACATAGGAAGGAAGATAAGCAACAATATAGTGCAGGCTCCAAGTTAAATCTGGTTCAGACAGCGTAATAATGATGTCATTAAGGCTCCGAGCTGAATGGGAATCAGACAGTACTGTAGTACAGCTGCAGACATAAATCTGAAAGAACTTTTTTGGCTACATTCTCAGACTTACCTTGAAAGATATTTAGGAGCTCCAGCAATGTGAGTTGAAAGAAATGTTCTCAAAGGGAGGTTTGCAGACTGAAGAACCTATGTAGGCCTTATAGGCACTTTCTTCTGTGGCACAGGAAGGAACATTTTGTTAAATGAATAAACTAAGAGAAATAATTTCAGAAGAAGTGCAAACCAGAAAACAAATAAACCTTAATACTACCACAAATAAATGAGACTAAGGCAATTGTGGGACTGCTCAAAGCCTTTTTGCCTTGCTGAATGAAAGCAATCCCTAAGACTGAATGGGTAATGAGATCCTGGCTCCTGAGATTTTAGCTTTCTTAATCATGTTCATAATTAATTCAAGAACATTGATAATTTCATTACATTCTTTTTGTCTTATCAATAAATGATGTGCCTGCACTTTTGGTCCTGTGTACAGGGAGAAAGGAGATGCTTTGGGTAATATTGCACCAAGAATCGTGTATGTGTATATATATATACACATATATATTATCTATATGACCCAAAATAGGGATGTGGTAGTTATTATCCTTAACCAGGCCTCTATTATCAGAATATGATGACAAGCAGTTACAAATAATTAATAAGCTTTTTATGCAGAAATGCAAAACCCTTTAAAGAAAAATATGCTGCAAACAGAATTCCTGTCTGAAAGATACGTACCTAGAACAAAATATATTTTCAGAGATATTTAAGAATGGAATTTTCAGGAACTCAAACTACAAATATATTTTTAAAGCATCTCTAGATTTTGTTTTAAAAATATCATTTTAAAAAACACCAACTTTATCTCCTTTCTCTATTTGAAGGGATGTGCCCTTCTGTTTGTCCTTCCAAACACATTTCCAGTATCAGCTTACATCTAACACCCAGCTGTACTCACCCACTCAGCTGAAACTGTCTGGGGCTTTTACATTTTCTTTTTTTTCCTTTATTTTAATGAAGACTGAAAGATTTCTCTTTATCTATCAGTCAGTCAAAGGGGAAGCATCCCTTCAGGGTTTACTACTTGCTCTATGTAATCTTCAACAAAGCAACAAATCTGGTTTGCTCCCTTTTTTCTGTTGTTGTTGATTTAGAGGTATCATTGGTTTTAGACAGCAGAGTCTGCAGAAGCAAAAGTTTCTTACCAGAGCCAAATACTGCTGTGTTATTTGCTCTCACTTGCACCTTATTTCATCCTGACATCAGTGAAACCTTCTGCGGAGAAAGTGACCCTGCACAAGAGAAGGCACCATAAATGGGTCCCAAACAGTTTAATAAACAACTGTAACAAGCTTCAGCACACAAGCTACACTCAGAAAATGTCTACCACTCTGTAGCAATCACTGCTTTTTAGCTGATTATCTTTTAAAGATAATAAAACCAGGCATTTCCTTCTTATGAGCAGGTTAAATGCCAACTTAAGGGCAAATATAATCTCCACCAAATGTCCTCTTTTTCCTTTCTTATGATACCAGCTTCATGGGGATATTACTTTACTGAAGGTCTACCTGGTCCAACCAACCCCAGAGGTGGCTTTTAGCCAGAACAGCGCATGCGAGGTCAGTTACATGCTAAATATCCCCCAATAAAGAAAGCACATTGATGCAGATGTGGATAAATGGTTTCCATTCTGAACATACCTATCAGGGTTAGAGGGAAAAAAAGCCTGAATTTCATGTATGTGTAATGTTTTGTGGTCATAAGTAACTAAGCATATATTGTTTATACTGCTAAAAAAAGAGGCCAAGAAGCAATCCCTGGTCCAAGGTCAAATGGCACCATCTGACTCCAGCCCACAGTGCTCCTAGCTAGTGTCTTTGAGCAGACATGTCTGGGAAGGGCTTATCCAAGAAGCCCAAAATACTTCTAGGGAACATGCTAGCAATTAAGTGGGGTGGACAAGTGGGGCACCACACTCAGCCTGGTCTCCTAGCCTTCACTTATTTTTTATGCCTCCAAATGTAAAGATACCCCGAGGTGCCAAAACTCCTGGCGTTAAATAATTAGGATACCCCTAGGATTTAGGCAGCTGAGGAGAACTGTCAAGCAATTTTTTGTTAGGGAGGTTGCTCAAGTGACGGGGGAGGCAGCATAAATGATCTACTATAGTATAAAAGTAAATCTTTCCTTCTTCAAGTTGTAAGCAATGCTATATGAGGACAACAAGAGGCAAACTCAGGTAAACACAGCACAGATTATTTAGTATGCTTGATGAGTTTAATTGAAAAGAGTCAGGGTCTGAAACACTGTTTGTACCATCCCTCCTAGATCACCAGCGCTGTCCCTTGAGGCTGTAAAAACAAATCCAAATTGACTTAGGCAATCCAGATACTCCTATTCCCAGTGGAGATGAGAGTGTGCAATCCTGAAGATGCATTTATCCCAGTGCTCCTGAGCCTCAGAAGGCCATAGCCATAAACCAGGACTAAGCCCATACTCAGATGATCTGAATTTGCCTCCTGGAGGGGCTCATCTCCCCACTGACAGTGTAAAAAGCTTCTGACTACACTCTCAGTTCAGGCATTTTAAGGCAATACCTGGAGTTAGGTGGGATACAGCCAAACTACCATTCCTGGATGCAACGAATTAAGAATAGTGAATGCATTCAATTAAGTAGAAAACACTCTCCCTTCAACCTTGCTGTTTTCAGAGGACAGAATTCAAGAAAAGTAGGCTCAGATCCTGGATTTTGATTAGGTTGTTCTTGCTGTAGGTCAATGTACTGCCTTCAGGTGTTATGAATCCAAGCCTTATTGCTGAGATCAGCAATGGTATTCCCTCTCAAATTTAGGGCAACATTTCATTGAAGCAATTCTGAACTATAAATAATCTTGAAATCTCTCTGAAATTGATCATAACTTTCGCTGCAAGAGCTATTGACAAGATGGCAAGCATCTCTAGTGAGCACATGGACTTTTTCAAGAGGGTAGTCTCAAAACTGGAGCAGCTTATGTGTTTGAAATCCCCAACACTTTTTTATTTAGCAGTTTAGATATAGCCTTAGATTAACCATGCTTTATTCCTGATCTTTAAAATGTAAGTAGTACTCCTTGACTTTGGAAATGTCTTATCAGAGCATAAACCTTAAAAGGTTCTAAGGGATTCAGAGAACCATCCTGAAATGCATGAGGAGAATCAACAGCACAGTTACTGACAGTTATCAACATTTTTTTCAATGATAAGCCATCTAAAAATTCACAAAGACAACCATTATATTCAAGTTTATAGAATTACATTTCAAAACTAAATCCACTCATATAAGCTTGGGCAAAATTATGTGGGTTTTGTAGGATGAAGTGATTACAGGAGTAAGAAGTTCAAAAAGAGCAACACAGAATCACTTAGCAAGGCAAGCTGTTGCCTGCGACAGTGATGTATGAGACATGGGTGATATATATACTGGGTGGCTTTATCAGTAAATCATTGAGTTATTTACTTCCCTAAGGAACTGGACCTGTCCCTGGAAGAGACTGCACTGTGAGATGCACCAGTGGGGAATTAATATTGGCAAAACAGTCAATTTTGATTTGTTCGCACCAAAGAATCATAAAATATAATTTAATAAATAATAAGCCACAGGTGTACTTCCTCTTCTAAGTACTAGTGCTTTAAAAATGGTAGAATCTGGATCTTCCTGTTGTTTTCCTCATTAACTTGAAAGGAAAAGTCTCCATAAAATGGGTTAGCTTTAAATAAAGTATTTAGCCAATACATCCCTGGCAAGGTGTGAACAGTTGCACACTGAAGAAAAAAAAAAAAAAAACAGAGTATGAAGCTCTGTAAAGAAAAGATATAATACCACTTTTATTTTCTATACATTGAATATTAAAGGTAGAAAACAATCTCCACCATCTGCAAGGAATGACTGTGAGGCCACTGCAATTTTGAGCTCTGCTACCGACATTTGCTATAGGGCCATCCATAGGGACTCTCAAGCACAGCAATGAACAGGATGCTCCCCACAACTCCTCAGCAGTCAGAGCAGCAGTCAAAACAGCCACTTGTGCCTTACCCCTTCCCAAGCTGCTGCACTTGCATAGGCAAGAGAATCACCTGTGCTCTGCACCTGAGCATCAGCACCATGCTCCCAGATTCACTGCCTGAATATGTTGCAAACCTGGTTTGAGAGAGAGCTCAAAGGGCTATCCTGGTGCTCAGCATGATATGGTATAAGTCCCTTAGTTCCTTGACTTATCATAATTTTTTTGTTTCGTGGTTTGGTTGGGGTCTTTTTTGCCTGATTTTAACAAATATGTAGTTAAAACCATGTAGACTGAAAAACTACAAAATATGTACATGGTCAAACTGCAAAATAAAATTTAAAAAAAAATCTATCGACACAAATCCTATAAATATTGCTACTTACTGCATCAAAAATAAGCAAGAAAGCTCAAATGCTATAAACACTTGCTGTGCAGAAAACAGCTCAACATTATAGAGTGTTACAGCAAGTGTTTCTGCTAACACTAACACCATTTTCAGAAAAGCTTTGCACAAATAAAGAAAAATCAGACATTAATTTTCAGTGTAATAAAAGCAATGGCAACTTTATCATTGCTAACGCACAGAAAATGACAGCTGTGATGCATAGCATATTATGGCAGAAATGCAAACAAAATACTTTTTCCTCTTTAATTCCCCCACAGCATAGCCGTTCATTGGAATTACACCACATCTCCAGCACAATACAGTGAATTGGCTTTATTCTGATTTAGGGCTGCTATTCATATATGCATATTTTTTTGTTATTATGTGAGAGATTTGGAGAATTCCAGCCTAAAGCCTACACATTCCTTATGCTATATGCCAAGATTTTCAAATCAGAAGTGTGAAGTACACTGGACATGGTACTCACCTAGGTCATGAAAATATGACTGGATGTTAAAGCGTGGCCAGACTCAAAGAGTAGCGACCAGCAGTACAACATCCAAGAGGTATCTGGTTACACATAGTATTCCTTAAGGTTTTATGCTAGGCCCAAAATATCTTGATTAGCATCCCAGACAATGAGGGGGAAGACATCCTCAGGAAGTTCATGATTGACCTTAAAATGGGAGGCACAGTCAGTATGCTGGAGGGCAGCCATTCAGAGGGATATCAACAGGCTAGACAAAGGGGCTGAAAGAAATCTCAGAAAGTTCAGTAAAAACTGCAAAGTTCTGTACCTGTAACATGATAACTCTATGGATCTGTATAGAGGGCTAACAGGCTAGAAAGCAGCTTTGGAAAAGATAACCTAGTGATTCTGGTAGACAATAATTTGAGTATTTGTCAGCACCATGCTCTTGCAGAGGTGAAGACCAACTGCATACTGAGCCATGTTGGTAAAACTGTAGTAAGCAAGTCGAAGGACATGATTATTCTTCACGATTAGACACCCCTCTGACTGCATCTGGAGTAATGTTCAGTTTTAGACTCCCCAGTAAAAGAAAGATAGTGACATACCAGACCAAGTCCAGTGAAGGGCCAGCAAGATAGTTGAGGCCTTGGAGTTCACAAAACAAAGAGGAGGATAAGCCAGTTTGTTCAGGCTGAGTGGACACAGCCCCAGGCAGCCTGATGTAGCTGAACTGTGTTGAGTGGGGAGTTAGACTAGAGCATTCCCTCCAACTTGGATTACACTACTGTTCTGTGAGCAGAAAGGAGTTAAAGAATATAATGACATATTCCAGACCTAAGACCATCGTACGTTCAGTAAGTGCTCAAACCATGACCCGTACAGTCTCATGTTTCCCATGTTTTGAACTCCAGAGGTGGTGAATTGGTGTCATCCATTCTTTATAGTAATTCTGTCCGTGCAACTCCTATCACTGACATTTTTTCATTAATCACTTTAACTTCATTTACAGAACAAATGTAAATTCCATCAAAGCTTCAAAACAACAGTGAAATTTCCTCTCTGCTTAAATAGACTCTTAATGAATGCTAAACCAATCATGACAACATAAGATATTAAACTGCTATATACAGTAGTTTTGTTCTACTTGTTCTGACCTACTCAAATGACATTTGCTTGAAGTGTTTTTAATACCAAAGGTGATCAATAATTTCCAAGTCACAGCAGCCATAGTCATCAAAGGCTTCTAGTGGTGAAAACGTTTTGAAGACAACTCTCTTTATATAACAATTCATAGAATCATAGATTGTCCTGAGTTGGAAGGGACCCACAAGGATCATTGAGTCCAACTCCTGTCCCTGTATAGGACAACCCCAAAATTCACAGCATGTCTCTGAGGGTGTTGTCCAAATGCTTCTTGAATATTGCCAGGCTTGGTGCCATGACTGCCTCCCTGGGGAGCCTGGTCCAGTGCTCCACCACCCTCTGGGTGAAGAACATATTCCTAACATCCAACCTAAACCTCCCCTGGCACATCTTCCTGCCATTCCCTCGGGTCCTATCATTGGTCACCAGAGAGAAAAGATCAGCGCCTGCCCCTTCTCCTCCCCTTGTGAGGAAGCTGCAGACCGTGATGAGGTCTCCCCTTAGCCTCCTCTTCTCCAGGGTCAATAAACCAAGTGACTTTAGCCACTCCTCACATGGCTTCCCCTCTAAACCCTTCACCAACTTTGTGGCCCTCCTCTGGACACTCTCTAGTAGCTTTGTATCCTTAATGTACTTTGGCGCCCAAAACTGCATACAGTACTCGAGGTGAGGCCGCACCAGTGCAGAGTAGAGCAGGATAATCACCTGCCTTGACTGCCTAGCAATGTAGTGCTTGATGCAGCCCAGGACATGGTTGGCCCTTTTGGCTGCCAGGACACACTGTTGACTCATGTTCAACTTGCCATCAACCAGAACCCCCAGATCCCTCTCTGCAGAGCTGCTCTCCAGCCTCCCGTACCCCGGTCTGTATGTACATCCAGGGTTGCTGTGCCCCAGGTGCAAAATCCAGCACTTGCCCTTGTTAAACTTCATACGGTTGGTGATTGCCCAGCTCTCTAATTTGTCTAGATCTCTCTGCAGGGCCCCTCTGCCCTTGAGAATGTCAACAGCTCCTCCCAATTTTGTGTCATCAGCAAACTTAATTAGTATTCCTTGCAGTCCTGCATCCAACTCATTTATGAAGACATTAAAGAGTACTGGCCCCAAGATGGATCCCTGTGGGACCCCACTAGTCACTGGCTGCCAGCCCGATGTAACCCCATTTACTATGACCCTTTGAGCCCAACCTGTCAGCCAATTGCTCACCCATTGCATTATGTGTTTATCCAGCTGTATGCTGGACATTTTGTCCAGGAGGATACTGTGAAAGACAGTATTGAAAACTTTACTGAAATCCAGAAAGTCTACATCGACTGGCTTCCCCTGGTCAACCAGGTGGGTAACCTTGTCATAGAAGAAATTAAGTTTGTTAAGCAGGACTTTCCCCTTATGAACCCATGCTGGCTGGGACCAATGACTGCGTTGTCTTTCAGGTGTTTTTCAATAACTCCCAGAATAATCTCCATAATTTTGCCATGCACAGAAGTGAGACTAACAGGCCTATAGTTACCAGGGTCATCACTGTTGCCCTTCTTGAAGACTGAGACAGTGTTTGCCAGCTTCCAGTCAACTGGGACCTCTCCAGATTCCCAAGAGCACTGAAAAATCATTGAGAGAGCTCTCTCTATGACATCAGCCAGCTCTTTAAGTACCCTTGGATGAATCTCATCAGGCCCCATCAACTTACAGGGATCCAGCAAGTCCTGCATAAGTTTGGGGTTGACTGGGAGTTTATCATTCCCACAGTCATGATTCTCTAGCCCAGGGCTCTGGGGGTCCCAGAGCCCACCATCAGTGTTGAAGACTGAGGCGAAGAAAGCATTGAACATCTCTGCCTTGGCTGTGTCCCTGTTTGTGAGGTGATCGTGCTAATCAAGTAATGGGCCAATGTTATTTCTGGCCTGCCTTTTGCCATTAACGTATTTTAAAAAGTCCTTTTTATTGTCCTTCACAGTACTGGCCAGCTTCAACTCTAACTGAGCTTCGGCCACACGAATTTCCTCCCTACAGTAGCAAACAGCATCTCTGTAGTCCTCCCATGTCACCTGACCTTGCTTCCACTGGCCATATACTTACTTTTTTCTCCTTATTTCTAGAAGAAGGTCCCTCTCAGCCAAGCTGGCCTTCTCCGTCACCTGCTTGATTTCCTACACTTTGGAACTGCCTGCTCCTGCACTCTTAGGAGGTGGTACTTAAAAAGTGACCAGCACTGATGGACCCTGGCACTTTCAAAAGCTTTTTCCCAGGGGACCTTAGTAAGTAGTTCCCTGAACAACCTGAAGTCTGCTCTCCTCATATCCAGAGCTGAGGTTTTGCTGGCAGTTTTCTTCCTGTTACCATAGATTTCAAACTTCTTTTATAAACGGTTAAATATCATAAACGTGACCTAATCCCAAACATCTGTATTCTACTCTTCACCATTTGTTACTCTCCTAGTATCAACTCTTTTTAGGTATCAGAACTCCCTCTGTTTCTAGTAACAGTATGAACATCATGCACTTATTCTGCTTTTTCACATTACATACAGTGGAAGTCCAGTCATACTCATCATATATAGATCTTCACATGAAACAATATAAAAAGGATGCAAATAAGTCACACATACATGAGCCAGAGGGATGTAATAGAGGAGGCACTGTGCTTTTTATGCACAGGCAATATTTAAACAGGCAAGAATGTATGTCACTGCAACTGTTTCAAGGAGCAGATGGATAACTATGTGCATTGATAGTGACACAAAAGACAGAAGGTAAGATTGGTCAACAGTGAGAAAAAGCGCATAAGAGCTGAAGGGGATAAATATACAAGAAAGGCATGGAGATTACCAGAAGGGTAATTAGAAATATTAGAGAGAGAAAAATTTAGTTGTTGTGGAAATAGTGGAAACCAGAACAGAAAAGATCTGCAATGGATAGAACTTGATTTAAATGCCATAATCACACAAGATATTAAGCATTTGCATTTTAAAAAAAAATGTTCTGATGTAGCTAGAATAGTCATCTTCAGTTAAATACTCCTGAAATTGGAAGCTGCATTTACAGTAATTTACATTTTAAAAGAAAAAAAACACAAAAGGTCACAGGAAAGAGAATAAATTCCAAATGCAGTTTCATAACTTTGTACAAAATAATAAAGTGAGATGTTTTTGATTGAATTTGAATTGACAGCAAAAAATTCTCATTTACTGTTATTTGATGCTTCATTGAGTGACTTGTGGTTTGTTACCAGCTTTCTCAATTGATATATCACTCTGCAGTCAAATAATGGACAAGTGACACATGCTATGAAATATGCACTTCACTAAGAAACTGCTTTCCACATCTTGAAAACCCTTGGTAGTATTTATGCTTGAAATTAAACCAAACACTGAGCATCGATTTTAATATGTTCAGATGAAATCAAATTGCCCTAACTGTGTTAACACTGTGGAACATGCAGTAATCCATGTATTTTATGTGCTGATAAATCTGAAACTACAGTAAATGCATAATTATGCCATCAGTGATATCTGTTTCTGGTGCCTGTTACTCAGATATTGTGCTATCTACAGCTTTATGCATGAAAGTACCACCAAGGAAGCAATTAGTTTTTCTTACAAGTTACTGAATTAGTTTAAATCAAAAACTGATAGCATTAATCAACTGCATTTGTAATTTCAAGGAATGGCCTTTCGCTTCCTTGCCTATGGAGTACCAATTGACTTTGGGGGAGCTCCCTGCCCTAAATATTTGGGGAACTGGGAGTTTGTTGAATGCCCGCACATTTCAGTTCCTAACGGTGACAGCAATGCTGTTCTCCCCATCCATATTAGCACGATTGTGTCAAGTCTCTTCCCATGTTAGCCAGAGAAGCATTGCTTTGATAATTTCCCCTCCAGGACAGAAAGAAAAAAAATGTTTGGTAAGAATTCAAACTGCATATTGCTCAGTTACAAATTGGTTCTAATATTTACAGGCAAAGTTCAGATATGATAAAGGAAGAGAGGAAAAAAGGAAGGGGGGAAGAAGCAAAGGGTGGGAAATGGGAAGAAAGGAGGGCAATGGGGAGAAAAGGGAGGGAGGGAAAAGGGAGTCACCAAAGCATCATTTCCAGATGATGCCACATAGGCAACTGCAGGGTTTGTGTTTCTTTTTTCTTCTGATGATGTTGGAGTGAAGAATTTTTTGATTTGTTGCCAAATGAGGAAAAAAAACCCAAAACTATTTGGAATTTTTGACAAATGAAAAAAAAAAAAAATCAGCCTGTCACGTGAACCTCTTCTTTAATAAAAGCAAACAGATTTAAAAGTTAGTCTGACAAGGAATTTTGAATTATTCTAAAAATGGAGGAGTTGGCCTGGAACCCGGGACCTGGAGCACCAACAAGAGCGGCAGCAGCTTCTGGGCTCTGTTTTGAGATTTTTCTAGATGTTCTGGGAACTTATCTGAGATCACTGGGGGATTCCTGGGAACCCTTCAAGGAGCATCAGGGTGCTGGTTCTGC
The DNA here is from genome assembly GCA_031468815.1 of Morus bassanus. NCBI lineage: Eukaryota > Metazoa > Chordata > Aves > Suliformes > Sulidae > Morus > Morus bassanus. The sequence continues at coordinate 48,263,037 of CM062568.1, read as the reverse complement.
CCCAGGAGGACAACTACAGGAGGCTGTGACTTCCAGGAAACTCCAGATTGTGGACATTGTAGAGAAACCTCTAACCTCTAGTCATCTGACCCTTGGACTATTACAGTCCAAAAGCATGGGAGCTCAGGTGGTTTTTTTCCTCCTTCCTGCTAATAAGGGTGAAGTGCTGGAGAAGGAGTCAATGGATTTTGTGCACCAATATCTTGTTGCACAACTGGTATTCACAACAGGGGATTCTGCTCTTATGACCACAGGACCTTCCCTGAAGACTGAGGAACCCAATCTCAGGATTTCTAGTAAGGGAGGGAATCCATCTAAACAAGCAGTGCAAAAGAATCTTTGCCAGTATGCTGGTCAGCCTGGCGAGATCTTTAAACTAGGAACAATGCAGATGGGAGATGACCACTAACAATCAAGTGAGGAAGTGGTGGACTGAGATGGCAAGCAAAGGGTGTGATGTGTGCAGAACAGACCTCATAATCATCAAAACAGGGCTGAAGGGTGACCATCTCAGCCATATGCACATAAATAAGGGAATGACTATGGGACAGTATCATGGGAGAAGTTCTTAGACATTTTCTGGGAAATCAGTAAAACTGGGTGTTTCTGAAGTATGTGCACACAGTGTGCACAGCATGGGGAACAAACTGGAGGAATGAGAGGTATGTGTGCCGCTGCAGGGTGACAATCTTATTGAAATACAGATATGGTGGGATAGCACACACAGCTGGAGTGCTGCAATGGATGGATCTTGAGATCTTTCACCTTTAGTTCTTTAGAAACGACAGGCCAGGGTGGCAAGGAGGAATGGAATTAGGAAAGCCAAAGCCTACCTGGAACTGAATCTGGCAAGTGATATGAAAGGCAGCAAGAAGGGATTCTTCAGGTATATTAGTTGCAAAAGAAAGACCAGGAAAAAATGTGGGCCTACTGCTGAATGGGGCAGGGGACCTGATGGCAAAGGATGTGGAAAAAAGGTGAGGTATTCAATGCCTTCTTTTCTTCAATCTTTCCTTCCCTTAAGCAATCCCAGGTCCATGAGGCCAGTGGGAAATTCTGGAGCAAGGAAGACTTACCCTCGCTGGAGGAGGGTCAGGTTAGGGAACATTTAAACAAACTGGACATACACAAGTTCATCAGACCTGATGGGATACACCCATGAGTGCTGAGGGAGCTGACCAATCTCTTTGAAAAGTCATGGCAATCACAGGAGTTTCTCACAAGTAGGAGAAAGAAAATGTTTCTTCTAACCTCAAAAAGGAGGATCTGTGGAACAACAGGCTGATCAGACTCAACTCCTTCCCTATGAAGATGGTGGAGCAGATCTACCTGGAAACTACTTCCAAAAACAGGAAGGACTGGAAGGTGATTTGGATTAATCAGCATGGATTTATGAAGAGGAAATCATGCTTGACCAAACTCATAGCCTTCTCCAAAGAGATGACTGTCTTAGTGAATGACAGCAGAGCAGTGGATATTTGTTGTCTTGACCTTAGCAAGGCTTTTGACACTATCTCCCATAACATCCTCAAACTAATGAAGCACAGGCCTGATAAATAGACACTGAGGTGGATCAAAAACCAGATGAACTGCTGGGTTCAAGGGGTTGTGATCAGTGACACAAAGACCAGCTGGAGGCCAGTCACTAGTGGTGTGCACCAGGGTCCATAGTGGAGTCAATACTGTTCAACATCCTCATTAATGACCTGGATGATGGGACAGAGTGCACCCTAAGCACATTTGCAAATGACACAAAAGCTGAGAGGAGTGGTGATACTCAAAACCCAACTGGACACAGTCCTGAGCAACCTTTTCTTTCTTTGTTTTTTCTTTTTTTTCTCTTTTTCTTTTTTTCTCTTCTTCCTTTTTTTCTTTGGGATAAGGAAGATGAGCACTATATTTGGAGGTGACTGTCTCTCCTCATTGATTATGGAGAGCCTAGATGACAGTTTACACAATTTTTCATAACTAGCATGATATTCCTCAGATACAACGCAAGCATCTTACAGCAGATGCAGTTGCTGAAGTGCTTGTTTAGTCAACAGAGAGAAATAGGCATTGTTATTCTGTGTTCATCTTATCCTGAAACAGACATACACATCTGGCAAACCAAACTGCTCCATAGAAGCACTTTTCCTTTTTTCTCGTAGTGATTGCTCAGATACAGAGATCTAAAATGTAAGTTTATATTTGATCAGATGTTGTTTAGGTGCAAAAGAACATTAAAAAAAAAAAAAAAAAAGGTTGTTTTATTTTCTTTTTAACTACGCTGGTGAAACAGAAGTGTAGCTGAGTTATACCTGTCAGAAGACCCTTTATACTAATGGGTTTTGGGTTTTTTTCTGAAAATAGCATAAGCCACACTGCCATAAAAACTGCTATATAACTGTAGCTGCTTGAAGGGGTTTGCCATCACTTCACTACCTCACCATAATTCAGGTTACAAAACTTGAATACTGACAACATTCAAATACACCAAGACGTATGAAATTTAGTGCCAGATTTGGTGATGAGATAAAAATCCATGAGCTCAGTGATTTAGAACATGGTTTGGTATGAGCTTGCCCTGGAAGAAGAGAGGCCACAAGGTAGCAGATGCTTTTGATTAGCAGATTTCAGTTTGGCATGGCAGGAAGAACAAGTTCTTATTTACCTTCAGAAGACCATGTACACCCTTTGTTACCTAAAAGCCTAGCTGCTGTTGGTTGCTACCCCTTCCTACTGTCTGTAGAGGGAGCAAAGAATGATGCTTCTACCCTAAGTGCTCAGCAAGGCTCCTGAAGGAATGCAGTCATCAGTCCAGAACAATCTGCTTTAGGCACCATAAAGCATCTAACGAGATGGGATTCTGAACACCTACAATCAACAGCCTGTATTCATTTTTCCGACACAGAGTGTAAGGTGGTTCAGAGAACACAAGTTACGGAATGAATGTTTGACAGTCCAACCAACAAAGTTGTTTTTTCAAGCTGGGACTAAGGTGGCTAAGTACTTCTAGAAGTTAATAATAAGATGTTTCATGCTAAATTGCATTGTGACTGTGCCTATAAGAGCCAGCTATTAATCAAGCTGTTATTATGTTCAATGAAGTACAAAGTAACATAATAGGACAGCCCTGATTCTCTCTTTACAAAAACCAGCAAACAGTGTGGCTCTTACCATTACTTCTAGAAATTTATGCCTGGATCAAATTAAATAGCTCTTCCTTTTCTTTTGCTGCTTATAGTAGTCATTGCTGCATAATTTCATGCTGTTTTGTTCTTGATTCTGAAACAAAAATAAATGTATGAAGAACAGTTCCACAAGGAACGCTACTGTAATTCTTTACTCCATTGCTGGAATTAACAAGGTTTTTTTTAAGGAACAAACTTCTTTCTAGTAAAAATGCTACTAAAATAAAAATATAAACAATTATTGCAAATATATAGTCACAAGAAACATTAAATTTGTCTCTTAAACAGGTTTATTACTTCACTACATATTTGAATAAAGATTTGTCTTCTATAGCTTTGGCACAAGAACAGATTTATTTAGTTTATAGAAACAATTATTTTTTCTCCATCAGCTACCCAGAATGGAATTGTTTAGGAGGTGTGCTTTGTCAAATGTTATTCTGACAAAAATAATCTGTTCAAGTATATTTAGATCTTTTAATAAACATATAGGCTTCAGTATTGTTTATGGCTTGTTCACAAAAGCTTCTAATATATCAAGCCTTTTTATTGTACATCACTGGAAGCAAATGCAAGAGAGAGGCCTCACCTACATTAATATTGCTGTTCTTGTCTTAGGTTATTTATGGAAGATTCAACAATCCTAATATTACTGACATAGCCAATACAGTGAAATACATGCAAACGTAGCATCAAACTTTTAAGGGATGCCACTGCCCAGGGCTGTTAGAAGACTTAGGAACAAAAGACACTTTTCAAGCTTGGCCATCTTGCACTGGAAGAAGTGTAGTTACCAGTCCTGGGATTGGAATGATGTTTCACACTCCTTTCCAAAGCCATACCTGTACCTTTTTCTTTCATAAGACATTACTACGTCAGTGTCACCCAGCAAAGTTCAGCACCCTTGGAACACATGAATTTCACAAGTGTGTGGTCATCAATCCTATTACAATTTTTGCCGTTAAAAATCAATTCACCTATGTGCTACTACAGCATGGGAGTGAAAACTGCAACACGTCTGTTAGTTATATGTAACATATGGGATGCAATAGGTATTTAGTGGGATTATTCTGCTTTGTCCACCTATTTCTGTAGGATTTCCTGAGGAGAAGGCTGGCTGTATAATGCATGGACAAAGTGTGCTAGGTAACAGCCAATGGGCCTTGGCCAAGCTGCCCTGGGAGCAAAGGGAATATTGCCATCGACTTTGCAAGGCTGCAGGTGAGAACAGCCTTTATTTGCATTCTTGCACACCTGATGGCAGTAAAAAAAAGCTCTTTTTTATGCCTTCCTTTAAAAATGTTTAAAAACCAGCTGAGGAAATGGCTGTTAACACAACTGCCAGCATACTTAGCAACCTCAGCTTCTAATTCCTAGCTCTCAATTTGTTTTATCCAAAGTTTACCAGAACTGAGAGTGCTTGGGTTAAATAGCTCCTCCACTGGAGAAACTCCCCTCTCTACCATTGCTCAGGAAGCACAGGGGATGAAAAGATGTCTCTTTGGCAGCTGGTTTGTTCAATCTGCCAACCGAGCATGGAGTGATTAGCAGTGCAGTGCAGAATAGAAACTGGTACTGTACCAGTGGTGCAGTAGCTACATCATCCATAATGACTGAGAAAATACCCTCGGCTTAGATTTCTTAGCAAGCTTCACACTTCATACATTGATTGCAGTTACAATGTATAAAGAATTACATTTTCTAGAATAACTCCTGACTTAAGTACCTTGACTCTCTCACAGGTTCAGCAGGTCAGTGTCACTTAATTTACCTCTCCTTAATGTACCTCTCTTTTTTCTTCGTGAAATCTGTCCCCCCCCAATTGTGTTACCTCACGTTCCACACTTTCATATCTATCCTTTTTTATTTCTGCTTCCCAATCCAAAACCATTCTGTCCATATTAATCATCTCCCAAATCAATTAGCATTATTACTTTCTCATGAAGTTATTCTCATTAAGTAAATTATTAGTCTGTTTTCTTTCTTCTATTGTACTTACCCTATGAATCTTCTGATTATTTTTCTTCCTTTGTCACTCTTCATTCAACAATCTATTTGTGTAACAAGCTTTATCCTTTTCCATTTCTCCTCCTCTATTAGCCTTCCGGTCTTTCTGCCATACTTCAACACATATTTCTTTTTATTTAGCTTGATAATTTCTGAAATACTGCTATTCTACCTGATTCTGTCTTGTTATTTAGACAGGCATTTGATGCACAAAATACATAATTGTTCAGCAGCTTGCTCTTCCACACATCCTTTCTACTGGAAATTGACATAGTTAAAGGATTTCAAAGAATTTTTTCCATAGCTTAGTGACGTAACCACAGGTGTTTTTGCAGGCGTGACTTTCTTGTTCCAGATAATAACTTACCCTTTGGGTAATGTGAATGGCAGGTCTACAAAATACTGCAGTGTAAGTCTATTAGCACGCTATGACACACATTTTATTAGAAACAAGAGGTAAAAAAGGTCCCATCTGTTATCGTCACCTCCTCGAGGAAGAAAAAATTGTTTTGAGATGGAAGACTCTAAAACATTCAGACTGTACACAGAAGGCAGAAGAGCTACATTTGAAGATCTCGTCCTGCCATTTAAAGCTAACCTAACATCTTCCTAAGTCTTGGATTAATTTCTGGCATGTGAACCAGTCAGAGTAGAGATAGATGGCTTCCAATTTTTTTGCTGCAAACAAAATCCCCTAGGCTAGATAGTTCAATCCTCTTTATACAAAGTAGCAAGCACCTGGAATGTCTTGAGTGATGCATTTCTTTTGCACCCTGACTTGAATGGCAGGGCAACTCAGGCTTGCAAGACAATTGAACCCACTGACCACTATGTGGGAAACAGTCTTTCCTGTTTCTTTGGTTTTATACTACAAGCCCTCTCTTTGACAAAATTTTCATAGTACCCTTCTTCCAAAAACATTTTGGATGGACAGTCAATCTCTTGGTATTATTGGATTGCATTATTTCCAAGAAGATGACTGATACCATGTTACCTATCCCTCCCTTTTGAGGCATGGTATCAGAAGGGCTGGAATACTCATTACTAACCCCAGTCTAGCACTGGACAGAAGGACTAGCTAAGGTTATACCTACACTAGAAAATTAAATGGGCCCGTGCCTGTTTTCTGGCCATGACTGAAATGGCAGAGTGCAGTGCATACCTGTATGTCAAAACTCATCTTTCTTCTCCCTCTTCTAAAACACCTACCAAGAACCATTCCTGGCTCCGTCTATCTCCTGAAAAACGCTCAGCCATCACCTGGCAGAGGGATAGTTTGCAGAGGGATAGTTTGCACAGCTCCAAAATTACATGTATTAATCAATGATTAATTGCAGCGCTCAGTGTACACCAGTGTTGGAGCCTGTGATTTGGCCCCATTCAGTTTACTGGTGAAGCTGTAGCTGACCTGACTAAAACTAAGAGGGCAAGTACCTTACTCAACACAACACCACTGGCACAGAAGAGAAGCACAGCTGGAACAGCTGGAGGATCTCCTACCACAGAAGGAAAGAGTGACCTTCCAACTCCCCGGGGAGTGAATGAGGTAAAACTTTTCTCCTTAGAGCTCACTCCTCTCTAAAGATAGGCAGTGTAAGAGTATTAGAATGACTGTGAGTAATGGGCTATTAATTCTCATTTGCAAAATGAGACAATATGATACCATTTTTTACAGTGGTGATAAAATGGAAAAATTAATTATTACTTTGCCCGTTAGAAAGTATCTTATGTTATGGACAAGTGATTTTGAAATGTTCTCTATATAGGCAAGTGTGCACAAACAGTACAACTGGACAAAACAGAAATTAAGTATGGCTAATTCTAAGAAAACAAGTCATTTACAGGTTGTTACAGGATCTGTAAACTGTACAGTATGACATACCAGAAGTAGTTTCTACAGAGTGGAAATCTATTCAAATGGAGAAGAGTCCAACATAACTCAAGCCTGAGTAAATGATGTCCAGAATCCTTATGGACTGAGCTTTTCTTTAAACAAGGAAAACACATTGTTTTTTCCAGTTAACTCTGCATGACTGTTAGCTTCTATGTGAACTGGGAAGACCTCCTTGTAGGTGTGCATGCAGATGAGGATGCACATACACAGTAGACATACTGATAAGGACATAGATTAAATTCACACAGACATATGCACAAACACATATACTTCCAATTGTGCACAAAGGGGAAGAGTTTTCAAAATATTTTTAATATAAATTTATTTAATTATTTTTGATGTCTCAGGTGAGTTCACTAATAAATTTGAACCACCTTATAAAACTGGATTTTACACACCAGCTGAGAATACCTTAGTAATATAGCAGATGGAGAGATGAACATTGTCAAAAGGGGATTCAGTTGCCTATTCCAACTGCACCTGTGTCTGCAACACTGTAGTGAGTTGACCTTGGTCAGCTGCCAAACACCCACCCAGCCTCTCTGTCACTCCCCCTCCTCAGCAGGACGGGGTAGAAAATAGGATGAGAAACCTCGTGGGTTGAGATAAAGACAGGGAGATCACTTACCAATTACCATTATGGGTAAAACAGACTCAACTAGGGGAAAATTAAAATAAAAATAGAGTTGAATGATGAAAAACAAGGACAAAACAAAAACACCTTTCCCTCCGCTCCTTCCCCTTCTTCCCAGGCTCAACTTCACTCCTTCATTTCCAACTCCTCCATTACCCCTGCCTCCAAGCAGCACAGGGGGATGAGGAATGGGGATTGTGGTTAGTCCATAACAGCTCCTCTCTGCTGCTCCTTCCTCATACTTTTCACTTGCTCCAGCATGGGTCCTTTCTTCAGGCTGTAGTCCTTCAAGAACTGCTCCAGCATGAGTCCTTTCCATGGGGTGTAGTCCTTCAAGAACAGGCTGCTCCAGTGTGGGTCCCGCATGGTGCACAGGTCGTGCAAGAAAACCTGCTCCTGCCTGGGCTCCTCTCCAAGGGCTGCAGTTCCTGCCAGGAGCCTGCTCTGGCATGGGGTCTCCATGCACTGCAGTGTGGTATCTGGTCCACCACAGTCCTCTCTATGGGCTGCAGCGGATATCTGCCCCACCGTGGAGCACCTCCTCCCCCTCCTTCTTCAGTGACCTTGTTCTCTGCATAGTTGCTTCACATTTTCTCACTTGTCTTTCCCACCCGCTGTTGCGCAACATTTTTACCCTTTCTTAAATATGTTATCACAGAGGCACTACCAACTGATTGGCTCAGCTTTGGCCAGCAGCAGGTCCATCTTGGAGCCAGCTGGAACTGGTTCTGTCTGACACTGGGGGCAGCTTCTGGTATCTTCTCACAAAAACCACCCCTGGAGTCCCCCCACTGCCAGCACCTTGCCATGGACACCCAACACAAAGACCTGGCTTAAAGCGCTATGGATCACTCTCTAAAGAGGCTCTTTTCTCTCTCTTGGCAGACTAGATGACTAGCCACAGTAAGATCAGAGGAGCCTCACAGCAGCACATCAAGAAAACCAAAATCCAAGTGTACTTGAGTCCTGACAGAATCAACAGAAAGAAATTCACAGCATCCCAAGCTGGGGTTCAAGAAGTCATTGTTAACTAGGCAGCCAGATATGTCAATTTTCTTTCATCTTGCATTCTTTTTCTTAGGTATAATGTATAGGTGGTTTTTTTTCTTAACTACCACATGCAAGCTTAGTGTTCATTACAGTTAGTCTATAACTTTATCAGTGTATATGTATATATTGATACATACATACACTGTATATCTATAACATCTCAAAGAAATAATTATGCTTCCATTATCATAATTAGGAGTTATAAACCTCCACTATGAAAAAACATTTAAAATGTAGTATAACTGCTTCTTGAGAAGGCAAACTTTATCCCTTCATTTAAAAAAGAGAAATTATTTTTAAAAGGCTAATCTGAAAGAATTGCCAATAGGTGCTGATGGGAGGTACTTGGAGGCTCAAGAAGAGAAATTCCTGCAGCCAGCTGGCACAGGACTGGCACAGGTCTCTCCCAAGGGGGTTGTTACCACATGGAGGAAGTGCTGGAATTAAATCTCAGTTGCTCAAAAATTTGTGCTTGGTTCAAAAAGATCCTAAATTGTAGAATCTCTCAAAGTATCATGGCTCAAACACTTTAGCAGCCAGCAACAGACTGCATCAACTATTTCCTACAAATGTAGGAGCTAAAGTTCAGAAAAGAACTCCAAGTTCAGAAAAAATTCCCTCCAGCATACCAAGCTGAGTGGTGCAGTTGATTTGCTAGAGGGAAGAAGGGATGCCATCTAGAGGGACCTTGACAGGCTTGAGAAGTGGGCCCATGTGAACCTCATGAAGTTCAACAAGGCCAAGTGCAAGGTCCTGCACCTTGGCTGGGGCAACCCCTAATATCCATACAGACTGGGGGATTAATTGATTGAGAGCAGCCCTGAGGAGAAGGACTTGGGGGTGTTGGTTGATGAGAAGCTCAACATGACCCAGCAGTGTGCACTTGCAGCCCAGCAACCCAACTCTATCCTGGGCTGCATCAAAAGAAGCGTGTCCAGCAGGTTGTAGGAGGTGATTCTTCCTCTCTACTCCACTCTTGTGAGACCCCACCTGGAGTACTGCATCCAGCTTCAGGATCCCCAGTAAAAGAAAGGCATGGACCTGTTAGAATGAGTCCGGAGGAGGGCCACAAAAATAATCAGAGGACTGGAACACCTCTCCTATGAGGAAAGGCTGAGAGAGTTGGGGTTGTTCAGCCTGGAGAAGAGAAGGCTCCAGGGAGACCTCATTGTGGCCCCTTTCAATATTTAAAGGGAGCTTATAAGAAAGATGGAGAAAGACTTTTTACCAAGGTCTGTAGTGACAGGACCAGGAGCAACAGTTTTAAACTGAAAGAGGGTAGGTTTAGATTGGACATAAGGAAGAAATTTTTTATCATGAGGGTGGTGAGACACTGGAACAGGTTGCCCAGAGAAGTTGTGGATGCCCCATCATTGGAAGTGTTCAAGGTCAGGCTGGACGGGCTCTGAGCAACCTGATCTAGTGAAAGATATCCCTGCCCATGGCCGGTGGGTTGGACTAGATGATCTTTAAAGGCCCTTTCCAACCCAAACCATTCTATGATTCTACAGAAATACTGCTAGAAAATTCAACAGTCAACTCCTCTGTCACTAAGGAAAAGAACAGCACTTTTTCAGCACAAAAAAATGTTTACAGGTCATTGCACACAACACTGAGACTGTGACAGCTCAGATATGCACAACTTGTTGGCAATGTAATTTTATGAATAGGTGACTAGACAACAGTATTAAGGAATTGCTGCTGTGTGACACCAGACAGGCTGCATATCCTCCCACCGATTTCTAGCCTGTCTACCTGAAATTTAACTTTTCTGGGAAGAGATTATCTTTTGTCTGTATTATTCAACAACTGGTACAATATGGTCCCAGTTAGGACCACCAGATGCTATTGTGACATAAAGAGCAAATAATAGTATTCTAAAGTATTGCAATTCTACCTAGCTATTCCTTAAACTAGATATTATTCCCAAGCATCTTCTAACATTATAATTCTTCCCCTAAAAGGCAATGTTCCCATCAGCATTGGCAGCATACATTTTTATTGTCTCTACCTATCTAATATGCTATTTCCTTTCTTTTATTCTTTCCTTTCTTTCTTTCTATCTATGTATCTATCTATCTACCTACCTATCAAGGATGTATCCGAATGTCTTACAAATATCTTTTCATTGTCTTATTTTCAAGTCACATCTGTAATTGTCACATTTCCAATCATTTTTTTCAAAGCAGAGGCTCCCCCCCAAACAAAGAAACAAAAGCCATATTAACAGATGGAGTGACTTATTTGTATGTATTTTCACCATTATTTCACAGGAAATTTTGAAGCATCTATCCTCATGGCATTGTTCCATCCTGCTTGAAGGATTATGGCAGTTTGTATTCAAAGGACGAAAGCAATACCAGGATTATCTGTGGAACTCCAGCCATCTCCAGTGATGTCCTGTCTTTTCTATCTATTAAATACTAAGCTGCTCCCTGGAGGTCCTTATTAGGCCTTTTTTTTCCATCTTAAAAGTTGTCCTCAAACACGATAATTTTAGATTTAGGATCACAGTACTTTCTGATGCATGGGACAAGGAAACTCTGCAGTAACCAATTTGCAACTCCATTCCTTGATTTCAAATACATGTAATGATTAACTGATTGCTTCTTATTTTTTCTGCTGTTTTACCATAAAAATATACATAGATGTGGTTTTTGACCTCCCCCTTTTCCTCACACGACCACCTGCCAATGAAGATGTTCTACAGCATAAATAATTAATGCTGTCATCTTAATTCCTAGGCTGCTACCAAGAAGCGTGGCCTCTTCACCGTTTCCTTTCTGTTTCCTCAGTCATTGCTGCATCCATAATGAAGTGCAAAACGAATGTAACATTAAAGCTGCAAACTTAAACACACAGATGTTTAAACACACTCTCACAATAATACTAGATGAGCAGAGCTGAATATGTCTGCTATTTCTGACACTTAGCAAATGTAAGGTCTTGCAAAAAAATCTGGTAGTTAGCAGGAGAAGGAACTTGACTCCATACAGTATGAAGACTCCCTCTTTAATGTTAAAGTTACTAAAGTCTCCAAACACAGTAGTTTGACTTCTATTTTATTTAGTACCTTGTAAAGTTTTCAACTTTCAGTGGAACAAAGCACTTTTTTCCCTTAATGTTCAAAATATTGTTTTCACAATGTGGAAACAAATGAATTTTACACTTTTGAGAAGGAGTATCATGAGGCTTACTGTTGAGTTATATCTCCCAATTCCAATTTAGTGGTGCTCACAGATGGGCCTGTCTTTAATTTAAAGATTAATTTCTAGAGAATGTGGTGTTCTAAGGCAGCAGTTTCCAGCCTTTTTACCATACTGAAAATCCCTCATATGTATTCCAGTGGAAGCTCCAATCTATATGCAACAAATTTAAGCAGCATTTTCTTGTTTAATTTAGTATGTCTTCATATTTGTTGGTGAAATCCTTAATACAGACTACTGGTTGAAGAAGATAGGCTACTGGTATCCACTTTCAAAATGCAGAAGGGTAACAACAGCTACCAGACCTACATTTTAAATATAATGAATCAAACAAACCAGCATAAACAAACAGACAAATGACCAACCCCTTCATTAGGGACTGGAAGGCAAGAAGTGTGAAGTCACATCCTACCAGAAGGCAACACCCATTAAACAGGTCCAAGTTGCTGTTGTGGGTTTTTTTTTTTCTAAATTAAGATTTCTTAAACGCTGAATAAGATTTTTAAGACTTTTTTCCCTATAATCAGATGAGATTAACCCTACCCGCCATTACTGTCTGAAAAACTATGCATGTAAAAATAGCCAGAAATCTCATCACAATATCCAGAAATATATAAGAAATACCTCTAATAAATTTAATTGCATAACACACCTTAGATTACCCCAATAACTTGCCTTCAAATACAAGAAAGAGCATCCCCAATCTAATATAATTATTCAAAATGAGTAAGACTGTGAATCATATCAGAAGAAAGTGACCAAAGTTTTCTTAGACAGACCTTCACAAAATTTGGGAACTAAAGAAGCAGATTTCAGAGGAAAAGTCCACCTCACAATGGAAAAAGTTTCATACTGGAAGCACTTACTAACCTCCTAATGAAAACTATCTATTTTTCATAGATAGCAGCTTTCAAGTTCTCCATTACCTTTGTTTGAGTGGAACAGAATTTGGAAGTGGAAATAAAAATAAATTTATCACAAGGCTAATGTGGATAGGAAAGATAATCCTGTCCCAGAACAAATGGTTTTGTCATACTGTCCATGGTACATTTGCTCCTGTGCCCTCTTAATGAACTCATGAATGCAATACATAACAGCTCACAGAATTTATATACAGTGTCTCTTCAAATTTTGATGATGATGACATCTTGACATCTGCTGTTGTGCTTTTGTGTATGTCCAGCTTCTCACACGCTAATAAGTTAAATATCTCTAATTTCATAAGAGATTAAAAGGTCAGAAGCATAGAGTTGTTCCATGGTACTTCAGCTGTAGAAGAATAAAAATAGCACAGTAAAAAAAAAGTGTGTGTTCCCCACCAAAACCCTGGAGAATGTAAGGAAAATAGTACAGTACTAATACAGCATGTTATTTAAAGTCATAGAACAAAAGGGATGAATGGAGACCAAACCAGACTTCCCTAGTAAAGAAAGACAACTGAAAGGAAGACTTATCTCTGTTCATGTATGCAAGAAGACTGGAGCTCAAACATGTGACAGCAACAATGAAAGTTCTTGACATTTATGTCAGTCATTTTTAGGACAATGTCTGACACATCTGTTGTAACACTCACCCTTCACTAAAGACAAAGGGATTCAAGGGAGAGGGTAGCTGCAACAAATACTGAACGTGCACTGGACACCATTAGCAGAAAGGGATGCTTATCCTCCACTGCCTAGTGGGCTTCTCCAGAGGACTCACAAAGCTTTGTCTCTCAACCAAATACATTAAAGAAAGATCCTGTTCACCTGAAGAGAGTCAGGGATTAAATCCTGGATGGAAATACAAATCAGGACTTTGGTATTATGCAGAGGGATTTCTCGTTTTCTACTGGTTAAGTCCTGACACTTTGACAAAGGGAAGAGTTACACACCAATTAATTTCTCAGTATGTTTACATCATGGGATCTGCTGAAATTTGCAGAATTTCCCTCACTCCCCAACATAGTTTAATACCATTCTTAAAGTAATTATTTCCATTTTGCCTTTTTAGCGTAACCCTTGACAATATCAAAGTCTCCTGTATTATATTCAACAAGTATGCTTAATAATCTTATGGTAATTTACTCAAAAATGCTTGCTTCTTACAAGCCATCCATCGCTTGTGTACAATTGTTGTCTAGCAGCCATATCGTGAAGGGGAAAAAAATCCATTTTAAGTGTGCTTAAGGGTATATTTTTGAAAGGGCAGGTTCACAAAATGCTGGCTTTCACTTTTTCACTAGAAAAGCTGAAAAACGGTCATCACAAAAGAGAGGAAAACAAGATCAAAGCCCAATTTTCTTCCACATACCCTTCCACTTATTAGTCTGATACATTTGCTCTTCAAGAGAAAGGGAAGGTATCAAAACTTTCCTCCAAATTAGCTGAAACACTACAAGTCACAGGTAGCTACTGTTGGTCATGTGAAGGATTCCTTGTTTTCAGCTGATAAGAGCTAAATGGTCTGTAACTACAAATTTGTGAGAAGAATATGGAAAAAACAGCACTGGATCTGCTGGAGCTGTACGAGAAGGAAGACAAAAGACTGTAGCTAGCATGATGTAAAAGCCACAAGTGCAAAAGCTCCAGATACCAGGAAGAACATCAAAAAAATGAGCAGAGGTAAAGCCAAGAGGGTTGGTGTCAGCTCCAGACTTAATAAAGGTATCTGTAAGGGTATCTGTAAGGGGCAGGATTTAGCTGCTACAGCATAAGTATGTAGGGCCATTTGAGACACCAGCACAGGACTGACCAGATATGACACCAGACTTCTGAGATCTCAGTTCCCTTATTTAGGCCAGGTGAGATAATCTAGGATATGTCAGATGACAACTGTATCCCACCCTAGGTGCCTAAACTGTCATCATAGCCCACCCAGTGGAATCTAGAGAGCTATTAGCTGACTAAATGTAGGTTACGGTGAGCTAGGTAGCTCTGCAGGCTTCACTGACTGTATTAACTAAACAGTCTCCATTGGCTAAAATTGGCTTAACATCTACCTCACAGCTAGGCATGCAACTCTACTGAGACACTCATATTTAGGTGTCCACTTTGAAGGTGAACCTCATCCCCAAATGCAGGGTCTCAATTAGTGGCTTAGCATAGGTCTTTAGTGTCATTTGAGATGGTGCAGGACATCTGAGATACCTGGATGTCACTGGAAGATCTGACTTGAGACCTGTGGGAAACCTGAACCCTTTGGGACCAGTGGTGGGAGGCCAGGCAGAATAGCTAGGTTGCCCAGGGCTTTTCAAATGTCCCTAAACACTATATTTAGGAAAAAGGAAACAAGATCCATTTACTCAGCATCTGAACTTGAATTATGCCCAGTCTGTCTGCCCCATTAAGATCTTCAAGAGCAGACCCACATGCATACTCAAAGTCCCTTCTTGTGATAGCTGTCTGCGAATAGACACCAAGTCTACAGGGCCTTTCAAATCAATTTTCCAGCTGAGGAAAGATAGGAACAACTCTTGCCTTAACCACTGTACTGCAAACGTGGACATGGACCCCCTGTGACATGTCATGCTTCAGCAGGATGGAGGCAAGCTCTCCCTCAGAAATATCAAAACAATACCAAAGTCCAGTTTTAGGGAAAACTGTGCCTCAAGAATTTTATCAGCGTAAATATATTCTGTTAGTGCATGGATATCTTATTTGTCTTACTTATCAGCCTTATCTTACTCTGATAAGGCTGCTTGTAAACAGAAAGTTTGCAGGGCCACAAGCCGGCAAGACCCAACGCATCTCAGGAGCCAAGTCCTTCTCACCTGCTAAGAAAAGAAACCTGCAAGGTTACATTTAACAGTGTCACCCGCTGATACATTTCATATCAAGGCAGTGTAGCTGGTGTGAGGACTCACAAACAGTACCACTGCTTGGAAGATTCCTCCTGCTAGTCTCTCTTCTGCTGTCATGATTTCACAGGAGAAAATGCTGGAGTATTAGAGCACACCTGTACAGCCAGATAACTGACCTGCCCCATTCTCTCCAGCATCCTGAGTCCTCTGAGCATCCACACTGCAAACACTACTTTGCTACTGGGACCTCTTTAGGAACGAACCATCTAATGCCCTTCAAAACAGAAATCAAGTGGACTTTGGGGACTAGTTCACTGAGGGGACCACTGCTAAAAGACAGTATAGAGCAGACTGATCCAAAGTTGAATCCCTCAACCCTGCACTGTCCTACTACACTGAAAAATATGAACAAGTAAGCGTGCACCACTTTTCCCATGAGCTAAGGATCATTCCCTAAGGCAGATCCAGCAGGCAGTGTAGATTTAATCTTAGACACTAGTCCCAAGGGAGAAATACAGAACAACTTCAACTGTTCTTCATTCCACTGGGATTTTTCATTGTAGACAAGACAGAAATAAGCCAGATAGATTGGACTCTCTTTCTAAATGTCACACTTTACCCACACATGACAAATGCAGACAAATTTCTGTGTTAGGAAGGTAAGTATTAGGCAAACTGTGCATGCTGGATTGCAAAATGCGGTCTGTCATTAGCAATGCTGAAAGTAAGAACAGCTGTTGTAAGCAGCTGGGGAACCTCAAGAATATGGGGCAAAACTACCAGACACCAGGATAATGATGAAAACAGAGAACGCTTCAAACTGAAGGGGCAATCTACTTCAAACGATGAGTTATCATAATTCAGAAAGATGAGAGCCAATATGTGGTGCCTGGAAGGAGGAATTCAGAGTAGGAAGAGGAAGGAAAGGAAGAAGGTAGTTCAGGCTTGGGAATCCTCTGACTTTCAGGAGAACCAAAGAGAAAATGCCTCACAGCACCAGCTTCTGTATCTTGCAAAACACCCTTTACCCTTACCTTTTCCTTTTCACCTCATCCTGCTGTGTGCAATCCTGCATCAAATGTTGTGAAATACAAGTCTTCACATCAGCTCAGGAGCAGCAAATATCTGGCTTCATGGAACACATGGTGGCTTCTCTAACGCTGTTTTAGACCACAGAGGAGAGATGGAGAGAAATACTGGCATGTTATCATCAGGGGTTTTTTAACACTCTACAAGGCAATCAACCAATATAGTGCAGTAAGCACAGTTCTTGTGTTGCTTTATTTAGTAACCTCTTCTATTATTACAATTGAAAATGATAGTTAAAAACCCACCATACGGTATAGATTAATCCCACTTTAATTTACAACAATTGCCACTGGATTGCAAACTGTTTCTCTGTACTGTTTATTATAAAATTGCTATCTAATAATTGGAAAAGAAACCATACAATTCTTACGAAAAAACACAATAACTGGTCATCATCCCGAAATACAGTAGCGAAGTCTGAGCTAAATTAGAGAGCTGATAAATATATTAACACAGCACCAATACTGCATAATGAAATCTTTTAAGTAACATAGGGAAAAGGAATAAAGTTATTAAAAATAAATGTCTTTTTCTACAATGGTACATGCAAGGGGTCTCCACTGTATTAAAGCATATAAAAATAATGGAGAAGAAAATTGAGTTGTGAGCACTGAGATTTTCTACATTTGCTTATTTTTAATGTAGAATTCAGGCAGGTGTCTAAGGCAATATACTACAGTTTCATGTATAAATGAAGCAGTAAGTTTCAGTAACTTAAAATTAATTTAGATTAAAATTGAAGTTTAGCTCCAAATGGAATTGAGTTGTGAAATAGTCCTGTCAAAAATGAATGGAGATCTAAATTTAAAATGACTGTTGGCTAACAGAATAGTGGAATATTGGTTAAAGACTGTGATTTGAAGCCCATACTTACTAAAAAGCAGATAAAACCAAGCCTTTAAGGAGAAGTATCTGGCTCATGTAAGCCATTATTTCAACTTGTTACCAAGTTAGTAATATTTACTTTCCTTCTTGGTTTTATAAATATAAAATCACCTTTAAAACGCCACAGTACAAATCTTAATCTGACCATTATGCTAATGTTTCTGCAAAAGGTCAAAAAATGAAATATTTCTCTATCTAACAGTAATGCTTTTAAGCCATATTTGCTATTTAAAAAAAAGCAAGCAAAAACCCCTCAATTTCCATATGACAGTACTCACCAAATCATTTGGCTATTTTATTAAAATATACATCAATAAGAAATGTTAAAAATCAGAAGTGACATTATTTTGGAGGGTGAATTGCTAATAAAGCAACACAGATTTTCATCCTGTGTGAAACAGCTGGACCATGACGAGATCACATTAGCACTAATTAAAATGATATTTTTTTGTGCAGTTTTTGTTAATCCAGCTTCATTGGACTCAAAAGGATTTTTGAAATCTGTAATAAAAGCTATTATGTAATCTTACTCTGGTTCTTTTGCATCAGGTTACTATGTGAAATTTCCCTATAATAAACCATATTTTCTTAAAACTCTCACTCGATAAAATCAATATTAAGTTTTTTACTATTATAGCTGGTTTTTCCCAATATATGATCCTCATTTAATTAAAAAAAATTAAAGCTTTAATTTATTTTTGCTTGATGAACAAGAAAAATATCATATTAAAGGCAACACTTTGCCATGTTTCTATTTCTCCCTCACTTTCCCAGGTCCCTGTTGTTCCCAATGTATAATTTGCAAAACATATTGCTTCAATACTTACAATGAGAGAGGCGGCCCAGCTGTGGGAGGGAAAGGACAGCAGTCTCCAATATTACCATAATAATCTGCCTAAGGTCCCATGAGCCCTCTGGAGTATACAATTCTCTATACTGCAGGCCCCAGCTGGAGAATGTTCTCTTGACATGTATGCCAACCTTTGCCTGCAGGCAAAATAAAAAAAGGCAGAGAAGTAATCATGAAAATAAAAAATCTTGTCAACTGTGGTAGGATGCAGTTTCCATGTTTTTTTGCTCACGTAGGCAGTCATTGTGCTAACAAAATGATAGGAGACTTTAAAAGACTGCAGCTGGTAGGTGTTTTGCTGGAGAGGGGAGAGCATCATGTGCCACACTAATTCTGCAATTCTAACTTTGGGGAAAAAAATGAGCAGTTATATTGTATTACTGTCAATATGCATGACAGCTTTATTTACCTCCTCCTCCGATGGCTGCTCATTACAGCATTTAAGGAGGAAAGTGAAACCCTGACAGTGTTGTGTTAATTGCAAAGGGCCAGACTATGATCCTCATTGTTTTGTGTTGGGTGGTTGGGGGTTTTTTTCACAGCAATGAGGGCTCTCAGGCAAATAGTCCTGCTGGCTCAGTGGGACAAATTGGGAAGTAAACGCCCATCACTGTGAAAGCCATGCAATTGGCTCAGTGAACCTTCCAAGAAAAAAAAGCATGCCTTTAAATCAAATAATGCAGTAAATGGAAAAGGTGGTTGGAAGACGCATGTGTAAGATCAAAGACCAAATACATGCTTTTGCCCTTCAGTTTCAAACTCAATTTGAACCCAAGAATCCAAGGTCTTTCTTCTGATTTCACTCAAACAGACGTAAGTAAGAGGAACACCAGCATCACAGAGCTCAAAACAAGTCCCACATTGTTACAGTTTTCAAAAAAAAAAAAAGTGGTCTTCTGTAAAGAAAAAAAAAAAAGTGTGTGTACCAGTCGTGAGTCGGAGGCTTTATTTTCAAAACAGTGTTGTCTAAGTACGACAAAGGGCTATTTACCATTTTAACCTTAATTAACACTAAAACAAGATTTTCTTTTATTTTCCTTTGCTACTAGAAGGCATATTCCCTCTCAAGTACATGATATTTCATCTCACAATAACTTCACGGATTTTACAGGCATACACAGGGTGGAAGATCTTTGGTATTAAACCAGTACCCAAACTGAAAATCTCAACCCTGCAGTCTGAATGAGTTCAGAATATAGCATCCACCAAAGAGAGTCATACCTTTCTTAATCTAATGCATTTTGGATAGAGCAGATTTGTGTAACCATAAACTTGTATGCAAGCAGAGTGAAAATGGCTGTGGAAAGCTAATAGATCAGAAAAGAGCTGCTTCAGGCTCAGAGGACACAGGCATAGGAGAGACCCAGAGAGAGGGGCTGCTCCCAGCAGGGGAAGTTTCAATGCAGTCACCATCTTCCTCCTCCCTTCTAATTCCCCACTAACCCACACAGAGTTTTTCTTTATGCGACTAATAAAAACAAGCCAGTACTTTTCACCTACCTATGTGTGTGTACGTAAATATGCATTTTTTTATTCTCCAAAATCTGTTTCATCCCCTTTGCCTCCTTTTTTAAGCCACCTAGAAGGAACAAAAACACGTTTAGCTCAATAATTGCTCTTGAAGGATATGTACACTAGCAAGTTAAAGAGTTCGATTTGTTGTCTGAAAGTGGAAGTCATTACTTACACTGGGTGGACTTGGGAGAGACCCTGTCTGTCTGGCACATGAATTAGATCATTCTTTAAGTCTTCCAGCCAAGTGGAGCTTAATTGAAGACACTGGAGAATTTAAAATGAGGAGAAAATGAAAACAAAATAAAATATATATTGAAACTACTGGGCCAAGGTTAAACAGCGTAGAGAATATTCCACGTGGATGTAAGAGAAAAGAAGGAATCACAGCCAAAGCCTATTTAGAAAGACTTGAACAATGTCCCCTCACAAAACTACTGGAACTGAAGAACATGACTCTCCAGAAAGAAAGGGCTTTCGGAGTCCAAGGCACTAACCCTTAGGAGAAGTTTTCATGTAGTGCAGCTTTGAATATAGGCCTCTGCATAAACTGTCTCTGCATTTCATCATGTGTAACAGGACATCACAGTCAAAATGAACAAATAAATCCCACTTTTTACCATAGAATGAGTTGGAAGCCTGGTTACCATCACTGTGGCTGAATTAGGTACGTAACCTTGCTACCAGATTCGTCTATGTTCTTACAAGAATGAATATAGGTTTGGGGAGGCATTCCTTCTCTGTTTTCTTGCTTGTGTTAACTATTAACATGGCTTGTGTTAACTACTTACTATTCCGAAGTTACAGCTCTGGCACTAAATCAAACATTCCCTAGTGCACTCCCTGGCACTGTGGTCAACCTGCACCACACAGCCCAGATGAGAGCAACTAAACACAAACCTAACTACTCTCTGCAACAGGGTGGACTTATCCAAGCTGCCTGCTGGGAATCAGCAGCACCCTTCATTAACTCCCAGATCGTCCCCAGAAAGCATTACTCAGCATGGGCCAAAACCATGGGCAGAAAGGTTTCCAATGCTATTTACCACTACAGATGTACAATGAACACATTTTGCTTGTATCTGAAATAAATTTAATGGAATTTTTTCAGGTTAGTGAGACCACCATAAATACATAAAAACAGTTTCCATACTGCAAACCTACTGTAAGTAGTTCAAAAAAGTAGTCTATAACTGGGTTACAGATCTCTGTGAAACACTTATACTTTATTTGCTGGTTCAATCACCTAAAAATAAACAATGTTTGGTATGATATGTCATTGTGACATAAAAAAACAAAATGAGTTTTCACACAATGTAACAGATGTATACGCTAGCTTAAAAAAATGTGGTTAGTTTACATCTGAAAAAATTTTATTAACCCAACCCAGAAAGAACATATAATTTGGATTTACCTGAATTTGCATTTTCCTTCAAGTAGATGTACTCATTGATATTAGGCATGGCAGTAAGTAATTTGGTTGATAAGCCATATGAGTAGGACAGGAGGCCAGAGACATTAGCAATAAGAAAACACTGTCTAGAAGAAAATGTATTTCTGGGTGTAGCCCTCCCATAATCTCCAAATTACACAACTCCGTAGTTTTGTCTTGATGGTAGGAATACAAGTGGGGTTTTTGCAAATTAATCTTCTCTTACTTTCTTCACCCAGTGGGATAAGAGAGACTGATCTCACCCATTTACCTTAGGTACCTCTTTTTGCATGGGATGAAATCTGGAAATTCTTGTCTCTCTGCAGAGCCTCGTCAGCAAGCTGATTAGACAGCCAAAGTTAGGTAAAACAAATGGCCTGTTTCTGTTACTTCAAGATGATTTGGAAAATCCCTCTAGGCATGAGATATGCCAAGTGCCTTTAAAAATCCAGCTCCAGATCTCTGCAAAATCCCAACCACCTGTGTTATGTGCTCAGTTTGCAAGTACTTCTCTGTGATTTCCAAACTCCCTTGGCTCATGTCAGCAGAAAATATTTGCCACCAACCCAAATGGTTCCAACTGCAGATGCTGCTGAGAAGCTGGCTCACCCCTGCAAGAGGAGGTCGGGAGTTGGCACAATACCACAGGACACTGACAAAAGCAAAAGCAAAGCAAAACATGTATGCACGTAGTCAAGAGTTACGTAACAGCCCTGCAATGAGGGAACCTACCACTCAAGCCTCCCACACATGTGGGATTGGGTACGCCACAGCGGCTACCATTGATCTGACACTGAAGAAGTTTATGGTGGGTGTCTACCTACAGAAAGAATAGGAGATCAGAGCATGCACCCAAACAGAAAGACAAAATGAAAACAAGCATTTCTGAAAGTGGGAGTAAGTATTTCTACCCTCCACTGAGTGAGAAAGAATTGGGGATCTGTTACTTTCCTCACTGCAATGGGCCTTCGGCACCTAAGCTCAGCCATGCAACATGATTGTTCAACAAAACTAGTTGCTACTCTGGGGATAGCTAGCTTCCCACATTTCCTTAGAAAGGAAGTAATAGACAATGACGTATTCATCCTGGAAAGATAAAAGGTTTGTTCTCTATGTTATTTTGGAGAGAGATTGGGACCAATCACTGAGTGTTTGGCAGATTTAAAAAAAAAAAACCCAAAACCAAAATGCAATGTCTTCAGTCTCTGCACTGTCAAATATTCTGTCCTTTCACAAACCTTTGGATGATTCTGAAAACCCTCCAAACCTCTGTTGTGACGCTTATCCCACAGCCTGCGAACTGCTAACCCATCAAGGGAATATTTGCTGAACACAACACAGCATTCAGAGACATGACTAGGAAAATAGGATTTGTGAGTTGCTACGGAGGAACCACTGAAACCCTGACTGCAAGAGGAAAACAAAATATTTCCCTATGATACCACAGATTTTCAAATAAATTAAAAAGACAAGAGAAGGTCTTATACAAGAAAATTGTTGAGCAACATCTGAAATATTGAATGCAGGATAAACTGGGTGGACCCCTTGTCATGGCATGAAATAAAGGGAGAGGAAGGGAAGAGTGAAACCTGACAGACTACAGTTCACTGAAAGGCTGATCACAAACCCAAAAGAATAATTGCATTTTAATGAGTTTTGATACAGTCCTGACAAGTTTATTTCTGTCTGCGAACAAGAGTTTTGCAAGTAAGCAGTATCGCTTATAACACCAAGAGGAAAAATGTCTACAGATGGTCAAATTAGAGGTTTCTAAGAGCATTATGAAGCATGATAAGCAATAGGGTGGGCTTTTAAAATTAATAAATGGGCTTAAAAATAAGGTTATTTTTTTAAAATTAGAAAGTTAGTGATAGGACCTTGAAAGAAACCCCCTCCACAAAGAGAAAAATAAGTATAAATTGCTAGGAAAAACTGACATAACAGAGACTCAAAACTTGCAGAGATTTCTGTTTGGAAAAAAGAGAATAATTTGGGAGTATTGAAGGAAAGCAGGATTGTGATGTTAATGACTAGGTGAAAAGAAAGTTGTGTCAGGTCTCAGAGTCCCTTCTGTTTTGAATTGCCTAGTATCAGTTAATTTTATTCTCTCCTCTAGGTTTCCTAGCACTGTCACCATGCGGGGGTCAATTCACCTCCGGTTCAAGAAAGAGATCATGATGCTGTGACTGACTGAGGTGGTTACAAAAGGAAAACTGACTGTGAGAATTCAGATTAATGTACAGGCATCAGTCTTCCTTGGCAAGCTGTTAACAGATGCAAGTCTTTACAGAGGCTCAGCTCTCCTTTCTGCTTCCAGACTCTCCCCTCTCTGATTGCCCAGCTCCCAGTGGAAGTGAAAGGGGCAGTGCCAGGGCAGGTCATTTTGCTTCTTAGTTGCTTTCCTTGACATCCACTTACAAACCTAAAAGTATATTTATTCACTATTTGTTTTGCCATCATAACTAAAGCCTTTCATTAGATACAAGAACCTCACTTTGAAATACACCAGAATGTTACCTCTGTCTCAGAAAGCTCTTGGAGGCAAGTCTAATTTACTTCTATAGAGTCAAAAGGAGGGAAGAAGCTAGTGATGGAAATGTCATTCACTGGAGGGCCAAAACTAATAACATTGCACAGAAATAAAAACATAAGTCTGTCCAAACAGGAAACATAAGAATGCAACTCATACAGCCATAGTTCAAAGATAAGAAAAACCTCAGATCTGGAATGGGGGATTGGGAGGCAACTTACTTCTTCTCTGAGAGATACAACTCAAATAGTGGCTGCTCCTAGGCAAGTAATTTAAAAAAAATTTTCTAGTGCACAGAAGGCTGATCCAAACACCTGACTTTACAAAAGCCATGAATTCAAACCAGGGCTGTTCTCTTGGTGTGTGGAACAGTGCTCCTATGGTGGAGCAAAGGTTAGGGAACCATGGCTACAGAGTCACATCCAGAAAGAGACTTGAGCAACCATGGGGCAACCTAGGCAGAATTTAAAATCTGTGATACAAGGCTTGTTAAATCAGAAGTCCAAAATTCAAAGCCTAGACTTAATGGCTGAAGCATCAAGTTCAAAATATGTGTGAAGTTCTGCTACTGGGAAAATGTCACATCTAAAAAAGAGCTGCTGGGCTTCATGAACTACACAAGAAAGTGTAAGCGCTCTGTGGTTTCAATTTCAATTTCCATGCCTTAGGACCCCTTACAAAGCAGTGTGCAAAGACAGCAAGTAGCATAAGGGACTTGGTGTCACAGAAAAAGCATGCTCAGGTTGTTTGCCTTACACTGCTTAAGCCAGAACTTACAGCAAGAAATCAGTATCAGTAATAGCACTGCCCATTATTAAGGTCCAGGGACATGTTCTGGCCATATCTCAACTACACACTGGGAGCACTAGGCCACTGCATGCAGCGGCCTCATACTTTTTAATGCTGCTATTATTACTTCAAGTTCAATATAAGGAAACCCAGACTGCTCCCTGGGCAGGATGCAGCTGGATCCAAACTACTCCCTAGTCTGCATGATCAGGGGATGAAAGTCCCTATATACAGTGAGGTGAACAAATGCTGCTGGTGAGGGAGTGCCAAGTCCCATGTGTGACAGCTACTGTCATCTAAGAGGCCAAGGCTCATGTCGTATCCTTCCTATGCCTCCACACCTTTTGTTCAGAAAGGAAGTTTCTGGACCAGAAATGTCGAGTTGCCACTGCAACTCTTCCTTCTCTCCTTACCATTCTCTCATTCTTCTTGAACACCCAGTCATCCTCTCTGTTAGCCTGAGAAGAATCATCAACTTTTTCAGGTTTCTCCTGGCAAAGATATTTGGGAATGGGTAAGTAACGATGTTGCTGTCAATGCTAAGCAGGAAAGTATGCACTCGAATAGCCAAGGAAAATTCCTGTGTTTATTTTTGATATGGTATATCATATTCCTTATTGAATAAAAGGAACCTGGAGTACCTGCTTTCCTTAGTTTGGGGGTTAAAAAAAAAAAACAACTACTTTTCTAATGGATTTGTTTATCTATTCTTCAGTGTCAGGAATAACTGAAAAATATATTAAATCTAAATAGATAAATTAATAAAAATTTTAAGTGTTGCTGTGAGAGTGATGCCAGCAGCTCTGATACAATGGTGGTTATATATCAGCAATTACACATTAGCTCTGTGTAAAGCATTTTGAGATCTCAGGATACAAGAAGAGCAACAACAAAAGCCCCACAATGTGACTGCAATATTTATTCAATATAGTCTATACCACATGCTGCATTTGCATATAAAGAATACCTTATACTGAGTATACAGAGTTATAGAAAGAAAAGGTAGGCAAGGGGTGTTGGATCATCTCTTCCATCTCCCTGCCAACACAGCAACATTCCCTACTGGGTATTTTTAGTGCTTTGCCCAGTCTAGATTAAAATGGAACTTAGTAGGGACCCAGCAAGAAATCAGCTTGATTATTCTTCACACTTTTTTTCATACTCATGAACAAGAGATATTTGTATACCCTATGTCACATATATGGCAACATTAACTTGCACAATCATGTGATAACTATATTTTTAGGAATATTTGTCTCCTGTATGTAACCAATATCCTTATGACTAAGTGTAATGTTCCAAATAGGCAATAGTCAGTCATGTTAAATTTGTCTTAATAAAAATTTGTTCTCACCAAAAGTGGAGTTCCATCCCCAACTGCAAATGTCCATGAAACAAGTGGACAAAATTCTTCTTAAAGCAATAACTTTTTTGTCCATAAAAATGTTAGGTTTTTAAGCATCATTTCCCAACCTGCTGGTGCTAGAAGTGGGCGTTTTGTGCCTTTAAGAGAAGGACAACCTTGGCTTTCCAAGGGAACATTTCACACGTTTCTCACCCTGCAGTGCCATGAGGTAACAGACTTTAAAATCATGCAGTGATAAATAATCACAGAAGAGCTACCTAAGGTGGCTTCACAAGGGGAGTAGTTTCAGACATACTGCAAATAACATTGCTTTCAATGCTCTAAAACAGTGAGTTCCCATAAAATACCTCCACGGAATCTCTTTCCCAATGCGTGGCTGCTTGGCATGGTCCAATCCTGTCCTTGGCATTCATTTGTGGATGACCCACACCACTTATTTGAGATTTTGCTACCTGCTGACTCTGCTTCTACACTAACACAGGCTGATAAAACACTCCACCATAACGCCTTGCAGTTTGTCCAGGTAAAGGCTGACAGAAGAACCTCCTTCAGGCCAGATGTAGTTGTTGGCTTCCTCACCTGCGGCATATCTGCTCACCATCAACTTTCTAATGACACAACATTATTTCAGTTGTTCACTCTAGTTAAAGAAAATTGAACATTAGCAACAAAGGGATGCTTAAAGCGTTAAGCACCAATCTCCAAAACAGATCTATCAAGGCACTAAAGTGTTCTAAACATGATAGCCAGCCTACACAAATGGCATCAGTTCCTACTGACATACTGACTGGATCATTTATTCTTAGACAGTTATTTGTTTTCTTTTTACTGATTATCACCTTCTTACCAAACACCTCTGTGTGCAGCATGCTACTGCTCCTAAGAAAGAAAACCTAGTCTCAGCGATACCGCATGGATTTCAGGTTTTTGTCCATAGTTTCTAAGGTCTCAGCAGAAATATTTCAAATAATATGCATGAGCTCTGCACCAGACACCTGGGCCCTAACTGAACAAAAACTTATTTTTCTGGCTTAAGGTCATCCTAAAAACAAATGAAAGGGCCTTTCTTGACTGAAGTGCTATAGAAATAGTATAATCACATCTTTATTCTTCAGACTAGGCATCTCCTGGTCCCATATTACCCATCATCAGTGTAACCTATTTATAAGGGGGAATTTTGGCATTTGATTTTTTTGCAGATTATTTCCCTGTTACAACAATTAAAATACCCTCTCATTAATAACGTAGGTACATATGTTGAAAAATATGACTATATGAAATGCGAGCAGTGAAAAACTTGAAAACAGAACTTTTTGTGCCTTCACTGGAAAGATCAGTCAATCAAACCTGGGATTGCAATCTCAGCTCACCAGCCCATATGGATTTAACATACAAAAGACCCATGTTTCCTGTGGAAACACAGCCAAGTGCAAGCATTCATTTCCAAGTAGTTAGGTATATTCAGCTGTATGCATACAAACGTAAAAGCACAGTCATATTAAAATATTTAAATTAGAAGTAACACATCATTTACAATGTAACAGTACTGCGTGTACAATGGCATATCATGGTACCTGTATCTGCTGGTAGATAGGGAAGCAGATATGAAAAGGCATTTCAGCAGATAGGTACAGTCTCACAACATGATTATTGACATATGGTATCCTTGGCAGCAGAAGTGGTCATTTAATGAAGTCCATTGTAGCCTGTGCATGTAATTTACGTTTTAACTTTTGTAAACAGCACCTAGTTGCTATGGCTGGAGGCCCTGTATAAATCATTAAACAAATATATTCAACAATTTATATGAAGTCAAGAAGCAGGAAATCTCCATTTCCATATTTAAATCGGCCTGCATGTACATCATTACTGTATTTTATTAACTTGCCAAAATACGCACCCCCATCTGCATACTGTATTGAAGACAGTTGTCTTTTTTGTGTCCTATGCTTGTAGAATTTTGTATGGAGCTGTAGAAAAATAAGTTGTAGTGGTGGTTTGTAACCTTTCTTTAAGTAACCAAGTCAAGAGAGGTCCATGACCAGATTAATAAAATTGCTACTTATAAAGAAATAAGCTATGGCTGCAAATTGCAAACAAAACAGGATTTACAGAGCAAGTATATACGATCTCTTCCAAGCTCACATCGGGCTTCTTCCAGAAACTGAAAAAAACAGTCCTTTGTAGGACTCAAGCACATGCTAATGTGAGTAATCACATTAGCATCAGTTGAACTTCTCTTGTGCTTAAACACATGTGTAAGTCTTCGTAGGATTGGTATCTAAATTCATATGGTTAGACTTTTATGGAATACAGAAACTGTAGAGTGCATAACTCTAAGAAAAAATGTACTTTTATGGTTGATTTTACTCACCCAAACAGTTCAGAGTTCTAATAAAAGGCACACAGAATAATAGCATAAAATTATTCTTATCCCTTATTCTCAGTAGCATCAGTCAAGGAGAAGAAAAGACTATAGTCTATCCATATTTAATTATACAGAAGGTTTCTCTCTGATTAATTGAATCATTAAACATGCACAGATACATTTCATGGTATTAAATATTAGTTACCTTCCAGTATATTAAGAAGTAAAAATCAGAGTGGATTAAATGGGAAGAATTATTCTTAGGGTACGTCTTGCAGTGCATACTACCCCTCACTTGTTTCCCAGGAAACGAAAAGGAAGCACAGACATTCAACACAGAACAAGAAAATGTGCGTAGTCTGCAGAACAACTGGCAAAAAATCTTGGCCTCTTTTTAATTTATTTATGGTTTTAGCTATTGTGCTGTTTATTCTAGCCTTTACAAAAGAACAATTCCAGCACTACTCATATTCCAGTACTGGCAGTTGGTGTTTCTATTAAAAATACAATAAAAATACTACTTTGGGCATTAGGAGATACAGAAAAACATACCCAACCGAAATACCTGCAGCATATGTTCATAATTGTCCTGGTTTCAGCTGGGATAGAGTTAATTTTCTTCCTAGTAGCTGATACAGTGCTGTGTTTTCAATTTAGCATGAGAACAATGTGATAACACACTGATGTTTTAGTTATTGCTAAGCAGTGTTTATATTAAGTCAAGGACTTTTCAGTGCTTCTCTCAGGCAGTACAGTTCCCATGCTCTGCCAGGTGCACAAGAAGCTGGGAGGGAACATAGCCAGGAGAGCTGACCCAAACTGGCCAAAGGAATATTCCATACATTATGATATCATGCTTAGTATATAAGCCAGAGGGAGTTGGCCAGGGGGCAGTGACTGCTGCTCAGGGACTGGCTGGGCATCAGTCAGTGAGTGGTGAGTGGTTGCATCACTTGTTTTTCCTGGGTTTTGTTCCTCTCTTTTTTCTTGTTTTCCTTTTCACTGCAATTTATTATTATTATTTTATTTCTATTATTAAACTGTTCTTATCTCAGCCCATGAGTTTTCTTACTTTTGCTCTTCCAATTCTCTCCCCCATCCCCCCCCGGGGGGGGATGGGGTGGCGGGGAGGAGGGGAGGGAGGCAAGCGAGGAACTGTGTGGTGCTTGGTTGCTGTCTGGGGTTAAATCACAATAATAATAGCACAGGATTTATCAAAACATTTTATTTGAAAACCCCTGTGTTTTAAGTGACGAATAACTGCATTAGCAAATGCTAATTTGCTAATGCAGGTTTATGTGTATATATATATACACACACATATACACAGTTTACATCCAGAGAATTCGTTTCATAGAATCGTAGAATGGTTTGGGTTGGAAGGGACCTTAAAGAACATCTAGTTCCAACCCCCCTGCCATGGGCAGGGACACGTTCAACTAGACCAGGGTGCTCAAAGCCCCATCCAACCTGACCTTGAACACTTGCAGGAAGGGGGCATCCGCAGCTTCTCTGGGCAACCTGTTCCAATGCCTCACCACCCTCAGAGTGAAGAATTTCTTCTTTATATCTATTCAGAATCTACACTCTTTCAGTTTAAAGCCATTACCCCTTGTCCATTCACTATGTGCCCTTGTAAGAATTCCCCCTCCATCTTTCTTGTAGGCCCTCTTCAGGTACTGGAAGGCTGCTATAAGGTCTCCCTGGAGCCTTCTCTTCTCCAGGCTGAACAACCCCAACTCTCTCAGCCTTTCCTCATAGGAGAGGTGTTCCAGTCCTCTGATCATTTCCATGGCCTTCCTCCGGACTTGCTTCAACAGGTCCATGTCTTACGTTGGGGGGCCCCAGAGCTGGATGCAGTACTCCAAGTGGGGTCTCACAAGAGTGGAGTAGAGAGGAAGAATCACCTCCTACAACCTGCTGGTCATGCTTCTTTTGATGCAGCCCAGGATAGAGTTGGGTTGCTGGGCTGCAAGTGCACACTGCTGGGTCACGTTGAGCTTCTCATCAACCAACACTCCCAAGTCCTTCTCCTCAGGGCTGCTCTCAATCCATTCTTCACCCAGCCTGTGTTTGTGCTTGGGATTGCCCTGACACATGTGCAGGACCTTGCACTTGGCCTTGTTGAACCTCATAAGGTTTGCACAGGCCCACTTCTCAAGCCTGTCAAGGTCCCTCTGGATGGCATCCCTTCCCTCCAGCGTGTCAACCATACCACACAGCTTGGTGTCATCAGCAAACTTGCTGAGGGTGCACTCAATCCCACTGTCCATGTCGCTGACAAAGATGTTAAGCAGCATCGGTCCCAATACCAACCCCTGAGGAGCACCGCTCATCACTGGTCTCCACTTGGACGTTGACCGCAATTCTTTGAGTGTGACCATCCAGCCAATTTCTTATCCACTGAGTGGTCCGTCTGTCATATCCGTGTCTCTCCAATTTAGAGACAAGGATGTCATGCGGGACACCATAAAATGCTTTGCACAAGCCCAGGTGGATGACATCAGTTGCTCTTCCCTTACCCACCAATGCTGTAATTCTGTCAAAGAAGGCCACCAAATTTGTCAGGCATGATTTGTCCTTAGTGAAGCCATGTTGGCCATAACCAATCACCTTCTTATTTTCCATGTGCCTTAGCATAGTTTCCAGGAGGATCTGCTCCTTGATCTTGCCAGGCACAGAGGTGAGACTGACTGGCCTGTAGTTCCCCAGGTCTTCCTTTTTTCCCTTTTTGAAAATGGGGGTTATGTTTCCCCTTTTCCAGTCAGTGGGAACTTCACCAGACTGCCATGACTTCTCAATATGAAAGATAGTGGCTTAGCAACTTCATCCACCAGTTCCCTCAGGACCCGCGGATGAATCTCATCAGGTCTCACTGACTTGTGCACCTACAGGTTCCTTAGATAGTCTCAAACCTGATCTTCTCCTACAGTGGGTGGTTCTTCATTCTCCCAGTCCCTGCCTTTGCCTTCTGCGACTTGGGCGGTGTGGCTTGAGCACTTCCCAGTGAAGATTGAAGCAAAAAAGTCATTGAGTACCTCAGCCTTCTCCATATCCAGGGTAACCTATTTCCCTCTGGAGAGGGCCCACGTTTTTCCTAGTCTTCCTTTCATCACCAGCCTACCCATAGAAGCATTTCTTGTTGCCCTTGATGTCCCTGGCCAGATTTAATTCTATCAGGGCTTTAGTTTTCCTAACCTGATCCCTGATAATTCCATATCTCTGTCCAATAATTTCATTAAAAGAGAGTATAAAGGGGAAAAATTAAAAAAAAAAAAAAAAAAAAGGAAACCAGGTATCACTCAAAGAAACATCAAGACTGTGAGACTAGTTTGGAGTGAAGGTTTTTAAGATGCCATGCTGTGCCTTTCACAGCTGCCTCCATTTCATGTCATTAATAACCAGTAAATAAGATCTGCAGGTGGGCATATAGGGTACCCTGCGCCAAGAAGCTGTAGCTAGGGCTTCTGTCTCTAAGATGGGTGGCCAGGCTCATTTGCACAAGGCTGCTTATGTTTCCATACAGAAGTGTAACCCTACTTAGCATAGCTTCAGGGAAGCTGCTACAATACAGAGAATGCTAATTACTGTAACCAACTGGCAATGATGCATCCAAAATTAAATGGCCTGTGACTGAGCAGATGAACAATTTTTATAGCCCTAAGTTCAGGGAACATGGATATTCTGTCAAATTAACAGACAGTCTATTTGGACTTAATAGGTAAATTGAAGTCTTTTAAAAGACATTTAGATGTGCTATTAAGCTATCGGTGTGAGTGCAGTTCTCCTTCCAGTTTAAAGGCGTCCAATTTGAAACTAAAATACCTGTAGCCTATTGCAGACAAAAAACCCAGAAGATAAACCCAAAACCCACAACATTTTATGGCACTTATAAGCTTCATTTCAGGTGAAGCTGCAACATGGCCTCTGCTCCAACTCTAGGTTTCTGTTCATTTCTTTGTACTCAGGCAAAATTCCCACTTAAGTCAGTAGCAGCTCTGAGCACAGAGGCCTTCGGGCACAGGCACTGCATGCTGCCTCCTCAGTCTTCAATTCCAGTGAAATTTGGGTTTTTTTCAGGAGAACATTGTAAGATCAAAGTTTTTGCTTGACTTTCTACAATGAGCTTTAATAAGTAAATCAAAGCCGAGGCCAGACAAATAGTCCTTGATTTTTCCTAATTGCACTTAGCGAATGAACTACCCTTATATTTCAGCACAGATGATATAGCAGTCCAGCTTTCCTACAAGCACTCTCAACAAATAAATGTATTCATCAACTGACTTTATTATCATCTTTAAAGTTACCAAAACTCTTTTTCTGAATAACAGAAAATACTTGAGAAAAGGAAAAAAATTGTAAATAAACTATGTAGAAAGGTTCCAAAAGATAAATTTTATTGCCAGCGTGCAATCCTTTTCAAAAGATGTTTTGTAGCAATTGAGACTTACAAGGAAAGCTATTGGTGCAGTATACCTGGCAGAATGGTTCATTTGTAGATTTATCAGTAAGCAAGACTCTAGCCACTTTCAGGAAAAGCAGAGCTGTAAGCAACTCTGGCTTAGTCTCCCCCACCCCGGACAATAAACAGCTGGATCTAAAACCCACGGCACTTAGAATACGATTACAGAAATGTCAGCTGTATGTTGTATATGTGTAAAGGTACTGAAATCAAGATCTTTAGTTACTTGTCAGAGTTCTCTTTTTTGCCGACCATATTGAATTGAAATACAGATGTCTCTTCATCCCAGCTTCCCAACACAAAGTATGGGATTCACCTCATTGGTCTTAAGACACATCTACAATGTCTGGTCTAGTCACCCTAGAGTCCCGTTATAGGCACTGGAGAAAAACTAGGCACTTGTAGAATACAAGTTGTCAAATGCATTGAGGATGTTTATGAGAAGATATGATGCATCATATCCTAGAAAGCTCTGTTTCTTTGCAGTGACCCTCAGACGTGTTTGGTGAGATTTGCTCATATGTAGATACCTATATCTTTCTGTTGGGTGAAGAGAAATCTACAAAAAAATTCTCACTCATTTTTCAGACACCCAAGATGAAAGCTGCATACCCTGCACGCCCTTCAAAGGGCTCTTTATGGCTTCCTTGAAGAGTGCATGCACACCGGGAGAGCACCGCTTCGTGGCCACCAGGACTCATGCAGGGTCTCCTTCTCCTTCACCCCCATGAGCGTGGAGGGGTGGGGGGAGCTGCAGAGACGAGCTCGCCGAGGAGCAAAGCTGGCAGAACAGCTGCAGCCGCCGTTCAAGCAGGAGTTGATGGATATTGATAACATCATCAGAATATCTCTGCAGTTTTCACATTGGCCCCTCTCTCCCCTTCGCTTATTGGCCATTCGCTCCAATTGCTTCTATCTTTGCTTTTCCATCTCTCCATTTACCTCCTAACATAACCCCCCTGGATAGATTTAAAAAACAACAACACAAAGCTTATAAAACTCCAGCAGTTCCTGGATGTATGTTATATCCTTCCCTCCCTTCCTCTCTTGACAATTGAAGATCTGTACAGCAGTCTATTTCTTAACCATGTTTTTCCTGAAACTAGCCTCAGAGGCTGTCTACATTTACCTGAGCTGTGGTGTCCCAGGGGCACTCACAAGTCTCCGAAGTCGTGTCTGACAAGCTATCATCAACTATTAAAAATGGGGTGGGGTGTTTCTGTTTTAATCTGATAACATTACCATAACAGACAACAAGAAAAATTACTTGAATACTAAACATCTTTGCTAAATGTTATTGTGATGAAGATACAGAGAAACGGGGAGTACAGATCTCGGAGGTAAGTCAAGCAGGAAAGACCTGGGACCGATCTGGATCCGTAGCATCTCACATATCTTGCTGATGAATGCCCGGTCCTGCACGGAGCTGTATACAATGCCCAGGTTGCCGCTGCACTCCAGAGGTCCCTGATTCTGAGCCAAGGGTAAACATATATATCATCAAAATGAAAAACAACACTTTTTTTTTTAATGAGAGATCCATTAGAAAGCCTTCCAAAGATCAGCTGAACTTATTAAATCAACTCAATCCAATTAATACAAAACCTAGAGAGACAGAAGTATCTACTGAACAGACTAGCAGGAAAGACATTATTTTTCTCTTACATTATTATGAAGTTAAAACAATTTCATTAAAATACACAGCTTTGCATGTTCTGAACTAAAAGAACTCTGAGTATTCAGGGAGACATCAGATTTCTTTTAAAAAAAGAAAGATGCATTTCCATAAACTAGTAGCTCATATTCAGCGACAGGATTCATTCTCAGAAGTGCTGAAGTTGTTGAGCAGTGAGTTAGTGACACAATACTTCAGTGGGAAATCTCCAGTTGGGCCATTTTGCAGGTGTCTGCAGCAAAAAGCCAGGAAGAGCTGGGGCATTGTTACAGCCGTCTCTCTCTACTGCTTTGCAGCTTTTCCTTTTCTTCTTTTCTGGCAGGAAAGACTGTCCAGGATTACTGAGCTCAGTACAAAACTTAACGCACTGCTCACAATCATGCTAGCATCTGTGAAATCACTGGCTAAACAGACAGCTGGCTCCGATCGCCACACTGTTGCAAAGAAATGCTCAGAGGGTTGATATATTTGCCAGATCCCCTTAGCATCCCTCCTGTTTGAAGACACCAGCTGCAACTGGACTCAGAGCCCACTTCTGATTATGCAACATACAGAGAATACACAGGCATCTTTTTAAGGATATAACTGGAGTAACTTAACACATCCCCCATTACACGTGCCCGCTAGCACTTCTCTGCCGGAAATTACTATCCCCATAGCAGGCAATACCCTTCTTGATTCATCACAATGAAAAACACACAAATTCCATCCAGCACCTTGACAGCCCACGACCAATGAAAGCAAAAAAGGAGTTTGACTTCGCAGCAAACAGATGAAGAGAACAGGGGTAGCAAAAAGCTCAGAGGTGGCAAGATCTTAAACCATCACAGCTATTTGTAAAACAAATGGGTTATTTGGATCCCCTCCACACATGTTGTCTCTGACATGATCCTTACAGGATGACTTTTCTGAAAGGGCAGAAAAGCACTGTGTGTGACTGAGATTTAAAGGAAGGGGTCTGAGAACTTATTGTAGTGTGATTTCATTTCTTACAGGTAAAATTAGTGCTATGGATATGCCAAATGTATACAAGGATGTTACATTTCAGCAGATTATATGGTAAATGAGTAGTATACATTGATTGGGGAATAGGACTCTGAAAATTAAACCCTTTTTTTTCAATCTTAGATACATGCATAGTCACAAAAATCATCCGTTCTCTATATTACACACATCCAAGGTCAGCAAAAGTAAGGAACACCAACAGGGGTTCACATGACTCCATACTGATGCTGAGAAGCACACCAGGATGCTCTGTTGCCCTTTATTTGAAGCTGTATTTCAGAGACTCTCAGAAGAGCTGCGCCAGAATAAACATGGTTTTGGAGTGACAACAATGGGCAACCAGTTTTGATTTCAGACACTAAAGATGGGGCTAGAGATTTTTCAGAGATGTAAAAGATAACACGATCCCACCACTCCAAAGTCCTCAGTCAAGTGAGATTTTAGGGAACAGTGACTTATCTTAACGTGTTTTAGCAGAGAATAGGACAAAGAACCCAAATGTACTGCAGAAGCTGTAGAAAGTCTGCCATTCAGATGTTCCTGGCCTGGAGAAATTTGTCATTCTCAGCATGAAACAGGTGCTTGGGACCAAAGAGGCCACATCCCGCCTTACAGTGTTTCTC
Source organism: Morus bassanus (assembly GCA_031468815.1). Taxonomy (NCBI): domain Eukaryota; kingdom Metazoa; phylum Chordata; class Aves; order Suliformes; family Sulidae; genus Morus; species Morus bassanus. The sequence goes on along the minus strand of CM062568.1, from coordinate 48,226,706 downwards.
TTTAAAAATCCTTAGACTTTCTGTTTACAAATGCAACTCCTGCAACAGCAAGTATTGGGTTTACTCCCAGGTGCAAGAGATGCAGTGGCGGCCCCTGCAGGAGCACTTCCAGGTACCCTGACTGTCCTGGGATGGGTGATCTCCTCACGTATGACCTCCATGACAGGGACTACAGCAGGGCTGGGGACATTCAACGTATGTACCCACAAACACACACCCTCACACGGCTTGTCTGGTGCTTGGGAGAGGCCAAAGAGCAGCCAGAGCGCTGCAGGGCCATCAGGAAGGCACTATCATCTGTGATGGACTATGAGGAATCTGGACACGGCCACTGAGGGTGGGACAGGAAAGACCAGAGCCCTCTTTTCTCCCCTAAGAAAAATCCACACTCGCTCTCAAATTACTCGTTCTGCCTGGCATAGACAGTGGCCTGCAAATTCCAGCTAAAGAGGTTTTATAGGTGACAGATGCCAGTCAGCAAGCCCAACGGTATGAGCTGTGGGTACTCAGGACCTTTCAGGAGGAGGTGATAAACCTGCCGAAAGGTGGCACAATGTGCAGTGGCTGCACTGTTGGCTGGCTGCTCAAGTTAAATTTTAATAGAACTTTTAAAAATAATTTCAGCGTAAACTACAATGTATGTGAGTGAGCCTAAATTAATAAAAACTATCTTTCAAGAATGAAGAATAAATGTAATCTGAGATCAATATTTATGAAGCTGTGATTAATTGACTGATGACCAAATGATTACAAACTTCTGTCTGAAGCAGCTACTCAAACGTATTAGCTTTGACAAAAAAAAAAAAAATATTAAAAAAAAATACAAACTGGGTCAATGAAAAAATGCATTCCTAATCAATTTTTAATAGCACTTAAGATTTTATGATTTTTTAAACTTTCCTTTTAATAATTAATCAGAAAAATGAATCTAATTTAAACAAGGTGGTGTAAGGTGTTCTGTATCTGTTTGATGGTGTTCTTAAAGAAGAAATTCAATTAGGGCTGACTTTTCATTATAAATATCTGGTTTCAGGGAATGCTCTGATTGGGTGGTAAACATTTGAGACTGGGAGAATAACAGAGGTGAACCACAGCGCTCAGCACAATCTACTCATTAAGATTTTACACTGTTAATTCCAGCCTCCCCTTGCTTCCAAAAAAAAAAAAAAAAAAGGAAAAGAAAGTCCATGATCTCTGTGATCTTTGTAACTTTTTTGAATTTTTCTGGTGTGTTGCAGCAACAGTGTGTTGCCTTGTTCCTTGTAACATCCTGGGGGACAAATTCTCAGCTGGTAGCAGGCACCATAAGGCGTACTGAAAGGCCATCAGAATTACAATTTAAATCAAAGCCTGTCGCACCCACATGTATATTTTGTCAGTAATATACTCCATGGTTCAAACTCTGGTGTAAGAAGGAACATGAGAGGTTCACCAGCAGCCAAAACTTGCAGAATAATGGCCCAAAGTTGAAGATGTTCCCTGCAGGGATAGAAAGAAGCACTGCTCTCCTGAAGTCAGTTACGTCTCTGCAGATGGAAGGCTTGGAGGGCTCTTCCATGCATAAAAAGTAGCTAAAATTCACCCCTCTTTTCTGTAATATTGCCTATTTCACAAAGGCTCTGTATCACTAGCAAATAAAATAAGCGCAGGACACAAAGCATGGCCTGTTTATCCATACCTCTTGATGGTCAGGACACTGCCTGGTACAGCTGTGGCTCATTGCAACCAGCCTTCCCCCAGACAGTCTCCTGAACAGCCCATGGATATATCCTTAGGTTGAGGCATACCATTACAAGTGGGTTAGAGACTGCCTGCCCAACATAATACTTCTGGAGCTTCTTTCTGCCCTTGGATGTCATTCTAGTATAATTCAGTTTGTTTGGATAAAATGTTCATCTGAAAAAGGGTCTGGCAGGAAATCAAGCTCTTGCATGCGCCTCAAAAAGAAAAAGGGGAATAGCCTAACATCCTAGGCACGCAGGCTATCACTTCAGATATCACCCAGCATTTCTATTTATCTGTTTGGTTCCTTGCTGACACATGGCCAGAAAAGTGGAAAGTGTCAGAAGAGCAAGATCAAAACAATCTAAAAAACATCACAAAGAACAGGGGTTTTCTCACTGAACTTTGGTCACCTAAAAGATGTCCAGGTCTGAGCTAGTCACTTTGAATTCCTTGGTGGACCACAGAGCCTGAGAGCAGGTATATCCCACTTTAAGAAAAGTTACAGCAGTTAAGCTCAAAATGAAAACTGCATCTGTAAAAGCAATTTGTCATCTTTTACTAGTTCGTGTGAAGAAGACTAACTGCACCAAGCTTACACAAAACTGTCAGTCTCAAACATTATTAAATTGCCAAAGCTATGCTCTTACTCTGCCCCCAGCTCACTTACCCAATGGCCAGAGATTTACCTTCTGGCCTCTGGCACTCAATTTATTACCTTTCTGGTGGCACAACATTTTTTTCCACAGCCAAAATCCAAAACATTGTTTCAAAGGGAGGGTTGAAATTTGCCTTTGTTTTTGAAATGAAAGCCACAAGGGAACTCCCAAAGAGCAAGGAGCAAGGAGCAAGAGCAGCCTACAGTGCTCAGGCAATACAGTCAGAGGGTATCTGAGAATTACGTATTTCCACTGAATGGCCTCTGAATGGCATCAAGAAGAAGGGATCAGACAGCCAGTGAATCCCCGAGCCAGTGCCTCACAAGCGAGACTGTCACTCTGCAGGGGTTGTCAACAGTAAAATCCTGAGCAGCCGGGACCTGTTTTCACCCTTTCTGAAAGTACTATGTTTTAAGTGCCACGGGTTTGAATTTAGGCACCCAGAATCCCACACTTAAATCACTTCTTTACTCTTGGTTTTAGGCAAATTTCATTCTATATTCCCCTAAATCATGTAAAATCACCTGGGAAGCCCTTCTGAAACGCTAAAGATCCAGCCTTGTTTCTTGAAGAGGAAACCCTTCAAGGCAAACTTGAAGAGACTTCACTTGCAAAAGTGGATAATGAGAGTGGATAGCCTGGCTTGGCAGCTTCCAGTCATTTCTACCTCAGCAGAATGAGAAAGAAAAACAGAAATCAGTGGTTTACATCTATTTGTGCAGGTGTCAACAATGACCTTCAAGTTAGGTTTTCATGGTACAAAACTACACATCCAAATGTACCCAATTTATTGGAACAAATACAACTGTATTAGTTGCTTTTTGCTTATTGGCTAGGCTAATCAGCCCAGAAGAGAGGAATTTCACTCTTCACAGCCTCACCCATGCTCCTCGCTCTCTCTGCACAACATGCTGCTGCGAAACATGCACAGATCTAAAATACAGATGATTTATGCACTTTAAGTGAAAAATACAGTAACTTTATTTGGCTTTATGAGTCAAACAATACGAGTCTCAAGCTGAAAAGACTTAACTGGCTCAGTTTAGTACTCTGACCAGTTTATCTTGTCCTAAATCATTCCTTTCAAGCTCTCTTCAAAGAACTTTTCATTTTTGTGATAGATGATGTTTCATATTTTCACTATTAATCATCTGAAGGTTTCTGAGATATCAAGAGCAGGTAGTGAAGTGGCTGAAGCATTTCCCAAATAAAGCCCTAATCCTGGGAGATCATTCATGGTTAGGTTCTCGGCTTTTAACCCATCCTTTTAACCATCCTTTCTCTGTAGATTTACTAACAGCAGTGGCCAGACACCCATCTCCTGCCTGCCTGTTTGATCCTTATACCCCAGTGCCTCCGTAGAGGCATGCCAGGCATTCCAGGAAGTTTTTTATCTGTTTCATTCTGGCTCCAGCCCTACTGCAAAAGCACCCTCCATGCTACACAGACTCCAGTGTTAGGTAGCCTGGGCTCTTTAAACGTTTGTTACCTCCTGCAGTCACAGTATATTTCTCAGCTCCCCTTAGCTGCAGCAGATTGTTACCCCTCCAGCTCCCTTCTCATCGCTCTCTGCAGTCCCTCTCTCCCCCAGCACTACAGAATTAAATACTTTCCATGCCCCTGAAGAGTTGGTAACATCATCCCATAAATTTCAACTAAACCTCAGGCGCTACTAGATCACAAATGATTTTTGAAGTATTCGTTCACTGACTAGGCATCTAACTCCAGCAGAAATCCGCTAAACAAATAAGTTTAACCTCCTTACACAGAAGATATATTCCTTTTAGCAGCTTATTCAGAAAAATAAGCTCCTTTACAAGCTATTTTTGGGAGAAAATATATTCATCCCAACAGAGCTTGTTCTCTAACAGGTCACTTTCCAGTTACATATACCTTTTTGAAGCAGTGGAAGTCATGCCTTTGAAAGGGTTCCTGCTTTATTCCAGATTCATTTAAGAGTTTCACATGTCAGCTGTAAGATGCATTTCCTTGCTTTTGATTTCTCTTTCATGCATTTACCCTTTCTGCTCTTTGTATTGTCTATTCACATTTTTTTCAATAAAAATCAATATAAAAATAAAGCTAAGAAAGACAAACAAGGATTCACTGCATTCCTGTGCAGTTCACTTGCTGCACGATAAAAACGCTCAATGGACTTCAGGCTCCAGCGGTTCTCTTTAAAGCTCAAAACCTGATAAGTTTACATTTCTCTTGCAAAAATTCTCTGAGCACCCTCCTACCTAAATGGCAGGTCAATCCTGCCAGGACTGAAGGCATCTCCTCGCAGTGGATGTCCACTCACTCCAGCTTATGACATTTAACGGTATGTCCATCATGTTACTAACTGGCTCTTTTTTCACTTGACATTAAATCAGTTTTTCTGAAATTTACTAAAAAGTGTTGTGTTTTTAACACGTAAATACTCAATCTTCATCAAGCACACCTTATTCAAACCTGTCCTTTCCCACATAAGGATATGTTACCATCGAAGCCGCTAGGCCTTGCCTATGCTGGAACGTCACTGTGGATTAGTTTGCTCGCTTTATTTGCAGCGACTTATCTATATCAAACTGAAATGCATCTGTGCAACTCTGCTATGTCGGCCTAAGATACTTTCCTTGTTAATCATTGCATCCACAACTTTACACTTGTTTGAATTAGCTGCTCAGCATTCTAAGCATTTATCATGTGGTGCAATGTTAAATCACTCAGGTCTATAATTTTCAGCATGCTGTGGCACGTTTACAAGAAACTACAGGAATCCTGGGACTGAGGTCAAGCGAGCAGACTCCTAGGAGCCTCCCGTCCCACCAGCACCACTTCCCAGCTGCTCTCTGGCAGCCCAGAAAGCACGACACCAAGGCTCCGTGAGTTGGAGACTCATCGGTGCGAGCTGGGGAGCAGACACCTATTTTCACCCATGGATTTGGCCCCTCGGTTTCCACGGATCAGGACAGGATCTTCCATCAGGCGTTCTTAGGCAAGTGCCACCGGGCACGGCACTCACAGGGCGTGGGGGCTTATCGCAGTCCTCACTTCCTTGAAGCCGCAGCCGCGTGGGCTGTGAAAATCCCGCCGCAGCCGACAGGCAATGCTTTGGGCCAAGAAGCGAGGGCTTTCGGCCGAGCGGCCCGTGCAGCAGGAGGGCGGCGCGGGGGCCGAGGGGCAACGGCAGGCGCGAGATGGCTGCCGGCTGGGGGCTGCTGCAGCCGGGGGCGAGGCGGTGGGGAGCGGGGGCTCACGCCCCAGGATTTTCACCCCGGGGACGTGTTCCCATTTGCGGTATTGTATTTTGGAGTAGGAGAAAAAAAGGGACACGGGGAAAAAGCACAGAGGAAGGCTCGGGGGAATCAGGAGGATTAAACCGGTCAGTTTATTACATTCGGCACAATGAAACCTGAGCGAGGGGTTGGCTGATGAGGGGAAAGGAGCGCCTCGGCCTCCCGCTGCAAGGGCGCTCTACCAAGCGCTCCCCACGGCGCCCTGTTCCCCCCTCACGGAGGCCAGACACTCCGCGGGTCCCGCACGCCACCCCCTCGGGGCCGCGGGCCGGCGGGGCCTTGCCCCGGCCTCGCCCCGAGGCCGGTCCTTCGCGGTGTGGGGCGGCGGGGGCGGCGGGGGGCGGCGGGCAGAGGCGTGAGGGGGCCGCGGCTCCCGCCCGCCCTCCAGGGGAGCGCCGCAAAAGCGCGCGCCGCCTTCCCTCCGCCGGGCGGCGGCTTGGCCTCGCCGGCTTGCCGTAGCGGGGCTGGCGGGGGGCCGCCGCCGCCGCCGCCGTTACCGCCTGCGGGACTTCCGTGCTGGCGGGGCCGGGCCGCCGCCGCCGCCATGGCGCAGCACGGGCCGAGCGTCACGCTGTCCCTCACGCTGCCCATCACCTGCCACATCTGCCTGGGGAAGGTAACGGCGCCGCCGCTGCCCTTCCCCCTCAGCCACCTCCCCCCGCCTGCGGGCGGCCCGGTGGGGGCACGGGAGGGGCGCCCGCTCCCGTCTCCGGGGGCGCGGGGTGTCCCTTCGCCTCGGGGAGGAGGGGATCCCGGCGCCGGGCGAGGTTCGTTGCCGGCGCTGGGACGGCGGGAGGCGTGGGCCGGGGCGGCGGGAGCCTCCCGGGGGCGGCGGGAGCCGGCTGGGGGCCCCGGGCCCCGCGGCACCGGCCGCCCCCAAAGCGGGGTGTAGGGCTCCCGGGGGAAGGTTTGCAGGGTTTTTCTCCTTCCGATGTCTGTGGGAGCTAGAACGTTTTAAAATATTAGGTGAGCGTGTGTTTGAGCGCGGCGCTGTGCGGTGGAGGACCGGCGGAACAAAGAGGGGATGTATAACCGAGCGGGTTTTAAAAGTATTGGGCGAAACTGCAGCAGTCTGGAGAAAAAGTTTTTCTCTTTCTCACCCTTTCTCCGTCCCTTTCTCCTCTCCCTCGGGAAGCGGAGGGCTCTTGCTAGTCTGTCCTTCTCTGGAAGCCCCAGAGCTACTTTCATAGCTGTCACTAATTGCTTCTCAAATTCTTTTCTCGTTCCCCACTACTCTTTTTTCTTTTCTTGTTTCGTTGCTCTCCAAAACAAAACAAACCTCTTAAAGCACAATAGTAATTACAAGGGAAGAAATAACCTTTTACATTTGTACTCTGGCATTTACTGCCCATTTTCTTTCTACCTCGCATGGCCTTTACTCCAAGACCTTTTCTGCTGGAGCAATAACAAAAGAATAGGCGCGTTGGATGTATAAAGTAGGTGTAGCGCTGGTAGTGAAAGTAGTCGCACATCTCCCTTTTTTCAACTGTTAACTCTGACAGAGAGTGATGCTTTTAGCAACCATGTTTACTCATTTCTTGGCTTTTCTGTGGAAACCGAGCAAGACTTCCTGGCTGTGGTCCTGTTACCTCTCCTTTTCTATTTCTCTATGTAATGGAAATGGAGGAGAACACAAATTTACTGTGTCTGTAATGCAGAGTGGATTCCTCTTGAAGAAGAGGGGAGCGAAATCAAACAAAATGTATTTGCTATTTCAGTCTGATCCTAGTGGCTTTCTAATCTAAACAGTTGATAGATTTGTTAGGTATTTACTGATATTTTGCTATAAAGCCACTGGGTTATTTCAAGCGACTGTTTCATACTTCTGCTTTTCCTGGAGTTGGTCAGGAGTTGATGTTCCTGAGTTTGTACAGGAAGAGATTTTCACACTCTCCTTACTTGGTATCTTGCACTGAGGTAGTATATTAACATTATATAAGCCAATCTACTGGTGGCATCTGTAATAAAGGTATTTGAATGCTTTCCTTTTTAGATGTGTGAAGCTGTTTAAATTTTGCCGAAGTTGACAGCTCTGGCTGTCCTATTTTTTTAATACGTATCTTTGTTTCCAGCTTGGAACTTCATTGAAAAACTTCATCAGAATAAGCTCTTCTCTTTTCAAGAGTAGGGTTAGAGGAAGGGAAAGTTATTTAGTTTAAATCAAGGGAAAAATCTTGCCAGTTTTGTCCTATCTTGTAGGGAGGAGCAGAAAGTGTCATGGAGGGTTGACATATTCTAATACTTCTGTGGTTTGTAACATAGGCTTCCCATCGAGTAGAAGGCCCACCCTACAATCAGAATGTACCTCTTGCTATCTCTGCAAAATTTACAAAGGACTGACTGCAAAGTAGAAACTATTCACTGTGCGTAATGGTAAGGGGATAAAAAGAGACGTTGAAAAGAAACTCATTCAATAATGTTGACCACTCATAGTTTTTAATGAAGCAGAAATCTTGGGGGGGGAGGGGCGGGATGTTAGCCCATTTTGTTAGTGTGAACAGTGTTGTAAAGTATATTGGCAAGATGTGCGATAACCACTTATTGTAAGAGCTAATTGCTTGGATAAATTTCATGTTTGTTACCTGAATGTTCTTTTAACACAGTCTGGTCTATCTTCTAACGTATCTGTACTCATAATTAGTGAGCAGGTCAGAAGCCACTTGCATCAGGCCATTACGTTTACTCGTCCTAGAAGGACTGAAGGTCCCTGGTTTTGGTGTTGACAGTTTGCTTGGGCTCGGGCACGCAATTTTGTGTCTGTTTGAAACCCCCTAGGATGTCTGGGGATTTGTTCACTGGTATCAGTGTGCCTGCTTTTCCACACACCTGCTCCTCCGTTAATGCCACTTGAAGGTCCAGAAGTGCCTTCAAAGTGACAGACGTGTACAGGATTTGATTTTGATCCGTGTAGGAATCGCATTATGGGGGGGGAGGGGAATTAGGAAATTGCTCAAAATCACGTAGCTGATCAAGACTCCCCAAATAAGCTGCAGTGTTTCTAGACATTACGGTCGATTAAGGAACTGAAACTGTGCTGTAATTCAAGCAAAGTGCTTTTTTAGTATGTTGCGATTCCCCCCCTCTCCCTGCCCTGGCCTTGTCACAGTCAGTTGCTCAGGGACTCAGTGAAGGGCAGTGGCACCCCCAGCCATTGTGTGACATTTCAATAGTGGCTTCTGCTGTTGTTGCGTGGATTGCTTTGTGTGTAGATCCTGAGCCAACAAAAGTATAAACCTCAGCCCTGAAATGAAACTTGTAAAGATGTGTAAATCAGAAGCACTGTACCCTAGAGAGTAGTAAATGTGACTTACTATTTTGTTAGAGATATGGAGTAATCATTCACTTGCAAGGAGTGCACTTCCATGTCAGGTTTGGGGTAACTGAGGGTCTCTTGCTCCCTGGGGGGGAGACCTGCACTCCTGAAATGTCTTTTCCTGTTTGGATTATTTTATGTTATTCTGCTATGTATCCTATCATCACCATCCGTATAACTGTTCTCAGGCTGCTTCTAGGAAGAAAGAAGTACAGCCAGAGAAAAAGCTGGGGTTTTTTTCTTCTAGCTGCTGGTGGGAAAGCTGGAGAAAGCTCTTTTTCTGGTAGAAAAAAGCAGTAAATAACTAGTTTTATTTTTTTTTTAATAATTGAAATTGTAATATTTAAACATTCACAAAGCATCGGTGTGCTAATGTTTGCATTAATCACAAAAAAGTCTCCTTAATTAGAGTGGAAGGTGTGCAGACACTTGGAGAAATGTCTTAGCCTCTCTCTATTCACACCTTCAATAACTTGAGTTTCTGTCTGTGTATAGATAAATCCTTTGGCTCCCAGGCCTGTCATACTGGAGGTTTCAAAGATCCTGTGAATCCTGTAACGTGACAGAGGCATAGATTGTAAATTGGAGAAGAAGCTGGTAGATCTGAGCCTTAATTCAGATCCATTTGTATTTCAGTGATAAAACACTTGGGTTTTAGCTTGCGCAACACTGATTGTATGAGTATGATTATGACAGGACACATCTAAGCTGTTTCCAGAGTGATTTTTGGCTGTCCCTTCCAGTTGCTTGCTTCTCCCTGCCAATGTTTCATTTTTGCTTTTTAGTTAGACTACTTTACTAATAGAATGAAAGAGGAAGATCTTGGGAACGATGAGGACTTCTAAAGTTGAAAGAGTTCTCTTGAACTTGGGTTTTAAATGCAACACAGTAGGCTCTAAAGTAATAGATACTGCTACTTCTGTGTCTCAAAACATGTTTCTTGGGCAAATATAGTGGTGGAGGAAAAAGAAGAAATTATTTCTAAGACCCCTAACACAGATAGTACTGTTAAGAGATTTGAGAGTGTGTATTACAGTAAGCTGTAACAGAAGCTGCAGTCAGGCACAGATATAGGGGAAAGTCTTTTTCTTCCGTATCATATTTGGTCCTTGTATGCACACTTACTTTCAAACAGGGTCTACAGTTAAATGACAAGAGAGAATAACGCATTGTCATTAATATTTTCTAAAAGTTTGTTTACCCTGCTGTTTTGGAAGGGGAGGGAAATCTTGTTGAAAGGATCTGTGTCTGATTGGAATATTTAATCCTTCAGTTAGCTGGCCCATTCTTGGGTAATGATTTATTTAGTAGCAATGCATATCTAGCAGGAGGCTTGAATTAGTGATTGCTGGTTCACGTTTCTGCTCTGTGGGTTTGGCCCTTATCCTTTTTAAGGCTGATTTCCATGAAGCTGATTATGTGCAAGCTAGAGTTGATCTGTAACGCTATCTGTTTCAGTGACACCTCTTCCAAGGCAAAGTGTTGGTTGTTGCAAGGAGCAATCCCCTCATTCCCTCACTTTTGGAAATCAGTTAATGGGTGTCTTTTGGTCTCCTTCTACCCTAGGGAGGTGAATGCATCTCACTGGAGCGGTTGGCTGCAGCTCTTGGAGGTTGTGGGGTGAAGGAAGGGTGCCTGCCACACTGTGTATTAATGAGCTTTTGGAATCAAGGACCTTAGTTTTGCAAAAGTGGTTATAGCTTTGGTGCCACCTTCAACAATAGGGAATTTTGGTGTTGTGAGTGAGGAGGTCACTCCTAGCCCTGTGAAACAACAGTGTCTCTTTCCTGCAAGACCAGACTTGCACTAAGAGATGGAGTAGTGTATTTTCATATTGTGTTACCTGAAAGAGTTTTGATAGTTGATAGAGTATTGATAAAGTTGATAAAGTATTCATAGTGTCCTTCTGTTTGTTTTCTTTTCTCCCCCCCCCCCCCGCCCTTAATACTAAAAGGTCCGTCACCCAGTCATCTGTGTCAACAACCACGTCTTCTGTTCCATTTGTATTGAAGTATGGCTGAAGAACAATAATCAGTGTCCAGCTTGCAGGATTCCCATCACACCTGAAAATCCTTGCAAGGAAATTATAGGTAAGGACAACTTTAGGCTTTGAAATACATTTCTGGTATTTACTGCTGGAGGAGATTCTTTTGAGTCCAAGGATGTCTGGATATTTTTTCCTCCTTTTTTTTTTTTTTCTACCAGCATCTAAGGAAGATCTGACTTTAACTCTTTCCAGAAGCATACGTAATAGCAACAAGGTAAAAATTGTGAAGATGATGTGTGTATTAATGGCTAGATTATTCAAAGGCAGAAAAGCACCCCACGGATGTAATGATTGTTTTTTAAATCTTGGTTGGATGGTACCTTTAACTGGAAAAATTGCATCTCGCTTGATGTACTCTACCTATGCATTGCAACCTGTTGACCTAAGAGAATACCATTTAGCTGAGAAATAGTGTACTTAAGTTCAGAATCTTGAATGAGTATGTGGTCTTTTTTCTTGTTTGGTTTGTTCTGTTTTGTTCACTATTTCCTCCGTTTTGCTTTATTTTTAAGAAAATGTCTCTTAGCACAGAAATAAGTCAAAGCTACAACACTTGAATGAGGATCTGAACTTCCCCAAAGCTAGGAAAAACTATGATCTTTATTTGACATAAAGTGTCAGCTCTGCTGTTTGGTTCTGAGAGAAAAATCTATCTGAACAATCTCACTTCAGAAACTTACACTATCTTGTACTATGCTTGATTCCCCCGCCCTCCCTCCACCTTCCTTAGCTCTGTTTTAATAGTATCTTCTTAAATAAGATAAGATTCTGTTAAAGAAAATACAAAGTTGAAAAAATGAAAAGTTGTCTTCCTGCTGTGAGGCAGGATTTTGACTTCTAAACATCACCAATAGATACTCCTATTTAACCCGTTCTGAAAATGAAAGGACTTTAAATCTCTCGTGGTAGTAGATTGGTCCAATATGAGCTGTATTCGTAGTTGATAATATGAAAAATGCTGTAAGGTGGATTACTAGTATTGAATTGACTGAAAAAAGAAACAATATTAGCGTTTCTTTCATCCTGTGCTGCTTTAGGAGGAACGAGTGAAAGTGATACTATATTTAGTCCGACAGTCAGAAAACACCTACGTAAAACAAGGCTTGAATTGCTCCACAAAGAATATGAGGTAAGGATATGGCAAGTGTTGTGACTTTCCAGATGAACTGCAACTGTTAAATTACCGCGTACAGCTGGTCCTTTTGCTTTGAGTCTCATTGTTTTTATTTTGAGTAAAGGTTCGTACTGAATCTACATGAAACCCAGCTGCATTAAAATCCCACTTCTGGCTAAGGTTACAAGAGAGCATTTGCTGGTGCTTGAAGTGATCCCACTGAAGTCATGGTGATATTCTTTCTATGCTACAGGAAGCCAAGTACAGCCAATTCCATAGTTTTGTGGGAATTCCACCCCCAGGGTGGTGTGGGAGGGTTTTCTTTATGTATATTGGGTGTTGGGGCCTTTTTGACTTGGATACAAATGCAAACATTGTCTGAAGTCATCCCCTGTTGCTCAGGGAGACTAAATTCCATCTTAAATAATATTGCCCACTGTAACCTTACGGCATAGGTTAATTTTTATCATTGTTGCTTTATTGTTTTCTGAAAGTGAGTGAATGCTTGGAAGTTCATCTCCACTCTCCTGCTGGAAAAATATTCTCTTAGGAACAAGGTGAAAAGGTGTTAATACGGAATACGCTTAGTTTGTTTTCTCAGCTGTTGTTTCCTTAGTAGCAGCACTGTGAAGACATGGCATATTTTGCAAGGAAACCTCTCTCAGGGAGGAGAATGAGAGAAAGGACATAGACGGTGTATATATCCTTAACACTGGGGAAGTAAGGGCTGTCTTTTATGGCAAGCTTGCCTGTAGCTCAGCTTCTTTCATCCTCTATGAAAGGAGGCGTCAGGGAAAGGAGGTTTCTTGCCTTTCTATTGAATCAGCTCCACAATCACACGGATAGTCATGGGATAACATAAATCTTAAAAAAAAAAAATTTAAAATGGCTGTTCTCCTGCTGGGGGGGTGCGGAAAAGATTGGTTATTTGTGCAATATGCCTTGGATTTATTTAAATGCCATATTTGACCTCCTTTGGTAATCTGACCTTGAGCAACTCAAGTATTTAAGTTGGTGAACAGCGTAGAAGACAAGTTTTCAGGATAAATTATTTCTTTTATCCTTTTAACAACAGGCTTTTGAAGGTTTTTGCTTCTCTGTGGCTTCAGACCAATACAGCTAAGAGCTTTGTTCTTTGCATTTTGAGAGTCTTCCCTAAGATGTTGCTACTTCCGTGTAGCTAGAGCAGCCTCTTCCAGGCAGAGTTCTGTCCATTTTGAATCTTGAGACTTTCAGCATCTGAACATGTGATGTTGCAGAATGAGAGAAACATTCTCAAGTAACAGCAAATGAGTCAGCAGAGGATGACCTTAAGAACACTCTTGATACAGGAAATCCTCCCACAGAGTGCCCTAATAGTAGATTCATGTTGCTGCATGCTTTGAAGCTTTTGGTCTGCCCGCCAGTTTGTTCAGGGTCCTTTATGCAGTCAAGGGATTCCCTTCACTAAAACCTTCACTATGCTTTAGTGTGCAGGTTGATTAAAACACTGCCTAGAGCACAATATAATCATACTTAGATATATGTGTAAGTGAAGGCATGCATCTGGGCTTGCCAGAGAACCCATGTTTCTAAAGTGCAGTGGGAACTTGCCAGTATTATTTAATTAATCTCACACATTATTTTAATACCTGTGAATTTCTGACACCTTTAGGATGAAATAGAATCCCTGCAAAAAGAAGTAGAAGACCTGAGAGGTAAAAATCTCAGTTTACAGACACAGCTGAAATCTCTTCTGGATCCTACGGCATCGGCTCTGTCTTGCCAAAATGAGGAAACTAACCAGTCAGCAGATGAAGCAAGTACCAGTGGCCCAGAAACCCCGGAGGAATGGAGGAAAAAGCTGAAAGCTGCCAATGATATATATGAAAAAGTGATGGATAATGTGGAAAAGTTAAAGGAGGTAAGAAATAAATTTCTTCAGCTATCTTGTAGTGTAACCGTTCTGCGTTAGTTAAACGTGAGTGAGAGCTAGCATGACCTCTGGGTACTTCATAGATCCAGAAGAAAGAGGAAAAAAATTGAATTCCAGTGACTGTTGGTGAATCATAGTGTTTCCATTTAGCCTTTGCAAGTGTCAGATGTTATTGCTTGTTCTACTGAGTCTTGTATGTGACTCTTCTTCAACTCCTCTGTCACTGTATGACTGGGTAATTGGATTATAGTAGCATTTGTCACCAGTATTGATGACCAGATTTTTCAGTCTTGCAATAATCTATATAATATATCTATTTTACAACATTCAGTGGCCAAACACAGTACAGTTGGCTGCAGCAGATTTTGCACTATTGCCCTCCCTGCTAGCTGATATTTTTGGTGCAATTTGCTGAGACAGAGTAACTTGACCCTTTGACCGAAAATAGACAAGCTTCAGCATTTTATGACCAGAAGATCCTTTACTGGAAATCTGCGGCTTTTTTATACGTCTTGAATGCAATATAAAAGAAAACCTGATATTGCAGAAGGAGGGGTGCAGGAGATAGTCATGTGAAAATACATCTAAATAAAAATATCTTGCAAAATCTTACCTGCGGGCACAAGAAGGATCACCTCAGACATTGAAGAAGAGTGAAATTTCAAGATTAATTTGAAAAGCAAGATGGAAGGAACTGGACTTGCATTTATTCAAAATGCTGCCTTTAGTTCTTCTATTAACAATCCTGGCTTGCCTCCTGCAAAACCAAAGTGTTATGTGTTTAGGACATTTTTTTTCCCTTGTAAGCGTTAATATTGTTTACGCTCTTCCTGTGCTACAGACTCAGTGGCCCCTTTTATACTGTTCTGCCATTCTGTTGTTGTTAATGGGACACTACTAAATTCTGCCCTCCTAAGAGGATCCCAGGAGCTTCGAAGTCACTTGTAGTTGGCAAAAGGGGATTTACAACAAGGAGCTCTTGTCTGCCTAATTTTTGGGGGTTTTTTCCTGTAAAGTTAACTGTACTGCCCTTTTTTTTTTTTTTTTTTTTTTTTGTGGTGCCTAAGAGTTTTAACTTTTTCCCTAGGTAAGTAAAAAGAATGCAGCAGGGACTGGGGGAGGGGTATGTTTGGGTTTTTATTAGTACAACTTTGGCCTTAGCAAGAAAAGGGTTTTAAGTTTATGGAGTCTCTGAATTTGGTTAAGGGTTAGATATGCATAGAGTTTTAGGTGGGTTTTAGGGACCAAATCTTAAACTGTGATCTAGGCACTCTCTTCCCATCTCTTCCCTGTTCAACAGCTGCCCAATTCCAGAAGTACCTAAAATCACTTGGCTGTTCTTTTGGACCTTGTTTCACTTCTGAGCATGCACTGACCAACCCTGGTCTGAACAGCAAGAGCTGTTCAGGCTTGACAGCGAGACCTCTTTCCCATGTACACCAGAAACCTTCTTGTCCCCTAAAGTACCTGACCCAGAAGCTTCAACCATCCATGGCTTCCCAGTGAGACAGGGTCCCTCAGAAAACATGGCTGCCATCACTTTCTTTTTAAAACCAGACTGAGTCAGGAAATAGCAGCCACTTTTATCATTTAACATCCTAGAGCAGACTCCCAAAGTAGGCATTATGACTTTGAATGGAGTCGTAATGAGTACAGAAGTGATAATACAAACCCAGTAGTAGAAATACTAGACAAAGTACGCTCATTAATAATGTGGTTACATGAACTTATTAGTCTAGACGTTGTGCTGCAAGTGGGGATCCCTTGCAGATTACTGGCTTAGAGTGTAGAGCACTCTCTGGAAGATGGACACCAGAGAGGTTCAGTCCTGCCTTTGCCATGTGCCAGGTGGATGCCCTACCTACCAACTCTACCCAAGTCATGCCATTTCCTGTTTTACTGTGTGGCTGGGGGAGCTGTGTCTCTGGAAAGAGAGAAGGGTCTTGGCCATGTTGTCAAATGGTTTGGTGCTCCTTTGGAAGTGAGGTGTCCTGGTTTCCTACTTATGGCTTTCAGGATAGTTTTTGTGCTTTTATTTTTCAAATACCACAGAGTTGACACTCAGGCACCCAAGCCCAGGGCTCACCCTTCTGATTATTTCTCTACCAGAAGTCTCTGTTTACTCTTTCAGCCTCTAGGAATATTGTGGTGTTGGGGGCGGGGGGGAGTCTTGTTTTGGGGTTTTTTTACCACTCCATTCCCCCTACCCCACACTGTCTTGGCCTTACCTGGAGAGGTTGAAGGAGATACTTGTGTAAGCATTTAGAGTTTTCTGCCTCTCTTCTTGCACTGTTTAATGCTTCCAAAAAAGTACATTTCACTCCTGAGCCCAGTTGCATAGCTCCTTCTTCGGATCTAACTCTAGATCATACTTTTATTATGCAGTGGAAAGCGTCATCTAATTGAGGCTATGAATTACGAGTCTTGGACTGGTGGTGCTGTTTTCAGCATACAGAGATTGAGCAGACTATGAAAAGCAAAGAGTATTTTCTACTTGGTAGGGTGGTGGCATTCATTGTTCTGAAACACGGCAGCAGGAAAACTTCTCTTTATATGAAGTATCTTGTTAACAAGGGTGTCCGCTGAACTGAGAAGAAAGAATTGACCTCAATTCAAGTAGTAAGAAGGGTTGTGAGTCAGGAGTCTTAATCAGAACGTCCTGGAAGAAAGTGAAGAAAGACTGCAAATAGCTTGTTCTAATGGGTTTACATCTATAGGATAACTGTGCTTTAAAAACAACAAGCAAAAAAAACCAAAGTAATCTTACTCTAATCTGGAATGCAGGAAGCTGTTGAACATTAGTTTTGCTGATACCTGCACATTGTAATGTTAATGTCCTTAACGTATTTAGTCATGTGGAAAAAAAAAAAACATGGAATTGCCATTAGTACATCTCCTTAATGACTTTCTGTACTAACTAACATAGCTGTGTTTATTTCCCTAGATAGGACACTTGCGATGTATTTTGGGAATATAAATAAAAAATGTCTGTTCGCTATTCAGTTTTGCAAGCCATTTCCCATGGTGATTTTTAAGTGGTGTCCCTATCTGAAGGCTGTTTTCTGCCTTCACATTTCTAGTTCTGCCTCTTTAAAAAGGAGAAACAGCTTGTCCTATAAATATTATAAGTAATTTCTGTTTTGCTGTATACTTATTTTTTTCCTTTTCTTTTCCTTAGGCAAATAAGAAACTGAGCATGGAAAACAATAGCCTTTTAAGAGAGAATTTGCGACTAAAAGCTGAAGTTGATAGTAGATCACCCCAAAAGTATGTGAATATTTTAAAAGCTATCATGTTTTATTTATAGATTGTTTAACTGTTGTAGGCCTTTAACCTAAAACTGTGGTGGTGTATATGGTGTTGCATATGTGTCTCCAGGTAGACTTTGGAATTGTTATCCTCATAGACTTGGGTGACAAATGCAACTTACAGAATAGCATCAAGTCCACAATGAAGGAATATGACATGGCTACAGGTTCTATTCCTTGCATTATCTGGCCAATATTTGAAGAACTGGATTTATTCCTTGAATTCTACAGTTAACTTTTTTGTTATTGGGAAATTTCTAAATCTGGTATATGGTCAAAGTAGAAGGTCTGTTACTGAGTGCAGAGGTTCTGGTTGTTTGGTTGGTTTTGTTCTTCCTTTTGCTGCCTTTGGGGTTTGTTCTGTGGACTTAGGCTTCCTACTCAAGGAAGGCCCCTGATAGCTTTGTGTCTGGGCAAGATATGTAGAATCGAGCTTCTGCAGCATGAGAACATCATTCCCAGAACTGACACCTGTGTTTAATACTGTCTTAAACAGTTAAAACATAAATGACAATGACATCAAAAAGCAGAAACTTTGCCATGCTGATTACAGCTGTGTGCTAAGGTACCTCTCCGTGGAGTACTTTGTGAAGCAACATGTTCATATTTTTAAAGTTGTGTTCCTTTCTTTCATTGGTTTTCTGCCTTATATTGGTTTAAAACTTAGAAACCTAAGAGCAGCATTGGCCAAAGGTTTATATGGTGCTTTTGAGGAAGGGGTTGAGGGGTACCTGTGTAATGTGTGAAGAGAGCTCTCTGGATTTTGTTCTAGTTCACAACTCATTCACTGGAAGATTAAATTTATCAGTACGGAGAGCTTGCTTGCCAGACTGCTTGTCATTCAAGACCACAGGAAAGAAGATGCGTGATCCTTGTGCTATGCTGTGAAATGCATAAAAATACATTCTGCCCTGAAGTCCCCTAATAAGGGAGATAGAGCCCTGTTTAAGGTCTTGGCAATGGAGAGGGCCTTAATGGCATGGAATATCTTTTCCCATAAGATTCGAGAGTGAGTTGGCAAGGACGGCAAACTTGAAAAGTAAATAGATGTAACTAAATAAATCCTAGAAAAGAAGAGCTAGAAGGGACCAGATCATCTAACTTGATTTTACTTTACTGATGTCAGGTAAACTCCCCAGCAGAGAGAATTTCCATTTCTTCTAGCTTGTGCACACTTTACCACCCCATTGGTCAGAAATAATAGGTATCGGAGGGGTGGGTGTGTGAAGAACTGGTCTTTGTTGCAAGCTGATTATTTTCCCATCTTTTGCCAGTGTGGCCTAAAACAACAGCCAGTCACTTTCTTCTTTGGAAGCACAGATATAGCCAAATGTTATTAGAAATTGGACAGTGGCAAGGTGTGTTTTGCAACCCAGATGCCAGCTGGATTGACCTGTCTGTGTCTATATCATTAACTTTTTTGGGGTTTTTTTGTTGTTATTGTTGTCGTTCTGGAGACTAATGGTCGCATCCTACCTGCCTGGGGAATGATCTTTGGCCCATGCTAACTCTAGAACTGTGCATGGGAATTGAGAATGAGTTGAATCGGGCTTAAACTGGGCCAGGAACGATTCAAACACTTCAGGAGTGTAGGCAGTTGCATGTCTGTACCCTGCCTCTGTTCTCTTTATGCAAGGAAAAATTTGTCCTGGAAGAAACCCTTCTGCACCTTAAACTTAGCAATTTTGATTCACCCTACCTATACCCATTCAGTCCTAGTCGTGTCTTCTATACTGAATTTCTCCAATTCTTCTAGATAAGTGTGACTTAAGAGAAGAAGTAAACTTCTGATTTGCTTGGTTTTGCTGTACTCTCAGGGCTCTCCAGTGTCTATGGTTTTCTGAAGCAATAATGCTTAGAACTGAGTACTAGATTCCAAATGAAGCCTCAGTAGCACTCAGTAGAGCGGAAAAACTTGTCTTCTGTCATGCTACAACATCTTACATTGATGTCCCTTTTTGTTGCTTCCTTTTACCTGGCACTTCTAGCGCAAATGGCCAATACCAGTTCTGCTACTTAGAAAGTTACCTTCCTACCTCATTTTGTATTTGTGCTGCTAATGTCCCCTTCCAAAGTGTGGGGCTTTCCCCATTTATTGGCTTTCTTCAGGTTGATGTTTTGATGCAAATGTCAAACTTAAACCAATTCTTTTGAATTCCAGTCACGTCCTTCAGGTGGTAGGAAGTCTTTCTCATCTTAGTGTTGTTAGCAGATTTTATAAAATGACTTTCACCCTTGTAGTCATTAGTCTGGTCGATATCTAGACCAGACCTAACATCAAGACATTTTAAAAATGTTCTGAATGAATCCAGGTATGGATTCATGCTTAATCAACTGGCTAGGTAACTAAGTAAAACTTGTTTCAAATTATTTTTTAAAGGATTTGTATTCAGTCCCCTTATCCCAAATGTAGTTCATTTTGTGCATAATGACACTGGAGCTAAATAGCACAACCTAAATTATTTTAGTAGGCTTTGCTTTATAGCAAAGGAAACACTGATGGCAGGTGAATGATCCCTTTGTAATACAGGCTCTACTTCTGACATCACAGGAAAAATATAATTAGCCCTCTTCAGTGGTCAATAAAAAACTTGCCTTTTATCATAGTCTTGACTTGTTTTTTCTTTGCTCACATCCATTAAAACCTGCTGAAAAATGTCATGTATGTCAATAAAATTGACATTGCAGCCATGTCAGGGATTTTTACACAATTTTTTAATTCATAATGTTGATTGATTAGATTTTTTTCATGAAACATTTTGAGAATAGACCTTCACCAGACTACCATACCATCATATAGTTGGAACATAGGTCTGAAAAGCAAATAGAGGTAAGTTTCTTGCTCTGATTCTTACCAAAGACCTATGGTAGTCTCCCATTTCTCAGGCAAATCAGACTGGCAGTTGCTTGCTCTTTGATTGCTCTTTCTCCTGAGGAATTTTCAGTGACTTCCATTTTCCTGATACAGAACAGGAAAACTTCTAAAACTTAAGTTTTGCAGGATGATAAAGCCCTATTACTTCCAGCTCTACTTAAAATAGAAAACTGTTAGGTCTATTGGCAAGGCACAATGGATCTAAAAGCATTTTTGGCAAAGGGATGTTTGCTTTTTACCTGAAGGAAAATAACTAGCAAGTCCATCTACTCCAGGGTATAGTGTATTTTATGAATGGTTAGATTCAAATTAGCTTGAACCAGACTTCTAGGCTTCCTAGGAGTCTCTTCCCTAAATATTTAATTTCTTCTGCCAGTTAAAATCCCAGTCTGAAAAACTATCTGTAACGTGCAGAAAATTGTTGCATTATCTCTTTTCTCTGGTTTTGTGAGGTTTTTTTATTGTTGTTGTTTTGGGGTTTTTTCCCTTTCTCCAGTTTTACTGTTCATCTTGTCTAGATTTGTGACTTCAGGTACCTGCACACTGAAATCTAAAGCTGTTGACTTTTTAGGTCATTCTGTACAACACTGAATTTTTATCTAACTCAAATATTTCCACTCATGCCAGACTATTTAATTCAGACTGCATTTCACTGAGCCTACAAATAGGCTTCTAGTAACCTGTGTCCAGGGTGCAGAGGGTACAAACACTGCTACCTTCCTTGCTAGAAAACTGGGCTTCTTTCTCACCTCCCTGCAAGCTTGCTGTCGAAGAGGAGTGGCCATCTTCAAAGACCAGCTGCAGTGTGGCCTCAAAAGTAAATAGGAGAAAAATGCTATTTAGTAGCCTTCAAAACAACTTTGAGTTCTTGAGTCATAGCATTAAACACTGAGGCAGCACCCGCTCCAGGTGTGAAGATCTAAACCTTAAGCAGATGGGTAAGGACATTCAGACTTCACTGCTTGGTTTTGTGGGTTTTCCAGTGGTTTTTTGTAGTAATCCTTTGTGGCTTATACTATTCGCTAACCTCGGGTATAATCTGGCTTTCCTACATGGAAGGCCAGTGGCCAGTGTTGCTTCGCTGAAAGATGTTAAAATGCTTGGAGAGGTGTTGCTCATTTGTCTGAATTCACCCAATTCCCTGAGTGAAAGGAGAAGCTCTTTTCAAAGAATGTACCTTGGCTGTTCTTCTGTTCAAATCCTGCTGCTCTGCCATCATCCAGCAAACGGCTTAGCCTTACTCATGTGATATGAAGGAAGTGGATTTCCCTGATACTCAGGAGAGATTTCATGAAGAAGGCCATGTGTCTTCAGATTGCTTTGTACTCTGTGAACTGTGCAATGGAGGGGATTTACTGCCCAGTATTTGCTTATCTTGAAAATAACTTGTTCTTTTACAAGCTTAGAAAATTAGCTATAGCAAGTGTTTCTACTACTTCCTTCAAGAAGGAGCCATTGTACACCACCTTCTGTCAGCCAGCCTGGTCTGCAGAATGGAAAGCAATAGTAGGCTATACCAAAGACTTTTTCTTCAGTGGAACCAAATTCCATTACCGATTCTTCTTTTTTTTTCCTGGCTTCAGATCTTAAATAGAGCAACATGCTTGAGGTGTATCTCTTGACTTTTTTTATTTTTGCTTGCTTGCTTGCTAGGAAGAGGCCCCCATCTGACAGTAACTGTTTGTTTTTTCTTCTGAAATATGCCTATGCAAATATGACACACTTTTAAGGCAATTGTACGTA
Organism: Morus bassanus; assembly: GCA_031468815.1. Taxonomy (NCBI): domain Eukaryota; kingdom Metazoa; phylum Chordata; class Aves; order Suliformes; family Sulidae; genus Morus; species Morus bassanus. The sequence goes on along the minus strand of CM062568.1, from coordinate 48,204,729 downwards.
ACCCGGGATATTGTCAAGATGTTGCTGCAGATCACTGGTGTAGAGGATGATTGCAGAACTCATTCTCATCCAGCTGGATCTGGTACATGATATTGCAGAAAGGCTGTAGAAACTGGTAGGGCTTTCAGCTCTTTTGTTCTTGGGATTCCTACCTCTTTCTTCCCATCTAACTGCAGAACCCAAGTGAAAATGTGTATCTAAATGATGTGACTGGGTTTGGTTGTGCACTCTGGCATTGCCCTGATCTCAAACTATGACAAGCCCTGACCGTGCATTGTCATTTCCCACTTCTCACCCTTTACTCCCTTTGGAGGCTGGATCATGCTTATGTATCTGAGCTGCCGGGCAGTCCCCAGTCCGGGCCATCGGGTGATTAGAACTGGAGAGTCATCTTCTGTGGCATCCTTGCAGCCCCAGTCTTTTGTAAATGGTTATACAGGAAAACTATTTGCTGCAGCTGCCTACTATCCACAAAGAGAAGTGTTTGTATGAGGTTGTGTGGTTTAAACTGAGTTGATAGGTTTTAAGGGTTCAACTAGACAGACCTGCTATACTCAGTGGTCACTGATGTGTGAAAATAAAACCCTAAAGCTAAATTTGCAGAACTGATAGAAAAGAAGAGAAGAAACAACTGGAGAAATTTGTTCTCTTGTGGGTGAGAGACAGTTTCTACATGGACATCTTCAGGAGTACGTGAACATTAACTGAGGGAGCAGTTGTGGAATAATGTGAAAGAGGGTTGCTCAAACATTATAGCTATAATGTTAGTTCTTCTTGCTCACCGTAGATGGGAGCTGACTGCAGCTTTCTGATTGTGTCGAGTTAGAATAATGCTGGGACAAGAAGAAGGACTCTAACTGAGGAAAGGCCCTGAAATATGGGGTTCAAGTGCTCATCTAGACATCCAGTGTCACCTCAGACTCTGTGACATATCCAGTTCACCTGCCTGGGGCTGGCAGCTGTAATACAGGACCTATAGGAGACCTGTATCCTTCCAGAGTGATAGCTGGAGGCCAGCAGTCATGTAAAAGACCTTAGGCCATCTAAAATGTCACTAGGTGTCTGTGTTGAAGGATCCAGATCCCACCTGAAATGTTTCTCTGTTTGCTTTATGAGTAACTGCTAGTTTCTCTGGGCTTTCAGTTTTCTATAGAGAGGTTGTACTTGAAACAAATGCAGTGAGATACAAATTCATTGTTTAAGTGATACAACTAAAGAAAAAGACCCTAACACTGTAAAGACTTTGTCCATGCGTAAGGATATGAAAAGTGCTCTTTACCGCAGGCATACTTCTACCGAAGAACGTATCAAATTGTTACCAAGTGTGAAATGGTTCAAATACTTCAGGAAAAATAATTTGTCTAGAGTGTCAGGCCAAAGTTTAATTAATTTTCATGTAACTGTAGTGCATTCTGTTATTATTGTCATCAGACACTTTTTGGCTACGGCACAGCTTACTGTACATCTGAATGGAAAAGGAGATCTCTTAGGAGAGGGGTTTGATTTGGGGAGACGGGAGGGTTCTGGCTTCTTTAACCAAAATATGCATGTCTTTTAAACAGTCTGCTGACCTGCCAGATCAGTCACTAAAACACCTATGTCATGCTCTGGTCTGGAGCAATTGGTTTAAATATGTGTGTTGTAATACGGCTGTCTTAAAAATCCATGTCTTTGAAGATTCGGGAAATAAATGCATGCAAGTCTCAAAGCAGAACCAGAAAGCAACTACTGTTCTGGTGCTTAAGTGCAGAGGTAACTGTCTGTAGGCAGCATGTCAGATACTCCATTTCTAAAAACCAAAATTCGCAAGCACATCCCTCTACAACAATTAACATATTAGTGATGCTGTTTGGCTTTGAACAACATACTGTTTGGTTTTTTCTTTAACCTGAGGACACTTGTTATAAAAGTTGCACTTGAGAATACAGTGCTTCTTCCTCATAAGCAAATCTCAGGCTGTCACTAATGCTATTTGCATTAAATAAACATATTACACCATTCTTCCATTAAAAAGGAATTGCCAGGTATGCATATAAATGTAAACATGTTTAATTTTTATGTCAAAGTGTCTGTTACAGCAGACCCCAGAAAATATTGCTTATTTTACATAAGCATTTTTCCCCATCTCTCGCTTGACTATTAAGCTAAGTTATATTTTTGCATCATTTTTATATCCTTTATTAAGCTGTGTAAGGTTTGCTCCTGTAAGGCTGTTTGAACAGGCCTGTTAGAGAAAGGCAAAATAAATACTTCTGAATCACCCTAGAAAGCAGGAAGGGTCCACAGCTTGGGCCCTGCCGTGCTGCGGTGGCTCCTTCAGTATTTTAAACCAGAATCTGAGTTCCTTTTACCGAAGGAGGGAATAAGCCAAAATGTGCTGTATATGAGGATGCTTATTTCATTGTAACCCCCTTCATCTGAAAATATAATTGAAACATTCCTGAGCTGTCTGTGATTCTGCTTTTATCTAGTTTCATAGGGGAGAGAGGAGAATTCTTGTGCCCCTTGTCTCCCATTTTCCTCCTGCATGCAACCAGAAATGGAGAAACTGCTATAATCAATTGAGAAAACTTGCTACCCATAGGGTAAGCAAATGAAAAATGGTTTGTCTTCATTTTTATGAAGACAAAGGTAATTGGGTAGAGGTAATGCAGAGGGGGGCAGTCCTTGCCTCAATAGAGTTCCAATCCAGCCAGCTGCTTTTGGGGAGGGGGGGGGGGGGAGGAATCTTACTAAGTGAACACTCCTATTCTAATTATAAAACTACTGCCTTGCCATTTCGTGTCTACAAAGCAGTGAGTGGCACATACCAAAACTGAGCGGAGCTGATCTGATTTTTAAAAGTGGTCTAGTAGCAGTTCTGTGAAAGAACTGGCTTAGACTGTTGTGTGAATCTTCCCCACCACTGAACCTTCCACAACAGAATCTTCAAAGTCCTTTAAATATGCAGAAGCAGTTGAATGGTGAAATACGTCAGTAGATCCGGTCACTTGTGCCCAGCTTGTTTGGGGCTCGTGATACCCCTTATTCCTCTCCCCGACTGCCCACTTAACTGTATTGCAGTTGTCAGCATAGAGCAGTTTCCTACTGCTTTGGGCTCAGGAACTGAAGAAACAAAATACAGTTTGGTTCTTTGCTGGAAATGCATGCATAGATTCATGGATATTTTGCCAGCATAGTCGCAGGCCACAGATGCACCGCCTTCAGACCTCACTGGTGTAAGGGTTGCAGTGGGAGCATTTTGCGAAGGGGTGAGGGGATGGAGTGGGGAAAATGGAATGGGAATTCCCTGTGACTGTGAAAGATGCTGAAGGAGGGACAGACAGACAGACAAAGAAATAGGGTGGAAATTCCAGGCTGTGTTTGTGCTGGAAGAGTGAATGTAAACTTGTGCTGTAACATGGAGCTGCAAGATGGAAAGCGGAGGTTAGTGTAAGCCCACATACAGAGTTGTCATATCTTTGTGATACAAAACCTTACGTGTCAGAGTTGTAGGGTGGCTGCGGGTCCTTCCCTCCTTCCTAATAATAACAGAACTTTAATTGTTTTTTTTCTTTCTGTAAATTGAAAGCCTTGGATGGAGCAGGGAATTCCCTGGTGCCCACTTGTCAGTGACAGGTTAGAATTAGTCAGGGCATGTAGCTGAAACCTTCACCTGCCCTCTTGAAAGCTGGCAGAGGATGGGGGGAAGGCAAGTCCGTATCTTGTCAGTTGAAAATGTGCTCGACCTGGAAGCCCCATGAACACACAACTTTCACAAACCACAAGTGGCAGGTTTTTTGTATTGGAGTCAAGGAAGAAATTAGATTGTTCTGGTTGTAAAGCTCAAAAAAACAAGTAGCTCTGAAGTAAGTGGGAGTACCATCCACATGATGGCAAAGGAAAAGCTGTATATCTAAAGGGAACGTAATTGAAATGGTCTACATAAGTATTTAAACCACCTCAAAGGACTATTACAATTTCTGAATTTCATATTGGCATTTTATATTTGACAAGGTGACATTGTGTAAAAAATGTATTGTAAAACACTGCTGTACTGTAGGAAAATGATTGAATGTAAATATTTCAAGATGTGGACCACTGTTCAAATGTTATCATAAATCTTTGCCATTGTTTTAGGGGATAATTCTTCATGCATATTTGAGTTGAATTGATAGAACCAGCCCCTGAAAGGGTAATCTGCTTGTTATTGCCTCACTACCACTAATAGTTTAATTTTGGCTTTTCAGGTATTCACCTCCACCTGTACATTATATATGATGATTTATTCTTTTTCATAACTAGCAGAGAAAAGTTCTGACTTTTGTTTTCAAATTAGCACAGTGTTTAATAGCTTTGTTCTTTCTTGAAACAAGCTCGCAAAGCACCACAAGAATGTCTTTTTCCAGCTTAATGTTTTCTTTCTTTTTTACTTCTTGCAGGTTTGGTAGGTTTACAGTAGCCGCACTTCAGTCCAAAGTAGAACAAAGTGAACGTGAAATGAACCGTCTAAAAAAGGCACTGGAGAGAAGTGATAAATACATAGAAGAAATAGAGTGTCAGCTTTTACAGCTGAAAAATGCAGGCGAAGGAACCCAGACAGTGAGTGCTGTTAGTGAGAGAGTGCTTTCCACAGATGCTAAAGGAGCTGAGGGCAGTGAAGATACAACATGTTTGAAAACCCAAGCTGAGGAGCAAAAAGCTTTGACTACCAGTCAAAGTCCTGACAGCCTTCAACAGCTGACAAGTGGTGGAACTTGTTTAAGCTCTTCTAGTCAAGATGGTTCAAATGGCTCAAATACCCAGTGTGTCCCAAAAAAAGAACTATTTCCAGGATGTCAGGGGGTTCTCCTGGGTGAAAATACTACAAATATGGATACCTGCTTAGAAGAGCAGTGGAATAAAATTGAGGAATGTACCCCATATAAGGATGAAGAACTTTATGATCTTCCACCACCATGCACTCCTTTTCTGTCTCTCAGTCGCCTTCAGTTGAACACTCCTGATGGAAAAGAAAATGCAAGGAAACCATCAACATTCCTGAGAAAACTGAAATTTGAAGAGTTTTGTGTCACTTCAGATGACTGCAGCAAAGATTCTCCAGAGCACAGCACAAGCAGCTGTAATAGTGAAAAGAAGCTAAACTGTTTTACTACAGGAAAATCAGGCTTTTGGGGGACTTGCCCAACAAATTTTGCTGAGAACTTAGATTTTGATGAATCAGAGCAAAATTCAGTAGCCGGTCAGTCAGATGAGACATCAGCGAAGTCCAGTGATAAAACAAGTTCTTGCTTACCTAAAAGGCTACATACTCTCTGCTCTTCTGAAACGAATCGCACAAGAACCTCCAGTGAGGCATCTATGGATGCTGCCTACCTCGATAAAATTTCCGAGTTGGACTCAATGATGTCCGAATCAGACAACAGCAAGAGTCCATGCTATAATTTCAAGTCCTCCGATCTTGATAATTCTTCAAAGTCAACAGAGTGCTCTAAGCTTCTGAATGAAACTGAGAAGAAGCTGGAAGAGATGAGTGAGGAACAGAGTATGAAGTGTCCAGAGACGAGCAATCTAGCAGTTGATAGAACTGGCTGGAAACCTGCTATGTTTTCCATCCTCTCCCCATCTGAGCTAGATATGAATGACCACTTCCCGCTGTTTACAGGCCAAAACGTAGTGGCTAGTGATATCAAACCTCCAAACTGTTTATTTCAAAGAGACTTTTCCCAGAGCTTACTCTTCAGTAACTCGCAAAGGTTGTTTGAAGAACAAAAGTTCGGTTCCTGCTTTTTGAAGATGTCATCTGACCTGCACAATCAGCTTAATCCTCCTTGGGTGTCTTCCTTTATAGCTGAAAGGAAAAATAAAAATGTCAGTCAGTCGACCAAGAGGAAAATTCAAAGCAGCCTTTCCAGTGCTAGTCCGTCAAAAACCACCAAAAACTGACTCTGCTTGGAAATCGAACGTGACTCAATAGTCGTCAACCTGCAAATGTTTAATATTTACAGGTGAACTTAATTTTTAATGACTTCCATGCAACCTGATCCTGACTTTTTCAACTATGTGAAAACTGAACATTCCCTTGCCTGTTACAAGCTCTTTCCTAGGGAAGAACCATTCCAGATTCTTTTCTTTGTCTGGGCATTTTGTTTACTTGGGGGGTTTGGGTGGTTTTTTAAGTTTTACAGTTACATGATCTTCCAGTTGTGAGCACAGCTGGTGGCTCCCTTGAACACGACAGTTTTAAGTGGTCCTGTCAAATCAGTCATTTATATAAGAATTTGTTTTAAAAGTTACGTTTCCCATTCCTAAAGATTACATTTTGTGCATGTAAGGCAGCTACTGGCTATATATCCTATGGATTCATGAAATTGCTATAAAACAATGTCAGTTTTGCCATAAAACTTGCCTCCCAGAGGAAATGTTGCTGCTTGGACTGTTTCATAGCACTGTACTGTACTGAAACTCTTAAGTGGGTGTAAGGTAGCAGCCTCTTTCTTTTCAGGATTACAGCACTTCAGTTAGAAAACATGGCTTCTTTAACACTGCAAACATGGCTTGTATTTTTTTGAAGTTAAGCACAATTTTTAATTTAGTTCCCACAATGCATTGTTATTCTAAATGTGTTCAGTATGCCTGTACAGACCATAAAAATGGGTTTGTATGCTAATGACTTGTTTACCTAATGTGCACTGAACATTTTACATTAATACTGTACCATTTTACATTAATACTGCATGCTTTTCTATGTGAATTGAATAAAACATGTTATAAGCACTGTAATCCTTGATGTTGCCTCAAATATTGAATTAGCAAAAAGAGAATGGGGAAACTTTTTTTTTTTTTTTTCATAATTTGGAAAATATCTAAGTTCTGGAAAACAGAAATGTGAGCTTTATTCACAAAAAAAAAATCAAATCTCCCTTCCTCCTCCTCCTTGTTAGACGTATTACCATTCTAGTGTCAGCATCGATACAGTTGATGGAAATGGCTTTTGGCCTCTCTGGAGGTGACTCTTCCATAAAGTATTGCACAGGTCAACATAATGTGATGGCCTGCTACAGGCAGGAGACCTAATTAAGCAGCAGAGCAAAATTGGTTTCTTTGCATTATTGTGTTTAAGGGTTTTTTTTAAGAGCATATTTAATTGTAAGATCAGGTTTTTCTTTCTGTATAGGCCTCTGATGGCATTTCTTACAAACAGACATCCTTGCTTCATCAATACCTGTGATATGAAAAATCCATACGCTGCCTTTCGTCCCTTTGAAAAGAAGGAATGCCACTTGGAAAATTTCAGTAGACTGGCTCACCTTTTGTAGAGTTGAGTCCTGTAAGCGGCTTGAACAAGAGCTACGCTTTACATTGTAACGTGTGCATGCATTCGTGCAGTTGGTGTGTTCATTCTTTTCTTTTTTGAGAAACAGCTTTACCAAAAAATCGGCGTTCGAGCCATGCATGCGAGGACCCTTTTCTGGTGAGAGGCAGGATGGCATTGTGCTTTCCTATACTGCTTTCAGTATACCACCTGAATTTTAGTCTTCACAGAAAAATCTAGTCATTCAATTTTAACGTATTTTTCAGAAATTAGGGAGCTGGCAAAACCATCTGGATGTGAGCTGCTACTTGATTTGACTAGTTCTACTAATAAGTCAAAAAATGCTGCCTTGATTTAACCCTTTGGGAGCAGAGGCAAGGGCTTCTCAAATACGTCTCTAATACTTTCTTAAAGCAGCCTTGTATTGCAAAGCAATCGCAAATACACAGTAAATAAGCATTAAGGTTTTGTTTCATTGTGGGTTTGGGGGGAGGTCCATTTATGGGCTTTGTTTCACACTCCAGTATACTTCTGATACACGAGTAATTTTCGGTGATGGAAACATGAATACAACCGGTATCATACCTGAAATCAAACTAGAGTAAAGGAAAATGGTGGGGGCTTTTTTCATACTGCTTTCCTTTGGACAGGAACACGGCTTATGGGCTTGCTGTTCTGTATGGATATTTTGATTTTACATGTCATGCAACTTGAACGGATAGACGAGCCAAGCCTAAGGTTAAAAAAAATGCTGAAGATCGAAGTCATAAACCTCATGTCCTATTCTCAAGCACGGACAGGGAGTGGAGGCATTTCAGGCCAAGTATGGGCTTTTCACCTGGAGCAGTCGTGGGAGCACATGGGTCGTCACCTACAGCCTCCCAGCTCCAGGCTGGTAACTTCCTATGTTGTGGCAAGAAAGTTAGCGTAGTTATGCATAATTATTTGATTTCCAAGCTTTCTCGCACCCTCAGGTTTCAACTGCAGATACAGTGAGCAGATTGTGATTGCATCCACCGCTGTAAGTAGGAGCATTTTATGTTTCACAAGTGGTAAAGCTGAAACAGATCTGGATTCTTGTATCTTAGTCTCGTTTTGTTTGGCTGGGGTTTGTGTTGTTTTGGTGGTGGTTTTGTGGGGGGAGGGTGTTGGGGGGTTTTAATTAAGTGCCTTTAAAGCAACTACCACATTCTAACCAAGTAAAATGCAGAATTTAACGTAGATTGTATTCCCTTTGGCTTAAAGTTTGACGGAGTGGTTGGTGCGGTATCAACTTAAACATTTAAGCTATACGTACCGAATGGGGTTTCTTCAGCTGTAAGTTTGTTGGCCATACATGGTGTTTCAGTTCTCCATGCGGCATTCTGTCAGTGCTGTGCTTGCTTAATCTCTTGCTGCACTTACCATGCTCCCTGAATAAAAGGACCTAAACGAGAGCTCATTGCTGTTAATTTTTTATGATCGTTACCTAGTTATGTAGTAACGTAGGATTGGAATATACAAGATCTAAAACTTACCTATTACAATTTTGATTAAGACAATAGATGTTTCAAAGTGATGTAGGGGTGAGATCTGTGATGTCTAATGATATTTAATAGCTCATAAAATTTTTACTTCATCTAATAAGACTTACTGTACTAAATAGGAGGCAACTTCCAGGTTGTAACACAGGAGAGCGCTTGCCAGGAGTATTGGTAACACAGGAGAGTGAGATTGCTGCCGGCCTCAGTTTGATGCCAGTGAAATCTGTTGGGTTACACCAAAGACCAAGAACACCAGGGTCAGGTTTTCACCTCGTTGCAGGCAGTTCTACCTACACACAGTCTGGCAAGTGGCCTGCTTGTCCAGGATTCCCTGAAGGCCTTGTGAGAGTCCGGTTCTGCTTGCCATTGCTTCCTCAGATGAAAGGCTGCTGGAACAGCTCTACCTACCCGCACCAGGCACTGACTTGGGCCGTGTTTGGTTTTGAATGTGGTTTACTGTCTCTTTTTAAACTATATTTAAAAAGGGGGCCAGAGGGACAATGCATGGCTTGTATATGCAATATAAGGTGTGCTAACTCGCATCTCCCTTCCTTCCCCCTTCTTCATTCCACAACTGTTTCCCTCACCAAAGAATGCCATTTTAAAGGCAGTTTAAACCAACTAAGTCTGATTCTAATTCTTGCACAGCATCGAAATGCTGCCCCTGACTTCCATCGGCCATAGGCTTGAAAAACAGTCTTTACGCACCTCTTCTATACTGCTGTTACGGTAAATGTTTCTCAAATGGTGAAGACGAGACTCCGTCCTTGCTGCTTTTGGCCTAGGACCATCCCATGTGAATAGAGCAAGGCTTTTCCCTTCTCCCCTCCCAGGTTTGAATGAGAGGAAAGGCAGCTCGGAGGTAACTCGATGTGGGGGTTCAGGGTTGTTCCAAGGATTGCCTGCAGAGGTGATAAGCGATCCCTGCTGGCTACTAATCCAGGTCTGGCCCTCCCTGCGCCTTTGGTCCCTTGCAGCAGTCCTGTACCACCGTGACGAGCCACCAGTTTGTCAGGCCTGGCCCAAAGGGGTGGCCTATCCGTCCTGCCTTCGTGGCCCAACATCGAGCTATTGCCTCAGTGTGCCTTAGCTCTAACTGGAAAAGCTACCTTCATTAGCTGAAGGACGGAGGGAAAAGCCTGCGTGTGCTTTGGCTGTTGTGAATGTTGTGGGAGATAGCAGGAGAGGGTGAGACTGGGCTGAAAAACAAATAAAGTTTAGTATTCCTGATTCTTTTCAGCTTTTCTCGGTAGAAACTGTTGTCTCCTCCCTAGTGCTCTTACAAGCTGTGTGGGTGCTGCCCGCTGTTCCTCAGAGAAGCCAGACACGTGAGGTCAAAATCCATCGGGCATCGACTACTGGCACCTGATGCTTGTAAGCCAGGTCATCGGGGCCGGTTCCAAGCCGAAGAAATGAAGCCCGGGGACCGGGCACGGAGGACAGATGTCCCTGTCCCTTTCCCGGGCCGCTCTCCCCTTGAAGCCCGTCTGGGGCCAGGAGGCAGCGGCTCCGCGGCCACCCGCACCTCATTGAAAACCCTGTCCGTCGTGGGTTTTCCCCGGCCGGCTTAGACCTGTCTCCAAATTTTGGGGAAGAGACGAGTGTTGGCACCGGCTCCCAGCCGAGCCCTCACCCCCCGCCCGGGGGGCGGCCGGGGGATGCGCCGCTGCCATCACCCCCCGCCCGGGGCTCCTCGGCACCCGCCTCCGCCTCATCTGCTGGGATTACTTTAATTAACCGGCCCGGGGACCACCGCCGGCCCCCCCGACCCCAGCTACGAAAAAAAGGCCGGGGGAGGCCGAGGTTCCCCCCCGCCCCGGCGCTGCCCTTCCCCAGCCCCCCCGCCCCACGCAAAACCTCCTCGCGGGGTTGTTTTTTTTTTTCCCCCTCTTAACTGTTAACAAAACCTGGTGATTAAGACGCGAAACTAACAAAGAGTTTTTCTTCCACCTTAACCTTGCACACAATCCTTTAACAAATTAATTAATCCTAATGAATTAACACTTCATTTATTTAAACGCGCTACAGTTCATGAATTAAATTTTCATGCAGTGATTAAAGGCTGTTAAAATATGCATGATTTCGTTAAAATTTTATAATAAATCAGGGCAATGTGTTACATGACAAGGCAACTACTTCCCAGCCCCTCGGAAGGTGCTTTGATTCGCGCGGGGGGGGCGGGGGGAAGCCGAGCGCTCCCCACCCGCCTTCGGCGGCCGAGCTCATCCCGGAGGGCGGCGGGACCGGGCTGAGGAGCGACCCCCTGCCCGCTCCGAGCCCCTCTCCGGGGCTGTCGGAGGGGAGGAAGGCAGCGTTTTTCGGCTCCCCCATCGAAATGCGGCGTCCCGGGAGCGGGAGCGATGGTGGGCGCGGGGGAAAGGCAGCAACCGCTTTGCCCACGGACAAACTTCTAGTGTGGAAAGGGAGCGTGGTCTGGGTGGCGTTGTGCTGGAGGGCGGGGTGCTTTTGAATTCCTCCGCATCACTTGAAAGAAAGAGAGAGAAACTTTACTGGCAACAGGACCTGCAGTGTTTTCCACCGGACCTCTGCCTGGCTTCTCCCGTCTCCTTACTTTCCCGAAAGGGGACGTTGTGAACTACCTTGGGACTTGAATCACCATCAAGTGTTTCAATTTTTAATATGACAACATTCTACACTTTGGCTGCAAAAGCAATTATTGCGGCTTGTACATCAGTAATTAGCAGGTCTTCGCTGATGTAAAGAAAATCCTCATTAGGACATGGAAATACTTTTTGTGCATTCACCCAAAGGGTGGGTGGGTTGGTTGGTTGGGTTTTTTTCTTCTGAAGGTTGATTTTTGTCGTCTAAAGGGAAAATAGCTTTTACACTAAATGGGATATTGACTTTCCGCGAACTTCACCAAATAACACATGTACTGTAGGCTCTTTCTCAGTGCTCTCGCTGACACTCAGGGTAGGACAAAGACCGCCACTAAATAATGTAAAGCTATCGTTTGGTGAAATAAAAATATCCAGAAGGTTTAGAGTGAGCGGTTCTATAAGCTCCACGCTAACTTTTTTTTTTTTTTTCCCCAAAGTCGGGATATACAGCAAACTATGATCAGACGTTAATACTTAATATCCCAAGCTTTAGTATATTCATCTTTGGGGAATCCTAAAAAGAGAAATCAAATACAATGGGTTACAGTAATTAATTTATAAATCGCTTCACTGCGGTAATAAGGGGTTACTTTATTACTTTCTCGAGATAGGCAGTTCAGTCAATTAAGGAAATCTGCCTCTTTCTTGCGCTTGAAGCTGGAGAAAACTACGGGAGACAAGTAAATGCGTTATATATATATATATATATATGCCTCCCTTGCTTTATTGAGCATCTTGGGCCATAAAAGTAGGGCTACAGCATGCGTATCTCCAATGAACTCGCCCCTCAAAGCCTGCGCGTTTATTGCCATCAGTATTCATGAGGCTGGACGTACCCACGAGGAACAGAAATAACAGCGAACATTAAGATAAAATCTATTACCAGGCCCGTGCGATGCTGAGCCTGGCTCAAGCCGCCTTCCCAGGGAGCCGGCCGTGTGTGTGTGGCGGGGAGAACGGAGGGGGGGGGGGGGGGCGCCGAGGGCTGGTGACAAGGGGGGCTGGTCCCCAGCAAGCCCTGGGGACGCCCCCGCCCTCTGCGGGGCGGGGGGGGAGCAGAGGGGGCCGCGGCACCGCAGCGGGCGTTACGGTCGGGGCAGCACCGGGAGGGGCTGTCATTTTAAGCCTGACTTTAAAGGTTAGCGCTTCCCCTCTTCCAAAAAAAAAAAAAAATGTGTCCCAATGACTGCGAAGGAAAGTTTTTCCTCTCGGGCTTGAGAAGGGACAGACCAAACGGTGCCTGAAAAAAAAATCCTCCCCTCCCCATGACCTCTACTCTTCTTCAACCTGGAGGCTGTCGCCACCCCCCAACCCACCGCTGTCATCCCCGGCCCTGGGGCCGCCCCCCGGCAGGTTTTAACGAAGGAGCGAGAAGCGTCTCTGGAGCCGGGAGGGACTACTTCACACCCACACCCCCCCCCCCCCCCATTTGCCAAACCGAGGAGAATCCAGCAGGATGCACATCGCAAAGCTGGGAGACAACGTGCCCGTCCCCAACCCTGCCTCCAGAAGACAGAGGGGAGGCGGGACAGACGAGCCTTAGAACATCTGGAGGTCTTCGCCTCCTCGAACATCTGGAGGTCTTCGCCTCCTCAACCTACGGCTGGCGCTGGTGGGAGGTGGCGGAGGTGGGAGAGTGGCTGAATTTTCTGCCTTTCTGGCCGAAAAAAAAAAAATAAGCAGGTGAACAGGAGGGGTCGTTTGAAAAGTACCGGAGGGCTTTGATGTCCCTCCGGCCAAGGAGAAGGTCTCACCCACCGGCGCCTGCCCCCGCTGGTGCGGTCTACCCGAGCTCAGACCCCGCCAACCCAGCGCCGAAGAGGTTAAAGACCCCGGCCACAGAGGCAGAGCAAGCCCGGTGGCATGTGGGGAGGAAGGCAGGTCATCGCTTAGCCTAGAAACCCACCTCCCGCGGTGGCCTTTGTCGCCGCTTGCACAATTTTCCACTTGCTCTCAGCGTTTCCCTTAGGGAAACCTGATGAACGTGGCCTGACAGCGTCCTGGCGAGCCGGGGCCACGCAGAGACACGCAGACAAACACCCACGCGTCCCAGGCAGAGCAGCATCCCATGCCTTCATCCACTGGGCGAGCAAGTGAGCCGGGCTTTTCCGCCTCCCTTTGAGCCGGGATCAGCCAAGGAGCCCCGCTGTGTGTGCCGCCGGCTGGCTTGTCGCCGCTGGTCGGGAAAGGCAGGCTGGCTCCGGCCTTTCTCCTGCAACTGGTCGCATCTCAGCAACTTGGCGAAAAGTGTGGTGTCTCCCACCTTCCTCTTCCTCTCCATCCCTTCCCCAGGAGGCTTTCTTTTACGAGGCATGGGAGCTGAGAAATAGCTAGAATAAGTCATATGGCTTAAAAAAAAGGGGGGGGGGGGGGGGAAGAAACCCACATAAAGTATGATTTGGCTATTCTGATGCAATGATTTCGATAAACAAGGAGAGCCCAACCCCGCTTCAGACCAGTGTCTTTCCGTTTCAAGTTCACCCCCCTCCGAGGGAAGTTGCATTCAGCCACCCCAGGGGACGCGGTAATGGATGGAGCCCTGGCTCCCTTTCCCACAAGTAATTGGCAGTCGTTCCCTCCTTCCCCCCGGCCTGGATGGGGAGCTGGGGAAGGGCTTATGAAGACAAATGTGGACTTTACCTGGGGTTGTGGTGTGTGCTATATGTGTGTGTGTGCCTGCGTGCCCTTTCGGCTGTGTTTACGCGCATAAATAAGAGGCGTTCAGGAGAAACAGAGCAATTCCGATGCACTCCGAGGCTGTCACATCCCTGATCCAAACACCCCGCTGCCTGCCTGCCTGCAGCTCTGCTGAAACAAACCCGGTGGCATCTGCTTGGGCACCGAGGGACAGCTCCAGGGAGCCCCAGGGGACAGGATTCGCCGGGGACCGTTCCCTAGGGATTCGCACTAATCCCACAGGCACAGTAGCTGATTCACTCCTTCGACAGTTTTGCCTCCAACTTAATAAGCGGCTAAAAGAAAAAAAAATACCTGCTCTAAAGCGTGACAGTAACCCCGAATCCCTCATAAAACCAACTATGCGTTATCAACCCTAGTGTCACTCCTTAACCATTTCATTCAAATGCAAAAGTATTCAAAGAACAAACCACAGAAAAGGGAAGAAGAGAAAGGAGAGGGAAGAGTAAGACAGAGAGAAACACATAAAGAAAGAAGAAAGGGGAAAGAAAGGAGGAATGAAAGCTGCAGAGAAAATAATCTCTCCACACTACTTTTCCTTTTCTTTAGGCTCTATAGGATGGAATCGCCTTGTTTCTTGCATAAAAAGTACCTGGGTAGCAAGAGAAAGGGGGGAAAGGAGAGAAAGGTCAGAAAAAAGAGATAAAGAAAAAGAAAGACAGAAAGAGAGGAGAGAGAGAAGGAAGGAGGGAGGGAGGGAGGAGGAGAAGATGGGAGGGAGAAAGGGAAGATGGGAGGGAGGGAGGGAAGAAGAAAGAAAGAAAGAAAGAAAGAAAGAAAGAAAGAAAGAAAGAAAGAAAGAAAGAAAGAAAGAAAGAAGAAAGAAAGAAAGAAAGAAGAAAGAAAGAAGAAAGAAGGAAAGAAGGAAAGAAGGAAAGAAGAAAGAAGAAAGAAAGAAAGAAAGAAAGAAAGAAAGAAAGAAAGAAAGAAAGAAAGAAAGAAAGAAAGAAAGAAAAAAAAAAAAGAAAGAAGGAAAGAAGGAAAGAAAGAAAAAAAGAAAGATATATTCTGTTTGTGATTGTTTTCTGCTTCAGACCACGCCAGCGAAACTTGGGTTTTCCCACGGAAAAGGAGCGAGGGCCGGTTGGGAAGCCAGGAGGAACGCACCGTTCCACCCCAGCGGCGCTTCCCGCGCAGAAAGCCCACGCTCCTCGTGGGCGCAGCGGCTGTCACCGGCGGTGCCTGACACAATAATATTTGCAACAAAACTACCGCGGGGGGGGGGGGTGGGGGGGGTGGGGGGGGGGGAGAGATGAAATTATATGGAAATGGGTAGCCCCCGAGTGCTTCGAACGATTGTGCGCCACCCTGGTTCTTCGCAAGCGGCCGGCGTGTAATTCTGGAAAGTAGCGGGGTGCGGCGGGAGGACGCCCCTTTCTGCGGTGAGGGTCCTCAGCGCCGGCTCGCCTCCCCGCTCCGCCGCGGCAGGGGCGACGCACCTTTGCCTTTCGGTGCCGAGGGCCGGTTCCTGCCGCCGCTGGGAGGGCAGGGAAGGGGCGCCCGCCCGCCGCCCGGCCCATCCCCGCCCCGTCGGGGCGCCCCGGGCCGCCTCCTCGCCCCGCCGCCCATCCCCGCCCCGTCGGGGCGCCCCGGAGCCGCGCAGCGCGCACGTGTGGCAGCCACAGGTGCGGCGGCCGCCCCGCTGCTCGGCGTCCCCTCGCTATAAGAGCGGCCCCCGCCGCCACCGCCGCCCCGGCGAGACGGGGCGAGGGCTGCGGGAGATGCAACAAGGCGCGGGGAGGCAGGGACCGGGGGCGGCGGGAGGAAAAGTAGGAGGAGGAGGAGGAGGAGGAAAAGGAGGAGGAGGAGGAGGAGGAGGAGGAGGAGGAAGGGGGGGAGACAGCTGATGCCTGTCAAAGCCGGAGCCGCGGCGCTCTCGCGAGAGCCCGCCCGGCGGTAGCCAGGGGATGCGGGGCTCAGGTGCGGGCAGAGCGCAGCGCAGCGCGCCCGGCGCCGGGCAGCGGCAGGCGGAGGAGTGAGACGGCGGGGGCCGGAGGGAGCCTCGCCGCCCGCTCACCCACCCACCCACGCACCCACCCGAGCCCCAGCCCCAGCCCCGGCCACCGCGGCAGCGGCGGCGGCGGCGGCGGCGGGGGCAGGGTCCGCTGCTGCGGCACCGCCGCCACCGGCTCCTCCGCCACCGCCACCCCGCCGCCGTCCGCGGCTTCCCCCGGCGGGGGGAGAGCGCCCGGAGAGCACTTTTCCCCCGACTTTAGGAGA